>CP142592.1:4800000-7664923 GCA_035985395.1 Penicillium coffeae | reverse complement strand
CCCCTAACCCCTAACCCCTAACCCCTAACCCCTAACCCCTAACCCCTAACCCCTAACCCCTAACCCCTAACCCCTAACCCCCTAACCCCTAACCCCTAACCCCTAACCCCTAACCCCTAAATTTGGAGATGAAAATCAGCGACAGTGGCATTACGTGTGTGATGATTCAAGGCTGAACTTACGAGCTTTGTCTCAGCACCCCAATCCAAACTCCGAGTGGTCGCCTGGGATATTGCTGGTCAAAAGAACCGTATCCGCTTTAGCCTTGTCGACTCCAAGTAAAGCCTGCTTTTTTCCAATCTAAAGCTCAAACAATACGACTACCAGAGGTCTGCAGATAAAGGATGGTAAGTTCGAGCTGCACCAGGATCGAATGCAAGCTAATAAATGGTGTACATTCGGTTTAGTGGCTGCGGGATAAGGGCGGAGTTGGACGCTGCACTCTACTGCAAATATATAAATATCTTAGCACTTTGTTCTTGTGAAAATTTTATCACTCAGCCGCTGCGATATAGGAGCCCAAAAGCACTTCTGTAGGAGCTAACACAAGGGCCTGTCGGCCAACGTCGGTAGCAGAGCCGGTGGGACAAATGTCGAGTGGAGTCACCTTGGAGGCGATGGATCAAATGAATCTAGCGCGGCTGGTGATTCCTGAGCGCGGCAAGGACCGTTATTGGCCGAACTGCATCAGCCAACTGTAATGGACAGACCCGATTCCAGAATTGAGAATGTTGTTTGGATTATGAAGGCATTATCGGATATGACTTTAATCTGGACCACACTTTGAATGCTGAGATGTCATAATAAATGCGGAACGTAAAAGCGGAACGAGCACCAAACAGCTGTGATAAGCTAACAGAGGACTGAAAATTGGGAGAGCGGCCCATTGCCTTCCCTTTTTCACGCCATCTTTAAAGTCAATATTGTCGTCCCTAGTAGGAGTTATTTCCCCTGTCATCACTTAGCCTAAGTTACAAACAGCCAAAACTTCGAATCACAGAAAGACGAACTGTTTTCTTTTGCTCAAAACAATCTGCGCAGCCTGCCTAGGTCTGCGAGAAACCTTCTTCAGAACCTGCGTGGTTTCTCACCAAACCATCCTGGAATTTCAAAGCGGTCTTTCTCGTCACAACCAGGCGCGTTGTCCAAAACCGGGTTGCCCTCTGAGCCACGGCGTCCAGCAGTTGTTGACATAGTGAACCCCCCTCTAATGCTCGTCAAGAGATATACAGACAGTCACGAAAAGATCGAGCAGTGTCCTACAGACACCACCTGTGAGTGGATGTTTTTCCAGATTTAACCTGCAGAGTTTGAATAATTGTTAATCTAGCTGACAACTTCCATCCAGACTGCATCGGTATTTCGCAACAGGCCGCTCATGCTTTGGGAGATATTATCTACGTCGAGCTCCCCAGCATCGGCACATCGGTAACAAAAGATGAGCCCTTCGGAGCCTTGGAATCGGTCAAGTCTGCGTCGGATCTTGTTATACCAGTCTCGGGGAACATAGTGGAAGTGAACAATGCTGTTGTTGAGAAGCCATCAGAAATGAATGCTGACCCGGAAGGGAAAGGCTGGGTTGTAAAGGTTGAACTCGCGAACAACGCTTTGATTGATTCGTTGATGACTTTCGAGGACTATGACAAGTTTACTAGTTGAATCATTGGACAAGCCGCTACACCTATTCACGGGAGGCGAATCAATAGATTATGTCTATGATGAAATTCCTTGAACCCTGAACGAAATATCTGTGTGATTCTGTGATACCTGTGAAAAAACAGATTGATGTATTAATAAGCGGAGGTAGACTGGGTAGCTTCTCAAAAGATCATGTTGCAGATCAATCTACTCAGCAAGGACAACCAGCATGATGCGCAGGAGACTCTGCACGAGATCAAAGGGTCAAGCCGCAAATATCTATTTTCTACAAATATATCCGAATCTAAACCAGCTTTCAGCAGCTTGTGTTTTCTCTTTCCTCGAGCTATTGGCTACCTCTTCGACTGTTGGGCAAGTGCAGATGAAATGAGAGTCGCCAAGGACGTCATTGACTCTCGCAAAAGTCGGCCAAAACTTCTTCGATTTTAGCCAACAGAGCGGGTATGCCGCTTCTTCTCGGGCATATGGGCGTTCCCACTCCTTATTGGAAATGAGGTCGTGTTGCGGATGTGGCGCATTCTTGAGCACGGTTCCTTCCCTGGAGACCTTGCCAGCTTCGATGTCGGCTATCTCCCTCCGTATTTGTATAAGAGCTTCGCAGAACCGGTCGAGCTCAGCCTGGGACTCTGATTCGGTTGGCTCAATCATGAAAGTCCCAGAGATCGGCCAACTTATTGTTGGTGCATGGAAGCCATAGTCTTGAAGACGCTTGGCAATGTCAACAGCCTGGATGCTCGCAGTCTCTTGGAATTCTCGGACATCGAGGATGGACTGATGCGCGCACCGACCATGGTTGTTGATATAAGCCACATTGTAATAAGGATATGCTCCACAAGAGCAAATGGATGAATGTTCATGAAGTTCGGGTCGGACAAGGCGACCATCTCAGAGCTTGCATTTAGTTTCATCGTACACGAGCTCAATGGAATCATTGAGTGAACCAAAGAAAGGTTCTTGAGCGCTCATATTCGCCAAAAGAGTCTGAGCAGTGCAAATATTGCTGCTGGCCTTCTCTCGGCGAATGTGCTGTTCCCTTGTCTGCAAAGCGAGTCGAAGGGCCGGGTTGCCGAGACAGTCTTTTGACATACCAACGACGCGTCCCAGTAGTTTTCGTGTGAACTTCTCGGCGCAGGCAATGAATGCTGCATGCAATCCTCCGATCCCCATTGAAACACCTAGGCGTTGAGCAGTTCCAACTGCGACATCTGCGCCGAACTCGCCAGGAGCTTTGAGCATTGTCAGAGCCATGGAAGATCCGCGGCCACACACAGCAAAGCTCCATGCTCGTGCACTATGGTCGAGAGCTGGCCATAATCGAAGACGCCGCCGTGAGTATCCGGATATTGAATCATCACGCCAACCAAGCTGCTCTTATTGTCCCTACGCAGCTTTGAATCGTTTTCAAGAACATCTCCTACCAGCACCTCGACTCCTAAACCTGGTGCTCGGGCTCGAATGACGTCAATAGTTTGAGGATGGCAGTTCTCTGAGATTACAAAGATGCGACCAGGAGCACAACTGACGGCTCGGCAAGCTACTCGCAACTCGTGCTTCACTTTACTTCGAATGAGTATGGAAATTTACATTAATTATCTACGCACGACTCGTTATGGCGATATACATATTACGCTGATGATTAGGCGATTTTGTTGATCATCAATTGCAAGGCGTGGCACGAGTATATCGCCCCGTACTCACAACGTAGCTCGTGCACTAATCATTGCCGCACTCTTCGCTTTGCGCTTAGGCTGCTGGCTTCAGAGCAAGTGTGCATAAGTCTAAGTCCGGCGCGGCATACTACAAGGCGCGGCAAACTGCACAGCTGCACGGCAATTTGTTCACGCCCCCGACTTCATGAGTCCACGGGCTCGCCTGTTGGCCTACGAGTCGGACTACTGTCCACGCCCTACTACGATTGGTCTGCGATAAGGCCGCTGCTCTACCGCCCGTGTCCGAAGCTCGGGTCCATCGGTTATCTACACCAGCACCTCAGTGGGTCAGCGGTGCATCAGGGTCGAGCCCCGTCCATATGTACAACAAAGCTATTGATGCCTCACTTGCCGCGCTGCGATCTACCTATTATCTTGTACGGAGTATGGTGCATGATAACGTGAGATTTGTTGGCACACAGCGAAAGAGTGGGTCACTTGCCGAGCAGACAGTTTGAGTCCTTATCAGTTCCATGGACTCCTGCCAAGGACTTAGCTCAGATTCTGGGGCTCCGTCACTTGGCTAGGAGTGGGCATGTGGAGAATACTGAGTGCAAAAGTCCTATCATCGAGTCTACATATCCCCCCCCGACCTCTCGTTTTGCTCGCGATCGCGGACTTTGGCGACGATTTACTTGGAAACTGATATACTTGTTGAAGATTGCCACCATCCAATATCCCAATTGTCTATCAAGGTCCTACACTTGCCCTATACAATCAAGTCTTCTATTTACCAACCCTAAGAGAACAATCATATCATGCCTTGCCAAGTGTTTTCAGCAGAGGACATGCTGTCCTACCCAACAAAGATCGATGTAGCAATATCTCACTTCAGCAACATCATCACTACGGCGTGAGCTTTTCCTCTGTGTTTGGCTGATTATTATATTAACATAGTCATACACAGCCAGCCAGAAGCGGGGAAGCTGGTTATGGGCATCTGGACACTCGATGACTCTGAAGAACCTTCGGGAGTTAGGAACATCAAATGCACGGAATCGAAGACTGTTATAGCTGGCCTCATCAAAATCGAAGATTTGACCACCGGCAAGATATATACGGCTACGGTTGGATCAGTCATTTGGTTCACCAAAGGAAGCCGTGTGAGGTATCTTCGGGTCAAAGGACTGCGAGCGATCTTTACTCAGATCAATACCACCAATCCGGAGTGCGATTTTGTCCACCCGCCGGTTAAGTTATGATTATACGTATGAAGCTTGTGAATAACCGTCAATTATAGTTATTTGAATTGAGATTTGATTCGTAATAACTAGTAATTAAGATTTCACGGAAATCGGCATGGCGCCTTTCTATTCCTGCTACACAGTGACAAGAATATGCTGGCACACTATTTCATGGATTTTAAACGCCCTGGAATCATATTTTTCTGTTATGCGATGATCGAACGAGGACTGGGGTTTAAAAAAAAAAAAAAAAACCGCCAATTTCGCAAAAAAAGGGACTACCGTAAAAAAGTGACATCCCCAGACTTGGGAGCTATGGGCGACCACTGATCAAGAATCTGATCAAGATAGATGTAAAGAGTATGAGGGGACGAACTTGGGAAGGGCAAGAGAATCCGGGGTCTATCCTCCGAAGGCCGCAAAGTCTCAGGCGCTGTCTCCAATATGGACGACATGTATCAGTCATATTGTCTTGATGATCCGCATGGCATCTTGTTGTACTCATGTAAAAGTAAGGGAAGAACGTAGGAGATATCACGTGATAATAATAGCTGTGATAGTAAACGGCCTAAGTGTCTATACCCATGTCAGAAAGTCGATGTGGACAAAAGACATAGCCAGTGAAGACTTTCAACAGCAAAACATGCGACCCATCTGATCAAATCTCCTCAACAGTTTGCTTCTCCTCGTTTTCTCTCTTTCTCCTACTTGGTGGGATCATGATCGACTTGCCGCGTTGATGAATCCCGCCCAACTGGCTCTCAAATTAAGCATATGACCTCTGAGTCCCAATAGCGATCCGCCCATTTTCCTCGATCGTGATGTTCTGAAGTTTGGTCGCATCCGCTACAATCTGACCGTCGTCGGTCTTGATTTTGAGAACTCTGTCCTCGACGGGCACTTCCAGCAAGACTATGTAGAAGAGCGGCATAGAGACCACGAACAAACCGAAATAGATGCCGAATGGAATGAACTGGCTAGCAGTATTTGAGTTGATTCCGTAAGAGACAGCTTGGCCAACAGTTTCCCACGACCGGAAGACACCTCCTGTGCGAGCGTTCGTGGAAACGTCGGATGCAAATTGGCCAAGGACCCAGTATACGAGAGTTTGAGACATCCAACTGTGACGTCTCATTAGTCAATATTTGTCAATTTGACGAAGACAGCAATTGAGCTTACGCGTTGACAACATAGATTAGATAGGGGAACCACGTGGCAAACCATTGATTGGTGTGGGTTGCGCTATAGGTCGTTAGCTATAAATCAGAAAAGAATCACACGACCAAATCCATACTAGTCTAGACGGAGGTCCTCTGACTGGGTATTGAACCACCTTAAATTGACCATTACCCAAATAAGCATTCCCCTGCAGAGGCGACGGTGTTATTAGACATGTGTGATACCATGGCCGAGGGTAGCTTACAAGGTGGGAATTGTCCAAACCCAGAACGCAATCAGTCCCTTTCTTCGAGGTCCGAAACTCTTCATGTCCAGAATCATACCGAACAAAGGGTTCATAACGACAGCAACCAGGGGACCGAGCATGGTCGAGAGAGCGCGGGCTCGAACCGAGAAGTGAAGCGAAAGGTATGTACCCCAGACGCCATCACCAAAGTATGTAAGGATATAGATTGGAATCAGAAGAAGTGTCTATTGCTCTATCATTAGCATGTTTACCTTCTTTCCGACAGTTGGAAGAGGTTTCAAACATACTCGCTTCTGCATGTGGTGGGCGAGTAACAGCTTGCATTCCTGCTTCCACGTCTTCTTCGGAAGCAAGGGAACTCCCCATCCGTCAGAGCGGATGACTTTTCGCGTTTTTGTCAAGAGAAATGCGGCTGGAAGACCTGCATATTCATGATTAATGGCTATCAGCATATTTTAAAGTTTATTAGATACACTTACCTATACATTCCATACCAAGGAAAGCCAGGTAGGTGTTAGGAGAGACTCCTCCTTGGCCGTCGCGGGCAATGTTGAGTCCGAAGCTAATAGCACCTGCGATGATAGAACCCAGGTTTCTCATGATAACCCAGATGCTAATGTAAAAACCGCGTCGGTGCTGCTCTGGGTAAGAAATCATAGAAGATGCCTCAGCAACGTATAGGAAGGCAGAAGCTACAATAATCAAGTTAATACTCGCTCTATTCCATTCTCTTGTACTTGGTGTTTCCACAAAGTTACATTACTCACTTATCCCGTAAATAGCCTTTGCGAAAATGAGATACCACTGAACACCGTACTTGCTGTTTACGTAGAAGCCCGATCCAGAAAGAGGGAATCCAGCAGCACCGATCATGCAGGCGATCGGAATACCGATAGTGCTAATGAGGGGCCCACCGAACAAACTACTTTGCTGTCAGCTGTTTTCGAGGCCAAGTGGTAAGAAGGGTTCCGAAAGCGCAACGTATAAATGGGGAATGTGTTTACTCACGCAATCAGAATCGAGGTAGAATACTGCACAGCAGACGCAGTATTGGCAGTATATGGTGTCGCAAGGCCACCCCCACCAAGAGCACCAATGGCTATACCAGGAAGATTGTATCAGCAAGAGGACTCTTGGAGCTCAGAAGAGCCGAGCTATCACTCACCATTGCTCATTGACGGCCCCGAGAAGGAAAGCAGCGACAAAAGGACCATCTGGAAAGCTACACTCCTGTAGCGCCTTACCCATTTTCGTTTTGGGACCTCGATCACGCGAACCGCGTAGTAGTCTTCCTCGGAAATAGTCTCGACGCTACCAACGGCGACATCCCTCTGGCTCATCATCACAGGAGCGTCGTTGTCTTCCTTGTCTGATGCCATTATCCCGGTTTTGAGGTGATCGGTTTTTTTTTTTTTTTTTTCGTTATCGGCCAAAGTGATGTTGGCTTGAAGTATGAGACTTGAAGGACAGTATCTCCTCTTTTCCAAAGCGGGGGATGGTCGAGTTCATTTACGTATGTTCTCGGGGCAGGTCGATTGACTCAACGCACCAGCAGGGCCACTCCGTAGCAGTAGTCTTATCTGGACGGTTTAAGTAAGGTCTAATTTAGGGTAGAGATAGGGGGAGATAGGGGGCAAGGCTTCGCAATTGATATAGTGGGCTGCAAAAAGCATAAATCCAATCTCTTATACCCACCATAATCCCTAGTACACTTCTCCTAGCTAGATAAAAGTATCGTTTTAAAGGTGTTTTTAATAGAATAGAGATTGATATTTTGAATATTGGCTTTATTTATTATTATAATTTTAATGCAACAAATCAACATATTTAGTTTGTTATACACATATATGTATGTATGATTATATGTGATCTCTCACTTGATTAGTGAATGTATATTTAATTAAAAAGCAAATCTTATAGAACTTAGTAAATAAAGTATTTTATAGTGTAGTAATTATAAAAAAGCCAATATATAAGATATTAATTTTTATTTTATGGAAATAAATATTCAGATAACACCCTTATGTCTAGCAAGGATTAGTAAGGTGGGCAAGTCTAAGCGATTAGCGTCATATTTTTATAGCCACTGTGTCAGTTGCGAAGGCTTACCGCTTATCACTACCCTACACAGTCCTTAAAGCGTCTAGATACGACAACTGCTACAGAGTGGATCTGCCCTCGTCTCGACCCGACACGCCGAGACCGCTCCTGGCCCTGGTTATCAGTCTACTCTACCGTGTTGCCGCGCTGAACCTCCACTGTGAATCAGAATACAGGTATGGAAAGGCTCTTGCCGCTCTCAGCTTTGTCGAACCAACCTTGATTGAGACCTATCATGTGCATTGCCGCGCACACATTAGATGCTATATAGGGATGTGGCACTGTGCTCCCGTATCCTTGCGCCCGCATCCTTAATGGCCTTTACTGTATGTGGCATATCACGGATTTCGATCGCGTTCGCTCGTATCAGCGGATATGCCGCGCGTTACCTCTAGTTGTGTAGATGTCAGACCGTCAATGGCCAGAGTACAGCTACTGTTATCTCCCCGACCTCGCTTGATGCTTCCTCAAATTTTTCAAATGCGAGGACACATTTGGAAAAGCCGTTTAATTCCCGACAGCGCATGAGCCCAAAGGTTTACCCACAATGATAAGCATTTACCTACCCCGCACGCGTCGCATGAAGTCGAGTCAGTTTGGTTCCGGTAGAAGGGGCCCTGGTTCATCGATGAAGTGATCATGGATTACATAGCATAAAAGGAACTGCGTAGCGCGCTACAGCAATTGGTGCGAGAAACACAGTAGAGTACAAGAATTGTACCAAATCGAGAAGGCATCTTTCTTGTCGAAACATGTCTCAACCAAACCAGCCCAAATCCACCGCAGTGTCCGGGCAAGCCCCCAAGAGCTCCCCGGGACCTTTCCCCGTGCCTAAGGCAACGCTTCCCTTCTGGAGGACAGACCTCCACGAAATTGACAGCCACCGAAGTACACCCGTGTTACCGCAACAATGTGATGTCTTGATCATTGGTTCCGGTCTCTCTGGTGCCGCTACTGCTTACCATATTCTTGACAACAACTCTTCGCCGCCATCCATAGTTATTCTGGAGGCACGCCAGGCATGCTCGGGAGCCACAGGTCGCAATGGTAGGCGGAGCTTTCTTGTTAAATCTCATTATCCATCTCCATTCAAGGACTTCCCCTCCAGTGTTGTCTATTGCAAAGCCCCGGTCTAATTTGCGTTTCGTAGGTGGCCATGTCAAGCCAGACCTGTACTACCGTGTGCCTCAATATACACGCATGTATGGCAAGCAGGCTGCTGCTGACATGGCGGTGTTCGAGATGAGCCACGTGCAGGCAATCAAGGACTTAGTGGAGAAAGAGAAGATCGACTGCGATTTTGTTCTCACTCGTGCCTACGATGTCATTCTGGACCTCAAGCTGGCTGAGAAAACCAAGAAGGAGTTTGACGAACTGGTAGCAGAGGGCTTCCCTACGGTCAAGGACGTGTGGTATGCCCCGACTGATGCCGCCAGGGCTCTGACGGGTGTCAAAAATGCACGGTGTGCCTTCTCCTTCACCGTGGGCAGCTTGTGGCCATACAAACTCGTGACACACCTCCTGTCGTTAGCTGTGAAGAGGGGAGTCAACTTGCAGACCCATACCCCTGTCACATCTGTCTCGGAAACCAAGGACGCGGATGGCTACTGGCTTGTGTCAACTCCTAGGGGAGTTGTCAAGGCAAAGAAGGTCGTCTTTGCTACAAATGGCTACACTGCAGGGCTTCTACCGGAATTCGAGGAGAAGATCATTCCTGTCCGTGGCATATGCAGTAGAATTGCTCTGCCCAAGGGAAAACAACCCCCGTCACTGCCATCCTCCTATAGTGTAGGTTTTCACAAAGATAGCTTGGACAACCCGTCCAAAATTTGGTCTCGACTTACAAACTCTCCTAGGTACGCCATGACGTCAAAGGTGCAGATTATCAAATAACCAGACCCGATGGAAGCATCATCGTGGGTGGAGCCCGTCCTGCATACTGGCACAAGGGCAATGAGTGGTATAACAACTACGACGACTCTCAGATGATCAAGCCTGCCGTCTCATATTTTGACGGCCTCATGCAGAGAACATACCGCGGCTGGGAGGACAGTGGCGCAGCTGTCGACAAAGTCTGGACTGGAATTCTGGGCTACACAAATGATCTAATGCCATATGCAGGTGCTGTTCCATCTAAGGATGGGCAGTTTATTTGTGCCGGGTTCAATGGGCATGGGATGCCGGCGATTCTACTCACATCAAAAGGCATTGCCAACATGATTGTCGAGGGTTGTGCCTTTGAGGAGACGGGTGTGCCGTGGCCGTTCAAAGTCACTCCGGCTCGTCTACAGAACCCAGGCAACGCCATCATGGATTTGGTGGTGGAGGCAAAGCTCTAAGCCATAGGTAAGTCGAGGTGTACGGTTTGCGGTGTGCACTGTAGGCCAGTGGACGCGGGTGACGAATGGTCATTGCCAAAGCGTCAAAGTCGCGGATGCAGATGGATTAGGGCAAAGCAGTACTATAGAAGCGGCTCTAGAGTCTCTCATCTTAGTCGGTGGCGATATCCTGAACAGTTCTACATAATACCCGCACATACAAGAGAGACAGAAATCTATCCCAAGAGATTTGTTAGACAAGACGAACTTGCCGCGCTGTCCTAGAAGGGTCCTCGCGAGACATTAATAGTCCACAGCGTGACAGTACAAATATCCCAACCGCTCAAAAAACGAGCCTCGCCACGACTCTGGTTAGCTCTGCCGCACGTAAGGCACTAAAGCTATTACCAATCCACCCGTGTAGAACCCTGCCCTGAGCAAACGGATTGCCGCGCTTATCTCAAAACCTGCAGTCCAAGCTGGCTTATCAGATGCAATCGATACGTTAACACATATACAGGGAATATGAAGGATTAGAATAGAGATACGCCCGCAGGCTTCACACGGACCTGAGATACCAGAAGGGTGATCCCGGTCGAATACCAACTTCGTGGTCTAGACCAGCAAAGTGTTGAGGAAGCCAAAGTCAACTTGGGAGTAGCGAAAGCCTCATCAACTTTGGCCCAATTACCCCCCTCTGCTGTAATATCTCTTACTAATCTGTTCCTATAATGCATGCATTTCTATCTGAGCACATAACAAGTTCATTAGTTACAAAGTCTCTTGTTTGTGGATGTGTCTTAGTTGTAATTGCCGAGGAATAGTATTTGCAATGCCTGCTGCGCAGGACGAAGCCTTTTATTTGAAATCAGATCAATGCTCACTAGACACCCAATTTTAGAAGAGATGTAGTAGTATCTCCAATACATTCTTTCAGCGAGCGAAACTTGATACCCAACACCTCACGGGCTGCTGAATTGTCGTAGCCGTAGACTTTCTTTGGGAAATCGTCAACGGGGTCCGCAGGCAGACGAGTTATCAGCTCGGGGTGCGTCTCCCGGATTATCTCTACAATTTCCTTGTTTGAGTAATGTCCGGCGGTGATCAAAAATCTCTTGCCCCCAGCTTCGGGCACTTCCATAGCCTTGACATGAGCCATTGCCAAGTCGCGGACGTCGGTGAATATAAATGATCCTGTCGGTGGCAGTTGGTTGATACATTTTCCTTGAATCATGTCTCGTATGCGCTGATTCGAGGTGTTGAGACTATCAAGGCTGCTCAGATGGTGGGCGATAGGACCATACACGAGAGGAGGGTTGAGAGTAGCAATATCAAAATTTGGCTTCTCTTTGTCGACGAACTCCCATGCGGCCCTCTCCGCGAGTGTCTACGGACGCCATTGATTTTAGCAAGATTCAAAGGGGTTTGAAAGAGAATTAAAGTCGTTCTCACTTTACTACCGCGGTATGTCTTTGTGCGCACCGCCACGGCTTCCTCCCACGTCACTGGATTCCAAGATGAACCATCATAAACCGCAGGCGGCGAATCGTTGTTGGCGACTGCCGCAAATGACGAGGTTATCACCACCCGCTTAACCTCCGGTGCGTTGGCTTTGATCGCACGAAGAATGCTTGTCGTGCCAGTGATGGCGGGTTCTAACATGTCTTTTACAGGATCGTCGAACTTGTGGTGAAATGGCGAGGCTGTATGAATGACATAATCGAAAGGCGGATCAGACCGAACAGCCTACAGATAGTGTTGGTGAATCGGAGAAAGTGAGTGAATCTGGAGCAGCAACTTACATCGTCAAAAGCACCATCCTTTGCAATATCATCTACTACGATATAGGACAGCTTGTCCTGGGTTACTTCCTTATGAACGGCAAGAACTTGATCGCCTTTGGCTTTGGATCGTACGGTGGTCACCACAGTGTGTCTGTAAATGGTATCCAGCAAATCAGTATATTGTTTCTAGGTTGAAGGACTTTCGGCTCTGTCAAAACCAGATGGACATACCCACGACTTAACAAGATATTCAACACATGGGCTGCGATGAAGCCACTGCCTCCTGTAACAAGAACTTTGCTCATCTTGTGTTGTGTATCTCTGTTGTCTGAACTTGGCTCCCTATTACCTTGAATGCACACATGCAGAGTTGCACTGTGGCTTTGAGACACTGGTGTAATATATGGGCAATAGTCACGGCTTTTGAAAACGAACAAATGTGCTAGAATCTCGTAACTAATTGACGGAAATCTCACCGCGGGTATTCATATGTAGTCATTGGTCATGGACTTGCCGCCCATCGTTCTTATCGTGAGTGGCTCACGGACGGTGCCCACTTTCTGGAATTTCGAGTCCGTTAGGGACTATCTTATCCAAGTTGAAGCCCAGAGCCTAATTATTTTACCAATGGAAAGAGACATCCCAAAACAAGGTTAACGGAAGCGAGGCACAAATGACTAGAACCATCTATCCCCGCAACATTACTGCGCTCGATATATGGCGTTTATCTCAAGCCCCAGCTTCCGGACACAAAGTCCCAGAACAGTTCATCCAGGAGATCCGCTAGTAGCCATATTCATGTTATTAGCTACAAATGCTAGACGTCGTCGGCAATGAAGGGCAACCTTGCTCACTACATTTGCCCTCGCGTCCTACTGTTGCTAGTACTACCAGATCGTTTTAATTTGGTGGCAACGGGCCCTCAGGCTGAACTCTTGTCTCTCGGCCAATAGCGTGGTCAATAATTAGCGCAGAAAGTGAGAAGGATGTCCCTCATTGCTTATCATGTCAAGGGATCGAAGCGGGGACTCTCGGAGCAATCGCCCAAGCTCGCTCATGCGGGGCAGCAGGATTCCGATGTCGACGGGGTCTTGCTGTGCTGCCAAATCGGCACGCTTATCATTTTACGTTGAAATCGACCATGAGCCGCGATTGAACGTCTATGTACCAGATTTAGGTCACAGCGGGACTATACTCGGCTCTATCTGTACCCCATGCACTCTGTACGCTCTCTCTGCGTCAGTAGTCTTTGAGTCCCACTCTAGTCCCACAGGATCGCCGGCGCCCTATTCCGACCTGTCCTTATCACAGCCATGCGCAACAGCCGGAGCAAGGTAGGCTGCTTCACCTGCCGTCGACGTAAGAAGAAGTGCAACGAGCAGAAGCCCGTATGCAGTGGCTGTAGGCGTAACAAGCTCTCTTGCACCTGGCCAGCTTCGCCGTCGGGCCAGTCTGTTCCCCACGGCCGAGCGCTACCGTTAGACTACGTTCAGCTGGAGGCGCCGGCCCACGATGCTACCATTGTCGTAGCTGTCACGGCAGAGTCGCCCGACGCGCAACGAACCCATCGAAGGCCACACCAAGATCTCCTACGTCAAGGACCGCAGCAGGAGAAGCTGCATCGCCAACATGATCAGCGGATTGACCTGACCGTGGACCATCTACCTTCCGGACGAGGTCGAGCATTGACAAGAGTTCCATCCGACTCCATCATAGACACTGCGATTGATGCTCCTCATGCTGGTGCTGTCATCTCGAGTACATCGCCATCCGTTGCTTCTCCTCTTTCTCCGTCTCAGGCGTCATCGCCAGGCAGTCCCAAAGAGCATGACGCTGCTCGTGCCGTCAAATCCGGTGGTGAGACAAGTGACGAATCCAGTCAAAATAGTTCCTCCAACACTGGTGGCGAGATGCTGGACATCGAAGATGGCATGGGAGACCTCGCCTGGGCGTCTATCAGCGCTGCTTCTCCCAACGTCACCTTTGGCATTCCCTTGATACCCCTTCATAGCGCTCAGTCGTCTGAACTATTGAGCTACTACCTAGCGAGAACCGCCAATAGCATGGGCAACGGTTCGACCGACAGCAATCCCTTCATTGTCCAACTCATTCCCATGGCCTTCTCAAATTCCTTCATCCTTCAGCTCATTCTGGCCCAGAGTGCAGCCCACCGGGGCGAGGCGCTCGAGGACTCGTCTACCCGGGCTGTTGCCCAGCAGTATTATACCAAATCACTTCGGCTCTTCAGTAATGTCGTTGGTGCCTACGTCTATGGGTCTCAAGTCGATGCTCTCATCCTCTCTTTTGGTAGTCTCATCATGTCGCTTACCGAGGTGTGTATATTGCGAGCCGACCTCAATATCCCTCTTGCATTGGATTAGAATAGAATAGCTAACCGCGCGAATTGGTGCAGATTGCTCGCGGCGAGATCCACGGGACCATATTCAATCACCTAAGCGCTGCTGAGTCTCTGGTGGGTATAGCTATCTCGAATGCCCAGCACGACATCCAGGACGGTCTAGTCGACTTCCTGGTTGAATACTACATTCACATGACTTCCACGAGCATGCTGTCAATTGATGTCCAATACGGGTCTCAGTTATTTTTAAACACAAGCGTCAGACCAACCGCCCAGGCGCTGGTCGCCAAACAATACGTTGGTCAGTTGTGTGGCGCTTGGCTCGAACTTCTCCTTCTCATTCCTCAAATCTTCCAGCTGGGACAGCGCATGCTGCAGAAACGCCCTCCTCCCGATACAATCATTACTTTCGGCTGCATCCAATCACAGATTCTCGCATACTCTCCCACTTCGTCAGCCAGCACCTATACTAACGTAGCTGGTCTAGTGTTCAAACAAGCAGTATTGCTATACCTGTGGACCATGTTAGGGAATCCATTGAGTGATAGTACGGAAAACTCCTTTTCTGTTCTAATACGTGGCGCGGTGAACGAGGCCGTCCTCCTATTGAACCAGCTTCCCGCAACAGAACGGGTCAATACCAGCCTCTGCTGGCCTCTAACAATTATCGGATGTTGCACAGCAGACCCGGCCATCCGCAGTCAGCTGCGAGAGCGACTGCAGACCATGTCTCGCACTATCGGCTTAGGAAACATGAAGCGAGCTTTGGTATTGCTCGAAGGCGTGTGGAAAGAGGAACCCGAGAACATAAGCCCCTGGGCGTTGTGCAAATCGATGCAAAAACACGAGATGTGGATATCATTGGCCTGATCCAACAAGCAGAAATCCAAAGCAAGTTTGGCTATAGACACTACTACTTCCGTCCGGTACCCTGATTCCTGGGTGCTTCGGTAGGGTTCCCCTCTGGTGTCACGTACGCCTTGGTCATTCCGCCATCCACGACAAAGTCGGTAGCGTTCACAAAGATGCTTTCGTCGCTTGCCAGGAAGACAACTGCGTAAGCCTGCTCGATAGCCTCATCAAACCTGCCGGATGGGAAATGGACCTCGCGTCGGAACCTTTTGGCCTGGTCGTCACCTAGCCAATCTTGGAGTAGTGGCATGCTATAAGTAACATCGTTAGCTCATGAAACTCAATACCAGCGGCAACAGGACAACGCCTCAGGCGTTTTGAGCCAAGAGGCCACCGTTTGCTATTCGCAGGTTGCCACTTGCTTGAGCGGTGCTGGACAGAGCGAGTTGAAGCGGAATTCTAGAATCGGGATCACGAGTCAACACTTTGCTTCCTGGCCTGTGCTGCTGCCTCAGACATTCTAGCATACCTTCACGTGCGTGCACGATAGCAAGCTCCCTCGTGAGCGCAAGGACGGCACCTTTGCTCGCCGTATACGCCAGCTGCGGTGTTGCTGCCCCGATCAGTGCCACAACGCGCGCCTCGATCTTGCCCTCTGACAAAGGGACGACTTCCTTGATCATGAGGAGCGCCTTGTCAAGTTGATGTGCGGCAACATCAGTCAACAGGACAGAGGCGCCCTCCTGAGCCATGAGGATTGCAGTCTCCAAGCCAACGCCCCTAAAATCAAGACAAAAGTCAGTCCCTAAGTGTTCTTGGATGGACGACCGTGCAAAGTCAACTCCAAAGAAAAAGCAATATGACCTGTTTGTGAAAACACACGAAGATGAACAAAAGAAGGGATAGGCTGATGCATTTTTCTGATGAGCTTCAACTACTTACCCTGCCGCCCCCATTATGGAAATGATAGATGGAAAATAGCTTTAAGAATAGAATTAGGATACTTCTAATATAAAGTAATACCTTTTAGACTTATTAATATATTAATATTATTGTAGAGATTTATTATAAATATACTTAGAGAATACTTAAATCTCTTTATAATAGTCTATTTAGATAATATTTTAGTATTTTTGTTACGGCGCACTCCTGGGTCACGTGCTCGAACGTAGGCTATTTCCAAAAGACCACTATAGTGTTACGGACCCACTGGGGCTGACTCCAGGATAGGAAAATGACAACCAACCGATTAGGCAAGGATTGGGTCACGTGGCTAGAACAGCCAGACACCATGACATTACCTTAACAGGGAAACAACGTGATTGTCCAGACCAGGCAAGACCCAAGGAAGGAATTACCTAATCAAGGCAACAAGGCAACGATCCCATCGGGAATGGGATGACCCTTCGAGGATAGGATCGGATCCCATCGAGGATAGGACCCGAGCCCATCGGGAATGGGAAGGACTGGATATATAAGGACACTCATTCAGCATCATGTATTTAGTTCTTCGCGTTCAATCATCTTATTGTTACTTAAGACCCAGATTGGAATACGACAAACTGTTCTTGTTTATTATCTGACGAATCACCTTAACGACGAGGGGAGATCCATAAGAACCTGACCTCGCCGGCGCTACTCTATTCAGCACCTCCTTTACTAAGCAAGACCTCTAAGGACTTGAGTATATAAGGCCTGTTGCCGTGTGTGATCGGTAGGCATTACAACAGAGTGACGAGACAACCTTGGGGTGACGAGTATCCAAGAGAAGTATTACCCTTTGAGGACAAAACTCACAGTGCCTGATAAGCAGTGCGTGACAGATGGAAGAAAACACATGGGTGACAAAGAGGAGTAGTTATATATAAGATGAAGATGGTCGGATGGAAATGGAAGGTCTTGTATCGCTGGCAATATTAGGCTCCAGTTTAGTACGGTTCTATATGTGATTTTTTGCGCGTCTTTTTTCTGACTAGATGAATCTTCTTGCTATAGTATTAGACTGGTCTATCTGAATACTTTATTCGCTCAAGATATGTCAGAAGAGCCAATACAAGCTAGTTGTAATCTATGGCTTCTGCAGAGATATATTGTGCCAATGAAGTTTCTGGCTGGTCCAACACTCGAAGATCTATGGACTATAAAGAGTTTTCGCATCTATTCCAACGAATTCGACTGTGAAAGTCCACAATATTACAGGGATAGGCTTATAAGTATTTATTATTAGATCCTGAGATCTAGTAATATGCTACAACTAGTAAGGAGCACTCCATCTTCTAACTGAGGTATGAGAATCTACATTAAATGGACATGCCCCTACTGCGGGTAACCCCAGGGTAGCCAAAGGTGTAGCGGCTTGGCAAGTACACACTTTCCAAAATATTTTAAACTTGGGTTTGATGGTAGAACTGAAGTTGGTTTTAGAGGTGGGGGTTGGTTTTGATTGTTACGGGGAAAGGGTTAAACACATTAGGCCACAGAGAAACCCCAGAACTAGGCCTTCCCCGTGAAAATGATAGCCCGATTTTGAATTGCTATTCCACACCGCTTTCCGCCAGTGCCCTCTTGAAGGTGTGAAAAAAATGTATTAAGATTTGGGGCCCTGCTGGGTATTAGGAGATGCACAGACCGTCGGAAGAAAGGGAACGTTCAACATAGCCCCTAATTTCAATTGCCAAATTTGGCCCAAAGTACCAACTTTAGCACGTCGTTACACAACCGACAGCTTGTGTTGACACGGCATCCCGATTGCTGATATAATCATGAGGCTGGGTTCACGTGCATATGGTTTGCCATAAAAATGATAGTCGCTTGCCTGCGGTATGTTCGGGCCGACATGTTTGTCGGCGATTACGGAGCTTAGGGCGGAGTTAACATGGTCCCGAAGCCCCTTGTAAGCCCAATGACACCAACACTTGCCCATATCAGATTCACTTAGTCAACTGATAATATGACTGGCAACAGTGGCAAGCGGAGGCAATGTACTAGCTGCCAGGCTTGTCGAAAGAGCCGCATTGGCTGTGATGCGAGGCAGACTAATGGTCGCCCATGCTCCAACTGCACCCGGCGCGGGGAGCAATGCGTGGTGAAGGTTGGTATCGGTCCACGCTTCTATCGAAGACCTTGCACTAAGAAGCTTTCCCAAGTGGCCAAGCTCTTCTGCAAAACCGAGGAAAGTCGTCTCACTAGATTTTACCGAAAGTCCTGATAAGGTATCTTTGACATGCACTGCACGGTCAGTAAATCGGCACCAAGAAGAAAGCAATCTCCATGGTCTTCTGCTTCAGGTGTTCATCAATGTGTACGAATCACGCATGTCCAATTTTCTTGAGAGTCCTTCGTATCCTGATCTCTCAGTTGGCTCGGTAGGGCGAACGACAGCTGCCCTGAGTTGAACAATTTGTTAACATTCCCTCAGCCCCCTACCAAATCCATAATGGCACTGATGATGCTGAATGATGCAAATGAACAAGGAAGAATTCAGTCCAAAGAGACAATTTTTCCAGCCCTAGAGTTTGCGATACGTGCGTTTTCAGTGAAATATCTCATCGCCGAAAAGACTGGCACTGGGTTATATGATTGTGACACGGTGCAAGAGGAGACCTGTTACAAGTCAATCTGGACTCAAGCTTTTAAGGCCGCAGAATATGCAAAGAAACAGAAAACTTATCAATCAGCCCTCGCTCTATACGTCATTGGATTGGCATCAAGGTCTGTATATTCACAGAAGCCTGTCGACTTTGAGTGGAGTTGCTTTCGAGCCGCTTCTGATCACGTTGCAAAGCTACGGCCCTACGCAAATATTTCAGACCCAGAGAATCATCGCATCCTAGGCCATAAAGTGGCTTATCTCTGTGCGGCTCTATCGGATAATGCTTTTCAATTCAACCAGCCAAACAGCACACGAGAGCGGACCCTACTCTGGGAGAGCGACCAAATATGGACGACGGTACGATATCGGACAGATATATTTCATCAGTCCTTTGCAAAAGTCCACGGTATGCATGAACCCATGTCAAAAGAAGTTCTCTCGACAATCTTGCAGCATGCGACCATGTTCAAGTCAATGATATGGTGGGACTTCAACAGTACGTGTCATGATAGGGTTGATCTCCTGGTCCGCGATGTAGTTACGTTCAACAAGGTTTTTGTGCCTTTACTGGATCTCATCTCTCGCGATTTCCTGATGATCCACCCGAAAGAACAGCTAAACTATGGTGAGTGACAATCCCCGTAGGAGCGATACTGACTAACTCTGAGCGGATAGTCCTAGTCACAGTTCACTTCCACTGGGTAGTACTTCTTTTGATCGAAGAGATCGATGAGATTGGCGTACATGCTTCTCTTAGGCAGAGCCTATCAGAGTTAACCGCAGTGAGGTCGATTGTCAATGCTCTCAATCTGGCCCAGTTGGTTGGTCAGATCAACACGACCTATCCAGCTGCTCTTCTTCTTGATCCTATGCCTGAGACAATGGCCGATGCTATGTCTACTACTGCATCCACGTTACTCAGAATTTATGGGAAAGGTCAGATTTCTCTAGGCGCCACCCAAATAATGCTCTCTGTCTTGGTGTCAGGCCTTATTGTCATACAGTCTATTTCATTGAAAGCGAAAGGCACATTGGAGGAAGTCAGAAGAAGTGCAAAGGATATGTGTATTATGATCCCAGGCGCATGGTGCGGGAGTACTGCTATTGAGGGACAAACCCCGACTCTACCAATCTCTGCATGCCCTGCATGGTAGCGAAGAGCAATTAATGGGCTATATGAATTGACTCGTCATTCAATCGGTATGAGCATAAGTTGAATTAGTCGCAGTGTTTGATCACTCAGATACAATCGGTTCTAGTACATGAAATTCTTACAACAAATTCAATGAACTAGATCAACTTAGAACTAGAAAAAGACTCTTAGAACTGCCTGAGCTGTACATACATACTCTCATACGAAATGTCGTTACGATTTATCTGTAAGAATAGCTGTAAATGGAAATAAACAGACTCGGACTCTACTGCTGACCTCAGGAGCGATCACGGGACCGGACGGCAGTAGCTCATACTTTTGCAGATAAACATTTTCGGAATTAAAGATTTATCTACGAAGCAGGAATTCCCCAAGAGCATATTTGAAGTTAAGTTAACTCACCTTCAGATAGTATAGATTAGATTACAATCCCGCGTCCAAAGAAGTCCTTATCGAACGCATTTCCGAAGGCCAAAGAAATGTCCACTCAGTACAACTACCCGTACAATAAGCTTGCTGATAAACATGTGCTCATCTTCGGAGCGACGTCTGGTCTTGGGTATGCTGTCGCCAAAGCTTCTCTAGCTGCCTCAGCTCGTGTTACCATCTCATCCTCTTCCACGAACCGCATCGGCCAAACTATCAAGCGACTGGTCAATGAATTCCCAGGGACGTAGTCCAGGATTCAAGGATTTGCTTGCGACCTATCCAAAGAGATTGCAGAAGATGAGATCGAAGCACTGTTCAGCAAAGCAGGTCAAGTCGATGATGATAGAGACTCTTGAGTATCTGAATAGTGGTCTAATTAAACTCATTCATATTGCCAAGGAATTTGATGCCCCCTCAGTTCCAGAGGCATTCAAATATCTACTGCCAGGTACCCACATTGGTCATGTCGCTATTCATATCCGTGATGTCAAGGGAGCAGCGGCAGTGGTTAGACATCACGCACAAGAAGCTCGTGGAAGCTGGCCAGCTACGCCCCTTCGCACCGCTTCTCGTGGCAAAGGTCGCTGCTCGCTATATCACAGCTACTCCTGAGACATCCTATACGCTCACGACTGGAGGAATCTGGGAGCGTCCATCGGAAAATTGGACCATGATAGCGGGATACATGGGTGGGGTTGTTAGTATGGCGCGGAATCTGGCGCTGGAGCTGAAGCCCATGAAGGTGAATGTTGTCAGTCCGGGTCTAGTACATACAGAGATGTGGGATGCGAGCTTCTCGCAAGAGCAAAAGAAGGGCTTTTTCAAGGTCCTAGCGCAGAAGCATCTCACGGGGAGGATTGGAAAGCCCGAAGACGTTGCAGAGGCTTACATTTATCTAATGAGAGACTCTAACGCTACTGGGCGTGTCGTTAGCACTGATTCTGGCAGTGGTATTGTCTGATATCTATCTGTTTAGGGAACAAAAGGGCCATCATTTGGCATTCCATGTGCATTAAATCTAGATCCCATTGGAATTTATGAAGCATCGCAAACCCCAGACTGAACTTTGGGAGGATTGCTGTCAGCACTTCCCCAATCAGCTGCTCCAAGAGCCTGTCCAGCAGCCGTGGTGTCATCTGCGAGGATCTGTAGTCTGGTAAGCACCATGTAGCCGTATAGGGTAGGGGGCAACTTACGTAGTACTGAGAGTCGACGAAGTACCACCAATCGTCACTCCGGAAAGCGTTGTCGAGCGACTGGCTAGCAGGGTCATTCCAGCCAGTGTTCCGATCATCGAAAAAGGGGTGCTTTGACCATCCAATGTAAGCTTTAGGGTGGTCACCGTTCTGTACGCCATTAGGCTCACGCAGGTCATCTGCGTTCACTTCGTCTCCCGAAAGAGTATTCTGGATATCCCCCCAGGCGTAGCTATTGTATCCGCTGTGTGCTGAGTATAGAGCCCGCGAAGGGGCCCACATGTTGCTGTCATCGCGAGAGTGGATGATGACGATACGCTCCCAGTCGCTTCACGCTTGGTTAGAAATCCATTTCTTTCAAGAGGACAATCACAATTCTTACTAGTCATGGCCTGTTTCTATGCCTTCAAAGGTCGCTCCATCTTTTTCGTAAAACAGATTGTATACCACACGCACGTCGGTGTCATTGCATTTCCCGAAGGTATAGTATATAGGGAATGCAGGGCCTGTATTTCCGATGTCGACTCCAGGATTGCGGCAATTGCATCCCACGTCAGGGTAGTCGCATTGAGCAGCAGCAGGGGTTACGTTGGAGTCGTCGTAGGTATCTGGAGTGTCAGGAGATCCACCAAACGCCCAGGTAGGATAGCAAGGCGGCTGATCCATGGCTTGACCGAAGAACCAGACAGGCGCATAGCGGTTGGCTAAGTCGACGCTGTTTGAGCTGAGGAGGGTGTTCATATCATCATCGCTGATCTGCGTGACTGCAGCCGCAGGAACGACCAGCACGCTCAGGGCCTTGAACAGAGTCGACCACATTTCGACAAATCCAACAGGGGAAACGAGCCTTCATCTTCGCCATGGGAGCGGAGCGTTGGTTCATTTAATTCTTTAAGCTCCAGGAACTGCACCGCGCTTGAAGGGGCCAAAATGGAAGACGAAATTCCTATTAGGGCAAAGAGCTGCAAAGGGTCACATTCGCTCGGGAGGAGACTGGCGCCAAGTGCTTTAGCATATGAAGCATTTGGCGCAGCTGGCACCACCGAACTCGGCGAGAGAGTGGTGTTTCCACACGGGGCGCATTTCGTAGCGTATTGCGCAACGTATCGAGCTAAAGGTGGATCGGTGATCTACTGTTCAGGAACCGATTGACAAGCGGACCAGCCGGAATCGCCGGTTTGTGGCCCCAATCTACTCAAGAGTGGGCTGGATATTAATGAAACGTGGAACGGATCCAATGCCATTCATACTCTCTCGAACGTGCATGGGAGTCCCACGGGTTCCATAAAAGCGATACTGTATACTTTAAAGCGGTTGTTAAAAAGTGTACACAATGCAAGGGTTCCGCCTGCCCCGTGACTCCTCAACGCCCGAACTGTTCGCACAATCTTCATACTTGTCTCGTCTATCAATTGGTCTGAACTTGTCCTGAATCATCGAGCAGCGTACTCGACTCATCCATACCGCTCCACTTGGGGGTCCCGTCCGCGATGTCCATCACCCGTTGCTCGTAGAAGATATGGCACCTGGAGTCACTAGCAGTTAGCGTGACATGCTCCTAGCCTCGACAGTCAAGACAACTTACGTGGGCTTGAAAATCTGTCTCTGTTTGCGCTGTTCCTCCCATGTCCCCTCGATCCGAATCAACTCTGGCATCAAGAGGACCATATTCCGCCCTTCATCAAAGATAGGGCTGTGACAAAAAGAGCAAGTCACTTTCGTCGGAAGAGAGTAGTCGTCCGAAGTCTCGGCACTTGAAAAGAAGGACAACTTCTTACTTCCAGGGGCGAATGCCACATCTTCCTTGTGGAATATCGCGGCAATCTGGAAGGGGGCACCATGCATCACCTGGCAGTTCCGGCAATGGCAGGCCTTGACGTTCAAGGGCCGGTCGCGTTTCACGAAATATGAGACGTTCCCACATTGACATTGCGCCCGCCACTTGGGAGGACCAAACTCCTCAGGTTTTTGGATCACATAGGGTGGGCGATGTCGCCATGACTCTGCAAACAGAGACGCGCTAGACAAAGTGTCGCCGATTGCCGGCGATGGCAGAGGAGGCTCTGTGCCTTCGATTCCCATTTCAGCCATTGTGACGGATTACCTATACAAGTAGGTATGGAGCAGAATGAGGACCGTGGCAGCATGTTTGAAATAATTTATTTATATGAATTCTATAGATTTAATCCCTGCCAGGTTTATACTCTCCTCCCTACGTCATGAACATGTATTGTTCGTTGCGAGCGTAAGGCAGGAACGCGGGCCTGAGGCTGTATGTATGCCTGAGGCTGTAGTTCTGCCTCAGGCAATCACTTTTTTCGAAAACCGCCCCGCAAGAGAAAGTTGCTTTCGATTTCTATTGCAATGCCACTGCTGGTGCAAGACTCAGCTTTGGCCTCATATTTACCAAAATTTCCATCCGGTTACTAGCCTCTCTCTCGTCAGTCGTTTCGTCTTTGCGCATATTCAACCTTCAACATGAGCCAGGAAACTGCTGCTCCCCCCACCTCCGCCACGGCCTCGGTGCTGTTGGCTTCTGATCCTATGCCCGAGGGCACCCACCAAGTGCGCGGGGTGGATTTTGATCAGTTCCAAGGGCGCGACATCACAGTAGCGGAATTGGTAGACAACTTGACTCATACTGGCTTCCAAGGAAGTGCGGTGGCCGAGGCTGCCCGCATAATTAACGAGATGGTACATGCCCCTCCATTTTCTTGCATAGTATATGCTAATTCTTTGTCTGTAGCGTGCTTTTAGACACCCAGAAACAGGCGATAAGACGACTATCTTCCTCGGCTACACCTCGAATTTGATCTCCTCCGGTCTACGAGATACTTTGCGATACCTTGTCAAGCACAACCACGTCTCAGCCATCGTCACCACCGCCGGCGGGGTGGAAGAGGACATTATCAAATGCCTTGCGCCAACTTATCTTGGGTCATTTGCGACGCCTGGGGCGGGCCTCAGGGCCAAAGGCCTTAACCGCATTGGCAATCTCTTGGTCCCCAACAACAACTATTGCTCGTTCGAGGATTGGGTGGTTCCTATTTTGGACCGCATGCTCGAGGAACAGGAGGCAGCGAAGCGCAAGGCTCAGGAGACCGGAGATGAGGAGGATGAATTGCACTGGACCCCCAGTCGGATCACGGAGCGACTAGGCCGGGAGATCAACAACGAAGACTCGGTGCTTTACTGGGCAGCGCGTAATAACATCCCTGTGTTCTGCCCTGCACTGACGGATGGCTCGCTCGGCGACATGCTTTACTTCCATACCTTCAAGTCCTCCCCACAGCGTTTGCGAGTGGACATTGTGGACGATGTGCGGCGAATCAATACGATGGCTGTCCGGGCCGCTCGGGCCGGCATGATTATTCTCGGGGGCGGCGTGGTCAAGCATCACATAGCCAATGCTTGCCTGATGCGCAATGGAGCCGAGCACGCCGTATACATCAACACCGCGCAAGAGTTTGACGGCAGTGACGCTGGGGCGCGGCCAGATGAGGCAGTGAGCTGGGGTAAGATCAAAGCAGACGCGCATGCGGTGAAGGTGTATGCCGAGGCGACCGTGGTTTTCCCTTTGATTGTGGCGGCCTCGTTTGCGCGGTCCCAACCTTCGGCAACACACTGATCGAGGTGCGACCGCCACGATGCAGGGTCCCGTTGGCATACCAGACAGTCTCCAATCATCCTGCGAGGTCGGGGCAGCGATTGGCCTGAAACATTGCTTCAATCGACGCCATCCTCCAATAACACAGACCGTGGGGGGGGCTCTTGTTGGCCATCTGTACACATAATAGGAGGAGCATGATCCTTGCGTCCCCCGGGAGGAAAGCCCCAGAAGTCGACAATCGCTCCACGTACTGTAGACCGACAAGGGCCCTTGCCACACGACACCCTGGAGGTCGCTGAGCTTGGGCGGGGAGGTGGAATTCGGCACACAGCCTGTCCTGTACATAATTAGATATCTCACACCTCCTCTCCCTGCTGGCCACGGCCGAATAGACCCATACTCAAGTACAGATAACAATCTCGAAATGCCCCAACACAATTGGCTTGCCACTGGTTCCGACTAATCTTTTGTCCTTGTATGCTGGGGCTCACGAACCGTCCGAGACGGCCGTATTAACCGGTGAACCAGGCGCCACCATGCGATGCCGGAGCCGGCCCACCTTCTGGACGAGGAAAAGCCGTCGAGATCTGGAAGCAGTCGACGAGTGGCAAGCGACACGAATGGCCCAAGACGCGCAGAAGGCCCACGGTGGCAAACCGAAGAGCCGAAGAAAGGGGAGGAGGAGAAAAATTGGGTCGCCACGGAGGAATTTAAGGTTGGCTGCCCTGAAGGCGATCTTCGGATCCACAGCCGATTAAGAGGGGGCTTGCGAGTTGCGGTCAGTCGACTGTACATACCTCCGTACGGAGTACTGTACAGTAGTGTTCAGGAATACAGGAGCACTTGAGGATCACAGAGGTTGAGAGTCAGGCCGCGATCCTGAAAGAACTCGCATGACCTCGCATGATAAGCAGAAAGTCGTGACAACAAATGGAAAAAAGGGAAAAAGAACAGACCCAGAAAAAGCACCAACAAAGAGACCCACTCCCCCCGGACTTTCTTATCGTTTTATTTGACCCTCTTCGCTCGACTGCTTTTTCTTCTTCTCATTCTCTGTTCGAGTTGTCGTGGCTCTTCCACTCTCGCTATATTTGTACCTCCCGCGCTGTCGAGTATACACTCCGCGTGCCGCCGTTCCTGACCCTTCGAGACTTGGTTTCCCCCGATAGTCCCGAGCGCCGAGTTGACCTTTCTGAGGTGTGTCTCGAATCGTTACGATGGAACCCACGCGGGACTCGGCGCCTAGTCCTCCTGCCTCCGAGTCCGAGTCCAATGCGGCTCTCCCTCCGTCGAGCGCCCCCGAGTCGCAGCACGAGAGAGCAGCCCGACAAGTCGTGGAACCCGTGGATGCTGCCGCCGGCTCGGCAGACACAGAACATGCCTTCTGGGCCGAGTTCGAGGAGGACACCACACTTCCAGGGGAGGAGGAACTGAAGGAGATTGAAAGCGCAGATGCAGACTATAGTGCCCGTGATCGTATGTCCCCGATCCCATTCCCGTCTTGTTCGCAAAGGAGAGGAGAGGATCTAACGTATGCGTAGATACATATTGGGAGAACAATTTCTTCCGGGATCTGGACGATCCAGAGTATGTCCCTCATGAGAAGGCTCGTTTGACCTGGACGTTCAAGGGAGTCCATGGCACTCCAGAGACACCTAACAGGGCCACCATTATCCGCTCTCCACCCGCATATATTGGAGGCTACTGGTGGCGGATCAAGTTCTACCCTCGCGGTAACAATGTGGGATCTTTAAGCATCTATATCGAGTGCTCTGCGACCATGCCAGCCCCCGATGACAAAATCCCAGAGACCGAGTTCACTGTCCGCCGCGGCGGTGCGAATGCCGCCTTGAATGAGAATACACCCGAGGCCTCTATTCGCACATCAGCGACTTCGGATTCATCTGCATGGCTGGAAGACTTCAAGTCTCAGTACCCTGCTGCGGCCTCAGAGACACATAGCTCCCCGTCTTCGGCGTCCACTCCTTGGCGGGTTCCTGCACAGATTGGTGTCATTGTTTACAACCCGGATGAGCCCCGAACTGGCTGGATGCAGTCCTCCTGCCACCAGTTCAATCCGAACAATCTAGATTGGGGTTGGACCAACTTCCATGGTCCCTGGGACCAGATTCATAACCGTCGACGGGGCCAGCATCGGGCGCTGCTCAACAATGACACACTAGCGTTTGATGCATACATTCGGGTGATAGATGATCCCACAAAATCTTTGTGGTGGCATCCAAGCGACTCAGAACCCACCTGGGACAGCCTTGCACTGACTGGGTACCGCCCCCTTGGCGACTCGGTGATCAACCATAGCGCCGATGTTGCTGGCCTGGCCTCGTGGCTTCATATCGCTCCTTTCTGCAAGATCATTCAAAGCGTCGATGTGCTCGCACATCTCACAGACTGTGATATCAAGCCCAAGCCCCTCTGTGTTGCCTTGCAAAAGTTACTCTGGCATCTGCGTTGCCGAACACAGCCTCTACAATACGTCCTCACGGATGGAATTACTTCCACTTTGCGGAATCTACATGAATCCTCAAGTGATGTCTCCGAATTCTGGGAACGCTTGCGCCGTACCTTGGAGCTAGAGTTGGCTGGTACACCTGCCGGCTTCGAGCTTGCTAAGCTCTTCGACAGCCCCATGCCCTCATCTCTTGCTATGAATGATAGTAATGTTAACACTTTGCCAAAGGAGTTGAACTCTCGCGTCTCCATTCAGGCGGATCAAGTCAAGTCTACTGGAGAAGCCATGAAGGGCTATTTGGATGCCAAATCCGGTCGCTGGTCTCTCCCACCCGTGCTGCATCTCGACCTTCGTCGCCACACTTTGGATAAGGGCATGCGCTGGCAGTTGATGTTTAACAAGGTGGATCTCGATGAGGAATTAGATCTGACGCCTTGGGTCATCGACTCCCAAGGTGGCAAATACTCACTCTATGGATATGTTGTCCATCGCGGTCGCCGCACCTCCGGCAAGTTTTTCAGTATCCTTCGACCAGGTGGCCCTGGAACAAGGTGGCTTGCGTTCGACGATGGCAGCGACAATCGTGTTGAAGCATTGACTCGAAAGACGGCCCTCGGTCCCCATCTTGGACTGGATGCTTCCCAAGCTGTTGATCACAAGAAGGGTCATGATGTCCCTGTTGTCGCCATGTATGTTCGCAGCGATATGGTACCAGAAATGTTACCTGGTCCCCAAGGACCTTGGCAAATCTCCGAGGCTCTCCAGAACTATTATGAAACTGGTGCCCTCGGGGATTCAGCTGCGCCAGCGAAGTCAGGAAACGAGAGCGTTCAAGTCGAAGTGTATTCCTTGGCAGACTTTAAGAAGCTAGGAAGTCTTTTCGACACATACGACTTGATGTCACATGCGAAGGCCGCTAACGGGGTGATGTATATGACACTTCCATCGTCGTCTCGTGTTACAGAGCTTCGGAAGAAAATCTCTCTTTGGAAATCAGCTGGAGGCGAATCAATCGGTGCTGAACGAGTCCGCCTGTGGCATATTGGACACGATTCTGCATTTGATCTGATTGCGGATTTGAACGTTCCTTTGGATGCTCCGAATGGAGTTTCTAGATTCTGGATGGAAACCATCTCGGAAGGTATTTGTTTCTCATTCCCATTACTTGGTAACTCAATTTCTGACCTTTTATAGATGACGCAAAGTTTTTTGCTATTCCCGATCCGCCGTCTGCTACGGCCATTGAGGACAAGGTCGAGGAGTCCATCCTGGAACACCCAATTGCGGACTCGAATCAGGCTTCGTTGGCAATGACCGATGGTAATGCAGTGGCCAGTTCGTCTGGTAATGCGAGAAATGATGGATCTACGGATCGCACTGGCTCCAGTGTCGTCGTTGCGGAACTTCCCTCGCCGCCCCTCGCGACTCTATCCCCGGAGAACGACGCTATGGCTTCTGAAGGCCTCCGCTCTGTGGCCCCCGTATCTTTGGTTCCATCTCCCGGCGAGAATGAGGTTAAGTTACCTGTCGGACATACTTATTATTTCATCCAAGTATTCGATGCGGACAAGCAGGAGTTACAGACTGTCGGTTCTTTCTTTTCCAAGCACGAAGCCAATGTCAAGGCGTCGCTGCGAAGACATCTGCAATGGCCAATCCGAAGGGATTTTCTGATGTGGAAGCGCGTGAATGGTACGACTATCACAACTGTTTCCCCAGCTGGAAATTTTATGGATGCCGGGGTGCCTCACGGGTCTTGCATTATTGTGGGAGACAAGCTCAGTAAGGACAAGTAAGTACACGGATCTCATTCATCCTTTTGACATCAGCTAACATTATCAAAGGCGTACCCAACTTGGAGTCTCTGGTCTCTTTTCAAGTCCTGATCGCCTCGTGCGATATCTCTGGGCTGAATCAAGAAACCACCCAATTCAAGGTTTCACTGGTACCAAGACCGCTGAAGCCACTTTCACCAGCGATTTCTACAGTGGTGACTTCTTGAAGGGGTACTACCATGGTCGAGGCAAGCATCTGTCTGGTACAGGTACTGTCTACGAGGGCGATTTCATCTTTGGAAAGCGCTACGGGCAGGGCAAGATGGAATACCCAACTGGTGACACCTATGATGGCGACTGGGTCGATGATGTCCGTCATGGACAAGGTACCTACATCGAGAAGAAGACCGGCAACAAATACGTCGGTGGATATAAAGATGGCAAGCGGCACGGCAAAGGCATCAGCTACTGGGAGGTGGCTGACGACGAAATGGATCTGTGTCAGATCTGTTACTCCGAGGAACAAGACGCCGTCTTCTGCGACTGTGGTCACGTCTGCTCATGCGTGACTTGTGCCAAGCAAGTTGACCTTTGTCCCATTTGTCGCAAGTCGATCAAGAGTGTGATCAAGATCTACCGCACTTGATCGCCCGTGCTTTGGAATTTTCCGCATTCACGGATACGGTTTACAACTGGTGTTACTGCATCTACATTGATTTATTGCTCATATATTGTCGTTCTTTGGTTGTTAGCGAGATATCAAGAGGAAATGGTCCATTGGAGGACCTCCGGTGTTTCTTGGATTTGTTATACATTCCATCTTTTTGGACATAGATCTGCTTTGTTACGTTTTCTACAAGTTGTCTCAATTCGATAGACTTATAAATGAACTTGGCGTTTGAAGCATAATTGACCGTATTCAATTGGGACCATATGTATATGTATCAATGCGCCGTACACCCAATGCTTTTTTTTTTCCAAATTGGCATAGCCAGAGCTATTAGGTACATAGAAAAAGTTCATTCTCAAAATCATTTGCTCGACGTCTTGGCCTTCTTTTCCTTCTTCTTCTCCTTCTTGGCCTTCTTTTCCTGCTTCTCATTCACTGGCTTTTCTGTCTTTTCTGTCTTCTCTTCATCCTTCTCTTGGCTTGATTTGGAGGCGGGCTTCTCGTTTGGCGTGTCTTGTCCCTTGGTTTTCTTGGGCTTGTTCAGAACAGCCTTGGGGTTGATACCCTTGCGGCGAAGACGATTGCGCTCAGCACGGGCAATCCGCTCTGAGTCGTCATTCTCCTCGAAGGGACCGAATGAACCGCCTTCAAGGTCCGGCGCAGCACCAGCTTCATCCAAAATGGGAGTCTTATCGATCTCCTCATCGGTCGAAGCACCCTGAGAGCCTGCACGTTTGGATGATCGCTTTTCAGTTGCACGAGCGTCCTCGTCAGCAGGGTTGGCCACTGGCGTGGGGCCGGTCTTCTTGAGCTTGCAGACATAGAACCCATCGACGTTTTCACGGTGAGGGAAGTAGCGACGAGTCAGCGTCATCTTAGCATCGAACTTCTTGCCCATGTAGCTCGTCATTCCGGGGCTGCCAAAGTCACCCAGGCCGGTGTCAACAATCTTTACATTGGGGCGCTTTCGAAGAACATATTGGACCACGGACTCGTTTTCTTCAACTGTAACACTGCAGGTCGAGTAGACCAGGTAACCGCCAGTCTTTGACGAGTGGTCAACTGAATCGATAGCTGCCAGGAGAAGCTGTCGCTGCATGTGGGGAATTGCCAAAAAGTCACGCTCGTTCTTGGAAGTCTTGACACCGGCATCCTTGGAGATAACGCCAGTACCAGTGCAAGGCGCATCCAAGAGGACTCGGTCAAAGCCACCAAGGGCCTTGGGGAAAGCAGTTCGGGCATCCAAGTTGGTCACAATGGTGTTCTTGCAGCCAAGGCGGTGGATGTTACCGATGAGACCCTTCGCACGGGGCTTGCTTGCATCGTTGGCAATGACGCAGCCAGTGTTTCGCATCAATGCAGACATGTAAGTGGTTTTACCACCGGGGGCCGCAGCCATGTCAAGAACACGCTCGTTAGGCTGGGGAGCGAGAGCCATCACGGGAAGGAACGAGGATGCAGCTTGCAAGATATAGTGGCCGGCCAAATACTCTGGAGTCGCACCAAGAGGGACAGCTGATTCGAAAACTTGAAGGCCAACCTTTGACCATTTTCCGACCGGCTCCAACACGACACCTCGGTTGATCAAGGCCTGGGCAAGAGATCGTCGGTTAGTACGCAAAGTGTTGGTACGAATAACAACAGGACGCGGTGTTTCGTTGGCTTCGAAAAAGGCGAATGCTTCCATAGGTGTGAACAAGTTGAAGAGTTTCTCAGCCAGGAACCGGGTATATCCGTAGTATGTGCAGATATCGTTGAGGACCAGATCGACGTAATCGGCACGCGACTTTTCTGGCTGGCCGAGGCCTTTCAGGTCACCCAGGATGCGAATGGTGTCGGTAATGCGCTGACGCAAAAGTTGAAGGTCGGGGGCAAGTCCAGCCTGTGCCTCGTCCGCAAAGACATCTGGACGATCACCAGCGATGTTGGTTTGCATGGCATCTTGCAATTCCTGCTCGGCTTCCTCTTCCTCCAGCTGTCTTGCGGCATCGAGTTTTCGCGATAAACCTTCAATGTTGGCTGCGGTCAACTTCTCTTCTGCGTCTGATAGGTCTTCGTCGTCAGAGAACATGGTTTCGCGGGGGTGATCTTCGTCGTCGGAGTCCATAACCGAATCGTCTTCGTCCACCTCGTCGTCCTCGAGATCTGAGAGTCTTCCAACTCCTTCCTGACTATCTTCTGAGCCCTCACTGACGCCATCCAAGTCATCAAACTCATCATCTTCCATGGCGTCAACATCCTCGTCGTCTGAGTCTGAATCCATAGGAACGGGCTTCTTTTTCTCCACCTTCTTTTCTTTAACGACCTTCGAAGCGCCATTGGCAGTTGCGCCATTGGCCTTGCTCTTCTTCAAAGCAGTTTTCTTGGGAGTGACCTCATCTTCATCCGCATCGGCTCTGCGGCGCTTCTTTGCGACGGTAGTCTTGGATACTGACTCGGGATCGCCAGCCTTGCGCTTGATGGTAGTAATCTTTGATTCGTCCAGGGGAGCAGGAGGGCCCTGCTTCTTCATGCGGCGTCCTTTTCCCATTGTTGAGGTGTTTTTTTTTCTTCAATGGGAGCGCCTTGTAGTTTCTTGCGGATTTTGTCTCTTGCCGCGCAAAAAAAAAAAAAGTCCGCAAAAACGCGGAAGGCGGTGAGCACAGCTGGCCATGCATGATTTCTGCCTGATTATCGGGGTGTCGATATTTGTCCCGCGGGAATCAAAGTATCGGCAGTTCAGACTCCCATCCATCCTCGCCCATCTACGCCGTCTCATTCTAGCCTGATACTTACTAGATCGGACTGTGCTCTATAGCAGCCCCTCGCCATGTCGGAACTTACTTTTGCAAAGTCCTTTCTTTCTGCGGTGGACTCCCGTCCTATCAAGCTACGTGCTGATCATGTCTTCGAGCTGGAACGAGTAGGACTGCGGGTACCGGTAAGCTCCTGAACCGATTCAAGAAGAAACGGGAGCCCTGTCAAGCAATATTGCAAAGCAGATACGAAGTAAGCGGCGTGCTAATCCCCTGTCTGATAGTATACGCTTCCCCGCTTGCAAGCCCCGCATCCAGACATGCCCAAAAAGGTCAAGCAGAGTCAAGCGCCAGGCTCTTCGAAGTCAATCACCGTCAAAGTGAAGTCAGCGCGCAATCCGGCCATCGAATTCACAATTCCCAACGCACCCCTCGCAACGACCACGGTCCAGGATCTCAGAGACGCCGTGCGAGGACGGGTTGTTGACACGCAGAGCAATCCAGTGCCATTAGACAAGATCAAGGTTTTATATCAGCGGAAGCCAGTATCCGGCACAGGAAAAACCATTGCGGAAATTCTCGCCGATGAACCAGCCATGCTAGCTGGAGGCAAAGAGGTCGAATTCGGCATAATGATCCTCGGAGGCGCGAAGACAATCGACACTTCAAATGTTGACTCTGCAACATCAGCACCAGAGACCGCGGCTACCGAATCGCCAGAAAAATCATCAAGCACAGACGAGCTACGAAATGAATCATTCTGGGATGATCTGCAGGGCTTCTTGGAACAGCGGTTGAAGGATGAAGGAGAGGCGAAACAACTACGGACATTGTTCAAAAATGCCTGGGTCTCGAAGCAGTAGAAGTACAACGGCGCTAAGGCAGTGGAAATTCTATTAACCTAGTTTTGCCATAGGCGGAACAGTCACATCTGGAGTAAACAATCTTAAGGCTTTGAGGGAGGCGCGGCCGTAGAATAGAATTTTGATGTTATACACACAAGCATCTCAGCAGAGATAACTCTCGATCCAAGTACACAAGAATGTCGGGGAGAGACATCAGACACCCAAGGAAGAATCCCACAGCATCCATAGGAGCAAGGCCCGGAAGTCCAAATCGAAGTAATGTTGTGGAGGCTAGGGCCGCATAGAGAAAAAGGCATGGAATGAGGATGAAGGGTATGGAAGCTAGAGTAGCTATGGGGAAGAAGAGCGCATTGAATAGTAGAATGAAAAAGAAATGAACATGGTCGAAAATGTACGCCAGGGAATCCACAAGGGCACCGTCAGGGCCGAAATTACACACGTGAGGAGCCACATTGACGAAGGCCAGATGCGAGGGAATTGGGTAGGACACGACTGCAAATGCTCAAGAGCTGATTCGACTAACAGCTCATCCGCTTCAAAGGATCATATCACGGGCGAAAAAAGGTCGAACAAATACACACGAGGTAGAAGTCAATTCGAGGAATGAGGGGGAAAGAAATCATACAAAGCTATCGTCTCGTCATTTGGTTCATCGCGAGAAAACTTTGACCACGCCATCTCCACCACCGCTGACGACCCAGCGTCCATCTCGACTCCAGACGACGGCACAGACACCCTCGCCACGCATCAGCCGATGGCTGGTCAATTCTTGGGTGCAGCTGCGCTTTTCGAGGTTCCAGAATCGCAGGCTTGCGTCATGGCCCGCTGATACAAGCTCCCGTCCATCAGGAGACAGAGATAATGAAGCGATCGCAGCCGGGTGGGCAAGCATTGTGTATGTGCATTGACCTGTTTAAAGGAGTAGTTAGATCAAACAACCATATTATTACACTGGAGAAACATTGACTTACCACTGTTAGCATCGAAGAATCGGATATATCGATCTTCGTAGCCGCTGATTATGACGCCTTCCACGCTGCTAGAGCCTGTCGCGCCGTGAACAACTTCTTCATCCTCCATGGTACGGCTGGGGTCCAAATGAGCAGATCCGTCAAAGCCCATGGTAGTGGCCACGACAGAATTAACGCCTGTTGATGGTGTGCCGTCATAAGTTTCGAGACTGGCCATTCCAACAATTTCTTCGCCGGTCCGTGTATCGTAAACAAGGATTGAGGCATCGGAATAAGAGACAACAAAGTTGACACCAGCCAAAGACAACGGACTGATGCAAGTGGGAGACGGAGAGTCGCTGCGCACGATATGATGAACAAGGCTGTAGTGGAAAGCAGTAGTCGTGGCAACGCTAGGTTGCGGAGAAGATGGGAAGTTGGAGCCCGACGAAATTGAGTTTGCTCGGCGACTACCACCTTGGCGCCGCGAGCCGGCTTGGGGAGAAGAGACAAGAGGTGGTGGACTCACTGCCCAGATCAAAATACGCCCATCTGCAGCACCAGATGCCAACAAGATGCGATCTGCACCTCCATAGCGGCTGCACGATTCGCCGAAGACAGAGCCAGCCGTCCCCGGGAGCACACAAAGTCCCCATACCGCGTCTGTATGGCCGTCCAAAGTTGCTTTAGGATCAACTCGACCACGTTCCCATACTTTGACGCTGGCATCCTGGCCACCTGAGAAGACCCAGCCATCGCCCAGCACGCGCCCACCATTGGAAATGTTTTGGGATGGAGAGCAAGCAGCCAGAGAAGTCACAGCACCCTCATGACCACGGTGGGTAAAATAGCTTGTGATGTCCAGGTCATTGCTTGAACTAGGGCCGTGTGCCCCAAATGAACCATACGTGGCTGGAATAATCCACCGCTTGATTGTTCCGTCGTCGCTGCAAGTGCAGATTTCTGGCTCCGATGGGCTACCGCCACCAGTAAAAATCACAGATCGGATGACGTCGAGATGTCCGCGTAGGGCAAACCTGACTTTGAAGTTGGTATCCTGCTGGGTAAAACCACTGGCAAGTTCGCGGGATTCTGCCGCACCTTCACTTTTGCGCCTGGATCCCGAACTCTTTCGTCGATGAGAGAGCGATCCTCCTCGCGCGGGTGACTTCGAGCGCACGAAATTAGCATTGGGAAAGGCATCGGTATCTGGACGGTGTGGTGGCATGGGCTCGCTCGGGGTTTCATTTTCCGTAGGCTCATCAAAATTCCAGCCGTCCATATCTTCAGCTCGTTCGTTATTGTTTCCCTGCAAATCTGGTTCCTCTTTCATTGCCACCTGATTGGGTCTTTCGAATCCCGACTGGGGACCTAATGATCGTTCATTACCAATCTCATTTTCGTAAGCAGGTTTCCGGTTATCTATAGCGGTGACTGGTGCCTGTTGCGCCTCGAGCTGCCGCCGCTCAGCCGCGTCTCGAGACGCGGGGTGGCCATATTGATGATTTTGAGACCGAGCCAGAGGTGCGTTCTCAGGATACTGGCTGCTCACAGGCTGATGGTTTACATCACGCGCCAAAAGCTGGTTTGCCTTTTGTCTCTGTTGCAGATATGCTGCTTCCTCAATGCTCTGCTGCGACAGCTGCTGGTTCATGTATAAATGGTTCGAAAGGTCTGGATCACTGAGATCTGGTGCCGGATGGGAGGTGGGAATAACATGGTAGGCGATTTCTTGGGCACATTTGGATAGATATACTCGTGATTTTTCGCGCTCGTCTTCTTGACGGAATTCGGTAAATTCAAGGTCTTCGGGATTCGCTTTCTGGTCTGCGCTCGAATGTTGCGCTATAAATGCCATCGAATTTAGTAAATTGAAGCGGCATGAATTTATGCTTTGAAACGGGCTATACCTCTCAAGAAGTTCACGCTTTCGCGCGCCACGTCCTTCGGATCCTTGATGTCCTCTGGCTTCTCGTTGTTTGCGAGAGCCCTGGACTTCTCTCGTTCTTTCTTCAGCGCAGTTTCCATTAGACGAACATGCTTCCCTAGAGATTCATGAAGACGTCTACTAGTTCGTAGTTCTCCCTCAAGTCGGCCGATGCGAGATTTCATCTCAGCGCGCTCAATCTCCCAGGCGTTCCGGTCGCGTTCGTGTCGGTGCCATTCTGTTTGAAGAAAACGCATCACACCTAGTCATTATAATGTTAGCAGAAATTCAGGAAGTTCTCTTGCGCAAAGACATCTACCTTGAAGGGTATATTCCGTCCCCTGAGGGTGTCCACCGTTCGAAGGTCCGTCTCCCATGGCCACGGGCATTCCTCCCATACCAGCCATGGCCGATTGGGATTGCCAGGCCATCAACAGCTAAAGAGCTTGGCAGTGATAAGTACCAGGGCAACCCGGGTGCGTGCAGGCGAGAGGATATTCGCAGGCGACCGGAGTTCCAAGACGCAAAGTGACCAGCGGGAGGTGGAGCTTGTGTTTTCTCTCCTGACCGGGTATTCGACTGGTAAGCAAATCAGACTCCCGACAACGACAGGGGGAACCACGTTCCACACCGTGTCTGCAGAGGAATCGTAAAAGGAATGGAGCACAGGCTAAGAGGAAATGAGATCAATGCCTGCTGGAGGATTCGAGGCATAACAAACCAGACGGGCGAGGGCTTTTCGGGGTTGGACAGTTGGCGCTCACCGCCTGCTGTTGCTGGAATCGCCGGAGCTGCAGGCGCAACGCGAAGCATAGTTCAGCGTCTTGTAGTTGGATATTCATGAATATATTCAACTGCTGGGTATTTATGCTTAATTAGTACGGGCCATATCGAATCGGGCTTTATGTTCTAATTCAGGCTCAATGTTATTCGCCCAGGGCCGCTTTGTACCAGCGACATATGTACTCGTGAACAGACCTCGGGATCCTCTGATCTATATATCACTTCACCGAGCAAGGCTCTCTACATGTGTTGGTTCCAACACTTGAACATTTGAACCTTCCAAGCCTCAAGATTACCTAGGTAGTCTGAAAATCAACATGAACATAAAATTTATTGCCCAGCCCTGGAGGTGCATGTGAAAGGCTCATCAGGGCAAATGTACGACGTCCCGTGTAGAAGCTACCTTTTACAGATTGCCATTATGCGTACTGAAAGATGCCGATGGCGAGATAAGTTTGTCTAGTCTAGCGTCAATGGTCTCTTTAATTATTTGAAGGAGGCTTTGTACTATATGAAGGTTGTGGATTGCAAGAAACCGATACTAGGTGCTCGTTTACCAAGTAGTTGCTAACATGCCTTTCCTAGCTCTGATACAATCGCCCCCATGGGAAATAAAGCTGGGAAGTAACTCTTGGTGACAATTTCAAGAAGCCATGCTCATTGATCTCCCGGACAGAGAAACGTGTCGCGGCCTCGTGGCGCATCTGTCTCTGCATCCATGGATGCCCTGAGCATCGGTAGTTTCTCCGATCAAAGCGCGTAAAAGGTAGCCGGCTGCCCACCAGAGAGTTCATTATTAGGTCTAGAGCGCGCCATCGTGCATTCCCGCCAACTGCAAATACCAGTCGTACAGGCGTGGGAAATACATAGGTGTATCTAGGGCGTTGTTGGAGGGAAATAGGTAGGGGGTCCCCTAATCTCCACGATGGTACCGGGTGCTGGAGGCCCTAGGATCACCATAAAGTGCCACTGGAACTACACTCTCGCAAATTATGGAAAGGATAAGGTGTCATCGGCAAATGCACGGAGGCCTCTGAGACAGCATAGAGACATCAAATCTCCAGCTCTTCTACTTCCATGCCACAACCGACACACGTCTTCACCGGCATTCCGGTCTCTGGATTTTCGACAGGCCGCCCCCATTCATGTGTATGCTTGCGGTTGGTGCTGAGATCATCTCCAAATTCGCCCCCTGCTCCCTGTCGTCCTCGCTTGTAGGCCTCCACTCGCGTCCGTTTCTTCAAATCCTGTAACTTGCTTTTGAATTTGACATCGCGCCGTTTCTTCTTGTCAGTTTCACGTCGCTCGAATTCGGCGTCCAGTGCTTCAGATGAGCCCCACTTCTTCTCGGAGAACGCGTATTGCTCTACCTGGAAGCGGAGGTACAACATCATGTTATTCCAGGTCGACTTGTGTGGATTGGGGCGTTCAAGGCGGGGAAGAAGCTCTTCATCGCGTAACTCAGCTGAGGCTGAAGGTTAATGGTAGTCCAACCAGGTGATGCTACATGGGCTAATGGATACTTACGATCAGTCAGAAGATAATCTTCCTTGGCCTCAGTCTTCGTGAGAAGACTGTACTTCTCCGGATATTTATCTTTGCATGGATGGCATATGCAACAGCGAAGCATCTCCTCCCATTTCCAGTCAATTTCGAGACTGCCACATTCGCGACAAGTTTTTTGCTTGCTTTTATCATCCAGAGAACTGAGTCCCGGCTGAAAAGGCCCCTCTTTATTACGTCGTAAAGACTGCATTAATTGATGGCGTTCCCACTCCTTCTGAGTCATGTTTGCCGGTTTCTGTGCCGCTTTATCATCCGTAACATGGAGAGCCTTGTTGAAGGGATCATCTTCTTGAGTGAGGAATCCACCCTTTGTATCCGTCATTTTACTGAAGTCATAGTCAACATATCGTGTGAAATTGCGTGCCGGTTTAATTTCGTCAAGCGGGCGACCAGAGACCGTATTCGAACGCGCGTCCCGGAGTGAAGCTGGGTTAGGGCCAGTCATTGTATTGAAAGATCTTTTGACGCCTTGAGCGGTCTGAGCCGTAGGATGCGAGCCGGACGGCTGAGCGAGTTGAGCTTCCCTTTCTTGCCGGAGAGCCTTGGCTTTCATGCGGTTTTCTTCCTAGTTGGGTGGATAATCAGCGAGGCTGTAGAAATGAGGCGTGACAAAGCCGAAGCCAGGGAAAACCATACAATCTTCCGTTTTTGCTCCGGCGTTAAAGGACCCCGGGGGAGTTGGCCTGGTCCGACACCATGGCGCGGAGGGGTGGAGGGGGGTTCGATGGGCATTTCGACAATGCGGATGAGGTTGGCTTCCGCTGACCAGATACCCGGCAAGGAGGAAGGAATGATGACGAAAGGCTGTAAGAGGCCGCGAGACGTGGATTCAACACGCTGGACGCCGAGCAACAGGACGCCAAAGTCTCGCTGGCAATACACGCTGTCACGTGACGGGACACACGTCATTGGACGCGGTCTCCCGCAGCGTCTTCGTCGCGTTCGAGCCCATAAAGCACTTCACAAACTCCTCCCACCGGAATGTCCATGACCGCATCTGTGCTTTCGCCCCATATCTCTGTCCAATTGACCTTGCGGTTCTGAGGCCCCATGATCTGAAATGAGGTTGCGCCTGGCTTCATTTTGGTCGCTCCACCTGGCCGTCGGCGGGCTTTGCCATCTATCACCGCAACATTGGCCACTTCGTCCACAATATTCTCAATGCTGTTCATGGGCAGGGTGAGGTAGCCCGTGTTGTACGATGCAAGCGCGATGTAAATGTATACAATGGACATGACAAGCCATGACGGAATAGCCAAGGACCACCAGCGGTTGGGGTAGTAGTATATCCCCAGTTGATGCAGGAATGGAGACGGGAGGTAAGACCAGAGTAGATAAATCACTGAAATGCGAGCATGAGTACGAGCTCGGTGAATCAATTGTAAATATACTCACAGAATGCCAAAGATGACGCCAAGTAAAGCACGAAGCCGTAGTACTCATAAGTTGGGACCTTGGGGCTTGCGCGAGGCACAGTGGTTGCGCGACGGGCTGATTTGGCGACAGCCGCCTCGGTGTCATTGGGGGTCTCCACGTCGGAGCTGTCAGGAGTTGTCGGGCGCGATGGAGTTGCCGAAAAGGGAGGTCGAAACAAAGAGGTCAGAGACGGAGAGGGGGGCAACGGTGTTGGTGGACGGTTGTAGAACGGGGGAGCGAAGGCGTTCGGTCCGTGAAGAGAGCCAGAGGATTGCCGGAAAGGATGGTCTCGATCAATGGGATCAGGCGACTCGTCGGATTCTGAATCAGTCAGAGATTGAGGGTCGAGAGAGTAATGCGATTGAAAGTCTGCGTCGTCCTCTACTTCAATCTCGCCGTAGCCGGGGGATGTGGCACTGTCGTCTTCAGCATAGCTAGCTTGTGTCTCGGTCGGGGACACCAGCTCGTCGAGTAAAGGCGGAAATGGCTGTTTAGCGTCAAAGGACTCAAAGGCCCCGGACTCAGATCGGTCCTCCATGGCGCAAGGAAGTCTTGCAAGGTTGGAAAACGCGCGTGGCGGACGCGGATGAGGTGGAAACAATACAATTATCAAGAGGAATACGAGTACTCGTTCCGTATGGGTAATTCATGTGAAAGTAATCATGTGAGGGCAAATTCCCGTGTCACGGGAGCTGGAATTACATACACATGGTAATTGCCCGTTTGGAACTGCTCTGTTACCCGTGTTCCTGGGCCATATCTGACAACGGCCACCATCATAGAATTCTCTTGTTGCTGTTCAGCAGAAGACTTTTCCCTGATTCTTCAATATCAAGCATGCCCCTGGAGCAAGAGCCGGACTCGACAAGCCAATCATAAGAGTCCATTGCGTATGACCCAGAGACAGCCCGCTAGCCTTCTCCAAGTCTGGAGTCATCTCCCCCGGTGAGCTATTGCTGTGCGCGTATGGAGAACTTGCTCCACGATCCCCACTTTGCCAGACCTGGTTTTCTGTTCTTGCGGTATTTCCCCGAACGAATTTGCAATGGGCCGATCGGCATTTATCGCATGCCATTTCCCGAGTTTGAGAAGGGCGGTTGGAACATGCCGAGTCAGTCCTATTGACTGAAGTACATATCTGAGTGCATCCAGACACCTAGAGCCTCCCAAAGAATCTTCCTCGATACCCTCGTCACCTTCAACTCTTTTTATCCCAGATTCCGATGGGAATCACGACGTATTCAGAAAAGTGGATCCAGCTAAGCTTTTGCCTTGCGCTCGGCGTGCCGAAGCTCGGGTAAACTAGAGGCACTGACTGGCCTGCAATGACATAGTTATGGGTCACATCGAGTCTTATTGGCATCAAGATGTGGGGATCCTGTTTCGGCGTGAAAGACTGCCGATCGGTTGGGTGTTTCTCCCACACTGACTTGCCGTTTAAAAGGGTTCTCTTCCTCGAAAACCCGTCCTGACGACCAACAATGGCCTCGCTGGAGAACTACCCCTCTGGGGGCTCTGGGTTACCCTCTGGGCAACAGAAAGGCTCAGGGCCAGAGAAGACTGACGAAAATCATCATGAGTCTTCATCTCTGGTGTTGTCTGACGAACAGGCACTTGCAAAAGCTCGGGCTTCCCCAGAAGACGCCTTGCCAATCCTGATCACTTATGGATTCAACGATCAAGATAATCCCAGGAACTGGCCAAAGGCCCGCAAGTGGTATATCACCTGCCTGGTGAGCATGTTGAATGTATTCACGTAAGTCAATTGTCAGCGGGTTTTCCAAGAATCTGCCGAAGAATCTTCCATAAAACCTTTTTTGAAAAACTTCACTAACTAGGCGCAGGACTTGGTGCGCTGGTGGTATCTCGTCCGGAGCTACTGGTATCCAGGAAGAATTCGGTGTTTCCTCCGAGATAACTACATTGGCTTTGAGTCTATATGTCCTTGGATATGCCATCGGACCCGTTGGGCTAGCTCCTCTTTCAGAATATTATGGAAGGAAAAAAATCTACGTGGTCAGCTGGGGGCTGCTGTTCATTTTTCAACTTCCTCTTGCATTGGCTCCAAACATAGCCACACTTCTTGTGTGCCGCTTCCTTGCCGGGTTCTTTGGAGGGGCGCCTCTCACCAATGTCGGAGGGACAGTGTCAGATTTATGGGCGAGAGACGACAGTGGGGGCCCTATGGCAGTCTATGGACTGAGTAGTACTTTTGGGTATGTTGAGTATTATTCATTGATAATGATGAGTCCAATCGTTCTTTTGCTGATTTCGGAATTTTACAGCCCCCCAATGGCACTCGTTGTTACTGGATATATCGGTCTGAATCTTGGATGGAGATGGATTTTCTGGGTCCTCATGGCTATGACAGGAGGTATCTGGATTTTACTCATCATCTCAGTCCCTGAAACAAGGCACTCGATTCTTTTGCAAAAGAAGACCCATCGTGTGCGCAAACAAATGGAGCAAGAGAATCTGAAGTCAGCTACATCTACAGTAGATGTTCACGCGAGCGATCAAAAAGGCCTCCACCAGCTCTTCGCCATAACCCTTACTCGTCCAATCAGGTTCCTATTTTCTGAGCCCATTACCCTGTTTTCTGCGATCTACAACGGATTCTTGTATGGCCTCGTCTACTTGTTTAACGAGTCCTTTAGCCTGGTCTTCGGTCCGGAGGGCCACGGCTTCAATGGAGGCCAACAAGGCCTCGCATTTTTGGGGTTGGCGATCGGCCCATTGATTGCGTTCTGCTTTTATCCTCTTCAGGAGCAACACTACCTGAGACGCGTCGCCGAAAACCAAGGCAGAGGAGTGCCGGAAGCGCGTATGTGGATGGCACGAGGTGGCGCAGTACTAATCCCTATCAGTCTGTTTTGGTTTGGATGGACCAGCTATAAATCCGTCCATTGGGTTGTTCCAATCGTGGCATCGTCCTTTTTTGGAGCAGGCATCTACATTGTCATTCTCAGCATTCTCAACTATGTGGTCGATGCTTACCAGTCGTACTCGGCTAGCGCTCTCGCCGGCGTCATTTTGGTTAGAAACGTGGTAGGAGCTGGTTTCCCATTATTTGCCACTCAGATGTATAGAAAACTTGGCTACGAATGGGCATCGAGTTTGTTGGGCTTCATCTCCATCTTGCTAGTCCCGATTCCCTTCATCTTCTTCTACAAAGGCAGCGCAATTCGTCTCAGGAGCCCGTGGGCAAGTCAGCACTTCGAACAGGATGAAGATATGCCGCATTGAGGGAAGGGGACATGGGTTTATAGGGAGTCATGCAAGAAATTGAGAGTCATAGAGAATATTTTGAAACAGTCTATTTAAAGACTCATCATTCGGGTCACAGAGAAGCAATACAATATCTGATTTGACGCCAAAAGCCTTGCCATCGTTATGGTTTGCCATACCCATTAATGATTTTGAAATGTAAGTTGCTGCAAAGCGAGATTGGAGATGCTGCTTCACTGTAATGTAATGATTTTTAAACTTCCATTGTAGCAAGAACTCTCCCCCAATACCATTGTTAAAGCTGAAACACGCAATTACTGATTGATTTATATTCAGGCGAATTGAATTGCCCTCAAGTTCAAGGGCGTCTTATCGCGGCCCCCAATCAGGTGATGCTCCGCTGCCTGACTCGGGCAAGGCTGACTTCTTCTCTCTCACACCCCTCAACTGCGCGGATTAATGATACATACGGCCCCATAGAGTATCAAAGAGCGCATAGGAATGGTTGGAATGCCAGGTCGATCCAAAGGCTGCATCGTCTGCAGACGACGCAAAAAAGGCGTAAGTCAATCAGTAGCAGAGCAAACAGCATCTGAGACGAATGGAATCTCTTGTGCCAAATTAGGAGAATGATGTCTAATTCTGCACAATAACAACCAGTGCGATAAACAGGTCCCCTCGTGTGGGCAATGTCTCAAGGCTCGCATCCCGTGCGAAGGTTACGAGAAAAGCCTCAAGTTTCTTCAGTACAAACCCAGCAAAACACCGATAACTTCATCACACGGCTCACAGACCAAACGTAAAACCCAAAGCCAGCCCGAAACATCGATGCGCCAAGATATAAATGCATGCCACAGCACGGTGGGAAACTCTGGGCCCCTGCTATCCATGGCCTACAAAACCGGGCTAGAGGATTGGTTTTGGGCATCTTACATGCCCAACGGTCAATTATTATCACCTTTCAACAAAACTCAAGCGCAGCTTGGGGGTTCTCTCAGCGTTCTTCGAGACTTGCTTCCTGATAGCCCTCTATTGCGCAGGGCAGTAGTTGCTACAGCTTTCCGAGCCATGGGGAACTCTCAAAATGCACCCAAGTGGATGAAAGAGGAGGGTATTAAGCTTCACGGCACTTCGCTTCAGCAAATGAGCAAAACGCTTGGCCGTCAGAGATATGGGCTCGAGGCACTAGGGATTGCTCGATTATTTAGCTTCCATCAAGTATGCTCTCATGAAGGTTGCCCCCAAGATTCAACGGAAGATAATGAATATGATTGATAGGCATTATTCGGAAATGAGTGGAGCAGCCACGAAGTACAGTTTCAAAGCTGGCAAGCTCACATACAAGGTGACCTAGCTATCATTTCATCAAAAGGTCCACAATATTTCAACTCCGGATTGGCACACAGACTTTTCAAGGATGGTCGAATGGTTCACGTACGTGTACGTCTTGCACTCGAACTTCCTCTCAAGACTCACCAGACCACAGGCCTTGAACGCCTTGAAATTGCGAAAACAAATCATCTTGAGCCAACCTGAATGGTTGAGTATTCCTTGGACTTATCACCCGAAAAGCTCGAAAGATCATCTTATAGATGTATTCTTAGAAGTTGCTTCCCTTTACGAACACATTGACGAACTAGAATTAGAATTAATTTTGACGAGGAGAAACATGATGAAAAGCAAAATTCGAGATACTGTCAGTGCAATCATGGAAAAACTGGAGAATTGGAAACAAAACTTTGCCGAAGTGATAAACCTTGAAGAAACCAATTGGAAGCGTCCTCAATGCGTGACGACCCAAGAGGTAGCGAGTGCACATATCATGACGCTTTTTTGGGCTGTCTCTATTGCGGTTGAAGAGGTGTATCGTCTCATATTCACCATATCCCAGCCAATATGGATCGACCCTGATGAATGTCTGCGAAATATCATACGATGTATGCCGATTTTCGTTCACCCTTCAGTTGGAATGTTCCGTCAGCACCTCATTCCGTATACTCTTATCAAAGCTCTCCACCGTGTAAAGCTATGTGACATTTCACGGCTCAGAGAAGAGCTTGATTATCTTCGAGGCTTTTATCATTCAGCCGAGTTTCGGACCACAGCAGATTTTATCACCAGTTTGCAGCTGAACGTATCGATTGATATGGTTTCAGGCTCTTGCTGTACAATTCCTGGGAGGGAAAGCAACTGAGGTGATAACCTTTCGAATACCAAGAGAAAGCGCACGAAGCTCGGGATCATCATAGTTCTGGAGACACTTCTGATACTTGAAGTAATTTGCGGCTGGTGATTTACCAGCTTAGAAACCCCCCTTGCCGGTCATTTATCGTAATCTCAATATCATCTCACGTAAAATTTAGGATCCAAATAGAATGTGCTTCTTCTCAACCTTCTTTGTGCCCTCTACTGTTTCATTTCCGGTGCACTAGAGTGATCGCTCCTTTCGCACAGAATAAGAGCCCCTCATCTAGACCCATTTCAACTTGTAACTCCCACGGATTCAAAACATTGAACATGATGTACGATTACTAATGCATGCAGACCTCGGGAGGTATATGATTTCGGCCTTGGACACTGGTACAGACACTGAAGCAGACATTCCAAGGTTCAACAGGTAGTTCAATTTGTGTTTAGAGTCATAATTGGATGTAAGCTATGTTTATATCCTGAAATTCTAGTACGCTAATGCAGAGGTAGAATAAGGCAAACGGCATTTGGACGTGGTTGGTTCAACTTCGACATAGCTTGTTTCAATTTAGTTCTTCAGAAAATATCCCAGTTTTGTCGTTGTATTCAAGATAGCATGAGTATTCCGAAATGGCGATATGAAGCCTAATTAGGCAATCCAAAACCATATTTTCTCTGTAATAAGGGTTAGCTCACAAAGTCGCTCAGATGATAAATAAGGGCTCACCAAGGAAGTTGCGTGGCTTTGGCTCCTCCCATACCGACTCAAGTCTATCAGCCTCTTCTTTACCGGACCAAAGATCGAAATCTTCAATTTTTACAAATTCTGTGCGTTTAATGAACTTGTAACCGAGGAAAAGACAGGCGAATATAGGAATATCGATGTAGGGTGGGATAAAGGACTTGGCACTGAAATGCCCAGGGAAGAAGGCATCAAAGCCGTTGAAAAAGGCCACAGTCGAAGAGAATGCAATGGCAAAGTAGGCCATGTACGGCTGGAATGGGGACTTAAAAGGAAGCTGTGACCGTGAAATTCCGTGGTATTTGAGGCCGTTATAGAATCGTACATAAGTAACGCAGATCGCCTAGAATTCAAGGTTAGCTTTATGAGCGAGACAAAACGTACAGACAGAACTTGCCGTCCAAACTATCAGTGTCGAGACGCTGCTCAAGTTTGATATCCAAAAGAAGACTTCCGAGGAAGAAGCTGACACGTTGAGGTAGACGAGTAGTGATAGCGTTGCTGTCAATAGAACGCATCCATAAGGAACACCGAATCTCTCAAAGCGCAAGATTCGAGGAGCCTTGCCATCAAGAGCCGCCGAATAGAGAACACGAGTCGATGCATAGAAAAAGGAGTTACCCGCCGATACTGCCGATGTTAAGATGACAGCATTAATTATAGAAGGCAAGACCTTGATCCCACCGTTTTCGATAGCAATCACAAACGGACTAGCACCAGCACCAGATTGGCCGGAGTCAATCGCATTGAGTAAACGCTTGTCTCTTGAGGAAACACAGAGGCAAACCAAGAAAATGCTCCCCACGTAAAAGATGGCGATTCGCCAGAAAACACGTCGAACAGCCATAGGAATGCTTCTCCGAGGATTTTCTGCCTCGCCTGCGGCCACGACCACCATTTCACTACCTCCGTAGCTAAAGGTAGCTTGAATTAACACCTTCCAGAAAGCTAGGAAGCGACCTAGTGACCCTGTCTCCAGGTATTCGTTCATGGGACCCGGGTGCTGCCAGTAACGGAACCCGATTCTATCACCAGTTGGATCACCCCCCAGCGTTATAATGAACATTAGTATCATCAACCCCACAATTGTTGTTATTTTGATAGAGCCCAGGAAAAACTCGAGCTCGCCATATATCCGTACAGGTAAAATGTTGGTAACAAAGATCGTAATGTAGAGTATGGTGATCCAGACGGCGTGGGAGATGCCATTGGGCCAATAGTCTATGATCAAAGCAGCGGCACTGATTTCAATGGGCACACCAATAGCGAACTGATACCTAATGTGGTTCGAAACTTGTCAGAAAAGAACGAGAAGAAGCTTGGGACGTGCAGGATCACCATACCAGTAGTTCCAGCCTAAAACAAACCCCAACGCTTCATCTACAAAACGGGACGCATAGACTGGCACTGCACCAGGAAGTGGTAGCCAAGTGGCCATTTCACCCATACTGTTGATAACTGCATATAGATTCAATCCGGTGATAGCATATGTTAGAACCGCAGAAAGAGGCCCTCCTAGGCTCAGAACCTGGCCTGCGCCGACAAAGAGCCCCGTTCCAATTGCTCCGCTGAGGGCCATAAACTGGATATGACGAGATTTGAGTCGTCTCTGAAGCGTTCCGACATTTTTGTTTGCGAGGATCTCTTTGTCCAGCTCCTCCCGGTGGTTTAAGATCTGGGGATGAGGAACGTCATCGATTTTGTGTGCTGTCTCCAAACCCTCTTGGACACTGATATCTGGCTGGGTGGACATGATTTGCCTGTTATGATTTTCATGTTCGACGACTGTGCGAGTGGGATCCGATTAAGAGGCAATAATGGAAAGTGCAGGGGCCTTGTGCTTTGGGCGGTTGATAAGAGCAAACCTGGAAATACCTCGATGTGGGGTAAAGGAGACATGGAAAGAGGAAGCCACAGATAAAGCATGTTGTCTGGATAATACTTCCCAACTCTCCTACCCCTATACCCCGGTTTCGTATTCCCCAGAAGAGTGCTTGGTCGCGAGCCCCGCAGCTTTAGTTTCCCCAGTTTCGGGGGGTTCGCATCAACTCCGAGGGCCCACAAGACCCTTTTTTTTCGCTGGAATAAATAGAGTGGTATTCTATGGTAGTATTTACCTGCCCTGAGGACCCATTCAGAGATGATAAGCTGTCAAAGCGAGATAAGCCAGGGAAATTAGTCAAATTGAGGGCCGCGCATCTTCAAATGATGAATTGAACAACTGCAACTTGTCTACATAGGAACACTGCGGCATTTCGGATATGGAGACTCATTCGCCGCTATGGAAACCAACGCCTCTGGGGCATGAGATGCGCCGGCATTTCTCCTTTGCGCCAGGATATCGTAACCTCAACCACGGTGGGTGGGGGCCCCGAGTCAGATCGAGAGAACAAGAAGGGTTGACTATTTAGGCTCGTTTGGAACCTCTCCAATTGCGATTCGAGACAAAGCGAACGAGCTGCGAGATGAGTGCGAAGCTACACCCTGCCCATTCATTAAATACCGATTTACCGAACTGCTGGATGAGTCCCGCGCTGCAATCAGTCAATTCCTGGCGGTGGATAAATCAACAGTGGTCTTGATTCCTAATGCAACGACCGCAGTGAACTTGGTCCTTCGGAACATCGAGTGGAACAGTGATGGCAAGGATGAGATCCTGCAGCTGGATGTGATCTATGGGGCGTGTGGCAAGACCACCAACTACATCTGCGAGTTCAATCAGGGCAAAGTTCGCACCCGCGAAATTCGATTTGAGCACCCTGTTGAGGATCGCGACTTTGTTTCAGCATTCAAAGCAGCGATCGAAGCTTCCAGAGCAGAAGGCTTTCGTCCTCGTATTGCAATTTTTGACACGATCTCTTCTAATCCAGGAATGCGCTTGCCCTTCGAGGAGCTGACTTTGTTATGTCGCTCAGAAGGGGTTCTAAGTCTGATCGATGGAGCACATGGAATTGGCCAGATCGATCTCAATTTGTCCTCACTCGATCCAGACTTCTTTGTGAGCAACTGCCATAAATGGCTGATGACATCTCGAAGCTGCGCAATATTTTGTTGCGCAGTTCGCAACCAGGCATTGATGCGAAGCACTCTCCCAACGAGCCATGGCTTTATTCCTCGCTCTTCGCAAGGAAGCGCCTTAGACTCGAATAAACCAGATGGCGAAAAAAGTGAATTTGTGAGCCAATTCGACTTCGTGGGGACTGCCGACAATACCGCATTCTTGACGGTCGCAGAGGCGATCCGCTGGAGACGTGAGGTTTGTGGAGGCGAGCGCAAAATCCAAGACTACTGCACCGCGCTAGCCCGACGAGGAGGACAAAGAGTGGCGGATATACTTGGCACCAGAGTTCTAGATAACCAGTCTCACACGCTTTCGGCTTGCTTCATGGTGAACATTCTGTTGCCAATCACCAAGCCGACCGACGCCCTTGACATTACCGAGTGGATGCAACAGAGAATGGTAAAGCGACATCGGACATTCATGCCAGTTTTTCCGTTCCAGGGATCTTGGTGGGTTCGATTGAGTGCGCAAGTTTATCTTGAGGATAGTGACTTTGAGTGGGCAGGCTGGACCTTGAAAGAATTGTGCGAAGAACTTGCAAATGTCGAAGAATGATTCTTTCGACGTACTAAGAGAGAAACATAGTAAAGAGTCATCCGAATGGACAATGGCGTACTGTGTATATCATGATTATTCGAAGGTGGTAGCTTATAGTGTACAACTAAGGGCGGGAAGCTGGCTGCCAGATGGTTAATAACCAGCTTATCGGTTGCCATATCAGCCCGTGAAAACAATCAAGTGAATTGGAAACTGACATCGGCCATGATCCATCTCCGGACCTTTCGGAGGTTTTGCCTAATTTTTCCACAGAAGAGTTGGTGCGCTTGAGGCTTTGAAGATCAGCGAGAGCCCAAAGCGGGAAGAGAGAAGCACACGCGGCTCGCGTGCACAGATCGCGCATATTTTGGGGGCTGTGTGGACCTCGCCTGGACTGCAGGTCGCCTAAAACTAATCCTTCGCCAAATTCTATCGTGATATTTGTCCCGCCTCTGCGGCTCGCTACGCAGTTCCGTGTAGATCGCATGAAATGTCCAAGCGGAGAAAAGGACGACCTAACATCAGCTGCTTCCAGTCAAGCTTCAACGTGGTAATCATTATTATGTAACATCGATCATCACTCATCGTCGTTATCCTACTCATGAATCGTATCACTACCTCCGAGTGGGCCTCTCTCATCAGAGCTAATGCTTGCTTCTGAAATCTCAGATCCATGTCGTGCGCGTTGCATGTTGCCGTCAAATGATTCACGGAAATGCGAGGTCCTCGTAGTCACCACATTGTCGATCGACAAGGATGGAACTGTAGATCGTGTCGAAGTGCTCCGGTGATGGCCACGGTGAGCGGATTGACCAGATTCGGATCCAGTAGCGCTTTGGGGCGAGACTGGAGGCGAGACCGGAGATGGAAAGCCATCCGAAGGACTTCCAGGAAGGGAAACATTGGTAGTAACAATTGCGCCATTATTGTAGTCCGTTGGAAGCTCAGCAGGCGATGAATCTAAGTGAGATGATGAGATGACCGTTCTGCAACCAGTTGTGACCGGGGAAAGCGTAGGACATCTCGACTTACCAGGGATTTCATGCACAACACCACCACCAGATTCGACAGATAAAGGAGTCACTTCGGTGCCCAAGGATCCTTCCATTGCCGAAGTGTTGGCACCAGTCGAAATATTGGCACCAGTGTCCATCCCAGTCGAGGTCGAGTGAGGACCCGGTCGAGGAGACATTAGTCCACTGGTGTACATCAAATTTTGCTGATCTGTACCCCCGAGCTCTTTAGTACTCTCCATCTCGCTGGCCTTTCGCTTCTGCTGGCGTCTACGGTAGAGCCAGAAACCGACAATCAGCCCAATAAGCAATAGACCGCATAGCACGCCTATCAGTGCGGCTGCCCAGCGTGGAAATCCACCACCACCTGCATCCGGGGAACTGGTGGCGCTGGGCTTATAAGGCCAGTAAGTTGTAGTTGGCTTGGTATATTTGGTACTGAAAGCATCACCAAGGGAAGAGTTGGTCCATGTCGATGGTTTCGTGACTGTCGCACCCCCAGAAGAACTAAAACATGTAAGTTGTCTGCGAGTTTCAACCTTGGAGCATCAACAAACCTTCCACCTATCTCCTTGGTTACAATTTCCGGCACCTTGAAATCAGTCCAGACTGTTGGATCATATCTCTCTTCGAACTTCAAGGTGTTGAGGTTGAAGTTGACCATTACACCGTCCTCTAAACATTGTGTTTGGCCGGTCCTAGCACCGCCAACGGAGACCATCTGATCAGGGTATACCTTCAAGCATCGGTGCCCACTTCGACCGTGGGTGTTGGTGCCTGAATAGGCCTTGATCCATTTGAAAGAGGGAAGGGAAAGAATATAAACGTCGTCCGAAGGAATTTCAGACGGATCTAGGCCTGAGTATCCACCGTAGATGTAGATATTATGCGAAGATCCATCCTCAGCGCTAGCGAGAACTGAACAAAACTGAGTTAATTGTCCGGGAATATCCCCGGTAGTGTTTTGAAGATACCAGGTTCCACTCTCTATATCGTATAATGAGAGAGTTTCCATGTAGCTGGGACTGACTCGTTTGCTTTCTGCTGTCTGTGATGAGTTGAGTCCTGTATTACTCCAGAACTCTGCAGGCTGAACAACGCCTCCAATGGCGACTAGAACTCCCGAGTCGGAAACAGGAACCCAGACAAGTTCTGCATTGGCCCGCGGCGGGATATAGGATGGGAGAGTCGCATTTGTCCAATTTGCGTTACCGAGGTTCGACATGTCGACAGTGATGAAACTGTCTGCTAAAGTTCGTGCATCATAGGAAAGAGTGAATTCACCCCAGTCGTCGGCGCGCATCCCACTAAAGTAGAACCCCAGATTCTCGCTTGGTGCTGATGCGCCAGCCCCATTAGTGATATACCGAGTAACATTCTCAGGCAGCGTTTCTTGATTCCAGCTCGGCTTGAAGTTTTCACGGTATGGGCCAGATTGGTACGCTGCGTACGACAATACCGAGTCCCCCCTAGGCGATGAAGTCCCGGTATAAGCGGCCATAAATCCTCTGTGACATGATACTTCCATTAGCCTATCTTTCTAACTGCCGGAAGGTATACCATACCCGTAAATATAAAATTCGTCATCAGTCGCAAACATGGTCCCATCAATATAGTTGGGAGCGAGGTTACCAAAGCCAGTGCCTTTGGTTTCATTGCCGATGAGCGATGTGAAGTTCGAGGTGGTGTTGAATGGCGTTGATAGATTGAAATTGTAGAAGAATCCAGATGCCCCATCTTCAAGAAAGTTAGCACCTACGATGTGAACGAACTGATCAGACAACCATACTGTCATAATTATACGTGACGCAACCGTCATCAAATCCCCTAAACTTGGTGAGTGCATGTGTCGCCGAGAGTCGTGCCTTGAACTGACTGTTGATAATACAAGCGGCCACCATCTAGGTAAATAGTGTCACGTATCAAATTTGCTAACGAAATATCAGTACGATGATGCGTGGCTTCCAAGATGAATCTTTGCTGACCTCGGACTTCCTGCCAATTACAAATGCTCAAGTTAACCTGACGTTGGAAAGTGTCGCAAGATGCCGTAACCCCTAAAACTCCGATCGCCAATAGCAAGAGAACTTCTCGCGACAGTTCATTCATCTTCACGGAGATACGATCGTTCTTCAAAGCAATTCCTATGCGGGAGAAGAGAAAACGGCCTCTACGCTAGTATCTGGGGCCTGCCAACCGACACCACCGGCTGCTGCAAACCACCAAAAAAAAAAAAAAGAAAAGAATAAAAGCCGAAGAATCCAGCAGCCTTCGGAGACTGCGGGGCAACAAGCCTTCCCTGATATGGAGATGCGGCTTTGTTCGCGCCTTTTGCTCTCTTTGTTGACACAGCAATGGTCTGTTCTGGCTGCCGGGAGGATTCTAACCATCCAGACTGCCCACCAGTCTCCACTAAGAATGGAATTATCGAATCCATGGGCATTGTCAACGGAGGGGAAGACGATCCATTCCCAGAAGGCCACCGATGCTGCGACCGGGATGTTCTCTGCAAACATGCATGTACGTGCATGCTGTGTAAGGCGACCCCTCCGACGAGAGGGCAACAATGCATTTGGAGTGTACGAGTGAGAAGTGTTCAAGACGTGAGATCGGCATTCTGCAGGGCACTAGCTTGTTTAGCGGGGAAATACGAGAGCTGGGGCCCAACAGCGACACCCAACTGGGGCCCTAAAAAGCCACTAAGAACCCCCAAGCCCGAGCAGACCAGGCACTAACACAGAGCCGAGTGGACCGGTGGGGGAGGCAGCGGATATCCCAGCAGAGAAAATACCCAAGATGGTAAGAAGAGTAGAGACAGACAAGGCTGGCCGATCGCTCGAGCCATTAGGAACACCTGAGCTCGCCTTGCCTTGCGGCTAAACGAGCCTACCCATGTTGTCTACACGGCTCGGCCGTTGCCCATTACAGCTTTTCGTTCCTTTGTCTGCATCCTGCCGACTGACGTGGGGCCATTCACACTAATTGCTATACATGCGGTGTGGAGTGCGATGTCTGCGGTCTCAGCCGCAAGAAGCTCGAGAGCCTTGGCGAAGGATGAACTGCTGCTGTCGGAGAAGCCCCATATGGGGAGGAAATAATAATATTATTAATAAACCCAACGGGGAATGGTGCATAATACGTGACGAGGCAGCTATTGCTCTGGTATTTGGTCCATCGTTGCTAGTTTCCCCAGTCCGTATCCCTCTGCTTTGTTTACCTCTCTTCTATCCCAGTGGTGACTTTCCACGGTCTGAAGCCCCTCTCTCACAGGAAATTATGAGGTTGACATCCGCTTGGCTATCGCTTCTAGCGATAGCTCCGGAGATCGTCGGCGCGAGGGACTCATCCGATCACACTGGGGGAGAAACTTTCACAGTAACGCAGACAGTGACTGATGCTGGTCAAACATTGACAGAGACTCTCTGGCAATGCAGCCCGGAGTCAGTAACAGCATTTCCAGCTCTGGACAAACGGTATCCCGCAGCCCAGCAAACGACAGCCGCGCCTGAAGTGCTAAACAGCGCGACGCATATGGGACCTGAAGGTCTGACTGTGTCTGTGACTGTTGGGATCACAGTATGGATTGGGTTAGGCGAAGAAACTATGACCAAGACTGTTCATGATGGCACTACGGCCACCGTTGTGTCTACAACCACTCTGGGCGCATCAACAGTGACTATTTCGCCTCCAGCGCAACCAGCAAAAACATTGACAACAACTGTAACATCGCCTGCTGGAGGAGCATCGACAGTAGTCTCGACTGTAACAGTGCCCGAGCCGGGATCCTTGACAACAGTGACTTCGATAATCCCCGGGTCCGGACTAACAACTACCTTGATATCAACAATTGATGGAACGACAGTTACAGTGCCTGGATCAGAGCCATCAGGTACTACCATAGTTTCGACGCTTCCAGGGACCACAGTCACTTTATCAGAGCCAGGAGAGATCAGCACAGTGGTATCAACCGATATAATATCCGGCTCAGATTCCGCATCAATCTCAAGACTGCCACCTACAACAGTCACACAGACTGAATCAGGCTCAATTACCACTTCAATAATTACTGAGCCTCCAAAGACCATAACATTGCCCAGAACCACTTTGACCTTGACGAGGACATTCCCAGCAAGCACCGTGATAGAATCTGGGTCGATGGTAACTATACCACCTTCAACCACACGGAGTACAGTCACACAAGAAGAGACCCGAACTGTGGTTTCTGGCTCAATCGCGACATCTATAATCACTCTTCCTGGGACCACAGTCCTCGGTACCACTGTCTCGATTGCCGAGCCCTCGTCGATCGAAACAGTATCAGTCACCATTTTTATCACAACGACATTGACCGACACAATCACAATGCCAGGTGAGTACAAAAAGCACCTAGAACTAGTATTCCAGATGAACGAAAACTCATAAAATGTCTAGGGTTGACGGAAATAGTTCCCACGACTATCACAGGCTTCAGCTCAACCAACGGCGGAACAACACAAACAAGGATATCCGTAGTGACGACGACTGTGAAGACTTGTCCTGCCATAACTGGCCCAAATCCAACTTACACACCTGCTTCCGCATTGCCAACGAATTATCTCTGGGGATGCCCGCCTGGATTCCTCTGCCAGCCTTCGCGTACCTCGGGCGACCGCAAAGGATGTAATGTGGAAGTCAGCCTTCCTTCAGACGACTACGTGTGTTCGCCTGAGGAATGTATCCCCGTTCCGGAAACCTATCAAACGCAGAATGGCACCGTCTGGCGCGAAGAAGCAGAGCTTAATTATCACTATAACGTTTCGAATACGTATTTCAACTTGGACCCTAAGCTCTTCGGATTAAACTACTCGACGGTGTTCAATAATTCAAACCCAGCACTTCACGTGGCTCAGAAGCGCACTGCGGCAAGATCCGAGCGACGTATTGACTCCATGTGGAGTTTGTTGACTGGGAGAAAGTGGAAGAGGGATTATGATGAGCCCATTCCGAGCAATTGCTACAATGACTGCAGCGGAGCCGCCTTTGAAGGTCAAAATGAGGGCAAATCTGATGCACTATGTGATTCCGGCTCTCATTTCATGGAAGCCTTGGGTTACTGCCACACATGCATCGATCATTGGGCGACCTTGGATAAAAACTCGTACTCGTCAACAATGGTTCCACAATTTGCTCCTTGGCTAGATTACTGCAATGGGAAGACCTCTACATCGACGGCCACCAGTTCCCCAACGACGAAAACGAGCTCCTCAACAACCACGGATTCATCAATAACTATCACGACTACTGCTACGACAGAAACCTCCACAAAGGGCAGTATCGACACTACCACTGGCAAAGCGACTTCTACAACTTCCGGTGCGACTGAGACAGGTACGGAGACTTCGGAGATGACAGATTCGTCAGACGCTTCAACCGTTTACTCTTCAACTGTGTATGCAACAACTTCCACAGGTCCCTCGAAGACCTTGACCTATTCAGTGACTAGCACTCTGTCTCCATCCTCGGCTTCTGGATCCTTTTCATTTTTCACCACCTCCACAGTGCTTCTTTCAGAAACTTGGGCCATTGGAAGCGAATCTACAAGTATATTGGGCACCGCAACTCTCAGTCAGCATACTGAAACTGATATAAGCTCTTCAATGTCAGCGGACGAAACGTCCGCCAGTGGATCGGGGTCTGGGTCTGGAAATCCATCCAACTCCCGAAGTAGTTCCCCGGCAGCACCGACAGGAGTTAATGCGGCACCTCGTGCAAATATGCCCTACATGCGATCTCTGTGCATGGCATCCATGATCGTCGCTCTCCTGCTCTAAGTGAAATGAAGGACCTGGTCTGGCTCCAATCCGGGTACCACCAAATAATCTTAATTAAATAACGGGTTAATGAATTGATTGTGTATATGCCAGGGACTAGTGCGAACCGCATCATACTAGTAGTCGCACCGCGCATTAAAATCCATTTCAGGGGTAAAATACCCCAACTCGACTGCGTTCCCAATGCTATACTTCGCCCGTAGTATTGAAGATCTGGCGCTATGCCAAGTCGGGCCCGGCAATAAACACTAACCACTCACCGCCCGTTGCTATCGGCCGCCGTGTCCGACTCCACATTCACATCCACCTTGGAACACCGAAGCCGCAGATCGACAATTATCGGTTCTACATCGATCTTGAGGTACCAAAGCTGTGGACCGGCGATTATGAACATGCCCAGCAAGGTTGGTATAGAGCCCCACGTGCAGGAGGTGACGCGCCTGTACAAGAGTGGAGCTTCCACAGACACAATCAAGACCCTGCTCAAAGGCAGAGGCGTGTCTATATCCAGCCGAACGCTCCTGCTCCGCCTAGAGGAGCTGGGTCTCCGTCGACGTCGAACGAACGTGTGCGTGTGAGCTCTCATGATACTTGGCCGGCCTACTAAGTTTGGCCTTACTGTAGATACAACAACGAGGCTTTGCAACAGCGGGTTAAAGAGCTCTATGATCAGCACCTGTCGCCTCGCAAAGTCAAAGAGATACTGGCTTCAGAAGGCCAACCGCTCTCGGATCGTACACTCCTTGCTTTCCGGAAGCGACTAGGTATCAAGCTTCGGACAGATGACCCGGTTGTCAGGAAGCAACAAGAAGATGAAATACGAGAGCTCTTAACGAAAGAATATGAAAAAGGTACAATACAGGGGCTCGGGCGTAAGCTTCTACAAAACTTCCTCCAAGAGCGTGGCATTTTTTACCCTCGGTACGTGGGCTTCCTCTGGTTTTAGACAATTGAAAACCCGGAGTTTAATTCCTTCTGTAGTGAAAGATTGTTTGCTGTGTACGGCGAGCTCAAACCTGGGGGGCAGGGCCCGATAGGCTTCCATCCGAAAGAAAGTGGCAGAGCCGGCGCATCTGCGGGCGGCCACAATGCCAAAGCTGCCTTGAAAAAGATTCGCGGGGAGAAAAAAGGTGTGACATGCATTTTCCACGTTCGATTTGTTCTTGTTGATGCTAAGCTCCCTCAGCTGCTCGTGATGCTGCCCGCGCTGCAGCTGCCACGTCCAGCCTCACCCCATCGTCATCGTCACCTCCCGTCGAGCCTCAAACGTCAAATGGTCGAAAGAGAAATTCACGCATAAAGAACTCCGCTACTGGTCCGCCCCATGGAAACGACGGCCAAACTTTCACGACCACAGAGCCTCCAGCAACACAGCTCAGTTCCACATTCAACGGCTTCGACTTCAATAACAACCCTCTATTAATGCCCCAAGCTTCGAACCAAAGCTTCGACCTAGGTAAGTTCATCCATATACAACTTATCATGACACACGACTGACGATTATAGGGCTATCTCACCAATCTCAAATAAGGCCCCAGGGAGTCGGATCTTACAACCTTGCTGCTCGTCGAGCGTGGCTAGAGGCCGAGCTCCAGCGCGTAGAGTTGGAGGAAGAGCAACTAAGAGCGACCGAGGGCAATCAAATCGATTTGACAAGGTGTTAACTATGACTGTATAGATTTTCAATATCAGTCAGTGTTCTGCCGACTCCAGAAGCACCCACAGACACGCCAGAGCGGCATGTCCGTGAGGGCCAGAAGAGCCAGTGCGGTCATTACATCACTCAACCCAACGGAAGAATTCTTGTCGAGGACGAGTTTTGACACGGAGTAAATATCGCACTATGGTAGGGCTTAAAGATTTACCCGGGAGTGGAGAAAAGATGATTTCAAAGTGGGATCTACACTAGCACGCCCCGCCGATTCGTGTGTAGTTTCATCACCATCCATGGCCTTGTCTTTACTCGTAATAGCCCATTGACCGTGATAAAACCATGCCTTGCCCTGCCTAGCCAAAGTCGGATTTAACCCCCATGAGATTTGTCATCGTCGAGAAAAGGGGGGGGGGATAAGTATCAAATATATGCCTGCGTTGCTGATATCTAACTGTGCGCTTTGTATCACACGCTGACCCACGCTCTTTCATCTGCCGTTTGTTCTCATCGCAATTCTCTTGTCATTTCCATTTTCAAGCTGTCCCCGACATGAAACTCGCCAAATCCTTGGCTCTGGCGATGCTGCCCGCCACTGGGCTCACTGCTTGCGGTACCGCCTACTCTGGCAACAATCAGATTAATGGCACGCTGCTCCGCTCTGTTGTGCTTGATATGGGCACCGATGCTGCCAACGTTACTGCCGCCGAGTACGACCAGTACTTTCAGCAGGGAAGCGCCCTCGAAGGAGTCAAGAATGTCCTTGCCGCCAGCCAATTCTATATCAATCTTTGGGCCATCCCCGGTACCGAGTCAGCCTTTCAAAGCTCGAGCCAGTGCCTGAGCGAGGGTTATCTGGTCAACCAAGTGGCCTGGTTATATTACAACACTACCACAGCGAGCTGGTGGGGTGGATTCGAGGCTGAGACTGAAGCCAGCAGTTACGACTCTGCCGCTCTGTCTGTGGTTACAAACCTCGTCGCCGGTCTCGAGGTTCGCTTCTGGGATACGGATGGGGATGGCTATACTGACCTCATTGATGCCGACTATCTGGAAGGCGTGACCGTTGATACTATTACTCAGAACCCTAGCGGTACTTACTCGGTCTACCGCGGTAATATCGACGTCGATAATAAGACGCCTTGGGAGGGAACCATTTTCGACGCCGATTCTTTCAACGGCACCGGTCCGGTGATCCCTGCCAATAACTTTGATACCAATATTGCATCTGGTGATGTCGCGCTCTTCTGGTATGGTAACAAGGGCTGGGCTATGAAGCGCGCCCAGGAGGTTGTTGGCCTCTTCGTCGATGGGGCTGATCACACCTCATACGACATTGCAGGGGTAGTGTACGGTGACGCCATGCGCTTTCCTCGTGACAACCTGTTCATCTCTAATCGACCTGGCGAGTTTACCGACGCTCAAAAGTTCTTCAAGCTCACTAACGACTCAGCTGCTGGTCTTAACGTCAGCCTCTGGCTCGTGCCTGTTACCAATAGCACCGAGTATGGTGCCCCTATTGGCATGACCAGTGACATGAACTCGCGCGCCTTCCTCGCTAAGGCTATTGCCCAAGCAAAGGCCGAGCTAGCCAGCGTGACTATCAGTGCCAACGGCTCTAACGTCGCGAACACCCAGGAGTGGGTAAACCAGGCCAACTACACCCAACTCGACGATGCCATTGCAAGGGCCAATTCATCGCTCCATCGGGCCAATAGTTCATCTTTCCTTCTTGACTACCAGACCTACGTGCTGTATCAAACTCTGAACGGTAGTAGCGATGACATTGGTGCTGAGTTTGCAGGCTTTACCTTCACTGGCTTTGAGAATGGAGAAAGGCTCGGGATGCCCTAAAAATGCTATCATTATGCTTTGCAATCTACATAGCATCTATCTATGCATTTTCAGTGAAATATACATAGAGCGCTTCGGTCAAAGACTGCATGATATATTATGAAGATCGGTTCCAAGGTTGTACATGCACATGTGGCTTCTTTAGAATTGACCGCAGAACTCTTTTCATGTGAACAATAATAGCGTTGAGGTTGGCTTCATTCGGTGCCAAGGCACTTGGTACAGAACGATTCTCAGGCTTCCCATTGATATGATCTAGCTATTTGTTTGATCTATGAGTAATGGAGATCTCCGTATGGCGGCTCTCCATCGTCTGCCTATATCTTAGCTAGCTCTCCAGGCTCCACAGCTTCTTCTTCTCGATCATCATCATCACCATTGATTGATCCATCTTCCAGAGATACCATTAATAAGCTATTGAGAGCTCATAGCACAAATAAAATCACCATTTACCCCTGCCGGGGTCCTGCTGGTTCGCTTTGCTTCGCTTACTGGACACCAACAAGAGACTTGAAGGCTTGCAATAAATCGTTCTTGAGGTCCTCCCAGTTTTCTAAGCCAACGCTGATCCGTAACAATTTCCGGTCAATTCTGGGGTCGGATAGGGCTCGCCATTCAATCAAGGACTCGACTCCACCCAGACTCGTGGCGTGATGAAAAAAGTGCAATTTGCTCGGTAGTGTTCGAGAGAACTCCTCACTGCGCAAAATGACCGAGAAAACAGGGCCAAACCCGTTCGGCATCTGTTTTTTTAACCATGGTTCGTCCTGAAGGCTAGCATGATAGATGTCTTGCAAAACGGTCTGAACAACAGCCTGGTCTGACCCCGGTGGAGGAGACAAAGTGGTTGAAGCATCATGAAGCCATGAGATCAGCTTAGCCGAGTTCTCGCTTGCCCGTTGAATTCGTATCTCGAAAGTGCGCAGGCTTCGAGTCCCCAGCCAGCCTTCTAAGCTTCCGAGTGTATTTCCCAAGGCCATCCGGTCTTCAAAAAGCTGTTTAACCCAGTCATTTCTCTTCACCGCGAGGACACCGCAAAGCATATCGCTATGACCTCCAAAATACTTTGATCCCGAATGCATGACAATATCAGCACCCCACAAAAATGGGTCTTGTAGACCAGGAGGTGCAAATGTACTGTCGACAATGAGAAACGCTCCTCGTGAATGTGCCTTTTTAGCGTATTCCTCGATATTGTAGGCTGTTCCGAAAGGGTTGATTGGCGTCTCCAGGAGAATGACGTCGCCCTCATTCAGATTCTCAGCTGCACAGTCAATGGGGAGCTTCTTGAGCCCTGAAAGACGAGATACTACAGCAATCACTTCATGACTACCATGATAGCCTTCCCCCACGGATATCTGGCGGGGGTTGAGAAGCGTCAGTGCAGCGTGCAAAGCAGCCAGGCCTGTGGCGTAGCTCACTGCATGCCCTTTGAGAAGGGATGAGAGCACTGCTTCGAAGCGAGTTGAGTTTGGCGCAAACTCCCGAGAATATACGTAGTTTTTCCCGCTAAATTCCGCCTATTGGAGGTGTCAATGTAAGTGGAATTAGGATCTCGCCAGCCTCTGATGAAAACGCACCACTGGGTCCTCTGACAAAAAAAGCTCATCAGGATTATTTGAGTATCTAAAAGTTGTAGACAGATGGATCGGTGGCGCGACATCCTGCACTAGGTTCACACTATCGTCCGCATGCAAGGCCTGAGTGGCTGGGTGGCTATCGAAGTGTGATGGCATATCTGCTCAAGAGTTATTGACTTTGCGTAGATGAGGGAGCTTCTGGATGAACATGAACTCAGAAGAGATATTGCAAACGAAAAAAAAATTCTTTTGTCATGGGTTTGGGTTTGATGGAGCTACTGTATGTACTGCCTCAAGCCCCACTCCCGGCAACTTCCTAAAATGGCTGCAGATCCATCCATCCACACTTCCAAGGGTTAACAGAGACATGAAGTCAGCCTGCACCTTCTCAATTGCTATTCAGACTCCCCTCTAATTATCGAAAGCTCGAGTAGAGGCTTTCATAAGCAGATGAGTTTCTTTGGGCTTCATTTGCATCTCAAAGGCTGTTAGATTATGATACGCCATTCGGGACTGTCTTCATCTCATTCCTTTTCTTGCGCCTGCTCTATCGCCTTGAACGTCCATGGATGAAACATTTTCTTTCTGATAGACGAGATCAAATCACTGTTATGAACTTCTATGACATATTAATTCAGCGACGTAATGGATGCAAAGTGACTGGCAAGCGCCATAGGTTATCAGATTATTATGCCAGTGGGAAAATGTTTGATACCCGTCAAATATCCCAAACCTAGTAGATCTTCGTCAGCACTCCCACTAGAGATGCTAAAATTCAATAAAATTTCGAAGAACGGAATTTCAAGGTTGGGCCGCAACCATGGAGGCTTGGTTTGTCTTCGTCACTAGCAAATACCACGCACAATGCAATGCAGTTACGTGAATTCAGTGCATTTGGATATGCGTAGAGAAGATTCTAGCTTCTTCAGTATCTCGAATACTTGATTGCTAGAATGCTAAGCCTACGTGTCTCAAATGACCTCGGGCGCTATTCCTTTTGCTCGAAAAGTTTGGATACGCCAATCTAGAACATATCGCGCTCTTGCTTTGGGAGAGATGAGACGGAGACGGGACTGTACTCTCTTTCGATCGGACTGCTTCCTGTTTGAACAGCTGGGACGTGGTGGAATGTGTTTGCCAGTTGATAAAGACCTCCCACATTAGTAGAGAGTCTAATGTTTCGGAATTCTGGAATGAGCTATCCTTTCTTCCCAATGAAGAATTTATCATTTATGAATTACTTTGTTACAAGTACAAAACATGTTTCATACGTTGTACTGGGAGGAAAGGGCCCGGGGGAGAGTTACGTGGTCAAATTGGAGACAGCTCCTTATGGCTTTCCATACACTTTAATACATATGCTTTATTCAAATATTGAGATGATTCCCAGTATTTTCTGGGCGACTGTCTGAAATTTAGCGAATGTCACATCGAAATGTCGATTTCATAAATACCTCTACCACTAAGCTCGTTTTGAATCCCTCTGAAAGCCCGCCAATACCATCACGAAGTGCTCAAGGGATGTTGACGTTGCCCGTCCAACATAGCCCAGCTAATACGAAGGTCCTTTTCCACTTCATCTGTCACTGCAATGCCTTTATTTCGCAGAGCTCTAATAACATCAAGCATGCGCTGACGCTCATATGTTGACCGTAACTCAGATCCAATCTTTGGTAGAACCGGGATATAAACAATGGCGTCTAGGCGCAGAGCCATCAAATTCTGCTCTAGTTGATCGAATGTTCGAATAGCTTGCTCATGGGCCATCTCATCATTCATCGTTGGCAGATGAACCCCGAGTGATTGCCATTGGGACCCGCGGAATAATTGTGAGACCCCTGTTAAGGCCCAATAATAATATAACTGAATCGCGGAATAGTCACTTGGTTCAAGAGATGAATAGGTCAAGATATGGGATATGATTGTACGCTGGAGGCGCGCCCCGTAGTTGACAAGATCAATACCAAGCGTTGTACGGTCGAAGTTTGGATGATGACGATTCAGGGCTTCCCGCTTTTCCTCATCGTCGATGCTTGCCATCCATAATAGTGACCTATTTACTCATCAATATTCCTGTTGAACTACAATGCCAAGGGAGCACTTACCAATACTGTAGCCGTCCCCATGCAGCAAGATGCTGGATCATCAGATCCCATTGCTCCGGATATGACTCAGGCATATCACAGTAATCAATATTTGCGGCGGAAAAGCTCCCCAAAGGTGATTCAAAGATATCTTGGTCAAAGAGGATGGAAATTATGACATCACTTGCCCTTAAAAATCGATTAAGATCGAGCTCCAGCTGTGAAGGTTGCCGAGTGTGATGGTGGTTTTTCTGTACAAATGTGATGATTCTATAGATCAAAGAGCACCATGTGTTCCCTCTATTGCATAATAAAAGCTATCCATGGTCTCAGCCTCCCGCGAGGGCTCTTGTAAGGCAAGGAACACTCACCTCGACAATGCTAAGGAGACAGGCTGATAGTAGGATTGGCTCAAGACGTCCTGGATCACATTGTCCAATATTTTTCATAAGCTCATCTTTAAAATCTTCCACGGTTTGACGAAGGTCCGAATTCAATTCTTGTGGGGTAATCAAGGAGTGATTACTTTGGGTCACATACGCCTTACCCACGAGCGAGACTGCTCTTTGAACAAGTGCATTTTGATGGCGGATTGAATTGATTGAGTCGACAGAAAACGCTCTCATAAGTGGCAAGGCCGATGTGCTCGTCAGTTCAAAGAATATTTGCGTGTAAATGAACGGATTTGAGGGTTGCCGCTTTAGCCTGGGCGCGAATTCCATGACGGATTGGCGATACGGAATGATTGGCATTTCTTTCATTGCATTTGGTGTGACACATTGCTCAGGGTTTCCTCTCTTCACACAGTGTGAGCATGGCCGCCCAATGCACTAAAGATGCCATAGATTAGCCGCCTGGGTGAGTCGGCAAAGGCAGCCTCATACTAACTCGCTGATGCGCCTCCTTGCAAGGGAGACATCGGTGTCCTGTTCTTCGACCATCCTTGATGCCGCAATACATGGCCTCTTAGTTCCATTCTGTGAAGGTATGAGAACAGGTGAGAGTGGCGTATGTCTTTCTTGCCTGAGAAGCTGACAAGCCCGGCCCCCGAGCTATTCCTAAAGAAGTAACAATACGGCGACCAGTGGGGAAAGTGGGTCTTGCCAGATCGGAGTACTTCAATGTTGGACGGAGTAGTGAATCCTTGTTTGTATTTACACCTACAGTAGGTATCAACTATTCCACAAGTATGCCGACAAGGCTGACACCTGCAATTTTAAATAGCTTGTTCTTATTTGACTGGTTTTTGATTGTTGATCACTCGATGCCCCAGACACTTGTCTCCGCATTAACAACACGGGAAGACCTATAGATTAAGACATACAATAACTAGCAGCTGCAGATACGAGTACAGCCCTCATCCCTCTCAGAAATCTTTGAGAATCTCTGCTGCAACACGCTCTCCAGAGCTAATGGCGCCGTCCATATATCCCGCCCACTCAAGAGAGGTCTCTGTCCCGGCGAAGTGTATCTTACCCACAGGAGCTCGCAGATAAGGGCCGTATTGAGTCAGTAGTCCAGGAGGGCCATATGCAACTGGTCCACCCCGCGAGAATTCTTCCAGATCCCACCTTTGGATCAGAATGTCCGTGAGCGACTCAATCTCAGAGCCAAACATCTCTGTGAAGCTCTTCTTGACTTCAGCTTTGACTTCGGTCTCGGTCATGGTATCAAGCCTCCGCATCTCATCAGCTTCAATGAACCCCATCAGAGCGCCAAAGGATGCGTTAGCAGGTGAGCTGTCGAAAGTTGTTCTAATTGCCCCGGTGTCGCTCAGGGCTTGACCGTTGAGACCTTGCTCTCGCCACCATGGCTTGGGAAATATAGCAATCGCTTTCCCAATGGATGCCATGGGCATGCGTTGCGACAGCTGATCCCGCCCAGCTGGAAGGAGAGGGGTGAAATAAATGCGGCTTGCCATGGGAGGAGACATGGCAACAACGACATGCTTAGCCGTGATAGTCACAGCTTCAGACTTGACACTATAGAGCTCGTTCTCAAAACTCACATAGCGTACTGGAGCATTGAGATGAATATTGCTCGATCCGAGTCTCTTTGCTAGCTGAGTAGCCAACTGCTGCGTGCCTCCCTCAATTCGGCTCTCTTGAGCACCGCCAACTGTTGCGACCAGATCTTGGAGTGTCCCAGGCCGGGTACCATTTCTAGCTCCTGCCGTATACCAGAGCATGAATAGTAGAGAGGGCTCTTTCGTCTCGGTTGACAGGATCGCGGAAATGGCGGTCTCAAGGATGACTTTCGTGTCAGCGGTTGAGACAGTAGAATCAATGTAGCTGGCCAAGGTCACAGAATCTAGTGCTGAGGCATTTGGGGTCGTCCAGGGGGATTCAATATCGACTGTGCTCGCAAGTTGATTGAAGGAGTCGATGAACCTGGCGAGTTCCAGTAAAGACGCTTCACCCAAAGGAGGCAGGCCCTCGGCATCTCCAGAATAGTGGGAGACACTCCCGTTCCGCAAGAAAGTTGAGTTGCCCGTGTTATAAGTCTTGTATGTCTCTAATCCTAGCTCTGATGCGAGTTTGAGCGCACGATACTGGGATGGTCCCACAAACTCTGCACCGAGCTCTTCAATGCCTCCGCCCGGCACCGGTTTGTCGAATACTCGGCCCCCGACTCGATCACGCGCTTCGAGTACAGCAAAGGTTTTGCCAGCGACGGCGATGTCTTTGGCTGTGGCAAGACCAGATAGCCCCCCTCCGATGATGGCGACATCGACGGGGGGAGGACTTGCCTGGGTTCCCAGCGAAAGATAGAATAGAGAAAACTGAGAGATACGCATTGCGGCGGTGTATTGAGTCTCGCGTGTCTCTATGGTTCAAGTGACAGATGAATATGTAGGGGATCAAGAGAATTTCAAAGCCGGATGAAAGATCTTGAGGATGAGAGTTTCTGAGTTAAGGCGCGAATGACACTAAGCCTCGAGGTAAAAGAAATTATTACCTGCCTCTCTCGAGGAGACAGATGAAGCGACCATGGCCTTTTAAGGTCTTCGAGCATGTATATCCGGTCTAGCCGCCTCAGGGATATTTGTAGATGATCCAGCTGCGCTCAAAGGAGAAATATTCAGGCGAATGGCGCTCTCTAGTGCTTGGCACAGTCCCAACTGTGCTCCCCGCACCTAGACTAATTCTGCTACCTTTTTCCTTGGCGCTGATCGGGTGATTTCTGAATCCTGATGGCTTGCAGGCTGCAGGGTCTTGATGAGTTGGGGGAGTTCCAGGTGGTGGATTTGGACAGTGTGGCAGATGGCAGAGGAGGATGTTCCAAGGTTTGCCGGGGCGGCTTTGCAGATCTCGGAGATCAAGAGAAAATGCACAAGTCGCAAGATATATAATGAACAAACAAAATAACTGATCGAAGCAAACCCTGAAGAGGAGTGTCTCTTCAGGGTAAATGTTAGCGATAGCCTCGTGACTCACATGGCGCCCCGGGGGCCGCTTGAAAATTTCTTTATAGCCTACTGATTCCTGTGCGAGGCAGAGATATCATGAATTTGGACCTTTGTTAACTACCATGGTGAATAAGGCTAAATACTATCTTCCACCTGAGATAGTTGAGTTGATTGCGGCGCGTCTTGCCCTCCAGCATCCTCCCACTCTGTGGAGCCTCGCCCCGCCTGCTGCCGCCCCGCTATCAATGAATTGCTGTACCGTGATATTCAGATCATCGTATCAGAAAGTCGACAGAATCTCCAAGCAACTGTGAGCGGACTGATTGCGCGGTTGAACAGAACAAACGGCCTTCGACATGTGCGCCAACTTTTTATCAGGGGGGCAGGCAAAGATACCGAATCCGAGTGGAGGCCCCCAAGACTGGCAGATATGAGATATGACAGCTCTACAGGCACATAAATAGCACATCACGGAAGATGACGAACAGAGCCTGTCCCTAAGATGTTGCCGAGTTGGGTCGAAGATCTAGAATTAGAAGACAAACGGGAGGAAGAGATAGCCCATCTGATCAAGCAATTTCCAGGTCTCACAGACCTCGTCTGGCAATACTATGACGCGGTCCCAGTCTCGATTCTCCAAGCTCTCGAGCAATATCTGCCACGGTGTCGACTCCATCTGGACCCTTTTTGGCTTCCTGAGAGACGTTCTTGGCTGCCTGAGGGACATTCTGGGCCGAATTCGGATCAACTCTCAATTCTCACGTCTCCATTTGTTCATACAGTGAAAGCAACTGTCAACCGCGAAATGTTTTCTCTGTTGGACTGGCACAGTAGAAGTGCCTGCGGGGATATTCTACATATACTGAGCCTCGCCCCCAATTTGAAAGAGGCGTATCTGAGGGACTTCGTCCTCCCATCTCAAAATCAAGCTTCGTTCCCACAGCGTGCTTCAATGAAAGTGCTCCATCTCCAAGACATTTCGAAGGGCGATGAAAGGAACTCGATCTGCAACTGGGGTCATTATACAGATCTCTCAGTCCTGGAAACTCTCAATATTGATCAGAGCATACATGAACTAATAATTCGCTGGCTGTCTGATGGCGTCGCTTTCTCGTCGTTACAATGTCTTTTAATTAGTTTCGGATGTGGCCCAGGGAGTCTTCCTCCTTTGCATGATCTTGAGTTGGCGGGATGGCATTCTCGAATTCATTTCAAAGCTCTGGTCGGCCACCATGGCTCCCGTCTTTCTAGGCTAAAGCTTCATAATACCTCAACCCGGCAGTACCTCACTGGAGAGGAGATACTATGCTTAGCTCAAGACTGTTCGCTTCTTCAGGAACTAAAGATCCTGCTCAAACGTACACAAGGTGACTCTGAAGAAGTGGCATCGTATCGAGCCTTAGGGGCCATACAAAAACTGAAATATCTCTCGCTTGGTTTCCAAGTTATCCCAGTTGGCATGCGTGAGCAACCGCGGGATAATTTCATCTCAACCGTTGAAAGGTTCAGCATTAATGACTATGAGCTATCCGACCTGGCATCTTTTGACGAGTCTGAAAATCAGCCATTTAGCAGATCAGAGAGATCTAGACTCCGAAATGGCCATGTCCAAAGAATGATAATCGACACGATCATTGATGAAAGACTCATTTGTGCCATCTACAAAGCAATCTCTGACTCCAAGCCACCAGGTTCGGCTGTGCTCGAAGACCTTGCAATACGTTCCACTTCCGTCAGTCATAATTTTCCTGATTTTAGAGAGACAATAGATCTATTTGTGAGCAGCTGGCGTATTCACCGGGCTCCAGGATACAGGCACAGGGAGAAGCTGATTATCAATGCCGTTCAGCCTGTCAATCCATACCCAGGCTATGATGGCTGGGGACCGATAGAAGAGGAGCACAGAGCTCTTCCAGAGACAGTTCAGATTGTTTTTGATCAGCTCTTTCCCGGGAAGAAGTCGAAGGGGCCGTCACGAAAGTTCTCGAAGAAACTGGAGACGAAGCGAGAGAAAGAAGAGTGCAAGAGGCTCGCAACTTGGACGGGTCGCCTGCAGAGTTTCCCCCTTGCTCTTGCAGGCAGTCCAGTGTCAACTTATCAGGTTAATAACTTCTTGGACTCTGGCGGAGCTCATCTTGGCATATAACAAGGAACTAACCATAATAAGTCATATATAAAGCGTTGAATTCCATGGGACGGTGTGCTTGTATAATGGGAGGCCAGTGCTCCGCATTAAATTCTGGTTGGTATACAAGAATGGTGAATAGAGACAGAGCTATAAGGTTGCCATTGGTTATCGATTATTTAATTACTACTCAGCATTTATCCTCTCCTAAATATATATCTCTCAAGTCTGTATGTCAAACGTATAGCAGGAATCTCAGGCATGTCCCGCATGACATCAGAGAGCCCCGCCCAATAGAACTCTTCTTATTCTCTTATTCTCCCCGCTCCCTTCTTCGCCCTCAAGTGCTCTCTAATCCCACCATGTCTTGGTTCCAGAAGAAGTTTACTTTGCCTCCGCGCAGTCGCGGCTGCTACCTGATCACCGACCATGTCATGGCCGAAGTGCCTGAGATTCGCGACTACAAAGTCGGCTTGCTTCACCTGTTCGTCCAACACACAAGCTGCGGGTTGTCGCTGAACGAGAACTGGGATGACGATGTGCGGGCTGATATGAGTGATGCCCTCGATCGCATTGCTCCTGCTGATCGCAAGGGCAATCTTTACCGTCATTCGGCCGAGGGCGAGGATGATATGCCGGTTCGTGGCTCTCTACCTTGTTACACATTTTCCCAGCGCTCTAAACTGTTTTCCATCTCCTGAGAATTATCTAGTTTCTGAATTTCATTTTTTAAACACTACCCAATTCAGAGACAGAACCCCTCCTGGGCAACACTTGCTAACGCGACATCACCAATTAGGCTCACATCAAATCCTCGCTCATCGGAGCTTCAATCACAATTCCTATCACCAACGGCCGATTGGCCCTTGGAACTTGGCAAAGCCCATACTATTGTGAATTCCGCACTTCCACTCACACGCGCAAGGTTGTTGCGACTATCCAGGGTGAGAAGTGACCACTTCAAGCAACACGGGAGCGATTATGATACTATACACTGCACATGCGGGGCTTCTAGACTATGCGAAGCCTGGAAGTGGCATATGATACATGTTCAGAAGTAATCGGCTAAGAATAGACAGATACTAAGTGAACAATTGCAATTTGCGCCGGGAAGACAAGAAGTACCGGACAAAGGCAGATCCATTTTGATCTATATTTCTGTACATGGCCTTAGGCCCAAACCAAATAGATGGATAATCGTACTGGAACACGCAAAGGAATTATCAACGCCGACAAAAGGAATCGGATGCTAGTCATTTTACCGCTGCTCGAGGCCGCCGTCTGTCACGCGCTGGGCCTCGTTGACCTCGGCGGCATCACCGGTGGGCTCGAGAGGGTAGCTGGTGGCGGGGAGAGATTCGAGGTATGCGCGGTGGTGCTCATGGGCCTAATCAGAAGTCAGCATAAAAGAAAGGACGGGTGAAAGTATTCTTGGAATACATACAAATGGAACGCCACAGTATCCGCAGGTCGCGATCTCGGGCTTGTCGGTGTTGATGAAGATCTTAGGGTGACCAAGGGGGCCACCACCACCATCACAGCTGACGACACGAGACTTAGACCATCGCACGGGTTGCTTGTGGATAAGCTCAATGGCGGCCAAGGGTCGAGGCTAATAGTAAATGCTTAGTTGGGAGTTCTCAAACGATGTCGTGACGGAGCCAGTGCAATGCTCCAATGTTTAGCCTACCTGAGTCTCCATGATAGTCTGCTCGAATCGAGGGCCGGTCATAGCCTCCTCGCGAGGCTTCTGGCTAGCAGCCCAGGTGGTAGCCCGGTTCGGGGCCTGGAGGCTACGGATAGCTTCTGCGACGACGGGACCCTCCTGATATTGGTTCTCCATCTTCACCAGCGACTCAATTGGCACACCACTAGGCTCGGTATCCTTAGCTCCCACATCGGCCTTGGAAGCCGGAGCTGGCGGGGCGGCCTCGTTGGCCTGGATGCGGTTCTCAGAGAAGCGAGGGACGGTTGTGGAATAGGTACGGAGCGCAAAGCGAGGGCGGATGGACGCAATAGAGGCGAGGCGACGGCTGCAGGACATCATGCCGGGCAGATTGGGTCCTCAAGAAGACGTGGAGAGAGAAAGGACGAGCGCGGATACTCTAAAGCAGAGAGGAGCAGACTGTAATCCGCGAGGAGTGGTTGGCCGGGAGGAGTCGGGGCGGTGAGCGCCGCCATTTGCGGGCAGCGTTTTTTCTGCCGCGCGGCGATGGATTTTCTGGTCGCGACTTTAGCTTTACTCTTTGCTGGACAAAGACTCTCGCAATCTGGAGCGATCAGGTCTGTGTCGCTATCATGTCAAACTCCTCGCCCGTTGGCCCGAAGGGAGACAAAACTATGTCGTCACGTCTGTTAACAATGAAGGTATGTCAATTACGCTGATTTCGGCCAAATTGAGGCAAAGCTGACAGTGCCCATAGTTCATGCAGCGCGCTGCAGCTTCAAATGCCACGAAGGACGGGTCCTCAGACGCCGGTGAAGGCTCTCACACACCAAAGCGACGCCGGGTGTCAACAGAAAAGAGCAGTCCAGCTACCCCACAGTCTGATCTAGAAGCTATCTCGGCCGCGATTGCTGCAGAGGAAGAGAAGAGGCGCAGCGCAATTGCGCGGCAGGCCGCCGAGGCAGGTGAGACTGAATGGGTCTTAAACGTTCCTGAGTCAGCTCCTGCGCCGCCTCGTCCTGTAGTGACCGCGGCTGAGTCGTTGGATACGGACAGCATTGCTTCATCAGGTGGTCGACGAGCGTTTGGGGGCTTCAAGCGGAAACCAACAGCGGTATGTTTTTTTTTTTTTTTTCGCTCTCTGCTACCAAATTGATCCAGACAGCTTATATTTGAACAGGCCGAAGAAGCTAGCAGAGCTAGCAAAGAAAAAGCCGAGGCAAATGAAGAGAAAGAAAAATCTAAACCCCAGAAAATCAAGAGTCTTGCCAAAATGACCAGCATCTCGTCTGGTGGTGGTAGTGGTGGTGGCGGATCATCGCAGGACGCACTCAAAAAGAAGAAAAAGCGACAGAGTCAGGGACCTTCAAGCTGATTCTCCGATTGCATTACGAAAAGTGTAGATATCCTAGGCGTTTGGGACGGGCATTTGTTATGGCGCATTGACTTCCAAAATTTTGAATGAAAACACTTGGTGTAAATGAGCCAATGAAACGCAAATTCATTGGCATTGATCGAATAAAGCACTGGCCATCAAAATTTAACGTACAAGAGCAGATTCGATACTTATAGAGCCTCGTTGAATAAGTTGTTTACCCGCGATCTAAAATGGTATATGGCCTCTTATTGGGAAACTGAAAAGAAAGGACGCAAAGGGAAAAGGCCAATCAGCAGATTGTTATCTTTCTCAAAGCCGTGCTTTCTCCTCTCTCTTCTTCTTTTCCCATCCCTTTTGCGTTGCAAAGTTCGTCAGTAATGCCCAGGCTGCAACTCCGAACCCGATAGGAGGCGCAATCAGCAGCGTCCACGCCCACCACCGAGGACTTGACGTTGAAATGCTGACCATAGCTCCCTTCACCGCACGCTCGAGTTCAGGTTTGTCAGAATCATTCCATACTACCACCCCACGATTTGTCGTTGTTCCCCGGAATTCAGCCTGCGCGGCCTTCGCTCGTATGTCGCCTTGGCTACGAACTCTGTTCTCGGCATCCTCGGCGGTCAAATGCGAGTCGCGGGCACGTAGTCGTTCCATCTGAACTGCTGGATCGTGGACGCCGACCACGATGACTGTGCCACAAATGAGATCCATGCCGGCCTCGAAGAGTAATGGCACATCTAGCACAACGGCCCACTGGCCTCTGAGATAGTGATATATTAAGTTCTTGTACACCTCCCACCGCACGGCTGGATGGATAATGCCGTTGAGGACCTGGCGGTCTCGTTTGCGGTCATCGGTGTCTCCGAAGACACGCCGGCCAAGCGCAGGCCGGTTGAGAGGCTTGCCCTGGGTGTTTCCGGTATCTGGGTCATCGAGGAGGAGATCAGGTGTGTTCGGGCCGAAGTAATTGACGATTGCTTTGTAGCCAGCTGTCCCAGGTTCAACGACCTTGCGGGCGAGAAGATCGGCGTCAATGATGGGCAGCGAATAAGGCGGAGAAGAGAGTATGGAGGATACTGTCGATTTGCCTGTGGCGATCGAGCCTGTAAGCCCGATTATCAGCATGTTGGTGGCAGCCAGAAATACAGACTGGCGGATGTTTGTGGCGAGAACTGCGTTCGATCGAGCAATGCGGGGAGTCGGAGCTCCGCTGCCTCGGCCCGTTGCGACAGGGCTTTCTATACTTCCGGGTGCTCTTCTATTCGACTACGCTTGTATTGATTTCATGGAGGCAAGGGAGTTGAAAACTATTAAATTAATTTTTTATCCATCAAGTACTGTATTGTGTCCAGTCAATACAACAGATATCTCACGGCGCATTGCGCAGAAACCAATCTTCAAGGTCGCGGCGATACGATCCAAATCGACATCTTTGATAAATGAAGGATCCAACATAGCCAAGATACAGTCTTTTACTTCCATTCTTCCAAGATTTTTGCTCCCTCTCAGCCGCGTCATGACGGCAAGCCATAATTGGGATTTTGAGCCTGCCCCTTCCACCCAACATATGGCCAGCCTTTTGGCAATGTCGAGAACGGCGGTAGAACATAGCGGTTAATACATCCAAATTCATCGGGACATTCCAAGTCGCACAAGCCAAAAACATTACAATAGCATTCTTCTGCCGTGGGACAAAAGACAGATTCTTGTCCAAGAATAACTGCGGGGGAAAAGGTACGGTTAGCGCAAAGCACTGACAAGGTATATGTGAGCAGGGGAACTCCTTACTGTGCCATGAATACTCCATGATGCGTCCGCTCAAATCATCGGTCAGTTTAGTATGCACAAGCCAATCGCGGAAATGTTCGTAGTCGCTCTTCGGTCGCTCTCGAATCTTGTCACGGCTAGCTCCAAATTGAGCGCAACAAGATACGCCAACTTCTTCAGGGACTGGAAGCTCTGGGAACAGCTCTTGGAATCCGCGGAAGAAGTACTCCCCAGCATGAACGTCATCGCGATGCTGGTCGCTCATCGGGTGAATCTCCACTGGACAACCCAATGTCCACACGCAGCGCAGGTTGACATATCCCTTCTTTTGTATATAAGGTAATTGAACATTCCGAAGCATTGGAACTCCATCATAATATGGATCGTCGTTGTGCCATTGATAGCGTTGGGAGTGTATAAAGAGCATCACGTCGGGGAGATGGTCATAGTTGTCGATGATATACCTAGACATGAAAGCAAGTTAGCTTATGCACCCAGTTCAGATGAGTATAGAGTTTCTCTCACGTTAGATACACCATCGATTCACGGCCCTTATTCTTTGCAACGGTCAAGGGTGCTTTCTTGTCATCTACCACATAGATGCTCCGCGACCAGTCGGAGAAGTATTCAGATAACCAGGAGGTATCATCACTCTCCATACTGGCTACTACCATCTCCTTATGTTTGTGTATTATAGGACGAGCCAGCTCATCCGCGGCTTTAGGCTTCGGGGTTGCGCCATGGCGCTGTGCATAGGTGGGCTTCTCATCGTTGCTAATGGATTTGGCACGCATTTCATCGCCGGCGAAGAAGAGGAAGTAGATCGCGAGAACGATGGCGATAGTTATAAATATAGCCTTTATTCTATTTCGCCGGCGCGGACTTTGGGGTCCACTGGGGGCGAACAGCATGGTGCAGGTCGGCAGCTGTCATGGAACATCGGGATCAGAGGAGCATCGTGTGGCCGGATCCGGGGTTCTGCGGTTGCGCAAGGCACGCGCCAGGCAGCGAAAGCTCTGGCGGCGCAACAACAATATAGAGGACTCGAGAAGGGGCAAGGTCGGAGGGCAGACGAGGGCCAGAAACGTGGACTTTGCGAAAATCGGCCTGCAACGTGTTGACGCGAACACTTCCCGCCACAACTTCAGCCACAAGACGATCGGTGGGTCGCATTCTACTGCATGCTCCATTTTGTTTTTTTTTACGTTTGCTTTTCTCTGCTCCCATTTAGTTGCTTCCTTCTATCACTCGATTATACTCTCGATAAGTATGATTCAGTATGTTATACGATGACAGTAATAGCTCTAGCTTGTGCTATTCCCCGCATACACCTCGGGCATAGGCCCTATTTTAGCGTACTGGATCCGTGGCGCTGTGGAGTCTTCACACTAGTTACCTACTCCATGGGTACTCCGTAGTACGAATAAATCAGGCCATGATGGAATTCGCGCATTAATTTCATTATTGTAATTCATATACATATACTCTGTCGTGACGCCGAGGCGTTTCGTTCATCTGCTATTAGATGCGCACCGAGTAGTACTGCCCGCCCCCATTGATACATTGCTCCCTTTATGAGCATGCGGAAATTGATACAATGTAGAACTTATGCGCATCAATGGAAGTCAAGGCCTCACCAGCATTTCCATCGGTCGAGTCAATACCATCAACCTCAGTAACATCCGAGGTGGTGGGGGTTACATCGTTGTCGCTGGTAATCCAGTACTCGGGGCTGGCATGGGAGAATCCGAAGGACATAGGAGGCAGACGAGGAACTATGTCGTTCTCGTGAGTGACACGCCAGTAGCTTCCCTGGTCGGTCAAGTACTGTGCCAAGGCCTCGTTTCCTACGCGAGGCTGTCCATAGGTATACTGGTCCAATATCAATGATAGCTCAAGTATACGAGGGGCCGAAACCAAGGGAAGTCAAAGTACTTACCAGGTCAAGAGTGTATCCGGAACTGCGCAGAGCACTACCACCAAGAGCAGCAAGGGCACCTCCAAGGCTGTGTCCAGTAACAACCAGCTTGTAGTCGGCATTGTCAGCTTGTGCGGCGTCGACTTTTTGACGTATATCTTCGGCACCAGATCCCCAAGAAGCCCACCATCCACCATGAGCCTGGCATCCATCACAGAAGTCAACATCAGTCAGGTCGTACTCCAAGTTTGCCACCCAGTTGTCGAAGTCCTGGGTGCCTCGGAAAGCCAGAACAATTAACTTGTTGGTGTCATCCTTGGCAAGATATCCAGTGGTGTCGCCATAGTCGTTGTTCCTGGTACACCAGGAGTTAGCAAACAAGCGCAGGTGTCTCGATCTTCTCCATGGTTTACATACAGCTCAAACTCATACAGAAGAGTGGCCCCAGCGGATTGTACTACAGGACAGTTATCCGCGCTACAAGTAACATCATCGCCGTTAGTTCCAGCGAAGTTGCTAGTGCAGTATGCAGCAGCCGAGTACTCCGCGAATAGAGTCAGCTCAGTGAGCACATCAGATGAGATGTCTATCCGAGGTATGTCAGCTTATAACAAAAGCTCCTAGGGTCTGTGGTGGTACCTCGTGGGAGCAGAATGCTAGTTGGCGCAGCAAGAGCTGGTATAACCGCAGCAGCGAGAGCACCCAGGCGTGCAACAGACAGCATCTTAGCGGTAAATTAAGGTGGATGGGGGGTGAACGAGAATCAAAGCCTGCTGGACAATACTATTCGCAGCAGATCTGTGTCTATTTGTAGACGCTCTTCCGGCCCCCCGATGGTGATCCGGATAGAATGGACCGGGCACGGAAGACGATGCCTCGACAAAGTTAGCAGGCGGCGCCATGGAAGAATACAGCAGTGCTCCGGACACATTCCAGGACTATTTCGGAGAGAAGCAGTTCCTCGAGTCGCGAACCGCGCTTGGTGGGGGCATTCTGCACGATCAGCATTCCTGTGCTTCTGCACGCACGCGAGATGTAACAGAGTTAGTTCACGCCCCCAACAGAAGCGGGGATTTGGCTCAGGCACGAGGCGCCCTTTCGCTGCTTGATTCGATCTGCACTTCGATCGTATCAATCTTGCAAGGCTCCGACGTGCCAAGCGGCGCCCTGGAACCACTTTGACGCCGCCCTCCCGTTCCTGCGTTTGAAGCCGGGCTTGAAGGATGCAACTTCGTCCCACTCGTATACTGACCGGACCACCTGATCATTAGTTCTCTATTTTGCAACAAGTGCGGGGAGTATCCTTGGCTAAATTTTGAGGCGTGGCACTAAGCGATGAGGGGAATTCTCCGACCATGTTAGCTGCATGCGCCTTGACTCCCATGACGATACCTTCTCTGCAGTGTCCCTTGGCACTAGGAATACGAGGGAATAAATGGATATTGGGGCGCATAAAACTAACCCGGCTGGTACGGCCGGCAATCATTATATTCAATCTTATCATTTGCTCCACTACTGCTGCGCGTCAGCTCCTTTTTCCCCATCCATTCCGATGTCGGTCATTCCTGTATCCTGCTGGTCGTCACCAGCAAGGACCTTGGTCCGAGGGATCTGGTCGTCCGGGAGGGGAGTGCCTGGCGTGACAGCAACAACGTTGTCATTCTCGTCGACGAATTCAAAGTTATACCGTGAGAGTAGGTGAGGTATGGATGACAGCTGAGGGCCATAGCGGGGGTTGTTGTCGTACAGCTCGAACAGTGGGACTGCAAGGAGCTTCATATTCTTTGGAACGGAAAGGACCTCTGGAGCAGGGTAAAATGCATGTTAGTCAACTGGTTCGTTGCGCTGCGCGATCCCCACTCACTTTTCTTTGGGAGCTGGATAAAGTAGAGCTTCTTGCACTCTTTGGGCCGGGTGACGTGACCTGGCAGGAATGGGTACATGAAGGTCTCAAAGTTGGGTCTCCACCATTGTGCCAAAGTGTCGCCAATATCCCAGTCCTCGTTCACACCCTCGCCTGAGAATTGCGAGCCGACAGGAGCCAGGCGCTCGTTGAGGCGTTTCTTGAATCCGTCGATCTCGCCGTCGTCATGATGTACATAGTCGCCAGGTCTGTCGGAAAAGCCTGGCCGTTAGTTATATTCGAGCTGATCACGGGATCCAATGGTCTTTGGGTTCCAACGTACAGCTTGAAGAAGGCATTGGCGATCTGCAGCATCAGCACATGGGGATGGTTGTGTTCGTGACAAACCAGTACACCTTCGCAGGTTCGTCGCATGCCGTGTAGGTCATAGTGCTCCTCCAATCTCTTTAAACGCGCGATAACTGATGGGTCTTCCTCGGGCTGTGTTTCTTTCGTGCCAAAAGTGTAGTTCGATAGAGGGTACAAGCGGATTGTTTGTGGTTGCTGCGCAGAAAAGTCCTTGGGCACAATCGGTCTAGGCAGCGGATTCCAAATTAGCATCATAATGAATCAAGATGATATATGTCACGTACGGGCGACTGCTCTGGATCGCCGAGGCTGTAGTGGTCGCCATGGCTGTTGATGTCTAAACGAAGGGCGAGCTTGTGTCTTATCGCAGCTTTTGGGGTCACCGCCTGGAGAGCTCCAGTACGGCAGGCCGCAGCGACAAGCAACGCAGGCGTATACTAGGTTGCAGATGTGACTAGATCGATCATATTTTGGTCACTTGAGCCCTTAACTGGGTCTTTGTGAATTATTTCTGAGGATCTCTACCTTCCTCATACTCCGAGACAGACAGTGGATTTAATGATTCACTCCCCTTTTGTCCGATTGTATATAACACTCGGGTCTCTACCTCAGATCTTTCAAGGTTGGTTCCAAGGTTTTAATTCGCTTCAAAGACAACATTGAATACCACTAGAGCTTTAAGTCGCAAAAATTCGGGAACGAAGGCTCTTATTTTTGGCAGTGCCGATTTCACTGCCCTTTGACTGCCTCCGTCGGGTGCTATATCTCATAATTGATCAGAGTATCATGTTTTCTTGGTCTTTCTTTGTTTCCAGGTGATTGATTTTTGGACCTCTTTCGAGTACATCGTCTATCGTATCGGTAGCAAGTTCTACAAATACTTTGGGACCCATGCTTATTCTTCGTCTACCCAAATGTATGTAGTCTGAAGTAGCAAGCACCATGTCTGGCGACTCGCAGCAAATCCCCGTCTTGAACATTGACAAGCCTTATCCACCCGAATATATTAAAGATGGGCCTCAAGTAAGCGAGGAGAAAACACGGAAGAAAAGGCAAAAGAAACAACAGAAGGCACCTGCAAAAAAGAAATCCCCGATTTGCATTCGGGATGACGTAGAAATTGATCCCAGCGATCTTGATGCCCAAATTAAAAGATGTGAAGAGCGTTTGGAGCAGGGATATGCAAAGAAAGCGTATGACTATAAGCTGAATTTTCTAAGAGCCGCCAAAGACGAGCAGAGGTATCCAGCCCCATCCAAACAAATCCCAAATATGCTTCTTGTGAACGCTGAAGCACTAACACTGGTTTCTAGAAAGCTACAGAGCCAAAATCCGGGCAAATCTTGGGAAGTCATTCAGAGATTGGAAAGTTTAGAAACAATTAAATCGCATCTTGAAGAAAAGAGGGACCCATGTAAAGAGTTGGCTAATGTGAGGGCTATCATCGCAGCCTACAAGGCTGACCAGCTACAATGGGACGATAGAGTTACGTTCTGGTGTCAAGGAAAGCAAATCGCAGGTCCTCTTGAATTCTCGTGGGATGATTTTGAGAAGTTTAACACCGAAGAGAACAGAGGCGGCGGAGGATTCTGGGTCGAAGGGGTCGGTGAGCATCTATACACTAATTATGGAGAGAAATAAACACTAATATTCCTGAAATAGCATGATTCTCCCACGCCTTTGCAATTAGCAGGCAATCAATATAGGTCTCCGTTCCCTGCTAGCAAATACGGGCTGGTGAAGGTATGTAGCCTAACCTGCTCTAAGTGTAGTCAAGGCGCTGATTCATGTATTCGCTCTTCAAAAGATCAACTTCGTCCTTAGATTGGATCAAGCAAATCCTGGCTCTGACACGGACATTTCAGGGAAACCCTACCCTGAACTTGATCTTCAATTTGTCGATGATATCGGCTCATCATTTATGACGATATACCACAGTGACATGCTCATGTTAATGGGAGATGACCCAACTTATTTCGATGCTCCATTCAATCAGCTTATGGGATACAGTGACGCTGGGTTAGCTGATGGTACTGTCAGAGTATATATGTGTATTGCATTGGAAGTGAAACTCATGGGTAACCTCAATGGGACAACTGGCCCGTTGAGGGACAAATCGACCAAGGTAACCTGTGCCGTGATAGATGAGCAACGTCCTCAAGTTCGTACTCCGCCAAGGCTAAGTGGAAATTGGTTGCGAGAAATCCTCTATGTTGGCACTGCACCATGCAAGCCAAGGACCGTATATGTCACTGAGTCAAAGGACGATTTGAATGCTAGTCTACCAACTCTTACAAGTGATCAGATGGAGGAGCCTTCTTTCAGACCACCGAGGATTGGAGCCGCGTGGACCGCCGATGATGCGAACATGCGATATAGGCCCACTTTGGATCGAAGTACCCTAGGACGTGCGCCATGAGGCGACTTCGTTCTGTAAAATATGGCAAATATCAATTGATAACCGGGGGCTGCACTACCGGTTCCCTTTCCCCAAAGGTTCAATGTTCCACGTCGTCTCAGCTCATAGCATATATCAAGTTACCAGATTTTTAATATCAGACTCGAGAGGTAGGTGTGATCAAAAGTTCTCCACTTGTTTGATTTAAGGTCCTCTCAAAACGTAGATTTCTTTGTTCAAGTCCATTAAAACCCGGTCTCGTAAAGCTATTCAGGCCCGAGTATTTGAAAAAGCAAGCGTACTTGGATGTTCAAAACGTGTAGTAAATTAGCGACTCCTGCATGCATAGCCCTGATGAACCATTACTCTAGGAAAATCCTGTACTCTACGACCGACTCCAACACTCAATCCATGCACCAGACAACACCAGATGACCAACTAGTCCTAACAAGTAAACATCCTCACAGTTTCGCATCAAAGTCTTCAAACTCGGTAAGATCAGATACGGGAACTGGGCCTGCACTAACGGGCAGGCTTGCTTTGAAGATAGAAACATCACTGATTGTGGTGACCGCATGGGGCTCAGCTGCAGAAGTCCCATTGCAAGGTGGCGGCACATCGCCGTTGGTGGGTGGCTGCAAGCCGAGAACCTTCAATTGGAGACCCAGAATCTTTTCCATCTTCTCAATAACAACATCAATTTGCTCGGGTGCAAGACTCAGGTCCGTAGCAAGGAAAGTCTTGACAATGTACAGAACCTGCGAGCTGTCAACCAGAGCCATGTCTAGCTCGTTGAATGCTGCGCTGAGACGGGTGCGATCAACGGAGAGCCCGGCAGCTCCCAATTGCTTCTCAATTGCTTCGACCAGGCCGGCTCGCTTCTGCTCCGCGCTGATTTGAGCGGCATCTACACCACCCTGTGCGTTGAGATGAATAGCAAGCTTGGCACGGGTGCTTGACTCTGGGTCAATATACTGCTGGTAAAAGCTAACCAAGTCCGCTTTAGTCAATGTGCAAACGTGGGCGGCATCATTCTCATGTTGCAAGAAATCAAAGTACTCCGAGCCGATATGAGACCAATAGCGGCCGGTTTCAGAGCCAAGGTTCTTGAGCTTCTCCAACCTCTTGTTGATGACGCTGCGCTTGTGGCCTTCGAAATCTTCGTCGGACATTTTCTCTAGAGAGCTACCGAATCCTCGAAGGAAGGATTCGATACGAGACTCCAGATACTGAGCCGTCCGCTCACTTTGAATGATGACCCGATAACCCATGGTTGTTGCGCTGTAGCGAGAGCCGCTCCAGACCACGTATCCAAGTTGCTCCTTGCTGCGCAGCTGGTCAAAGGCAGGCTCATCGGTCATCTGCGCAAAGAGTTGCAGCTTAGAACGAAGATGAGCATCTGAAAACAGACCTATGTACAGATAATACTCGATGCAGTGGTTGATATTTGCAGGGTCTTTCAGGGTTCGGGGGTAGACGTAGTTGCTTCCAGGCGCAAATGTCATGTTGCGGCGCAGGTACCATTGAGACGCAGGGAGCGGGCGGCCCTTCAGGATTGCTTCAACGGAATCCGTCATGCGCAGAGCATCCTCTTTGTACAGGTTGCCATGGGCAAGAGCTTCAATGTGAGTTTGTTCCAGTAGCTGAGGGAAGAACTTGGCAACATCGTCCGAAGTAACATGCTCCAATTCCTCGATATACTGCTCATTGATCCAGCTCCGCTCTGAGAGCAAGTAACGTGTGTAGTCACCAACCTGGTAGAAAGGTTGCTGGTACTCAGCGTTGCGGAAAGCTCGGGCAAGGCGTTCTGTGATGATATTATATCGATCTTGGTTGATAGTCAGGTCGCGCATCGTAGTCAGAACTTTCTCCAATAGCACAGACATTTTGTCGGTGTAACCCCCAACGGAGATGTCGAGACCCAGGATGTTCGCGGAGAGATGGTAGTCCAGTCCAGCGAGCTCGGCGTCATAAGAGTATTCGTCTAGAGCATCACGAACAAGCTCGCAGTAAAGCCGGGTTTTAATAAGATTCGCGGGCGTCGCCCACACCAAAGGATTACGCAGCGTCACATGAATCGTTCCCTTTGGAACCCAGAAGCGATCATCTTTCTTGTACCACAACCGGACGCGATCATCGTGACGGATGAGCTTTGGTGTCTTTGCAGGCTCCTCGACTTCTTTCTTCTCGACGGTGAGACGGGTTGGCACAAACTCGTTCTTGTGGGGAATATGCACATTTGAGACACGAGTAGCATCAGAAGACTGCAGGGCCTTCTCGAGACCGCACAAAAAGTCCTGGGGGATCTTTTCTACCTTGTACTCAGTGCCGTACCATTTCTCTTTCTGGTCCCACTCGCCGGGGAAGTCCTGCGATACAACGACGAGACGGAAGTTATCCGCTCGCAGGTAGGATAGAGCCTTCTTGATTAGCTCTGGATCGAAGCGTCGGAGGAGCCCACCACTGATAAGCCACTCGCGGTTCAATGGCTTCTGCATCACGCTACTCAGATTGCTAGTGAAGCGACTAGCAGGAATCTTCTGCATGAAACGGAAGTCAACTTCGGAGAGATTTTTCATTTCGTCGAAGATCCACTGCTCTGGCTCCCTCTCTTTAATCATGGCAATATATTCGAAGATCGCCTTGGCAACTTCCTGGTACTGCTTAAGACCCTCGGGTGTCAAGCGCACCGAAATAGTGAAAAAGGCAGACCCCGGACAAATAGGCATGGCTCCTGCGGAGAGACCATTGGTCCAGCCCTTGGCCTTCAAGTATGAGAGGACACTGCCAGGTCCTTCGTGACCGATCAGATGACTGATATACCGGCTAGGTCGGGCGTCGTATAAATCCTGTTCATCGAGAAATGGGAAATACATGTCCATTGATCGCGACTCCATAACGGGCTTTGCAAACACCTGAGTGCACATGTCCGCCTCGCCAAAGGGCTGCACATGGTCCCATCTGTTCTGAGGAAGATCTTTGTTCTCCACGTCAGAGAAGAGTTCGCCGACCCATCGTTCCAGAGTGTCCAAGCTTTCCCTTCCTAGCACGACCAGCTTTGTTCTGTTGGCCGAGTAATGCTTCTCATAGAAACGAATAAACTCGCTGCGAATTTCTAGCCCCCGTTTCTGAGGGTCTTCTTTGAGTGTCTGCAAATTACCCGTGGAGAAGTGATGGTATGGGTGTGCGGGGTTCGAAAGAGACTTGTTCAGCTGCATCAACCGCCATAAGTCACTCTGAAGGTTCTTCTTGTTTTCCGAGTCCACTGCTTGTAGTTCACGATCTAGAGTCGACTCCAAAAACAGCGGCTCTACGAAGAATTGAGCAAATCGATCCAGCGCTCCGTATAAGGGCGATTTGCTGTCTTCTTGGCCGTTGATGATTGTGTCGTTTGAGCCATTCGGCGCATCTGTTGGAGTATTGGTACCGCCGGATTTGGATTCGCTCGAATCGCCTGTGGCTGAAACTTCAAAGAAATAGTTCGTCTCGGTGGCGGCAGTGTATGCGTTGGAAGAACCCGAATGGGAGGCAAGGTATTGATTGTAGGCGTTTTCGACGGGATACTAGAATCAACCACGCATCCCTGTCAGCATCGCCACGCAGGCCCCGCGTGTAATGTTTCACCAAACAGATGAGCCAGACATACCTTTTTTGTGCCCATGAATAACAAATGCTCTACGGCATGCGCCATCCCTGGCATATCATCTTGGTCGGAGAAGTTGCCCACATTGACGTTGACAGCCGCACTCGCCTTATCAGTGTCGGGGTCATGTACCAGGAGCGCCTCGAGTTTGTTGGGGAGGCGAATGACTCGATATGACCGATCGTCCAGCTCCGGTCTCTCCAGACTTTCTGTGATACGTTCGATCTGAGTCATGTTGGGGGCGATGGTGGGGGAGGGAGTGTGGGAAGCAGAGAGGGAGCAGGCCGAGCGATGCGGAGAAAGAAAGGCGGACAATGGAGCCCGTGCGGTATGAGCGATGGGGCTTGAGAAGCGCGAAAAGACTCGGGCAGCAGATTTGGAAGTTGGACGTGTGTACGTAGCTGTGAAAGCGAGGGACCTTGGGAGCAGGAGCATCAAGGGAGAATGCCTGAGATGGGAGGAATTCGCAGCACCAAATCAAGCAATGGCCACAGACTCCACACTTAGAACAACGAGAAAACGGATTACACGAAAGAAGAGATTTCAGGAGAGGAGAGGTTGTTCAGGATTGGAATCACGCCTGAATCATCGTCAACCGGACTGAATGATGCTGCTTAGTAATCTTGGCGATGGAGTAAAGATGGTCGAGTCCACTATGAAAGATACACTCGTTCACGCATCATATTCTATCTTGATCGCGCTGTCGCTCTCATCGCTACCTTCCTCCTTTGTCTCTTTCCCATGCGTCACTGTGCTAGTCTCTATATTCTCTGATGACTCCTTGGCCCGACGTTCTGCAATGGCCTCTTTGACGGCGGCTATATCTATAGGAACTATTAGCGCAGTTCAGATGACACGATCCAGACCCACGAGACACAGATGGGAAGCTTTAGATGAGACTCTGCGGGGGCTCACAATATGATGTTAACTTACCTGCAGCGAGTCTTTCGTTCTCGGCCTCATATTTTCGAAGTTCCGCCTTACACAGTTTTATTTTCTCTTCGTTCCGGGCCTTTTGAAGGGTGAGGAGGTAGAACGCCAATGCCTCGTCAATTCGAGGGTTTCCTATCAGGTCCCACCCAGGATCCACGCCCCGGGGGAATTCTTTTTGTCTCAGCTGCTGTTCCGGGGTAAGGGCGGGGCCCTTACCGATTATCACCTTCAATATATCAGGGACGGCGGGCAGGGCCATACTTGGGTTAGTTTCATCATTAGTCCCAAAAACAGTTCACTCATTGTTAAATTGATGAAATTATGAGACAACGTCGAACAGGAAATGGGGAGCCTTCTGAGGAGAAAGCAAATCCATTTCCAAAGCTTGCTAAACTATTTACATTATTGTGGCGGCTCATTGAAGCGCGCCTCCGTCTGCCACACATGAACATGAGGCAAAGTCCCATTATCCTTGACCGACGCAGTGCTTAACACTTGGGTCCACACAAATTCAAAGTAATATCAGCAGTGGAGGTACAATCTTTGACCTGGCTGCCAGCATTCGACACGCCAGATGGCCAGCAAATGTTCGGGCAAGTAGAAACAGACGGGACGACCGAGACAGATTTGCCTGAGAACGCATCTCCGAAGACGTCACTAAGATCGTACCATGTCTGGCTGCCGTCGAGGGTATAGGCAAAATTGGTCTGTGGGCTGCCATCGTAAAGACCATTGGCAGTCTTGGTGATCTTCAGAGAGATGCCGCCAGACTTTGCATCATGGTGCAAGACTTGCGAGTAGGACTTTCCAGGGTTGATTGTCTGCATAGGGCCTACGGCGCTGCCAACAGACCACAGATATACTGGCGCTGCGCAATTGTTCTTCACAACGGCGTGGCCTACAGCAGCGTTGGCGCCCACGGCGAGGGCAGCCACGGAGGTGAAGAGAGCTGTAGAAAAATGCATCTTGTGAGATTTAAGAGATAGAAGCTTGTGTGGAATATGATCAAAATGTACTCGGCAGTTATGCCATCAAGGCCGTTCTTATAGTTTTCTCATCGTATAATATCAAGCTTCGTATAGAGGCTTCCGCTCTTTTTTCGCCCTTGGTTTCTTGGAAGCATAACGAGGTGACCGTGCCCCAAGTGATGATAGTAATTCCCACTGGGAAAGTCAATATTTTGGCCCACTAGAGAGAGAGCTACTCGCTGCAGGGCCAGCGAAGCGATCATCCGTATTCGTTCCAAAGGGAATGTTGGTTTCGGGTGTATTATCCGATCCTCAATCATGGTCAAGTACAGGCACGGTCAAGTGTACTAGCTTTCTCATGTCTCAGAGTATGCTGAATGGACCATATACAAACCCCAAAATTCATCCACGTCGAGCAATGACGCTGCCAAGAAGTGGATCAAGCTTAGCGGGAAAAGACCCTGGTTGCGAGACGCCCAATTCTGGGGTAAAGCTCTGAGACACGGTTACATCTCAGCCACGAGATGCATACAATACGATGAGCCACCTCACACTTCTCGCAATGGCAGGTCTGCAGGGCTAGCCGAGCCGAGGGTGTTCGCTTGTTCTCATGGGGAACTGACCGCGAGTTGTGGTTAGTGATGTCTCACCCAGCTTGCCTCGAGCTAATCAACGAACGCAACTTGGATCGCATGGCCCTAGCTGGCTGTAAATGGGGCTCTGTATACGATGTCGGGAAAATAGTTTAGTCAAAGTATATATGAGACATTGGCCGAAATAGAAAAAGAAAAACATGCAGGCCTGAGCATGGCCTCGGAGGCCAAATCTACAATTAGCCCCTCTTACGACACGAAGCTCCACACCGTTCAACTTGCTCAAGTGACGCTGTAAAAGTAAAAGAATTCCATTTCCATGCATTGGGGGCCTAAAAAGGAAAAAGCTAGCAAGTTTTGGGCAGTAGACCTGGTGGGTTTCCCGATTTGCCGGAGTATCTCATCGTATGTCATCGGGGCGGACGCAGAATGAATCCGACGCTCTAAATCAGATCGCATTGTTCTATTCTTTCATTTCGGATTCTGCTTCATCATCTTCCTCTTCCTCTTCCTCAGAAATCTCATCCGCACGCTCCGAAATGAACTGAAATACTTCCTCTTTGTGGTCGGCAAGCATTTCGTTGATATCGGTCTTCGGAGACTGTCGGAGTGTACCGTAACGCTTGGATTGTTTGCGATCCCACACACCATGCTTGTGCGAAATGAAAACTAGAGAGTTCTTTATGCGGCAAAGTCATTAGGTGTGGAAAGGAAGACGGGCAATTATCAAGTGCACTTACCTCTCGATACCATTTGGACAACCAGGTTTGAGTCCCAGAAGAAATCGCGCGCACAGGGCTGTCAGCTACAAATGAAACCACCGAATTGACACGCTTGTAAAGGTTTTCTAATCTCGTTAATGCCATTTCAGATTTTTCGATTCAGTGCTCCAACCATACCTCTCTGGATCAGCAACTGGGCAACTCCGTAAAAGGCGCTACCAATCCCAATGAAGAATATTTCCTTGTGGGCATTGTTTGGCCTGGAGTATGACCAGATTAGCAGCGAACCAACAGCATATGACATACTTGTGGTACTTACTCGATGTAGTTATCCCATAGATATGCAGCGAGCTCCTCCGTGGCATGGGGGCGGTTCTCATCTTCGTCGTCATATTTAGGAACCTGGCCATATTATCAGCATAGTGGCTAGCACGACAGGAATAGAAATCCTCACCGTTTCTGTGTCCTTGGTGATGTGCTTGGGAACATTCACGTCAATTACGGCATAGCCTTTGTTGACGATCCACTCGACATAGTCCTTCTGGGCATCGGCCTTTCAAAAGTCAGCACGCTTCGACAGATTCCGAGTTTTGTGTACGAACCAGCCAGCAGTTGTGGGCCTCCATTTTGCTCGTCACCGGGTGAGGCATTCCGACAATCTCAGGTCTGATAAAGCGAATTAGAACTGTTTCATTGATTCAAGTATCGAAGAGAGCATACGGGTCGTGGAAAATGAGAACCAGTGGCACATTTTGGGTATAGTTAGGGCTAGCAATAATAGTCAGCAGTTGGCGCATATCTTTTTGCTCCTCCCCTTACCTGGCCAGCACCATGTTCTTAAATGACTTTGAAATTGCGGTGCGGTAAATGTAAAGCGGCGTAAGTTTGAAGCTGTCGTAAAGCTCTTTCGCTTGGACCTCACGAAGAGCATCTGTGATATATTAGCCCTGCTTCTGAAGATGACTACCTTAACCTACCATGGAGTCGACCCGACCAGGCAGGATGTCTGGGTGGTTTCGGGTACATGCAATGCCAATATTGTGCCTGGATGGTCTTCACCCGACGAACAGTCTCAACTGCAGATGTCGAGGGGGATGAAATTAGGAGACGATCAGGTGGCTCTCCCATAAGAGTCTTGGTGACTGCTAGGGCAGACTTGGAGATGGAGCGGAAATTGTATCCTCCCTAAAAAGAATCAGCATCGGTAGTAATTTAGAATGACGGCATAGCACTTACTTCTAAGCAGACCGCAAGCTTTCCATTCGCGAGAACCATCAGCATGTGTGTCATTTGAGCATAGCACGCCGGTGATACGAAGCAACCCCCCAGTGAATCACCCGCGGCAGCATCAAACCCAGCCGCGACTATATCAATTTTTAGCGATAGCTTGCCTATGCTGGATAAATAACTTACTGATAACCAAATCAGGATCGAACTCTTGAGCGATTGGCATGACAACCGATTGAAATGCGAACATGTAATCGCCATCACCCATGCCCTGGTCAGCCCATGGAATATTGATGTTTCTTTTCATCAATCAACGTTAGTACAAAAAAATTCCTTTCTTATTCCAAGACTTGTGAAACGGTCACGGGAACTTACCGGCCAACACCCGGCCCCTCGCCGCAATGATCCCAGTCTCCTTCAACTCCGCCCGGGTAAAATTTCCCGTCTGCATGCACATGAATTGAAACGTAGAGGACATTTGGATCGTTGTAGAATGCTTTTTGAATACCATTTCCTGTGCATATATGAGTATCGATCTCATTAGTACCCATGAAGGGCTATCATACCATGATGGACATCCCTAAAAGAAGGTAGATTAGCATCAACACGCAGGAAAAGAATGGCAGTACTCACCAATCTAAGATCATTATTTTGCGGCATTTATCACCAAGGGTCGACTGGCAGACGCGCGCAGCAACGGAAACATTATTAAAGAGACAGAACCCCATAGCTGTGTCGTGCTCTGCGTGATGGCCTGGTGGTCGAATTACCGCAATCGCATTCTTCACTTTGCGCTCAGCAACTGCTAAGCAAGTCTCGATGGCACCACCTGCAGACAACAACGATGCACCGAACGTAAGGCGATTGAAGTAGATGGAATCGCGGTTTTTCTCCAACTCCATCAGTGTCTCGTCAGGCATGTCTGAAATTGGTCAGCATGATTCAACATCGTGGGAAAAGTTAATTATACCTTTTGTGCTCTGCACGAACGCCCAGTGGGCCTCCGTGTGAATGAGTTTTACCTCCTCCTCTGTAGCTTCACGAATCGGAATACGCTGCAGTGTCTGCGGGGCGAGAGGCCGAGTGGAATCAGGATCATCAACAAGGCCTGCTTTGCAGAGTTCCTTGTAGATGTAGTAGATCCGACGAGGATCCTCGGGGTGCACATCTGAAACAGGGCGGACCTCGCAGTGATAACGCATGCGTGTATCATAGCAGTATCCAGTTGCCATCGAGCCAAGCGGGAGGCCAGGGCTAGTCTCCTCGTCCGACCAGTCTGAGTTTTGCTCGAGAAGACTGTCATTACGAGGCAGGTAATGTTCGGCCGAGGTGCTCTCCGAATCGCTCATTTTCACCAAGCGTTCTGGTGGGCCCATGCTGCCAGGGGCCGACATGTCTCCAGGCGATGGAGATTTGACGATGGATGGAAGAAGGGACGGGGTCAGGACTGGATCTCTGGTCTGTTGGGGATTATTAAGGGAAACAGAAGAAGGGAGCTGCCCAAGAGACCCATGATGGGATGGAAGCGACAGCTTTCTGGGTTCCCCCATAATGGTGTCTTCATCATCTTCCATGTTCCGCGACATCGTATTCAACCCCACCTAGAAGATAGATATTCGATCGTATGTATTTCACCCGTGCTTAATCAACAGGGCAGTTTCTTTTGCTTAATATCGCATGGCACGTCGCCAGTCAATCGTAGCTTTTGCACATGCACTTCCCAACTCAAGAGGGATGTCGAGGGAAATAAAACAATCACAAAGATGGTGCGATAGTAGCAAAACTACTAGCAAACCCCTTAGGTCAGGATGATTGACCAATGGCTTCTTTTGCTTTGCGTAGTTCCCTGAGTCGGAGCAAAGGAGCTATAGATTCGCGTCCTTTGTATGCCCGTCAGATAGGCCAGGGTTGTGCAGAAACAGCTTTTGCTGAGAGAACACCAAGATCAAAGTAAAGATAAATTTTCTAGAGAAGGTTAGCATTCGGTCTGCATTTTGCACGAGGAGGGGTTAGACTCACGGTCACGCAGTTGCGCAGGGTTAATGAGAGATGGGATACAGCGATGGAGCACCATCTCGCTCCGGCGGCGCAAATTATTGCCGGCTATACTATATTCACCGCTCATCAACCCTGACCGCCTTTGTGATCAGCGCTCTCTTATCGGGCTTCAAAGCTGTTGAGCCTAACGAGTAATTACTGCTGTTATTTGAACTCAGTTGTAAAATTACCATTAGGTGACGGCGTGCAACAGCATTCCCGACCGCTTTGGCACTGCAAGTACTCAAGGATCATCGTTACAGAGCATCAGGCTTATGGAAGATAGAAGAAATGTATTTGATTCATTAAAGTGACGTTATCAGCTGATTTTTTCTACAGGACGGAAAGCAACTCTTCATAAGCACCCGATATCAGATCTATGGGCGAGCAGCGTAAGAGCCATTTCACATCTCAGAGAAGGCTCCTGGCCTCAGGAGACTGTTTTAATTGCTACTGGCCATCGACCTTGGCGATGTAGGCTAGAGGGGAAAGAGTTAGTTACGTCCGGTATATCAGAGAAGGATAGAATCTTACAGATCAGGTCAACAACACGGTGGGAGTAACCCCACTCGTTGTCGTACCAAGAGACAAGCTTGATGAAGTTGGCGTTGAGGGCGATACCAGCCTTGGCATCGAAGATGGAGGAGTGGTCGTCACCGTTAAGGTCAGTGGAGACGATGTCATCCTCGGTGTAGCCGAGAATGCCCTTGAGCTCGTTCTCGGAGGCGGCCTTGATGGTGGCCTTGATCTCCTCGTAGGTAGCACCCTTCTCGATGCGGCAGGTCAAGTCAACGACGGAGACGTTGGCGGTAGGGACACGCATGGACATGCCGGTGAGCTTGCCGTTCAAAGAGGGGATGACCTTGCCGACAGCCTTGGCGGCACCGGTGGAGGAGGGGATGATGTTCTGGGCCGCAGTGCGGCCACCACGCCAGTCCTTTCCGGAGGGACCGTCGACGGTCTTCTGGGTGGCAGTGTAGGAGTGGACAGTGGTCATGAGACCCTCAACGAGACCGTACTTGTCGTTGATGACCTTGGCAAGGGGAGCAAGGCAGTTGGTGGTGCAAGAGGCGTTGGAGAGAACGTTGACGTCCTTGGTGTAGGAGTCGTTGTTGACACCCATGACGAACATGGGGGCATCGGCGGAGGGAGCGGAGATGATGACCTTCTTGGCACCACCCTTGATGTGGGCAGAGGCCTTGTCGGTGGTGGTGAAGACACCAGTGGACTCGACAACGTAGTCGGCACCCTCCTTACCCCAGGGGATGGCAGCGGGGTCACGCTCGGCGTAGAAGCGGATCTTCTTGCCGTTGACGATCAGGCCCTCGGTACCGTTGATCTCAATGGTACCCTTGAACTGGCCGTGGGTGCTGTCATAGCGGAGCATGTAGGCCTGGATGGATTGTCAGCGACGGACATTCTTCAAGCCTTGGATGGAATGAGGCCTAGCGGGGGGTGAGCCCCGCCACCATATCGATAGACATGGGTGGGGCAGAGAGAAAATTTCAGGGAAAAAAAAAAAAGCAGGAGAGCAACATACAGCGTAGTGAACCTCAATGAAGGGGTCGTTGACAGCGACAACGTCGACAGTGCCAGCTTGGATGCTGTGAAACCAGTTAGAGTGGGAGTCGTACCACCGCGACGCGGGGCAGGGTCTACTTACGCATTGCGGAAGACCTATCAAAGAGCTCTGTTAGCTTGACAATCCCATCGATACGCGCAACCGGGAGGTCGTCGCGAGCAGAGAGGAACAGGTGAGACTTACAATGCGGCCAATACGACCGAAACCGTTGATACCGACCTTGGGGACCATGATGGCGATAGATGTGATGCTGGGAGCTTGTTAGCTATGGCGGGGTGACGAGGTGGGGTGGAGGGGTAAGAAAGAAGGCAGCAGATTTGGAGAGTGGCAGGCAGGAGGTAAACAGTCAAGGGACTGAGAGTGGCATTCGAACACACCTTTTAGAGAGATGGAGATAGAAGTGGGATGGAGGAAGAAAGAAAAGAAGGGGGGAGGGCAGGCATAATATGGAAACGACTGACGCAACGAACCGGTCAGTCGCAGGAGGTACACCGAAGCACCGTCTGCACACCGAGCAGAGCACTTCCCCCCTCCAATATGCTCCCCGGCTGTTGCCGCCCACTTCTTCCCCCCAGCAACCCTTTCCGGTTTCATACACCGGGCAAAGCAGGAAGCCTCACGATATTTGTCCTCTGGGCTGCCCCTCGGCAGCTCCCGTCCTGCCAATGAGCTTGCAGCCATGCGCCTGGACTCGGGCAGCTGCTGTCTATACCTCGGGCGCGCGACCGGCAACCCCGACGATCTCGGGGGGTTACGATAATCTACGATGTTTTACCGTGGAAGCTATTCCGGGGTGGAGGGGTAGATGGATGATGCCACGACTGAGGGGCAAAAAAATGCACGTCCGTTTACGTAGCAGGCGGCGCCAGATGTTTGGGGTCAATTTCCTCCAGGTACGATCGCTGCGCGTCTGCTGATTGATCCGTCTGGAATAGAACACTCGATTTCTATTATTTTCTTATTTCTAGTGCCGTTGATTTGCGGTCTGCTATCCACATTGCCCGCATGCGGCGGGAGCGTAACTCGAAAGAGCGTGCGGTCTATCACCGCGTCCCCAAACGAGTCACCGAAACACCTCCCAGCCTTGGGCCATGTGGGTTCCTTTGAGCTGTTCGGATCAGCAGATCTGCTGACCTTTCACATCTCCAGTGAGCTGACACACTCAATGAGTTGGCCCATTTAAGCTCTTTCCACCCCCCAGGATGATGCCGTCAGATTAGAAATCGCGCCTCTTCGGCAACTCCAAGCCGAGTGCCACCTGCGGCCTCTACTGACAGCACATGGTGCTGGTGGCGACAGCTCTCTGCGAGGCGATAAGCTACAGAACCCTATCGAATCGGGCCGAATCTACGGTTGTCGCATGCTACTCACGATAATTTCGCGATTCCACGTCGATAAGGCCGTCATACGATGAATATACCACAATGAAGAAAAGTTCCAAAACAAGAAATATTATAATTCAAGAAGACCCATGCTTCATTAAAGCCAAGGAGGTATCCTTTGATGCGTGATAATACAGTCAGAAGAAGCAATGCTATGATCTGTCCAGGTCATACAAGAACCAGCATTAAGGGTATCAATGGACCGCGCGCTGGGCAAATGCCAGATATAGTCCTCCGTAGCAGGTTCTCCATTTACTCCTCCTTGACACCACCACGGTAGTTCTTCTCAGCAGCCTCGATCGAAGCCTTGTCGCTCTTGGGCTGGCCCTGAGACATGAAGCCACCGGAGGCCTTGAAGGGACGGGCGAGTTCGCCGGTGGCGGGCTGGCCGAACAAGTGGATCTTGACCAAGGTGGACTCGAAAGCGCCCTTCAGAGGGATGATGGACTGGATGAGCAGAGGGTTGGTGTACTTCATGTACAGGTGCATGAAGCCCATCATGGCAACACCCATCATCTGGCTGCGGAACAACTGACGCAGCTGAGCCTTGTCGTAGTCCATGTTGGTGGTGGTGACGGGCTTGGCCTCCTCACCGGTGCCCATAGGAGCGGGCTCGACGTACTTGAGGGTCGTCATGTCTGTGATAGATCGATCGTCAGTATAAAGCGCGATAGATATGGGCATGTGGCCCCTTAAACAAAAGACTGCGGGACTTCAAAGAAGCAGCACATACCTTTCTTGCCGCTGATCTTCGCTTGGGTGACCAAATAAACACCGGCGATAATCACGTTGGACAGGATGTACAGTCCTCGGACAAGCAGAAGAACCTGGGGGTCTTCAAAGGGAATCTTCTTGGCCAGCTGCATCATCACCAGGATGATGGCCAGGTTGGTACTGTAAATTGTGCATCAGCATTTGTGGATGAGTGAACTAGTAAGATCGCCATCACATACATCTGAGGAGAGACCATTTTGACACGTTGATACCCTTTGAGCGAACTGACAGGCGGAGGTTGGGGACAAGATAAAAGCGCACTTGATGAAATTAATCCCCGGGCCACCTGGCCGTACAGGCGGATCAATTTTGGCCCGATATGACACGTGACCAGCTCGCCGCCTCTACGATCATCAATTATCGAGTGTTTGACACCACAGGGTGGCCGCCAAAGGCGAATTGCATATAGAGGTGCACACCCTACGAAGGAGCTACCTGGCAATACAGGCAGACTACCACGCCTCAATGGCAAGCGCAGCACTCTTCATTGAATGAACCTGAAATGCTGAAATGATGTGATGATGGAGAGCCCGCAAGCTTCTACGGGCTTCTTTCCAGCGCCCATGCTTACCCCGACCAGGCTAATCTAAGATCCACGTTTGGAAATACCCAGAACTACAGACTCTACATCGGCCCCGTTCTCCTACATGCGCCGTACTAATCGCAATCTCTGACCACAGTTGCAGGCCATCAATACAGCGAAGCAGTGCGGGCAAGGGCGTTGTCCGAAAGCGGACTAGCGTGGATTCTCCTCAAGCGGTCGCGGAAGAAGCGTTTACGCCTATTCCCAATTCTTACTTTCTCCAACCACCCGCTGCCAAACTCCCCCTTGCAATCGCGTCTCCATCCCACTTTCTGGCAACCCATACTCGGCCCCTCTCAACCGCTTTATAACCACCACCGCGACTCACATCCAACCATCATGCCTGGCGGAAAGGGCAAGTCCATCGGAGGAAAGGGTGGCGCGAAGGACTCTTCCTCCGGCAAGCAGAAGTCCCACAGCGCAAAGGCCGGTCTGCAGGTTAGTGGCCCGCTGGATTATTCGCGATATACTATGCACGTTGTCGCGACCTGTGTACCATGCCTCGGAGGACGCATTTGGCGATGATTGGGGATGGGGAGACGCGTCAACCCCTCCTCCCCTCTCCCCCCTCACTACCATGAGCTTTGACAATACTTGGAAGGGCTCCTTGGACCAGTGTCGCCTCTGTCGCATGCTACTCTGATCGCGACGACTGCATAGTCGCGTCTTTCACGCTGATCGAAGACACTAACCGGTTTGTTTACTCTAGTTCCCTTGCGGTCGTGTCAAGCGTTTCTTGAAGAACAACACCCAAAACAAGATGCGCGTGGGTGCTAAGGGTATGTCCATGCCGTTCCGTTTCTCTCAATCTCTACTAATGCTGTTCATAGCTGCTGTCTACGTCACTGCCGTCTTAGAGTATCTGACTGCTGAAGTACTGGAATTGGCCGGAAACGCTGCTAAGGATCTCAAGGTCAAGCGTATCACCCCCCGTCACTTGCAACTGGCCATCCGTGGTGACGAGGAGCTTGACACTCTTATTCGCGCGACTATTGCTTTCGGTGGTGTCTTGCCCCGCATCAACCGCGCCCTTCTGCTCAAGGTGGAGCAGAAGAAGAAGAACAAGCCCGAGCTGTAAACGATTTGGGAAAAACAAAATTGAAATGGACGGTTTTGGTCTGGCCACAGAGGACGTACCAGCCTACGGATCGCCGGGAATCCTCGGTTGGGAACACCTGCCTTGGTTGCTACACGAACCATTTCAAACGTCTTTTTTGTGTCTGGTTCATTCTTCACGGCGTGTGATCTTTTGATGTATTGTGTCTTTATTCCCCGGCTTATTTTTCTATCTTTTTGCTTCACTTGTATTGTTTGACTCTATGATCATTTCGAGTTTTTCTGGGCGCTGTAATGGGAAAACGGGGGCTTATCCTGGTAGTGCGGGAAATTATTATATGTCTGATTCTATCTTGCTGCTCGAACGAGGTTGAAACAATACCTGTATGTACTATATGGCTAGCCAGGAGATCCCATACTCTTGCGGGGCCTCCCGCATCCACGCTTGTTTGGAGTCCGACGCGACATTCTTCACGAGGATGCAATGCCCGGTCACCCCCTGGGTTATGCCCAACAACACATTTCCTGATAGCGACTAGCTACATCCCAGAAATCTGTATCCAATATATCACGTATAAGTATCTTTTAGTGTCTGAGTCATACCCGTTTCTTTGTATGGGCAGTGGTTGCGCAAATAGTGGTCTTCGGTACACGTTTCAGTATTTCCTAGGTCTAAAATACAAGTCAAAAGTCATTATTTATTTTGATTTCAACAGCTTATTAAAAGTCGCGCCTCGCTAGTTATCGCACAGTGTTGTCTAAAGATCAGAATTGATCGACAAGCACGAGCATACCGCGAAGTCGGGATCCTCGAATAACAATAAACAACATTTGAAGGCCCCGCCAGCGGGTACCACAATGAACCGACCATTGACATTACAATATTCCTAGATGCGAATAAGGTCATTGCAACTACAAAATTCTACTCGAGTTCACCCGCAATAACAAGGCCAAAAAGTACAAGGTACATTGATTCTCAAAATCCCGAGTACAACATCCCAGCGGAATCCCCTTCATTGCGAAAGATACCAAAAGATGTCCTCGACACAGGAGCAGCTGAAAGCAGCGGACTATATAGTTGAAACAACATGAATAAGGAGCAGGCTCTTCTGCTGTAGCATCGTATTGAAGCACACCGAATATACCGCTCTTGCCTGCCTAGACAGGCGCTGGACGAGATCGGATCAAAAGAGCCCTCAAGTCAGGACTATCATGCCATACATTTGCAAGACATGAAGACCATCCTCTAGATCAGACGTTGGAACATAAACCAAGCAAGGGAAATGCAGAGAAGACCGCCATCCCCGAAACAACACAGAAAGTGGGACTGAAGAATTAGGGGAGAGAAAGGATGAACAAGTCTGAAATAAAAAGTGAAAAGATGAAAAGGGCCAAAACATTAAATGCGACATGCCCCATATACAACAGTAAAACAGGCAAGAATATGCAAATGCTGATTGTCGTGTCTCCTACCGGAGTGGTAGGGATTTTGGTCATTCTTCGTATGCGTTCCCACGTTCACCAAGCGGCGGGGGTCGTGATCCGCTCTAGCGTTTGCACTCGGGTCCACAAAACAAGTCATTGGAATTTGCAAGCGCCCGCGGGTCTGAAAACAAAACCAGAACAAATTGTAACAAAAATAATCAGTAGATCGAACCATGGCCGACTCGGGTCGCCAAGCTGAGGAGGTCTGGACTCATGGCTGATGTAGATGCGGGAAAAGTAGAAGTTAAAAAAAAAAAAAATAAAGGATCAAAAAAGGTGACAAAAAAGCGTTCCAACAGGTGGTGGAGTGCTGGGCTGCCCCAAAATAAACGTCTAAACTTGGCTAGATCAGCGAAACAGTAATTTTCTGGTCTTTTTGGTCATCTCGTCATCCCTCATCGAATCGTAAGCCGGTAATTTCGCAGAAGGCCTCGTGATACAAGTCGTATTCGTTTCGCGGCAAAGCAGTCGGATGCTGGCAGGATAAAATAAAGAGTTGAAGTAATCATGGGGTATGAGGAGGAGAGGCGTAAGGGAGGGAGGTCGGATCGCCGTCGTGTCATCGGTTATCTAGTCATTTACTCCACGATGATCTCAACACCCGAGCTGGCGCGAAGCTCGTCACTGCCGCGGGCCTGGTGGCCGTTTTGACGACGGAAACCGGTGCCCTTCTCGGGGGTCGGACCACGCGGCTGGCGAATCGGCATGCGCTCCTGCTGCGCGGTGTCAAAACCGATTCCCACTCCACGGTTGCTGCCAATAGTGCCTGCAGTCGAGGGCTGGCTGTCCTGCTCCCAGGAGAACATACCACGCAATCGTCGGGGGCTAGAGTTAGGGCCACCGATGCCCGTGCCCAGAGAGAGTCCACCCAAGCTGTTGACCAATAAATCATCACGCTGGATTCCGAGAGAAGAGCCGGATGGGGCGGACGTCAGAGTCGGAGTGTTGGAGCTGCCGGTTTGGCCTCCTTCGTACTGGAGACGAGCGCCATTAGACTGCAGAGCGGCGGGGAAGCTGGCGGAGGAAGGGACCGGCGAAGGGGTGTAGGAACGCAAGTCGGCGAATGACTTGGCGGCACGAAGGTTCTGGGTGTTGGCATAGTTGCCCGGCGAATCCATCACACCAAGGAAGCCCGAGTTCTGGCCTCGAAGGGTGTTGAAAGCGCCAGGGCCGGCTTCATTACGGGCCTCGCTAAAATCAATGGTGGCAGCGCGGTTCAGACCACGGCGAGAGCTATCGCCTGGGCCAGCTGGGGGGATAGAGGACATTGGCGGGCTCACATTTGTGCCGGGCGCAACCTTGTATACCTGAACCTGGCGTTGGTCGCCATTGCCGCGAGAAGCGTGGCCCAATCCCATGTTGTGAGCAAGGGTGTGAACTGTGCGTCGCTGGGAGGGAGTCAGGTTGGAAGGGAAAATCACAGAATCACGGGCAGTATCCTCCTTGAACAGAAGAAGTTGTGAGTAATAGGATAGGGTTTGGGTGTCATTTAAATCAACGTCTACGGGAGAAGAGGAGTTAGCAACTGGGATCAATCACTTGCGTGAATTAATGCCGGTATTGGGCAAAGACCTACCAATCTTTTGGCCTCGCTGGGACACAGGTGAAGGCGAAGTAGCTGGGATAGCCGAGTGAAGAGAAGACATAGAGCTCTGGGTTTGCAGCTGGGGGTTACCACCCATTGGTCGGTGTTGCTCCTCCAACTGACCCCGTCGCTCCCTCTTCTCTCGCTCAATACGTTCGCGCTCTTGCAAAGGCAGCATCTTCTTGTACTCAACCCGCAACTTCCGGCCCTGCAGTTCAAAGTGGTTCAGCATCTCGATTACGGTTGCGGTTTCCTCAGCGGAGGTGAAGTTGGCGAACGCCAACCCACGGAAGACACCGTTGTCGAAGTGGTAGTTGAAGGCATATGGAAGAGGCAGATTCAGCTCCGTCATAAGCTGCACGAGCTGCTCCTTCTTCACCGCAAAAGGAATGTTCTTAATGACGATCGCGGTTGGGATCAGTTCGTCATCGCCATCGGACGAAGCGGAGGCCTCGGGACGCATGGCAGCGCTCTGGATGGGGCCCGGGCCCAAGTTGGAGAAGGCATTAGGCATTCCGGGTTGCTGGTCGAGCCAGGTCTAGAAAGCAAAATAGATGATTAGTGGTGGGAGTGGGAGAGGTGGTGGTGCGGGAGTAGGGGGGGGCGGGAAAATGAGAAAAACACGGATAGGGTGGCTCTCTCTCTCTCTCTCTCTCTCTTTCTCTCTCATCTGGCCAGACATACCGTAGGCAAGCCCGTACGACCACGAGCAGTAGGCTTCAGGCTGGCAGAAGCCGAGCGAATGCCTCCCAGAGACTGAGCGTTGGCAAAGCCATTTGGGTTCCAGGTCTGCGAGCCGGAGATGTCGTATCCGCCATACGAGTTGTTCTGCAGCGAGGGGTTCAGCCGCTCCAAGCGGGCGGACTCGTAGCGGGCCATTTGGTCCTCGTAGGGGTTGACAGGCATCGGACCGTAGGCATCAAACTGTCGAGATGACTGGCGATGTAGGGGTTGTTGGTGACGCTGGGAACCAGGGGAACGCGCCGAGGGATCGTGATACATGTCCGGTTGTTGATAACTCATGAGGAATCCTTGGCGAGCAGCCGAGGAATGTGGGCTTTAAATCCACCACAGACACACACACGCACACACGTCGAAAGGGCCGGTCGCACGAAGCTATTCGGACATGGAGAGAAACAAAGCGAGCACAACCGGAAAGCCGGTCAAAACAACAGCAAAATCGCTCACTAAGGAGGATGCAAGAGTCGGGAGGAAAGGGGGGAGGGAGGAGGAGGGGAGGAGGAGGGGAGAGAAGAAGAAGAGGAAATACGGAAGTCAAAAGACCAGAAAATTGACGATCACGAAGAGTGAAAGGCAGGGGGGAAGGGAATTCACAAGGCGGGGAGGGGAAGAGGAAAAAGATGAAGGGGAAATCGGGTGTGGGTAAGAGCGACGATCCACTTGTCTCTTCCCGCCAAGGCACTTCTCTCCTTACTCGGTCGCTTGGTCGCTTGGAGAGGGATATTTAGCTGTCGGGTTCTTCGCTTGAGGGGTTTATTCTCGAGGGTATTCTTCTGGAGGGCTTCTCGAGGCTTCTCTCGGTTTGCTCGGAGTCTGGGTAGATCGAGTCCACGATCTTGGGAGCCTCGATTCTACTTATAAGATCCTTAACTGCAGCAAGGATCCAGACCGGCCCTTAAAAAGGGTTTGATAGCGAATGAAAGAAATAAAATACCATTGGCAAATGGGCCCTCGAAAAAGCAATGCCTGGGCCAAACGCCGAATATCTCTCTTGCCCTAATAAAATTAGTCGCCAATCCTGACTCCATACTCTACAATGCCGCTAATAAGGCTTTCCAGAATGAGACAGCGCCGAGTATATGAAGTACTTGGACGGAGTATACTCTACGTATACTCAACGTGTATGTATATAAGTTGTATAATCTAATTGTTGAGCTTGGATCGCCTGACAGCTCCGTTCCAGGGTTCCAGCTGCATGACACTATCCGAATGTGCAGTATCCTCATGGCCAACTCAGGGGAATTCGGCTCCTTTCCGGTCTTGCTGAGATGCTCTCCCCTATTCCTTCTCGGGTCCTGCGACGACCGTGCCCCCTAGGATGAAGTCTCCGCCACGGTGGATTGCGGGCCACGCCAGAGGCGAGACATCCCTGAACTGCCCGGCCATCAGTACGGAGGACCATGTATATCCGTTTCCCGAGATCATGGCTATTATTATCTGATACATCGTGCTGCAAGAACGTGTCTATTTCATGTTATGCATACTCCTCGTAGATCACGCACGAGGACTCTGTACATACCAGCCCAGGCTTGAGCGGAGCGCCCGTTGCCTCGTGCACTCTGCCAAACCCCTCTACATGTACTCCGTACGGGGCAAATCCTCGCCTGCTGCTCGACTCGACAATAACCTCGCGGAGATGAGAGGATCCTCGTTCCCAAGTTCGCCCCTTTTTCGTTTCTTTTCCTGCAGTGGCCGTCCATTTGGGATTAGCGTGCACAGCGGACCTGCTCACTCTCGCAACACGAATGGGTCGCCACGTCCAACGCTGTGATGCCCGGCCCCATGACCCAAATATCCCAAGAGTCGCCATCTCCCAATACTCACGGGACGGCCCAGCGATTCGCCCCTTGCTCGGAAACTTCGTGATAGACGGCGCATGGAGCTATGCCACGCCAGGCCCACTTGGAAAATGAAACTTGCGCCGAAGCTCCACGATCCGCGCTTCCCCCGGTCCTAGCGGCCTCGCAGGCACCAACTAGAATCCCGCTAGAGCAAGGTTAGAAGCCTCGCAGGTGGGAACGTCAGATGTTGATGGCCTGCAGTTGGTGGAGCGGCGTTAGCCATCGCAATTTCAGGACTCTTAACGATTACCCGACATTTGGGTCGACTGCTAAACTTACCACGATGCAGGTAACTCCCGGGGCCTTTAGCTTCTCTTCCGGCTGGACCTTGCCCCTTAATCGGCATGGATCGTAACCTGGGCAGACGCAGAAGCCTCTGGTGAGGTCATGAGAGTGCTTGCTTCCCCCTTTTCATCCGGTCCACTGCTCCTCCGTGCGGGATACGCTACTCTCTCTGTCTTGCTGCGCCATTTAGCTCACTTAAAGCAGCCTCATACCCTCGACGACTTCCTCAAACACCCGTCCCAATTTTGGGGATTACTCGAACTGGAAATGGGGTAACGAGACTATTATCTCTTAGCCATGATTGCGGAGTACTTGTATACAAGGCATTCGGTCTTGTGATGCCAAATGGAGAACGTGTCTCCGTAGGCTCTCTGGACGATTATGGAGCTGTGAGCTATTTACAACTATGAATCCACCACGGTCCGCGCAGGGCCGAGCCATACAACTCCCATCCGCGTGGCGCATTTCCAAAAGATGATCCTAGTTCGGGGATACAGTGACCCGCTGACTAGCACTTCTGTATAACTGAAATCTTGAGTAGTAATCCACAATCGATCAGGCTCTTGTCTGATTAGTATCAACTACGGGGCCGATGCGGATTATCATACGGATTACTCCGTAGTGACCGGCTGCTTGTTCTGGAAAGAACACGATCGACTCTACTGAGGTCATTGATTACCTCGATGAAGATCAAAAGCTGATTCGCGGAAGATTAAGCCCCTGTACAAACTCCGTGCAAGGTACTCCGTACTTTGTACAGAACAAAGAGGCAATGGCAAACAAAATAAAAGCAGGGGTCTTAGACTCAATCACAATTTTGATGCGCCTCGCATGAGTCTTTGGTCATATGATTTGGGGGTCGCATAGGGTTAGAACAGTACGGGGTGCTCTCCGGTCCATCCGCCTGCCTCCTCCACGTCGGGTTCTATATAGTTATTTGTATGCGATCATGCAAGATGCTTGTATGCTTATGACCCTGCGCGTCTCACGGATCCGTCAGCCTACGAGTAATCTAGGCTCCCCAGAAACCCATCTATGCTATTGACCAATGTGGCTTCTCGTAAAATACCCCGCCACCATTCACCAGCCGCAGTCATCACGCATGCGTGGCTTGCATGTCTATTTGTAGAACATCATTGGTTTTCTCCCATACTCCGTAGAGGCCTCACGTATTATTAGAAAGCTCTCTCGCCTCAGCACACTACCAAGCTTGATTTGGTGTTAAGCATGCTGACGCAGCATCCAAGGCAACAGGTCTATCAGGCTGGTTCCAGGTCATTGCCTTTGACTTCGTTGCTGCGATCAACAGGAACAAATTCTCTAGTCTTGGAATGACGAGAAGAAGAGAATTTCTATTAGAAACTGCGTCGCTCAATTTATAAGAAGGATTGCTCAGCAGATAATGTTACTTCCAATGCCGATCAGGGGTCACCATGCAACGTTCATCTCTCGAAACCCTCTATCTCTTGCATTGGATTCCCCGCGGGGTTGCACTGCTTTGCGGAGTCCGGTGCGAATGAACACATTCGCAGCGATCAGCAAATGCCAGAGTGGCCTCGCAACGTCTAGATCATTTAGCCACCAATGAGACATGGTTGACGTGAAGAAGCCTGAAACGAGCCACTTGCGAATTGCTGACGAGTCTACGCCCCACCACCTGTCGATGTCGATTCTCCCGCGCGAACCGGGGGGCTAGGACCACGGCCATCATGCTTTTGATCGCAAGCTTCTTCTAGTTCTCTTCATTACCAGCCATTCTCCTTCAATTGCACGCATTTCTCCTCGATTCCCTGGTTCCAATTCTCACTCGATCGGGTTCAGCGGGCCCCTGATGACGACGGCTGAGGCGCCCCAGTGTTAACGTAGTGCTGTGGGGCCGATTTGAGAAAGCAGACGGCTGTGCTTAAAGTTCTCGAGGGCCCTCGTGGGCTGAACTTCATCTTCAACCATTGCGACAATGCGGGTCGCTATTCGCGTGGCCATTGCCTTCGTGCTGGTGTCGACAATTTTACTGGTGAAGCACCATCTGGATACTCTCGGCGATTATTGGCACTCCGCCAAGGCCGGCGCGGCTGATCACTTCGTGGGCGACGCGCATATCGAGCTGGTCTCGACAAGTCGAACCTCTTCAACACAGTATTTTCCAACCCCAGCGCCGTCGCGATCATGGCCGCAACCGACAAAGCCGTCGTTGCCGAAGCCTATTTCAGAGCCAGAGCAGATCCCGGTGGATGTCCCTGAGCCAGAGACTTACGATTGGTACTTGGATGATTACTTAGCGGATCTGAACTTTGATCTGGACTCGGAGGAAGAAGAGCAGAGACCGGCCCCTACGCCTCGTCCCAAGCCCAATGTGAAGCCTATGGACGATCGAGTAATAGTCCTCGGGAAAATGTCATGGGAAGATACCGAGTGGCTGGACTACGAACTGCCTGAGTAAGCTGCCCTGGAACCTTCCGTTGGTTCGATTAAGAGCTAACACGCGTTATAGATGGCAGCATGCTGTCTACACAGTCGATGATCCAAGTTCAGATCTAACAGTTCAAGAAAACAAAGGCAAAGAAAGTAATGTCTACCTTCAGTACATAATCGACCACTACGACAAGCTTCCCGAATACATGGTCTTCCTTCACGCGCATCAATATGCCTACCACGTGGAATTCAAGGAGCAAGACAACGCCCTAGCAGTCCAACGATTGCAACTTGACTACGTCAAGAAAGTTGGCTACGCGAATCTACGATGCGACTGGGGTCCCGGTTGCCCAAATGAAGTCCAACCATTCCGACAGATGGGAGGCCGGACTACTGAGATTGCATTCGCAGGAGCCTGGATGGGAATTTTCAATAACAGCGACATTCCCGACGAAATCGGCACACCCTGCTGTGCTCAATTTGTCGTCACGCGAGAGCAGGTGCAGGCCCGACCACTGAGTGACTATCAGCATTACCACAGCTGGCTTCTGGAAACCCAGCTGGACGACGACACGAGCGGTCGCGTTTTCGAATATCTCTGGCACATTATATTTGGGCAGGACGCTGTCTCGTAAGTTTTCCGATCTTATCGTGATTTGTGGCATGTTGGACTAACAAGCGGCTCGCATACAGTTGCCAGGAGAAAGAACAATGCTACTGGGATCTCTATGGAATGGATCACGTAGAGCCTTTGGACCTCGAATCTGACGATTCTTGGGATAGTCTACCATTCCTTGATAACGATGAGAATCTTGATGAGACCAATGATTCCCCGGTTGGCGCAGATGAGAATGATCTCTTCGATGCTTCGGATTTCAAACCCAATGACGCCCCATTCCACGACGACCTAGACTCCAAGGGCGCCAGTGATTCACCAAGCACGTAAATTGTTTTCATGTACATTTTTTCATTTACGTTACTATATAGAAGTTACGAATAGATACCCTCGTGTTTTCATGACATATTCTATTGTTCAAAATTTGATGGAGACCTCCGTATTGGAGCTCTCCGCCTTCTGCCTATACATGCATGTAGCTAGCTCCTTCTTCTTCTTCTTCATCATCATCATCACCACCACCACCATTGATTGGTCCGTCTCCCAGAGATTTCATTAAAATCAATTGATTGCTGAAACATTGAAGGGGCTCCAGCAGCACTGAGTGCCCGTAGCCGGGCACCTGGCACTCGTGCAGTGATATATCTCCCGCACAACGATCCACATGTTCAGGAGATTGCGTTCTTGAAAGACACCAGCGCAGCACTCCCAAAATTGGGATCCATGGATATCCATGGATAAATTAAACCACTGTAATTTAAGTACAAATTAGACCTTGCGACGAGCAGTACTAAGAAAATCATAAAATTATGATCGGTTTTCACTTACCATGGATGTTGAGGAACTGCCAGGTTATGGCGTCACCTTAGTAAGACAGCCCCACCGTTCACAGCACGACCAACACTTTTACCTGAACTATGAAGGCTTTCAAGTGATCTTGCCTCCAAGGTTTGTCCCGACAAATTCTACTCAAAGCATGCACGTGAATCGAGCCATGGGTAAGCTCTGGGAACCTCATTATCTGAGGGCTGCCCTCGATTCAGCGCCCACTTCGATCCCGGTCTTTGTATATGGCACAGCCTGGAAGAAAGAGCGTACTGCAGACCTGGTCTTCACCGCACTAAACGCTGGATTCCGGGGGATTGACACAGCCGCTCAGCCTCGGCATTACCAAGAGCATCTCGTTGGCGATGGCATCCGCAAGGGAATCGCTGATGGGCTTGTAAACCGAGCAGATCTCTACGTAGGTGCCCCGTGATCAAGCTTGATGAATTTGATTAACATGTTCAGGTACAAACCAAATTCAGTCCTTTATCTGCTCAAGACCCGGACAACATGCCATACGATGCAAATGCGCCAATAGCCGAGCAAGTTCATGCATCGATTCAATCATCTCTCCACAACCTTCGTCCCGCGATGGATGCGGCCAGCGTCGACGATTCTTATATCGACACGCTGGTCCTGCATTCACCATTACGTACTCTTGAACTTACCATCGAAGTATGGAATGCACTCGAGACTTATGTGCCGTCTCGAATTCGGAACCTGGGGATTTCAAATTGCTCACTACCCATCTTGAGCGCGCTATGTTCCTCCCCCCAAGTGAAAGTGAAACCAGCCGTCGTTCAGAATCGATTCTACGACGACACTGCCTTTGATGTCCCCCTTCGCGCATTCTGTCGTGACCACCAGATCTTCTACCAGAGCTTCTGGACTTTGACTGCTAATCCGGACCTGGCACGATCGGGGCCTGTCCAGCAGCTGGCCAGCCGTGCGGGTATCACCCCAGCGGCTGCGCTCTACACATTGGTGATGGGCCTGGGAAACACCGTAGTGTTGAATGGCACTAAAAATGCTACGCGCATGACCGAAGACCTGGAAGCACCTGCGAAGATCGAAAAGTTGACTCTGGAAGAGCCAGGTACATGGGAAGGGCTCCTCCAGGAGTTCCAGGGGCTAGTAGGAGATCTGGCATGACTCGACAATAATTGGAAACCACCCGTCCAGCAGTCACTATCAACAAAACCCCGATATAACACACACGTTGAGACAAAACAGAGAAATCCTTCTCGTAGTTCGTAAACAGAAAGTAGATATGACGCTGACCGCCCCGTGTTCCACCAATCACAGGGCGGCTCTCCCGCAAGTGAGAGTTGACCTCATCGCCAAAGCCCGTGGAAGATTTCTTGTTCTTGCGCTTCTCTCCATCTCCTCTGATCGCGCCCGATCGCTCTCCATCCGCAATCGTCGTACACGGGGTCTTCGCCCGGGAGCCTTTTGCAGGAGTCCAAAGAGTTAGGGAAGGCGGCTCCTGGTCGCCTTTTACTGAGCCTGGGTCGTCGCAAGCGTCCCTCCGTTCTTTATTCACTGCATTTCGCCCATTTCACTTCGGCCATTGTACCAGTCGACATCTACACATATTTGGCGAAAGAAAAGTCGTCCAAACCCGCTCTCCTACACTCGGCTGGTCTATTTGCCCGATTCCCGTCCATCTAGGCCTACTTCTCTGTGACTCGACCTTTCACTCGACCTTCACGACCGATTCCATTGCATGTTTCAAACTTGCATTGTCCTTGATACCCTTTAAAGGCTACCTTGCGGGCTTTTGATTCTTAAGACCGCCCATTTACCTTCGTGTCGTTGTGTCGCGGGCAGCTCAACAATTTTGGTGACCCCGCCCACACTGCCATCTCGTCTCCTAAACGACTACAAGAGCAAGTAGTTCATCATGAGCTCTCAAGGAATTACACGCAAACGTCCTGCTCCCGGAACCGCCCCTGCTACTCACCAGCAGATGAACAATATGGTCCCAAACTACGCGCCCACTGGCTCACAACTATCCAACGAACAATTTCTGCAATGGGGCCAAAATAATACTTCAAACTCACTGAACACGTCTTCATACGCCGACCCATCGGCATACAACCCGGCAGGATACGCTGCTTCACAGGATCTGGCTGGACCAGGATCGGCATCTAACCAGTTGACCCGCCGCCAACAACAAAACCAACAGTTGGTGACGCGGAACCGTGGCTATGAACAGCCGCCTGCGCCATACCCTGATCAAAATGCCACAGTTGGTCCCGGGGATGCTGGAGTTTGGGGTGAAAGTTTAGAGGAACTTTATCAGCGGGCAATGACTGCAAAGCAAGACGCACAGGCTAAGCGCAAGCAAATCCCACCGTTTGTACAGAAACTCAGCAGGTATGTTCTTTTTATCCCTAATCCTGCAGATCTTTCTTGATGACTGACGAATCTTATTAGCTTCCTGGATGAGTCGAAAAATACAGACTTGATTAGGTGGTCTGACGATGGCAACTCTTTTATCGTGTTAGATGAAGACGAGTTCGCTAGAACATTGATTCCAGAGCTTTTCAAGCACAACAACTATGCATCCTTTGTTCGCCAGCTTAATATGTATGGCTTTCACAAAAAAGTCGGACTTTCGGACAACTCTATGCGCGCGAGTGAGCGCAAAAATAAGAGCCCAAGCGAATACACCAACCCGTTCTTTAAACGCGGCCACCCGGACTTGCTCTGGCTGATCCAGAAGCCAAAAAATGCTTCTGGCCATGGGAGCAAAGGAAGTAAAAGTGGACCACGAGTTAAGACAGAAGACGCGGACGAGAACGACCTGGAAGACTTCGGAGACGATGGCGTTGCCATGCCCCGTGAGACTCGTGCTCGGCCCCAGCAGCTGGCTCTCTCTACAGATACCCCCATGCCAAAGGACCAGCTGGCAGGCGTTTATCATGAACTTCAAGCGATTCGGCAACAACAGCAGGTCATTTCGACCACAATCACCAGGCTGCGTAAAGAGCATGAACAGCTTTATGCCCAAGCGGCAAACTTTCAAGAACAGCATTCACGACATGAAAATTCGATAAATGCTATTTTGACTTTCCTGGCAACAGTTTACAATCGCAGCTTGCAAGGTCAAGATGGAACCCAGAATATTGCGAACTCCTTCGCCGGCGCCATTTCGGGAGACCAAGGCGGAATTGTTGATGTCGATGACTTTTCTTTGGGTTCCTTGGCCGGCCTCAACAGTCCGACCGGGCGAGGAGGAATGAAGAAACAGCCTTTGCTGTTGAAAGCCCCACCAAGTACAGATGAAAACAACCGTGCCACTACCCTGTCGCCTGCTGCCGGAGGTGGCTCACACGAGACGCGATCCCGCGGCCATACGCGCCAGCCGAGTGCTGCGAACCAAGGCCAGGTAGAGGAGGTCTTTGATAATAGCCCTCAACAGCATAATCCCGCACTTCCCTCACGACAAACAAATGACGAAAACTTCCCCCAACAAGATATCATGTCTGTGATTCAAAATTCGAATGCCCGTAATGGCGTCCCTACCAATTTCTCCGAATTTCCTAATGTGCTTAACTCTCTCGAAAACGCTGGCGGAAACGTTCCTTTGACTGCGACCCAACGTGCTGATATGCTTCGACTAATGGCAAATGAAACCAACACCACTGACCCCGCGTCTGGAAATGTTTCTAACAACGCCCTTGTCACCCCGAACCCACCACCGATGCCTCAAAACTACTCCGGTCGCTTAGCCAACACGCGTCACGAGATCGACAATCTTGTAAAGATGCAGGCTGAGCAAGACCGATCAGTTCAAAACCTTACCAACCTGCTCCAGCCACTTAGTCCAAACGGCGCCATACCTGGTCTGGATAGCGACGGCAACGTCCCACCCCCGCCACTTGATTTGGACCAAATTTTCAGCAATGATTATTTCACGGACTTCGGCGATGCGGACGACGACAAGAAGTATGGCAATCTGGGTCACGACAACTCGATCCACCAAGGCAACCCGTCTGGCGGTGTTCACACCGGAAACGCCCAAGTCGAAGATGATACCAAGAATCTATTCGACTTTGATCACATCCCTGATGATGGCGACTTGTTCAGCTCCAACCAAGGGCATGACAACTCGGCATATAATTACGGATTTGACGGGTCAGGCTATGGCGGGGAGGTTGAAACTCCCAACAACCGAGGCCGCGTGATCGAGCAGTTGACAGATAGCGAGACTACTAGCCCCGCAGCCAACTTGGATGAAAATGGGAACGACCTCCCAGAAGACGGAGGCAGTGCTAAGCGGCGCAGGAAAGCATGAGGATCTTAGGAGGAGGCGAAATGATATACCTGGTGGCATTGTTCTTGGAGGCTTACGGCGTTCTTAATGTTGATAGTTATGGTTATTTCCCAGGGAAGTTGAGCAGGACTGTAAAAACTTGGATATGACGACCACCCATAATGATCCATCTTGAATTTAGAAATGAGCCATCTTCTTTCGCTCATTACCTAAATTTCCCCTTGTAAAGAGACAAGTAAACCGCACCGGTCATTCTCAGCATTTAGTTTGCTTCACTGCCGGACCTGTATGTGCATCCCTTCACTAAAGCAATGATGTACGCTTATGGGTATCATCAACCCAATCTGGACAGACATGAACAGAACATGTTTCAAACCACGCGACATCAGTCGATTGAACTGCGCGAAATACAAGTCTACGTGAGACTATCCGGCAGTCGATATTAGTCTACATCCTTCGGAGTCTACGGATCGACAGCCGTTCTACGCAGAAGGTTCTTAAGGATAGATTTCCCTTGATATGGGTATCATCGTGTCGCGTTTGGCATATAGTAAAAAGCGGGCTATTTCCAATGCAGATCATGATAGGCGCGTCATGGCGTCAAGTCGGGTATCGTGGATGTCGCAGGCGGTGGTGATGTATTTTGGTGCAAGGTATTCGAAGAAAGGCTTGTGAGTAGACAGTCCCGGGCTTCCTTTGGCGAACTCGACGACATAGCAAGCGATGGCGAGACGGCGCTGGGAGTAGTGCATCTCATTCGAGCTTTGGCTTCAGTCAGAAAACGCGATCAAGACAGGCCAGTCGGCAAGTTGTTGCAAGAGCGGTAGTAAAACAGTTAGATCCCGTCAAATCGAAAGGAAGAAAGGAAGCATCATTTGTCGCATAAGGATTCGGGTTGTCGCGTAGGGAAAGAGAACTCCGTATGGAGACTTTTGTTGAATGGCGCATTGGGATATTTTTTTTTTGGCACATGGAAAGCACATCCAAAATAAACTCGAGGAGACCAGACACATGCGAGCCTAGAATGGGGGATCGGGGTCTTACTTTGCGACCAGAAACAGTCGCTCAGGGCCCGCATGCTGGTCCATAGATGTCCGGGCATGGAGACCCAGTTGGAATCGCAGGCGCCGAAGTGTCCGTTCAGAGATATCCCAGCCGTCGCTCCGTAACAACTTGAGCATAGCCTTGTCGGTCAGCCTGTCCTGCACGAACAACATCCTGATGCGAGCATGTAAGGTCTCGTCTGCGGTGGTAGTGCGGTGTCGCTTGCGTATCCCCCACTTTCGGAGGCGTGATTGGATAGTGCGCTCCTTGACCTGGATGTTATAGCGGCTTTCCAGCGTGCGGCCGATAGAGTCACTGCTGATGCCATGCTGGAACAGCGTGATGATCTCGTCGCGGTAGGGCTCGAGGTTGATCTGTTGGCGTGGCATCGTGGGGGGTGAGTATGGAAGGAACAGAGCAGGAGCGGAGAAGGAGGAGAGTGTTGGCGGCGGGGCCCAAGCGCTCATTTCGAAGACCTTCCGGTGAGCATCCGGTTTGCGTAGACTAACTAGAAGCGTCTTAGAGCTGCTTGTGTGGATACTTCTTGGCCTGCTCTGTGATTATCGGACCCGAGTGGTCTGGCATTTCAGGACTAGCACTTTCCAGTCCTGGCGCTCTACATATCGGTTGACCCTCTATCAACATACCGGGAAAAAACGACACGAGAAAACATTGAGAATCCCGTCGATTAAGGTGAATGTATGTTGTCTGCCAGCTTCTCCGATTGATGCAGCCCACTCATCTGCCGCTCAAGTGGAGTCGGCAGTGGATGGAGAGCGGCGTATCACCTGGGCAGGCATAGATCTACTCTATTTCGCTAACAAAAGAAGACAGATAATGCCAAGTTTGTCTTTGGTAGACTAGTGCGGATTATTTTCAGAATTTGATCACCGCAAAGCTTGGCTCACTAACAGGGTTACGATTTGATGATATACCGCAAGATAGCTCATGAGTGAATTGATTATAGAAGCAAAGGGGGAATCTAATTAGTATCATGTTTACCCGTTCAGTCATTACACGTTTTCGAATCCGAAAGCCAGTCTCAGACCTGGGAGGCACCGGTGAATATAAAAGACCGATACCCATCACACGTTCCCGTGTTGATGAAATTATGGCTTCTTGTCATCGACAGAAGCAGTAGCGCTGCTCATCTCGGGACCAGCCTTATTGCGCTTGGCAATGCGGAATCCTCCAACCAAGAAGAAGAGAGCCTCCAAGCCCAGGATCACCGCGAGGGTGACCACAGCACCAATGACTCCTGCGACGGCACGGGAAATGCCACCCGAGCTTGTGCTGTTCGAGGAGGTAGCAGATCCAGAGTCTGAGCTGGTGCTGGAGCTCGATGCACACTTGCCATCGGTATTACCGCACATGTTGCACCAGTCACTGGTTGTGGTGACTGCCACCTTGCTGGCTTGCGAGGAGAACTCTGACCAAGGAAGAACAGTGTTGGACTGTCCAAACATTGCGAAGGCCTTGGGCTCGTCTGAGCCAGTCATGGTGCCATTGTGGAAGAGGAAGCGCACACTAATATCGTCCACCGAAGGGAAGTCAGTGCCAGTCGCGTTAGTGACCAGCTCCATGGCCATGGAGCTTGCGTAGTCGGGAATTCCGGTGAAGTCGACTGATGCAGCAGGCATCTGGGTCAAGCCCCAGAAAGACATGAAAGTGCCATAGGAGCCGAACTGCACATTCAGCATAGACTTTGTCCCCTTGGAATCAATGATCTCATTGAAGCTGGACAGCATCTCGCCAACCCAGACAGCGCCATCAATGGCACGGACGGGCTCCGATTCATTGTAGGCCAGGTTGAACTCATGAGTACCAGCCAGGGAGATCAACTGCAGCTTCACATCATCGGTGTAGTCATCGATGTGGGCGAAATCAGCAGAGGCGTTGTGAATGTAACCAACATTTAAATAGTCGAAAATGGTATAAGCATTCTCGAAGCTGATTTCGGAAGAGTTGAAAGTCGACTCAAGCATAGGGGTCAAGGACTGGTAGAAGTCTTGGGTTGACTTCAGCAGTTCATTGTATGAATCCGAGGTATAATAGGAATTGCTGCTGACAGTCGCCTTGGAGCAACCGCTGGAGCCCTGCAACCAGCTTGCGTCCTCGCTGTTCTTTCCGGAGGCCACGCTGGAGAGCTGAATCAATTGGTAGCCACCAAGAGGAGTTGTAACGGTCGTTCCATTGGCCAGCTTCTGGCTGGCATCTGCCACTGGTGGGTAGACACCCTGGAGAAAGCCAGTGGCAGAGTTCTGTAGAACGCCATCTGAAGGAGCAGAGGCATTGATCTGGCTGGCGATGGCATAGGTATCGTTGATACCTTGAATCTGCTTGTCCGATGCCGAGTCAACGTATCGGTCGTGGTAGAAAGAACCGGCATCAAAGACCTCGCGATAACCAAGGTCTGTCAATTGCGTATTGCCGAGGATTTTGGCAGTTCTGTCACCATGGCGAGCGAAGATGTAGGCACCCAACACCCGTTCCGCAGACACAACCGGAGCTGCAATCGAGGCCAACACAAGGCCGGACTGGATGGAAGAACGCATCTTGCAATCTCAAATAACAGTTATCGCAAGGACCAGACAGCGCGGGGAGGAAGAAAATCTGCGGGCACAGGCATGCTACTTAAGCCTTTGCTTATTCTTTCGGATTGCCGTCGAGCGCAACCCTGGGGAGGGATTACCTCTCTGGGACATAGTAGACTCGGTCTAGTCCATCGTCGAGCCGTATTCAGTGGAGGGAACCAGCACCGATTGGTAGAAAAGCGGCGGACGAGATGGGTCGCTTCCTCCGCGTCCATAGTCCTGCGCAAATGGAGACGGCGAGGACCGACATCGCGGGACATTGGCCAATGGCTCAGCAACTAACTGACTAGCTGCATCTGACTGTATCGGAGGCTACGGCTTGAAGCGAGTCTGGCGAGCTCTGGAGCCCCGCGGAGAAGTGGATAAAGAGGGGAAGCCGGTCCAAATCATTAGCTAACATGGAAATCTCGATAACGGAGCTCAGACCCCGCGGAGACCCTAGAAATTCTTACCCTGCATGTCCCTCCAGAGATAATTTTATAGAAATCTCCGATATAGGAAAACCCCACTTCCCAGGCGTGTCATCGCATTCGGCGGCAGTAAGTAAAAAGATAGCTCACTTTCTTCCAGAGTAGAGCTCGACGCTAAAATCTTGGAAATCCTCACCGGCATTGTCTAGTCTTTACAAGGCAGCAGGAAATACCGAGCAAATACGAAACTTGAAAAGCTGCGCTCCTTCCATGGATTCTTTGATTATTTATGTTGATTGTTCAGTAAAGCTTGTGTTATAGATCGTGCTTCTATACTCTTGCAATCTGCTCTCTGCGGCAACGCAAAACGCCAACCGGGAAATAATTCATCAAGTAAGGTAGCCAATTGCTTTTCTTGCATGTCTCATCCTATGCTAGAGCCAGTCCTTTGTCCCCCATTAATTCACACCCGTTACGAACCACGCCCACCAGGCCACCGGTCTGCACCGGCTCAGAGCCTCCACCTGCCAGTCGCCATTCGATCTCGGCCAGGCCCTCAAGCCATGTAATGCGCGTCTGCGCCGGCACCTCTAGTTGCTGGAGCCGATCAGCCAATGCCGATAGAATGTCCGCCAAGGCAAGTCCCTTAGTGGCCTTGAGTGTGTTGACTGTATTTAGACAAGATGTAACGTCGCTCGTAGACAAAATCGTGGTCATGATTTCTTGGATATCAGAAGGATGTGGAGCCGCAATGCAGTCGTAAATGGTCCCATTGGTAATCGTTTCCGGCTCAGGAAGAGGAGCATCAGGCGCATTTCGCAGGGGAAGGGGTTTGCTGCTCGCATGACAAGCTTGGAGGACATTCAATGCTCGTCGCATGTCACCCCTGCTGAGGGTGACAAGGCTGTCCACCGCATCGGGCTGGATACGAATTTCTTCTTTCTCGATCACATGGTCAACAAGAACCCGGATATCAGCTTCCTTAAGAGGACTGAATCGGAATCGGGTACATCGTGATAGGAGGGCTGGTGAGAGCTTATGTGTGTAGTTGGCAATAATACAGAATCGGGTGTTGGCCGTGTAGCGCTCCATAATTCGCCGGAGGGCCATTTGAGCAGTTGCTGTCATTGCATCTGCTTCGTCCAAAATAATCAACTTGAATCCAGCTAGAGAAGCCTTGTCCGTTGATTGCGGGGCCATCGAGAAGATTTGTTTTGTGCCTGTATTTGGGTCTGCATTAGCGGGTTATTCGAATTATTCCCTCTTCAAGTTTGAACGCACTTGCGAATGTCTTGATCTGTTCTCGCACGACGTCAATTCCACGGTCGTCACTGGCATTGAGTTCCAGGACCATCTGCCTCATGTTCTTGGTGCCATAGATACGTCTTGCGAGGGCAAGGATCGTAGAAGTCTTTCCGGTTCCGGGAGGTCCGTAGAGAAGGAGATGTGGTAATCGCTATCATATTGTCAATGTTGGGGTTCGAGTCTTAAAGTACCCCGTATAGGATCATACATGAGCTTCGACGAATCTGTTGATTGTTGAGAGAATGTCTTGATGACCGGAGACGTCGTCTAAGGTGTTGGGTCGGTATTTCTCAACCCTGAGAAAATCATTAGCTTAATTCAAGCAGACAGATTGCTCCATCGGGCAGCGTCCTCATACCAAGGCAAATTGTCTTGAGCTTCCACTGGAAGATCGGCTGCAGACCTCTTCTTCCCACTGGCATTTTCCGAGCTGAACTGCACCTCATTAGTGGGAGCATCCACATCCATCTCATCTCCAAAGTCCGACATGATGATTGTGTATTGATGTTGGACCAAGAACACAAAATGCACGCGTCGGTTGCCCTCGCGTTTCCGCGCGTAAATTAGCTGGAGATCACCTGACTGGGAGCTGGGGAGCCCCACCCGCGGAAGCAATGACATCCTGCCTAATCGTCCCTACTCACCACCCCTCACGCCTCTGTGCCCGCCATTAATCCACAATGCCTGTATGTTCTGGCTCGAGAGCGACTAATTGATCTCAAGCTGACCATGCTCTCAGGCATACCATTCAATTTTCCTGGAGGACCGGGATGTGCCCGTGATAGGTAAGATGCCCCGCCAATCGCCGCTCCCCCATCTGCAACTCTTGCTGCGCTTGTTTCTTTGAAGATGCTGGAATTGACCATGTTTGGATATTAGGGAACTTCCCAATCTTGCCTCTGCGCACTCGCACACGTGGTCCCGCTTACACCCTGCCCGCACTCCCCGCAAACACCCCGGATATTGATGTTGCCCCGGACAGCGAGTCCTACGACTGCGTGGACGAGATCCTGTCGCTCTTCCGGGCCAATGTACTTTTTCGCAACTTCGAGATCAACGGACCTGCCGACCGCATGCTCATCTACGGAACCCTGTTCATCAGCGAGTGCCTTGGAAAGGTCAAGCCAACAATGAGTGCTCGTGACGCAGAGAAGGTATGCACAGCCACAGTGCATGGTCAATTATACAACCCGTGGGCAGGTGCTAACAATTCATCTTTTACGATTTCAGGCCTTAGTCAACGTCTCCCTGGAGAACTTCGCCATCCCCGGTGACGTTTCCTTCCCACTTAACCAGGCTTTCGAGGCCCCGCGCGACCGCCAAGATGCGGAGAGCCTGCGATCGTATGTCAAACACCGATTCGATGGACGTTCAAAGACTAAGAAGCATCCAGATACATTTCCCAGGTACGACAGGAGATCGCAATCCGACTACACGCCCGATTATACCCCGGTGGAGAGGGCCCATCTAAGGTATGCCACCGATTCTCCCAAAACGAAAGTTCGATAGCTGACGAGGCATGCAGTTCTGGCTGAGCTTTACGAAGAGAAAGTTTATGGGAAAAAGCCTGTAGAGTTGAGCTATTTCACATTGTTTCATGAATTCAGCGTATCGACTTTGCTTTTCACATGCGGCGTCATTGCGTGTGGTGACATATCGCAGCAACCACTGGTTGCAAGCAGGCCCAGCAGGGGTGGTAGTGAATGCAGGTCCCTCTTACTACCCAGGTAAATAGTGACATCGTACTCCAAGCGTCTTTACTTTGTGCGTGAAAGCTTTCGTAAAGCACTTGACATTGGTGCTCTTAGGACCTGGTCGATAGACCCTCTGAAATAGAATCGATGGGACTCATCAATCATGATAATTGTACATACTTTTGAGTAATTCCTATGCAATATGACATACCAAGTGTCATCAAGTTCGCACCGCCACATCACGTTCGTTATTGCGTGTTGGTGCAGCCTCTACCTTGCGCCTCTTGCGGAAAGTACCTGCGGCTCGGATAACCTCCTTGGTAGGAATGACACGGGTACCATGGAAGAGATAGCCCTCAGCACCGCCTCTCGCACTCATGAGAGGGTGAGTCCGGCCGGGAAGGACCTGCCAAGCCCGGATGCGAGTAGTTTGAAGGTTTGGAGGGAGAAGGAGAGTTGGGTCCACTTGGAACTCTTCGAATAATCCAGACATGTCGGGTTCCTCTCCTTCAGGGGTCTCGGCTTCCAAGTCTCGCTTGCGGTAAATAAAGGCTGTCCTCCGCGCAGTTGAGTATAGATCCACGAGGTTGACGAGCGGTTCGATGAATGGCGAGTAAACCGATACAGAGGCTGAACCAGCCAGGAGCGGGACAAGATTTTTCAAGACACCTGGAAGCTCGAGTAGAGTGGCGACCACAAGTCCATCGAATCCGCCCGCACGAGCTTCATCCGTGACTGCCTTGACACGCTCATATCGAGTGTGCTTGTGGTAGTGAATTGTGCGCTTGTTAGTCTTGAGAGCGGCCAAGGCCTCAGTGGAAAGATGCTCTGGTTTGGTCGCATAGATTGGATCTGAAAGAGGATCCACCAGCTGTAGCCAGGAAACGGTCTTCAGATGAGTAAATAGAGGATGCGATTCATCGGGGTTCGATGTGTCAAACCCAAAGTATTTTAGGAGAGTCAAGTTGGGCTGGCCGTATGCATGGACAACGGTAATAGTATTGCCCTGTGCAGCAGCCATCGTATTAAAGTTATCGTGACGCGATCCAGGTTGATTTGAGGTGGCCTTTTCCTCATCTTCGTCGTCCTCGTCCTCGTCGCGAGGATATAAGATGCCCATTCGCTCGGCCATGGCAGCTACAACCAGACCCCCAGTCTCATCAACAACGAAGTATCTGCCGTTGGGCTTTGATGTCTCGTCTACTGGCAAGTTGCCGCCGTGATGCACATTTGCCAGACAGCCCAAAAGCCCCATATGCTCATCGCGCATCTCCATCGTTTTGCTGGCATCCCGTTCTGTTAAAAGATAGTGTGCAAGAGTACTGACATCCAGCGGCACAATCGAGAATCTGCGGATAAACTTCTTGCGCTTTCGAAGAGTGTACTTGGCCAACGAAAATGCGGTCTTCTGATCAATGCCCGAGTGGGATTCGAGAATCTTTGCGATGATTTCTTTGCCGGCGCCGCTTGACTCTTTCTTAAGCTCCTCAATCTCTTGCACCGTCAGCTTCTGGGCTGTCCCATCATCCACGATGTTCTGGTTGGTGCGAGTGGGAGGCGCATCCTCTGATTCGGCATCCTCGCCCTCGGCCTCTTCGATCAATGTTTCCGCATGGAGCTCCGTCGCCGACACAACACGTAAACGATAGCCATCTGGCTCCGGTGTGTCGAGAAGTTCGAAGGTCAGGTGGAATGGCCGGCCCAGGACCTGGTTAGCGGCGAAGTTACCATACTTGCCTAGCTGAACTATGCTAAGAGATATTAGCGATGGGTCATGAATTAGCTGTGTGATTGAGTACACACGTATTGGGCACGATCTTTGTGATACGAGTCTGGTCCGAGGGAAGCCGGATGGCCACAAATTGACCCGGACGAATGGAAGAATGCATGGCGACGTGCTGGAGCACACAACGACCTCGCCGTCGGATCGAAAGAAAAAAGATTCGGGAGAGCGAGAGCGGCCACAAGTGCAGTGCGGGCCCACGCCAATCATAAACTCATCCTCTCCTTCTCCATCGTGGCCCAACTCCACCGTGGACACTTTACCTGATTCAGGCCCAGCTTTCGTCCTCGGAGATCGGCCTCACTAGGAATCCGGGTGCCTACACTGTGGCTCGGGTGGCTGGCTTTGAGCTTTGGGGCGCCAATCCAAGCTATTGTCTACGCCCAGGAACTGATGATCGCCCCCTCAAGGCAGCTTTGTTAAACTGCCTTGTTTAATTTTGGGCATCTGCCGTGTTACACGTTTTTGTCCTCTTCTTATACCTCCACGACGTTTATGAAGCCCAGTACCTGCTGCAACTAGCCTGACGCCTTTGAGGAGCCTCGACCCACCTTTGATAGCTGAACTACCTGTTCCGAGGTATCGACCCGAGCCGATGTTTCAACATTGATCGAGGCACTGATTATAATTTGCCGTTTCGCTTCAAGTTGGGCTCAAGGGCGCTTCTCAGATCGCCCTCCGTCTTGCTTGGAAAACAACCAAAGGGGATGCTAATCTAGACCTCCGCGCCCGTTTACGACACCGACACCGACACCGACATCTCGCTCACTCTCTACTCCATGTCGCTGGAAGAGGCGCAGAGGTCGCCGATAGCTTCCTCGCCCGGCCAAGCTCCGAGTGCTTGGGGGGACAGCGATGAAGAGCGCCACAACCACTACAAATCGTCTGGCTTCGAGGCGCCTCCTTCACCCCCACCCAAGCTTCATAAGTCAGAAGAGCCATCGGCAAACCTCGCACCAGGTCTATTACAGCCAGCTCAAAATGCCTGGTCGCATCCCCCGGGGGATTCGGTCGAGCCACCTGAGACGCCAGGGAAGCTTCAATCAAAGAATCCATTTCTGAAGCCCAGATCCCCAATAACCAGGAAGGCTGTGTCACCTAGGCAGGACCCGATGGACGGAAATGACTGGAGTGACCACCATTCAAATACAACTGCAAGCAGTGAACCATTAAGTCAATGTACGAAGCTTTATCCTAATCTCCTAGGGCATTATTTACTGACCGTCGCAGCGGATGGCTTTATTCCCATGACAGCTCGACTATCATTATTCGACCCGCCAGATGAAAAAACGCTTGGGAGAGACCAACATTCATTACCTCCCGACACATCGCGGGGGATACCCACCAATGTCACATTGGAAACTTCACCGTGGGAGTCGCAGCATGAATCCCAGCCCATCAAGATGTCGCCTCCCCAAGAGTTATATTTACAGGGTCAACCAGCTAACCCATATGCCCCTGCCGTCGTGGTACAACACTCAGACGTTACAGATGATCCGTTCGATCATCAATCAGCGTACTCCCAGGGTAGATTGGCTTCCGAAAATGGGGCACATTCGCCTTCGGGCTTCTCTAATACAACGTCAGCTACGTCTCATGAATTGATCGATTTAGACGAGCCCACCAGCCCACTTGGGGTATATACTGGTCTTGAGCGGGGTCCTTCATCGAATTATTCTACCGATTTAGCGGCTCAAAATCCAAGTGGCACAGCAACATGGCCCGAGCAATCCCCGGCCTTACACCCGCTTGATGATACACCTTTACCAGTATTGACGCATTCAAGACCCAAACTTTCTGCAGCCGAGGAAGCTCGGCAACAAGAACAAAGATCCGAAACATACTCAATCCGACAAATCAATTGGATGAACAAGTCTGGAAGCATGCTTCAGTCCCCTATATTAATTCAAAACAAAAATGGGCCTTGTCCGTTGCTTGCACTTGTCAATGCACTGGTATTGCGTGCAGATCCTGCCTCACAGCCTCCAATAGTCAAGGCGCTACAGAATCGTGAACAGATTTCCCTGGGTCTACTGATCGAAGCACTCTTTGAGGAATTGATTACATGCCTGGGACCCAACGACCAGTTTCCAGACATTGAAGCGCTGTCTCAATTTTTGACCATGCTCCACACTGGCATGAACGTCAATCCTCGGTTAACATTGGTATGGCTGAAATCAAAAACCTTCATATAAAGACATAAGTACTCACGTTCAAACAGGAGACCGAAAACTCGCTTGGAACGTTTTTCGAAACCGCAGATCTCAAGTTATACAGTACATTCGGCGTTCCTCTGCTGCATGGTTGGCTTGCGCCTTGGTCCAGTCAATTCCATCATGCAATGTCACGAACTGCACAATACCATGAGGATATACAACTACTACCCTTCACGAGACAAGAACTCGAAGATCGGGTGGAGCGAGGAGAATCATTATCGTCAGCCGAGGAGTCTAAAATGGCAGATATACACGCCATACAACAGTTTGTTGATTTTGAGAACCCAACCCAGCTAAGCCCTTTCGGATTGACACAACTGAACGAACAGCTAGCCCCAGGCTCAGTCTCAATATTCTTCCGTAACGATCATTTTTCGACGTTATATAAGCACCCTTTGTCGCATAGGCTGTTATCCTTAGTCACCGACGCAGGCTATGCAAACCATGCCGAAGTTGTATGGGAATCGCTCGCGGATGTGACGGGGTTCAATTCGGAATTCTTGTCAGGGGATTTCCGTGCTGTCAGCCATACTCCTACTGATGACCCTGCGCCAAGCGGATCAAATCATTTGGGTGGAATTGCTGGGCCGCGTTCTTCGAGTGCTACTGCAAATGATAATCTTTCTACAACGCCATCTGCCTCACCAGGCAGATTATCACCGCAGGAACAGGCAGATGCAGATTTTGCCTATGCTCTTTCTCTCCAATTTCAGGAAGAGGAGCAGCGTGAACAAAACGAAACACAGAGCCCAAATCGCTCGCCAAATCGAACATCTACCAGGGCAGGCCCTATACCGCCACCCACTCGACGTTCCTCGGCCAATCTTGCTCCTCCAAACAGAACTTCTCGCATCATGAGTAGCCCGCCAAATGTTAGGTCGCCGGGTACCACCGGTTTAAGACAAACACGACAACCTCATCACGATCTCGACCCCGATGATCCCAATGCTCCGCCGCCGCCATATGAACAGGCTGCACGAACGCCACCATATCACTCCCCTGAGAGACAGCCACGCTATCAAAACGTTCACGGAAATAATTATACCGGCGGATCCTACTCGGGAAACCGAGACTCAAGGAACCGATATTCCGACTATCAGCAACATCCATCAAGCTCCTATCGCAATAGTACCAACCCGCGGAATTCGAAAGACTGCATTGTGATGTGAAATGTTATGGATCGGATATCTTGCCCCAAATCGGTGTCTTTACGTGACCAGGGGAGCCTCAAATGACGAAACGAATATAACAAAAATATGTTTGCAAGCAAGATTCTCTTGAGAATGCCTCAAAGCTTATAAAATTTCAGACCACATAGCTCTCATCATGTCACATCATGGGCCACTGGACTTATGAATTGCTGGGCACCCATGTCTGTCAGATTTCGCTCTCGATATACATTTAGAATTTGATAAGGCTACTGACTGTTGGGGAACTGGAGAGAGCTCATTAAATGAACAGAAAAGAGGAGAACGATCTATTACTAGTTCTTAGGATAGGGAACTATTAAGCTATCTGGGAAAAGGGAGGAGAGAGAGGCTAGGAGCTATCCCCTAAGGGAGACTAGAGAAAGCTGTGGGTGAATCTCTATCTTTATCTTATTATACCCCCTATAGTAAACTAGTCTTAAGCTTATTTACTATTTAAAATTTTCTAAATAGTGAAAAGGGGGAAATGCACTGAGCGTGGCTGTATGGGCGCAGCCTGAGTCGAGGAGGCAATAGAAACCAACCAAACCGTATGGCCCTCTAGATAGACCGGCAACGACGCGATATCGATTTGGCTCTCCGTAGCCAAATCGAAGGGAGGACTCGAGGAACCGACGTAGAAATCAATGGCTACAAGATCACAACGGCGCGATCCTGCTCAAAAACGTAACCGATACGATCGTAGAAAAACAGTAGAAAAGAGACCGGCAAACCGCCGTCCGAACCGAAAAACCGAGAGTTGATTGTCTTCTTTTTTTTTTTTTTTTTTTTTTTTTTTTATACGATGCTATCTAGACCTCGCGATCCAGAGCGGAAAAACTGATTATCCAGGGTGGTTTCCCCATTACAATAGGTAATTTATAAAGCCTTTTATATTTCTTCAAAAAAATCTCTATAAAATAATAGGGGTGAGGGGTGGATTAGGTGAGAAAGTGATAATGTGTTATAGCGCCTTGTTCACAATTACTATTCAATGACGTTTTGGACTCTATCTAATAGTATTCCAGAATATAAATCCTTTGCATTATTATATAGTATCTTAAATATTATTTTATATATTACTATTACTATATATATAACTATAAGACCGATAAGGTCTAAGGGAGATTATGGCGCGGGCGATACTCGATTTTCAAATTGAACTAATCGCTGATTTGCTTAATATTGAAAAGTTGATACTATTTAACCTTCTATCCTGTATTTGCTAGATATCCCTTATTAAGCTTTACTGACTCTTTATGATATATTTGTAAGACCAGCAAGGTCTAAAGGAGATTTGTGGTGTGGGCAATACTCGATTTTTCAAATAGAACTAATCGATAATCTGCTTAATATTGAAAAGTTAATGCTATTTAACCTTCTATCCTATGTTTACGGGATATCCCTTGTTCAGCTTCACTGACTCTTTATAATATGTCAAGTATTGAAAAGGGGGAACTGCACTGAGGCGTAGCTGTATAGAGGCAGCTTGAGTCGAGGAGGCAATAGGAACCAACCAAACCAAACTGTATAGACCGTTGACCGTGCTGACGTCGAGGGCATTCCGTAGCTAAATCGAAGGAAGGACTCGAAAAACCAATATAACCGACAATAATCGTAGGATCACAACAGTGTGACCCTACTCAAAAAACGTAACCGATACGATCGGAGAAAAACAATAGAAAAAGAAAACTGGCAAAACCGCTGTTCGAACCGAAAAACTGAGAACTAAAACCGAAAACTGTAGGTTGATTGATTACTAGCTAGTCTGAGTACATAATGCTATTTAGACCTCGCGATCCAGGCCAGAAAAACAGATATTCCATAGGGCAATTTCCCCACTACATACGCCTCCCCCCTAAAATTCGACTATTCCCTGGTCGAAAAACCTAAAAAAATCGCTGTAATGACAGTAGTAAAGATAAAAGTAAGTAAATAAGGTAAGAAAAAGACATTAAAATTATGACTATCTTTACTTCAGATTAAGCCTAATTCCACATGATAGTAGTAGGATTTTCCACTATAGGCCTCTATCTTAAACAATTGGACTTTATCACAGAACCAGACATATTCACGGAGTGCATCTTTCCACCATTTTTGGATAAAGATAGCTGCTTTGGCTTTATTATCTCTAAATAGAATATCTAGCTTGAGGTGGAATTATAATTAGACTTAGAGTAGAAGACTGGTCTTCTTTTTTAGTAGGAAATAATAGTATAGATAATGAAGTTAATATACGATAAGATGAAAATACTGAAGATAGACAATTTGAGTAGTTTGAACTTGGTGAAAAAGATGAAAATAATGGTGATAAAGGTAATAAAGGTGGTAAAGATAATGAAGTAGAACTATCTGACTCTAATCTTTTCATAGGTAACTGATAATAATACCAATTATTATGATCCTACTTATTAGATAGAGTCAACAAATAGCTCTCTTTTAGCAAAATGATGAAAATGATGGTGATGAAGGTAAAAAAACAATAATGATAAAGGTAAAAAAGACAATAGTAATAAAGGTTACAAAGGTAATAAAATAGAACTATCCAACTCTAATCTTTTTATAGGTAACTAATAATAATACCAATTATTACAATCCTGCTCATTAGATAGAGTTGATGAATAGCCCTCTTTTAGCAAAATGATAAAAACAATGGTGATAAAGGTAAAAAAACAATAGTAATGAAGGTAAAAAATAATGGTAATGAAGGTAAAAAAACAATGGTGATGAAGGTAAAAAAGATGATGGTAATGAAGGTCATAAAGGTAATAAAATAGAACTATCTGACTCTAATCTTTTCACAGACAACTGATAATGACACTAATTATTACAATCCTGCTTATCAGATAGAGTCAACAAATAACCCTCTTTTAGCAAAACAATGAAAATAATGGTAATAAAGGTAAAAAAACAATGGTAATGAAGGTAAAAAATGATAGTAATAAAGGTAAAAAAGATAATAGTAATGAAGGTTGTAAAGATAATAAAATAGAACTATCCGACTCTAATCTTTTCACAGATAACTAATAATAATACTAATTATTATGATCCTGCTCATTAGATAGAGTTGACAAATAGCCCTCTTTCAGCAAAATAATGAAAACAATAGTGATAAAGGTAAAAAACAATAGTAATGAAGGTAAAAAATAATGGTAATGAAGGTAAAAAAACAATGGTGATAAAGGTAAAAAAGATGACAGTAATGAAGATTGCAAAAGTAATAAAATAGAACTATCTAACTCTAATCTTTTCACAGATAACTGATAATGATGCTGATTATTATGATCCTATTTATCAGATAGAGTCGACGAATAGCCCTCTTTTAGCAAAATGATAAAAATAATGGTGACAAAGGTAAAAAACAATGGCAATGAAGGTAAAAAAACGATAGTGATAAAGATAAAAAAGATAATAGTGATAAAGGTAAAAAAACGATAGTGATAAAGGTAAAAAAATGATGGTGATAAAGGTAAAAAGACAATGGTAATAAAGGTTATAAAGATAATAAAATAGAACTATTCAACTCTAATCTTTTTATAGGTAACTGATAATGATGTTAATTATCACGATTCTGCTTATCAGATAGAGTTGATAAATAGTCCTCTTTTAGCAAAATGATAAAAATAATAGTGATAAAGGTAAAAAAATAATAACAATAAAGGTCATAAAGGTAATAAAATAGAACTATCCGACTCTAATCTTTTTATAGGTAACTAATAATGATACTAATTATCATAATCCTACTCATTAGATAGAGTCAACAAATAGTCCTACTATAGTAAAAACGATAAAAATGATAATAAAAAGACTTGATATAAAATTACCCACTAGAGATATCCTACTCCTAGATATCTCTTTTCCATAAATTAATACAATTCATTAGACCTCATCTGAAGGCCCAATACTAATATTTAACTATCTCCATCATAGGATTTAACTAATAAAAGATATAGAAAATATTTATATTCTGTAGATTAATATATCTTCTTATGTATGAATATAGAGATATGACAGATCACAGCCCCTAATTTTGCGATTGCGGGTTTTTAGGGTCAAACCTACTACCTACATTTTACTGAAAAAAAATATAGCTCTTTTCTTCTTCTGCCTCCTCTTTTGACTTAATCTTTATAGTTCATGAGTCCTATCTCACTCTTGTTACTATATAAAAAGGGAGAACTGTACTAAGACATAGCTGTATGGAGGCAGCCTGAGTCGAGGAGGCAATAGGAACCAACCAAACCAAACTGTATAGACCGTTGACCGTGCTGACGTCGAGGGCGTTCCGTAGCCAAATCGAAGGAAGGACTCGAAAAACCAATGTAACCGACAATAATCGTAGGATCACAACGGCGCGACCCTACTCAAAAAACGTAACCGATACGATCGGAGAAAAACAATAGAAAAAGAAAACCGGCAAAACCGCCGTCCGAACCGAAAAACCGAGAACCAAAACCGAAAACCGTGGGTTGATTGATTGCTAGCTAGCCTGAGTACGTGATGCTATCTAGACCTCGCGATCCAGGCCGGAAAAACAGATATTCCATGGGGCGATTTCCCCACTACAGTATTTACCTAAGTCCTTTGTATTACCAAGTTCTTTGTCCATCCTGTATTGTAATTATCATAATGTGTTGTATAGGGTAAACATAGTTATTGTGATGTGTTGCACAGGGTAAATGGGGTTATCATGGTATATAATATGGTGCCATAGGTGTATTATCAGAGCCTTAGACTACCAGCAGGCTGTAGTTGCCTTGGGGCCTGACATTCCCCCAATATAAGCTTAGACCCTGAGAAATTCAAGAAAAGAGACGACTTCTCCTACAACAACCGCGGCTGTGTGATGTCATTCTCATTAACAATGAGCATCTGAGTCTCATCCATAATTTCAAGAACAGCAACTAGGATACCTCGCCATATGACCCTAGTAGCCGCTGAAACAGGGTCATGGATTTGTGCCGGCGTTTGCAAGTCTTGATAATTATTCTATCGGCTAGGACGATTGCCAGGTAGATGACCCAGTTGCACATTGTACTGTAGTGCACTGCAGGATCGAAGGTGTCATGTGTGACAAAGATCTGCTTCATGAGATGCATCTTCGCAGGCATGCAGAGGAAGTTTATCGTCTCAGCACTCAACGGATTTACCATGTCAAAGGAGATACGGGATCAGACATTGACGCTGATTAATGGAAAGTTGCATTATTTATGCTAAACTGAAGAAATCTTATTTATTTTGATTCGGAATAATCAACCTTTGATGCTTTTCTTCCGTGCCAGTGCTCTAGTGTCTACATTCATTAACTGTTTATTTAAAGAATCTAGCAATGTCGCACTTCGCTGAGAAAAATGTAGCGCCCGGGACATGCGGTGCACGCTAACAAAATGTGACTCGCCCAGGAAACCCCACAATCCTTCGTCCCAAAGGTCTTTGATTTTCCCTAGGAATTTTGAGAACTTGAACTTCCGAGCGTAAGCTAAGCCAACCCCAGGAAATAAATCTAGGGTCCTGGGACGTTAAACTTTTTTATTGGGCCCCTCTTGATTTTCAGGTGGCTCAGAGTCCACGGCGGATCTTTCTAAGAACCAGTCGTTGTTTCCGGGCACTAGCCAGATTCCAATAGTGAGGGTCATTTCCAATGAGCATGACTTTCAAATTCTGACAAATGCCGGATTGATAAAGGTGGGAAGAAAGAAATGAACAAGATCTATCTAGAGCACAGCCGATGGGAGACGACCTGATCTCATCAGATAAAGAGAGGGAACACCAGCTCCACGGAAAGTCTTCCAAGGAACGCGAAAAGGGTTAGTTCCAACCGAGATAGCTGGTCTTCAGTTGGGCCACCAAGAATACTTCGTCAGGTATAGGCTTATTCTGCGCCTATAGAACGAAACCATTAGTGTGATCCAGCACTTAAGAGCGGCAAACCTACATTTCAGCTTTGTCTGTATGCGAACTTCTTGCCAGTTTCCCAATATACTTCAAAATCGTCTTTCTTAATTTCGGCAAAAAAACACTGCTCGATGGATGGGTGGTACTAAGATAATTCGTTAATTAGGGTGGGAAAGGAAGCACAACGTTGGACGTCCTACACCTGCAATACCGGGTGCCATCTATTCCGCTTCATCTTGAGTTATCACGCCTAACTCTTTGGATATTTCCTGCTCGGCGATCACTATCAACATGTATATCATTCTTCTAGGGCCATATGGGGCCGTACCCTTCTCAGGGTACCCACAAAACGATCAGCATAAGGACCCTTCAGCTCCTGGCCATATTGTGTATGTTGTTCAACCCGGGTAACAGCCGGGTCTTTATGGTCAGTGGGATGACCGACCCCAGGATTGTTGATAGGAATGTGTCTAAGAACGTCATTGAAAGCTTTGAAAGCTTCCTGTACAATGTCAAAATCTGATTCTTCAGTTGAAAAATGAAACCTCAAGTGTTTACAGCTTAATATCACTTCTCCGGGGAGATTATTTTCGCCTAATCAAACAGTAATACATTTTAAGTAGGAGCTTCTTTCCTTTTCCTTCTATTCCTCCTTTCCTTTCCCCAATAACCGCCATCTATGAGATCGAGCCTATTGTTGTGTAGGCTTAAGTACTGTTCCTTCAATTTTAACGGAGGTTCGCCCGGAAAAATCGGGTGAGCTTATCGAAAGGAATGAGGCCCACACGATCATAGAGATCGACGTGACCAGCACCTGGCACCCAGAAAAGCTCCTTCGGTTCCTTTGCAAGAGAATAGGCGCGCTCACTGAATTCACGCGAGTGGGCCTGGTCGCCAGAAATGAATAGAAGAGGGCGGGGCGAGATCGAATCAATATCGTTGAATGGGTAGAAGTTCATGAATTGCGGGTTGCTTGTAGTTCTTCGTTGGGTCTCTAGCTCCGGGCTAGTGCCTTTGGGAATGAACTCGCCGCGCCGTGTGAAATAGAAGTCGTGGAATTCGCGGTCAACAGCACTTGTGTTTGCTGTAACATGACCTGGAACGCCGCCGGAATACTGGATTTCACCCCCATTCGCCTCGACTGAGCGTTGCTTGGCGGCCGAGGCGATGATAGCTTTGCGCTGCTCAAGAGTTTGTGACTTTCGGAGCCCATTGCGGTTGACAGCGCCCATATCATACATGCTTGCCGTTGCAATAGCCTTTAGGCGCGGGTCAATCTTCGCCGTACTAACCACGAAACCGCCGCTTCCACAGATACCAAGAATGCCAATCCGCTCATCATCAACAAAGTGCTGCGTGGTGAGATAGTCGACTGCGGCACTGTATGCCTCGGCGTAATTATCAGCAGATACCCCATTGCGGGGCTCACCACCGCTGGCACCCCAGAAAGGAAGATCCAATGAGACGGTTACAAAGCCTTGCTCGGCCAATTTCGTGGCATAGAGGTTTGCGCTCTGTTGTCTCACCGCACTCATTGGGTGGCCAACAATAATAGCAGGGGATTCAATGCGGCGACTCAAGTTGTTGAGGGTAAAAAGACTTCCTTGAATCGTCGTGTTGAATAAATCCTGAAAGCTAATAGATTGAACAGTCACGTTCTTGCTGCGGTAGAAATTATCGGCTCCGTATGACATATTCTGTGCATACCCTGACATTTGATCAAGGGGAATGATCAAGCCAAGAGCGGCGATAGTGTTCCTGAACAATCTCATGATGTCTGCTATCGGTGGTGAAGAGCTAGGCAAGGATGGTGATTCGAAAAGAAAGAATGCAGGATGACGGATGAACAGCCGATGTGTCGTGGCGCATCCTTTATAGCCAATAACTCCAATGCTGTTGCCTATGACTGCTAATATTGAGCTACGTGATGACGTCTATTTATGCTTCCATGTCTTGCAATGTCCCAACCGTATCAGGGCCGCGTGGCGCCAATGCTCTTGGCAGAGATACAGCCGTGAATCTGCGACTGCAATGGGGCATATAAAATCTCGCCATCGGAAAGGATCATCACACAGGGGTAATATGTAAGTTCCTGAAAGAAGAAATTCTTCGGCCGCGTTGTACTTGCACGTTCCAATTTTAACCTAATTCCAAGATTGCCACTCCCCAAAATCAGGGTCGAGTCCCATCCGGTATGTCGCCATTTTACCAAGGTGTTGCCAATGTGTGCCCAGGCCACTCAATAATTGAAGGGGCTCCTACATAGGGTTATCAAACCATTAATTTCATCATGACGAACTGGATCGAATTTCCATGTAGACTCTAGACAGGGTTGAATTCTTATTGGCTATCTAGTCTGGTTTAGAATTCTTGGCGTAAGCAAGCTGCATGGACCCGCTTGGGAGTTGGGATCGTCCAAATATTTCAAAGCTGGTCCCAAGGGTGCTCTTCCCGAAAGTTGGCTGTGTCTATCTTTGTGTTAGATAAGCCAGTACAGATGGGCATTTGCTTATAAAAGGGTCATCACAAGTGAATCTCGGGTTATTGCATGTTACCTGCTTATTTATCTCCACAATTTGCCTCGGATCACTGTTACGCACTGCTTACCAGGCACTGTAAGTTGGTCCGTAAAGGTAATACTTCTCTAGAATACTCAACACCCCAAGGTTGTCTTGTCACTCTGTTATAATGCCTACTGATCATATATAGCAACATAACTTAGTTACTCAAGTTCTTAGAGGTCTTGCTTAGTAAAGGAGATACTGAATAGAGTAGTGCTGGCAAGGTCAGGTTCTTATAGATCTCCCCTTGTCATTAAGGTGGATTTGTTAGATAAATAAATAAGAATAATTATTATATTCCAATCTGGGTAGTTCTTAAGTAACAGATATAAAGTCAAGATTGAACGTGAAGAACTAAATATATGATGCTGAATGAAGTGTCCTTACATATCCAATGCTTCCCATTCTTAATGGGCTCGGATCCTATCCTCGATGAGATCCGGTTCTCTCCTCAGAGGGTCATCACATCCTCGATGGGATTGTTGCCTTGCTTAGGTAATCCTTTCATTGTCGGTTATGGGTAGTCGCGTAGTTCCTTATTAGGCTTATGTCGCAGTTTTGCTGTCTTGGGCACATGACCATTTCCTTGTCTGTTCGATTTGGGAGTCAGCCCCAGTGGGTCCGTAACAATCACCTCACTAACATACCACCGTTTTACCTTTAGTTTGGTCTTCTACATAATTGTCGCTTATAGTAACATCTCCAAGAGGGAGGCCTACAAAAGTACATAATTCATTGCAGGTATCTATTGGATTAGCGTGAGAACGGTCGGATTCACCTACATAATCATTACATACCGATTCATCAAACGGCATCTTAAGATTTAGTATTGCGTTACTATTATAGAACTCGAAATATAAATTGCCTTCTAGCAGGCGTAATTCATTCAACCGGTTCTCACGTCTGAAAGCACAGGCCCCTCTCACCTCTAATATGACGCCAATAATTCGTCGCTTCCAGAATCTCGCTGCAACCTTGTAAAAGCCACCCCCATCTTTTAAGGAACGGTACTGTTGCTTCCCAATTCCGAGGATTTGATGGTTCGCCCCAAACAATCAAGCCAGCACCCTTCGTACCGTTGCCTCCCCATTCCACAACGTCTGCCCAGAGCTGTTCTTCGTCGTCGTTGGTCAAGATGTTAGACAGTTGTGTAACCAACAGTAGATTGTCTCGCATCCTGGCCAGCGGGAACAAATCAATCCAAGGATGATGTGGGGTTCTCAGCTGGAGGTCTGTCGGAACCAATGTTGTTGGGCCGGAGGATGTTACGCTATCTGTAGACTTGGTCGGCCCTATGAATCCAAACGGTGAAATGGCATGACAGATGAGCCAATCGACTTGTAGCCTAAGGGCTGTTGCGTTTGACGTCATAGCATTGATTGTATTCAGTTGGATCACTCTCATGAGCTGATCCGTATCGGGTTGATTTGTTATGTGATTGTGCAGTGCGTCCAGAGCAAAGTAATCTAGAAGAGCGCGTCTTCGAAGAACAGTAACCGCAGTGAGTTCTTCATTTTTCTTTCTTTTTCCTGCATCAGTGAAGTCCTCAGTAGCCCCTCCAGTGGCCTTTTCTTGGGCACCCTGTTTCGACTTCCTCGAACGCCCTTTGTTGCGCACAAGTTAGTCTACAAACTATGAATGAAATAACCATAAATGCAGCAAGAAATCACTCACAAGCCCTCTGGTTTAATCTGTTTTGCAACTTTCTCCTCTCCTTTGCATTTGTGACACCAGCCCAATCCTCTTCCTGGCGCTTGATATTACTTTGATGAGACATTTGTCGTAGGACGATTGGCTGGTCTAGCTCGTTGGGAGACGCCATGATGAGACCTGCGGGTGGATTAAAGATGAAGGAATGTCCAAGCAAAGAAGTTGTAAAAATGCAGGCGGCTTACATATTAAGGTTTGTGGAAGCTAGTAACCTGTCCCATTGGACGATAATGTGGGTCTTATTGGGGCGCTAATGCAAGTGGCTTACTCGTGTCTTGTCAGTGCCCCCAATTGCTCGCCAAGAGGCCTCGTCGAGTGGGTGCACCCGTCCACTCTGATAATCCCGCCTACCCTGCAAATCGACTTTACCGTAGTTAAGGAGAAATTTGAAATTTTTATGAATCTACCAATGTATGAATACATTTAATAAATTCAAGTCTAAGCATACTCTTTTAATCTCCTTAAAAAAAGCGTTACAGACCCGCTTCTAGGGAACGCGATAGGAACTCCAGAACCAACCGATACGACAAGGATAATGAGCACGTGGCAAGGGGCCAGATCCAGCTCTCCACCAACCAGCACGAACTATACTATTGATACCTACGGGATGGTTACTAAGGAGCCAACGACGGCTGTCCTCAGGCAACAAGGCAGCAAGCACAGCGAGCGATGCGCTGAGGAACAGCAACGGCCATACTCGGGACAGCGAATGATGTGCTGAAGCACATTAGGCGACGAGCGAAGGATAGATGAGCAAGCAAGTGGAAATGTAGAAAAAAGTTCCTTATCTTAGATTTTTGGTTTCCCTCGCAGCTATGTTTGTTCTACTTGTCAGTCGAGGCATTATCAGAGAGCATAATATGTAGCAGAATGAAGCAGGACATCATTTCATGCTTCCATGACTATCTCCAATTCCCACGGATAGAAAAAGAAGCTGAATTTTGAGCAAAGAGACATTCCGGAGCAAGAAGACGAACAAGGCCTGAGATATTAAGCATCTACCGGACCGCTGACAGCAATGCCATGTATAAGATGGTAAAAAGCTTTAATTTTCAAACATCAAGTCTGCCGTATCCAAACTTGATATTTCTCTCCCTCCGTCTGCCTCCACAGAATATGCACAGATGCCATTCATTCTATATATCCGGGACTAGCGTTCAAGGCATTGAAATATGAGGGTTCGTGTCCCAACACTACCTTCGCTCGCTTTCTTTGCACAAGGCTGCGTATATAAGTTCGACTTCGATGCCAGTCATTGAAGTCTCTCGTTATTGTGCCTGGGGGAATTCCCTGCTCATAATTCTCCTTGACATGGAAAGCATCCCCAGTAAGTACCACAAAACCTGTCTTCTCAAGAATAAGCTCCATTGCAACAGAGCCTGCTGTGTGGCCAGGGCAATGATGCAAAGTCACACCCTGGTATATGTCGAAAGTCTGTCCCGAGAAAGTCCTCCACTTCAGTCGATCGATGACAAGGTAGTCTTTCAAGTAGGTTCCTTGTTCTATCCCCGTTGCACACGTCCAGAGAGCATTCTTAAGTTCTTCCTCGTGACACCAGATCTCCACATCTGCGGTGTGGAAGAAAGGTGACTCAGTATAAAATCACTCGACTATAGGAATGATCATAACCTACCTGTATCAAAGAAGTGTTCCAGGCCTCCAGCATGATCACAGTGTAAATGGCTCATCACTACGGCCTTCACGTCTGCGATTTCTCCTGCGCCAGTGGCTTTGATGGCCTCGGGAAGACCGTGCACTGGTTTGTCCCAGACCCTCGGTCCGCATTCAAGCGCTTGCGCGCCCCAACTGTGAATTATATCCTCGCAGGAGCCAGTGTCAAAGAGAATAAGACCTATGTCGGGATGATAGATTAGTGCCGCAATCATAATCAAGCGCCGTCGCTCATGCGGCTGTGGTGGAAGGGCCACGGGGAATTGGTTTGCCCCCGCCAATACGTTTGCTGCGTCTAGATCAAGAGTCCCTAGGTTCAAGAGCTGGCGATAAAAGTCAGCATCCATCTTTTAGAAAGAGTTCACTATGTTAACATGCCCATAACTTAGCCCCAGATGGCAGAGTTGTTGTCCCTGGGGGATCCATTGGCATGAAATTTCAGCTCAATGTTCTTTTGAATAAAAGCTTCTGGAATGCGTTTTCTTCGCACGTGGGCAATCACCGGCGATGTCGAATGTGGTCATAAAACCAAAACCCGACCGGCTAGAGTATGGCGAAATTAGGAGGGAGGAGAGTTTTGTTCTCGTATCGTCAAAGTAGCGACTTTGGATTAGCGCAGTTACATACATAATTGTGGGCCCAAGAATCGGCCGATGACATTCCAGGGTTTGTTCGCTACGGAGATAAGATTCCATTTATGTACCCATGGGACGGCTAGCCTAAGCAGCAAATGACTAGATTTTTATCGTCGTCACCTAGTTACACTAAATATCAATTAAAACCGTTAATACATGATCGTGGATTTCAGACATTCTTTTCGTTCACAAGAGTATAGCGATACCTTGCCAATCCACTCTCCAAGTCCAAAGGGGCCTGGTTCGCCTTACTGAGCGGCCGCCTCCACCCAAGGCTGCACATTCTTTTCAATGGCCAGATTTAACATCTCTTCGATCTGCTTGGGGGGACCGATATTGCTCCCTGCAATCGATTTTTCCCCACCGATCAAGTCCGACGCGGAAATGGCTGGAAGTGCATCTTCAGGCGCCGCTACTTGAATAAGGCGACCTTTTGAACCAAGCAGTCGCAGGTAATCACACAGCGGCATACTAGAAGATGAGACAGTACAGATGATCAGGTCGAGGCTACCGGCATGATTCTGGGCCCAATTCTTGTCGACATCCGTTGCAATGTAATCGTTAGCCCCAAGCTTAAGCGCGTCAGCACGTTTTTCCTCTCCACGCGAAATGCCGACCACCCAATCTGCATCAAGTGCTTTAGCCCAAAGGATACCAACGCTTCCCCGTACCGCACCCATTATTTTTGAGAGGCGCGTAGGAGGTGATACCAGCACAGAGCATTGGCGCCGCGTGAGCGGAGCTTAATACATCTGGGATAGACACATCAAAGTGGCCTGGTGCACGACAGTAGTCTGCATATCCTCCGTAGGATTTGTCACCATTGAGATATGCACCGTTGTATGTATCACATCGACCCTTCTTCAAACACAGGTTTTCTCGACCCGACGAACAGTCCCCACATCTGGCAGTTCGATTGAGGCAGGAATCTGTCTGAGCGCCGATACTGACACGATCACCGACTTTTCTATCTTTAACCAGGGAACCAACGCGGACCGCAATCCCAACGATTTCATGTCCTACAACGCAAGGGTACATGGTCGGGCTCTGTATCGTATGATAGTCAGTTTCCTTAAACAGATAGCAATAAAAGAGCGTGACGCACCCATCCACTTCGTAGAGTATGCAAAAATCGGAGGCACAAACGCCGCGATGGGTAATTTTTATGTCCACATCAGCCTCCTCCCAATGCTTCGGTTCAAACTCCTGCCATTCCATGTTGCCAATAGACTTTCTGTCAAGTCCAATCCATCCCTGGAACTTGTAGTTGCCATCTTCTTTCGGGGACATGGTGGAGGGTTAATTGATTGTAGGTCAAGGGATCTGATGAATTATACAGAAAACGGTAGCGCCAAAGTGGGAGCCAAGTGATTATAGTGTGCCCTTTTGGCCGAAGTGGTATGAGATAAGTACAAATTTGCAACGGGTTTATCTCACGGGACCATAGACTGTACATTGTACAGCCCAAGGCGAAGAGATTGCCAACCTCAATTGAGCAAATACGAAGGTTACCCACTCCATGACTTTGGGTGGAATAAGCAATGTGCATAAGCCATCAGCGAATGACGACACGACTGCGGCCAAAGTGGATCTGCGCTAACCGATCAAAGACCTCCATCAGCATTGAGACCGGAAGTGGCTAGTGCTTCACATCGATCGCCTTACCGGGTATAACGCATTACACCAAGAAGCGGTACTTGCCATAGCCACGCCAAGCCAGGTCCATGACATTCCACCAGCCCTGAGCCTACTGTCATCTCAACTATCATATCTCCCTGATCTGAAAACTTACCCATCACAATTTTATTCTCTGGCGGTCCAGCATACCAATTCGGCTCATAACAACATCATGGCGTCTATCGCAGGGAAGGTTTTTGTTATTACGGGGTGTGCGTCTGGAATGGGCCTAGCTACAGCAACAACTATGCTAGCCCGCGGCGCGCTCTTAGGACTGTGCGACCTGAGCGAACATGGCCTGTCCAAGCTTGTTTTCGAGCTCTCTGAAGAGCAAAAAGCCAGAGTTATTACCCATACGATTGATATCACGAATCGTTCGGCCGTCGCATCTTTTCTGTGCTTGGTGAAGGAGAAATTCGGTACAATAGATGGGATTGCAAATCTCGCTGGGACTGCGGGTCACAAACTTGGACACCACGAAATTTGGGAAATCAACGAGCAAGAATATGACTTCGTCATGAATGTCAATGTTAAAGGCATCTTTAACATCCTCAGTGAAGGATTGAAGCCAGGGATTCTACAAGTACCGGGAAGCATCGTCCACGCGGCGAGCATGTTTGCCGAACGAGGCTTCTCGAAAGGGTCGATTTACAGTGCGAGTAAGCATGCCGGTGTAGGTATGGCCAAGAGCGCTGCGCTTGAGGCTGGCAAAAAGGGGATCAGAGTTAACATCATAATGCCGTAAGTACCGGTCATTATACCCTCTATAGCTGAAACTAATTTGGTTCATCAGTGGCCCTATTGACACACCCATGCTTCGCTCGAACGAAGAAAGTGGCGCTGAAGGAACCGCGCCTGCTGTACCGCTGGGGCGACTGGGAATTGCATCTGAGGTTGCGGATGTTGTCGCATTCCTTTTGAGTGATGAAGCCAGTTACGTCACGGGGGCGACATGGGCTGTTGACGGCGGAGCGAATGTCTGAGGAATCGTAGTTTTGTTTTTTATTGACGTGATTGGTCGATCGGGGTTGGTAGTGGGACCTGGTTATATATCGACCCTAAAGATATTTCCCTCTTCTCTTCTTCCCCGCCCATATTTAGCTTTTTCGACTAAATGCACTTCTTACTCTGGTCTTTAGTTGATATCACGTAGCCAAAATCACACTCGTATCACACTTGTTGTACGTTGTGAGGCTCTTACAAGTCTGCCAGATACAATACTTTCTGCATCTTCCGTGTTGTGAATCACGTCCTTATAGAGGACGCAGACACGCTGATCAATTTACGGACAGCTATTTGAAAATTACAAAAAGTAGCTACAGTCATTTTTGGAATCAGCTTGGCCAATATCTTCTCTGTTTAAGAGCTTCCCCGACACAAATTATTCATTTGGATGAAGGTACTGCGCAATATGTCTGCTGCTTGCTCCCCTTTAGCTTCAAATAATCATCATTAGCTGATATGTGACAATGGGAACGGTACCAATTACACCGATGGTTTGCTTATCACAGTAACCCAAGCCAATAAGCTCCTGTAACGACAAATCCGGAGGATTGCCACCGTCATAATTCGTCTCCGATAAGCCCCAAAGAATTGAATAAGGTTGTGCTAGAGGTTATCTCAAGGCAGTTTAAGTCTTGACCGAGCTACAAGGTGAGGTCAGCTTGCGGGGTTTTAAAGTCGAGTGTAGGCAGCTGTTGGCCATTCAGCCAGACTTTCAACCCCCGTGAGGCTGGTGGAATACGGAGATAAGCGCCGAGTTTGGACGCATTGAAAGACGGAGCTGGTGGCCAATTGAACTTCACTGTGTAATGACCGATGTCTGAGGTGTTTGAAAGTCCTTCGATCGCTGGCCATGAGCGCGACACGGGACCGGGAAAGAAGAATGTAGCGTTTATTTTACTTGTCTCAACATCTAAACTCAAAATCTTACCGTGTAGCCACAATAGAAGAAATAATTCATGGTATGAATTCCCCCCGCTCCACGTTCGGCCAAAGCAGAAATATCATTCCCAAGAAGGGCGATGTTGATGCTTCCATCCAATATCCTATCTCTTGATCAGAGTATATCCAAGAACCAACCTTGGAGGAGAATCATTGTTACCAGTTCCTGTACTTAGGCCTGATGTTACTTGACGGTGACCGAAAAGTACCTGCATCGATTGGCGCCTCGACCATGGCATCGAGAGGGTCAACGGACAACGCCCACGACCATATTATTGCAAGAGCCAACAAAGTTAGGAGAATTATATTCCTTCTTAAAATATTAGCTGGAGTCATGTATGCTTTTTTCATGGAATTTCCAAGATCTCTTTTTCCTCAAGTGTGTCTGGAAGAGCTTGCTGTGTAGTTCAAAAAGACCCTTCATGTGATCTTTGTATTTAAGAACTTGGGAGGTATTATTTATCCAACTCGATTAACATATAGACTTCTACTTCTCGGTCTTCTTTCATCAGAGGTACTGACCCCAGCCCTCCAGTGAATATTGGTTCCCATAACTTGAATGGCCGATTTGGCTTTGGTGTCTTGTAGTTCGCCCTTCTGTGTAGATGTGGGGATCACTCTGGATATGATTAGTCCGAGAGAGTTCAATGTAAAGAGCTTTGAAGCCTTTCCCCACTCCTTGTTTGAAGAGGAAGTACAACTCTCGCGCAAATTAGTCTACAGCAGACCTACTAAGCCTACAAACTGCCATTTTGAGATCTCCGGCCCCGGGGCCATACTTGGCATGCTCGTCTTGAACAACCGATGCGTTACTGTCGTCGGATCGACAGATACACAATCTTCCCATAATTCAATGACAAGAATATCAAAACCAATAAGGGCTTATGCCGTGTCTGGTTGATAAGCGTGAAGGGAGAGACAAGAAGACAGTGTACAATGGTAAACTGTAATATTGGCGATGGTAAGGATCTATCTAGATGGTAAGCTGGGAGATATGAGAGAAGGTCATGTTACCTCCTCACAATAAGTTCTCCGTAGAGCTTGCAGATATCATAAATGTGATTCAGCATCATTTTCCAGTGAGGGCTATTTGCGACATCTCATCAAGTCTGACTTTATTGCCACCGAGTAATCAACTTCGAGTCTTTTGTACAACCGGGGTCTTCTGAGCTCAGTACGATTACTTTGAGGAAAGATCTGAACTGCCGACATGAAGTATTCGTCGGTATAATGGTTCATGGATGGACCTGGGCACCTGGGCAGAGGATTATGCTTACTAAGTCTGGTATGTTGACAATGCTAAACGGCATTGCTGACAGTGGAAATTGGTTCGGGTGCTGACAAGCTTGGCACGGATTTAGGCGCTACCGATCGGGGTTGCTGACAGCGATAATTGGATATGATTGCCTTCACAAGTAGGGGCCGCTCAGAGACTCCCAAGATTTGACGGTCCATTGATTCGATGCTCCCTTGGCTCCACTCACCGTTGAACAGAACAAAGGATAAACGAATAGTGTGGGCTGGTAATGCCCTTGTCCCAGGTATTATGCCTACTTCGTAACCGGCTGGGATCGCCGTACGAAGGGCGTGCAACAAAACTGTGGGGCTATCGCAATAATATTGATGATGGATGGAGAAGTTCCACCCGGCTAAGTCAAAAGTACCACCCGCGGACGGTCTAACTATGCAGAAATGCATCTACCCATAACCGGGTCTGTAACTACTTGTAATACTAATTTCCCCAACACCGTCTCCAGGGCTCTATCCCAGCCTTTTTTTTTTTTTTTTTTTGGAATCCTATCACTCTTGATATGGAGACTGGCCCCCCACATACATAGAAAAATTGGGATTTAAGCAAAACTTATGCAGTAACGGTTACACTATTCGTGAAAAGGGCAATGAAATACAGGTGGAAAGCTGTATGTATTTTCGGTGGTGCGAGAACTACATACAGTATTAACTATGTTGGGCTGGGGCATTCAAAACGATGTGACTTCAATGTGCTCTGTGTGTGGTTGAAGGCTTCAGAAGTACTTTCTATCCGCTCTCGATAGACAACTCAATAATCGAAATCATTTCGTGCTCTTAATAAAAGATTCTTCTTGTCTAGCTAATTTCTTGCGGCATATCCACAGATCAGCGTCCAGATTGATGAGCCAAGATATATGCAATTTCTAGCATCTGAATAACTATGGAGAGATCTGCATGGTGGCTTGGTTAGGCAGCAAGGTTACAGGTACATGCAGATTGTCCATCAGTGCGGGCCCTTCATACGGCAACTCTTTCTTTATGCAAATATTCATCACGTCGGCCCGCCAAGATGCTCTTCAAACACCATGCAGAGGCGGAGGACGCGAGGCTTCAAGTGGATACCATTCACAAGCCTGGTTCTTCTAGATTCATCGCCCACGTGGAATCTGATGCTCTCTTTCTAGATACGGGTTCACCTTGTCTTGGCTAGAGTGTTTGTGTGGTATTCCAGCTACCTAGCAAGAATGGCTCATAACTTATCAATGTGGGTCTACACTCTCAAGCGATCCAGGACGGCGAGACTACTGTATGTGGTTAGAATCAATATGGCAGTCTTGCCGCTATGAACTGACGTAGTGGGTAGACATGCAGAGCCTCGGGACGTAACTGCCTACTGCATTTTAAATAAAGCCAACAGAATGCCGCCTCATACAAAATCTTCCATTCAAGTCTCGAACATCAAGCTTGGAATAACCTTTTCTGCGGACAGACCAAGCTATCATCCAAAGTCATCACCATGAAGCTCGTGGGATGCAACAGCGCCGTGCTCGGCATGATGGCGGTGATCAATACGATGTCAGCAATGGCACAGAATATGTCGTTCGGAGCCGACAACTTCTACCGCAGCGATAGTGTGAAGGCTCATCCGATCACCTTCCCCGGCCAGTTCCATACAACTATCGCAGGCAACCTGTTCATCCGCAAAAATCTCACCCTCAATAGCAGCGCTGAATTGCCTGCCATCGTTGTCGGTCACCCTATGGGTGCGGTGAAAGAGCAGAGCGCGAACCTCTATGCCCAGAAAATGGCCGAACAGGGCTTTATCACCATGTCGATTGACCTTCCATTCTGGGGTGGTAGCTCGGGCGAGCCACGCCACTCAATTGTGCCGGATCTCTACGCAGAGGCGTTCAGTGCCGCAGTCGACTACCTTGGACTGCTGAAGTTCGTTGACCGTGAGCGAATTGGCGCCCTTGGCATCTGTGGCAGCGGCTCCTTGGTGATCAGTGCAGCGAAGGTTGACTCTCGTATCCGGGCTATCGCGACATCAAGCATGTACAACCTTGGAACCTCCCAACGCCAAGGAATTCGCAATTCGTCAAGCTTGGAACAGCGTAAACAGCTTGTCGCTATGGCCTCGAACCAGCGTTGGATCCAAGCAGAAGGTGGTCAACCTCAGTACACCACCGGCACTCCGCTCCACCTCACCCCTGACACTGATCCTATTTCACGCGAGTTCTACGATTTCTACCGCACCACGCGTGCCGAGTTCGCGCCCCCGGGCACTTCGCTCAACTTCTCGCAGCAGTCGAGCCTCGCCAGTGTCACAACCTTCGACAATCACTATCCGTTCAGCGACATCGACTCCATCTCACCGCGCCCGATGCTATTTATCCATGGCGAACAGGCACACTCGCGCGAGTTCAGTGAGGATGCTTATGCGCGTGCTGCTGAGCCAAAAGAGCTGTACTGGGTGCCTCGCGCTGGTCACGTTGACCTTTATGATCGCGTGCAACTCATTCCATTCGGAAAGCTCACACAATTCTTCAAGTCGAATCTTGCGGCCTAAGCGAACACCGCTGTGAGCACAACCACAGCGTAAAGGTGCTGTCGCCGGTTTTCTTTTCTGCTGTGACTATAGTGCACCAATGCCATATCCCGTCATCGACGTTCCCAACTGGTCCGGTTCCCCTCAAGTAAACGCCGCCGCACCGAGACCTTCAATACCAAAACAAGGAAGAAAATATAGAAGCGCAATGAAGATATGGCTTACGCATCAGTTGAGTAGCCAAATCGAGAAATCCTCCATACATTAAGTCGTAAGCGTCAGTAATGTACCTCCGAAAATAACCCCACCAAAATCTCGCGCTTGTGGTGGCTGCCTTCTTCCTCCTGATCTGCTTAGCCTTATTATCATCCATACCAGAAATTGCATGCATCATCAGTACAAAATACTACCTGCGGCTACCGTGGGTAAACTACCGGCCTTCAGGTGAGTTTAAGGCGATACCCCTAGGCCAGCAGAGTTCCGCAAATGGACACCACGAGTCGACACCATTGGGAACCTGAAAAGTCAGACTGTCAATGATGAGCAATCTGAGAGGTACTGGTGGCTCAGTGCGAGGGGTCTCGCACAGCTCGTACAAATCAAGGAGCAAGAGTTGATTTTTTCGAAGGATACAAGGGTTTTCATAGCTCGACCAGTGTGTCGAAGTGAAATGACTGGGAGCCCATGAGCTGATTAAAGTGAGAGAGAGAGGTATAGGTTAGCTTGGTCGTGTAGCGGAGCACCGGTTTCAAATCCTCGAGCAATGGGGGTTGGAAAAACATTGACAAATGGGTTAATTCCGTATCCTCCTGCGGCAGGGCGACAATATCCCAGCGGAACTCAGAATCAACCCAGTTGGAGCTCTTGTAGCTTGACAAGAGGAAATAAGGGTGTTTTACTGTCCATATCGCTGGGTGCCAGCACCCCGAAGTCACATCTAAGCCCAACAACCTTGGTTTCCGCGGAAGCTATGCAGAGTTTCCGAAAAACCTGGAATGCCAATTTTTGAGGTTGGGAACTCTTTCACTCACGGACGATAGCGTGGCTTACGATGGATCAAGGCAGGTCTCGAAAGCGGCAACATGCATGGGCAGCGAGACGCGGCGAGGACAGTGCAGAAGCAAGAGGGCAAAGATCGGACGATGAGAACCGGCGCGGACATCGTGCGTGGGACTCCTCGCGCCTTTCAGCCCCATGTGCCACAGCTTCTTTTTGATGGCACCTGCAAGTTTGTACTGCATGTTGATATCATCCGCTATCCGTCGATTGGGCTTGCGTTGGTCGGCCAGGGTGAGATGCCGCACCTGATTTGCCAGCTCTGGGTGGTCAATGATGGGGAAAACATCATTGGAAAAGACCAGAGCTGGATTGTCTTTTTGCGACGGCCGTCGAATTCGTAGCAGGTATGCAGCAGGGGAGTCCTACATAAGACTGCAGTTTATTGAGCCTCCCGAAAAATAACCTGAGGCAGAGCACTTGAGACGCGTCGAACGCGTCTGTTTGGCTGAATCCACTTGCACGTTTGAACATTGAACAAGAGAAAAAAGAAAAAAAAAACTAAGATACAGTTCACTGCGATGTGCATAGTAGAAATACCCAATTTAGAACCATCCACTGGCCTAGGTCAAGCATGTAACCAACCATGTCTCACATGCGCACTGGCATTAGTCGCAATTTGCACTCTGTTTTTGGCCCTACATATGTAGCATGACAAGTAGATATACTGCTTGAACAAAGTTAGGTAGACGTGGACCAGTAACCATCATACACGACCTCGGGAGAGACCTCAACCAGTATGCGTCCAGATACCTAGCGTTGACCAGAACGACCACCAAGGCAAAGAAACAGCGAATAGCCGTTATGCACGCTACAAGCTCACATAGATCCCAGGTAATCGTGTCCCACCCTGCGGCCTGTCGCACATACCCAGTGTAATCGGTTTTTCCACTCCGGATCGCGAGATCTAGATAGCACCACGTACGCAGGCTAGCTAGAAAAAAAAAGAGGAGGGGCAATCGACTCTCGGTTTGGTTCTCAGTTTTTCGGCTCGGACGGCTGTTTGCCGGTTCCTTTTCTACTGTTTTTCTACGATCATATCGGTTACGTTTTTGAGTAGGATCGTGCCGTTGTGATCTTGCAGCTATTGATTTCTACGTCGGTTCCTCGAGTCCTCCCTTCGATTTGGCTACGGTACGCCATCGATATCGCGTTGTTGCCGGCCTATCTACGGGACCATACGGTTTGGTTGGTTTCTCTTGCCTCCTCGACTCAGGCCGCGCCCATACAGCCACGCTCAGTGCATCTCCCCGTTTTCACCAGGTACATATGTATGGCCCGATCAAATTTCCCGTCGCCCACGCCGAGTACAACATTCCGTTTGCCCGACATCTGGAGCGATTTCATCGCCTTTGTTGAAGTTGGATGGATACCGCTCCTCCATAGGGCTCAGCTCGCATGATACCTGAAGCACTAACAGTGGCAAGCACACCGCCAAGCCGAGGCCGATCAAGGCGAGTAACGCACACAGAAACACCTTCTGGCCGAGTGAGTTCTGAATCACTACATGTGCAGTCGAAGATATAACCTGCAGGGATATCAGATATCACTAAAATATTGTACAAGAAAAGAAGCCGTGGAAGCACATAGACTGGAACTGAAAGGAACACGGCCCCGGCTACAAAATAGCGGCTTGGCCGCCGACTATAGTCAATGATCCTCCCGACGACAGGGAGAAAGGGCACGAGGGGCTGCGAGCGGGATGAAGATCAGACCCTAGCGAATTTGCTGCAAGCGGAACACTGAATGTATTCTCTACAAATAAGGAGAGGATGGCGTTGAACGATTCTCTGATGAGTGCAATCACGTTTTATCCATCCAGAACACTACTGAAGCGAGTGGATCGCAGCAAAAGGAGCGTCAGGCGCCGGCACGCTTAGATACAGCCGGCTCAAGGAGCAGTTGGACTTGGGAGAAGTTCCCTGTTCCGTTATCTTCGCTTTGCCCGCCGTTCGTCTGAGATGGTGTATACAGAGACTCGAGCGGCGTCTCCGCCACTCAACCCATTTAGCAGCCTGCCATTTCTCAATGAGTAGGAAGCGGAGACATAAGTACATTCTAATGATGCCAAAAGCGAGTCAATAAACTGCATAGTAGCCGCAACGCTTATATAGAAGGCCACCAGGAAGTGGCCGGTCATACTTCCGACACTCGACGCCATCCGAAGATACCACTGACTCGGCCGAACTTCTCGGGGGGACTCACATGCATGTCTCGCATGAGGGCAAGCTCTACAGCGAGGACAACGGTGCGGAAAGACCCTGACAGAATCCTCCAGCAGCCCATAGTCTGACTGTCGTTCCGACGCAGAAAAGTCCAGTCAAGCCTGCGTGGGCGAAAGGGCCCAGCAACAGCGGAAGTCGTCTGGAAGAGCTCCGGTTGGTGAGTTAGCCAAGGGGAGCTTGAGACGTGAGCTTGATTTCTAAAGGAAAAAGATGTAAAACATATAAAACACGCGAGAAGCGACGGGCAAAGCGGCCGCGTACAGACTAAAAAGTATCAAAATCCATTTCTGCTTTGCGGAAGTGTTAGATTCTGTTCTGTCACTCCTGAGGATATTCCGGCCCAAACGCTCTCCTTCAGGTAGCCCAGATTTGACTGTTGGAGCTATTGGAATGACCGGAACAGCCTGGGTCGTATGAGAACACGTATAACTGTCCCATCGCTCTGGGGATTACCAGCATATAGAAAAAGAACCATTCGGAGAGAGCTTAATTAATCTTTCTTAGGACGGAAAGGAGTGCGGCAGGAATTACCATGACCAAGGCCACGGTAACGGCGACTGTAATCAGACCATTCGAGGACCTGAGATCAAGTAGAAATGGCCGAGACCGAACGAAATCGTTGAACCAGCAAAGGCTCTTTCTGAGCGAGGGTGGAGCATTGTGAAATAATGGCCGGTGAATGTTTTATCTCGGATGATTTGCCGATTCTGGGAGGTCTATATCGCCGGGCCATCTTATCTTCAGGCCGATGGAAAATGTTAGCAAGCAGCCCGCTTTTGGGAGCTCCGCGGATAGGAAATTTAGGGAACCCCGTGGGCCCGTCAGCAGATTGCGCTAGCGTGACCCTAGACTCCAAAAATGAGATAAGATATGCTTGACGTGCCGGGTAGAACTTAGTCACACGAGCATTCTTATTGAGGTCGAAACTTAACCTTACAGAGTTCAACGGGTTCGCCTCTCAAGAATGTCAGTAGCATCGATAAGATCACCCAATGTCCGGAGGCCTACGAAGATAAGGCCCTCCACTCTATGCAGGTCCAGGCGAGATATTCAACGGCTGTGGACCACCTTACTCCAACAGCTCCACTTTTCTTTTTGGCTCTAAGACGGCGATGCCAGTTAACATATAAATAATACTATACGGCCGCTCACTATAGCATCCCAAGTTCGCTGAATATTCAAGACAACGGAAAAGATGATCAAGTTTGCGACTCCTGGAGCGGTGCTCCTCGGGGCACTGTCGTTCCTCGATCTATTCGTCGTCGTCAAGGCAGAAACCGCTCCTGGCAGGGTGACTGTTCTAGATGGAATTCCATACTATGTCGGGGATGTTGCTATCGCGCGCATTCCTGAGGTGTCCGTCTCTGCCTCGAACGTGCTGCCGGACGTGGATGTGCTGCCCTTGACTGTCATCTCAAGCAATTCCTCCTCATTCACTGCTTCCGAGTTCGATAAAATTGTGGCAGACTATTTGGCTCGCGATGATGTGTTCAGTACGGCATTCCTCAGTGGTGAGCATACCTTTCCCCGATCTGCAAAGCTACTCGATATACTGACTTACAGAAGCTGTTCATCTGAGCTATACTGGAAGCACTGCAGCCGTGGTTGACAGCAAGTCAATTTCGACCGCGCTTGACAAGCACGATACCATTCTCTTTCTTACTTCCCTGTCATACGGTGTCAATGAGTCGCAAAATGTGCTTAAGGCATGCCTGACCGAGGAACTCCCGAGTGGACCGTACTTTGTTTCAACTAAAACCGGACACGTCTTTGAAGCGCATCGCTTGTATGAGGACACCCACCTTGCCTTCCTCGAACCCGCCGTCAGCGATGGGAAGGGCCGGTATCGAGCGCTTTCGGCGACTACAGAGGTAAGAACTACCATCATAATTGCTCCTAGATCTGACTGACAGACCGTAGGGCATCCTGGGACGAAGCATCGCGGTCCCATCCAGGCTGTACTACGCCGTGACTGCCGAGAAGCCTCTAGCTGGAGTAGGGATACCCATTCCCTCACTACCCTACTAATCTTCCAACATACTAACCGCATATAGGTCCGATTGGGTGTGAAGGATATTTTCCACGTCAATGGTCTCCGAACCAGCGGTGGAAACCGCGCGTACTATTCTCTCTACGAGCCCCGCAACGCAACTGGAACCGCCATCCAGCGTCTACTCGATCTCGGCGCCGTTTTTGTCGGCAAGATGGGCAGTGTTCAGTTTGCGAATGGAGACCGACCCACCGCTGACTGGGTCGATTTTCACTGTCCTTTCAATCCTCGGGTAGGTCGCTTCTATTTTCTTTTCTGATGATAGAGTTCCTGTTGTTGCTAAGATGTAAAAGGGCGATGGTTATCAGGACCCCAGCGGTTCATCGACTGGTCCCGGTGCTGGAATGGGCGCGTACGACTGGCTCGATATCGCAGTTGGGAGTGATACAGGTGGCTCCATGCGCGGTCCGGCCGGCGCGCAGGGTCTATACGGAAACAGACCGAGTACAGGAGCGATCAATCTCGACGAGGTCCTCCCACTATGCGACGGGCTCGACACGGCAGGTGTATTTGCTCGAAGTGCGGAGTTGTGGTCGCGCGTTGTGAGCGTCTGGTATCAGGACTTCCGTGCCGACTACCCCGTTTACCCAGACAAGATCTTCTATCCGAGCACTTCGTTTAGCGAAGATGCTGTTGCCAGTTCTGATGCTCGCAGGGTCATTGAACGATTCGTTTCTGATTTTGAGAGGTACCTTGGTGTAAACAGGACGCATGTTGATGTTGATGCTGCCTGGAACTCGACCAAGCCTGTTGGTGCGCCGCAGACTCTGCAGGATATGCTTCATTATGTACGTTGTCCATCTCCGCTCGTTCCTCTCTCTTTGGTCATTCTAATAAATTAGACATATGGCACCCTCATCTCCGTGTACCAGTGGTTGCACCTAGGAGCCCCCTTTTTCCACGACTACGCAGCCAAGCACGACGACCGCACTCCGTACATCAACCCCGGTCCTCTGCTCAGATGGAATCTTGGTCGTGAAAGTGGCCAGCTCGAGTGGGATAAAGCCTGGGCGAACAAGACAGTCTTCAAAGACTGGTGGAGTGGGCCAGCGGGATTCGGCGCGCACAACAACGAATCGTGCTCGGAGGGCATCTACATCTACCCAAACAGTGTGGGGACACCCAATTATAGAGATCAATATTTTGGGTGAGTAGCAACTACAAGATAGTATAACTACGAATCGGATACTGATCATGGTGGCGACGATACAGTCCTCCCAGCCCGCCGTACTGGGGAATGTCCGATAGCAACATCGCCGTCTTTGCCGGGCTTCCTGACCTGGTCGTCCCGAGTGAGTAGCCTCCTTACGCCTCTCTCCTGTACCATAAGCTAACATAAACAGTCGGCGAGATTCCATATAACAGTACAAAGTCCGGAAAGACAGAGTATTTGCCAGTCACCATGAGCATTGTCACAGCGCGCGGGTGCGACTTGATGGTTGCGAAGATGGTTCGGGAGATGGAGGCTCAGGGGATCCTAAAGCCTGTTGCAGCGGGAACAATGTTGTATCCTTGATGGGCTTTAAGAGCAATCTTGAATTGCATCTGGTTTATTACGCATCCAATATCTTTCTACTCCATAGAGAATCCTAGTTTTTTTTACCTAATCCACCCACTCTTAACACAATCTTAGGTTAATAAGTATCCTAGAGAAGTTGTCAGGCCCCAAGGCAACCACAGCTCGCTGGTAGCCTTAGGCTCCGGCAACGCACCTAACTATAATAGCACCATATCACGCACCACGATAACTACGTTTGCCTGTGTAACGCATCACGATAATCGCGACGCACTATGGACAAAGAAACTCGGTAACAGAAGAACTTGAACAAACGCTTGACGCATCACGGAAAGTCGGTGAAGCCTGATGAAGGATATCCAGCAAACGCAGGATAGAAGGTTAAATAGCATCAACTTGTCAATGTTAGGAAGGTCAGCGATTAGTTCTATACGAAATCGAGTCTATTGCCCGCACCCTAATATCCCTGTAGACCTCACGGTCTTACACCAACCCCTCTTGGACATCGACCGATCGTCGGCTACCGATCTCTCATCGGACCCTGCGTGGGAAGCTGTCGATCCAGCGGGGAATTCCTGGAACACCAGAGAGTCTCTAGGGCGCCATAACATATTAGCTCGCTAAATGAGATAGAAGTAGGAAGACGCAGCCCCCTGAATCCTATATATATGTGATACACGGAAAGCCAGAACAGTACGATGAAATAACTGTGTACTCCAAAGCGAAATCTAAAGCTAGAGAAGGGAAGAGAGTAAGCTAAACTGGCTTTGTGGGGATCAGAAGATAAGGTAGCGGTCCATCACGTGAATCCCGTTCCCGTCTGCAGGTAGAAGTACGGGTAGCTCTAGCTGCCAAAGACGCAGCCCGCAAACCGTGATCCGTCACAGTATAATAATCGAGTGTGCGATAGAGATAAAGATCTTTAAGCTTTAGTCTCTATTGCTACAACGCAATACTATTATCCCTTCGCCGTCCCTCCGCTACCAGATTCTCATTAGTTTGCCGGTGCCATCCGAATCTGGCTATTGCCTGTTACGCACTGCTTATCAGGTACTGTGAGTTAGTCCACAAAGGTGATACTTCTCTCTAGGATACTCGTCACCCCAAGGTTATCTTATTACTCTATTGTAATGCCTACTGATCACACACAGTAACGTAACCGGCATGTGGGCGAGTGGTGAACCCGAGCGAGTAGACTACCCAGCCCCCCTCCAAATTAATTATTTATTCTACTGTCAACCATCAACCATACCTCCAGATCAATTACAATTGACTTCAAATATCGAAGGTTGCTTTGACCTTGCTATTGATGTGATTCAATTAAAAAAAATCGCGTTGATCGCCAAAGCTGTACGTATTTACAACAGCCCTCGAACCACATTATCCCATCAACTTCATAGTCGATTATCACGATCGAAAATTCGTCTAAACTGCCAAAAATTGACTGAATATGAAGAAGAAATACTCAAATAATGGATTCTATCTCTAGATAGATAATGCCGTGGGCGAATCTCTACCTTCATCTCATCAGAATTTGACAGGATCTAATTCGTAATAAAATCAATTCATTTTGCAGTGTAGCGATTTGTGTCTTCTAGATTCAAACTTTATCCATAAACCGCAAGAAATAGCCCCAGAGCAAACCCGCCAACCTTCGTCGTGGCCAATCTCGATTCGTTAAAATACATGAGGTGTTTCATAATTTCATTAATCTCGTAAATGTCGTCAATTCCAACTCCCACCTCGTCCGATGTTCTGTCTGCAAGAGCAAAAAGAAATCTTTAATAAAGCACTTTGCGTTCTCTCACAGGAAGCTCTGGACTATACTTCGCCCATACGATCTTATTCTTATCGTTCAAATGGGCCCCTTCATCAGTGATGCTGATAGAATTATCCGTTTCAACAATTTCATGTTGACTGAATCCAAAGTTATCCCTTGGGATCCATAGAACAGGCGACGGCGACGCTATACACGGCTCAAAGTAGGCAGTCCGCAACTCCTCCTCAGTATATTCAGGCATAGCGATATTTCGTCTTACTTTGCGTCTCAGATTAGCGTAATCCTTATGGAAATTTGGATGGAACCACCGCCAGAACGCCATTCTGCGGGAGCGACGCATCTCGTTGATTTCATTCCTGTCATCCTCTGTTTGCTGGTGGTATTCTTCTTCTACGGTGAGAGACCGCGGCAAGAAGGTGTTGAGAGGAGCCAGGGCGTCGTTGAGCGATATGTGCGCTAGTATGTTGCCGATGAGGAATAACACCATGATGACTACCGGCCCAATGGCTCCCTTGATGGCGAACAGGCCTATCATGCAGACCTCGGCAAGGTAAAGACCCGTTAGTAGATGCTGAAGAGCTCGCGGATAGACTCTGCCCTTAGTATCCACGTCGATGTCATAGACGAAGAAAAAGTTATATCGATACGCCTGGAATTTGAACATTGTTAGTACGCAGAACTATCCGGCACTAGAGCCCAGGGGATAATAGACAAACCTGATACACGAGGTAGAGGCCAATGAAAGCGAAGCCCAGAATTAAGGGTGCAATGCATGAATAGGTAATTGCTGTGAGAGATCGCTTTGTTAGAGGAACGCACGTATTCACCGGCCTAGGCTACTCACCAATAACGCCCATGTTCGTGAAGACAGGAAAAACACTGCCCCAGCTCAGACTACCCAGCTCGGCCCATTTCTTGAAGAGGCGACGGGGTGAGTAGGCAACAAAAGTGGTCACAAATTTAAACACCAAGGCGCTGACAATCTGTACAAGAGCCATGGAGCTCAAGCTAAGTCCCTGAAGGAGGAAATAAGATATGTAAAAGTTTGTAGCCTTCGGAAGATTCTGAGCCAGCAAATCCTTTGCGGCGAGAGGATCTTTAATAATCTTTGTCGTGGCTGCGGATGCGGCAGAGGTCAGGGTAGTGACCAAGAACACTTGAACGACTTGGAAAACGAAATGAGCGCTTTGTGTAAAGAGCTCAACCAAAGCGAGCGAAGGGTATCCAGATCGCCTAGCACAAACTGATATAATGTTAGAACTATGTCATATAAGAAGACTATGGGGTTTCATACTTCGGCAGATAATCGGAACAAGAGACATCAGGGCTGCGAGAGCCACAGACGGCAACAAACCCTCGATCGCGCCCAGAATAATGTTGGGAAGCTTCGTGATAAATCCTAAAAATGGCACAAGCGACGCGAGAGACTGGACATTGGATATAGTCCCAACGATAGCCGCAGGGAATGACCAGAAAATGACCATTGCGGCCAGGAAGCCCTGCGCAGCGAATCTGCGAATAATTCGTTGCCACCAACTCAGGTTCAAGGCCGACCAGACAACTTCCTGAGGGGAAATACCAATAAAGCGAGGAGCCATGTGGAACGGTTGATGATGGGACAGAGTCTGAAGTGCAATCTGGGCGTCGTTCTGGGTAGTGAACTCGATGAAGATCGCCGACAGGTATTTCGCGTCGCCCTCCTGGTGTTTCCTCTGGAGGGCGTCGACCTCTTGTGTGACTCGTGTCAGCTGCTCCCGAAACCAATGAATGGAATCTACTTTCTCGCCAAACAGGATCTTGAGTCTGTGTGTGGGTCTCTGGACTTTATGTGACCATTCGGGATTGCTAGACTCGCAATCTAAGCAAGTGTCGGATGAGAATTCGCCCTTCTTAATTGCGTTCTGGCGCGCCTTGTTCGCTCTCCGGATAAGTTTTGTTTCAGCTGTCTCGAGTTGGAAAGCGAGCTTGTCTCTTTCATCCACGAGCTTGGATAGATCTTTGCATTCGGAGGTATTCCAGATTCGTTCTATAGATTCCCCAAAGACCTGGCGCAGCTTTTTCTCATTTTTGTAATCCGGGGGTACATTCATGAATAGAACAGTGCGTGAGGAGATTCGGGAAGTATATGCTGGAGAGTTGAGGTAGGCCTGGCGTAGATTGGCGTAGTAGAGGCTTTCGCGGGTCACAACGTAGAAGATGAATGCTTTGTGACGGTTAGCATAAGAGCTAGCAACAAAGAGAGAAAACAATAGTCCATACTAAAGTAAATACAAGCCATGATAACATTAGCATAGTACTTTGTTGGGTTCTTCACATTGCTGAAACTAAGAATGTCCAGCTGGGTGTTATTGTTACCCCCCGTAGCATGAATAGGAAACAAGATCGGCCAAGTGATCAAGCATCCAGTCAGGCATGTTGCGCACAGGACTCGGAGAAATCGTAGAAATAGATAGCCATCCAAAGATGAATGGTGAAGAACATGGTTGTCCTCGATTTTCAGAAATGGGGTAATCCAATCAACCCAGCCCGAGGGCAACTCGGGACTCTTCTCATGCTCCAGTAGATCCGGTAGATGCGATCGAGGCGCATACCATCTTCTTTGCGTGCGCCTGAAAATTAAGAATATGATCACGAAAAACCCAGCATATATGAGTGCAGGTAGCAAAGTCATCATCAGCGCCGAGGCCGACGAGCTTCCACCTCCTGTCAGCCCGCTCGCGATGTCCCCCGAGGTGGACGAGGCACCACCGCGAGAGGAGCCGACATTAGGATCGGAATTTGGATCCTATCGAGTGTTAGAATGTTCATTATGACCAGAAAAGGATCAACCTCATACTGTGATGCCAGACATAGCGGGGTGCTAAGTGCAATAAACCAATATTCCCGAAAGCAAGGGAGAATCGATTGATATTTATTCAAGCCCAAGCCAAGCGATCAAGCCCCATAGCTGCCGAACCTTGGAACAGAGTGACGGGCCGCTCCTTCAGACTACGAAAAGCATAAAGCATGAACCTTCAAGGGCACTAGCACCAGCCGTCAGCCCTTGTTTTTCAGACCTGTCAGCCGTGATGCGATAGACATAGTTTGGCTCCATTGCGCCACGACGCTGGTTGGCTGCTCGTATCGCACACCAAAGCCTCGGGAACTGATAGTTTGCCGATCGTATCGTTCGTGCACCGCCAGTTTGCGTTGCGTTGCTCGAGTCCACCCGGCCTGTCGCCCTCCTACGACAATATGCGTCATGAGCATTCCACAGCAATGACAGCATGGGAGGGAACGCCCTACAGGGCAATGGAATTAATCAATCGCCTCCAATTTTCAATTTCCAACACGAGCAAGAAACGGTACGCGAACAATGCGGGTCGTGCAGGAATCGACTATTGGGTGGAGACGGAGATCAACCCCTTCTTGTTACCCGCCTGAGCGCATGGTTCGCCTCTAAAGCAGTGGGCCTGACGTCCCACGGCGTAGCTGAAGGTCATCATCTACCTCTATCAGGCAGGGATGCACAGCTCAGATGTCACGCTCTGCCATGTAAATCATATCTGTACAACACACGATCGCCAGGGCCGAGGAACTTGGAATGGCAGAGCACTTGCAGCGTTGCCTCGAGACTGGAGCGCTTATCTGAGAAGAGAACCAGGCAGCTTTGCAACAGGACTAGATGCAAGGGGCACCTGCCATGCGAGAGTCTGCGGTGATGAATAGGAAATTTGCCAGCACATTACTCTCGGCATCGAGCTGCACCTCTCCAGCCTTACATTATGGGATGTAACTTGACAAAGCACTGCACGAGAAGGGAATTCTTGTCGCAAGACAAATCCGACGAATGTTCTCATTGCACCCATGCATAACTCTCAGCTTAGGAAAGGGAGAAAAGATTGATAGAACATCGCATCCTCTGTACTCCGTACTCCGCATATCGTAGTGTGTTCGTTTCGATAGATTTGAGCGATCGGCGACTTGCCACCCATGTCAATTTCTTATTTGTATACTCGGAGATTATAAACTTGGAAGAGGCGATCTCATGATCTTCAATGTTCGATTGGACCTCGATGATGAGAATCTCTGAACATTTCTTTTCACTCGACGCGATCGTACAACCTAGCCCCTGGCTAGAGAATTTACATAGCGTATGAGTTTACAAAACCATATCAAGCCAATTTTGGCTAGCAAGGTTCAAGATTTCATGCCACTGTCTATTCCATGCATGACCCTTGAAGTCCGCGTCTAATTTAAGCCTCTGCTAAGAACTCGGAAACCTTTTGATCCATCCACTTATTAGAATCTTCATCGCCTCCACCCCCAGCGAGATGCCCCCAAATCGATGGGATAACCTCAAGCCGACCATTTCTCAAACTAGCCAGTTCTCTCTCACCAGCTTCCCATCTAAAGTACTGATCCGTGCGACCAGGCATTAGAAGAATGCGAGATGTCAAAGACTGAAGAGCCTGCTCCAAGGGAACGCCAGCCACAAGACCAAGGTCTGATCGCTGCCACATGCCCAACATGGCTAAAAGATCATCAGGATACCAGTCATCATATGAATGGGCATTAGCATCAGCCCAGTCATTTAGGCTCTTAAATCCTTGTTTCTCGAAGAGTCGCTCCTCGAACCACTCCGCGCTCGTGAGCCAAGCGGAGTATGCTCTGGCGAATGCGTGGAGACCTCGAACGGGAAGCTTGTTCTGGACTTTATAAGAGTCGCCGTTATAGTCTATCGAGTTTTCAATTGCAGCTTTCGGTCCCTCCAGGAACTGATAGTTGTGCAGACTTGTCCGCGCCGCAGAGCAGATGATCACAGCGTTCTTGACCATGTCGGGATACATAGCAGTCCAATGATAAGTTGTCTGCCCACCCATGGAGAACCCGAGAACGACATCTAAGGATGATATCTTTAAGTGATCCGTGACCAACTTATGCTGCAGTCGAACGCTATCGCGGTAGTCGATGGTCTTTGGGAAATTGTGAGTATTTGATGGCGCTGCCGACTCGCCGTTACCCAATGTCGCAACCACGATCACCCGATGGTCCTTCAAGGCGCCCTGAGTGAAATTGAGAGTCTTATTGATTCGGCCATGGAAGCAAGTCGGAATCAGAGCTGCCTTGGATGCAGTGAGGTTGTATTCGCGATAAGCCACCCGCACGGCTGGGAGGCTGTCGCCATTCTGGAAAGTGAAGTCTTTCACTTCGTAGTGCTGAATTCCGGTGCCATCGTAAGTGGATGCCATGATGAGCCAGAGCGATATGGGTATTGGAGAGAGGGAAGAATAGCAGAGGTTGACATCGGCAGGGAATCCGAAGAGGGGTGGGAGAATTGGAGATTGGAGTGGGCCCTTCTCCGCATGCTTCCCCTCGGCGTCATCGGCACAGATAGACATTACTTGTGCGCGGGAAGCTGATGTGGACTGCCTATAGAGAATTGAGAAGATGAAAATTATATGACAACGAGGCGTATATTACGTATATGGGTGAACATGTTAACAACGAAATCAATAATTTTTCATTATATTTGGATATGAACTTTTGAGATGAAATTTGATTCCTCTGAGCTCTCCATTCCCCCACAGGGGTATCAACGAGTCGTATCTCCTTAGGAGCTGTATGTCCTTAAGAGCTGCGCGAATTTACAACGAGTGCTTCTCCATAGGCACTAACGTCGTATCCATTCTCTTCTAGATAGACCTTGAAACGCACATCTTCAGTCTCGAGAGCACCATCCATATCAGGGATAAGGAACCAGGCAATCACCCCACCAGCAACTGCAAAAGCAGCACCGATCAAAAAGACAGCCTGTTGGCCCTTTTCAGTTGAGGAAAATGAGTTTTGGATAGGAGTGAAGACTTCTGTTCCAATAGAAGCACCCGCCTTCCCAACAGCAGCCGCAAGCCCAAGAAAATGTCCCCGAAGAGGCGTGGGGAAAGATTCGGCAGCACATAGAAAAGTAGCCACACCAGGACCCATTTCACCCAAAGCCTGGAAGATACCATAGAGGATGATGAAGAGAGGCAAGACTGTTTGAATGGGTCTTATGGCCCCACCGATGATGAAACCCAGAAGAGCCCACAAAACGAAGCCAAGGGTCATAGTCTGCTTACGACCGATGCGGTCCATCAGCAAGCCTCCCACTAAGCATCCAGGCAACAAGAAGCAGTTGATCACTGTTCCGTATCCAATGTTCTGTACAGTAGTGTTTTCCGGATTGAGCTGCTCAATGATTGTAGAGGAGAAGAGACCAAAAGGATATGAGACAAAGTCATAGGCAAACCATGCTAAAGAAGTACCGAGCATGGGTTTCCAGTAACGTCTCAGAACTAGCATGTAAGGATAGTTTGACTTGATGGCATGCTTCCGATACTGAGTGGAGTTGATCATGCGGATGCGGAAGAAGCAAATAACGATGGGCAGCTATGAATATGAGCACAAGGCCAGTGCAATACAATGATATCAGACTTACCACAAAGCCTAGGCCAAAAGAGATTCTCCAGACTCCTTCGGAATCATGCTGACGATAACATGCCAAAAGAATGAGAGCCACAATACCAGCGATGACAAATCCCTAGACCCGTTAGTTAGTACTGCCTGAATTGATGCACATCCTGAACATACCAGGTCAATTGAGAAATCGGTAGTGACCGCCACCAAAATTCCGCGCTGCTTACGCAGCTTCTTGGTTTCATCAGCCGCCTCAGTGGAAGATGTAGCACACACAGGATATTCTCCGCCGGCACCAAAGCCGGCAATACCTCGAGCGATGATCATCATCCAGAACATGCTATCACCTGTTAGTATAGTTGTGCCAATCTCTATAGATCACAACGCACCCCAACTGTGAAGTGCCATGGCTTGCAGTAGCCAGGACGACACCCAAGACGAGGAATAAGGTTGCCGCAATAACACCCGTACGACGACCGACTCGATCAATCAAGACCCCGAAGAAGAGCATGCCGAAGATCTCACCGATCAAGTATGAGTTGGACAGGCGCGACTTGATCGTTGACGACATTCCCTCCTTGTAGCTGTATCCCCATTAGCATGCATCTATAAATGGAGCCCTGCAGGGCTGTTACATACAGACTCGAAAAGAGTGGTTCCATGTAGCCGACTACCGACGTTTTAGTATCAGATAAATCCTCGAAGCTTCAGTCTTACTGATCTGCGCATTGTAACCATCGCTGAAGAGTGCCAGGCCTGCCACGATAGTGTTCAGTATACCAGAGCGCTTCTTCTCTGGCTGCGGCTGCTCAAGGTCCCCGTTGGTCTCTAGGTTCTGCTCCTTCGCATCCATTTTCATGGTCGAATCACTGGGAGAGGCCTCCATTGCGATGAGATCAAAGTTGGAATATATACTGAAGGGGTATTTAGGACAAGAGCAGCTTTTGTTAGTTTCTCTAAGAGCTCTTCGCTTGTATCGCCTGAGGTCTCGCGCAGGCACCCTTTCTCTCCACAGATTCCATAGAACGGAAGCTCCAATGGCAAGCGCTGCTGCTATCACGCGAGCGGGCATTGTATAAGCGGCACGAAGGCCGGTGCCCAAAGCGGTTGGTCCAGCCTGTTTTCTGCGCTTTGCAATTGGAGCTTTTACTCTATATTTTCTGAAATTCTGGAATGATTGTTGGCTTGTTGGGTCCAGTGGAGCGGAATTATGCAGGCGAGCGGAACCCAGTGGGTTCCTTCATATTAGCAGCCACAGCCAATATACTCACCCATGTGCCTTATCTCGGGAGCTCCCACTGGCTCCATCCACGCAACCGATAAGCGTCTGTGCACTCTATTGTCTCCAGATCGGGCGGTTCCTGATGTTTCTATATACACGCGAGGCTAAAAGGCAGCGGCACGAAGCCCGACAGCCTATTTGGGAAGGCGCCTGGAGCCGATCGATAGAATGGACTATAAAATTGCCTGTCGCCAGCCCGGGCGCACATTGTTCAATTCAATCTAAACATGGAGAACTACTACTACTCTCTATCCACAGAGCAGCTCCAGGGCTACCAGGGGAATGGCTATCTGCTGGTGCGAGGCTTTTTTGGCCCAGAGGAGACTAAGAATCTCCAGCAATGGGCACAGGAGTTGCACGACCTGCCTCGCACAGAAGGCGTGCCATGGATGCCCTACGAGGAAATTAACGCCCAGGGCAAGCGAGTGCTCTGCCGCACAGAGAACTTTGCCAACTCGCACGCGGGCTTCGATAGTTTCCTGCGTGGCGAGCGGGCAACCAGTGTCCTCAAGCAGCTGGCTGGAGAGGAGATGCTGCTGTTCAAAGAGAAGATCAATTACAAACTAGCTGGGAGCGGTATGTAATTCCATGGGGCTCATTGAATAACTAATGACCATGAATAGGAGGCTTCGACCCACACATTGACGCCAATGCGTATACCCACGTCAAGATGATCAAGCACTTGACCATTCTTGCTGCCGTGGACGAGATGAACTCTGCAAATGGCGGGCTCGAGGTCGTGAACGGCAGCCACCGCATGGAGGTTCCTCTAGGAAGTGATCGTTGCATCGAGCCTTCCTGGGTAAATAGCCAGTCATGGGTCTCATGTGACCTGCAGCCTGGTAAGATATCCTGGAAATTAGATCTTACATATCTAACAAGGACAGGTGACATCTTGGTTTTTGGATCGTACTTGGCACACCGCAGCGGTGCCAATACCAGCACCAAGGATCGTAAAGCCATTTATGCTACTTTCAATTCTGCCTCGGAGGGAGATTTCCACGATCAGTACTATGAGGATCGCCAAAAACTTTGGCCTGCAACTCACATGCGGAAAGAGGGCGAGTCTTATGAGACTGGGCGCGCTCGCTATGCATATGGATCTCCCATGCTCACTGTTGATCCCAACGCCCAGCCAATTTCCGCCTAGCCAATTTCCGCCAGAACTGGAAGACAAAAGACGAGGCTGTTAAAGAAAAGAACATGAGAATATAGGTTCGAAAATCATTGGGTGTAATATAGATTTGTTGGCGTAGGCTTCAGATACCATACTGCCATCAAATGCACGACGGGCAGTGCGCTATAAAGACTAGCAGAGCTTGAGAGAATAGTGATTAATTACGCGACTTGCCTAATAACCGTTTAGTAGGCCAATAAATGAAGAATTACTACTTGATCAATTCATAAGCGTAAATACTAAATAGTGCTGTCTTTTACAGCATGTGGTGCCGTTCCAAGGTTTACCCTCCCTCGGGCCTCGCGAGACACTTAAAACGAACGACCCCCGCCTCGCTCGTCAAGTTTTTCACACCACTCCCCAAAATTTACTCAGATAGTTATGAGCAATCCCTCACCTTCTACGCGGGCAGAGATCCTGGTCAGTGCACTGGAGCAGTATGGACAAGGAGACTATATCGGGGAATCGATTAGCCAACTCGAACACTGTCTCCAAGCAGCGAACCAAGCGCGCCTATCCGGTACGCCCAAACCCAATTTCAGAAGAATCAAAAGCTAAAATAACAAAGGTGCGCGCGACGAGCTTGTGATTGCAGCTCTATTACACGATATCGGGCAAATAATCCCCCTGGAATCCACGAAAGAAGTGCGTATGAACCTCCGCGGGGACACGATAGAAAAAAACGTCGGCCGAATGGGCCACGAAACTATTGGGGCCGCATATTTAAAGTCGCTCGGTTTCAGCGATGCTGTATGTCGCCTAGTAAACAGCCATGTTGCGGCTAAAAGGTATGGAATATTATTTGGCAAAATGGTATACAAACTGATATCACTAGATACCTGACAGCGGTCAATCGGGTGTACTATGACTCTCTATCTACGGCGTCGCAGAAGTCTCTGGCATTTCAGGGCGGTCCATTCGAGGGCACTGAGCTTGAGGCATTTGAGAAGGATCCTTTGAAGGATGAGATGGTTTCGCTCCGTTTATGGGATGATGGGGCTAAAGTGGAGGGTGTTGAGTCGACAACCCCACGGGCAGGATCTTATCTTGATATGATCACTACTCATTTGACAAATCAGGCTATGACAGCAGCTTGATTTCTATATGTTAAGAGCTAAACCTTTGGGATGTCCACCTGAGTACTTCAACAGGTATCCAGCATGTCTGACAGTGCCGACTTCTCATCGGCAGTCACAGTCAGATCATATATAGACTTGATCTTCACCCACATCTCCGCGTAGGTGCAGTAGAACGACTCTATACTACGATTAGCTTCGGCGATATTTCACTCATAGGTGACTCACCAAGAGGAGGCTTCCACTCGTCTGGTCCACGGTCTCCCTTAGACTCATTGACCCTGCTAGTGACAGCCAAGAGCTGGGGATTATCCAGATCATTAGCAAACGCCTCACGCTGGTCGTCAGTCCAGCTGGACGCTCCAGACTAGTTACTTGTTAGTAGGGAACATAAACGCAATCCTGTAGCTGATGTACCTTCCAGGCGTTGGAGAGAGGAACGACATGGTCGATCTGGAGATCACTCTTGTCGTCCCACTTAGCTCCATCGTATGGGGAAACCCAGGTGCCGGTGATATCACAATCATCGCCCCTCTCAGGGTTAGTCGCATCGCGCTCTAGGACGATGTCACGGGTGTCGCAGGAGCTTTACGAGGTTAGAGATGACCCTTCCTTTGACGGCACTACGTACTTTCCCTGCGAATCCCATGTCTTGAACTCGTCCCGGGAGTAGCCACTGGAGCTCCCTTGATCGCTGACGGTCAAAGATGCCAATTCGCTCTTTGCTGTTGAAACACTGGGAATTCCAGGAGGCAATGGAACCGCAAGGACAGGCTGGAGGGCTAACAAGCCCACGCAGGCGGTTGCAAGCCATTGAGCCATGAGGAATGCTGCTTGGTGAGGATCAAGTGCATGGAAGACTCGAGGACCTTAAATAGAGCACCCGCAGAGTATTTCTCCGTGTCTCCGTCGAGAGATTAGCCCTTCGCATTGCTCTCTCCCAGCACGCTCAACACTTGAAGCAACTAAAGCATTGTTTTGATTCTTCAGTGCAACATCGAGTCTCCTTGCGGGAAGGCGCCTTCTTGGCATCTTCTTGGCGTTGCACGTTCTCGCAGTGGGCGATCATGAGTGGACAAGGCGTGTGTCTTTATCAAAGACAATCGAAGCCTCTTTGTCGGAGTCCAGGCGGCGCCGGCTTAATTCCGTGCCTGCAGGGAGGGAGAGATCGCCAAGCCCGATCTTGCACCTGATCATGTGCTCCTCATGTGCTCCTCCTCATTTTTGAGATTTCTTCTTCCGTACAGACACGGATCTGACTATCCCCACATGGAAGATCGAGCACCACCGGAAATCGGAGGAATCGGCAATGTGGGCCGTTCTCCATGACCTCATCGGACCGCCAGGGCCCAGCTCGATTAAAAAGACGCCGACTCCCTCAATTGCCCCGCGTCAACCGATTTCTACCTTAACACCATGCCTACCTCCATCGCAATCATCGCGGGCGCAGGCCCTGGGACTGGCGGGGCAATTGCCCGCCGCTTCGCTCAGATCTACCCCGTCGTCCTCCTCGCTCGATCTCAAGCTTCCTTGGACCCGATCTCCAGCGACATCACCAAGAACGGCGGCTCTGCATTGAGTATCCCTACAGATGTCACCAACCCAGCCAGCATGGGATCGGTGATCGATCAGATCAAGGCCCGCTTCGGCCAGGACGCAAAGATCTCCGCCGCCATCTACAACGTCGCGAGCAAGTTTACTCGCAAGCCATTCCTCGAAACGACTCCAGATGAATTCATCGGCAGTCTAGAGCCTAGTGTGAAGGGTGCCTTCAACTTCGCTCAAGCGACACTCCCTCTGATGCTCAATGGAGCTCAAGACCAGCACCCTCCAACCTTGATTTTCACCGGTATGCCCCTGTCCCACCTGAAATTACTGCACAATGGCTGATAGCTTGACCAGGTGCCACCGCCGCTCTGAAAGGAGGCTCTGGACTCTCTTCATTTGCCATGTCCAAATTCGGTATCCGCGCCATGTCGCAGTCGCTTGCTCGGGAATTCGGACCAAAGGGTGTCCACGTTTCCCATGCTATTATCGATGGAATCATCGATACCGAGAAAACCAAGGGAATCAACGATGACAAGCCTGACGCTAAAATTGATCCCAACTGGGTAAGTACTCATGGCCTTTGATTGACTATACCTGTCTAACAATGACAGATCGCCGAATCGTACTGGTTCTTGCATACGCAGCCTAGGACCACATTCACCCACGAGATTGATCTGCGCCCTTACTCGGAGACATGGTAAGCATGGGGCGATTGATATATGAGCCGTTGATGTGGAAGATGAAATACCACCGTAGCAACTACGTCAACATTCAATGCATGGCGCATATACAATATAAAATCGATTAATCACTAATTTATGGTTGATAAATACGACATCCGCTTCAAATGACTGTAGATGTTTACTCTATTTAGATCTTGCCTCTGCCAAACTGTCGAGGCCCAGTGATGCGAACATTCAGCGTCTTCGCAGCCTTCAACACCCACTCCGGCTCGCGCAGAAACTGCCTCGCCATAAGAACAACATCAGCCTTTGGATTCTTCCCAGAGAGTGCCGATTCCGCAGCTAAAGCCTCATCAGCCCCTTCGATGATATCACGAGCTGCTTCTGCCTCTCTAATCAACCCAACAGCTCCGACCAGAGTGGTCTGGCCCGCTGCTCGAATTTCCTGCCGAAGTTGGGCCGCTAGGTCAATTTGATAATTTGTATGGGGCTCGAGCTTTTGGTCTGGGTGATTACCACCAGAGCTAACATCCAATAAATCAACTCCAAGCTGCGGCAGTAGTTTGGCCAAACGGCGAGAAGATGGAACGTCCCAGGAACCTGTGCTAGCTGCGACAGGCTGTTCTTCCAGCCACTCTGTCGCGCTGATTCGAAGGAACAGAGGCACGCCAGCAGGAATTGCTGCGCGAATGGCAGAAGCAACTTCTTGCACAACACGAATACGATTCTCAAAAGATCCGCCGTATTTATCTGTGCGGCGGTTCGTCACAGGGGAGAGGAACTCGTGTAGAAGATAGCCATGGGCAGCATGAATCTCGATAACATCAATGCCAGCCTCAACAGCCAGTTTCGCACTTCTCGCGAAAGCCCGTACAAGCTCCTCGACTTCCTCTGTACTCAGTTCTCTCGGAGGCCAAAACTTATCTCCAGGCGCCCAGATATGTTCCTCTCCCCCCGATGGACCGACCACATCTGTAGGCCAGCCGAAAACGCTCTCATCGGCCTTCACACTTGCCCGTGTTGTTTCCGACAAAACCCACGGCGCCACCGTACTCCCCTTACGCCCAGCATGAGCTAACTGAATACCAATTTTTGCCCCCTGGCTGTGCGCGAAGTTGGCAACGCGCTGAATCCCCTTGAACTGTTCCGAGTCGTGGCCGACCTGCCAGATACCCGAGTCGTTTGGACTAATCCGGCCATTCGCCTGCACGGCAGATGCCTCGATGATGATAAGCCCGACGCCTTTAATGGCATAATGGCCCAGATGCGCGACATGGAAGTCAGTCAGCGCCCCAATTGCGGGTGAGGATGGATCGGCCTCTGCGGAGTACATGCACATCGGTGCTACCATGATTCTGTTTTTGAAGACCACATCGCGAATCTTTAGTGGTCGGAACAGAGTAGGCGTCGCGGGATTCTCAGGGTTCACCGCAGCGCCAGCGTTGTTGGCCGGCGTGAAATAATTAATTCCCTCGGCCTTTGGCATCCGAGGTGATTGAAATGTAGAGCCCATAGCGCAAAAAGTAGATTGCAAGATAATTGCACTGCCTCGAGGGTTGTAAGTGGCAGCACCGGGACCAAAGTAGTTTATAATTTGAGGACCCTCCCAAGTATATCCGGAACTCGGCACTTCCTGCGCACTGGCAGGTCCATATCTCGAAGCATTTCTCGGTTCCAAGACTCGGATAGCACGATGCCCCGCATATAGAGCTGACAAATCGACTATCGACAGCTTAGCCTGCGATCGTGCCACATTGATTCGCTGCTCATGCCAGATCAGGGGTGAAGTCGACATAGCCCCTATTATAAATCAAAGAGGCCCTGCACGCCCTACACGCCCTGGCGTCTGGACGGTTGAGCCGCGGAAGTCCCCCGAGATCATCCAATGGCCCACAATCGGGATTCGAGTGACAGACTATCTGGAGTCAATAGATTTCCCCTTCTGATGCTCTGATAATACTCTTCTCAAGAATGACAGAAATTTTTCCCAAGGTAATGGACTTGGATTTCACGTATGCAGCACTGATAGGGCTCCCGAACACCAGAGGACACTACCGCAATGGCTCTTTCATAAGAGACCCAAGAGCTAGTATAAAGACATGGGTGACTATACTTGGACTTTAGCCACTGTTTTGAAAGACCTCTTTGTGTGATGAGGTACCGAAGAGATCCAAATATCGGAGCAGATAATATTAAGGCCAGATACACCAGAACTAGCAGAGTAGGGACTTCTAAATGATATTCTCGATATTGTACAGTCTTGTATTTGATGTAATATATTGGCAGAAGATTTTTTCAGTGATCCCCCCAGGCCTACTGAATCAGATAATCCATATGGGGCGTAGAAAGAGCATCTGGGTCGGCTCCATGAAAGACAAGAGTTGAGATGGAGCGTCTGGTGATAAAGCCCAAAGATATGGAGATAGAATCCTGACATGGGATCCCCTTGAATATACTGAGGCATTTCGACACGAGGCGAAGATAAACAAAACGGAAGCTCAAAAATAGACTTAGAATGTCAACGAGGCCCAAACACACTTGAACGAGCTCAGTCATTATACTTGAAATTCACCAAGAGCGCTTGCTCACAAAAGTAGTTTGTGAATACCCGAGGGAATAAACCAGCTATAATATTGAATATAAGAACATTATATAGTGATAGCGCAGATCCCTGGATTTTAACGCCCTTTATGCCTGAGCTTTTCTCTTTTCAGCCGAGCGATCCACGGTCGCAGAATGTCCCGCATCGCTTGGTTTCTTCAAATAGCCCTCGCTCTATCCTAGAATCGTCGACAGATAACATCGGTCTCTTGCGATGGAAGTCCCTGCGAAGGTCTTCATCAACGGACGCATTTTCTGCGCAGAGAGCTCTCGCGATGTCTTCGCCTCTGCGATGATCACTGCGGGGGAGAAGATTGTCTATGTGGGCGAGCTGAACGACGACGACGAACGTGTGAAGAAGGCCAAGGAATCAGGAGCCTGCATTGATTTGCAAGGTAAACTGGTTCTGCCGGGCTTTATCGATGGCCATGTTCACATTCTCCAGTTTGGAATGGCGTTACAGAAGATAGACCTTTTGAAGTGCGGTTCTCTTGATGAGATACGACAAGAGATCGTCACGAAAGCAGATCCAAATGAGCCGCGCATATTATGTAGAGGCTGGATTCAATCGGCCACTGAAGGTCAAGCATTAGCTTCAGCTTTAGACGATCTGGATCCGAGGCCGATCTATATTGAAGCCCTGGACTTGCACTCTACTTGGTGCAACACGGCCGCTCTAAAAGAGCTGGCACTTGATTCGACGCCAGATCCTCCTGGTGGGAAAATTCACAAAGACTCACTAGGCAAGCCCTCTGGTTTACTAGATGAGGCAGCGCAATTCAACATTGTTTGGCCATTCCTTGACACGGTCGCGTCCATGGAAAAGAAACTGTCAGCCTTCAAGACCGCATTCGATGCTCATAGCGAAGCTGGGTATACCGGACTCGTCGATATGGCACTTGACGAAAAGAACTGGGAGGCTTTGAATATGTATCGAGCCCAATATGGGGATCCACCATTCAATATCTCCGGATATTGGTTGATTTCTTTCTCTCATAACAGCTCCGAAATAAAGAGTGGCATCGACAGAGCCGCAACTTTATCAAAGCAATTCAACTCTTCGAAATCACGTTCCCTTCGAGTATTAGGCATCAAGCTCATCCTCGATGGCACCGTCGACGGATGTACAGCGGCCCTGCACCAACCATACGGTGGTGCAGAAGGTTTGATTGACCCGATTTGGCCCAAGAGTGCACTCGCATCAGCAATACAGTATGCGACGGATGCTGGCCTTCAATGTGCATTACATGCCATTGGGGATAGGACGGTCTCAGAGGCTATTGATTGTCTATCTGACTATTCGAAAGCTCAAGGCTATCGGCCTCGTATGGAACATCTTGAAGTCACTACCGCGGAGGATGCAAAAAGACTCGGAAACTTGGGTATAATAGCATCTGTGCAACCCGTCCATTCAGACCCTGCAACATTTGGCGCTTGGCCTCAGCTCATTGGCGACGAACGTTGCAAGCGAGCCTTTGCATATAAGGACTTTTTGGATTGTGGCGCTCCACTTGCGTTTGGGACAGATGCCCCTACTGCAAAGCATTTACCTCTTCCTAATCTTTATAATGCAACTACTCGTCGCTCTGCTCTTGAGCCTTCCATGCAAGATACTGTCAATCCTGAATTTGCATTGCCCCTTGCCACAGCCGTGTGTGCTGCTACATCGGGTGCTGCTTTTGCCAGCTTCTACGACGGCTGGACCGGGCAACTTCAGCCTGGAATGCAGGCAGACATGGTCATACTAGACATGCAATGGAGTCCCGAGACGCTTCTTGATGCCCGAGTACTCGAGACATGGCATAAAGGAACAAGAGTCTTTGAAGAGAAGGTATAGAATAGCTGCACGTTTCTCAGTTAAATGGCAGCCGAACCGAACTTAGAATAAGTACAAAGAAGTTTGTGAAGCCATTTCCACCATTCCACATCGTATCTACCAGCGTCTTCGGCCTGGTCCGCATCCACCCCCATAACGAGGAGGGCCGAAACCACCCCCCATGCCCATTCCCATGCCTGGACCAAATCCGCCCATGCCCCCAAACCCTCCTCCGCCATAGTGTCGACGAGGTGGTCCAAATCCTCCCATACCACCCATACCCCCCATTCCTCCCAATCCACCCAGACCTCCAAAACCGCCGCCAAGTCCGCCACCGTAGTAAGGACGAGGTCCCATTCCATAGCCACTCATTCCGCCCATGCCTCCCATTCCGCCCATGCCTCCCATTCCTCCCAGCCCTCCACCATAATATGGACGGGGACGGGGGCCCATTCCCATCCCCATTCCCATTGGGTATCTCTGGCGTGGAGGCATAGATAAGCAAAGACCCATATTGATTGGAGCTGGGTTCTAAGATCGCTAAGTGGAGATTTTAGCGAAATATACCGTCAAATTCGAGAGTAGAATATTTTAAGACGAGATTGGTCTGATGAACTAATTGACAATGCAGTTCTTCCGAGTCTGTGGCGTCTAAATACTCTGGATGTGGTGATGCTTATATAGAGTTGGACTACGTCATGGGCGCCGGACTCGGGACTGCGATTCCACGGACCACTACATTCACTAATGTCTCATTTGAGCTCATAGGCATGGCAATTATCTGAATCTTGGTTCGCAGTACCAAACTTGGCGTGATGGAAGATGTTTCCAAATGCACCTGTATCGACCAGATAATCTCTGGCGGGTACAGGCGACTAATTACTACTAGTGACCAGTCCGTGACAATTCAGTCAAAGCGGGTGTAGCCAAGTAACAAGAAAAATACTAGCAACAGAAGATACAAGAGATGGACATGGGCAGTCTATATTATAGTGGATAGTAGAACTGATTACTGGCCTTTTTCACCAGAACTCACCGGCCGGTCTAGGAGAGTCGCTTAGTTATCTTGATTGATCCCAAATTTAAACATTCAATGTTATTTTGAGTGTTAATATAGCTCCTGAAAGTGAATTTTTGAGAATATCAATTGCTGAGAAATATTAGAATTAATTCATCCATGAGGCCTTCAAATGTCCCCTACCCATAACAGACTTGGTCATACATATGTCAAATACACCGAGCATTCACTTCTGTCATACATCTTCATGCTACCAGTGCAATCCTTGTAGATATAATGAATTTCATTCAAGTCTCCCTTTAGCTCGATCTTCACATTGATCATATCCTTCAGATCGCGACAATGGATCTTCAAAAGCAAGATCACATGACCATTTCGCCAAAGCGCCCTTCCGTTATGATCTTCACGTTGTCATAATATTGGGATCCATCCCAAAGCGTGCTCTCATTTCCCAAATGGGCCATGTTATCTTCAATTCAGCGATTTCTTCCCCTCCCTGAACGAAGATGGAAGCCTCTCAATTTCTCCAACCCCAATTTTGTCCGGCTACCCGAATGGCACGAGATTGAAGAAGAGACCCCCCCCCCCCCAGACTATGTCGCCTCCGAGTATTACCCAACTCGGATCGGAGAAGTCATCAATGAGCGATATCAAGTCATCGGTAAATTGGGATTTGGGTCTACGTCGACTGCATGGCTCGCAAAGGATATGGAGTGAGATTCCTCATGACCTCGAAGCTGGCCTATCAAAGATACTTATGCACCAGTCTCACAGCTTACGGCGTTACGTGATGCTCAAATCTTCGTCCAGAATTCAATCATGGGACAGCAAGTAGATAATGAGCTCAAGATTATAATCACATGGGGCAATCCTCAGTAGCCCACCCTGGCCGAGACGTGATCAGAACGTTACTTGATACATTTGATCTCGACGGACCTCAGGACAAGCATCGATGCCTTGTGCATTTGCCATTATGGGAAAGTGTCTTGGCATTCCTACGCCGCAACCCAGTAGAGAGACTAGCCTCGCCAGTCATCGCAGTTGTTCTTCATCGCTTATTCCTAGCATTGGACTATCTTCATACAGATTGCCACATTGCGCACACTGGTTTGTAGTCTCTTGCATCTTTCCCAGTCCATATTAATCTACTTAGTCGTTTTTGACCAGATATCAAGGCCGATAATATCATGTTTGGAATCAACGATAATTCTGTCTTCACTGATTTCGAAGAATACAAGCTTCAAAGGCCCGTTCCGAGGAAAGAGGTCGAACCAGATGGGAGAACCATATACATGTCCCAGGAACTAAAAATACCAAAACAAGTCAGCTCCCCAGTTCTTTGCGACTTCGGTTCCGCTGTGCACGGTGATCAGCACCACTCTGTCTTCATTCAGCCTCAGATCTACCGAGCACCAGAGGTGATCTTGGGCGTTCCATGGACTTTTAGCGCCGATATTTGGAATGTCGGATGCATGGTGAGCATAAATACCCGACCATAAATCGCAACTTGCTCATATTCATGTCTTAGATTTGGGACATATACGAAGGCGGTTCTTTACCTACTGGTCGAGACCCCGAATTTGACAAATAACGGAGTCGGGCTCATCTTGCTGAGATGATCAATCTTCTCGGCCCTCCGCCTTCCAGCCTTATTTCTCAAGGGGAGCTTCGAGACAAATTCTTTTCGAGTGAAGGCAAGTTTCTCACTACACATGGTAGATCATGGCGTCCAAATCTGCTGACTTTCATATCTTCAGGCAACTTTCTGAATCAGGAATTGTTGACTGCTTCAGTGCCGCTTCAACAGAGAGAAAGCACACTCGAGGGCACAGCGGAGAGAGAAGCCTTCCTGCGTTTCATGGACAAAATGCTCCAATGGGAACCCAGTAGGCGTAGCTCAGCGAAAGAGCTAGCAGAAGATGAATGGCTGCACAGCCATATGTGAATCATGCATCAAAAGCTTGATGATAATTGCATGGCTTTTGCCTTGGGATCTGCATTCAAAGAGATCGACACAGCCCCGTTGATGAAGGTTTTCGGCAGGGATGTATGTCCTGTAAATTTTAGCATTAGAAAACTCCCCTTTAGACTTATAGCGATCAATAAACCCTTCTCATCGATAACCCCACTTCATACCTAGTTGAATCGTAGCACTAGGCTAGTGCCATCAATCGTGGCAAATAACGCAGATACCCGCGATGCTTCTATGTGTGCTATGCTTTAAATCGAGCACTCATTGCTCATTATCCTCTACGGTTCGGTCAAGCAAGGTCAAGAGATAGATACTCAGTATTTCATACTTTGAGTCTTCGTAAGAGTGCCTAAATCACTTGTAGTGCACCCACTTCTCGAGGTGCGTTGGAGGCGCTAGTTCCGCCACCATTTCCCTACCGATCCAGCTGGTTAAGATGGCTGGGCAGGTTAAATTCAGAGTAGTCGAGATGCACCCATGCACGATCCACAGTCGGTACACTTTCAAGCATATACTGCAAAGACTCTCCCACATCGTGCGCATCGCGGAGGCTGGTTCCTTCGTCTACCACAACATCGACCTCCACATTGAGCTTATCTCCCGCATAATACGCCTTCAGATCTTGGATCTTTCGGATAACCCGTGAGAATCTGAAAGTCATGTACAACAAGATATTATGATCGTTGGCCGAAGCAGCCTCTCCTGTAAGTCGTCGAATGTAGTCTCCTGCGGTTTGCCCCCAATTCCACATGATGTAGCATGAGAGAAATAGACCCCCGAGGGGATCAAGATACCAGAGCCGACCGAAAGCGCCGACTGTTAACAATTTCTGGTTAGCATCGAGCTAGTGTAGTGGGTTTTGATACAATGCGAACTCACCCAATGGAAAGATTATACTAAATGTGTTGAAGACAACGTCCGTCATCGCGTCCTGAGCGAGCACCTGCACGCTAGGACTAGGAATTAGACGACACCAGATCCAGCAAAGCAGCTTGACAATAACAGTGCCCGCCATCAACCCGATGGAAGGCTTTGACAATTCAACAATCGTGTGATCATCGCCTGCAAGGCGATTGAAAGAAGTGACTCCCACTTGGAAGAACGATGTGACCATTATAACCGAAAAGACCAAGACACTGACAGGTTCTAATCGGCGACGAGATATTGGGTACCGATTACGATCCTGGCGACGGATCATGGTCGTTGTGACCCAGATAATGAGACTGCTCAAGAAATCCAACACACCATCCACCAGGCCCGCTAGCACAGACATCGAGCTGGTCAGCGCCATGATAGCGATCTTTGAAGCAAGGAGAATAACATTGGCTGCGAAATTGATGCGGATTGCCAGATTGATGAGGCGCTCTTCTTGCTCGGGAGACATGTTGCTGTGAGGCTCAGACTCAGAAACAGGAGAGCGGTGGCTACATTGTTCTTCATCCTGCGAAGATGACAACAGAGGTGATGACTCGTCTGGGATCCGATATAAGTTGTGAGGGGTGCGCTTGATCCTGGCAGCTTTTTGTTGCTGCCCCGACGCAGTCAGTCCATCTTCTCCCGGTGTGTGATCTCCACGAACCGATGGGTGGATATGGTGGCATTCGTCGTAATCTTCAACGAGGTTGTGCGGGAGAGAAGAATCCAGTAGGCGATCGATGTAGAGGAACTGGGAGATGAGCCAATTGTTGCGTTCGTAATATTTTCGACTGAATGGATTATTAGAGTTTTATAGGTCGCGCATCAACTGAAAGTATAAACATGGATAACCCGACTCACATAGGCTTGCGAATGTCTTTTAATGACTCTGGCGTTCGGTAGTAGCGTTGCCTAAAGCACTGATTAGACCAATCGGGGTCGCTGGGATAGAGGTCTCACCAGTCATAACGAGCGTTTTTATGGCCAATAAGCACAGACCCTCGACGCAGAAACGTGGGTGGTGCAGAGCCCTCCTCCAGGTCCTGCAATGCAGTGCTCGAGGCGCGACTAGGCAATAGATTGAGAAGGCGACCGCTTAGCGATGGGCGTCTCGGTAGCAGAGTGGGCGAATCCGGCGAGGACGAGGAGAGTGGAAGGAAAGGCTGAGACTCCATCGCGTGCGAATTGAATGCAGTCTCTGGATCTGCAGGGTCGCGAATCTCGAAATCTCCGTTTTGTCGAGTTGCGCCTCCACCTTTCGCGTCTCACGTTATCTTATCTCTTATCTTATCGGCCATCTCAGATCTCCTCGATCTCACTACTTGGAGTCACGTCTGTTCATCTAAATCTTTCACAAAGTCGCGTGAGACCTGATAATGACTGGAAAGAAGACCGCCTTCATATCAGGCCCGACAGACACGGGCCCTGAAGAAGTCTTTTTTCATACCCAATACGCTCCTCGCATCCAGCAGGCGATCGCTCAAGGCGACGCCTTTGCACTGGGGCCACTCGCTGGTGGGGTAGATGCAGATGCCCTGGCTTATCTGCTTGCATACCCAGTTTCTCCTGGTCGCATCAGAGTCTTTATGACTCCCGCCGAGGACAGCTTTAGAGGCAATGAGATTCGCGCATTCGGCGTCCGCGTGGAAGTGATTGAGGGCCAGACAAGCCAAGAACGGGACGCTGCATTGACACACGCGAGTGACTATGATATCCTGCGATTGCGCACCGAGAAGGAGGCCCAGGAATTCTACGGTCGGCTTTGGAGCCCTCAGTATGTCACGAATACCGAGCGCAACTTTAAACGTCGGCGGGGAATTGCGGAGCTGGAAGTCTGGACTGCCGAAGAGATCAATCGCAGTGTAGAAATGGATTGAACTCGATCAATGTGTCAACTCGGCAGTGAAAAGCGGTTATCGACTGCGAGCTTGTGAAATATACTTCGCAAATCACGAGGATCTTCGGAGGCCGATCGTCGCAGCTATTGATACACAGAGCACCCCCCGGCGTCCAAGCGCTCCGGATTTTCAAAACGGGTGGCTTGATTGGATTCAGCCCCCCAGATTTCCCCGGTTCCCCCATATTATTCACGCTGGAAATCCCCACAAAAGCGAGTCGTCATTCTCGTGTCGGCAATACGGGCAGGCAGATCAGGCGCGGAAGGAAATTCCGCGCTCCCCGCTTCAAACACCTTCGACTCCTCCATCTTCCCCCAATTGACCAAGTCACTCGCCATGGAGAACACCCCATCTTCGGTGCTTCCGTGGGAAATGCCAGCAGCCTCGCATGAGGACCGACCGCGGAAGAAGCGTCGCAAGTACATTGCACGAGCCTGGTGAGTCGCCCGCGCCCGCGCATGCAGCCACACGCTAACGAATTTCCCGCACATAAGCAACGAGTGCAAGCGCCGCAAGATCAAATGCAATGGAGAGGCGCCTTGCCATCGCTGTGGCAGACAGCGCATAGAATGCGTCTACGTGGAAAATGCCAAGCCAGAGTCAATCCCCGGCGAACAAGAGTATGAAAGACTGCTGATCCGATTGCCAATGAGAAGCTGATCAATTGTAATGTAGGAACTTCGAGCGGCTCTTTGATCAGATGAACTCAATGCAAGACCAGATCATTTCGCTGACAGCGGTGATCAGGTCTATGCAGAGTAATCCAGCGCCGAGCGAAGCTCGAACCAGTCTGGTCGGGCCTGCGACGGGAGCTTATGCGCTGCCATACAAGCAGCGGGCACTTCGTCGGGTCTCGGTCTCTGAGACCACACCCTTTCAAGGCCCAACTACTTCTGCCTATGGATTCGGCCTTGCAAAATCCAGTTTAGAACAAAGAGGTATCGTGGAGCCTCACGAGCTCGGGGATGGAGACTTGACGCAAGAACCGTCCCCCTTGTCATCTCCAGCTCCCAACCAAGAATACGAGCCTCGATCAGCAGTTGACCCCCTCTGGGCCTTACCGAAGTCTGAGGCACTCCGGCTGTGCCAGGTGTACCACTTCGAAATGGGCATCATGTACCCCGTGCTTGAGTTTACCGAGCTTCAAGATCAGGTAAATATCTTGTATGAGATGATGAACAGCCCTATGGATCTAGAAACCCAAATCAACGAGCACGATACTCTAGAGAAAGAAGATGTCTTCATTCTCCGGCTGGTATTTGCATGTGCTTTAACAGCGGAAGCCAGTGGCCGGAGCGAGAAGGCAATGGCCTTCTTCGATAGTATGCGAGAAGTCCAAGATGACTACGTGTGGGGTAGACCCGAGATAAAAAGCATCATGTTTTTAACTTTGGTGGTATGCTTGTCTAAAATGACACCGAGAGATTTCATCACTGACACATTTCTCAGTCAATCTTTTACTTTCAGATGGACGAAGAAACTCTAGCATGGCGAACCATAGGGATTGTGGAGCGAATGTGCCTCGAGAAAGGCCTCCATCGCCGAGAGACCTTGAATCAGCCTCCAATAATCGCTGCAGGGAAAGAACGTGTGCTCCGACTATTCTGGTCCATATACGTCCTGGATATGCGCTGGAGCTTTGGAACAGGAATGCCGTTCGCTCTAGAAGACTCGGATATCGATCCATGGCTTCCAGAGCCTGAACAAGAGACACCCTACCTTCGCGTCATGATTCGATATAGTCGCATAGCGGCAAAGGTTTGGAAGTTCATTTCTGCATTCAACAATACCAATGAGATTAAGAAGGACGAAATGAACTACCTCGATTGGCAAGTGCTTCGCTGGGCTCAGACTATCCCTGACTCATTACGCTTGGATCATCCAAGTAGCCCAGAGGCTGATGCCGTGAGCGAGGGTCCCCGCGGCATGAGACGACTACGAGCAATGCTCTATCTACGTTCAAACCAGCTGCGAATGCTTATCCATCGCCCTGTGCTGCACACAGCGGGCCACATAATGCGGTACCCCGGAGAATCAGAAACGGTTGTCAGTATCGCAAAGGATACAATTCGATTTATCACGCGCCTCAACGAGACATCCGATATCTATAAGCTCCAACAAGTGACATTTAATTGGTTTCTTGTTTCCGCACTCGCTGTCCTGTTCCTCGCGGTATCACAAGCCCCCTCTCAATTTAGTGGCTCCTGCAAAGAAGAATTTTACTGGGCTCTAGAGCTCGTGAAGGGATTTTCAAACAAGTCTTATATTTCACAAAGACTATGGAAATCCATTCGAAGTCTTCGCAAACTCGGCCCTCAAGTAGGCCTTGGGACACACAAGCTATGCACTGAAGGAAACAACGCCACTGTCGAACCACGCGACTCACAGCCTTTGAATTCTCAAGACTCACCGTTTGCTGCTGCAAGCTCAAGTATGAATAGCCAAACGCCGCTAGACGGCGTGCAAATGACGCACGAACTTATGGAGTGGTTCGAAGCTGTTGGCAGCATAGAAGATCAAATGGGCGTGGGGCCTGGACCCATGCTTGCAGATGCCCCTTGGCAACAAATGCCTAATGGGGGTTTTATGTTTGACTACGGAGGAGAACTGTCAAGTGTCATGAAGGACTGCTTCTAGTTTATGAACCTGCACGCTACAATCGAATGTGGGAAGTAGCATAACAGTTGCAACAACGATATTTGGATCCCTGCCAACCTCGCATGCACGCAGAAAGCGTATATCGATGAATCAATACGTTACAATACATATGACCTACAGGAAGAATTGTCTTCGATAACATAGCGTACATTAATTCATTCATTTATTATACACATAAATCACACATAGGAGAGCCATGTTCGGAATGGCATCCGTTGCAACCTAGCGAGGTGGTTGTGATGAGGGGTGCAAGGGCCCTGGAAGTCCACCCTGCGCTGAGCTCTGACTGTATACTCGATGATGCCCTGGCGCCGCACCGGGGTCATTGAGGGAGCCCGACCCTGGAGGGCGTTGGTGAAGACCCACTGGGGCTGGTCCTGTAGCGGCTGGTGAAGGCGCATAGCCCATGCCGCTGCCAGCCAGTGAATGAGGCATTGCGGATGGAGGAGTATATGAGCGTCCACCGAGAGCTGCCAGTGATGGCATTGACCGTCCATTCTGAGGGGGCGGGGTGCTGTGGCCGTACGATGGATGACCACCGCTCAAACTCACCGGTGTTGACCGATGAGAGCCATGAGACCCATTAACTAGACCCTGCACATGCTGTTGATAGCTTTGATTATGCGAAGCAGGTGCAGGAGTAGAAGGCGTGGCAGGAGAGAATGGCTGAACACTGGGCTGGCGGGTAGGTATGCCATATAGACTTGCCGACGGCTGTGCTGGCGTTGGAGCCTCCTGGCGAGATCCGAAAGCCACACTAGCGGCGCGGGAAGGAGGAGATGGAGGCCGATATGCTGCTTGACCTGAGAGATCACGAGAATTTGATGGTGCGGACCCTTGGGTGGCAGCTGGCTGCGGGAAAACGGTCGAGTACGATCGCTGGGATGCCGGCGGTGGCGTAGGTGCAGGTGAGGGGACAGGGAGGCTGCTCAAATGGCCAGAGTGAGGTGTAGCAGATGAGTAATGAGGATACGTGCTAGTAGGGCCCACAGAGGCAGCCGAAGGCCTGCTCTGTTGCGTTGGCTGTGGGGGCTGCGACTGGGGTTGAGAAGCCGCCTGCTGTGCTCGAGGGTCGAATCGCGCCATCCAATCGTTGCCTCCTGGGGCGCCAGCACCACCGGGAGGTCCATAAGTGGTTGCATAGTCAGCATAACCGCGTGAAGGGGCTGGATATTGACTTTGGGCTCCGTAACCAGATGATTTAGCGACACCCGGGACTGGCGATTCATCCGCGCGACTTGGACCCCCAGTTTGATAGACAGAACGCGACGAAGAAACAGGAGCTTGGCTGAGGGGAGTGGGGGCTTCACTAGCAAATCTCTTCCGCGGTGGCTGTGGTTCCTCAGGTTCATCATTAAGAATACTCATGATGTTAGAGCGCTTAGCAGGAACATGACGCGGCGCCGACTCGGGTGCCGGGGTGACACTTGAGCGAGAAGTCGCATCTTTGACAGGAGAGAGAACAGGGCGAGGCGATTGGGAGTGACCCATAGGCTGACCAGGAATCGAGTAGTATTGCCTTTGACCGAAAGGATCTCGGTGAACAGAAGACAGCTCAGCTTCGGGCCTCGATAATTGAGGTGGTGAACCAGGGGTTTGCGCAAGGCTAGGATGGCGTGAGTGGGAGGTAGGTAGAAGAGATGGTGGCTGTTGAGCTGACATGAAGGGATCCATTCGCGCTAGCTCAGGGGGGATCGGGCCACCAGGAGCGTGTCGCGAGGAAATCGGTATTTCTTGGCCATGGGCACTACCATGTGGCAATAAGGAATTTTCCCGGCCTTTGTCTGTGAAGAAACCTAGAGGAGGGCCTGATCTCCGATGGGGCGGCGCAGGGTTTCGCATTCCTCGGGTACTATCATCCCCAAGAGCAACAGGTGCACCAGGCGTGCCGGAAGCTTGTGCCAGGGGAGGATAATGAGCCGAACCTCGCTCGTTCTCCAAAAGCGATCGTCCGGGCATAGGCATGGGTTGAGGAGACATTGCCATGCCCTTGTTCTTCGCCGCAAATCGAGCTTCGTCGGCCTCCGCGATCAGTTCACCATGAGGGGCAAGCGGACGAGGTACTATGGTTGACGGAGTTGCCTCGTAGCGACGCTTTGGCGCGACACTTGGAACAGGAAGAGGGCCGGTTGCTTCGCCACGAGCTTTCTTATCTTCTGCTTGCAACATGGTGTCTTCGAAATCTTTCTGACCGGCTTCAAGACGACGTTGGTAGTGGTTTTTCACCTGAAAGGCATTAGTGATTGTTCAGAAATCTCACAAATAAGGCAAAGCTGCCCACTGAAGTACGAGTCTTACCATGACTGTGGTTTTTGTTTTCATAAAATTCGAAATCCCTTCGAAGTCGCGGCCGAAATGAGCCAGCAGCCGTGGGAAGTCGCGCTGTTCCGGGACAGACCAATAACTGGTAGGCTGCTGAGAGCCGTAGCCAATTTCAGTTTGTTTGGACGCCAAAGCAGGGTCGACCTCAGTAGACTCAAAAATGTATCCTTGAAGAGCCCCATCCTTGCCTCTCCCGCCGCGTGCGTTTCTTGGTCGAGGAACACCTGTCTGAGGGTCTTTCTCGCTCTTCTCTCGGTCAGAAGGGAACCCGGGATCGACCATGGCCTCCGCACCCAGTTCATTCTTTGGATCTTGAGGAATTGGGATACCCCCTTGCGAATGTTGCTGTCCCTGGGCTCTGGGATCCTGTTGAGAAGTCTTGCCACGTCGAGCACCACCACGGGTCCCGGTAGTTCGAGCACCTCGCCGGGCGGCGGTCTTCTCTACCGGTTCGCCAAGATCTCTAGCTGTCTGGCCACGGCGAGCAGCAGGCAATCCCTCGGGTTCATTCGTTCCATCACCGAAAGTAGGCGCTGCAGCACGGCGGGGACGTCCAGTGTCGGTGACAGGCGCAGGATCTTCATCGCCATCAACATCAGGCTTAACCACCCCAAGGTCAGCTATCAGAGCATTGGACTTCGGGCGAGAAGTTTTCGATCGCTGAGTCCTCTTTGCCTTGCTCCATCGCTTGTTCAGCTTGGCCTTGTATTTGATCTCCTCCTTAGTGAGATAGTAATGAAGAATACACTGTCGGAAGTCCCGATTAGGCAAAGCTTCAGCAATCTTGCCCCATCTCTTGGGATAAGTCATAAACGCATCGGTGAAGATTTCGTGCTCTTCCTTGGTGAAGTCGTTGCGCGGTGGCACAAAGCCGAATACTGCCATTGCATCTTCGCAAGGGATGGTATTGTTGACATCCTTGAAAATACGGGCCTTTTCTTCTTGTGGCTCAAGCATATCTGGGATGACAGCCTCGCGCAACAAGTCTGGACGGGCAGTGGCCATTTTCGTCCTGCGACGCTCGAGTTCTTCTTGCGCAGAGATTTCAGAGGCTTTGAGCGCATTGAGGAAGTCTAGCTCACTGTTTCCCTTGTATCGGCGACCTTCTCGCCCCTCGCGCCCCTCTCGTGCCTCAGGCATCACCAAGGGCGTAATTGGCACACTCGGAGGTGGTGGAGACGCGGGAGCAGGCGTCATGGGCTTAACCTTTGTTCGATCAAGCTCCCATACAGCCAAGCGCCATGGCTTGTAGTGGGCCATATATTCTTTCCGGAGAATTGCATTCTTCTCGGCAATCTCCTTGTGTCGCTTGGAAAGCTCGCTTGAGAAAATAGACTTCAGATTGTCTTGCGTGGACACATTATCATGGAATACTTCCATTTCAGATATAGGAGTTGGTGGGCCTGAATTCAGGAACGGCAAGTTGTCAATTGAAATGTCAGAATGCTCGACAGCCGGTGGAATGACGGTGCCAGAGATGGGCTCGGGCTGACTTTCCACAGGCTCTGTAACAAAGCTAACGACACGGTCATTGCTGCGTCCATCAGAAGATGCGGTCTCCTCTACTGAAGGAACGAGAGGGGGTTCTGGCTCCTCCAAATCCACCTGAGAGATTCGACCAAGGAGCTGGATCTTCAAAAGAAGAGCAACAATGGTTGGATCTTCAAGCGGGGATGATGGTAGCTCGGACCGAAGAAGATCCATATCCTTTTCGAAGCTGAGCTTCCGCTTCTCAAGGTATTCTTGCGTGAAAACTTCATTTTCATCCTCTTCGTCGGTTGATTCGAAGTCGACGAGAGTGAGAGGATCTTTTGAGTCTTCCTGCTTCTCTTCGGTCGTTGCTGTGACCTTTCCCTCAGCTACTGACTCGGGAGGTGGGCTGGTTCGAATCGGAAGACTTGTTGAAGACAAGATGGGTGATTTGGCGTCCTGAATATTTTTCTCAGACTGAGGAGAGGCAATCGGAGGTTCTTTCGTATCATCTGAGTTCTTTGGAGGTGTAGGTTGCTTCTCTTCAACGGGTCGTTCATTGGGCTGCGAGGCTTCTTCGGGCTCGTCGGGTTCATCAGTGTCCTTCTTGGGTGGCATGGCAGTTGCAGATGGAGCACGGCCAAAGCTGGGTGGCGTCCAGCGTTTACCAGCCCTGTTAGAACCACGCGGTGAAGATCCCAAGCGTGGTTGCGTATATGCACGTGGGCCGATCGGGATGTTCGAGGGTTGCATCCGAGGGGAGATGGATGGTTCCCGCGAATGCGCGCGGGGTGCAGAAGGGGGAGGTCTTGAAAAGGTAGGAGAAGCATTTAAAGAAGTTGACCTCACAGCAGGTATATGAGAGTCGGAAGTGCCAGTAATCGACTCTCGCTTGGTCATGGCAATTGGCGCTGTTGGAGGAGATCGTTCAGGTATATGAGCAGGCGCTTTAACAGTTGGAGCCGGTTCATCTTTAGGGCTGCGAATGTTAGGTATACTGGCACGGTCCGATGCCTGGAAAGAATCAATTCGATCCGCCTTTGGTCCAGTTGGAGGCTGCACTGGTGGTTTGGGTTGTCGCTGAGGCTGTGGCTTTTCGGCCGGTGCGGGTCCGTCGCTTGAGGCTCGAGGTTCCTGCGCGCTTTTTAGCTGCGCCAAAGGTGGAATGGGAGCCGAAACAGAACCAAATGCAGGCACCTGAGGGGCTGAAGGAGGCGGAGAGTTCTGGCTCATAATACCCAAATCTTTTGGTGGTTCAGGTCGGGCAGCAACTGGTTCTGAACGTTCGCTATCCCGTCTGCTTTCAGGTCCTGTGGCGGTAGAGATTGTTGAAGCTTTTCGTGACTGATCTGTATTAGGTTGATCAGGGGCTCTATCAGAGCCTGGCGCTGAGGGACCGGCAGAGGAAATTGATGCCGAGGGTGGCCCTGTGACGCCCCGGTTGTCAGCTCGACTCGGAGGCCGGTCTCTTTTCCAAAGTTCAGAAGGGCGATCGCGGTCATCTCGGCGCGGGTCCCAATCGTCTCGTCGGTCAAATCGATCTCTTCTGTCAAATTCGCGTTCTCTTTCTCTTTCTCTCGGGGGTTCTCTTTCTCGCTCGCGCTCTAGAGGACGATCTCTGTCGATGAGACGATCACGGTCCATATCACGGTCACGAACATCGCGATCCCGTTCTCGTTCTCGTTCGCGATCACGATCCATGGGCAAACGGTCACGGCCACGATCTCGCCAAGTATCACGAGACCGACTACGTCGTCTAAATGAGTCGCGGTCGTCTAGGAATGAGGGACGTCCTCGTCCTCGACCTCCATCCCAGTCACCTCGGCCGCGGCCGCGCATTCCACCTCCGCGGGGGTGAGGACCACTAGAAGGAGGGCCATCAGGGCCACCGGATGAAGCTGATAGAACACTATCACGAGAATTGCGGCGCATGCGAGGATCCAGATCACGAACCGGGGGGTCTCTTATATCACGGAAGTCGCGCGTGGGAGACCTCGAGCGGCCTCGGCCAAAGCCTATACGGTTATCGCGGGGGTCAAAGTCACGATCTCTCCGAGGCCAGTCTCGGTCCATGTCGCGGCGGAATGGCGGGCCATCGCGCGAATCACGAAATTCACGATCACGGTCGCGGTCACGGTCTCGGGGATCCCGATCGCGCGGATCGCGGTCTCGAAAGTCACCGCGGCCATATCCACGACCACGGCCGCCCCCAAAACCGCCTCTGGGGGAATCAACAAGGGCGCGTGGGCCGCGTGGCGGCTCTCTGCCAAACGGCGGGCTGGTGTCGTCTGAACCTCGAGGGCCAGCTGGTGGGCGTCGGTCGAAGCGTGGAGGCGAACGGTCGCGGGAATTAAACCCGGACGGTGGATGAAATCGAGACATTACCAGGTCATGCTACGCGATGACCTGATAGCTATAGGCAAGGCAGGAATGCAAGACTCGCAGAAGTCGAGGCTCTCCCGATCCAGAACCACGGGGGGCGTGCACGTGACCTGCACGGGCCACGGGGAGGGCCCGATGGGGAAAGGCGTGGTGGATCTTCAATTGTCAGGGACATCTTCTACACACTATTATGTATACTAATGAGCTACACTTTTACCCTCAGTTCTGAGTTCATGTTATTTATTATTGTGAGCCTTGTGATCTTATCAGCATAGGAACTAATCCGAAAGTTGATCTCTGCCCTGGATCCCACGATCCCACTCGCAACTACTTGGTGGCTGAAACCTCGGCTGGATCGTGGCTGCCAATCGTGGCTCGTGAGGCTGTCAGGCCGTTAGCTTCATAGAACCCACTTGACTCTACTCTTCCAGCTTGCCCACCTAATTGATCACATAGAGCTGTCCTTACTTTTATCGAGGTTAATTCCTCTTTTTTTCACCCTTTTTTTGTCTCTTTTCAAATGCGATCATTGGCCTTTGCTTGAAGACCAGGAACTACGCCAACAACAATCATGGCTAGACCGCCAAGCGCTTTTTAATCCTGGCGACAACTATGCCCCCAATCAGTATTTGGAATATGTGACATGCCAGATCTGGTTTGATGCCAGCTGATGTCACGACACAGCAAGCGACCACCCGAGACAGCATAGACAGCGTTCCGCAAATGTGGACTTGTCGCATTTGAAACGTGCCAATTTTTGGGATGATAGCAGAAGCTGGGTGAAGCTGTGTGAATCCGTGTGACCCCCCGAACTACACGCGCCTCTAATAACCCTTGCGGTTCTCCAGGGGTTCTTCAGCAGCATCCGTGAGACGAACAATATAATTAGATCCAACAAGCGCGGGGTCCTCGCCAATCACGGCGCTGTAGGCGAGTCTGACAACAAAGCGCCGCCGATTGCGGCTTTGGGCGTTTCATCCCTGGGCGAAAATGCGGGTCGCTTTGATGCTGCTTTAAAGCCTTGTCTTCCCCTGCATTGTCACCTCCATCTCCCAAACTTCCAGGATGGGCCTGCTGGATCGAATCCGGGCCCGGCGTAGTGGGAGTGCGATCGAACAGCCCGAGCTGTCATCGCCGCCCCGCTCGCCAGGCTACGACCTGACTAGGAAGCTTCCCAGGCCGGTCCTCGCGCGCATCTTCGCCGCGGTCTGCCCCCATGCGATCGATTACTCCTACGACACCTCTGAGGAGTCCATGAGCGATGGCTGCATGCTTTGTGACATGCGCGACCTGGCCCACAGTGCCCAGGTATGCAAGCGCTGGTTCCTAGAAGCACGCGCGCTGCTGTAAGACTCGCTCATTCCCCGCGCTCTCCGACCGTCCGCCTCTAATTCTCGCACCAGATACGCAAATGTTCGCATCGACCCTGTCCACTACTGCGAACTCGAGTTCGAACTCGCCGCTAAGCGCAAACGCCGCTCGTTTTTCGACCGCAATGGCGATCCCATTGATGCCCCACAGGTCCGACTCGAACTGTTTATGCGCTCGGTTCGTGAGTCGCAGGGCCTCGCAAATATGGTCTTGTCGCTGAGAATGCCATACATGACCCGCGAAGCCAACAAAGCCAACATCGCTCGCACCATATCCGTGCTTCCTCATCTGCGTTATGTCGATCTCCCCTCCGGACTATATGCAGACGAGTCGTCTTGTATTGCCCTGAAGCAGGAGCTGATGGTCCGCTGTCCTGACATCCGACGGATGAGTTACCATAATGGCTCCGAAGGTAGCTTCGCACGACTTGTCGGATCGCAATTATGGATGAACTTAGAGAAATTAGAGATATCCGGGTTACACGTCGAGGGTCCGATTCTCCGCAACGGTCTTGCTTCATTTCCAAGACTACGCGAAGTGACTCTCGCCGAAATCCCCTGGCTTGATGACTCGGCGTTTGCCGTTGACTCGCCTCTGCCTCCTTTCCCAGCTGTGCAGCAGCTCACCATCCGAGATACCCCCAACGTGACGGCAAGCGGGCTTGCCGAGCTTCTATCTTCTCCTGCCATTCGATCGAGTCTACGCTCGTTATCTCTCACGTCGACGGGTGTGCATCCATCGACTGTTCACAACATTCTTTCCATGGCTCCGCGCCTACGCAGTCTCTCAATGATTCAAGACGTCTCGCGTTCATTTCCTACAGAGCAGATTCCACCTCTGGCATCAAGGTCACTTCGTCTGCTCCACTACGAAATCACCTCAGAATCAGAGATGCATGGACTGCCTCCGGCAGCAAAATCCTACTACACCTACCTAATTTCATCTCTCATGGCTCGATCTTTACCGGCACTTCGTGATCTTTACGTGCGGGATTCACAATTCCCAGATACACTATTACTCGCACCCCCGCCGCGTCTATTTGGAGGAGGCGAAGATGGGCCGCAAATGGTAGGTGGAGGGCTTGCCCAGCCATTGAACGTGTACAGCAAGGGTCTGGATGAGCTGGAGTGGAACTTCACTCCATACGAGCCCGAGTCAGCATGGAAAGGAAATAGTGGAACCAAGACCCGGCCTGTGAGCTTCCAAGAGGCACATCTGAATCGGTCATGGGGTGGAGAAGCACGAAAAAGTGTGCTTGTAGGAAATGGCTTTGGTGGATTCCTAGCTGTGCCGGAAGACGATGGACGGCCAAAGAGTAGCGGTGGATACAAGCGATCTAGTCGACAAGACCTTTGGCGTTAATGGGCAGCATTGCATAGTGAGAACCTTGGAAAGGGGATTGTACATGGAGATCATGGGCCATGACATATATCTCATGATAATTTCCATTTATATTCTTGGGCTTCGTCTGTAGTAAATTGCCCGCTATATCCTGTATGATGCAAATAATGTACAAATCTATCCTCAAGTTGATTCCTCTCCTTCCGGCCAATTAGGGGGAAGGGTGGTGCTACCGGGCCAGACCCATTGCTTCTGCAGATCTTCCGGCGTCATATCGCAGTAGCCATATGTCTCACAGTAGCAGGTGACTTCGTCGAGGCAAAGCTGAGCGTCTTTTCCAAACATAACTACAGAACAAATTAGTAAACCATCAGCAGCCAGGAAATCCAAAAGGACAACTTACTATGCCATGAGTATTCAAATATACGACCACTCGTCGCATTATCCAATTCAACGTCAATTAACCATTGGCGATAGCGCTCATAGTCCTGCTTCGGCCTTGCGCGCACCGCCTCGCGCGATACGGCAAACTGGCTGCAACAAGGGACGCCCACGATCTCTGGAATCTCCTCATCCGGGAAAAGCTCCTTAAAACGATCCGGGTATTCAACGGCCGTAGCATGAACGGGATCAAATGGTCTTTCACGGAAGTATCGGCCTGGTTCGAGTTCGGCCGGGCAGCCGATTGCCCAGACGCAGCGCAGGTTCACATAGCCTGTTTTCTTGACGTGGCGGATTTGGAGATCGTTGATAGAGATAACGGAGTCTAGCGTAACATAGAGAATCAGAATTAGTGTTCTTCAATTAGCGAAAAGAAAAAGGGAATAGACATACCGTATAATGGGTTATCATTGTGCCATTGGTAGCGACCTCCGTGCATCATGACCATAACCTCCGGCAGAGTGTCGTAGCGGTCTATAAGATATCTGCTCGACGAATTGATTAGTACTGATCACTTTTCGCATAGCACATAGCACATACGTAAGGTAAACCATCGCCTCGTTTCCTTTATTATGCGGAACCGTGAAATTAGTCTCGGTCTTATCGGCATCAGCGCGATAGACATTCGTCGTCCATTGCGACACATTCCGATCGAGCCAAGACATATCACTCTTGCGCATAGCAGCAATGACCAGCTCCTTCTCAGGAACCGCGCCATCGCCCGCAGTGGTGCCGTTCCTAGTGGTATTCAAGCTTCCCAGAACCGGGAAATGGGCGGGCGGCTCTGCCGCAGGCTCCTTGGCGCCCCCCAACCTCCACGGCGACACGGACTCCAATGAGCCATGATTTAAGACAAGTTGGTATGAAAGTAACAGGGCAATAACGGCCAGCGCCAGATATACAAAAACGCGACTGCGCCCGGGCGCGCCGGCCTCGCGGGGCGGGCGGAATAGAGACCAGACTCTGTTCATGATACGGTCATCGTTTTAGCCTGGATCGAAGACGCAGTGATCTCGGGCAATTTAATCTGGAACGTGGGACACGACCTCAAATATGCAGGAGCAGCAGGAATGCGAATATTTGCAGAACAAAAAAAAAAGAAGGAACTGACGTCGACGAGAAAAGGAGGGCCCGCGGTCAACGGGTTTGGGGCGTCGAACTTCGGGGCCTTCCCATGGATTAATGGAGTAAGGATCGGGGGGGTTGACGAAGCCGCTGGCGATTGCCTGGTTCTCTCTCTGGAACCAGACACACGCACTAGGCCACGCCACTAATTGGCCCCAGGCAGACAAAACTGGAGCCGCTGTCTCGCCTCGATAGACACGAGGGACCTGCACGAGGGGCCTGAGGATTGGGCTGAAATCGAGATCAATTCCAGATCTCGGGCCTGGCCTCACGAGATATCTGCAGTAAGCAGACTTTATACTCGCACATCCCTCAGCTATCGTCAGCTTTGTTGAGATCTGAAAGCGGCCAGCTTGGGGCTGATGTGACGGAGGCGCCGGGATGTGGGTCTCTTTAAGTCCGGGCCTGTCTTGCCAAGCCGCGATATACAAAGTACGAAACAGTGGCGGTAGACAAGAGCGCGAACAGTGCCAGTAGAATCCATGGGATCTGAAGAACATTTCTTATCCTGGAACGACAGGGCGATTTCTTCGAAGCCGGGGTAAAGCCAACAATTTGATTATATTTAGATCATACCTAGGCAACGCAGAACTTGAGTGATGCCGTCAAAGATATACTGGTTTCAAGTCGTGAGCACAAAGTCCATAGGATAGTTTTGTATCAATAGAAGCAATAAAAATACAAAGCTCTTATAGATGGCCATCATAATATCTATGGACTGGAAGTACACTACATCTTATCCAGGACGTTCACAGTGTACAAGAAAGAAATCGAACATGATCACGAATATGGTGACTTCCAAGGTTTCACGGACAGGATGATTGTTGCTCTAGTATATGCAAGTCACTCTGAATACGAAGAAATCCTAGTTATAGATAGAGGATGTAGGACCTCTCAATTCTGCGGGGGCCTCTTCATGTATCGAAATGTATAGTATCCCCACCGTTCTAATTTCCCTTCCTGATCCATAGCCCCTGTAGACGCATATTGGTCCAGATCAACACAAAGAGACCCAACAACCTCGAAGCCATGCTTGTGGTACATCTTCCATGCACCTTCAGATGAATGTACCCAGATGAAAACCCGGGCACTATCCGCCTTCTGAGTACCCCATTCCAAAAGAGAGCTCCCAATGCCCATTGATTGCCATTCTGGTGCTATGCAAAGGGAAATAACAAACATGCATTTGGTGCCTGGCGGCATGAACCTTTCCATCCAAGATTGGAGATCAGCGCTCGTGAGATTTTCAAGCTCTTGGACCTTTGCATTTTTAGGAGTAGAGATCTCGGGTCCTGCCCGTTGATCAGAAACCTCGGTGGTTGCTGGTTTTGCCTCTAAAGAGGATTCAGATTGGCATTTCAAGGCGGACTCTTCTAATTCGTGACGGATCCTTGTGATTTCCGCAGCGTCAAACCCCCGAAAGCCCCAAGAAACCCAGCCCGCTATTTTCCCGGAGGAGGCATCAACAGCTTTTAGTAGTACAGAATTCGGCGACTCAATCTGTCGCGCAAGATACTCTTTCATTGAGCTCTCATGGTCGTAAGCCTTAGCGCCCTGGCTTTTCATTTGTGTATGTCGGTCGTCGAGAAACGAGTCAGCGGAAACCTTCGCCAGCGTCGGTACATCCCCGATACAGGCCTGAACAACGAAAGTTCTATTGGCCGAGCTCATGATCTCAACAAAGTTACGTGATTCAATCATATAAAATGCCCTAGTCGCACTTGAATCGAAGAACTTCAGTTACGATATAATAAATAAGGCCCCAACCCTGGAAAAGGCTAAACCTAACTAGGACCCCGCAAGGTCAAACTCTATCATACGTTTCAAATGTTTGCTTCTGCATGATCATGAGAGTTCCATAGTTTAATGCGATGAGCAAATCTATACACTACAAAATTATATTCGAGAATCAATTCATCATGTTGAGGTATATATGGCGTTCTATAAATGTGACTGGGGAAGATCCCTTACTACCATGCGTCTATCTCTGCAGCAAAAGTAAGTGGTACCGAAAGTGTGAAATCAACCTTGGAAAAAGAAACATAAGCGCCCAAGACTTACATGTATAGGCTAGGGCTCGCCTGCCCAGCCCGCCCACGCGAAGATGTCTTCCCTGAAGCAGGAAGACATGACATAGAGCGCCTTCAAATCCGCCGAAGCAGCTTTATTATATTTCGGATCACTTGGAGTATATGTATCTCCCGTTTCTTCACAACGTTCAGCCATGGCAGGTAAAATAAAATGCTGCCTGTAATCTGGTATAGTTCCAAGAGTACAAGGTCCGCCGTTTTGATCTCGTCTCTCATGAGGAAATTCGTAGACGTTGATGACGGCCCACTCCAAGACTTTGAGTGGTGCGCCTACTAGTGATCCAGCAAAAGCTTTCATGGCATACGTTTGTAGACCAAGCATGTTGAGATATCGGCCGACGTGGAACATATCAAGGTGAGCTTTCAAAAACCGACACCAATTGTTGCAACCCTCACACTCGGAATTATCAATAGTAAATGTAATAGGGTATCGATAAATGTCCTCAGATAGGAAGGAGTAGTGGTTGGTCCAGATATAATCGGCGAGCTTCGCTAACTGCATACCGTGAATTGGGCCAGGTGCAAACTCATAACCTTCTAGATGTCCGGACTATTGTGTTGAGTTAGTCATATTTTCTTTGATCAAGAAGACTAAGAAACAGAGAGAGACTTACATTCTCATGATACTGAGCAAACCCCGGGATTACTCTCGCCATGTCAGATGTGCGAACCAGGTGGGTTGCGCCTGCGCACGTCAGAGCGTAATCTGGTGGATGTAGCTGGCATTTTCTATAAGAGCGAGTTAGTAATGGATATTCACTTAAGATATTTTTACTTACTGTGAACGCGCCTCCGCGATCCTCGCGGCCCTGTTCTCCCGAGGGGGTGGCATTCTATGGGCGGCAGGGCGTGCGTGGGCTTGGCAAAATGATTCGATTTCGTATGGAGCTCCTCTTGTCATGTTGGATGGTTGAAATGAGCTTTTTGGAGTTAGTAAATAGAAATGTGTCTTAGGATTTAGGGTTTCAGACTAATGCTTCGTTGTATTCGAAGAGTGATGCCCGAACGAGCTAGGGAGGAGGAACTCTACACACTATATACTTCTATTGTTTTTTCCCGAGGTCAGATTCTATTCGAACAATTGGATCAAAGCATGATGGAAAATCTGCCATATAAAAGAAATAATAAAATTGAGGCAATTGAAGAGGCAATTCAAGAGGCAATTCAAGATAATACATAGAGGCTTTTAGTGTCATAAAGTAATTGTGTTCTTTGCTCCCTTTGGGCTACATTAAGGAATACAATGCATTGTAGAGCGCATTAATTTGCCGCAAAAGCTAGAAACAAAATTAGCCAAAGTTTGCTCTTTGTTGCTTCTGTTTTGGGGAAAGCTTAATTCAATTTCAATGCCAACTTGTTTTTTTATTGCCATCGAAGCTCAAATCCTCGCCACTACCGTAGTTGAAGTAAGAATATTATCGTCGATAACACCCATACAAACATATCTCTAGAGTCCCGCATATTGAATTATTTTGCGGTCATTGTCTTGCAATGCGAGTCTTCAGCACTCGCCTTTGACGACTAAGACAGAAACATCGTGACTTTCCAAGGAAACACTATGTTCCTTTTCAACACATCCCAGATCCTCGCCCGACCAGGTATCTATGACCTGATATGAATCAGAACCGCTTTTCAGCTCAGGAATCTCAGTCCAGGTCGCGGTGCGAGTATCAGTGGTATTCCCGGAATTGAACATCAGAACCAAAGTTCCCTCCAACGTAGAAGACGGCCCTGACCAGTACTCTGCCGGATGAGCTGGGTCAAAGGTCCAGTCAGGGTTGTATCCCCACTTATAAGGATAGGCTGGGCGTCCAATAAGCGGATCTTGATGGAAGTCAATCAAGGCTTTGTTTTTGAAAACAGCAAGAGTGTCGTTGGAGATGGCGTCAAGCTAGAATAGACGTCAGAGCTTTCATAACATGGTAGTCAGTTGTATAACTTACAGCAGTGCCAATGATCAAAGGCGACTTCATCACAGCCCAGAGTGCAAAGTGTGCTCTATTCTCGGCGCTTGTGAGATTACCGTTTCCGACCTCTAGCAAGTTGGGTACTAGTTAGTTACAACCCTTTGAAGCAAGCTTGGATCCTAAGCCTTGATAAACGGTATAAGGGGCAAGGTAATGTAGACTCACCGAGCATGTCTGGGTCTGGATGACCCCAGAAGTCGACATAGTTCATCAGAAAGCTATTTTCATTGGCGATCTGAGCAATACGAGACCAGTCGGCTGGTCCATGAGTTGTTAGCTGGATTCAGGAAGCATATAGAACATAGTTCTCACCGCTGATATCTCCAGTTGTACGCCATGAGTTCCCAGTGTTATTTCCCCACTCATTCACGTCGGCATTGCCCCAGTCACAAAGAGAGTAGAGAATTGTTCTGTTCTGGGCAAGCAGAGCATCACGCATCTGCATGTAACGAGTAGAGGTATTCGACCTGATGATTTTTTTTAGCATAAAATACAATAGAAAATGAATTCTCGAGACTTACTCAGCCCAGTTGTAGCCCTCAGGGGCAGGATTTTCAAGATCAGGACAAGTGCCATTTGGATTCTGCGCACTCGATCCGTCAGGCACACAAGCGTTATATTTGTCGGTCCAGTTACTGGGAACGCCACAATTGTCGTATTTCAAATCTGACTCGTATTAAAAAGCAGGCTTTCCTAAGTATGAAGTCTCACTTACAGTCAATACCCCACTCTGCAAACGATTCTGCGTCAATTTTCTCATAGCCGAGGGAGGCAGGGTATCCTGCACATGTAGTCTCTCCAGCACCTTCCTACAGTCAGCATGTGTATTCAAACTTTGTAGGGCATGTCCCAATCTCACTGCTGTAGATGCCGATTTTTAGGCCCAAATCATGAATTTGTGATGCAATCCCCGATATACCACCAGGGAACTTGCTAGTATCAGGGACAATGCGGCTCGTCGTTGTGTTCCGGACGCCCTTGACAGACCAGCAATCATCAACTTGCAGAAGTAAGTAGAGTGGTCTCATCAAGATATTAGGTCAAGATTTTCACATACTGTTTACGTATTCGTATCCAAGATCTTTCAGCCCCAGATCAATCATCTGGTTGGCCGCTGTCATGATTGCAGACGCATTGACATCGCAGGCAAATGCATTCCACGAGTTCCAGCCCAGAGCTGGCAAACGGCCCTGATACGCGTGTTAGCCAGCAGCGATGCATTTCGCCCTTCTTTCCAGGAAAACATACTACATCGTTCTTCCGCACAAGCGCGTGCGCAGACGGCAAAGCCGCTAAAATAGCCAACGAGACGAACATGACAACCAATTGGTCAGAAAAAGAGAGCTACTGCACATCGAATCCATGATATCTCAGGCTTTTGAATGTTTACTTTCCGTGCGGGGGAATGCTGTAACCCTGGGGGAGCATGCCGATCCCTTACGCACTGGCGCGCCGAGTCCCTTTACATTGGTGCAAAAATCTCCGTAAGTAGCTCGGAGTACTAAAACACCGAAATTTAAAAGGCTAGACTTGTCTCCAGCGTAGTTTCGTACTACTTTCAGAGTTCTGGGTCTTCGTATAACCCCATACGGCATTCTAGGGAAGAATATCCCAGATTAGATTGCGGGGTGGGGAGGGGATTGGCGGAGAAAAGTACTACGGTTGCAGCTCGTTTGTTTTTTTAACTCATGATACATTTCTATCGTAAAATCGTTACTCATACAATAGACAGCGAGGGGTCTGTGAAAATCCCTTTTGCGCCGTCGCAATGCCATGCACAAATTGCATGGAGAAGCAAAATGCTTATTTTTTCCCTTGACCAAGGATAAGGGCTCGAGCTTTATGGGGCTCCATGTCAAGGACAGTAATGAGATATTCGATACTAGATTTAGTTAGCGATAGAGGTTGAAGACAAATTTCGGGTTTCCCTGACTTACCTTGCCTCCGAAGCGAGTCGGCGCTTCTCTTCTTGGAACTCTTTTTGGCAAACGTCCCAAGTCCCGGCTCGTTCATCCGGCAGGACCGTCTTGACGCGAATCTTGAAATCTGCACTGACAGGCCGATGATCGGAGGCTCGGACCTCGTGTCGACGATAATTAAGTTGCTTGACCCGGCCGAAGCCACGGTAGAGAATGCGGTCACACCAAGCCGGAGATCGCTTTTTCTCGCTAGAATCGTACTCGTCACTCCCAACGTCGTATTTATAGGTTGGGGCAAACGTGATTGGAGCTTCTGTAAAGCAACGGAGTCGGAAGCCGGGGTTTTTGCGTCGAGAAGCCAGGAGTTGGTCTCGCTCAAGCAATTTAGCAAGGTTGTTCTGCCGGATAGCATTGATGATGGTGTGGCGCGGAATAGCATCAATACGGTAGTTCAGATCTCCATTCAAGATGCAGACTTCGTGGTCCATGATCATTGATCCGTCACCGCCACTGGCGTACTGGTCAATCCGCGTCAAGAGACTGGATTCGTGGGGCAGACATTCTGCTTCTAGAATGGCTGCTATATCGTTATTCCGGTGTGCTGTTTGTGTTTGACCGGCTGCGAGATGACAGTTGACAAAACACATTGAGGTGTCATCAAGGACAAATCGAAAGATGAGAGCTCCCTGAGAAGCAAAAAGGCACGTTAGTGAATGTGGAGTATTGGTCAATTAAACGACGGACCTTATTTCCATGCAGACCTCCCATGCCTCTCTTGATCTCTGACGCGTTGATACTCTTAATGCTATGACGCTCCTTGTGTTTGACAAAGATACAAGTGAAGAGACCGACCATGTTGGCAGTATGAAGCAGGACATAGGATTCTTCGAGAGGCATACACTCATGAAGAACTCGAGTCAAATGATCTATCCAAACCCGATATTGTCGACTCATGTGTTCCTTCTCTCCACTGTCTTTCTTTTTGCTGCCAAGCAAGAAGCTCTCTGTGTGCGTTATTAGCCAACATGAAATTTCAAAGTATAGGTATAATTGACTGACTGGCTGTGATCTTCTTATTTTCGAGGTCAACCAATTCCTGGAATCCAAATACGATGATATCTGGAGGTTCTTCTGGATGGAGGGCATCCCGGAAAAACTCGGATGATCGCACACTACCAGGCGTGGAAGCACCAGCGTTCCAGGTCACCACAGAAGTCTTTATCTCTCTGAATTTGCAGAAGTCGACATCCTTTGTGGACATTCGAGAATCTGGAGACAAATGTTAGAGCATGCCATGCAGAATAGTTAATATCTAAAAACTTACCAAGCCAATCATCTTCTAGCATACCGTCCCATAGACGAATGCAGTTATCAGCGCCCAGGGACGTGACTTGAAGACGGTTCATTGTCCAAACACCACTTTTGTCCAGCACGAAGCCACAGACAGGGTTTTCATGGGCATGCCAATCTTTCTTGACAGTCCAAGGCTTCGTCTTCACATCATAGACATACATCATCCCAGTTTTGTAGGCTGCCCAGAGATAATCTCCCACAAAACCAAGGCAATTGATTTTATAGACACTGACGTTGACGACCCCGACGCACGAATAGTCAGTCGACGAGCAAACTGTGACCTTGCCATCAGCATGACCCAAGTAAACCCGTCCACTGTCTTTTGTGGTATAGGTACCAGCAGTCACTTCCGACTGCATACTGATTGGCCGTTTGAGGATTTTAAACGAGACTTCGTCTTTTGCGTCGGGACGATAGATATAAACATCTTTGCCGGCAGCAAGCCATAGGGTGTCATCAACTATAATTGAGAAGGTATGACCACGCGCCACTCGCTCCGGCGGGTTGTGATAGCTGTATTGCAGATTTGGAATTCCAGTCTCGTCGGGCCTCCACACAAGCAGTCGTCCTTCATCATCGAGAGTCCACATTTCCTTTTTGTGACGATATATTTTGATGACCTCTCGGCGCGATGGATAGGAGCGACTTGAGTAGATGGATTGGGATTTGATGTCGACTTCATGAAGGTCGCCAGCACTTGTGCCGAGCCAAAAGCGCTGACCCTCCTCCTCTAGCGAGTTACCGGGCTTGAAGGCGAGTGAAAGACTCTTAACAGTCTCTCCATGCCCCAGACTCATGACCTGTTCGCCGGTGGTCAAATCCCATACTCGAGTCAAATATCCCGTGGTGCAAACATATTTGCCACAAACGTCAAGCACGCGAGTATCATAACGAGTAAATATCTCCCTAGGGCCTGTTTTATAGAATGGTGGACGCCGGTTTGCCTGTGAAGAGTCCGGATAGTCCGTGAGCGAGACTTGAGGGTCTTCAGCTGGTGCCTCTTCTTCTTCTGTGTCAGTTCGCACGATGCGGCGCTCTGGAAACGGCGGGGGCTGTGGCTCCGCATTCATAGTCTTCTGGCGCGAATGTTGAGTTGGTGTTTTCGGGGGTTCAGCAAAATGTTGAACTGATGGCAAAGGCCTATGCCCCGGGTTTCTTGGGCTTGGACCATTTGCAGCTATAGGAAGCTCCCGCGTAGGTGATCTTCCTTCTCTACGAGGATGTGCCGAGCTTGGAGCTGGCCTGGGTGGAAGACCGGGGCGACCATGCGGACTGTCGCTTCCCAATATTTTCTGAGTAGAGATCGGCGGGGCAGTAGATGACTCGTGAGGAGCCGAAGACGACGTAGGGATTTGCACCATCAAGGGCTTCGTTGCACGAGAAGGCTCCGGAATCGGTCGAGGGCGAGGGAAGCTTTGCTCCCTAAAGTTTCGTGCAGTATTCAATGCTTCAACTGACGGGCGATCATCAAATGAACGTCGGGAGGGTGGCTCTGTGATTGGACGCGCTGGAGGCAATGGTCGAGATGATATCTTTCCAGTCGACATCGGTTTAGGTGCGGGTTTTTCGGGGCTACTAGGAGGCGTGCTAAATGGGGATACGTGGTCCTCGGATGACTGGCGCTCTTGTTGTGGTGCCGCCAGAGAGCTGCGCTCGGCGTGAGACAGCGTTGGTGGTTTGACTGGAATTTTTGGTTTCGTTGCCCGATTTGCTGGTGGGGGCAGTGAGGTGCTTTTGAGCTTCCGGTCTGAAGGGCTGTCATTTCCATTCAGGGAAGATCCATTTGGAGACAAGCGGGTATGCTCGATTGACGGGGTAGAAGGACCGGGCTTCGGTGTCGTGGGCCGAGGGGGCGCTGAGGGAAAACTACTTGTAGAAGCCGATTGACGCATATGTTGGGCGATGAATCGGTGAGAGCTTTCATCGTCTCGCGGGGGCAATACAACGTTGCGCTCTTGGCTGCGTGGTGGTGATGCCGGAGAATGCACGGCTAAAGTAGGCGTGAGTTGCGGCGTTTCCCTCTGCATGTTCAAAGATGTCGGTCGACCTTGTCGGCTTCGTCCCGGCGAGCCCAAGCCTGGAGGCCCTAGGAAATGACCATTGGCATTATCCTGAAGACGACGCCCCTGTCGTTCCTCCAATGTCGGGCCCCATGGTGAGCGTGCCCGAGGTAAATCCAAGGAAGTCCGACTAGATGTCCGCGGGTCCTCGTTTCTTTCAGGGGTTCTTGATGTACGATTGAAGGAGCCATGAGCTGCTGCGTTCTGGTTCGGCAACGGTTGTTTATGTGAGAGGTTTTCGAAGTGTGACAAGAGGGAAGAAACCGGTCTCTATTGTTTGTAGTCTGTTAGCCTCGCCGCGTAGCACACATGGTACACTTCTGCACGCCTACAATGTGAGCTTCGTCACCGTTTTCAGCTTCCTTTCCCTCCATGACTATAGTCGGAAGTCTTTCACCGAGGCCAGCTTGGTGGATTGATCATAGACGGAGGGGTTGATTGAGGCTTGGACGCCTTGGCGGGTTCAGCGGGGGAAAGATGTATTGTGGGATGCCGGACGGAACGGGCAGTATATGATGACGCATGAACGGTGAAGACAAGAAAACAATAACACAAAGGGGGTGCAAGCGGCACCAAGGCCAAGGGAAAGAGAGGCTTCAAGATGGAGTCATGCGACAAGGAGAGTGAGAGTGAGAGTGCCGGGAAGGTGGAGGAACGGAGTGGTAGATCAGCCGGTCCTGCGCGCGGCGTTGTTCCTCCTCGGAGTCTCTTTTTTTGACTTCTCCAAATCAACGGCAAATCCCACTTCCCCAACCATGTGGTAAGAGTCACCCCTTGCTGTACACAATGAGGCCTGCTATGACCTCCTTGTGACTGTCCTCCACAGCTATGCTAACTGTCCATAGCAAACACATCCTCAACGCCCAGGTGGCCATCCGCTCTCCTTGCTGTACGTGCCACAGATAAATCACGATCCCTCACGATGCCTCTCCAGTCCGCAGACAACTCACCTATGTCTTTCTCAAGGCCGAAAATGGTTCGACTGTGCCGAGTGCCACCAAGAGCAAGAAGCCCACATGCTTCAAAAAGCACAAGAAATGGTGCGACCCCTATAAAGTCGTGGAAGGGTCAAGGACTCAATGGATGGCGCGGGTTCTAATATGGGATGACCAGATTTTTGCGTGTAAAAAGTGCAAGAAGTGCTTCCGCAAAGATGCTGCCGAGTTCGAAGACAGGTATGCACCACCTGCATGTGCATGTGCATGCGATAAACGCCTAGGGACTAACGGCTGGTCTTTTCTAGTGACGAATATTGCCCACATTGCGATAACCACTTCGTGATCGAGGCCGTTACACCCAAACCCAGTCTTCAGGTCGAAGGAGATGATGCCCGCATGGATAATCGGTATGTCCACAATCGGGCTCTGCTGTAGAGGCTTGGGGATATGTACTAACCACCACCCAGCATGCTTAAGGATGACCGCATCCAGCGCGACCAGGAGCGCTCTATCTTCAACTTCAAGGATTTATCGGACCGTTTGGGTTAAATTGAAGGTCATCCTAAAAGCAATAATTTTATGATGTTGATGATACAAATGCTACTTATCCGTTTCTCACATTCCCTCTGGCTACACGGGATAGTTCCCCAGTCGCCTTCACATACAAACACGTTCATACGCTCTATTCAGATTACTCTGTACATTACGAAACTACAATGGAAGACAGTGGATTGTAGAATATCGTGGTTTTGAATTCTCATCAAGAAAAAGGGACCAGCGCTACGGTAATTGACGTAAATGAAGAATCCCATAGACATTTGCAAACCAAATGCCCCTTATTCATCTCTACTCTGCTGACTCGCCACCACCGGGCCGGGTGAGGATGGCTGCGGTAGTAGTTCCCGTCCGAGTCTTCTTCTTTGCTGCCTCTTCCTGCTTCTCGGTCTCAATGCTCTTAACATAGGACTCAATTTGGTCGTCGGGCAGCATCTCGACACGCTTGCCGGGGGCCATAATGGCAACCTCAATGTTCTTAGCACCTGTCTGCACAACCTCCAGCAATGACTTGATAGTCAGCTGGATTGTCTGCTCGCGGTCCATCTCATCCTGGTGATTACGCTCGAGGAATTCGCGAACGGTCTTGCTGGATCGGCCGATGGCATTGGCTTTCCTATATTTTGAGAAAACAGTGTCAGATCATATAGCCCCATTGAAATATGACCTCTAAGATGTTGATGAAAAATACCATGCTGAGTAGATACCAGAGGGCTCGGTCTGGTACAGTCGAGGTGTACCGTCATTCTTGTCAAATCCAACAACCAGGGTACTAATACCAAATGGACGAACACCACCGCTCTGGGTATATTTCTGTTGCACGCTGGCAATGTGTTTGGTGATATATTCGATGGTGACGGGGTCTTCGACGGTCAGGCGGTGCGACTGGGCTTCTAAACGAGCCTTGTCGATCAGGATGCGGGCATCGGCGTTCAGACCAGCAAAGGCCAGGCACACGTGGTCATCTACCTGGGCGATCTTCGAGGGAGTAATGCGGGTATCTTGGAGTTTAAGAGCGGATCGTTTCTCGCAGCCGAGTACGACGATGTCCTTGCCTTTGACACCGACAGCACATGTTCCTATCGTAGTAACCCGGTTAGCGCTTGAGCCATTAAATGCAAACATTGTAGGCAGCAAGATGCCAGGCCTGTTGATTGAGATGGGAGTTCGTTGGGAGCCGTACCTCGCTTCACAGCCTCCATGGCATATTCAACCTGGAAGACGTGTCCATCGGGACTGGGAAGGGATTAGAAGATGAATCGTAGAGCTGGAGCTCGGTTGAAAGAGGACATACCTGAAGACTGGAAAGAGTTAGCATCATCTGTGAGATTCTGTTTCCAGGGACAGGAAGCTGGTCCTTGGAGAGCTAGCTGACTTACCTGAAAGAGCTCGGTCGTAGCCGGACATTGTGACGCAAGAGGGGTCGTTTCAGACGGGTATTCAAATGAGTCAATCACAAAGAGTCCCAGGATGCTTAAACTGAAGGGGAGAGGACGTGGAGACGGATGAGGGCTGGGTTAAGAGGAGCAATGCAATGGGGTGCGGCAGCAATGGCAGCAATCGGCGGGATCTCGGCGGGCGGTGGACGACGCGAAAGCGACGGCTGCCTTGGCGCTGCCGCGCGGTAGACCAGCTTATTGAGCAACAACATAGAAGAACAAAGATAAATCAAAGTAAGACTGAACCTGGCTTTCTTGCATCTCAGACTGGTCCAAGTCAGAAGTCTCATTATCTCACACAATTCAATTATATGCAAGAACGAACGCCTGACTGTCAAACACCCCACAGGAAGACATCATGCCATGACGCTAAATACAAGATGCTCAACTTTGACAGCTCCTACGGTTCAAAGCTGTAGGTTCCTAACTAAACACCTACGTACAGAGGTAATTGCTTTGTCCTTGTAATATGATATGTGAAAGCAGCATGGTTTTGATTGATGCCCGAACTCTATGTAACTCAAAGCTCCCTTTTGTGCACCGAGGGGAGGCTTAAGACAAATACAACGAAGAGTAAATGCAATCGTGGAATCGGCAATATAGACAGACCAATCTTTTTTATAGCATTCACAATGTCTGGCAGTCGGAACCAGCAGAGAGATTCTCGACAATGCCAGTGCAAGCGCAAAAGGAAATCCCCCAACACCCCCAACGGAGTCCGAACCATTGTATATCCCACCCGTGAGATCAATCCAAGAATTCTCCAACGCTTGCCATGACCCAACGCAGAAAGGGACCAAAGATCTAAAATGCAACGCAGGTCGAGTGCGCAACCCAGGCTCACAATGCGTTCGTTCCCATAAACCCACACAAGACGGCACCAGAAACCCACAACCCCAGATGAGACTGGGATGCCGCCGTTCAAAACAGAACAAGTAAACCAACCATGACCAAAGATAGACAAAGATGAAGATGAAAAATCGAAGGGGCAGTGGCACCCGCTGAACAATCACAAAGAAGTGAACCAGAAAATGACAATAGACAATCACAACATAATCAACAGGCCGGCGAGGCGAGAAATATCCCGAACCAACGACACACGCTACCCGCCAGCTCCTTCCAACCAGATGCACCGGAACCGCAGAATCCCTTATACAAATGCGTATCAACGAATATCAACCAACGCATATACCTGCCACAACGCAGGGCTGCAATATGGACATTGTAAGATGTGATCGCCCGCAAAACAGGGCTTTTACTAGGTACAATCACCTGCTTCATGCAGGTGACTTGTTAGCACCAGCCCCATTCCGGCGGGAGTGAGGATCGTCCGAGACGGTCAAGCCGCCAAGGCCGGTCGACAGGAAGGCAAAGGGGTCGCTGGCGGTCTCGGTGCCGTAGAAAGCGCCGTTGGAGGCGCTAGTGGATGGCACTCCGTGGTCCGCACCGGTGAAGGCTGCTTGGGTAGCCGGGTTGGCGAAAGAAGCAGCAGAGTGTGAGGTGCTTGAGGAACCGTATCCGGAGTTGACTTGACTCATGGGTGGGTAAGCAGCTGGTGTGTTGCTCAAGCCTCCACTAGGGAGGGCATAGTTGTTAGGAGGGCCACCAAACTGTTGGCTGAAGCCGCCAAATCCACCAGCCGCTGAAGCAAATGGGCCTGGGGCCGGGGTGCTGGCCATAGAGTTGGGGCCCATGCCGAACCCTGTGGGAGGATCCATAGAAGATGGGAATGCCGAGTCAGCCACAACGGCGGCACCAGAGCGAGGAGCTCCACAGCGAAGACAGTTGATGTTCTTCGCGAAGTTGTGATATCCACATCCCTCTGAACCACACTTCCAGTCACCGGCGCGGAAAGGTACCACGCCGCCGTTACCTCCCATGCCACGAGAGTGACCACCCATGCCGCCGTGGCCATGACCGCCCATGTGAGGGGGCATCATGTTTGGTGGACCGTAGCCATAACCGTAGCCCATTGGATCAGGGGCAGCGGCCATGGCAGGGAACGAGCAGCGGAAGCAAGCTGTGCGGCGCTGGAAGTTGGAGAAGCCGCACGATGGGCAGGTCCAGTCTCCAGGACGAGGACGGTTCTTTGACGGTGGGAAAGGAGTCAGGATCTCGGCAGCCCGATCCAGCACTCGGCTAGAAGAGGGCGAGACCTCAATTGCTTTCTCGTTGAGAGCCCGGCCGTTCATGCAGAGACTCTCGGCAGCCTATAAGGATGTCAGTAATTGGAAACTTTGGTTTAAGATCAACCACTTCGGTTGCTCCTATTCAATATAACGAACCTCTTCATGGGACGAGAAGACAGCAAAGCCAGTTCCAGTAGGCTTGTGCTGATCGGGAGTCCGCAGAGTCCAGAAAGCAATAGGACGACCGCCAAATTGAGTAAACCAACTCTCCAGCTCGGATTGAGTAGTATCGTGGGGAAGGCCACTCAAGTGAAGGACCTTGCTCCGCTCGGCGAGGAAAGCTCGAACGTCAGCATGGGCATCCATTGGGCGGGTAAGGATCTCCGGATGCTCGTGAGCTGGCTGCGATTTACGGATCAAGCCGCGAAGCACACGAGCCAAGGTAATCGACTCCTCCATGGCGCGGCGCGGTGAAGCGGGGGCCAAAGCCTGCAGATGGAAAGGAAGGTTGTGCTTGATGGGGGCGGAGGACTGGACGGGCTCGACTTCGAGGGCAGCGCAGATGTTGGACAAGGAGCTTGGGCCAAAGGGCAACGACTCCGGGTGATGGGTTTGCCAGCGTTGATATTCGGTGCGCAGATCAAATGTCCGAGAGTGCTGCAAGTAGGCGGGAAGTACTACTGCCTTGTCACGGGCCTCGCGGGGCAGCTGTACCCGCAGATCCCACGAATCCAAAGTGACGAAAGCAAACTCCAACTGTTTGCTAGTGAGGTGTTCTTGGGCGAAGGCATCGAATCGGGAGATGGCGTCACGGAAGGTACCTGCTGAGCGGACATGTTCCCACGTCAAGGTGGTCAAGCTCGCTGTGCCATTGATCAGTTCATGTTCCAACTAGACCGTTTTCGACCGGAGAGTTCGACGGCCAAAAAAAAAAAAATTAGGTTGATCGACGATAAGCTTACTGCATAACGGAGTAATCGGAGTGTTGACGGGCTTGACGAGGACGCTTTCGCGGTGCAACTAGAAAATCGAATGGTGAGCGAAAATTGATTCGTCTTCGGGGGCTCGGGAGGAACGGGGCGATAGCGCGAAACTGTTTTGGCGGGAGGGGAAGGGGATTGTACCTCTTCGCAGGTCTTGCTGTCCAACAGAATCCATCCCAATTCGATGACCTCGGCCGAATCCTTGGTCACATAGACGCCATGCTCGTCGCAAGTGGTTGCAACGTGGATGACGATGTAGCGATCCAGCTTGGGGGTGGGTGCTGTAACGGCGGCCATCGCTGACTTGTCCGCAGGGCCGGAAAAGGGAAGGGAGGGGGAGGGAGGGGGAGGATTGCCTCTCTGCAAGGGAATGCAGGGGACAATTAAACACGACCGGCCGGGGGGAAGGGGGTCGTGAGGGAGAAGATGCCGGGGGGAGGGAAGGGAAAGGGGAAGGGGAAGTGGAAGAGAAGAAGGTGGAGTTTGAAAAGTGTTCGGGGCCGGGATTACTAGGGAAAAGCAACCATATCGCGAGACTCGCTCTTCGATGTCTACCTAGGGAGGTCTTTCGCGGATGTTAATTCTTCAACGAGCTGAGGACAGGCGTCGCACAAATTTCCGGCTGTTTATCCCTCCCCTGTCTTTAATTTTTCTCTAATTCCAAGGTTATTTTGGGCCAACTGTATCGACCAAGTACCGAGTCTCCATCCATCAGGCGGTACTCGTACGACGCCCGGCTCCTGCGCTTGCCCTCCAGATGCGCTGAACACATCAATGCATGAGCATATATGCAATCCCCGCCTCGACATTAACCCCTGGCTCTCGCAATAACCACCAGCCAAAGACGCAGAAAAAACGATAATTGACATGCCGCGGATGTGGGGCCCCTGTCAATTCCATGAGATTGGCCCATGCTTTCTCATTTGAAATGCTGGCGTTTGTCGCCTCATCCGAAGTTGGGAGCCCAACATTTGAACAGCCTTGTTGATCCGACCAGTCGAGGGTCTCGAAGGAATAGAAAGGGGCAATTGTGGACTCAGCCAGTTCTCGTTGCACAGGAGAGCATTTGAACAATAGTGACATTTACGTAGGCGGCAAACACAGGGCGAGACCAGTCACGTGGTATATATAAATAGCCTTCTCCATCTTTACCTGCACATGCTCCCACACCTTCACCTGGGCAGGGCTATTCACCTCAAGTTCTGATCGACACGGATGCCCTCGACCCCTCGGCCCCTCGCATGTACAGAGTACGGTTCTTGGAACCTTCACTGATAAACAATGACAATCCTCTACTAATAACACACATCATTGGCGAGAGCCTGCTGTTTATTCCTCTATTTAGAAGGTATCACGATCCTGGTTGAGACTATCGACCTCAAAATCACGTTCTGCTTCTGCGCAGATTACCCACTGCGCCCTGGGGTCCAGATTCCACCGAAACCTAGGTGTAGGTCTCCTCGGGCATTCGAATGCCGTCATTGATAGAGACGCCCAACAAGCGACCGCCGTCTACGGTAAGAAGGGCCCCATTCATGTATGCTCCTCCCGTAGTGGACAGTAAAATGACAGGCGCAGCAATCTCCTCTGGGCGACCGGGTCGTCCGGCTGTTGATCGGAGAGCTGCCTTCTCAGCTGGATGAGTGATCGCATACTCGTGTTTGCCCGTCGTAGTCCCAGTCATCTCAGAAGGGAAGATACCGGGACAAATTGTGTTCACGCGGATTTTGAATCTAAAGGCGCAGTTTGTGAATTAGTTTCCATAATCAAGACCGCCAAGTTATTGAGCCATGTGTTTGAACTTACGGGTGAAGACGGCCAGCTAGGAGCTTTGCAAGATGAACCGCTGCAGATGATAGTCAGCATTAGCACATAGTTTGATCGCAGCATGCATGCTACACTCACCAGCAGCTTTGGAGACCCCGTAGGTCAAAGTTCCCATCGTTCTGAACAATAATACCGGCAAAGGTCAGTCACGTTCATCGCGAGAGATGTCTTAGAGAGCTCACCGTTGATTGCCGAGGGCAGCAAGAGATGCAATGACGCATACGTTAGGATCTTCCGCCTTCCGCAGAAGGGGAAGCAATTGGACAGTCAGGAAGTAGACACCATTCACGTTGATTTGGTTGGTCAAGTTGAAGTCGTCCCTGAAAAGATTAGACCAGTGGACATGATATGTGCCTCAAGACATAACCTGAGAGGACTTACTCTTCGACTCCCTCGATCAATAGATTTTCAACTTGATCCGCTGCACTAAAGTATTAGAATTGGTGGGCTTATCATTCGCCGGGGCTGCGTACGGTCATTATGATCGGCGATTGGAACTCGCCAGCCCTTGCTGACGCCTGCACAGTTGATAAGGGTGTCGACACGCGATTCCTTGGACTTGATAACATCCGCCACCTTGGCACTGCCTTCTTTGGTAGATACGTCGCCAGGGATTCTAATGCGAATTAGTCAAAGAGCTCAAATTAAAAGAGAACAGCAACGAACATGTGGATGTCACCGCCGATCTCCTTAGACGCCTTAGCGAGGACGTTTTCCCGCCTTCCGACGATGTAAACGCGAGCTCCGTTGACGGCGAAACCCTCGGCAATGGCCTTGCCAATACCTGAGCCGCCCCCAGTGACAATGACGACCTTGTCCCTGACTGAAAACAGATTTTCTATTTTGAATGACATAGTGCTGGGTCGAGGATTGAGAAGATTAAGGTAGGTGGTTTTTCAGAGAAAGAGAGGACCGGGTGACGTGATTTGAAGCGGAGTTTCCCCGCTAGATAAGCCAGGAGTGCCTCAGCTTTACGGTTGCTACAATCTCAATAAGTTTATCTTCATTGATAAGAGAGAGAAGTCTCGGCTACAGTTTTTGAGAGCTCTGTATATTATGAATTTAAGATCTGAGCAGGATCCAAGTAGGATTCGGATCGGATTCGGGTATGATTCTTAGGAGCGAGATAGTAGTCAGTTGGGCCCTATTTTTCCCAGAGGCCAATCTAGCGCAGAAGACAGTAATATGAGACAGAATCCTACCTACTTACCATACTTGCCTCAAAAATTCATGTTACCAAATTAGGCGACATTTCAATCGCGACCACGGCGGGGAAACAAGGCGGGAAGAAAGATGGTCAAGAACTACTATGGGCTATCTAATTGTTGGTCTGCTTTGGACTTATCGTGTGCCGCAACATGGTGTTTATTTTTTCAATAAGACAGTGCTGGTCGCCAGGGGGGTTATTAGCTGAAGAATGCAAGTAGGCAGATGTATAGCACCATCCCGTCGATAGTCGGCACGTTCGCCGCGGAAAACGTCAGGACTGCAGCACAGATCACTAGCCACCATGAGATAGCCTCAAATTCTCATGTCATTTTTGAGCCCAGCTCCAAGTTCTCCAGATGCATTTGAACTCATCATTTTGTTATCAACGGCCGGCTAATGACCAGGCCGGCATTTGAAACGGTCGGCGTTCCCCCGATATGCGGGGCTGAACCCCCGCGGGGGTCCTGAAAAGTCATGGAGAGCTTTCCCACCACGAACACAAACTCAGCATTGTAAAAACCTCAGCTTGATCTCATTTTACCCATTGTTTCCGACACCAACGCCCATAATGGTGAAGCTTCTCTACCCTACCTCCGTCCCGCTCGACGTTCAGAGCCTCGAGGGCTTTTCCGTCGCTTTACACCCATATGACGTGAAGGTCCCCATTCCCGAGGAACACACCGACGCCGATTTCTTAGTGACTTGGGCCAACTCGCCAGACAACCTGAAGGATGCCGCCAAGCGCCTGACAAAGGTGCGCTGGATCCAATCCCTCGCAGCTGGTCCCAATGACGTGTTGAATGCTGGCTTCGACACCTCCCGCATTACCGTGACTACCGGCTCCGGCCTGCACAACGGCCCTGTCGCAGAACACACCCTCGGCCTCCTTTTGAATGCTGCGCGTCGGTTCAACGAGATGGCTGAGTATCAGCTTCGCGGCAAGTGGCCCGGCCATCTGGGTGGCTCGTTCCCCCGATCCGATTTCACCACATTGCGCGGTTCTCGCGTGCTCATTTGGGGGTATGGAAATATCGCGAAGGAGCTTACCTCCATGCTCGTCCCCCTTGGTGCAAAGGTTCGCGGTGTTGCTCGCACTGCTGGTGTGCGTGATGGCGTTGAGGTCCTGAGCGACGATAAGCTCCCGGAGGTTCTCCCCGAGACAGATGCCCTCGTGATGATCTTGCCTGGTCAAGCCTCAACAAACAATGCCTTGAATGCTGAGAGACTCAAGTTGCTCCCGAAGCATGCCTGGGTGGTCAATGTAGGTCGAGGAACCAGTGTTGACGAGGATGCACTCGCAGATGCCTTGGAGAAGGGTGAAATCGGCGGTGCCGCTCTTGATGTATTCAAGACTGAGCCTCTTCCAGAGTCAAGCCGACTGTGGAAGACTCCTAATCTCATTATCTCCCCACATGCGGCAGGGGGAAGACCTGAAGGTTGCGAAGATTTGATTGCCCTTAACCTCCGCCGCTTCTTGGCCACACAGCCTTTGAAGAATGTTCTTTGAATTTGTTATAGATGATTCCCAAATTATAAACAGCTTAGCTTGAAAATACATTGGCAACAAAGATCAGTTCAGTCGAGACGAATAGACATCCATTGTAGTGCTGCAGGCAGTAAAACGTACACAGACTTGCAACATTTCCAGTCAGGTTTTCTCGTAGTTTGCATGCCTTAGATGAGTTTCAGGCGCATTCTGATGCTATTATACCATCAATTCTTTCCCCCAACTTTAGAGCACCATCCCAACAAGGTTAGCGTGTGCATATGTCCGAATTAGGAAGGAAAATGCCGAGGTATAAGGAAAGAATTTCCCGATATTCTCACCAAAAGAGACGGTGGCTTACAACGCATGGCTTTGGATTATGTTGACTGACAAATTCATGACAATTGTCTGATGCTCAGGCTAGGATCGTCATGTTTATAAAGTCATTGGCTTCCTTCCGGGTAGGTCTAATCCCACCCGGTATGCGCAGCGCCTTCTCTCTGATACGACAACTATTTTGACGATGACAACCAATATTCCAAAGACAGCCAAACAATGGACAGTCGTATCTGAAGACGAATCTCAATCTCTGGAATTTAGTGAGAGGGCTGTCGCAGATCTCAGTGATGACGAAGTCCTAGTGAAGAGTGAGTAAAATGACCCCTTAGAAACTAATTGAGTTTTTTACAAATGCCTCTTTTTAGTGCACGGTGCCTCAATTAATGTGAGTTGAATCTAAACATCAGCTTATAAACACACTGACGACTGATAGTTCCGTGATGTGCTGATTGCGCAAGGGAAATACCCTTTTCCTTTGACCCCCAACGTCGTCCCCGGATCCGATGGAGCTGGCGTCGTGCTTGCCACCGGGAAGAGAGTCACGCGTTTCAAACCCGGGGACAAGGTTATCACGATAATCAATCAAACACAGCTATCTGGGCTGTTCACCGAAAATGATTTGAAGAGCGGCCTCGGGGGAGCGGTCCACGGAACCCTTCGCGAGATAGGCATCTTTGGTGCACAAGGGCTGGTGAAAATGCCCGAGGGAATCAGCTTTATGGAAGCCGCATCATTGAGCTGCGCTGGCTTGACAGCCTGGAATGCTTTGTATGGCTTGTCTGGCCGACAATTGCTGGCCGGTCAGTGGGTTTTGACTCAGGGCACCGGGGGAGTTAGCATCTTCGCCCTGCAATTCGCCAAAGCTACAGGCGCCAGAGTCATTGCTACAACAAGTTCCAGTGAAAAGGCAAAGTTGCTTGAGCGACTTGGAGCAGACCATGTCATCAATTATCGCGATGATCCCGACTGGGGATCTACAGCTCGCAAGCTGACTGGAGGAGTTGGTGTTGATATCGTGGTCGAAGTTGGAGGGCCTACAACTCTCCATCAAAGTGTAAAAAGCGTGAAAATGGAAGGTATAATTTCCATCGTTGGCTTTGTTGGAGGGCCCCAATGTGACATGCCAAGTCTACTAACTTGCTGGACCGGTCATTTCATCGGCCGTGGTATAGCCTGTGGCAGCCGTGCACAGATGGAAGAGATGTGCCTAGCGATAGAAGCAAACCCAGGGAAGTTGCGTCCGATTATTGATCCGAAGATATTTGAACTGGAACAGCTAAAGGAAGCATACAAATACTTGGGAGAAGGAAAGCACCAAGGGAAGATCGGCATACAGATAGTTTGAACAGCCTCTATATTAACAAGTCACACTTTCACATGAGAATGCTTTCCTACGATATATCAAACAGTATAGGTCATCATAGTACGAGAGAAATTGTAATCACGTCAGATATCATCGTCGAATCAAGCATTACCGACAATAATGTCATGTTGGCCTTGGTTGACACGCCGGCCAATCGTAATCTCATGGTGCGAACTGGCTACTTAGCATATTATAAACATCGTATGAAGACTCATTACCACCGAAAACTTCATAGATCAGATCATTGCTCATGCTCATAATCTGATCAAATTCAGGATCTGGTCCCGAGCCTGCTCTTCGGCTAGCATTGGCCTCCACTGTAGTCAACCCCCCAGGAGATGCCAGCTGGGCGTCAGACCAGGTGTTGATGGAGCTGTACCTTTGAGAAACTCCACTCTCATCATTCATATTTAGTTGTTGACTTGCTGATAATGACCCGTCTTCCTCGTGCAAGTTTCCTCCCTTGGTCAGGGCTGTAAATGCTCGAGCTGATGATTGACTACCCGATCCGCTTTCTTCATCTTGTTCCAAAAGTCGACTTCTCATTTTTTCAAGCCCGGCAGCTATATGGTAAAGTAAGTGTCTTTTGCTTGTGATCGTTGTCTTAAGAAGATGGATCACTCGGTCTAGCAGTTCCCAGACAAATGTAGGATCGATGTTAAACCCGACAGTGTTCCACTTCGTTGCGACCTTCATTAGAAACACAGACGCAAATGCAATCATTGTGTGAACATATCTGAGGGTTTGATCAGCGCACATTATTTCTTGCGGGAAACTTAGAAGAAAATAACTCACAGTGGCGTTCCTACAAGTGCTCGGCGAAGATCCTCTTCTTCGAGAACGAAGGAAAGAGAGCTTGCCGCAGCTGATACTGCCATGTTGGCAAACTCTTTTCTTTCAGTTGACAATAGCCCTTCAGATAGATTAATCCCTCGTACCGCAAATGAGTTCAACTGAAACTTGGCAAAGTAAGAATACAGAACTATCCCTTTTGGCGGGAATGTTTCAATGTATTTGTTGTTCTCTATACCCAGAACATACGTCAGTAAAGTGATGGGCAGAATTGTGATTGCTCATGTCTTACCCTGCCGAGAGTGCCATAATATTCGCCGTTGATCAATCTCCAAATTGAAGCTGCGCATCTGAGGAAAGTTCTCCTCGGAAAGTAATGCCTTTGTGGTGTCTTGATGAGGCAAACGTCTCTCAGCGAAGCAGTCATGAACACGAGTCATTATCTGGAAGAGATTCACTTGAGATAAGATTCGGAAGTCTAGGGCATCAGCCGAAGGTAGCCTAAGAAATGTCTCATGCTCTCGGATTTGAAGACTTTCGCTTATCATCGGAGGCCTACCATATGCGATACTGAAGTGATGATCACACACATATCTACCAGAGTTAGCCACACATGGATTCAGTAACAGGAAATGAGTGTTCACTTCATACAGCATGTACCACAGTCGAGCGCGAAGAAAATGCGCGGGATCTCCTTCTAATGCCTTGAAGAACGATTGATGAATATTGAGCTCGGTTGCAATTCTTATAGCATGACCTGATAACTTCCAGGAAACTTCACACCAAGTTAGCTTTACCAATTCCTTCGGGATGATGTGCTTGCTCACCATCCGATAGCCAAAATGCCGCAATGCATAGCGCTCTAACATCGTCTACCGAATGATATCGGGAGAACATTGAGGAGGATATCAAGCTTAGAAACTCGTTGTAGCAGTCATCAAAGGTCTTGGCACTTGAAGGTATATGAAGAGCGGTGACAGTGAGGATAGTAGCGGTTAAGATCTGTGACGAGCGCCGGATAGAGGCCAAGCTGCTGTGAATGTGTTCTAAGCCGACCCATAAATAATGATTGAGGGAAATATGAAAGCTTTCTGATGTCAGATATTTTCCCTTCGCCCGGAAATGTCAACACATACATGCGATAAAGGTCTTCTGCCTCGTCTTCGGCAATCACCTGCTATTTTGTTAGGAAAAGTCTATGGTATAAATTGCTCAACGTACGCCTCTAGAAATGAAGTCATCAATTTGATCTTCTTGCTCTGGAATAGGTCGATCTAGCGTTGCCTGGTTACTTCGAATATTCCGTAGCCTTGTGACTTCATAAAGGCCGCCCATTGGCTCCGTAACCAATACCGAAGCAGGGCCAGAGCTTGAGCCTTGCTGTGCCTCAGGAGAATTCTCTCTCGTCATAGCCATTCCATGGGTTTCAGCTGATTTTCCCTTTGAGGATAGATTCGCGGGGGACGAGTGCTCTGCCGAGAACGAAGGGCTAGTGGTTGCCGGATGTGCAAAATTCCCAGAATGTTCGGAGACTGAAGCCAATGCTGCTTGGAGATTTCTTATTTCTTTTTGCATGTAATCTATCTTGTTTCTTGCACGATATTAGCACTCTTGCTCTTTTGTAACTCCTTCCAAGCTTACTCGTAGGGTGCGAGTGAACATGGAGGCGAAGAAGTTTTCCCGCCCCCGATGGTACAGGCAAGGCCTTTTCGTCGACAGCGAGTGCATTGGTCTCCTAGAAACTCGCATTTCATTTTCAATCTGCGGCAGTTGAAGCAAGCCCGCATTTTTCTCCCGGGGCCACGCCGTTTGACGACCTGTCGGTCAGAAGATAGGACTTGGTCGACATCACTGTGTAGAATTGAAGGCACTGTCGACGCGCTGTTAGGAGTATCGCTTGTGTCAATTCGATCCATTCTCATATGCCCATTTACCACTCTTCCCAAGATTGGAGGCATCACAGTGAGAAAATGCAAGACCGGGAAATCGGGAAATACTCGATCTGCACCCCGCATTCGTAGTGGAAACACCGAGTGGGGTCGGAGCGAGTCAGACAATCTCACAGCCGTTTAAGCGCATGATTTACTACTAATTCGACAGTCTCACGTCGACAAGAGCGGGTTCTTACGTCTTCAATTGTATCCACTTGTTCAATTTCCTATTTACCGATACCTCAGATATCATACAGGAAGGATTCGGTCACATGGGCCCGCATATGACCACCTTCTACTGAATTTTCGACGCAGGATGAAGACGCTTTGGCGTCATCCATGGCAGTTTCAAAGCTTTGTTCAGCTGTGACTCTTCTGGCTTTATTGTTCCTCCGAAGACAAAAGCTGAGAAGGACTGTTGAGGCCAGCAGAACAACAGATAATGCGATGTTCACTGACCAGGCTATAGCTTTTGGTCAGTATGTTGAATAGAATTTAATTGGGCTCTGACTTGTCTTACCCATCATGTAGCGTGGCCCATCACTTTCAGGATACAGATACGGAGTCCAAACCAGTGCAATATTACCGATGGAGTTGTTCATAGCCAAGGCAACAGCACGCTTTTTTCGAGGTTGAGCTCCGATATTCGCCATCCAAGCATTTGAAATTTGGAAGCAGCAATATGTTCCTGGGAGCATCAAAAATAGAGCAAAGTATCGCGCTGGTACATTCTGGGTCGCCATTGTAATTATGATCCCAATAATGGCAACAATGGTAGGGTATATAATATGATTTGACCTATTCGAGGTTCTGTCGGAATACCATGTATTAAAGAGGCAAAAGGCCGCCGTCAGTAGATAAGGCTTGTCATAGTCAGCATGGAAGGTTGGGTCACGCGTGTGAGAAATGGCACCCGAAACTCACTGGTGCGGTCAAAAGTAACGTGTTAATTGTATTAAAACCGAAAGTCTCGACAAGAGTGGGGAGAAAGTTGGTCAAGGAAGCAACGGCTTGCGCACAGAACTATGAAACACACGATGAGTATCTCACAAACAATCAAATGAGTCGCAAAGTTTGATATCTTACCTGTCCGAGAACGCAAAGCCATACTCGATAGTCTTTAGTGGCCATCTTGAATGCGTCGATAGTTTGGATCTCATCTTCCTCATTGCCAATGTCTTCCTGGATACGAATTATGGCAAGAGCCTTCTCTTCCTCGGAAAGCCACTTCGTTGACGAAGGCCAGTCAGGAATAACAAGACTAGTCACTATCGCGAAGAGTACCGTAGCAGATCCTTCAATAATAAAGAGCCATCTAGAAAAGACAAGTTAGTATTACCTTCTTGGCCATTGAGAATTATTGACCCTACCGCCAACTCGCGATTGAATTATGGGCAAAAGCAGCAGCAATGCCTGCAGCAAATAGACCTCCAAATGCCCCAGAAAGCATCGCTCCGCAAAAGAATATCCCAAGTCTCATTCCTAGCTCTTTGCGTGTGTACCAAGACGAAAAGAGGAAGGCGACGCCGGCGAAGAAAGGCGCTCTGCATCAAACATCCATCAAACATCAGAAAAATTGTTTTTCATGTCCATAGTGTAGGCAACTCACTCTGTCATACCGAGGAAGAATCGACACGCAGCAAGTCCTTAGAAATCTCAGCATCCGAGCCCCTATTTATTACAAGTGGAAGACTCACCTCCGAAGTTATTGGCAGCTGCGGTAGCCGCGGAGACACAGCCCCATGCTGCCATGCACGAGCCCAGATACCAACTTGGTGGTAGGATTGATAAGAGCATGTTGCTCGGAACTAAATACTCTCGTGAGATCTCAAGAAAATATGGGAAATGGGGTACTTTGAAGGGGCTCGGGGCCTCCGGGGCTGGATAGATAATATAGTCAATCATCTTCAGGTACTTACCTTGCATCAAGATGTACCCAATGAATGTAACACTGAGCACAATATTGTACTGGACTCCAACAAGGCCAGTATCTTCGGCCAATCCTTGTACCTTTGCTTGGGGAAGAGCGTTACGGTCCTAAAATAGCCGGTCAACTTCAGCCCTTCCTAGGTTGGGCAGGTCTTCGAATTAAACGTACAATATAGTTCATGATGTACATAATCAGTAGGATGGGGAGAAGGCGAAAGTCAATCCGACGGACGAACTTCTTTTCTCTTGCAGCTCGCTCCTCAGGGGTCCAGGATTGTACCAGCTGTGCCCATCGTTGGATCGTGTCAGGGCTCAAAGCCACCGATTGCTTGAATCTCATGTTGTTTTTTTCGCCTGAAGGAGTAGTCGGAAAGATTCCGAATTTCCAAGGAGGATGCCGACTTGTTTAAATAACCAGGCTTTGTCAGGGATTGCATTTCGTTGTCTTGATTACCGACGTAATGGCATGTAAGGATAATCCGGGGGCCCTGTGGAGCCCTCAGCTGTGCCGGACTGTCGCAAACATGGGGAAGCGGGGCCCCGGTTGGCATTGAAATCCCGATTTCCCGATTTCCCCACCGGCTTTTCGGAATATGGAGCGACCTTCATTCTTTAAGAAGCTTGGGATCTCGAGATAGATGCGCTCGTTCAAACACTTCACAATCATTGTCTCTTCATTGCCTTCATTTCTTCGTGAAAGCCTCCACAATGACAAATTTATCTTCCAAGCTTGCCCAGTTGGAGGTGACCAAGCCTATCCAGGTTGGTATCATTGGCGCTGGCAAATTCGGCTCTATGTAGTAAGTGGTTTCAAGCCCTGTATGTCGATCCAAAATCACTAAGTCTTTCAAATAGCATCTCCCAATCACACAGAACAACTGGCGTACGACTGGCTGGTATTGCGGACCTTTCAGCTCAAAGAGCTTTGGAAGCTCTTAAGAGAGTCGGATTTCCAGAAGAAAAGTACGACACTACACTCTCTGTTGAAGAGGGTATCAAATCGAACAAGACTGCCATCACCACTGATTCCGCTCAGTTGATCGCGACTCCTGGTATCGATGTCATTCTTGAAGTCACTGGAAACCCAGCAGCTGGAGTAGCCCACGCTCTTCTATGCTGCGAGCACAAGAAGCACATTGTCATGGTAAATGTCGAAGCTGATGTCTTGGCGGGGCCACTTTTGAGCCGCAAGGCCCAGGAAGCCGGAATCATCTACTCCATGGCTTATGGTGACCAGCCAGCACTGATTGCCGAAATGGTGGACTGGGCAAGAACCGCCGGATTGTGAGTATTCCTTGCCAGTAATATATGCCTTTCTCTGACCCTCAAACAGCAATGTAGTATGTGCAGGAAAAGGCACGAAGCATCTTCCAGAGTTTCATTACTCGACGCCAGACACTGTCTGGTCACACTATGGCTTCACCGAAGAGCAACTCTCTACGGGTGATTTCAACAAGCAAATGTTTAACTCATTCTTGGATGGAACCAAGTCAGCTTTGGAGATGGCCGCTGTTGCAAATGGATGTGATCTCAAGCCTCCAACCAATGGCCTCATGTTCCCTCCGTGTGGAACGCACGATCTGCCCAGTGTCCTGAAGCCAGTCACAGAAGGGGGTCAATTAGAAAACTATGGAACAGTCGAGGTCGTTTCTTGCCTTGAGAAAGATTCCCGGGCTGTCTTCAATGATCTTCGCTGGGGGGTTTACGTTGTCATCGAAGGTTAGTGACCGTTGCCCTGATCATTTGAGAACATCTACTGACTGGGCTTGTAGCACCTGGACCATATCAGCGAGACTGTTTTGCGCAATACGGCTTGAAAACTGACAAGTCCGGTCGATTCGCCGCTCAATACAAGCCCTACCACTTAATTGGTCTTGAACTTGGTATCTCAATTGCAACAATCATGTGTCGGGGAGAGCCAACGGGTCAGTGCAAGACATTTTCGGGAGATGTTGTAGCCACCGCAAAGCGAGATCTCAAGGCAGGAGAGAAATTAGATGGCGAGGGCGGTTTCATGGCGTATGGCAAGCTTATGCCCGCCGAGGACTCCCTCGCAATTGAAGGATTGCCCATAGGCCTCGCACACGGGCTTGTGCTGAAGCGGGATGTGAAGAAAGACGCGGGACTAAGCTGGGCCGATGTTGAGTTCAGCGAAAAGTCTCAAGCCGTCTCCGTTCGAAGGGAAATGGAATCTATCTTCCGCAAGGAATTCGGCGCTGCGGGCAAAGTCGTGACCAACGGCGTGCATAAGTAAGATATTGACCATGGTTGAAAGATGGTTCGAGATAAATCATAGAATATAACGAAGTTTCAAATTTTCAAATTTTCTGTGTATCGAATACTAAGCCTTACGTCTGTAGCCCTAGCCAGAGTCATGTGCATATTTCACGGTGTAATACTGGTATTCATTAAAATTGGAAACATCACGAGGCATTATCCATCATGTACAAACAAATTCCCACCAAGGAACCAGAAAGCCCAGACCAATTCAACGCCAAAAGACCTGGTTCTAGATAAAATGGACATCATTATCATTACTCAGCAACTTCAGACTTAATGACTGTGCCATGGCTGGTATCGTGATCCTCCTCTTCCTCCTCCTCTATAATACTGGGCTCGACAGAGACCATGCCTCGTCCAGTGGTGTTGCCAGCAACAGAGGGTTGTAAGCTGATCTGACTATCATCATTGTCCGCTTCGTCCTCTTCCATGATACTAGGCTCCACCGAGACGCCACGGCGGCTGGCGCCAGAGGGCTCGACAGAGCGTCGAACACTGGCAGATCGCACACTACCAGCGTCGCTCTCAACATCCTCTGTGCCTGCTCGAGATCGTCGGTCAGCAGCTCGAGCATCCTGAGCAACAGCAAGAATCTTCAATACGGAATTCTTGGTCTTGACCAAAGCATTTCGGCTGGAAGCTTCTCCTGCAAGGCCCTCTTCAATGGTTTGATCCAGAAGTTCCTTCACTTCCAGGGCCAACTCTTGGTTTTCTGCCGATACCTCCACTCCAGAGTTGCTGCGAACGCTGGTGCGGAACTGAGACTCATCTCCTTCTGGGGCACGGGATCCGGCACGTGAAGGTGCGGTAGGTGCAGCGATGTAGAGTTTGCTTAGGAGAGAGAACACAAGCTTGCGTTCTTCCTTGGAACAGCGATTGGGACCGGCACTGACACCCAGAACCCGCTCGAGGATATCCCTCACCAGTGCTAGATGGACCCAGCCGCAGGCAGTTGAGCTGGCAGTTCCTCCAATCAATACTCGCTCACCACCTAAGCCGACAACGCGGCGCTCGTCAGTCCATTCAGCCAACATTCCAACGACACCAGTCATAAGAGTCTTGACCTCACGGTCACCGATGCTCTCGTCAATTTCGCCATCGCTGTCTTCCTCTGCTTCAAGTGAATAGTGCTCTTCAGCCGCATTCATGACTGCTCGAATAACGGGCACTGCGATCTTGCGCATGTGCTGAGTGTTTTCCACTCGAGAATGACAGTAGACAGGGAAGAAGTAGGCGAGAGATTGACGTAGAGCAGGATTTTCCTTGGTGCGAGGGTGGAAAAATGCCACTACCAGTGCCTGGAGAAGGGTTTCAACCGCGTTCTCATTGTATTCCTGAATTGCAGGCGGCACATTGGGCCCGGATGGTGTGAATGTGTTGGTGAGCAGGAGTTTCGAGAGAGCCGTTGCAGCTACTGACTGCACGCCAGATGGGGAGGTTGCTTTCAAAGCGCGGGAAAACACCTTAAGCAGAGGCTGTATGTTATGGCGAGGTTAGATATTACTTCATCACATTAATTGTGTTGATTTGGTGATTTACCTTCTGGATTGGAGGTGTGGTGACTGTTTCGCCATCAGACTGAGTGACAGGAGCAAGCAATGACTGATGAGTAGTGATCATATCGCAAATGATCTGGAGAGCAGTAATTTGGAGACCTTCGTGGCCTTTGCTATAGCAATGGATGAAAAGGGTCATGTTCTCTTCGGCAAGGTTCTGTAGCAGGTAAGTATGTATTTAGATATGGGATGAGACAATCACCGACCTTGTCAAGTAAACAACAAAGACCAAGACACAGCAGACCGCGTTCACGGATTGGCGCTTCGTGACTTCGTACGGCAGGGACAACCAGATTGTTCAACATTGTCACGAGGTTCATACTTTGTTGTAGATTGCCTTCAACATTCTGGAGCATACACTGTGCAATGTGAAGACATTTCATGTTGACAACGATTTCTTTCACGATCTTAGCCTTGGCTTCTTCCTTGTTGAATGGGACATTGTCCTCCTCGCCAGGGGTTTCAGATCGGTGACGACTGCTCGCGTCGTCGCTGATTTCAGACTTCGCGGAGACAAAGCTGTCTTCAGTGATGATTGTGTCGTGGACTTCGGCAATGGCTTCGAGAACAACACTGCAGAATTCGCTCTCACCAGCACGATCGGGGCCACATGCACATCGAAGAGTTTCCACAGCAAGTTTGGTGCATTCTTCGGGGAGTTCTGGAACAGCCAAGGACTCGCGAAGCAGGCCGAACATCTTCCGGCGACCAACTTCATCACTGTAGTCCAATGTGATTGCAATGTGTAGTAACTGCTCAACGATAAACTCATGCTCAACAGCTTCTTCATCATTAGCATCACCCGTCTCTTTCGCGGTCTTCTTGCGTTCTAACAGCTCAGTCGTATACTTGGTGAGATAGTAAGCGAGAGCAGTAACTTCTGGCATCTTTTCATCGGCGAGGCTTTCATATTTTCCATCATTCTCGACTCGACAAAAGTCGTTGAAAGACCGCAAGAGGAAAGCTGACTCTGCAGTAAGTGACTCCCAGAAAGGCTCATCGAAATTAACAGCTTCGCGATAGTCCGCGCGGCCCTCCCAGAAGCCGCGCATCGCTTCATGTGCAATGCCGCTCTCCATACCAGAGTTGACAACGTCAATTCTCTCCAACAATTCCAAAAGCGCGTTGATGTTGGGAGGTGAACGCTGACCAGCTGTAGCCTGGTTTGGTTCCGCACCTTCACCCTCGGCTTGATCACTGGGCTTGTTGGTGCCGGCACAATCCTCAACCCAGCGATCGTAGAATAACTTGCTGGTTGCCTTGCGAACACCCTCGTCGCGATCTCGCAGGCCCCATCGAAGCAGTCTTTCTCTCATGGTAAGAGACAGGTGACGGAAATCCTCCAGTGTAGGTAAAAGACGGGAATAAAGGGTGCGTCTGGTGGGGGCGTCCAAATCACGGGCTCGTTCGAGGAAATATGGGAGGGTAATGGCGGATAGGGGAAGGTTGGCAAGCAAGTTCTTTCGCACATCGGCACTGGTATCGTTTTGCATGATCTCAATCAGTTTCTCCAGGAGTGCAGTCGAGTTCTCTTCACCGTCCTCATCTTCGTCGTTTCCAGCAAGGCGGGCAAGGCCCATTACTGCCTGAACTCGTACAGAGGACTCCTTGTCGCGCAAACGCTTCAAAAGACCTTGGCGAATGGTGTGGTAGAGCTCGTCGTCAATTGATTCGAGGGTATTTACAATATGCGCGACAATCTGTGTGGCGCGGAATCGAATCATCTTATCCTTCGCTCCAAGGAGTGGAGAAATCAAGGCGACTATGGTGGTGGTCAAACGGGCGGTTGGTGTTTCTGGGGAGCTCTCCATGTTTTCATCTTCGTCGGCTTTTGATGCCAACAATTCTTCGTCCTTCTCTGATGCATGCGCGAGGAAGGTTCCTAGGAAACGCAAAATGCGATCGCCAACAGGCTCTGACTTCTTGATGGGAAGAATTCGGAGCATACACCGGCTGACTTCGACATTGAATTCCTTCTCTGGGAGAGTCTCCTCGTCGGGAAGCCTTATCTCCTCCTCTTCCTTCCCATCATCTTTTCCCTTCTTCTTGTTCTTCTGGACTATGCCACACGAGATTTCTTGTAATTTTCGGAGTCGCACAATAAGCTTGCGGTGGCCGGTGGTTGATCTTTGCGCATCGGCAAATATGGCGCATACATCGCGGCGGAGGCTTGGTGATGCTTCTGGCAACGGGGCTTCTTCTGGGATCGCAAATGACGGGGTCACGGACGGGGCACGTCCCGTAGAGGGTTGCGCCGATGACCTGCGCGTAGCGGTAGAAGCCGAGCGGGCAGCTACTCGGCCTGGCATTATGGATGTCGTTTATCGAGGCGGAGTTAAAAGACAGGACGCATTGCAGACGCGCATCCACTGATGAAGCAAGGAAGACAGGAGGGACACAAGTGCGGCGGTAAACAAACAGCCCAAACGGGGAAGGAACGATAAAGGGTCACGTGGCATGTGCTGAGTCATTCCCCGCTATCGGACCTCGGGCCCCTGCCGATTTAGCTGATAAATGCAACTGCATGGTCCCAATTCCTGTGTCTACTGCATGCACAATGTTCCGTCAAAGCATACGCCGCTTTGGCACCACGGCCTTCCGTGCTGCTGCTGAGAGCTCGTACATTTCGCGTGTCTCCACCGCTCAGGGAGTTGTCCATGGGCTCACTGAGGGTATGGCGTGATAGCTCTATCAATTGGAAATTCATACTAGAGCTAACGAGAACTTTGACACTAGCCATTGGGAACACCCCTCTTATCCGCTTGAAGCGCCTTTCCGAGGAGACTGGATGCAACGTTTTGGGCAAGGCAGAGTTTCAAAACCCAGGCGGTAGTGTAAAGGACCGAGCCGCCCTCTTCGTGGTCGAAGATGCGGAGAAGAAAGGACTCCTCCGACCTGGTGGTACCGTCGTCGAGGGCACCGCTGGTAACACCGGTATTGGTCTTGCCCATGTCTGCCGCTCCAAGGGCTACAAGCTTGTGATTTATATGCCCAACACTCAGTCGCAAGGCAAGATTGACCTGCTCCGCTTGCTGGGCGCTGAAGTATACCCGGTCCCCGCAGTCGCATTCGACAACCCCGACAACTACAATCACCAAGCCCGAAGACACGCCGAATCCCTGGACAATGCTGTTTGGACTAACCAGTTCGACAACGTGGCCAACCGCCAGGCGCATATCGAGACAACTGGTCCAGAGTTGTGGGCCCAAACCGGCGGCAAGCTTGACGCTTTTACTTGTGCTACTGGAACTGGTGGCACACTTGCAGGTATTACCCGGTACCTCAAGACTGTCAGCGATGGTCGCGTCAAGAGCTTCTTGGCCGATCCTCCTGGCAGTGTGCTGCACAGTTACATCCAGAGCGGCGGAAATTTGATGGACCGGACTGGCGGAAGTATCACGGAAGGCATTGGCCAGGGCCGTGTGACCGATAATCTCCAGCCTGATATTGATTTGTTGGATGGTTCTTTGCACATTAGTGACGAGAAGTCCATTGAGATGGTCTATCGCTGTCTGGATGAGGAAGGATTGTATCTTGGAGCCAGTTCTGCGCTGAACGTGGTGGCTGCCAAGGAAGTTGCTGAGAAGCTGGGCAAGGGTAACACTGTTGTGACCGTCCTCTGCGATGGTGCATACCGATACGCTGATCGCTTGTTCTCGACCAAGTGGCTGGAAAGCAAGAACCTACGTGGGGCCATTCCGAAGCATTTGGAGAAATACATTGTTCTGCCTTAGATCAGTTAATAAGCTTCATGTGAACATAAATGTACTTTTCAATACAAAAGAATTTTAGATCTCGTCCATGTTCAAATCCAAATTGCAAAATTCAAGATAATGACGTCGAGGAATTTTTACAAGATAACCCTGAAGTGATCTAGCTCATCCATGCCCATGAGTGCTTCCTTTTCTCGTATTTAAGAGCAACCTTGCACCCGATGTGGACAGTTCAATTCCCGAGACATCAAACACGCTCATACATCTGTATTCATATTCTCAACCTTTACCTAGGTATCAATGCACATGTGGCTTCCAAGGTTTTAACACTCCAAGCCTGGAGCCCTGGAGTAATCTTGGGAAATATATCTACGGATAAGTAGCAGCTGATCACAAGGCGGACATGGAACCTTGGTTGGAAGGTTGAAGGCTTCAGAATAAATGGAGAATTTCTAAATTCGATATTGATGAGTTTGTCCGGAGACTAGAATATGATACAATAGGAATGGCACAGGATTATGGTAGTCGTGCGCGCATGATTAGCTGTTCCGTGCCCGTTCGAAAAAAAACCCCCACTCAGGGCGGAAGATCGAAGCAGCAACAATCATAATGGTCAAGACAGCTAAAGCAAAAAGCAAACCAAACGCCCTCTATGCTCCGATTCTAACCAAATTTCGCCAGGCCGCAGAATGTACAAGAGATTTTGAGAAAACAGGCCAGATGGCCCGACAGGGGCACAGCTGCAAATGCGATCATGAACGAGATCAAAAACAAGCCTAGTCCTCAGACTCTGGCATTCTCATGTAGGCATCGATCGCAGCACTGAATGCAGCGAAACCAGCACAGCCAAATGCAGCAGCACCGGGGCCAGCCTTTGCACCCAGAATACCGCCAGTCAAGCAACCCGCTGTCACGCTATTTGTCAGGTCGTTCTTGGCCCGGAGGCCTTCGATACAGCACTCAGTTCCGGAGTATAGGGCACCGACGATGCCGAAGTTCTTTGCGGAGGACCAAGAGCGCGAGCCCATATCCTTGAAACCGCGACGAACTTGTTCACGCCAAGGAAGGTTCGCGATAGCTTGACCTTGAGGGGTCAGGGTCGAATCGTAGGACATCTAGTAAAATAATATGTAAGCGTCTTTCCGATGCTATAATTCCAATAGAAAACATACACTGGCCATGAAAAGACCGAAGATACCACCCAGACCGAAACCCATCGTACCAGAGATGACGGTCTTGACGGGACATGACTCCATACCAGCTTGCATCTGAGGCGTTCAGGGTCAGCAAAAGACCGAAAGGATAAGCGATTCTCGGGTCATACCATCTTCACCATGGCCTGCTCTTGTTCACTCATTCCCGCAGTCTGGTTTCCTCCCATTCCGCCCATCGGCGGCATCCCCGGGGCGTTCATCGTGATCGAGCTTTCGTAAGAGTCGTTGTAGGATGTCGACAGTTAGACGGCGTACCGGAACGTGTCTTCGGTTGGTATCGAATACTCGGTTCGCGACTGACTCGGCATCTGCTGTTCCGCGGAGCGGCAAAGATAAATTTCGCGACGGGGGCGATATCATCACGTGCCAGACAACTATCCAGCATCACGTGACCATCATCAATCGAGCTACAACTTTGAACACCCCAAGTCTATGCATACGAAACTACCTATGGGATATATCTCTCCGTAGTCAAAATTAGACTTTGAATTCTTGTTAGAAGTTAGAGGTTCGTTGCTCGGCATAAAATTCGGCACGACGCAAGTAAATAAAATAGCCAATCCAAACGCTTCAAACATACATGTAAGTCGAAACAACGCTGTCGTAGTTTGCGCAGTCATGGGTCTGCATAATCCGTGGATGCTATATCATGCCAGTCCGTCCAACGGAGACCCACAAACGGGTCGGTGAAAAGAAATGGAGAAAGGGGAGGGTAAAATATGTACATGAAGAAGTAAGCACAGATCCAAAGACATCTAATCTAGTCTTTTTTACTGCTTTTAGAGGGCTCCTTTCTCTCAGGGGATGGCGAGAGGCTGCGTTCCCACTCAGCCATGAGGTTGGAAGCAGTGCGCTGAAGCTTCGAAGGAGCCAGCGTCGTGATGGCCGGCCAAGGGATGCCTTCCGTAACACTGGGATCAGGGGCGGTAGAGAGGGGGTTCCACTCGCCAAAGCTGGTAACGAGGGGTCAGCGCATGACCATGTTGTCATAGATGAAATCAGAAAAAGTCGAAATGTACCTAGCACTGGTTCGGGGACTGCTACCCTGTGTCGTGGGAGACTGGTCCTGCTTAGATTCAACCGTCGATCGGCTGGATGATGGGGTGTGTGTCGTTTTGTTGGGAACCGGTGTGTCCCAAATATCCCAGTTATCGGCGGTATCATCGTCCTCCAACTTGGCTTGATTGTCGGAGTGGGGATCGCGGCGCTCGTGGCCGTCCGCGCCCCGAGGTGTCGCTGCGTCGTTGTCGGGAGGGCTGCGAGGAGCGGCTGGAGACTTCTGCACTGGTGAATCAACGCCAAATTCATGCCAGAACGAAGTGTCAATCTCGACCGGTTTGGAGTCTTTACCGGATGCTTGCTCCGTCGCTGCCCCTCGGCCGCGGGATGATGACGAAGTCGATCTAGATTTATTCCCTGACATAGATAGTCGCTCGCGACTAGAAGATTTTCCGAGGGCGTTTGGAGGTGCAAGTGAATTCGTGGGTGACATGGTTCGTGTGGCCGTCGCATTGATGCCTTCCTCGCCAACAGTTGCCTGTCGAATATCCTCAAAGAACGTCCACAACCCTTCCCTCAGGTCAGACGCCATTTGCTTTCCTGTGCGCATCAGAGCATCTCGGGATGGCGGGGGCAGGTTTGCTGGCCATTGCGCTAGCAAGTGGCTCGGGATCTGGCTTTCATCGGCAGGAGAGGCCATGTTTGAGGTCTCTAGGTTCTGTTGGGTAACGTTATGACTGCGGTCGACAGAAGGCAATGTAGCTGACCGAGGAGTACGGCCCACCCGATCAGCTTCGGTAAAGATAGGTCCAGTAGTGGAAGGGCCCTGGCCAGTTGTTGGAGAGAGAAGAGACAATGTACGTGTATGAGAGCCTTGGAAGACGCGCCGACCTTTAGAGGAAATAGACGACCCTGGTGCAGCCGCAGCACGAACACTTGACCGACGATCCAGCTCCCGGCTGGCTCGCTCGTGAGACAAAGCCGAGCTTCCAACAGAGCTCATGCTTTGTTCCCGACGATGCGAGTTTGCACCGGAGCTTAGACCTTCGGGGGCTGTACTGGTATCTGGAGACCGCAGCGGGAGCATCTGTTCCGCATGATGGTTGATTTCGGTGCGCTTCTTTGACTTCTCAGATAGCGCCCATTGCTTCTTGAGGGTGGTCAAGTCCACTTCAGCCCGTTGCAATTCCTCTCGCAGCTCCATGACCCGGCGTTCCTGCGAGGCGATGGCCCGAAGGAAATCGTAGCCATCGTCCTCGGTATCAAATGGTATAGGTGCCCCCGAAGAAAGTGCAGGAGATGGACGGGTTGATGGCTGTGTGAGAGGGGTCATCGGTACTGGCGACGCAATGGTGTTACTATCTGGGGTTGAGGTTGGGGACTGGTTCAGCGGGATGTTGATCGGGAAGTTCAAGGTCAATCGCTTGGCATGACGAGCAGTGGAGTTGGTACGAGGAGGAAGAGAGGATCGTTTTCTTTGCACAAGCGACGAAGAACGAGCAAGACCGGACGTCTTGCTGTCGGAGACAGTTTCCGGCTGGACTGGAGAGTCAACATTGCTGGAAGGCTGAGAGGCCGCATCCGGACCGTGGGCGAGGGGCCCCGCTACCGGACTCGAGTCCTCCATGATGGGCCAGCCAAGAGGGAATCCTATAAGGGTGAAAGGAACATGGGAATGCTTATATACAAAGGAAAGAAAGAAAGAAAGAGTTTGGAGGCAGTGATAAAAGAGTCTGGAAGCAAAGTCCCCTGACGGGACCCGCTGTGGGCTCTTGACGCTTTGCCACGAGTGTTTCAGGGGGGCCGTCAGGGCGCCCCGAGGCTCTGGCCGCTCAGCATTATGGAGCTGTAATCACGGTGAGATTAATGTCCACGGAGATTGCTTCTAATATTAACTACCTAGGCTCTGGTGCGTTCGCAAGTGCACAGGATTCCTCCCCTGAGGCTGCGCTCATTTCTAAGGCCGATGATCCTAAGATGATGATCGGCGCATGTGGTGCGGAGAGCATGAGTACTACTGAAGCCTTTTCTCCGAGCTCGCGTGCATGGAAGTATGCGAGCATTGTTTCTACATATTCAGTGCAGATCGAATGTCCTTCATTTATCCGCGATTATTTCCCTGATCGTGATGTATACAATTATGTCTAGAAACGGAGCGAGACGTAAACCCGCGTTGCAATAACTGACTTTATAGATCAGCGGCGCCATTGCGACGCCAGTGAGCTCGCATAGTCTGAGAATCCTTCGAGTACCTCAGCATATTTAGATCCGAACCGATTTCAATACTCACTCCGATCGCTGGAAATCAACTCTTTTCATCCAAGTATAGACAAATAGGAATCGCGATGTAATAAGGCCCCCACGTCAATTCTCGAACCGAGCAGATGCAAGCTGTACGCAGATCGCAAAAGCGCCGCGAAGCGCCATAAGCCATATTTGTACGGATATTTACTGCTTGTTTACTCAGTGAATTGATCGCGATCTCCCCTGCTAGTATGTGAGTAAACGTTCATTGCTTGAAGTTTGCTATCCTTTTATGCATGCGCAGCTAGACCCACTGACGGGCCTTGGCGGCGCTTGCGGAGAAGCAGCCTAGAGCCCTGGAGACAGATCTTACAGAAACAGAAAACCTGGTGAGTCTCTTAGACGGATTGTTGACGACGTACATATCTTTCGGCAACTATTTCACCCGAAAGATAATTATTACTCTTGCTGAGAGTACCCAGCAATCTTGGAATGTTAGCAATGCAATTCGAGGCTACTTGCATATACAATATCGGACTACCGACCGGCAATTCTACCTTTCTCACGCAGTATTGGTCTTATTCACGGAAGGGACTATAGCTTCTGACGTACGGACCGTATAGAGCGCCTTAAAGTAGCTATCAAACGGAGTTTATCCTTGAATATGTATGCTTTCTCGCTGCAAGGCCCTTGACACCCGTGGACGCACTTTATAGTATGTATCTATACCTTCAGCCGATCTTACTCATAGTTCCTTGAGCTTTGTGTGGGCATTCAAAGAATGTTCGAAGCTTCAAGGCAAATTTGAAGATCAAAAATGTTGATTATGGGCTGCTCTGGAGGACTTATGTAGCGCAGAGATCGCTCGTGCTCTCTACTGACGGTCCGCAATCTCAAAAAGGCAAAAAAGATCCTCGCCGTCATTGCCCAGCAGCCCCCGCATTCATTTCTTGCAATTGGACCTTAACTCATTCGAGTCCGTCCGTGCTTGTGCAGAGGAATACAAAGAAAAAAGCAAGACTTTGAATATCCTGATTGGCAATGCGGGAGTGATGGCCTGCCCAGAAGGGCGAACTGCTGATGAGTTCAAAGCGTAATTTAACAGTAACCATCTGTTCCATTTGTACTCTTCGTTTTTACTTAAGTTCCTGCTTTTGGTATCTGCTACTCTTGAATTCCATTCTCGTGTGGCGTTAGTCTCATCTGCTGGTCATAGATTCTCCAGTGTGAATCTCGAAAACTTGAACTGGGAAGGTAAACACGACCCTGGAAAGGCCGTTGGCCCAAGTAAGACCGCAATTAAGTGGGTTAAGGATTTCATGCATTTCTATTGGTGCCAAATTGATAATAAGCACATTCCCAGGTTACAATACTAATAGGGACAGCGAGAAAGTGCATCCAAGTATCATAAATTCCATTAACACGGACTCTCATCGAGAGATCTTCACATATATCGCACATGACAGGCCCCTTGCAGACACCACGTTGCAAGGTTGCAGTGACGCAGGGGGCAGCGCAAGATAAATCACAGGGGTAACCTTCTATCGAAAGACTCGAAGCTGGGGATCGATATCAACACGCCCATAATGGGCAAAAGAAACAAAGGGGTAGTCACAAATCCCAGCTAATGGGGATGCAAAAATAGTCAAATGAGAAAATTACACTGAAAATAGCCGCCAGGACCCAACCAGAGAGAAATGAAGTATCAAACGAAGGACACCGACACGATGCAATGCCAGGAGCAGTTCATAAACAAGCGCATGAATATCAAACAACGCGAACAAGGGGTTGTACAATATGTGGAAAACGCCGTTTCAATCTATACAAACGAGCGGAGTTCAACTTCCAAGTAGAATCGAGATGAACCACCTTCGGAAAACGATTAAATTCCCCATCGGTTGCGGAGTCCATCGGCCCAACGTTGATAGAGGACATCTGACAGCTCCTTGGTGTGCTCCATACCAGTGACATGCTGGCCGGGCAGGTTTGAGAGGGGAGACATCTGAGGTGGAGGAGGACCAATATCGGCTGTTGATTGGCGTCGGCGGTGGCTTTTAAGATGAGGGTTGTTTTGTGCAAGCATCAAACGTGGGCGCGAAGGGGAGTCGGGTTGCGGGGATGATGGTATCAAGGCGGATAGGCGAGAATCACTATTTGGGGTCATGTTAATATTCGGTCTTGAAGATGAACTTGAGGGAGATACTCACGCTTGAAGCTTCTCGTTCATGATTTGAATGATATGGTAGAGGCCTTCCGGGTCGACCATTTCAAGGTCACTCCAGGCCTCGGCTAGGCGGGAAATAGCTTCACGCTTCTCTCCGTCCCCAGTCGTCGCAAGAACTTCCTGACATGAGAGACCAACAGCCCGACTGTAAGCTCGGCGGCCCAATTGAGCCTCCTTACTCGCTGATTCGGCTGTCACACCTTTAGGACTTGCGTTCTCAAACCCAGGTGGTGGCTTGATCTGAGTGTTTTCGTCCGGAACTTTGTCAGAAACTCGACGGAACTGGCGAACAGTGGATGGGCTGTTGCCATAGCTCAAATCGACTCCTAGTGGCTGTTTGATACCACTGGAGCGTCTTTTGGTGTTGGCGCGACGGACTGAGGGTGATCTTTCGGCGCCAGTTGCTCGGCGAACGGTCGAGTTAGCCTGGTGCTTAGGCGGTGCCGGTGCTGGTGCCGGGGGTTGTGAAATGTGCATGTCCTCCATCAATTGAGTTGGATCAGGTTCGTTCCATTCCTCATCCAGGGTGCTCCAATCAGGGCCCTTGGGCACCCACATGCTGGGTGCCTTCACAGTGTCGAACACCCAATCTTCGTCATCGTCCGCAGGAGGCTTCGTGATAGTGTTCAAAGACTCGGCATAATACTTGACATCCTTGGTGTTTCCTTTCCCTGCGTCCCAGTCCTGTTTCCGCTGAATCAGCTCCTGCAGGGCCTCTGTCTTGCCAGCATTGCGAATGAACTTGTGACGCAAGAGCTCTTTCGCACTGGGACGACGATCGGGATCCTTGGTCAGGCATTGGGCAATGAAATCCTTAAAGGTATTGCTGTACTCATTTCCCTCTAGTCTCGGGGCGGAGTTCTTCGGGATCAGAAAGAGGACTTTCATCGGATGGGTGCTTGCATGAGGCGGCTCGCCGTTGATCATCTCAATTGCCGTGATGCCCAACGACCAGATATCCGCCTTGAAATCGTACCCAGCCTGCTGGATAACCTCCGGCGCCATCCAGAAGGGCGTACCGACGAATGTGTTTCTTTGTGACTTGATGTTGACGAGCTGTGCGGCCACGCCGAAATCAGCCAGCTTCACCTTGCCGGCGTTTGAGAGGAGGACATTGGCCGCTTTCACATCGCGGTGAATCTTGCCCTCGCTGTGCAGATAGTCGAGACCTTGTAAAAGTTGCTGGCATACGATCGCCACGTGCGCTTCGTTGAATACCCCTGGTTTTAGCTGCGACCGGTTAGCAAACGCCTTCCCAGCAAACGAGCAGGGGTGGGCCACGTACGAGATCCAGGCAGGACCCGCCTCCCAGGTATTCCATCACAATCCATAGCTTGTGGCCCTTCAGGAAGCTTGCTTTGTACTGTGTAACAAATGCACTGGCGCAGGTAGCCAGGACGGAAATCTCCTGCTGTATTTCCTGGATGTCGTCTTCGCTCGACTCGAGATCGATCTGCAATTGCAAACGCGGTTAGCTGGCGCACGGCAGGTGGAATTGGGTGGAAGGGCGCATACATGTTTAATCGCGACAATCTCTCCGTTTGATCGGTCAATGGCCTTGTAAACCACTCCAAAGCTTCCGCCTGTAGGTTCGAGAATGGTCAGCATGCGCCCGTCTTGAGCCGAGGGAAAGTCATACTCCCTAACTCCTCCAACATCTGGTAATGGCCCGCCATGTCCTCCATGGTTGCGCAGCAGCTCAGTCCGAATTCGTTCTAGACGACGAAGCCTGCAATCACAGTGTCAAAGGCACTGAACTTGGGAGCGAGCACATCAGAGCAAAGAGGAGAAACAAGATCTCAAGTGATGGGTCTCCCCAAACAGCCAGCCCGGTTGCCATGGCGATCATCTTACTCGGAAGCCCCACCGCCCCCATCCTTAATCCACTGCAAGGAAGTACCATAAATAAGACTCCTTAACGCCTAATCTAAATGCACCTTGCTGACTAGAACCGGTGCTAATTAGTACATGTAGACTTTTGCTCCGAAGTACAGTTCACTGCTTTGCTCAAAGGAGCTCCTTGAACTTCTCCGCCCTCCACACACATATTCTACTTGATCTGGGCTAGTCTATTATTTACGGCGCTCTTCAATTGCCAAACATTCTGCAGAAAATCCCACGTTTTCGAAAAGCCTTCTAGAAATAGTATGAAACGTCACTGGGGGGTTTGGTCTCCACTGATCAGGCAACTTGGGTCCCAGTGGGGACGATGCCCAAGCAAACCTGTTCGTCTGCCAGTCTCAAAGAAAATAAACAAAATGTCGCTAGGACAGGTCACAAGGTCAATACAAGCAGCTTCGAATCTCTAACATCCCATTGTTTCTTCAATCAGATACTCAAGCATGCATTGTTTCGTTGCCAGTTGGTCAGTGCTCTCGAGCCCTGAGTCAGCTGCATTTCGACTTTTCCCACAACACGCAACCGCATCTAAACCCTATGGGTCTCGATTTGGACAGAGTCAAACAGGTGGGGTATGATAAGTGATGCTGCCCGTACGGAGGAGCTGAGATGGCCCTTTCGCGCATCCCCGATAGCCCTAAAGACCTACAGCGGTTGCGCCTATTCGATTCACCCAGCCGATGTGGACTTTGAAACTAAAAAGTATTCATTTTACTTACCGAGCACTCTATTCGCGGAGAAAAACAAGCTCAAATTATAGCAATCCATGAAGGCATGAATAAGTGAAAGAAAAAAATTGATCTTCTTGTTGCATGTGCTGATTGGACAGGCACCCAGTTGGCAGCTTCATGGCGGCTTAGGTCCACGAAAATAGCGTCTAGTGTCTTCGAAGGTTGAAACTTTATGTTAACACTGAGGGTGACTCTGTCAGGGAAATATAGCGTAGATTTCAGAGAATTTTCTTCAAGCCTCGGTCAGGCGAGCGCACGGTACTCTTCTCGCTCGTGCCCAAAATTTCCAAGGCTGTTGACCAGCTCAGATTGGACGGTTATACACTTCGATGTTTGAGCTATACATATACTGGATCCCACTGCTTTGCAAACTAGCTCCGCCCCGGCCTGTCAATATCCGGAATTGAGTCCGTTTCAACTTGCATTGATTCCACTTCCGAATAACATGAACTCACAACGAGAGGTCAAGTCGCCTCGATACTTACCAAGTAGGCAGGCTACTCAGTCACCGCACCTCCCAATGACGATCAATGATCAACATGGTGCGGGGATACCAGAAACGGCTCATTCAACGTTCGTCATCCGGGAGTTGCATGACCCCAATCCCGAGATCCTATCCACCCCAGCACAAGGTTGATATAGAGCAATTAATACATGAGGTACGTCTATGAATTAACAACCTGTTAACTGGTGGAGTCTGTTATTCCCTGACCGCTCCAATTACATCAACGGTCAAGGGGCAGCCTCGGAAAGCGGGGGAAGTAGTATCCTTCTCCACGATCCACCGTCGACAACCAGGCTTCGGGGTATTCGGAGTATTAATGGAACGAGTCAAAGTTTGACCGCTGCTGAGGGTGCCTGAAAGGAATGTCACTACATTCCTTCATCAAGCCCCATGCATGAAGATGATCAGAGGGGTATAAAAACCTAGCATCCCCCACAGATCAGACTCAGCCAGTATAGCCTTTCACAAGCTCCCAAAATGATATATTCGTCTACTACTTCTCTTAGACTCTTGGGAGTCTGGTTAAGTCTTCAGGCTACTGCTCTAGCCCTGCCTCACAAGCTCGAATCGCGCTCGGCCAAGTTCCCTAATATTTTCGCATTGTAAGCTTTACGTCACCCTGCATGAACTATTTGACGATCATGAGAATAATCGTGGTTTCTTCTACAGCGGAGATTCATATACTACAAATGGCTTCAATATGCAGGGAGCGCAGCCAAATGCGGCAAATCTCATTGGAAATCCAGATTTCCCTGGAGAAACTTCCACTGGGGGTGAGAACTGGCCCGAGTTCCTAGCAGCCGCCGATACTAGCTCCCCATCACTGCTGTACGATATTGCTGTTTCAGGAGCTACCGTTGATAATACATTCGTGGCTGCGTCAACTGGAGTCTCTACATTTATTGAGCAAGTATCTGGATTTACCTCAACATATGGGCCTAATAGCGCGGGAGCCGGCCTCTGGAATAGTGAAGATTCACTCTTCATGGTGTGGTTCGGCATTAACGACATTAGCAATGGATACACCTCGCCGAACTGGCAAGCCGGAGCCCAGACTGCTATCGGAAACTATTTCCAGCAAGCGACCAACCTCTATAATGCTGGTGCAAGGAACATAGTCTTCCTCGGAGTGCCTCCTATTCAGCGCACGCCGAAACACGTTAGCGATGCTCCTGATGCTATGAGCGCATATGTGAATGCGATTCTTTACTATAACCAGCTTCTCCAGGATGGAGTGAATAGCTTCACAAGTGCCCATTCTGATGCTTCTATCTGGTATCTTGATACCATCCCCGTTTTTGATATGGCCTTGAACAACCCTACTGCTTACGGCTCACCTGACGCAACCTGTTTCAACGATGATGGGACCTCATGTCTTTGGTGGAACAACTTTCATCCAGGCGAAGCCATTGATCAGCTTGTTTCGGAGGCCGTTATGAACTTAACGGGGGCATAGTCGCATTTCATTCCCCTGTACAGGAAAGGTGAAATCATTGGAGAAATGGAGTTATGGCTACGACAGTCTATAAAGGATGCATTTGTAGACCACATGTACTTAATCATTGGCCGCTTTAACTTCTTACACACAATGAGATCTTGTTTATATCAGAATCCCAACTTGCGCTGCCGTAGATGGTTATGATGACAGTGAGTTCCATTGCGAAAAACCGTTCTATTGATGGTCCGAAGCCTCGAAGATCTTTTTCGAGGGATCTAGTGCAATATAGTTAGATTAACTTCCGTACCACGAGATCTGTGCTATGAAATCATGACACTCGCAGCAGCGTTCATATTTCATACTAGTGCAATAATTATGGTGAAGGCAATCTATTAAGCTTTCGGATGAATGGAAGAAGGTCAGCAGAACAACGGACAACCAAGTTCTAACAATTTGAGGTTGCATAGAGCGTGAAGGAATGGAAATGCGGGGGTAATATCGGCCGGGAAGCCCCCAAACGCAGCCCAGACATATACGTCGGTCAAAAACACCCCGCATACTTACTCTTGTGTCGCCTTGGGATGCAAGGGCTGGGAGGTACCTGAAGAAATATGCCAGTGTCGGCAGCAGCCAACCCGAGGGTCGCTATGCTCGGCAGGTTTCACAAGCGAAGTCCGAGGAATGAGAGAACTGTGGAGGATGGAGTCAGAATATTTTGTTAAATGCGCCTAGAATTCGACTTCAATCCGACGTTACGCGGCAGAATGTGAGATAAGCTGATTAAGATGGTCTACATGGTTTAGAGCAGAAGCTAAAAAAAAAACCTTTGCATTCGCACTACTGAGGTAGGGCATGGGGAAACCTGGACAGGGAAAACCCAAAACCAAGGCCAGTGTCGCTTTACAAAATCCTTGCCCACTAGCCTGTAAATTACGCCTCGATCGCCTATAGATTCAAGAGTGTCAGCTTGTGATTTTGGAGAAAGTCAAGAGACGGACTGGACTAGGCTTACAATCTGTTTGTCATATGCCGATTAGAAAGTACTGCAGCGGAAGCCAAGTTATAGTACGAGGTGTCCAGACTACTCACCCCTAAATCCTAGAATGAGTGTTAGTGCTGTCTATCTGTGAAATTGGGACGAATATTCGGAGGTTACTCACAGCCTATTAGTAGGTACTTGGTTAGCTCTGATCCCCACAACTCATAAAATGCATCGATGGATGGCTTACCACAATATCCGCCTGGAAACCATTAGATATGATGCTGAGTTATCACGAAATAAATCCGACATCAATGTCGATCACTCACAACTATTCCCTGTGAAGTTTTAGGATGAAGATCATGGAATGAATTTAGAAGACCATAGCGTAATTGAACGTACCCCGATAGGCTGCTCATGGTCAGATACTCAAGTTAACAATTAATAGAATTAATATCACAAGTGAAACTCACATCCTGTCGGGGAGCATAAAATTAGCGCTATCTCAACCAATTTATCAACCTACAGTTTGAGCTCATGTATGGACATACATCACGTTTCACGACAGGAGCTGCCACGGCAGTGCTGACCAAGAATGTAAATATAATATTAATAAGACGCATATTGACTGTAGTATGAGTGCAGAGAGGCTTAAATGAAAAATAATGAAAACAAAAAGAGATTTCAAATGAAGACCGGAGAAATAAAAGAACAATGGCGGAGGGTTGCTCGCGGCTGAAAGATCGGCACCCGCCCCTCACCACGTTGAGAACAGCGATTGGACTGTCTTAGAGACCTGCATACGCGAGACAGGTGTGAGCGAACGAGAGTGGTAGACCAGATCGAATAATCTCGCACGGTTACACTCATGCACTTAGGCCGGACATTCGTGCATTATACGCGGAAGCTTTACTAGACCGAGCTGCCTTCCCCCACTTTACGATGCCTTGAAGGAGTGCAGCTGCGGTAGGCCTGTGAAAGGTAGTCGTGGGATCATGATAGTCGCGCAGATCTCCTCGAAATAAGAAACTCTAAGATGCTACTTGAAAAAAGATTGGCACATGGAATAAATGAACAGATGGTCGCTTGGGTGTATTGGAATTTTGATACAAACAGTGCTAATATGATTTTAAATGTATTTGTAAGGGTTCATGATGCCATTCTAAATGATGAAGTCAGTAAAAGCCAAAGAATCAAAACGGTTCAGGGAATGGGTAAATGAACGTACCGGATCGTAGAGTGCCTTCAGCTGCTTCATCAATCCCACCATAGTCTCGTTCTGGCTGTATCCAATGTACTCTCGCTTAGCAACACCCATACCGTGCTCAGCACTGATACTGCCATTGCACTTTTGGATCCACTCATACACCCAAGGCTCAATAGCCTTCTCAACCTCCTTGTTGTACTGGCGTACCGAAACGTTCAAATGCAAGTTTGAGTCACCCATGTGGCCATAGCCGACAACATCGCGGACAGGGAAAGACTCGTCATCGCCAACAAAGCCCATCTCAGTGAGACGGTCTCTACAATCCTCAACCAGCTGGTAAAGCTCGGAAAGAGGGATAGAGACATCGTATTTGTAAGTGCCGCCCAAGTGGCTCAGTGACTCAGTGATACCCTCGCGCCAGCGCCAGAGGGCCTGGAACTGAGTCTCGTCCTGGGCCAGGACACCGTCGGCAACAATACCCTCTCCCATAACATATTCGAGGAAGGATTCTAACTTCTCCATGTCGTGTTCCGCGTTAGATCCACTGGTCTCAATGAGACAGTAGAAGGGGTACTCGCCCTCAAGCGGATACTTGTTCCCAGTTGACTTGTGAACAAGGCCCTGGCTGCGGCCATCCATCAGTTCAAACGCAGACAGAATCTCAGACAGCTGGCCCTTGGCTTCCAAGAAAGCCTTCTGAACATGCTCAAAGCTCTCTAGACCGAAATATGCGACATTGACAGCCTTTGGTCGTGGAGGGCAAAGGATTGAGACTCCAGTAACCAGACCGATGGTACCTTCGGAACCAATGAAAAGCTGCTTAAGATCGTATCCAGTGTTGTTTTTGCGGAGGGTAGAAAGAGATTCGACAATTGTTCCGTCTGGCAAAACCGCCTCAAGACCCAGCACGGTTCCGTGCAGACTGCCGTAGCGCAGCAAACGCAGACCACCTGCATTGGTCGAAACATTTCCTCCGATGTGACAAGATCCCTTCGCACCCAGGTCGAGAGGGAATAGATGGTTGCGCTCAGCGAGGTACTGGTCAGCAGCTTCGAGAATAACACCAGCATCCGCGACAAGGACACCAGAGGCCTCGTCGAAAGAGCGAATCTTGTTCAGACGAGAGGTATTGATCACGATCTCATCGAAGACCGGAACCGATCCACCAACCAGACCAGTGTTTCCACCCTGGGGAACAACAGCCAACTTGCGCTCATTGCAGTATTTGAGCACCTTGCTCACCTCCTCTGTAGTCTGCGGCTTCAGGACAAGACTAGTGTGGCCACGGTACTTGCGCATCCAGTCGCTGTTAAAGGCCTCGAGGTCATCGGTCGCATCGGCGGTAACACCGTCAATCACAGCAGACTCTGAGCCCAGCAGGTTCTTAAAGAAAGAAACATCCTCGGCAGAGATCTCGGCGAAATTGGGGTTGCGCTTAATGTTGTACGCGTCGCTCGTGTATTTGATCTCTTCAGGTGCGGCGCGGAGGGTTGTTGAGGTAAAGGTCCGAAGGGCAGGGGTGCGGAGTGATGGCGATTGGGCAAGAGTAGGACGGAGGAGGATGCGTGAGCGAGGAACGCGAACCCTTCGCAGGGCATTGGCGAGGTTCCGGGCACCAGACATGGCTGTGGTGGGAAGAGAAGAGCCAAGAGGAGGTATTTGAAAGTCGAGGTCAGACAAAATTTGGGGGTTCGCAGTGGAGCACGCAGCGATCTCCGACCGGCTGAAATTATACACGCTCCACCGGTGATTTTCGGTGTTTGCCCCCACAGAATCTCAGTTGTGCTGGGACACTTACTTTCGGAATTTGAATTCCAAAAAATCGTGTATCATTTCAACCCTTGAATTTCCTGGACCTTGTATTCCGACAGCTCTTCATACACTACGCCGATAGCGGCAGGACGTTTAGCCGTATTGTTGCGCCGTACTTAATCTGAAGACCGGCCATCACTGCTTGCCAAGCCATAATGCCAGGATAATAGGTACAACAAGTGATAAATATAAAATTTCGGACGGAAATAGTAAATTATTGTCTAGACAACCTTGTAGTTGTTCGTGGCTGCTGGTTCTGCAGGGGCCCGTCAACTTTAAATGAGCCAAACGGGCCATTGACGGCCTTGGTCTACTTCTTCAACAGAAAATCCCTTGAGTTAATCTTCCTTCCATGGGTTTCTTTTCTCTCATGGCCAAAATAAACATAATTTGCCTCCCAATGCGGCGCGCAGTGCTGGAGAGCTCGAAGTCAGTTACGTCATGGTAGCGCCCCGCATCAGGTTATCCTCTCCCGTTTTTTTTTTTTGAGAGTTCGTGTCTTCTACATCAATTCACAATGACTTCGACGGTGCTCATCACGGGCGCCAGTGGCCTTCTAGGTCGCCAGGTGTTCAGCACCTTTCAGCATTCGGGAGTGCTGGTGGTCGGCCAGGGCTTCACTCGCGCTGCCCCGCCAACCGTCCTGAAAGCAGACCTCGAGAAGGCGGACGAGATCAAAAACCTCTTTACAGAGGTCAAGTGAGTGCTTCGGATGAGATCGCATTTATACATAGTATTGGGACTAATACGATGCTTGCATAGGCCCCAAATTGTTATTCACTGTGAGTCCTCTTCGTGATTTGAACTGCGTCGGCCCGTTATCTCATACTGTCTAGGTGCTGCGAACCGTTCGCCGGACCTATGCGAGAAGAACCCGGAACAAGCTCGAAAGGTTAATGTTGAAGCCACACGGACACTTGCTGAAGAGTGCTCGGCTCGTGGGGCTTTCCTGATCTATATCTCGACCGACTATGTCTTCCCCGGCAAAGAGGGAGATGCACCATACGAGACGGATGCCGAGACTCGCCCACCTAACATCTACGGTGAGCTGAAGCGTGATGGAGAGGTCGCCGTACTAGAAGCGACTCGTGAAACTGGACTCGGCGTGATTCTGCGAGTCCCGGTGCTCTACGGAAACGCCAAGGACAACGCAGAGAGCGCTGTCAACACGTTGGTGGAGTCTGTTAAGAAGGCCCAAGACCCTGATGCAGGAATCAAGATGGACGACTGGGCTCAGCGTTACCCTACCAACACTGAAGATGTAGCCCGGGTTTGCCGTGATATTGTCATCAAGTATCTACGGGAGAAGCAGAGAATGAAGGAGCTGCCACATATTCTGCATTTCAGCTCAGAGGACCGTATGACCAAGTACGAGATCTGCGAAAAGATCGCGCAGGTTATGGGGGTGTCTATTCCTGGCATGATCCGAAATCAGCAGGGTAACGACCCCAACGGCGGGGTGCAGCGCCCCTACGACACTCATCTCTCGACAAAGGCGCTGAAGGAACTGGAAATTGACCTGCAGACATTGAACTTCGAAGACTGGTGGTAAGTGAATATTTGCTTCTTCGAAGTAGCTTTACTAATTTGTGTTGCATAGGCGGAGAGCTCTTGGAGCTGGAAAATAGAGCGAGATCAACACCAGGATGGCCCACAGAATGGACCCCCCGGATCATAGAAACTATTACAAAAGAAATGACAAATTATTGGCCTTCCCAGAGTTCCGCCAACTAAGAAAGCCAAGTGAGCGCTGTACCCCTGTAGGCTGTACCCAAGGATCAGATTCACTCTAACTTCTGCATCTCCCAGGGTGAGATTTTAGCTCTTCCTTTGTGCGTTGTGCCTGCATTGGGGTTGAGCCACCACAAGTGGGCACCAGCCACCAGATAGTCCACTGTAATACGCCGTGCGGTGTTCTCTGTACGGCGTACGATGTGGCACTTGGGGGCAAAAGTCGATGCACGTTGATCCGTGCTTCGAGATCGTCGATTGCCACCTGGCAGCTCCCTTCGTAGTTCAGACCCGTCTAAGCGGTTGGGCTGCAGGCTCGTATAGCGCTGAGTAGTGGGCCGTGAGTTCCTGCGAGTTCCAGGATGAGCCCTGTTGACGAGCGCTCTGTACGAACACCGTGGACGTTTCAGGCGCCTCGAGTTTCAACCGCGCGCAGATTACAGATCCCGAGGCTGAAGACAGAGAAGACCCGCAGCTGGTGGACCAGCATTGAACGGATCGACCCGGCGGATCAGGGCCTTCTCAGGAACAAAATGCTGATCTCACCATGTAGCGTAAAGATTGTCGAGGTCTGCAGAGCCCGGGGGGAGGCTGGGGACATCAGATTCTCACATTCTTGGCGGTGGTTGAAGAGCGGCTCCAGTCATTCGCCCCGGAAACGTTTAGCCGTAGCACTTGGACTCATCTAGTCTGGAGGATGGGTCTCGAGGTTTTTAATTATATTTGCTCCACTAGTCTGATGGCTCCATAATTAGCTCTGACTTCCAAGTTTAATCTCGCTTTGGGACTGTCGGCCCGACTTGCTTCCTCACGTCTTCTCTCGTCTACTCATAATCTCCGTGATTCCCTCGTTGCAAACCGAGCGGGGGACCAGCTTCACGACTGTCTCACCTGGCGCCCCTGATCATTTCTGCCCTTGCGCAAAACTGGTGTTTGACCGTGTGTAGCCCGTTGTTTCTGTTTCAATGCACTGACCCCCCCGGACTAGCGCTCCACCTGGGGGATACGGACTCGATCCGCGTCTAAAAAAAAAAGCCTGGACAATTATTGAAATTGGTCTTGAGACCCCTTCCCCCGCGCGCTGCGCTGTGCGCTTCAAGTCGACTCACTTTGCCGTGATGGATGCCCCTGTTGGCGTTGCGCCCACGCGCAAACCTTCTCGTTATCGACATGCTCGCGACGACTCTAACCTCGACAACATGCCTCGTCCACCCACCTCCTCAAGCGATCAAAACCCCTCAATCGCCAGGAGTATGTCGCGCTATCGGCGCAAAAGACCCGGAGTTGAAAGCAGCCCAGCCATCCCTGGAGGGCCTCCTGACGCTGTTGCGCTGGACACACGTGGTGGCGTCGACGTACCTCCAATTCCAGTCTCACACCACGCAAGGCACAAACCGAGCGTGGACGAGGAGCGTTTGCGAGAAAAGCACCGCCTCGACGCAATGGACCAACTGACCGGAGGCAACCCGCTATCACGACCCTCTGCGCGACCTTCGAATGAGAAGAAACCCAGGAGGGCAGCCACCAAGGAAGATATTGCGACGGTGGTCAAGGCGCGCGAAACTACCAAAGAGCGCCGGCCCAAGTCGAACCCCTCGAGCGCCTCAACAGATCGCAAGTCTTTCTTCCAAAAGGTCGGACTTAAGAAATCTAGGAGCTCGCCCAGCAAAGACCACTCTGCGCCCCGGTATATCGGGGTTGGTGGCGGAGGGATTGTCCCCGGTACTGATGCGCCAGTATCCGCTGTCAATGCGGGCGAGCGACACGTCCTTGTCCAGTATGGCCATGCTTCTCTCCGATACCCCTTTTCTCCGACAACACAAGTTTCCGACATTCTACACTCTGCCTCGAAAACACTATCATCTGCGATAAACCCCGAGGCTTTTATTCTCGTCGAAACCTTCCGCCAGATCGGCCTCGATAGACCATTGCGCCGGTATGAGCACATTCGCGAGATCATGAACTCTTGGTCTCATGATTCAGATGACAACCGTCTCACCGTAGTGCCTCCCTCGAACATAGATATGCAGGTCAATCTCGATGCCCAGGGCCATTTAGACAGTCCGAACGAGACAACAGTGTTAATGTACTACTCCCAGCGCCCTCGAAAATGGGACAAACGATATGTGACCCTTCGATCTGATGGGCAGATCACCATGTCCAAAAAGGAGAGCTTGAAGGACTCGACAAACATCTGCCATATTTCGGACTACGATATCTATACGCCCAGTGCCCGGGCGGCTGCAAAAGATATTAAACCTCCCAAACGGTTCTGCTACGCGATAAAAAGCCAGCAGAAATCAACAATGTTCCTTTCAACTGAAAATTTTGTCCACTTTTTCAGCACAAATGACCGAGCCATTGCCGACAAATGGTATCGCGCTGTACACCACTGGCGCAGCTGGTATCTCATCAACACAATGGGTGCAACCCAAGCAGTCGAGGAGTCAATCCCGAAGAGGACACCAACTCAACGGAGAGGCGTCCCAAGGACGTCTAATGAATCACTTCTGGTAGACCAGATTCCACTGAACGATGAATCATCCCCGATACGAAGCCCAGGCAACTCGCGCCCACCCAGCTCACAAGACCTATTCTCTCGCAAGAAATCGACCCGTGAGCCAAGCGCACCTCCTACAAAGCCATTCCCCGAGGCAATCGCCATCAACACCCGACTAGACGAGCATCCAGAACCCGCACCTCTCGTCCCAGGCATGAACCCAGAAGAGATAGAAGCAGAGACCTTCGCACCAACCAGCCTCCTCGGACGTTCCTATACCCAGCGCCGCCAAGCAATGCAGGAGCGAGAAGAGCGCGAAAAGCGCGAAAAACAAGACCCCTGGCTCTACCACTCGCAAACCGTGCCCGACATGCCTGCAACAGGGACTCTCAGTCGCTCAACCTCCGTCAACAAGAAAAACAAACCCCTGGTTGACCTAACACCCGTCTTCCACGAACCTCCCCAACACACCCGCAAAGGCCGCGGCGTGGCCATCGAGCCAGGCCGACAGTTAATCGACGGCGCCACAGGCCCAGACCTCACTCCCGGCGCAATGGCTGTTCCCTCCTCGCAGGCATGGCGACGCCCACCAGTCCCGCCTGTCCCACAGACTCCCCCTCAAGCCTCTGGAATGCCGAGTCGCTCCAACACAGTGCGAAGTACAAGACACGGCTCCCAGTCGAAGAGACCTGGTACTGGCTCTGGGGGTGGTAGTCCAACATCACCTCCAGATGTGTTCATGCCCAATACCCTTCTTGCGCAATCAAGTCAACGGGCAGTAAGCTACGACCAGGCTCCAAAGGGCCGAGGCGTAGCGACTGGTGATCGAAATGCGGCTCGTCCATTACTTGATCTCGCGCCTGAGAATCCATTCGTGGAGGGGAGTCTTTTGCATCAAGCGTAGTGCGAATGAGCACTTTTATGGAACTTACGACGTAACGATTTGGTTGGTTATGCGGCATTTATGATTTCGGGACAGCTTTAGCACGGTATTTATTCGGGATTACATATGCTGTATGAATGCACATTGGTTCATGGGGTTACCCATCATAACTTTTATCCTTCTGAATCTACTGCACATGTGAATTCCAAGGTGCCTTATGAGGCGCAAAAGTACAACAGCCAAAGACTATGCATAGTATTCCACGATTCAATATGTAATCTATCCACCGATCAATATTTCCAAACGCCCCAGGCTGCCCCAGCAAAATAATATAAACACATGCCAGACAACGCCAAGCCTCTATAGAATATACAAAATATAAAACAAAAATATGATCAACGATTAGAATGATTCGACAGAATCGTCCCAGATCGTTGCGATCGGACCGTCCCCAGGCGATTCGTCGGCCCCTCGCTAACCGAAGGCTGGTGCTGGAAATCGCGGGATTCGAATCCCGTCGCAACAGGCTCATCGGGGCGAGCTTGCGAGAGGGTCCGGGATTGGGCATTCCCAAGGGAGCCACCGGTACTCAGATTTGAAGCACGGCGGCGCATGCGGCGTTCGACGGTTTCGGCTTCATGGCGGTTAAGAGCGTCGGATGGGAGGAGGACGGCACGGTCGAGAGCGACAGGCAGGCCACGATGGCGGCCACGGATTTGCATAGCTATAATTACCAATTTTGAAATAACATTGAACTGGCCGGAGAAAGAGGTGTTGACGCCTGGGTATCCGAACGAGAGACCGACAGTTCCGTAGGCGGAGACGACCTCGAAGAGAACGTTGAAGACTTGGAAATTGTAGTCGGTTGTGTCTTGGAGACGACTGCCTTCTGCGATGGTAATGACGAAGAGACCCAGGAAGACGTACCACAAATCGAAACTCAGTTGACGCCGCAAGTGAGTTCCGATGTAAGTAGGGGCTGTCTGGTTTTCTTCATCCTCGTCTTCGTCCATGGCATAAATGCCCAAACTCTTCTCTTCGTAGACGTTTGTTCGTCGCATGGAGATGGCGATCGGAAAAACGGAGATATACATCATGACCAGGTAGGAGACCTGAATCGCTGGGTGAAGGTCCGATAAGTTAACGACGCCAAATCCAGCAGTACGGGTTGAAGAAGCTTGGAAGAAGCCGTCAAGCACTCGGATTCCAGGCGAGTATTTCGTGACAGCCGGGTCATTCAACTATGGAAAATGTTAGAGAGGATTTCAAGCGGAGTAAAAATGCATAGCACTCACGTCCAGGATAATGAAGAAGATAACGTCAATAGCATTCAGAAAAACAAGAATCGCAAAGAGCCACCAGGTCGCATTCCGGGGGAAAAGAAGTGTGAAGCAACGTCGTGGGTGATCCAAAAGAAATTTGAGCTCCTCCCACAAAGCAGTACCTTCACGGACAAGCTTGGACAGCACCCAGATAACGAAGCGAAGAGCACATGGGAATCCAGTGTTTCCAATAATAATCGTAATAGCGAAGAACAACATTGGGAAGATAGCCGTGGCAAAAGACTGCATAGAATCCGGAGTCAGGGTAAAGCCAACATCGTTGAATGCAGAGCCAGCCGTGAAGATAGCCCACCATGGGCGGCCAACCCCATCTTCTTTGACAACATTACCCCATGTATCCTCCGATACAATCCATCCGATCATAGCCATCGCGCCTACAAAGTGAATACCAATATAGTATGCGGCGATGACAACTGCGAGAGTCTTGAGAGCACGATACTCGATACCGCCAAGCTCATCGCGCTGTTCTTCTGTGAGATCCACGAAGTTTGAGTTGCGAGCCACTGTGGCATTCCAACTGAGATATGGCTGAGTCGAACGATCTCTCTCGTGGGTGATAGATCTAAAGATTCCCCGAACAGTAGTATTTCTTGTGGTAATGGGCCCAAATCTGGCTCCATTCTCGGTCTCGGTCCCGTTGAGATCTTTCGTGAATGTATCTCGCAATGTCGGACGTGTATCAAGGCGGGGGATAGTAGTTGATTTTGTGCGGGTTCGAGGGAAATCGGGTTCGTTGATAGTGATGTGCGGTCCTTCCAGAGGACCGAGATCGTCATTCTCCGAAGGCGCGACCGAATGCGCAGCACTCGGTTTGCGATTAGGGTCAGGCCCAGTCGGTTCCGGGTCTGGGTCATTTTTCTCCTCCTCCTCCTCCTCTTCTTCCAGGGCCTGGGGGACTCCGCCACGATCGTATTCTCGGGGACTGGGAATACGCAGGGCGCCTTTGCTATTCCGTTGACTCTCGACGAAGGCAATGTGGGATTCGGGGTTCAGCTGGGTGGGAACACGCAGGCTGCCGAGGCCGAATCTGCCTTCGGGCGGATTGGTCTCTGTGTCATCTGAGCTGGATTGATCGTTGGAGCCCTTTGTGCTCGCAGTGTCCTGCTCCTCGTGCGATTCATCCATAGCATTGGCGACGGGGTCTGGTAGTCGGCGGCCCCGTGCATCGCCCGCATTGTTCCGCAGGACGACAATTGCGCGACCAGCAACTCCTTCCTCCGCACGGTTCTCCTCGTCGATCGATTTGTCTTCGCTCACCGTGCTTAAGCGGGAGCGAGTTGTGCGCAGCGCACGAGCATCGCGAACCACGTGTTGAAACCTTCGCTCGAACCAGTATAAACGAACCAGAATCAGGGCTCCGTGTATGAAGATCGGGGTTGTGAACATAGAGACCCAGTAAAATATAATTTGCTGCGACAATTTCAGGGTATTGATGTCCACGGTGTTGAGGCCGGACTGGGTGGCAGCGCCCGCGGAGAGAAACAGCGCATCGGTGTAGGAGATTCCTCCTCCGATGCCATAGACGATGATGGAGCACAGCAGTGCCCAGGCGATAATGTATGCATAATGCAGGAAGATAAAGTTGATGTGTAACTGGTTCAAGATCGGCACGCGCTTCTTGAGATCACCAAGTTGGCGAATTAACGGGCCGAACATAACGAGCGGCGCCGTCGTGCTCTCCACGCACCGCGCTTCGTGAGATTGTCGAGGTTGCCGAAGAAACTGAGGAGGGATTGCGAAAGAGGGGAGAGTTTTGGCGGTGCTATTTTGCGTTCATGGTTAGCCACAGCCACTCAGGGATCAGACAACAGCCAAGCTGCGCCATTTATCGTACAAATCAGCAAAGCGTGCAGCAGCGCACGAGCAGCGCGGAGGGTTAGCCGCGAGAGAGGGGACGAAGAGAGATCACAGTCGAGGGCATCATGCAAGCAGCGAGTAGTTCGCAGTCGCGAGGTTTTTGAGGGCGAAAAATATCGCAAACGGGAAAACGCTCGCCTTTGACGGAAATAGTAGTGGGCCAATAAAACGTGGCTGCCGATCCCTCAAAGCGACTAAAATAAAACCATCTTTAGTACCGAGTATAATAAAATAAATGATGATAATGTATGATAGTATCTGAGAAGAGCACCTTGAACTGGATTATCCCTTTATGACCAGTCTATTCCGCCACCGCTCAATCGGGCGGCATCGACTCTGGTTGAGATCCAGACTGCGTCTGCTGTGGCGTTTCACACTTCACATTTGCCCTCCCGACCTGGGATTCGTGGTATTCCTGGTTATTCCCTAGGCCTCGGCGCTGCGTTGTCTCGGCCCACTTCTCATTTCACTACTGCATGAGGCCCGTTCCTAAGGGGCCCGCTTGCGCGTCTGCTATCTCGGCCCCGTATCAAAGGCTTGTCATGACATCCTGCCTGCTCCGCTGCACGTTCGAGAACTTCCTCGATCCAGACTCCTGCAGGCCGAGGCGGCAGCTTGCTGTTGTGACCGCCGAATTGGCAATGGATTCGCCGCGCTTTCAAGCGTCCCTTGGCCTATTCTTTCTACTCGTGGCATTTCCTGCATGAAACAGCCCCACGTCTTTTACCCGCAGACCCTTTATCCTTAATATTCCGCCTTCGCTCATTCGTACGTTCTTTATATATTCAAAAGAAACGAAAAAAAAAAAAGATTGAGCAGAAGACGGTGAACATTATAAGGATGAGAATAAGCGGAAAATAGCCAACGCGACCATGGCACGTCCCAGGACTAGGGGGTAATTACCCCCGGCCATTGAACCCCCAACACTATTGGGCTTTGCTCATATGTTTTCTTTTGTTAAGCTGGTCTTTGGAGCAAAGTCATCCACGGTTACAGGGACTCTACTTTCTCCGAGATCGTTCTGGGCATCGCGCCTCAAGACTGCCATTGTTTCCTGCGGTATCCAGCGTGCAGCCTTGAATCATATGGAGTAGACGGCGTATACGATTGTGTCTCTCATGGGATCTCAAATCATTCCCTGTCTATTCCGTCTCACGTCCTCAAAAGAGTATAAGCAGGACCGGCTTCTCCACGCTCTCCTTCAAAATCGCCTTTCCAAACACGCTCAAACCAAGCACCGCCAAAGTTACTCTCTGATTCATCTTCATGCACCCGCCATTGCCTGACCGCATTCTTGTAGTCGTCTAGGAGCACATTTAATAACCCCTAACCATTCACCGCAACATTGTCCCTTACAGATATGGGTCACAATAACTCTGCCTGATATGTCCAGTCGGCCCCGGCACACTTTGTCATACCCCTGGGGCTCTCTTATCTGGCTGATAATAGAGTATTATGACCCTCTTTATTTATATAGCAATAATAGGGTTAGTAACCATCTTTAGTATTAGTATTATTATCATAGACCTATAGTCCTTTAGGTCCTATAGGCTAAAGAATATTATTCATTTGAGCTTAAGTAAGAGAGGATATTGAATTACCCAAGTTATAAGACTAGTATATCTATATTTGATTAATCTAATTGTAAAGACGGAGTGGATTAGGCAAGAGAGTAGTGACAATAGGCAGTGGGGAATGGTAGTGGACTGGCTATGGAACGGGTCTAGAATGGGATTGCTAAGTTGGTTGTATTGAGTGTATGTATAGTGTTACGCACTGCTTATTAGTCATGGTGAGTTGGTCTGTAAAGGTGATACTTCTCTAGGATACTTGTTACCCTAAGGTTATCTCATTACTATCTTATAATGCCTACTGATTATATATAGTAATAGATCTTAATTACTTAAGTACTTAGAGGTTTTACTTAGTAAAGGAAATACTAAATAGAGTAGTACTAATAAGATTAAGTTCTTATAGATCTTCTTTTATTATTAAGATAGATTTATTAGATAAATAATAAGAATAATTTATTATATTCCAATCTATATTCTAAGTAATAATAGTTAGATTAAGTATAAAGAACTAAACATATAATATTAAATAAATATTCTTATATATCTATTCTTTATTTATTATCTAATAAGTTTAGGACTTATTACTTAGTAAGCTTAACTTATTATCTAATAAGTCATTATATAATACTAAACTTTATTAGTTTATTAATCTATATATATACTAGATAAGTCCTAATAGTAAGCTTAATTAGAGTTTTAATTACTAAGTACTTCTAGGATCCAATAATTTTATATAATGTTCTATATCTATCCAAATTATTAGCTGTAAATTATTCCTAGGAGTATTATATAATTACTCTTAGGAACTTTACTTTTTTCTCTCCTATTTCCAGGAGTATTCTCATTAGTTCAGGACATGATCGCCTGTTTATGTTTCATAACATATAGTAATTATAGAAAGACTAATCCTTAGTAAACCCCAAAGTTGGGGGAATCCTCTAGACTATTTAATTATATGATTTCTACCCTAGGGTTATATATATAGTATTAATAATATATATAATAATATATAGATACTATATAATAATAATAAAAGGTTCTATACTATTTAGATTACTATTAAATAGTATTTAAAAGGTTATTAGATAGTAATTATAAATAGTATACTATAATAATTATTCTTTCTTTCTTTATTTAAACTATTAGGTCAAAGATAAATAACTATAGAAAGGGCTAGATTTTAGAGAAACTAAGATAAGAAAGATAAATAGAGAAAGGGATAATTAAAACTCTCTATGAAAAGAAAGTATATAAATAAGTTTTATAGAATAATAATAAGAGTTCTATTATTTATCTAATAGATTTTCTCTATAATAAGAAAAGAATTAGAGTACTTTATATTAAGTAGATTAGAGAAATATAAAACTTTATTTATAGTTATTATAGACTATTAAATTAATAGAATAGTAAATATATTTAAAATAAATAGAGATAAGACTATAATAATATAAGTTATTTAAGTTAAAAAGAGAAGAAAAGCTATTATTATGTAAAGATGGGGTAGATTAGGTAAGAGAGTAGTAATGAGAGGTAATGGGGAATAGTAGTAGAATGGCTATAGAAGGAATATAGAATAGAACTACTAAGTTAGCTGTATTGAGTATATATATAGTAATAGTAAAAAGACTAATTCTTAGTAATTTCCAAAGTTAGGGAAATCCTTTAGTCTATTTAATTATATAACTTCTAATCCTAGGGTTATATATATTATATTAATAATATATATAATAATATATAGATATAGAGTAATAATAAGAGATTCTATACTTATTTAGATTACTATTAGATAAGGTCTAAAAAGCTATTAGATAGTAATTATAAATAGTATACTATAATAATTATTCTTTCTCTCTTTATTTAACCTATTAAATTAAAGATAGATAGTAATAAAGAAGATTAGTTTTTAGATAAATTAGATTAGAAGAGATTAAATAGATAAAATCTCTTATTAAAAATAAGTATATAGAAAGTATTTTATAGAATAATAATAAGAATTCCATTATTTATCTAGAAATTTCTCCTTTTAAGAAGAGAATATTAAATATACTTTATATAGAATAGATTAGAAAAGTATAAAAACCTTATCTATACTTACTATAAATTATTAAATTAGGGAGATAGTAAATATATTTAGAATAAATAAAAATAAGACTATAATAGTATAGATTATCTAAACTAAAAAGATGTTACGGACCCGCAGGGGCTAACTCGAAATAAGTCAACTACAGCCAATCATTACGACAAGGATACACGACACGTGATTAGGACTACGGACACGCGCAAGGAAAGCGGTGTCGCGGGAAAGAACGCGGTTCGGAGAACCGCCCTACACGGAAACCATGGTGTTTCCACCAGTGTCGAAAGATATGATATAACCCGGGATCACGAGTGCCCTAGGGTTAGGAACGTCCCGTGGTCAGGCACGTCCTAGGATAGGGAGTGACCTAAGGGAACAGGAATCCTACGGAAGAAAAGATCGCACGATGGGGATCAACGCAAAACACCGACTATCGTGGGACTGGCAGAATCCCAAGGCGGTGCACATCGGGCGATGAACCTCTGCACATCAGTGATGCGCGGAACGCATCAGCGATGAGACCCGAGCACATCGGTGATGAGCGAGGGACTGGATATATAAGGACACTCATTCAGCATCATGTATTTAGTTCTTCGCGTTCAATCCAACTATTGTTACTTAGGACCCAGATTGGAATACGACATTATTGTTCTTGTTTGTTATCTGACGAATCACCTTAACGACGAGGGGAGATCCATAAGAACCTGACCTCGCCGGCGCTACTCTATTCAGCACCTCCTTTACTAAGCAAGACCTCTAAGGACTTGAGTATATAAGGCCTGTTGCCGTGTGTGATCGGTAGGCATTACAACAGAGTGACGAGACAACCTTGGGGTGACGAGTATCCAAGAGAAGTATTACCCTTTGAGGACAAAACTCACCGTGCCTGATAAGCAGTGCGTAACACATTGAACGCCTTTTTCGAGATAACATAACAACGAACGAAGCATTGACGCCCTGACTTGACAACAACAACTTGACTAGAGTGTCAACATGTCTACCTCAAGCAGTAACAACAAAGCCAAGGCACCTGTTCCGCCTCAGTCTCAATCCAGACCTGCACCACCTGAGGAAGAAGACGAAGTCGACGTCTTAAAGGAACAAGTGGCCGAACTTATCAAACAACTACGACGACAAGAAGCCTCCATTAGTGAACTGAGAGATGGGGAAGAACAAGCACGAGCTCAACTTGGAGCAATCCCACGCAACGCTGGTTCTAGCAAGGTCAAGATCGCTAAGGCTGAACCCTTCGACGGCACCCGATCCAGATTGAGAGGATTCCTCACGCAAATGGATATGCATATCGACGTCAATGGGAATGACCTACCTACGGAAGCTAGCAAGGTGATCTTTGTGTCCACCTATTTGCGAGGACAGGCTTGGGCATGGTTGGAGACCCATGTCAGAGAATATTACGATAAGCCCGCCCACGAGTGGACGGAAGTAACTCGAAACATCTTCACCGGATACGTCAATTTCAAACAATACATGCAAGACATGTTTGGGGAAATCAACGAACGAGCCAACGCGGAACGCAAACTGACAAAGATACACCAAATTACGTCTACTGCAGCGTACTCTACCGAATTCACCCAAACCGCAGCCATCTTAGGATGGGCTGACTACGCATTGATCCCTCTGTACACACAAGGATTGAAGTCGCATGTCAAAGACGAATTATCCAAAATGGATCGACCAGAGACAATGAGGGAACTCATCGAACTTACTGTCAAGATGGACAACCGACATTTCGAGAGACAAATGGAAAAACGAGAAGTCGAAAACTGGAGACGCAATCCAGGACGAAGCAACATCGGTAGCCGAATGAGGCCCAGGGGAGGTCCACGAGCACCAAACAGGAATTACTCCGATCCATATGGACCGCAACCCATGGATCTGGACGCAGCGGAGAACCCGCATAAGGAGAAACAACACCGGCAGATGCGAGGCAAATGTTTCAATTGTGGCAAAGAAGGTCACTTTTCGAAGGAATGCCGTTCGCCGAGAAAGCAACAACGACAACAACTAAGCGCAACTGAAGAGAGCCGAGGAGGCTACAACGATACCAAAAGACGACAATTGTGTGCAACAAACGAACAAGCCTGGGAAGAAGTCCCAGAAGAATTTGCCAAAACGTGGCTAGGACCGAGAAACACGCAATCAAACTCATCACAGACGTATGCGAAGGACAATGCCGCAGAACTGTTGAAAGAAAAGGAAAACCGCGCCAGAGATGCAATATATGACGAAGCAGCACAGATGTACGCCAAAGAAGCGGAACTGTTGGAAGAAAATCTGAACAAATCACAGACGTACGAGGAGAGTGACACCTCGGAACTGTTGCAAGAAAATCAGCGACACGAATTCCCAGAGATTGATTGGGAATGGTGGGAACAAACGAATGACCCACAAGATCGAGACAGGAATTCCCAAGACGCAACCTATATGACTCCTGGAGACTACAGTGACTCTCAGGACTCCAATGCGGAGATACTAGAAGATCTTTTTGCGAAACCTGGAAACGACCTTGAGATCGAAGAAAGACCTTCAAGCCCCAAGTTACCCTACTCCAAGGAACAGAGAGATAGGAAGAGAGTCAGCGACACTCTAGAGAAAGAACAACCAACCTGGTATGACGAAAAACCACGAACATGTCCATGCGATAGGAAACGGTGCGCATGCAAAGGATATATGCAACACCCAGACCATGAGACAATACAGCCAGCAGCTTGCTACGAGAGCAATTGCAGAACACATTACATGGCTAAGGTAAACCGTGGAATTGATCCAGAAAAACCAATGTCAAGATGGACACCACAGTGGAAACCAGGATTTGAAAAAACGCCACACGACGAACGACACTTGCACTACGGGCACATCCCGAAACCAAAAGACTTATGTGGAACACAATGGGGACCTCACTTGAAGGTTGATCTCATTATTTTGGGACGGATTGCCAAGGCAATGATCGATTCAGGAGCAAGCGGGAACTTCATGACGAAAGGATGGGCAAACGCTCACGGTGTACCGACTTTTGCCAACCCCAACGCTCAGCCAATCAGAGGATTGGACGGACAAGTGTATGGCACAGGAATCCAGTATGAGACTGGATGGGTACCAATGGAACTCGGAAACCACTTCGAAATGAACAACTTCGACATCACAACACTCGGAAATTATGATGTGGTGTTGGGTAGTCCATGGTTACGACGACATAACCCCACTATTGACTGGAAGAAACACGAAATACAGTTCAACAGATGCAGATGTCAAGGAACGACACGCAAGGCGACGGATAAGCCACGGAAAACCGCCACATTTCGGGAATCTAGCCCTGGGCAGGCAGATAAACCAGAGCACATGCACAAGGAAGGACCTAAGCATAGTACTCGCCCTTTGGAAGGCAGGGCCAAGCGTACCAAGATGACTATGGACGCATTTGTCACAGAAGAAGTCGCAATGAGCGATCAAGAGATCGACACGTACGTGGTAGTCGACCACGCAGCAGATACGAAAACCCTCTGTGGGACAGAGGAAGAGGTACAAATACCTACGGAATACCAAGAGTTTGGCGATGTTTTCACGCCACCACCAATTGGCAAATTACCAGAGCATGGGACCTACGACCATGAGATTAAGCTCAAGGAAGGAGGAATACCTAAGTTCATGCCAATCTACCAACTGAACGAAACTCAGAAGAAACTCTTGAGAGAATACATCGACGAAAATCTGAAGAAAGGATACATCGAACCATCGAAATCGCCAGCAGGATATCCGATCCTGTTCGTTGCAAAGAAAAATGAAGATCCGACAAAGAAAATGAGAATGTGCATCGATTATCGACAACTGAACGAGATCACTGTCAAGGACAGACACCCGTTACCACTGATCCAAAGCATCCAGGATACAGTGAGCAGAGCAAAATGGTTCACGAAATACGACATTACGGAAGCATACTACCGCCTCAGAATCAAGGAAGGCGACGAATGGAAAACAGCTTTCAGGACAGAGTTAGGACACTTTCAGTACAAAGTGATGCCCTTTGGACTCACTAACGCACCAGCATCGTTTCAGCGATTCATCACGGACACACTCAGAGAATACTTGGATCTCTTTGTGGTAGTCTATCTGGATGACATCTTGGTGTTTTCTAAAACAATGGAAGAACACGTGCAGCACAACAAACTCATACTTCAGAAGCTTCGAGAGGCTAAAGTGACACTCAAGCTCAAGAAATGTGAATTTCATGTGCGGGAAACAGGTTTCTTGGGATATGTCATCACCAAAGAAGGATTCAGCATGGAAGAAGAGAAAATCAGGAGCATCCTCGAATGGCCACAGCCAAAAACAGTCAAGGAAGTGCAGCAGTTCCTTGGACTCGCCAACTATTACCGACGATGGATAGGAGGATTTGCACACAAGTCATTCGGACTTACACAGTTAACCAAGAAGGACCAAGTCTACGAATGGACTGAAGAAGCAGAAAAGGCCTTCAGCAACATCAAACAATTATTTGTTGAAAGGATCATTCTAGCACGAACAGACCCAGAAAAACCATACGTTATGGAAACAGACGCATCGGACTATGCGCTTGGAGCAAGGCTCGCGCAACCCGACGAAAATGGAAAATTACGACCAGTTGCATTTTGGTCAAGGAAGATGACACCTCCAGAACTCAACTACGACGTCCACGACAAAGAATTGCTAGCTATAGTGTCAGCATTCAAGCAATGGAGACCGTATCTTGAGGGAGCAAATCATCAAGTTCTGGTGAAATCAGACCACAAGAATCTGACATACTTCACAACGACAAAGGAACTTACACGACGACAAGCACGTTGGGCAGAGGAGCTATCCAGATATGATTATAGAATCGAGCACTGTGATGGTACCGCCAACAGCCAAGCTGATGCACTCAGTCGACGACCAGACTATCAACTAGGGGTGAAAGAAGCTTCACCAGCCATCTTGAGACAAGATGAGCAAGGAAACATTGTCCACAATCACCAGACGCTGGCGGCAACTAGCGAAATCAACGACGAATGGACACAGCGACTCAAGGAAGAAACGAAGAATGATCGGATTCAAGGAATCATCGATACGGACAACGAGAAATTTCAACAGCAAGACGGGTTAGTCTTGATTCATGGACTCATTTACGTTCCAGAACGAATGAGACAAGAAGTAATGAAGAACCACCATGATACACCATCAGAAGGACATCAAGGTATTGAGAAAACAGTTGAAAGCATCACGAGAAATTACTTTTGGCCAAACCTACACAGGAAAGTGAGGAGTTACATCAGAAAATGTGACACATGCCAACGAAACAAACCTGGACGACACATGCCATACGGAGAATTACAAGCATTGGAAGTACCAAACAAACCATTCGAACACATCACGATCGATTTCATCACCAAGTTACCAGAATCGGAAGGAAACGACATGATCATGGTAGTTGTCTGCAAACTCACGAAATATTCCTACATGATACCAACAACAGAAACAATCAACGCAGAAGACATGGCAGATATCCTAGTGAGACACGTTTTTGCCAACCACGGAACACCACGAGTGATGGTATCCGACAGAGACAAGCTGTTTACATCGAAACTATGGCAATCACTAGCAGACTTGATTGGAATTGAGACCAGGCTCTCAACAGCATACCATCCACACACCAATGGACAAACGGAACGAGTGAATCAAACAATTGAACAATGGTTACGCCACTATGTGAATTATCACCAGGACAACTGGGCAGCACTATTGGCTATCGCACAGTTCGCGTATAACAACGCAGTTCACTCAACAACCGGTGAATCACCAACGTACGCAGTTTATGGATACAATCCAACACTGCTCGGGGAAGCAATCGGAAAGAAAACAGTCGCGGAAGGAGCACGACTAATGAACGATGGGATCAGGAAACTTCATCAACAGATCGCCAGAGATATCGAATTCTTCAACACTCGGATGAAAATTTACTACGATCGCACCCACCAGGAGGGGCCAGACCTGAAAGAGGGGATGAAAGTGTATCTCCTACGACGAAACATCAAAACCAAGCGACCAAGTGCAAAACTCGACCACTTGAAGCTGGGACCATTCAAAATCGAAAAGAAAATTGGACCAGTCAATTATCGCTTGAAACTACCAGAAAGCATGAAGAAAATGCACCCGACGTTTCATATCTCGTTATTAGAACCCGCACCAGAAAATGCAACCATCGAAACAAACGTGGAACTCGCGGACAACGAAAGCGAAGACGAATATGAAGTCGAGGCAATCCTGAACGACAAATGGATGAACAATCAGCAACAGCTCTTAGTGAAATGGGAAGGGTATCCTACATCGGAAAACACATGGGAACCTATTTCGAACCTGAGGGGCTGCCACCAGCTGGTTCAACAGTATTACCAGAAGGCGAAGAAGACGCCTCGGCAACGGAAGGAAAGAAAGCGTCGAAATCAACATTACCCCAGTCCACCGGACTCAACGGATCGACAGACGCCATCATCTGCGTCAGACTAGGACCATCTGACGTGGCCGCAAGGATCCTATTGGGATCATCGACAGCAGCAGATTGAGAAACCTCGCTCGCGGCACGAGCACTCTCTGCCACAGAATTTTGTTTTTCCGTATCGACACGCTCTTTCTCGATACGAGCAAGCTCTTCAGCTTCACGACGTTCAAGCTCTTCCAACTCGGAAATTTCCTTATATTCACGAGCGATATAATCCCCAGCGCGGGATTCCAGAAGGAATGTCTGTTTTTCCAAACGCATCAACTTAGCAAGGGCTAGTTCGCGTTCCTCACGAAGCGCCTGGCGGGCCTTCATCAGACGACGCCATTCAGCATCGGAAAACGACGGCTTAGACATTTCACACTTGGCACGACCACCACCAACAACACAGTCAAGACACTTATCGGAGCAGTCGGCTCGAATACACACTCTTTTGAGACGAACACAACGATCGCAAGGAATCACTGAACGAAAACCTTCCTCCTCGATTTTGACCGACAAGTTGTTCTTACGAATAGACGACTTGGCAGGCATGATTAGAACATGAAGGAAAAGCGAGTTACATCTCAGGACGGACACGCACCTGGGGCACAGCGCAGTTAAATAGTCTTTGGGACAAAGACCTTGAAGGAGGGGATGATGTTACGGACCCGCAGGGGCTAACTCGAAATAAGTCAACTACAGCCAATCATTACGACAAGGATACACGACACGTGATTAGGACTACGGACACGCGCAAGGAAAGCGGTGTCGCGGGAAAGAACGCGGTTCGGAGAACCGCCCTACACGGAAACCATGGTGTTTCCACCAGTGTCGAAAGATATGATATAACCCGGGATCACGAGTGCCCTAGGGTTAGGAACGTCCCGTGGTCAGGCACGTCCTAGGATAGGGAGTGACCTAAGGGAACAGGAATCCTACGGAAGAAAAGATCGCACGATGGGGATCAACGCAAAACACCGACTATCGTGGGACTGGCAGAATCCCAAGGCGGTGCACATCGGGCGATGAACCTCTGCACATCAGTGATGCGCGGAACGCATCAGCGATGAGACCCGAGCACATCGGTGATGAGCGAGGGACTGGATATATAAGGACACTCATTCAGCATCATGTATTTAGTTCTTCGCGTTCAATCCAACTATTGTTACTTAGGACCCAGATTGGAATACGACATTATTGTTCTTGTTTGTTATCTGACGAATCACCTTAACGACGAGGGGAGATCCATAAGAACCTGACCTCGCCGGCGCTACTCTATTCAGCACCTCCTTTACTAAGCAAGACCTCTAAGGACTTGAGTATATAAGGCCTGTTGCCGTGTGTGATCGGTAGGCATTACAACAGAGTGACGAGACAACCTTGGGGTGACGAGTATCCAAGAGAAGTATTACCCTTTGAGGACAAAACTCACCGTGCCTGATAAGCAGTGCGTAACAAAAGAGAAGAGAGACTACTATTACTAATAATAAAAATAAAGAGGAAAATAATAATAGAGATAGAAAGAAGAATAATAATAATTTTTTTAGTAGTTTAAGAATAATTTATAGTTATCTTATAGTAATATCTTAATTCTTTTATCTTTATTACTTCTATATATTAGTAATAGATCTTCTAATAGTTAATTCTATAGTAATAAAGTATAAATTTAATAGTATTTTAATAATTTCTTATAGAAACTATATAGCTAAAAATAAATAATATATTTTAATAGATATTCTAGAATAAAATTCTAATAAATAATATATAATCTAACTATAATATAGTTTCCCAAAGGAATAATAAGAGACTAAAAGAATATAATAAAGTTTTTAATAGAATCTAAATTAGTCTTAGAGATATAAGATCTAATTATTCTTATAGTTATAAAGTTTTTTAAAATTAAACTACTATTAATTCTCTTTTTATTTAATAATATATTAAAATAGACTTTAGTTAACTTAGAGATTAAACTAATTTAGATCTTTATAGGAGTTATTAATATCTATATATCTAAATAGAATCTATTAGGAGAAAAGAAACTATTTTTAATTTATATTATTTTTATAATTCTTTTATATTATTAATACTAATAAAAAGATAGAATAATTTAATTATATATTATAATACTATAAACTCTTAATAAAAGTTATTAATATAGATAAATCCTATTATAAGAAATATAATAGTAAGAACTTATTAATAAGTCTTAGATTAATAGTTATTATAATTAAAGAAAAAAAACTATATTTATAAAATATGAGTTTTAGTAAAATACTTATTATTTAAGAGTATATAAATAGTAATATATATAGTTTATAATATAGTAATAAATAGTATACTTTAAAATATAGTTTAAGTTAATAATAATAATCCTAATAAATTAGAGTATAATTATTAAAAATATAAGATATTAAAATAGAGCTTCTTTATAAAGTTAAATAACTCCTTTTAATAAAACTAAAATTAAATTTCTTTTATCTAATCTAAAGTTAATTACTTTATATATAAATTATAATAGAAATTTTAAAGAAAATATTTTAATAAATATAAATATAAATAGTAGCTTTTTATAATTTTATTTTTCCTTTTTTAATATCTATTTTAGTCTTTATTTTCCTATTAAATTATATTTAAATTATCTTAGAATTATTCTCTTTTCTCTAGATTTTATCTATATAAAATCTAGAATATCTCTAAAGTCTTATATAATATATTTTTTTTCTATTTTCTTTTATTAGAAATAGTATAAATACTATTTCTAAATTTAAACTAAAAAGAATTATAAGGAAATCTCTTTTTAGATTCTTTATAAATTTAATATTTAAAGAATTATATTCTATAAGAATTATATTCTATAAGAATTATATTCTATAAGAATTATATATAGACTAAGAAAATATATAAGTTTATAAATTCTTTTAATTAAAATATTTATAGAGAAAAGATAATTAATCTATAATTTTTTAATTAGATTTCTATTAATATAATTAGTAACTATAATAATTTTTTCTAGATTTTAGATATTATTACTTTATTTCTTTAGAATAATAATAAATCTTTTATAAAAGCTCTAATAATTATAATAAAGGATTATATAGAGATCTTTAATAAAATATTAAAAGCTTATAAATCTTAATTTAGATTTAATAAAAGTAAAATAGACTCTAATTCTCTTTAGATTTTATAGAAAATTTAATATTAATTTAACTATTTTTCTCTAATTTAAGTATAAGAATTACTCTAATATAATTATAAAATATAAGATTTCCCTCTATACTTATAAGAATTAGAATATTATTCTATATTTTTATCTTAAAAATAGAGATTATAATACTCTTTTATAAGAATAGATTTCTATATTATTAGTTTTAAAATATATTTTAAAGAATTATCTATAGGATTATTATTAAGATTATATAGAGATAATTTATAATTAATATTAAGTCTAGTAATCTAAAAGAGATAATAAATAGAGAATATAATATATAATAAGAAATCTCTTTATAAAGAGTTTACTCTAGTATTAACTTTAATATTAAATAAGTAATTAATATAAATTAAATAGAGATCTATTTTTTTTAGAAAGTATTCTTCTTATCTCATATAGACTTTTCTTTTAACTTCTTTTATTTTTTAAATAGTATAAATATATTTATATCTAATTCTATAATTTATTAATTATATTTAGATAATTAATCTATTTACTTAAATAAGTAATAGATTTTATCTAAGATCTATTATTCTTTTTTAATTTTTTTAACTTTATAGTCTAAATTATTCTCTAATTCTAATAAGAATATTAATTTAATTATAGATTAATTATAATTTATCTATAACTCTAATAGAGAAATATAGAAAATATTATATATTTAACTATATTTTTCTAAAAAAATAGAGTTAATATATCTATATACTAACTCTTTCTACTATTTAAAATAAATTAATAAAATATAGAAATAGCTTTTTAGACTCTTAGAGTTAGAGATTTTTAATTAATAAAATAATTAAGTTATTTTTCTTAAATTCTATATTTTTATATTTTATATTATAATACTTTATATATATTTTAATAGTATTCTACTAGTATTTTAATAAGTTTCTATATAAATCTTAAAATTAGAAAAGATAATCTTTTATTATTAATATTCTCTTAACTAAAATACTAGTCTTAGAGTTTATATAAAAAAAGAGATTATAGTTATATAGTATCTTAAATAGTAATATCCCTATTATAATATTAATTATATTATTATAAGTAAAAATAGCTATTTCTAATAGTATTAACTATATTTACTACTCTTTATTAATAAAGTAATATAAATAATACTTAAGGGTTTAATTTATTTATTCTATTTAGTTATTAGTTTAGAGATAAAATACTATTAAGAAGTAATATTTAATATTATAAGTTATATATATATTAGCTTAGAAAGTATTAGTAAAAATACTTTTTCTATTAGAAATAATTTCTAAAGAAACTCTAAACTTAAGCTTAATCTTATTATATAGTAGTTCTATAAGCTCTATTATATTAATTAAAGTACTTATAGAAAAGAAAAGATATATTTTTATATAATAATTAATAATTATAAGAATAGTATTAACTTTCTTTATTCTAAATATAATAATAAATAGTCTAATAATAAAATCTATAGATATTTTAATTTAGAAATCTAAAGGAATTAGTAATAGCTTTAGTTTACTATAAGAATAATAGTAATATAATACTAAATCCTAATATATAGTATATTCTTTAATATATTACTTAATATCTCCTTTTATTAAGAATTAGTAAAATTTCCTTTTAATTAGTTTAATAGTATAGTTTCTTTTAAAGTAATCTACTATTAATTTATTATAATATAATTTTAAAATTAATTATCTAAGATCTTAAATAAAGAGTATAAAAAAGTACTTCTTAAAGAGAATAAAACTATTTTTTAATAATTAGTTCTCTAAATCCCCCTATCTATAAAAAAGAGTTTTCTTTTAGTATTAATAATAGAGATTCTCTAATTATAATCTTAATAACTCTATAATTAGATTATTAAAAGTCTATAAATTAAAAATATATATAGATTCTTTTACTATAATTATATATAAAACCTCTTAGAAACTTAATTAATCTAAAATCAGATTATTTTAAATAACTTAATTAATTAATTTATTCTTACTTATAATAGAATAAAACTATATTTTAAATTAGAATTTAAGACTAATTAAGTCTAATTTATAAATCTCCTAGATAACTATATTCTATAGAGAAATAGTATCTAATCTAAAGACTATTTATAATATAAAGAATATTAGAATATTAAGATTTTAAATATCTTTAGTCCTTTTAAAAAGTCTTAAAGAAATATTAACTAGATTTAATTTCTCTAACTAATACTTAATAATAAAATTAAAAAATAGTAAAGAAATATACTAATAGACTTAATATCTATTGAGTTTAGATTATTATATAAAAGTTTATAAATTAGTATAATCTAATAAAACTTTAATAATATATTTACTTTTCTCTAGATAATATTATTAGTATTTAAATAAGTAAATAATAGTAAATAGCTTTTAATCTAATATAGTATAATAGATCTTAATATTATTAAATTTATAAGACTAAAATATTATAGAATACTATTTTCTATTAGTTTCTAATTATAAAAGAATATTTATTATTCTATATTTAAATATATTAATCTCTCATTAAATAAAGTAACTTAGATTAAAATAAATAAGAATAAAAATATTTATAAAGATATTAATTAGAGTATAAAATACTTAGAATTTAGTGTTATTTAACTTTATAAAGCTAAGTTTTTTCCTATTTTTACTTTTCTTTAATAATAATATTAAAAATTATATAATAAGAGAGAATCTCTTAATAAATTATCTATAGAAGTTATAAAAGCTAATAAATACTTAAATATTATAAAAAGTTTTAGATTTTAATTATAAAATAATAATAGAAATCTATTAGAAATTTATTAAAATACTCTTAGATAAGATAATATATTCTAAAAAGTTAATTTAGTCTTAATAAAAGATATATTTAAATAATTTAGTATAGAATTCTACTTAGTATAAGTATTAGAAAATAGTTTTAAGATATTAAATATAGATCTCTTTATTAAATAAAAAAATAAGAATATTATTAAGATAGATAATATAAAGAATATTAAGAATTCTATAAAAAGTAATATAAATAAAGTTTTAAAAAGTAATTAGTATATTAGTTAGACTAAATAATATATCTATATATTTATAATAACTATATTAGATATAAAATATAGTTTTCTATTTATTCTCTTATTTAATATAGACTCTATAATAAGTATTTTTAATATTAATTTTTAAGAAGAGTTTAGTATTAATAATTCTATTTAAAATCTCTAAGATAAAGAATAATAAATAGTAATTTTTAACTAATATATAGTTTAAACTATAATAATTAATATAGAAATAGAAAATACTATTTTTTTTAAAGATAAGTAGAATAAATATACTTATAAGACTTTTAGAGAGTCTAATTCTATTTATCTTAATATTAATATTAATATAATTATATAGAATAGTAAATTCTATTTAAAAGAATATATAAATTAGTTTCTAAAGAAGTTATTCTTCTTTCTATAAATTAATAATATAATCTATTTTCTTTTATAAAGATAATTATATAGTATTTTTATATAAAAATATATTTATAAATTCTTTTAATTTAGAGAGAATTTACTATTCTTCTATAAAATTAATAATTAGAATATAATTATTTTTTTTTAATAAAGGGATTATTTAATTTAAATAATTAGATAATAGTAAAGATATAAGCTTTATTTTTATAGTTTTTAGTAAATTAATATAGAGTTCTTAGCTTAAAATTAGAGATAATAAACTATTATTATTAATTTACTATTAAGATAATAATAGAATACTAACTAAATATAGTTATAAAAAGGAGAACTAAAGAGTTTATAGAATTTAAATCTCAATTTACTATTATATAAAATCTTTTAATAGTCTTAATAGTTCCTCTAGAATTAATAAGAATTAGAACTATTTTATATATATTATATTTAGAGTATTCTAATTTATCTATAATATATAGTTAGAAAGCTTATAATTTAGCTTAAGATAGATACTATTATTTAATAAAGTTAATATTTATAATATTAAGTTATATATAAGTATTAAAGTCTATATAGATTATAAATCTATTCTATAAAATAATTATAATAGTAAAATAGAATATACTTTCTATTATAAAATAATAGATTATAAGTATAGAAAGATTTATAATTCTTATTCTTTTTTTAAAATTTTAGTAATTTCTATAACGTCTATAGCTTTTATAATCTTTTATACTTATTTATTAGATTTAGAATATTTATTTATTTAGTAATCTATTTTATAATAGATAAAATACTAATTTAATAGTTAATTCTTATTTATAAAAGTTTTACTTAATTCTAATATTAGAATATAATATTTTCTAGTCTAGTAATTTAGTTTTTAAGTAAATTAAGATTATTCTATATACTTTCTAATATTATTCTAGGTTTTATAAAAGAGTTTTTTAGAGAAAAAAATAAAATTATTTATTAGAAGTACTATATTTTCTATTATTAAAATTCTTCTTAAATCTCTTATAGATTATCTTTTAAATATATATTACTATATCTATTATTTCTTTATAATTTTATAGAAGTTCTATATAATAAAGACTAATAGTTTCTTATAGTTTTAGATATAGTTTTATAAAAAATTTTAGAATATAATTTAGTTCTAATTTCCTAGATAAATATTACTCTAGAAAATAAAGATAAATATAAAAATTATATAGATTCTAATTTTCTATATACTAGACTTTCTTAATTTAGTTTATTATAATTAACTATAAATTAATAGAGTTATTAATTAGGATTAATATTTAATTTTCAAAAGACTACTAATTATTTTCTAGTAGAGTATATATATTAGAATCTTTACTATAAAGATATCTACTCTATTATAAATAATATTAGGAATTTATATATTTAATTCCTTCTAGAATATAATTCTTTTTATTATTATATTATTAGAATACTATAGTAAAAGTAAGATCTAAATTAATAAGTTAATTATAATATTACTAAATAGTATACTTTTAGATAAAGATATTAATATTCTTAATTTTAAAGTTATAATACTTATTAGAGTAGATTAATATTATTAGTATAGATATAGCTCTAGTAGATAGACTACTTTAATATAAGATAGTAATTAGAGTAACTTTAGAAGAATTATAATTTAGTATTAGGTCTCTAAATTAGTATAAGTATTTATTTTATCTAGTTTATAGCTCTTTCTATTATTACCATAAGTTATTAATTACTTAAATTTATATATTAATAACTTATTCTTATACTATAATTTTAGATATTATAAAATCTTATAAGTTTATATATAGGTTTTCTTACTCTAATAGAGAGAGTAGAATACTTTCTAATTCTAGACTAATAGACTCTTCTTAGAAAGTAGTTTAATATATATTTATTATTATCTCTTAGATAATCTATAGAAAGAAAAATTAGAATTATAAAAATAGAATAAATTAGATAAGAGAGTAGTAATAAGAGATAATAGGAAATAATAATAGAATAACTATAAAAGGAGTATAGAATAGGATTACTAAATTAACTATATTAAGTATATATATAGTAATAGTAAAAAGACTAATCCTTAGTAATTTCTAAAGTTAGAAAAACCCTCTAGTCTATTTAATTATATAACTTCTAATCTCAGAGTTATATATATTATATTAGTAATATATATAATAATATATAGATATAGAGTAATAATAAGAGATCCTATACTTATCCAGATTACTATCAAATAGGGCCTGAAAAGCCATTGGGTAATAATTGTAAATAGTATATCATAATATTTTCTTATAATAGTTCTACTTTCTTAATATATATTAATATTACTTTATTATATATTATATCTTAAGTATAGTTCTTAGTTTCCTTTTCTTTTAATAGTTCTATAGAAACCCCTAATCCCTAACCCCTTTTAGATTAGATAAAAAGATTAATTCTAATTCTATTAAAAGAAACTATCTAAATCTATAAAAAAGCTCTATTCTAAAATCTTATACTTTTAATAATTATACTCTAACTTATTAGGATTATTATTATTAACTTAAGTTATATTCTAGAATATATTATTTACTATTATATTATAAACTATATATATTACTATTTATATATTTTTAAATAATAAATATTTTACTAAAATCTATACTTTATAAATATAGTCTTCTTTCTCTAATTATAATAATTATTAATCTAAGACTTATTAATAAGTTCTAATTACTATATTTTCTATAATAAAATTTACTTATATTAATAGTTTTTATTAAGAATTTATAATATTATAATATATAGTTAAATAGTCTTATTACTTAATTAGTATTAATAATATAGAAAAACTATAAAAATATTATAAATTAAAGATAATTTCTTTTCTTTAAATAAATCTTATTTAGATATATAAGTATTAATAATTTCTATAAAGATTTAAATAAGCTTAATTTTTAGATTAATTAATATTTATTTTAAAATATTATTAAATAGAAAGAGAATTAATAGTAATATTATCTTAAAAAATTTTATAATTATAGGAATATTTATATCTTATATCTCTAAGACTAATTTATATTTTATTAAAAATTCTATTATATTCTTTTAGTCCTCTATTATTTCTTTAGAAAACTATATTATAATTAGATTATATATTATATATAAAAGATTTTATTCTAAATATCTATTAAGATATATTATTTATTTCTAATTATATAATCTTTATAGAAAATAATTAAAAATTTATTAAATTTATATTCTATTATTATTAGATTAATTATTGGAAGGTCTATTATTAATATATAGAAATAATAAAAATAAAATAGTTAAGATATTATTATAGAATAACTATAAATTACTCTTAAACTATTAGAGAAATTATTATTCTTCTTTTCTCTATTTTTATTACTATTTCTATTCTTATTATTATTTCTAATTATAATAACTTCTCTTCTCTTTTTAGCTTAGATAATTTATATTATTATAGTCTTATCTTTATTAATTCTTAGTATATTTACTATTTTACTAATTTAAAAATTTATAATAGATCTTAATAAGATTTTATATTTCTTAGACTTAATTATTAAAAAGCTTATTTAGTATTTTTCTATTATAAAGAAAAATCTATTAGATAAATATTTAAAATCTTACTATTATTCTATAAAACTCTCTCTATATATTATCTTTTAATATAATATTCTAATTTCTCTCTTTTTTCCTTTATTATTATTATTATTTTAGTTCTCTTAAGATATAATCCTTTCTATTACTAGCTATCTAAAACCTAATAGGCTAAATAAGAAGAAAAAGAATAATTATTATAATATCCTATTTATAATTACTATTTAATAATATTCTAAACTCTATTTAATAATATTCTAAGCTCTATTTAATAGTATTCTAAAATATAATTCCTTTTATTATTATACAATATCTAAAATATTATTATATATATTACTATTACTATATATATAACCCTAGAGTGGAAATTATATAATTAAATAGTCTGTAAGACTTCCCCAACTTCAGAGATTACTAAAGATTAGTTTTTCTACTACTACTACTATTATATATAATACAGTTAACTTAGTGATCCTAATTCATACTCATTCCATAGCCAGTCTACTACTATTCCCTATAACTTATCATCATCATTTTCTTACCTAATCTACCCTGTCTTTATACCAGATTACTATCAGACAGAGTCCGGAAAGCCATTGGGCAGCAATTTTGAAAAGTATACTGTATTAAGTTTCTAGCTATATCTAAGCTTATTCTTATAAATAGGTAGATATAAAGACTACCTTTTTAGCTTCTATTAGTAGATTGTTTCTATTAATATTAATATGTATATCTATCTATATAAGAAATCCTCTTAGTTTAGATTATATATTATTAAAGGATTTCGCTTTAGTAATCTTAATCTTATTAGAGCTAGTACTATATAGGATTATTCTAAATTAAGCTTATACTTATTCTTCTCTATTCTTAAATTTACTAATAGAAGCAACTTGCTTACCTTATCAGACTCTTTAACAATTGTCAACTTACCGGAGTTCATTGCTCAGAGCTCCGGAAGCAAAGTAATACCAGTTAACTTGTCCCATACCTTATCGGAAAATTTACCCAGATACAGTCACTCATTAGCACTCATCAAAAACCCTAACACTGGGCTCCTTTCACATAATTCCCTCAAGGCCATTTACTTGGCGGAAGGAGAACTTCTTAATGATTCTATACGACTTATCAACCGTTTTTGTCTTTACATTGCAGGATACTTCAAAATATATTTTGAATGAGAGGTTCCTTCAACTTTTGAAACTAGGGAGAAAGCCTTACGCTATGGTATCAAATGGTGTTCAGCTGACAGCTTCGAACCGAGCCCGGAGAAATCTGTCATTGATGTGCAGCAGCTCAACAGTGACGTCTTATTCCAGTTGACCGAAGGTACTGTGATTTGCCTAGCCGCTAGCGATGTTATATTGGAAATTAATAGCCAGGGATGTACTAAGGATAAATAGCAACCCCCTCATCAGGTACCCGCAGTTGTATTTACTGAGAGACAAAGGCAGACACAGAGAGAGAAACAGGTATTAAGTTATTAGGTATCTTAATTTCCGGGATTGGTAGACGAGAACTAATAATCCACCTCAGTCAACGCGATTGTCAAACAGGAACTTGCCATAAGCCTCATGCGCAGGTACCCGATCCTCAGTAAATAGAGAGTAGCTACGAAGAAGATGATCTTCCCTAGTAAAAATCGAATCGTCATTCAAAATACCCCAAGAATTTTTCCTACTTTCTCCACAAGTCACACATTCCGCGCTTTTCGTTGCAACGTGTGTAAGAAGACTTTCAATAGCAGGACCAGCCTTCGGCAGCACGATGTAGTTAGCCATGACTGGTGTACTGACTGTCGACGATCATTCAGAACGACCCAAAAGGCTCGAGCGCACCGCCTGCAGACTCTTCAAGCACTATGATTATCCGGGCGGGTAGCAAGAACGGGGCAATGATTTTTTGAAAAATCCACTTCGGTCCGAGTCGGATAACTCTGATGAAAGTGATTTTGGTTGTGTAATGGTAAATGATCAGCTAAGGTATGGAACCTTAGATCACCAAGGTTGAAATAACACCATCTTTGTCTGGAATAGGAAGACTTCTTGCCTTTAGAGTCTTGGTTCTTGACTTCCTCTTTTTGGGTGAGAGAATTTCCCAATCTTCGTACAGGTACACGTTTTCCAGCAAATATTTGGTAAGGCGAAGCTTGGAAGTGGTTTCTCCGAGGATAGGATGTTCCGCGGGCCTTAAGTAGTCAACAGCAGGAGCCTCGGGCTCAGGATAATCGTCGACAGCAGGAGCCGCTTGCTCGGGCTCAAGATAATCGTCGACAGTAGGAGCCGCTGCCTCGGGCTCAAGATAATCGTCGACAGCAGGAGCCGCTGCCTCGGGCTCAGGATAATCGTCGACAGCAGGAGCCGCTGCCTCGGGCTCAGGATAATCGTCGACAGCAGGAGCCGCTTGCTCGGGCTCAAGATAATCGTTGACAGCAGGAGCCTCGGGCTCAGGATAATCGTCGACAGCAGGAGCCGCTTGCTCGGGCTCAAGATAATCGTCGACAGTAGGAGCCGCTGCCTCGGGCTCAGGATGGTAATCAGTAGGTAGATCCTCCGGCTGGGGCCCTTCAAACTGCACCATGAAGAGTTCTTTCGCCGAAATATCTTCCGTCTCATCTACATGGTCTCCCGTCCGACCATGCCAAGTTCTTGCTTTCCGGGAAAATAAGCGACCAGATAATATGTCGAGCATCATTCTTGTCACAATGTTGTCGAAAGAGTGTTCTTGGCCGAGAACTGTATAGAGTGCATCCAAATCGGATGCTGACTCGCCACGAACCAAAACTCGCTCGAGACTTAGCTTGATATAGTTTGGAAGCCAAGTTTCACCTTCGGGAAGCTTTGAGAAGACCTCTCTCGTTATTCGAAGGATTTCAGGTGTAATCAATGCTTCGCCAAAGAATATTATGTAATGTTTGGCAAGGGCTTCGAGATCCCAAAGTTGGTATTTTTTGGACGCTTGGTAGGTGAGTACGGCGATCCTAAATTCTCTAGCAGCCTTGGACTGGCCTTCGACGCGCGGCAAGTTTGTCGTCTCGTAGCTTCCTGAATGTAAGAAATGCACTAAGGTATGACCAGCATCCTCATGAGCATCTGAAAGGTCGATGGTTGTGGTCCAAAGTAAGTCTCGGTCGAATTGGGGATGATTTCGAATAACATGACTCGGAATGCTGAAATCCTTCTTCCCGACGGTAATTGTGACAATCGGAAGTTCATAAGGTCTAAAATTAGTTAGAAGATGTCTCATGAAAATGACTTAAGAGTCCTAACGAGAACATTGGTTGATCGTAAGGGATCTGTGGGAATTCTTGTGTATGGGTAAGGTGCTTGGGCTTTGAATGAGTTTGATGCTGCCTCTTTTTCGCGCTCCTCATGGTTGGTGCTGGGTGATTTTGATATTCCGAGCAAACGATAGAAATATTCAAGAAGGCCAAATGATTTGAAGTTCGCACTTTTGCTTTCCTTAACGAGAATCTTTTCAACTGCAAAATTGGACGAATGCAAGTATGAGTTGTTCTTCATGCGCCATAGCAAAGCGTCATTATCCGAGTGACATGTCGGATGCTGACTGGGTCATTTAAGGTGGGGATAGCCTGTCTAGCGTCTACATAACTGGAGAATACGCCTGACTTGCAGGTGTGTATTCAGTCTTTCCACCGTCTGGCTGAATGAGGAGTCACGTCATACCGCCGACTCAGACTCGAACGTGCCAGAATAGTGATGATCACAGATCACTCAACCTAGTCTGATAGCTTTCAAAAGATATTCATTTGTTACGCTCACTCCTAGGATCATATATCGGGAGTGTGAGGATCTCACATATCTGTTTGCTAAGAATTCCTCTAAACATCGAATGCACTCTGTTATCTCATCATATTTTTAGGGCCTAGCATAAATAGCCAAAGCGCTAACTGGAAAAGCTAGAATGATCAAGTTCAGATGCCTTATTGGCTGATTCCACTCCAGGGCCCACAGAACCGGGCGCTTAGGGGCTGCCCCCCTTCAGCCCTCAGCTGAGCTGAACTTACTCGTTCATCTATGGTAAAGCTAGGTAGGACCGTCCAAATAGACAAGTTGAAGAAAATAAACGATAGCCTTGAGATTTTAGTACTTCCCGGAATCGGTTTCACCACCTATACTCTTCAATTCATTTTCGAAACCCGATGCCAATACACCACAGTAGTCTGTTCTGGGAATGAAATTCCGGATCACAGCAAGTAACTTTTAACTAACTATCGGATTGTATGTATTAGTAAAATACATCACACATCTTCGCACTCCGTTGCCCCACCTTGTCTCCAGCGTATGGCTTGCATCGGGCATCCATCCTTTAAGCCATCCCCGCCCGACATTTTTTCCTCTCCCCAATTTGACATCAAAAAACTTCTCGTCTGATCATTCATCGAAGCCACGTGAACACTGCTTTATTCCGTAACTGATCTGCTTGTATCACATCTTATATCGCCAGGTCCCTATCCGTTTTGTCTTAGGCGCTCCTTACGACCTCGCGTTTACAGCTTTAACAAGAACCACGTCTTCACCGAGGGCCGTGGCTCACTAATCGTTTATTGCATCACTGTATATCCTCATCTCTATTTATGAAGTCGGACAGGAAAATATCACTTACGGTTTCAACCGATACATCCTTCATCTCCGATAATTCCGACATCACGAAAGCAGCTCCCTATCCAAGCCCTCCAAACTCGCCACGTGGGGAAAAGACTGATACTTATACAATCAATGAGTATTTCACCCAAACGCTTTGCTCCTCTGCAGCCCTCTCGCCAACGGTCACCACTATTCCAATTAAGTCTTTGAGCCCCGTTACTCGTTTAAGTAACCCAGAGGCATATCAAAGCAATGAAGCAGTATTTCTAGAACCATCAATTTTGAAGAAACTCTTTGGTATTGAAAATGGCCGATGCGGGGGCCTCACACTAGAGCAGGGGCAATGTAATCGCTCCATACCGAAAAAGCTCCATGACGATATTGATCTTCGCATCAATTCAATGGTTGAGCTTCATCCGTCATCTCCCCAATTTCAACTTGACTTGGAGAAGTTAGTCAACCTTGTTCATTGCTATCAGCACAGACGCGGTTACGTGAAAGAAAAGCGACTTGATTCATGGATGGAGGCCATACTTCCCGGACATAACGGAGACACGCATAGCACGTCAATCGAAAGAAAAGTTAAACTTTGCTTTGGTCGAATTAGCACCCAGTGTATAGGAATCAAAGAAAACAGCAGGCGCTGCAAGAAAACTATTGGGGGGCAAAAGGCTCAAAATTGCACCAAAACAATCGAGAAAATTTGTCGGGCCGAAATCTACTTGAATGATAAATACTTGAACTATTTTCTCCAAGTTCTTGCAACAAATAGGTTTTGTCATTCTCATACAATGCAGAGCTCACCCAAAGAGCTGAAATTATTGCGGGAGAAGATCGCAGACGTCCTTTCATCGGTTTCAGGTCAACTAATGCAGAGCAGCACCACAGACGACCATCAACGACAGGTTTTAACTACAGAGCTTCTGGCAAGTGTTCCCACTAAACAGGATGATACACAATCCTCGACAGGCTTAGAAAAGAATTCAATGCCATTGCCTAATTCTGTCTGCTTCGTTCAGAATCCGGTTACATATTGGCCGGACCAGTACGATACGACGGCTTTCGACATCGTCGAAAGAGTTGGTAGGCCTGATGATCACAAGGCTTCATATGATGGAGTACGAAGGCAGATGATGAAGCAGTTGAGTGCCGCTGACCAGAAGGATGGCTACCTTTACATCTATGAAGTTGAAGGAAATGAAGGCTTCGTCAAAATTGGATATACCACGCGCTCTATCAGAACGCGCCACGAGGAATGGGGCTTTGACTGCAATCGAAAATTAAACCCCTTGTTCCCATTACCTGCTATCAAGGCCGCGCTCATTCCAAATGCCCACCGTGTTGAGAAGTTATGTCATGCAGAATTGAAGCATCGCCAAGCGATTATTTATTGTCAGGGTTGTTTGAAAACACACGAAGAATGGTTCGAGTTGTCGCCCACTGATGCGATTGCAGTGATTGAGAAATGGTCTGCGTGGATGAAAAAAAAGCCATACCATCCCGATCGGTTATTACTGGAGCGAGAGGAGGAACGCAAAGTACTTGATATGGAGAAATTCATGGATTGTTTATTAATAAGAGGTGATTAATTACCTCACGATATTTAGATAGGAACTTTGGATAGACAAACTTCAAGTGTTCCTACTTGTCCATTTCGCTCGATCGCGGTGCTCCTTTTAATATTGTATTCTGACTGAAGCATCTGCGCAAATATTTTAGTGGAGTAAGATTACAGGAAGACATGAAACCCTTGGTCGGAATTCTCTTCGTATGCCCTTGATCAAATCCTTTCATCGCATCCGGATTCATCAACAAACACAAGATAATATGACTGAAAATTAGATAAATTATGTTGGTGAAGAAGCATCGTAGTCAAGAGTTCTATTCTTTGGTTCTCTATTGTGGTTTCTTCTTCGACCAGCCAGGCTGCATTCGATGCTAGATGACGATGGTGAAATGTTGAACCCATCCACAAGGGGTCACATAGGCGTTAAGCATGATAGGGGCGATATTTCGTTGTCGGCCGACCGAGAAGGAGAATCTGGTATTACCGAATAACAGCAACTCTTGCGGATGCTAATGATACAGCGCTCACCACACTGTGCTAACTCCGCCATTTGTGATATCGTTGCCATCCGGTTAGTGGTTTCGAGGAATGCATTTGTTGGGTTGGGAGGAGTGAACAAATGACACCATGGTGGTTTGGGCGGTGGGCGGTGGGCACAGGGGTGCTATTTTTGGACATGGAAAAGGCAATGACGGCTAGTGGCTCTATTTTGAGAAGATCTCATCTCTAAAAATGAAGAGCGTTACTTCGAGTCATCAAGGCCTATAGATTGAAGTCGGTTGTGCCCTCATGAATACGAGTGAACTCAGGTCCTATTCAAAAAAAAAAAAAAAAAAAAAAAAAAAAACAGAAATATCTCCAGCGGAAGACTTTACGTAGGTAATTTGGTAGTTATGAATTCTTTAGTATTGATTTTTTTTGGAGCATCTTTGAGTAAGACCCATGAAACCAGATCGTTTTAGTCATAGGACCATACTATTTTAGTCATCAAACCATCATCCTAATGTAATTCCCAGTCGGGCTGGCCACCCCATCAAATTTCCCCTCCATATTCAAAGTCCTTCATTCTACACGCCACTATAACTCCAAATTTATCACTTTCTTCTTTAAATTTGAACAGACATTTAGACCTTGCCGTTGACGTGATCCAGTCAAAGAAAATCGCGACAATTCGTAAAGCTGTTCATATTTATGGGGTTCTAAGATCGATATTAGATTCTTGACTCAAAGGAGTCCAGACTTTTAATATACTATGTACCAATGGTTTTAAATTGACAGTTCACAAAGAAAATTCGCTTAAACAATGGATTATCTCAATAGATATCTGTGAAGCCTCTCCTAGGCATCCATAGATTTATAAAATAGTAAATTTACTACTTTTAGATCATGGAATTACCCCTCTACTAACAGTTAGTAAAAACTGGGTTTATAGCTTTTAAACAGTATTAAGATCTTTAATCTGTCTTTTCTAGATACTATAACTATAAATAAGATTTGAATAAGTATCTAGTAGGTATAAATAAATAGTTTAAACTGTGTTAAGACGGGGTGGATTAGGCAAGAAAATGATGACGATAAGTCGTGGGGAATGGTAGTAGTAGTAGAAAACTAATCCTTAGCGATCCCTGAAGTCGGGGAAGCCTTCCAGACTATTTAATTATATGATTCCCACCCTGGGGTTACATGCGTAGTGATAGTGACGTACGCAATGACGTTTTAGACGCTGCATGATGATGAAAGGAATTATGTTCTGGAATACTGTCGGATAGAGTCCGGAACGTCATTGAATAGCAATTGTGAACAAGGCGCCGTAACAAATAGAAGTTGACTAGATTTTAGTTTAACTAATATTATATCTCAAAAGTTAGGACTAAAGAGTTCTAAATTCCTTCTGAGTCTTCCTTTATTAGATCTTCTAGTATACTTTAGCTTTAGATAGAAAGAATTTAATTATATTATATATAATTAATTAGTATAAAGTCATTTTAGATATTATATTAGAGATCCTTATATACTTTTACAATTTTAGAAAATTTAGGGAATGTGTAAGACCGGCAAGGTCTAGGGGAGATTTATAGTACGGACGAAACTCGATTTTCAAAGTAGAACTAATCGCTGATCTGCTTAACATTGAAAAGTTGATACTATTTAACCTTCTATCCTGCGTTTGCTGGATATCCCTTGTTGAGCTTCACCGACTCTTCATGATATGTCAAGCGTTTGCCTAAGTTCCTCATGTTACCAAGTTCTTTGTCCATCCTGCGTTGCGATTATCGTGATGCGTTGTACAGGGTAAACGGGGTTATCGTGGTGCATAATATGGTGCCATGGGTGCGTTGTCGGAGCCTTAAGGCTACCAGCGAGCTGTGGTTGCCTTGGGGTCTGACAGAATGACTCTAGAGTTATTAAAGTTTCAAAGGAGCTAGCTATTCTTAATAGTAGTAAGTTAGTTTATTAATTTAGTAAAAGAGATTAGATATATAATAAATCTCAATAATAGTAAGCTATATCTTTTGGTTTAATACATAAAAAGTTTTTTTAGATTAGATAAGCTTAGTTATTATCACTCTCAAGATCCGAATAAAAGGAATTTCATTAGACTACCTACAAATATAGTAGAGATAACTAAGCTGAGAAAGAAAAAAAAAAGAAAGGAAGCTATCCCCGCCATAGTGTGTAGAAGAAGTAAACATCCCGCTTTCCCCACTAAGCCCAATCCTACTCAAAAACATAACCAATATGATTATAGAAAAACAGTAGAAAAGAAACTTGTAAACTACTGTCCGAGCCACAAAACCGAGAATCAAACCGAGAGTTGATTGCCCTCCCTACTAGCTAGCCTGCGTACGTGATGCTATCTAGATCTTGCGATCCAGAGCGGTGAAACCGATTATCCGGGGTGGTTTCCCCATTACAGCAGGTAATTTGAGGTCTGATTTTTCAATAAATTCCAAGGTTGGAGTATTTCCCCCTATCGCGTGCACACAGGTGGGATACTAGCACTGCAGTGGCTGGGCGCGTTCTCTTTCCAAGCATCTGATGTCCCACGGCCGCCTAATGTTTTCCAACCTTGGAGGTCTCCACGTCTCTATACATGTGTGCTCAATAAATATATTGCAACACTAGGATCAAGAAAAGTTGCGGCATCCTATCTCGTTTTCCGCTTTCGCTTCATCCAAGGTGAAAAGTCTCTCGTAAACAGCGTGCACTTTCCCGTTGCTCTGAGAGCAAGCCTTCTCATAATCTTCCAGCTTGGTCTGAGATTAAATACAATTGGCGCGGCAATCACTAACAGTACCTAATGCCGCTTTGCAGACCTCGTAGTGATTTTTGACAGAGTATCCCGAATCAATTCCAGGTGCATCTGACTTGATACACATTACCAACTTGTAGTCTTTGGTCTGCGCTGAGAGCGAACATCCAAAAAAGACATCACCTACGTGCGATTGATACAACCTGATACTTCCCGTATCGGCAGGCTACTTCGCAATCATTGTTGTTCCACATCGCTCGTTCTGCTGGAGGGCAGTAGTGCCAGTGACAGCACAGAGAATGGCAGTGGCAAGAGTAAGCTTCATAATGCTATACTTAAGCAAAAACCCGTCAGTCACATCAAACTGTGAAGCTCTCAGTCTTTGGGTATCACAATACTCACCCGGTGGCGGATTGAGGGAAAATATAGAACAAGTTGATTGAGATGGGCTTTAGAGAGGGCCAGACTTACTCTTATAGTCCTCAAGATACATATTCGCAAGATCGATAAATGACAACATGCAATCAATATTCCCGACAGTAAGACATTTTAGATTGGGATCAACAAAGGTCTACGAGGACTGTCAAGATTAAATCACCCGATGGCGATCGATACTCAGAAAACAATGCGTTATGGAATCCATAGATGCACATTAAATAAAGGGTTATCGGATCAGCCTTGGACAGGTACAAATAGATGATGGATTTCAATAGATCGACAGATTTATCTACTGTACATAAAAAAGAAAGTAGGGGACTAGAGCCACTAGCGTGCTATTGAGGTAACTAGTCCACACTTTGTCGGCGGGACTTACTTTTCTCCCTTGCATTTGTAGAGCTCAATTTTCAATTCATTCCTGGCTGTTGAATCCCTTGACAAAAAGGCATAATTACTCCTACTCAACGTAGTTGATACAAGCAAGCGGACCACCCACCCTCCATCCTCCTATTATAATCAATAATTAAACCAAGTTACCAGCCAAATGATCAAATTTGCTACCTTTTTGCTGTGTGTTACATCAACGGCGAGGCCAATTAGCCTCTCCGAGTTTGATCAAATTTGCGTAAGCTTTGGAGGCATGGTAAGAAATTGGCTTCTGTGGATATGACAAGGATATGGCGTGGAGACTGCATCTTAGATCGCGCCACGGTCCCCCACTTAGGCCGATGCTCGTAACCCCACTGCCACTCGCATTTCGTCCTTGCACCCTCAGCTCAACATCTGATTCACCGCCATGAAAACCAAATCAACAGTGCTTTTCGTACACGGCTCTTGGCATACGCCAGAGTACTTCCGGCCGGTGCGCGATGTCTTCGAACAAGCGGGGTATCCAACAGCGTGTCCTCAGCAGCCAAGTGTCGGCAATTTACCGCCCATCGGCATGCAAGACGATGCGATGCGAATCATGGATGAGCTTTCTAAACTGATAGAGAATGAAGAGAAGGATGTTGTTGTAGCTCATTCATATGGTGGGATAGTTTCGACTCAGGGCGTTGATGCTCGATTTAGCAAAGCGATCAGCGAAGAACTGGGCAAGAAGGGTGGCGTAGTCCGTCTTATTTACCTTGCAGCATTCATTGTTTCCGTTGGATCAAGCCTATCGACACCATTTGGAGGTGCCATCCCGCCATTCATTGCGGTTGATGTAAGTTTGATCCCACTGCGGAGTAGTAGAGACTTCCATGACCCGCAAATTCTGCTTTCCTGAAACTCCCCTCCTTCGTATTATTGAAAGCTATGTTTTTTTTTTTTTTTTTTTTTTTTTTGAATGTGGAATGGATTCCAACTATAACAACTAAAAAATCGCAGGAGCGAGAAATGTGTCTCATGAAAGACCCCGCAGAGAGATTCTATCACGATCTCTCTCCATCCGAACAGACCCACTGGGTACAGAAACTACTGTATTGTCCGGCTTCGACGCAACTTACGCCAATCACCCAAGCGGCCTATCTATCCAGTCTCTTATATCTACTGTGAGCTGGACCAGGCTTTGCCGTATCCAGCACAGAACCAGATGGTTTCTGCTGTGAGCGAACAGTACAAAATATTTATTCCCACATCTAAACTGGAGGCCAGCCATTCTCCTTTCCTAAGCATGCCTGAACAGCTTCTTACCGCTGTATAAGAGCACTTGGAATAGTATGTTATTCATGAAATAACTTCTGAATACATCTTGAGCCATTCCCGAATCATTTAAGATCTTAAGCTCCAAACACGCTTATAGAACACATTGAAATAAAGTGCCACTTAGCTAAATACCTACTAATACGGATTATTGAGAAAATCGGGTAGTGACACATCCCAGTTTAGATCCATGTCCCAGCTTAGCCAGTCGATTGCCCCACTATTCTCAAATGTAGGTGCACAATCATCCATTCCCAACGAATGCTCCATGCTGCTTTCACAATAGGGCATGGAATCTTCTGGAACCGCTTCAGAGGGAATAGCATCTGAATTCTGACCCTCCGATCGCCTAACAAGAGACGCAGCGCGCCGACAAATCGTGTTGGAGATGTCTTCCAACTTGGATGCATGGAGATTACGCGACCCTAGTGCATTCAAAAAAGTGGGAACAAATCCTATGGCGTTCAAGGCCTTTTCTTTCTCATTGAGGCTGCACGTATCTTTGAGTATCGCGTTGAATAATATGAGCAGTGGTGTGAAGGGACAAAAGACGAGCTGCCAAATGAATGGGTGATATGGGCTTTCTGATTCCGGGCCCATATGTTGAAGAAGGTGAAGCATTTCTTTTGATGTGTCAAAGCACTGCTGTGTTCTTGATGGCGAATCTCTGCCGAGAAGGATAGACAGGTATAGGTAATGGAACTTGATAGTGGTTAAAGCGATCTTAATTGATTTGTCCGCCTTTTCTCCGCAATGAAAATACTTATCGATTGTTGAAGCACTATCAAGTACCTGTGCAAAAAAAAAACAAAAACTATTAGAGCCGACATCAACGATACCGGATGTATAGGACTGACCTCGACCGTCTGCTCATACCAACTATTCAATCCCTCCGATGCCTTATCAATCTCTTCATCGATGATATCCCCGCAATACAAAGCTGACCAGATATCGTCCATTAGATGAGATAGTAATATCTTTTGATGAGCATAATGTGTCTCAAAGTTCCTCGGCGCTTCATCCGCCGTCAGATGAGATCCGCGAAGCTGGCACTCTTGTAAAGACGGTATCCCAATACTTTTCACCATTTCTCTGTTGAACGTCGGGTTTCGGCCGAAAATCATAGCAAGACCTTTGTCTAACAAGTTCAAATGTGAAAATAATATCACGCGGCGCATATCTGACTCGTTCCGACTCAGATACCGTGGCTTCACTCCAATGGCCTGCAACATTCGACAAGCACTGTTTGCGAACATCCAGCATAGCGATGGCCCTGCAAATTCAGAAACTGGGCCTATAGCTAGAAGTATTGCATAAATATTCAACTCGCTAGGTGTCAGTAGCACCCCCACGTCGTTGAGAGCAAGCTGCAATTGCCTTTGTAGCTTGTTCTTAGTTATGTCTTCAAGTGTAGCGTTGCGCAGAATGACACTACAACTGGCATATTAGCATTTAGTTGTAGGAAGCACTACTCGGATCGAAACAGGCAACAGACCTATAATAAATCACAAGCCATGCTCGCGGCTTGATTTCGCCTATGCGCGCTTTCTTTAGCTTCTCCAGCAAGTCAGGAGAGACCTCAGTCTTTAGATATTGGTTTTGCGAGATATACGACTCGAACGCTGAAAGGTATATCAGAGTTTGAATATTCATGGCAGAGGAGAGTCATCTTACTTCCAGCCCACTCTGCTGCGTCCACCTTAAACTTATAGAAATCATCCGTCCCAACATGACACCAAGGTTTCACATTTGGAGTTGATGTGATAGCCACCAGTGTAGAAAGCGCTTGATTCGATTCCCGATTCTCAGAGTTATGCAGATTGCTCAGGTTTTTCTGGGTTGCATCGACATCAGGAGTCAGATGACTTTGAACTTCGCCTGCGTCCGCTCCTCTTGCGGGAGAACTCTGGTTTAAAGTAGTGTCTGGTTGAAGTGCACGCGTCGCCCCTTGCTGACGCCTCCGACTGCGGCGAATAATTCCTTGCCTTGAATACATGCAGGAAATGCCCGTTTTCCTACAGCGTTGGCACCCGAGCCCCCGTGCCTCCCGTGAGCAAGCAACCTATTGCGGGCTTGTCAAAATCGTTCGGTCGGTGGCATGTTGAGACAGCTTACTTTACTTGATCTGCAAGGATCACAGGCATATTTTTCAAATTTTCTTTCACTGCTTGTTTGCATGATGCGTTATCTTTGGCAGAGTCCTGGTGCGTCGGAAGTTATCTCCCACGCTTCGGAAGTTATCGACGTCGGAGTTTATGTAAGGTGGATGCAATGTGACGATTTTGGTTTTTGCCTCACAAGATCGCCATATCAAGATGCTTTCTAAATCTGACACTTATTAGGTATTTTTGGCTTGCATACTCGGTAATGGCTGGAAAGTTGACTTTACCAACATATTCAGAGGCAAATTGTTCAATAGGAGCAAATTTCCACAGGGAGATACCATCCTTAGTAAGGCCGGCACGCATTAATCAGTGTAACTGTAGGAAGTCTTTGGGATCCCATGTGAATAGACTATCTAGGTACTGTACAGAAGCTTCTAATAGTATTCTCGCTCGGAACAATTGCTCTTAATAACTTCAACGTTCGGAACTTGGACTCAATGGCTTCGGTGTTTAGTACTTCTCGGAAGTTACGGAAGTTACGGAATTTATTCACCAAGTCAGAAGATCTGAACTTATAAAAGGTGCCAACTTTTCAACGACAATGTCAAAAAAAAAAAAGAAGAAAAGAAAAACTCATCAAAATTCATCATGGATCACTCTCAGTGTCACATCGCCATTGTCGGCGCAGGGCCTTCGGGGTTGCTACTTGCCCGGATTCTCGAACTTGCTGGCATTGAATACATTATTTTCGAACGAGACGAATCGGCAACACTAGCCGCGGATTATTCAAGTAGTGGTACTCTTGACATTCATAAGGATACAGGACAGGTTGCACTGGAAGATGCAGGTTTGATGGACGAATTCCGCTCAGCCGCGCGGTACTTTGTCCCAGTAAAGATCGCGGATCAATCTGGGACAGTCTATTCGTCCGACCCGGGGAATAAAGAAAGCAATAAGCCAGAAATCGATCGCAGAGACTTGCGTAAAATTCTACTGAGCTCTATCCCAGCAACCAGAATCTGATGGGGCATGAAGATCGAAAGTCTTGTGAAAGACCAGGATAACACTATGAGGATAATTCTGGGAAATGGCGAAGTTGCTAGCGGATTTCGCTTGATTATTGGCGCGGATGGCGCTTGGTCTAAAGTCAGAGAGTTTGTTCGTGTCTCTTCTTACCCAATGTCATGGATGTGGCCTAATTCGAGAGCAGGCATTCTCTTCTAAACCAACATACTCTGGCATTTGTTCTTTCGGAACATTCATCAAGTCAACTGATCCCAATCATAGCACGGTGAAGTCGATGGTGGCGCATGGAAACTACCTTGCTTTAAGTCAAGGTTGCCACATGTTCTTCCACTATCTGGCGGATGGCTCATATCACTTCGCCGTCGGGATGGGTTTGCCAGAAGATCGGCTCCTGAAGAGAGTTCATGAACCTCAGGAACTATGGCGGTCTTTGCTCTGTGATGAGTTCAGCCACTGGAGTCCTCACCTCAGAGACTTGATTAGATCGAATGAAAGGGCCTTTCGCGCATGGCCTTTTTACTCATTTACGAAAGAGTCCTTGCCCTCGGACTACACACCAGGGATAGTGTTGCTTGGAGATGCGGGCCACCTCACGTAAGGAAGCACATTGGCTCATTCAAAACTCTATGTACATTGATAACTAACAGTATGTCATAGGGTCCCTGCTGGGGACGGCGTCAACAATTCCATGTATGACGGTCTTGTTCTAGGCAAACAAATCACCAAGTATGGAATCGATGGCCTTGAATCCGCCGTACAAGAATACGGGGCAGCAGCTAGACCTCGATCTATCAGCGCTATCAGAAAGGGACATTGGTTCGCCGACAATTTCTTCAGGGCTGAAAGCCCGATGACTTTCTTCAATGCGATCGAGAGCTCCACTAAGGGCTAGTTGAATATAGTCCAGTGCTGTTTCAAAGTTGCACTTTAACCAAAGATTGTACTCTTAGATCCTCAGCACAGTTGATGGAAGGTGTCTGCAGGGTATCTTCCATTAATCGTAGTTATATATCAAACCTGAGCGTTCAAGAACATCTCTAAAATCTGAGAAAATTTGTTTGACAGACCCCAGCACTGAGCCTTTCCCAGTAGGGTCTGCGTCCGCCTGCACACAGTAAGCCCAAGCTCTGGCGAATAGATGTTACTGACGCCGTCGAGGCTTGCAGGGCCTCCGTTTGTGATCCAATCCTCAATCCGTGATGATTGGGTATCATTCGAGTCAATATGGTCCAAAAAGATCATTTGGTGGCTTCCAGTCGAGGCATCGGCCAGTAGAGAAAGATCCGGGCAATATTTTGAGAATGCCAGAAGTAGGATAGATCCCATGAAAACTCGTAAAATTTCACATGGGGCAGACACAACATATTCATTGGCAACCGCGTGGATTTGAGCGGCATGCCACACTAGCTTCCTAGTTTTGCACGGGTCGTTGGCAAACTTGATATTGAGCTGCTTTGCTGCAGCTTTCAAATGCTTTTCGGAAGCGCTTTGCGTAGTAGGTAGATGGCGAACAATATACAAGATGAGTTCCATCATGTTGTCGATGCTAAAGAGATTGCAGTAGTGCACGATCAACCGCCCAATGCTATTTTTGAAAGGTAAGCCTTAGACACAATGCAAAAGATGCTTCAAAAATTCCGCGAAACTTACTTGAAATCAATGACTTCTCCAGAATTCTTCGGGGAGTTGATTTGCTTCGAAAGATTGTCAAATCCTTGTAGAAGACCGGTCTTTGCTTGCTCCTGCACCAAGGAGAGTGATGGCTGGCGAAAGACTCGAATCAAAGATATTACTTCAAGCTGTTTGAGATCCCAAAGGAGTCTGCCAATAACTTGACAGCAGAGTCTCTTTCCCCAGGATGACAGCCCGCTCGATGGAACATCGGCTCCTGACATAACAGATTCTAAGATCGGGGCAACTGGAATTCCAAATGCGGAGGAAGGCAATGTTAAAGCCATAGATCTCCACTCTTGAGCAGACGGCGCACGCCATAAGTCTTCTATGCACGGGAGAGTCCTGGGTAGCTCAGCTAGATCGACAGCGCCCCGGCATCCAGTAAGTGTCGACAAGCTGCAATCGTATTCGAAAGATGCCCAGGTGACACGTTTTTCTTGCTCCTGATCTCGCCATCGAAGCCAATCTGCATTGATCTCCGACGCGTCGGCGCTTGGATTCAGTTTGAAATTTCCGTGGTCCACGTCAATCGATATTTGTGCTTTGAGAAGACCCATGCCTCGTAATCCCCCAACGAGAACCCCACGATTTCGATCGGCGTCTTGGTATAGTTGCCGGTTGCCAGATCCGAGAGAAAATATCTGGAAGAGACAACAAGACATTAGATAGTTTAGGTTGGAATAGTTGCTGCTATCAGAACCTCCCTATAGAGATGTTAGTGTGATCCATTGAACTCTAAGTCGCTAAGATCTTACAAGCCAGTGTATCATCCGAGAACAGAGATCACAAATCGCTATAGCTGTTTCCTGAGCGTCCGCAGTCTGCAGATGCATTGCACCGATGCACGCCATGCTCGCGAGCAGGACAGTAGGACATTCTGTCAGACTGAATGTTGGAGCATGTATGATTGTGAGAATGTCCTGGAATTCGGCAAAATAACGGCCAATAACCTGGTGTAATAAATGAAAGCCTGGCGATATGTTTAAGTCTCGGGGCCATATATCAAGTATCCGAGGCTTGGAAAGAATTTCTATCAACGCTTCAACCGGGCTCTTGCTTCTCTCGCGGGATACATTCGCGCCACCCCTTAGGACCTCCTCCAGGGGTGGGAGTTTATACCTGGAGGGAGCTTGCTCTGGGATATTCTCTTTGCTTTGGGCAAACGGCCATTGCTGAACCGATGGTTGGGACGTTTCGCTCGTTGGCGTGAGAACATCAGTAACCACAGGTAAAGACGGTGCGGTCATCAATTCGTGCGGTGTGACATGGCTAGTAAAGCCAGGAAATGCTCCAGGATTATGAGTTAGGTCGCTTGGGAAAGTGTTTGGGTACTGCACGGTCGCTGGATTAATTAAAGGCTCTTGTAGTTGAAAGTCTAACCAGTCAAGTCCGGTGTACCCAAGCGCAAGCGAATTCGTATCAAAGAAGCTAGTCTCAATGGTTGTATCTGGTATTGCTGCATTCACGGGTTTATCTAAATGTAAACCGAATGTGTTGCCTGAATGTTCTGTGTCAACCAGGCTAGTCGAGCTGGAGGTACCAGCCGCGAGAGACTCATGCGGATGTGAGAGTGTCGATTGCTGTATTTGACTCGGCATGGTTCCATATGGAACGAAAGATGTGGCCTGTATACTTTGATGTATGGGCATTTGTGATATTTGGTTGGGGGTTTCTTGCTCCGCCGGTATCGCTGTCCCCGCAGCCAGACTCCCGGAGGGGTTGTCTTCGACTGAGACGCCAGCATCTATTGAACGCGGGATGTTGTATTCGCAACGGGTCTTTGAGTTGGAACAAGATTCGCATGGCTGGCGCCGATCGCACTTGAGTTTTTTCTGGACGCAATGCGAACATGAGCGCTGCGCACTGGCTTTCTTCCTCTGACGGATGGAGTGGACACCTCTAAGATGTCGGAGCAGGACATCGTGTCTCCCAAACGTCTTCTCGCAGTGCGGACAGGCAAAATTGCGCTCAGCATCTGGCTGGTGCGCAATCGCATGACGAGCGAGGTGGCTCGGCCTCGCAAAATTAATGTCACATTCTGCACAGCGATATGGCTTGGACGTCTCCTTTTCGAGCTCTTGTTAGATATATGAGATCGCAAATATTCGCCGAAGCGCATCATCCTACCTTCGTCTTTCTAGCTCCGCTATTTACTGCAGCCATGCAAACGTTTGAGTCGCACCATGAATGCGTTGAGAACAGGGGTGGATGGGGAGACGCGATGCAGGGATTGGGGCGATCCTTGCCAAATACTCGTCTCACGCGAGGTGATCCGTGCAGAGTCCGGGGTTATGGCGCCTTCGAAAATTCCATGATTGTTCTCTAAATCTACTACCTGCAGCTAGTAAGAGCCACCTCTTAATTCATTCTGGTCAATAAGTGCTCGTATTTGAAGCTCCAACTGAAATTAGCGGCGGCGATCACGAGTGAGAATAATCAGAGAATGGAGTCGACGGGTCCTGGCCCCTGCACGTATCACATTTGTCAAATTTATTATTTCTAGACACGCAGTTCGGAAACCCCAGGTGTCTCTATACAATTCTTTTAATGTGTAGAATACGCAGCAAAATTATCAAATATTTTGGCCGCTTTTCGAATACTCTCGGTGGGGGGTGTTAAGCCGACTTTGAAAATCAAACACATCGGCCCCCATCAACCTATAAATTAAAATCAGCTGTGATGCTCCCTTGATACTTGGTAGTAAATTGAACATACCTCGAGGTTTACGCCGGTTATGAATCCAGCTTCGTCGCTGGCAAGATAACTGCACGCATTGGCCACATCTGCCGGGGTGGAACCTCTCCCCAATGGCACTGTTGCGACAAAACCAGCTCGGTTTTCTTCAGTATCGGGCTTTCCAATAAATAAATGCGTCCTGGATGTGTTAGCCTGATAAAACATCACCAATAAGGTCGAGATGAACAAACATTCCGGTGCTCCCAACGACAGGGGCAACGCTATTGAAGCGGATCTGATGTGGTCCGTATTCCACAGCCATCGTCTTGGTCGCGTTCATCACCGCGGCCTTGGAGGCATTATACCAAGTGAGGCCAGGCCGAGGCCGTGTCGCTGCAGTCGAGCTGACTTGAATAAATACTCCCGGGCGCTTGTTGTCCAAGAAATAAGGCAAACAAGCATTGGTGGACATGTAAATTGATTTCACATTCACGTTCATGACCAAGTCGAAGTCTTTTTCGGTCACAGTCTCAGTCGGTTTGTTCACATAGGTTGCTCCAGCATTGTTGACCACAATATCTAGCCCGCCGAACTGAGCAACCGCTTTATCCAGCAAGGCTTGCCAATGCTCTTGCTTCGTCACATCGGCCACGGCAAAAGAACAGCCAAGCTCTTCAGCGACCTGTTGCCCACTCTCTTCACTCAAGTCCGCAATGAGGACCTTGCATCCCTCTTGAACAAACTTGCTTGCTATTCCTTTCCCAAAGCCAGATGCACCTCCAGTCACAATGGCTACTTTGTTGGCTAGCTTCAGAGACATGATGGACGGAGTACGTTCGAACCCCAGTTTAAACACAATAAAAGGTGGGAATAACAGTGAGAAAAATATCCAGAATATGGAAATCACTGCGGCAGATGATACTTCAAGGTACGGAACAATGACCGAAGACATCCGTCGGAAGGTTTGTGCCACCGGAGTGTGCCACAGCGTGCGTAGATCACCGTGTCAATTGAAGATCGTCAACTCTGCTAAGGAATCCTTAATGCGCATTATTCTCAAGCCTATCTCTTCATCTATGACATAATTCCTTATTATATACCAGGGGAAAATAGATACAAAAGTGAGCATAAGTGATCATAATTCAAATCCATCAAGCCGGGTCGGTAACAAAAATCTCAACAAACTCTTGTGCTTTTCAACAGACTCCATCAAGCACACGAGCCCCACCCTCTGAGATGCCTTCTTAAGTGTCCAACAAGTAGACCTAATCAACGACTTCGTTGCATCTGCGCAATAATATTCGGTCGCTTCTGATCCCATTCATCCCAAACAATCGAGTATATAGCCGTATGCTTGCCCAGTGCCTCCCCAGTAGTGCCGTTTCTTTGTTCCAGAGCATCCGTAGGGAGACCAATGCGACCATTAGCTACAACACTGTGCCATCTCAAAATCCCTTCAAGCTCAAATCCCATTCTTTCTGCAGTCTTACGAGATGCCGCATTACCAGCATGGCACTGCCATTCTATGCGACGAAGACCCTGTCCGCCTAGAGACGGAGGGTCCATAGAATCAAGTAGAATGAGCCCGACTGCATTCGAGGAAACATGAGTGCGATGGTATTTGGTCGACAGCATGATACCTACCTCCGAGGTGGCATTTTCAACGTCGGAGCTTGGTTGCGAGGCAATGCCTGCAAAATTTGAAGGAATTGTCTCACCCTCCACTATGGGGATAGTCTTGTCGATGATTGAATATATAGCCACCTTTCCTGACGCTACGTGCTTTTCGTAGAAATCACGTCTAAAATCATCTTCTGTTTCCACGTCTGGGAAAGAAACATAGGGCAGTAGTTGGGCTTCATTCAAGACCATATTCATGAATGGTTTGATATGAAGATCAGGCTGCTCAAATTAGCTGACTTGATCTTGGACAGGATAGAACCGTGATTTATAACTCACGTCGAATGGGACCAGATCCACGAGGTCATTCCCCAGCAGCTTTTGCTTCTTCTGAAGAGGGGCTTCAGCCATCTTTCCGATGTAGTAGTTGGTGTGAGTTGGGTTTCGTGAGCCAGGGGCCTTATGAGGAATCTTCCGCTGGGTGGTGGCCTTGCGGGGAAACGGCCCCCCCCCCCGAAGTCCGTTAGATCCCGCCACGGGAATTGGATAAGTTACTAGTTACCAGAGATTTGGTTAAGGCTCAAGAGATAATCTAATTGAATGAAGAGCAGAGCTGTCTTCCACAAGTTGCTCCTATGAATTCGTGACAACATTTTTAGAGAAACCGCGCTTGAATTGCAAATTACGGCTACCTTCATATTCTCGCATTTCGACCATTAGAGTTGTGTCCATAGATTTTATAATACATCGATATTAATCTGAAATCAAATGTAATCATAAGCAGAATGTAGATTTTAGACAGTAGAAGTATGGCGATAAGTGTAATGCCAGTCTTCTTTTTGAAGATCCTGGCGGACCTTATAGTTCCTCTCCGCTACGTGGACCAGATTCATGTCCATATCAACCACTTTCATTCCCTCTTCCGATCCCATTTTTGCAATTGGTCCCACCAAAGGAAGCGTGACCTGGGACAGACCCAGGAAATCTTCAGATGGTCCCGCGCCATTAGCAAAGATGATTGCGCAGGTGTTCTCAAAGCAACGAGCAGTGAGTGTGGTCTCCAAGAACAATCCTTCGACATTTGGATTGAAGGCTCTTGCCTCCGGCGAAGCGTCATGGGGTGTCCCTGATGATTGAGATGAGCAGCCATTATCTTGTAACATGGCATAAGTATACTCACAGAAGGTAGGAATGATCACAATCTCGGCACCGCCTGCGATCAGCTCACGGAATGCCTCGGGGAAAGCCAGGTCCCAGCAGATAAGCATGCCCACGCGACCAATTGGCGTATCAAAGGCGACATGCTTCTCTTGTCCTGAAGAAGTCAAAGTGGGGCGCTCGGGGTGCCAGATGTTCTTCTTGCGATAGTTGGCGAGTACATCGCCGGTGTTCGAGATGAAGTATGCTGTGTTGTAGAAGCGGATGGACTGGTCTGGCCCAGCCGCCTTCTCAATGATAGTTCCAGGAACGATACAGATGTTCAACTCTTTGGCGAGTGCTTGATAGTTAGCGAGATATTTGGCGGAATCACCCGCCTGTTGGGCCCATCGTGGATCTTCCGGGGCCCAAGCACTCAAATGGTATCTTGCCTCTGGTCAGCGCACAGACTGGGGAATATGGGGTTGCGCACATACTCTGGCAATACCGCGAGCTCAGCTCCTTGAGCCGCAGCTTTGCGAATGTAGTCACAAGCAGTAGAGTGGTTGTAGTCAATGTCGAGTGGCTGTGAAGATCGTGATTAGCTATGATGCTATCTGCGTCATCGATCGAGATCTCGCATTGACTGTCATGCGGGCTATCGCACCTTGACATGCCATTGAGCCACGGCAACCCGTCGAGTAGCTGCCATTGTGAATGATGCGGGGTCTTAAATTGTTACCAGCGAGATAAGAAGGTATGCAGATAATTTATATTGAACCGTGTCTGATACTACGGCGACTCCAATTTCTCCGTTGGAGAAAGCGGGAAAGTGGATTCGCCGCCACACGCGCCGCAATTCGACCCCAAAGCCGAGTCCTCAACTATTCCCATTATATTAAATTGATCGGCCATGTGGCCCCCGATCGATGCAGGGGTCTATTATCGGCCCAATCACCGCTATCATATTCCAAGTCATTAAGCAAGTGCATCAACCAGATCCATAACACGTAACGCGGGGCGCGAACACTCCACTTCAAGCCAACGCAGCCGCATCCACAGCGAAGGTGGGCTTCTTGCTGACCCGATAGACCAGCCTATCTGTCCAGAAATGGAAGACAATCGCATGCAGCGCAGGAATGGCTCCGTATAGAGTGCCCGCAATGGGAAACCAGATTCTCTCCAGGAGGAACTGCGGCTTGTACCAGACACGCGCAGCGCATCCGGTGTCAGGGAGGTTCGCCTCACGCATGTCCTGCATTCGCGCATTGAGACAGAACGCATGAAGACGCTCATTGAGGGTCAGACAGATGTTCATACCAAGGAACGACGAAGTGCGGAGGATGTCGTTGATGGAGAACGCCCATTTCAGGGTGGGATGGATCTGCGCTGCGGGGACGAGGGCTGTGTACAACGCCGAGAAGATCAGGATGGTCACCAGGTGGCACGGCAAAAAATGCGCCTCCCAGAGGAGATTTAATAGAGCGAAATGACGAAGACTGAGGAATGTGCTCTGGCCCCTGTGGTTCAGATACCCCAAGCTGCGTCGAATGGCGAAGCCCGAGTCGAGCGATCCCCACATGTGTCGCAGGGCTTGTCCATAACGCGCGACACAAGTGTCGATAGTATGGCGCCAGCCTTTACCGCTGTCGCTGGAAATATTGCACTGGCTGGCAGGTACATATACGACGCGAGAAACGATGTTTCCTGCTGTCTCGAAATAACACTTGAGCATCATGTGCATATCTTCACCGATTGCAGTAGGCCCGCTGTCCCATCCACCAACCCTCTCAGCGAGAGAAAGTGGGAGGGAATATACGGATGTTGGGATCGAGATCATGGTTCCAGGAAACATGGTAGACATGCCGGCGAAAGACCAGAGCAAGTCGGCGCTGCGGACAATGACATTTGTCTCATGCGAGTTGCGGTCGAAGATGATGGGGCAACAGTATACTGCTCGGTCTGAATCTTCAGGATGTTCATAGTGCAAGCGACGTATTTCTGTGAAGTAGTCGCGAGAAAGGTGCGTATCGGCTGCGATTTGGTACATTAGGGTGTTGCTCTTTGCGTGGTGTTGGCATCCTGAACTTACCATCCATGACAGTAACTACAACCTTACAATCTTCAGTTTTCAGATCAGCTTGATAGCATTCAATAATTCGCTGTGCAGCGAAAGCGACGTTTGAGCTCTTCCCAGCGATCTCGCCTTCGATGCCCGAGGGGTGGAAGGTAGGCTGAATGTGTCGGAACGATTTTTCGAACGTGGAGACCAGTTGAGCCGCCTTGTCAGCTGAGGCAACCTCTTTCTGCTCCATGGCGAGATATATCTATGGGAATTTAGCGTCAAGCCCCACGACGCAGAAACGCGAACCTACCTCGTATTGTGACTGAGCACGAGGGTGACATTCCAGCACCCTCAGAGTTGTCTTCAGAGTATGCAAGTCCTCGCAGTAGTTGGGTAGAATGATCGCGTGAACCACCTCTTCCCCATCTACCTCAATTATTTCATCCAGTGTGATTTGATTTATCTTCTCGTTGAAAGGGCTCGGCGATGGCAGCGCAATAGGAGATAACTGTTGACTTGCGTATCCCTCGTCCGAGATGCGCGAACTTGGCGACGAGGGGACAGAAGGCTTCGGCCGCCTCAAAAGAGTCTCCTTGGCCTGTGCAGTCACTCGAAACATTGTCCATCCTAGACGACAAGTGAAACCGAACATCTGGACGTGGATCAAGACTGAATATGCAACAAAAACACTCTGCGCAAGGCTCAGTCCACTCCACCATCCATCCCGGATAGGCTGATCCATCCATGCAGGGAATGCACCAGCCCAGATCTGCCATCTCAGGAGGTCTGAAAAAGCCAAAGCGAGAAGTAGGCCCAGGGCTATTATACTAAACCCTGGCAAACAGCGGGTTGGCCACTCCAGCATCTTGTTCGTGAATGATCTGGGCAGCAGCAATTGGAGCTTTGGCAAGAGCACAACTGTAGGATCTAGTGACAAGAGCAAATGGCCTACAATACTTTGGCTATCGGGGGCAAACAGCTTATAACTAACTACGGGATAATCCGTACTGGTCCAACTTTTAGAAGATGGCGCAGTGGGCCACACCAGTGTGATCATAGAACATGTCTACGAATAAGACGCGATACCTGGACAACATAGCTATGTGACTTTGACCCTCCCCTGGATGCGAGCTATGATGCCCCTCATTCACCTGTTACGGACCTCTTCTACGTACCGTCGTGTTTTTGATTTCACACAGCAGCCGCCGAGCTAAGGACAGACTAGGGCTCGGTGCAGAGCCACGGGGTGGATGGCGCACGACGGTTGGCGGCTACGTAGGGACCACGAGGGGCGCCACCAGCCCTTTAGGTATCCATGTTCTGAAAGTGGATTAGGGATCTTCACGATGTTCCGTGACTCTGAATTCTAATCTTTGATGATATCGCATTTGCAGTGGAGAATATGTACAAAAGCTTGGCGATGCGTGCGACATCCATTGGCCGCAAGCCCTAACTGGTGCTTTGGTCGCTCCACCCGCTTCTCCAATCACCTGCAACTGAAGCACAGCGTGGGATATTTCGAGGCCGAATATCGATTTCGGGTGCAATCGATGCTTTCATGAGATCTGCTGGAGATTGTGCCTCTTAGCGCGAGTCTCCCGAGGACCGCCCTTGCAAGCCGAGGGTTTTGAGCGCAGCCAACCGATAGTCCCATCGTACTCCTTCCCAATCCCATTCATCCCCTAGCAGACCATACCATTCAAACTCCCCCCATGCCTTGCGTGCGTTGAGTGCCCAATATCCCCAGCTTGCATCGGTCTCTTTAAGAAACCGCACCAAGTTGCGCCAATAATTGTGGTCGCCGGCGCTTGGCTCGTGGGACGTGATGCCGATCTCTCCTACCCACACTGGCGCTATGTCTTCAGCCAGCAGATACCCCCAGTTCTTCCACATCTCTGCAGCAAAAGCTTCATATGTTCTCCCATAAAATGGTGCCAGACTGCCCCAGCCAGACCAGGCATATACATGTGCTGAGTATACGACTCGCCCAGGGATGCTGAGTTGAATAGGTCTCTTCCGAGCCCCAGATACATCGTTCGCTGACGAAATTCCCTCCACGATCATCAGCCAGTCCGGATTCATTGCCAGAAGCCTCTCCGATGCCCTCTCTGCTGCTGCTGCCCAATCACTCCAATACATCGTACCCCAAAGTCCTCGGACTTCGTTTCGCAGATCCGCCCCGATCACCAGCGGGTTCTGCACAAGCGGTCGCATCACTGTCTCCCAGTTACGAATCCAGCCTTCCTCTGTAAGTGGTACAGGGCAAAAAAGCTCGCCTCCCCAATAACTGTTCGTCCAGCTGAAATCGCACGGGTTGGCCCCGCAGCACCACGTCGCGGTCGTGATGTGGTTGTTGGGGATCACCAGCAGGCCCGCCGCGGTGAGGCTTTCGGCAACTGCATGATAGACCTCTAGTGCGGTCGGGACAGTCTCCTCGAACAAGTCTTGGTTAGCTGCGATCATCGACGTGTTTACACGCGGGTAACGCAAGACGATCTCGTCTGCGTAGGGCAGGCGAACGCTATTGAACCCCAGATCGAGAATCAACTGTGCGATCTCATCTCGATGCCTCACATCAAGCCCACCAGGAACGAAGTCGATGTCGCTCGCGCCATACCAGTTGATGCTCGCGAGTTTCACGGGGACGTTGTTGGCATCTCGAATAAACCGGCCATGAGTGTGGAATGGCGGGGTGAAGTTCTGTGACGCAGCTACTGCCTCTCTGCTCCCAGGGATTGTCGGAAAAGAAGATGAGTCCCAGCTACCTTTCTTGCGACTCAGTAGAAAGACTTGCGAGATGACGATAGTGGCGATGACCAGTACCCAGCAGGCTTTTCGATGCCTGCTGATCAAGTGAACGATCGCAGGCATTTTGTAGATTCCCCAGGCAGTGCCACGAGTCTGGCAAACTTTCAGGTATCACGTAAATTTTGATGATGATCTCTTCCAATTAGGTCAGTCTCTTGATTGTCGATGAATTTTATGACAGATTTTGTCTGGTCTCACGACCGGTTTCTGCGTTGGATCCTGGCTTAGCCGCACAGCCAATGAGGCGTCCATCGGGCCAAAACGCTCAAGTGTAGTTGCTGTGACACGTAATGAAACGGCCCTATCTAGCTTAAAATTTATCATATTTATGGTCAATTGCCTCGAAGCCGAGACTCTACGTAGGTATTTCTGCCAAGAATCATCAACCAAATCTCTTATTTTCGGGTTTTTATTTGCCCTAACGCCCTCCCATATCAACAATTAAATGTATCCCGTCGCAAGAAACATGCACAAAGTCGTATATGGATCATCTCCCATTTGAAATTTGTAGAGCGGACAAAGTGTGTGACTGTATCTAAATGGAGCTGTAGTGCGATGTAGTGTTGTTGAAAATTTCGTTGGTGGTATCCATCTGTCATGAAACAGAGAGCTCCCTGGGAAGAGGTTTGGAACAATCTTGGTGATGTGAGTGTTGTCCGCATACGCTCCTTGCTTTCGTCACAGTTCGTGGTCTCTCTTCGCGTTTTTCTTCTCAGACCACGAGGAACGGAACACTTCTGTTTGAAAAGCACATCAGAACCCACAATTACGGTCATACCGTCCCACTTCCGAGGAGTACCCGAGTGTCATTACTGGCACACAATTTGATTCATAAAGCATGTCTGTCTCTTTACAAGAAGACAACAGATAATTCAGGGGGAGCCAGCAAGCCTTTGTCAACAACCTCTGACTGGACTTATGATTAGTAAGAATCCTCTATCCCCCTGCGAAAGTCAAATCTGTGTACTGATTGTGAACCACTGATTAGCTTACAGCGGTCCGATCCGGCCTTTCTCTTCCCTATGGAGGGTTTCGATCCCTTCTGGAAGATTGAAGATATAATGATGAAGTCTGGCAATCTGCCCCACAGAAAGATAATTCTTGTGACTGACGAAGTTGTCAACAATCAACACCTTCTCAAGCGCGAGGCTCTAGCTATTCTCCATGTCATGCTAAGCTGTTATGAGCTGGAGACTCTACAACCTATCTCTGTCATACCGGTAAGAAAGAAAAAAGTTCCCTATGAAACGAATAACTTGAGGAAAGAATGAATCTGATTAACTTATTTCATCAATCAGACCTTACTCTTTTCTTTCACTCCACCTCATAACCTGCGAATTATCATCGCATACTTCGATATTAGGTCATAGCAAATTTGGCTGGCAGAATTAACCTGTATTCTCTGCTACTATGTTACTCCATTATTATAGGTTTTTTTAGAATATATGAGTAAGTTAAAAGGAAATTATCTTATTTACTAATACAAATGATTCTGAGCAAGAAATTAATAATACAAGTATTCAAGTAAAGCTAGGATATCATCATTACTGCTTCTCTTCACGGTGTCCATGGCCGAGACCTCTCCGAAGACTTTCCGCCTCCCTCTCGATACAACCATCAATAAACTTTTGAGGAAGACAAGTTAGACGTGAATCCTTTCCCCGCTGCACTTTTCTGGCCTTGGTAAGATAGCTAGAGCTGAAAAGTTCCCATAGTCTCTTTTCTAGATCATTCTCCTTTAATGGGAGAGGGTAATACGGATCATTCTCAAAGAACCCGACAATCAGATGATTGATGAGAGCTTCAGGATTGTTCATGGCGGCTTGTTCATCCCAGATGTGACAAAGGTTGAAGTCAAGAACCCATACCCGGGTTGTTCGTTGCATGAAATTGACATTTAGGAGAGACTCGATATCCGTGTGCGGTGGCATGGCAGCAATTTTGTCAGAAGTCAGCCGAAGAGTTGAAAACACGTCGCGAGAATATTGGGTATCTCCTTCACTTCCAAGCACGAACTCAATGTCATAGGCATCCACATTGGCTGACCAGTGTATGATTGCGAGCGCCTCGCCAATAGCATTAGCCAGATTATGCACGGGAAAGTTGAGATCGGCCATTTGATCTAGATGTAGATTAAAATTCCGAAGAGTGAAGTTGGGCGGCGGCATTGTCGTAGCACGGCGGCGGCCTAGGTAGAGTCGAGCTAGACAGTCTCGATTTGTCGCATCAGCAGCGACAGCAGCTCGATATTGATCTGCACAGTAGGTATCGATGAGAGCTTGGCGTGCAATCTTAGGCAGAGGGAGTATTCGCTGGGAAACCAAAGCCATAGCTGGCAGTGTAAATGAAACTCTCGGGAGGAATCCCAGATTGTTCTCCCACCATGCTGTGTTGTCCTTGGAAATGTAAGAGAAAATTCGCGGCACACGGCATTCGGAATCTTGGTTTTGATCAAAAGCTTCTTGCACTCGGGCATGGGCATTGAAGTCGGCCCAGAGCGAGTCTTCGTATGAACGCTTTGCAACTTTCAAGACATATCGCTGGCCAGGTTTCTCGAAGACTAAGCCGCATTGTCCAAAGCCAATAATGCGAAATCCAACCGAGCGAAGTTGTTTCTGGGTCTGCTGGAAACGAGCAACCGATGGATCGGGGCTGATAGGAGACTGTGGTGTGAGAACTCTGGATAGGATGAATTCGGGGGAAGAGCTTCCTTGCAGATCCAGATTGCTGATAACAACTTCATTGTGCTGCTGATCAAGAAGGGAAGAAATTTGGTTTGTCAAATTGATGTCGGCGCAGAAGGCGGATATATTTGAGATGGGGGACTCCTCGCTCGAGTGTTGAGCATCGCTTTGTAGATTTTCCATGGCGGTATGTGGCGATGATAATGCAGTGGGAAGAGACGGGAACAAAGGAACAGATAAGTGTGCTGAAATGGTGATGGAAGGAGCACCCATGAAAGGGTCAGAGGTTCTCAAAGCTAAGTTGCCTAATGGAGGTGTCTATGCTATGGAAGCGATCCGCATTGGGACGCGGAGCCACATGAGATGACCGCACAGGCAAGAGTGATCATAGCTGGTGACAGTTTCTTAGAGAATATCAGTCAATAAATAAATAATTTACTTACTATATCCCTCAAACCCGTCATTCTTTCCCCTATAAAAAGGACCATTGAGCCGCAAGAAGAAAGAAATGAAATAGTGACAAGGCACAAAGTTGCCCATTGTGGCGCAAACTTAGACCATGGATCTCAGGTGTGTTAGCCCTTTCAAGGACCAACAGAATGGAAATTTCACTAATAAGGCATAGCAAGCTAGCAGGAAGGGGATCCAGACTATTTATAGACCTCTCATTCCCTGATTATTTCTATCAATCATCACTCACAGCCATCTTAATATTTGTTTTACTCGATATAATGAATCCCGATAACCAACGAATTCCGATATCAGTCCCAGCGGTTGAGCCCAAGCAGGTCAACCCCCAGACAGCCGATCCCCAAAAATCCGATCCCCAAACATCCGATTCCAAAACATCCGATTCCAAAACAGACGACTCCCAAAAGATCGATACTAGAAGCCCCATTACTAATACTCCTCCAACAAGTTTCGTGAATTTTGCACTTCACCGTGGACTCAGTACCGTGAGCGACGAAGAAGTTCTCTTATACCTAGGCTTAAAATTTCGAAAGGCTCATTTTACTGTAACAAAAGATGGACCAGATCGGAACATGTCGCAGGCCATGAGTATCCCAATACCAATACCACCTGGCATTCAGACGTTCTCCCGTAGCCCTGAGTGGCATCGCTTTCTCAAAAAGGAAATATCATTCCACCTTGGACAAGCTAAAAAGGCATTAAAGGATAGAACAGCTCCTCCTAGCTGGTGGAAGAGGACCAGAGACCTAACCTAAGTTAATTTTTATATCTTGCGATATGAGTAGTTTCGTATTACCCCCAAATTCTTCCTTTACTTGGATATCACTTGTGTATGTATGGTCATGAATTTTAGATCAAATAAAATCATTGAAAAAGCCAGCCTACAAGACTAGCTGATGATACTTGATGCGGCGACCCCCTCTACAGGGTATGCCGCTTCATTTCCTGTACAGAGACATTGTCGGGCTCCTTGCTTTCATATTATACCTTTTATACTCCATATCTTGATCCATAAAAAATGTAACTGTCTCTCGACTCTTTCGCCAGGGCGTAGGACCTGTAATAATACAGTGATACTCGAAATCAGATTTACCTCCACACTCTTCGACTTTAACTCCCAAACCCTACTTTAAAACACAATAGCCTTAATTGGGTATAGCCGTCGATCCCCTTATTCGTAAAATAACAACAGTTTTTTACATAATGTGAGTGGAACCATGTCTTTCGTAAATTACAGGAAATCGCTATACCACTCCACCCCCTCTTCTCTTCTCGAAGTAACAGTGTCAGGCCCCAAGGCAACCACAGCTCGCTGGTAGCCTAAGGCTCCGACAACGCACCCATGGCACCATATTATGCATCACGATAACTACGTTTACCCTGTACAACGCATCATGATAATCGCAACGCAGGATGGACAAAGAACTTGGTAACACGAGGGACTTAGGCAAACGCTTGACGCATCATGAAGAGTCGGTGAAGCTCAACAAGGGATATCCAGCAAACGCAGGATAGAAGGTTAAATAGCATCAACTTTTCAATTTTAGGCAGATCAGCGATTAGTTCTATTTGAAAATCGAGTATTGCCCGCACCACAGATCTCCTTTAGACCTTGCTGGTCTTACAAACAGGCTGCTTCTGTACACGACTCTTAACAAGAACCCCTACACTAGGCTTACAATATGGCCCCGAAAATTCCCCCCTCCCAAGCTGCATTTTATCTGAGATATGATAGAGAGCCGGTTACTAACTACTGTTTAAATGGCAGAAGAAGCTGAGTGCAGCAAGGTCCCGATTGTGAATATTCGTAGAAACTTACAGCAGTTTAGCAGTATCCACGCACTCCCAACTTATATAGATCGGAAGTTAACTATAAAACTACTAATGATTGACATACTCCGCGACTACCTATTGGAAAAACCTGGCCTATATCTTGATAAGATGGCTGTCTTCCTCTGAGATGAGTTTCGTATAATGGTCACAAACTCTAGTATCAGGAGAGCCCTTGTTGCCAATATTTAGTCTAAAAAGATGGCCTAGCAGTATGCAAAGGAGTGTAATACCAATTTTCGAGAACTTTGTTTCTATAAGTCATTAGATTTTCAGTCCTATTTACTATTTAGTTTACGTGGATAAATCGGGATATGATAAGCAAGCCGGGTTTAGGTGCATAGGCTAGTCACTATCTAGCATAGCCCCTCTGTAAGTATTTTATTTCCACCACAACCAGCAATATCAGATACTACCTATATATTCCCGAAATAGGATCATCCTCTCACGTGTATTTCGCGGTTCAATGGATAGTACTGTATTCAAAGACTCTTCTTTAGTACTATGGACGATGGCCAGAGTCTAAATCTGTTGTGGTTATGGATAATGCGTTATTTCATTATTCAGAACGAATTTTGCAGTTGTATGCTGATGCTGGGGTAAAATTAATATATCTGCCTCCATACTCGCCGGACTTAAATTCTGTCGAGGAGTTTTTTGCTAAGCTGAAAGGCTTTATCAAACGAAATTAATGTTACTATGAAGTGGATCCAGTTCAGGGATTTGATGTATTCCTTGTATAGTATATCGATAAGGTCGGTGTAAAGGCAGAGAGTGCTAGAGGTCATTTTTGGCACTTAGGCTTGAAGATAGAAGGTTGCGAAGCTTGAACGCAATTTTTGGTGGCTACAGGGAAGTGCAAAATTTCACCGGTTAGTTCTTTTCTCTTGATTCTAGGCCCCACTGCCAAGAGCTTTAGGCCGAGAAATGAGTGCTGTTTAGTGGATTATGATGGTACCTTCTTTTTCTGCTGGCATAGTAACATTCCAGGTTGGGTTACCTAATCAGCTATTTAGAATAGTTAATCTATATGAGTGACTCATGTCGTAAGGCTGTGAGTTAAGCGAGACTACCCACTGATTTGCGGTTGACTCACTAGGGGTATATAAACCTCCCATCCCCAAGCCCGCTGGAGATAGAATCATCATATCATATATTCCAGTTCTCATAATCGAAAAGAGGAACGCGAGCTCGAATGTAATTTTCGTCCAATTCAGAAGATGGCAGGTTCTTCGCTTTGCTTCGATACACCTGAGTCGCTCAGCCCTTTTCTATGCCGGACAGACAGTGATCCTCGACCTGTTGTTATGATGACTTGTGGTATAGCAGGTAAGAGAATGCAAGATCTACCGGCAAGCTTTGCTGTAGATAGCTGATGGGGATATCGTCAACAGGGTCTGGAAAGTCATCGCTTTCTAAATGGATACTACTCAATCACCCCTCTTTCAAACGGCTCTCGATCGACTCATACATATATACCGAGCATGGGCTCTATGGAGTTAATTATTCAGAAGATAAATATAACGACTATCAGAAGGAGGCCGAGAGCGCCCTCCGAAATGAACTAGTGCAGCTGCTTCGACAGGGCGCCGAGGATTTTATCCTAGATTTTGCCTTCGCATTTCAGAAGTTCAGAGATGAGTGGAAGAGCCTGATCGAAAAGTCTGGGGGGCGATGGGTGCTTACGTATCTTGATGTCGGTGTTGATGAGCTGCGGCGGCGGGTCAGGGCGAGGAATCAGTTGGCTGTCAAAGACGGCGACTCCGCTTTTTTCTTGACAAATGAGATTCTCGAGAGCTTCATTGCCGGCTTTGAAAAGCCAGTCGGGGAGGGTGAGGTTGTTTTACGTCTACGTGACGAGGTAAGTATGAGCACTGATATTTAAATTGGAGTAACGAATTAATGTCAGATATAATGATCCAAGAAGCCATAGGAAGAAAAAGCATCTTTGCCTACTTGGGTTAGTTCTCTATGTAGCCACTGCAGCCTTCTATTGGAAGTCAAAGAAGTGTAAGCGAAACTGCGTATAACGAGACGAGACGATCAAGACATACAGCAAGGGAATGGGGTGGAGGGGATCTTGCCAGATTGTTAGCATTGGCCCTTTGTTTGTTCTCTTCGCACAAAAGATTCTACCAAATTCAAAAAGAAAATTACGGTATTATAACAGTGACTCATCTATAATTACCGGGGAATACAATACAGTCTTACAGAGATTACTAGGGGATGGTTAAAATTTGACTAGTGTGTTTCAAGCTAGGGTTCGAGAATGAAAGTCTAAGAGTGTAGGGGTAAATCTGATTTCGAATACTACTGTAGCAAGGTTATCTCTCTGTCTCTCTATTCTTCCGAATTGAACTTTGGAATCATTTCAAATATTACGGTCGTTTCCTTTATCTTGTCACGCAGTTTTTGACTATAATGCGATAAGAGCTTATGACTGTATTCTTCTATGTCGCTCCCCTTAGTATCCTGGAAATTCCAAACATTGCGCAAGCTTGGGAAGAGGGTAAGCCACGTCCCGACCAGGTTGACCTAAACGGGTGTCTGATCAAGCTTTGACGGATCGTGAGTCTTCTGAATCTGTGGTAGGTCAGTACCGCCGGTGCTCCCTCTGCTCACGAGAAACTATGGTGCTCCTCAATAGTGTTGGACGATAAACCTCATCAGCAACGTCAAGGCTCCGCGTCCAGATTGCTCACTTGATCATTGACCTGGCTCATCACTAACGAGTTGAGAACAATATCTTTTGCGAGATACGCATAATCATCTAGGATGCGACAATCGACGCCAATGAGCCTCCTAGTGAGGACAATGTGGAACTGCAACTGGGCATGAATTGGCGAAATAATCTTGTGATTCTCTGTTCGGTGCTTGACAGCACCCCAATCCCAGAGACAAAGGAGCTTTCCTTGTAAACATGTACCGAGTAAGACTTCCCTCTTCCTTGCACCTGATGCGCTCAAGCAGGCGCTTTTGGAATTATTTAATATGACACGTCGATCTTCAAACTGTGTATTTTTCTCGAGGGACATGCAGTTGGTTCTTCTATGCGTCCTTTATAAGTATTCTACACAGCTCTTTGACTAGTGCTCTCAAAATAAGACAATGCCGAAGCTGATGCTACTCACGAGGAATTCATGGTGTTCCACCGTTCCACTACGTTGAAAATCATGTTCGTCACTACCATGGCGAGCCTGCCATCTCTAGAAGCTTTGACACAATAGTTTAGGGTAATTTGCGGTTCATAGTATTGTACTGTATCGCAAGAGGGACGGGGGAACTCTGCGATATCGCATTGGAAAAGCTCTAGCAGGGCACCATAACAGACAAGGATTAGTCGCCCAGGATAAGCAAGAATACATAATCATAATTGGGACTTGATTTGAAAGTAAGCAATACCAGTAGTCAAGAAATTCGAAAAGAGAGACACATCAGAGTAAAAGAGACTTGAGGTAGACATGAAAAGAGTTCGTCAACCGTAAGGAACTTAAAACATCTCAAGAAAGCAGACGCGCGTGATCATCTCTCGTAGCAGGTTATCCATGGAGTTGAGGAACAATTGGATAAAGGATTTTGCAGCGTGGTGACCCGCAAATTGGGGGCGGATAAAGCTCAATTGTATTCAATGCTGGTTTGCCCAAGACTCCTCTGTTCTGGGCCCAGGATCTTGAAGCTCAGTATGCCCTTGGCCACAAGCAAGTCAAATGCCAGTTTATAGTGAAGCAGCCACATCTTTCTGTTTTGTTTGTCTCGTTTGTTCGGAAATTGCGACAGGTCCTTCCCGTAGAATTCGTAATAGATAGTACCAACATGAAGGCAAGCTATGTAGAGTCAATCAACAATTTTCTACGATTAGAGATGCGAGAGTTGCGACCGTGTCAACTTACTATTACTGTCATACCAATCGGGAGACTGCTCTTCTGAACACGTATACAAGTGAACATTGAATTGCAGCTGTGAGCCTTGGTAATGGGTTCGTTGGAATGAATAACTCGGTGGCTCTTCGTCCTGATCAAAAGATTGACCCTGCTTATGGTTAGGTCAAGTAAAACATAAAGCGTATTTCTGAACTTGCCTTCTTAATTACCCATCTCATACGGTGACGGCAATATTTTGTTCCATGCCATTCATCGATATATGAATCCTTCTCGTCGTCAATTCCGTCACGAAATGGGCTGGAGATGCGGATGCCGTAGTGCAGTCGACTTTTCCGCTTATCGGGGCGAACACTGCTTAATCCTCGCAAAGCAGCACCTTTCACCACACTCGCCTGACTGATTTTGTAAGAAAATTAACTTCTCACTCGCATTCAAATCTAGACATGATACTCACGGATTGTTTTCGCAAATCAGTTTGAGATTCTCCTTGGCACACCAAGCTTCAAGATATTGGTAAAGCATTAGGGAGTCACCAAAGCCTCCAACGAGGACAACAGCCTATTCATTGGTCAGCTATGAGGTCTTCCGGTTCGATTTGTATTGAGACATACTTTTACTTCAGTTGCACATCCTGTTCTCGACTGAATGATTTGACCTTGCAATAATTTCAGAATTTGCAGGGTGACCGGGTCAAAAAACGATCTCATGTCGGCACTGTACACTAGTCAGCTTGCCTCATGATGCAATGTCTTCCTGCTCCTAGAGCTTCAAAACAAACCTCGTGAACAGAACTGTTCCCTCTTCAGCATTGTAGTTAGCTGAGCTCGGCACATTTGGCATCACTAGGTCGACCTCGAAGATCTTGTTCAAAGTGCCAGGCGTTCCGAAGTCGCGTTTTTCGGCCTCGAATCCTTTCATTAGACGGCTTCCGGGGCCCTTCTTCTCGAAGCTCAGGTCATCAAAAGAGAGACCGAACTTCTCGGACATCCACTTGTGGAAATTGCGATCGATGTAAGTTGAGCCGCATTTTTCACCAACTCCAACCAAGAGCTCTTCGAATTTGAGGGTAGGATGGACGGTAGTAATCATATAAGAGATGATATCCACAGTTCCACCGCCACAGTCGCAGATAAGAACTCCATTCCCAGCTTTGATCATATCAGTTGGCATGGAGGGCATAGATAGAGCTGAGATAGCTGCTGCTTCAGGCTCAGTAATCATATTGATTGTATCACTGGGCCGCGACCCGAAACCAGCACTCCCAGCAGCATCGTAGGTATTTTGCTTGGCCCTGTCTGACCACATAGCTGGAACAGTGAACCAGAAGTCTATTGGCGTTTCTGCAAGGACCTCACAGGTAAATCGCCTCTCCAGGTAGGAGATCGTGTAATGGTAAATTTCTCTTAGAAAATCCGAAACCACTTCGCGAGCTTCGGATTTGAAGTATGGAAGTCTCAACAAACCACCTCCATCAATATCGTTCATACCGTCGGTCCCCTTGATGTGGCTTTTTGGCGAATCGAGAAGAAGCTTTGTCCATGAGTATGCTTTCATTTTTGGCGTTACCTGGTATCCCCACGCGATGTTTCCTTGGCCGATTGAATTGTTCTCGGACCTGTAAGCAATGCGTGAGGGGGTTTTCCAGGTCTCATCCTGATCTCGCGCAGGACCAGGCCAGGTCCGGATCACTTGCACATCGTTGGCGGTATGTGCTGAGCTAACAAAGCTCACACCTAGACTCCATTAGATATATGAAGCTGAAGAAAGATGAATGAATGATTCATACCTGTGAAAGTTGTACCATAGTCGACGCCGACGATGAGCTTGTGGGTGTTTGATGAGCTCATTTTGAGAAAGCGAGGGGCGTTTGCGAGTGAACGATTCGAGAGAATGAGAAAGATAAGAGATTGACGCGAAATGAGGGCAAGAGCAGTAAACAGAGCAAGACCTCTGACCACAGTAGCGCGTGATCAGCGTGGGAAAGATGGAAGCTTCCAAGGCGCGTTCGATAACCTTCTGGTCAGGGAGAAATCAACGCAGGGGGAGGTTGAATTGAAATTGAGATCTGAGCGTATAGAGAGGGAAAGGAAGAAAGATCCAAGGTGGCTGAATATTTGGGATGAAGAGATTTCAGATGTTTGCACGAAGCAAACGAGACTCACAACAAGTGGAATTTGTTTCTGGTCTGCTTGGGCGCATCGCCTGCAGTTACAACAAACTCCAGAAGCAATCTTGCCTCCCACGTCAGCCAAGAGAGAACTTGAAATGGAGGCTGTTTATCTGCATTGAGTCAATTCTGTTTCCCATCCTTTTCTACTCCAGCTCTTTTCGTCGGTTTCATCTTCCCCAACCTCGTTATCTTCACCAGCATCAAACCTCACACTCGAAAGTCGCTGGGATGTATCTCCTTCGCTCCAAGGCCGGCCGCTCTGACCAAAGAGATGACAACTCGTCGACTGTCTCAACCAGCCAACAAGACACGGATGCTCTGCAAAAGGAGCTGGCGGACTTGAAACATGAGCTCAAGGTGAAGAAAGCCAAGATCTCGAGCCAGCATCAGATGCTTCGTGAGCTTGGAGATATAGAAGAGCGATGGACAAGAAAGATCGAGGGCCTGAAAGGGTTCATCGATACCAGTATGCGTGACTCTGCCCCAGAAAGATACTCCCTTCTTGCGGAAGAAAAACGTCTTCTCAGACGCGAGCAGAGTGCGCTTAAAATGGAATTTGCAAAATCCGAAGCAGAGCTTGTTGAGACCAAAGCAGAGCTCGATGATACCCGACAAAGCCAGATAGTTGCAACCGAGTCACTTCGCAAAGTCCAAGAAATGGCATTCCAATTGCAAGACCCTCAACAATGGGCGCCTGAATCATATGAGACAATCAGTCGGAACCTAGACAGACTCCATGGGGATGCCTCAAAGTGGTGCAAAGATCATGGACGACAAACCGATTGTTTCAAGCACTGTATGAACTTCTTTCAATCTGATGATTGGCTTAACACAATGCGCTATGATCCAGGAATCTTCTCTACTGCCAGAAATCTCCCGCGTCTCATTCTTGAAGCCACGCTCATGAATTACGTCTACGAGGAAATATTTGCGAAACCCTTCTTTTTTCTAAGATGGAGACTGCAAATGAACACGACGGAGGGCAATGACGATCCGGCCCGAGTTCCTGAATTCTGCATGTCTCTTGAAGAAACATTGAGAGAAGTTACCCGGGGTAAGTCATGTCTACACTGTCTCCGATCGATTATATTGATATACGTTTTTATTGATATTCCATCAAATGACAGGCGATTTGATTGGTAGCAACTCATGGAGATCTCAGTTTCTTAGGCTTCTCCATCCAAAGCCTCGTGGAGACGAAAAAGAAATATCTCAGCTCACTCAAACAAAGGATCTTACCGAAGAAGCTCGTTCACAGGCTGCTAATTACTTCATGGATCGCTTCTTGGGCAGCTCAATCCGCCAACTTATCGTTTCATCCGAATCAGAGGAGGCTCTTGCATCTCTACGCGATATCTTCATGACTGCGACTGAGTTATCTTATTCACTCTGGCAGCGGAAAAGTTCTATCGAAGTTGCCACGATGAGAGACCTTCCGCCTTTCTTCAATCATGAGATCGACCTCGGGCTCGGCAAGCCCATCTTTGAAGCGCACAGAATGCACAACAGGGAGTTGGATGATGACCCAACTTGCTTAAATGGAAAAACCATTCGTATCGTGACCCACCCAGCGGTTATTGTACGCGGATTGAGCGACGGCTCAGACTATAGCCAAGTTTCGCTGTGGAAAGCTGCAGTCGTCTGGATGGGCTAAAAGGAACAAACATCGCTCGAAGGAACTTGACTTCCTCTCGTGGATGTACACTTATTCCAGTCACTTGATCAAGGTGTTTATTGGTTGTCTAGACCGCTACAAGTCTCTTCGAGAGAGAGGATTGAGAGAATCATGAATTATCCGTGGAAAATATGTGCTTTCGTGACCAATGTTTTTATCAACTTCTTTTCAGTCTGCACGAAAATCATTTTAAGCCCCGTTCAGGGAGTTTTACAACATGGTGGACAATTTTACTTTTCCTCATGACTCGCGTCGGTGACAATTTTTAGCTCGCAATTCCCCCCGCGCCCTTTCAGTATGTTTTGAGGCGTCTCGTTGCCCCACAGCGACCATTTTCAATCGATGGGCTGGGTGCAGGACTGCGGGCAGGACTGCGGGCTGTAGCATAGTAGGTATCTGTATCTCGATCACCGACAACAAACAGAGCTGGGACAGAGCATAGTCGTTTCTACTGTAACGCATGATAATCAACCTTGGAAGTAGGTTGGCATGATAATTACATCGAGTTAGGAATCTTATAATGTGACATTTCAATAAATAGTAACTTGATCAGATTCAAAGCAAAGTCGTTGGGCACAGTTAAAAGGTCATGAGTTGACACAATCATCATCTAGGAGAGAATCAACAAAGGAAAAAGACCTAACAGAGCAGAAGAAATAAAAAGAAAACGGTATAGGGCTCTCAAATTCTGCAGCAAGACACAGAGGGAATCAACAAATCCAGAGCAGAAACAACTCCTCCCAAGATGACGTGCAAAGGATATCATCTTCCCCAAACCCGCTAGACAAGGACGAGGACCATCTAAGAAAAAGGGACCGAAGCTCAGCTGGCAGGCATAGAAGTACGATGTATAGTCAAAGGATTCGGTTCGTTGCAAATCACAAAAAAGGATGCGCGGCCCAACTCCGCCAACTCGCGCGTAAGTTCAATCATACAGTCCAGACTAGTCATTTCCTTCCGGTAAATTCATATCCTCTTCTACTGGACTTGGCTCACGATCTCACTAGCGCGAGACAGGCTCTCCACCATCTGCTGGCACTCCTTGCGCCGGCGGATAGTGTAGTCACTCTCCTTCAGCAGGTCGTCAAGATCAGCTTGGCGGTACATGTTCTCGATTAGCTCGGCTTGCATTGAGTCCTTGGAGAATCTGAGAGTAATGTAAGTAAAATGACTGGCGAGACCATGGGAAGCGGGATACGTACTGCACCAATGTATACATGATGGCCTTGGGAACCATATCAATCATTGTCCGCTTGACAATGTTAAAGTAAGAGGTGATGAGGAGCTCTGTAAAGGCGGTTAGATTTGGAAGTTGGCATTTCAAGAATTAGATACTTACTAATGACCTCGACCTCGGTTGCTTCGCGTTCGGAGAGACTAGCAGAAGCCTTGAGGGTTGGTGGTGGAGCCTCCATGGCAGCCATCTTCTTCTTGTTCTTGGAGGCCCAGAAACTACCAAAGAAGGAGCTGTTGTTGGCAGCCTCACCAGTGGTATCCAAGGATGGGCTTTGAGCGCGAGCAGGCAAAGGCTTGCCAGTCTTAGGGTCGACCTGGGTAGGCTTGGAAGCTGCCTGGCGTTCGTTCACAAGGGTCATTGCCTGAAAAAGGTTAGCTTGAGTGTGTTAAATTTCGGGAATGCGATCAATTTCTTACGCGGTGGCCATTGAGGAAGTCGGGGTGACCAGTGTTAATATAGGTGGTTTCCATCGCGATCAGGTCCTTGACGAGCTTGTTGGTGGGATCCATGCATTTCTTGAAGAACGAAATGACGACGGCGTGGAACTTCTCTTTAAGCATGGGATACCGGCGGAACATCGACTTGTTCAACAACTGGCCCAGGATCCGAACCAACTCATCGTAGACAAGGGAGATACACTTGACACTGGGGTCCTCCAGGCGCTTGATCTGCTGCTTAACGATAATTTCGAAGGTGGTGGTACCGACAAACAATGCTGGCGAGGAACCGGAGGAGTTGTAAAGAAAAGTACGGATGTCAACATCTTTCACTTGGTCGAAAGGGTCCACTGCCTTCACACCATTTGAGTAAAGTTCATGGAAAACGAAACTGATACGGGCACCACCAGACAGCTCAATGCTTGAGAGCTCTGGGCTCTTTCCTTCTAACACAGTGCGGTATTCGTTGCTGAACTCAGTGATCATGTTCATGATGATGCTGGTGCTGTTGCCGAGCAAAGAGTCGCCGAGCTGAGACAGCTCCGAGGTGTACTTCTGCAGAGAAGATGAGATACGGGCTTTGATATCTGGGAGGGTTTGCTTGATGTGCATCATAAGAATCTAAGGGAAGGGCATGTCAGTATATGCTACTCATAGTTGGAAATGTATGGAAACGCACCAAGTTCAACTTGCGAGCAAGGTAGGGGGTACCGCAGTAGGAAGCCTTGTTTCGGTAGGCTTTGTGGTTTTCAAAGAAAGCCTTCTCGGCCTCCAGCGCATAAGCAATTGGGCGCTTGTTCTCAATGTCACGCTGACCACGGTTGACAACAGGCACGTAACCCAAGCGCAGAGGAATGATGCGCCCAGCAAGAATATCGACAACATCAGTGCCCTCGTCCATCAGATCAATCTTACTCAGAACACCAATGGTACGCTGACCTTCGGGGTCTACCTGGCGAGCGAGCTTCAGACCGTCGGAGTTGGCCAAATCTTGGTTGGCAGAGGTGACAGCCAGAATGATCGCATTAGGCTTGGTGATATGCTTGAGGACCATGTCCGTAATCTGCTTCTCAATATCCTTGGGCTGGTCTCCGACGGGCACTCTGGTCAAACCGGGCAAATCGACGAGGGTGAGGGTGAGGACATTGGGCGAGTAGATGCGCAGGTTGATGGGAGCGGGCGAGATACCGGCGTTCTTGCCGACCTTGGTCTCTGTTTCACGGACAATCTCCTCGCGGATCTTGTTGAAGTCGTAGAACTTCTGGTTGGGGATGTGCAGGAATTCACCATATTCATCCAAGTTGGACTCGCTATCGGTTGTCTCGACCTTCTTGTCGCCGTTGCTTTCGGGGCTCGCAGGCTTGTTGATCAACTGAAGAATGAGTGGTCGTCGAGTCACAATTCCTGATCCACGAGGCAAGCTAAATAGTAGGACATGGCCCGTTAGCAATTGCTGACGACGCATTGGCGGGGACCCGCCACCACCACCGCAATGGAGGTTCGCAGGGAGTAGCCCAACGGGCAGAGAGGCACATACAAGTCACGACCGACAATGTTCTCTAGTACTGAACTCTTTCCGCTTGACTGTGAACCGACGACAACGATTTGTGGCAAGTCGATTGGGTTGTGTACCTAGTTCAAGCACGTGTTAGCTTTCACCGATAAGAGCAAACAAAGGCAAGGGCACATAAGCTATATACTTACTCCGACGGTTGAGAACACATCTTGGAGCTTGTTCACCAGTGAGATCAAAGTAGGATCGTTCACGTTGATGCTAGCGCATGCGTTAGCTTTGACCGCATAGAGGGGACTGGGGACTGGGGACTAGGGGGGGCGGTGCGCACGAATAGCCAGAGGTTGGGCTTGCCATGACAGGCGAAATTGGGAAGTGCTTCTGCAGGAGGAGCGACCGTCTTTGTTTCCTTCGCTTGAGGCCTTAAAAAAAGAGAGCAGGAAGCACGAGCAGGCAAACGTGGAAGGTATCTCCTGGAGATGGAAGCGGAAGACTGTTTGTTGGAGCGAAGGCGGTGATGCAAAGTGGCGGGAGTCCGGGCCCAAAAGGCCACAATAGGCACCCACTCAGAGTAAAGCTAGGACCGTCATCTGCTATCTCCGTATGACTACCGTGGGGAGATGCCTACCAGTCTACACAATAACTGCGTTTCCAAAATCAAGTCGTTCTTATAAATCTATCAGAGGAACCAGGTTATCATTTGACAGCACGGAAATCCGTTTGAACATAACTACAGGGTAATGGGAAGTGCTAGATAACGTTGAAAAGCCCAAAATAAAACATTTAAATGCACAGGTGGCCAGCTGCCAGCATCTACTCATCCGAGACCGAAGCAAAACGATCGGTCATTGACTGGAGGACCTTCTCGTACTTGCCCGAGACCTCTTCTTCGTTATCCGGGACCTCGAACTTCATGCTTCGCAAGGAGGACTGGAGGTCACCAGTGGCGTCACGGACCTTACTCCAGTTCTGACCCTGGGCAACAGCCTTTTGGGCCTCGTCGTGGAAGCTCATGAATGCCTTCATCATATATTCGGTCTTCCACAACGGGCAGAACTGGTCGTAGTCACTGTAACCGTTCTGTTGGAGGAAGTCTTCCTTGAGCATGCTAGCCACGTCCAAAGTAATCTTGTCCGAGTCACCCAAAGCAGCCTTACCAACAAGCTGCACAACTTGGTCTAATTCTTCAGACTTAGACAGGAGCTCACGAATCTGGTCACGAAGGCGGGGGAAGTCGGGGTTGTTCTTTTCGTAAAACTTGTCCAGGACGGCGTTATATTTGCTGTAGGAGATGGAGGTGTTGATTGAGGGGAAGTGCTTTCGTTGGGCGAGCTTCTTATCGAGACCCCAGAAGACTTGAACGATACCCAGGGTACTGGTAGTCACGGGATCGGAGAAATCACCACCAGGAGGACTGACAGCACCGACAATGCTGACACTGCCCTCACGCTCAGGGCTACCCAGAGCACTGGTCTTACCAGCTCGCTCATAGAAAGAGGCAAGCTTGGCACCCAGATAGGCGGGGAAACCCTGATCAGCAGGCATCTCTCCCAAACGACCTGAAAGCTCACGCAGGGCCTCGGCCCATCGAGAACTTGAATCAGCCATCATGGCGACGTTCTTTCCTTGGTCACGGAAGTATTCGGCAATTGTGATACCGGTGTAAATAGAGGCCTCTCGGGCAGCGACAGGCATGTTGGAAGTGTTGGCAATAAGACATGTACGCTTCATGATAGGCTCCTTGCGGCCACCGATGTCGATAGAGAGCTATAAAAAGAAGGTTAGTAGAGTTCAACTGCAGCAAGATTTACATGTACTAACCTCAGGGAAATCCATCAATACTTCAGCCATCTCGTTACCACGCTCACCACAACCGACGTAAACGATGATATCACTGTTCGAGAATTTGGACACACTCTGGGAAATGACAGTCTTGCCACATCCGAAAGCACCAGGGATACACACGGTACCTCCCTGTACACTGGGGAAAAGAGCATCCAGCACACGCTGACCGACAATGAAAGGCGCATCGGCGGGGAGCTTGTCAGTAACGGGACGGGGCACACGGACGGGCCAAGTTTGCATCATGCCGTGCTCAGTCTTCTTGCCATCAAATTCGATCTCCAACAGCTTCTCATCGACGGTGTAGCTACCCGCAGGAGCTATGCGGGTGATAGTACCGCGTGCGCGGGGAGGCAGGATAATCTTGTGCTCGTTGAACAGACTGTTTTCGAAGACGATACCCCAGATATCACCTCCGGTGATGTGGTCGCCAACCTTGTAGTTGGTAGGCTTGAAGTCCCATTTCTTCTCACGGTCCAGCGCATTGACGGAGATTCCACGTGGAATGTAGATACCCTTGGACTTGTCGGAAATAGCTTTGAGGGGTCGTTGAATACCATCGTAAATGGTCTCGAGTAAACCGGGACCCAATTCGACGGAGAGGGGCTTGCCAGTGCGGGCAACAGGGTCACCGACAGTCAAACCAGCTGTAGTTCCAAGCAATAATCGTCAGCAATGTCGCTTGACAGGCAAGTGGGTCGGGGTAGACGTGGCGAGGAATAGGAGAGCGATGACATACCAGTTTCTTCGTAGACTTGAATGACTACCTTGTCGCCATCAATCCGAATGACTTCACCGACAAGCAGGTCGTGGCCAACACGGCACTAGAGACGAAAGATCCGAGGTCAGTCCCGCAGCGGGAGAGAGCTCGAGGAGGGAGAGCTTACCAGCTCGTACATGGCACAACCGAGCATATGCTCGGCCACGACGACGGGTCCGGAGACCGAGAAGATCTTGCCCTGCTCATTCTGCGAGGCCATGGTGGAAGAAGGTGCAGTGGAGGGAGGGGAGATGGGGGTGATCGAGCTGGATGAAGCGGGCGAGGGCGAGTCTGGAAGCGGTGGCAGTGGCAGCTCGGGCGGTGGAGGCTGAGGAGTGGTTGGGGTGGTCGGAGTCACTGGCCGGAGCTCTCGTTCTGGGCGATGGATCAATTCCAGCAGAGATGGCCGGCTCTTCAATTGAGGTCTTCCCAATCCTAACATTCGCCAAGGTCACTTTCAAGAGGAGTTTGGAAAGGTGATCATGCAACGGGCGATCTACCTGAGGGTGGTCTAAATCGAATCGTGGAGTCCCGCGTTTACTATCATCCAATCCTCGACCGTCTCCTCCCGGGGATTGGCGCCCATGATTGTTCACCGCAAGGATTGTGGCTGCTCACTCTGGAGCTTCAATTTTGGACTTTGCAGCTATGCTGGCCTTGAGGGAAAAAGCCCCGAAAACACATTGGTATCAGCTCCCTAGGCCTTGAATCCCCTCGTGGTTGTGCCTCGACGGTGGACGCAGTAAACCTAAAAAACTGGAGTTCATTTATGTGTAATTCAGAATCTGCCCATCTCCTGATTGCATAATGGTAATCCTTGTCCGTATTCTTTACGTTTATGGCCGATTTCCAAAGCGGTGCTGACGGGGAACGAAGTCTTCCAAGATTCTTTGTATAGGTATCTGGGGCGGCCCATGCGGGGATCCTAAGCACATGGTGGCTTACAGTGGCAAGGGGCACGGAGGAAGCTGCTCTATTCAATATCTAAAAATGCAATGTCTTAGGCATGTCCATTCAATATAGCATACGAGAAAATCCAAGCAGGGCAAGGAGAGCTGTCACCATTGCGAGTTGATCCCTTGGTCGGGGCGTTGAAGAACCATCTATGGTTCCAACTACTGCCAGATCCATAATGAAATAGCTGATAATGCGGATTATAGGTAATGGATAGTCTTTAAGAAAATTATAGATTACGTGACTTCTACCTGCCACCGCACCTTGCTTCAAGATTGCAGATAATGACTATAAAATATCTGTATCTTCGGCCATCTTTGAGAATTTTGTATAAAATACTTTCGGGAGAAACTACTTCAGTTTAATTTCAATATAGTCCATGGAGAATAAGCATTCTCCTGTTCGCATCGACTTATCTAGCCGCAGATCTAATCATCTTCATGGCTCGAAGATCCGAGCCGGCAAGGGTGAAACCACGCGGGATCTACTGAAGTGGATGACGTTGACTACTTCTTTGATCGCAGAATTGGCAGAAAAGGAGTGACTCGCGTTCAGATTTCCATAGCATCGTTCGATGACAGCTCATGGATATAGAAATATTAATTACATAGGATACAGGATTCCCTCAGACTCGACGCCGCCCAATGTCATTAATACCGTATCTTGTGCTGTCATCTGTGTTATTTGCGGTCGCCTAAGGCGGATAGATTTATTTCTGTACGAGTGGTCAGTCTAAGCACAGTTCTTTGAAGGGATAATAGGGCCACATACTCCGCATCCCTGGCAGGAGCAGCTGCCACTCGAGCAAGTACAGCCCTGTGCACCTGTGCACGAACAGTTCGATCCACATCCACAGCCCATGATGTTATAGTTGATAAAATGTGGTAGATTCTGTAGGATAGCAGTTATCTTTGGATATGTGTGGATTCAAAGGCAGCAAATGAACCCCCAGGGCTTTCTTATACCTGCGCAACGCCGATGTAGGACCGGCCAGCATCATGATGTCGTCAGTGGAGATCATGAACCACTCGATTGAACACAGCGGGCTTGGGAGAGTTTGAGCCAGAACAGCCAGTGGTTTGCTAATGTGGTAGCATAGAAGAGGAACTATGTGGGTAGCCCTGGCTGAACCGGATGGGACTCTCTGACTCCAAGTCTGGAGATCAGGGATATGAAGCTTCCAAGCTTTCTCGGGATATCGTTGACTGTGCTGATATTCCTAGGTGGCATAAACTGAGCTTTATAAACTAAAACGATTGAGTAGTAGTATAGCCTTGTTTGAGCAGGCTCGTGACAAATCTGACTTAGTTCATGCATAGACACGGCCAGAATGGAGAAAGTAAAAGAACCGCAAGAACTCCGACACCTGCCGGCATACGCCTTCCAATTCTCCAAATCTGCCCCCCGACTTACCCCCCAGCAAGCGTGAAACGGCAGGAAATCGGGCCTTGTGACGCGGGGCCACTTTCTTGTGACCCGAGTCTAACTCGCATCGTCGTTCCCGATAAGCCATCTCCGCCCAACTACAAAAACCCAAGCCCACCAAAAGAGGGGGAACACCGCGAGTCTTTCGAGGACAAGATCTCAAAGGCTTCATTTAGCCATCCGAGTACGTGCTGCAGCGACCTACTTCATACCCATCTCCCCCGTCCCATCACGCAAGCCTCCTAGCTGACGCCCCGCGTGTATAGCTCGAGCTATCGGTCACTCGCTTCTGATCTGCTCACCTGGTTCTCCCCAAAGAGCCAGGGACCGGGCAGATCTTCGTTATCGACCTGGCAGACAATCCACCTTCCTACCAACCTCCCATCCCCGACGACCCTGAACCTCTTTTCCCCCTTGACCCTGTCGTAGAGCAGAATAATCCCTCTCGTGACGAATCCTCGACCTCCGCCCAGCTCTTCTCCGCATCCTCCCAACCTCCATCCCGCGCGCCCACGATTCCCACCTACCCAGAACCCACCTCGCGTCGTTTCCAGCGCAGAACTCCACGCTCCAGTACTCCGTCTTTCTCTGCAGCGCGACCTTCGGAGTCTGAGGAGGCTCGCGAACGTGCCCAGAACTACTCCAACTCAACCGGTCGAGCCGACGACCGCTCTCCTTCCCGCAAGCGCAGGCGCCTGCACACCATGCGAGCCGATGGTCTACCAAATATGAACGGCTTTTCCTCGGTTTCTAACGGATCGAGTCAGAGGAAAGCCAGCCTGAATGGTCAATCCAGCCCCGTCAACGGCGATTCTCATACAAATGGCGCCGGGAAGGCACTTGCGAACTCGACGTATTACGGACACAACCGGGAAGAGGTGACTCGGATATTAATCCAAAGCTTGTACGAGCTCGGTTATAATGGATCTGCCTCCATGTTAGGTGCGGAGAGTGGGTACCAGCTCGAGACAGCCGGCGTTGCGACTTTTCGAAATGCCGTTCTAGATGGGCGCTGGGCAGAAGCAGAGCAAATATTGGTCAAGTCGTTCAAGGATGGGAGCTCGCAGAATGGGCAAAAAAATTCTCCGGAGAAGACACTTGTTCTGGCAGAGGGTGCCAATAAGAATGAGATGCTGTTCCATTTGCGACAGCAAAAGTTCTTGGAGCTCCTCGAGAATCGTGATGTAGGATCAGCGTTGCTGGTCCTTCGTCAAGAGTTGACACCTCTTGGATATGATGTCGAGCGGTTGCATGCTCTCACCAGGTAAGCTCTAATCAATGGTTAGCGGAAGTAGCCTTGGCTGACGGCTCTTCTCGGCAGTCTTTTAATGTGCCCGACCGACCAACTACACGAGCAGGCAGGATGGGAGGGTCCAATCGGCTCATCTCGAGAGCGTCTGCTTGCGGACTTGTCTAGTAAGAAATCCCTCCCCTACGTTTTCCACGAGTCTAACCGTAATAGAATCAATCTCGCCCTCTGTGATGATCCCTCAGCACAGGCTTGCGATATTATTAGACCACGTGAAACAGGGACAGATCGAAAAGTGCAAATATCACAATACTGCAGAGCCCCCATCATTATACTCGGATCATCACTGCGACCGAAGCGATTTTCCCTTGGAGGTTAGCATCAACTTGACAGAACATACCGACGAGGTCTGGTACTGCGGATTTTCTCACGATGGCTCCAAACTGGTCACTGCTGGCAGTGACCGAATGGTACTCATCTACGATACATCCGACTTTTCTGTGAAACACCGGTTAGTGGACCATGAAAACGGCGTGGCGTTTGTTAGCTGGAGTCCTGATGATACGAAACTCATCACCTGTTCACAAGACAACAAAGCACTACTATGGAATGTTGAGGTAAGGGCTCTCATCTTTGATTCATCATATTAGTATTAACTCGATCCCAGACTGGTCAGTGTATTCTGACAATTGACCACCACTCTCAACCCGTCACAGCTGCTGGATGGGCACCAGATGGAGAGTCTTTTGTGACATCGTCATTTGACTACCAATCTCAAATATGTCACTGGGGTGTAAGAGGTGCGCCTATACATATGTGGTCGAGTAATTTCCGCGTGCAGGACTGCGCAATCAGTCCTGATGGTCGGAGACTTGTCGCGGCAGACACCGAGGCAAAGATCCATGTGTTCGATTTCCGTACCTATGAGGAAGATTACTGTCTGTCCCTTGCCAGTAACGCTACATCGGTCACCATCAGCCAAGACTCCAAGCATATGCTCGTCAGCCTGAAGGGGGCGTCACAGGGCGAGATCCACTTAATCGATCTAGAGACCATGGCTGTAGTACGGACATTCAAAGGCCATAAACAGGGCGAGTTCGTCCTTCGAAGCACCTTCGGTGGAGCCAATGAAAACTTCATTGTGAGCGGAAGCGATGGTAAGCTGATCATATCGGTGTCTTCACAAGGGCCGAAAATGCTAACCTTTTCCAGATTCGAAGGTCTACGTCTGGCACAAAGAAAACACTGAATTGGTCGAGACGCTAGAAGGCCACACAAAAGGCTGCGTGAACTTTGTTTCTTGGAATCCAGCCGATCCAACCATGTTTGCCTCAGCTGGCGACGACCGGGTAGTGCGCATGTAAGAGTTCCTTCAACTGAAAATCTTATTCAAAAACTCTAATCAATACAACAGCTGGACTCGAGATCACGATCGCTCTCGCCTTGCAACAGGGCCCATTCGCAGCAGTGGAATATCCTCAAATGGATTCCCACGCACAAGCGCCTTACGAACAACATCTGCGTTCTAATCCTCGAACGGGCACATTGGTCCCTAAAGAGAGAATGCTACCCATCCACACCCAACAGAATCATACCCTTTCTTCGCTTTTGTTTATCTATTAGCAACTTTTACTCCCGAATTCAGAACCATCGCCAGGAGCTTTGAATTGAAAGACCGATAAACTTGACTAACTGCACTTCAGTTTTTCTTTTATGTGCTTCCTACTCCTTTCTTCGTTAAGTTCTCGCTTCCAAACCTGTTCCCTCCAGCCGGCATATATACAAACCCATTTTCCCTCATCCCCAATTGGCTTTCCACCTCACCGCACCTTTTGAAACTTCCGATCGATGCTGCCATATTGTTAAAGCATTTCAGTCAATACAGGAAAGGCGCGAATCCAGTTTTCCATCAGTCGGGTATTCTTTCTTTGATAGTAGGCGGGGCTACGTGATAGTGCATCTTATATTCTTTGAGCTGCGAAGCTTACCCGCGTTTCCAAGGTTTTACACAAGCAAATTGCTCCAGGCGCTTTGAAATTGAGGGGATGTTTTGTTGCTTGTCTCACTAGTACTGCATTTGGAACTTCGAATCATGTATCTTGGCTTTAGTCTCAGTTGCGTCGGTTTATTGGGATGCGAAATATTTCATTTGAGATAACTCCGTCGTTCATAACTAACTCCGTAACCGCCGAAGAGAGATAAGATCCAAGCATTCAACTTCACGGCCGAGGCTCCAAAATATCAAAATTGAAGGCAATACCATAACCGACCGCAGCTTGCGTCATTAGTCAAGTTTTTGCAATTTTGGTCTAAAAGAATAAGTATTGTCCATTGCCTCGTTGGGAATCTTGAGTGACCCTTACTAAAACGTTTTGTTTTCCCTTTCCTCCACGCGAGATCCGCCTTGCTTGTGCTTTTGACCCCCGGGCGGGGTTGGAACCCAATCCAATGTCCATGATACCGGACCGCAAGACTGTAAATTGACGCAGGTATGATAAATTCCCAGGGTCGGATCGTAGCGAGTGATCCAGATCATTCAAGTATGAGTGCAAGAAAGTAAATGTTTTCGTTGATTAAGAAAGAAGATCCGCAACTATAAGTTATGTCATTAAAAAGAAAATGTGGATATCTGTGTACTCTGGACTTACCATTCATGGGCATCTCGTCAATCTGGGTAGAGTAGTAAAGTTCAATGTCGCGAAGGATGCGAACGTCATCAGTGGTAACGAAGTTGATAGCGACACCCTTGCGGCCGAAACGACCACTTCGACCAATTCTGTGAATATAGTTCTCTCGGTTGGTTGGGAGATCGTAGTTGATGACAAGCGAGACTTGTTGAACATCGATACCACGGGCCCAGACGTCAGTAGAGATCAGAACACGGGAGTTACCCTGTCGGAAATCCTGCATAATGCTGTCTCGCTCCTTCTGGGGCATCTCTCCATGCATGCTGGAAACGGTGAAGTTTGCATCACGCATCTTGTCGGTAAGCCAGTCGACCTTCCGGCGGGTGTTGCAGAAGATCACAGCTTGGGTAATCGTCAAAGTATCGTAAAGATCGCAAAGGGTATCAAATTTCCACTCCTCCTTCTCAACGGCGATAAAGTATTGCTTAATTCCCTCGAGGGTTAATTCGTCACGCTTGACCAAGACACGGACAGGGTCTGTCATGAACTTGGTTGTCATGTCCAACACATCGTATGGAAGTGTGGCGGACACGACAACAACCTGTGTCGCGGGAGGAAGGTAACGGTAGACGTCGTAGATTTGTTCGCGGAAACCACGGTTGAGGAGCTCGTCGGCTTCATCCAGAACAAGCATTTTAATGTGACGAGTGCGGAGGTTGCGTCGGCGGATCATGTCGGCGACACGGCCTGGTGTTCCTGAGACAACATGTTGACCGTAATCGAGTTTGCGAATATCTTCACCAATGTTGGTCCCACCAATGCAGGCGTGGCACTGAACGTTCATGTAGTCACCAAGCGCCATGATAACGGACTGGATCTGAGTCGCGAGTTCACGTGTGGGGGAGAGGACCAAAGCTTTGAAGAGTCAGCAAATTACCAGTGTACTGTTTGAAGAGTCACTAACCCTGAGTTTCACGGACGACCGTGTCAATGACCTGGAGGGTACTGATTGCGAAAGTCGCAGTTTTACCAGTACCAGACTGAGCCTGCGCAATAGTGTCGCGGCCTTTGCACACCTGAACAATGGCACGAGACTGGACAGCCGACGGGGACTCATAACCGTACGCATAGATTCCGCGGAGCAAGCTTTCCTTCAAGTGCATGTCCTCGAAGGTGGGCGCTACCGTCACCTCCTTGGAGGTGTTGAACTCCATCCGCTCTGTAAATTTGTCAGTCTCTCGATTACCAAGTCATAAAAAGGGGGCGCATACCCTCTGCTCGTCTGTCAATTCCCTCTGCCATGATGAAGATTCCCAAGTTTTGACTGGGGGCAAATTCTGGGGGTTAAGGTTGGTGTCGCAAAGTAGAAAGAGATAATTGTAGAGATAAAATCGGAGCGGAGGGACTGTCACATGACCCGACCGAGCTTCACGCTTTACGCCGTCGCAGTTTCTTTCTGCGGCGCGCCCTCATCCAAATAATTGCATGCAAGCGACTTTTCGAGTCACAATATCAATCCACTATGCTGCTCGAAGATCAGCGCTTCATACATGAAGATATCGAGCGTTTGGAGCAGGCTGTCGCAGATCGCGTGGCCCAGGAACCCCGAAATGTGAGCACCCATTCCAGCGTCTCGTCATTCAATCAGACCTTAGGCTGACTCTAGGCTTACTACAGATTCGTGGGCGCCTAGCTCGTGATCATGAAGTCGCCAAGTTTCTAAACCGAATTGAAGAGCAGTCGAAGAGGTTGCTGGAGATCTACAACGATGCAGACGGCGTACTAGAGAAGGAACTGCAGTCGCTCTCGACCGGAGACCAGTTCGAGGAGTTTTACAAACAGCTTGACGAGATCAAGGATTTCCACAAACGCTACCCAAATGAGCCAAGTGAAAATCTCGAGATTGCATACAAGCAACAGCAAGCTGGAGAGGGCGATGTATCCGCCACCGAAGTCGATAATATGTTCACTGGAGAAGAAAGCTTCGGTCAATACCTCGATTTGATTGCGCTACATGAGCAATACCTCAACCTTCCTGGAATCAAGCGCCTCCCATACGTGCAATATCTCGATGTATTCGACGTTTTCGTTCCCCCAACCCTCAACACCAAGCGCAAAGATAAGCTCTCCGATAAATACTTCCGCTATGTCAGCGAGCTTGCCGGCTACCTCGAAAGTTTCATAAAGCGCGTGCGGCCGCTTCAGGACTTGCCGGTGACTTTTGCCTCATTCGAAGAGGATTTCGATAAGCAATGGGCCGCGAAGGAAGTGCCAGGATGGGATGATGCGACGAACGGCGATGGGGCGGGACAGGGCGAGGGAACCTGGTGTCCAGATTGCGAGAAGGAATTTAAGAATGACAACATCTACCAGAACCACTTGACTGGCAAGAAGCACATTCGAGCCGCAGAGGCCCGCAAGGCTTCTGGCACATCAGGAGAGAAGCCCCAGGCTCCATCAAATGGCGGATCATCGCTCGCACACGACTTGAAGGAGCGTGCAATCGCAGAACGTGAGCACCGTGTTCGTTGCCTGACGAATGAGCTCAAGCAAGAGCGCCAAGACACACGCGCCAACGTGGAACGCCGACAAGGCATGACGGAGCGTGAACGTCAAATAGAATATGATGCACTAATGGCTGAGCCCGAGCCACAAGGGGATGGACAAGCGGGGGATCAGCCCGACGAAAATGACGCCGAGAAGATATACAACCCTCTCAAACTTCCGCTAGGATGGGATGGAAAACCTATTCCATTCTGGCTCTACAAATTACACGGCCTCGGGGTGGAATACCCATGTGAGATTTGTGGAAACTACATCTACATGGGCCGTCGTGCATATGACAAGCACTTTTCGGAGGCCCGTCATGTCTATGGCCTCAAGTGCCTGGGCATCACAACGAACACCAACCTTTTCCGAGAGATCAATCGGATCGATCAAGCTACGAGTCTTTGGGAGAAACTCGAAGGAGACCGCAAGAAAGATCGGGACTCGCGCGACAACGTCGTTCAAATGGAGGATGCCGAGGGCAATGTCATGCCAGAGAGGATCTATCTTGAGTCAGTTCAACCATCTATGCGTATTGAAACATTTGCTAACATTTCTTTAGTCTCCAAAAGCAGGGTATTCTGTGATCAGAAAGTGGTCCGCCTCGAGGATTTACTTTGTGGCGACCCTGGAGCATGTCATGCAATACAAAAATTCGGCGTTTGGCGAATGGAGAATCAGACATACTTGATAATTGAATAAGATTTGGGTGTAGGGTTAGACGATATGGGCTCGAAATCAAATCAATGCATGCAAGTGCTAACTATCGGATGCTTAGTGGATTGTAGACGGGGAATGTATGAGAATAGCTACGGCACACTCAACAAGACACCCGTATTCCTCCGTGTCTATTCTGTGTAGATGCCAAGATCAACTAATCGCGAAAATCGCTTTTTATTTCAATTCCAACTGGTTCCTCTTCAAATCACACTGGGGTTCATTTCCACGGTAAATAGTAGATCACGTGTTTTCGTGTCCACAGTCGCGTCTTTGATCGCCAAAATGCGTGTGGATGAAAAGGACTGCTTGATTTATGAACCCAGCTCGTCCCGAGGTCGAATTTCTCCCAAGACTGCGGGACTCTCAAACCAATGGCCCTCTATGGGGTTCAAGTTCGCTTTCCTGTGTGATCTCTTGTCAGCCCTCGAGGATAACCGCGGCTGTGGTGCTTCGACATCAAAAAGGGACCCGTTTGGCATCCAAATAATTAATCAATGGTTTCTCAAACATGATTCTCGTATCAATGACTCTGGAACAGACCGACATGCCCTATTGTCCTGCATGTTTCCCGGTCGACGGCCAGACCGCGTATACTGGCTAAAGGAAACTTCTCTGGCTCGAGTGATCGGCCGTTGCCTGAGGCTTGGGTCGACTCGATTGGCAGAATTAAATCAATGGGACAAGCCTGGGGGGCCAGACCTAGCAATATGCGTTGAGAATGTGCTATCGCAAGCCGAAAATCATGTTCAGCCCGGACGAGAAGTCACAGTGGAGGAGGTTAACACTGCTTTGGACATGGTTGCTTCTCGGTGCCGCTATTCAGGGCAGACACTTCGTCGACAGCATACAGCAGTCAACGTTGACGAAACATTATCCCCGATTTTTGGCCGTCTAACCAGCCAAGAAGCAAAATGGCTCACGCGTTTGATTCTGAAAACCTTTCCCGCCCAGCTGCCACCGAAATATGCACTGAAGAGGTTCCATTTCTTGCTGCCGCATCTGCTCCAGTTCCAAGACACATTTGAAGGAGCCTTAGAGATGCTCTTTGCTGAGCCTTTTAATCTTTTCCCATCTAATCCTGACCCCAAAACAGCAGCTCGGCTGTGCACTATTGCGAGGGAACATCTATATCCACGAATTGGAATCAAAGTCGGAAGACCAGAGTACTTCAAAGCTCGAAGTATCAAACACTGCCTCCAGATTGCGGAGCGCCGCCGTATGAGTATTGAACGGAAATATGATGGCGAGTATTGTCAAATCCATGTTGACCTTACGCAGTCCAACCCAATTCGAATATTTTCCAAGAGTGGAAAAGAGTCCACTGTTGATCGATCTGGCGTTTTTCCAATATTGGAGAAAGCACTGCACCTCAGTCATACGGAGTCTAAAGTGACAAGCCGCTGCATTCTCGAGGCAGAGTTGGTCGTCTGGAGTGACAAAAAAGGAGACATGACAGACTTCAACAAGATCCGAAAATTTGTATCTCGGTCTGGTATTTACATAGGCGCTGACAATGACTCTCCGTAAGTAAAAGTCCCACCTAAGATATCATGAATCATCCTGACTGTCTAGACCTCAACCATACGAGCATCTCATGCTGGTCTTCTTTGATGTGCTTCTTCTTGACAATGATATTTGTCTGAAAAAGCCTCATCGGGAAAGACGTCTGCTACTCCAAAACCTAATAAATGCAATCCCTGGCCAAGCTGCAGTAGCTGAACAAGAAGTGATGGGCTTTGATCGGCCAAACTGCTACGAACGGCTTGATGCCATCTTCGCCAAGGCAATCGCCCATAGGTGGGAAGGGTTGGTTCTTAAGGCCTCCGAGGAGCCGTATTTTTCAATAGATTCTACTGGTGCCAGCAGATATTTTGGTCGGTGGATCAAAATGAAGAAGGACTACATCCCTGGACTTGGTGATACTGTTGACCTAACCATCATTGGAGCAAGCTATGACTCGCGAGACGCGCGTGTCATTACATCGCAAAAGCCATTGAAATGGACACATTTCTTGATTGGATGTCTTTTGAATCAGGAAGATGTCATTTCTTGCGGCGAAAGACCTCAATTTCGAGTTTTTGATGCTCTGAACCACCATAGCATGCACCGAAACCTCATGCGGACATTGAATCAACTGAGCGAGTTCCAGGCTCAGGACCCAGATGAATTTGCTGATTTCATCATTGAGTATGGAAACAAAAACATTCCTCGGGCATCCGTAATTTTCAAGCGGCCATTCTCTGTTGAAATCGTGGGCGCAGGATTTGAAAAGCCGTCTTGCGCTAGATACTATACTCTTCGGTTCCCTCGCCTTCTCAAAATACACACGGACCGGACATACGAAGACTCGGTATCTTTTCAAAAGTTCCAGCGCCTTGCAGATAAAGCCAGATCAGTGCCTATGGAAGAGATCAGAGAGGAGCAAGAGTTTTGGCGCACCAAACTCCAAATTGGTAGTGGGCACCAGCATTACATCGACAGACACGAGACGCCATCCCGAGCATCCAGCGAAGAGTTTAGCGAACGTCCAAGTTTGAGGGATTCAAACGCGACAGCTAGCGATGACGAAGATACCTGTGACAACTTCGAAGGTCATCACTACGGTAACATACCTTCACCGGCTACGGAAAGCCCCAAAGGTGGTCACAAGCGCAAAGCCTCTCTTTTTGTCCGTCCCGATGGATCTGAGTCTCCTGAGGCGCTTGGGAATCTTTCCAATAATAGCTCTGCCCTTACAGAAATCGAGAATCTCTCCCAGCGCCACAAACAGCGAAGGATAGAATCCTCGGACAGCCCTTCTAAATCAGTGACTCTGGCTCGGACTTCTCCGAAATCTGCAGTAAGCACAGGAAGTAAAGATGATTTTTCGAAGGGCCATGAAATTCGCAGGCCTCGGATCTCTCCCAATCACTCTCATGACCTCGTTGGAGCCGGCATTGACAAAACACGCCGCATACAATCTCCATTGACCACAATTCCAACGTATCGCACGGGTGAATCTTCCTGTCGCAAATTCCTTCAGTCATTGGGTTCCGATGAATCGAAGCACCTTCTTCTCCAGTCAAATCCACTGGCAGCAGCTCAAGAGTTAGCATTTGGCATTGTCTTCATCAACCTGGGCCTGGCTTCGCTAGGTCGAGAGATCAACATTATGGCCAAGTCTGCTTGTGAACTTGCCAAAGATCAAACATCTTCTTTCCCATTGAGGGGGTCTATTTTCTTTTTCGATCATCTTTTTAATCAACACAATGACACTTTAGGGGATCTAGATTTTTGCTTAAGGGACAATTGGTCCCGCATTGGACGTCAGCACTACTATGGGTGCCTTCAGTGGGATAATTCTAAGATCCAAGCGAAGCACCCTCATTCTCAGGTGGGCAATTGCTACAGGAAGCCTGAATTTTCACTGAGTTTCAGCCCGGAGAAAGCTTTGGTTTTGGGAGAATACACTTCCCTGCGGCCGCTCGCCCATTGCAATGATGAACCACCCTCTGTATAATAATAATAATCATTTAGGCGCTGGGCGTGACAAACTGGGATGTAAATGATTTGATGAATCTAAAAATGATTAAGTTCCACTTTTGCCACCGGGTAAAGAATATTGAACGCCGCGCTATCATGCCAACATCAAAAATGCCCGAGTTCAGGCGGTACTAGTCTCCTCCTTCTCTTCTCGCACGAACATCACTCATGAGAGCTCTTGCTTCCTCCACTTCCATTCCATCTTGACATAGCTCTCCCGCGAGTTGATCTGCACGATCCAAGTCTCCCTGCCGTAATGCATATTGAGCCAACCACAGACGAGCCCGAGAAGTGGTGGCTGTTGGGCCAGTGCCATGATAGGCTTCACTGTTCATAGAGTCGTCATTTTGCATAGCAAAAGAAGACGTACGAGGGCGGTTCTGTCGTCTCTTTTGTCTAGATTGTTGTCGCGTATCATCTTCGTCTCTATCCGAGCTGCCAGAGTCGTCGTCACTGCGAGCAGCATTCTCGGAAGCAGACGAATAGGCATCTTCGTCAGAGAGATTTGCGTCAACAGGTGCACCTCCGGATTCTTGCTGGAGTGTAAGCTCCATGTATGCGGCCGCCTCCTCTTCGTCTTGCAAGCGCTCATAAAGAGTCGCGATTTGATACAGTGTTTCAGTGTCAAGAATCTTGCGTGTTCCTCCGGTCGGGCTCCCGCCAGCTCCAGCTCCAGCTTCAGCCAGGTATGAGCCTGCAACTAGGGCGCGCTTGAGGGCTTGAATACTCTGTTCGATACGTCCCATTTTAGCGTAGCATGACCCCACAGCTGACCACATCTTCGAGTCGTATGGTTGGAGAGCTGCGGCACGCTGGTAGTAGAACAAGGCATAGAAAGACATATCCAGGACTTCATAAGCCTGGCCTAAACCATACCAAGCACGATAATCCTTGCGATTGACGTCGACGGCTCGGCGATAAGATTCAATGGCAGTATGGGTATTCTTCATTTCGATGTACTCATGGCCCATTAGGGTCCATGCGGACAAGAAGTTTCGATCGAGAGTCAGGGCGCGGCGAAAGTACATGACGGCCTTCTCATGCTCGGACTTTAGTGAGTAGTAGTTTCCCACAACACAGCATGTCTCCGGGCGAAATTTGTCCGTAGCTGTTGCGATTTGCGCCACAAATGCGAGTTGGGGCCTAGCACCCATAACATATAGTATGTTGGAGTAGTGGTCAAGACTATCAAGACGATGAGGTGAAGTAGCAAGTATTTCGTTAAAAACCTCAGAAGCTTGTTCAAAGTCTGCATGAAAACGCTATAAGTTTTGCGAATAGTAGTGGGGAGATTTGAAATTACCTTTGGAATGATAGTGAAGTAACGCTTCCTGGGTCTTCAGGAATGCGCTATTTGGGAAGAGCTGTCCAAGTTCTGCTACGGCTTTCCATGTCTCGTCGGTGGTCTGGTAGAGCTCTTGGTTGCAGAATACATGGAAAACCAAAGTCATAATATTTTGCGGTAATTGACCCACGATTTGCTTCAACTGTCGACGGAATCTTGTTAGCATATGCGTGTGACCAGTTGTATTGGGAAACATACATCTTCATTATTAGCCAACAAGTCACTCAGTTCCTGCCACGCACCCCAGTGGAATGGGTTTTGGTGTACGCTCCGGATGAGCCACTTTTTTGCTGCTTCCTCATTTCGGCCCTTGAGCAAGACAATTGCATATAGATATTCCAGCCATCCATGGCCTTTGTCTTCCAGTCCCTGTGTGGTTCGCTCCAGAAGCCAGCCCTCCAGGCCGCGTGCTAGATCGGGAAGTTCTCTGTTCACTGCTGTTCCTCCATCGGCGGGGCCGAGTACCATTTCTGTCTCCTCATCTTTGCGCTTTTCTCCTGCTAGGTATTTGGCGTATAGAGCGAGAAAAAGAGATTTTTGACTGAGTTTGGGGTATGGGTTTCGGCGGACTTGGTTCTTGCTCTGAAAATGCGATGATTTCTCTTTGCCCTTAAGTGATGTCCGTCCTTGCTTGGGCTTCGAGTTCGGTGAAATGACTGATAGGGGCACTGGTGGAGTTGTCGGGGGGAGGAACACGGCAGCACAACGATCGAATTCACGGGTGTCGAAGTAGGATTTGGCGAGAAGGTATTTGTAAGACTCTTGAGCCTCAAGAGCTGCCTCTGCTGGGTCTTGTTCGCGCAGGTATGGGTTTATCTGTGGAGGGGCCGGGTCTGTAATGTCCATGGGGGATTCAGAATCGGTATCTTCTTGTTCAGCTGGTGCAAGGGAGTCCAGCATCTCCGCAGCCCTGATAAGATCGTGAGTAGATTGAGCGAACTCATGCTTCTTCAGAGACATACCATTTCGCCGACTGGTACAAGCATCTTTCTGAACACTTGACTGCTGCGCTTTCAAGTTGAAACCTCAAGGTCTGGACAATTTCCGGTGTAAGATGCGTGATATCCATGGTTAGTGATCGGCCAAAGAGATTCGCGCAACGCGCTGTATGTGTGATGAGATCACGTGATCCTCACTATTCATACCTCTGGTCTGCTAACAAGACTTAGCCTTAGCACCAATCTGGATAGTTCACCATCTTTATGATATTTCAGGGGCTAGAGGCTTCTGCTGTGAATTTCTGAGTATGTTCGTGACTGTCTTTCAGCTAATGACGCGTCTGACCTAGGCGCAATTCAATACATCTAAATCTATTACTAGCGGGCGCGTGGGCTCTAACTTCTGCGGCTGCGATCACTTCAATGCGTGGCGAGATGACGGCAATTCAATAAGTTGGAATATCCATAATCCTTCCCGCGAGCTCTAATTTTTCACCGCAGAACATTTCCTTCAGCAACAGATGAGGTGGAATTGAAACGATTGTCCAGCTCCCTGTCCTGTGTCGCATTACACTTTCGAGTGGGCATAAACATGCAAATCGGCCAAACACGCCAAGCTTCTAGTCCCTCCGCGGGGGAACATTTGGTCCCGATTATTGTTTGCGCCTCCTTGTTCTGCTCTCATCCTTCAATTTCACTGAACATGGCAACCACTACTAAGCGTGCTGATTTCGAGGCCGTCTGGCCTGGTCTGGCTCAAGACATTCTGGCTCACGCCAAGAAATACAACCTTCCTCAGAATGCTCTCGAATGGTTTGAGAAGGTGGGATATGCCCCTCGTCCAGAAATTGAGCCCAATTCAACAATTGATCTTCAGCTAATCAGTTTTCTTCCATTGATAGTCTCTCAATGTCAACACTCCTGGTGGCAAATTGAACCGTGGTCTCTCTGTTCCCGATACTGGCCTTGCCCTCCTGAAGAAGCCCCTCACCGATGAACAATTCGAGCACTTGAGCATCCTGGGTTGGTTCACCGAGCTTCTGCAGGCTTTCTTCCTGGTGAGCGATGATATTATGGACAGCTCCATCACCCGCCGTGGTCAGCCCTGCTGGTACCGCCAAGAGGGCGTCGGCCTCATTGCCATTAACGATGCCTTCATGCTGGAAGCCTCCATCTACCTTATCCTCAAGCAGCGCTTCCGCTCTCACCCCGCCTACATTGACCTGGTCGAGCTCTTCCACGAGACCACCTGGCAGACTGAGTTGGGTCAGCTCTGTGACCTGATCACTGCCCCCGAGGACAATGTGAACCTCGACAACTTCTCCCTGGAGAAGTACATGTTCATTGTGACCTACAAGACCGCCTACTACAGCTTCTACCTGCCCGTCGCGCTTGCTCTGCACTACTTGCAGCTGGCCAGCGAGGAGAATCTCAAGCAGGCCCACGATATTCTTATCCCTCTGGGCCAGTACTTCCAGATCCAGGATGACTACTTGGACAACTTTGGCGACCCTGAAGTCATTGGCAAGATTGGAACTGATATTCAGGATAACAAGTGCTCTTGGTTGGTTAACCAGGCCATCAAGCGCGCCACTCCTGAACAGCGCGCTATTCTCGACGCCTCTTACGGTCGCAAAGACAAGGAACATGAGGCCAAGGTCAAGGCTGTTTTCAACGAGCTCAAGCTGGAGGATCTCTACAAGGAGTACGAAGAGAACGTTGTTGGTGAATTGCGCACAAAGATCGCCGCCGTCGACGAGGCTAGCGGCCTGAAGAAGGAGGTCTTTGAGGCCTTCCTGGCCAAGATCTACAAGCGCACCAAATAGACTACCAGTACTGGTGCTGGACATAGAACTAATACCCGGTCCTTTACGATGTGCGATGACTAGACGCATGAATCTCTCAAGAAATATGACGAAAAGTTACATGACAATTCAGATGGCGATCGCTGTCGATGGCTCCTATGAATCCCCGTATCTTCGTTTCGTAATTCTCGCTAGACACTTCCAACTGATAAGACGAAAAGGCTAGGTTTCCCAAATTATTGCCGCTTTACTTCACCGTGGGCAAGTTTCCTTTGAATTTCCTTTGCAGTTGCGTTTTCAGCATGAATTATCGTAAAACAGGGGATTGGTTCTTGTCCTTCGCCCCACGAGTTTCCAGGTCGGGGATAGCGTCAAATAAGGAGTCGTCTGAGGCCGCGTGGGCTCGTTTCCAATTTTCGGAGTAGCTGGTCCATGACGAGTCCCAGTCACGAATTTGAAATCCTTGTATCTTTCTCATATCGATCGAAGGTCAATTTCTGAAAATGATCGCCAAAATTGCCTGGGAAGGAGCAAAATGTTAGAGTTCTTGTCGATAATACTCTTGGCACTATCGCTATTATCACTGCCCACCGCATTAGCTGACGTGGAGGCGCACTTTCGGTCGGAGAAATATGCACATGGATTCGAGGGAGCAGTGCCACTTCAGCAGTATACATCGGAACCCCTCCTGGGACTGATTCCCAATTACCAACAACACAGTACTGGCTGCGATGATGGACTGTTTACTATCTTGGCTCCTCGAGGTTCCCATATCCATCACCCCGGGCCTATGATACTTGATGATCAAGGACACCTTGTTTGGTACAAAGAATATGGTACCACTTACAATGCCAATATTTACGAGTATAAAGGAGAAAGTTATATTACGTTCTGGGCGGGTAATGACACAATCTTTGGACATGGGTCAGGCAAAATGTACATGGTCTGTCCCCAGACGAAACTCTTAAATTCCGTCCAGAGAAAAACGCAGCTAACCGGAGATACAATAGCTTAACTCTCATTATGAAGAGAAGTATGTAATAACTGGAACAAATGGGCTGTGGGCAGACTTCCATGAATTCCATATTACACACGATGGCACAGCGCTATTCCCGTCCTACGGTATCGAATCCATAGATCTTCGTGCCGTGAACCAGTCAGAAGCTGGCTGGATCTGGGATGGAAAATTCCAAGAAGTAGACATTGAAACAAACGAGCTTCTCTTCGAATGGTCAGCGTCTGATCATTTCTCAGTCAACGATGTTGAGCGTGGCCCTGAGGGAAATGGAGACCACCCCAGCGAGCCATGGGACTACGTCCATATTAACAGCGTGGATAAAGATGACCAGGGTAACTTCTTGGTATCTCTTCGGTACACAAATTGCATTGCTTACATTGATGGCACCACCGGCGATGTACTTTGGAGACTTGGAGGGAGAAATAGCTCATTCCTGGACCTGTCAGACGGAGCCGCGACAAACATCAGCTGGCAACATCATGCTAGGTTTCAACCAGATTATAACGACGAAAATGTTACAAGAGCGATTTCTATCTTCGACAACTCGTCTCGCGGGCAAGGTGCGCCTCAAAACCCTAGCCGGGGGTTGTTGATTGATATCAACGAGAAGAACATGACAGCCTCTGTTCGCAGGCAATACTGCAGCTCCTCTCCCATCAGTAGTCAGTCACAGGGCTCAGTGCAGATCATGGATAATGGTCATGTTATTCTGGGATATGGGTATAATCCTGCCTGGGCTGAATTTTCTTTCGATGGAGAACTTCTTTGCGAGGCACACTTTGGACCCAGTGATGGCTTTGGATCAGGTCAAATCGAGTCTTATAGGGTGTTTAAACAGCCTTGGATTGGTCGGCCTTTGACACTTCCTTCCGTCGCATTGTCTGGCAGTGCAGCCTATGTGAGCTGGAATGGTGCGACTGAAGTGGCCACATGGGTGCTTGAAGGATCATCCAATGGTCCAGAAAAGAGTTCAAAAGAAACACCCAACTCTTCAATCAGTGAGAGCTTTGTGTTCATTACTGCGGTTCCCAAGTCTGGCTTCGAAACGAAGATTCTCATCCCGTCCGACACGCCATACAGAACACTGCGCGTGGCCGCTTTCGATAAAGGAGGTGAGTTTATCAACGCGACAGGCTCTTTAGAATGGTCGCCAGAAAACATGGATGGAGAGATAGCTGTCTATAAAAATGGACAGGGAAAATCTCTGCATTCCGCGAGCTTCATCACAGCCCCTGCTGCGTTTGGATTGGGCTTCATCACTGCTGCAGTGTTATTGCTTTGTGTGTGGTTCGTAAATCGAATGATACGGACGAAGATGGGAGAAAATCTATTGAACTTAATTCGTGGGAAGGATTTTGATACTTGGCAGACCATCTATTATGACCGGGAGCTAGATGATCTAGATGATTTTGTGCCCGAGCAACGTGATAATGAGGCCCTACTTCAGAGTAACTAATCTATGGATTCTACGAGTACATCAAGTGTTTGATAATGAATCTCCTCACATCTTGACCGAAATCAATGTGTAGTAGTCAAAATTCTTCAAATCTCGAATAATCAATATCGGCAAAACAGAGCAGAGAACTCCAGCCTACTCAGTCCTCAAAGATTGGCCCTGCTTCAACAATCCCCATTCCATCGTGAGGAGGAGTCCATATCTTAATAACTCTGAATCCAGCGCTTTTCAAAAGCTCGTTCCACTGATATTCGTTCCTCTCCAAAGTATTGGTCGAGACAAGCATCAGCAAATCCAACAAAGTAGCTAAAACCGGGGCACCAGTCGCAGGCATGATAACTTCCTCAATTATCAACTTTGAATAGCCCTTCTTCGACGCATCCCTAATATGACGGAGAATTTCCAGACATTCAGAGTTCGACCAGTCATGCATGATGCGTTTCATATAATAAATCCTCGCCCCTAGTTCCAACGGCTTAGCATTTCTCGTTCCAAGGTTCCCGATCGACACATCCACAAACCTTGTATAGGCTGTGCCTTGAAAAGATCCAAAGGCACACGCTCGATGTCACCCCCAACATTCGCATTCTCCAACACAACTTCCTGATCCTCTAACACGAGACGACCCGGGGCGTTTGGGAACTTTTCGTGGAACAATTCCACATCATGGCCTCCTCCTCCAGCCACATCCACAAGGAGGACATTATCAGCACTCTTTTCAGCTCCATCAATCAGGCGCTCTTGAACAGGGAACCAGTCCACCCAGCGTGTTTTGTCTCCCCAGCCTGCAGCCATGAATGCCTGGAAATCATCTTGTGCTTGGGGAGAGGAGGCGAAAATAGCCCATATAGGATCTTTCGTCTGCTGGGTATATTGCAAAGCGCCGTCATTTGATGAGTTTGAAATCTGGAACTCATTCTTGCGGTAGTATTCGGGCATGTTTGCCCAAGTAGGTGCCAAGATATCGAATCTGAGTATCGTTTGTAAATAAACCGAATATCGAAGGTTAATAGTAGTCTTACATTCCCCTTATCGCGCCGACACTCGATCGCGATGTTAATTCTCGCGTGATATCGTTAGCGGAGTAGAGCCTAGGCCCCGACTCGTGAATGTAGCCGATTCCTGTGAGAAGACGCAATACTCTTTCTAGTATTCCACTGCTAGTAAATAGCCAGAACAATTAGTAGAGGGAGAGACATTACCAAGTAAGCTATGATCTGTGTTCTTCATACTAGCCAGTTCTTCCAGACTGATAGGCTCCTCTCTCTGCGCTATAGTGTCGAAGATATCCAGATCAATTCCCATTCTGATGCAACTAAGCTGCGCAGACTTTTCTTAATCAGCATTGGTCTAAGCAGTCTCAAAGTTGGACTTACAGAGAAAGCCATTTTCAATACCTCATTCCGTGGCTTTTCCAGCGATAGAGACATTCCTTGACACATTTTGAGGGCTGCTGCCCGGTCCGACTCGTTGAGCTCATCCTTGAGAGTAGAAGCGGCTTTAGTGACCTGCTCGAGAAGAGCCATAAACTGCTCAGTATTTATCGACATGTTCGCAAATTATTTGAATGGAATTGCTCCAGCGGGAAATATTGGAGCCAAAAGTGGGCAAGGCTTATTCTTAACATGCCAGCATATCCTATCAACAGGCATTCATCTTCCACCAACGTTCAATCAATAGACGGGGACGCCTGATAGCTTCCGTGTCGATGAGGGGTATTTAGGACACTGGAAATCATTGGCTATGGATTCCGAATAATGCAACGGAAAAATAATGCGCAAACATCGACGCGAGCTAGGCCAATCCTGTATCTGAATATGACGTGGACGTATCTGGGGAGAGACTACATGTTTGAACTGGGGCTTGGATAGCTGATTGGCCTAGAAGCAGGCCTTTTCAGGCGAAATACAATGATTTATGCAGCCAAAGATAAGGACTTCTGTCCCAAAGTGAACAATTGCACCGACAGCGCTTGATACGTCAGATGGTGAATCCCGCAGAGTCCAGACCACTTCTGCTATTTCCAATGTTCTATAGTCTACTTGGGGCTGAATTGTTCTGGAAATTTCTTCATTTCTGATACATGACTAGGCCAGATAAAAGAGTGAAAATCTAGGCGAAAAGTGTCGACTATTTAGCAAGACATCGACATCTAAGCAGCAGCGCCAATTTCCAGACGCTTGAAGCCACCCTTCGCAGCAACCTCTTCCTGAAGCTGCGCCATGCGCTTCTGGTCACCAAGCGGGTCAGTCGAGTCCTCATCCAAAGTCCAAGACAAGTACTTGTTGGTATAGTTAGAGACGAAGGTCTCATCCAAGATACCCAAACGCTTTCCATAGTTGGTGACCTTCTGCCAGTCACGAGCAACATTCTTCAAGTCACGGCTGAAGTAAGCGTAAGAGCGCTCGAAGATCTTACGGTTCACAGGGGTAGCCATGATAGGCTTGACATCGACGTACTCCTCGTAGGTAGCAGCCGGGTCAGCAAGGACGTCATCTGTAGCGCGCTTGACAGCCTTCATGAACTTAGCCACCTTCTCAGGGTTGGCAGCAATGAAGGCGTCGTTCGCAATGTACAGAATGGAGCAGAAGCAGCAGCAGCCCAGCTCGGCCAGCTGATCGATGCGCAGCATCTGGACGTCGTCGCGGGGACGGCCCTGCTCGGCTAACCACTCGGCCAGCTCGACCATCTGCACGTTCTCAAGACCGATACCGGCGTCGATGTCGCCGCGGATGATAGCCTTGGTGACGTTCATTCCGCAGCGGACGGCAGTGTAGTCGTCAGCAGACATGCCGTAGTACTTGGTCAGCTCGTCGATCTGGATCTTGCCGAACTCGCCGACATATCCGATGCGCTTGCCCTTCAGCGAGCGGAAGTCGGGGCTGATGCCGCTGGACTTCAGGTAGACAACACCTGTGAAAGGCTCGTCGAGGAGGGAGCCGATCGAAGTGACAGGGAAGTTACGAGCCTTGGCCTATAGGACATGGAATTAGGTATCGATCAGGATACAAGGCTTGGGACACATACTGCGAGCGTGTGGATCATGGCCTTGAAGCCCATGTCGACCTTGCCGCTTCCGATGATTTCAGTCACATCGGAAGGGTCATTGGGCTCCAGGAGAGCGACCTTGAGGCCTTCATCCTTGAAATAGCCTCGCGACTGAGCGAGGTAGAGGGGGGCGTGGTACGGGGTGGCGTGCCTTGAAGAACTTAGCCTACATCCATGACATTTCTTAAAAGTAAAAGCCTTGAGCTATTAGCATACCAGTTGGTCAAAAAGGTGATCTTGTCGGTAGACATGATTGCGGTATAGATCAACTATTGAAACTTAAGATCGAATTAGTACGCCCACATCGTGTGCATCTGCGACGGTAAGCACCGCTAATAAGCATAGTTAAGCCTATGAATATTAGCAGCACAAGACCAAACACAGATGCACAAAAAAGGGGGAAACAATCAAAAGTCACGCATGTCCTTTCGCTAGAATTATCTAGATCAAGTTTTGACAGTATAATCTCAGAACAGCCAGTCAACCACCATCATGCTCTTTCGAGCATGACTAGCAGCTAACTGAACCGAACACCTGTCATGCGTGTGCAGTGACTGTTATACCAAGTACAATACCTTGACCCTGATGATCATCTCAGCGAAAACAACAGTCCATGGACTCCCCGCAGGGATCCGGGACTAAGACGTGCGCAGCTCCATTGTTGGAGAGCCGTACCGGTGGTAGACTAGAATTGGAAAGAATTGAATCAATTGGAACAAAGAGAAGTGTCAAAGACTCGGAGGGCAGAATGAGGGGTAGGGCAGTTAAATAGCTGACTCGAAGGTGGGGTTAATCGCCAAGGTTCTTCGCGGGTCCATCATAGATCATAGCTGCATCACGAGAAAAGGCTCACCGGCAAAAGAGGCCTGGAACGCAGTACTCCGTACCTATCAAATGAGACAGGAAGCTCTCCACAGTCCCAATTAAACTTCATGGGTGAATCCACTGCGTCTCCGAGTTCAACCGCTCGTGGAGACGGCCAAGCGCCGTCTCGGTAAAGATCGCGAAGATCAAACAGTACTAATTTGATCACCCCTCAATGCCGAAACACAGGAAGGGTAGATCACTAGGAGGAAAAGATGATAATTTGGCAAGTTCTGGTATGTATTGATAATGTAGGAAATCCAAATAAAAACGTATGAAGGCTTCCAGGATGCATGGGAGATTGATTACACAGTGACGTCAAGTAGTACTTTGGCAAAGAGAAGAGAAGAGAAATAACACCAAATGCGATGAGACCATACTGCGGGGTCAACTCAGATCAGATTCCCCCGCCTTAGGCTTACTCCTGCTCGGGGCTGTGGTCTGACCCATTGACAGGGATGCTGTCCAAGGGAGACTGTGGGCGATCGGCAGACTTGCGAGTGCGGAGGGTGAGCGGGAAGAAAGGCTCGTCGGGTTCCTCTTCCTCACTGTTTATTCAGTTAGTAAACCCATAAGGTCAAGTAATGGGGTTGAATCTTACGGAAGTTTCCAGGCAATGTAGTCCTCTGTGCTCAACCCCTCACGGCCCTCCTGCAGCGAGGCAAAGTCACCGGGCGTCATCATCCCTGAGCGGTCGCGTGGAGAGCCGGGGACAGACAGAGGGCGAGAGATCTTCTGATCAGTACCGCCAATAATGTCGAAGTAGTCCTCCGGTCCTTCGAACGAGGTGGGATAGGCTATCTAATGTTAGAATGCTGAGATGAAATGAACAAGGGAGTAAAACTGACCTCTTCGCAATGCAAGCTGGCGAGCCTTGACGTATTCCATTCCCATACGCTTCCAATCCAAGAGATCACTCAGACGCTCAGTGCGGTTACGCTGGTTGATTCGCTGACGTCGGCTTTTGAGTGTGAATTGGTACATGAATTCAGTGAGCTGGTTGACCGAGTCATCCACGCCCTTCAGTCGACGATCGACGATATAGATACCGTAGTCGGAGGAGTTCTCGATCAATTCCTCCATGTAGCATCCAAATCCAGAAAGATTGGTTGTGATGCTGGGAACACCCATGACGGTGCACTCAGCAGGAGTGTATCCCCAAGGCTCGTAGTAAGATGGGAAAACACCCAAGTGGGTTCCACGGACAAAGTCGTCATAATCCAGAGGAAGAACAGGGTTGGATGCGTTCAGGAACTCAGGATGGAAGACGATCTTGACGCGGTCGGACTCTCTGTTGAACATCTCGACGCGACGGAGCTGGTTCAAAATGGGGTCTTCGTGATCATTGACCATGTTGTGGGTGACGATCGGAGGCAAACCGTGTCGCTTCATGGCGAACAAACGGCGTCGGAGGAGCACACGATCCTGGCTGGTGATGAGATCTTTCTCATCGGGCATGTTATCTCCCTCTTTCCAGGAAAGGCAGCGCTCGTACATGCGCTTTCCAATGCCCTTCTCGATATTCTCAATTGTATCGCGTAGGGATTTGACAACAGCCTGACCCTTGAGAGACTCAACAGTCAGAGACGAGGTCTGGGCAGGCATAATGATGAATGCGACAACAGTCGTGTCCGAGCCGCTGTTCTTCAGGCGGGAATTGAGACGGGCCAATCCCTCGATGAACATGTCCACACCCTTGTTCCGGAACTCGTACCGACCAGCGGTGAAGAGATAGATAGTGTTGTCGAGATCGAAGTTATTGTGTCCGTAGAAATGACCTCGGACGAAGTCATTAATCTTCTCCTTGGCCTGTGAGTGGAGGTTCTGGAACTCGTGCATAGCAGAGAACTTCTTCACGTTCAGACCATTGGGCAGGACACCGTCAGGCTTGCGCTTGAGCAAGTGCTCACTCTCGAAAGCAGTGATGTGCGACACGGTGGTGAAGACATCACAGCTGTGAGCAGCAGCACGTTCAATGCAGTATCTGTGGTAGATCCCGCGCTTTCCAGCCTCGGAGTCCACATCGAAATGCTGGAGGTTATTGTAGAAATCCACGGAGCCAGCGCACAGGTATCGACCCAGAAGAGTAGCGTGTGTGGTGAAAATGGTGGTCAGATCCATGTGGCGCTTCTTGGTCAATGGCAAGGCGACACCTGCCAGCCACTCGTGGAAGTGGGCCACGACGGCGCGGCGACGCTCATGAGCAATGTACTATATAGGCAATGGGTCAGCAAAATCAATTTGAGAGCAAACGGATTGTAGACGAAGCTAGCTTGCAGGCTACGTACCTCGCCTAAGAACCATGCGACAAGGTAGCCAAAGACAATTGCTTCATTGGTCTCATGATCGGCGTCGGGAGAAGGAATCCCAGAGGTGTTCCACAGATCGCCCTTCCACTCGTCCAACCAGCGGTAGCCAGTGCCGGTATTGATCAGAAGGACGCGCGGGGCGCCCTCGATCAGCCAACGGCCGTAGACAATCTCAATGCCGCGCTCGGCCATGGAGGCAATGGTCTCGCGCATTGCCGGGCTCGCCGGGGAGAGCTCCTCGACCTCGACGGCGGCGGAGGCCTTGTTCAGGGGCCCGATCAGAGTGTAGCGCTCTCCATACTCGGCCGTGGTGACGGGGGCCTTGGACTTGAGGACCGAGTAGATGCCGCCGACACGGTTAGCTACCTCGGTGGCCACCTCGAAGAGCATATGGTTGCGGACATCGCGCTTGATCGGCTCAGAACCGTTCTCGTCAGCCATGGCGAGCAGGATGATAGCTAGTATCGCGCAGGTGAAGTCTGGGGAAAAGAGAAAAGAAAAAGAAAGAGGGGAAGGACGACAGGATTCACAGCTCTGGGGTCCGAGCGCGGAGAGGAGAAATCTGGGAAGTTGAATCCCAGATTTGTCCCCCAGCCACCTCCACCTGGAGCTGTCCCCGCGTTCACGGATTTGCCACGGGGGGCGCTTTTTTCCTCGTCTTTTTCTTTTTGCTATGGACGGGGATCTACGCCCCTGTTTCTTGGTCGCCTGCTATCTTACCCTAGTTTTTGCCCCTTTTTCCAATTGAGCCTACGGAGGAAGCAAAGCTGGTGTCAAGCGAGGCCGTCGAACCCACCATGGCTAGCGTCCACCGGTTGAGCAGCTGGACCCGATGAAACACAGTGCAACGATAGTACCGTCGGTCTCATTTGCGACCCCCGAAGCAGCCGCCGGTCAGCCTCTTCTAACGGTTACGGCCTGCAAAGCTGGGGTGCAAATCTTGCCAATCTTGCCAATCTTGCTAATGTAACACTGAAAGCTGGTCCAGAGGTCCAAGTACCGTGGAAACTCGGCAGAACACGAGGGCGCGCACAAGCCAGTCGAGGCATCGGCAGGCAGCTCGGGCCGGTCGTCGATCATTGTCAATGCGCCTTTTGCGAGGGGATTCAAAAAGCAGGCTTAGCAGGTTAGCGGCCCCAGTCTCTACCTCCATGGGGAGAGCTCTGCATGACATCATGGGGGTCCACACAATGTGGAAATGTGGAAATGTGGAGGCTGCTGACGGGCTTGAAGTCGCGGGGAATGTTATCTGCAAGCCTTCAGTCCTGCCCACTTGGCAGGTATACCGCCAGTGGTGAGCACTGAGGGGTGAGGTCCTGTGCCTGAGCGGAGCGGCCGAACTATATACTCTTCACCTTTTTCAGCCTTCCAACCACCCCGTCCAAGGTTTCCAAGGTTTGTCTCGGTTCCAAGCTCGGATCAGCACTATAATCCTAACGTCGACAGTGTCGCCCAACTACCCAGGAGGTACCGGCGCGTGCTCTATAATAGATATGATTGGATCGGTTTTCGCGGGTCTCACGTTCGTCAACCCTGCGACGCTCGCAAACCATATGTGGATACAGAAGTATTAATTCGTAACGGGCGTTTCATAGTCGCAGTATTCACCACCTACTAAATCGGCAATTATTAGACGTAGCAAGATATGCCGTGAGACACGGTCTTCGTATGAATCAGATTAGTTACAACCTTGGGAGATTTACACTTGAAGTAGTAGCTTATCTGGTGTCCGCACATAAATCATCCCGTCCCCCAGTTCGCCGCAACCAACTTGACTCCGGGATCTCCAGGGCTGGCGCGCAGGCAACATCATGAGCTTGGACAGGTACGAGCAACTTGGATTCATCGCGACTGGACGTGACCATGCACGACGACTCGTGTCTGCCATCCCTCATGGGAGTCTTCGATGTGCTCCTCTGTCCCCTCCAAAGTGCATGGCATAGATTCCAGCAACGCCCGAAAAGCGAGAAACGAAAAGTACGACAAAGCGATCGTGATTTACAACCATTCCACGAAGACACGGCCGACGATAATCCAACATTATCTTACGCCGGTACATGGCAGGGCAACACCTGTCAGGGCAACGAACCTCGAGGACGGCCGCGCTTTTACTCCGGAGCCCTCGACGTGTCCACCCTTTGTCTACCCACCGAGACGCCTGCTGGACAGACGCCCGGTGTATTTTATGAAAATACACCTACCAACAATACACCCGTTCATGAAGTCTCGGTTCATGACATCTCCGCGAGAGAAGCTGCCGCTGAGGCTCTCGCTGGAAAGAGCCCATCGGTCACATCTGTCGCCGTTGTCTCCCTCGCACCACGCCATCCAAGCATCAGGGTCTCAGGCCTATCGATTGACTTTGAAGGTTTCATGAAGTCGCCAACTATGGAGTCGCTGCGCGAATATCCTCCCATCACAGAACCCGAGCGTGTCGTTTTACGAAATCCATTGTTCTCGCGCCAAGATCGTCGCAAGTTTTTGCAAACTGCCCAAGAATCCTATCACCAAGTCTTGAAGGAGATCCCGGCCACAGATTCTACTATCTCCGAGAAGCCGTCGCCCCTCAGCTCGAAGACTTCTTCTTTTAATGGGCCCTTCTCTTCTCGCCAGAGTGTCAGCAGTGTGACGACTTTTTCCTCGCTGAAGCTCGGTGAATGGGGCCAGCGCACGCTTTATGACATTCGATCCGTTGGTTCGCGGGATGGAACACCTTTGTACCGCTGCTATTGACACTCATGCTATGTGTTTGGAGCTTCGCTTCGCATTCAAGTGTCTAATGTGTGAGTGGATATTCCCGGAAGACATATCCTGCGTGGGCAGACCGCCGCACCCACCTTCCCAGCACATCGAAAATCAGAATCAGCGACGACTTACTTTGATCTACCATTTTAATCAATGCCAAATCTACTGTTGTGATATCCACTTTCGAGCCCCAATAAGTCCTCGATTTTCCTAGTAGCGCATGGTAGAACCCTCCAGATGTCCGTGGTGATGGTTTCGGCCACCTTGACCGACCCGAGCAGTAGCGACCGATCGCAGAGCTTGCTAATCCTTCTAGATTAGCTTCCTTGAATCGCGACAGCTATGACATTCCACCCCCACCAGACCCTTTCTTTTCCCTCTTTCGCGCGTCAATGCTTAAGATCGGCCAACGATCGTCCGCGATTCGCTCCATGAAGTCATATTGTGGGGACTTCCAGGATGAGATCATGATGTTGTAATTGGCGTCGAGCAGCTCAACTCCAAGTATTTAAGATTTGGCCTTGCTGTTCTCAATTGAGTTCTTTAAGCATTATCTCAATCTTTCAAGGTGTGTTATAGCAATTAGCCAATTGGTCTTGCGGAATTGACGCACTAAATATCCCAGTCTTCAATCTACAACACATCTTCACAATGGTTCGCGGCGCAGACTTCGACAACGGTATCCCTCAGAGTGACAACCCCATTGAGGCCGGTGAGACCAAGGCCCACGGTGTTGGCAACCCTGTTAGTGCACCCCTAAAAAGTATCTTGAATTATCCTGACATATGTAGGATGCGCCTCTCGAGCGTACCCAGAAGGTCGCCCCCATGCCTGAAACCACCGGCTCCCAGCGTGATGTCTTCAGCGGCCTCGGCTCAACCAACCCCAACAACTCTGGCAGTGGAAAGGGTGGTCACGAGCCCAAGTCACTCGGCGGCGAGAAGGGTCTCGGTGCTCAGCCCGGCCACTAAATGTTGAGTTGATCTCAAACATAACATCCTGCCATGATCTTTTATTACGAGATTGCACCCGATTGATTCGAGGTGACACGAGCTACGCAATACATCTTTGTATACTATGCGATGGTTAGTGGAGTTTTGTGGATATTAAAGGGTAGCATAATAGCATACCAAATATTATGAAAACAATCAATCAACTATATCCTCGTAAGCATATGCATTGATACCGAGTCGGGCATCTGCTTGTATACCGATACTCGTCTAAGCTGCTCATAACGCATTGACAAGTCATGAACTGTTGAGTTAGCTATCCGTAGTTCGTATTCCAAGCTGCTCAGCATCACTCATGGCTACACCCATTACAACTTAGATCAATACATTTTACAAGCGACATGTCCCGCTTTGCTTGGTAATTGATGGCTTATATACAGCTATCAATTGAATCGCAGTCAAGTAAATCTGAGAGACCCATTATCATTCGTGATCCGCTCAGCCAAGTTGATATTGGCATCGATTTGATCACCGTCGACATTCTCAAGTCGAGCCCTCAACACCGGCACATTATCATCGCCTTCGGTGGATATCTCAACGTCATGGGCACTGTCCGTAAACTTCGATTCTTTCCATCCAAACTCTCCTAATTCCAATGTCAGCCTGCTTCAATCCAAGGGTATAGTAATAACCATCGACAAACCATTATTGTTTTCAATGACAGTATTCAGATCCAAAATCGATACTTTCTCATTGCCATCGCCATCCACTAGAACAGCCCTGAGAATATGCCCGTCCTGAAGCTCATAGTTCACAGCAGAATCATGGAAACTCATTGTCTGGTAATGTTTGAAAAGCTTGAAATCCCTGCTTAAATAACCGGATCCCAAATCGATGACTCCAAAGAAACATTCCAGAGAAATAGCGCTCGATTTATAGTAGCACGCAAGGCTCCTCATGCAAGCATCGCAGCAGGACTCGACCTCCACTGCGGCCCAATTTGATACAAAGTACAAGATGGGCTGATTTAGTACACTCGGCTAAGGAAACATGCATAAAATGGAGATGGAAATGCTGATGCCTAGAGAATTCGCTTGGCGCCTTGGTTCTTAACGGCCATGGTTGTTGCGCTGGATGGCACAAGCCTTGGCAGCTGAATTTGTAATAGTCCCAGCGGGACCTACATTGGACGACTGACGAGGGTATCCAAGGCATATGGAGCAAAGAGTAAACACGGATGCCTAGCCAGGGCCATATTTGTTACTCATTGTTTTCAAAGGCCAGTAGATGGGCTAGTGTTGGACTCTTGGCTCGAGGTTGAGGAGTCAGATCCGGGAAAGAACCGGGGTCTGTTACGCAAAGATACAAATATGAAGTTGGGCTATATCAAGCCTACGAGCACAGAACGATACAGAAAGAAATAGGGTAATAATGTAGAATTTTCAATTGGATATAACACGCATCTCCAAATAAGCATGACACACCAGACCCCGCTAAACTCCCGAACCAAGCGGTGTAACAAATGCAAAAATCCATAAGAATCCCGTAACCCGTGGCACATGTCGTATGCTAAACAACTCTTAACTAATTGACATAAACTAAGGGCTGTTGCGGTATATTTGAGAACCACCCGAGCGGATCTGGATAGTTTCCCTCCGCTGAAGAACAATCAGCGCACGGTTAAGCGCTTGCTCGTTGTAACCCTTGGCATCGACGAAGTCGCGGCGCAGGGTTGCCAAGCTTGTGCTCCAGCCCACCGGTAGTCGGCGCTTAAGCTCATCTTCAATCTTAGAAGCCTCTTGCATAAGGTCCTTGTTGCCTTGGCCTTCGCCTTGGGTGATGGCATCCATGGTGGATGCGAGGAAGAGTCGGATAGCTTCGTCGACGTGGGCCTCTGTGGCAATAGGCGAGAGTTGAAGCTTAGCCAGAGACTCGGTGATACGGACAATGGCTTCAAGTTGACGGACGGTGATAGGGATTGAGGAGCGAGCGTCGGATTCCACCTCTGTGCGGCGAACCTGCTTTCGGATGGAGACGAAGTGAGAGGAGAGCTTTTCAGCGGCCTCTGGGGAGAGACGAGGAGCGCATCGGCTATTGATTGTTAGTATCAATTGTATCAAGTTGCTGGGATGGAGGGATTTACCTTCGGCAATAGCTGATGTATCGCTTCATCTGTTCGACTGGAATCTCTGCCTCCACTTGCTCTTCCATACCACGGCCGCCCATGTGGACGCCCATGACGTGGCGGGCAATGTTCTCGTCACGATTACGCTCATGGTCATCGCGAACAATGAAAATCATATCGAAACGAGACAAGATGGTGGTCTGGAAATCAATGTTTTCGCCCGGGGTCTTCAGATCATCGTAGCGACCGAAAACAGGGTTGGCTGCAGCCAAAACCGAGGTTCGAGAGTTGAGAATAGTTGTGATACCGGCCTTAGCAATGGAAATAGTCTGCTGTTCCATAGCTTCGTGAATAGCCACACGATCTTCGTCGCGCATCTTATCGAACTCATCAATACAGACGACACCACCGTCCGCCAAAACCATGGCACCACCCTCCAAATAAAATTCACGAGTAGTGTGGTCTCGCTGGACGGAGGCAGTCAGACCAGCCGCTGAAGAACCCTTACCGGAGGTGTAGATCGCAATAGGAGCCGCTTTCTCGACGAATTTTAACAGTTGAGATTTGGCAGTACCAGGGTCACCCAGCATGAGAACGTTAATATCACCACGGAGCTTCATTCCATCAGGCAGGATTTTCTTCGATCCACCCATCAAAAGGCAGACAATGGACTTCTTAATATCGGCATTGCCGTAGATAGAGGGGGCAATGCTGCGAGCAAGGGCATCGTAAAGGTCAGGACGACGGCTTAATTCCAGGAACTCCTGCTCTTCTTCTTCAGTGAACACAGATGCACCCTTTGCTGTCTGGTCAATGTCGCTGTTGAGTCCCACAGCGCGCAGGTATGGATTCCGGATAGCCACCGCAGCCTCCTTCTTGCCGCCCTTGGCCTGGTAGATGGAGAAGATACCCATGACTGTGCAGCGCGAACCGGGCACAACCCGATTCGCCAAATAGCGATCCGCTGAAATCAAGACATGGCGAGGCAATTCACCAACTGGGACTTGGTCAGGGGCTTCCTGAAGCTTCAGCACTTGTTGATCCACGAATTGGCACTTCTCATGGTGGACCACGTAGGGATCCAAGGGACACTGGTCACCGGGTTGGTCACCGGGCTCCTTCTTGCGACCGCACTGTCTTGGGAGTGTCAAACCTGAGAAGCCACCGTCGACGTGAATGTTTTCGCTGTGGTCGCAATTCTTGCAGCGAATGTGTACTATAGTAGCTTTGGATGAGATAGTGGAAGCTCCAATTACGATACCAGGAATCCGAACAAGGTGGGAGATGTTTGTGGCGTTGAGGTCGCGGATAGAAATGTGGGTTGCGGAGGAATGCAAAAGTAACTGGTGGGAAGGGAGTTCGATGTCGCGTTGACCAGGGTAGACAATTCGATGTGTGCAATCTCTGAGAGCACCCTCAAACTGATATATATATATATTAGAGTCACACTCCGAGGAGTGGTGGCCGATGGTCACTTACCAATGGGATGATTTCAGCAGGTTCGGTCGTGAGTTTGTGCGCCAGTTCTTCATTAAAGGAAATGAGATGCGCAATATCGATATCGCAATAGTATTGCTTCACTAGTACATTCTGTCGTAATTGATCTCTGTTGCAGTCAGGCAATTAGTTTCCTGCTGTTCTTCGCGATGGCGATTCATCTCATACCGGTAAATGAATGCGTTGTCCACTTGGAATTCCAACACGAAATCTCTGAGACGGGCTTGCACTGTAGTCTTTGACTCATCTGCGCCATTTTCGCTGGGAGCAAGAACGCTCAATGTGTAGGGTGTTCGTCTATCCATGGCGACCTGGGGGTTGAGAGTGGGACAGTAGAAGGTAAGGAGACACGATTTTTGAGAAGGTGGTTGGAACACGACCCGCCGGAACACGCGACGCGTAGACGCGTTAAGTGGTTCTGCCAGAACGACAAGGCATAAAAGACAGCAGGGGCACGTGACCCGGTCCAGCTGAGGGAGCGGTCTCCGACCTGGGGTCTGCACGTGACAACGCCGGCCTTAGATGCTCAATTGGCGACGAGCTGGGCTGCCAGAAAACAAACCGTTGCAGGCCGCCTCCTGCTACAATCCAAGGCGCTAACAGGCCCAGAAGACATTCGCCGCTATCAGGACCTTGGGGGATTTTCTTGTCATCTGTTGTTGTCTATGTTCCTGCGATTCGACCTCGAACGTGTCATGATCAGATAACCAAGCTTCCCCAATTAATCGTCTGGTGGCTGTCGCATACACCAGTGGACAAAATGACGACCAACAGTCCCCGCAAGTCAATCGACAGTTTGGCGTCTGCTACATCAACTCCTTCAATTTCGCACTATTCCACAAACAACTTGGAGTCGCCGCGGGTGCCACCTCAACGGTACCCCCTGAGGAGGGGATCAACGGCGAGCTCCATCGTCAGTATTGGTGGGATCTTGGACACATCGCAAAACCATACTTCCATAGCCGAGTCCGGCCAGAATGGTGAGTGGTGGTTCTTCCATGTGCGCGAAGAACGCGACTGGTAACTGACTCAATTGCGGGATGACAGCCATATCAACTCTTCTCCAGCCACCGATTGTTCGCACCGGCTTAACTCCTCATACTGCGGTTTCCACTACCGGATACAAACCTCCATCATCCCGCGACATTCCGCCTGTGACCCTGACAAATATAGCCCATGTCGACTCCAAGGCCTTTCAGCCCTACTTGGCCCAGGTGGGGTCCATGTACGACGTCTTCCAACAATCAAAGGAGAATGCGGCAGAAGAATCCCAAGGAATCCAAGGCGCTAAATCGCCAAAACCAGAAGACACAGGTTCCTTAATGCCATGGAGCCCCGAGCGAAGGCCCTCGTCTGTTTCAATAAGCTCACGTCCAAGCTCGCCCTATGATCCTCGAGGACGCCGTCTCTCGGGCTCGCGAAGTCGTGGACCTGCGGTTACGCCTTTATCTACAATTCCACCCGTTTACTTCGAAGAGGACTTTCATCTCGAAAATCCACGAACTTTTGACGTAATATCAGAGAAATCGGATGTGGTTCGTCCACCAAAACCGCAAGGGACAGAAGACAAGCCGAGTAATGGCGGCGCAACGGAGTCAGCTTATACTGGGCGGAAGGCATTGGCCACAAACGCAATCTTGCAAGAAAAGTTGTCATGGTATATGGATACTGTAGAGATTCATCTCATCTCTTCTATCTCAACTGCCTCTAAATCATTTTTCACTGCGCTTGGTTCTTTGCGAGAATTGCACGCCGAGGCCGCCGACTCGGTGGATCGCATCCAGGTCTTGCGGCGTGACTTGCAGAAAATTGATAAAGAGATGGCACTGGGTGGTTTGAAAGTCGTCAATTTGCGCAGACGCAGGGAAAATGTGCGAATGTTGGCCGCTGCTGTGGCCCAACTTCGGGGCGTTGTGGACTCGGTAACCCGGTGTGAAGAGCTGGTTGAGCAGGGTGACATTGAAGTTGCTTCTGAGGAACTTGAGGAGGTGGAAAGACTAATGGCAGGTGAAAAGCTCGCTGATCGCTCAGCTGATGATGAAGATGACCTTCCTCGACGCGCCATTGATCTCAGAGGACTGAAAGCTCTTGACGGGGCATCAGAAGAACTCTCTCACTTAAGACAGCGCATCGGCATGGGCTATGAGACCCGGTTCCTGAATGATCTCCTTGGAGATCTCCGCGATCATGTTCAGAACATTTCATCGGATGTTACTTTGCAGCGCTGGGGAGCATCGTTTCTGCGGCAGCGCGGAGGCCAACGCCCCGTATCAATGGCCTCTCCTGCTTATATGAACATCGATAAAGACTTGCGAGCTCGGTTAGAGACCCAGCTCACTGGGCTCGCGAGAGCGCATTACACTACTCCTGCAGCAACCTCATTCAAAACAGCAGTTTTACGAGAAATGAAGGGCCTCATTCGCAAATACTTGCCCAGCTCAAATGATGATGACAATGAGTCTATGGTTTCCGTCTCCACTCACGGTGATCGCCAGCGCAGCCAGCAAGAGAAGTCGTCTACACTTGCCCGTAACCTTCGCGCCCTTGACCCAGAGGATGCTTATGCAATGATTGTGTCGGTTTACACGGGTATCAGTGAATGCCTGCGGCGGTTGAGCACGCAGGTGAAGATTCTATTGGATATCGCTAGTGGGCTTGAGAACCCAGCTTCTGCTGCACGTAGCCCCAACCCCCAGGGCCAAGATACCGGCAGGCCACGGACTGCGTCTTCTGCGTCTGCAATGGCACAAGACGAAATTTTACAAGTTTTGGATATGTCAAGTCTTCTTGGACAAGCTGTAGACATTGCTCAGTCACAGATCACAAAAGTCCTTAAAGTCCGATCTGAGCAAACATCACAACTGTCTAAGGAAGAATTCCTGAAATACTTTACGCTGAATCGTCTATTCGCCGATGAATGTGAGGCGATCTCCGGGCGGGGTGGCACTGCGCTGCGCACAATTGTTGGCAACCAAATCCGTGAATTCATTTCTCGATTTGGAGAGGCCCAAAGGCATCACATTGTGAGCGTGATGGATGCTGATAAATGGGATGCTCGTGACTTTGGAGAGCCCGAAGTCACCATCATGACTCGCATCTTAGATGCCAGCACTAAGGACATTGACACATGGATGGAGGTGTCTAAGATTTGGATCTCTCCAGAAGAAAACAAGGAACAAGATTCCGAAGCCGGTGCCGCCTCCAAAGGCTCAGGTAAAGAAAAAGTACGCAGCGCCGTCATCGACGAGCAGAAGTACATTCTTCCAGATTCAGCCGTGGCCATTATGCGCACCATTGAAGAGTTCGAATTCCTCATGGCCAACATTCCCAACATGATCCAGGATATTGCTCCACATCTACTGGAAATTCTCAAGCTTTTCAATTCACGGTCTTCCCAGCTTATCCTTGGCGCGGGCGCCACTCGCAGTGCTGGGTTAAAGAATATTACCACAAAGCACCTTGCGCTATCCTCGCAAGCTCTGAGCTTTGTCGTGGCGCTTGCCCCCTATGTGCGTGAATTCGTCCGTCGCCATGGCCAAGGGAATCAAATCATGGGCGAGTTCGACAAGGTCAAGCGTCTTTGTCAAGAACACCAAAACGGGATTCATGAAAAGTTGGTAGACATAATGAGCTCCCGGTCGACTGTTCACGTGAACGCTATGAAGAAGATCAATTGGGACGCTCAGGGTCCTGCTATCAACCCTTACATGGAAACGCTAGCGAAGGAAACCGGCACTTTGCATCGGGTTCTCAGTAAACATCTGCCAGATGCCACGGTCGAAATGATCATGGTTCCTGTGTTTCGCAGCTACCATGACCAATGGACAAAGGCATTCGAGGAGGCAAATGTGGAAACAGAAGCGGGCAAGAAAAGGTAATCATCCTCGCGATCATTCTCAATATTCTTTACTAACTCAATGCTTAGGATGGAGGCCGATCTTGAGCACTTCCAAACCAAACTCGGAAAGATCGAAGGGTCAGCTGATATTGGCAAGAAATTACTGGAAATTGTTCAAGCCAAGTCAATCGCCGCTCCAGCTCCGACCCCGGCTGAGAATGCAGAGCCTGAGACTCAAGAAGACCAGGCCGCTGCGCCCGAGTCTTAACCCACATCTGTCGAACGACGGATGTCACTGGATTAAGCACTATACATATAATGTCTCACATATACTCCTCAACATTAACGAGCCTTTCAACATTGTACAGAAGCGTTCCTCTTCTTTCCTTGCATATCTGTCACATAGCCTGTTCATTACCTGCATTGATAGAAATAGCCAGGCGTTGTCATGGATGACCACAAAACGGAAGCGAATATCTTCGGATACGCAGGTTCGAATCCTGTGCTGGACGTTTTTTGTTGGTGTGATAGAATAGAATCCGATGCCTCTAATTGTTTCCTCGATTTCACTTCGGTGATGAAAAGTCAAAGTGTTCTTACTACGGACAGAGTGCCCTCTGGATTCCCCTGTCAGTCGTTGCAGAGCATAGCGGCTTGATCAGTTGAGACGCATTTCTTAATTATATTTCCAGTTTTAGACTGTTTATACACTATTGCTAATGCTGCCAGTTACTTATCTTATGAATGAAGCCAAATTCAAGAAGTGTGGGGTGGGTATATATTCTGTAAGTCTTAGAAGATATATACATATAGGATATACTACCCTTGGGATATATCTAATAATAATAACATAATTAGATTACCTACTATTATAATTATTTCTATATATTACCCTACTTTGCTTTACTTTACTCAGTAAGGACAGATAGTAAGGCCATATTGTTACGGACCCACTGGGGCTGACTTCCAATAAGTCAACCACGACCAACTGAACAGACAAGGATTAGGTCACGTGGTTAAATAACATAACCATGGTGCAAACATGACAAAGAACTACACAATTACAATATAATCACTGAGCAATAGGGTGATCGACCCATAGTTCTACAGATGTGACATGTATTTATGCCTGAATAGAATAAGGAATGAATTGCTACTAGAAAAGAATATTTAGGTACTAAGGTAACAATCCCATTAAGGATAGGATAGGATACTAAGGATAGGATCGGATTCCATTGAGGATAGGACCCAAGCCCATTAAGGATAGGAAGGACTGGATATATAAGGACACTCATTTAGTATTATATATTTAGTTCTTTATATTTAATCTTATCTTTTAAAGTATTATTACTTAAGAATCCAGATTGGAATATAATAATTATTCTTATATAGATTTTCCACTATATCTAAGTCCATTAGTTATAGTCCATATGGATCATTATATTAAGCCTATTATAACTCCCTTTAGTATCCCTTATGACATTAGAATCCTTAGTATTATAATTATCCTCTCTACTAGTATGTTTTATAGTACTGGAGGTATCTCTCATATAACCAATTATTAAACTTAACTAAGACCTCAATGAGTCAAACCAGATCTTCTAGTCTATTAATCCTCATGAGTTTGTCCTTAATTTCTTCCTTCAGACTATCCTCAAATATAGCCATATAGGTATTATTATTCCAATCTAGATGAGATATAATTTACTAAAATTCAATAGTATAAACACTAGCTAATCCGTTTTACTTAAGTCATTATAGTCATCATTCTGTAATTCTAATAGTATTAATATCTCTAAATGTATATTCCAGTTTCCTTTTGAATATTTAGTATAACTAAAATATTTCCCTTGTCATGTCCCCCCAATCTAAAGTCTGTTTCTTATTGAATTCTCTAATATAGGGTTCAAACTAATTAAAAGCTTAGTTCCTTAGGTAGGTAGATATATAGATAACCTTATCTACTTCCTTAATATAGTTAATTAATCTGAATTATATGTCCATCTGAGTTAAGAAGGATCTAAGCTTAGTATATTCTCCTTTAAAGAATTCAGACTTAGGTAGTTTAATAGTTTATATAGGTCAGTTCTTTAGGTTTATAATTTATTCTTATAGTTAGCTAATTATACCTATAAGCTATTTAATGTTTAGTACTACTAATACTAGTCTTACTATAGGTTATGCTATAGGGTATTAGTTGTTATTACTACCTTAAGTAGACATATTAATACTATAGTCAGGTTATTGTATTAAGTCAGAGTATTAATACTTTATTCATTATTATATTATCTTGAAATAACATTTAATATATTACACACTACTTATTAGTTATAGTAAGTTAGTCCACAAAGGTAATACTTCTCTAGGATACTTATTACTCTAAGACTATCTTATTACTATTTTATAATACCTACTAATTACATATAGTAACAGATCTTAGTTACTTAAGTACCTAAAGGTCTTACTTAATAAAGGAGATACTAAATAGAGTAGTACTGTCACGCACTGCTTATCAGGCACTGTGAGTTTTGTCCTCAAAGGGTAATACTTCTCTTGGATACTCGTCACCCCAAGGTTGTCTCGTCACTCTGTTGTAATGCCTACCGATCACACACGGCAACAGGCCTTATATACTCAAGTCCTTAGAGGTCTTGCTTAGTAAAGGAGGTGCTGAATAGAGTAGCGCCGGCGAGGTCAGGTTCTTATGGATCTCCCCTCGTCGTTAAGGTGATTCGTCAGATAATAAACAAGAACAGTTTGTCGTATTCCAATCTGGGTCTTAAGTAACAATAAGATGATTGAACGCGAAGAACTAAATACATGATGCTGAATGAGTGTCCTTATATATCCAGTCCTTCCCATTCCCGATGGGCTCGGGTCCTATCCTCGATGGGATCCGATCCTATCCTCGAAGGGTCATCCCATTCCCGATGGGATCGTTGCCTTGTTGCCTTGATTAGGTAATTCCTTCCTTGGGTCTTGCCTGGTCTGGACAATCACGTTGTTTCCCTGTTAAGGTAATGTCATGGTGTCTGGCTGTTCTAGCCACGTGACCCAATCCTTGCCTAATCGGTTGGTTGTCATTTTCCTATCCTGGAGTCAGCCCCAGTGGGTCCGTAACATCACCCCCTCCCTTCAAGGTCTTTGTCCCCAAAGACTACTTAAACGCCGTAGTCTCCTTCGGTGAGTGATGTGTCCGTCTTCTCACTTCCTCCTCTCCCCATGTTGCAGCCATGTCGTTAAACTCTGGTGTCCAGGATAAACTTCAAGATCGTATCGCTGCTCAAGGATTTCGTTCTGTGATTCCCTGCGATAATTGTGTGCGCCTTAAGAAATCTTGTATCAAATTTGAGAAGTTGTCGAAGAAGTGTAGCGAGTGTGTCCGTGGTGGTGGAAAATTCAAGTGTGCTATGTCTCGTCCTGCCTATACCGATGCCGAGTGGCGGAAATTGGTGAAGATGCAGCAAGCCATTGCTGATCAGCGAACGAAAGCTTTGGCTCAAGTGATGCGTTTGGAAAAGCAAGAGGCATTACTTCGTGAGCGTGCTGGTGATTTTATTGCGCGTGATTTCAAGAGTGTTGCTGAGCTGGAAGAGCTCGAGCGTCGCGAAGCTGAAGAGCTTGCTCGTATCGAGAAAGAGCGTGTCGATACGGAAAAACAAAATTCTGAGGCAGAGAGTGCTCGTGCCGCGAGCGAGGTTCCTCAATCTGCTGCTGTCAATGATCCTAATAGGATCCTTGCGGCCACGTCAGACGGTCCTAGTCTGACGCAGATGATGGCGTCTGTTGATCCGCTGAGTCCGGTGGACTGGAATAACGTTGATTTCGACGCTTTCTTTCCTTCCGTTGGCGAGGCGTCCTCTTCGCCTTCCGGTAATACTGTTGAACCAGCTGGTGGCAGCCCCTCAAGTTCGAAATAGGTTCCCATGTGTTTTCCGATGTAGGATACCCTTTCCATTTGACTAAGAGCTGTTGCTGATTATTGATCCATTTGTCGTTCAGGATTGCTTCGACTTCAAATTCGTCTTCGCTTTCGTCGTCCGCGAGTTCCACATTTGTTTCGATGGTTGCATTTTCCGGTGCGGGTTCCAATAACGAGATATGAAATGTCGGGTGCATTTTCCTCATGCTTTCTGGTAGCTTCAAGCGATAATTGACTGGTCCAATTTTCTTTTCGATTTTGAATGGTCCCAATTTCAAGTGGTCGAGTTTTGCACTTGGTCGCTTGGTCTTGATGTTTCGTCGTAGGAGATACACTTTCATCCCCTCTTTCAGGTCTGGCCCTTCTCTGTGGGTCCGATCGTAGTAATTTTTCATTCGAATGTTGAAGAATTCGATGTCTTTGGCGATCTGTTGATGGAGTTTCCTGATTCCATCGTTCATTAGTCGTGCTCCTTCGGCGACTGTTTTCTTTCCGATTGATTCTCCAAGCAGTGTTGGATTGTATCCATAAACTGCGTATGCTGGTGATTCGCCTGTCGTCGAGTGGACTGCATTGTTGTATGCGAATTGTGCAATAGCCAATAGTGCTGCCCAGTTGTCCTGGTGGTAATTCACATAGTGGCGTAACCATTGCTCAATTGTCTGGTTCACTCGTTCTGTCTGCCCATTGGTGTGTGGGTGGTATGCTGTTGAGAGCCTGGTCTCAATTCCAATCAAATCCGCTAGTGATTGCCATAGTTTCGATGTAAACAATTTGTCTCTGTCGGATACCATCACCCGTGGTGTTCCGTGGTTGGCAAAGATGTGTCTCACTAGGATGTCTGCCATTTGTTCTGCGTTGATTGTTTCTGTTGTTGGTATCATGTAGGAATATTTCGTGAGTTTGCAGACAACTACCATGATCATGTCGTTTCCTTCCGATTCTGGTAACTTGGTGATGAAATCGATCGTGATGTGTTCGAATGGTTTGTTTGGTACTTCCAATGCTTGTAATTCTCCGTATGGCATGTGTCGTCCAGGTTTGTTTCGTTGGCATGTGTCACATTTTCTGATGTAACTCCTCACTTTTCTGTGCAGATTCGGCCAAAAGTAGTTTCTCGTGATGCTTTCAACTGTTTTCTCAACACCTTGATGTCCTTCCGAAGGCGTATCGTGGTGGTTTCTCATCGTTTCCTGTCTCATGTTTTCAGGAACATATATGAGTCCGTGGATCAAGACTAATTCATCTTTCTGTTGAAGTTTCTCGTTTTCTGTGTCAATGATTCCTTGAATCCTGTCTCGTCTTGTTTCTTCCTTGAGTCGCTGTGTCCATTCGTCGTTGATTTCGCTAGTTGCCGCCAGCGTCTGGTGATTGTGGACAATGTTTCCTTGCTCATCTTGTCTCAAGATGGCTGGTGAAGCTTCTTTCACCCCTAGTTGATAGTCTGGTCGTCGACTGAGTGCATCAGCTTGGCTGTTGGCGGTACCATCACAGTGCTCGATTCTATAATCATATCTGGATAGCTCCTCTGCCCAACGTGCTTGTCGTCGTGTAAGTTCCTTTGTCGTTGTGAAGTATGTCAGATTCTTGTGGTCTGATTTCACCAGAACTTGATGATTTGCTCCCTCAAGATACGGTCTCCATTGCTTGAATGCTGACACTATAGCTAGCAATTCTTTGTCGTGGACGTCGTAGTTGAGTTCTGGAGGTGTCATCTTCCTTGACCAAAATGCAACTGGTCGTAATTTTCCATTTTCGTCGGGTTGCGCGAGCCTTGCTCCAAGCGCATAGTCCGATGCGTCTGTTTCCATAACGTATGGTTTTTCTGGGTCTGTTCGTGCTAGAATGATCCTTTCAACAAATAATTGTTTGATGTTGCTGAAGGCCTTTTCTGCTTCTTCAGTCCATTCGTAGACTTGGTCCTTCTTGGTTAACTGTGTAAGTCCGAATGACTTGTGTGCAAATCCTCCTATCCATCGTCGGTAATAGTTGGCGAGTCCAAGGAACTGCTGCACTTCCTTGACTGTTTTTGGCTGTGGCCATTCGAGGATGCTCCTGATTTTCTCTTCTTCCATGCTGAATCCTTCTTTGGTGATGACATATCCCAAGAAACCTGTTTCCCGCACATGAAATTCACATTTCTTGAGCTTGAGTGTCACTTTAGCCTCCCGAAGCTTCTGAAGTATGAGTTTGTTGTGCTGCATGTGTTCTTCCATCGTCTTGGAGAACACCAAGATATCGTCTAGGTAGACCACAACAAAGAGATCTAAGTATTCTCTGAGCGTGTCCGTGATGAATCTTTGGAATGATGCCGGTGCGTTGGTGAGTCCAAAAGGCATCACTTTGTACTGAAAGTGTCCTAACTCTGTCCTGAAAGCTGTTTTCCATTCGTCGCCTTCCTTGATCCTTAGGCGGTAGTATGCTTCCGTAATGTCGTATTTCGTGAACCATTTTGCTCTGCTCACTGTATCCTGGATGCTTTGGATCAGTGGTAACGGGTGTCTGTCCTTGACAGTGATCTCGTTCAGTTGTCGATAATCGATGCACATTCTCATTTTCTTTGTCGGATCTTCATTTTTCTTTGCAACGAACAGGATCGGATATCCTGCTGGCGATTTCGATGGTTCGATGTATCCTTTCTTCAGATTTTCGTCGATGTATTCTCTCAAGAGTTTCTTCTGAGTTTCGTTCAGTTGGTAGATTGGCATGAACTTAGGTATTCCTCCTTCCTTGAGCTTAATCTCATGGTCGTAGGTCCCATGCTCTGGTAATTTGCCAATTGGTGGTGGCGTGAAAACATCGCCAAACTCTTGGTATTCCGTAGGTATTTGTACCTCTTCCTCTGTCCCACAGAGGGTTTTCGTATCTGCTGCGTGGTCGACTACCACGTACGTGTCGATCTCTTGATCGCTCATTGCGACTTCTTCTGTGACAAATGCGTCCATAGTCATCTTGGTACGCTTGGCCCTGCCTTCCAAAGGGCGAGTACTATGCTTAGGTCCTTCCTTGTGCATGTGCTCTGGTTTATCTGCCTGCCCAGGGCTAGATTCCCGAAATGTGGCGGTTTTCCGTGGCTTATCCGTCGCCTTGCGTGTCGTTCCTTGACATCTGCATCTGTTGAACTGTATTTCGTGTTTCTTCCAGTCAATAGTGGGGTTATGTCGTCGTAACCATGGACTACCCAACACCACATCATAATTTCCGAGTGTTGTGATGTCGAAGTTGTTCATTTCGAAGTGGTTTCCGAGTTCCATTGGTACCCATCCAGTCTCATACTGGATTCCTGTGCCATACACTTGTCCGTCCAATCCTCTGATTGGCTGAGCGTTGGGGTTGGCAAAAGTCGGTACACCGTGAGCGTTTGCCCATCCTTTCGTCATGAAGTTCCCGCTTGCTCCTGAATCGATCATTGCCTTGGCAATCCGTCCCAAAATAATGAGATCAACCTTCAAGTGAGGTCCCCATTGTGTTCCACATAAGTCTTTTGGTTTCGGGATGTGCCCGTAGTGCAAGTGTCGTTCGTCGTGTGGCGTTTTTTCAAATCCTGGTTTCCACTGTGGTGTCCATCTTGACATTGGTTTTTCTGGATCAATTCCACGGTTTACCTTAGCCATGTAATGTGTTCTGCAATTGCTCTCGTAGCAAGCTGCTGGCTGTATTGTCTCATGGTCTGGGTGTTGCATATATCCTTTGCATGCGCACCGTTTCCTATCGCATGGACATGTTCGTGGTTTTTCGTCATACCAGGTTGGTTGTTCTTTCTCTAGAGTGTCGCTGACTCTCTTCCTATCTCTCTGTTCCTTGGAGTAGGGTAACTTGGGGCTTGAAGGTCTTTCTTCGATCTCAAGGTCGTTTCCAGGTTTCGCAAAAAGATCTTCTAGTATCTCCGCATTGGAGTCCTGAGAGTCACTGTAGTCTCCAGGAGTCATATAGGTTGCGTCTTGGGAATTCCTGTCTCGATCTTGTGGGTCATTCGTTTGTTCCCACCATTCCCAATCAATCTCTGGGAATTCGTGTCGCTGATTTTCTTGCAACAGTTCCGAGGTGTCACTCTCCTCGTACGTCTGTGATTTGTTCAGATTTTCTTCCAACAGTTCCGCTTCTTTGGCGTACATCTGTGCTGCTTCGTCATATATTGCATCTCTGGCGCGGTTTTCCTTTTCTTTCAACAGTTCTGCGGCATTGTCCTTCGCATACGTCTGTGATGAGTTTGATTGCGTGTTTCTCGGTCCTAGCCACGTTTTGGCAAATTCTTCTGGGACTTCTTCCCAGGCTTGTTCGTTTGTTGCACACAATTGTCGTCTTTTGGTATCGTTGTAGCCTCCTCGGCTCTCTTCAGTTGCGCTTAGTTGTTGTCGTTGTTGCTTTCTCGGCGAACGGCATTCCTTCGAAAAGTGACCTTCTTTGCCACAATTGAAACATTTGCCTCGCATCTGCCGGTGTTGTTTCTCCTTATGCGGGTTCTCCGCTGCGTCCAGATCCATGGGTTGCGGTCCATATGGATCGGAGTAATTCCTGTTTGGTGCTCGTGGACCTCCCCTGGGCCTCATTCGGCTACCGATGTTGCTTCGTCCTGGATTGCGTCTCCAGTTTTCGACTTCTCGTTTTTCCATTTGTCTCTCGAAATGTCGGTTGTCCATCTTGACAGTAAGTTCGATGAGTTCCCTCATTGTCTCTGGTCGATCCATTTTGGATAATTCGTCTTTGACATGCGACTTCAATCCTTGTGTGTACAGAGGGATCAATGCGTAGTCAGCCCATCCTAAGATGGCTGCGGTTTGGGTGAATTCGGTAGAGTACGCTGCAGTAGACGTAATTTGGTGTATCTTTGTCAGTTTGCGTTCCGCGTTGGCTCGTTCGTTGATTTCCCCAAACATGTCTTGCATGTATTGTTTGAAATTGACGTATCCGGTGAAGATGTTTCGAGTTACTTCCGTCCACTCGTGGGCGGGCTTATCGTAATATTCTCTGACATGGGTCTCCAACCATGCCCAAGCCTGTCCTCGCAAATAGGTGGACACAAAGATCACCTTGCTAGCTTCCGTAGGTAGGTCATTCCCATTGACGTCGATATGCATATCCATTTGCGTGAGGAATCCTCTCAATCTGGATCGGGTGCCGTCGAAGGGTTCAGCCTTAGCGATCTTGACCTTGCTAGAACCAGCGTTGCGTGGGATTGCTCCAAGTTGAGCTCGTGCTTGTTCTTCCCCATCTCTCAGTTCACTAATGGAGGCTTCTTGTCGTCGTAGTTGTTTGATAAGTTCGGCCACTTGTTCCTTTAAGACGTCGACTTCGTCTTCTTCCTCAGGTGGTGCAGGTCTGGATTGAGACTGAGGCGGAACAGGTGCCTTGGCTTTGTTGTTACTGCTTGAGGTAGACATGTTGACACTCTAGTCAAGTTGTTGTTGTCAAGTCAGGGCGTCAATGCTTCGTTCGTTGTTATGTTATCTCGAAAAAGGCGTTCAATGTGTCACGCACTGCTTATCAGGCACTGTGAGTTTTGTCCTCAAAGGGTAATACTTCTCTTGGATACTCGTCACCCCAAGGTTGTCTCGTCACTCTGTTGTAATGCCTACCGATCACACACGGCAACAGGCCTTATATACTCAAGTCCTTAGAGGTCTTGCTTAGTAAAGGAGGTGCTGAATAGAGTAGCGCCGGCGAGGTCAGGTTCTTATGGATCTCCCCTCGTCGTTAAGGTGATTCGTCAGATAATAAACAAGAACAGTTTGTCGTATTCCAATCTGGGTCTTAAGTAACAATAAGATGATTGAACGCGAAGAACTAAATACATGATGCTGAATGAGTGTCCTTATATATCCAGTCCTTCCCATTCCCGATGGGCTCGGGTCCTATCCTCGATGGGATCCGATCCTATCCTCGAAGGGTCATCCCATTCCCGATGGGATCGTTGCCTTGTTGCCTTGATTAGGTAATTCCTTCCTTGGGTCTTGCCTGGTCTGGACAATCACGTTGTTTCCCTGTTAAGGTAATGTCATGGTGTCTGGCTGTTCTAGCCACGTGACCCAATCCTTGCCTAATCGGTTGGTTGTCATTTTCCTATCCTGGAGTCAGCCCCAGTGGGTCCGTAACAAGTACTAGTAAGATTAGGTTCTTATAGATCTCTCCTTGTTATTAAAATGGATTCATTAGATAAATAATAAGAATAATTATTGTATTCTAATCTAGTTCTTAAGTAATAATAGTAAGATAAGAAATTGAATATGAAGAACTAAATATTGTTATGGAATATGAATAGGTAACCATATCCTGAACCAATAAGGATGCTCCTAGGAGTAGGAAAAGGAAGAGTAAAGTTCCTAAGAGTAATTATATAATACTTCTAGGAATAATTTATAACTAATAATTTGGGTAGACATGGGAGGTTATGTAAAATCATTGGATCCTAGGAGTACTTAGTGATCAGAGTCCTGATTGGACCCACTACTAGAACTTATTTAGTATATATGCAGATTTATAAACTAGTGAAGTTATAGTATTATATAATGACTTATTAGGTAATGAGTTAAACTTACTAGGTAATAAGTTCTGGACTCATTGGGTAATGAGTAAAGGATAGATATATAAGGATACTTATTTACTACTATATATTTAGTTCTTTGTGTTCAATTCTTATCTTACTATTATTATTTAAGAATTAGATTGGAATATGACAATTGTTCTTATTATTTATCTAATAAATTCACCTTAATAACAGGGGGAGATCCATAAGAATCTGATCTTATTAGTACTACTCTATTTAGTACTTCCTTTACTAAGTAAGATCTCTAGATACTTAAATAACTAAGACCTGTTGCTATATATGATTAGTAGGTATTATAAGATAGTAATAAGATAGTCTTGGGGTAAAGAGTATTCTAGAGAAGTATTATCTTTATAGACTAACTTACTATGACTAATAAGTAGTGTATAATATATTAAATACTATTTCAAGATAATATAATAATAAATAAAGTATTAATACCCTGACTTAATAATAATAACTTGACTATAGTATTAACATATCTATCTTAAGTAGTAACAATAAAGCTAAGATACCTATTCTACCTTAATTATAATTCTGACCAATATTACCTAAGGAAGAAAATGAGGTTAATGTCTTAAAGGAATAAGTGATCAAACTTATTAAATAACTATAATAACAAGAAGCCTCTATTAGTAAACTTAGAGATAGAGAAGAATAAACACAAGCTTAACTTGAAGTAATTCTATATAATACTGGTTCTAGTAAGGTTAAAATTACTAAGACTAAACTCTTTGACAGTATATAATCCAGACTAAGAGGATTTCTTATATAGATGGATATATATATTAATGTTAACAGAAATGACTTATCTATGGAAGCCAGTAAGGTGATCTTTGTATCTACCTATTTATAAGGATAAGTGTGAGTATAGCTAGAGACCTATGTTAGAGAATACTATAATAAACCCACCCATGAGTAGACAGAAGTAATATGAAATATCTTTACTGGATATATTAATTTCAAGTAGTATATGTAAGATATGTTTGGGGAAATTAATAAATAAGCTAATGTGGAATGTAAATTGATAAAGATATATTAAATTATGTCTACTATAGTATACTCTACTGAATTCACTTAAACTATAGCTATCTTGAGATGGGCTGACTATACATTAATCTCTCTGTATACATAAGGATTAAAGTCATATGTCAAGAACAAATTATCTAAGATGGATTAACTAGAAATAATGAGAGAGCTTATCAAACTTACTATTAAAATAGACAACTAATATTTTGAGAGACAAATGGAGAAACAGAAAGTTGAGAACTGGAAATACAATTTAGGATAAAGTAATATTAGTAGCCAAATGAGACTCAGAGGAGGTTCTTAAGCACTAAATAGGAACTACTCTGATCTATATGGACTATAACTAATGAATCTGGACACAGTGGAAAACCCGTATAAGGAAAAACAATATTAGTAGATGTGAGATAAATGTTTTAACTATAGTAAGAAAGATTACTTTTTGAGAGAATGCTGTTTACTGAGAAAATAATAATAACAATAGCTAAGTATAACTAAAGAAAGCTGAGGAGACTATAATAATACTAAGAAATAACAATTATATATAACAAATAAGAAAGCCTAGGAAGGAACTCTAGAAGAATTTATTAGTATATGACTAGGATTATAAAGTATATAATAAAACTTATTATAGATATATATAAAGGAATATGCTATGAAACTATTAAAAGAAAATAATTATACAAATAATATTATATAGTACTAAGAAAATAATAAAGAACCCTATATATAGGGATAGTTAGTAATAAAGCTATAGAAGAAAGTACAGATATATATAAGGGACAATATTATAGAACTATTGAAAGAAAAAGAAACTGAAAACCGTATTCAAGATATAATGTATAATAAAGCAGTATAGATATATGTCAGAGAAGTAGAACTATTAGAAAAAAATTTAAAAGAACTACAGATATATAAGGAGAGTGACACCTTAGAACTATTGTAAGAAAACTAGTGATACAAATTCCTAGAAATTAATTGGGAATAATGGGATCAGATAAATGACCCATAGGATTAAGATAGGAATTCTAAAGATATAATGACTCTTAGAGACTATAGTAACTCTTAGGACTCTAATATGGAGATACTAGAAGCTCTATTTATAAAACCTAGAAATAACCTTAAGATTAACAAAAGACCTTTAAGCCCTAAGCTATTTTATTTTAAGGAATAGAGAAATAAGAAGAGAGTTAATAATATTCTAAAAGAACAATTAACCTAATATAATGAAAAACTATTAATATGTCTATATAATAACAGATAGTATATATATAAGGGATATATGTAATATCCAGACTATAAAATGCTATAACTAGTAGTTTACTATAAACCTAACTATAAAGCACATTATATAGCAAAAATCAATCTTAACTTGAACTCAGAGAAACTAAGAAGGCTAAAGACACTAAAATGGAAACTAGGATTTAAAGAAATGCCATATAATAAACAATACTTATACTATAGATATATTCTGAAACTAAAAAACCTATATAGAATACAATAGAGACCTCATTTAAAGATTAACCTTATTATTTTGGGATAAATCACCAAGGCAATAATCAATTCAGAAGTAAGTGGAAACTTTATAATGAAAGAATGGGTAAACACTTATAGTATACTAACTTTTACTAATCCCAATACTCAATTAATTAGAGGATTGAATGGATAAGTATATAGTATAGGAATTTAGTACAAGACTAGATAGATACTAATGGAATTCGGAAACTACTTTGAAATAAATAACTTTGACATTATAATACTTAGAAACTATGATGTGATATTGGGTAGTCTATGGTTATGACAATATAACTCTATTATTAATTAGAAGAAATATAAAATACAGTTTAATAGGTATAGATATTAAGAAATAATATATAAGATAACAGATAAGCTAAGAAAAACCACTATATTTTAGGAATCTAGTCCTAGGTAGGTAGATACACTAGAGTATATATATGAGGAAGAGCCTAAGTATAGTACTTACCCTTTAGAAGGTAGGGCTAAGTATACTAAAATAACTATAAATATATTTATTACAAAAGAAATCGCAATAAGTAATTAAGAGATTGATATATATATAGTAGTCGACTATATAGTAGATATAAAAACCCTCTATGGGATAGAGGAAGAGATATAGATATCTATGAAATATTAAGAGTTTAGTAATATTTTTACACTATTACTAATTAGTAAGTTACTAGAATATAGAACTTATAACCATGAGATTAAACTTAAGAAAGGAGGAATACTAAAGTTCATGTTAATCTATTAGTTAAATAAAACTCAGAAGAAACTCTTAAAGGAATACATTAACGAAAACCTAAAGAAAAAATATATTGAACTATTGAAATTGCTAGTAGGATATCTGATCCTATTTGTGATAAAGAAAAATAAAGATCCAATAAAGAAAATAAGGATGTATATTAATTACCAATAACTAAATAAGATTACTATTAAGAATAGATATCTGTTACTACTAATCTAAAGTATTTAGAATATAGTAAGTAAGGTAAAATGGTTTACAAAATATAATATTATGGAAGTATATTACCACCTTAGGATTAAGAAAAGTAATAAATGGAAAATAGCTTTCAGAACAGAGTTAGGATACTTTCAGTATAAAGTAATATCTTTTGGACTTATTAATGTACTAGTATTGTTTTAAAGATTTATTATAGATATACTTAGGGAATACTTAAATCTCTTTGTTATGGTCTATCTGGATAATATCTTAGTATTTTCCAAAATAATAGAAGAATATGTGTAATATAACAAACTTATACTTTAAAAGCTTTGAGAGGCTAGAGTAACACTTAAGCTTAAGAAATGTGAATTTCATATATAAGAAATAGACTTCTTGGAATATGTGATTACTAAGGAAGGATTTAGTATAAAAGAAGAAAAAGTTAGAAGTATTATTAAATAGTTAATATTGAAGATAGTTAAGGAAGTATAATAATTCCTTAGACTTACTAATTACTACTGATAATGAATAGGAGGATTTTTAGGAAAAGCTAATGAGATGATAAAATTGACTAAAAAGGATTAACTATGGGAATGGAATAATAAGGTAGAAGAATTATTTAGTAAGATCAAACAGTTATTCATTAAACAGACTATTCTAGTACAAATAGATCCAGAGAAACTATATATTATGGAAATAAATATATTAGATTATATACTTGGAGTAAGGCTTATATAATCTAATGAAAATGGAAAACTATGACTAGTTACATTTTGGTTATAAAAGATAATATCTTTAGAACTCAATTACAATATCTATAATAAAGAACTATTAGCTATAATATTAGCATTTAAGTAATGGAGACTGTATCTTGAAGGAGTAAACCATTAAGTTCTAGTGAAATTAGATTATAAGAATCTAATATACTTTATAATAATAAAGGAACTTATATAATAATAAGTATAATAAATAGAGGAACTATTCAGATATAATTATAGAATTAAATACTATAATGGGACTATTAATAGTTAAGCAGATGTACTTAGTCAATAACCAGACTATTAATTAGGAGTAAAAGAAGTATTACTAACTATCTTAAAATAAGATAAAGAAGGGAATATTGTCTATAATTACTAAGTATTAGTAGTAACTAGTGAAATTAATAATAAATGGATATAATAACTTAAGGAAGAAATAAAGAATAATTGGATTTAAAGAATTATTAATATGAATAATAAAAAACTTTAATAATAAGATGGATTAGTCTTGATCTATAGATTCATTTACATTTTAGAATAAATGAGATAAGAAGTAATGAAAAACTACTATAATATACTATTAGAAGAATATTAAGATATAGAAAAAATAGTTAAAAGCATTATTAGGAATTACTTTTAGCTAAACTTATATAGAAAAGTAAGGAGTTACATTAGAAAATGTGATATATACTAATGAAATAAACCTGGATAATATATACTATATAGAGAATTATAAGTATTGGGAGTACCAGATAAACTATTTAAATATATTATAATTAATTTTATTACTAAGCTACCTGAATTAGAAGGAAATAATATGATTATAGTAGTTATTTATAAACTTACTAAATACTTCTATATAATACTAATAATAGAGAAAATCAATATGGAAGATATGGTAGATATCCTAGTAAGATATGTTTTTACTAATTATAGAATACTATGAGTAATAGTATCTAATAGAGATAAATTGTTTATATTGAGACTATGGTAATTATTAGTGGATTTAATTGGAATTGAGATTAGGCTCTTAATAGTATATTATCTATATACTAATGGATAAATGGAATAAGTAAATCAAACTATTGAACAATAGTTATACTATTATGTGAATTATCACTAGGATAACTGGATAGTACTATTGGCTATTATATAATTTATATATAATAATATAGTTTACTCAATAATAGGTGAATTACTAATATATGTAGTTTATAGATATAATCTAATACTACTAGGAGAAATAATTGGAAAAAAAACAGTTGCTAAAGGAGTATAATTGATGAATAAAGGGATTAGGAAACTATACTAATAGATTGCCAGAGATATTGAATTCTTTAACATTTGAATGAAAATTTACTATGATTATACCTACTAGGAGGGACTAGATCTAAAAGAGGGGATAAAAGTATATCTCCTATGACAAAATATTAAAACTAAGTAACTAAGTATGAAGCTCAATTACTTGAAATTAGGACTATTCAGAATCAAAAAGAAAATTGGACTAGTTAATTATTACTTGAAGCTATTAGAAAGTATAAAAAAAATACATTTGATATTTTATATTTTGTTACTAGAACCTGTACTAGAAAAAGCAATTATTGAAATAAATGTAGAACTTGTGGATAATAAAAGTAAAGATGAATATAAAGTTAAAGTAATTCTAAATGATAAATAGATGGATAATTAGTAATAACTCTTAATTAAATGGAAAGGATATTCTATATTGGAAAATATATAGGAACCTATTTTAAACCTAAGGGGTTACTACTAGTTGGTTTAATAGTATTACTGGAAGATAAAGAAGATACCTTAGTAGTAGAAGGAAAGAAAGTATTAAAATTAATATTATCCCAGTCTACTAGACTTAATAGGTTGACAGACACTATTATCTGTATTAGACTAGAACTGTTTGATATAACTATAAGAATCCTATTGGGATTATTAATAGTAGTAGAATGAGGAACCTTACTTGTAGTATAAGTACTTTCTGCCTTAGATTTTTGTTTTTCTGTATTAATATGCTCTTTCTTAATATGAGTAAATTCTTTAACTTTATAATACTTAAGCTCTTTTAGCTTAGTAATTTCTTTATAATTATATATAATAAAATTACTAGTATATTTTCATAATAACTATTTTTGTTTTCTTAGATATATTAATTTTACCAGTATCTGTTCTTATTTAGTGAGAATATACTCCTTCTTAGCCTCTAGAGAATTTTGAGATTTCACTAGATAATACTATTTGGTATTAGTGAAAGTGGGATTTAATATTATATACTTTATATTTCTATTATCTTTAATATAGTTGCTATAATGGTTGGAATAATTGGTGTGGATACAAATATGATTTAGGTAAATATAATAATTGTAAGGGATAATGGAATAGTAACCCTCTTCTTTAATATGAGTACTTAGTTTGTTTTTTTAAATAGATAAGTTAGAAGATATAATAACTATATAGGGAGATAAAGGAAATGGAAATGGACTTATTAACAAATATAGAGAGACAGCCTATTTATATATTGGAATAATATATGCTAAAGAGAGGGGATAATGTTATGGAATATGAATAGGTAACTATGTCCTGAACTAATAAGGATGTTCCTAGGAGTAGGAAAAGGAAGAGTAAAGTTTCTAAGAGTAATTATATAATGCTCCTAGGAACAATTTATAACTAATAATTTAGATAAATATAGGAGGTTATGTGAAATTATTAGATTCTAAAAGTATTTAGTGATTAGAGCCCTGATTGGATCTACTGTTAGAACTTATTTAGTATATATATAGATTTATAAATCAGTGAAGTTGTGGTATTATATAATAACTTATTAGGTGATAAGTTGAACTTACTAGGTAATGAGTCCTAGACTTATTGGGTAATGAGTAAAGAATAGATATATAAGGACACTCATTTATTACTATGTATTTAGTTCTTTGTATTCAATTCTTATCTTACTATTGTTACTTAAGAACTAGATTAGAATACAATAATTATTCTTATTATTTATCTGATAAATCCACCTTAATAATAGGGAGAGATCCATAAGAACTTGATCTTATTGGTGCTACTCTATTCAGTACCTCCTTTACTAAGTAAGACTTTTAGGTACTTGAGTGACTAAGACCTGTTACTATGTGTAATTGGTAGGCATTACAAGATAGTGACAAGACAGCCTTGGGGTAAAGAGTATCCTAGAGAAGTATTACCTTTGTAGACCAACTTACTGTGACTGATAAGCAGTGTGTAATAAATATATAGTAGTAAATAAATATTCTTATATATCTATCCTTTACTCATTACTCAATGAGTCTAAGACTTATTATCTAGTAAGTTTAACTTATTACCTAATGAGTTATTATATAATACTATAACTTTACTAGTTTATAGATCTATATATATACTAGATAAGTTCTAATAATAGGTCTAATCAGAGTCCTAATTACTGAGTGCTCTCAGAATCCAATAATTTTACATAATCTCCCATATCTATTCAAATTATTAGTTGTAAATCATTCCTAGGAGCATTATGTATTTACTCTTAGGAACTTTACTCTTCCCTTTCCTACTCCTAGGAGCATCCTTATTAGTTTAGGACACAGTTGTCTGTTCATGTTCCATAACATATAGGTATTAGACTTTCTTAAAGATTAGGTCTCTCTAATCTCTAAAGTATGGAGTATTAGTAGTTATTTCTAATTAGATATTATTAGATTTCATTTAATATTAGCTAATAATAACTAGTTAGACTATTTCTTTTATAATAATATATTATTAGTATTTAAATAGTCAACTACCTATTATAAAGATAAGATAAATCAACTTAGTAAAAGGAGTTTCTGGGGTTCTATTCTATATTCTATTTTATATAGGAATTTAAATCTAGTAGTACTTGACTAGCCACTTTCTTTCTAGTTTTATAACTAGATTTTCTTAAATTAAGATATTTATATTTACTCTACTATTAAAAAGAATTATAATTGAGAATATAGTTGAATTTACTATTAAAACTATTAGATATAAAAATATAAAATCTGTGGAATTCTATATTTAAATACTATTCTTATTTAAATCTTTTTATAGTAAACTATCTAAGTAGGAGACTTTACTCAGACCTACTAGTTTTTCAAATCTGATTTAGAAAGAATTTCAGTTACTTTAGGAATTTCTTTAGTTTTTTGTTCCTAGATTTAGACTTAAGTTAATATCTTAGACTTAGGGTATATAATAGTAAGATACTCTAACTCCTTATAGTTATAGTAATAGTCTTCTATTCAAAGTTAAGTTCTTTTAGCTAAGAACTGAGTCTAGGGTTTTAGAGTATTTATAATAGAGATAGATAATTAGAACTTTAATTTCTACTTAACCTTAGACTTAATCTTAGTATTAGTCTTTAGAGTAAAACTAAAACTGGGGAGAGAGAATTGAGTCTTATTAGTAGATTTAGAAATAATATCTACCTATACTAATACTAGTCTCTTAAACTAGATAAAGAAAACTATAGGATTACACTTAGCTATCTCTATATAGTACTAGACCTAATAAGATAATTTTAGTTATATTTTATTCTTCTAGGATTTAGTAAGTAGATAAGATTTATTAGTTAGATACTAGAATAAAGATATAAAGTCTTAATACTTAGAGATATTCTCCTACTAGAGTACCTGGAACTTATATTAGTACTTAGTAATCTAATTTATATCTTTAAACTAACTTTAGAGGAAATAAAAGACCTTATTAACTATAATAAATATATCTAAATAATCTTCTTAGAGGTAAGGGGATAATATTATAAAGATATACTCTATAATATATATTATAATATAATAGATCTTCTACTCTATTATTAAAAAGTAATTACTATTAGACCTTAGCTTTTAGTATATTATCTATTTCTAGTAGTAATATAAAGAGTTCTTACTATTAGTAAGCTTCTCTGAATCAGGTAATTTAACTAATTAACCCTAGTTAGGTATTAAGATAGATATGGAACTTTACTACCCATTTATTGTAAATAGATAGTTAACTTATATTCAGAAGATAATAATCTTATTATTAGTCTCCCCTTAAGTTTATTCTAGGACAATATATTATAGCTATTAGTCCTATTAGAACTCATATTATTAGTAAAATAGCTTAAATTCTTCTTTGAGTTTATATATATAATCAAATATAACCTAAGGACCTTAGTTTAAGCTAGGGAAAAGAGTTGAATAGTATATACTACTACAAATTAGGCTAGGGATTACTATTATACTTAGTGTACCCTTAATAGTCTTATAGACTGCTTTATTACTAACTAAGCCTTACTCAGCCTCTATAGTTACTTATATAGTATTATCCTCCAAAGAATGTATTACCTGTAAGCAAAGTTTTTAAGTTAGTTATATATTAATGTATTCATAAGTGTAGTAAAAGGCTCACTCACCTACTCATATTAAAAAGGAAAAGAGGAAGTTTAGAATTATGTAATATATGGAAAGAACCAGAGCTGAAAAGCATGTCCAATGTGGAATTCTAAACTTAAGAAAAGAAGAAGAAGAAGAAGAGGAACCTCCACAGATTTCTAATACACAAGATAGACTGTACCCACAGAGCCGCCTACGTCACCGCCCAGTTTCCGGCTGGAAAACCCAGAGCGTACACACTACGATGTGGTTTCTCACATATAATAGCCCTGTTCTCCATACCCTGTGGCCGTATGTACAAGACACAATGGGAATATTGTACATATAGGAATAAATAAACAACTTTCATTCTCTCCAATAAACTATGTCTTACCCTCAAACCTGCCAATGCGACAGATTACAGACCAATGGCGAGTAGTAACCTGAGATCAATACGGTACCTTTTGAAGGCCTTTTGAAGTATACCACTCTCAGGAATCCTAGGATGTTTCTTTCACCTGGTAGAGCCAAGCAGCCGTTCTTGCTGGGTCATATTTAGAATACGCTTTTCCAGATGCTGAAGGTATAAAATAGCTTCTCATGGGCGAGACATTCTCCCAATATGCAGTTGGGACTATCTATGGGTCAATAATTCATCTAAAATACCCATTCTGCCTCAATCAGCCGGTCTGAGATGATACAAATTAACACCTTACATCGCGTTCGTGCGTTAGTCTGTCATGCTGACTAACAACGAAAGATAGTAGTTCCCAGACCACAGGGATGCGAGTGCTTATTTTTGTAGCTTTTTCCGACGCAGGCTGTGTTTTAGTCTCTGCAGCCTTCTGCAGATCTCATCGGTAAGGCTCCGAGGTAGTGGGCAGCCGGAATATGAGAGAAGTTTCATGCTATGTTTGATCATCGGCTGTATAGTGGAAAGGTGTCAGCATCTGGGATACAGATAATCATTGAAAAGAGATCATTTCGTCGTTAGAGAGATGTATTGGTTTGCACGTTATCCGTGTAAGGCAATGCTATGTATTGTCTGTGGTTACTAGAGGGGCATCCGCCCGAGCTCTACCTTGGTCACAACCTAGGTTCAAGAAAATAAAGAAGACCGTTTGAGTGGACTCTAGTTTCATTGAATGGGAGAGCTCCTTTTGAGAAAACGCCTATGTGGAGCAGATATGACGCTCTTTACTAATACCTACAGTAGGTACACGGTCGCCCTGTTGATCGGCTCCTCGCAAGCTACTTCCATGTGACGTCATGTCCGTCGAAGTGAATCACATTCAGTGTAGTCAATGGTGTCCGATTTTGGTATGAAGCTCAAATATGGCTATGGCGGTTTAGATTACTGTTATCCAGGCACTCGCTGTGTGTACATAGATTCATGGATGGAGAGAAAGCTTCCAATTGGCCGGAATGCAGGGATCTAAGCTGTTTGCAGTAAACATTTCCGGGAATATACTTCATTGTCCCAACGCAAAAGGACTCCCCCTCGCGGTCCCTATTTCAAGGCAAGAGGCAAGATAGAATAATGATAAGGAACTAGACACTAAGACACAAAAAGAATTAGTCGAGAGGTCTGAGTCAAGCATACTCACCCTGATTAAAAATCAACAACCATGATCGGATTTAAAAGCAGAGCTTATCGCCGGCCACGTGATCAGCAGAGCCGCCCAGCTGGGCAGTTCCTGCAAGCGTCCGCGGGGAAGTCGCACGGAGAGCTCTACATCGCACTTTTGTCAACTGACTTTGTACATCAATCTGACAGTTTTCGAACTTTCCATTGGCCACTGTCCGCGATAAGTCCTGGGAGGACAAGCTCCCTCACTCCACTTTTTGCGGTCCCTTGTTGCGGTAAGCGGCCCCGGCGGACCAATCCGACTCGGATTTAATGGCGATGGTTCTGGAGCCTTTTACTAAGCATCCCGAGCTCCAGGTCAAGTCTCCGACACCGTCTTTCTTTTTCTCATGGGATCCTGCACTTTTGTTGCTTGACAACACGATGGACGGTTCACAGGTGGTTCTGGGCGGCACCAGTCCTGGTGGCTCCCAGTCGCATCTGGTCTCCGCCCTCAAGCACCGCCAGTCCTTCTGTCGCGACTCAGAGGGCTGGGGCCCTTTTGGTCCTACAGGCTTTCACTTGACCCCATGTTTTCAAGATGCCGTGATCGCTGCGATTGCAGTCTGGGGAACTCTGGCCGGCGCGGGCGCGCTTTGGATGTTGCTGAACAAGCGAATCCCGCAGCCCGTGGCCAAGAACTGGCACTTTTATCTGAAGCTGGTTTGTCGCTTTTCCACCCAAATGTTTGGAACTTCATGGTCAACTAACCCGCTGTGATGTGAATAGGTTGTCCTCGGCTCTCTGATTTTCGTCACTACCTTCCAAGCAGCGCTGCAAGCTGAGACGCACCCCAAGAGGTTCTGGGCGAATTTCCAGTTCTGGTCTACGATAACGACTGCCGTTTCCCTCGGAGTCATTTACGCCGTGCAGCATTATGAACATTGGCGAAGCAGACAGCCCAATGGTGTCGTTTTGTTCTATTGGATGTTCTTTGTTATCGCTTACGGCGTCAAGTTGCAGTCACTTGTGGCCCGACAGGACTACATAACCAATCTCGCATATTTCATTTGTATCAATGTGAGCCTCGCGCTGGCTGTACTGGAATTTGTCCTGGAATACCTCGTACCGAAGAAGCAGAGCGCTTATGATGCACTGGGCGATGAAGATGAATGCCCGTACAACTATGCGGACATCTTCTCAGTTCTAACTTTCAGCTGGATGACGCCCATGATGAAATTTGGCTATAGCAATTATCTTACCCAAGACGATTTATGGAACCTGCGTCGTCGCGATACTACCAGTGATACCCTGGATCATCTGAATGCCTCCTGGGGCGAGGAACTGACGAAGAAAAAGCCATCTCTTTGGATTGCTCTTTTCAAGGCCTTCGGAGGTCCCTACCTTCGTGGGGCCATCATCAAGTCCGGAAGTGACATTCTGGCTTTTGTGCAACCGCAGCTCCTGCGATACTTGATCTCATTTATCGACTCATACAGAACATCCGAGCCCCAACCTGTCATTCGTGGCGTGTTTATCGCACTTGGAATGTTCCTGACATCAATTTGTCAGACAAGCTGTCTTCACCAGTACTTCCAGCGAGCCTTTGATACTGGTATGCGCGTCAAGGCATCACTGACTGCTATGATCTACTCAAAGTCCCTTCGTCTTTCCAGCGAGGGTCGTTCCTCAAAGACCACCGGAGACATCGTCAACCACATGGCTGTTGATCAACAGCGCCTGACAGATTTGACCCAGTTTGGTACCCAATTGATATCTGCCCCGTTCCAGATCACGCTCTGCATGATCTCACTCTACGAATTATTGGGCCCCAGTATGTTTGCTGGTGTAGCTGTCATGCTTCTTATGATCCCAGTCAATGGTTTCATTGCCCGCATGATGAAAAAACTCCAAGTCACCCAGATGCACAATAAGGATTCAAGAACTCGTCTCATGACTGAAATTCTGAACAACATGAAGAGCATCAAGCTTTATGCCTGGAACACAGCATTTATGAACAAGCTTAGCCACATCAGAAATGACTTGGAATTGAACACTCTGCGTAAAATTGGTGCTACCCAGTCCGTTGCCAATTTCACCTGGCAGTCAACTCCTTTCCTTGTCTCTTGCTCAACCTTCATTGTCTTCGTGCTGACCAGCAAGATACCTTTGACCACCGAGATTGTGTTCCCTGCCTTGACTCTCTTCAACTTGCTCAGTTTCCCGCTCTCAATTCTGCCAACCGTGATCACTTCTATCATTGAGTCATCTGTTGCGGTGAACCGATTGACAGATTTCTTCACAGCCGAGGAATTGCAAACCGAAGCTGTTCAGTTCGAACCTCCCGTCGAGCACACGGGAGACGAATCTGTTCGCGTTCGCGACGCCTCCTTCACCTGGAACCGCTATTCTGGAGTCCCCGTCCTTGAGAAAATCGATCTCAGCGCACGTAAAGGTGAGCTGAGCTGTATTGTTGGCCGTGTTGGTGCTGGAAAGTCTTCTCTTCTCCAGTCAATTCTTGGCGAGTTATGGAAGGAGCATGGCGAGGTGACCGTCCGGGGCCGCATTGCATATGTGGCACAGGCACCCTGGGTTATGAATGCAAGCGTCCGTGAGAACATCGTGTTTGGTCATCGCTGGGATCCAGAGTTCTACGAGCTTACTGTCGAGGCGTGTGCCCTACTTGACGACTTCAAGCAACTGCCTGATGGTGATCAAACCGAAGTCGGCGAGCGAGGAATCTCTCTCTCTGGTGGACAGAAGGCCCGTTTGACCCTTGCTCGTGCCGTTTACGCCCGGGCTGATATTTATCTTCTCGATGATATCCTCTCAGCTGTCGACCAGCACGTTGGTCGCCACATTATCAACAAGGTTCTCGGAAAGTCTGGAATTCTTAGCGGCAAGACCAGAATTCTCGCCACCAATGCGATCACTGTTCTCAAGGAAGCCGACTTCATCGGATTGTTGCGCGACAAGACCTTCATTGAGAAGGGAACATATGAGCAACTCATGGCTATGAAGGGTGAAATCGCCTCCTTGATCCGCAACCATCTGGCTGATTCAGATGATGAACGTTCTCCTATCACTTCTGACGATGACCATCAAAGCTCTGACGACACAGCGGCCGTTGAAGATGATGAGGATACGGATGACAGTGAAGATGTCGAGGAGCCTGGCTCTCTTGTTCCTATCAAGCGTGCGAATAATCCTAGGCGACGAACAAGCCATGCAACTCTGCGTAGAGCCAGTACTGCGACATGGCAGGGTCCTCGCCGCAAGATGGCTGATGAGGAGAATGGCCTCAAAACTAAGCAAACTCAGGAGACATCTCAGCAGGGCAAGGTCAAATGGAGTGTCTATGGAGAATATGCCAAGGAGAGCAACATCACTGCCGTCGTGTTCTACATGCTTGCTCTTGTTGCCTCTCAAGCAGCGCAGCTGTTCGGCAATTTCTGGTTGAAAAATTGGACCGAAGCCAACGAAGCAAGCGGCAGCAATGAAAGCGTCGGCTTGTTTATTGGTGTATACTTTGGTTTCGGCATAGGCTCCTCTTTCCTGGTGATTATCCAGAACTTGATTCTCTGGATTTTCTGCTCCATCGAAGCTTCTCGTAAGCTACATGAACGTATGGCCTTCGCTATCTTCCGCTCACCGATGACTTTCTTCGAGACCACTCCATCTGGACGTATCCTCAATCGATTCTCGAGTGATATTTACCGTGTTGATGAAGTTCTCGCGCGTGTCTTTAACATGCTTTTCACCAACACCGGCCGCGCGTTGTTCACCATGATCGTCATTTCAGCCTCCACTCCCGCTTTCCTGATCTTGGTCATTCCACTCAGCTATATTTACCTCAGCTACCAGAAGTACTACCTGAGAAGCTCTCGCGAGCTTAAGCGTCTGGACAGCGTGACCCGCAGCCCAATCTATGCCCATTTCCAAGAGTCCTTGGGCGGTATCTCGACCATTCGAGCCTACAAGAAACAAGACCGCTTTGCTCTTGACAATGAATATCGCATGGATGCAAACCTGCGTGCCTACTTCCCCTCCATCTGTGCCAACCGTTGGCTTGCCGTCCGACTAGAGTTTATCGGGTCGCTCATCATTCTCGCCTCCGCAGGTCTTGCCATCACCTCTGTTGCAACTGGCAGCGGTCTCTCCGCTGGAATGGTCGGTTTGGCCATGTCTTACGCCTTGCAGATCACCAACTCTCTCAACTGGATTGTGCGCCAGACTGTGGAAGTCGAGACCAACATTGTCTCCGTCGAGCGTGTTCTGGAGTACGCCAACCTTCCCAGCGAGGCACCGGAGGTCATCTTCAAGAGCCGACCTACCGCAGGCTGGCCTGGCCAGGGTGCTGTCGCATTCAATAACTATAGCACCCGCTACCGTGAGGGCCTTGACTTGGTACTGAAGGACATCAACCTTGAGTTCAAGCCTCATGAGAAGATCGGTGTTGTTGGACGTACTGGCGCCGGAAAGAGTTCACTAACATTGGCTCTCTTCCGTATTATAGAGCCCGTCAATGGGCAGATCAGGTATGAAGCTAGATGAAGTATATGCGATATGAAAGTTTACTGACTTGCTGCAGTATTGACAACCTTGACGTATCGAAGATTGGAGTTTCTGATCTTCGCGGTCGCCTTGCTATCATCCCTCAAGATCCTGCCATGTTTGAAGGAACATTGCGCGACAATTTAGATCCACGACACGTTCATGACGATACTGCGCTATGGAGCGCTCTTGGTACGATACTTCCATGACATTCTAATAATTCCTCGCCAACTGATTTCTATAGATAATGCCCGATTGAAGGACCACGTCGCTCAAATGGAAGGCCAACTTGATGCCCAAATCCAAGAAGGAGGTGCGTCTTCCGCTATCTTCCAAAGCATTCCGAAAAATTAAGCTAACCTGAGGCTTTTAGGCTCCAATCTAAGCCAGGGACAACGCCAGCTGGTCTCTCTTGCACGGGCCCTCCTTACACCCAGCAATATCCTTGTTCTGGACGAAGCTACTGTATGTTCATTCATGCCCATCGTTTCCAGTTGCAACACTAACAGAAACACAGGCCGCCGTCGATGTGGAGACAGATGCACTCCTCCAGCGAACGTTACGCAGCAGTGCCTTCCAAGATCGTACAATTATCACGATCGCGCATCGCATCAACACCATCATCGATTCAGATCGAATTGTGGTTCTCGACAAGGGCCGTGTGGCGGAGTTTGACACCCCCGCAGAGCTCATCAAGCGAGGCGGTAAATTCTACGAGCTTGCCAAGGAAGCTAATTTGCTGGATGGCGATACCCTCTCCAAGTCGGCGCCAGTAGCGTAAAGGTCTTTGCTGCCAAAATCCGGATGGGAATGACAAGGCTGGGGCAGGGCCCAGCCAGGGCTTTCCATCCGCACTGCAGGGCGTCAAGCCTCCGCCGCTGTGAGTGGCCCGGGGAAACCGGGCTCTGGGCCCATCAGGGCCGATCGCTTTGAGAGCCCGGTTGCTGATTGATCGATTCCCTCCCCACTTGCATGGATCATGCTTCTTGCGCGATCCTGACCGTTCAAAAGCGCACCGATGTGGTTTTGGTGTGGCGTCAGTGTCTGTGCGGAAAGGCATCTTCCCTGTATATTTGAGGAAAACTTTTTTGGGCTCAACGCAACAAGATCCTCTCGATCCACACGGAAGAAAAGTTCAATGGGGATTAGAAAAGTTTTCCTTATACATTTCCGAAAATCTTGCTGCCTTTCCCCGCTTCTCCTGTATCCCAACTATCTTGCGTCGCAGTACGACATGATCGAGACCCGCCGATTGGCTTGACCCTGGATATTCGAAAAGTGCTTTGTTTGAAAAGGGCTTTTGTTTCCTTATTCCGATTCGATTTCCTGTTCCTGTATTTAAGATTGCGCCTGTACAGATTTCCTCTGCTGATAATTGCTGGAGAATAAATATCCATGCACATACAACACATTCCCCAATGGAGCACAGTAGTCGTAGTCCGAGCCCAACACTGTAGCCTTAAACAAGGCATCTAGTTGACTGCACTCTACTGAGGTACAGGCCCCTAGTGACTACCAGCGTGATTATATGCAGTAGCGCGAAAACCAGCTCACCCAAAACGTGGCGGTGACATCTTGATATCAAGATTTTCCATCCCACTAAGCGGGCTTTTGTAGCGGTGAAAGGATGCCCGGACCTTCGCCAGCCTGTCACGGCGCCAACTACTATGAACAGGGAGATAAGAAAATCACAGACGCTTAGAGAATTATCTTTCCCCTCATCGTCACAACCTTGGAAGCCCCTCGTTCACGGGTAGCATCGCTCAAGTCCAGCCAGCCAAGTTCCACATGCACCAGAATATATTCCCGCCCCCGCTGTTGTCCCACCCCGTCCAGATGTCATCTACACATCAATTGGGCTACTCAACCAGCATGATTTCCCAATATAGCTCGATCAGCAACGTAAAAAGTAATTTCTCTATGACAAACCGCTACAGACTAGCCACAGCACATACAGCTGCGCCGCACGTCGAGACCGCAGAAGCAATAGCAATAGAACATACTAGGCAAGCACTCCAGCTAAACATAGTACGTTAGCCACCTCTCATCAATAGTGGCAACGGACGAGCTCCACGCCTCCCTACCCCCTTGCCTGTTACTGCGCAGGCAGCGTTGAATTTCCCCAAGTCCACATGCCCGATGCCGTCCGCGCGCGCAGGTGCGCTTCGATAGGCTGGATGGAAGCGGACAGCACATCAGGTCAAGACATACATATGTCTGGAGTAGGCTATGCATGCATGGCAGATGAAACGACGCACGTCCCAGGAGCATAGATTATGGATGTACGCAGTGCGATTTTGCTTTCTACGGGGGCGGCTACTGCGGGAGGATATTGAGGTTGGTGTTTGGCTGGGCTGGGCTGGGCTTTGCTGAGGCAAGTTGTGGCTAGCTAGTGTGTAGCGATGAAATGCGTGTATGCAGGCTTGTGGGTTTGAATAAGGGATTTGGAGTGGCTCTTTCTTGGTTTATGAGTAACCATCTTCCTGAAGGGGGTGAGGGGTGTCGGTAGTCTGTGGATGAGGCTTGGAGATGTACGCATGTCTATGGGGTTTGGCTGTTGATTCGAGGCCTACTTGCTTTCCTTTTGGAAGGATCGCGGGGTTTGAGGGTCCTTGTGTTGCATTGTACCTGAGTCTGAGATCTGGTTCTGGTTCAGGAACCCGGAAAATTCTCATGAACTCATTGATATATCAGATCTCGCGTGTGACAAAAATCGCGTGTCATATTGATATGGGCGACTTTTGAGGTGGATCATTGTACGGGATTTCCCATTTCCTTTTCTGTCTACTCCGTACATAGAATCCCTTTTCCTGCTAGCTTCTTTTCCTTTCCGAATTCGATATCCGCCACGCTAAAGATGTACGTAAGTAGGAGAGGCGTCGGTTCGTATCAAGGATGCATGTCGGTACTTTTGAATTAATTTGAGTTCATGATTCCGTCATTTGCACACTGTCCTTTGCCTTCAATTAGAATCGTGTTTCAGCTACCATTATCCAGGCAAGGGGGACTGTGGCGGCCAGCGCATTGTATCTAGCGTGCTTCCTTTCTTCATTGTCCTTGATACAGTAGTGGTGGCACACATGGCGAATCGCGTGCTGCGGAATACAGACACCGTTCCAGGGAGCTTATTCAAAAGGCCAAGGTGCACCGATTACCCAATCATCAATCTGAGATCACATTCCTTGGCCCAGATCGTCCACCGCAGGGAGGAAAATCGGGAAATCATGGTCTGATGGCAGTGTCGATCGTGCATTAAGCAGTTACCGCTGCGGGATTCGTTTCGCCGGCTGGAATGGCGGGGAAGAATGTGTCATTTGACATCCCCAACCTTTTCATATTGTTACTATGCATGAAAATGCCCGGCTCAGCCTACTCAATGACCTCTACATCTCGGTTACTCGAATGTTCTGCCGGAATCGAACCCCCATTGTGGCCGAAAAGCAATCGGACCGTCGAATCCCCACCACTCCACCTCCCATTATGGAAGGCCTGCATTGCCGCAAACTTTGGTCTTCTCCAAAAGGACGAAATCCGGTGCCCTTGTTATGGCTAGCTGCTTGTGCGACGTCTTGTATGCATGATATACTTTCTTGCTAGCGGCATTTATGTACCTGGCTCTGATCAGAGGCTTACTTCTTGCGGACTTGTACCGGTACATTCTGTATGGAGATGTGGTCCTGCTGGCCCCTAGCTCTCATGTCGCATCTCGAGTCTAGACTACTGTGGCTTCGTGTTGCGATCCTCCAGTAAAGCACAGCCAGCCTCATCCGTTTCCCCTCTTAGATCGACGAGATCTAGTTCCTGGAACAGTAAGTATGAGCAGATCATTTGTTTCTCATGTCGCACAGTGCTGCGAACCCACCTGCCAACCTGCTGGAAAACACCCAGGATGGTCATCATGACACTATGACCTGCATCCGTCACTCCGGGTCTCCATGCCCAGGGCGTCGGGTGGATCAGATTACAGTATGCCGATGTCCGTTTCAGCCCTGGAAAGGAGGGGTTGTGGAGGTAGGTGTGGACCAGGACGCAATGGCAAAAGAAAAGCGAAGAAAGCATACTCCGTATAGGCAAAGCAGAAGAAACTTCGCACATCATGATGCACCGACAATGAACCACTGCCTTTTCTGGATTCTCGATTAATCCTGTTGCATATGGATCGTCGGCGATTTCCCAGGAATGAGGAACCAGATCGAGTTGCCGAGGGCGCGCTTAGACCTGGTACTTCTGGAAAACGCAAAGGGAGGCTAAGGGGGGCTTGGAGGGGCTCGGGGGGGCTTGACCTCACTCGTAGCGAGGGAACTTTATCCAAGCGATGGATACTGTATAGAGCAGAGGATGGCTGTTATCAGTGTGATTTGAGAGAGGCTGTAGCTTTTGCCCCCCCGCTGGAGATATGCGAGGGGTGCCTTGCATTGAGCCACTGGGTGAGGTTACTCGCGTGCGGGAGTTTCCTTCCGGGCGATGGATATGGAAGGTTATCTGATTCTTGGAACCGTTCTGGTAACTACCCTGTAGCTTGTGAGTTCCCTATTAAGACTTTACTCACATTCGTATGCAGCAGGTAGTACGGAATATGGAGTAGCTGGTGGATACTGGATCTTGAAGGGGAATTCTGGAGAAAATGAATTCCCGCCATCAATTCTGCTTCTCGCGAACGGTGGAACAGTGGGTAGTTTCCCGCGATGTGCAGCTCGCCTAAAGCAATTGCCTTTGCTAGTACCCTGATTTTGTCACGGACGCCCCGTATCCGAGTCCAAGGTTACCCCCAGCCACGGATCGTCTCGCGTGGACCGGGCCAGCTCGGGTCGTGTGGAGACGGGTTCCAAGGGTGTGGTTGTGTAGATTTAGCATTGAATCTGGCAATGCTGAGGGAAAGTACCTTTCTTGATCCCATTTGGGTGGTGGATATTGTTCAAAGAATTGATAGAATTTGTGAGGGTGCACAATCGCCACCATTGAGGTGGCGGCGTTGAGTTCTCAAGCAGCCAGGGCGATCGCGCAGCACAATGACATGACCGGGATGAAGCCACCATCACTCGCCATTCGATCGGGTCAGGAGAAAATATCCACCGAGGACGATCTAGAGGCAGCCGTTTCGGGCAATTAGTCCGTTTCTGCGTGCCCCAGGGCTGGATTGCATTGCATCCCCCGAGGCCCAGAACTCATACGGCCCAGTCAGATAAGCCATATTAGCAGAAAGTGGTACACAAAGTTGGACGGTGTCCCGGCGTGGGGAATAGAGCAGACGGGCCGTAGCTCCTAAGCTCAAACTGCGAAATCGATGGACCCCATATGCATGCCATCGGGAAATTTGGGGCCTCCCAAAGTGGTGGGATTCCAAGCTTGAGGAAGCTTGAGAATGGGCTCGGGGAACATAAAGAATTTGTTCCTAGGTTTACGCCATGACCTCAAAAGGCACTAGACGAGGCGGCGCCTGCGGCACTAAGATTGAACGATTGGCTCTGGTTGAAAGTCCCGATGGAGTCGACCTGCAAGGATACCGGAGGGCTGGATTTTGCCCCGAGAGAATGGTTTGTCAAGCAGTAAGTCTCCATCTTGCTATCCCGGTTGCCGGGATTTGAATTTGAATTTCTTGCTTAGAAACGAGAGCCAACGCAGTTTGTGATTTGCGAAATATTCTTTCTGATCTCAGATTTGGCCCGGTGCCGCGGGAGCTTGTAGAATTGACTTAGAGTTTGGGTTGACTTCATGCAGCCGCAGAAAATAAGAACCAGAATGACGAAGATAACGCCTATCCACAATGTAATAATTCCTTTGGCCTCAGTATTATGCATCACTTTCAAACACATGGCGCCACGGGGTTCGGGAAGGCCGCAGAAAAGACCACGTTATTCGTTGTGAAGAATAGATTCCACGGAGATATTTGCAATCCTCACGCAAGGGCAAACAATTTTTCTACAAAGGACATTGTTCAGCACGAAGGCTGGCTATTTGCGGCCCTTCGTAAGCTCAGGCGCAGAGATTGGGGCGATCATTGGAGCTATTCTCCACTAAGTCTGCCCCGGCTGCACCCAAGTGGGTCTTTATGCAACCCAAGGGAGACGGAAACACGAGAAATTGATTAATTGATTAAAAGTTGAAATTGAAAGGACTGATGAGCCAATGGAATCTAGTTAATCGCAGTCTCTCGAAATAGACAGGAGCAAGGGCCAAGTGTCAAATCCACGCGAGTAATGTGACATGCTCTGTGCGTTCTCCATGAGTTTTCGTGGTCCGCAGCAACCGCTGGAGGAAATTGCCAAGCAGGATTCAGCGCGGAATTGTCGGTGGGTGGAAGAGCGTCGGGTAGCAATAGCTGATTGGCACATCTCGGGACAAAGCGCTTGCGAGTCAGGGGCAGATGTCTATCAGGGATCCCAACAGAATGGAAGGTTTATTATGGTTTGGCATCCCGCTGCTACGGTGGACACTAGATATCCAAACCGTCATGCATCCGACAATGGATTATTCTACTCTACCTGTAGACGTAGTGCTAGTACTTTCTCAAGTCGATGTATATGGAGGATATGAGGCACGCCTTTCCGGGCTAGGAAAAAATTCTCCCTTCGTGCAGTAGGGCTGCGCCAGTGTCAGGGGCGCATTGTATGGAAACGGCGTGCGGGCCGGTCCACGATGCAGGAATATCATACTAACTAACTGCGTGGTTTCATTTCCCATCCTAATGAGCACACTAACGCTCTTAGCAGCGTGTTCTGGCCGGGGAATTTGAGAATGGCCATCGCTGTGACGAGTCAACTGCCAGATAACAGCCGTTGGCCATGTTTGGCAATTATCGAAGAACGCGTACATGGAACAGTGGAACCCCCTTCCCCCCACCAGCATTGGTCACACCAACCCCAAATTCTGCTCAGGATCTGCGAAACCTCTCCACTGGGCGCAAACCAATGTTGGCGTTCATGCCGGTGATACGCTCCCGCAGTTGCCTGTTTCTCTCTCTGACAACGCCGGCTAAGACGCCGTCGTTGCTAGGACCCCAATAGTGTCGTGGATTGCCGCTGGCGGGATATGACAGGATGATCGCTATTCTGAAACTGCGACAATATATCTGGCCCGATCGACAGGGTCGGAGACTCGGCTGATGACGGCCCTGATAGGCCTGGGTTGGGTTGACATTCCAGAACCAGGATTGCGGAGGGGATGATTTCCCAACTTTGACCCCATCGCTGGGTTTGTGATGGAGCCCTAACTATTCCGTATTCGGCAACCTGACAGCTTTAGCGGGGCCGGACCGGCTTCCGCGAGCCGCCCCCAGTCCAGGGCTTGAGAGAGAGGCCTGGGCCCCATCACACACTCAAACAAAAGTACTAAGTGCCGGTCTAGTTCGAATTACTGGAGGTCCAGATCGCCTAGTGTGAGCCATGACGCAGCTGCTGCCATGTGTCGGACCGATGCTTCCTCGATCGCGGCATATCATTGCTCGATCGCCCTCGCAGCACCTCGGGGATTAGCCCGATAAGTTGGTCTGACTTCCCTCTCCGGACGAGTGCTTTAAGGTGTCCCGGCAATCCAAATAGAGTATCCGGCGATAATAGTTCACATTGCCCTTCAGATACACTTTTCGCTTGCAAGGATACGAGGCTTCTAGCGATGCCTAGCGAAACTCATCTCTCACAGGCGCGATCCAAGTATCAGATGCCTCATGAGACTGGCCGCCTTGGGGACTTTTGTTCTCATCGTCGCCATATCTAGAAATAATGGAAACGACGGTCTCGATTTGTTGCGAACAGACAACAATCGGTCATGCGCCTCCCCCTTCTTGACCTCATCGCTCGATCGATACGAAGAAGTCTAGGCCAAGCGAAGAGCGATGGATAGAGGAAGCAATTGTAAAAGGTACGGTGCATTGGTACTATTATAAGTTTTGCGCTCGCGTATCTCGTACATTGCGCGGTGGCGGTGAATTATACAATTAGATTCAGCCAGTCAATCATACAGCACACAGCAGCAAACTTCCCATTAACTGTGAAGATATAAACAGAGCGCATATCAATAACACCAATATAGCCAATCGCTCAATCGAGCCCGCCATTCACTTGATAAACCCCATTCTCCAACCGCTTCGACCCCACTTCGGGGGTTGTCAGTGCGGCCTCCCGCTGTCACATCCCTCCTGGTTCACCCAAGGCAACGCCTAGCCATAATAATCGTTTCAGGGAGATTGCATCATGGCGTCCGAACATCTCCGGATCGACCTGATCCTGCCTCCGATTGCCCTAATCTGCCCCCGTGGCAAGAGAAGCGGTCACTAAGCACTAGTCGAGACGCGCTATACCTCTCGCCGTAAAAGGACATCCTTGGAGTTTCATGAACGGGCGCTTTAGTTCAGGCGTCTTACTCCTACTCAGCAGTAGCTCTTAGAATGTCCTCATGACTCGAGAATAGTTTCGGCCGGTTGATTAAACTGTCAATGCAGCGCCTTCGCCAGGCACAGCCCTTTTCTCCCACACCTGTGTTTCAATTTGAACTCGATTTCCCGCCACGCTGCGTGCAGGCGTCAAACTACAGGGGTGCTCCCTGTACCTCGATCTACCTGCCACCCGGGATTGGCTTGGCTTGCTGCCCGGCAGCGCCGTCAGCTGTCAGGCTAGGGACCTCCGGAGATGTGGCGGTGATGGAGGGGAAGCTCGAGCGTGCATAGTACATACACATCTACATAAAGCGTTTAGCAGAGACTGAGCGTAACTGTGCCACGTTGTGGCTCAGGTCATTAAGAAGCCCTTTAAGCATTTTAACGAGCCCCATTAAGAGACGTGACAAGGATGTGACAGCTTGAGCTGTGTTTCAGTATACCAATCAGCGCGCCAAGTAGAGCCCTTTTCGAATCTAGGCGGATTCAGCGCGAGAAAAAGGCTCCAGTCCAGGCCCACGCCGCAGATCGTGTATTTGCTGTTGGTTGGAGATATCCGCTGATTGCATGCACTGCCGTTAGGATTTTTGATTTGTTTTTGGCTACGCGTTGTTCTCTCTTTGTTCTCAAGTCGCCATGATCTCAACGGGCTATCCCATAGCGCCGAGAGTGGCTGGGTCGTATGCGGGAAAGTCGCGCATAAAGAAAAAAAAAGACAAGCCTGTCAGACGCCAAAATCCTCCGGGGAACTACGGATGAATGGTCTAGGAAGCCGACAAACAAAGAATCTGACACCCCCTTACGACGTACAGTGGATATGGCTCGCGCGGCTGCTTGAGCCGTTGCTGCTAGTGTCGGTGTCGACAACGGTATTGGACAGGAAAGTGACAAATAGGATCAAAAGTACCGAGGACAGGCACAGGAATACTAGCTTTTAGCGGTGTTTGTGGCAACACAATTAACCGTATGATGATCATTTACGGAGCATGTTCTGTTTGGAGGCACCGCGGATTCCTACCGTAATCTAACTGCTAGCGCGACTAAAGCATGTCTTGGAGGGAGGTGGGTGTCTGTAGCCAGCCGCTAGGCTGATCAGGCTGGGGCTAAGAGGAGGGGGGGGGGAGAGCAGAATTGGACAGTGAAAATACAGATTGACATGCACCTGAGCAGGGCGATTATGACGATCCTTCGCGGCAGGTACAAGGCGTTTTCGAGTCTATTCTTCTTCGCATCTTGATGGCTGGAGACATCTGACATCGATTCCAATCCTAATCTTGATCGTTACCTTTCTCTTGGAATCAAATCGACCCGACAAAACTTTTTAAGCAATCCACCATGCCGGGAGATTGGCGCGCTGACAGTCGCTTGGGTACGAAGTGTCCCTTTCCCTTGGGCTTCCTCAACGCCTAGCACCGGCCCTAAAGCCCTAGGAGGGGGCGTGAGGCAACAGACGGTGCCATGATTGGGGGTTGTTAGTGACGAAGGATCCGGTGGGTCTGCTAACCACAGTGGGCGTCATGGAGCCCAGACAAAGGAGCTTGGGCAGCAAAAGTACCGCGGCTAACCCGCAGCGGCATTAACTCTCCACGCGACCGGTGTGATCACAATGGGATCCTGATGGTGTGGCCCAATGCCTCGACACGATCGGCGTTAGGGTTGAGAGTTTGCGCTCTTGTCCGCGATTAGAAGGTCCCGAGTGCTTTTGTGCTTCAGTACTTTGTTACCTGCGTGCTTCGTATTCAGAGTTATCGATTTTAGTAGGGGGTCATAGAAGCTACTTCGCCCCGTGAGCTAGCGAGATTTGAGGTCTGATCTCAGGGGTTCGAAGTAGTGTACGTAGTACTGTTTGGCGGTTGCGGGTAGCTGAAGACGAAGTACTCCGTGGTGGGATATCCGATACCCCGCGGGCTCCTGTCATATCTGGGACAGCCAGAATGCTGGGAAACGGAGATCGACAAGAGCACCACCAGTGCGCGTCTATTGCGGACTGATGTCACGGACATTGAGCCTTGAGAAAGGCAAGCCCTATCAGCGAGCAAAGCTGCCATAACCCAGGTTCCATTGTGTTGGGCCACGCACAAGCCGCACCTTGATAGGTTCGTGGAAACGACGACAACCAGGATCAGGACGGACTAGCCTCGCTTATTGGCCCAAGAGGCTCATGCAACTAGCCTCGGGGCACATCATGTTGAGATCCGGCGATCGAGCACGGCCGCCTCGAGCCCTTTCGTCTGCCTTCTCTCCCCCCCCCTCCTTGGTCTGGGTTAGTCAGGATGTTGCGGTACACCTGGGAGGTACATGCGTGCGCTCAGTCCTCTTGACTCTGTGCTTACGGGAAAAGAAATCCAGGGACTTGTACTTTTGAGCAAAAGGAACTTAGCCCTCCCAAACCTTGACAGGATGCATTGTCCCTGATGACGAGGAGCCTGGCAGTTCCACACACCGGAAACTCCGAGCTGAAGCGGATCACTGGAGCTTGGCGGCTTCAGGGCCTGGAACTACATACGGCATTCGTTCGTATGCAACTCTGATGGCGTGGGACCCGACGCAAGGTAGGGCCTGTGCGAGTGGGGTGGCGCATATCTCGCGAACTCGAATGAAGATGCCCTGACAGCCACGACGACGGAGATGTTGCGACCAGGATCAGACGAGATTCGCCCAGGAATCAGGCTGAGGCCCAGGAACAGTCGTCAGACAAAGAATTTGCCATTTAGGCGTAGGTGGGATCGCTGCTGCCGGCCAACCAAGATGGAAATGGGGGGCTCCATGAATGATTAGTGGTGTGGGCTACGGAAGAGAAAGCGCTGGGCTAAAGATCGTTCGAGCTAGGGCAGAATACGATACTGGATACGGCAGTGGAAACCGTTTACTCCGGGATACAGTGGCTGCCTCACATCTCGGAATGATCCTGGTGGATCAGGACAGGATGACAGAATTGACGGCGGGAGGAAGGGTCGGTTCACCCAGGGCAGAGTGTGAGGCGATCGATCATCGACGCCATCCTGGTTTGAGGAGCTGTCCCGAAGCACACACTAATTGAAGGGTGGTGGGGACTGTCAGAGGGTAAATCAATCTCCTAAACCAGCGGCACCAAAAACACCCGAGGAGTAAGATCTACAAATAGTCGGACAGGGATCAGGCGCCGAATCGGGAAATGCTATGGGGTTGGAAAGTGGAGATATGGAAGATGAGAAGATGCGCGGATGGCAAGATGCGATGGGGGAGGTCTGCATGATGCGCGTGTCCTGCAGCCAAAGCCAAATCCCAGCGCCATAACCCACCTTTCGCCCACTTTTCCTCTGCTTCGTCCACCCGGGGGCCCCCCGGCTTCTGATGCTCTACAAGGATCATCCATGCTCGTAATTCCCCTTTTATCGCAGTCTTGATTTTCTGGGCCTGCCCTTTCCTTTTTTCCCTTTTCGCCTTTTTCTGGATTTTCCCGATTTTCGACCCTTTTTACTCTATCATCTTAAAATAATCCTATTTATTTGAAATCCACATTTTTAATTCTATTTTTTTTTCTTCAATCATGATTTTCTAAATCCCCCTCGAAAAAATCGTAAATTCAAAAATTCAAGAAACCTATGCCGGTACTTTTTCATGCCATCCCAATCGAGGAACTCAACTGTGCAATGGGACACTTGAAATAGACCTGCCCTCCTCCTCTTCCCCTCCTCCATGGTTCAGTGATTGATTTAAACAACTTCCTCTCCCCATATCACAGGAACTGGTTTTCGTTCATAAACATCCCACATCACGACCCACTCAGCCCCTCCCCGAACCAGAGTTCTATCCGGGCCCCAACAGAAGAAAAGATATTGTATATACAACCAACCCAACCCCGTCTTGTCACCACCCCAACGACCAAGCGCTTGAGAATTCGGGAAACAAACGAATCGTTCGCCTTATCCCAGAACCGAAAGCCGTCGGAAGCCAACCGCAGCCGATCTGCTTCTGCAGTCTTCCCTCGGACCTATTGAAGTCCCAGCAACATCGACGTTATCCCGCCAGATATTGTAAGTATACCTGATGACTACCCCGAGCAACGAGAATTAAGGTCGTCTATCGGACCCGTTTCAAACAGCTTGATGGGAACCGTTGGCACCTGTCCGTTGGTTGTTCTTCAACCACCCAGCGGGGAACTCGGAACAGAGTCCACCGTTGGGTACCCAACGGCTGTCATTGTCGGCTTGATGTGGAATCGGAGATCTTTTGATTGAGGATGTTTGACTAACTGGATGATCTTCTAGGATATCCACAAGATCCACACTCTTCAGCTGGCCCACCTCCGGTGTAAGGATCCAATTTTCCTATAAGAAGGCTAGATTCCTTCTCGGGTAAATCTGGACAATCAGCAAGAGGAAGCCCTAAAATCTATACTTTGATTGTGATCTTTCAAAGTCAAGAAACGCCTTCTTCGTGTTCCTGGGATTCTTCGATCCCAGAAGCATCTGTCTATCAAACCCGTCTCTCATCCTCCACTCTTCTTCACAATGGTCTACAGCAAACCAAGCACCTCTAGCGGTGCCATGAAGCGCTCTGCTTCAGTGCTTGAAGGGCCTCCTACTTGGGACGCTCCTCCTGTGAGTTCACCAATTTCTACAATTCGAAGAAAGGTTTCTAATGTACTTCTCAATAGCCTATGATGACTCCTTCTCGTTCTTACCGTCTTCCATACGCCCACTATGCCATGATCTATCTCGACCACGATGGAAAGTTGAAGGTTGACGAGTCTCCTTCACTCCATGAGCAGAATGCAACCGTCTTCACCCCCGATGTTCGCCAGAACTTCTTGGAGATTCTCGGCGAGCGAATCGGATACCAACCAGCAGCTCCTCGACGTACGTATTCCCATGCATTCTGGAGAAAGACTTGGCTAACAGGACACAGGTGTCGTAGAAGCCTCCCCACGCAGAGTTCGTCGCCGTCGAGGAAACGCCGATACCACTATCGAGTCTCGTCTTGAAGAAGAACCGTCTGACAATGACGACTTCTCACCTAGTGGATCCACCGAGATGGTCCCTCTACGAGTCGGGGACTTTGCCAAGGTTTCTGCATACTATGAGGGTGCTCTGAAGCACTTCCAACAACTCAACTGCCGCATGGTCGCCAAGGCCTTCATCAAGTTCATTGAGCCTCGCAAGCAAGTTCGACACCCATACAACGGTGGCAAGCCACCACCTGGATCTGCCCCTGGTACAACTGGAGATCCCGAAATGACCAAGCCTGACTGGTGGCCCGCAAATGTCATGCACAAGGAGCCTGATCACTTAAGAAAAGAATGTAAGTTTTGTGTTGATCTATGCCCTCTGCCTTTTTGCTAATTAGCCCCTTAGACCGCATCGAGCTTTTGGTCCACATCATCCGCAACCTTGGTTCACATGGAATTACTGCCGATAAGCTAAAGGAAGTCGCTGGAGACACCAAGCGAAGTTTGAAGCACCCTTCTCACGTCGACATCATCTACGAGATCCTGCGAGTACGAAAGATGGAGGAGCGATTTGAGCGCGGCGAAGTTGGTACGTCAATGACTCTTCTTTTCTCAACCATATCAATACTAATTGTATCCTAGATGCCAACATGGTCTGCTATGTCATGAACCGAGGACCTAGCCCTAAGAGCGATGAAGACGAGGAAACAAATGACCTCGCTGCCCACGACGCATCAGAGCACATTGACGATGGCATTCTTACACCCCCCTCATCTATCGAGCAAGTCACTGCCCCTCTGACAACGCCAATCGAGCCCCTCCCTATGGCAAATGCCCGCTCTCTTCCTGGCAGCTTCTCTATGCCAGAGAGTCTTTCTTTTGACAACCGACAAGATCGTCCATACTACACTTCGCCTCCTCAATACCCCGACTCTTTCTCCCAAACAATGCTCAGCACCCCTGTCAGCGCGGAGATGATCAGCCCACACGAAGTCTCAGTGTTCGACTACTCGCAGAACCCCTTCCCCAGCTCCAGTCCCGATCAAGCTCGTAGTGCAGCACCAAGTCACTACGACGCCTGGGGTCCCTCTTTCCGCCCTAACATGTTCGCTCCAGTGGACTACACATCTGCAGGCGCAGTCCCTCCCCCTATGTCTTACCACCTGCCCATGGCCCCATCGGCTCATCTCCATGACATGTCCCACCCTCACATGGACTCAAGACCTCTCCCATTCCGCAACGGCTCATTGCCAAACGGGCTCCCCATCCCTCATCATGCATAAGTCGATGGTCGGGCTGGACCCGGTTGACTGGCACTTGATATGATTAAGAAGCGATTGGTTTTTTGCACACTTTAACGACTATATGATTGATGGCTCTGACTACCATACGAAGCACTCACAGTGGGCTTTTGTGAAGGAGTTATTTATTTGTGAATAAAAAAAGGACGGTGTCACTTAAGAGGAACCGCGCAGATATGGGTTGGTTTTGGAGCAGATTCTGGTTTATTTTGGTTTGGTCCAGGATGCTTTTTTTTATTTTATTTTTTTCACTGTTGGTCATCTTCCGGTTTTACTTCTTTTATTCTGTGTGGTCTTTGGTTTATCCTTGCCACTATTATTTGTTGCTCTTCATGACTTTCGTTAATCCTCTTTGATTTCCCATGGTGCTGTACATGATTATTTTCGACCTCATTCTTATTTTCCTTGGGGCTTTGTCCATAAACAAATATCTGGTGAATAGTGATACGAATTCAGCTTTGGATATAATTGATTATTCATAAACACTTGTGCACTCCATAAACACCAACTAGCGCTCAATGGCTGATTGATATACTTGAACGATCTGTTCTTTTCCATGCCTGTAGTTGTACTGCTCTGACAACCTTGGGACGCAGGAGGGCTGAGACACGGCGCCTTTAAATGAAGTTCGGTGGTGCTATGCTCAAGTGAAAAAATCAAAACGGACATACCACTGGATGCTACCCGTTCCTGAGCATTTCATACGTATTGACTCACCCGCTTCCAGAGGTCACTGGAGTAGGTGTACCAGCCTGTGACGTACATCCACCTCATTGACGTCTAGATCGCCGAAGATTGTTATAGTTCCAGGCACCTAGTAGGCTGCGTAGTCTACTATTTTATTTTAAGGTTCTGCGGAGCTAGCGCGCAACCGCGGAGCCGCGCGGCTACCGAGTGGATCCGTGTTGCCTCACGCGTGAGTTCAGAACCCATCCCGCTTCCTCTTCGACAGCTGTCTGCGGCTCTGAACGATCTCCCAACGCCTGGGAAACAAAGCCTGCAGCTGCCGAAGGAGCGGGACTTTACGTGCTCGATCCCGCGATCACATTCTACATTTGCATTTTATCCAATCGATCCAGGGGTCCTTGTCGCAGACTGTAGCCCCCAAGCAGGTCGCGACTGCAGAGATACCTCGAGATCTTCAACCACGTCCTTGTTGACCTAGCGCAAGCTTGTTCTTTACCAGGCCTCATATCTCTATTGGAATAGGTAGTGCTTCGCCCCCGACATGAACTATGATCTCAAACCCCTATGATGCAACACATTCTTTCACTACCTCCCGTGAATACTCGTCTTTTTCTACCAGCCTCTTATCTTGCGACAAGGGTTAACGCTAATGTTTTCGCGATCGCGATCAACCTCGATAAGCAGGCTTCCGATTCTTTCTTTCCTTTGTTCCCAGTCCCGCGCTGGCGCCTACATTCTCGAAATACCGAATAAAGAACCACGCCTACACTGGCTCTCTAAACCAGCCTGCGGTCGATCCATTCTTCTCCGCTGCCAGCGGATAGGATAGGATGGCCGGTCCATTTCCCAACTCGCGAGGGCGTGGCCAACGAGGAGGCACTACCTCTACGGCGCCGGCCGCTCGTGGATCGTTCCGCGGCACCGCGACTCCATTTCGAGGCGCGGGAAACCGAGGTCAGGCTAGAGGAAACACGAGGGGACGCCGTGGCGCAAGCTCCTTTCGAGCTCGCGGAAATGGAACATCGTCGACAAGAAACAGCACGCCGGCAACAGAATCGCCTCAGCCAGAAGCGACTAACTCGCCTTTCGCCCAATTAAACAACAAACCCTCAACACCGTTTGGACAGCCAGTACCTTCGCAAAAATCGCCATTTACCGGCTTTGGGAATGCGTCGACTCTCCAACCCACCGCGAAGTCATGGCAGGGCAAGCCTTCAGGAAAGGCCGCTGCGCCTGTGTCGACGCCATTTGCTTCTGCTAGGAACGGGTCGAACTCGACAAACTACCAAGAACGCTATGACCAGGTCAGCACTCTTCATTACTTAAAAAAATTTATTGCGTCTCTATCGCAAAACGACTATCTAACATCATACCCTGTAGCTCAAAATCGACCGTGCGAACCAAAGACATCAGGCCATCAAAGCTGGCCAAATGGCGGATCCAAATCAACCCACTTCTCTCAATAAAGCTATTACTCCTGTGGGAACATGCGATCAAATGTGTCCAGAGTTTGAACGTGTTGAGCGTATAGTGCAAAAAATGGTGGACAAAAGCGAGAAGGTAGGTCACTCATTATCAGTCGAGTCAACGTACCGGATCGCAAATTTCTGATTATCCACCTCAGTACTTGGATCCTTCAACAAACACCATGGAAACTATGGAGACACGAATGCTCAAGCGCTTCCGACGATCAGCCGCAGGATATGATGAACAGCTGCCCTCCGACATCCGTACGCCGAAGGCATTGCTTCAGACAACGAATTACTTGATTCGGTCTATCATTGGCGGAAGCGAGCCCCTTGGAATAATCCATAAGTTCGTTTGGGATCGAACCCGTTCCGTTCGCAATGATTTCTCGGTGCAACAAGTTACGCAAGAGTCGGACGTAAGGACCGCCGTCCTCTGCCTGGAACGAATCGCCCGTTTTCATATTGTTTCGCTACATCTGCTGTCCAGTCCGGCAAACGAAGAGCAGTTTGACAGGCACCAAGAGCGGGAGCAGCTTAACAACACCATGCTCTCTCTTATGTACTACTATGACGACAACCGCGAACGTATTCGGTTCCCGAACGAAGATGAATTTCGCGCATACTATATCATTTTCTCAATCCATGATCAACGCCCTGATCTCGAAGCGCGAGTTCAGAAATGGCCGGCCTGGCTCCTGAATTCAGGTCGAGTCAAGGTAGCGTTGGAGCTGTATGCTGCGGCTTGCAACACTTGGGAATACCAGGGGACTCTCGATGCGCGACGGCCCAATGCCATTGCACAGGGCTTCTATGCCCGCTTCTTTAACATCGTTGACTCGCCCAGCGTGTCCTATCTGATGGCATGTGTCGCTGAAATATATTTTAGCTATGTACGGCAAACCGCAATCCGGGCAATCTGGAAAGGCTACTGTCGTTCACCAGCATCACAGCAGCACAAGAATGATGAATGGACGGTAGATCAACTCACCCAGGTGCTGCGTTTCGACGATGAAGACCAAACTCTCCAATTTTGTGAGGATAATGATCTGCAATTGTCTGAGAATGCGGAGGGCCAGCTGTATCTCAACTGGGGCACTCGCCCGGTGGACTCTATTGGTGAGCATCGATATGATTACTAGTCTTGCGCGACATACTTACATTCGTCCTAGGGTTTTCACCATCATCAGACCACTCGTTTTCTGAGACCTACGTTGAGTCGAAGCGAACTGGAAGAAGCCTTGTTGCTGTCATCCTTGGGATGGACGTCCGGGAATCAGCCGTACTGGGCATGATAGACCAGTCTAGCTTACCTGAACGTATGCAGCAGTCATCACCAGTCATGTCAGGCGAGCCCGACTCGCTTTTTGTCAGCGATGCGAATAACACCACTCCCGCGCCTATAGTTGAGATTGATCCTTCCACACTTGGTGACGCTGCGTCGTCCAGTGCCAGCTTTCCTCCGCCTTCCACAACCCAACCAGCAAAAAATGGGCTTCTTGATCCCTCCACGTCTTCCCAACCGTCAAACCCCTTTGGCGCGTCGCCTCAGCCATCGAATCCCTTCCAACCATCACAGGCTCCCAATCCATTCGCGTCCATGTTCTCTAAATCCAGCAATGCGGACAGCGACACTGGGGCCAAGCCGACCGCAACTAATATCTTCTCTTCGCCTTCTGCCGACACCAACAACGGGGCTGGTTCAGCTCCATCGGCGTCCAATCCTTTCTCTCATCTCGCGGACAAAAAGCCAGACAATATTCTGCAGGAAACAAAGCCTGCTCAGAAGCTATTTGGACCATTTGATTCAGCTGCATCAGATTCATCCGGTGCATCCCCATCTCTTTTCTCCCCGAAACCTTCCTGGCCTGGTACATCGGTCCCAGATCAACAAAAGCCTCAGCCTTCGCCCTCATCTTTCACGTCATCCCCTTTGATGAACCCCAGCCTATCTACTGCAGAGACTGCGCCATCAAGTTCAAAGCCAAATCCATTCGCTGCTTCATTGTCGTCGTTCGCATCACCGAAACCGCAAGAAGCAGATAATACCGGTGACAAGCAACCTGGCTCAACTTCTTCTGGTACCGCAAAATCTCTGTTTACAAGCGGAAACTCCCTTTTTCCTTCGGCAGCTGCGAAGAGTAGCAACACCAGTGAGCCTCCTGTCTCAAAACCAAGCTCGCTTTCAATATTTGAGGACTCTAGCTCTTCAGATTCTCCTGCCTCCCCTTTCAAATTCCCCCCGGCTCCGAGTATCAATTCTGAGAAGTTCAATTCAGCCCCCATATCTTTCGGCAAGCCCGCGCAGACTCTTGATAAATCTCAATCCGCCCCAAATCTCTTCGCGGCCGCTCCCACAAACTCGCTGGGCTCTTCCTCCTCTCCGCCGGAAAAGCCGCTATTCAACTTTCCGAAGACTTCACAGACGCAGGCGACGCCAATACCGTCACCCTTTTCTGCGCCCCCATTGCCAAAGCCCGCGCCTAAATATGATGGCAAACCTTGCGAGCAGACTGGCTCTCAAGTCCAGGGCCAAGCGCCTTTGGTTACTGGGGCTGGGTCGGAGAAGACGCAGCTAAGCCAATCAACAAATTCTCTGGAATCCTCGGTCTCCTCAACAGATCTCTCAAAGTCTAGCATCAAAAGGAGGTTTGAGGATGGTCCCACAGGTACGTTCACTCCGCCATTCAAACAACTTTGTCACTATGCTAACGTGACACAGAGTATGAAACCGAGGAAGAAAGAAGAGCTGCCTGGAAGAGTCTCCTTCACCGTGTTTCTGAAAGGCAAGCACGAGAGAAGAGACAGCAGATCGAGGAAGAAGAAAAGAAAAAAGAAGCAGAACGAAAAAACCTTGAAAAAGAGAAGAACCGAAAGAGGGTCCGGGATGAGCAACCTGATGAGCCAAACTCAAAACTCCTGAAGGTATCCGACCTAGCCGATCCACCCTTACCACCCAAATACTCTCTAGCCAAATCCCTGATGAAGGGCATTCCAACTCTGCCCATCCTCGACCGCGTCAAGGCCTTAACGGAGCGCAAGCCACCAACAGAGGCCGAACTAAAGGCAGAAGAAGCAGCCAAGACAGCCCGCCAACGACAGATCGACGAGGACGAGCTACTCTTTTCGGCAGCTCGGATTGCAGCCGAGCAACTTCGGACAGGTCCTAAATTATTCGACCCTGTGGATGCCTCCGACCCACGCCGATACTCGTATAGTCCCAATAGCAGTTTTTCTGCATCTACACCGTACGCTAGGAGTGCTTCGCCTCCAGTCGGGCCACGTCATGGATATAAGGTTGCATATGCTCCCGATACCCCGCTTGGCTTGGGCAGAACTATGTCTCGCACCGAGCAACGCATTCGCTCAACTGGCGGACATGGATTGGCATACAAGCCGCTTGATTTCACAGCATCTAACAGAGAAAATCGAGAGAGCTTGTTTCGTCGCAGTGGATAGATCACATGCGCCGCCTCGTTTCCCTTTAGATGGCGATTCTCCTTCTATGAATATTCAACTAAAACATATGATTGTTTTGCATTGTGCGGATGGCGTTTACTGTTTTTGGATGAAACCTATCATGCGTGGCTCCATCCCATTTTCACATTGACAGGTGTCCCATGTCGTTATAGCATACCCTTGTTCTAGTCTTGTTTACCAATCTCAGAATTTACAGGGATGTACGAATACACTGCGATTCTTATTTCAGTCGAAGTGAATGCCTCCCTTTACTTTGTTCAAAATACCTCTAGTTCGTGGCTCTTCGTCAAACTTAGTAAGATCAAACGACTATGGTCCCATTTCATAGAGCTATCTATACTCACTTGAAGCAATCAACCGTAGTCTAGAAATTGTATAGACCCGGCATTACTGCCAGAATGCCTGCTAACCAGAAACAAACTCGTTTTATCAATCCCACCATTATCATAATACTGGTGGTCTAATCTAGCTCATTATCTGAGCCAAAAAAAAAAAAAAAGAAAAAAAGAAAAAAAGAAAAAAAGTCCTTCTCTCACAATCAACCTTATATACTGACGTCAGATCTCTTCTTGGGGGCGAGAATAACGCTGAATGAGCTGTACCTACCGCCTTCGACAGGATCAAATACTCGCGCATCATACGTCTTATAATTCATCTTCGCGATGAAAATATTAAATCCAATAATCAAAATTAGCAGAAAGCATAACTTCATCGCATCTCACAAAAACTATATACAGTGGCTGGGAGGCTGATATGACGGCAGTGGGAGCCTAATGTGTGATGATGTATCCACTAAACTCGGTTCGGGAAGAGATATTTGGGGGGTTTGCATTTGCAGAATCCCTGTCCGGCTATGAAATAGAACAATCACTCTTTGAATGGCATTCAGGCTAATCCCAACAGTGAGGACTTTTAGTACAAGTTGCGCCGTCCGAACTCGCTGCCACTATCGCCTTCCCCGCACAAGACCCTTTTCCACTTCCCCGCGATCAGACATGAGGATCGCGACGTTGCAATTCGACCCAAAGCTGGGAGACTTTGACGGGAATGTGCAGCGCGCAGATGACATTTTGAATAAAGCTACGGCTTCCAGTCTGGTGGCGTCTCCGAATTCTCCTGCTGGCATCGAGAGTTTGAAACCTGAGTTGCTGGTCTTGCCCGAGCTTGCTTTTACAGGTATGCTGCCATCCGATCCAGATGACGAGGGGTTACTTTCTGGCATTCGAGGTGCTCAGATCACGCCGCCCACTCTGGATTGTGGAGCCGAATGTATGCATGTATGGCATGCTAACTTAGCTTATAGGCTACAACTTCCCCTCATTGGAAGCAATTAAACCTCACTTGGAGCCTGCGGGTACCGGCCGCAGCGCTATCTGGGCACAGAACACAGCCAAGCGCCTACGGTGTAAAGTTTGTGTTGGGTACCCCGAGATCGAAGGGAGTCCCGATTCAGAGGGGGTGAAGTACTACAACTCGCTTATTGTGGTGGATGAGCAGGGAGAGGTTATCCACAACTACCGGAAATGCTTCCTGTTTTTCACGGACGACACCTGGGCGCATGAAGGGAATGTAGAGAGGGGGTCTAAGGAGCTTTTGTTCGCGGGAAGAAATGGATCTGGTGGAGAGAATGTCTCAACTTCTTTCGGTATCTGTATGGATATTAATCCGTACAAGTTCGAGGCTCCATTCACCGACTACGAGTTCGCTACGCGGGTGATGGAGTCAAAATCGCAGCTTGTGATTCTCTCCATGGCATGGGTCAGCATGTTTGACCGGGATACATACGAAGCGCTTAAAGGTGGATCAGATATGGACGCCTTCAACTACTGGCTGAACCGGCTCGCCCCGCTGCTCAAGAAAGAAATGCAGCATGTGCAGAACCTAGATGGCAGTGCAAGTGGGGAGAAACAGGTGGTAGTGGTTTTTGCAAATCGAACGGGCATTGATCCCCCCACAGATCCTGAGAAGGCGCCCGTGCTGTATGCGGGGACTAGCACAGTACTCGCAATCACCCAGCGAGATGGGTCATCGGAGTTGGAAATACGGATCCCCGTCTGGGACCAGCTTGGGGCTGCGGAGGAGGGGGTTTGCTTTGCGGATACTACGGCTCAGCCAAATATGGTGTTTGGAATATAGAAAGACATGCGATACAGCTCTTGAGGGCTGCGTCACCTTCCAAGGCTGTCTTGGATGGTTGCCTATGACTAGCTGGTAGCGCCTGCACGGCCTGCTTAGGGCGAACGCCCAGGGTTGCCTTCTAGACGCAGTCATGATAGATACGAGCACCCGGGTAGATTGGGCTCGATGGGCTTCGTGGACAAATTGGTCGATATGGCAGCTTAGAACAATACAATTATCATAGCAAGTAGAAAGGCTTTCTAATATTAATTCGATCCGGAGGTGATCTTCGTGCAGCACTGATATCAGCGCGTCGATCCGCCTTGGATCGCATGGGAGATCGACCTATCCTGCAGAACATTTGCTCACGCTTCCCGGGTCTGATGACCGGTCGATCCCTCACGGGCTAGACCCTACAATCCAAGCTATCGGTGCAACCCTGATGGCTGAAGGCGAAGGCCATGTGACGATTCACTAGCGACGCCGATCGCCCACGATTGACTCCGCATTGCTGGGGGAGAAGGCGAAAAAGAGGCATTGGAAGTCCTTATCGTCCACCAGAAATAGATTTGATATACAGTGAAGCAGCCTCCAGATATCCAGATATGGAAGCGACCAATGGCGCTCTTGCCGCTTCCGGACATGGTCTGTGCACGGCGCTACACGTGATGAGTAGCTGGCGGGCCAATCAGAGCACGGGCCGGCAGAGTGTGCGAGGGAGGGGCACGGGATAGGCACACATGACGAGGGGGTCTGCGGAAAAAAAAGAAGAGAAAGGTAGAAAGAGGGGGAGATGGGGGAGATAGGGGGAAGATCCTAGAAAGTACCTCAAAGGCTTCAAATGTAGGGGCAGGTACATCCAACGGACCCAGCCGCGCCGCCGATGTGCCGGGTCAGGTGACATTCTGCGCTCCTGGTCTCTGTAGCGCCCCCGAATCCGCGCCATCCTCCCAGTTAACGCTTCCACGTGAGTTCCTCTCGACTCGGCGAATCTCCCCTAAAAGACGCCCTCCCTTGTTCGTGAGATTCCAGTGATCTTGTTTCTTGTCTCGATCATCATCGCGCAATATCCGGGCGTGGACTTTTTTCTGTGTCATTTTCCCAACGTTTGGGGGTTATTTCTGTTGCAGCTACTATCGCGACAACGTGACTTCTTGTTATTGTCCGTGGCAGGTGACTTGCTGTCAGGTGATAAAGAGGATCATCCAAGGTAACGAGCCTCCCGATTCCCTTTTGCTTTGCTATCCATGACTTTCACTCCCCCATCGCGAGTTGCTTTGAGCACCTTTTGAGGACTATGACTCCCTTCATCCCCGTCGTCGTCCTTCATCGGTCGCTCTCAAAACGCGCCTCTGAAGCCTTCGTCTGGCCGTGACGAGGCGCGAAGCGACCGGAAAGATGCCTGGAGGATGCCTGCGATTGAGTCAACAATCTTGTAGACCCCAGTTGTTTCGCTGATGCGGTCGCTTCCCCGGAGAAGATCCAGGGCGAAAAGTCTTGTCTGAATCGCCGCTGGCGCCAGACAGCCCTCGGATCTCTGCGGGCGCGTCGCCGTCACGCGTTTTGTCGTCTGTTTACACTGAATGAAGTGACAAAAGACAATGACACCTTCTGCGCGGGATAAATATCGAATGAAATCCACTGATGAATTCACTGACTTCCCTTTCCCTTTATCACAGAAGCCACCCTTGTCTGCTTCGCTGGCTTCCCCTCATTTTCCGATGACTAACCATTTTACCAACCTCCAATAGGACTGACCAACGCCCTTCATGTCTGACCCCTCTATGAACAGCCCAGACGCCAATGCTCACAAGCGCAAGCGTGAAGGCTCCGAGGATCTTGGTCACGACCCGCAGCGTCTGAACCGCTCGTCTCACGGTAGCCACGGCAGCATGGGAGACCCCCAGTCCAACTTCGGCCATAGCCTGGCCAACTACGACCACGGCCTGCCCAACACGGGTGCCGAACTTAACATTGACCAGCAGATCTTGCAGCATGTTGGTCCGCAGAATGGCATGTCCGACGATAACGCTTTGACTGCCAAAGCTGCGCTGGCCGCACACCCTCAACACAAGTACCCGCCCCCGCCGGATGCTTCCTTTGACGCCAACAACCTCGCGTCGGGACTAAGCTTTGGTGATGACATGGGCCAGCCTTTGGGCGGCCACAACCATAACTCTACTGCCGCTGCTGTCTACGCTGCGCGTGAGGCTCAGAGCATGAGCCAGAAGCCCACTGTCGGTTCCCCTGAATGGCACCAGATCCGTAAGAACAACCACAAAGAAGGTATGTCCCATTCATCTAGCTACCCCCTCCCTCTTCAAATACTCACATATCGACTAGTTGAACGAAGACGCCGTGAAGCTATAAATGAAGGGATTAATCAAATCGCACGCTTAGTGCCAAATTGTGACAAGAACAAGGGCGCTATCCTCCAGCGCGCCCTCGAATACATCTGTCAGCTTCAGGAGGACAAGAAGCGTACCGAGCAACAGTTTGAAAGTCATAGTCTCACCACCGACCATGCAATCAATGAGATCAGCGCGTCGAACTCGAAGCTGAAGGCCGAGCTCGACCGTCGCACTGCTATTGGTCTTAAGTGGCTTCAGCGCTGCCGTGACAGCGGTCTAGAATTTGATGACTATGACGAAGCCAAAGAGCTAGAAGCTGGCCCAAAGCTGGACTAAATTTATTGAGTTTGGACAATATTCGCGTTTCATTTTTTCTCTGTTTGTCTTTCTTCTCGCATGTGCTACGACTGCCTCGGCTCCTGTGGCTAGGATTCTGAACATACCCTCACTTTGCCTTTTTCTCTCTGGCCAGACTGTTTGGCTTACATTTTTTATTAACTTCGATCTCATACATGCTTCCCAGCGCAACTCCCGGCGAAGACCTCCAGACGTCTATCCTGTCCCAGCTTACCACTTAATAGTGGAAGTCTGAGCTCACACTGGCATGATCTCGTTTGCTCGGGTGGCAATTGGTCTGGTTTATCTGTTACGGCGGATGCGTGTTTCCCTCTGGCTTTGTATGCGTATCGATATCTTTTCTTTATTTATCTTTTTGCTTTTTCTAATCATTATCGGATGGGTCGGCGAATCTACGGATGGTATGGGTTTATTGACGCCATGGAGCTATCGGTCTAATGGAAGTCTTGAATTATTCTGCTGATAATGCTTTCATTATCTCAAATTTCCTTCATTTCGTAAAGAGCGTTGAGAGCCTATCCATTGACCTCGACCTTACGAGTCGATAAACAATGAAAAGGCTCTCAAAACTAATCCTATATTCTGTAACCATAATTTGCCACGAATGCAAAGCCGTCATTATGTCTCGTCTAATGAGTGGTGTTACCGAATTGACCCTTGTTTATCACCACTTGATAATGCCGTTTTTTCGACCTCTATCCCGACTCCAAGTATAAGTATGAGGCGTAATTCTTCGTTAAAGTTTTATCATCAATTACAACAACATCAAAACATCCCAGAAAGCATAACGCTTTTTGGCATTCACATTATACTCAATCACAACTAGATACTTTAGTAACGCTTTATTCCAAATCACACTACCAGACCACTACCAATATGTTTTCTCAAAATAATCCAACAAGATATCTCGTTCAAACTGACAGGCAACTCCAGGCCATCGGCCGTCGCTTCATGGAACAAATCCACGGCGCCTTAACTACCATCCCCCACGTCTCTCAAGAATTGACCATAGGGCAGCTCGAGCAAATTGGTCTTGCGCGCCAAAAGATGACGCAGGGAGACACCCTAGAGGAAATCGAAGCAGGCATGATCCTCCCAGCACAAAGATTTTTCCCAAGACGGTTGAGCGACTACACTAAGTGGGTCATGTCCTATACTAATCCACGTACACAAGTCCTCGAGTGCGGCTGGGAGGGATATATGGCTCGAGGCGTTATTTTTATGAAGAGTATCTATAGACGCGAGGGCGCTTCTCCTGACGAGGTTCCGTACATCTCCAATATCAGCCTTAATATCTACAGAAATATACACGGCCCCTTGTCCGACTTACGATATGTCTTTTTTGAGTCTGTTATAAATAATGCGACTGTCAATCTTCTTGAAAAGATGCACGACCTCAAGCCCAGCACATCTGTCAATGCACTAGTAACTTTCGAATTCGCTACTAGTAGATACTTGGAGATCTTGGGGACGCGCGTTGGGCGCGTCGTAGGACACATGCTTCTTGACACTTATCCTGCAGGCGCGCATCAGATTGCGAGAATCCATATCTTCAAGTCTCATCTGCGGGGTGTGAATCTTCGGTTTGACATCGAGCCTAATGTTCCTAGACTTGCAGAAGCTCCTGCTTCTCGGACTTCATTTATGGCCACTACTTTATCTCACCTTCGTAATGTTGCTGGTAATCTTTTTAATATTGATGTTGCTCCGATTGGTAGCTATGTTGATACTGATAATGGTGCTTGGGGGCCTGGGCCGCCTCCTCCTGCTGGTTATTTTTCTATTGATGCTTCTCCTTCTTGTGATGATTCTCGTCCTGATGATTCTCGTCCTGATGATTCTCGACCTGATGATTCTCGTCCTGATGATTCTCGTCCTGATGATTCTCGACCTGATGATTCTCGTCCTGATGATTCTCGTCCTGATGATTATCGCCCTGATGATTATCGCCCTGATGGTTATCGCCCTGATGCTTCTGGTACTCATATATTTACTAAGACTCAATCTACTCAGGCTGATTCTTCTTCTACTGGTGATTCTCGTCCCTTTAAAGCCCCTCCTCTTGGTCGTCATTCTGATTATGATAGAGGTATTACTAATGACGCTGCTGTTGCTGCTACTGCTTTAATGACTGGTGATATGTGTGGTGCCCTTGGTGCGGCTGTTGCTATTACTGCTCTTACTGATGATACTGACCCCCCAGCGTCTGCTTACACTCCTGCGCCTGGGTCTTCTTCTTCTACTCCTGGAGATCCTTATCTTGCTGGAGCTGAGTCTTCCTCTCGCCCTGGGCAGCGTAGATCTACATCTAAGTCTTCCTCTCTCACCAGGCGGCGTAGATCTACGTCTAGGCCTTCCCCTCCCCATAGGCGGCGTGGGTCTGCCTCTCCACCCAAGCGGTGTGGGTCTTTATCTGATCGTAAACCTCCTGGGTCTTCTTATCACGGTGCCACGCCTACTGCTCCTAGCCGACCTAGACTTCCTAGACGTACAAGCACCCCTCCCAGAGGACCCACTGGTGCCATGACGAGGCCTGCTGGTAGCGCAAGACTTGGTACTGCTGCAACCATTGTAGCTGGTATTGCTGCTACTTGTGCTGCTTCTCGCCGTAATCTCGAACGGAATAATACTTCCCCTGGGAAAAGCACTGAGTCCTCTGCTTCTGCTACTAATCGTGACAGTGATGCTAGCTAAATTTAGGACTGGAAGTCAGACTAGATGTTCGTCTTCTGGCGCTAAGAAACCTAATTCTAAGGATCAGTCTGAGCATTAAACATAGGCCTGCTTTAGCTTTATGATATCGCCACGGTGGGATATAAAGTTGGTCTTTCATATTCTTATTAAATTAATCAGTTATTGTATTACATGAAACTTTGTATTTGCCCCATTTTATGTACAATTCATCGCTACAATTCATACATAATCTTTCTCAAAAACAAAACAAAACAAATACAAGTATTGAAGTTTGTTCTGAATCTGTTCGTAATCTGACCAGTGCGCAACTCTCACAGGTGGTAGAATACTAATGGTAACCTCTGTATACATTATCATAAAGTCCTACTCTCGTACAGCTAGCCAGTGAGCCTAAGTCCAATTTTAATTTCCCAGCTGAAAATTGCTTCTGTAAAACTTTTATTCTAAAGGCTAATCTCCAAGATTCCATGTTATATGAGTCTCCTAGCCAGGCTCGAGCTAATCTATTGAGCATCCCACATAACCTCATTCAGCCTCAAAAGAGCATCCGCGCTGGCCTTCTTAGCAGACATAAAGTCCTCCCGATTTTCCGCACCACGAGGCCCACGCAGAATCTCCGAGAAGCACAGATCGACTAAAACACGTAGCTCCTCGTACGTGAAAGGCTCGCCGTTGCCTGCGGCCAGGGCCTTCTCGCCTTGTGCGGCGAACGCCTCTTTCTCTTCCTTGGCGTAGTCTAGAGCCTTTTCCGCGCCTTCGAGGAACCAGTCCAGGAACTTGGCACTGCGTGGCAATGCTACGACTTCCTGGGTGGCGGGGTCTGCGGTTGGGTCGATGATGATGTTCTTCAGGTTTTGTTGGAGAACGAGCACATCGAGCTGGAGGCGCAGAGCTCCGTTTTCATTCATTGCACCAATGAAGCTTGTGGAGGCGACGAAGACACGATCAATTACTCGGGCCAGGCCGGATGTGATAAACCAGCATTCGGCGGGGCCTAGGTACGTGGAGATGTTGGTGTCGAAGGCGATTAGATCGTTGTTTAGCTCAAGGATGCTGGGAGATGCAGCAGTTGGCTGGTTCATTATGATATGCCACCAGTTGTCTGTTGTGCTCGGTACTGGGGTGGTGGGCTCCGAGTTGCGGTTGATAGGTGCGTTGGGGCCGGACATTGTCCTCGTCAGCATGTGGATAATTCCGCAGCGAATATCGACATGCATTGTGAGGAGGGCATTGGAACCAAGACTATGGAGAGACTGAACAGTCTTATCAAAGGCTGCAGCCGTCTCGTTGTTAAGCGGGAGATAGACTGGGGCATTCAAGCTGTCCCGCTTGGGTTTCACGGCTCCGAATAACGTCCATCTTCGTGATGGACGGCCATTCGATGCTATGCTCGAGGTACTGTCTTCTGTTGCTGGATCAATGACGAGTCGGATCTTAGTGAGATGGCTTCCAAGCCATTGCTAGATTTAATGCGTCAGTGAATGCGAGAGCTTGATCTCTTTCTATGGAATGACAAACCATGCTGTTATATAGAAGCGATAGAGCGACGACAGTCTTGGGGTCGGAGATAATATCATAGGGCTCCAAAGGCACGGCAGTTGTTTTCTTCAAGAGAAGATCAATTTCCTAGACGAATTAGCCGCGAACTTCTAATCAAATCGTCGATGCTACCTACTGTGTCAATTAGAGTCTGTTTCTTTTCCCCAGCACCTCCTATCCACAGCTCATCGACGACGCCGTGGATATCTCCGGATTCAGCAAAAGAAGCAGCAGCTTTTAATCGTACTGCACCACCGTGATTGCGCGCAGATACCTTCGTGACCATGGCTAGATAATGTTGTTAGATTTTGCGACACACGAGGCCAAGGGCATGACTTACCCTTATACCAGCCACAGCATTTATCATAGTATGTAACAACCTGATCAATCAAAAGCTGTGTAAAGGCTTGGTCATGTGGGATACTAGAGAGCATTTTGCTGAACTCTCGAACTATCGTCATAAACTTGACTGTACCCCGGAAGATAGGTCTCGGTGAGACCTGAGACCATTGAGGGTCCTCTGTGAAAGCATCCGCTGCGATAAAGCTCAGTGTGCACAAATCGGTCACGGTCTCGTCCAACTGGGGAAGGAAGACGTTCACCATGAAATCATCAAGAAATGAAGTCAAAGTGCTCATCGAGAGATCCGAGTCAACTGGCACAATATCCTTGAGGCGCTGGATGAATGATAGAGATGGTGGGAGAAGAAGCCTCATGTTAAACACACTGGGTTCAAGGAGAATCTTATGGCCAGTACCCGAATTACCCTTGGTGGTGGCCGAGGCATCATTTGTCGTAGCCTTTGACCTTGACTTAGACACAAGACCGGGAACGGATGATTTGAGAATTTCATCGAGCTCGTCCTGCTCTGCTTTCATCTCGGAGTTTTTATCGAAATCGGAAAGCTTGAACATTTTCTGTGGATTGTCCAGTTAATGGACGATCAATAAAACGAATTCAGTTTCAAAACTTACCTTGCTCTTGTCCCGATTACTAGGGTGAACGTTTCGTCGAGTCTCAGTCACCTCGCCACGTGATTTGAAGGATGATACTCCATCAGTTGCGAGGTAATCATGTAGCAAAGACCGGATCTAGCAAGAGTCAGTAGTAGGTCATAGCATCTGACTAAAAGTACATACCTCGCTCTGCAAGAGCTTCCACAGCTCCTTGAACCCATCGGCAAGGGTTTCTCGATTCGCAAGTCCTTCACGGTCTACAATTCCAGAAACCACATCGTGAACAACACGATGGCTCTCTGCAATAGACTCAAACTTGGCATACAAGGCCCAAAGAAACTCAGAGAGAACATGGCCACGTTGCTCGATATTCTCAGTTGGCAACTGGGACCTGGGTTGATTTTCATGCGAAGAGTAAGTGCGACTTGGTGTGGGGTATCGAGCATCGACCTCAGCATTTGTTTTGTCGACTACTGCGAAAAGCTCCACTGGCAAGCGCTGCTCAATCCTATCAACTGCGACATCCAAGCGACCCAATTTGCTTAGCGCCTCTATCAAGAGCTGGATGTAGGAGAACGTGTCAGCCTCTGGGTTTCGAGAGGCATCTTCAACCATCGGTATTGATGGATCGAACTTGGCAAGGAAGCTGTACACAGGGCGCTCCCATGAGCGGTTGCCTGTCCAGCTTGTCGATTGTACTTCTCCTTCTGCGACAGGGGCCTTCCAGCGGTCTGAGCAGTAGGGTGACTTCAAGTACAGATGATCATGCAATTCTTCGACCAGGATATCGGTAAGGGAAGTTTCCTGGTTGCTGAAGTATGCTCGAATATCAGCCAATGCACCAATCTCCTCAAGTTCAGAGCGTCGAAGCAACCGGAGACCGGTGTGAAGGACTTCAACTGCCGCGAGGAAACGTTTATCTGAAATGAGAGACTCGAGCTTCTCGGGGAGAGACTGAATCTCTTCAATTTGGGTAAAAAGCTGCAGAATATCATCGTAATTCTGCGACGAGGTCGCGAGTCCTTTCAATTCAGGTTTTGTTGACAATAAACCAGCCTTGGCTTCATCCAAAGAATTCCTCAAGTTACGAACGCGACCTTGAGAGCTCGAGATATTGCCCTGGATTTTGTGGTATGTACCAATGGAACTGTTGAATCCTTGGTGGTGTTCTAAAGGTTCATGTTATTAGTGCTACTCTCTTACAAAATGAGGGGGAAACGCACCGTTCACGATCGATTTGAGCGTCCTTTGAATCTGACTATACATGCGCAGAAACTCAGGCTCGCGATCAGCCTTACCCAATGTGCTTGTATCCATCAGATTCAAAGCAACATTGACAGGTATACACTCCGCATCGGTCATGAAATCCCAGTCGCGCTGGATGTACTGCAGAACCTCTGCATTGATGAGACCCCGTGATTAGAAAAATCCTTGAGCCATGTCCAAATCATGAACTTACCCTCAACAGACATCTTCTCCCCCGAATCATCTACCGTATTGGACATTGCGCTTGAATCCGGCGGCGGGTTCCTCTCGGGCCTGCGATTCTCCGCATATCGCGGGGCACTCGGTGGAGGTCTGTCGTTCCTTGGTGCTTGATACCATCTATCAGCTTCTGGATTCTGCGGCGGTGGTCGAGGCCGGGGCCGGGAAGCAGATTGTGGAGGAGGCTGAGGCGAGGGTTGCGAGGGCTGGTACTGCGGATCACGGTCTGGACGCTCGCGCCTCCTCTCCGGCGATGGGGCTGGCGAATGACCTGGGGACGGGGAAAGCGAAGGCTGCTGCGAAGACTCAGGATAGAAGCCGCCGTAACCACCAGGCCGACGTCCTGCGCTGCCGCCGCTTCGACCGCCGTATCCGCTCACTCCGAGGCTGTCACTGCTGCCGTATCTGCCATCGCCATTGTCGTGCCGGCTGGAGTCGGAGTACCCGTATCCATTGCCGTAGCCACTTCTGCCACTCATGCCCAGTTATGGTTTATTCGTGCTTCGCGGTGTTGATGTTGTGGGGAACGTGGCGGCCTGCGACAAGGGGTGGGCGGGGGCCGCAGTGCGGGCTAGGGAAATGTATCGTTTTCAAATGCTTTGACTGGCGCGCGTTGATATATCGGTAAAAGCCGCAACCATTCTTGGCCGTGCGATCAGAGATGCCGGCGAAGACAATCGAGGAATGGTGCGTGGGGTGGGCAATGGTCAGTCGCCGGGCGGGATGGGAGGTCGAAGTCTCGGGCTCCACATGAGCTTCGGCCCGCATTCGATGTATACTGTGCCTGAAACAATAAGGAGGCTATGACGACTACAAGTGGCGTTCAACACGACGATATCTATGATTCAGTTTGTGTGTAGGCTCTATATGTGCACTTCCGCTGTCAAGTCTTGGTCTACACAAGATACAGTGCAGGTGATTGCTCTAAAAACCCTAATAAGCTCAATTGATGGTGAGCCTTTTCCCATTTCAGCAAGAATAAGTTCTCATGAAGTATAATATTCATTCTTCTATGTCTGATGACCAATTACAGGTGTTGTGTTAGTGTATGAGAATTATGAATGTTCATTCAACCCCAGCGCCTGCTTTACTTCGAAATTGGCTTTGTCTCCTTTTCAAGCCACTTCTGGGTCAATTCGTCGGCATTGAAGAAGTGGTGGGTCTTGTCCCAAATTTCTGCGTGGTAGCCGTTGACCCATTTGATCTCATCGTCACTGAGCAGTGATGGCTCGATGAGATTGCGGCCAATGGGGGTCATAGTGACATGTTCAAAGCCCAACCATTGCTTGTCGCCGAATTTCTGAGGAGTGTTGACTTCACGGGCCATAACAACATCTAGGAACCAATAGTTAGCGTAAGGATCTATATCTAAGAATGACGGAAACTCACTCTCGATGCGAATACCAAACTTGCCGTCTTCGTAGTATCCAGGTTCTATGAGGCTAATCAGTGACCAATATTTTCAAGTATTAAGAGTGGTACAAACCATCTGAGATGACGTTTCCGGCAGCAATAGGGACCTCAGTGTACTGGACACGAGTCCCGATGCCCATGGGTCCTTCGTGGACATTCTGGCCAGAGTCAGCATAAAAGAGCTTTATACAAAGAGGGATAAACTTACCAGGTATGATCCAATTCCATGTCCGGTGCCGTGCAGGAAATCCAAGCCTTCTTTCCACAGGAATTGACGGGCAAGAACGTCAATGGCAAATCCAGATGTACCCTTGGGGAAGACGGCAGTATCAATGCCGATCATACCCTTCAAAACAAGAGTAAAAGCCCGCTTTTCGAACTCGGTTGGTGTGCCAAAGTGGAACGTGCGGGTGGTATCAGTGGTGCCGTCGAAGTACTGGCAGCCAGAGTCACAGAGATAGATAGCCTTAGGGTCAATGATAGAGCAGCTGCCCTTCTCTGGCTTATAGTGGATAACAGCGCCGTTGGGGCCAGTCGATGAGATGGTATCGAAGGAGAGGCCAGCGAAGAGATCGTGCTTAGAACGGATCTGCTCCAGCTTGTCCGCACCATCTACCTCATCCAAGACGGTCTTCTTGTTAACCAGCTCATTTTCCAACCAAGCAAAGTATTCAGTCAGCGCAGCACCGTCACGGATGTGGCAAGCACGCATGCCCTCAAGTTCGGTTTCGTTCTTGACGGCCTTCGCATCTGCGATAGGACTACGAGTTTCTTCAACCTGATCCTCGCCTCCGAGATTAAGGCTTAGCGCCCAAGAAGCCTTGTTAGACAACAAGAACTTTGTGGGCGTACCATCGGCGGAGTTGCTGCTTGCTGCGCTCAAAGCCTTGGCGTCATCGAAGATAGAGTCGTAGGGCTTGATTGTAACATCCTTTCCAAGATGTTCCCGAACTTCAGGTGTGAGTTTGTTGTCTTCAACGTAGAGGTCGGCGGAAGTCGGTGTGATAACGGCGTAGGAGAAGAAAACGGGGTTGTAGGGAATGCTAGTCTTGTTAGACCGTTCCAATGGGCAAAGAGAGGTTGTCACTTACTCGTTGCCACGCAAGTTGAATAGCCAGGCAATTTCATCGAGCATAGCTAGTTTCGGTTAGCCGACAATCATTACCAATGGGATCAGCGTTACCTACAGATAATGAAACCAGCTTTCTTTTTCACCTCCAGCTCTTTACGCAGGTCTGCAATCTTGTCTTGGAATGACCTTCCGGCATACTTCTCCGGGTGTGCTCGCACTTTCTCTTGGGGACGCGCAGGTCGGTCTTTACCCCAGACAAGGTCAACCAAGTTTTGCTGGATCCCAACCAAAGAAGACCCGTTCTTCTCTAGAGTCTCGGCCAGCTTGCGTGCTCCAGCTGTGTAATGTCAGTTCCGAGCCAGTTGAAACTGCGAGCTAGTACGTACAGGCTGTGATCAAAGATGGATCAACACCCACGGCTTTTCCACCTTGGGCTTCTTCGGTAGTCCTGCGATATGTCAACATCCCGTCCTTGACGACCCAGAGTCGGATATTATGTGTACCATTCTTGCCAGGTAGGAACACCTTCAATTCCACGCTTCAAAAGTGTCCAATTGCTATCCAGCTGTTTGGCGGCCTGGTTGAAGTATCGTCCGTCGGTGGAGAGTGCGGCTCTACTCAGGGAAATGATTGCAGTCCCAGCGGAGCCCGAAAATCCAGAAATGAACTCTATAGAAACAGAGGTGTAAGCTTAAGAGTTTGACTTGCACGGAATGTCCAATTGCTGTCTATATTTCGACTGACCTCGGCGACCATCGCAGGGGGCAATGTATTCGGACTGGTGGCTATCCTCGGAGGGAACAACTATTGGGAAACGAGATTGACGCGTTAGATTTGGTCAAAATAAGCTTTATATCAAGACGTTTTATATCATACTGTAGACATCCACCTTCTGCTCCTGCATCAACTTCCGCAGCTGCGTAAGGCGCGCGCTGGTGTCCACGGTGGCCATGTCGATGGCGGAGCGCGGACGGGATACGGAGAAGAACCTTGGTTGAAGGGGCCTTAACGATCGCAAGGAGGACCAGGGAAGGCGGGCTGGATGCAAGAAAAGCATGGACACCCAGGGAGGAGGGATGCGCCAAGATAATATCTCGCAATCTAAGCTTGGGGCGGGGTGACAGGTGGGGAGCAAAGGGCCAACACACCGACGATAGGCGGGCTTGATAGAGAGCTCTGGTTTGCCGCTCGCGTGAGGGCCGGATGTTGCCGCCAGCGTTATCAGGCCACCGAAAGCACGTGCCACAGCATGAAGCTGTGTCACTTCCAAACTTCCAATCTCCCTGTCTAGAAACCTCTCCAAGGATCGTTCTCTTCTTGTGCTGGGATCAGTATTACCAACAGCTTGCCCAGCTCGAACTCGGGAGAGCAACGCGGCTATGTCCACAACGTCGGGCCGACCGCCAGGCCGGGCAGGTACTAACCACGACGCTTCGAGGTCTCCATATGCTTTGTTGGTCAAAGACTTGCTTCACTCTGTTGGAGAAAGCAAAGCAAAACACACAGCCCAATTGCCAATGAATATCGCGAGGCTTTAGAACTCGGGCAGCAGGTTACTAAGCTGCCGAACTAACGCCGGGTGCCGGACTCGGGCCCAGCCGTCCCGTGGACTCGAAGCCAAACACCCAGCATGGACATGATATACATCACTTGATTCTTCGATCAGCAGAATTATTACCTGAAAGTACACCCATAATTAGCAACGGCTCTCGACTCTCGAGTCTCCGCCTTGCAAGGCATACTGGAACGGCAAATGACTTGCATAACTTTGCCCCCGTAGAGGGATGCAGCACCCCGCACCGCCACATGAGGCGGTGCATCGTAAAAATAAAACATCCCTTCTTCGCGCCCTACACCTGACGTGGATCGAGTGGAGTTATTTGAATAGGCACCGGCGCGTGTGCATGCCAGGGCTCACCGCACTGTGGTGTCGGTGCGTTTAGTGCCCATTTACCTTATAGACTGAAATCATCTCAAGTTCCTCATCACTACTAGCTAAACCAAGTATAATTATACGAATTTCTGAGGGCCAACGCCTCATGCCTCAGATCTCAAACACTCCAGAATCTGTGCTGCCCCGCTCAGATTCTCGAAATCCAGCGACGACATGTAGAGGCCTCACCTCTCAGGGTAGACCTTGTCGGCGCGCTTTGGCTACATCTCCTGCAGCGGCCCCTCGAAAGAAGGGCGGCCGTTACGAGGTACCAGATTTGACTTCGTTGTACTGCTGGCAGCATCAGGACCAGGCCGTATCATCCACGCCATGCAGCGTGCCAACCCCGCAGATGAAGCCGCGGACCAGCATTGATACTTTAATGGAGCGCCTCGAAATAAAAGATGAGCAGTCATCACCCACAAAACTACGACCAGGTCGACAGACAGGTCCGCAAAAGAAAAAGCGGTCAAAACGGAAATTCTGCTGCTTCGTGCTCGAAGAAGAAGAGGCCGCGGGCGACTATAGGCCCCCGAAGCCAGTGCAAAGGCCAGCGCAACCCCATCCAGCTCAAGGAGTATCACCAGTACCTCAAAATCCTTACCAAGGACGACCTGTCCATATTCGAGTTCCAACCTCAGAGCAACGAATCTCTTCTGCGCCTTCCGGTCAAAATCCCTCTCGACCGCCAAATAGAGCTACATCACATACTTCGTCACTTCTATCGTGGATTCCTCCTTCTCTATCTCCGGCTACAACATCCTTGCTCCTTGCAGAATTGAACAAACCTATATCCACCGCCGATGAAGAAGGCTACATTTACATGTTCTGGTTGACGCCCTTAAACACGACACGAGGCGCACCTCAATCTCCGATTCCCAGGGACATAGCGTCTTCTATAATCCCACCCACATCAGGCGACAGCCACCTTCGACCTCCAGTACAGCCTCGAAGCGTCAGCGATGCTATAAACGCCGCCCGCGATATAAATGCTTTGTCGTCAAATCCTACATCCTCAGCACCTGGTACAATTCGCCTCAAAATCGGACGTACAAATAACGTCCATCGCCGCTTGAATGAATGGACTCGGCAGTGTTCACACGATCTGACTCTTATCCGTTATTATCCCTATACTTCATCTACTTCGTCGCCTTCGCTATCGCCGCCTCGGAAGGGCCATGGTAGAAGTGTGAGTGCCGACAATTCCCTGCTGGCGGGCCGGAAGGTTCCTCATGTTCATCGTGTGGAGCGTTTGATCCACCTTGAGCTCGCCGACTTGCGAATCCGGGACTTAGGAAAGTGTGGTGATTGTGGGAAAGAGCATCGGGAATGGTTTGAAGTTGAGGCTGCCAAGGAATCCTTGCGCAGAGTAGATGAGTGTGTCCGGAGATGGGTTTCATGGGGTGAATCCAAGCGATAGTGCATGCATTTTGGGAGTTTGGGCTTGTTTTATAATGACAAACAGAGACTTTGATGTACCAGTCACAGGTTTGAGACGATGGTAGAAGGTTTCCTATTTTTCCACATTGATGTATGCATGAATTCTTGGTAATCCTTTGATTGCGGTCCTCTGTTCCATGGCTAAAGGCCTTTCAACGCCACACTAAATTCTTGTTTCAGATAGACATTTCTTCACTATGGAGAGATTCAGTGTATCTTTCAAACATTACTTTGTCTGTCTGCTGTTTAAAATCCTATATTCAAGACTTAAGACGAATAGCCCTCCCTCTTGAAAATTGTAAGCCAAAGCGAAACCAAGCTACCCGATAGCAAGTACTAGCAACGATTGAAGAAATTGAAAGTAAGGTTGATACCCAGTATCGGACCACATACGTTTTGAATCTGGAAAATTACTACAAGCTCACAAGCCCACAATGCCTTGCATCCGGCACCCGCTTCGCCCATGTCCAGATGATTGCGAGATAGAAAGAGTCACTGCAGTACGCAATGCCGGCGAGCAGAAGCACCGAGTCGGCTTATCTGGCTCGCATTATGTAGACTGGTCTCGCATAGATCAGAATCTTATCACCTCAGGTGATCAAATAGCTGCTTGGATCGATGGCGGTGCTGGATGCCCCGTCGCTGAAGGCGAAATACCATATACTGAGATTACGAATACCTGCATGGATGTAATCCATGAAACGGATATTTGCAAGTTAGTTCGAGAAAAGCAAGTCAAAAGGACAGTGGCAAGAGGCTTTCGTCCGTGGCGTCGCAATATTAAAGTATATAAGTCTGCTACTAAGGGCGAAACATCAAATACCAATATAACATGTAAATGTCTGCTTAGAAATCACAATATCGACGTTCATAAATTAGCTCAAGAAAAGAAAATTGAGAAGACAACTGCAAAGTCCTTGGGTTTGTGGTATCCCAATGATGCACCCGATGAGGCTCCCGCTCAAGGCAACGTACCATGTATTCATACTCCACAGGACAACTTGCATTTAATCCACGAGGGCGACGGGTACAAATTAGGCAACCAAAACGAAACTGAAGAGACGAGTGCAAAGCACCCAGACTCAAGGAATCCCCGGGATAAAGGGCGAATCGCGAAAAGAGCAAAGCTTGTGGAATTGCCGAAGTACCGTGGTATGACGGCAAATTCTGAACGCGAAATACCATATATTCATACTACACGAAGCTGCCTTCATGTAATTCACGATATGGACGTATACAAATCAGTTCAAAAGAAAGAAATCGAGGAGACAACTGCGAAGCGCCTTGGCCTGTGGAATCGTCATGACACACCGAATGAGTTCATCGCTAACGAGATTATGCTGCCAACTCTTGACGAATTACCCTGGCATGTAGCACGCCCAACTGGCTCTTGGACTGCTTGGGACGCTTGCCTCAATATTAACAATGACGGGGTCGCCGGGTACAGTACCCCCGGAGCTATGGCTTTGACCTATATAAGGCGATCGACGGAAGATGCTCCACACGTCTGCGATGTGGCTTTGGCTATGTATAGAAAAGCACATGGAACCATTGATGGTCTGGCCTATATTATTGCTTGCGATGTCGGGCATGGTGAGACTCTAGAGGCTATTCAGCTAGTGCTCGGAGAGGACGTCCACTCTATGCTGTCCCAAAAACTCCGGACCTTCAAGCGGGGCAGTGAAGACTATACGCGCTTACTGGGAACCCGCATTGGACGTACCGTCGGCTATGGAGTTCTCAGAGCTTTTGGTGCAAATTCATATCGTATTTCGCAAATCAATGTCTACACGACGCGCAAAAGAGGCCCATTTCATTTGCGGTTTGATCTTCAGCCTTTCCCCCCACCTAGACCGCAACATTATTGGGGGACAGAGCCAGATCCTAAGACTGGGAAGTGGAAAGAGCTGCGTCCTGAGGAGCTTTGAGATGAGCTCTTGACCTTATTCATTACGTGTCGGCAGGTTTATGTCTTTATTCCTCCATAGAAGTTTAGCTTGAGATCAATTTATTTAATTCAACTTCACGTTTTAGTAAAGGCTTAGTCAAGTTAATTTTATCTCAGGCCAATATTTGAGCAAGTTAACATACCGTCTTGGGTAGGAAGGGCCTCCTAGAAGCATGTCCATAGCTACGGTAGCCGCGTAGTTAGCGGCTTCCCCGGACCTCGGCCTCAACCCTAAACTTCACAACGAGCCGAATGAACATTTCCAGTGCATAAGCACAGCAATTGAGACAAACATGTACTGTATTATTCCAATACCAGCGTATTTCCCCACAAACAACCCCAGATGCCGCAACCCACCAATCCGCGTTCTCCGCACAGGCACGCTGGCCGTGACAGCCTATGACATCACGCGGTATCTAATCAACCCCAAAGACAGTTTACACTTCCTTCCGCATCGCTCCCTTCCCTCTCTCAAAACACCTCAATTGGTCTTCAAAAAGCTTCCTTCCTCCCTCTAGGTGCTCTGAAATCTCATAGACATCTACAATGTCATTCCGCCTCTTCGCCCCTCCAACAATCGCCGGCATTGGCCTAGGCGTCTCCGCAGCTACCCTCTCCCCTCTCTCGCCCTTCCGCGCGGCCCCCTTGCGATGTGACTATGCTGCGCCGAGGGCGGGTGTAGCTGAGGGCGATTGGCTTGTTAAAGAGCCTCTTGGGCAGAAGCAGGGAGGTGCGAGTATCGCGGAGCAGGCGAAGGCTGCGTTTCTAACGCCGGAGAATATGAAGGAAATCAGCTTGGGGAGTGTGTTGGGATTAGTGGCTGGGGTGGGATTGCGGGCTTTCTCGAGAGTTTTGGTTGTGCTATTGGGTATGGGTGTTGTTTTGGTTGAGGTATGTGAAGCATTGAGCAGAGGAGCTTCGGGCTTTGTCTCTTAAGCCATGTCATCAATTGGTTGGGAACTTTTACTAACGGGAAACAGTTCGCTGCGTCGAAGGGATACAACATCGTCCCATTTCACCGAATCGAGAAATACGTCAAGAATGCCAATGTGCGGGAAGCTCTTTCGCAGCACCGGCCTTTCAAGGCTAGTTTCGGCACTATGATGGCCCTCGCGGCTTTCGCGCAGTTCTAGGGAACCCTGGAGAAATGTACATAGCATAGAGATCGAGGGAGTTTTCCTGCATGATTTGTCACTTTACAGATCTACTGGTCGCAAGACCCAGGTGCTTAGAGCACAGCCAATGCATGGTTCAATAATTTGTTTCGTACAGGGGTATCATGATTTCGACGGTCCATTCCACTCTATGATCATACAGATGGATAAGCTTCACTTATCCCAGCACTAGGTCTTCTAGCACGCCTTCCATTTCGTCGCGGGAGAGCGGTACGCCTAGAATCTCCATGCCGCTGGGATCCATCCGCGAAGTGATCATTTGATGGTCATGGAACTCCTTTAATAGCGTCCGGAACATCATCTCTGAAGACGCGATGAACTCCTCTGTTGCTTTCTGGTAGAGGAGACGGAACTCAACGCCATGCTCGTCGTTAGGCTTGCCATCCGCACCGCCTTCGTCGTCTGACTGGTGGCCGTCATCCATGAGGGTGATGACCTCCGTCAAAAGGAGACGGTACAGATTTCGGGCATTCTCAGGCAAACTCTTGAGGACGAAGCCCACACCATCCTTGCCGCCAGCACGCTGGCCCTTGCGACCTAGTAACGAGTTGACTTCTTCCACGACATCCGACTCCACGGCAAATGGAGTAAACGTGGTGCAATCGTGGAAAACGAGATTTAGCTGATCACGGAGACTGATATCCCACATTAAAGTGAAATTAGGCGTGTCGGCAGTGAGAAGTAGACGGATACGGGGTGTAGCAGCCAGACGAGCGAGTAAGGCTTGGTTAGCTGCCCTGCGCAAAGGCGGGGCGTCAACTGAGTTGATGAGGACTGTGACGGGGTCTTCGTCGGCAGGCCGGGACTTGAGTACAGACTGGAGGAATTCAAGGACCTCTGTAGGCTGTGCACCAAGTTTTGATGGGACATCTTCGCCGAGCAATGCTGTTGCGATTGTAGCGAAGATAGACCGAATAGAGGTGCCAGGTGTATAGCCATTGACAATGACTATCGGAGGCGGGATCTTTGATGTTGATCGATGATATGTCCAATCTGCAAATTGCTGGACAAGCCTTCGCTTGGAGCCGTAGCCAAACAAACAAATGTTGAATCCCTCTTCGAATTCGAAAGCCCACTGCGGGAATGATCGGTGGTGCAATGATAGTAAATAGTCTTTCTCGTCTTTGCATTTATCCGTATATTGGGCCATCTTATCGAAATACTCCTCGTGTGTCAATAGCTTCACTTTGTTCAGTGTGGTGTTGGATGTCTTGATGGTGCCAGCTCGGTTCTGGAAGAAGTAACGCTCATGAGGCGGCAATTCGCCTTCAGGCGTTGGAGAGCGCTTGTTCGTCGCACCCTTGGGCCGACCTGCTCGCCGTTTCACCGGTTTAGCATCGGCGCTCTTCGCTTTCGGGTCTGCGTTCGCATCCTCGACGCTCGGCAAGGGCTCAGTGGTGGATGCTGCCTCCGCTTGCTCATTCTGCAAGATTTCCTCCGCTAACTGTTGTGACCCATCCCATGCAGCGTCTTCGTTCTGTTCAAATAATACACGAGCACTCTTTTTCTTAGCAGATTGGTCCGCTTTCTTCAGTCGAGCAGGGGTGCCGGCGGTTGCAGACTTGGGCTTGGTCGGCGTCGCGAAAAGATTGCGCGCCTTCGACTTGTGCGTGGGCGTTTTCAGGCCAGATTCCTTTAATGGTGTTGCGGCAACCCCATTGGTCTTCTTAGGAGTTGACTGGCCCTGTTCGGAGGGAGGGAGCTCGTACGCAGCGTCACCGTTGGTGCTGGGCGCGTGGCCATTCCGAGCGCCATTGATCGTCCTTTGTCTTTTCGGGGTCGAGGCGGTCGAAGGATCGTTCTCCAAACCGGAGTCCGAGAGCTTGCGCTTCATTGTCGAGCGTCAGGACGTGCTTGATGGAGAGACCATGGGGAAAGGGAAGTAACACTACCATTAGATCCGGAGAATGTGCAACAGGGACGCAATGCAAGGGGAGGCCTTTGCCAGGGGTGTGTCTTAGTGGATCGTGCCGTCGATAGCACCTGCAGTACTTGATCGGCGGGCGGAATGTGACAATCACAGGGCGTCTTTGGTTTCTGATGGAAGGAAACTGTGTTCGCGAAGGCCAAGTTGGAGATCAAAGTTGGCGTCGCCAGCCGCGAGTGGGTTTTGCGGGTCCACTTTCGCATCCACACGCTCAGAGAAAAGGCGCGTGGTTGAGATTGCACTTGCGGTGTTTATGGCGCCAATTAAACCAATAATATTGCGATATCTTCTATATTTCAGGAATTGACGTACTTTCTGTATACAAAGTATATAATTTTCTCGTTTTGGCTACGGATACACTATCCAAAGATTGTGGTTGGCGCCGACCTTGGGTCAGCTTCGAACAGGGTCATGTGAGCAGTTCATCAACAAAAGCAATTAATCGCAACTTCAAAGCACCTGCATCGTTGGAAGCTGAGATCCTATTGAACCGCGTTCTTGTTCCCTAGTCAGCCCCGAAGGCTGTGGAGCAATCTTATCAGACGATTGAAGCGGATCTCTTCCGGTCTCGGCGTCCCGAGCAGCTTTTCCTTCCCACCGTGCGTTGACTCACAGGTCGTCTTGATCGCAAGCCATAAATACTTGGCTGGGCAGGTGCTTATATACCTGATATACCAGCATCAGTAAAATGGTTTCGAATGCTCCAGCTGCCTCAATGGCAGTCAACTCCTTTGCCCGCATGGCTAAGGGCCAGGTCCGGTGCTACTCCGCACCCTTGGATATGGCCATTCCTGCCTCCAAGCAGCGCTACATCCCTACCTCCGGCACATACCCCCAGGGATTCCTTGTCTCTGGCACCCATGTTGGTGTCAAGGCTTCGAACACTCGTTTCCCCGACCTTGCGCTTATTACATCGGAGAAGCCATGCTCTGCGGCGGCCGTCTTCACCACCAACAAGTTTCAGGCCGCCCCAGTTCAGGTCAGCCGTGAGACTCTGAAAAGTCGCAAGGGAGAGGGCATTCGATCGGTCGTGATCAACTCTGGATGTGCTAATGCCGTGACTGGCAAGGGCGGACTGGAAGATGCAGTCCAGATGGGCCATAAGGTGGATGAGTGCAGTGGAGTCGAGAAGGATAGCTCTCTCGTGATGAGCACTGGAGTCATTGGACAGCGGTAAGTACACATCCTGAATAAACCGATATTTATTGATCGAATGCTAATTGAGCTGAACTATAGACTACCCATCACCAAGATCATCGATCGCATTCCCACGGCTTATGCCAACCTCGACTCATCTCACGATGCCTGGCTCAGCACTGCTCGCGCCATCTGCACCACCGATACCTTCCCCAAGCTTCTGTCTCGTACTTTTACACTGCCTTCCTCTCCAGGCCGCACCTACAGCCTTGCTGGTATGACCAAGGGTGCTGGCATGATTCACCCGAACATGGCAACCCTGCTGGGCGTGCTGTGCACCGATGCAGCTGTCGAGCCCACCGCTCTGCAGTCAATCCTCAAGCACTCTATCCCCCGCTCATTCAACTCCATCTCTATCGACGGCGACACCAGCACCAACGACACCATCGCAGTCCTCGCCAATGGCGCTGCCGGCGGCGAGACCGTGCGGGCCCCAGGCTCCTCCGAACCTAGCGCCGATTACCAGGCTCTCCAGAGTGTTGTCACCGACTTCGCTCAGGAGCTGTCGCAGCTCGTTGTTCGCGATGGTGAGGGTGCAACCAAGTTCGTGACTGTGCGTGTGCGCAATTCCCCCCACTACGAGTCTGCCCGCCAAATCGCTTCTACTATTGCCCGGTCTCCACTTGTCAAGACGGCGCTGTATGGCCGCGATGCTAACTGGGGACGAATTCTGTGCGCTGTGGGTTACACGCAAGGTGTGCATGATGGCACTGTTGTGCCTGAGCGTACCTCTGTGAGCTTCCGCCCTGTGGACGGCAGTGCCATCTTGAAGCTGCTGGTGAATGGCGAGCCTGAGGCTGTTGATGAGGAGCGTGCGAGCGCAATCCTCCAGAACGAGGATCTGGAGATCGAGATTGACCTCGGTGGTGGTGAGAAGGGCGCTTCTGGATGCGGCGGTGAGGATGCGGTCTACTGGTTCTGTGACTTCAGCCACGAGTACGTGACGATCAACGGTGACTACCGCACCTGAGAAAAGTGTATTTAAGAAACTTTAGCGCTAGCTTATATACAATATTTGATTACTTGTACCCGATGTGACGGTATTTGGAGCATCTCTATAATCTGTGATTTACTCGTATGATCTCGCGTAAATGCTGGCACTAAAGCAGCTCTAGGGGCGGTACGTACCAAGCATTTGCGCGAGAACGCCCGCGATCACAAGCTTGAACCCTGTATTGGGCTGTCCCGGGGGACTCTGTATGGAAGGACATCACGCCTCCAATCTGCATTAAACTCAGGGATCAGCACAATAAGGTGTGTAGGCCAATAATCGCAGTGTGATCTGACAATCGTTCCCCAAAGAATCAGCCCAAAAAACGCCATGAGTCACGAATCAAGATTTTGGAGGTTGTCTCCCCCAGCTTGTCCGTGCACTTTACCCCATGCAACCCTTGCCCCAGACCCCAGATCCCGGATATAAAAGCCATTGACATCATCCCCTTGGGGTTTAGACTTTTATTCACACTCTCCCCCGTTCCTGGTGCCGATTTCTGGGACTTTTTGCAGCTTGTCTTATTGTCGTGGAGCCGAGGTATACTCGAATCTCGAGTCCAGTTCGAGTCCATTTCGAGTCCAGAACGCGGGGAACCGCCATTTGACGTCATTTGCCCTGCCCAAATCAACCAGCCTTTTAATCTGGCCTCTATATCCAAAGATTGGAACAACCACACAGCTTCCAGGGTTACAGTAGACCAAAACGACCCTTGCCAGTGGAGATTTGCGATCGGGTCACGCACACACGGTCCCACCAGCCCCATAATTTGCAGCCGTTCACAGGAACAGCCGCCCGTCACGCCAAAGGTCAAAAAGGGGGACCATCGCTGCCCGAAGTTGTGCTCCTGCCAGCTGTTGATAGCTCAATGGTCCAGCCCTACACCCTCCTCACGAACCATCCAAACCGCCCTAGGACAGAGTGGGAGAGCCCGCGCAGAAACAGCACCTGGCATTCTTTAAATGGTGCTTTCGCTCAACTCCGTGCTTAACCTTCGCTGTCCTGATTGACCGCTTCCCACACGCCCCCACTGCAGCTTCTCTTAGCTGCAGATACTCCTGCTGGACCCCACCGACTCCAGTCTGGAACTTTCGTGAATGTTAAGCTATCACGAGCTTTTCGGCTGCGGTGGACAAGTTGCGCTGGCGCTCCTTTGATCCACTGGCCCGGGTGCCTGACTAGGATATCTCTTCCGCTAATACCCCCCTCGGAATCCACTCCCTCTATTACTCATTCCTCGGCGAGAGAACTAAATTAGACGCATTTCCCGCTCGAGCCCATATCGTCTTATCAGGGCGATTATGAAGTCCTTTCTGGCGGACCTGCCCGAAGGCCACGGCAGTGTCTACAAAGAGGTCCGCTTCTCGCCTACCGCAACACCGCTGCGCCGCGCACAATCACTCTCTGCTGCTGGCCCGGGGAGGTCGAGATACGAGCGGCCGACGATTTTTGAGCGCACACGGCCTGTCATGGATACTTCGTTTATCGACCAATCGCACGATCTGCTGAAGAAGCAGCAGAAGCATTTCCAGGCGGAGAGGGAACTTTTCGATCACGAGAGACAATTATGGGAGAGAGAACGATCGCTTTTGAGATCCCGCATTGAGGAACTAGAGACATTGGTCAATGCTCGGAAGGGAAGGACTGGGACAAGAGCAGCGAGGGCACCGTCATTCGGATTACCCCAATATCAAGGAAGCGATGCAAGCCTACACACAGCCCAAGTGTGGGAGGGTTCAAGCCCAGGAACTCTGCCCACGAGAGTCTTCAAGGAAGGAGACGTCCCTGAAAATTCCCAGTTATCGCCATTGATAGAAGGGCTTAAGGCCCCTTCCCTCGACGCAGCCCTATCTCCCCAGTCCTCGTCCGCCGATGTCTCAGTATCAGCCGTCAGCATCCCCGTTCCGATTGAGAAACTCGACAGCAAACTAGACGGCATCACCTTGAAGTCTACAGCCCTGCCAGCAGGGGTCGTTGCTCGAGTGATCACCCCGCCGTCCCTTTCGTCCCAGGACCCATCCCCCTCGGGTGCCCCTTCGGCCGCTGTAAGGCCTGAAATAGAGCACCGAAACAGTCTCAAATTAAAGCTGTCAGAGCTCGGCCCGCCCAATGAGAACCTCGTGAGACATGCAGGTCACACCCCGATGGCGATCTTCGAGGCAGATAGCAGTCAGCGATCGACGCAGGAGGCTACCCCTCACCCCGAACCCCAGGAACTAGTCCCCGAAGAAGAGGAAGAAGCTCCTCTAGCGCCCGTTGCGACGCATGTCCCGCTGCCAACCGAGAATGCAGAGTCTTATTTCCCCGATGTCCCTGACGATCCTGCCTTAACGGGGCCCCTGGGTCTCACTAATGATGAGGAACATGACTCTAGCTTCTTGAATGCCCTGGATCAGAAGCTCCTGGACCAAGCTAGGCGCATCCTATCTACCTCGACGGAGGAGTCAGCTGACGCTGAAGAGGACCCCGAGGCGCCTAATCCGGGAGAAAAAGAGCCGGAGCTTAAGTTCAAGAATTCGACCAACTTCGGCACTGCTTTTGGGGCTACATAGACTTCTCTATGCGGGCCATTTGGATGGTCTCGGTTGTAATGTCTGTCAATGGACTAGTCGCCGAATGGACTAGTCGCCGAATCACAGCTTGGAGTGCAAGCGGCAGGCTAGGTGGAGGACAATGAATGATGATGAAATGGAAGCGATTTGTTTGAACAGTCTGCTCGGGCAGACACTTGGTCACTGCGGCCTCACGATAGACGTGCGGATTGCGCTATATGCCCGGAGAGAACCTTTCAATCTTCTCTGGGATGTTAAGGGCTCATAACCCGTGCAATATACATTCAAGAATGATGATGAATATACGAAATTCTTCTGCTGGTGAAGGTCTTACATACTCGAGACTAGATAAGCTATACATACTCAAATTTGAACCACTACCACAAGCTCTTCACTTCTCTTTCCGCTCCTAGTAATCTTCTTGTATGATGTATCTGCCCCTGATTGGAGGCATTAGACGCAGTGTGCAGTGTGCACATGTAAAAACAATATTTTAAGGCCTATCCATCTATGCTCCTCCGGAAGCCACGGTCATGTGACCCACAGTCACCATTTCCGTTCCCGCACAATCCACAATGCCCATAAGCTCGATGCAACCCAGCCCCGCTCCAGGATGGTCAATTCGATGTGACAGGATGAAAAAAAAATGGTCCCAGAGGGGGTCGAACCCTCGACTTTCACGTTATTAGCATGACACTCTAACCAACTGAGTTATGGAACCGCTGGATGGTCACGTTACCAGATCTGGTCCTTGGAGAGCGCTTCGAGTATAATTCGTTGGTCAATCTACCATTTGGCCAAGGTAGACAGGCAGGTATTTGAAATAACGTTACAGGCAATTGGGTGTTCTTACCCTAAGCTTATGAGATTAGCTGGCCCACTTGCGCGAATGTTCGCTTGTAGATTTCGGTTGCCGGCTTGCGGGAGTTGAAAAAGGCTTTCTCTCGTTGTGATTTTCGAATGCATTGAGAGGCAGGGTTTTGCTACAGCCGGAAGCCTGTGCAATAGAATCGTGTCTATGTGTCTACCTAATTGAAATTAGCGTGTCTCGTTGTGAAATACAGCACAAGGTATTTTTGTTGACAATTCTCTAGACGGGTTGCTGCTATTCAAACAAGAAGCAATTGCAGCATAGCCTTTAATTCCATGTGCATCTCATGTATGTTTACTGCGATGAATATGAATAAATATTCTCCTTGGGAAAGGCAGCACTGCCTACATTTCTTATACTGCAAGGAATTGAAAATTTTGATGTTCAACCCATTTTTACTTCGTTGTAAAGGGCACCTGCCAAAAAACCCTTTCAGCCATTACGAAGACTTTTTTGGCTCTAGTAGGATCAACCAAAAATTGAATGCTTACATTTTCTTCTAGGAAGAGATGAAAAAAGGCAAAAAATGTGGTCCCAGAGGGGGTCGAACCCTCGACTTTCACGTTATTAGCATGACACTCTAACCAACTGAGTTATGGAACCCGCTTATGGAATCCGACGATTTCTGATGCTTTACAATCGAAAGCAGGAATGAATGGGTAAAAGAGCAACTAAACCGATCTATACAACCCCGATGCAAGGATTGGTAGAGGTATTTAACCAAAAGGAGTATCCTCAACCCGAGAACAATAAAGAGGTGATCCTATGACTACGCCAATACCTCCTTTAGGTTAGTCTCCACTTTCGGGTTTCTGTCTGAATTCTCCAGAGCAATCTCGCTCGCCCAATTGACCATCTGTCGGCCATGGTCCTTCTTGGAGTAGTCATTATGAGCGAAGACTTTGCCAATCAGATAAATCCACTTAAAGATGGTTTCTCATTAAGCAGGATAAATTCATTGTGTTCAAGAATTCCTGGTCACCACTAGCGCCACACCCGCCGTGTAGCGGTCGCAGTCGGAGAGTTCACAGTACGTAGGGGGCCTCTTCCCCAACACCTCCTGTTACCGTTCTGAGTAGGCAATGTAGTGGGGGCTGATATTTATTAACGCACTCGAGATGACTGACGATGTTGCGAGTAGACATAAGACGGTGTTGGCGGGTCAAGAAGCGCGGGTTAAGGAATCCACGGTGATGCTCTGGGGTCTTGTGTTTAGTCCAGTCTTTGCATAGCTTCATGCGCAAATACTCACTTCAATTTATGATCATAGTTGAGCGTATCGCTGCTCAGCGAGCGGGACATGCTCCTGGGAAGTTTTCAGTTGGCTCTGCTGCTCTGCCACTTCATGTCAAACACAGTCACTGAAAAGATATACCCATGACATCTGATATTCCAAGGCTTCCAAGGTTGCTTGAGCTACCATCACTGCCGTTTTCAAAAAACAATCACTTCCGCGATACAGGCCAAGTGTGATGAGAAAGACTTCCTTGTTGATCATCTGATTGAAAATGGAGGGTTGTTGTGAAGCATAGGGATCAATCAGGTCGAGGTCTTTGTAAGCAAGAAATACCTCGAGTGCGCTTTGTGTTGAAAGGGCTTATGTTGATGCGCATTTGAGAAATGGTGCTTTGTGCCGATATGCTTTCTTGTCGCTGCTGGCTGAGGCATGACTTTGATGCGGGGGCACCCTGCAAGTTGAATGATAGTGTATAAAAGACTGCCATCTTGTGTCAGGAAGACTTTCGATGATTTCTACCTCCCTAGCAGGTTGAATCTTGCCGCTTTGGATCCAAAAGGAGTCAAAGAAGCCTGGCTTCACCACGTCTTAGCAGTCTTTGGCGGAAACACCAAATTCGAACTAAGTGTAGACATGATATTTGAATCTATCTCAAAAACCTTACAAAGAATCAAGACCATCTCGCCTGTAGCGAGTCGTGCTATGACATTTCCGGTCAAGTAAGCTCCAAACGAAGCCAATGAGATACTTGTAGTTGCAGTGCAAGTTTAATGCAGATGTCAGAATTTAGATCCGCGACATTGCCGATGCTCTTCCCCTTATTTATAGGCTCTTTGTCGAATACCCCTCATATAACTAGCATGTTTAGGCGGGAAGCGGAGACAGAATTTGAAGAATAATGACGATGGCCCCCACTCGATGCTTTCTTTTCTTTCATGAGTAGTGCACGGTGAATTTTCAATTATAATGAAAGTTTTGCTTCTTCGTTCATAATTTCACGTACTAGTTAACGTTACAACTTCACTTGAAAAAGAAACAACCGGCTTCAAGGGATAGCTAAGACCACTACGAAAATTTGAGTTGGGAGGAGAAAAAAACAAAAATTGATGGTCCCAGAGGGGGTCGAACCCTCGACTTTCACGTTATTAGCATGACACTCTAACCAACTGAGTTATGGAACCATTGGATGACAGAAGTCCCGCTTGTTGGGTACCCAGGTGGAAAGACTTTTTATCGGTACGTCATAGTACGTTCGGGACATGCTATTTTTTCTTTTTTGAGTTTTAGTCGCTTCCATAGTGCGTACTCGGCACTTTCTGATCGTACTTTTCTGAACCAAAAAACCGAACAAGCCATGGGAAAAAAAGGAATCATTGGGGAAAGGAAGCAAAAATCAAAAATTCAATGGTCCCAGAGGGGGTCGAACCCTCGACTTTCACGTTATTAGCATGACACTCTAACCAACTGAGTTATGGAACCCATCTATAAGGCACCCACAAGGCAGCTGCCGCTATCAAGCAGGAAGATTTTAGCAAAAGCTAGCCCCTTCGAAATGTAGTCACTTCTCTAAATCATATACGCTTTCTACGCAGTATTTCGCTGAATAAGCACGCACTCCTTTATAAAATGTCATTTTTTGTACCTCAACAGGCATGCCTCTCTTCCACAAATTTAGCACACAGTGTATTTTTCAGTGAAGCTATGTTGGTAAAATATTTTGATGTTTGCCCTAGGATTCTGCCCATGGAACGCTTGTAATAATGGACTGCGTGCAGGCATGGGTCAAGACGCCCTCAAACTCTTAGCTTCATGCGTAGGAAGAAGAACAACTCGGACCACCAGGGAATACAAATGATACCAAGTTATGTAGAGGCGAATTTTTGGAATATTGAGTTGCCTTGTGGTGCACTGATCCTCTGAGCGCTCAGTGTGCCAAAAGAGAAGGCACTAGGGGCCTTGCGTCGAACTACTGCTTCATGGTGGAGAGACCCAAGAAAGACGGAGTGTTCTCCGCGCTCGTGATCTATTGCTGTAGCATCAGCATTAATGTCGAAACTGGCGCATTACTTCTGTCTGATAGCTGCTATTCTTGCTACTTTCCGTGAAACCGATGTCTACTCCTGTTAACATCGCGCCCCTTAGAGACAGGCTATTCCCCTTAGCCTGAGCGAGGATGCATAACTTTACGAGACATATTGAGCAAAGTGCAATTAATAATTCGTCCCCTATCTGAAGTCAGTGACCCCTCATTCATGCACAGTCCAAGCCGCTACAGTTAATTGTTCGAGGGGCCCAGGCACAAAACTCATAAAGTCTCCCGCGAGCGTAGAATATTGGCCTTCCTTGCATATGATGTGTAAAACAGAGCATTCCGGAGGTTTGGAAGCGCACCAATCCCACTGCATCCCATCCAGGAACCTCCTGCAGAAGGGAGCTTAATCCAGTGCTCCTGCGACCACCCCTTGCATCTTCCCTGCAACCATTCAATCTCAGATCCACGTGTTACCAATTTCCATGCTACTGACAGCAGCAGCGACGAACGGACTATCTTTACCAGGGTAAGTTTACGCTAACTCGGATACTCGGCTGCGGCCTCTTGCATATGCTTCGACGTTCGCTCAGCTTAGGGCATGCATATACGTCTAGCCCGGTCTTCTGATAACGCTGTGCCTACAAACTATGGCTTAACTCAAATCGAAAGTTGACCTCTCTCATGAGCCGTTACCTTTATCGGCAGTTCGTACCTTGTCCTTCTTCGTGCCTTGCCGATCCTAAGCTCTTGTGGCGGCCCTTAGAGAAGCCACCAAGGGCTAGGCGTAGCCTTGCAGCACTGTGTTCCTGGCCCTTGAACCCCTCCAAGTGCCCCTCGGCCATTATGGTGTCCGGGGTATAGAGGGAAAAAACTACATAAAGGCCATGGAACTCGACCCTCATTCCATTCATCATTCTTCATCCAACATCAGTCTTCAACAGTCCTTCGCTCTCAGCTTCTCTTTGACAATCCATTCGCTTCACCTTTCAGACGTACATTCTTTACAGTCTATACAACCTCACTCACTCTTTCGAGCTCTACTCAATCTTTCAATCTTCGAAACAATGTCTCCCAACGCTTTCAGTCTCTCCTCTGCCTTGTGCCTTTTCCTTGCCCTCGGCCCCGCTACCGTTCTCTCTGCTCCCCAGCTTGTAAGTTCCCGAAGCACATGGATTGCCCTTGCATACTCAAGAACCACGACTAACATTGTACCTGCAGAACGGTCTTCCTGCCTTTGGCGGTGCCAACGATGCCGCTCCTGTTCCCACTAACGGCGACAGCGAGCACGATGCCGGTGCTGGAATCGCCGCTGGCATCCCCGGTGGCCCTGGCGTCGTCCTCGGAGCCGGTGACCACAGCCACCAGCACGGTCCCTGTGGCCCTGGTGTGAACTACGAGCACGATGCTGGCGCTGGCATCGCTGCCGGTATCCCTGGTGGACCTGGTGCTGGCCTTGGTGCTGGCACCCACGACCAGCACAACGCTTATCCTTGCCCCGAGCCCGTTGTCGCTACTCCTGCTCCCGCTCCCGCTCCTGTTGTTGTTCCTGAGACTCCCGTCGCTACTCCTGTCCCTGAGGCTCCTGTCCATGAAGCTCCTGCCCCCATGGCTCCTGCTCCAATGGCTCCTGCTCCCGTCGCTCCTGCCCCTGAAACTCCTACTTCTGTTTGGATCCCCGCTCCTCCTCCCGCCTGGACTACTCCCATCATGATTCCTACCATCACCACCGCTCCTGCCTGGATGGCTCCCTCTTCGGTCCCAGTCTACTCTACTCCTCTGATTCATCGCCCTGGACCTTCATCTACTCCCTCTGTCGTCCCAGCCTACAACGCTGGCTCTGCTCTGTCACCGAGCACTTCACTCCTTGCTCTCGCTCTTCCTTTCGTCGTCGGTCTCTTCTACTAGATCTGAGGCCTGAAGATAGAGAATGAGAGTTAACAATGCTCATCGGAGACATTGAAGAGCCACTCTTGCACATTTCTGCCTGGCAGACGATTTGTATCTTTTTTCGTGCTGGTGTATCTTTTCTCTTCCATGTCTACTTTTGGTCCTACTTACTACTGTTGTATTACGCGATTGTCCCGCTTACCTCGGATACCTGTTTCTTGGCTGACATATGGGAGCCACGTTTCTTTTACTGTTGGGGTTGGGGTTCTGGTTCGGTTTCTGGTCTGTTGGAGTCGGGCGTGCTTTGCACATTCCGCGCGATATAGTCATTTATTGCTTTTTGCTTTTTTTTTTTTTTCCTTGTGTCATTATATGGACCCATATATCATAATTTCATTTTATTTAATGTTCTATCTTTTCTTTTCCTACAATGGTTCATCTTGGGATGGTTTTTGTAGCCCTCCAGTAGCTCCAACAATTTAATTGGCTCTTTCCTTTCAATTCAGCTCGACTATTGACTCATCAATTGGTGCAAAAAAACTATTGTAATGCAGTTAGTGCCAAATGTATGTGTACTTGGGATGATTTCAAGGTGAAGATGGGAAACATGAATAGGCACTCAAGCCTTGAATTGTCTTGGTATGACAGCAATATATAGAATATGGAGCAGTCCGGATTTTTTTTCGAATAAGCTCTCGAGGATTCTCTTGAAAGATCAACGATCAAAGTCTGTTATTCTTCAGAATCATTTTCATACTCCAGAAACTGGGCCTTGACCTCCTCCAAGGCGTGTCCGGCAGTTTCAGGGAAGAAGAAAAAGATAATAAGGAGCCATATGAATTGATAAACGATATATACCTAGCATGGAGATTAGTCACGATCAAAATGCTCCCGAAATCGTACAGCCCTGTGACAAGACTCACAATATAGTATCTCCAGGATATGGCTCCGAGTGCGATAGGATTAACCTTTGATAGATATTAGTATCTGATGATCTACAACTTGCAGTAAATTTTGGTACTCACAAAGACATTGAAGAGCCCAGAAAGAGTAGAAATAACGTTCTGGAGAGAAAGACCGACTGTTCTGATCTTGTAGGGGAGCACTAGTCTTCCGGTCAGGACATTTGGAAATTCAATATATGGAAGGGTACTTACACTCCACAGGATATGCGTGGACCAAAGCATTCAGAGCCCAGTCATAGCCACAGGTGTATAGAAAGACAAAGAATATAACTGCCACGGCAGCACCCTTGTTGTCGGGGTCGTTCAAAACAACTGAACTAGCAATAGTCAAGGCGATGAAAGCAACTAGCATGGTCACTGCGGAAACCAGCCACTGAGTTCTACGCTTAGTCCAAGCACTAGACCAAGACTCTATGGCGCAGCAAACTAGCGAAACGATTTGAAGAGCTCCGTTGATCATGGTTTGCTTTTTTGTCTCTGTGACACCCACGATCTCGAGTACTTTGGTCAAATAGTAAGCTGTGATACTGATACCCGACATGTTCATTGATAATGCAATGACCGAAATTAAGAAGAGGCTTTTGTGGTTGCTGCGCTTAGTATAAAACTCAACCCACGCATTTTTCCGACTTAGCTCCCCTTCCTTCCTTATCGAAGAAATAATCTCCGAAATCTGCAGCTCCACAAGCGGATGATCATCATATCCATTTGTATGTGCCTTGCAAATTATTGCGCGTGCCTCTTCCACCCTTCCCGCCGCAACTAACCAACGAGGGGACTCAGGCACAAATGGTAGGAATAAAATGTTGAGCAATGGGTAGAAGCCCATCAAATAGCTGATTCTCCAGCTATAATTGGTAGACAACTGGGAAGTACAATAAACAACCCAAGCTGCTGTTATAGCGCCGATGTAATATACACCACCATAAAATCCAGTGACTGCTCGTTGATGATGCGGGTGGGTAAGCTCTGAGACAAGAACAACGGCACTAGTTCCGGAGCAAATGTAGCCAAAGCCCAGGATAACCCGAGCAATCGCAAAAATTGCCACTGTCACAGATGTCAGCTCGTTATACAAGAAAGAAGTCTAGTAACTCACAATTTCGAGCGGCACCCTGTAGTATAGCAGCAATCAAAATCAAAATGGCTCCGAAGAAAACGCCCTTTTTTCTCCCTAGTTTATCTGCCACGATCTGGCTAAATGGGAATGGTGAAATGTCTCCAATCCAGAAACATGAATTAAGAAAGCCGGTCATTGTAGTACTAAGATTCAAGACTATGTAAATAAGCCAGTTAGAAATTTGCATACAGCACTTCCCGTAGTAGAAGAACGGATCACTCACAATCCTTGAACTCATGAATCGCTTGAAGACCATTCAGCATCGAGCCTCCATAGCCTCCTGCCGAGCTAACTGTAGATATATATTAGCCTGCCCAGGTGTTCATCCAGTTCCGACCATGGAGTATGTGAAGAATACAGAAGAGAACGCCAGGTATTAGGACTGCATACAACTTGACAAGACCTGGGTTCTGAAAAAGGCTTTCGGACTTCGAGTTTCTCAAAACCTGTTCAACTGTTGTCGGCTGAATCTCATGATCACTATCAATGCCAATTGATGACCTGACCTTTAGCTCATAGCCTTTAGCCCCCATAACGAGCATGTAGATGCGAAGAAATTGTGTATATTAAATGAAGATGCTATCCCCAGCAGATTTTTGTTGCGATGGGCCCTTTTCAATTATATACTGCAATAATTAAGGCACAATTCCCAGATTGCGCACAGGAACTTCCCGAGAGATTGTAATTCAACTTTCGGATGAATATGACGCGATCAGCCACTTGATAAACGTCCGCAAATTGAGTGGATTCAATATTTGGTCATTTGAGCTTCAATGGAATCTTGATGGAAGCTTTGATAACGAGAGGAGTGGACAATGTTCAAAGCTCTAATTAGGTTTACAGTTAAGCCACATAATAAAGCCAAGGGCTCATCGGGCGCAGATGCATCTAAGTGCTAGTACTGGCCGCATATTCTATGCTGGGAAAATCTTATATTCTACTTCTATGCCGCATCCTCTCATGATTGGGAGTATCGCTATCGATGGCGGTGATTTCGACATATTATGTTGCAGGCACGAGATGATAAGCAGTAAGAAACAACTCATCTGAAGTGGAAATGGCAACATCCCGGCCAATGACCACGTACGGGTGTATACAAAGCTGCGAATTTTGTGTACTAGGCTCATTAGCTACTAAAGCTCGCTTGAAGTTATTGGATCACGGATTTTAGGCTTTTTAACGAGCCGGTACGCCGCTCCTTCGTTCTTAAGAGCGTTCAACCTTCGTCTACTCCATCCGCCGGCCACTAGTATTCCCTTCGCATATCGCGCCATTGAATAATATCATCAAGCTTCTAGGCATAAATTAGCCATGACACATTCTGTGAGAGAGGGTGGCCCCGCTATCACCGGCCCATGGGATTACGAGGACAGCCCACTCAACATCGCTGCGCGCCAACCACTGATGCTAGGCTTGTTCATTAATCTCCAAGACATCAAGTTTTCTTCTTTGCCTTCCACAAACAGCTGGACATTTGATTGCAATCTAAAATTGGTAAAGAAGGCTGAGGAGCTAGGTTTTGAACTTGCTTTTAGTCGAGCCCAATGGTTACCAAAGGGAAACTACGATGGGGAGGCCTCCCAGGATGCTTTCATCGCCCTAGGTGCCATGGCAGCAGCAACAAGCAAAATCCTCCTTATCTCGACAATGCATGTATTATACGGACCACTTCATCCCCTTCACATCGCAAAGTTCGGCGCAACACTGGATCATATTGCAAAGGGCCGTTGGGGCCTAAATATTGTGACAGGGCATCGAGAAATCGAGCAGATTATGTTCGGTCGGCCACAAATTGAGCACGACAAACGTTATGAAATGGCTGGCGAGCTGTTCGATGTCGTGAATAGTCTATGGGCAGAAACCGAGAACCTGACATACAATGCGCATTCTAACTCATTCCGTATCGAGAATGCATGGATTACTCCTAAACCGATTTACGGCCGTCCTATCTTAGTCAATGCCACTGGGTCACCTGTTGGAATTGATTTTGCGGCAAACTACTCAGATATCATATTCGTCACTTCACCGGGTGGCGCCCATATCGAAAGTGCTCTAGCTACCTTGCCTGCCCATATTGCCGACATCAGAGCGGCTGCATCGAAAAAAGGCCGCAAAGTCAAAATCGTGATTAATCCTGTGATCGTGTCTCGTGATACTCCCGAGGATGCTGAAGCTTATGCTCAGGCTATTGTTGATGGACTTGGTGGAGTTGGACAGACTAAGTTCAATGGCAGTCAAGGTGCTTTGAAGAGTGACGCCCATGGCTGGCGTGGGAGACTTGACTCTTCTCACAAACAGGGTCGTGGACTTGGTGGCAACATTGAGATTATTGGATCACCTGAGCAGGTAGTAGAGCAGTTGACTGCTCTACATACCACTGGAATTGATGGGGTGCAGATGAACTTTTATGATTTTGCACCTGATCTAGATCACTTTGGTGATAAGATCCTTCCCTTGCTCAAGAGAGCAGGACTTCGCATTTAGAAACTTCTGGAAACTTCTGGAAGGACTTCATGATTAATCGGTGCTTTACATAACACTTGTGAAAGCGATTCCTGATGTTATCGCATAAGATACGTATATTTACTGTGTCCTACGGCCACTTCAAAACCCTGAATATTTACTAGCGCTTCATCTAAAAGCAAGTTTTGACAAACCGTGGAGCAAGTGTTCGTTGCATCATATCGCTCGAAAAATGCCAGTGCTTCTGGGATTCAATAGGTGCCCTTGAGTTCAATGTGAAGGCTATTGAGATAGCCTGGATCGCCTACAAGATGTCATTACCGAGGGGGGTCTCCGAAGCGCTGTAAAAGCAAGGGGTTTACAACAAATGCGATCGCTTGGGCCCTCCCCCAATAATTAGCTCTCTATTCTCCCAAATTTACCTTTCTCTGATGACTATAAACCAAGCTATCCTGCAAGCCCATTTCCGGTCATGCCTAGGAAATTGAATAGTCCAAGCGCAAATATAGTAATAGCTAGTATGTAGGTTGTGAATGCATCAGGCCGCTCTCAGTATCTAGAAAAGTCTATCTCTTACAAATCTTGGAGCGAGAATGACCGTAAATTAGAAGAAAGGGAGAACAAGGCTATCATTTAGTAAATCCTGAAACCTGTAGCAAGAACGCCAAAATCATTCATATCGTGTCATGCATGCGGGAGTATCCGGAGTGAGTGCAACTCGCATTAACGCAGCCTGAGCAGTCCCCCAACCAGATTCCCAAAAGAATTTAAGGGAAGACCCAGGCTGACGAAAAGCGACAGAATGTAGCGTCAAGGCTGACAATCCATCCAAAACACGGTCTAGACGCCCATTGTGAAGTCATGCTCAATGCCAGGCGTAACGCTAGCAATGAACTTCAAGAATACAACTAAATATTGATCCACACGGATGGCAGATTGATCTTCCTCATCATGCTGCAGAACCTCCCACTCGTCACCCTGTCCCTGCGCGTGCTCACCAAGTGATAGGCCCTTCGTATCGTCGACGAGCCCAGCTAAGCCGCCTCCCTCGTTTGAATGTAAGATACGGTTCGCCTCTTCGCGAGACTGTGAGTTCTTGAGCTTCTCTCGACGTAATTTGAGAGCCGCATCTGCGCGGTCAAGAAGTGTCTTCATTACTGAGGCGTGCCGGCATGGGTGCACAGTCGCCATTTTGACACTTCCATCGAACCATGGGAAGTCTTCCAGTGTCACGGTCTTGTCTTTATAGTCGCCAACAATATCTTCCATCATCAGATGAGGTGGAAGAGGCTCTGAGGGGGATAAATAGCCGGATAAATATAGGCGTGGTGTGCGATAGAAGTTCGAGTATGTAATATAGAGCGTGTAGGTGCGAAGCGGTCTAGAAAGAGAGGTGAGTTAGATATGAAAGGGCCATATTTCGTTGATTAGCAGCCTAGCCATGGTGTCGGAACGCACTGTGTTGTACCTGACTGTCCAGCAGGCTCACGGATGATCGCTTCTTCGTCATCGTCGTCGTCCTCCATATCAGGGATCTCGTCGTCTTCTTCCTGCTCGCCCACGTTCCCTGATTCATCGACAGTCCGCACGTCGCGTATCCGGGCTTCTTGCTGGTCTTTCTCTGCGGACAGGTCACGTCCTCCGCCCGTCCGTAACCAGCCATCATCTCCGTCGCTGCCTGCGTCACCGGAGCCGCCTTCGTCGCCCGCTAACATGTCGCGCACGATTTCATCTTCGTGGCCTGCGTCCCCAGCGAAGTTGTCATTTAGACGACGATGGCAAGGCACCCCTCGAGTTACCAGGAACTGCTTTCCATCTGGGAGGAAAGAGACTCGCTTCGCAGGGCTGGAGGCATCAGCCCAAGACCATGTGGGGAACTTGTAGACCAGGTAGTCGCCCGCAAGGACGAACTCTTCTGGGGTGATCTGGCCAGTATTTCGAAAAGTAGAGGTACGCGAGACCGGAGCTAGTCGGTCTCGCCAGGTAGAAAGGGTGGAATGAAGGATATTCATTGCAGAATCTCTTTGCTTGCTAAATGTTGACAAGGGACAGTTTCGAGGTGGGGAGCGATTACACTTGATAAGCGGTGGAGCACATGATCAGCCCCGCGTGAGCCGCCAGCCGCAGCGAGTAAATCGCCGCCTGGTCAGATCCTCGAGACGGCCCTGAGAGGCTTGCAGGTGATGTGATTCAGCTGCCAGGTGCTCTTAGGTTCGTCTCTTTAAGTGGCTGCCAGGAACAAGCCGGTAATGTGCCTGGGCTTGTTGCCAGGTCCGTATGACGTTCTATGTATATGTCCCAGTCCTTGCACTTTTATACAATCCCTTGACCGTGGGCATAGTCTTTCCAAGTTTATGTCTGCTCATTCGCCCTCCTCCATCATTCTTTGTCGTTCAATAAGTGACTCCAAAGCCTCTACCGTTAAAGGTATTGTCTTCGTCTTCCATCGCTCCGTCTCTGCTCGCATGAATCCCTCTGTACTCTGCATGCCCACGACCAAGAATCCTAGCTCTTCCCGATCTACGTCAAAAACCTCCCACCACTCACTATCCACCAGCTTGGCGCCTTCCTCACGCGCAGCAAGATAAATAGCGGCGACTGCTAAGGCATTAGGTTGATGCGTTACGTATAATAACTGAGGTGAAAGCAACGACGCGTTCAGATGCTGCACGACTCGTCGAGGGAGGCCAGGCTTTGTGACGCCTAGGGTTTGAAGATAGGTAAGAGCAATGGTATGTGGAAGGGCAACGTGTGTGTCAAATCCAAGAGTTCGAAGGATGACCGACTCGATTCGGAGGAGCGTCAGCCTCGCAGCTTGGTAGCCGCCTTCCGTAAGGACGTAGGTTTCAGGTGCTGGAGGATCAGCGGGCGCGCCCCGTGGATTCACGAACCATAGTGGCGAAGCATCAGGTGAGAGGAGGAATGTGTAGACGTTGAGGACGGAGCGTGGGGAGGTCGGTCGGAATGATAATTTGGCGGTTAGGTAAATTGCTGAAGCGGATACATCCTGGGTTCAGTATTAGCAAGTGGAAGCTTCCAAGGTTTGATAACTTGGTTCGAGGAGCCATTCCTACCTTGGCTGAATAAATGCGCAAGCTTCCTCCTTCGGCGCCAAGCCAGAAACGCGTAAAAAGCACAATCGCCTGGGCAATGATGTCTTGCGATAAATTCAACAGGACACCAGCGGCCTGGGTGAGCTGTGCTCCGGCACAGCGGATTGAAGTTTCGAGGTCAGAAGGGACACCGTCGATCGATGACGACGAATTGGACAGTTGATTCGGGGTGGCGAGCGCATTGGACAAGTGCTTCAGGCCGGAAGCCATGGTGGGATGAGTTTGTGAAGAAGAACGTGGGAGATGACGTCTCGAGCAAGGATCAGCTCGTGCAGGATCGACGTTCAACGCAGCAACGCGATCGCCTTCTGGTATTTTACCCCTTCAAGGCTTCCCTCCTGTGGTGTTCTCGATGCCTTCCAGAATGAAATCATCAAAGCGCGCCAGAGATTCGGCTGTCGCGAGTCTTCCAGAACGGAGGCAAAAGACTCCACGGTGGATCCCACGGCGGAGCTGGTCAGCCACCGCTATTTCATAGCCCAGCCTCTCGTTTATTTACTCGGCAGTTTTTTGCGTTTCAAGAGAAAAGGTAAACCATATCTCATTCCAACCTAAGTTTCACAAATCTACACGGCAATTCGAACTTGACTACCGCTGCTAGCCCGGCCCCTTCTGAAGATCTTCCCCCTAAATCCTTAGTTATACACCAGGCACTTTTTATCCCCTATCAATCTCCCTAACTGCTTCTCCTCATTTCTCCGCCCCTGAGAAAGTACCAGCTCGAGCCACATTGACCCCCCGGTTTTGACGTGGCATTCGAAACTAGTCGGGGCCCCTTGACGTGCCACCCCACGGCCATGTCCTCCGATCCCTCCTCCCACGCTACGATCACCCTACATTCCGATGCTTCACAGAGGCATGAGATCGTTGCCTCGTCTCCCCCGTTGATCCCTGTGATCCCCCAAGGGAATCGATTCACCAGCTTTCCGTCACACCGTCGGGCAAACACTGAATACATTGCACGGCCCCCTATCTTCGAGGAAGACCTTAAGGACTCCTCATCAGCCGAAGAGAGAAGCGCCGGCGCAAATCCCTCTTGGACCAACACATTTCAGAAGAGAAAATTCGAAGCCAGAGCCCAGGTGTTGTCCGACTGGTTCCAGGGAAAGTCTGATCCAGTTGATTTAGGAGTCAAAATACGAGCCGACGGTGTCTCTGATACTGGAGCAATGGAAACCCCGCAGCAGTCCGGTGCTTCGTCGCAGCATGCACGCAAGACGTCGGCGATCCCAGGATCTGGTCGCTTCTCATTCTTTGGTCTACGGAAACAGGTAGATCAGACTCCGCCTGAGCCTGCAGATGACGAGTTTCTCAACCTCGATATTGCCGATGCCCTCGCCTTGCCTTCTTCAGATGCCGCCCCTGAAGAGGCCCTCGACGCCCTCCGAGAACAAGCCACTACAGTCATCAACCGCATGCAAGAGGTCTACAAACAAAGAACTTTCGCGATGCACCAGGCGCTCGCAGACCAACGTGAGAAGCAGGATGAGCTAGAAGATACGCGTGCTCGAATAGACCACTTCAAGTCACAGCTAGACGGTATGGCCGCCAAGGTTCTGGATCAAGAAAAAGCTATGCAGGCCATGGCCGATGAACTGGACCAAGAAAGGCGGCTTCGCCAGCGAGAAGAGAGCCGCGGCCGCGGCCGTATGGTTCGTGCGGTACCTCCAGAGGACGAAATTCCATCACTCGTGCTGCAGACTCCCAATCGCGGTAGCAAACGCGCCAGCCACGGTACTTTGACTAGCGACTCTGGCTTTGAATCGGGTGACGAGAGCGTTGCAGACAGTGTTTTCTCAAACCGGGAAGGTGTAGAATCACCGACCTCTACATTCACTGCCCCTTCTCCCAGTATATCACAAGTTGCTTTGTCAACGCCAAATGCTGGTCCAACACCAACACAGAAGAGCCTGGTAGCGGCCACCACAACACCGACACCAACACGGTCATCCGCGTATGATCGCGTTATGAAAGGACTTGCCTCTACGCGCCTTGGTAGCTCCTTCGTGGGAAACCCTAACCAGGCTAACCTATGTAAGATTTGCTACGGCGTGCCTGCTTCAGAGGCCTGGAGCGTCATGGGGATTCTGAAGGACGAAAACCGAGGCCTCAAAACTCGATTAAGTGAGTTGGATTTGGTCATCGATGACTGTCTCAGCATGGTTGGACCTTGATGGGAAGATTAAAAAGCTGCAGCCCCTTATAGTAGGGACGTTTACGAGTATATTACTGGATCTATCATCGTCATGTAGACCTGGTGTCTACGGCGGAAGGCGAACTTGAATTTCCTTAGAATTTGGATAAATGGCGTTTCATTCACTGGCGACAGGAGGCTAGAGCGTCTTATCAATATTATTTCTTTCCATCGGATAAAGCTTCGCGCGATGACCCTTGGATGGTTCCGTAGTGCGTAGTGTGGGGATAAGCTCCGGGTCCTTTGAATTCGGGGTACACAGTTGGTATTGTGGGAGGCGTGTGGACAGCTGTCAAATAAAGACCAAGACATTCGTAGAAGACATTGGAATTATGACAGCATACAAGAAATAGCGACAGCAGAGACAGCGATGTTGAGTCAAACGCTCGAGAGACCAATTGTTGGGCGTGGGTTGCGGCGAAGACCAAGTGGCCTTAATTAGCGCGAAGCGAAAAGTGGCCAGCGAACTTCTTCCCTTTTCCTCCACCCCCCATCTCCCCCCGACCTTCCTCATCCATCCCTCTCCTTTTCGTTTCCTTTTCTTTCTGATCAATTCCTCTCCGCTCCTTCCGCTGGATTATAGTGCCAGCTTCCCCTTTTTCTTTTTAATCGGATTGGGAGGAATACAGCCACCATGAGCGGCCGTGAGTTCGCCCTATCGTGCCCAGCACGCGATCGTCGCCTCCTGTCCCCGATCGATCGCAATGGAGTCGCCCATACTGATTGATGATAATAGTACGCTTCCTTGACTTGATCAAGCCCTTCACGCCCCTCCTCCCTGAGGTGGCAGCTCCTGAGACCAAGGTGCCCTTCAACCAGAAGTTGATGTGGACGGGTGTATGTGTTCTCCGAATCCGCCGCGACGATTAATTGGGCATGCGATCTAATGGCTCTGTTTTTTTTAGTTGACCCTTCTTATCTTCCTGGTCATGAGCCAACTGCCTCTGTACGGTATCGTGTCCTCCGACACCTCGGACCCCCTGTACTGGCTCCGTATGATGCTGGCCAGTAACCGTGGTACTCTGATGGAATTGGGTATCACTCCTATCATCTCCTCCGGCATGGTCTTCCAGGTATGCGAACACAGATCAATTGAAATCAATCGGCAAGGACAATTGAGCTTACTTTCTGCTTTTTCTAGCTCCTTGCCGGTACCCACCTCATCGACGTCAACCTTGACCTCAAGACCGACCGTGAGCTTTACCAGACCGCCCAGAAGCTCTTCGCCATCATCATCTCCTTTGGCCAGGCCTGTGTCTACGTCCTGACTGGTCTCTACGGCCAGCCCAGCGACCTTGGTGCCGGTATCTGTGTTCTCCTGATTGTCCAGCTGGTTGTCGCCGGTCTGGTCGTCATTCTTCTCGATGAGCTGCTGCAGAAGGGCTACGGTCTTGGCAGTGGTATCTCCCTCTTCATCGCCACCAACATTTGCGAGTCCATTGTTTGGAAGGCTTTCTCCCCCACTACCATCAACACTGGCCGTGGTCCCGAGTTCGAGGGTGCCATCATTGCCCTCTTCCACCTGCTCCTGACTTGGCCCGACAAGCAGCGTGCTCTGTACGAGGCTTTCTACCGCCAGAACCTGCCTAACGTTATGAACCTTCTGGCTACCCTCGTTGTCTTCGCCGCTGTTATCTACCTTCAGGGATTCCGTGTTGAGATCCCCGTCAAGTCCTCCCGCCAGCGTGGTATGCGCGGCTCTTACCCCGTCCGTCTCTTCTACACCTCCAACATGCCTATCATGCTCCAGTCCGCTCTGTGCTCCAACATCTTCTTGATCAGTCAGATGCTGTACTCTCGCTTCTCCGACAACCTTCTGGTCCAGCTTCTCGGTGTCTGGGAGCCCCGTGAGGGTTCTGCCCAGCTCTACGCTGCTTCCGGTGTTGCTTACTACATGTCTCCTCCTCTGAACTTCAAGGAGGCTCTTCTTGACCCTATCCACACCGCTGTCTACATTGTCTTCATGCTGGTTGCTTGTGCCCTCTTCTCCAAGACCTGGATTGAGGTCTCCGGCTCCGCTCCTCGTGACGTTGCTAAGCAGCTCAAGGACCAGGGTCTTGTCATGTCTGGTCACCGTGAGCAGAGCATGTACAAGGAGCTCAAGCGTGTCATCCCTACCGCCGCCGCCTTCGGTGGTGCTTGCATTGGTGCCCTTTCCGTTGCCTCCGACCTTCTCGGTGCCCTCGGCAGCGGAACTGGTATCCTTCTTGCCGTTACGTGAGTTATCCATTTTAGCTATTCCACTCTCAGAAATTCACTAACATGATATTAGTATCATCTACGGATACTTCGAAATTGCTGCCCGCGAGGGCGACATTGGCGCTGGCCTGAAGGGCCTCGTCCCCGGCAGCTAAATGGCTCGATCGCCGGATTTTTAACGAGCAGTATGAAAAGGCTACTCATGCAGTCCTTCTCATATGTCTTCTTTTTGTGTCTTTTTTAATTGCCCGATATTTCCTATATTATCCTTGGGGAGACGAATTGGTGTGCAGTCATAGCGACGAGACGGATGGCCCTGTCAGTTGACCGGGTCCAATCTTCGCGAGTGAAAATCTCATGCTTTAAGCTTCTCTGCTGGCCAGTACTGCTACTTAGCAGGTGGATCTGTCATCGGAGAGTTCATTGAGGCGACGTTTTGGGCATATCGCCTCTACCAGTTGTTGGGGTACCAACTCTGGGCTCTGTAACCATATTATTCAATAAAATCAAGTCAATCTGTCTTTCCATAATTTTCAAATGTCTCTATTCTAATAGCGTAGGTTTAAAGCCAAAAGTAAAGTCTTGGGCGCGAGCCTGCGTCCATCAGGTGTCGGGATAAGTGATGCGGGTCGATGAGACCTTGGGGATCCAACCCTGCTTTTATGCTGATATGATCGCAAATAAAGAATTCAAGTCCGAGTCTTTTGTGAGAAAAAACCTAAAACCCCATGAATCAGTAAATCTAATGGACGAAGAAAAAAAAAACATCAAAAAGAGTGGTCCCAGAGGGGGTCGAACCCTCGACTTTCACGTTATTAGCATGACACTCTAACCAACTGAGTTATGGAACCCGTGTATGAGTTTGGTCGTGCTGTGATGACATATCAGCAAGAGCTGTGTTTCCTGCGACAAATATGCTTCTCTACTCTAACAAAGCGATTGTATTGTTCCATACATCGTTGTTAATTCATTATATGCATAATAGTTACGTACAAAGAGGCTTTTCCGGGCTTCAAGCGCAAAATAATCATTCATAATACCGTTCAAGCTCACTTTGATCATCATCATGGGCTCCAGCTTCGTCCAAATGCTCAGCTTTCTCAAGGCAAATGTAGCTCGCTGCTCACATGCGCTCACATGCGCTCACATGCATAAAACAAGTTGTCGACAGCTATCTCTCCTGTAAGTGGTGGCTTGTTTTATATCAAAAGAACAACGCTCGGGTGTCACTGCAGCATGTAGCGCGATGACAACGAATACATGACCCCTCGCAAATGACTCGCTAGTCGCGCATATCACTTTTACTATGCTGGGGAAACTTTTCACTGGAATTTGAATTGAGATTCTCGTTTATGGCGGTGGATCAGCCATTCTATTATAAATGTATATCGATATAAATGCTTCTTATAAATGCCCCGACAGATCAGGCACTTTCGAGCCCCCTGGAATAGCCTCCGGCTTCAGTGGCGCACGAGGACTACTACCTGCATGATGACCTGGCGATCTACTCCGCCATAATATCTGCTGTGCTTCCTCGACAAGCCGATGATGTGTATCTGGAAGTGGATAGAAAGTGACGTCGAGAAAAGACTCGCCGAATTTCCTCGCTAGATTGAGGACTCCTCTCGCGGCAATTTCGCGCCCACCTACTGAATTAGGTGGATAGTAGAAGCGAGGATCGAGGTAGAACAGTACATTCTTCCACTTTGGAAGTCGCTGGGCGAGAATATCTCGGGCGCGCGCATACTCTCTTAATGTGCGCTTTGGGACGTCGTCTTGGCCGTGCACGAAGAAGAATACCTCGAAGCCGACGCTGCGGATTCGGCTGAGGGCTGTTGGGCTTAAGGTGTCGAGGAATGAGCCCATGCGGTCGAGGTCGAATGAGTTGCGGAAAAAAAGTGTGTTGTGTGAATAGAGGTACTCCTCTGCCTCGTCGTGGATCTGATGGTTGACTCCCAGGAGGCGTCTGGTAGTTCCGTCTTCGCCGACCCAGCTTGGGCACATTGATAAGGCTCTGTAGCGGCCTCTTGCTGTGAAGACATTCCCGCGGTCGTGGACAACTATTAATGGTTTGTCCATGTATTCGTTTGGAACTGCCAATGCATATTCATAGATCTTGAGACGAAGTTCCGTTGGTAACCGTAGAAATTGAGATTGTTTGAATGCTTGTGACGAAGACATGTTTCTGCTTGCAGATGGTCTTTTCACTCTGGACGCCATCTTTTGTAGTCTGGGGAAATTATATGATCCTCCAAGTAAGAGGTCCAGACTGCTCGCTAGAGCTTGTTGTAGTAATGATGTACGTCTGGGGCGCAACTCCGCGAGCAGGAATAAGAGCTAAGTCAAACTCGGAATATGAAGCAGACCAGGATCGATCCTGGAGAAATTAGTATTTCGGTTAAAATTTAGTTTGTGAAGTGAAGGTTTTTTTTTTTTCAGGGTGAAGTCGGAAAGCTCGGACTGCTGGGCAGGTGTGGGTAACGGCATCACACCACGTTTTTATATCTTGCGGGAGCCGCTGATCGGGAAAAGACCGAACATCAGATCGGTGAAATTTTCCAAGGTTCCCTCGATCATTCCACGCTAAGTTGGAGGCAGCTGCAGCGCTGAGCAAGCTCGGCTGGCTTGGACAGCAAATAAAACCCCTAACTGTTCGTCATGGTGTAGAAATAGCCCCATCGAGCTGCAAAGGGTCGACCCGGGTGGGTTCATAGTTGCAGATCTCACCTTACCTAGAATATAGGGACACAGGTTGGATTTATGTACTACGCTCAGGCTTCCCAGGTTGACAAGGGTATTTAAGCAATGATTTGGTGAGCTCCGCACGACTGATCAGTGGCCGCATTGCGCATGCAGATTTTGACTTGGGACCCGAACTGTGTTCCCCCCAATACAGATCTGCATCATATCACGCCAATCTTAAGCCAATATAAACTACCGGATAGACCCAACGGCCCGTACTTTGGTTCGTATGATGAAATATGGATAATGCGATAGCGACAGAGGGTTACACGACGGTGGCGAAGTGCAAGGGTACCTGGGGTCCTTATTGCTGTACAATTTTATTCCCAGGCTCGCTAGACCTGCCCTCTAACTGCCCCCTAATGCCTTTTGAAAATTTGGTCAGGCAACAAAAAATTAGATTGCCGCGCCACTCGCTCGTCGCTACGCAGAACCCTTGTAGCGCGGACTCAATTATCTGATGTTCGAATACGGTTAGGCTAGTCCGGGGATCGAGAAACTCGATAAATCTTTTGCGAACGCCTATCGGCCTTGAATATGTACTCAGATAGGAATTGCGCTAAATCAATAGATACAGGTGGGCCGATACCATGAGGCCATGTGGGTCGTTGTGCATGTCTATCCAGCAACATGTCATGTCTGTCTGTAGACGCCGAACGACCAAGCTGCCCTCAGGAGTGCCAGACCCCAAGCCATGCCGACACTATCGCGCAAGACATTCAGCTTACTGCCTCCGACCTCTTTCCATCCAATAGGCACCTCGGCCACGGGGATGTTGGCAAATTCAGCCAGCATGAGCATCTCGACATCAAAGATCCAGCCCTCCGAGTGCATATATGGTACGATATAAGGCAAAGATGCCCGGGAAAACAGCTTGAAACCACACTGCGTATCCTTAACAGTGGCGGTCTTCGGCGGTGTCATCAGCCACAAAATCAAGTGGAATGAGTGCATCAAAAAGTTGCGCAACTTAGATCGCTGTCCAAAAAAAGTTAATTCTCGGTCTCGAATTTCGGGATAGATCCACTTACCTTCACAACAGCCTCACTACCAACCATGTGCGCGCGCGAACCCACAGCAACGCCACGGCCACGGGAATCTTCAATTTTCGAGCATGCTGCGACCAATTTCCCGAGATCCTCGAATTTGCTCGCTCCGTCTGCATCAGCAAAGACGACATACTGACCTCGAACATGCCGCATGCCATGCGTGACGGCGCCACCCTTCCCTCTGTTCCGAGTAAGGCGGACAACACGGAAGGTGCCCGGTTCCAACTTGCGTTCTTTCGCGAACCGAAATGCGACCTCTTCCGTGCGATCGGTAGACCCGTCGGAGACGATTACTATTTCCCACCCTCGGTCCGCGCCCGAGGCCGTGGCGTGACCGTTCTTGGCCTGCGCGCTATCTGTTTTGCGCTGGCGCGTAGACCGAGTTTCTACCGTAGTCTCTTCACTGGCATCACTGTATGTGCGTTCGAGATAGTTCACTGCTTCCTCCAGCATTTCTGTGAGTCGTTCCTCTTCGTTGAATGCGGGGACGACGACCGACATGTGCAGCTCTGCTGCTTCGATGACAGGTTTCGCGGAGGGATCATTTAGTTTTTGAGCTTTGAGGGTGTCGAACCAGCAGGGAAGCTGCTGGGGGCTCGCAGCGTTTCCGTCTTTGTTGAGGGTTCTATACTTCTTTTCTTCTGGGAGAGGCTCTCGAGGAACGGGCGCAGCGAGGGATAATAGGACGAAGAACTGTGCATTTCATGTTAATATCCTGTTCTTGCTGAAGAGCTTGCGTCTCAATTGGCGTTTGGATATGCGCGCATGCCCGGCCCGCGCCGACCAGACGCAGACTTCACTTACCAATGCAAACACGCCCAGCTGAGTCGCCAGCAAAGAAGCAAAGATTATCCACGGAGGAGCGCCGTTCAAAATGGCAAGACCCTGGCGACTCACGTCGCTCCACGAATCGGCGGCCATGGCGTAGGCGGCGTTGTACCGTGTGGTGCGGAGAGAGGTCGGAAAGATGCGACTGGAGTCGGGGTTGCCCAGAGGCAGATAGTGGAGAATTAGATCACGCAGCGAGCCATGTAAACCTGGGAAAGAATCATGGAAAGATTATGAATTACAATTGACCACCGGTTTTTGCAGGTGGGAGAGGGGGAGAGTGGAGGTTGGGGTATGTTGCATGGAGGATAATCGCCAGCTTGGCCTTTTGATCGGCTACGCGTAAGGCTGGACGCCCAAATTAGAAGCGGGACTTCCCCGTCCTCCGAAGCATACGCGGACTCTGTCGTAATTTATATTTCTACTAACGTTGAACTAATTATATCTAATTCTTTACCTTTTTTTCTAAAGCCGAGTGCCGGGCTAATTGTTGTCGTGATTATTGGCGCATTGTGGTGGGTCTCATGGCTTGTCGATCCGCGTCAAGGGAGTTGGAGGCGGCTCCTTCAAATCACAAATGCGTCAGGGCATTGGTTAGAATGAGTATATTGGAACTCGTTGGGTTGTATAATGAAGGGTTATCTAAAAGCAAGTCTACCTAGCTTGCTTCCTGTGAGGTATGCAGACGAGGTCAAGCCTGGGGACGCTATTGGGAAGAAGGGACTACAGAGTTGCTCTGTACGTGACCCCTGATAACCATCTGTTAGGATTGACGAGGTGACAATTTGACGTACCATAACTTGATTTAGGGCAGAGTAGAATCAGGAGGTAGCAGACACAGCAAAAGGAAAACAATTAGACCAAAAATCGAAAGCTGATACCGAGCTCCAAGGGACTGTAGCGACGAGTAAAGAGAGGAGCCCCTGGAACGGATATATACAAAACGAAGGAAGACGGTGTAAATGAAAGTTACAGATGGCTTAATCCAAGCGGTCATCTGATTCAAACGCTGGGCGCCGCATTGATCAGCCGTAATAACCCAAAAATCCTTCAGACGTGGGCAATATCAATTCGAGCATCCGCTTCTTTCCTACAATAGATGATGACTGGGTATTATGATCAATCGCGAAATGACTGAGAGCTTGCGCAGAGTCCGTCAGTCATGGGTTAATTGGTTTCCAAGCTCGCAGATGTAGGTTTGACTCACCTGGCGACAATTGCTTGAAAGGAGACTATCAAGGGCAGAAAGATTGCAGCAAACACATGGAGTGTGGTCCATAACATGTACTAAAGAGTAGGTTCTAAGGGTTCCAAAGGTACGATAGTGCAGATCCAAGATAGTACATTTCAAGGCTTCGACTCCTGGTTATATGACATAAACTCCAGAAGTAGTGGAGGATCCTGGATTCCTAAATCTCAAACTGGCCGTCCAAAGTGGCAGTACTGCTCGGTGCACTGTGAACCGAACATTCCTGATAGGAAAAGAGCACCCTGGTTGGCCCCAGATAGCGTTCCATCGATGGCTTGGTCCAGAAATTGATAGGCTCCGAGGGTTTCCTGGAAAAATATCTGCGGGTTCAGTCGGGGACACCTGGGCATGCGGGTTTCTGTAGTCTGAAATGGGGAACTGTTATAAAGGATCAAGCAGCTGGGCCCCCCAAAAGCAGAATACTATGGAAAGCATGGGTCCTTGGAAACTTGTTGGAGCCGCCAAGCGAAAGGGAGTCGTAAAGTCTATCTCTGCCAACCATTCGCAATTACCTCACACTATTGGCGAATTACTCTCGGGGTGTCTCATGTTTTCGTGTTTTTCGATCATTAGACCCCCGTAATTCATTGATTGTCTAAAAGTGTTTGCGAAAGGCGTGGTTTGGAACTTTTGATCTAGGCTCGAGTCGTAAGTGATCCATCGCTCAAACTGTATTATCAGTTAGTCCGGTGGTAGTAAATCAAGTTGTAAGCTGAGATTCGAACCGTTGCTATCCGACATCCAAGCCATAGACATCGAAGGACCCTCGAGAGTCTTGATTCAGCATTCTCAATTGCTGGTCGTTCATCTTCCTGGAGAGCATTTTGGAAGAAGTTTTCGGGGTAATACAGTTGGCTCCACACATTGCCACGCAGCATGAAATCCTCCGGTAAATGCTCAATCATGTTGCTTTGTATAGGAATGAGTCCAGACAAGTTCTCGTGCGATGGAAACGGAGCTTGCTCGAATATTGACTTGTTCATCTGAGTATTTTGCTCCTCAAGCTTGTTTAAGAATTGCACTATCTTTTGCCATGGTACTATCCGTTCCACTTGCTGTATCGCTGTTGGATGGAGCGCCAAGCACCATATGAAAGCGAGACCTGCATGGACGCTCGGATAGCTGTCATGGTCTTCAGTATGACGAAGGAAAACTGAGAATGTTTGGAAAGTTAGTTCGCTCCCGTGCGTTGCTATAAGCGATGGAACATGCGGCGGTATCAAATCGTGTGATCCTCCATCCAAATCCATCATCTCTGTGATGGAATTGTTATTCCACTCTTTTGCAAATTTGTGCGCAGCTTCTGCAGTATCTCCTGGCTCCTGAGCAAACTCCACCTCCATGATTGCATCTGGTTTACCATACTGCAGAATAGACGCAATGTTGGAACACATGATAAAGACTCCTTGTTGGCCCTGTCTGCCAAGTGCCTGATAATCTTCCTGAAGCAGAGAGAGAAAGTTCTTCGCTGCGTTTTTGAACTGCTTCTCCGGATCTTGCGCAAAGAGAATTCCATGAGTGGCGATAAAAGCTGTTATAATGTTCTTCTGGCCCAAAGGCTGTTCTTTGAATGGATTGAACAGTAGGTTGATGCTGTCCCTGGCATTTTGAAACGGCCGGACACAAACCAAGGCCTTTGTATAATGGAATAGCTGCAAAAGACCATCGGGTCGAGCAAGAACTGCTAAATGATGTTGAATTCTGCCCACCTCCGGGCTCCGATCAGCATTCTGATTATACCAATACCGTGATACGTTTGCCCAGTTTTCTCGATCTTTCATGTCAGATTCCTCAACCGCCATTCGATATCTAGCTAAATCGCCAAGACACTCTATCCATGTATCTTGGAAGGGACGAACGCTTTCGTATAGCAGTGTTATCATCGAATATGCCACATATATGAAATTCAGCATATAGTCCAATGAAGCGGGAAGATTCTGTCGCAGCAGCTCCAAGAATGAATGGATTCCATATCTCCACATACGTGCAGGCATTGCATACTTTTCTGCCAGTCTTTTCAGCACATCGCTTGCAGAAGGGTGCTGAGACGCAAGGAAGAAGTCATGATGCTCATAGAGCAACGTTCTGTGAAGGGAAATCAATGCTTGCCATTGAGATGTTGACAGTTCGGCTCTTGTGTCCATCTGTTGCTTGTCCACTTCAATGCATTTCTTCTCCACCATGACAAGGCCTGCGTAAATTCCTCTTACTTCGTTTATAAGTGCTTCCTCTGTGATTGCATTGGTCATGGGCTGCTTCAACATCTTAGGATGAGGCTCAGGTGCCGATAGTTCATGAACAGCCGGGCTTGGAGGATTGATTGTTTTTTCTGAACTTGAGTGATTCTCCGATGGTTGAGGTAATAGAGAAGCCTGCACAGAAGGAGAAGGTCTCATTTGCATTCTCATCTGCATGGAATCTCCATTGATTTGATTTGAATGGCTATTCTCAAGCCCTGTCATCGTTGAAGAATCTTCAGGCTTTCGAATGTGCTGTTGCGTCCCCAGAGACGCTTCATTAGAGGGAGGTTCGACCAACACACCGTGAACTTGGAAGTTCGGGCTGTTCGAAGGACCCTTTGTCGATTGCCAAGCCTTGTTAATTATTTCCGGACTTTCTCTCCTTGGCCGGTCGTCAGGGAAGCCAGTGTGTGTACGAACGGCTCTAGCCTTCTCCACCACTTGATCATCGCATAAGTCACGGTAATACGTTCCATTTTGATGGCTTATATTCAACGGGCGTGCTGACCCCGTGTGATTAGGCGACAGCACTCGATACGTCATTCTTGGAGACGAGGGCTTGCTGTCTAATCTGGGGCTGACCTGTTTTCTGCACAAGGCAGCAAAACACTTCGGGTCAATTGAATGAACTGTTACCTAGTGAGGCTCTTCACTCACTTTCTTATGCGACCTGTACTTGCAGGCCTGGTTGATCTCGCGTTGAAATACGCAGACCTTGATCCTTTCGCTTTTTCGGATGAATTTTTGGTGGGATCTGGCTGTTTTCCTCCCATATTTCACAGAGAATCCAAAATTTTGGTTTTCCTGTTCAGTCCATAAAGCTCTTTTATAGATGATATGTGGCTTCAACGATGGATATCGTTGGCTTAAATCCAGTGTGATTGTGACGTAGCACACCTCAAGATCATCGAAAATGCGTAACTAGTCGGGGGAAAAGCGCTTAAGCATGGAAAGAGAGACAAGTGTGATCTTACAGAATTCCAGAGATTTTCAAAGGAGCAAAAATCATGGGCTTATATTTGGGATCCCTTGGTTGCCACCTACTGCTGACCACAAGGCAACTGGACGAAGTGGGGTTGGTTGTTTTGGTTTTCCGGCACACCACCTCCCTCACCCGGGCAAAATCCAAGGAACCACTGTAGCCCCATCATTCCCAGCTAGATTACACCCCCCGTAAGCTGCCCTTTTTGTCTTCGAGCTCAATGACTTTCTTTGTCTACTCCCGGTTTTTTGATTTTATAGCTGTAATTATTCTTTCATCCGAGTTCACATAGTGTTTGGTGCTTGTACTGTGTTTTGTATCGGTTCTCCTTGCAACCAACGGAACATCCCTGGCACAGATCGAGATAAGGCTCACAAATCGAAAATCCATGCTAAACCTGGAGACTATGGGCTATATAAAGAAGAACATATCATGCGTTGGCTCGCTGGCCCTGGGGCGGCAAACATGCCAACGTCGAGCCCCAGACGAGCCTTGGGGTAGGAATTAGGGCAATATTGAATTTCGGGACTGAAAGATGTAATATGCACCTAGGCTATCCCAGCGGTGCTTCACTGCGGATTTTTGTTTTGTACCCCTGGATCTTGAAACATACAGTACCGAGGCAGGAACTCTCGCTCATCCCTTACATGAATACACCGCCATAGTTTTTTCACCGCTCTTTATATCGCACAAGAAGTGCAGCAACAGAGCTTTGATATATTTTTACGAAATTGTTTTGCCACGCGTGAATTATCATCATGTACGTTCGTTCAGAGCCATCAAAGCGACATGTTGGTCGCTTGCTCAGGCCACTGGGCTGTATTGACGTGGCATGCATGTAAATTAAGTACCAAGCAGGTAAACACTTGAACATAGACGGCCTACGTAGCTCAAGAATGAGCTGATCCAATCGATAGAAAGCCTGCATAATCTCCCAGAGAAGTACCATCGGATATATGCCCGATGAGATGACCGTGCAGACCTGAGGTAAAGATGATTCAGACAACCTCTAAAATTTCTTGATTTTCATACTTACTTTCAGGCTCAATACCTCTGTTGTTGACGGGACAGATAGTCCGTAGGATTCCAATTTAAAGCATTGTGATTATATTGTACGAGAAACCCTTCTCCGAACAAGATGTACCTTGTATCTTCATCTGATAATGAGAATGTAATATTATCCAAGTAATCTTCAGCCCTAGAAGCCTTAGACTAAAAGGAGATATGTTTTGTCGCCTCAATTGCCTGGGTTTCTCAATGCGCTTTCAGCCTCATCGACGCCCTTGAAGTCTTAGGATTCCCTGTCATGTGTGATTGCCCACAAACTCCCAGTTAGCATTGGTGCATATTCAGCACTAAACGGCTTCTCATGGCGAATAAAACTGAGAGCTTTGAATCATTGATTGCGTGGCTTCAAAATATCCCATTTAGAATGCCTAATTACAGGTTACTTTAGATGGGTCCACGGGTACTAGATGTGATTGGATTCAAGTTGAACTTCGATACTCGAATGAAGCCTGCCTAAGACTTGTTACAAAGTGATAGTAAGTGAGGTATGTACGGCTTGATACTTCAGAATACCCATCTTAGACTTAATACTGTAGAATTACAAGATCTTGCTTTGAAACCCAATGATTTTGGTGGCTTATATAACGGATTGTCGTGAAGATGGATTCCAATGAATTGGAGGCTTCATATTGCGATGAGCTAGGGGGCTGTATCACACTGCATATGAAAAAGAGAAGGCCACACAAATACACGCATGTGAAGCACATCCAAGGCAGCCACAGAAGGCTCAAACCATGCAGGGGTAAAGTAAGGAAGCTGGATGAGACCCTCGTAAAGATCCCGCCTTGAGGTCTGTTGGAAAGATCATGAGCCTATCATAGAAAGAAGTCGTTTTAGGTAACCAAATATGTCAAGCGCTACGCGTAAGTATGCATTAGCTTACCCGTGCATAATTCAACTATGAGAACCCGGGTGAAAAAAGCACAAGGTACTCCCTACATTGAGGCATATCTCATCATTGAACAAGCCAATTAGATACAACTTAAGTCACTTTTCCTTAAACGCGGAATGACCCGAAGCTAGTATACTTTAGCTGCATATATGGAGTTGTAGCTCCGGTATCCTCTGAAACCTGGGCAAATTCCCCCCTCTCCAACGCAGATCAGCCGGTGAAGCAAACATGATCCCCCCCCAAGTTCCGGCGAAAGTACCATTTTTAAGCTACCATGTGGCTTCCCAACGTTTGTTTCTAATAGTTAAATTTGAAATATGTCTATGCAATAAGTTTGGTCACCCTAGTTTCGAAATGTCTGCCGTGATAAACGAGGATACCCCATCAAGTTATTTCTCATGCGCATTTGCCGCTTTGCTTTTTCGGTTGATTTGGAATTAAATAGCAGGGATCTTTCCAGGCGCACCACCGTCACAATTAGTTCCAAACATGTCTGCATCCTTCATGTGTTTGGAGGGCCATACGTGACCAACACTTGTATTGCATACCCCAATAATCTTTCTAACTGGGTAAGAGAGTGACTGAAATGTGGGTTAACTAAGCCTTAGCTCAAAAAATTATTTCCATATTATTGGCTCCTAAATCCCGATGAGGGTGGGGAAAGGGCTTGAACATGCGATGCAGGATCAGCCGTGGGAAGCATTGATATCCGAGCATTCGAGAACACGCACCGCACACTTCTAGAAGTGCTTGATTGTTAAGCTGCATACGAAATTCATGCGCCGAAGAATATCGAACTGTGATTCTAAGGATTCATTCATCTAAGTGTCTTCTAGAATATTGTAAAGTAACCCCAAGGGTTCTTTTGCGCAAGGGCAGAAGAAGGCAACCAGACTAGTACTTGTAAGGTACAGGATGACACGTGTCACCCGGGCTGTGGACGAGGCTGCAATTTGCGTTAAATTTATATCCGAAAAAACGAAATATCAAGATCTTGGTGATCGTAGAAGAAGCAAACTCAGCAAAAAGAAAACACAGTACGGAGTACATTTGTTTGAATCGCGTGCTGGGAGCTATCTTATGATTTACGAGCGCCAGTGCTGCGGCATGACGTCACGATCCTGATCTCCGCGGGTTCAGAGTTGATCCAACTTTTGTTTTGATGAACCACCAGTCGTTTAACACCACAGAAAGTGTAGGGCGCGGGCAATCTGCAAGCATATCCCCGCGGGATCGCATCACCATTCTGCCAATCATTACACCCTGCATGCCTTCTCTTCTACGAGCGGGATTAAGCTTATTTTGTACTCCGTTTACACCATCCCCGCGTTCTCCGTTCTCAGCTCATATCAAATTCACCCGGGCGATGTCGTCTTTCACTCTAGCTGAGTCTGGGGTGCGAGTTAACAGTATACCAGGACTGAGCGAGAATGATTTGCTTTCGTTCCCCGCCTTCAAGGTCTGGATCTCCACCGTCCAGAGATCACTCGCACAGCAGAAACATTCAGCCCATGAATTTTACCATGATCCGTATCATCTGCGTACAATTGATATCCAGTCAATTGACCGCTTCGGAGGCGGGCGCCTAGGCTTTGTCAAGATGAAGGCAGATGTCTCAAATAGCCGAGGCGAGACGTTGCCCGGTAGCGTGTTTCTGAGAGGTGGTAGTGTAGGAATTCTGGTAAGATGACCCCATTCCGGTGACTAGTTGCCTTTAAATATTATCGTCTGACAGTGTAACCTCAGCTTGTGATACAACCTGATGACATTCCGCCTTCTGAGGAAAAAGGCAAAAAGGCAATCCTAACCATTCAGCCCCGGATTCCAGCTGGCTCTCTATCATTTGCCGAGATCCCTGCAGGCATGCTAGACGACAGTGGGACATTTGCAGGAGCAGCCGCAAAGGAAATCGAAGAGGAGACCGGGTTATTGGTCAAACAGGATGAACTAGTGGATATGACAGCCCTAGCGCTGGATCTAGCCGATGAGGCTCAAGAGTCTAAGAAAGAGCCTCATCGTGGACAAGTCCTGCAGAAAGCTGTCTACCCTTCTGCTGGTGGAAGTGATGAGTTTATCCCCTTGCTCTTATGGCAGAAGCGCATGCCTCGCAAGGAGATTGAGGAGCTCCAAGGAAAGCTGACTGGGCTGCGGGACCATGGGGAAAAGATCACATTGAAGGTAATCCCTCTGGAGAATCTGTGGAAGGAAGGAGTCAGAGATGGCAAGTCTTTGGCGGCCTGGGCACTCTATCAAGGCTTGAAGAAAGAAGCGAAGCTCTGAAGGTAGAGCTGGATGTCACGAAAGCTTGGCTTTAGCCTCGGCTTGCATCTGCATAAAGACGATGACAAGACATACATAAAAATCAAACTCAAGTTCAAAATGTCTTCACAATTAGAATGTATGTATGAATCTTTTTATCTAAGATATTTAAATAAACTTGTTGGAGATCTCCATGTCCGCGCCTCTTTAGACATCTTGGGGTCCACTTCACAGATCTTCATGTCCAGACCATCCACTCTGCTATCTCCAGATGTTTTCTAGACCACAAGACCCCCAGTCTCTAACTCTATTGAATCATAGCTTCAACTTCTTGGCCAATTCTATTCCTTCCGCAATGGTTCCAACGCGAGCATCAATCGCGTAGCCTTGCTTCTCCAGCTTCTTCATCTCCTCAAACAGAGTCGCCATCGGAACAGAGAAGCACTCGATGAACTCATTTTCCTCCAGCTCAGGCTTCGGGTTCTGGTTCTCAGGCAAACTCATATCGACACTTACGTGTACCATGTTGAGATTGGTATTACAAAAACCTGGATCTGGATAGATGCATTTGGAATTAGCCACGACAACGCCCGACCAAAGAAAGGAACACAGGATTCGGGAGCTTACCGTTATACATCACTGTACTCGTCTCCTCAGCTACACCGACATACCCCGTTTCCTCTTTCAACTCCCGCACAGCGCAGACTTCAGGCGTCTCCCCGGCGTCGATCAACCCAGCAGGCACCTCGACAACCACCATGTCAATTGGCGGCCGGTACTGCTTCTGCAATAGCAATTCTGGCCCACTTTCTTTATTGAGGATCGTCACAATCCCAACGCCATCAATTGCGGCGCCAGCTGGCCTTGTCTAACGAATCGGGTTAGCTGCTTTCCCGTAATAAAACGCCTCAGAGCACCAAATGGCTTGACCGCTGCCCAAAAGATCGCTCAATGCCCCTTTTCGGACCCCCATTTCCGCTTGCCCCCACAGGGCAACTGAATTCCAGGCCCCAGGATCGCGGTCCTGAACGCATGGGTGCCAGAGATCACCTCGAATACGCGGTGAGGCCTTTGAGCGCATCGCAAGGCAGCCCATCATGGGGCCTGGAGCGCTGCGGCTGAGCGTGGTTCTTTGACCAGAGGTTGCCACGTGCGTAATTTAGATCCGCTGGCAGCGAGATTGTGGATACGCTTGCGAAGTTGCTGCCCGGAATAGAGAAGGCAGAGGCTGCTTGTCTAGGCGGCCAAGGGCATTGGAGAGGGTTGTCTTACCAGGCGTTCTGCGGACTCCCAGGTCCTTTCTACTCCTAGGGGATCGGTGTATGTGACTTTGACGGTCTTGATCCAGCGAGCTTCTTTCGGGTCCTGGGGTGGAGTTAGTTATTGTGCGCTGGGTGCCTATTGAGTTTCTGCTTGCAAGGTTCCAAGGCTGAGCTGGGGTCATCTGCCTGGTGCCAGAAGAGCTTTTCTATATTCAATAGGGCGGGAATGTTTAGAAACGGGCTACTCACCAGAGGACCGATGTGCTTGACTTTAGAATCCGCGAGGTTTGGAGTGGCCATGATGTTGGTGAGGATGCAAGTTTGGGGGAATTTCTTCGAGGTCCAAATCGTCTGAATTTCGAGTTTGCACTTTTCTCAAGCTGCCACGGTATCTCGAGCTTAAATGGGCCGCTGCGTGGTTGAAAGAGACGTTCACCGAGTTCTGCGGTGTGACTGAGTGTTTGTTTGCAGCCCCACTTCGATACCCGGACGAGCAGCGAGGAGCAGCTTGGGCGTTTTACTAAATACCTAGCGAAAGAGCTTTGAACAATGAATACTGCGGACTCTACAGATCTCGAAGATAATCTAGTTTCATTGATATTATATTGAGTCAAAGGTGTCTATGTTACCGCAGGAGGAACAGTTGTGCAGTCTACGGACTTGATAAGTAATTGTACCTGTCCAAAACCGACTGCAGACCAATATGACCCATCATTCAACTTCTCCAAGCCAATGTCTCCCGAATTTGAGTACTTTATGCGTCTGGACTCTGGACTGATCTTTTCCTGTGAAGATGAAAGCAGGTGGAGCCTGGTCGAGACTACACTAGCGCTGCACACCCAGGTGAACAGTCTCAGTCAGCCATTTTCGAATATGGGCTAATCTCTAAAATACTGGAAAGTGCCTGTTGAAATGCATGTCATTGAATGGGACTTCTATCATGGATACTGAGAGATGCCGCGCAAGGTAACAGCAAACGACCAAATGATCTATGCCACAGTTCTCAATAATTCCGACCCTTTGGGAAGAAGGTAAAGCAAGAACATCAGACTATGATCACCGGCCTCGAGTGGGAATGATGAAGGTAAAAAATCAAATCAAAAGCTCCAAAACTACCAGATGCTTGCTATCGTGAAATCGTGCAGGTATTCATATGCGCTGCGATACTCACAGACTAGACTGTGCTTCCTTGGGTGGCAGCTTCTCAATGACTTCTAAGCAGCTCTCAAACTGCGACCAGTTTGTCATCACGATGTGCGCACCAAGCTCTGTGAGCTTCTCGCCCATTTCCTTCTGTTCTTCAACAGTGGGGTATGCACCAACGTATGCAATGACAAACAGCCCAGCACGGATAGCAGATAGAGCTCCCGATTTGCTGTCCTCAACGGCGACGGTCTCACTGGCCTTCTTGCCGACTTTCTCAAGGGCATGTAGGTAGATGGCTGGGTCGGGCTTGGAGGTAGGCGGGTTAAGCGAGGTTGCAGCGCTGAAAACCATGTCCTCGTCAAAGTACTTGTCCTGTCCGACCTTCTTGATAGAAGCAACGACACGACGCAGAGCAGATGACGAGACCACAGCGAGATGGTACTTCTTGTTCGCAAAGATCTTCTCCAGCTCCTCGTTGGCACCAACACAAGGCTTGGCTTTCGCTTCCAGCTTGGCAATGACCTTGTCTTCTTCCTTCTTCACGAATCCCTCCAGCTCGTCCTTCTCCAACGTGAAGTCGTACTTCTTCTGCAAGGAGCCCATCATGCCCCGGAAGTTCTGACCGACAAAGTCCTTGATCAGCTGGCCGCCGGTATAGCGATCGGGGAGACCGCGGGACTCGAGAATTTCATTGGCCAGGTCGGCGCAGGCCTCGAAGGCCAGCTCCTCGGACAGGACAAGGGTGTTGTCGCAGTCGAAAAAGATCTCCGTGATCTGCGATGCAGCGGTTAGCCTCGGTGGGTCTGCAGGCTGTCAACCACCTGTCATTCGTACCTTGGGCATGTTGGCGGGAGCAGATTTGTTTTTCTGAGATGTCCAATGCTTCAATAGCGAACCTTATCGAGGGCGGAGCAGGTACCGAGCGATACACGGGGAGAGGCAGGATGCACGGAGAGGGGAAGCAGTACCAGAGGGGTAGACAGGGGCGAAGTTTAGAAGAGGAGTGAGGTGGGACAATTGGGATTCATTAGGAAGGCTCAGGGCCCGTCGACCACGGAAAGAGCATGACGCTGCCATCCAGGCCGGGCCTGCACGGGGAAAAAGACATGACATCTATAAGTATCGGTACATGACATCACACGTGTATTCGCGGGGATTTCTTGTACCAGTACAGTTGTTTACCCTTCGACCCGCCAATCAACACTGACAGCTTGGGATAAACCAGGTCCTCCCCGCACTAGCCTCTTTTAGCCGGCGCCGACGATAGACGGAATCGCATCGAATGTCGGAATATCCTGGTTTCACAACTCTTCCAGCTGCTTTGCGGGTGACAAGGGTCGGAACGGATCTCCCGCGTCCTGCGCGACCCGCACTATTTTCCCGGTGCTCTTGCCGGAGGGACGGGCATAGGAGGACTATACGGATCGTGCGTTAGATTATATGCTATGGATGGGATTGGCTGTTCGACGATTTAGCTATGAGCGATATACAGGTACATGGTCTGGAGGATTTTAGCGCCCGCTACTTTCCAAGGTTGTATAAGCCAAATCGGAGCTATCATGGACGACAACGTGCTTATGCAACAGGTGAAAGAAGATCGGAGCGCAGTAAATTATGCTAGATTCCATATGTCTGTAGCGAAAACCTAACTGTGGTTTAGATTAGCAGGCAATCACCTACAAGGGTATTGAATGTCAGAAATCTTGGATATACCCCGTCTCACCCACGTCCAAAGAGAGGCCATTACATCTTAGCATAGTCTGCACATGATTCGAAGAACGCTTCTAGCAGCCCAGATGCTGCGCAGTTCTCGACCGAAGATCACCCGTGCCAGCGGTTGTAGAATGAACACCCCCCACCTCTGAACGCAGAAACATGATTGGTCGAAAATCTAATGTCCAATCCACGCCCGAGAACCACCGTGAATAGCTGCTCTCCAATATACCCTCCAACATTCATATCAAGACTACTATCCGCCCCGGGCTAGATCCAACTCCGTCTTCTCCCGAGCTGGACCCCATTTGTCAGGGCTGCAGTACTACTCTGTGTACTACCGAGGCGGGGCATGTTGGTGGCATTGTCGACGTGCCCTCAACAATGGATTCTACAGGCTCACTCCCAACGCTCGAGTCTCTTCACTTCCCCTCAGCAGAGCAGTCCATCTCCCAGACCCTCTCTGCGCTGCGCCGCTCAGCCTTGTCCGTCTCTAACCGCTTGCAGTCCATCGAGAGCGATGCTGCCTTTGCGCAGGAGGTAGCGGAGTACTATGACCTCCCTCTCGTGGCGAATGAGCGCTGCGGAAGTTGGTATATCCCCCCAGATGCCAAGAAGGGCAGTGCCTACTTTAAGAGCACGGACGGGCATACGGGGCAGTGGGACTTTAGTTTTCGGAGACTGAATCTGCAGTTGCTCCCTTTGGCGAGGGAGTTTGGAGGGTGAGTTTTGTTATCTGTGCTTTTTCTCGGGGTTCGTCCCGGCTTATCTGATTGTGTTCATATGAGGATTGTCTGGTTGCCTCGTAAATTTGGCCCCTCTAGTTTCAAATGTCGCTGTCTAGCGATTGGATATGCCTGATGTTTCCGGGACTAAGGGCATTTCCTCAGGCTAATTTGTCTCGTATGTGTTATACAGATGCGTAATTGTCGATTCGACTCGCCGAGGTAAATGTATGTATGATGCATGCCCTTGCGCCAGTGGACGCCTTTCCAAGGCTTTCTCTTATCGATCATGGTGATCCTATATGTATATGATGACATTCAGCTGACAGTACCCAGTAATGCCAGATGCCTTGTCGAAGACAGTCCCAATATGGTGCTCTGTGATCAATCGAGCCTTGTTCCCCTCACAGATCGACTTCCACGCTGTCGATCTACCACCCAATTACCTCGGCCGCTCCGAAGAGGCCCAGATCGAAGCTCGTATCGACGGCTTCGTGTCTTCTCTCAAGGTACGATGACGTCCTCTACTTCACCCTTCACCCGGGCAGAGAGCCTAGATCAGGCCCGTTGACATGCAATCCAGGCCTTGAAACTTGACCTCGATCAGCTCCGCGAACAGATCGGATGCCCTATACGGGTGGCCTGGGCTAACCGCGATTACTACCACCCCTCGGAACTGGAGAAAGGCAATGGCTACTGCCTGTTTGTACTCTGCTCAGCCTCAAGACGCGTCCAGGGGGCTGAGATGTCGGAGGGTGGGTATATCCAAGGTGCTGGTGATGATAGCGAGGCCTGGGCGCATGGCCTTACTCCACCGGTGTTCTGGGCGAACCAGACTCTTCTGAAGCAGACGTCTGAGGAGGATCTTCCGGGGTTGATTGCGGAGTTGGTGGCTCAGTCTAAGGGGCAGGATAGTGGCCAACCAGCGACGCTTATTTCGCCTACGCGGAATCTATACATCAATCCGACGATATCTAATGGGGATAGGGCTCAGTATGATTTGATAATTGATTGTCATGGAGATATTTCTGCTTCAGATGCGAAACGCCTAAACTTGGGCTGTGCATCTGCCAAGCTGGGGAGCCGAGACCTGAGGAAGGCGTTGGATAGAGTGCGAGATTTTGTGAAAACAAGTCTTGGATCTGATCCGTCACAATCGTTATTAGTGACTTGTGAAACGGGCAAGGATCTCTCTGCTGGGACGCTGCTTGCTATTATCTGTTTATTCTACACAGAGAACGGTATGTATTTGAATCTTCAATTGGGCGCTCGATGAATGATGATGGGAATCGCAAATAACTAATAATCGACGCTAGGAGAATTTGATGCCTCTCAGAGCGACCGCACCGTCGGCAAGCAATTCATCCGCCAACGTCTTGCATGGATCGTTTCATCGAAACACGATGTCAACCCCTCCCGCTCGACGCTGCAGTCGGTGAATGCCTTCTTGATGTGATCCTGAGTTGAGATCCTTTGAATGCTCGAGCATTGTGCATCGCGGTCTCATGTCGCTTATTCATTGACCACATACTCTACAATAGCACCCGCATCGCCTTGGTCGAGCATGTCTAAGATAGCCATGTCATCAGAGCTGATATTGAAGTCGAACACGTCTGCGTTTGCGGCGATTCGTGCTGGGTCGTCGCTCTTGGGTAGCGGGATCCATCCCTTCTGTAGGGAATAACGGACCAGGACCTGCTGGGTACCCTTGTTATATGTTTTCGCGACATCGACCAATGTCTCGTCGTTTGCTTTATAGTTCCGCACTAGCGGCGAATAAGCTTCCACGGCGATATTGTGTCTCTGGCAGTATGCGTCGATGGTGCGCTGTTGACACCATGGGTGAAGCTAGAGCAAACAAGTCAGTTATCTACAGCCCAAGTACAGCACATAGAACAGCATTGCACAAAGAATATGAAATTGAGAATAACGTACCTCTAGTTGATTCACATGTGGCGGCCAAACCTTCGCATATGACTTCATCTCCTCAATGTGGCCCACCCCAAAGTTACTCACGCCAATGCTCTTTGCGCGACCCTCCTGGTGCAGCTTCTCCAGCACCTGCCAGAGATGCTTCCGACCAGCAGGTCCGGACTTCGAGCTATGAATCAAAAACAGATCGACGTATCCGCCAGGACCCCCGATCTTCTCCACACTAGCCAGCACCTTATCGTAGGTATCTTGGGGCGAACCCGCGGGGCTCAGGATCTTAGTAGTCAAGAAGAGCTGGTCGCGCGATAGACCGGAAGCGCGCACTGCGTCACCGACCTCAGCTTCGTTCGCGTAGAACTGGGCCGAGTCGATGTGTCGGTACCCCACCTCGAGGGCCTTGAGGGACGACTTTGTGCATTGGTTTGTTGGGGAGCGGTAGACGCCGAAGCCGAGACGGGGGATCCGGACGTCGGAGTTCGGGAGGGGGACGAGGTCGTTGATTGTGAAAGACATGGTTGCGCAAAGGAGGAATTGAGAATGTCCAGGTGTAGAAGGTCGAGGTTCTGCCAAAAAATAAAGGCCCCGCCCTACGGAACCGCATCGAATGATATCATCTCCGCGATTACTCATTGGAGGAGTGTTGCTCATAGTTCTGGGGCTGGGCTGACACTAAATTAATAATTGCCATCGCTACTAGAGACGAAGAAGCTAGAGGGAGCTTCTCGAAGAGACGGATCTTGCTGTTGGCAATGGCGTGATCTTGGGGCACTTCAGCTGTAGGTCATCTACCTGTAGCCTACTAAGTCAATCATTACTTGTAACCACATACCATACACCACCAAACCATCAATTAAGAGTGAAATACAGTAAGTACAATTAAGGGGCTAAATTTGGATTCCACACTGCGGCTCTCATGACGTCTGTAATATTCCCTCCATTGTCAATCATTTTGTTGCCACAGACAGTTCGGCTTCCCTTGCATGCATCTATAGCACAGCCACTGCTCCTAACCTTACTGCCGTACACCGCGGACTGGCTATGAGCCGTACGCTCTGTAAAGCAACAATCCTCGAGTAAAAAGAAAAGCCCCTGAAGTACACTCTTTGATAGCAACTAAGCCCCTGAAGGTCTAGACTCAAAGAAAAGACAAAAGAGGACGAACGACCCCGAAATAGCAGCAGTTCCTAAGGAGGGAATGGCAACGCCGATTGGCCCACAGCAGCAACTATGGGGGGCGTCCGATCGCCAGGGATGAGGCACCCATCGTTGCACATTTTAACAGTCGCGCCGCGCATTGGTCTTACCTTTATTCTCTGACATCTCGAGTCACAGGCCAATCTCGTCCCATTTCTTGTCCAAAGCTTCCATTCGCCTTTTCGCGAGAGCCACAGTTAACCAAGAAAACGCCGTTGCTAGGGTGATTTGCGGAGCTGCGGGAGAACCACCCCGCCCCTATCGTCGAACCATTCAGTGCATCGTCAACTCTTTTCCTTCCTGCACCACGAAAATCCCCGAGTCCAGCCCAAATCGGCTGTCGACAGCTCTTGCAATCCAAGCGCTCTTATCCCTCGCCCTGTCCTCCTGAGCCTGGGTCGCCCTTTTGCCAATCGGCCCTGGATGCCTCCGCCCTAATCAGCGACAATGTTGACGGTCGAGAAGCAGTGGATTAATGTACAACAGAAGACCTTCACAAAATGGTGCGACGCCACATTCCCGTTCCCGCGACACGACCGAACGCGCTAACATCTCGTCCCAGGTTGAATAACAAACTGAAGGCTCGAAGCCTCGCTATCGAGGACTTGGTCGCTGACCTCTCCGACGGTGTCAGTCCGCCCCTCTTAATTTATTCCCCGCTCGAGCCAACCACCCCCACCACGATCTATACGAGCCATGGAACTAACATCGTCTTGACGAACAGGTTATCCTCATTCATCTTCTCGAAATTCTCGGAGGAGAGTCTCTCGGTCGATATGCGTCGAAGCCAAAGCTACGGGTACAACGATTCGAAAATGTGAACAAGAGTTTGGACTTCATCCGGGGGAGGCGGATCCAAATGACCAATATTGGTGCCGAGGATATTGTCGATGGAAACCAGAAGATCATCCTTGGATTGATCTGGACATTGATCCTGCGGTTCACTATCAGCGACATCAACGAGGAGGGTATGACCGCAAAGGAAGGTCTGCTATTATGGTGTCAAAGAAAAACAGCTTGCTATGATGATGTGGAAATCCGCGATTTCTCAACTAGCTGGAATGATGGACTGGCTTTCTGTGCCTTGCTGGACATCCACCGACCGGACTTGATTGATTATGACTCACTGGATAAGAACGACCACCGCGGAAACATGAAACTCGCCTTCGACATTGCCGCCGAAGAAGTCGGCATCCCCGACCTTCTCGATGTAGACGATGTCTGCGACGTACCCCGACCCGACGAGCGCTCGCTGATGACATACATTGCCTACTGGTTCCATGCCTTCTCGCAGCTGGAGAGGGTCGAGAATGCTGGACGCCGAGTGGAGAAGTTCGTCAACAACATGCATGGTGCGTGGGATATGCAAACGGGCTACGAGCGACGCATGAAGGAACTTTTGCGATTGATCGGGTCGCAGCGCGACATGTGGCAGAACTCGTCTTTCGAGGGGACATACAAGGATGTGAAGGAACAGGCGCACCAGTTCTCGCTCTACAAACGCAATGAAAAGCGTCAATGGGTAGCGGAGAAGTCCGACTTGGCAGCCCTTCTTGGGAACATTAAGACAAAGCTCATGACTTATCGTTTGAGGCCTTATGAGCCGCCAAAGGAGCTTAGTCTCGAGACTTGCGATGAGCAGTGGGAAGGTCTGACCCACGATGAACACCAGCGCAGTCAATTGATTAATGAGACGATTCGGGATATCAAGAATGCCTTGCGTCGGTCTTTCGCTGATAAGGCGAATGACTTTGCTTTGACTCTGAAGACACTTTCTCTAGCGATCTCTGGGTTGGATGGCGACGTCGAGGACCAACTGGAGCATGTCAAGAAGTTGAATGACAATTTACCTCCTCTGGATGCCTTCCTGGATACTATTGCTGAACTGGATGAACAATGTGCCGAGGCCAACATCGAGGAGAACGACTTCACTACGTTCACCTTGGATGAATTGTCGTACGAATTGAGCTTGGTCAAGTCCAGCATTTCCAAGAAGTTGGCTTTCCTAGAAAACCAGATGGTTGCTCGTAACATGACCAACTTGACGCCCATCCAGCTGGAAGAGTTCGAATCGGTGTTCCGCCATTTCGATCGCGACTCTTCAAATACACTTCAGGAGCTAGAGTTCTCAGCGGCTCTCGCCAGTCTGGGACTCGTTTACGACGAAGATGAAATGCACGAAGTCTATGTTGAGACATGTGGCTCTAACCGACTTGCGCAGAATGCGGGTGTCAGTTTCGAACAGTTTATTAGGTTTATGGTTAGTGTTACGGAAGATCAGAATACCGCGGAGCAGGTATTCCAGAGCTTCAAAGAGGTTGCCGATGGCAAGGTAAGAGCCTTGGAATTACGTTTATATGTATTAGTTGCTAATGAATATACAGCCGTATGTCACTGAAATGGATCTACGCCACTCTCTTATCCCAGACGAGGTTATTGAGCATCTGGTCAAGACTATGCCGCAACATGACGGCCCTGATATGCTTGAAGATCGCGATCTGCAGAAATTCGACTATATCAGTTTCATGAACAAGATGATTGAGGAGAACAAGAAGAACGGGAGGGGGTAAAAGGAAGTGGACGGTCCGTGATTATTTGCACAGCGTCGAGATACATGGAGGGTCTGCTTTGAAAGGGTGTTGCGCTGATTTCTTGTTCTTCTGGGTGGTGTTTCCTGCAGAGAGTTGTGTTTATCAACAGTTTTCTTCCATATTCACTGTGCATTCTGGGGTTTGGCGGCTGTGCTTTGCAAGTATCTTAACCTCTGTGTTCTTGCCTTATTGCTCTGATGAGCCTAGGATACCATCAATGTCAAGCAAAATAACTTAAATTGTGCAAAAATTCTTATGATTGAACACGTCATTCTCTCCTATCAAAGTTTCGCCTTGGGATCTATTCTCGATTTGACGCGGAGCACGTGACTTGTCGATACCGCGCGGGCCCCAATTCAGCAGATGCCAGCCAGCTTGACGATCTCTCCAATTCGACTTTCCTCTTCACTTTCACCCCCTGCAGACCCGATAAACACCTCATAGCATCTTGCAGGACCCTCCACTCGCTCATTCACTCTCTTTCCTCCTCATTTCCCGCTCACATCAAGATGGATCGAAGCTTGGATGAGATCATCGCCGAGGACCCAGTAAGACTCAACCAATTTACATATTAACGTTGACACCATCTCATGCTTTTTCAACAAACAGAACCGATCAAGTCGCCCTTCTGGTGGTGGCGGTCGACGCAACCAAGGTCGAGGCCGTCGTGACCGCGGCGATGGCGTTAGAAAGGTATCTTTGCTTTGTCCGCTCCCCGGTACCCAATTGCTCGATGCGCTAACCCTCTCTTTCACTATTATAGGTCCGCCCTCCTCCTCCTAGATCGAATGCTCTTGCGCCGTGATGCACCTCCGTGACTAGTCCTCTGGATCGCCGGAGACTTGCCAACGAGGCTGCGGCGCAGACTTGAAAACAAATGCTATTCGAAACATGCCCTGGCCTACAGCTAACCTCTCGTCTTTTCTTCGGAATGGAACAGCCCTACTCACAGGACCGCGTTGATTTGAACCTGTAAATATAATTTTCCATGCAATTGGGTGCTGTTTCAATGCTAATATGTTTCCGCTAGTGACTGGGTACACGACAAATTCGATGACAGCAGAGATGGTGAGGACTCTGCACTGAATTGCTCGAGCTTGAGCTAATATATTTCAGGCCGCCCTTCTCGTGGCCCTCGCCGATCTCATCGTTCTGCCTCTGCCGAACGGTACGGTTTCGCAATGCCCTTCACGAATATAAGATACTAATGGAACTAGTGGTGGCCCCGCCTTGACCAAGGTCCGCGTAGAGAATCTTCACTACGACATCACTGAGAGTGACCTCCAAGTACGTGTACCAAAGTCTTTATTAGCTGAACGTATCTAACACGCTCGTTCACAGAGTCTCTTCGGCGACATTGGACCGGTCACAAAGCTCGAGATCCTCTACGACCGCGCCGGACGCTCCGAGGGCGTCGCGCTGATCACATACACATTCCTCCGCGACGCAAAGAAATCCGTCGAAGAGTTCCACAAGGCCAACGCCAAAGGCCAGCCCATTTACCTCTCCCTGGTCCGCGACAGCCGCGACCGCCCCTCCGACCGCCCCTCGCTCTTCGACCGCGTCGAGCGCCCCAGAGATGCTCGTAGTCTGAGCCCAGGAGGCGACGATGAGCGCCGCCCTGTCCGTGGCCGCGGCCGCCGCAGCGACGTCACTAAGCCTGCTCCCGATCACATCGACCGCTACATCCCTGGTCAGCGCTCTCCTGCCCGCCGCGCTGGTGGTAGACGTGGAGGGCGTGAGCCCCGCCCGCGAAACACAGAGAACGGTGGTCGTCGTGGAGGTAATGCTCGGCCTCGCAAGACACAGGAGGAATTGGATCAGGAGATGGAAGACTACTGGGGTGGCAATGGAGATGGTGCTGAGAAAGAAGTTGCACAGGATCAAGCTGCGCCAGCGGCTGCTGCGGATTCGGCCCCTGCCCCTGCTGGTGATGACGATATCGACATGATCGAGTAAGCTCGGGCTGGGCTGGATTTGTTTTCATTTTTTCGCTTGACTTTGCTTTCTCATTGTGGGAATGCCTTGGGATTCGTTTTTATGATGGGCATCACATTTAGGGAATTTTGGGACTTGTACTCTATCTGATCATGGAATCTTCACTACATAAATTGCTTGGCTCATCGGACTTACTCCCTCAATACATGATTTAATCAGAATTTACGAGGCATACTATTTGTAGATTCTATAGTTGGGATCCTGGGATTTACTATGATTATCAGGTAGCTTATGTACCATGTCACTACACATCTAAGACATACAAGTATATTGACCTGTCTCAAAAGAGCCTGCTGAGGTCCAATGCATCTAAATAGAGTATGAGTGAACGGGTGGACTAGACTGACGTTCCTCAGCTGTACATGGGGGAATCATGAGAAACAATTGCGCCTAATTTCACTTTTTACCGCCATAGACCGTACGGCTCACGGCAAGCCTTCCACAACTTGATAGTGCCATCCTCACTACCGGTGCCATACAACTTACCGTCCGGTGAGAAGCTAACAGACCAAATGGGGCCGTGGTGTCCCTTTTGAACCTCTGTGATTTCGTTAGCAGCTGTTCATCCAAGCTCTTCAAAGATCAGACTTACCAAGCTCTTCGTCTGTGTTCAGATCATAGACCCGAGCCCACGTATCGTTCGCGCTGCCGGTCACCAAGCGCCCAGATTCGCTGTTCACAGCAGCGCTAGCCACCTCATAGCTGAAGTCAACCTTCTTCAGCAAGCGGCCGGGCGCTACCCCATCGAAAAGATAAACGCTCTTGCCTGCCGCGACGGTCAAGATCCCGGGGTCGTTGGGCCGCATTGCAAGACTGTTCAACTCGCATGTCCCAATCGTACCGTCAACCCCGTACTCCAACACCGGTTGCGGCGAGCGCAGATCCCACCACCGCACCTTCCGATCCTCTGCAGCTGTCGTCACAACATTGGGGTCCTGGTTCCAAACGATCGATTTGATTGTCCCGCCGTGCACGCCTGCACCGATCTCGTAGCTCGCGACGTCGGAGCCTGTGTCGTTCCCGCTTGGTGGGAGGGGAGGTGAAGAGCCGTTGCTTCCGCCGCCACTAGCACTCCGTGTGAGGTCGAAGATGCGCAGTTTCTTTTCGGCGCCACCGGTTGCGAGGACTTGCGGGTTTGCCTGGATGGGGAAGGCGATGGCTCGCACGATGTGGTTGTGCTGCAGGGTATGCAGGCATTCGCCGGTGTAGGTGTCCCAGACTTTTCTGTAGGTATATCCGTGTGAGCTTATATCGCCTGGGGTTGGGGATTGAGGGGCATGTACGCGGAGAAGTCAGCGGCGGCGGTGGCTGCGATGGCGGCGTCGGCTGAGAGGCGGGATTGCCAAACGGCACCTTTGTGGCCTAGGAATGTACCAATCCTGGAGACTTTAGATTAAAACTTCGGATTTCTGTGGAGATGTCAACATACCAGTCACCAGTGATACCATCGCGCAGCATAGGGTTGTTGTCTTGTTATGGTTAGCTTCAGTTTATTTTGCGTATACCCCGCACATCCGTGAGAGAAAGCTATACCCTTGCAAGCGGAGATGATATAATATTGATCCTCCTCAACAGTTGATGAAAAGCTGAGATGCGTCACTGGGCGCGAGTGCCCGTGACAAGTGAGGGGAACGACCTTAGGGACATCTGAGATGTGTGAGCTTGATGTTTGATTGATCACGGAACCGCACGCACCGGAAGCCATTGTGATAGACTCTTGAAAAGAAAAAGAGTTTCTGAATAGAACGGGAATGCGTCGAGAGGGCGAGAGCAAATGCGAGTGTGGGTTTCGAATATTGGGCAATGCGCATACAAGGTTGAGGCTCGTGACCAGGACCAGGAGTGTTCTCGATTCTAGGATCGAGGGGTATCAAGACGAAAGTCGCACACGAGAGGAACAAAAGAGATTCGTCAGGGTCGTCAGGTCATGAGAGAGCAGGAAGAGACAGGCAGCACGAAGCGGGATCACTGCCCACGCAGTTGTAATAAAAAGTCGATACGTGAGGTCGATGGGGTCTGCAGCCCACTTTTGCTGAGTCAAGTCCCGTGCCTGGATCTTCACGTGCGCGGTCTATGGATGTCTATATTTGAATCTAACGAGAAGCATGTAGAGCTGGATTCTTAGGGTTATAAGGGTTCAGACCAGATGTACAATTGAGATTGAAATTAAGGTTATTTGAGTCTGAATTCATGTACCTTTTGTACGTCTTGCTATGCGAGGAGGGGCGTCTTTCACCGCCAATTTCTCGCCCGCTTGGGCACCCGGATTCCTGGAAGCAGATACTTCCTGAATATGGCGTAGCATGATCTCCTTCCAGGGCGAAAGCAAGCTAACAGTTTGGAGTCTTCCAAATTTGAGAACTTGCTGCCCCGCTGTGCTCCGCATACGATGATGAAGCAATACTAGTCTTTCTCATCCACTCCACCATAGACCCAATAACTTATCTGATGCAGCAGCCCATGTTTGCTCGCTATCATAGCCAAGGGATAGCAACGCAGCTTGAATGCATGTCTAAGCAGCTCATGCATTCTAGCATGTTCGTTATCTGCTCCACCGCTCACGTGATTTGATGCGGGTCAGTGGGGGATCCCCAGAGGTATTAGGACAACAAGGTGTCACTACAGCTCGTCCTTTGCTTGACATCGGTATCTTCGGTGTTCCTGCTTGTTTTTATTTGCTTGAATTCCTTTTATACAATTATCTCCCGCGGTGGACCGTCGTGTGTATGCCTGATTTCAAGCTCTCTGCGGCTCTCGAGGGCCACGGCGATGATGTAAGTTGGCTCCCTGCTCTGCGGCGTCATATCCAGAGCACTCCAATAGCTATGCACTACCACCACAACAATACCCATGCTAATGCGGCTGTTAGGTTCGCGCCGTGACCTTCCCGAACCCCAATGCAGTGCTCTCCGCATCTCGTGATGCCACTGTTCGCCTGTGGAAGCTCGTCTCATCTCCGCCCCCCACCTACGACTACTCTATTTCAACTCATGGGCAAGCGTTCATCAATAGCTTAGCTTACCTTCCACCGACACAAGAGTATCCCGAAGGGCTAGTGTTGTCCGGTGGACAAGACACTATCATTGAAGCTCGTCAGCCCGGCAAGGTTGCAGACGACAATGCGGATGCAATGCTGCTGGGGCACGGACACAATGTTTGTGCACTAGACGTATCGCCTGATTCCGCATGGGTTGTCAGTGGCAGCTGGGACTCTACAGCCCGCCTCTGGAAAGTCGGAAAATGGGAGGCTGATGTGGTGTTGAATGGCCACGAGGGAAGTGTCTGGGCTGTGCTGGCATATGACAAAGACACGATCATCACTGGTATGGAAGAGAAGAGGATTGGGATTGGATCAAACAGCTAACGCTTCTTCTAAATAGGTTCTGCGGATCAGATGATTAGAATATTCAACACATCTGGAGCTCAGATCGGGAGCTTTAAGAACTCAAACGATGTCGTCCGAGCCTTGTGCAAGGTCCCATCTTCCAACCCAACAGGGGCCCAGTTCGCCTCTGCGAGCAACGACGGTATTATCCGTTTATATACCCTCAAGGGCGACCTCGTTGCTTCACTGCACGGGCACGAAAGTTTTGTCTATTCGCTCGCCGCGCTTCCGACCGGCGAGTTGGTCAGCGCTGGAGAAGACCGCACAGTTCGCGTATGGAACGGAACTCAATGTGTTCAAACAATCACACACCCTGCGATCTCCGTATGGAGCGTGGCAGTATGCAATGAATCTGGCGACATTGTTACTGGTGCTAGTGACCGCATTACTCGTGTGTTCAGCAGAAGCCCCGACCGACAAGCATCACCCGACGCTATTCAGCAATTCGATCAGGCTGTCAAAGAGTCAGCAATCCCAGCAGAGCAAGTCGGAAAGGTCAATAAGGAGCAACTTCCTGGGCCAGAGTTCTTGCAGCAGAAGTCTGGTACGAAGGAGGGTCAGGTCCAGATGATCCGCGAGACTGACGGCAGTGTTACTGCGCACACTTGGTCATCAGCGACCCAAGAGTGGATTGCTGTTGGTACTGTTGTCGAATCTGCAGGTAGCAGTGGTCGGAAAACGGAATATCTCGGTCAAGACTATGACTACGTTTTTGATGTTGACATTGAAGATGGAAAGCCGCCATTGAAGCTTCCTTACAATGTTTCACAGAACCCTTACGAAGCCGCGACGAAGTTTATCGGAGATAACGAGCTGCCTATGTCCTATCTGGACCAGGTAGCCAATTTCATTACTCAAAACACACAGGGCGCCACGATCGGCCAGTCTCAAGAGCCTGCGGCTGCTGATCCTTGGGGTTCCGACCGACGATATCGCCCAGGAGATGCTGCAGCAGCTGAAAGTACGCCACCTAGCATCCCTGAATCACGTCCTAAAGTCCTTCCTCAAAAGGAGTACCTCTCAATTAGGTCTGCAAACCTGAAGGTGGTCACCAAAAAGCTTAAAGAGTTGAATGAGCAGCTTCTTTCAGAGGGTGTGAAGGGTGTAGCGTTGGATCCCAATGAGGTACAGACTCTAACTGCGCTTTCAGAGCAATTAGAGAAGACCCCAAACCTAACCACCTCCCCACTTGTGGACGCAGGAGTCTTGCTGGTATACAAGATGGCAACTTCTTGGCCCGTTTCCAGCAGACTCCCAGGACTGGATCTCCTTCGTTTACTGGCAGCTGCTTCACCCGTGACTGCAACGTCAGATTACCCTGATGGTGATCTTGTTTCGGGAGTTATTGCAAGTGAGGTCTTTGATGCACCTCTGAATGTGAACCATGCCATGCTCGCTATTCGGACCTTTGCCAACTTGTTTGAGACCGAGGCTGGTCGGAAGCTTGCAGCCTCACACTTCGACCAGGTCCTTGCTGGTGTCAAATCAGCGCTCGCTAATGCCGGACCCTCACCTAATCGCAACCTCACCATTGCTGTGACGACATTATACATTAACTTTGCGGTTTATTTCACCTCAGAAGGCCGATCACAAGCCCCCGAGTCCGCAGAGCATGGCTTAGCCCTTCTTGAGGAGCTTGCGAAGACGCTTGCTGCCGAGAAGGATTCCGAGGCAGTCTACAGAGGACTGGTTTCTTTGGGTACTTTGGTTATGTCTCTTGGCCCTGAGATAAAGAGTGCGGCAAAGGACATTTACGAAATCAACAATTTCCTCGCCCAGGTTTCGGGCTCTAGTCCTGGAAAGGAACCTCGCATCAAGGGCATCATTGGCGAAATCCAACATTCTCTTTAAGCAAGCCCAGGTATCTTTCTCGGCTCGCATAGATAGATCTCATGCATTCATAACGAAGATAATGCCATTCTGAGCTTCTTGCACTGTTACCTACGAAATATAGTCCTCACGATCTGAACATAGCGTTTTCTTCATGCACCCGAATTCTCGAAAAACGAGGCTAAAGCCGTCCCTCTGCATCAACCCCAACCTCCAAAACCTGATCAATTCCCTGATACATCGGCAAATCAAGCCCGTATTTCTCCGCAATAGATCTAGTCAAGAACCGGCCCCCGATAAAGTGACGGCCGCGGTAGAACTGCACGCACGGCTTTGGCGCCGTCAGGCTAATAAGTGCCTTCGGCATGAACGTCGCGCCAGGTCCTTCCTTTGGCGGCCCGCTCTGGATGTCCCATGAGCTGGGCGCGTCGACGGCTAGGACTGGGACTGAGGATTTCTCGATTTTGGAGATAATGTCGCCGAATGGGGCGCGGAGAGGGCCGCCGAAAGAGAAGCCGAAGATGGCGTCTACGAGGAAGTTTGTCTTTTGGAGCTCGGCTTCGAAGGCTTCGAACTCGGTGATGAAAGGGACGGATAGATTTTCGAGTTGGATTTTGAGGCGCTGGTTGTGGAAGGTTCCAAGGTTAGTTTGGGCACTGATGTATATCCATCCCTACTTCACGGGGCAGGACTGGCTGTGCTGAAGGTGCTGAATTGGGGTTCTTACTTGGTAAAGTTCATTCTTGCCTTGCTTGGGATAGTAGACTGATGGGTTATAGCCGTACTGTGCGAGATGTCGGGCTGCCACTAGCCCATCGCCGCCTGAGACCAAGCATTAGCTTGTTGTTGATATATTGTGGCGTGGTAGCCTTTGATATCATACCGTTATTGCCAGGGCCACAGACGACTAGTACGTTCTTTCCAGACGATAGAGGGTGGACCAGCCAGACTACATCATGAATTAGGACATATGCAGTCGGACATGGGCTCGTTGAGTGACTGACCGGCTTGGGAAACAGAGAGACCTGCCAGCTCCATCAGCTGATCTAGCGACCAGCCTCCAACGTCCATGAGATCTTTATCGAGAGATGCTGCATCTTTACCAGAAATTGCCTTCATGGTGTCAGTGTCTATCTTATCTCACTGGAGAGCTCCATAGACTTTTACCTTGAGCGCCATGATGCTTGGTTTTGTGTAGCGACGGATAGCGGAAAGAGTGCTATGACGGTAGAAAACCGAGCGAAACATATAATCCCGAGTCTACTTAGACCTTTCTGAAGTGCCTCCTTTCAATTGTCTGCGATTAATCCGAAGCACTAATGATTGCCAACACATATCCTGATGGCAGGTATACAAGCTCATTGCATCATCCCCCTCCAGCGCTAGTCCGGATTGGGGTTTCCGGACCATCTGTTCTTCCGGATCTCCCTGAACTTTCGCGGAGTCGATTTTACGACCGGGACATCGAGTATCGAAACCAATTGCGCCCATCCTCTTCACCCGGCATCATGGTTCTTCGCATTCGGTTGGCTCGCTTCGGCAACAAGCATAGCCCTTTCTACAACATTGTTGTTGCGCAGGCACGGTACGTGAGCTCGGTCTGCTGTCTTGACGATTTCTTTGCTGGCATCAAATTTGACGCGGAGCTTCCACGGAGGCTTCGGCAATTGCAAGGACAACTCTTCTTGATAATATGCCAAGACGACGCTCTTTGAGAAAAATTGCTCTGACAATCGGTTATAGGTCTGCCCGCGGGGCTAAGCCAATGGAAGTGATTGGCACATATAACCCAGTTCCAAAGCGCCCGACGAACCTTTACGATGAGAACCCCAACGCACGTCCATACAAGGAGATTTCCCTCGACCGAACAAGAGCTCGCTACTGGATTGGTGTGGGAGCGCAACCTAGCGACCCTGTTTGGAAGCTGTTGACTATGGTACGTGGGATCCAGCGTTGAGAGGATGGAATTTGACTGCGGAGACATCAACTGTTGTTCTGTCTTAATTCCGACGAGATCGCCTCGCCGAGAAAGCTTCGAATGTCGCATCGAAAGTTTGGATACATTTTGCTAACAACTATGTGCTACAGGCTGGCCTCGTTAATCCCAAGCCCACTACCTACACGAAGGAGACAACGTCTGAATAGTGGCGTCTTGACACCACGATACCCTCCACTCGATTTTTATCTCAGACAAAGTTACCAGACTCCGATGGAAACGGCGTGTTCTCCCGGAGGTGACTGCCGCGGGACACCACGCAGTTGCCCTGTATTCTCTTTCCTTGTGTTCGGCATTTGAGGCGTTTCCTGTTTCTTACCTTATGAGCCATTATTGGAACCTTTGTACCCGGCTTTGTACTGTACATTATCTCACTGTGGCTTGTCCACGCGCAATCAAGACTCATATCCGAGTTCTATTTCGGGCTACTCACCGGGAGTATCATGATAGTACCAGCTACCTTCCCTGTCCCCAGTGGATCTACAACGCCACCTATGGAGGAATTTCCATGGCAGTTAGGCGATTGTTCACATGATCCCGAGGCCTGAGCATCTACGCGCAAGACGCGCGAGGGCAGTGACGCGCCTATGAGCGGTGCTCTTCTGGCCAGGCACAAAAGGGGAGCAACTAAACTGGATGCGGCGGGGACTTGGTCTCTGTCTCCCCAAGCAGGCGGCTTGTCTCCACGGCCCAACCACACGAACTGGCGGCCCTCGATAAGCCCAGGCCATTTCGCGGACGGGCCAATCGAGGCTGGCTGTGAAGGCGAATCTGGCGCAATTGGTCGGCGGGCCTGGAGGATCGCCGGCTTTGAGTTTTGCGCATTCCGTGGGTGTGCGCTGACAGGCCTTTCTTTGTCCCACCAGCTGATCGCGATGTGTGCCTGGAGCATGGACGTAGTTCTCCAGATGACGAGTAGTATTTACATGGTGCTTTGGTTTATTTTGTCTCTTCTTTTTATATGTAATATTCTATATCTTGTATTTTGTATTTCGACTTGCACTTGGTATTTCCTTCGGCTTTAACCAGCCAGAGAGACACGGTCCTGAGGTCCCGATAGCTGTTCCCCGCTTACCCCCTTGTCCTCTTTGACCAGGCTCTTTCTACCAGGTAGACTAGTGAATCAGCCACCTGATTTGCCGGGGCCCAGCTCATGTTCTTGCCAGGGGCTTAGCCCGATCGGCTTATTTTGTTCTGGGCTGGCGGGAAGCTGCAAGTCCGTTGAAGCCTCCAACCCAGGGCTCATGGCTTGCATGGGGCTGCAAACCTGCCCAAGAACCAACAGCGAGAGCGCAGCTGCTTACGAGGTCATGCACGCTCCCTCCCCCGTACTCCGTAGCCGGTGCTTGTCTTTGGACTTGGCTGTGGGCTTGTCTTAGGGACTCCGTTCACGGCACATGGCGCAATAATCGAATTATATCCCAACTGCCTTCCCCATGTGTCACTCTCGTGAGACAGGGATGCCACAGCCGCCCATCACACCGGCGGTTGAACGGCATGCCGCAGCTAGTCAAGGCCATGCACGTTTCTAGAACAGCCCCAGCTCCAGAGAGTAGGATGGGCATCGAACACCGGGGCATTCCACTGCAGCTCGGGGCACGCACTTTACCCACACCCACGTTCTGCAAGCGGCCAGGTTCCAGGGCGGCGCGAGTACTGGGGTGACAAATACTGTAATTTAAGGAAAGGTACATCTGACCCCAGTGTAATAACTGTAGTCTAGAAGTACCTCTCCGGTACCGTACCCGTCCTGGACGAGTCGCGTCGTGAAGCAGATCCATGGATCTGGCACCTGGCTCTTGCACTCGACCGTTCCGGACTCTCTTCTTTCCCCCCTTCCCCCTTCCACCTTCTTTGCCCCCCCCCCCATCTCCCCCCACCCCCTGTCGCCCTTTCATCCTCTTGCATCTATCCGTTCGTCTACCGTCGCGCCATTCCACCCCGTTCGCCTCCTATATCCCACTTCGAAATATCTAAGGGCGCCAAATCCACGCACCCCGATCCTCCCCGCGCGCGCGCTCTGTCGCAGACCCGATGAGAGGCGAAACTCTCTCCGCTGAATCCGTCGACTGAATCGCCTTTCGCGCCTCATTCATTTTTGCATTGTGCTACTCGGTTTTCGCCTGTCGCATTAATCGCGCGCCGCGCTCCTTGTCCCCCATACTTATCAGCGACTGCGTCTCTTGGGCCGCCCCCCAGACCCCGTGTCGCGAATATCGATCTTTGTCACAGAAACTTCGTGAGGGATGAGCGGCAGCTCGAACCAGTCTACTCGAACGAGTCCCGGCTCTTTTGGCACCACCCAACGCACAGAGTCTGTATCTTCTGGTTCCTCGCCGCCGCAGCAGTCACTCTCTTCCCAGGCGCCCGCGACAAATCAGCATGCGATGTCGACCGACGTGTATAGCCCGACTGTCTCGCAAGCGCCCACTTCTTTAACTCCCACCTTCACATATCCTTTTTCGCCTCTCGGCCCTTCATCCTCTTTCGATAACGGAATGCGCCCGGGCGACTCCGATCGCAACCTCCAGGGCCTGAATGGCCTGGGGCGTGCAAACAGCGGCGGTTCAATTCTTATGCGAAAACTGCCCCGTAATACTAGTCGCGAAGCCTTGAGGAGCATGCTTTTGTTCGCCAAGGACTTTGTTGATGCCGATTTTGTGACCTCCGACTATCCGGAAGACGATGGTTTCCTAAGTGCGATCGCGCGCTTTAATACCGTCCCGGCTGCCGAGGAGGCTCGCTCTCTCCTGGACGGCAAGCCAAACTCGAAAAACGACGCGACCATGGTGGTCGAAATGTACCCTGGTGCCGTTGGCTCCAACCTTGTGAATGCGCGTCGCAACACAATTGATCATACTGCGACCCGTGGATTGCTCGGAGGATCATCGAACGGCCCATTATCCCGTCAGTCCTCGCGTTTCAACGGCACTTTCCAGAGCATGGCTTCAGCACAAGCCATCGGCGAAGGCCTCCCCTCCACATCCGAGTCGGGATCCCGATTGCACAACCTTTTCTCCCCTCAGTCTCCGATCGGAAATGGACTCGGTGATCTGCCTCGCGTTACTGGCAAGTCCATGATTGACGAGGACCCGGACGAAGAGACCGGAGAGCTGCTCAAAGACCCCGTGGGGTATGCTGAGAATGGCCACTCAGCCGTCTCGTCTCGCCGATCAACCAATCCTCAGATTCCGACAGGCCGTTTTGCCAGCCTCTCTCTGTCTACCAACATGTCCTCTCCACCTTTGCCAAACTACGGAAATGGACCCAGCGGGCAACGGATGAGTGCAAGTGGCCCTTCCTCCGCCTATACTGGCTCTGTGAACCACGGCCACGGCTATCCTTATGGCAGCCAACACACTCCCCGCCACAGCTTGCCAGCGGCCAATCCTAATGACCTTAACCCCCCTTGCAACACACTTTACGTGGGCAATCTTCCACCTGACACTTCAGAAGAGGAGCTTAAGGCTCTCTTCTCTAAGCAGCGTGGCTATAAGCGTCTTTGCTTCCGCAACAAGCAAAATGGCCCAATGTGTTTCGTGGAATTCGACGAGGTCGCCATGGCCAGCAAAGCTCTCAATGAGCTATATGGCTACAAACTCTCAAATAGTGTTAAGACAGGCATTCGTCTCAGCTTTTCGAAAAATCCTCTCGGTGTGCGCTCTGGCCAACCTGGCAGCATGAGCTCCGCCAACCCCCTCTCTGGTCCTGGAAATGCCCCAGGAGGAAGCAGTTTGGGAGGTGTGCATAATCATGTGTTTTCATCCGTCAGTGGCCCCCCTCCTGGCCTCGCGGCACCCCCGGGTCTTGCCATGCCGATGCCTACGCGCAATGGAAACCCGATGCATGGACCTGGACCGGCAAATCCACATGCGATTCATCAACCTTTCAACCACAACTCCGGCTTGGGAATTCGCACCAACGGAGGTAATGCTATGATGATGTCGCCGCCACCACCTGGTGGAACACCCGCCAACAGTGCGGGACCAAACATGAATGGCTACAACAATTTTAACTACCCTGACTACATGATGGGCCGTTAAGTCCCTGTTGCATCAGATTTGAGATTATGTCCGACATGTTTGATGATCGTACTAGGGTATTTGGCGCATTGGGGGTTCTCTCTTCGTTCGTGAGCTAGATCCAGCATTCGGCGGCTGCATAACTCTCGGGAGTTATATTCCTTATTGATTCGGGACTCGCTTTGCTCCCCTGCTTTTAATCCCTTTACACGTGCTTTGGCTGTCTATTATTATTGTTATTTTGCATGGGGACTCGGGCGCTCTTCCTTCACATTCCTTATTATGTTTCCCCTTGGGGAGGATTGCATTACAGGTCATTTTCCAGCTTTGTACTCTTATCCTGGTCGGTGTGCGGCGCTATCCTAGCGCGTTTCTTGTCGACCATTTGCGTTATCATCACCACCCTCATACCCTTGTGTTACTTGCTTTCTGGGTCTGCCTTTGATTTGTGTCCTTCGCCTGTGCAGTTTCTCGTCACAGGTGCGTCTTATTAGATGTATACCTTGGCAATGAAGTATGTGCAATGTCTCTATTTGACCGTGATTCCCCTATTTCATCCAGTTATTTTTTGAATCCCGCTATCGTCTGTTTATTTATGCATCTTCACGCGTGAACTGGAATGGATTTTGCTATTTTGTTTATTTTTGCACCATTATATCCTTTCTATGCAGGTAACAAAGAAGGGCTCTTATGTGACTTTTCCTTGGCCGTGTTCTCTTAATCCATGGTTATTCTCTGTATTGCATTCGGGAGGGTCTTGACTTTGCACACGTATCATCTGCGGAGTTTAATTGCTTTCGCCAATATATGCCGGTGGAAAAGAATTGAATATGTGTGGCTTTAAGTTTTCGATTGGAACTTTGTGGATGTGGTTTGGACTGGGCTTTCGGATTGATGTTGCTGGCACTGTCTTTCGAGGATTTTCCCCAGCTGGGCTTTGATATTGCAAATCTGTGTTACTGCACTTTTTAAATTGTATACTGGCTCAAACTGTAAGATATATACAATACACGACTGTATTAGCGACGGCTTTTTATTTCCTGCTCTACTTGTTTACTCGCAATTGATGCTCGGTTGTACTGTCCATGGTCTTACCGATCTTTATTAATAGCCAATATCGTGGTCTCAAACAATTGTACTTTATTCATTGCAATAAACTCAATGTGCCAGAGGGCGTGCAAATAATATTGATCAACATACGAGGTGAACAATGATGGTTGTGGAGATGGAACTCGATGGGCAACGGACAAGATCACGTGAGGACACGAGTCTACCCGCCGGCAAATTTCTTTCCTGCCAAACACTCCTGTTCCCCTACAAGGCCAACCAATTGCTGCACCGGCTTTCGGAAGCCGCTGCTTTTGCGAATTCTCAATTGTTCGTTTTTCATATATCATCTGGGATTCAATAATTTATCCCTCACCAGAGGGCTCAAGTTCGTCAAAATGCCACCCCGGGTACAGAGCCGGCGCGTGACCAACTCCCTCCTCCCCTACCTCACATCCTCTCCCTCATGTTTATCATCACAATCTTTCTCCCGTTCATTTTCGGCCTCAGCGGCTCCCCAGACCAAGCTTCGTCGTGAAATGTTTGCATGGCTCAACACCGCTGGAGCCACTTACAAGAACCATGTTGCGGGCGAGACGAACTACTTGGAAAATCCTCGCTCGCGTGGCGGACCTCCGAAGCCATTTCCCAATAACGAGAGCTATACCAGTGAAGCTGTTCTCAGCGAGGAGCTCCGGAATGAAATCTATACGCGGGTCGTGAAGAAGAAAAGGAGTGTGCGTGCTGTCAGTGCGGAGCTTGGTGTCGAGATGAAGCGTATTGCAGCAGTGGTGCGATTAGTAGAATTGGAGAACAGGCAAAAGGCACAGGTAAGAACTACTGCCCCATATCATCTTTTTCAAACCCCCCAATGCATATGATGAGACACCAAAAAAATCGATTAGTCTTGAAGACACAGGCTCAAGCTTGACTGGTTAAAACTCCCTTTTCACTGATATGCTTTTATTTCACACTATTCATCCACAGCTGTTATGCAAAGACAACTGCTGACATGTACCCAAGGGAAAACTTTTAGCTCTGCCTTATGCTCGCGCTGTCCATGAAATGCTCCCAGTCACCCCTCTTGTTGAGAGAGGCCAGCGGCAGCCCTATCATGAACCTATTAACGACCTCCCTGCTCACCCCGCTACCGGCCCTCAAATCTTCTACCCTGTCCCTGAGTCTCGCGCCTTTACACGTATCGACGCAGGCCGCGTCTTCTCCGCCGCCCCAGCACTCGAGAACGAAAAGCGCGAAGCAACCGCCCACCCCTCCGACCTTGCCCAAGATGTCATCGAGAGGGTACCAGGCGCGATCGAGATGGTCGGCAAGGGTGACAACGCCCAGTCAGTCCTTCTCCCCGCCGACGCACGTATCCCCCACCCACACCTCGTGAAGATGGAAATGGACCGCATGGCCAATCCTCACGAGCGTCGCGAGGTTGCTGAGCGCAACGCAAAGCGTATTGCTCGCCACGACGAGATCGAGAAGACTCGCCGCGAGAAGAAAGAGACCTTCAGTAAGGCAAATCTCAGACACATCGAGCCTGAGGGTGGACGCTTCGACTTCCGCTTCCAGAACGTTGAGTTCAGCAAGCAGACTACTGGCCCTGATGGCCGTGGCCACAAGGCTCCTGGAAGCCGGTATGGTGTGCCTCACCAGGGCCGCAAGCGTGGTGTTTCGAAGATCCCCACTAGCGTAATCGCGTAGGTTTGGAGATCTTGATAAATTCCTCGTTTCTTATGTGCTTTTGAGCGTCTTGCTCCTCTGACCATCGTCTTGGATGCGACGGTTGAGGATTGTTTGTATTTGTACTTGTACAACCTGAGAGCGAACTCTCTATTCGCTCGCCCATGTATCTATACCATACTATGAATTCCTTATTTCAACCAGGATTGCATGAATATCACTGTATCATTCGACAAGGCTCTGTTATTTCTTAAAAAAAAATCGATAGCTTTGCAACATGAACCGAGAACGCGCCCGCACTGTAGTCGAAAACATGGCAAACTGAAATCCATCACATCAAATCATAATTCCCTTGTCCTCAAGCCATCGCCCTGAATTCAATCCTCGTTCCTCTCAGTGCACTTCCCCAACAGTCCGGCATCTGCCTCTGCCCTTGCGAACTCCAACCCAGCCCTCCGTGGCATCACCATCATAAGCCGAATCCGATCTGAAGAATTTGCGAATGGATTGTAGGAACTTGTTGGCCCGTGTTGGGGATTTTGGAACTCGCGCAGGAGCAGTCGTCGTGACAGGTTTGTCTGGAGAGGACATATTTTCCGGTATTTAAGGTTCTCGCCTAGTAATGCCCACACTCTGATTTTTTGTCGTACACACAGGCTCTCGTTGGCCTCAAAATTGGGATTTCAAGGCTCGCTGCAGTTTTGGGATGGATAGGTCTAGCCAGCGGATCGGAATGCAGATATGCGGGCCGCAAGGGTAAGCGGTTGATCGTGTAGATTGGTTTGACGGGCAGTGAGATTGTAGATATCGGCTCCGATGAATATGATTCAGTTTCGAGTCTTTATGATAAAACCGTCTGGGTAGAGCTTTGTGGGTTGGGGATTAGCGAAGAGAAAAAGAGATGGTAGCTCTGCGGGGGCAAGAGCATAGATAAAGAAATACTTAGACCTTGAGGAACTCACATGAAGAGCTCGAAGGGTGCAGGTGGTGCAGCGAAGGATGCTGTGAGACGCTCAAGTCTAGCCCTTCTGGGCTACTCGCACGTCCGCCCTACTCTCGAATCGGGAAGATTGGCGGGGTCGAGAAGCAGAGTGATGTATGGCTTGCTGATCTGCCCTGTGCTAGAGATCAGCTTGATTGGTGCGACGTGTGTCTTACTATCGGGTTAAGTTGGGGGGTTATTGGGCTGCGGCGTTAGGGGTTTCTTTTTTTGCTGTTGTTACTCAGACTATTTGGGTTGTGCATTGCTAGCTAAAGGGTTTCCAGGATACTGGGATCTATGGATGACTGGATGAGATCGTTTACTGATTTGTTTTTAAGGAACGTGGTATATACATCGGATCTCGTGGATAGTTGATGAGTATTGAATCCTGAACGACGCACCAAGGGTTCTGTGCCAGAAAGCTCGTCAGAAGTTGAATACATAAGGTAGAGACATCATATGTGTATGTCTCAGGGCCTATATCGTACAATGACATCACGCAGGCACTCATGAGAAACTTGACATAGACTAAAACGGTAAAGCAAATCTTGGAACCTTAAAAAAATGAGATTTTGATTCCAAGCCCTGCACGAGATGCAGATAATGCACCTAGTACGTATACTGCTCAGAGAAGTAGTCCATGATAAGGTCCACCTGGGCAGGCTTGGCGATAGGCACATTTCCGAAGTAGTTGCCAAGCTCCATAACAACCTGTGTGCCATTGGCATCGTTGGGAGTCCACTTTGGCAGAGAGGATTTTCCCTGGTAAGAGCCGCCGGAGTTAGGGTCGAGGGTTTTGGCAAAGTTTGCCCAGTAGGCCGACATCTTCTCCTGAATCTCGTAGTCTTTCTTGGTGAAAGGGTAGACATCTGCATTGGCGTAAAGGGCATTGAGTGCATACATGATCTCTGACTGATGGAAAGCGCCCTGGTCTTGACCTGGAGGAGCATGTGTCCAGTAGTAAGTGTAGAAGTTGGCTGTCGCAGACTTGTACCACTCTTTGGCGAAGGCCCAAGAGCCGATGAGAGAAGTGTCCCGAGCTGCGGCGTTCCAGGCTCTGCTAGCAATCGTCTCGTTGCTGTGGTCAGGGTAGAGGCGGAAGTAGCGGCTGGCGAGGTCTCCATATTTAAGCGAGCAGTAGTACCTGTATTCCTTCACGGTGTAGTCTGTGCTAAGCGCAGCACCAGACTCGTCTTTTGTGTTACCCGTCACCACTGGGACATCATTTGCGGGTCCTTCAATCAAACTCTCCATGTACTTCTTTGGTAGAACATAGTCGTCGAGGACGGGCTTGAAGATCAGAGGGTAGCCTGCAGAGAGTGCAGTCACCCACCAAATGTACTCGCCGTCGACACGGTCTCCCGATCCAACCAAGAGTTCATCCATTGATTTTGTTCGTAGCTCCGCAATGCTTGAGGCATTGTGGTTGCTGGTATAGTTCTTGCCATGCTCGATAGCAGTAGACATGTTCACGTAAGATGTGGCGAGGCCAGCGAGGAGTGTATCTTGGGGCCAGCGAATACCAGACTCAGAGATACCACCATGGAAGTAGCCCTTGAAAAGAGGGCTGTTGACCGCATGGTAGACCTGAGACGAGCCAAAAGACTGGCCAGCAACAGTGACCCGATCAGGGTCGCCGCCGAACTGGGCAATATTTTTCTTCACCCATTTGAGTACTGCCAGTTGATCCAAGATGCCATAGTTTCCGGAAGTGTTGTGTCCAGTAGCCCGAAGGCCCTCGGCATTGAGTTCAGGGTGAGCAAGGTAACCGAAGGCATCGTCGCGGCGATTGAAAGTAATCAGAATGACATCCTTGAGGGCCATGCCTCCACCATACCACCAAGCTTGGTTGCTTGTCTCATCAGACCCCTGGTTCCAGACCATCACAGGAAGCTTGGCGTCAGATGAGCCTGCATTCGTCCAAAGGTTGAGGTTAAGACAGTCTTCACTGATATTGGTGGCAGACTGGCTGGGACAGGCGTAACCCCATTCAGTAGCGTGAAGCGTTTCATTCCATGGGGTGCGAGGCTGAGGAGCTTTCCACCGATTCTGGTATCCAGTGTCTGCTGCAAATGGAATACCAAGATAGGCTGTCACGTTGGACTCGGAGATATCAAAGAATTTTTCAAGAGTTGACTCGTTGAAGTACTTGTAGCCCTGAACAGGACCCAAAGAAGTTTGGATGACTTTGTCCCAGAGCTGGGCTTCGGCCAGACTTGTCCCTAGAGCCAATAGGGCAATGGCCTTAGTGGCAAATGAAGCCATAACAACCGGCAATATTCAGTTTGTGATAGACTTGATGCTTTATAACGAAGGTGGAATGCACACAAGTGAACTTTCGAAATTCGCAGGGCGCATCGATTGATTTATGTACATCAGTGAACGAAATTTGCCAAGCCAATTTCATATTGAAAACCTACCAAAATAACTTTGAAGGGCCCACTGTCTCCCCTGACGTACGCAAGAAGCACTGAGGCTGCACAGTTCCCGGGTGTGGGGACAGGTGATCCACGGGTCTAAAGACTTAAGCATACTGCCCAGGAATGCTTTTGGATAACACACCAAGAGCTGGTAGAAGTGCAGATATGGAAAAATATCACAAGAGTTATTTATCGTCGGAAAAGCTACAAAGTTCCTTGTCCTGAGATGAACGGCAATGGCATGAAGGTAATGGCAGTCATGAAACCAGTATGAAGCCTGAAGAACTAGAATAGTCTGACCCGCTCAACTCAACTATTTCGATGCACATCATCAACGAAATAGTATACAAAGCCCGAATTCAATGAGAGCCACGCGTCTAGTGGCTGTAGATCTCGTTTTATCTAGCGGAAAACCGGGGCCTTCTACGATGAAACTCGGCTCGGTCTTCCCAATTCGGATACCTCGGCCGAAGTTGATGAAATGAAATGCCGAGCTGGGCCCTGACTAGGGTTCTTTAGGATGAATGAGGCAATTGATATTGGTACCTGACTGATCTCAACGAAACAGTGTTCGACGAAGATGAGTGTTTCTTGGCAGAACACGTACCAGGGCCACGCACGCCAAAAAGCGAAGTGAGAACCAACATTGACCACCCCGAATTCCTAAATTTAACAGGGATTCCCGAAGATTGCTCACCTCACCTTTTGATGCTCTGGTCATTTTTATGATGCACTTGCCTTGTCTGCCCGTTGAGGGGGTCCTGGAACGCCAATTGTGGTATTTCTGATCAAGGTGTGAACATGTCGTCAACAGCCAATACATCTCTTTCCAGGGGTTATATTCCCAAGGGACGTTTCTTCGTTTTGCCATTGAAGTTTTGACAGGAAAGGGATTTAGATTCGATACACATGGAGTGTCTGAGGATTCAATGATCTAGAGCGCCTTAAAGATATCTTGGTGAAGCAAACGTGTGGAAGCAATTGGTTCCGCATATCACAGGGGAAGTCATATTAACCATTTCTGCTGGAAATTTAATGTTGAGATCAAGACACCTATCGCAGAAGTGCATGGGCCAAGTTCCACTGGATTCAACGAGACTTTGGGGGGACAGCCATGCAGGAGACCCAGCAAAAGCCTCTAGACTCGAAATAAAGAGGCCTGGAATTGGGGCCTTTCACACTCGGAAAGGTCGAATTTCCAACTTTTGAGCAGGTATTTTCTTCAGAGGAATGAGATCGGAATGCTAGAATTCATCATAAAATTATGTGAGCTTCTTGTCTTCTGGTGCAGTCCACCCTAGATGTTCGATGATGGGAGGTGCTGGAATCGAGTCATCACCCGCATCTTCCAAGACACATTGATTTCCAAGGTTACTTGCTGTTATATACCCTCTTACGATAGCTTCGGTTTGATTTCTGACTGTTCCACATGCCCTGCATATCTTGACCTCGGGAGACATGACTGCATTTTCAAAGTATTAGACACCTGGGTTTCTGATATCTTGAAACTTTTCAGGCCCTGATATACGATAGAGAGCTCCGGGCTTCCACCGGAGCGGAGCTCTCCAGCTTGCCCCATTCCATGGCTAGCTATATAGCCCTCTCGTCTCTCTTCCTTTTCCTGGTCTTCTTCTTCTTCTTCTCTTCATCGTTCCATAGAAATAGCATGATCAGTGTTTCTCCATCCATTCTCCCGTTCCCCATCAATATATTATTTTTTGAAGTACCAAGATGCGAGACATTTTGACGTACCTTTATTGATATTGCTAGCCGAAATATTTTGCACGATTCGGCGTGCCAGGGGCACCTCAATAGGTCAGCGACTAGTAGACTTGAAAGCAGTAGCTCTGGAGCCCTGACAATCAAGCACATCTGTTTCTGTTACATCTGCTCACTCCTGTCAGGGCGCGTAGACTGATTTCACCACAGCGAGACGTTTGCAGTATTGAATGCTAATTGCCCATCTTCCCTGGGCGAACTTCTTGTGAATTTTTATTAACTAATCTGAAGCCTAAGAGTGACCAAATCCAGAATGCAGATCGAATATAAGAGTCTTTATCAATGGCGTGCTTTTGTGAAAGAAACCTGCGCATGGTTGAACTTGCTAGGGCGGCAAAGATCACTTAATCAATGGCTCTCATAATTGTGCAGTGTAAAATCTTCAAGTAGCTACTACTGCGGCGCATAAGGGTTTCGAGTTGAAACCTAATCGCTGAGCCTTTCAATGCCTTCTCCCACTTGGTTCTTCTCATGGAGAACGAAAGCTCATGTCTCTCTGTTAGTACTTCAAAAGGGCGGTACTGCCATGTATTCCTAATGAACATGTGAAGTCCCACAAGGGGTAGAGATCATGAAGCTAAAAAAGCAAACACTGATACTGCGTTTAGTTTCACGGAGAAAGAGGACCTGATCCTAATGGCCAGTTTCATCCCCACTAGTTAGTTACAAGCTCTAATGCGCGGGTCGGCTCCATTGATGTGCATCGGGAATTAACCGACACTTCGTGACAGCATTCGAGACGGCTCAGCCCTCATATCCTGGGAGAGATCTTCGTTATGTCTCAGATTTAAGTTGTAATCGAAATCCACCGAACGGCCCCAGTATGTTATGGAGTCACACGGCTTAACTCATTCGTGTATAGACAATCGAGGGTCCGATGATCTACAAGGAGCAAATAGTGAGTAAATGGTACGTGTTGCTCCGTCTATTGATCCTGACCACCGATCTCGGTTCGGAACGAGATGTCAATGAGAGCCTATCAGCCATGGCTCTGATCCATTATAAAACTTTGAGGGACAGGAGGCACGGACATCTGGAAGCCGTCGCCTCTTCACTGGGATTTCGACGTGATGTATGTGCACATATAGCTGTGACGACGACCTGATAGGCTGCAGCAGAATGTGCAGAATAGAAGGACCGCGTAATCGAGCCCACGGTCTTTTCTATTACAGACAAATATAGCTTCGAAGACTGTGTCTGAGCTAATGGTCGAACAACGGACAAAGCGACGGCCTCCGCGAAGAATTAAGCGTTGAAAGCGGACCTATGCTAACTTCTTGGAGGTTACTAGTAGACATAGCCACGTCGTACTTTTTGAAGCAGAGTGACAGCGACCTCCGGGTGGTGCTTTGGCCTTTAGTTGGTGGAGATTTCACGTGTTGACAATTTGATTGTAGGGCTAGGGCACGCCACATCCGCGGTCTCCTGAAGCCGGGGTCAAATTGGGCTTAGATCGACAACGTGTCTCAGGTGAAACGTGCCGTTCGCGAGGGGAGAAGCAAAGGTCATAAGTCCAGGCCATAGGCGTTCGAACACGTCTCGAGTCTCACTGTCAAATCTGTCAAATTCTGGCGAGGAAGTTTTAAAAAGTGGTTCTTGCTTAACTTTTCCATGAAAACCGTTGATTAGTCGGCCTACAATTTAGAGCATCCTGTCAACGCCAAAAGTCAAATAAACCACGAGCAAACCTAACTGTCGCTGGCGTCCTTTTGAACGTCGCAGCGAACGGCCCTCCTGCTAGTTTGGGAACAGCCCGGTCCGCAGTGGAGCCGAACCGAAAATCGAGCCAAACCTGGTTTAACGAGGACTTTAGTTTAATGTTCCTCGCCATCTGAAAAAAGTCTCCCTCGGCAGATGGCAGACCCTCTTGCCACGCAGAGAATGGCTCGTGTTTTTATTTCCCATGGGCCCAATCAGGCGCCAATCGACCCCGCCTAGATCCCTGTCGCCAAATATTGCAAGTGTCGAAAGTGGAACCACGGCTGTTCACGATGTGTGCCATATTATTCCGCACGATTATGATTAGTTGTTGGCGTTCGAGCTGGGTCCATGCCACGCTAGAGCCGCCCCTGAAGTCACTGGTGAATCGGATCTTCGGCGTCCGCCTGCCAGTTTTTTTCTGGAATGAAACCTTCTTAAACATGGCCTCCCCACATGATTTCTGGGTTGTGTCTTGAGTCAGGTCAGTCGCCATAAAGATGACCGACGAGGATCAGAGGGCCTTAGCGGTCAAAACCGTGGCCGCGGTGTTTATGCCCATCGCATGTATCGCCGTGATACTGCGATGCTATGTCCGTGGAAAGGTAGTCAAGGGCTTTGGATGGGATGATGGCGCCATGGTCATTGCAGCGGTAAGAGCCCTACTACAATCCCTGTTCTGCAGAGTAAACTGACATTTTGAAGCTATTCTATGTTATGTTCTGCGCTTGTATGATTGGCGGAACTCTTTACGGCACGGGGCGGAAATTTATCCACCTTGAAGCTCAAGATCGAGTGACTGCAATGAAGGTATGCAATATTCCGCATTGCGTTGTTGAGGACAGCATCTAACACTATGTTTGCAGTACTGGTGGTTTTGTGAAATTGCATACTGCTTCGCGTCTATCAGTGCTAAGATCTCCATCTGCATTTTCTTGATGCGGATTACGGTCAAAAGGACTCATATCGTGCTCTTATACATTGTGATGGTTCTGACAGTTCTAGCTGGTCTGGTGTTCTTCTTCTTGATGCTCCTGCAGTGCAAACCCGTTTCCTATTTCTGGAACCGTACTGCCATGGATCCTAATACTGAGGGCTACTGTATTAGCATCAACATCATCATCACAATGACATATGTCTACAGTGCATTTGCTGCGGCCTGTGATTTCACCGTTGGAATCCTGCCAATCTTCATTGTCCACAAACTGCACATGAAGAAGGAAGCTAAAGTGGCTGTCATCGGAATCTTGGGAATGGCTTGCGTGTATGTTTCCTATTCCTCATTACAATTTACTTGGTCAAAACTAACAAAAAAATAGCGCTTCGTCAGCTGTCATCGTTCGAATCCCGTTTGTCAAGACCTTCGCAGAAGCCGACTTCCTCTGTATGATTGTTTCTAGCCCAACGTTTTTGTTTGAATTTCAACTAATGACTGTCCAGATGCCACCTTCCAAATTGCGATCTGGTCCAACATCGAAGCAGCACTCGGAATTACTGCCGGTAGCCTGGCGACTCTCCGACCTCTTCTTCGTCACTGGCTCGGTTCTCGCTCCGACAGCGACTACTCTGGTTTCCCTCGAAGATCCACTTCACGTCGCCTTGGGAATACCGGTCAGCGTGCCGTACCACTGGGATCAATAGACGTGGCAAATCACGGTGAATTGCGCCCTGATAAATTGGCCGTGGTGGTAACAAATATTGAGAGTCAAAGGAGGAGAGGGAGTGACTGGACTATATCTTCGGGCGTCGGCAGCAGCGAGGAAGGATTAACGGAGGGCAACTCGACTCCTCCAATGCCAGGGCGGATGGAAGTCGGCATTCATCGCACCTTTGAGGTGACCCAGACGGCTAGGGATGGTGATAGCGTTGGGTCCCGACGGGATATCTTAGAGCATGTCTAAACAACTGTAAAAAAGTAACGAATCTCAAAAGTTTAATATATTTACGAATCTCCCAGTTTTTCTTTTCTTTTCTTTTCTTTCGAATTTACGTAAAGTTCCTACTAGTAGACAGAGCTTTTCTCAACAGGTCTGGATCTCCTTGTAGCACATTTCTAACATAGCCGCTGAGTCGCCTTGTCAACTGTACCCCGAAGCTCTGGCTCTTCTGATGCCTCCTAGACTTGAAGTTCCAGCATCCAGAAACAACATATTGACTGGAGTAAAGCCTACGCCACCTAGTAATTTGCCACAAGGACAATTATCAATCACCAAAGACAAAACTTCAATTATGAGAAGTGCACCAGACCCCAACAAGCGATATTCCTCACTTTTCCTGCTGCATGCTTTCCATAATGGAGATGCGACCCAGAAAAGTATTGTATCACTGCTCATATTCAGCCTCAATGCCGGAGGCGATAATGACCTTCATTTTGACAGATGATCGTCTGTGGATGCGTCAAGTTTGTGTGAATTATTAAGCGAGATGCATTTCGTTTCGATTCATTTCCCAAGAACGCCCCTTAGTCCAATCCAGAATAATCCCACTGTGTTATAATCATTTCCCATGCAAATAACCCGCGACGCCGACTCAAGTCCTTTCAATAAGAGCATTTGGTATCAAGGTTTGCGTCGGCTTTCGTAGAGTAATGCGGCAAAATTCCGTTCTCGAACCTCTCTCATATATGCTCTTTGATCTTCTCCAATATCATGATAATCGTTGTGATCGGCAAACCCATTTGTCGCCATGGAGTGAATGGCATAACCGACAACGACGCTGATGACGCAGCCGAGGATAATAACGAAGACGTAGAGAGAGTATTGTGCCGAAGTACCCATTTCTGAATCGAAGTTCTTGTTAGCTTTGGTCACGAGACTTTAACTGATTGACGTACTGAATGGATAATATTGTGATTTTCAGGTACTTGCACTCGTGCTTGATAGCCGACGAGACCGGGAGAGGCACGTCAGGAACAGGAGTCGGCATCATTTAAGAACAGCCGTTTCCAGCTGTCAGATTCCCTTCTAGCTCCCCTGGCCCCTCAGATGTTAAACATCGTATTATGCACCATTCCTAATACATCGTCCGCATACTGTGGTTTGGTCTAAAAAAAGTAGACATGACGTCAAAAACCCGAACCGGCCAATCAGAGTATAAGGATGGGGGCAACAAGCAATGTGCTAGCCTCGAATTTCAAAGGAACGAGCAACGCATGATTGGCTCGTCCTGCTATACCTTTGCAAATGGATCTGATTGATCAAAAGTCATATCCGAAACAAAATCTTCGTGGGCCTCCGCGAAGAGATGTGAACCGTGAGTGTGGCTGAAGCTGAGCCTTCATTTGCGCCCCCAATGTGGAGGGTGCCCGGAGAAAGATCACGAAATACGAGCCATTTCACATGTGCATCAGTCTATCGAAGCTTTGAGTTGAATATAAACAATTTCAAGTAAATAAAATAATCTAATATTCTGGGTCATATCATTGTTTGCTTGGTGATTGGGATCTGCTTTAGTCTCTATCTCTGGGCCAAATCAATTGGAGCCTTTCTTGACAATCACAACCGCTAGCCGAGGGGTTCCGGTGAGCACCTCCTTCCCTGGTTCCACGCCAGCTTCATGCAGCAGTTTCTCAACGGCTCTGCGATAGACCTTGACTACATCTTGTTCAGTGCCTGAGGTCTCAGGGTGAGCTTCGCGCCACCTAGTAACAGGACTCATTGTAGCTATGATTTTCTCAAAAGCATCCAAGCTAATACGAGGGAGATCGTTTACATCCTCTGGTGGCGACCATTCTTTGCGAACGAAAGCGCTCTCGTCGAAGCCATTCTGAGGCGGATCAATAGTCCACGGCAGTTGAAGGCCCTGGTAGCGATCGCGCGTCATGTTATTTCCCTCCGCAAAATAAGGATACAAATATCTCTCTTCCAAATCATCCATAATATGATCGATGGCGGCGGCATTAGGGACCGAAGGATGGAGCCTTGTCTTGCCATTAGCCCACAGAACCACGCTGCCATTGGGCTTCAAGACGCGGGCGGCTGTCCGCCAAAATTCTTGCATGTTGAACCAATGGGCAGCGTTCCCTGCGGTGATCAAATCAACGCTCCCATCCTGCACAGGAGATGAGAGGCTCGTACCAAGATCTTCAGCTGAAGAGATCTCGAAGCGAATTGGCTCGGAGGTCGATGTGAGACCACCCTTAGAGCGAGCCGTTGCAATCATTCCTTCGGAGGGGTCAAACCCGAAGGCGTGGGCAAAGTGAGGGCTCAATGCGCGAGCTACATTTCCAGGGCCACATCCTAGATCAACGAGTGTGCCGAGCTGACCACTGGTCGCGATGTGGTTATCAATGAGATTTTTGTAGAAGGCGGGGTGATAATCGGGCCGCCCCTTAGCATAGGCATCGCCCTGCTCTTTGCTGTATTTGGAGAAGGTTTTCTCTGAAACGGGCACGTGTGAATTTGTTTGCGCCATTGTAGTGTTAATGAGAGCAGAGCTCTACGACCAGGTTGGGGAGAGAAAAGAAGCGATCGATATCAAGAGAAGAAATGGATGACGGACGATGAAGAGACAGAAGAAGGGGATGTCTAGTGTGCTATATATGTGCGGCGAGGCAGGGAGGCCCCATAGAGGATCCTACTCAATTGCTCTGTTTTTCTTGATAAGAGAGAAGAAGGATGAGTGACTCAAGAGATTGATGGACAACATGGGCGGAAATCCGGACCCCGAATCCCGGCGGTCGCGTAAACAGGTGTTTAATACTCACTTTGATGAGGATAATATTCTCAATGTAGAAATCCCCACAGAATTCCTAGTGACTCATCTTGCTGTTTGAGCTTCATTGGTATATTTGGTCGAGACTTGTGGCTTCGGACATCTAGTAAATTCCGTATGACATGCTGTACTAGAGCGACTGGCGTTAGAACAACGAGTACGGAAACGGATACGGCAGCAAGTACGGCAACGAATACAGCATGTTTACTTGTGTTAGGATCAGCAATTTCCCGAGCTTGGATTATGACGCCATTGCGATCGCAATGATAATAATATGATACCCCCAGCGTACCAACGATATTTCATTTTGCGCAGCGGCAAGTACAGGATACTCAAGCCATCTGTGGAATATTGGATGTCACAGTCCTTTGAACCATGCCCAGAGGATATCACAATTTGCATTTAGAATAACCAGCTAAAAAATCATTTTACAGATATCTCATACAAAGGCTAGGTCAAGTATTCACTTCGCATAATTTCTTTTTTTTACAACATTGAGTACATGCCTCATTTAGGGCTGAGTCGCAAGAGCTTTGCCCCCGCCAAGAATGTCTCCGTCTTCCGCTTTTCCATTTAAAGCACGGTCAATTCTGAATTGACTGGTCTGGAAGAGGTGAGGCATACTCGTCTTCTCAAAAGGGGTGCCCAAGGTAATCATCTTGGCCAGCTCTTTGGAGGAAAGCCAGATGACTGGCATACCATGGCCATTGAAGCCAGCAAGGATGAATTGGTCCGATGATCCAGGAACCGCGCCGATGTGAGGATTAGAGTCATAAGAGTAGCCCATAATTCCGCTCCATATCTGATCAACCTTCGCGCCCGTCTCTTCCCATCCGCGGAATGTCCGTTGCATGTAGCCATCGTAGTAGTCCTTTGCAGAATCGATAAGGGTGCTGTCATCAACATTCCCGTACCACTGGTCTTCGTGGTTGCGGAAAACTGCTGCTGCTCCTCCCACTACAATGCTCCCATCAGCCCTTGGAATGAGATAGGAAAGAGTGTTGTCCGCTGTTCGGTGGATGTATGAGTTGTTGAGTAACGGGGGCGTTGATCCTTCAGGGACAGTAATTCGAGTACAAATGCCCTTCGCTGGGACGATGTTCTTTTCATACTGAGGTAAAACGCTCGACACGTATGCATTGTTCGCGAAAACGACTTTGTCGGCATGGATTTGTCCCCTAGGGGTGGAGACCATGTATCCACCGGTCGAACTGGGCTCAACAGATGTGACCAGAGTATGCGTTTGCAAGTTAACCCCAGCGTCAAGAATCAAACGCACTAAATGCATAATAAATTTATAGGGCCACATTGTTCCAGCGGTAAAGCTTGCACAGGCCTTTGCGCCTTTGACTCCGCAGATCTGTTTGTAGCGTGAGCACTCGTCTCATCCGTGGATATAATATCGAAAAAAGATTACGTACTCCTTCAACTTCATCGCCTGTGTAGAAGACTACGTCCTCCATATACTCGAAATCCTCTGCCACCATCTCATCATAGACAGCCTTTGCTCTCTGGGCGGCTTCCTCGTTGCACCAAACATCAACCGACCGCGCCAGGGTAAAATCACAATCAATATTTTCATCGCGAATGGTTTTCTTCAATGCACGAAGATTAGAAATTTCAAATTCTGCAATTTCTGCACCAGCACGGGGCCCAGCCCGACCGATGTACTTTGGAATGTGGCCATATAAATCGGGTCTTGCGTGACCGCCATTCCGACCGGTTGCGCCTGAACACGCACCCCGAGCCTCGAGGATTGTCACCGACCGGTCAACATCAGGGTAGTCTTTGACAAGATGATACGCTGTACCAACGCCTGCATACCCAGCACCAATAATCACGACATCGCTGTGCTCTGGCAAGGTCTCTGTTGATCGATGGTCATGAAGCTCGTCCCGCTTTGTCTGCCAGAAAGGCTCTAAGGGCGCATCGACCGGGATACGCCTCGGTGTCCCAGCGGTCGGCGCGGATGAAACATTCGAGTGAGGCATTTCAAGCAGATTCTCGGAGATTTGAAGAAGAGAACAGCAGTCTCAAATCCATGGCTTTATAGCTGATGGACATGGCTTGAGTAACGCCGGAGCATGTAGCGGTGTCCGGCATGGACTCGGGATGGCATCTGACCACTCTCGGCCCTTATCGCCTGCCAAACCAGCCGCCGGACCGGGATTTCCTGATGTGGAACCCCCATTCCGAGCCCCAGATATCAGATATCAGATCAAACTTCGTGGGGGACAGTTAGGGCATGCCGGCTCTTTATACTTCCACCGGGTTAATTTTCGCGTCTCGCGCGGACACTAATTTTAATACGACCGGCTCTGGGTCCAGTCGACCAGCCAACGACAAAGTTTCTATAGCCAAATTATTCTGGATAATCCCTCTAGGCCCGGATGTGATTGGCGCACAAGATGGGGTCACTATGTACTTGCATAAGAAGTGGGAAGCCATGAAACTCATAGGAGAGGCCCTCGCCTAGGTTTCTGTCGCTGGTTTTTTTTCTATCTGAGTTTTGTCTTTCCAGGAATACCAAAAATCTGACATTTCCGACCATGCTTGTCGCAACAAATAGCGTGCCACAAGACTGTGTGTCTCCCAAGGTCCCCTCGGCAAAGAAACTTTCAGCACACGATTGTGAACTGCCAAATGATGCTGATGTGGAGAATGCGGCCGGCCAATTGGAAGAAATTCATGCCTTCAAGCAGGGCCTTCATCAGAGGCATATCCAAATGATTGCCCTGGCGGGCACGGTTGGTACAGGTCTGTTCTTGAGCTCAGGCGAAGCTATCACGACTGCTGGGCCCTTGGGGGCTTTCATTGCCTATACTATCATGGGGTTGTTGACTTCAACTGTCGTGTTTGGGGTCGGAGAGATGGGGGCGCTGGTGCCTCTCAATGGTGGAGTCATACGATACACAGAAATTTTCTGTGATCCTGCTCTTGCTTTCGCCAATGGATGGAATCAGGTATACTCTTACATCGTGTCGATCCCATCAGAGATCGTCGCGGCTTCTGTCATTGTGGAATTCTGGGTGACGATCAACAATGCGGTCTGGATAACCATATTTGGTCTGTTCATGATTATCACGGCTCTCCTTTTCGTCAGGGTTTATGGCGAGCTCGAATTTGGTTTCTCCATATTGAAGATCATGCTTGTTATTGGAATCAATATCATGGCTCTCGTCATTACATGTGGTGGAGGACCCAATCATGAGGCTATTGGATTTTCATACTGGAAGAGTCCGTACGGTCCATTTGTGCAGTACCTGTCCATCGAAGGGTCATGGGGCCGGGTATTGGGATTCTGGTCCGCTTTCAACAATGCTCTTTATGCCTATTCGGGTATAGAGAATATCACTATCGCTGCAGCAGAAACCAGGTCACCCCGCCGGGCCATTCCCATGGCAGCTCGAAGAATCTTCATCCGCATCTTGCTTTTCTATGTCGTGACTATTTTCATGGTTGGCCTTGTAGTACCATCCACTGACCCCAATCTCCTTAAATCTTCTGGAACGGCCGCTCAATCGCCATTTGTTATCGCTGCACGCAACGCCGGCATCAAAGCAGTGCCCTCGATTATCAATGCTATTGTTCTTACTTCAGCTTGGTCTTCTGGAAACTCCAACATGCTGGGTGGATCCCGCATTCTCTATGGAATGGCAAAGCAGGGCCATGCGCCTGCTGTCTTCACTCGAATCAGTCGATTTGGTATTCCATACGTTGCCGTTGCTCTTTACGGTATCTTCATGTGCTTGGGGTATATGACCCTGTCTCATTCTGCAAGCACCGTGTTTTCGTGGCTGCAAAATGTGGTTTCGATCTCCACTCTGGTGAACTTTATTTGCATACTGATCGTATACCTACGCTTCCAGTATGCATGCAAGAAGCAAGGAATCGACCGTCACGCAGAGCTTCCATGGGCTGCTCCGCTACAGCCCTACACTTCATGGATTGCGTTGGTTATTTTTATTTTCTTGTTCTTCACGGGAGGATTTACAACATTCATCCATGGGCAATGGAGTACCCAGGATTTTATCTCAAACTATTTCAACTTGCCATTCATAATCATAGTGTATGGTGGCTACAAAATCTCGATGAAGACACGTATCATTCCTCTCGAAGAGGTGCCCATTCGACCATTCATCGAACAGTATCAGAGAAACCCTGAACCTGAGCCGAAACCCAGGACTGGTCTCCAGCGTCTCAACATTCTATGGTCTTAATTTTAATCTTTTTTTAGCGCAATGAGCCCCATGTGACTCGAGCCATTTTTCTAGCTCAGCTCCCATTGTTATTACTTTGCTTCTTGTATGGGAAAATTATTGCATATTATATTTCATAGCCAATTGAATTGACTCTTATCCGGTTGCAGCAACGCTGCAGCCCTTGAGATCCAGTTTCCTCCACTGCAGTCATACATGTACGGCGCAGACCGCTCAGCAACTTGAGCAGCAAGGCCCGTGCCTATTATATGCCACATATTGTCACTATCTGGAAGAGGAAACCGCAGATCTGCCAAAGAGAGTAGATCAAGCCCATCTGAACCCTTTAAGTGGCATGATAGACACACTTTATACAACGCCAAGGCAAATCTCTTGGCCTCCTCAACACCAACCCATACAAAAACATCAGGGTTCTCCCCGGGGCTGAGTTGAGCTAGCATAGCAGGATAGAAAAACATATTGCGGCGTAAGCAATTTTGCACCAGAGACGAAAGGATTCGACTTGGAACCTTGGCAAGAACGTGACTTAGTCGAATGTTAACGCTTTTGGGAGCAGTGCTGGTTATAATTGAGAAAATTATTTGTAGCAGTATTCCCTGGAAGGTTGCGATGGGCCACGAGGCGTATTCGAGTGATTCACTGGAGCTGTCTTGTTTACAGAGATAATCATGATGGCAGAAAATGTCCCAATTATGCTATCAAATTTGAGGTTAACATTAGAAAATGACAACATGTGTGGAATTTTGTAGACTTACACGTCGCTGATTTATAGAGGTAATGAGCTTTGAGTGGAGACGAGCCGCTTGCTTATGTGCCTCGCTGTCGTTCATCATCAGCAAGCCAATCATTACAATACTCTGTTGGAGTAGTGCGGGCTCTTGGTCGATTTGGAATGTCGCTCGATGCAAGAAGGGCCATTCAGGGTGGAATTTTTCAAAATAAGACTCTATACACGGCGCAAAGTTGTTTGAGTTTCGATCAAGAGAGTCTGATCGTATAATAGAAGTCAATTCCAGAGCCATAGAATATGAATCATCTGACTCTTCATTACTGATTGAATCTGAAGCTTCGATAGATTGTCCACGTAGCTGCCCTTTTGGCGATACGCGATGCTGTTCGCTTTGATTGAAAGAGCATTCGATTCCTTGAACAGAACAAACCCCGCATGGGCTCTGGCCATTGCACTTTGAACGTCGTTTGCGGCATTGATTACAGGCTTTATCAATGCGTCTTGATTTAATTTGCATGTCGTCATGGTTTCGTCGAATGTGCTGGCGTAGAATGTCGCTAGCGAACAGTTAGCTCATCACAGCATGATTTAGCCCGACAGCGAGTCTGAAGTCCATGTCATTTTGTATTAAGTGCTGACATACTTTCGAGCAAATTTTCTTGTACAATATGGGCAGGGATATGACTCCGACTGACTATGGCATTTTGCATGCCTTGTAAGATGTTCTTTTCGTCGATAGCTGGATTCGCAGCCCGGATGTTGGCATTGGAAAAGATTCTGCATAGGTTGCATTTGGGAGCCCGTTGGAAGAAATTCTCAGAAAAAATTGGGATTTTTGATGTAATAGTTCTTTAAAAGATGCGTAAATTACCAGGAGCAGACAAGAAAATGAGCTATAAGCACGGCTGGATAAAATGATGGGATACCGGTTGATTGTGGTGGGATCCGGCGACGCCGGCTTGGCATTTGCATCGGGACATTCAACGGTCGAGTATGGCGAGCATGCTAGTCCGCGCCCTCAAATATGACTTTGAATGAATATAACCAGTATTTGGGATAGCTAGCCTCTCTATTCAGCTTCTTATTTATTTACATTCAAATGGCAAATTTCGATTTTGTGCCAAACACATGTACTTATTATACCGGGTAAGTTATGGCAATTCTTGACAGCTTCCACCCGTTCTACATCCACATACATCACGCCTTCACCACTTCTCATCACTGGCTAGAATTGAGTATACATCCTGATTAAATTGCCGGATCAACATGAAGATTTGCTCAGAGTCCAACGCTACCCGCTCTTCTTTTTACGTAATCGTTTCGATTCTCACAAGGACCCTGGGGAGTAGAATTTCTCGTAAAAATATCTCCACCCATCATGCAACCTTCACAAAATACCCTGACGATCGCTGCAGTCTATTAAAACGGCACGCCCGTGCCTTGCAAGTGCCCCCGCTCGCTCCGAAGAGATAGCCGAGTAGGTGCGCTAGCCTACGACGTACATCTATATGGCAAGAAAAAGGTATATCAATTATTCGTAGCTAATTGAAAGAAAAGGCTCTTTCAGTAATCGAGAATTTGACTTTTAGATGTCCATAGACAATGGTGAATATGTGGGGGGTTGGTTGAATTCAAACCAATATGAGATGTACGACGCACACGACTGGTGAAAGTGGGATAGCGTTTAATAAGTCTGGCTTGGCTGCTCATAGGGTACTCTCCGTAGTTGGAGAAAAAAAAAACATAAACTCCACCGCAAATTCCATGAGAGTCTTAGCAGTTAGATAAAATTCTCTTGAGTGGTAATTTTCGAGCGGAAAGGCCGTGTCGATCGCGATTATCTTCTTGGCACCTCTAAGGGTCCCCAAAGTATGAATGGATCTATATAACCAGTGTAACGACTAGGCTTCTGGTTGAGCTGCTTTATTTTATCAATCACAATGAGTCGCATGGGTTTATTCACAGCCGCGGCTCTGCTGCTGGGCCAGGTCCAAGCTGTGCCTGGCCAGTCACCGCAACCTGTCGTCCATGTGACCACTTCTAAGGCCGTTCACCTCGGTGAGCTGGCTAATGTTCACTTAGAATGGCGAGGTAAACCACCACAAGCAATCAAAGCCGTGTATGATTCGTGTCTTGACCCCGATGAGTCTACTCCCAAAACCATCATTGGCCATTACACTATCGAAGGACAACCTCCTCAACGCCTAGCATGGGCAGTTCCCAGCGATGCCCAATCTGAAAACTGCATTTTTGTATATGGCAAGAATCAGAATGGGCAACTGAATCAAGTTATCGGCAAAAGCAAGCCTGTGTACCTGCAACAAAAAGTCCAAAAAAGATCTATTGCTGAAATAGACAACCCGCTTCTGCAAGACTTTGACTCTCTTGGAACTTGGTTTGATGGAGTAGCTTCTATCAAGCAAAAAGCAGCTAGCAGTGGAGGAGTTGCATCTGAAGCATCTTCCAAGAATACTTCGGTCGCGATTGTCGGTGGTGGAATTTCCGGCCTTGCAACCGCTCTGATGCTCGAGAGTGTCGGCGTTCATAATTGGGAAATCATCGAAGCTAGCGACCGTGTCGGAGGGCGATTTCGAACAAAATACATGGCTGATACCCAAGAATGGGCAGAGATGGGCCCAATGCGACTTCCACATTCCGTCACCTACAAGGAAGACAATGAGACTCTTCTGTACACCGACCATCAGCTCACCTTCCAAATGGCTGAAATTCTGAACAAAATGAACAACAACGACTCTCGCTGGAAAATTGACTTTATCCCTTGGGTTCAGCATCATCCCAATGAGCTAATTGCTCAAGGCACTGGTCGACACCCAGATGGTCGCATTCCAACGCGTGGAGAAATCGAGGCCGATCCCAGTTTGAAAGATCCGCCATCCATGACCAGTGTGGAATACGAAGATACTCAAGATAAGATGGACAGAATTTTGAAAGACCCGGAAACACTCAAATCCATTCAGAAGAATGTATGGAAAGCCCATAAGATTGCTATGGATGAAGGATTAGATGACTGGAGCGAGCAGGCCATGATGCGCCATGCCTTCAAAGCCAGCGAGAATGTGACTGATCAGATCTGGACGGACTCAGACTACGATGTCTTTTGGGACGAGCTCCATCACAATTCCAATCTCGGCCTGGATGGCAGCGCTGGTTCCATAGGAGAAACTCACTGGCTTTGTATCGACGGTGGCTTCAGTCGACTATCCGAGGCTTTCATGCCCCATATCAAGGATAAGCTCATTCTCAACCGTCAAATTCGGAAGCTGGAATCTATTCAAGGGCCAAATGGAACAACGCGCTCTCGTTTGTCTTGGTATCCAAGTGTCACCAATCGAACTTTCGAGTCAAAGGAATACGACTACACAATCATGGCAGTACCATTCACTATGACTCGCTTCATGGAACTGCCAACTTTCTCCTCGGTGCTGGGACGTGCAATCAGTGAAGCCGGAGTGCGCTTCAAGTCTGCCTGCAAAGTTGCTCTTCTCTTCTCCGAGCGGTTCTGGGAGAAAGGCGAGCGCCCCATTTTCGGTGGATACTCAAAGCCACCTAGCGATCCAGTCGGTGCACTGTACTATCCTGTGTACGGTTTGAACGAATCGCGTCCTGGGCTAATTATGCACTATCGTGGAGGAGACTGGAGCGATCGCTTCGTGAGTTTCTCGGATGAGGAACATGTTCAAACCGTGCTTGACTCGATAGTTTCACTGCATGGCGAACAAGCCAGAGAGCTGTACACGGGTGATTACGAACGGCTTTGTTGGCTTCAAGATGAACATACGGCGACTGCCTGGTGCAGACCTGATGTCGAACAGCATAAGCTCTATATTCCGGCCTACCATAAGACGGAGCATAACACAATCTTCATTGGAGAACATACTGCCCCAACTCACGCCTGGGTAAGCTCTTCTTTGCACTCGTCTGTTCGTGGATCTGTTCAATTACTTCTGGAGTTGGGATTGGTAGATGAGGCCAAGGAATTGAACAGAAAATGGATGGGTCGCTGGATCAAACTATAAATCGTTCCAAGGTTGTAATATTCTCCGCAAACCTCGGAAATGAGTGTATATAGCGTGACATGATTATCTGAAAACATAGAGACATGAGTAGCTTTCGCTCAAAATAGATTCAGACACGATAACATAGAAGACAATTCTATTTGGATGCATGTTTCATATCCTAATCATACGCTATTATAAATCATCGATGTAAGAGACCCCCGCTCCTGTTGATTATGAATACATCGGGTACAGTTCTCGCCGCCCCGAGTCGTTTGACTAATGCCGCATTAAGTATCGTCTTGATTGCAAACAAGTCTTAAAATCATTATTGATTGGATCTTGTCTCTTTTCAACCTTGTTAGCTAGAAATTTGCAGTTACAAGAAAAGCCTATGTTAGGGTTTTTGTATCAATAGAATCGTCCGGTCATCCTCGCACCGCCTATGCGTTAGGCTTAGACCATTATCTAGGCGACGGAGACGTCACCGATATAATAACTAAAGGCTTCTTATTCAAAATCATAAAACACCAATCGATACGTTGAAATTTCAGCTAGTCCACTCTACGTTTGATTACAGGGCATTGGAAGTCAAGAGGATCGGTCCTATTGAATTCGGTCACGCGCGCACCAGGTCAAAGATTATGTACGCTTCATTATTATTATTAAGTTCTGTCCCAAGCAGGCTCTGCTTGTTTTTGGCTTGTGCTGTTTGTGTTAAGGAGCAAGAACCAATCAACATAGTCCGATATAGGCGGGTTAGTTAACCGCATAATGCGTGGCTTGTGCTAATAACTTGGGCCCAAGAGGCGCTGATGAAAGCACAAGAGAACTCACTTGATATTAGCAAGCGTTCGGCTTTCTATGATGCCGAGCTGAATAACGTATATCGCGATGTTCCTTACCTTTAGAGGATACTGGTGCATTTTAAGTAGGTCATCTCTTGACCTTTGTAGTCTCTGCATCGAACTCTTTCTCTATTCTGCTCTCCCATTCATACTCAGTCAATAAATAATTTATTTAGTTGCTATGTCCCTCAAGCCCCTTACTCTCTGGACCCTCAAGGGCCACGCCGGCACGCCCAACCCATGGAAGGTCCTTATGATCCTAGAAGAGCTCAGAATTCCCTACGAGCTTAAATTAGTCGACGCCAGCGACCTAAAGAAGGAACCATACGAGTCTACCAATCCTAACGGCCGTGTTCCCGCAATTGAGGATCCGAACACTGGCATTGCTGTCTGGGAATCCGGCGCTATCCTCGAGTACCTAGTGGACACATACGACAAGCAACACAGCATCAGCTTCCCCGCTGGCTCGAAAGAGTACTATGAAAGCAAGCAGTGGCTGTACTTCCAGGTGTCCGGTCAAGGACCGTACTTCGGACAGGCTACCTGGTTTATAGTCTACCATCCTGAGAAGGTACCCAGCGCGGTCGAGCGCTATGTTAACGAGATCCTTCGTGTTTCGGGCGTGCTCAACCGAGCGCTCCAGAACAAAGAGTACCTCGTCGGTGGCAAATACAGTTATGTCGATGCTGCCTTTGTGCCATGGTTCGAGGTGGCTGCGATTTTCTGGTCGAGCAAAATGGATCTCGAGAAGAACTTCCCGCATGTTAATTCCTGGTTGAACCGTGTCAAGGCTCGCCCGGCCATTGCTAAGACCATTGACGATAAGGCTAAGGCTAAGGCTGCGGATGCGGATGCGAAGTAAGGCAATATGATAGCAGAGAAAGCTCGGAGAGATAAGGGAGGCTCCAAAGTTTTCAGTGTTGTTTTCACTGAATCCAAATGTGCATGCCTTCGATATTCCGCGACACAGGTGGCCCACAGGGCGGCCTTGAAGTAGACGTTAGACACGAGCTGCTCAAGTGCTTCTCTAAAAAAAACAAACGCGGATCTACATTTACCAGAACGATTGTGTTGATCGAGTAGAGAAATTCTTTTGTTCCGTCACCCAGACATGATGGGTGAAACGCTCGTCTAAAAAAAGTATCCATGATAATGAACCCGCCGTCCATGAAAAACCATTGCTCCGAAAACAAAAGGTCTTGGACCAAACGCCCAAGTAGAAACAAACATGACGATATTGGTACAAGAATAGAGCGACCATATAGGTGTTGATCGCAGTAGAAGAGACAATAGAATATCTAGGCCAGAGCCTGCTGGTCGGATGGAGGAGGGGGAGGAAGCTGCATTGCGAGGTAATCGTTAGTGACTGGACGGTTTAAAGAAGCAAATTGTAGGTCATACCTCGAGTCTTGTGTTGTCGGCCATCATACGTTGGAAACCGATACCAACGCCTTCAATGACACCGAGGAAGATAGCACACATGATAGCAGAGTTGCGGGCCGCCTTGTAGCCACCACGAATGGCAAGCGAACCACCAGTGAAGAAACCAGCAATGATAGCGTTGTAGGGATCCTCCTTCTTGCGAATACCCTTAATGGCGCAGTCGAATGTCGAGAACATACCACCCCAAACACCGAAGTTTCCACCGAGGACAGGTGCGCGTGCCTTGATCGCTGTGAGTGCGCCTATCCGTCGCTCGCCATAGGGACTGTTTCGGAAACCCTTGATACCGTGCCAGACTGAACCACCGATAGCACCCATACAGAAGGCGCCACCGAAATCGCTCAGAGCCACCCAGGGGCAAGGATCGCGGGTGTGATCCATGATATGTACAGCAGGTTTGAGTGTCGCTGGATCGGTGGGATTCGATGGATTGTGATGACCAGACCAGGTGTATTATGGTCTGAAGTTATTTGATATTGGGGAGCTTGTTGGCCGGAAATCGGTCGTGAGGCGCGGAGATGATAAGATCGAGTCGATGACATTTTTTGCCCCGTCCACGTGATCCTCGGATGCTTCTCCGCGCGCCTCAACAATACGTTCTGCATACAACATAATCCTATGTCAGATGGGAATTGAAAGCCTACTTAGAAGTAAGAGTAGCGTTCCTTGGGAAATTTTTAGTGTTATACCAGGACTGTGCACGATATCGCGCATTTTTGCGATATCGTATCGTTTTTATCGCAATCGTATCGGATCGCAGGAGGTAAAAAAATGCGATGCGATAATCATCGTCGAGATTTCTGCGATACGATAATCCCAAAATCTTGCGATATTATATCGTGCACAGCCCTACAAATAAGAAAGGGGATGGGGATATTTGTCGAAGCTCTGAAAATGCGATTTCATTCAACTCATCATGAGACATTTAACGATGGAAACTATGTTCTCTTCCAGCTCAATATTGCAGAAATAAGTCTCTTAGCAACAGGTCATATTCCTTTCTTAGGTAGTTCCCCGTACATAAATCAAGAATCGTAAAAGTCAAAAAAGAGAAACCTGTCATCAAGATACAATAAGAAAAACATTGGCGTTATTCAAATAGGCCCTCTGTAGATGAAGTAGATGAGCCGACTCCGGAGAGGCATGGTTCGTGCCCTGAATCACACGCGAGACCAAATGAAGACGCCGTTCACTGCACTCGCTGTGTCCTGAGGCATAAAACTGAAGCCATACAAACTGGAATGGTTAGTTCTTTTTCAATGACAGAACCCAATATCGAAGAATTGGCAAGTCACCATTAGGAGAACCCACAGCATAGATCAAAGGCGGCTTCTGTTAAGATACTGGAGCTGCCAAACCCTTTGCGACTGCACATCGGTGACAGTACATTTTGGATCCAGGATAGGGGTCACAGGGCTTGACCTTAACACAGCTGTTACATCGGACAGAGTGGGTCATTTTGCTGAGGGCTCTCTAGTAAAATACTAAATGCGTAGTTGACGACGGCGAGAGCTTGCCTTTCGTGGAGTGCTCAAATTCCAGTGCTTCAGATGACACAAAGAGTAAAGGACAGGAAAGAATAGTTGAAGATGATAGAACCCGAGGAGATTAAATGGAAATTATCGTATTTATATCATGTCTCCATCAGTTTGATCGCGACAAATGCGCAACAGCCTCAAGCGGGGCAAGTCACCAGTGCAGCCTGGGCGCTGAAAGAATTCACCCGGGCTCAGCACCTGGGTGCTATTTTCATGCGCGATGAACTCATCATACTATCGTGAATACTTTATTGGTGAAATGAGACTCGATATGGCCCATTTGCAAAGAAAATTCGTCTTGTATCAGCCTCTTACCTTCCCACATAGGTTGCATCATATATCTAAGTCTTTGAAGCCCTCCAAGGTTCATCTCCTCGTGCCACGTACAATCTAACCTTGGAAAGCCAAAGATGCATATTAGGCCGCCAGTTATTACCTTGACACCAATAAAGAAGCTATATACTTTCAAGAATTGGCATGAGACAAAAGAAATATGAAAGTTTCAGGGAATGCGAGCGACCTTAGGTCAGATAGAGTAGGCGTTGCGTCAGAAAGTGGATCTCCCAGAGTCGTCTTCTTATTCGTAAATTTATTTTTTTTTCTCCTTCATAAACCTCGAATAGCTAGGGCTATCACCTTCTCTTTCCTACGTTGGGGGAGATTCTATCTCTCGCCCAGTACATGAGGCCACACCGGACCGGTGCTACCCAATCGGGATGCCGGCGGGGATGCCGACTAGTGCGGGGACACCATAAAATTGTTTATCTTGACTATTCAATATCTTTGTCAAAGTCAACCTGGATACCAAGTGCAGTGTAATCCATAAGGATACTTTCCAATGGAGGGAGGAAAGCACGTCGTCTTCGACGTGGTCGGAACATGCGTCTCATTCGACGCATTCTATAAACGCATCGATGAAGTTCTCGGCGAAAGACTGACAGCGCATACTATCACCGCAAAGTCGCTTGGGTTTACTTGGATGACTGCTGCAGAGCTTGAATTCACTTTTCTTTCAATCTCTGAGAGATACAAGCCTTACAGAGAGATCATGCAAGCTCTCTTCTTCCGAGCGCTCTACATGATGGGAATTGAAGAGCCTAGGGAGTTCGCAACCGAGAGCGAACGCGATCTGTGTGTACAAGGCTACTCAGAGCTAGAGCTACGGCCCGGTATCAAGGATTGTTTCTCGAAGCTGAGAGAGGCGGGCTTCACGATCTGGTGCCTTACCACGGCTGATATCAAACGGGTGCGGGGATATTTCGAAAGAGCCGGAGTTGAGATGCCTGCAGAGAACTTCATCAGCTGTGACTCGCAGGGCGTGGCGAAGCCAGCACTTGCGGCTTACCGGCCTGCCTTTGCTCAATTTGCTGCGGATGATGCCAAGTGGTTTGCGGCTGCCCATATGTGGGATGTGACTGCGGCTGTCAAGGTCGGATTTCGTGGGGCTTATTGTTCTGTCTACGAGAAAGAATCATGCGCCGAGATATTCGATGCACAGCTAGAAGTTATGACGGAGACTCTTCCACAAATGGCTGACAATATTATCGCCGCGTCGCTGTGATCGGGTTACGATGGCGAGATGAGGTTGTTGTCAGGCATTACTGTTTGTATTTCAAGCTATATATCCAAAAGCTATCGTAGATATGGACAGTATCATCATTGTTACATAAATTTTTGTCGCGAGGATTCAAGTCCGCGTCGTCGATCATAAAATTATTCATAAAGGAGCTGTTTGCTCTAAACGAATCGGCGCTGGACCTGGACCTTGGTGCAGCTAGGGTTCTGGGGCTTCTCGCTTCCATTGCCGTTGACCCAGCTCAGGGTACGGTACTGGTAGCTGCTGTAGATGGTCTCGCAAAGGTACCAGTTCTTGAGGACGCGGGGCTTGCCGTTCTCGGTGGGAGGGTTGACGGTGTCGTCGAGCTGAGAGTAGATGCCGAGCTCGTTCTTGCTGTCAAAGACGACCTGCACGTCACCGTAGCTGGGGTAGAACATGGGCATGGCGACATTGGTGCCAGGCTCGGTGTAGAAGCTCATGGGCTCGGGCTCGGGTGGGCCTATCCATAGATTAGATGATGTCACAGTGTTTGTGCAGATCGTTTCGATTGTTCCTACCGTTTCCAATGGGAAGGTTCCAGATGAGAGTACCAGAGGGAGTGGTGCCCTTGATGGGAGCTTCCTGTCCCTTAGTGGTGTTCATATAGTACTGAGAACCAGGGTTGCCCGCCAAGCAGAGCGACTCAATGGCAGCGCCCGAGTGGCAGGCCGACAGCTTCTGTCCATTCAGAGTGTTGTTGGATGACTCGATAACCAGGTCAAAAGGCTTCGAGGAGACGGTCTGAGCAGACACAGCCCCAGCGAGCAGAAGAGACAGAGCAGCGAAGGACTTCATTGTGCAAAAATATTTTGGATGCGGAGAGTTGGAATAGGGGATATGATGCCCATTCATTTATACTCCGCCGATCTGCGTCGGAAACTCGTATGTCCGAGGCGTGCCTGAGACATGTTGGTTTTAGTGCGATCGTCCCCCATCAAAAGTTGAATTGATCGTCACTTTCGCCCCTCTCGCAACCAGACTAGCACCAGACGCCTTGCAAGTGCCAAGAGGTCGCAGTGGCCTGCCTCATTCATCCATCCGACGATTGTAATCTGTTGAGCATGAAATTCTTAATCAGCTCTACCATGTTTCAGGAATCCAAATCTCTTGGCCCAAGCTCCTTCCAAGGTTCTCACGTAGATTGATCTTTTTGATAATTAGCACAAGGTTGCCCGGGTTGCGGCTGCTCCATCAATGAGAGACATAAATCGAATTGGCCGATCAGAGCGGTGGATCGCACTCTCAATATGCAGAAAGTATCAAGGAACAGTGTCAGACAAGACGGAATAATTGATCTTCGCTCTTAGCTTGAACTCTCGACATTCAAGAGCTCCTCCAGGATTCATGTCTCACTTGCTGGCAAAGTGCAAAATTGAGACCGTGATATTGACCACCCCTGGCCCCCTGGTGTCCACGAACATCGATATTAAACAGGATTGAATCCTATGAGCATCAGGCAGCAGACATAAGGCCTCGATACATGGTTCTTGATGCATAATTCCCCACAGATTCTCGCGTATTGGCTCGGGGGTTTCTTCGCCCCGCCCGGTTCAGGGACGCCAATGTGGCCCCGACGATCGATCAAGCAGATGCCTCCATAAGATGTATCATAATTGATCGCGACGTTCACTCTATCCTGTAGCGTGCATTCGGTGCGTGCTGTGCTCGAATTGAGGGATTAAGAGCGGGCTCCAAGTTCGGGTTAGTGCGCGGAACCAGAATTTAACCACATCGACGGATGCCAGGAACCGATAATATTTCTCCTTGTCTATATCCAATTCGTAATTCTGGCGGAACAACCAGGTAAATTAAGAATGAGCCTCGAAACCAAGCCTCTTCCCCGGCAGTCCGTACGGGTGATCGTTCCATCTCCAGCGCCATCCATCGAAAGCAGCAGATTGCTCCTCCGCCCCGTTGTCAAGAGAGATACACCTGCGTTATATGCAATTCGGGCCATACCCGAGGTCGCGAAATTCAAGTCAGTAGCGATCACCTGGAACATATTTCATCCCCATGAGGTTTGTTGCTAATGGTAGTAGCCATCCAACAACTCCCTTCCAGTCCATCGCAGAGGCAGAGGAGTGGCTTGCAGGGAAGATATTTTCCGAGGGCCCAGCTGATATCATTGGTCGCTCTTTCAACTATTCTATTCTGGACAAAGCCATTCCCGAGTCGCAAGAACAAGTCATAGGATATATCAGTATCAATGCGGTAGAGCCATTTCCTGACATCGGCTACTCGCTCGCCCCTGCAGCTTGGGGGAAGGGGTTTGCAACAGAAGCGCTTGGGTTGTTGTTGAACGCGTGGTGGTCGCTTCCAAGAAGAAGCCCAGAGGAGGGTGGTGCTCAAGAAGGAGATATTGAGAAGGTCTGGGCTCTGTCACATAAGACCAACAAGGGAAGTTATCGGGTGCTGGAAAAATGTGGATTTAAACTTGAAGGCGATGCGATTTATGATTGTTACAAGCTCCACTTGTGGTCCTGCAAGAAACCATAAAGGGATTTTATGAAATATGTGAATAATAACATCTTTGCACCTACGAGTCTCCAAGTTCGAAAGAGATGGATTGCCGTGAATGGACTGGGGTAGAAGCTCGTTGTGTAACTTTTATGACGCAAGGTCAATCTTATGAATATCAATTTCATTCCAACATATCTTGAAAGAGGCACAAAGTCATCTATTTTCAAGCTTGAAAGTAGTATCCAAGCATGGTCTTGAATGATGAGATTCAGGGTAATGTTACCCCCTTGGAACTCTGTGTCGGACTAAGTGTGCTGACAACTTGAAGAATTCCCTTCTCTAATATTTAAACTTCTGGCTAATTTCCCTATATTTGCTACTGTGGCGCTAAAATATGTTGTGCTACCTTTCCTATTGAGATCCTGAGCCCACCTCGGCTGCAACAGTATTGGGCATGCAACATTGGAAGACCAACGCGCAGCTACGATGGACATGGAGCCACATACTCCATAGATAGTCTTACAGAAATTGCACGCTGCTGGACAGGGTATAATAGGTTCCACTATGGCCAGAAAGCAAGCCATTCCTTGACAACCAAAGTTTACATGTACAAAGAATGGGTATCAGAGTATTCCAGACTTTAAAATGCCGAAGCGCTGCAATTGACTAACACATGGACAGGTGGCCAAACGAACCAAATGCCCGACGACTAGGAAAAATTAACTGAGAAAATGAGCGGGTAATAGGGCACACAGAAAAGCGGGCAAGAACAAGATATGGCGTAGCAAAAAGTACATCACAAGAAGTAAAAAAGGTCTCGGGCGACCCCCGCGGATCGTATTATCAAACCCATTCTTTTTGCGACGCGTGGGCCCATCCAGTGGAAAATAAAGCAGTACGTTAAGGGGATAAGAGTGAGTGTGGGTGCGACAGGAAGGAAAACAGTGAATCTCAAAGAGCGAGAGCGTTGGGGAATCAACAGCCGTCAACGGCGGACGTAGACGTGAACATCTTAGCGGAGGGAAAAGCCCTTGCGTTTGCCCTTCTCTTCGATAGGGCGACCACTTTCGACTCGAGATTTCTTGTCTTCCAGTTCTTGACGTTGTTTGTCTAACTGTTCTTTCATCTCGCGGTGACGGGCGTAGAGTTCGTCTTCGCTCTGTTTGAGCTTGCTTTCCTTTTCGGATACCTTCTGTTGGAAGACCATCTTCATTTCGGCTTCCATCTTTGACAGCTTCTGCTCGTGCAGGGCGCGCTCCTCCTCCTGCTTGACAGCTGGGTTGACCTCCTTGAACACGCTTGGGTCCTGGGCGACACCCATCTGGGTGAGCTTGTCCGAGCGGTAGTTCTCGTACAGGAAGTTGTTGGTGTGCTCCTTGAGCTCCTCCATGTGGGTGCGGATCAACATCTGGCGCAGCTTGACGAAGTCACAGTGCTCCTCGTTGTCGACCTCGATGGTACCCCAGGGGTAGCTACGGCCACGCACGCGACGGCCATCGGCAGCGGCAACCTCGGCGTTGGCACCGACCACAGCGAATGGGACCTTGGACATGATCTCGTTGTTCTCGGCAATGGTCTCCTCGTCGTCAAGCTCGTAGCGGGGACCCTCGAAGATGTGGATGGAGTGGTGGGAGATGTCGGCCAAGATCTATAAAGCAAGTCAGTTAGATAATTATTCCAAATCAAAACTATCTCTCTTATTCCGGGTGTAGACGTACGCGTTGCTTGAAAGCGCTAATCTCCTCATCGGTCAAAGTGTCAGACTTGGCAATGACGGGGATCAAGTTGACCTTGGTGTGCAGGCGGCGCATGACCTCAATGTCCAGGGGCTTCAGGGAGTGACCGGTGGGTTGGATGAAGTAAACGCAGGCGTGGATACGGTTGTCAACAATGTTGCTGCGGTTGACCTTGTTCTCAGCCTCCAGGTAGGTGTCGAAGCGCTGCTCGATGTTCTCCACAATTGGGCGCCACGAGTCGTCGTTGTTAACGAAGTCACCGAATCCGGGGGTGTCAACAACGGTCAAACGAAGGCGCACACCGTTCTCCTCAATGTCGGCACTGGTGGACTGGATAGAGACGGTCTTGGGGATGATATCGGCATTGGGGCCGGTAGGCTCCTTAGGAGGGTAGAGCGAGGTGTTGAACAGGGTGTTGACCAGAGTCGACTTTCCGAGACCAGACTCACCTACATAATGTTAGTCGCGTCAATTACACATTGTATCGCGTTTTTGCCCCAATTGAGCGTTACATACCAACAACCATGACATTGAAGTTGAAACCCTTGCGAACACTCTTGCGGTGCCATTGGTTGGGCAGGTTGGCGAAACCAACGTAGCCAGCAAGCTTGCGACGGACGACGTTCTTCATATCGCTCGCGGCCTGGGCGACGGCCTTGGGGTCGCGAGAGCTGACGGTCTGAGCATTTCCGCCGAGAGGGTTGCTGCGCTCGACAAAAGGAGATTCCTTGCCGGAGCTGGGGGTCGGGGAGTCACGAGACAGAACGGGGGAGCCGTTCGGAACCGGGGAAGCAGAAGCTGTATAACAGGATCAGTATTTGATTTGCTGAGAATTCAGGACAAGAGGCGAAAAGCGCTGGATTGCTGGGTCTGGAGACGAATTCCGCTCGGGGGGGCCGCTTACACATGGCGAAAGTATTGACGGACTATTAAGGGGGAGGGGTGATTGTAAAGGACAACACCGAATATTAGCCCCTAGAAGAGAGTCATGCAAGTCAGCAAACGAAATTCTGAGGCCCACGGAGAGTCGATTGGGATCGCGAAGTAAACCTCCGGAAAAAAGTTGGAGGACAGACAGGACAGGGGTCGCACCTAAAGACACAAGGCTTTCGCAGGGGGCGAAAGACAGAGAAGATGATTAAAAACGAGTCTGCAAGCGAATGAAAGAAGAGCCAAGTCGACGGCAACACAAAAGAGAAGGAAAGGGAGGATGAGGATGGGGAAGGAAGAGGACTAACGGGAAAGAAAGGGGGGGGACGTGTCGAGGTGTTCGGGCCACAGCTCACGTTAGTGGGGATCACCTTCGGGTCTACTCTGTCCTCCAGCTTTCTCTATCACTTTTGGGCCTTTTGTTTTTATTGGACTTTCTCAGGCAAATAGTCCCAGTTTCACCTGCGACCGGTTCATCATTCATTCGGCCTGCATGCTGCTGCTGCACGCCAGTTCGACCCCCTTTTTCTTGGGTCGACTGTACCCTGGTCCTACTACTGCCGGCTACAGGAGAGGTGGCCTAGTGCATGAACCCCCCAATGGCACCACGTCAATGCTTCGGACATGTATTCCTACGCCGGCTACGGGCTGTTACGGCTATTGCGTCCAGGTGGAATGGCTCGTCAACCTGAGATCTCCAAGGGGCTCTCTCCCATCCGTTGGATCCATAGGACCCAGGCTTCGATCAGGGGCTGCTGAAGAGTCACGTGGGGCCCACTGATGGACCCATCAGACGCTTACCGTAAATAAGAAATCGATAGCTGGGAGATCCCGGCTCGTAGGGCAGCCGTAGGAAGTATTGGTAAGTATTTGTGAATATTGGTGGATGGTTGGGGTTATATGCCACAGTCAGTGGCAGTACCGAGCAAAGTGCATAATATACTCTGTACGGAATATTAGATGCAGGTTTTGCCCAGCCAGCCCTATTCGGAAACGCCTGGGGTCTCAATTGATAATAGATAAAAGTTAAGCGGTAGAAAGACTAGATGTACATTTATTTGCCGGTCTTGCTCTTCTTCTTTGGCCGTGATTCCTCGCCATCTGAGCCACCGCCGTCCGAGGCGTCCGCCATCTCTTCGTCACTGCCGCCACTGCTCTCGTGGTCAGAGTCGAACTCCTCGGCAACGTCGGAGTCGGATGATGCGTTGAAGTCCTCGTCAGGTGTATCAGAGTCCTCGTCAGCCGAGCCTCGGTCAGGACGAGCATCTCCATCGTCACTTGACTCTGCATCCTCTGGACCAAGAGCCTTGAGGATGTTGGATGGGTCTTCCATCATTTCGTTCTTGACACGGATGCCCTTTGCCTTGAAGAAGTCTTCGAGTGATTGTTGCTCCTCACTATAATAGGTTAGATCCCGAGCTAGACATAGCAAATGTAATCAATGGGTTACATACCGGTTAATGTTGCTGAACTGGTGCTCGCCCAAGCCACCCTTCAGGCTCACGGTAATATCGAAAGTACGGCTGGCTGAAACGGCGCCGCCAACTCGAGACATTGTGACTACCGCCACGTTCTCAAGCTGAATGTATGTAGCAGGCTTGGGCACAAACATCAAACTCTTGTCCAAGAAGTACAGCAGACCTTCGTTCGCCTTGATGGAGCATTTCACGCCGGCTTGCTGGTGATGGCTGGAGAAGTCCTTCGAAGGCTGGATCACCTTCTTTCCAGACAGACCCTTGAAGACCTTGGTGACAACCTGGTACATTGGCTCTTCGTAGTGTGACTTCAATTTGTCTTTGTATTGGGTGTTTAGGAGATCACTAGAGCAAAGTTAGCATTATGATTCCGTGAATAGGTTTGCCTAGGGAAACTGACTCTGTCATGTTGAGCTCAAGGCTGATCTCTTCATCGACCTTGAGTTGCATAACGAGGAAGGGGTATCGTGTCTGACCCTGGCGCAGTGGAGGGTCCAGACCAAGAACAATAAGAGTATGTGTCTCGTCAGGCTTGGGGAGGATGAAGAATTTCTTGATGGCAGAGTATTGGATCTTGTAGTCGTATGTTTTACCACGGAGACGGAAGGACGATTCGTACATATCGATATCGAAACGACCACTATTATCAAGTCAGTACGCAAGCCAGAGCCAATGGGGAATAGTACCAACCGAGGAGTAAGATGCAACACGTCCAAGAAGGTTGCGAATGTGTCGCCGGCTACATCGCCAATCTCGGCCTTGTCCATGAGAGTTTCATAGAACAGATTCGCCGCGTTTTGCTCTTCCGCATCTTCTTCGCCATTCTCCTCGCCATCGGCATCGGCATCATCCTGGTTCTTCTTCGATGCGGTGCCTGGAATGTAGAATCGCATCTCGACCAACTCATCGGGACCTACTGCAGCCTTCCGACCGCGGGTCTCTGTGCTTCCAGCAGACTGCCCCTTGGCAGCAGCGGCTTCTGCCCCAGACAGTGCAAATTCAACTGCCACCTCATTCTTTCCCGCCAAGTTCGTATTGGAAATCTCAGAGTAGGGTACCTCGAAGGCTGGTCGGTTCTGCACGTTGAAGGCCAATTCCGCTTTGGTGAATTCTGCTTTACCCCAGTTCCATCCTCGGAGAGCGTGTTCGCGGTGTTCGACGTTGATACCGTACCAGATTTTGAAAGCCTTGGACAAGCGCTCGAAGTCCTAGTAGGTGTTTCCATTAGCATTCTCTCATTTATGTCCTCAATGGGGGTGCAACAAACCTCTTGGTCAAATCCATCCAGCTGAATCACGCCGGAAGACCGCGATAGGATTCTCAGCTCAAAGCCCTTCGCCGCGCGACTCCACTGAGCACCGCCAATATTACTGCTATCCAAAGTGAAAGTATCACCACCACCGGATGGGCGCCAGCCCAGACCGCTCTCTGCAAGCTTGCATTTTCCAGACTGCTTTGACAAGTCCAGGTGAATGTTGTCGAAGCTCTCCCTATACAATAATTAGCGGTGGACGAAATCAAGCGCGGTCAATCGACGTACATGATGGAGAAGCTTGCCGATCAGCAGCGAATTATTTTATCAGGCAAGAAAAGAGAAACAGACGGAGGGCGGGTTAGGAATGGGCAGTGGGGAGAGACAGTTAGCTCTCAGATTTCTCGGGTGTCGCGTTGGTCGCGCGCCGCAGGGACTCAATTCACCCCTATTTGGGGTTAGCGCAGACACCTGAGAAGCTGGGCAATAAGTTTTCAGCGCTAGCCCGATTGGTCATAACATAGTTTAAGGGACAAACTAGAATGTGAAAGTTTTTCTCTACTCAGACTCTTACTTTTTCATAAATCACTGATGATTTGCCTGTTTTCTCGCTATGAAATTGGCCGAAAATAAGTGCAAGGCTGAAAATCTCGACTGACTTTCGTCTTTGTACTTGCTCTTTTGCTTCGTGTTGATGTCAATTGCAGACAACAAAACTATTTGACATTCAGGTAAAATCTAAGAGATGAGCTGATCAGCGACATATGACACTCACACACCTGTGGATTGCAATTATAATCCTCAACTGGTTATAAGAGGCGGATTTGCCAAAGCAGGTTGCTGTAATGGTCTCAAGGTTCATCGCTGCGCTTGTTGTCTTCGTACTTGACAAATGTCACTGTAGCACTATCTCCCCCCCCAATAAGGCATGCATAAAGATATCTTTATCTCATCGGCGGCGATAGATCTCATCGTACATTGAGGGGTAGTTAAAATGAAGCTGCACATTGATTAAACCGCATTTTTAGTAGTGCATAATATAAGGGATGGCGTACCCTGTTGAGACTAATTCTGACGATGTCACCTAGCAACCGTCAGCTACTGCTAACAACAATCGATTCCCATAGCATTATACCATATTATTCATGGAGCTTCATGCAAATGTGTGCTTTAGTGCTTATTATATGTGCATATGGTGGGTGGGGGATCTTCGACGCCCGGCAAGCCTACGGAGGTTGTAATACGCCCGTAATACAACAAGAGCCTCTTGTAAGCATGAAATACTGAGTATTACTGTACAATATGGTTAGTCTGTTGGTGAGAAATTAGCGCCGCAAATAATAATTCGACTCCCGATTGGTTGAAACCTAGAGTGAAAAGGACCCGAGAGACACGCTTATCTCGGTATGGGTTGCTATGTCTCGATTGCAGGACCCACCGAACCGCATGAGCAGGACCACAATTTGGCGGCAAGTTAGAATGAATGACCATGCAGAAAGAAGACAGAAAAAAAGAAAGGAAGAAAAAAAAAGGCCAGACTTCACGGAAAATGTCAATCGAGTCTTTTCACACGTCAAGGGCCCCTAAGTTGCGCGAAAAAATAATGGAAGTTTCTACAAAAAGCAGCATCAACAGGGACAACCCCTGCGGTCAAACAATATGGGAGTTAGAGGTGCAGAAAAAGGAAGAAGTTGGAGACCCATCAGACCCAGCAACATGGCAGAGCGTAAGTCCAGTATCATCAATTTCTCGTGGTAAATAGTCCTGAAATCTCTATAGCGGAAGAAGATATTTGTGGTCTTTGTTGGTCTCCTCACATTATTTAACAGCGTGTTTGATTCGACTATCCCAAGCGGTGGAATTCAATTCATCTCCCAGGCTTTGGGTGTCAAAAGCGAGCCTCAGAAGGTGTTGCCCACCTCAGTTTACCTGATCGGGTATGTCACAGGGCCTCTGGCTTTTGGGCCTATGAGTGAGTTATACGGTCGAAGGCCTGTGATGGTGGGGACTTTCGTTCTTTTTACTATCTTTGCCCTCGCATGTGCTGTTGCGCCAAACTGGTCAGCGCTCATTATTTTCCGGCTTATTTGTGGGATCTGCGCATCTTGTCCGATTGCGGTTACCGGAGGACTTTTCGCCGACGTGTATAGCTCTCCTGTTGCCCGAGGAAGAACGATGGCGCTGTCAATAGCAGTCACCGCAGTTGGTCCGCAATTTGCACCATTGGTTGCGGGTTTCATTGCACCGGTTGATTGGAGATGGATATTTTGGTTGTCGCTGATACTCGCCGGTATTACCTTGGTCCCAGTGCTGTTTCTCCCGGAAACATTCAAACCAGTTATTTCTCGCCAGCCAAGAAAGCGTGGTGAAGGAAACTTGGTAAAGGTCTTTACTCGGCCACTTTACATGATATTCTGTGAGCCTATCATAACTTTTACTTGTCTTTACTTGTCTTTCGCAAGTGCAATCTTCTGTGAGTACTCCTTACTTCCCGGCCATTGATCCAGTAAGCTAATTTTAGAAGTCATGTATTTTGAGGCATACCCTTTAATCTTTCAAGGAGTCTACAAAATGAGTGATGGAATTTCTGGACTGGCATTTCTTCCAAGTATGCATTGACTTCGCTAGAACCATGTAAAGCTTTGAGCTGACACGATGCTATTCAATCCAGTTGCTGTAGGGGCCTTTATCGGAATGACTATGTTCTTAACGTATGACTCCTATCTCCAGCGTGCAAAACTTCGAAAAGCCACATGGTCCTTCATTGACGAGTATCGGCGACTTCCTCTAGCTTGTTTAGGAGGACCACTCTATGTGTTGGCCCTATTTTGGCTGGGCTGGACTTCATCCGTGGAGATACATTGGATTGTCCCCATGCTGGCAGGAATACCATTCGGAATGGGATTCTTCTTGATCTTCGTGGCTCTCATCAATTACTTAGTTGATGCTTACCACGAGTCCGCTGCCAGTGCCATGGCAGCCGCTAGTTGTTGCCGTAGTGTGTTCGGAGCAGTTTTACCTTTGGCAGCCGCTCCCATGTTTAGCCGGCTGGGTATATCATGGGGTTGTAGCCTATTGGGATTTCTGAGTCTTCTTATGTGTTTGATCCCATTTGTGTTCATCCGCTACGGTGTTAATATCCGCTCGAGAAGCAAGTTCGGGCAGCAAAATCAGCACTCATGAAGCGTATAGCCTAGCATGAGAGACGGGGAAGAGTAGGATGCAGTGAAAAGTAGATATAATGTTGCTTCAATAATTAGCTCCATGTTCATATTTACAAGGGAAAAAGCTTCTTTGTTTTTCAGTCAGTATTCAGGAATTGACGGCTGTTATCTGTCTCTATACATGTAGAGAAATAGTCATTAGGAAGCAAAGGCTAGAATTCTGTGTGAATCTGTTGATAGTAGCCCTGTTTAGATATGGGTTTTATTAGAAAGTTGAACTCAGCTGATATAATATAACACTGCCTAATTACTAATACTGAATACCAGTCCAGGGCTATGAGCTATGAGGTTGGCGCCCAAACCAAAGGCCAGATCAGTCCTCGCTCCGCTTCTCGGTATGGACTTCCAATCCACGGGGGTCCGAGCGGGGGCAGGCAAGTACCGTAGTTTCATGGGGCCGCGGCCTGTTTACAAGTTTGATTAGATCGATACCACTCCGGAACATATACGACCTGTACATGTGTTGGTATTAGGCCGCTCCTTCGTTCCACATGTCCAACAGTGGCGATATTGATACTGATAGCAAATTGATCAAGTCAGTCTTGGAATAACCTTTGAGGTGACTGGATAAGGCGCCCGTATATAGGTCAGACTAACATCCGTCCGAGGTCTGCCTTCCAGTATTCCATTATCTTTTAGATCTACTCTCAAACAAGAACAAAAGCCCAGAATGCTACCACCTCCCACAGTTGAGTCTGTAAACAGTAAGAATTATTGTTTTGATCTGCTTACCACATGCTGACAAGCATGGCTAGCCGCTCTGGCCCTGCCGGAGAATCACCGCGATATTTCGCGCGTGCGTTTTGCCTACAACTATCTCAATGAGGTTCCAGCGTTTTTGAAGCCCCAAGGCTTGGCGTATAATGCTGTTCCTGGACTAAAAAAATCGTTAAAGCCAGGGCAGCAGTTACATTTTACGACATCTAATGCATTCACATTAGACCCTATCGCTGCCAGACTGCCATGGCCTGCAGGGCTGGACTGTATCCGCCAAAGTAAGTTTTGGCAAAGTGGATTGAGTATCTCTAGTGATCTCCTGGAACTTTTCGTTCGCGATGAATCTACCAGCCAAGCGGTCAAAGCGAATGGCAAGTCGCTTGGAAGTATCGCAGCGCATGAATTGAACACGGTAGAAGAGGACCGTTTTACGAAGTTTGCAGCGTATCTCTTTCCGGAGGCAGATGAAGGGCGCATGAGACTGCTAGCGGCCTCGATCGTGTACATCATTATTTTTGACGGTATGCCACAAAAGAGCTGTGTTTCAAACTTTACATACTGATGACCAATGACAGACGCATGGGAAATGGTGACAGGAAACGAGGTGAGAAGAAATTATTAGATTCTCAAAGTCTTCCATCTAACAAATTACTCCCATCATAGCTGAATGACGTGAGAGATGGGTTCTTGGACCGCCTCCAGGGTCGTGCATGTCAGGCTCCCGAGAGTGACCTTCAGGAACTTATCGCATCCACAGTTGATGGCTTTCATGAATACGATTCTCGAGCTGGAAATGGAGGACAAGAAGTCATCGACCGCCTGGTCGACTTTTGCAGACACATTCCACCAACAAGTCAATTCAGTACACTTGGGGACTATCTCACATATCGTCGAATTGATGCTGGAGTACCGTAAGCTGATATGTGTACCAATCTGACAAAAACTTGGCTCACCGATTTGCTTAGTTACATTTTGGCATGTGTCAAGTTTTCTATTTCTTCTGATGTCGAGATTGAGAGCCCCCAACTGGCGAAGTTCCTACGACTGATAAGCGACCACGTTTCACTTGTGAATGATCTTGCATCCTACGACAAGGAAAAGAGAGCCTATGATCAAGGTCGGACATATCATCTGATAAATGCTGTGGAAGTGGTTCAGAGGCTATTTTCACTACCCACAGAAAATTCAGCCAAAGCCCTTGCCTACGCAATGCAGCTGGAAGTGGAGGTAGAAATCGACCAGGAGCTTGCACGGATGAGAGAAGAGAAGTCATTTACTACGGATGAGTGGATGTTCGTGGATGCAGTCCTGACAATGACTGCGGGTAATGTTTTTTACTCGGTGGTCTCATCCCGGTATGGCGGAGAGAGTAGGCGAATCTTAGAGTAAAATTTTAGACGATCTTTCTGAGCAATTTAATATTCAATTATTGATGAAATTATATATTTATGGTGCTTCTTTAGCAACAGGTGGACTTGATAAAGTGTACAATTGCAGCAAGTTCTCGCTTTCCACTTGGGACCACATGTCCACCCGCGTGTCGTATGACAATAGACTCCTTTTCGTCCTTCATCTCTCGGAAACTTTCGGCCAATTCCATTGAAGCAGTCTCATCAACGACACTGTCCATACTTCCCAGAAAATGCAGCGCCGGTGTCCGAATTGTGGGATTGTAGAAGGCACGATAAGGTGGATTTGATGCGGCATATCCCGAGATGCTAATCATAAATTTCAGAGGGGGGTGTTCAAGGGTGGCAAAGCCAGCTGGATACGGGATTCCACCTTCCAATTCAAATCGAGCAAATGCATCTTGCCTCTTTTTTTCCAGAAGCGATGCAACCATAGCGGCCGCCGCGGCACCTTCACTAAAACCAATGACACCATCAAACGGCCCGGAATCGCTCAAAACAGACCCGATAGAGCTCAAACCTGTTTCTAGTCCGGGGTAAATTCCATCAATAGACTCGGAGCCGAACCAGGTCCATGCACCGTGGCGGTCCCGCAAGTTGGATGTGCCGCTGGGGGATCCTAGCGAGAAAGGAGCCGTAGGATAGACAAACTCAGTCTCACATGGCTGAAGAGAGCCAAAGGTCCGCTGTATCAATTTTTCAAGTGCCTGGAGCTTTGCTCGGAAGAGTTCCCCCGATTGGCGGGATCCTATAATAATGGTGGTCAGCTTTGGCTATCTCGGCGCTTCTTACGGACGAGTACCGTGAATCATCAGGATCTTCATAGTTAGAAGTCTATCTAAAGGATCAGTGGGTGTCAGAAATCTTGGCCAATGTAAAGGCATGAAAGGTCTTAAAGGCAATGTGGCTGCCAAGCAGTGCCAAGTTCTCAATCGGTAGGGACAGGCACATGGCAATTCGCGGCTATAATCAATCTTCCGCTACGGGGCAGTATGGTCCTGTTAACCACTAGTAACAATGGTAATGTTATTAACAGCAACACTAAGACCACAACGTATTTTGTATGCAGGCAGGCTAGAGCAGAACCCTATTTAAGTATAGTAAATTTGATGAGCGTATATCGAAGAGCTCCATGGTGATTTCCGCCCTCCCCTCGAGTATCCAGTAGCTTCCAGACGCTCTCCTTCCCTTTCCTCTTCCATATCTTGAACAGCTAGTTTCATATTGGGCTCAATTCGCCTTTCATTCCTCTCTCCATATTTGCCTTCGTGTCTGAGTATACCAGGTCATGAGCCCGAGTTTTGCCATTGGAGATAGCACTGTTTTCCACTATGAAGGTATGAGCCCATCTATGAAGCAACGTCCAAAGCTTAACTTTGATACCGAGAACTTCGTGTGCAACCTCTTCAACTTGCGTACAGTTACCAAAAATGACCTCCTTGGTGAGCCCGCGCTGGAGGGCGTACACAGTGACGGAGTCGATTTTACCATTGACGACCTTGGCAGCGAGCACATGACCAGCGACAATGCTGTAACTTTTTTGCATGACATGCGCGCGAAGAACGCCCTTCGCTGGTATGAAGTCAGCCCTATATACACCATGGGCAGTCACCAGCATCGGCACTTCTTGGACACATTACTCTTCGCCGATCACGAGAGGAAACACAGCCCGTCTCCTGCTCATGCTATTGATCCTTCATGCCCCGCCACTCGGGATATGCTCATTTTCTTTACGCGTAAGCCAGTGGTTGAGGGACATATTTTCCACCCCTATGATTCGCTGAACTCTCACGTTTCTCTTCCTATGCAAGTGAAATTGGCGTAGGCGGGTCTGTGCTACAGTTAACGAAGTACTTTTTTCCCCATCAAATGCTCATGTCTTTTCATTTGTTTCTACGGGTATTCGTCTTTTTCTTGGCGCCAACAAAATAAGAAAGGGGAAGTATTGACAATTTGAAAAGGTGAAAGGTCTGCGACTTGTACATAAGTACGCCAAGGGCAAATTGGCGTCTTCCGGGCCGTTACTTCGAAGAATCGAGTCCGCGTGGAGTACGATCTTAAAATTACCGAAAGTGTATTAGAAACTAGCGACCTTATGTAGACATAGATTTTAGACTAGTAGTCTTTAGGAAGAGCTAGACAGTTCATGCATAATTTAGTGCTTATTGCCCACCGAGTCGCAAACAAAGAAAAGGTCTAGAAATTCGCCACCGGGAGGGTCGCGCTAAGCGGGCTGCGGCAACCCATGCCGAGTCAATGAGCCCCCGGTCTTCGCCATGACATGCCTTCTTTCCCCTGATCATCAAGGCGATGCGTGCCCCCCGACGCCGGCGAGAATTTACGGTAAGTGCATCGGCAATCCCTGTCGGTGCCGTCTAATTTTGCAACAGGGGTGTTGGCGCTGTCGAGAACGCAAGGTCAAATGCGACGAAGCCTTGCCGTGCTCGGCGTGTAAACGACTAGGGCTGCAATGCGATAGTTCCAGTACGCGCCTCATCTGGCTGGATGGCAGTCAATCCTATCGATCCAATGGCAGGCGATACATGAACTGTGGTATGTGAATCCACCCTCATCGCATGCCTAATCTCATGCGAAGATAGAGCGGACATGGGAGAATTGTGCTCCTCTCGACTCCGAGGTAATCGATGCCTTGATCGCACAATGCGATGAATTCGAGGCGATCTCGCCCTGTCCCGTGGTAGCCGACCATAATCCGTTCCTAGTATTCCCTGCACTGCCACCCACTTCGTTAGCGTCAACCGCCGATCTAGTTTTAGCCAACGGCGGCATTCCTATGAGGCACGCTAACATCGAAGACAAGCTTCTTTTTCATCACTATGTGAATTATGTAGCTTCAGTCATGATGCCTTTTGAGCACCCTTGGAATCCCTGGAAGTTGTACTATCCCTCGGTGTCACTGGAGTACTCTGTGCCCGGGGAACGAGCCCTGTACCACGCGGTCCTTGCTCATGCTGCCTTTAATTTAGCCCATCTAGGCAGCGGCACCGCGAAAATGATGCACCTGGCAGCGAGGCATTACAATGCGTCTATACAACATGTCAATGATAATATCCAGAATTCTGCAGACAAGGACACAGGGCCCATTCTGGCCGCGATCATGACCCTGATGATGGCAGAGGTAATATTATTAACCTCGCCTCTGTAAGGATAAATAGACTAATCTTACTACTTAGGTCTACAGCGGTCAGTCCAGGAAGTGGAAGCATCACTTGCAGGGAGCCTGGGCCCTTCTCCTCAACTCCAACAGCAATGAACTCTGGAACCAGTCTCGGTTCGCATGCTTCTCCATACAGAGCTTGCTGATCGTGAGGATTATCAGCAGCACCACTTTGACGGACAGTACACATTCTCCTTTATTACTGACGTGTGGTCTACCACAAGCCAACTCAACTCCAGTAGACCCTCTTTATTCGCCGATCAGTCCCGATCTTTCATTTTCCGCCTCCATCTCATCCACCCCACAATTCGGCTTTACCATTGGGGCCCAGAGATCATTGCTTGAATGTATATCATCCATTGCCACTGTTAGCCAGCAGCTGCGATCGGATCCACCTGCTAGCACCCAGTTCGATGCCGACCGCGTCACTTCCAAGGTCCTAGCATGTCTAGGGCTACTCCAGGAACAGGCCAACGATAGCCGGACATCAGTGATTGACTTAGCTTTTTCTACCGAGGACGATCAGCCCAGCCCTAAGGTCCATGATCTGGCACGCTACCAGCTCAATGCATTTATATACGCTACGTACATCTACCTGTACCGATCGCTGGCGGAAGCCCCACCAAAGCGCGTCGCGGCGTATGTCTCAATGACATTCCGTGAGATTTCTGCATTCTACGCCCAGAGCAGCGGGAACTTTTCGCTGTGGCCGGCTTTTATCGCTGCAGTTGAAGTTTATACGGCAGTGGACATGGCTTCAGCGCGAGAGTGGCTTGAGCGATCTGTTCACTTTGGGCTCGGAAACAGGCTTCCTGTTAAACGGATTATCGAGGAGGTTTGGCGGAGGAGAGAAGATTTGCATCTTGAAAGCACAATAGAGAAGGGGCTTATTATTGTAGATTGGAGAGATGTGGTGAGAGATCTCGAAGTGGATATCCTGCTGGTTTAGGATGTTTTATCAAAAATGTAGTTTATTGATACTCAACTAGTGATACGATAGTCTTATGAAAAGACATCTCTAGAGTCTAGCAGGGCGCGTTGTAAACCTCTGTCCGCCCTCGGCCTTCAATGACCCTTTTTCAATCTTCCCAGTTGGCGTTTGCTTCAGCTCATCCACTATCTCAATCACCGAGGGAACCTGGTGCCGCGCCATATGCTGTTGCGACCATTGCCATAAAGCCTGCTCGTCAATCGTGCTTTCACTACGCAGCTTGACCACGACCTTCAGATCATCCTCAGTTCCCGTACCCAGCTCGCTAGGAATCGCAAATGCAGCGGCTATGACAACATCGGGATGCTGCAGAAGCTCCTCTTCCACCTCAGAAGCATTGATGTTTTCTCCTCGTCGTCTAATAACGTCTTTTATACGACCAATAAAGTAGACGTTGCCGCGCTCATCTACCTTCGCGATGTCACCCGTGTGCAACCACATATTAGCATATGTCTTGACCGTATTCGCTGCGTCATTGAAATAGCCCTGGAAGAAGGCATTGGGGTTTTCACTACGCAGCAATAACTGACCAGGTGTATTAGGAGGCAGTGGCTCGTCTTCCTCATTGGCGATTCGGAGTTGGTACCCTGGACGCAAAATGCCACAGGATCCTGGAACGAGGGAGCCTTCTTGCACAATCGGAATACTAGCTTCCACACTACCATACAAAGTACGAAGTGGATGACCAAATCGCCGCTCGTAATCTTCAGCAAACGCTGGGATCGGAACGCCCCAGGCAAGCCTAACATGATGCTCCCGGTCCCGCGGGCTCGGAGGCTGCTTGTAGATCAGGGCTAGAGTCGCGCCCATGAAATTATATACTGTTGCCTTGGTCTCCCGAATCTCATCCCAGAATCGACTTGCCGTGAACCTGGGGGATATAGCGGCGGTGGCACCGAGAAGAATGGCTGGGATCACGGTGAGTGCTGTTGCGTCTGCGTGGAATAATGGAAATGGACAGTAGAGCACATCCTCTGTCCGAAGCTTGCAGCTTTCCATTAGGAGAGTGGCCTGGATGATGAAGTATTCGTGAGATAGTATACATGGCTTGGATTTTCCTGTCGTCCCGCTGGTATACAGGAACGCCGAGGTGGTAGCTGGTGTTGCAGCGAAGGATTCCTCAAGAGGGGATTCGCTGAGATAGAGCTTTGAAAGGTCCTGAGCATTGCCGCTCCCATGAATCCAGATAGAACTATTGTGAATTGCATCAGTCGCTCGTATCAGGTCCACAAATTGGTTATCACAAATCGCCAGAGTCGCATCTGCTGCAGTAATGGCGTTTTTCAAAGTCAACGACCTCCAATCTGTGTTGACAGGGACCCACACGGCGCCAATTCGATTGACAGCCATCCAGCTATGAACCATCTCCACGCTATTATTCATCATGACGAGTACCCGGTTGCCCGGTTGGACTGCTGCTCTGCGTAGTCCGCTAGCAAGAGCGGCCACGCTGCGATCAAATTCTTGGAAAGTGACATCTTGACCCTGGCATCGAATGAATACTTTGGAAGGGTAGTTTCGAACAGCCAGTTTTGATGCAGTGTTTATGTCGCGAATTTTCGGCTGTGTTTGCTTTCGAGAAGCGAACTTCTCAAAAGCATTTGCTGCCTCTGTCCGAGCAAAACAATAGCTCGCGGCATTCACCTCATCATGCAAAGCTGATTCCATGTTTGGGAAGACACTTCGTTCGAGGGAAGTCTTTAGGCTGGATGCCGCTGCTTGCGGTAGCTGCGCAATCTCCAAGGCCAGCTCTTCAGCGCGTGCTTTCGGGTCTTCGGCGAGCTCAGTGAGTAGACCGATCCCTAATGCTTCCTGAGCTCCTATCGTTCGGCCGCGGATAAGAAGCTCTTTGGCTTTCAGCATTCCTACCATGTGAGATAGTCGCAGCGAGATGCCTCCCGTCACGGCATGGCCCAGCGTTACTTCTGGAAATCTGAACTTCGCATTGGGGCCTCCCACGACGAAGTCCGCGGCGAGGGCAATCTCTGCTCCGCCACCTACAGCGTAGCCGTGTACTGCTGCTACAACGATCGCGGGTGACGAAGAGGTCAGTCGTGTGATATCCTGTAGTAGACCGAAGGCGATGCGTAGTTCCTCTGCGGATCCGGTGCGAGGGGCTAAGGTCTCCTTGAGGTCTTCGCCGGCGCAGAATGACCGGTCCCCTGCACCTTGAATGATTATGACATGAGAGTCTGAATGAGCGCGCAGTGCATCGGTCAAAGCATGGAGTAGCTCGGTGTTGAGTGCGTTCAGGCGCTGAGGCCGATTCAGCGTGATCTTGACTACACTCGGAGCCGGGTGAGAGACGATCACTGCCGTGGAAGACATCATTAAGTCAATATCTTGTTTCTAAGATGATGTAATAGATCATGTTCTCTCATGGTGCGACTGGGTATATATAGGTTCGTCAGTTTATGCTTGTCGGTGCGGAGATAGTATCGCGGCAACTCATAGCGAGATAGCGCGGAACCGTGGATGAGAATGCTACATATAGAGAGGGCACAACTCTTATTGGATGGCACCTATTCTAGTAGAGTAAAAGACCTAGGGCATGCGAAAAGTACATGTTTCCCGCATTTGGTGCTACTTTGCCTTTTGTTCTATTGCTAGGCCTATGCTGGGCTCCGCACGTGCGTTCAAGGTTCTCTTATCTCTTATCATCGTTCCGCTTGGAATATATGTCTGTCCTGTCTGTCTGTTCCTCACTTTTTTATTTATAAATTTGCTTCTCAGGGGTTCTTGAACCTGTATTCTCCGGCGAGATCTTCCAACATGAACATGAATGGTGGTTTTCACGATTCGGACCATGGAAGGACCGCGGGAGGGCCTCGGGAAGTATACATCCCGAGAGGTCTCTCCAAGATATACAACCTTGGAATTCCCGACATCTGGAGGTCAACCCTGCATCAGGGGTATCCATGGATCTATCTCCAAAATTTTTTGCTAGTTATTTTGACAACAAGCCCCAGAGGAAGGCAGCGTCTCATTTTCTAATATCTGCAGCTGGCCTACGTATTGGCAAACGTTTGTTTGCGATCAGGGCACGGATGCTCATGTGAGGTTTCCAATTGTACCGTCACCTGCAGACAGGCACAAACTGCTGCAAGCCATTCCGAAACCGAGCCGAGATGGCTCTCCTAGGATATACTTCCAGTCCATTTAGAAATCGAGCTTATACGGATTACTCCGAATATGATGTGAGCGAGCTTGGATGCTGCGCCCACTGTGCTCGGGAATGTCTGCCTATCCCCCTTACTGGCGCCACTTCTGCGTGGACACACTAAAGTACGTTGAGAACGACAGGTCTTTAGGTTTAAAATAGCCCAAGACCCAGAACCACGAGATCGGACTAGAGCCTGCGTAGGCGTGCGTGTCCACAGTGGACCTGGGATGAACATGGGTGATGGCATTGGGCGTGGGGCGGACGGGGGCAACTAGCGCAGTATCAAATCTCAAACAACGCGATGCCGGGACCACGGCAGATATTAAAAATGAGAACAGCAAAAGGAGGAGTTCATGGGCGTTCTACGGAAGGCAGCGTAATGTGAAAGGCCTTCTGTAGACGGTGTGCGAGCTCCATGTTAGTGTTCATGCAAGGACCGGGGCCATGAACTTAAACAAAGGCTGCCTATTATCGGGTTCCTTTTGCTCGGCAACTCTGACGTAGTGGAGGATTGACAAATATCAAGTTGGCACTACGGAGAAGTATCTGCTGTCCCGAGTACGGGGTAATAGTTGGACTGATCATCCGACAAGCCCGGGATCCTCCCATGGTTCAAATGGCGTTCGGTGTAGCCACGGACCGCATGTCTCTGCCGAATAAACGGATTCACAGACCTCTTATCCCTTCCAACAGACCATCGCCTGCGGGGGTGTTATTCTTAGCATCCAGTGGGAGCATGGTAGGCTCCCGCGATTGAAGACGACAAAGCCAAGGATTCTTTGTTCGGGGTTGGTATTTTAGCTTTGAACGAGGATGAGACGATCCCCGGCAGTCAGACATTATATAAAAGTTAAGACATGCTGGAGGCTGTTTGATGGTATCTGTTCTAGGGATACGGTGCAGATCGCCGTTTGGGGCAGGAGGAGCACAGGATGTAGATCCTCATCTTCGATGGTAAGGGCCGTCATGGCGACGTAATAGGAAGAGCAGGGCTTCTGGATGAGTATATTTTTGTATAGAAGGAATGTTTGTGGTTATTGTTGTAATCCTTTCCACAAGTCCACACTATGTCTGCTCGAGTGTACGTGTTGTCGCCACAGGCAGTCCCAGGGGCTTAACAGGGGCAGAGCTGGAGGTAGCACAAGATTAGGGCAGACCCATTAATGCAGACGGGAGGCCCAGGTATCATTGGGCTCAAATGGTGAGAAGTGGAGCTACTGGGTCTGGTAGTGCGAAACACAAGGTGGCTTGGGCGAGTGAGGGCGGACGGGCCGGGCATTTGGGAGATTGGGAGATTGGGAGTGTATTAGCGGTATCCCCGACCTGTTAGCTGTATTATTGGTTTCTCACCTCCCACCTCCCCCCCCCTGGCCCTGGGCACTCATCCAACCTCCAATCCTCCCAGTCATTCGTTGATTCTTCGTTTCTGCAGAGTGAGACCTTGGTCTCGACATGCATCCCACATTCTTTTGCCTTTAGGATCTTTTTCCATGCCACATTCCTTAACCTTCTTTTCGTTTCACGCGTAAACCCGCGCCTTAATCCCTTGGGAACCCTTCGCTTGTCTTTCTTTATCCTCTCCTGCACTTCCCAGATATCCTCGCCCGTCGTCGCCCCCCGCCGCAATGAAGACGCCTTCATTGTTTGGGTCCGCGGCGGCTGGCCTGTCGACCCTCCTCGCCGTGTTGCCGACCGCGCACGCCATGGCTTTCGACGCCATTACTCTCCCGAACCTCGACCTGACCTCATTCGGCCGCGTCACTATCACCGGTGACTTCGACGGTGTCTCCTTGTACGAATACAAGGGCCAGAACGAAGTCACCCAAACAAACGGCATCTCTTCGATTCTCACGCCGCTGCCGAACGGCATTCTCACCAACCTCACCGATGCCGACGCCCAAATCCAGGCCATGTGCTCCTTTACGCAGAAGGATGGGAAATTCGCGGGAATCTTCGTCGGTGGAAACTTCACGACTCTGGGTGGTGTGGAATCGCCTGGTGCGGCTTTGTTTAACCCCAACTCCAGCCAAGTGACTGCTTTGCCCGGTCTTAACGGCTCGGTGTCGGCCGTGCTGTGCGACCAGGACACGAACAGTGTCTACGTTGGAGGCGACTTCAACTACAAAAACAACACCAATGTAGTCTCTTGGAATCCCGACAACGGCTGGACCGACCTTTCTTTCCAGGGCCTTGATGGTCCCGTCAAGTCGATCTTGAAGGCTGAAAATGGCCATATTATTTTCGCCGGATCCTTCGAGGGCTCTGGAGATTCGACCAACAAAAAGGCCGGCCAGCAGATTCTTAACCTGCAAAAGGCCAAGATCACCTCCGATGCGGAATCCTCTCTCAGCGGCTACGAGGACCCTAAAAACATTGTTTGTTCGACCAGCGGCGAGTCAGCTTCAGGTAAGACCTGGCTGCTAGCCGACGCATCTCCCGGTTTCTGGCACGCTGAGCTTGGTTTCACCTTCAAACCTACCAAGATTCGCCTGTACAATACTCACATGGATGGTCGCGGCACCAAGGCTTTCCAACTTAAAGCAATTCCCGACGATGGTATCATGAACCTGACTTATACCGATGACTCCGGCAACATGGCTGCTTGCGACCAAAACTGCCCGCTTTCCGACAGCACCAAGGAAAAGTATCGCGACTTCACCTTCGTCAACAGTGTTGGTATGCAAGGATTTGAGATTGATGTTTTGGACTGGTATGGAGCAGGCGCTGGTTTGAATGGAATTGAGGTCTTCCAAGACCAGATTTACACCTACGCTGTCAACAACTACAACGAGCCCACCTGCGCCGGAATCGAGTACCCATCCACCGCCCAGGTCTCCGGCGATTGGACACAACAATCCACTTGGTTGAAGGCTAAAGTTACCAACGCGAACGCTGCCGACACTTCCGTTGTTTTCCAACCCGACGTGAAGAAGTCCGGTAAATACAACATCATTCTTTGGACCCCTGGCTACACCCAAGCAAACACTGTCAATTCTGGTGGCATGGCCAATGTCACAGTGTCTCCCACCAAGAGCGATACCGACACTGCGCAACCACCAACTAGCACCCAGAACCAGGCGGGCGAGAAGCTTGAGACTTTGTACTCTGGACATGTTGATGCAGCCAGTGATGACTTCCGCCCCAGCGTCACTATTCGTCCCATCGTTGGTCAAGGAAACATTGATTTCCTTGCCGGACACATCATCATGGAGCCTCTTTTCAACATCTCTGCTGGGAAAGATTCGTCTTCCAATGATGATGACGACTCCGGGGATTTGAACGGCCTCTTTGACTGGGATCCATCTTCCAAAGCCGACTCGACCGACGACAACGACTCAGATATCAACAAAGTGGGCACTTCTCTCGGAAAGAGTGCTAGTATCACAAGCTTGGCCGAGAATGATGGAATTATCTACGCTGGTGGTAACTTCTCCGACAAGACTGTTCATTATGTCATGGCAATTGACGACGGCAACGCTACCGCTCTTCCGGGTGGCGGTTTGAATGACGGAGTCAATGCTCTGACCATCCTCGATGATACCCTCTATGTCGGAGGTAACTTCACCGACACTTCTGATGGTGGATTCGATGGCCTTTCTTACGTTGCTTCCTACTCTACCTCATCTAAGAAATGGTCTGCTTTGGGCAATGGTCTGGATGGCCCCGTCAAGACCATCTACCCCCTTGAACTCACTGTGTCGGACGCCGTAAATGAGACAACCATTGCTGTTAGTGGTGACTTCTCCCATATTCTCGCTGCCGATGGCAATGCTCAAGTGTTTGCACCTGGCTTTGCCATCTGGATTCCTTCCAACAAGACCTGGCTTCAGACTTCCAATGTGACCCAGATGGAATTTGCTGGCGAGCTTGCTGCAGTCACCACTTTCAATGGATCTTCCATCCTCGCAGGTAGCCTTTCTACCGACGGATACACCGCTAACGACGCCGTCTGGTTGGAAAACCCCGACGATGAGGTCAGCTTGCTTCCCTTGTCCATGAATGTCGACCACTCTAAAGACTCCATTGGCCTCGTCTCTGGTGTGTACGATACCAGCTCTGGCCGCAACTTGACTATTCTTGGAGGTCAATTCAACGCCACTGCCACTGACGGATCCACCATTTCTAACCTTGCCATCCTGAATGGCACTGATGAGTCTCAAGTTATCACTGGATTGCCCAGCGGCATTGATAGCAACTCGACATTTATCTCCATGTATGTGTACAATGACACTTTGTATGCTGGAGGTAATGTCACTGGATCTGTCGATAGCGGCAGCGTCAATGGATTCGTCGTCTACGATCTGTCCACCAATGAGTACGCCGAGACCCAGCCATGGGGACTGCGCGGTGACGATGTTAGTGTCAACGCTATCGCCAGGCGCCCTGGCTCATCCGACATCTACGTTGGAGGTGACTTCAAGACTGCGGGCTCACTGCCTTGTGCTACGGTCTGCAAACTTGACTCTTCTGACAACTCTTGGAACTGGCCTGGAGTTACTATCAGTGGAACTGTTCTTTCTCTCAACTGGGCAAGTTCAAAGACCCTCTACGCCGCCGGTGACATTGAAGTCTCCGGCACGAAGACCCTCGTGGCTACCTTCGACACCAAGACAGAGAACTGGTCAGCTCTGAAAGGAGCATCCGAATCTGAGATTGATGGTACCCTGACAGCCTTTGCTCCTGCCAAGGAGGACGTGTCTGAATTTTGGATTGCCGGTACTTGGACCAACGGCTCAGCTTTCTTCTTGAACTATGATGGCGAGTTCCACTCCCCAGGTAGCCTTTTTGCCGAGGGCACCAACATCCGTGGATTGGAAATCCTCCCTCTCAAGGATTCTCACCCCTCTGTTTCTCTTCTCAACGACGACCAGACCCTCCTCATTATGGGAGAGCTTGTCATTCCGGACTTTGGCAACGCGTCTGCTGCCTTGTACAATGGCACTGACGTCACCCCCTTCATCTTGTCCTCCAAATATGATGGCCGCGCCGGTAGTATGTCCCAGCTGATTTCTGAGAACCAGAATCCATACGACAGCAAACCGAGTGGCCACTCTAATGGAATCGTGGTCGTTGTAGCCCTTTGTTGCGCACTTGGCTGCGTCTTCCTCATTGTCGTCGCCGGTGTCATCATGAACAAGATCCAGCGCCGCCGCCAAGGCTACACTGCCGCCCCTCAAACCTTTGGCACTGACAGGCCAACCGACATGCAACGCGTTCCGCCAGAATACCTCTTCAATTCTTTAGGGCAGTCTAACCCAGGCGCCCCGGCCATCTAATGACCCTTTTTCATCATCTTTGCATAAAATTCTTCCGCCCTTTTCAAACTCTGAGATGAGCGTTTTGTTTTTTGTTCACTTTCCGGAAGCAATGCTGCTTATACCCCTCCCTCATTAATGTCTGATCTGCCGGCGTCTTTGTTTTGCTCGTGCTGGACTCTCGTGAAAGTCTACTTTGATGGACTTTATGTTTTGTCCGGTTTCTGTGGATATGCGCTCGTGGCATGCCACACTTGTATGTAACTTAGTGATTGAATACGTCCTGTGGACGTGGATAATACGATGATTTAGCACTGCGTCTGACATTGTAATGAGGATTATTGCTACTGTAAGATTCTCGTAAATGACTCGTGACATCTTTACCATATCCGGCCTTGTACTGGCAACCCCGCAAGTCAGTGGACCGCAGAGAAAGCCGGCCTTTGCTTCCCCGGATTTCGTCCGATTAGGTTTCCCCGTGTTATCTTCCACTTTTGAAAGGTGGGGTTCACTAAGAGGGTGCATTGCATATCAAGATACAGATCTGCGAGCTACGAAGCACTCGAATATCTTCTACGGGGAGTCTGCGGGGAGTCGAGGCGCGCAAACAAGTTTTGACATGTCAATGTCAGCCATTGCCATTCTTGCCGGTAAACATGACGTGTCCGTGCCAGGTTTCGCCATGGAATGTGCGATTTCCCATACGGAAGAGTTGGCGGTGTCGTATACGAGCAGGCATGATAGGTTGTCGGGGCGCAGTCTGGCTGGGCGCGGTTGGCGTGGTTGGCGCAGTCGACCGCAGCGAAAGCCCGAGCGAGAGATCCGAGCGCCCCATGGCAATACAGAAGGAAAAATGGCAATTGAAGATGGCAAATAATACAGGAATTAAGGAGAAGCGAGAGCCCCGGCTGACAAACAAGATCCTTGTCAGGGGCAAAAGGGCTCTTAATATGATTTTTTTTTCCCTGCGAGGGCTGGAAGGGGGAAAAAGCAAAAGCGAGAATGTATGTGGGGGCCACCGCTCTCTCCCCCGGTCACCTGCCTCTCCCCGCAACTCTCCAGGTTTCGCGCCGTTTCTCATCCCCCGGCTTCAAAACATGGCTTGATCGTACTCTGCGTCGCCCGGCATGCGCTCTCGAACCGGCTGGTTTGTCTAGTCTCTACGCCTCACCTGCTCCCTAACTAACGCCACCATAGCTTGACATGCCGGACCCGAAAGCTCAAGTGTCAGCATCGCCCGTCATCCCTTCGTTCGATCTGTGCTAATCGTTTGTGTGTAGGCGACGAGCAGAAACCGCAGTGCTCACAATGTCGTAAGGGAGGTCGCCAATGTCGGCCCAGCGAGGGCATTGTTTTTCGCCACCAGCAGAACGCGTCGATGAACAACCAAGGCGAGGAAATCCCGGAGGGCCGCGGCAGCCTAAATGGCTTCTATTCGTATAAAAACTCGTTCGATGAGAATAGCGTCTGGCTTGATATACCGAAGCACGGTAGGGTTGGCTTGTCCCGTTCCATACTCATCGTTATTGATGGATATCCAGTCGTCTTCGTCGATAATTCCGATCCATATGCCGACGAACTCGAGACCTCGCTCGCTGAGTCAAACGCTATGGCCCTGGCGCAATCTAGAAACCAGAGATGGGGCAGTGGCTCGAGAGCAAGTGATGCAGATTCACATGCGATGGAGGCGTTATCGGCCGTCAGCTCTCATGATACGCGATATCCTTATTCGCCGTTAGACCACCCGTCCGCCTCTGATTCCGTCTCATACCCTTCTCCCAAACGATCTCGCAGTAGTGCGATGCTGCCGCCGGCATCTCCGATATCACTCCCGTCCATATCGCTTTCCACCAGCAGTAATAACACAAACTCTAACCCCAACCACAACACAAACATCAACTTTCTCTTGAACCCTTCGTCTCAGTCAATGTCGCCATCCGTCGCTTCCGCGTCCATCCAAGCACCAGATCAGAAGAGTGCAGCTCTGCCGTCACGGCCGGCCGTATCACGATCGTCAGCATCAATAGATCACCGAGTAGATAACAACGCCGAGACAGAGTTTGAGATTGCGTTCCTCTTGCGACATTATTCCGAAGGGCCTGGACTGTGGTATGTCATCATCTGATCGGCTAGACGAAGATCAACAAATGACCCAATTTAGGATGGATCTCTTCGACCTGGGGACATATTTCGCCTCGTATGTTCCCGTTCGCGCGATATCAAATCCTCTCTTGAAATATGCCGCCTGTGCGTATGCAGCTAAACAGCTCGGCCGGGTCAAAGGTGCCAAGGCTCAGATGGGCGGAGTATGTACACGACAAGCAGCCATGGAGGTTTGGTCTGAGAAGAACGGCGACTTCATGTGGCGCGGAGCCAAGTATTATGAAAAGGCTATTCAACTGCTCCAGAAAGAGCTACAGCCAGACCCCGATGGCCCGCCGCCGCTAAGCACCCCCGAGGCATTTGGGCAGTGGCAGGCGAACGAACTCAGTGACGATGCGCAGAACCCGAATCCTCGTAAGCGCCGGAGACGGCCTTCTAACAATCGCCTTTCGCACGGTGTCCACTCTGATGAGGTGTTGGCGGCGACGGCTATTCTGTCGGTGTATGAATTCCTTGATGCCACTGGTCAGGCGTGGAGTCGGCATCTAAGTGGTGTGAAGTCTTTGCTTGATGTGGCAGAGATTGGCGTCATGCCTCTGGAGTCGCGGTCTTCGGATGGCGACAGCCCGTACCAGACGGTGAAAAAGACCGGCTTCTCTAAAACTCGGAAAGCGGCGTTTTGGAACTTCGCGCGGCAAGACTACCTGGCAGCCTGTGAGTATAGAGCCATGAAGCATGGAGAAGTCGATGACTAACGACTTTTAGTGATCAATGAGTGTCATACACGACTGAACACCGAAGATCTAGCTCTCTGGACAGAAGCAGGTTTGCAGATCGATCAGTTAGGGTTCATCCGCCCGAGCAACTCTGCGACCACTGGGTACTCTGGAGGTGACGATGTAATGAAAGAAGATCTGATCTGTAATGCGTTGGTTTGGATTTTGTCGAAGATTGTCAATTATATCAGCTCTGGAGACACCTTGGGCGTGAACAACAGTCGGCCTGCTGATAACGGACCCCTCGGTTTATCGCAGCAAATGCTGTTGGAGCGGTGGCATCGACTGGAGGCAGAGTTGGATCATTGGTATAAAGGCCTCCCAGATACCTTCCGGGCAAGTGCACGCATTGAACCGGCCAAGCTGTCGCATTATATCTCACCCGAGGAGGCGGAAGACTTAGCCACGCTGCAGGAAGTGTGGCACAGCATCCCAATGTGCGCGTCCAGCATGCAGCATTACCACATGGCGCGCATCTTGCTGCTTGTTAACAAGCCACATGGGGCCACCAGCCACCGTAACACGATCAACATGCAGCTTCAGTCATATCGATCGATTGAGGTGGAAATCGGTTTCCACAGCCGTGAGATTGTTGGTATTGCTCTGGCACGGCCGGTTGGCAGCGTGCGCATCAACTCGCTGCAGCCTTTGTTTGTCAGCGGCCAGTGTCTCACGGACCCTCGTGAACGCAGAACGAATATTCGGCTCTTGCGGGCGATCGAAAGTGACCTTGGCTGGGCCACTGAGTACCGTGTGCAGCAATTGCTGAAGGAATGGGGGTGGGACGAGAGCTTTCTTCACCCCGGGGGGACATGATCTGACCGATAGAATGAGTGATGTGTCACTGATCAAACTTGAAGGCACCCCTTCGCTACCTTGGCGTCTGATCAAGAGATGGTGATGAGGGGCATATTAGTGCCCGAGAATCCTAACTGCCATGACATGCAACGGCTGTTGTCGATCGTTCATTGATAGCTCAATATTCTGTGGGATATGGCCTCGGAATAGCCATGGCTGCAACGACAGAACCTGCAAAAAGTCTCAACTGGCGTGCACATGGTTTGCAAGAAGGCACAAGGAAATACCAGCGACATGAGCAGCAGGCAGAGACCCCGCGACCCGTCGTTTAAAAGTGGGTTATAAGTGGAACGTAGACCATATGAACATCATGATGATAGTGTCTATAGCCATTCCGCAGCTCAGTAGCTAGAATAGGAGGCAGAAAACATAATGCGATCTCAGATCAAGACCAAGAAGACCAAGAAAACATAAGAAAGAAGCTCCAAGACCAAGAAACTACTGAAATTTGCCCAGAATTGAGTCTGCAGAACTCGCTCGAGTTTCCTTCAGCACGGCCCTCTTGTTGCATCATACCCGAGCCTTTCGGCAGGTTGTCCCTTCCCACGTTAAATCTGCCCGAGATGCCACCGCAACGCTCCCCTAACCCTGATCCCCCGTCTAACTACTTCCTCCATAGTCCGTAGTCCCTTGCTCCTTTCTCTCTCCCTCAATCCTCTCATCCTCCGATCTCCCCAATCTCGCCCCCAACCCCCCGATCTCCCCCGCGATGCATGTGAAAGCTTTGGGGTTTTCAGCCACCCCAAACGCCCTCTCCGTCACCGCTGCATTTCACGCCCCCACTGATTGACCTCCACCCCCCACTCCCACAGGGGAGGTTTACCGAATCGGTATTCCCTCCGGCTTCTGCAGCCACTCCCTCGCGCTTTAGCAGGGTGTCAGATCCGTTGTCGCTCGGGATACCACTTTTAGGCAAGCCGTGCGGCTGAGATGTGGTGCCGGGCTGCAGGGTATGTATAGAGAGGTTCGAGTGGTTAAGGGTGCGGGTTCGTGGGGAGAAGGTGAAGCGACTTCCCGATGTGGGGGGCTGAGATGGGTTTAGTAGTGGGGACTGTGTTTCTTCTTGCCCTTGCGTTGTGGAACAGTGCTTTTGTACGGAGTAGATCAGGGTGGGTGGTTGGAGATCTGTCTTGGCGAGGGATAATATCGGATACTTTCAGGGAGGGCTTGGTCTATACGGAACTCTTGATTGCCTCTCCTTTGAAGGGTTGACCGTGGAATTTCTCGTAAACTGCACTTAAAGATTCTCGAAAAATGCTGCGAGAATCTTCTTAATGCTTTGCTCCCAGTTGAGCTCCCACTCGGCGAATTGTGCCAGGGCGTTGACTCGAATTAGGAGTTGCCAGCAGTAACTCAGATGCTCCTCAAGTTCGATTGCATTGGCAGGGTGCAGCGGGTCCTCAGGCACTTTGAGACGAGATGGAGTGTAGTCTGCGAAGTCCAAGATGTAGAAGCAAAGTTCCGCCGGCAAACTTCTCGCGCGAAGTATTTGGAATGCTTGAGAGAATTCATCTTGAGTGGGAGTGAACTTGGCATATAGCAGACTCTTGAATTCCTCGAACGGAATGCGGCCGGGCATTCGGTGGGCATTGTATAACACTTTCGTTTGTTTTGGTCGAGGTTTCGAGAGTGGTAGCTGTGTGACCTGATAACATTCATAATGCGCAGCTCCAAAGAACAGTCGGTGCGGAATACAAGGGTTCACTGCTTCAGTGCAATGCAACAGGGTCTTCTGGTACGCACGAGTATGGCGATAGTCTGGTGTTGTATGGAATGGACAGGCTGCTTCTTCATCTGGGTCGTAGAGCTTTCGCTTGTGCAGAATGAGGTTCAAGCAGATGTAGATTTCTAGCGCGGGCTGGACGAGGTGTTTAATTGCTTTTATCAGCTCAGATGCCGATGCTGGTTTGACCATAGCACCTAGGCGAGGATGTGATAGAAGCTGGAGGATAGAGTCTATATCGCCATAGAGCAAGAGCTCCTTCAGGAGGTTTGCACCTCGGGGTGGCATGATATCAGGAACGTCACAAGGCGTTGAAAAGGCCTCAAGTAGAGAGTGGATACTGATGTCATTCAAAGGGGTTTGATGAGACGAACGGAATCTTCCATTTATTGAGATCTCGTGCTGGCGGGCGTGTGTAATTTTGTGCACTGTCGCACGCGAAATAACCATTTTGTCCTCCCTGGGAGGCTCTTTGACTTCGGAGTATTTCGCTTTTGTGGCGAAACTATGTTCCTCGAGCATGTCAAGGAAGCCTTTGACGAAGAAATTTCTATGCTCATTGTAGTTGTCATCATACTTCTTGGCAAATATGTTGGCCACACAGTATTCGGGGGTGGGATTTCGGTAACGGAAATGTGTATAATGAAGCTTTTTGGCGAGCACTTCCCAGGGAATATTAGGTGATTTATGTGCCATATTGAAGTTTTACCCTCGTCGATTTTGGGTTGATCTTGCAGACCTGGTATTATTAGGTATACTCTCATAGTGGGGCGGTGCTTTCTCTGCCCCCGGGGCCAGGCGCAGACAATGAGTCACGTTGAATCAGTCTGAGAGATATGCAACTTACAAAGATAAATCCAGATTGCAGAGCACCTTAACTCATTTTTTATTCGCCCAGCACGCAGGGGAAGTAGTTGGGGAATGGCCGACACCAATATCGGCAGCTCATCTAGTTCCTGAGTAGCGGGTCTCTGATGCAGGTCTTGGCTTTCCCTTTCGCTGGCTCCTAACTCTTATGCCCGAAAGCCCTTAGAACGCTGATTCCAATCAAAGTAATGAAAATAATTCAGACCTGTGATATTGGTATCGAGAGATAATCGAAGTGGAGAGAAGATCAGCTATATCCAATCAAAATTGACACTAGCATCGTGAAGTAGCCCCGACGTCCGTGAAATCCAATTATTCGAATCTCGATTATCCCTGCAGGTCTCCTGCAATGCAGTATTGATTCTTGTTGGTTCCGTTTCAGGTCCAGGTGGCATATTCCAAACTTCGTCGCTATCCGGCAAGCAAAAGTCCAGATCTTCCAGAGTCAAAAGCTCGCTTTGAAATCCACTATTGATATGATATTCTTTAGCTGGCTTATTTGACCTAGATTGAGAAACAAAGCGGCATAGTTTATACAATGCTAAGCCGAAACGTTTCATCTCTTCGGCGCTCACCCACGCGAGCGCGATTGGCGCAAAGGTGTTCTGCGCGAGCATATTCGGATAGTGGAATAAGCCAAGTCGTCGGGATGTTTCGACGAGAGAGATGAGCAGCTCGTATTTATGGCCTGGAAGCTGGATACGTAGGTTCATATCGAAGGTATTCTCTTTCTTGGCAATAAGTAGGGAGAAGATGAGCTGCAGCAGGATGCCTTGATATGTTGCAACTGGCCAGGATGTGTCGTTACGGCATGCCTCTGATTCTGCGATATACCACTGAGACTACTCATAATGAATATTAACAGGGATCCTCTTTATATGCAATGGATTAGTTCATACCTTTTGATCTTGAATCTCTGAAAGCAATTTCCGATGGAAGATCATTGCCTTATCCTGAGCTGCCTCGTCGCCTTTGATCCATAGCCCAATCATGATCATTGATTGGAGAAGAATACACGGTTCCTTCGGAATAAAGAAAGTCTTCCGGTGTAGAATTGGCCAGAATTGGTGGAACCTTTCAAAGTAGATATCGAAGAACTCTTCGGCGGGCCATCGGGCCGCCCCAAGCACCGAAGCAGAATTCAAGTTAGTGTTAATGAGTTGTTTACTAGAGGGTTCTGCATCCTGAATATTAGGGTTTGAGCAGGAGGCATTCCTGCGCTGGCATCGATCGCAGGGGTCTCCGCCGTCACATCGTTCCTTTCGAGCTCGGCAGCTTCTACAAGCCTTTTGAGCGCGAGATGGTGGTAGGTCCTTCTGTGGATGGTATTTGCTGATATGGCGACGTAATAAATCTCTTTATGCTATTCAGTTTCCAATGAAAGAAAAAGTCATGTTGAATTTACATACCTTCTTGCTAGGGTACTGTCGCAGTAGGGGCAAGAGCAGCGCTGTGGCTGATCATGATGCACCATGTGACGGGTCAAGTGCTCTTTACGTCGATAGACGGCATTGCAACCCGTATGTTTACACTTGAAAGTGCCAGAGAGTGAATTCATCATTTCGAATTCAATTTGCAGAATGAGCTCAAGACTGCTGGGAGGGATGCCGGTGGCAAGCGGGATCGTTCTCAATGACCTTACTAAGTCCCGGCATCCCGCTCGGCTCATCCCGCTCAGGAAAGTAAGCAGGTGTACATTGTTGGTAAGAATTTGCTTGTCTTTATAGGAGTCGGATACTAAACTTAATATCGAGACTATTTTAGTGGGCAATTGATGACGAAGTATGCCTTGACACCGTTTTGTATTGCGACTGGCGCTTATAACGCCATGATGACTATGGGCGGGATACCGATACTCGACCTGGAACTCTCGGCCATCCCTCCTGGACGACGTGAGTACCAACCAGATAGGTCTTTTGTGTCGTTTGTCTTAATAATGAATACATATTACCAGTAATGTTGAGAGGGATACCGGCAGAATCTCTAAGTCAATAAAATCTGGACCGATCACCATCACATGTAGTACAAATATCTCAAGTCCAGACATTGCGAAAATTCATTATTTAAATCAACTATTCAACCCAACGAGTGAATACTTAGTGTCATCGAATCGCTTGAGCTATAAGACAACTTATCACTATGTCTCTCACACTGAAAGTCACCCACATCGGCACAGCCACTGCCATCCTCCAGATCAATGGGGTCAACATGTTGACAGACCCTTTTTTCTCCCCTGCCGGTACCTCGTTTCCCCTTACCAGCGAGTTTTCCATCGATGTCGATGAAGACCCTGCTCTGCGACTGGACCAGCTGCCGGTTATCGACGCCGTACTCCTGAGCCACGAAGACCACCCCGACAACCTGGACGACCTAGGTCGCCGATTATTAGACGGACGCCATGTCTTCACAACTGTCGATGGAGCAAAGAACCTCTCACCCCGTCCAGCAGTACACGGCTTACAGCCCTGGGAGAAACTCGACGTTGTGATTGCCGGCAAGAGATTCTGCATTCGCGGTACACCTACAAAGCACGTTGTTGGCCAAGAATGCACCGGCTTCATAGTCACCAGTGAAGAATTCGGTAAAGGGCGCGACGGCCTACCAAACGCAATCTACTTCTCGGGTGACACTGTCTATGTGGAGGAGCTGAAGCAGATGGCGGATCAGTACCATATCCGTGCTGCGATTTTCAACCTTGGAAGTGCGCATGCGTATACGGATCTGGCGGATTCGAGTAGCCCGCTTTATCAGATTACGATGGATGGGAAGCAGGCCGTGAGGCTTTTTCGGGAGATCAAGGCGGATTGTCTGATTCCGATGCATTATGAGTCGTGGCATCATTTTACGCAGTTTGGGGAGGAGCTGCGGAAAGTTTTCGAAGAGGAGGGGATTCTCGATTATGTGTACTGGCCTCGTCCTGGGAAGGCTGTGGATATTCTCTGATATGGTATTCTGCCATTGAGAGTTATTACAAGGTTACTAGACTGTAGTAGACTCAGAAAAGCTTATCTGCAACAAAGTTTGAAGGTGAATGCAAGGATCGGAGTCAGTACATGTCCATGCTTTTCGGTGTATTTTCATTAAAGCTTTCAGCATGTCACGATATTGATCTATACAAGAGAAATTTTCAATGATAGGCACAGATATCAAAGGGTCTTAGGCCTGCAAGACCAATCTGCCAAGTTCTTCACCAGTATCGAAGGAATGGCCCGAACCGGACTATTAGCCCTATGTAGATTTGAGATGGACATGACGGGGCTGCCTTTCAGTGACCAGGAATTCTCAGGCCCAGCCAGCGCTATCTGCAATAAACATTGACAAAGAATGGGATCAGCAGCACATGCTTGGATTTGATTGACCCCATTTGTGACCTCTACAGCAAGTAACCGGCCTATGCACGTATAAGCGTATTGGAAAAATGTGGGATGTCCTCGTCCTGCAGAATCTATGACGCAGATTTTAATAGTGCAAGCCCCCAAATGATCTTCAGAGGCTTGCGCCCGATCCTACGATTTTATCCAATTTGGACCTGGTGTCTCTTTGTTCGGCCCCAGCCCCCAACACTGACGCTGTCACATCAAACAACTAACGAAAGATATGGCCGATACTACAGATAGTCCAAGTGGTTGGTCACACATTGCACGAGTCGATATCTTGATTCGTACGCAAGGAATTTCCTTGTCGTGCTCTGCTTGGCAGTGACTTCTCCAAGCGCCGAGTGATTTTGTTTCTTCACTCAGGGGTCTCGTATTTGACACAGTACTGAATGAGCAACAACGAACGAGTGGCAATTCCAGCATCGGAAAGGCCGAGCCATCCGGGGACCTGTGGCCTGCGTGCGACGATCGCCGTTGGGATTGGGCTAGCCGTGCATGGACCACGGATTGATGCGTATGATCTTCAAGATAGAGCTTAGGAGGCTTTCGAGCTACGATGGATCGTGCGTGGTCAGCATCGCGGGGTCTGGGGTTCTTGTGCCTGTGAGTGGTTAGTAAATATGGATGCAGCCTCTATCACGACGTTGAGAGATGGCCGGGTCAGCCTTGTAATCTCCCGCGGCGGTTGAATTGCAAATCAAGTGTTGGCGATAAGACTGGCGCGCTGAACGGGTTCTCCGGCTCTCGCTCGAGGGTCTTGTCGCGACGATCTTGATAGCTGGGACCGGGGTACGAGTCAAGACTGACAGGCAACCAGTCGCAAACGTTATGCAAAGGCAAAGCGAGAGGGAGCAGAGGTCATCAATGCAGTAAGTGGTCTGACTGGACTGATCCCGTCACGTATTCAGCCTCTGTATGGAAGTACCTGCATGGAGAGGCTCTGATTCGCGGGCTTCGCAGCGAATGTCTGGGGCGATCACAGTCGGACGCGAAGTACTCTCTGGGATTGGACAGATTGGCGCGGGGTGCCAAGAGGATTCAGTTCGAGGCCTTCGATTGCCACTTGAAATAAAATCCCCGGACCGCGTGGGAGCTGGAAGGAAGCGGGGCGACATGATTCGTACGGCTCAGCCTTGCAAGTCCGCCATCGGGAATGGGAATAGTGGCGTGGAATGTGCAAATTGGCCATACGACCGTGACGAACTGTTGTGTTCACTGTGTTCACTGTGACCACTGTACAGCGACTGTACGAGGATAGAGGCGAGGGTCGAGTACAGTCAGATCAACGTAGGACCCAAAATTGAGGCAGAGTGGAAAGCGGGAACAACCAGAAGGTTAACGACTGCCGAGTCAACGGTGCATCTAGATCTCCACTGGCTATATTCTCCGTGTCTCGGCCTATACCCACGAAGTCGTCGCACAGTTTGCCCATAGAGGCCCTATCCCTGCCCTCAGGCACAAGTCTATTGATCAACATGGGCTAAACCACGGTTGGACCGCAGTTCGTGTTCGGTCGGTATCTTCCAGAACTACTGCGACCGTGGACCGCGCATCTCCAAGAAACCAGCACGATCCATGGATAGAGTCATTATCACGGCTATTGATCCTGTTGCGGCGCTGATCTGTAGCCCGAAGCGCCATGTCGCACGAAGATCGTTGCCCCCTGCAGGACGTATTTTACACAACCCTAAAAGTACAACCTAGAGTGCCGTGTGCCGCAGAACGAGGGCTTAGTGCCAGGGGCTGGACTTCGAGGACCGTGTACTCTCTCTCTCTCTCCACTCTCGTGTGCTCGTGGGCTGAGCTTTGCCCACAGCCAATCTGCTTGGATTGACTCTCTCCATCGACAAGGGCCCACTTGGACTATGCTGTCTTGGGGGCTTGCTCCCCCCTCTCGAATGGCCTTGCCCCCCAAGTGCCGCTTGGTGGCTGCTATGTATAATGAGGTAGTGCCCACTTCGAGCCTCTCTGTCTCCGAGACCTTTACTTCCTCGAATCCAACTTCCACTCCTTCACAGCGCGAGCTTGCGCGCGGATTCGTCGCGCTGGCGCGTTGATTGAGATCTAGGGTATGCCGGCTTTAGTATAATCGTGACAACCATGGCAGCGCTCGCACATTGTCCTGGTCCATTCTTGATGGAATCGCTGTTTCCAGAAACTGGCGGATGTACGTTCTCTACTTTGAATTCCCATGGTCAATGCTAATAGTTCTAGTCATCGACGGCCGCTTCTGCGAGGTCGTATCGAACATCTCATGTTGTCTTCCTTGTCCCCTCGCCGACTGGCGATATGCCGATAGTAAGACTTTTCGCCTCGTTATCACCATTGGGTACCGGTTCCTCGCTCACCTTCGATCTAGATATCTCGAAACAAGTGGATACGGCGGGGTGGATTAGCGTCGCTATCCTTCCGCTCTGTGTCTTCCTTCTTGTTTCATACGCGGTTCTACCCGTCAAATGGACGCATCGTCACTACCTGAGTATCTGTTTCACAGTGGGCATCGTGTGTATTCAGGTGAGTCCTGTCGAGTGGCAACCCAGGGGCAAAATGCTAATCCAGGCTAGATTGCATTCATTATTCCGCTCGGCGCAAGACCTGACCAATGCTATAATGCTATTACTCCGAAGGACATGTATAGTGATCTATCATGCGCCTTTTCGGGATCTCTTCTACTTTTCGGAGGCTGGATGGCAGTGGTGTGGAGTGCGTATCTCGCAGTCTTCTCAAGGGCTCAGCTGACAGACAACAGGTTTCATCCGCACTATCGCGTTTCACCTCCAGGTCTGTTGGGAAGTGGTCTTGGGGCCAAAGTTCATGTGGGGGTCGCTTTTGTGCGGATTCGGTATCCCCGCCATTGGCCTGACGGTCATGCTTCTTTTGACTGGAGTCTCGTTCCGATTTGGAAGCATCTGTCACATTAACATCAACAATGGCCTGAATGATTACTGGGCCCCCATAATGGCCTTTGCTGCGGCCGCACTCATCACACAGCTGGTGAGCATGAGCTACTGCATGCACATTTATTTGCGTTCTCTTTTCGACAAATCAGCATCATCCGAGAACAACAGCTCCGGTCTCAATTCCTACTCTGCCAGCATTCGCACGGTCTCTGCTCGCCAGGCCTATCGTCGAGTGCGCCGTGTGGTGCAGTTGCAGTGGCGTGGAGTAGCGCTAGTGCTGATCATTCTAGGGAATGTGATCTTCTTCGCAGTGGTCTTCATCAAGCTAGATCGACAGCTGGAGCCCACCTTGGGGAATCTGCAAAAGGCAAAGCCCTGGCTTACCTGTCTTGCATTTGGTGGGAGTAAGAACCAGTGCAAGTCACTCGCTGACGACCTCGGTCCGAACGAAGCCACCCTCCTCGCCATGGTCTATCTCCTTTCCCTAGTTGGAATCTGGAACTTTATCCTCTTCGCCCGCCCATCCATGTTCGCCGGCTGGTTCGACCTCTTCCGACGCACCATCTCCCGACGCCACGAGTATATCTCGGCCGACGCCCACAGTCGCTACGTCGACAACAAGGGCTTCGAAATGATCACCACTAACCCAGTCAAGTCGCCGGAGCCGTATCCCATGCGGTCGCCTAGTCCCGCCCGCATGGCAGGCCGAATGGCTAGTCCAGGCCCCGAAGATCGCACGGTCCACTTTGGGCAGGAGGCGAGCTATATTCCTCCATCGCTTAGCTTTTCAGGGCCCCGAGCGCCTTCATCTTCACAGGGCGGGCGTGAGTGGGACCCATCTACCACTTTTGCACGAGGATATGCACGATAGCCGTTGGTGAGGCCTGAGTCCGGAGCAAAAACGGCATAGTCTTGCGGGGGCAAAAGCAATAAGGAAAAGAAAAAAGGAAAAAGGAAAAAGAAAAAGAAAAAGAAAAAGAAAAAAAAGAAGGAAAACTCACATAACGCGAAACGACCTGTGAAACGGGAGTATTTTTGGGCGCTCGGGGGCCACTTTCAAAAGTCGGAGTTGGTGCCTGCACTGTGGCGGGAAGAAGCGATTCTAAGCCACTTACTGTATACTTCTTTTTTTTTCCCCCTCTCTGCGTTTGTTCTGGACTGCCACTGCTGCATTTACTATTGTATCATCAACTTATACAAACTTAATCGGAGCCAAAGGAAGATTTCAATATACTTCAGACACAGATCGAACCAACCTAAGTCATTAACAAAAGAACTCGTCTCTATTTTGAAATGAACGGATCCACCCATACCAGGCGATTGGATGGCACAGCCTTTTTACGGAGTAGACACGGCATTCCTCGTCTTCATCCCGCACCAAGTGGATTCTTCGCCGCTAGCGACCCGACCAGAAACCCACCGAGTCACTGACAAGCTCGGCAGTCCATTCATCTCTGACTCAAGCTCCCACAATCACATAGTTAGACCAAGTAACTAGACTCTACAGCTTATGTGTACTAGGCCCACCCCGAACTCAATCCCAAGCCGTTGACAGATCATGAAACACCGGGACCGGGGGAGTCCCACCACGCCCAACGGGGTAAGACCGCCGTTCCTGCATGAGCTTTCTCGGGGCCTCTACGCAGGGGGTGCTATCGCGCCGGGCCTTCCGTGGGGCGCCTTACGGCGTACAATGCACCGAACCCTGTCATTGTTCTTGGCTATGATGGATCCTAGCTCTGGATCGCAGGGAGCTAGCCTGGCCGGCTGGGTCTCTACTAGCTACTTTGGCCTCCATGGCACCGGGATGTAGATGTGGGACTGCGGCCTGTGAGCTTGAGAGTGCGCGCTGCTCACTTCTAGAACGGGCAATGGAGTTTAGACCGGAGTTTATTAGAGTAGATGGGCTTTTTCGGCTCGGGCGATTTTGCCACAGGGTTTATAAGCTATTGGACTGTGGGGAGATAGTGTCTATGTGGGAATTGGATGAGGCTGGCACTTTGAGGTCTCCGTCTGTCCGATGCGAATATTTGCTGAAGATGAACCATGGATGTCATTGCATTAAGCCCGAATATCGGGGTTTCGAGAGCATGGAAGAATGTATGTCTTCTTCACCCCGCATCCTGTTCATGTTGTAGTTTGGCTCGGTTCGACCATCGCTGCTCAGAGTTTGGTTCGCCGCCAGGACAAGCCGCTTTGGCTCAACCCCCACATGGAAGAATACTCCAATGTCTACATTGAAGTCAATGCGGGGATTGTATAGCGAGTGCCGTAGACGAAGACGGGGTAGACGCAGGATCGGCATCTACACCATTCCCATTACCATTACCGCAATGGGCATAAAACTCTATGTCAGACTACAGTATATGCCGCAGCACGGGATTGTGGGAGCCCCGCTCGACGCTGCGCTTATTGCCTCACCAAGCACAAGGCTAGAAGCAATAGTCAACTGTCATCCATGAAAGCTAGCAAAGTTAAAGTCTTGGCCGTGTTCGCCCAACGCAACTTTAATTGCCGGTAGGCGCCGAGGTACATGTGATACTTGTTGTCTGAGCGCAGCGTTTTGAATTCTATTGATGGGCTTTACAAGTTGAAAAGCTTGTGGCTTGATCCTTCGTCGTGCCGGTAGCCGGATCCGGAGTTTTCGTTATTCATGCCTTTGATACTCGGACTATTTGCTGCTAATAACATTTGGGTCTTCACTGTATATGGGGGGCAATTCCTACTCTCAAAGCGAGCTAGGAGAGCCCATAGGGGGCTAGATATGGGTACTACCTGTAATTTGTGGCCAACAGAGAAATTGGAAAATCCTTATTCCACCTGTCCCTGTTTTGATCTCAGATGCAGGGTAGAAGCTCCCAGAGGACGTATGTTGAGCAAGCTTGATTTCTCGGGCTCAAAGGCTGGTACTATCCAGATCTTACTGTATCTAATATATCCCATATTTAATATATAGACAAGTGGTAATAGGTCCATCTTACTTTAAGACCGTAAAAGACGTGTCTTTATTCAGTGGTGTGATTTGATGGCTGTCAATATTGATATTCTGTAAATAGGCATCTATAATAGTAAATTTAACTAATTAGGAGAGGATATATTGGTAAATATCCTGGCTTCTCTTACTATCCTGGGTATAATCTGTCTCTTCTGCAATATGCACTTCAGACAGAGGGTCAAGTTCCTTGTATAAACCAAAATACCCGTCAACTGTACAGGCACGGGTAGTATAGTGGATTAAATGTGGATACTATTGTACCTAAATATATAATGTCTCCTTACTTGGAATGTCTGGGTGCTAGATACAGTACATATGTAGGATATTTCCTTGGGGTTAGATAAAACTGGAACAACCCCATCCATGATGGCTCGGGTATTCAGAGCATGGGTAAACCCAGCTAATGCCTCATGGTGATTTCTAGCCTGAAGCGCAGGAGTGAGCTCTGGCATTAAATCTCGCATTTCCTACGCGAAACGAGGATGGTGTCGAATACCACGGATAATATATAGTTGATGCACACGATTGCCGAAGCTTCTAGGGAGCCGTCGCCTGTGGATTGCGTCTTCGCAGTCAGCCGCACTATAGAAAGGGCTTGCAAGTCTCTTCTCAGTTGGTAACTTGTCCAGAAAGTTTTCTTGGTTCTTGGATTTGTTCCCGCCCATCACGATGAGGGGTGAAGAATTTTGAACGTGAGGTAGAGTATTGACAGGTTTTAAAAATTCAAGAATAGATCTCGATTGCCCGTAGGGGGGAGGTGGAGCAAGAGGAGCAGAATCGCCCCGGGGACCAAGCAATTCACGATACCTTGTGCTGAAGGTAGAAATTCTTAAGTATAGATGGAATTCCTTCTATACTGGATCTACTACAGTACTACTCTTAGCCCAGGGGATAAGATGCACTCCTTTAATATCTTTATTATAAAACTGAGGAAGATCTATTAAATAGTTCTTTTAAATGTCTTTTCCTTAAGCGTAGAGCAGTGTTGCCGTAACTTTTGACTGGTCACTGCTGTCGTTCCAGGCAGTACCGTCCAGACGCCTTCCAGTTCGATCCAGACAATATTGTGTCTTACGGCTTGAAATATCCGAGGATCAGTTCTTATTATATTGTATGATCGGTTCTTGGAGACTCGAGATCCGCTTAGTAACGATCGGATAGCGCTCGCGCATTAGTCCACATCGGATGGAAAGTGGGACGGCCCGGGGGTCAAAGGGTCAGGGTGAGAGGGGCCGGTAAAGGTTGTCTATATCTCAATTGACGGTGAATGAACATTGATCAGCATCGAAGATCGGCTTTAGGAGTTTGAGAGATTACCATAAGTCAGCGCTTTCGCCCCGTGGTGCTCGATCCGAACTTATACACTACCATCGTCTTTCAATCTCATTCTTCTACGATGCCAGAACGACAATGGCGGCCTGGAAAACGAGTTGCCATCGTGGGAGGGGGTCCAGGTGGAATATCAACAGCACTTGCTTTCCTCAAGAATGGATACGATGTACAGGTCTTTGAGCGACAGCCAGCCTGCCAGGCCATGGGGAGCGGTGTCTTGTTATCTACCCCAGTCTTAGCAATTCTACGCTACTATGGCTTAGATTTGGAGAACGTGGGCTCCTACACAGTCGCTACTTTCAGTAACGACAAAGGTACTGAGCGTGTCAGAATGCCTTTCAACCTCGAGGTGGAAAAGCGCATGGGGATCAAGGGCTGGCACTACGGTGTGTTACGCTCATCGATCTTCAGAAAGATCCTAGAGCTCCTGCCAGATCCCGAGAAAATTCTCGCTCCTGATCATGACTTCTTGTCATATTCTGAGCTCGAGGACACTGTTGAGATCACGTTCAAGAGCGGGAAAAAGGTCACTGCTGACATCCTTGTTGGAGCTGACGGGATCCGCTCAGGTGTCTCTAAACAAGCATTTGGTGACCATCAACTCTTCCATGCCGGTATAAGGGTCTGGCTTGCATGGTGCGACCAGATACCCGGGCTCTCTGAGCATAATGGCGTGATATCGCATAGTGCGAAATACCAAGCGAGCTATTTTCCGATGTTGCACAATGGCAAGCCTGGGTTTGAATGGTGGGTCGTCGAGCCTGCGTGGGACGGAATGCCAGTACCAGATGACCCGAGTGCTCATGTGAAAAACATCTTGAAAGACTGGGCACAGCCTATGCCGCAATTACTGGAGGCTACTGACTTCGAAACCCAGGTCTTCCGATGGGATGTCTATAACCGACCTTCGCTGAAGAAATGGTCAACCGGCCGAGTCATATGTTTAGGCGATGCTGTTCATCCTGTTTCGCCATATGCTGCGTATGGAATGGGAATGGCTATTGAAGATGGCTACTTTCTCGCTAGATCTCTGGAAGGGGTTGACCTGCGCGATCTACGCGCTGTCAGTGCTGGATTTGAGATTTTTGAAGGTCAACGAGTTGAATATGTCAACCATAATATGGAGTTTGCTCGCTTCCTTGGGACAATGTTTCATTCGCTGCCTTGGCCTCTCACTCGGATTCGGGACTTCATATTCGACTATACTCCCTTCCTTGCTCATTTCTTGAAAGATGGATATCTCAAGCAGGCAGAAGAGGAAACAATGAACTTGAAAGAGCTTCATGTTGCTTAGCAGATTTGAAGCCTCAGTCCCTTACTCGCTAATTTTCTGTCAAGGGGACTTGGAAGTCCACGGCAAATCACGACTGATATAAACTCGCTAAAAAATTAGCTTCTGTCATGAGCGAGACATGTGGAGACCGAACGATCACAAAAGTCTATATGCATGATTCGTACAGATAAGCTTCCAATCCCAAACCAGACATTACCCTTCTATAAACCATCTTATTCTAACTCTCGCCAAACTGTCTTATTTTGAGTATGCATTCGTGTAGCCGCATAGTACCTTCTGAGGTTTACTTGCCTCAGGGTTGCCTATCCACGGCTCGGGTGGGTCAAGACGTATAGTAGGATCTGAAGAGCCTGCTTCACCTTGGTGGATACAATGCAAAGTACCTAGCCCTAAATGTCCCCCCGCAGCTGCTGGTCGCCGGAATTTCCCCTTTGAGCATGCTAACTGGGCCTACTGAGGGCGAGGGCACTAGCACTTGTGGGCCGTAGCCTATTTAGCGCCGCGTAAGCGGCTCATTAGTCTAGAGATACAAGAGACCAAAACACTCGTCCTTGGACCTCGTTAAGGCGGGTAGTTCAAATTAGCCTATGAGTTCATTAGCCTGAATTCACCCCGTGGAAAGTACTAAAAGGGGCTCAAATTCGCGTTGTCGAGACGATAAAAAAAAAGACTGTCATAGATCAGTGTACTTTGTGAAGATGTTGTCTTTGGAGACTCCTATTTTTGTCTTTGTGCCGGGCGCATGGCACACTGCAGACGTATTTGATGGTTTACGAAGCCTAATGGCCGAGAGGGGAATGGAGAGTGAAGCCATTGATATTCCTTCGATCGGCGCATCTCCCCCAGATAAAGGTCTGCATGCCGACATCAAGTTCACTAGGTCTGCTCTCAAAGACCTGATTGATGCTGGTCGACAGATAATCCTTGTCCAACATTCTTATGGGGGAGTTGTCGGTGCCAGCGCCATGGAGGGATTGGGATATGCACAGCGACACGAGGATGGCCTCCGAGGAGGTGTAATCATGGCTGTCTGGATCGCAGCATTTGCGACTCCCAAAGGCGAATGCTTGCTTGACATGCTTGGAGGCAATTGGCTTCCGTGGATGAAACTCAAGGTCAGTTTAACTCTAGAGAATTTATATAGGAGTTGAAGTAATGCCGTGTCGGCTCTAGAACAACGATGGTTACTGTTATAGCTCCGACGAAGAAAGAACCTTTTACCATGATCTGCTGCCAGAGGACCAACAGAAATACATCGCGCGACTTGAGCCCCAGCCTATTCTGTCATTCACCGAGCCTGCACTGCATGAGTCTTGGCATGACATACCCTCGATGTACATCTTCTGCGACGACGACAAGGCACTCCCAATGCCCTTCCAAGAGGCGTTTGCGAAGAGGTTAGGTACCTCTGTGACATATCACTGCGAAGGGTCTCATTCAGCCTTTTTGACCCAGCCAGCTCATGTAATTGAGGGACTTCTGTTGGCGTTGAAAGCGGGACGAGAGCAAAGCGGAATCTCTGCGGCTTGATTCCTCGAGTCATGACGCGCACTATGTTTGCACAACGCCTTTATGATAACATGGGAACAATGCGAGGTCATAGCTAATTCTTTGTCTGTGCTTAAAGAACTTTATATTGCCCGTTTGCAATCACATACATGATTTCTCCGAAGATCGTAGACTCATGATTCTGATGCAGGGAAGTGTCCAAGACGCCTATATGATCTCCAATGGGTGTGGTCTCACAATCGCTACCGAGGTCAAGACATGCATAAGACGATCCCACCGAGCTCGCATCGCAGCTGTACTGTGTACACTGTTAGTCTGTTGCAGGCTTAGAGCACCGAGCACTCGGTATGAAACAGATATCTAGATAGACATCGACATTCACAGTTCAGTCCAGCAGAAGCGTAATTGAATACCCGACGTCACAGCGGAAGGCGGAGAGCCATTAGCTCCCGAGTGGAAAGCACAAGTAACACACAACTCTCCCCGCTTCTCCCCAGCCTCCTCTTGCTCCTAGCTCGTCTTTTTTTCCGCTGCTGATTTTTTCTTCTGCCCGAGTCTTTCGGTTTTCCTTACTCCTCTCTCCAAAGATCTCGATCCATTTCCCCCCTCCCCCCCTTCGTCGCGCTCGGATCACGAGTTCGTCTTCATGGCTCCTCCACCTTCGGCCAACTTGCCTCTTGCTGAGAGGCTCAAGGCACTAGCTCAAACACTCCAGTATGTTTCTTCTGCAAGCTCTGCAGAGCTCTGCAGAGCTTCAATTGAGGATGCGACAGTCACTAACTCGATCGCTTTCCGTACAGATTCGCTTGGTTCGTCGGGTACGTGCACCTGCAAAAATCCTAGCTTCACCGCCGAGGTCAAGCTACACAAGGTGGAAACTGGCATCACTAACTTGCTGCAGCCATGTGACGCTTCTCTTCTCCGTCTTCCGCTACTCCATCTCATTCGTCCTCTTCAACTCCTACTCGAGCTGGGCCCGGTTCTCCTACCGCCTTGCCTTCGTGTCTGCCGCTGTGACCTATGGAATCGTCGTGTATAAGGGCCACTTCGCCCGTGGCGTGCAGGGAAGCGTTCCCCAGGTTATCACCAAGCTAATCTCCGACGAGAATGTGCAGTATCTTGGTAAGTGACCAGCTGCTCAATACCGCCTGGCCTGCAGATTTAACAAACGATATGCAAACAGGCATGGCCCTGGTCTGGCTCTACTCTCGCCAGCTGCTTTTGGCTCTCCTGCCCTTCAGCGTGTACTCTGTCTTCCACGTTGCGACATACACCCGCATGTACTTGATCCCAACCGTGCAGCCCGCCCAGGCCAGTGGTGCAAGCTCTCCCGGCTCCCCCAGCTCCAAGCCTGCAGCCAAGCAAAACCCCCTTGCTGAGACCATCGGTCGTTTCATCAAGCAGTACTACGATGCCAGCATGGGCGTTGTCGCTGGTCTCGAGATCCTGCTTCTCGTCCGTCTCATCATGTCTGCCGTCATGTTCTCCAAGGGTAGCTGGGTTCTGCTTGTTGTCTACCTCTCTTTCTTCCGCGCCCGCCACGCTCAAAGCTCTTTTGTCCAGCAGGCTGTCCGCCAGGTTACTGCCCGCGCCGATGCTGCTATCTCTAACAATGGCACTCCCCCTGCTGTCCGACAGGGTTGGGAGACCTTCAAGGGCATCACCCAGCAGGTCTACGAGGCCACCGATATCAGCCGCTACATTTCTAGCCCCGCTGCTGCTGGCAAGAAGCCCCAGTAAATTTGCTCCAGGCTTATGCCAAATTGTTTTGCTTACTCTCTTGAGCACAATGTGCTCAATTCGCAAAGCTTGGCGACCTGCTAATTTTCACTACTCTATGTGGTGAATGGAGCTTATTTTCTGCTTCTTGGGGTTAGCCTTACAGGAGGCAAGAACGACAGAATGTGATTACGGGTCAGCACAGCCCCTGTAAAAAGAGGTGGATGGGGGAGGATTGCCGCCCTGACGATGCTATACGCTACAACATGTTTTTCTTTGGTTTCCTCTTTATTTTCTAGAAGTTCGCGACGCATTATTTTTGTACTGCTTGTCAAGCTCTTCCGTCCCGTTTAGCCACGTTTATGAAACCAGTTCATTTATGACCATATTTCAGAGCTTGACCACTGCTTGCCTTGATTACATTTCACGTAAACTACCAATGAGTACATGTGTAGGCATACTGTCGTCACTCGAGACCTTCCAAGTAACTGGATCTATGAAAGTGCATGATCGCATGCTACATGACGTAAATTGAGTGCCTGATCTTCCGGGCATCACCGGGCCGGAGAAAGGCAAAACACCGACAGAAATTTGATTCGGGCCCGAGATTCACCAACGGAGTGTCTTCGATTCCCAATCTTTCGACCCTCCCTTTTCGTCGCTCTTTTACCCATTTCTACTGTGCCGGGGGTGATCAATCTTCCTTCCCGAAACCCCGTCTGTCACCCCCCGGGACTGCTCAACTCGGGAGTCGAGCCTCTCGGCCTATATTGCCATGAGTCTAACTTCGCGAGTATTCGACCTGTTCTCGACAGCAGGGAGACCGGACTCGACCACAATCTCCCATTCCACGAGCTCGAATAGCAAACTCTACAATGAATCAGATTTACGCGATGCTTCCCGACAAGCTCGGGCAGAGGATTTGATGGATGAAGAAGAGCCGCGTCCTCCATACGCACACGTGAGACTCATCCTGCATGTCGCAACGGGTGTGGAACAAAGCTAACATGATTTGACAGGCTATGCTAGCAGGTGGTACAGGAGGATGCGCGGGCGATATGTTGATGCACTCATTGGATACCGTCAAGACCCGACAACAAGGCGACCCCCATTTCCCTCCCCGATATACCTCGATGACCTTGTCCTATGCGACCATCTACCGGCAGGAAGGCTTTCTCCGAGGATTGTATGGAGGTGTCTTCCCAGCATTTCTTGGATCGTTTCCAGGAACCGTCATCTTCTTCGGCGTGTACGAATTCACGAAGCGACAAATGTTGGACCGAGGAGTGAACCCAAATATTGCATATCTGTCCGGTGGATTCTTTGCGGATCTAGGAGCGTCTGTTCTCTACGTTCCATCAGAAGTATTGAAGACACGGCTTCAGTTGCAAGGTCGATACAACAACCCGCATTTCAAATCGGGGTACAACTATCGCGGGACATCTGATGCGTTCCGAACTATAATCCGCCAGGAAGGCGTGTCTGCTCTTTTCCATGGTTACAAAGCGACAATTTTCCGCGATCTGCCATTTTCGGCCCTTCAATTCGCGTTCTATGAGCGAGAGCGCGACTTAGCCAAGCATTGGGTTGGGCAACGAGATATTGGATTGGGATTGGAAATTCTGACGGCTGCCACGGCTGGAGGAATGGCGGGTGTGATTACATGCCCATTGGACGTCGTCAAAACGCGCATTCAAACACAGCAGAACCTCCCAGAGAACCCCACGGGATCGTCGGGAAGCAAACACACCGGCGATCATGTCCCGAAAGACAGCCCGCGACCTCACGCGTCTAGCTCGTCTCATTCCTCTGGTCCGAAGTCGTCTTCACGTCCGATTTCGACCTCCTCTCCCTCCACATCAGTGCGACCACCTGGCACACCGCGCTTGGACACATCTTCCGTGTTCACGGGCCTGAAGATGATCTACCGCACGGAAGGGCTGGCGGGGTGGTTTCGCGGCGTGGGCCCGCGTGGCGTGTGGACCAGCATCCAGTCTGGTACGATGCTGGTTATGTATCAATACCTGCTCAAACAGCTGGAGGCTTGGGACGCTCTTGAAGGATCGCAGCTGTGATGTTCGTCTCCATTCCATGCATTTATGAGGATCCTTTCATTGGGCTGGTGTTCCGGGTCTTTTGCTGTCGTTTGACTTACCTCTCTTCGTCCCTATCCTTTGTAAATTCCCCCTTCATGTTTCATTCTGGCCCGGCGCTCTTTTTTTTATGTATACACTGTACCAATCTCCCCGATAGACCAAGACTAGAAGCGGACCGAGTGTCCCCCATGTATAATAGCATCAATTTTAAGACATATTCATTAAATTAGTAAAATGCTGTCTCGCAAACAACATCATTATCGTCTCATTCAATCTCTGACTAAATACGGCGCAAGATTCTTGGAAACTCAAAGGGACGAAAGGGCGAATGCGCGCTAGCGTGTTTTGTTTTGGCGATCGCGGGTGTAAACAATTCCAGCCCCAGTTCACTCTCCCCTCCTCCTTGCATCCGCTTCTTCCCCTCTTATACTCCAACATCAGATCTACTTCTGTTGCATGGTCGAATTGGTCTTAGCCTGCTGCATCTGAACTCTCCGATCAATACACCATGTCTACTGCTCTTCCTTTTCTCAACAAGCTGCGCAAGCCGGAGCTGGTTGAGCTCGCTCAGCGAACCCACCTCAAGAGGTATGTTTACGTTGTCGCGCGTGCGCGCGCACGAGCACTGTCGCATTATAGACCAAAGGCTAACATTTGGCCTCATAGCTATCGCGAATTGACCAAGCCGGACCTTGTGTCTGCGCTGGATCAGCATCTGCTCGATAACCAGGCCGCTTTCGAGAACGACAAGACTTTCGCAGAGTACTACAAGCGCCTGCCCTCGTCATCGCCAGTGAAGAACGAGACCTCCATCGAGGTCGCTACTACCGCCCGCACTCCTGGTCGGAAGCCCAGAGTGCCCAGAGAGACAACGTAAGCCCACTGTTCTATCAAACCTGATTGCGCGACGCGTCTTTAGCGCTCATGGCAGAGACTGACTTGAACGCAACAGTGAGACCCAGACCCCCGTCGCGAAGACCCCCAGTAGCAGCACTGCGCCGCGTACCGCTCCTCGCTCTTCAAGAGTACAGGGCCTCGTCGATGCTGTGCAACTGCCCCCTTCGCCTGCCGTGGTGACTGACGCAATTGACCGCCAAACACGACGAGTCCGCGAAGGACTCGACCAAGCATGGACAGCATCAGGTGTCCAGGAGCACACCAACACTATCCGCACAAACCTGAGCACCCTTAAGGCCGTCTCCACTATCATCGTCCTGATTGAAGCTGCATTCCTGTTCTTCGACATCGTCCCACTTGCATACGTGACAACTACCCCAGCTGTGCCGGCCATCCACTTGCCTACTCTCGCAATCAAGCTGCCCGATCTCTTCGTTCTGCTCACTGCCAGCTTCTGGGCACCCTTCTCTCTGTGGTCCCTGACCAACTTGGCCTTGCCATTGGTGGCCGCCTACTTCTTCAACCTGAGCTGGCACGCTGCTACCGGCGGCCAAGTTCGTCGCACCCGCTCTACCGTTGCGCAAGCCAGCTTCGATCCCTTGGCATTCAACATTGCCAAGGCTTTGCTGGTCTACAAGGTCTACGTAGACCACTTCCGCTTCTTTGAGCTTTTCAGCCATGAGGCTATTACTGTGGTCAACCAGGCTGTCCCTGGAGGCTTCTCCGGTGTTCTTGCCGGAACTGGTATTGGCGTGATTGGTACTCTTTACGAGGCCATTCTCCGACGCTAATACATCACCTGTGCTCGTTTCCTGCGTCTGACTTGGGCTGTACAGCTTTGTCTAGTTAAAAAGGAGGAGAGCAGACGGGGAACTTGTTTCCGTGTTTTCATTGCTAGGTAGATGAACCAATCGGCAGTTTTTACCGTGTTCTCTGCTTTTATCATGGCTTTTGTTATATGCTTTGCGACACCTATATATGGAATTGGGCTTGGGTCCTGTTGGATTATGATGCCTCCTATGAAGGTGGAGTGGTTGATTGCCTCTATGTTTGTTTGAGATGATTCTCGAGTCACGGCTCGAGTGGTTAAGTGGGATATGTGGCGATGAAAGCGATATGCGATGTTTGTTATTTCCCCTCTTGTTTTTTATTCTCTTCTTGTTCTCTCGCTTCGGCCAGAGGAGGCGCCTGGGTTTGGGTTTCTATTCTTGTCTGGGTTTCTTTTCTGGAGGTTCCTTTTTTTTACTCTCAACAATTCTCTGTTCGATCCCCCATTAATGACTTTGGTCTTGGTCTTTGATCTCTATCCTGTGGCTTTCTATAGGATACAATGTGAAACTTTCCATAGATAACTTGGAACCGGGTTCCTGATTCATCGCTTGAGTCTCTGTGCCAATTCCACCGTAAAAAGCACCGGCACTGATGTTTCGACGGAGACTGTGTCCGCGCGGATGTGGTTGCTTGTGGAAAGCTGGCCGCCGATTTCTGTGTGCCAATCCTGAACGTCCCATTCAAAGCCGTGCGTGGTTATCGATGCTGGGGCTGACAGAGGTATGATGCCAATATTCTCCTCAAAGAGGTATTCTTGCTCTGTATCTTGATCTCGCTTGCGTTTGCGTGTTGGGTCCTCATTTTCCTGCTGACAGCTTGCGGTTTCCGTGGTATCTGGTCGTCTTGCCGATCGTCTTGCCGAGGGTGTTTGGATCGTGTTCTTGCCTTTTTGCAAGACAAATGTGATGCTCTCTTCAGAGACAAGATATAAATCTCCGCCTGTGGCTGATTTTGCGTCTTTGTTCTCGAGGTTCTTGCTGTTTTGCGCTTCCTGGAGTTGACGCTGGGACTGCGTCAACATGTATAGATGATGGATTTGGGAGAAGGCTTGATCAACGCGGCCCCCCAAGCCCCCCAGAATGACAATCTCCAGAGTTTGAGGTGAGGTGGAGTTGTCATCATGGTTGTTTGAAGACTTTCGGGCTGTTTTGCGAGGTGACTTAATTATTTCAGATGCATTCTCATTGATATGTTTTAAACATTTGGCGAAGTCTGTTGAGTATTGATCTGGATCCTTCATGATGGGCACTCCAAGCTTCTCATAATGCTGTCGAACTGAAGGCAAGATAGAGTCTAGGTCTCCAATAATAGCATCCGGAAGCTTTCTTGTCAGTATACTCCTGCATATCTGATTTTGGTACATTTAAAGGCACTATGGGTGATTGCCGAACGCTGTGTGACCAACGCTCAAGACTTGTCTTACTTCTGTTGATTCTTTTCCTTGGGCTTTCAGCACATCGTATAGCATATTAGCACCACCATCTGCGCAAATCACATATGAAGCTATCGGAAAGACAAATTATCAGTAAACTGTACTCGAAAAGTCCCGTACGGTATCAATCGGGAAAGCCTCACCATGTTCATTTAGTACCCCAAACGCCTTTTCATTGATTGGTTGGTTCAGCACCAGAAGCGCATAAGGCGACACACTCCCAGTCGCTCGGAAAAAGCGACTAGGATCCCAGTCCATAACGAAAGAGCTAGGCAAAAATAAGCGCCAGCCGAACTCGAGGACAAACGAGGGGTTGGAAGAACGTCCCAAGTTGCGTGTTACCAGTCGAGCGCAGCAACGTGACTGGCTGCCGCAGACCGAAGACCTCAGGCCGAAAATCCACCTCTTCCATCGTCTTCTGCTTCCCGACGTCCCCGGTTCTCCCCTCCCACCCCCGCGCTTCTACAGAGGTTTCTGAGGACTTGACGGCTTGAATTCGTCTCAATTCCTCGCACAATGTTCCGTCCCGCCACAAGAGTGCTCGCCCGCGCGCCCGTCGTGACTCGCGCCCCGGCGAGCGTGCGATTGATAAGCACCGGTCCGACCAAGTCCAGGAGCTGGAAGAATTACATCCTCCGCCTGGGTCTGGCCGGTGGTGCGGTATACTATTACAACACTAGCAGTGTCTTCAAGGAAGAACCAAAATGTATGTCTCTCCGGCGGTTGCTTGTCCTGCCCTCGGGGTCGTGCTCGGCGCATACCGGATCAAGAGGTGAATTGAAGATTTGCTAATAGGTTAACGCTTTGATAGTCTCCGCGCTCTCATATCTGAAGAAAGATGAACAACCCGAAGAAACCAGGACCCTGAACGACATCACCCCGAAGATCCGCGAAGAGCGGGCCGCCGAGGGCGGCCAGGAAGCTGCCTTCAACCCGGAGACCGGAGAGATCAACTGGGACTGCCCATGTTTGGGTGGTATGGCCCACGGTCCTTGTGGTGAGGAGTTCAAGGCGGCTTTCAGCTGCTTCGTCTACTCCGAGGAGGAGCCTAAGGGTATTGACTGCATTGAGAAGTTCAAGTACGTCCACACTCCTGTGATGCTGTGTGCTGCGCGAAAGTTGCTAACAATTAGTTTCTGTAGGGGCATGCAAGATTGTTTCCGCCTTCACCCTGATGTATACGGTGCCGAATTGGAAGATGATGAGCCTGTTGACGCTCCCCCTGCACCTGAAGATGAGGCTTCGACTCAACCTACCACCCCCAGCGAAACCCCGGCTCCAGCTGAAGCCCCTGCCGCCGCCGCCGATGTGATCGTCGAAAAGTCGACTGCCGGCGAAGGAGAAGTCTTGGTTCCCAAGGCTGCGCACGACGCTGAGGAAAAGAACCAGGAAGTCCGAAAGACCGAGAAATAGATTCGCCCTAGGCCCTTCCGACCTTCCTAACAATATGTGTCATCTACCTCTATGAGCACCAAGATTGGGGTGTGTACTATAAAAACACCTTCTGCCACTCTCCCCCAGCTTGGTCTCCCGTCGCATTCTCCTCTCCACGACCTTTTCAGCATGCCCATTTCCACCTTTTGCAGTTTCCTTCATTTCCTTTGTCCTCACCATCTTCTCTATTGAGTGTTACATGTAACTTAGTGTACTGATACGTCCCATGTGTTTCTAATTCTGGACACTAAAAGCGGGAAACTAGAATAGACTCGTGGCATCGTTACCCATACAACTTCATGGTTGGATGGGATCATTTTAACCGTTCTTCTGGCTTGGTAAATCGAACTGAAATCTAAACTTCAGCATATGAATCTTTTAGACCTATTTTGCAATCAATTATTTGTCCATAGCCTCTTCCAGGGCTGCAGATGCATGGTTACTAGTGCGGTGACAGTGAAGCATCTACCCGGTGCATATTCAATTATACTTGTGTCTGAGAGAAAACAAGGCCCTCGGTAGGATCGGTCATCATGACTTGCTTCTATGTTGAAGCCTCAATCCAAAAGTCTCTTAATAAGAAAAAGTCCGCCAAGAAGCTCAGACCGCCCTCTAGTTTCTCCATTATTTGCACTTCATGGGGGAAACTCCAGTGTGTGCACAGTAGTGTCCATAGAGAGCTTGAAACAAAGCCTTTCATACCTCCCTTGTCATGATCATCAGAACCAAATTTGTCATTTCCACCCTCTGGAGTCCCTTGTATTTCTGAAATATTTGTTTTGGACTCTTTATTTTGAGAGCCCTCTTTGCTCCGCGATAAGTTTTCACGGCCCAGCTTGACAAGCTGTATCACAAAATGGGCCAATAGTCCACGGATACTCCACAGGTATAGATTTTCGATGCCACCCAGCCGCTTTATCCACTTCTGAGGAAATATGTCCTTGGAGCCAAGGTAGGCGATATTCTCCAGAAGCTGATATGTTGTGATAGATGCTAGTTGAGATGCATCTAGTATATTCGTGATGCGGCTATTAGATGGATTTGCAACAAAATCGGCTCCTTCTTTCCAAATGGTCAAAATGCCAAGGAGTCTCAATGTATAACGAGCCTCGGATAGCAGCGATGATAGTGAGAGCAAAGCCGAAGATGAGCAATCTGCTTGTGTATTTAATTGAGAGAGCTTAGAAACTTTCTGGCGCAGTATCAGTCGTTTAAAAGAAAGTAATAGTCGGTGTTGAAGCCTCGCAAACACTCTGGAAGCAATTAGATAATGCAAAGCATGGCAAGCATACTCGATGCCTCCAAGTAGGCAGTCCTGGCCTTCGGATGTTGAAACTAATCTGCTCGTAGTTGCAGTCAATATCAGAATTCATCAAGATAAACTATTTCATGAAGTAGGTTTCTCACGCGTGTGATCTCTTTAGAGCCTTATCAGATGAACGTATAACCTCGAGAAAACGCCTTGATAAAGCATAGGTCTTCGGTGATTTCCCTTCTCCCATTATTGATTTTAGCCCTTGGTCAGGCTGGTCATCTCCGTCAACATTGAGATCTGGAACTGGGTCCACAAGATTTAAGTCTTGTTGTTCCATCGGAACCTTCCGAGCTTTATCTATGACGGAAGATTTCCGCAATTCCTGAGCCGATAAATCGCAGTCCTTGAGGTAAATGGACCTGGTATATTCTGGGGTATCTGGGGAAATGCAAAATCTGGCTTTATGTAGATACGTGGTAGTGTGTTTTGCTGCACCCACACCTCCATTTGTGTAGGCTTCACCTGCCTCTCCGGGAGTGCTGCTTCTCCTGCCCTTTCGGGATGTGATATCATATCGGGCAAGTGCATGCGAGTATTCAAAGCACGAGCTATATCAACCTTGAAATATTCTTGCACCCTTGATGTAGTTTACATTGGGAATCTAATATCCAGCTCTCCAGATGAGAGGTTGTTTGTTTACGGTAAAATCTCAAATCAACTGCTATAGGTATTCACATCTAAATTCATCCCACACTTATCTGCATTTGCCATGTACTCCATGCCGCATACATGATTAGCTCGATCCGTTCCAGTTTGATATGCATGTCGCCATCTTGCCCGGTTTCTGGTTTGCCCCCGCAGAGAATCAAGAAATCGAAGCGACGCTCAGGACGATCGCATGGCCGATTCCGACCTGGGCCTTGCAAGCCCGGAGTCTGCCGATAGCGGCGCTTTCGAGTCATTTGAAGACATCATTTTACTCGTAGCGCCAGGGTATGATCCTGCCTACATATAGATCACGAGTACGGAGTACCTCAAAACTAGCTACGAGTAAACAAAACCAACGGACATGCCAGACCCCGATCGGAATGCAGGCATCGGGAGTCCGATAGCTCTCTAGGCTCCGCAGATTTTTCTTCTCTATCACATGCATCATCATCATCACTACTGATTGATCCATCTCCCAGAGATGTCATTAACTGTTATATACACGAAATGTATCTCAATCACACCCAGGTGGTGGAGAGCTCTCCAGCTTGCCCTCAATTCACTTGGAGAATCAGTTACTAATTTCTTCATAATATCGATCATTTGTTACTTTTTGAGCGGAAACTCAGGTATGTAGATTGAACCTATAAGGCCATTTTAACACCATCTTACTTTACTGATTTAAACAAGTTATGTGGGTAGGAGAAGTGATGCTTCTATAAAGTAACAGTTGAATACCAGTAAGAAGCTATATCCGAAGCCGTCTATTTGAAAAATCATGATATCGCGCAATATCGCCTAGATGTAGTTTTCAAATAATTCATGCCTATTCTACGGCTTTAAGAAGTCTACTTTCTTTATTTAACTAAGGCCCTCCGAGGACGTGGAAGGTGGTATTCCATGATAAAATAGTTGGTAGATGAAATGTCTTTTTATACGGGTGATTTTATCAGGGTGTGGTGTTTGGGTCAACCCCGCGACCGCTATTTGTATTATCTACCAGAATCGATCTTTACTTCGCGTTTCATCAAAGCGCCATCAAGTGGTGTGGCCCTGTAGGTGAACAACATCACTTGATACCTAGGTGTCTTTGCTTCATCCATCACGTTTCGCTTACATGCAACAGACTTTCACCAGCCCAACAGTTGACTCTTTTGCATAATAACTCTTTTGGACGCGTTTTCTTTCAACCTGGCCCATAATGCCCATCCATTCGAGTCCTGGACAGGGAAAACGTTGCTCGATGTGTGGAAGCAGCGATCATTTGATGAGGCTTTGCCCCACGCAACCTTGTGGCTTTTGCCGCAAGACGGACCACATTATTCTCGACTGCCCTCGATGTCCACGCTGTGAAATTTGTCAAGAGAAAGGTCACAAGCCAAAACATTGCCCCAAGACACGATCTCGAGAGCCTGTTCGCATCGCCGGGGGAGTGGCTCGCCCAGGTACAGTTATCTCGCCTGCTCAGACCAATGCACAGAATGCATCACCGGAATCCCAAGTGAGTCTGAATTAGTGTATTAATCTGGATCGATTATTGATGTGCTAATCCCCACTGCATCGTCAATAGACTCGAGAGCCCCAATCGCAACCACGCATCATGTTTCCTGATCTCGAACTCATCTTCCTTTTCCTGATCCAGCACATCATGAACAACGAACTTAGCTCAAGCCCCTCAGATCTGTCAAGTTTGACTGCAGGCTATCAGGATACTATTCGGGCCTTCGAATCGCCTGAAGTATTTGCTGAATTTATGGTAGGGGCGGTCGAGCCCTCAGTCAAAGAGTTAAAAGGTTATCAGATAACCAGAGACATGTACGTTGACCATCCTCCTCACATTTTCGGACATAATTAACTAAACGGAAACAGACTTGACAAAGTACGAAAGACACAAATTCAAACCCAAGTATCCTGGTCGAGAGATAGCGGATACCTTGACTACGTTACAGATATTCGTTCTTTGGATTACTGGCGCTCGTACGTTGGCCAGTCGAGTGACACGGCAACCAGAATTCCTCAGCACTGCCAGCACATTAAATCTGGAAGTACCTCGTCCTTGCATTACTTTGTCATTGCCCGGGGTGAAGGAAATCGCCAGGCCAATTTTATCAAGCTTTGGGAACTGAAAGTGCCGGGGGGTATCGATCCCTCAATTACCGGCATGCTAAGTAACTTCCTTGAAATGGGGCTATGTCGAGCGTTCCAATCTCTTCCTCCGGTGGAGTTGGAGAAGGTTTTTGGCCCTCCAAGCACGGTTCCAGGAGAGTCATATTCATTCGTGGGGCTGAACCTAGTACCACCTCTTTTACAAGGTCGAGGCTTATCTCCATGGGCAAGGCACCGATATTCCCTCAACTTGAAAGATGCAAATGATCCTGATATACGCGCATATCCTGAGCACCGCCTGAAACATGACCAGGGCCTTCAATGCAACCATCGATACCAATCAAGCAGCTGGACACGCCTCACAACCAAGACATGTAAGGCAGCTATTGAATCTACCGCAAAATCATACCCGTTGCTCAGCTCAAAGCTACATGTCTATCTAGAAAGTCTATCAACGACTTGGGGTGGAGAAAGAAGCCATAATGGCTTCAAGTGGCTTTCTTTGAAGCTTGAGACACTTTCCTTACAGGGCTCTTCTTTCACCCCCTGTCTTCCAGTCGGGAGTGGAGATGCTCGATTGGGGATCATAATGAGTGACACCTTTATCCAGTCGAAAGTACCCTTAGTCCTTCAAGAGTGTGGATTTGACAAAACTAATGTCTTGGTTTGGACTGCAAGCTTCCGAAAAATCAACATCGGGCCTGGTTTGACAATTGACCTGAGGAACCGACATGACGATTTCGTCAAAGCCCTCAACTTTAGCCTGATTTCGCAAAGTCAGATTCGGATTGTACTTGTGGCAGACAGAGAAGCGGAGAAGTTCCTAGTCTCCACTCATCCGAACTTCCAGAGGTTTCAATTGGATCTTCAAAATCAGACATTTGAGGGCTGGATCAATACTGAAGAAGGAATACCGCAGTGCTTATACATTTCCTCGGAGGCCCTGTCGGTCGCACTTACCAGTCACGACTGGAGGAAGGTCAAGCGACTAACTGCCCTTTTGCGCTTTTCAACATTCCTTCTTGATCTGAAAAACATCAATCCTTCTGCATGCTCATCAGCGCATGCTGTTGTGCAGATCATTAGACGATATGATATGGAAAGAAGCGGATATGAAAAAATGACTGCTGACAGCATCGATCCTCATTTAGAGGATTGGCTCCACGACAAAGGCTTTACAGATTCTGATATTAGAAGGCTTGAGAAATGCGCTGAATCACTTTTGACGTCTCTCTTGATACTTACTTGTGCGAAGCTAAGGAAGCGGGAAAAATCTCAAAAGCCCCAGTCCTCGTCGGTAGCTGCTTCCTGTGAACGTCGTAAAGATGTTCTGAACAAGCAGCACGTCAAGTCAGTCCAAGCCCTCTTTGAGGAGATTAAAGGTCGAGCAGCGCAACGTGAAAAGGCTTTCATTGATGGAGAGACACAAAATAATCCTGCGGGTCAAGAGGACGATCAATTCCTCGCTATTGTCGATCAGGATTCCCTAGAGAATCACGCAGAGCTTTCTCGGGCTTCTTTGGAAGAATCTGGACTAGAGTTCCACGGCCACAGTGTGACTTTAGATACGTCCGCCCTGTCCACGCCAAATATCAAGATGAGTAGCGGAACGGGAAAGCTAGATCGATGCTCCACACAACGCTCGCGGTCACAATTTCGTCTTTTACAGGGAACTGAGGTACCTGTAACTTGGCACAACGGAATGCAAAGATTCAGGTTCTATGCTGGAAGGCTCGAGATCCATCTCGCTTACACTACGGCTATCCGTGAGCTCTATTCTGATCCTTTGCTGTTAAAAACACTCAGATTCAAAGTTGAGCTAGAAACGGATGCAGATAAGGAACATCCCAAGCACTGGGCCAGTTCATCAATAGCGGGGGATCCAGCCAGAAGATTGGCTATTTACGTGACGATAGCTAATGACCAGACATCCTCTAGCTTTTACTGCCATTCTGAACAGTCAAAGGCGCCACATCGAGCAAATTCGTTTGTTGACTGGTTTGACGGGTTTGAGAAACTAGAGATCGCTCAGAAACCCCGTCGTCACTTTCACTTTCGCGGTAACGAAGAGCACTCTGGGATCCCTATGCTGGGCTATACAGATAACGACGGGAGTATCATGACTAAATCGGAGAAGAGAAAGCGCTCAGGATCATCCGCTCACCTCAGCCTCAAGCGATGAGCGATAATGATGAAAGCAGAAAGGGTGATGGGTCGTTTCTTGTCCATATGCTGTAGTAGACCCCGTTCGGCCCGAGGTTCCCCGGAGACCTCGAGGGTCGTCTATTCCACTCTTCAGTCCATATCTTAGGCTAGCTGCTTGATTATCAACCCTCTGAAACCCCCTTGCCTGCAACAGCCCTGTAGCGTAGTGTGGTGGTGCGGTTGCCACACTACCGCCTTTTTTTTGGTCGAGCGTCCCATACGCACTGTGAATGCACCATAAAACACTCAAGAGCATCATATGAATAAGGATATATCGTGTGAACTGAGGAAACATCCCATTCATAGTTGATGGTAAAAAGGGCAAATGGAAAAATGGAAAAAGAAAAAAAAAATTGAAAAAAATTTAAAAAAAAAAAAAGAAACGTCCAGCACAGGATTCGAACCTGCGTATCCGAAGATATTCGCTTTCATAATAGCAGGCGAACCCATTAACCACTCTGGCAACTGGACGGTGCTTATATTTATTTGTCTGATGTGAAAAGTATATATCGTGTGAACTGAGGAAACATCCCATTCATAGTTGATGGTAAAAAGGGCAAATGGAAAAATGGAAAAATGGAAAAATGGAAAAATGGAAAAATGGAAAAATGGAAAAATGGAAAAAAAAAAATTTGAAAAAAAAAAAATTGAAAAAGAAAAAATTGAAAAAAAAAGAAAAAAAAAAAAAACGTCCAGCACAGGATTCGAACCTGCGTATCCGAAGATATTCGCTTTCATAATAGCAGGCGAACCCATTAACCACTCTGGCAACTGGACGGTGCTTGTATTTGTGAAAATTGTTAGCATCTGTGAATAGGGGCTACAGTATATTGCGGAGTATAGCGGTGCAATTATCAATCATTCGTACCCACCTATTTTTTTTTGAAAAAGAAAGAAAGAAAGAAAGCTGTTATTATGTATTAAACTCTAGTAAAACCTAAATCCCTTAATACTCTTATTATAATAAAACTTATAGTAGTAAGTATAATATTATGGAACTGGTAGAGTAAAATAGGTAGAATACCTAACTTTACTCGTATAGAATTGCGTTTTGCTATTTGGCAGCCATTTTCGGCAGCAGATGAGGCCGAAAATGGCCACCTTTCAGCAAACCCCCTCCGCCACGCTCCCGCCCTTTTTGACCACGCACCACCCTCAGCTCACCGTCCCATTTCGTGTGCGCCCACGCATACCCTGGGGCCCATCAATCGCTCCACCCACCACCACCGCTGTTACTAGGGGGCCGACGAGGGGCGGCGCCAAAAATGGCCTCCTTCCGCGCCATGACAGTTGCACTCAAGCTGGCCAGTCCTTTGCTGCCATGGCTATAAATTCCTTCCTCTTAGCCATCCTCCGTTCAACACTCCGCTGTCATTTCGACTCGATCAATCAACAGTCCAAAGTTTTCCTTCTAATAATCCGTTTTGCTTTCTTCTACCCAGTCCCATCGTGCATCAACACTACTGGAGCATCGTGGCGCTTCGTCTGCCCGTCAGACCATGCTTCGTCGGAGGAGGCCCAGTGTCAGCAATGACGGAATCACAAGCGAATCCTCCCGTGCCTCTCCCATCGATACGGATCATGACCGGACGTTCGAGCCTGGTACCTCTGAGACTGACCTTACCGAGCCAGAGTCTCCCCCTCCAGCAGGTCGACCGATTGCTCGGAAGACGCCAACTTCAACCACCGGAACACCATCGCCAGCAGGCCTGTCGAATGTGGAACGTGCCCACCAGGCCCGATACCAAGTCCCGGATGATGACACGGATGAGGACTTGGCCCAGGTGCCAGAGGATTACGGCCGATCCAACAAGACGAAGAAGTTGAAGCTTCGCTTGAAAGAGCGCTGGGCGTGGTAAGCGACCGGAAAATCTGACAGTGTACAGCGAACCAACAACAGCTGACCAACTGCCTCATCACAGGTTCTGCCAAATGAAAGCGAGGGAGCCGTCGCCGGATCCAAAGTGGGAGGATGCGGAGGTTGCACTATGTGAGGCGTCCCCAAATGAGATGCATCGATTTCTAAATTGGTGCCTGAAGCTGGAGTATAGTCCGGATGGCCGTCGCCAGAAAGGCTACACAAAGGCCAGCTCTCTTGAAGCGGACTGGAAGTACTTCCGAATTTACTATACACGGGTGACCAAACACGAGATGAGCAAACAGATGGGCGAGGCAGTTCGCACGGTATGCTATTGACGGTTAACCCCCTGCCGAATCGTCTCCGGGAGGTTGACGCTAACAAAGAAGGACAGGGCATGAGATATTTGGTGGATAAGCGCGGCCTTGACACTCAACCACGGGCAAATGTCCCGGTCTATATCGAGGATATGATTCCGTTTAATGAGACAATCCTTCAAACTCGGGAAAAGCGATATCATTTGGGGTTCCAACGGATTATACTATGCCTGTACAACACTATTGGGCTATTTACCATCAACCGAAAACAGGCAATGCTTGACCTTCAGTTCAAGCATCTACAAATATCGCTCCAGCAGGATCCACACGGAGGACCCCCGAGACCGATGATAGAACTCGAGCCCCAGTTTGTGAAAAGCGTCCTGGGCATGTCGAAACTGTAGGTGGTACCCGATTCCATTCATCTGTTCATCCTGCGACCTAGTGACCAGGATCAGACAGAGCGGCTAACATTGACCAGCAACACATTCGCTCTACCTGAAATCGTCTACGGCGTGTCACTTGTCTTCAGCCCGCATGTCCTGCTCTTTAGTGTATTATTTTACGTTCACGCCTTTGAAGCACCTCATTTAACCTCCATGGAAGACCTTCGGAGACTGCTTGTCGAGGGTGGCCGACAAGAAATGCCACTCCCCCTGAAAAAAGAGATGAATAACTACTATGTCTTCCCGAAGGTCGATGTGATCTGTGGCCAGCCTCGTATCTTGTGGGAGACGCCCATGCATGGCAGCACACTGGACGCACAGCTCAGGACATCCAGTGAGATCCACGGTTTCCTCAATCATTTCTTTTCTCACCAATTCCGATACGGGGGAGGTGATTTACTTGATAGGAGTGGTGAGTGGACTCAACTTCCCCAAGGTTCTGATGTTCTCCAGATGGGCCGGCTCACTATCTCTAGGTTTTGTCAGTGAAGCACAGCGGAATGTGATCATGGCCCACGCCACGAGCAGAACTTTCATTAAACATTATCGTCCCCGTCGGCATACTGGCTTACAGGAGATCATGTGCGGCCTCAACCCTGACGAAGAGTTCTCGAAGGCTGTGACCCGGATGAGCCGTTGGATTGATCGGCGGCGACCACGATACCTGAGCGACGCTGATCGAGAACTGGTAGAAAAAGACCCAGAGCTGCGATCGGCCATGCGCTGGCAATTCGATTTGATCAGCCAAAGCGGCGACCGCTCTCATGAGCCAGCACCGCCCGCGATGCTGCAAGACCAAAAACGTCACGTCCACAATCTGCGCCGGCGTCTACAAGAAAAACGGCGGAAAGAACTGCGCCGCGATTTCAGTCGAAAGCAGGCTGTGATTGACATCGAAAGACAGCTGACCGGCGGGGCTGTCAGTGATGAGCCTGCGCGCGAGGTGTTGCGGAAGGAGTTTGCAATGCCACCGGAGCAGATCCTTCTCGTGGAGATGTTTTTTACTTGGCCCACAACCGATTCCTTAGAAGACGAGTGGACGCGTCGCAACAGAGCTGTTGCTGCTGCTATACAATATTGCGGCTTTCAGGAGGGTGGGCCCCTTCGCGGACGACGGAAGCGCCCTGCGCCGTCCGAAAGTGAGGACGTTGCTCCGTCCCCCCCTGCCCGGAAACTCAAGACTGACAAGTCGCCGATTACGACAAGAGAGAAGAGATATACCCCTGATGGAAGACTGATTCCGAATGTGGAGGACACTTGCGCATGCTTTCAATGCCCCAAGGCATATGGCGACTATAATGGAGTGAGGCGGCATTTTCGGGATTCACATTTGGAGGACCGGCGATGTAGTTACTGCGATCTGTCCGTCCTACATGAGATGCACTTGCGGAGGCATGCTAATGAATTCCATGGCCTTCGAACATGAACTTTAGATTCTACTACCTTACCAACTCTTAGTCTTTTCTTCGCGATTATTTGTACTCTTTGGAATACGTTTCATCAAAGTATGCTTGAATTTTGAGCAGAATGAAGCGAGGTATCTATCCAATTGTGTGATACCCATTTAAAAAAGTTCCATTAAGCTAGATCCTTAAAAGGATCGATTCAAGTCTACCAGGGGTGGTGAAATGCTGATATGTTGTTCAAAGCCCTTATTCTAAAGCTTCCGTCTCGTCGAGTCGGCCCTTTTGACTGAATGAGTCTGTATCATCTATGGAAGGAACATCTTTGTATTAGGCTGAATTAGGAATGTCTGCCCATCATCCTGATAATCCCTCAAAGAGAGGAAACAGAGGACATGTTCGATGGTCTCTGGAGTTTTATCTTTCGGACCTATGGAGTCGCTGCGTCAGCTTTATCTTGGCGGTGCCTTCACCTCCTCAGCCCATTACGAGCATATAGCGGATTTGTCCAGCGCCATGAAGAAGGTAGATTTTCGCCAAGTCAACCGTCCCCACAAAGACAGGCACGGCAGATGCTTGAGCTTTGCGGGAAACTTCCTTCCACAGTCCCAAAGTGGTGCCTTCACCGATGACCATGTCCATATCTTGTGCACGTTAATTTGAAAGGCGCACCGTAGGAGCCACAACGACCGAAGGGAATGCAGCGATCGACGTTCTCGTCCAATTGGCTTTCCAAGTTTGCGAAGTCGGGACCACATTATTCCGATGGTGGAGACTCTCTTTGAGCGCGTCGTTTGTCAGAGCCTCCTTCGACCCAAGCCACTTTGGTGGACTCCTTAGGTTAATGCTGCTCCATGTTCTTGATTTTGCGATGAAACAATGACCATTAGTCAATGTAATGCGTGACTACAACAATGGTGTTAAGCCGTTAGATCGAAAGAGCCAAGCCGAGCGCCAAGTAAAAACTCGAGTGAAACTCGAGTGGGTCTCGGTGGGAGTTCTTTGTTTGCTGTTTGCTATCGGCATGGTACTTTGTACAGCAAACAAAGGAAGAAAAAGCAAACAAAGGAAGAAAAGAAGAAATATTTATGCTGACCAGTTCCCCTCCTTAATCACACACCATCACTCATTTTGTCAAACTTTGACTCTTAACCAAAAGCAAGCCTTGCCGAAGTCTTCACGAAAAGTGTGCAGTCTTGGCCCACTGTCCCATCCGAAATGCCGACAGCAAAGTTTTATCGCACGCTCCTGCCTGCGGAAGATGAGAATGGAGGCCATTCACTTATTGCAGAGCCCGCCAAAGAAGTGCGGCGCAATGTCTCTGCTGCTTGTACTGAGTGCCAGAAGAAGAAAACCAAGGTCAAGACACCGACTTTCCCTGTATTCTATGCTAGGGCTATCATCATTGACATATTCCAGTGCTCTGGAACGACACCATGTACAGTTTGTGCAGCCAAGACTCGCCTGTGTATATATAATCAAGCCGGTGATCGCCGAAGTAAAGCATATACCGACTGGTTGTTGAATTCTCATGCTGCTTTGCGTCGACTACTTGCCACGCTCCGCTCAGCAAGTCCCGATGAGATATCGGGCCTGATTTGGGAACTTCAAAGTTTGCCGAATGATCAAGAAGCAACCAATTACCTTATCCACATGCTAAATTAGCACACGAGGTCTCTCGCGCACCATTTTCACTCGTCTTAATGAAATGAGTAAACGCGCGCCACACATTGAATGCCCTTTTCTTGACTGTCAATGCTCGCATCTGGCTCTTTTACGTGAAGTTGGAATTGATGGCCATGCCTACATTGGATGAAAGAATGAATGGATGGATGATTTGATGTACAGGATGGCAGACATACAGAGTGTTAAATTCCATTCAAAAACGCTCTAAATCTCCGTTGAAGTCTATTTCATGGTATGAAGCTGGCGAAATTGAAATGTTGACCGGAAATCCATGGAGACTCCTTGATCTTTATAGCATCATTGCATTATCATAATTTTCGTAACTCTTGTCTAATTAAAGCAATGCACAAGAACGACAAAGTCTTTGTTTGGAAACGCTGTGCCCCATTCGGAAACAGCCATCCAATTTGTTTTTCACTCGGTCTCTTTCTTTTTTTCAATCCAACTGAAGAGAAGAAGACGCGCAAAAAATCACATATAGAACTGTACTGAACTGGAGCTTAATATCGCTAGCGATACAAGACCTTCCATTCCTATCCGACCATCTTCATCTTGTGTGCAACTACTCCTCTTCGTAACCTATGCGTTTTCTTCCACCCCGGTAAGGGTGATAATTGGCCAGAGCTTTGGCTTTCTCCTTCCTTTGTTTATCATCATCCATTCCATCTTCTGGAACACTCGCCGATCTCCATGACCTTTGCGTAAGATTGGATCTGGGCCGCCGTTCCGTACATGACACCATACGTGACAAGACAAAGACACATGCCTACATTAACCGTTTGAAGAATAGCTTGTTTCATCATAGGGTTTATGAGACAAATAATTGGTATTTAGCATAGAAGCCAATTTCGAGTTTTCCTGTAAGCGGAGCGGATAACGATTGGATTGAAGGCGTTTGGCATGATTTGTTCGGAGAACAACCCCTCGCGAAGAAACCCGCGCGTAGCATGAACAAATCATCTCATTTCAAAGGACTTGATCTTACCCGTCGTCGCTTCCGGGGGATCCCGCTGCCCGACTCGAGGACATTCGCAAACTGACCCCAGTATTTATGGAACAACATTTCTCAATATTTGTCCCAATATTTACCATGTGTGGTGTATTGACTCTAGGGATGGCACACAGCGGGTCACTATATTAAACGGACTAGACGATGAGATCATCTTTATTGGATAGTTTCCTCCATCATGGCCTTTTGTCACTAGTCTACTTCACAGCTCAGTTGTCGAGGCCAAGCTTCTTACGTACACGACCAACAGCATGGATATTCATGTCGGAGTCAATCCAGACAGCGCCGAGAATCGCTTCTACTGCTGACGCACGCATATATTCGGTGATTCCTCCTTTCTGGGCTGGATGCTTTTCAAGATATTGATCGAGATCACAACTTTGCCCTTTGGCACTCAAGTTCGAGTTGCAGGCATACTCTTGCAAAGTCTCGTTGCCTTTGCCTGTAGAATCCGTCAGTAAGAAAGCAGATTGTCGTAAGTAGGATGAAGAAAGGACATACCAACGGTTTCTTTTCGCTGATAAGATTCGTCGAGGATTGATAGAGCCAATGCGGAGTCGCCAACAAGCGCCAGTCGTTTGTTGCCTTTCAAAGGTGCTGTACCTGCTGGATGCAAGGCCTCGCACAAGATACGAGGTGATTTGAAATGGTATTCAATCTTTCTCTGTAGTTCGTCCATATCTCTCTGACGCATTCAAATTGAAGAGATATGTCTGGGGAGATGAAGCCACCTGACAGCTTTTATATTTAGCCTGGTAATCGTTTATGATGTACTTTGGTTTCCACGCAAAGTCGCAGTGAGTAACTGAGTATTCAAAAGAATGACGTAGTCACCAATAACTCTCGCTCTCACTGGAAGTGCATTTTAAAAGCTCTACGTCAAGACTTTCAAGCCCCACTGCCAAGCTTGTAAAAACTTAAAAAGGAATTGCCTGATATTAACGTGCGTTCCTTTAGAAGGCGGCACAAAATGCGCCGTTTGCGTTTGTTCATATATGACACCTCGTTCGTGATGCTGGCCTAGATCCCCTTTGATATCCAAAGACGAAGGAGGGATATTCAAATTGTACGCGCGAAAAGGGCCGCTGCTGTCGACTGTAGTTGTGTTTGAATCTCAGGTCTTGAGCGGACTGTCAATGATCATTCAGAACGTAATGTGACTAGAATCGTGGGAACGGCAGCTTGCTTGGGGTTACATCTAGGCCCGGGAGCTCAACTTCCGGGCAATTGTCATTGATCAACCATTGCATTGATTGCATAGCTCTGAGATCATTCAAGACTTGAGGGCAAAATTCTCTCGCACTCATCGTGGGTGAAAGTATTGGTGATGATGGGAAAAGAGGCTCATCTACAGCTCATGTGATGGAGATTCCCTTGAAATGCCGCGACAACCGCATGAGCAATTTCCGAAAAGACAGCTTCTGACCTTACCCAAGCTTATTAGAAAAAGTTTGCGTTCAAGTTGCATATCTAGCTTTCCTGGTTAAGCTAATTATGAGCATCTTGCGTTCACGCGAGACACATTTAATTGCAAAAGGATATGAAAGCGGAAGAGAGACGAGCTGTTCGGGGTCTTTGGAATTCAAACAGGTCGCGCTGAGGCCGGGTTAAGTATCCGAACAACATTAGCCCAGTCACTCATTGCGGCGGAGCATCTAGAAGAATTTATTTCACATCTTAGATGATACAGGGAATTTTCCTTGACACGTCGTTCAGAAGACACTGTCTGCAAGCGATGAGGCCAGAAAGTCCGTAGGAGCGGGCCTAGTTTGCATTCCTTTCGCCCTGTTGAGGCTGCATCATTCTGGGAAATTTTTTCCCGCATTTTCTCGAAACAGCATCACGGAAATTACCGATTCTGTCTGCTTTGGTTTGCGATATATTTTCAATACCTGCAGGTGGTGCAGGGATCGAACGTCTTTTCAATGGTGCCCGGATATTTGTTACTATCGACGAGGGCAGCTTAATGCAGAGGCTACAAAACGGTAAATGTTTGAATATGTGCAGCGAATATCGTGACCGAAAAGAAAATATAATTTTACAAAGGAGCTTGTCTCAGCAGGAGAGGCCCCAATTATTCATCAGGAGAGAGGATTGATCTTTGCGCTTCCAACAGCGGATAAATCAGTGACAACAAGGAAGTGGAGAACGGGGAGGAAGACGAACCTCCAAAACAAGTCTTAGAGATAGTAGTAACACCTTGATCTCATCACAAAGTTGAAGCAGGAAGGCATCTCACTAACTACTTCAAGTAGTAAGTCGGCCGGAACTAAATTCTAGCATGAAGTATCTCGAGAAGCCCCGCCTTATTAAGAACCAGGGTGCCTTCTTTTTACTACCTTGTGGTTGTCTGGGGCCTCGAACTGGGGCCTGAAGCGATCAATGCAAACCGTCCCACGCGAGTAAGTGTGCTCAATCTATGTGCAGAGAGCCATAAGAGGCCGAATTTGAACATGCTACGGCGGCCGCTCGATTACTCTGTTCAAATGATGTCGCATTTGAGTTTTGTCGATGCGAGGCAGGTCCATTAGAGGTCAAAATCGTCTCTCATCATGAGGCTGCCAGCCATAGCGTTCTGCCAAAACATGTATTTGGCTCTCGTTTGGCAGAGAGAAAAGCACGCACCCTGATAAAATACCTAGTTAGTTTCAAGAGTGTCTCGCAGCAAGAACGAAAGCTTTGTTACCGTGTTCATTGATTCGGTCATTTAGCCACGAATGTACTCGCCTACGTAGTTCTTCTTTCGATACAGATTGAATAGTCGGCTCGCGAATTTCCCTACGCAAAATGTGCATTCCCAGTGATCACATTGTGATACTGATCCCCTGTCCCTTTGTGGAGGTTAAGGACCGATTCCCCAGTAGCCCCAATATTGTCGCCACCCCCGCTATGGTGCTGCTGGAGGGCATCCGCAGTTTCTTCCTGGAGAGATGAAGGCATATTTTTCATTTCTTTCATCGCCTCTTTGATCTCCTTCATGTCAGCATCGGTAGTAGTTCCCGTCAGCTTCTCGCATGCGAGCACATCTATGTCCTTCAGTATATCCTCCATTAATCTTTCCACCCTACCCTTTTTCCTAATGTGGCTACCGCGGCTTTCTTATATCGATGGCACCACTTGTCATCATCCTTCCGAACAACTTTCTTGAATATTTTCTCAAGTTTCTCAGCCTTCGTTTTTCATGATTCTAGAATGGGCTCCAATTCATCCTGTGCAGTCTCGTCGAGCGACTGTGCCATCTCTCTAGCGCTACGGAGGATTTTGATCACTCGTGGCAGTCGTGCAGCCTTACCTATGGTCTTCTTTAGTAAGGAGCTTATTGTTGAGCATGGAAAAGTCCAAGAAAGAAATTTTTGGCCCTCTTTTCATACATATGATGCAAAAGTACCCTATAAGACTATTATATCTTTTATTTCTTCGGCCATACTTAAGGATGCGTATCCTCCCGGAATGCACTGTTTGTATTCCCCTCCCAAGGCTCAGTATTTAAACTTACATGTTCTAGTATTCGATCCCAAAATTATATTTGATGTTTTTTTATAAAAGGCACTGCATTGAATCATTCAGAAAATTTTATGGCGAAAAATATTCGCATTTTTTGACAGATGAAGTGTGTCGCCAATGTGAGAACCTATTTGAGGCGGTGGAAGGGAGCTACACAAATACAATGCAACTGCATCAGAAGAATGCTCTCAAGAACAAGAATTTTCTCAAGTTCATATTTAGCAATACAGTGTGTCTCTGGTGTCTTCGGAGACATCCGGAACAACATCATAGCTGCGGTCACGCAATCTGCGAGCCATGTCTTATGGAATATGGTGTACTTGTCCCGAAAACCGAATTTTGCTTTGAAAATGCCTGTTTGTTCGATGATGGGGGGAGGGTGGTGGCGCATATAAAGCCCCCTACCGCTGGAGTTAGAATGCTAGGCATTGATGGCGGGGGCGCTCGTGGAGTTACACCTCTTGAATTCCTCGGGGAACTTCAGAAGCTTCTCGGCAAGTGCCAGATTCACGAAATGATAGACCTTGCGCTTGGTACAAGCTCAGGTAAGCTCAAGGGTAGGAAAACTGGGATCATCACTGACGTTTTAGGGGGGCTGACCGTATTGGCTAAGTTTCATCAACAGTGGCCTGTTACCAAGTGTGCAAATGTGTTTGAAACGATGGCCCGCCTATGTTTCGCAAACTCGACGTCCGTAATTGGTCGACTTAAATCAATATTCCACTATGTCACAACTGATGCCATATACGATGAACGACTTCTCGAGAAAGCTCTCCAAGAGACTTTGAAGGATGGTCCGCTTTTCGGGTATGCCCCGGGAACAACTCCAGGAACTAAGGTCGCAGTCACGGCAACATCTAATGAGAACACCCGATCCATTCTTGCCAACTATAATGGCATTCATCGGCCTAGTCAAGGATACAAGTCAATTCGCCCGTCAAACATTGAAGAAGAGAGCCTTCTATGGCAAGCGTAAGTTGCTGCTTTAAACAAAGGTATTCTCCCAAGCTAAAGTATGCAGGGCCCGCGCAACCACAGCAGCTCCAATGTAAGTCCAGAGCTGAATGCATTTCACGTCAATTGACGCACTCTGATTCTGAATAGATTCTTTCGCCCTGTGAATGTTGGAGGCGAGGACTTCTGGGATGGTGGTCTGGGATTTCCTAATCCTATTGAGCTCACAACTTGGGAAGCGAATCGTATTTGGCCGGGATGCACCCATGACGTCACAATTTCACTTGGAACAGGAAAATCGACGAAGACAAAAAAGTCCTGTAAACGCGGCCATTCAATTCAAAGATTGTGGTCGTCCTTTATGGACTTTCTAGATGGCCAAACACGACTATATGACATGACCAATGGACTAAGTCAACAGCGCCAAAAAAACTTTTTCCGTCTAGATACTGAGTTACCTTTTCCAATTCGCTTGGATGACGTCGAGACCTTGAATTTGCAAAAGAACGGGGTGAAGCATGTTCCTAGTACTCAACTCATCGACGCCGCGACTGCTATGCTCGTGTCGAATTTTTATTTTCAACTTCAAAAGCCTTTGCTGTACTGCAATGGGATGTATAAATGTGAAGGCTTGATTCGCTGCAGAGGCGATGCATCTCAGATAATCTCCAGCCTCAGCAACCTTCACTCGGATCAAATAAAGTTTTTGAAAAGCTCAGAATGCCTGGCTGAGTGTATTCCGGACCAGGATATTTGCGATTATTGTTGCCGATATAGGAGACCAGTTTCGTTCTACGTCCGCCATCCATCCGATCTGGTGACTATTTCCCTACATATAGGCAGTATACTGCAGAGAAATATTAGTGGATTTCCGCAGACAATGAGTTGGTTTGAGCATCAGCAAGGCTTCCAATCCCCCTTTGGCCCTACCGAGCATGATAAGTTTGGGCCAAGAAAGTGTCCCATGTGCTCAACCTCAAGCAAGCGCAAATGGACAGGTGAGTTAGGGGGTCGTCCACATAAGGGAAAAAGAAAATGAGTCACTTGATCTGGGGTTTACAATAACGAGGGACAAAGAATGGAGACAAGGCTTGGCTTAGCACTGGAATAAAATTCCCCATTACTATCAAGCTCTCCATCAAGTGATAGTCTCTACTGAGTATGCGGATACTCAACTGAGAATTGTATGGGGATGTTTGAGTTACCCTATGACTTAGAACAATCTCGTAAATTTTGCAGCAGTATTCGGCCAACCGTCCTTTCGAAGAAGGTCACATAGGCAACCTGGTAAAGCAAATTTGCATTATCCCATGGGTAGCTTTTACAGACACGCGTAGGGATCATTGATTTGAAAGAAAGATAAGGAAATGACAGAGAGCCGACCTCCATTTTGGTACAGTCAGACCTGGTATTGACACTACCATGATCATTCAAATGAATCAGATCATTTCTGCCCGAGGTAGGAGTAATGTGGCAGATCCCTGTCGTCGCGAATGCGCAGATCCCTGTCGTCGCGAATGCGCAGATCCCTGTCGTCGCGAATGCGCAGATCCCTGTCGTCGTGAATGCGCAGATCCCTGTCGTCGCGAATGCACATCCAAAGTTTTATCGCGTCTTCATTGATCATGATGACCGAGCAAAAGAAGTAATCCTGTCGCACGTGAAAATGCTCCTACTAGATTAGGTAAAGCCAAATTTGGAAAAACGTGAGAATCCTGTCCGCGCGGGCAAGACTCGACGGAAGGAAGACAACGCTGAGACAGTATTCTCACTAACGGACCGGCGTTTAGCTAAAGCGCAGTCGCTACTCTGAGTTCACTGAGTTCAGGATGAGCGCTGTTTTACGATAGGGCGACCGCGGGCAAGCAGGGTGGGCAAAGGAATAGGTCTTTGTGAGATGTTGACCCAACTTTCACTGGCTAACTACTCATCCAATGTCAGTTATTGAGCCTCACCAATGAGGGCCTTATGTCTGCGATGTCGGCTGGGTAGTTTCACCGAACTCCGATGTCCTTGACATTCGACTCCTGACTAAGGCTTGTTCACGTGGGCGTCATCCGTTATCGAGGTCCTCTTGCAAGATAAACGAACATCTCCGCTGAGCTGACCTTTTTCTGTTGTCCCATGGCAGCTAACGTTACTCCACCAGGGAGTATTATTGAACCTTCTCTCACACCACCACCTACAGCAGAGAAGTCATTATCCAGAAGCGTTCAAAGCGTAATCAACTATCTGCGGCTTCATCGTACAGGCTACTGGTCAAGAGCATGGTGGGAGTGTCAACTCAGACCGAGCGACTACACCCAGGTCTTACGAGTACTAGATGCTGACGAACCCCTTCGCAACTACGTGGAAGATAAAGTACGGTGAGTACCCTCAGGCCTCCTGTCATAGGTGAATGTGCTCAAATGGTTTACCCCTTAGGTACGACTACGATCCCTGTCGCGACCGTCTAACGATCCGAATGCCAAGTCCCCTCCATGATACGTTCTGTGCCAGAATAGTCGACGAAGTATCAAGACAAATCAGAGAGTACCGACAAAATAGCCTCGTGGCTGATTTCGCTAAGGAGGTCGAGCATTTTGCTACATCCCGAATCTTGATTCCCGAAGACGCACAGGATGGGAGCCAAATATATTCTAGACGCGAACCGGATGCGTCATTTGGACATCGCCAGGCTCATTTCCCGGGTGTCATCATGGAAGTATGCTACTCGCAGAAAAGTCGATGTGTTTCCCACCTAGCGGACGAATATATTTTAAACACTGATGGAAGCGTGAACGTGGTTGTTGCTTTCGATGTTCATTATAGGGGATCAAGAAAGGCTACAGTCAGTGTATGGCGACCGGAATATATAATAACAGACGGCGTGGAAGAGTTTCGGACGGCTGCTGTGATAGATGCACAGGTACAATCTATTTGAGGCTGCATACGTATTTGTCAAGCGCTAATATTACTATGCAGCCCTTTCGGACAGACACTGGAGACCCTGCGGAGGGAACGGCTTTCCGCCTATCTCTCAGGGACTTCGCGACGGAAGAGCTCTCACGAGGCCAGACGGGGCTCGATTGTGAAATTCTCGTTACGTCAAAGCAGCTTTGTGAATTTCTTTCAGGTGTCGAAGCAAGGCAACAGGTGCAAACGCAACGTCAAGGCTCAATCAATCATATTCGACCCGGCGCTTTAAAGCGTCGTCGTCCTCAAACTCCCCCTGATCAGCCAAGTTCGGACGAGTCATCAATTGAAAGGAATAGGCAATGTAAACGTGGGCGCCGAAGTAGTGACTATCGTCCTGACTCTTCGTCTGGGGACTAGAGGAACGAGTTACCTTGAACTGGTCACAGTCTATGGCTTTTTTTCCTTTAACTTTCTTCGGAATGGCCCCCAGTGTGCCCAGCTTCAAAGGTCTTCTGGATCCCGTCAATCTCCTTAACGGCACCTCTGATCATAGAAAACCGGATGCAGCAAATTCTGCGAAGAGTCGTAAGAGACGCCCTCCTGAAGTCGTGCCATGGTCTCCCCCACACACATTGAATCCAAGCGGCTCTTAACGAGGATAAGATGGCCCGAGTCGAAAGTAACCATGCAGTTTGCTTACTTATGAATGCATGCTGGAGCTTCTCTAACGCCGATTCATACTGAACATGTGAGAACAACACGCGGTATTCCATAGCAGCGAAGGATTTTATAGTCCAAAGGAAATAATTTATGGACGATTCGTGCAAAGAGGGCGTCTACAAATGGCTTTGGAATGCATTTTGATTCTTTCAGAACCGTCATTCAGAGTACCACTCTCTAGTTCCTTGGCTAGACTCTTTCAAGTATCTCTTTCACCGTACTGTTTCCCTCCACGGCAGACCTATCAGTAATCTGTATGCGATGCCTTGCCCGTTTCCACGCCCCCTCGACATTCACCTGTGCTTTCTTTAAAGCATCTAGTCTGTCTCCAAGTAGGTAATCCTGCGTGTTACGCACTGTTGATTAGTCACGGTAAGTGGTCCTCGAAGGTAATCTTTCTCTTGCCCATTGAGAGCGTCGATCAGATCAGGGTCTTCTGGATCTCCGCTTCGTCGTTAGGTTGAATCTTGTCAAGCAAGCAGCAATGAACCAAGTCGTGCTCCAATCTAATGGAAACAACCATGATGATGAAAATATTAAATGCGGGGAAGTAAATTGGAAGCGGCCATGACACTGATGAGCCATAACGTAATGTGGTCTGCAGTAGTTACCAATTTGCATATAGGGTGGATATACTGGCGATGAGGTCAATCGGTGCCTTGATCACTAAACGTCGCCCTGATCCAATGATTTCACATGACAATCATGCCTGCTTGACTTTGTTGACTGTGATCTTTTCCTGGAACTTTGTATGCATCCCGAAGGGCTTATCGTGATTTCCTAAGAGTGTATCCCACCGTGCCTGGCTCCGCTCTGCGATCTTTGGTTTTCGTTAGATTACAACGGAGTAATCAGACAAGATATCTCATGGAGCGTAACCTCCAGCATGCCTCGAGATTTCATGCGTTCATTCTGAGTTCGTTCGCCCAGGAAGGTATACCTAATTCACGTTAAGAAATAAGAGGAATTTCGTTTGCAAAGTGGTACCTCCGGTGGGTCGCGGACTCCACTCCCACTATAGGGTCATCGTGGGGATTGACTTCTCGATATGTCCCGTTGTGGGTTCGGGGGACAACCCTTAGGCAGCCGCTCCGCCCACTAAGAATATATGTTCCTGAGGCATGAAGTGCACGTGATATCAAAGGGGCTTACATAGTTTCACCTTTCTCAACCTGAGCATTACCTTTCAGCTCCGAACTTACACCACCATGATGAGATTTTCGCAGATGCGATTATGGTCAATTATTCGCCCTATCCTCGATCTGTGCGAGCCAATCTTCTATATACCTCGATATATGCTCTCTCCGCTATATTCTATTTTCCAAACATTCCTGGCCAAGCCAGCTCCATCCAGAGATTCCGACTCCACTGTTTGTCTCAAACCTAACCATTAGCCAAATTTTCGTACTAACGGGAAAGATGCTTAAGTCACCGAATCATACCGAAGAGCAATTCGCAACAGCCCATTATTCTCCAGTCATTAAACGATCGAGCAACCAAAAGTCCTCATCCGCCGCCCTCTCGAAGAATCAAACAAGCCCAATCCGAGAATCTCTCTACCAAAGATCCCCTTTGCTGTTGAACTTAGGATCCCGATTCGAATGCTACCGATCGGCCACAAGAGGTGCCGAGGTGGCTTCTTGGCAAGATGGTGAATCATGGTACAATATTCGTTCTACTCAGCCCGATCAGCCGCGTGATGGGTTTACCTTGCACCCAGATGAGTGGTTGCTCATACATCAAGGCGGCACTCTGTCAGCAGTTTGGACTATCGGGAGAAATGCATTTTGCAAGGTCAAGGATTGGGCACCAGGTATGGTACTTGAAAGCGATGCCATCAACTTTGTTCACCAAAAGTTTCCCCAAATACCTGTTCCTAAAGTCATCTATTCCTGGATTGATAAAGATAAGTCTTTCGTCATTCTTGAAAAAGTTACGGGAATAACCCTCAGAGACGCGTGGGGTGTGATGTCCATCTTCGAGCAAAATAACGTGCTCAATGAGGTTGTGAACGTGTGCAACTTAATGATTTCAGACACCTCAACTCGGCTTCAGAATGTGCATGGCGGCCCCGTTTTGGAACCTTATCTTGCCCATTCTGGGAATCAACTCCTTGAACCCTTGACTCTGTGCGAAAGTAAGAATTATTTCTTTGGCGCAGGCTTGCAGAACCCAGAGATCAGTGGGTATTTTCATCTTTACCATGCAGATCTGGGTCCAGGAAACATTATTGTTCGAGACAATCATTTGGCCGCTATCATTGACTGGGAGTCACTTGGGTATTATCCTCTTTTTTGGATCGCGACAAAGCCCTCTGTTTCACCAGGTCTTGACTTCGACCCTCCAATTCCGGGAGTCGCCATGATAGAGTGGAGAAAGAGATTGAGGATTGCGTTGGAAGAAAATGGCTTGCCACGTTATACAGAGTGGTTTATGGATTGGATGAAAACAAAATGCCGATAGACTAAGACGCCGCAGCCATATACTAGGTTCTGGTTACTGAGGTCGATATCTCGAATGGAGGACCGAAATTTCTCTTTCTACGGGGACATTGTCGCATGTTACCAAGCTACAAGAATGGAAGGTCGCATTCAATGTCCAAATTCGTCAAGATAGGAAAGCTAGGGATAGGAAACAACAGATGATAGTTGGGCGAGCTCTTGAAACTGCTTATATCCCTAATAAAGTCAGCGCCCTTGTTAGAGTCTTTTGAGTCAGCCTCGACGCTGAGTAACACCATGTTTTTAATATCCTGCTCAATCGCCTACAACTGAATCACACGATACCTAGCGCTTCAATACGGTCGAAAAGTATGGAACTTCATTTGTTGAGAAGAGAGAAATGGCTTCCAGACTGCCTGTTGAGAGACACTCTGGCTATATCACAGCGTATTGCAACGAAGATAACTCAAGTCACTCATAAGTCTCTCATCCACTAGCCCATATTCGATAGCCCGCCCAATATATTTCTGTAGACAGTGTCTTCATGCAGCTTGAGGCAGCTCGGCACCACATTTCTCGCATTTGAAAGCCCTTGATATATTTCCAAAACCACATTTGGGGCAGTTCATGTTGCTTCTGGGGTGATGTTAAACTGCGATCATGTCATCTCTGAGACTTGAACTTACTTCCGGATACTGTGGCTTAGAAATTGAAGATAGTGAGATGTGGAGGATTGATTTTGGGGGCTGATAAAAATTCAATAATTATAATTGTGAGCCACATAATGACTATTTATGTTCTATATCCCAAAGGTATGCCATGCTTTGGAGACACTTACAGATGATACGATTGAAGCCCGCGGTCATCCACATTCCGGATGCCATATGCAATGTCTGTGCCTAGGCCGTTGCCCCCATTTGGACAGCAAATCAAATCAATGTAAGCTACTGCAACAGTCTCGCTAACAGTTTGACCTAGACGAGTCTATTGACAGCGAGCCAATCATTCTATAGCTCTATGTGACTAGTGAAAAAGGGGAGATGCACTGTGCGTAGCCGTATGAGGACGGCCTGAGTCCAGGGGCCAAAGGAACCAACCAAACCGTCTGGTAAACGGAACAACTAATAAACCGGAGCGGAATCCCTACTACACTAGCTAGTGGTAGCAAGCTCTCAAATCAAACCCAGTGTCTCCACCTTTCAGCTGGTGCACGGAGCTCTGATCAGCATGAGCTTTGACTCCTGGCGAGCCGATGTGATATGCACGTGGAATCACAATATAGGTAGGGGCCAGATATCGGGCATCCGAGATTGGACAAATTGGTGCGGGGTCAATGCTTATATGAAGATGTGGTCAATATTCGGTGGGATAGCGCGTGTGTGCGGAAAAATAGCAAGGCCAGTAATCATGCCTTATTGGCGATTGAGCCCCGCTTTAGAATCTCAAGGACTCTAAAGCGGATACCTCTTTTGAAAACCTTCTCCAGAGTGCGGGCTCAAGCTGTACTAAAACTTAACGTTTGTCAGTGCCCTCTTCTTCCTCCAAGATGGATTTCCCAACAGCATTGAAAACACTCCGTTGCGCTCCCGATGAGACTCTCAATGCTTATGCCATTGATATTATCTCAACGCTCAGGGAAGTCGAGAAGCGGTTACATGGTCACCCTCGAGCACCAACTCTAAGTGGTGAAAATGGTGCACTACTCTCAAGATCACCAGACATATTACCACTCGAGTCCTTCACACTTAACTACCCGACCGAAATATCCAGTCAAAGCCCAGGGTCTGAAGACTGCGCTACCAATCCTGTGCAGCCTGGAGGATCTCAACTTTATGAATCACAAGAGACGCTCAGCAACCAGCCTTTTAGTTTGGATCATATTGGGTATCCAGCACAGGTCTTCGATGAGATCTTTGGCCGGTCACCATCCGGATTTACCAACCTTCAACCAGAGATAGGATTTGGGACTGATCTGATTTACTCAAATGGAATGGGAATTCAGTCCCCCTTTTTTAATGATGTGGTTGGCCAGCAGGTCAGCATGATGTGCAACTTCATTGAGCCAAGAAATGGTTGTTCGTCCTCGTCAACACCACTGCGACCGCCCGTATCTCCCTCCACACCAGCATCTCCCTCCACACCAGCATCTCCCTCCACACCAGCATCTTCCTCCACCCCACCATCTCCCACCACACAAACATCTCCTTCCACGCCAATTACTTCATCGGTACAAACATCGCGATCTCCATCTGTATCGCTGAGCCAATCCTTCTCTCGAAATGAATTCTCATACATGACCTCTGCCATGCCCCATGATGAGAAGGCCGAGAAGAGGATTAACAAAATCACCAGTGGAATCAAGAAAGCAGTAATGCTACTGGATGAAGCGCGGAAGACCAGCGCACCTGATATCATTTCACGGAAACGAAAGCTTGGGGATCCTCGTCTAGACGACATAAGGTTGGTTGATGGAGATATCAAGATCGATGATGCTTCCAAATTACGACGGATTCTGGCGCTCAGGTCTTTTGCCTTTCACTTTGATGAAAATCAGAGTAAGGAGCAAATCAAACCATCAAAGCTCAGCGAACTCTACAGTCTGGCCTACTCCAGATCCCAAAAGCCGACAGGAAAGAAAGTTGCAAAGGAATTCGATACTAAAGTGCTGAATACTGGGCTAAAGCACATAGTCTTTGAGCTGATATGGCAAAATTCCTTACAACAACGGGGCATCAAGGGTAACTATGATTCCATTTCTTTACTGATGGGTCTGAATATTCACAACTTTCATAACCTCGGATATTCTGATATGATGGCGGCTGTGAATTTAATGTGGAACATGAACATTTCCAATAGCTCTGGGAGCAACCTGCCGCTCTATCTTTACCTACAAGATTCCGCTGCGTGGTTTCACTCTCTTCAATGCCTCTATAATAGTGAGCTATCTACCATTCGTAGCAATTTAGTATTAACTTCGTTCTCTAGGGAAAATACCTGGCCAGTCAGAAGCCTATACAAAGCGAATAAAACTGTCACTCGGCGCCATCACTCAGGACTTTGTTGAGACCCTCGTCAGCCAGTCCGATCACGACACGTTTTCGACTACCACCTCAAGCCCGATGAGTATTTCCAAAGTCATACAGCCCTCAACTTAGTGTGACGTCCTCGTTTGAACCTGAGTCAGAGCCAAAACCTTCGGTTTCACGAACTTATTTAAGGTTGAGAAAGAAGTTGTGGGCTCTCTCGAAGCAATTTAACTTAAAATTGTATGGCATTTGGACGGGTATATTGCTTTGCTTTGAAGCCTGTTTCTTTTTACATGATGTACAAATCAAAATAACCCATCCCGCAATGCTAATTGCTTAACATATAAGCCCAAACCCCCAGTTTACCCTCTTGGTTTTCCTCGCTTGTCACCTTCAAGTGACAGTCCCCATACACATGGTAATAGTGATTCAAATGAACTTTTTCAGACTCAAGTGTCACCGTGCCTGAAATGAAAAACGGTATGATCACCATGTAGGGTTGTCCGAGTACATTATCTCCAGGAAAGAAGACTTGGACTAGAGGCTTTACTTTGCTAAAATTGATCCCTCGCATTTTTCGTGTCTCATTTCCCTTTGGAGAGTCAGATTCTCTTGTAAAGGTTGAGTTCAGTATTTCTCTAGACTTACCACAGAGAGAGTCTCAATCTTGCCAATAAGCTCCCGGCCCCGACCTTGAACAAGCATTGTCGTGGACCTCCGATTTCCTGGTATCGCTAAAGACTGCGCAAGGAAAAGATCGTCTTGACAAGCTTGCCTATATAAATCTTGCAAATCTTCCGGCACCTCCACTGTTTCTACCAGATTTCCATTCGCGCCTGGCGTGGCCATCAAGATTTCGCGATCGAGGAATAGGGTGAAGGAACTTAAGCGTTGTAAACTGCGGGATTTGGTTTATTAGTAAAACGCTGTTCATTTCGTCAAAATTAAGACTCACGTTGAGACAGGGGTTGAAATCACACACGGTGAGAATGCTGCCAATCCTAAAACCTGAGTAGCGGGGAAAGTTGGAGGGACCGATTTGTCATCACGTGACTATGCTTCTCCGCCCAAGTTGCCCAAGTTGCCCAACGTCCCATGGGACGGAAAGTGGATCAGATCTTAGTAATGTCGAGGCCCAGTAGTCTCTTAACTATCTATATTTACAAATATCTAGCCAAAAATTAGCTATCACAAGCTGGAGGACAGCTGAATATGCACAGGCAGGGCGCTCCATTTTCGGTATTTGCGTGGGATTGAACCTGAAGAGAAGGCCAATGTAAATTTAATATTGCATTTGGATACCAAGCCTGCCGGGAAACTTGATGCTTAGTGTGAGTGGGGAAACTTGTATTTCAGGACATCTATATGACTCTCATTGACAGTTTCAGCACTGCTCTCATCGGCAAAGTTCAAAAGCAAATTCCTGGGCTATATAAGCTAGCCAGATTTCCCGCGAAGCAAGTCATCTTTGAGCTCTACAAATTTGCAAACTAGCTCTACATTTCCATTTGCGTCATATTTGTCATCCACAAAACCTTCAAAATGACCGAGATATTCGATATGGATCTACCAGCTGCACAGGTCGAAGCTCGCAGGTTTCTTGTGGCGGCCAATTCTTTATGCTCCCGGATGAACAATAACCCCGATGATGTTAGGGCTTTGCTGGAGCAAGCCCAGGAAGCCCTCAAAAAGCAAGATGAACCATTTGCCAGCGGGACAGATCATTGGACAAGTCTCGTACTGGAGGTTTTCATAGCTTCCAAGTACGGAAATATTGGTGACTCTCAACGGGAGGACAACCTGCACATGGACACAGTGGCACATGCTCAGAAAACCTTTGAACCCGCAGATGACAGACGTATCATCCTCATTTATGAAATTGGTCGATGCAAATTTTATCAACATAAGTTTTCTGCGTCTGCTTCATACTTCGAGTGTGCACACAATGCTGTTTCAGAAGACACAATTGAAAGTATAATCTATTTGACTTACTGGACCTATGCTGTGCTCTTAGAAGCCAAGTCTCAAGCAGACGAAGAGAAGTTCAACGAGCATTTACGGCTTAAAAACAAAGTGTGGGATTGGATGAAAAGACACAAGCATATGATGGCAACCCCTGAAATAAGTGAGAAAATCGAGGATACTCAGCTCGAGGTCCTGGGAGCTTACTTCAAGTGGCGCGAGACTCATCAACGCAACCTTTAGATTGAATTATCGTGCACCTGTCTTGAACTTTATCTTGATCTGAGGGATTTTTCCTTTCAGTACCTTCAATCGTGAATGTTTGATTTGTGGGAGATACGAGATATATCCGTGGACTCTACTCTTTAAATTATCAGAAAGTTATACTAGACCGTCATTATGGAAGAGGCGTCTCTTCTATCCACATGCATAACTTGTCAAGCGTTTCCGATATGCTTTGTTGGTTCTGTGCCTAGCTACCAGATATAGATGTACACGAATTGATGATTGTAGGGTCGGTTTGTGAGGGTGTAGCAACCTTTGAGAGACCGAATTACATCTTGCATGGGAGTTTACAATCCATGTGAAGAAGTGATTTTTTGCAATGACGATTGCAGTGAAACAGCATCACTTCACCTAAATCTTTCAGATGCTTCTCTGTTGTAGCCTGCCTTACCAAGATTGTCGCGTATGATAGGCTAGAGTGGACCCCATCCTCGGATTGTCAAATATAATTCAAAAAAGAAGACGCTTTAGACCAGATGTCTCACTGATCCCAAATTTAGACTCGCCTGAAAGATCATTTATCATAAGGTATAGATATTTGCGGACTCGTGAGCCTGTAAACCTAGCATAGGTCATTGCAGAAGTATTCTTTCCCCGAAAATGCCAGAATATTGATGATTTTGTAAATTACAAATCTGGGCAACTCAATCTTGATATGGAATAGTCAATTATTTCATCATAAATAAGCCGAAATCACCCAGTATTTTGAACTATTCTAGCTACGATAATCGACTTCATGGCTTTATCCTCAAAATTACTGCTAGGAAGCTTATCAATTTGGGAAGTAATAGTAATAGGACTATGTGTTGCCATTTGCTGTGGAGCATCCAAGCAGTCAAGACATCGGTATACTAGAGCAGATGATACAAGATACAAAACGACATACGAGGAAAAAGATATATAATTATATATGACCCCTAGCATGGTACACATATCGAAGCTGATTATTTGATGCGAGAATTTGCCAGAATTTACAGACAGGAAAAGCCAGACATCACTATCTACGCCAAAAAGAGAAAAGACAAAAGCTCTCCTCTTAGGTCAGACCAAATTCCGCTGTGCAACGGAAGAATTATTAACAAATCAAAAAGATGACAAACTACTTTCTCGGAAATCAAAATCACTATAACCCTATCAGTCAGATGCTGATCAGATACAAGCATGGAATACTCTGATTACATGAAAATTGCGTCTTGTATTGGCTTTGTACAAAGTACGCTTTTATGATTTTACTTTGATATTACCTCTACCGACCGAGCTTACAAGTCAACAGTTGGCATCTTAACAATTTATAAAGAGCAGGGTCGCTTGTCAGTCTATCCGACCGGGAATCTTCTGAGACAGTGCCAATCACTATCCAACGCCGAGAGACCCGACTTCTCCCCTCAGCTAGTATATCTGGCAATCCGGAAGCTGCCTGACTTCCAAACTGCCTTGCTCGATGAGCAGAAGTTCCTACTTCAAGCCACCAAGGCAAGATTACACCAGTTGGCTGGATACAATAGTGATGAAGTACACTATATCCGAATCGCAATTGCATTTTCGCAGGTATTCCAGATCAGTTATCCTGATGGCATTTCTCGTACAACACAAGTTTATTTCCCGGAGTTGGAGGCAGTATTTGATGACTTCTTTCAGCTTGAGCCAGGACAATGGGAGGCTCGCTTCTCTGTGCTACAGACGCTAGGTAGAGTAGTCTACCGAGGAAGCCTTGCTCAGATATGCGAGAAATTTCGTTTTGAGGGTTGATACCGTTACGTCATTTAGCTTTCTAGGTCCAAAAGCAGCATTTTCCTTGAATATCTCCTTTGACTTGTAAGCTGAGAGATACACTTACATCGCAGTTGTCTAGGAGAGGTTTGCCACTGGAGATATAAGTATTGTCCATCAAGCACTGTTCCCTGGGTAGATGTTTTTATAAATTCATCAAAATCTCAAATTTCCTTGGATGTCCAGAACAGCCATTTATGTATCATTGGAATCCAAAAAAGCACAGAGGGCTTGGCCTGTCCCTTACGCCACTGTCCCGTAAGTAGAGAATTCTTTTAATACCAATACATACGCTCACACCAGTCAGACGAGCTAGAATGCAAATCTTAACAGTACCCCCCTTGGAAATTGCCCTTGTCTTGTATTTACAATAACTGCAATCCAACCAAGCGTCGATCCAGTGTCCGTTGTCACTGAAAGTTCAAGTCAAACTAATTATTCTCGAAGTATAGAATGTAGCAGTGTATCAAGGGCGCGAGAGCTGAGCCTCGTGTCTCCCCCTTGGCTGCCAACCTCCATTCGCCTCACTTACTCAACCCAATAAGGTAATCCAAGATCAGCACGGACCCTCTTCCTCCAGCCAGGGGTAAATGACAGTCATGTGATCTGAGATATAGAAAGGTCACAAAGTTCAAGCCTCTCCCAGATCAACTTCGGTCCACTTGAGCCAAATTCATAATGGACCAATACCCCATAATTCTTCGACCCGAGGGTGGCTCTAGTATCATAGCTACTGGGGCTACTGGGATCATTTGTCAAGACTCTCACCACCCCGGTCAAGTCATCAAAGGTCCTCTCAGATATGACCTTCGCAATTGTGATACAGAGACTAGGTCAACAATTCTGCACAACGAGGACTACGCTCGGTTGTGTTTTGAGCGTGAAAAGTCTATATACCGGGCTTTACCGAAGAATAAGAACACACTCGATTTCATCACTATTACGGATGCGTCTATCCACCTCCCCTTTTTGCGACTCAGCAACCTACGCGAATATCTTGAACTCCACAACAAACAAATCAAACCCGAAACTCGAAAGCTGTGGATTGAAATGGCCGTCAGTGCTATATCATCACTCCACAGTATTGGCGTTATTCATGCCGATATCAGCGCCCGGAACTTTCTCGTGGCTGACGACTTATCGATAAAACTTTGTGATTTCTCTGGGTCTTCGATCGGCGATCAGCTTCCCCTTGTGGAGGAGGAGGATCGATACCGTACGACACCTGATTCCCCGAGGTCTCAGGCGACTGACATTTTTGCTCTTGGGTGTCTCATTTTTGAGATTACTACGGGTATCCGCCCTTACAACGAAATTCCCGACGATGAATTTGCAAAGATAGAGCATCTTTACTCTATAGGAAAGTACCCATGTCTTAGAGGAAATATCTACGAGAAGATTATTCACAAATGCTGGACATCCCAGTATAAGGATATTGGGCAACTCCAACACGATTTGACAGAAAGAAAACAGCAGACATTGGGCTCGAATTCTAGGGTTTTGATGGCTGTCGCCCCAGCCGTCCTCTTTATCACAGGGACACTTCTTATTTTTCGGCGCGGTAAATTGTGGAAATTGTTGTGCGAATGACCTTAGATCATTCTTGTTCGTAAAGCAGACTCAACTGCAGTGCCTAGGATGGCATCTTCGGACTTTTGTGAAATGTTGGACATTCGTGACTTTTGAGCGGGAGATCCTTTCGCCGACTTGGATAGACGCCAATGTAGAATGTATTCTATAGAGACGAAATACGATGATATATACGTATGAATGATTTGTGAGGGTACGTGCCTTAAGCAGGACGCCAACGACAACAGGTCATATTCTCTTGATAACCAAAATATTAGTGTGAGAAGGGTTTATTCCGATGAAACCCTTAGTTAAATGATTTCAACCTCCTATGGTTTACGGCTAGAAAGGTACCATGTCAACCGTGAGCATAAAATAAAAAGTCATCTCTCTCTCTCTCTCTCTCTCTCAATTTCGATTGGAAATATACAGAGATATCTTGAAGCTACAGAGCATCATGCCGAAGAAAGCATGTGAATATCCCAGCAGCCTTGCCACCGGCGAAGAATCATGAAAAGCACTATCTGAAAACATAGTCTTGTTGATTATTTGTTTTAATAAGTTCACACTTCCTCCTCGTTTTCGGTTTTACAGCTTTTCTCGATCGACAGAAAAGAAGAATACAAACTCCACATACGCAAACAACATATGCTTAGTTGACAAATAATGCAATTGGTATGATGAAGCGAAGCAAATGTTTCTCTACCTATACTGATGACAGAATGCTATATAGGGAAATCCACTGACCAACTTCATGTCTACAGAGGTAGGCGAGACATGATTCGTCCTTGAGGTGGAGGAGAAGAGAATAGAAACGCTGATATGTTTAGCTGATCTACGAAATACACTCAAACAAATACGGGCAGACTTATACGCCATTGCACGAGGAATTGGTTTTGACTGGTCAATGTTTATTCAACAGAATGAGTAACCAATACACAGAACTTGAATTCTGGCTTGTCCTCAATCAAACGTCCTCTGAGATCAAAGAAACCCAATCTATTCGAGACGATATTTTTTCATCTCTTTGTGACGGCATCAAGCAGATGAAACAAGATGAAGAGCTATGCACGATCACTCGAATTGCATTGTTGATATCTCGATACGTTTTTATCCGCGTGAGAGGCTCTAAACTGTGCATCTGGGACAGGGATGGCGATATAATTCAGGCTAAGATGATAAATTTTTGTCCAGATCTACAAAGCCGTGGGATATGGTACATTAGTTTGATAGCCAACGATCACGGTACTTTCTGTGTGCAAGGGGACATATATACGCTCTTTCAATTCGTCAAAGGCAGTGTGATGTCTCCTATTTACTGAAGCCCAAGGCTTAATACATACAAATCATAGAGTACCCAAGAAGATATTCTCAGAATCTTATCAGAAAAGGTAGACTTGAACGGATTTTTCGAAATGCGTTCATCTGGCCGTCTCTTTTTAGCAAATTTCTTCAATCTGTGTTCTAATAGGCGTCCAAGTTCACCTGCAATACCCGTTCCAGTCAGCACAGCATGCTGAATCGGAAAGAAAAGATAATAGAGGCATGATATTCCCGACATTAACCAACAAGCCCGGGTACATATTATGTGCCGGTCTAGATACGGATGATTGGTACAATTGTGGCAAATTAAGACATTGTGTACATCATGATGCTTTTTGTTCGACTTCAAACACAATGAAGACAACATCAATTCCTTCACCCGAGAGCGTCGGTGTATTTTCGATATAGCAGCAATGATCAGGAGGTATTTGGCCACCAGGGTTTAGAGTGGAAGTTCCGTTGATTGGGATCACCAACAGCCGTTTCGTGGGATAATTTGGATTCTGGATATTCGCGCCACGGGAAAAATGTCGCACAGTACAGCCAACCACCTAGTACAATCCTATTTAGTTCAATGATCTTATGAGAGACATAGAATAACGCAAATTGCAGTTTTTTGCTTCAAGTTCTTGCTGCATGGCTTGGTGTAGCGATTCCACGATCTCAAGGAACCTCTCTCCCACATAGCGCCACCCATCTAAAGTCTTATTCGCTTGCTCCGTCAAACCCTTGGCGATGCAATCCCGCATTATGTTGATGACCTTAATTATTTCATCTGAAATGGGCTCTATCTTCATTTTGACGGTATGAAAGGATCACGTATTTGTAATTGATCGAGACCCCGAACGAGGTTTTGAAGGCAGGGGATTCTCGGGAAGGTGGGGTTAGTCGTTCGTGCCCGAGGGATATCACATGACTTCGCGTAGCCACCGCCCATGATATCAGATGGGCTATCTGTTTTCTGGGAGGCGTCACATGACTTTGTGAGCTACATCAAACCCGGCTAGTCTCAAATTCTGCGGAACGGCACTTGAAGGAAATTCCGAAGAAGTCGAGAGGCATCTAACTCTGGAAGGACCACCAGAGCTGATTCCATTATCTCTCTGGGAAGCTGGAAAGAGATTTCCTCCTCGACCGACAAATTATTCCCTGGTAAGCCCGGTGGGGTTTTAGCTTTCAAGACGGGAAGTATGACTTGCTACAGTGTTTTGAACGAAACGCAGGGATTTCCAGATTTACGAAATCGGACCATTCACTCCTTCACTGGATATGACCATTCGTATAAGGCCAGTATATCCCTGACTATAAGGATCAATTCCATGTAGACTGCTCAATCCTCTGGTGCTTTAGTTGGATTGAACACAGCACAGAGGACGTCTGTTGGTATCTGGATCTCACGACGAACAAAACCGTCCCGAGTATACACTATTCACATGCGAAGCTCTCCAAGAAAATGGGTCTTAAACAGCATGGCGACTATGATAACGAGGCACTGCGAAACCCTAACAAGGAAGAAGAGCCCTCCTGTGGCTTGATGTTCGTTGACCCAAATAAAGGCCGGCCTGGTAACAATGATAGAAACCGGCGTGAGCTTGCAGATCGATATCTTCCTGTCAAAACAGGTTTGGGCCATACGTCTCCTATTCGGGATCTATATGCTTTTGATCCAAAAATTGACCTTCATATCGATGTGTTCTTCAAGCATATCTCTCCGGTAAGCAACCGCACCTCCTCTATGAATTACAAAGCTCATTATATCAGGTATTCAAAGTCATCTCAGAGGAGAGCTTTCGCAAGGACTGGCCGGCTCTCAAAGACAGACAAGAAGAATTTGACAACTCTTGGAAAGCACTCCTCTTTGCAGTTCTTTCGCTCTCGCACCGAGCAGAGGAGATGTATAATAGAACTGTCGAGGCTGTTTCCATGGAGCTTGAGCTCTTATCTTGGATTCATCTTACCCGAGATAACTTTATCCAGAAAGCCTCAAAGCGTGGACTCCAAGCGTTGCTATTGATCGCGTATATCAAAGCACATCGGGGACGGAAAATTGCTCCTCTAGCGAGGCTTTCTTGTCAAATCTACGAGAATCTATTAGCTGAAGAAGGAGGAGAGCAAACAATGCTCCGCAACGGAGTAAATACATTGATATCTCTTGCTTTCCAGCTAACAGTCACACCCCTGGAAGACCGGATGCCCTCCTTCATCGAGCAGAAAGTGGATGGAACTCACTCATTCTCACTTACTCATTTTGAATTAGACAGTATTTCTTATTCAGTATCGCAATGGAGTCTCTACGGGAATCCACAGGGCGTTTGCAACATTGGAGAAAAATTACATTCGATTCGACTCAGGGTCCACAATACAAAGGGAGGGACGCAAGATATCGATGAAGTAAATAGTTTCATCATTCATCTTCGACTTTACTACCAATGGCATCACCTCATGCGCCCCTTTCTTCGTGCCTATAAGGGAGCATCTCACGTCAAAAAGATTGAGCTCGCAAGAGAAAATTGCCTTCCCAGCGCGAGAAAGGTACTAGATATTTACCAACACCTGGTCCTTCAAAAACATCAATCCATGTGGTGGTATTTGATCGGACTTGGCAGTTTCTACGCTATGGACTGTGCCCTCACGCTGGCAAGATACTCCAGGGACAAAGAGCCACTTCTTGAAAGGCTAGTAGAAGTATTTACACTGCTTGCTAGCCAGAGCGCTTTTTGCTCAGAAATGCTTCCTGAGCTGGCGGAAGCAATGGTGGCTTATCGTTCGCAATCCTGATCTCGATGAACATACTCTTTTCGTGACGTTCTCAATCAAGTGAGCTTGATTTCTCAATACCTCTGGACAATGATTATTATTCCTTCAGAACTGATGGCGTGGATCTGGTCAAATACGGGTGTCTATCCGGTGATTGAGAACAGCTTTTGATTTCTTTCTAGTATAGTTTTGCCAATCTCATATATGAAAGATGTGGGGACGGATCTTTTTCAGGCTGTCGAAAGTTACAAGTCACCTTTTCGTCTGCAAGACTTCAGCCGTTGATAGTTATTCTGTGTATCTATTTATTCGCAGTAGCATAATTTTTCAATTTCTTTGCTTTCTCTCCACTTTTCGCGGAGCATACTTTATTGATATTCGGGCGTTGTGATCTATATTCGTGTTGAGAAGAAACATCCCAGCCCTAACTTATACAGTCCCTTCAGATCCTCCCTTCCAGAATCTTTCGCAGGCTTTCCTATGTAAATAGTATTTGGCCGTTGTCGAACGGTAATCCTCACTCACTTCACGATATGCGACAATTCGCGATCTGATGAGTCGCACCTTGACGAAGTTTCAGGCCATTGCCAAAATACGAAATCTGAATCTACCAGCCCAGCTATCTCATCTGAGACGTTCCGCTTGACAGGTAATAAAGAACCATGCAGAGCCTGATGAGCTCAGAACTTTGCGGCAGGCGGCACGCATAGTATATAAGCGGTTGCCCTTCAATATCTGCGCATGAAGCTCAACATCTGGTTGAAAGCTCTTTCAATTTAATGCTGCTAAGGGCTATTTTCGTCTTCCAAAATTCGCTTCCCCGGTCCTGCCTTAAGCTAACAATGTATTACGTTCTTACATAAAAATCTGCAGATGTATTTCGGGGCATCTTCATCTTCATATGACGGCAAAACTCCCAAAGCGGGAATCTGATCATTTCGTCAATCGGAAGTATCATTCTTCATCGTCAAAAATATATACACTAACCCTCATTAGTAGATAATGGCCAAGATTCCCTGGTGCGGATGCAGTGTTCTTGCTATAATCCTTGTATTGATTATTACGTGGATATGTATTGAGACCCGAAAAGCGCGTCTTGAATTAGCGCTTGAAGAAATTGTGATATGTTTGACTTTGAGCTTCTGGTTTCTATGGGTATTGCTTGGGGTTACTATAGATCGATGGATTGATCGCGGGGATACAGAAGCTTGGAATTGAAAAGAGCAGTCTTTGCCTCCGTAAGTAGGAGCACTCTAGAAACATGCTACAAGTTGCTTTCTTTCTCAATACGATAGAAATTATACCAGTCCGCTTTCCCCGGAATACGAATCGAGAAGATTAAAGTCAAAGAACAAAGTCGCAATTTTTACATGGGAAGACAAAAGTATATCTACCATTGATTAGATATTGCCTGTTCCTGATGATCGAAGAAGACGAAATATTGCGTAACAAGCTGGAAAGATCAACGCAAAATATACGGACTGATTTCAAATCTTCTGTGGCAACTACGAATGAATTCGCTGCCATTTTGTAGCATCATAGAGGCTCTTGGGCTGACAAGGGGACTGAGAGATTCATTTCATTGCGGCAGAAACTAAGACCGGTGCAGCCTAGTTTGGCTATTGAAAAATCACGATACTTATGATGGCAATGCGTTCTCAGATGTCTTTGGGGCGTTTCTAGCTGAAACAATTCAAAAAATTTCTCAACGTTTAGCTTTCCAGTATTGTATTACATCCCTTCCTACACGGCATATGTGACAAGAAAAATAAAGCGTGAGAGCTAGTTGAGCAGAGCCGTTCCCAGCCAGAAGCATAACACGCGGAAAGACGTTCCTGGATCACTATTTCATCCAACAATAATATGGACTGCTTGAAGTTATTCGAGATGTTCTCAAACAGTCAGTCTAGGAGCCCGACCGATCCTATGCGAGTTTTAACACTCCCTTGCAGTTGCTACCCCGAAAGACCCTCGCGGATGGTATTTCGTACCTCTGGATCATCTTGCAGAGCAATGCGTGTCCATATTCCCTGATTGCTATTCGCCTGGAAAAGGGATCCCGGCTGCCTGTATCTATGCCACTATCGCGCTAAACTCTCCGATCTATGCTCTTGAAGACGATTTTGGGAAGGCTTTGAGATTCACTTTGTGTGGAAATCTTGCAGACGAGGAATTTCTAAAGACAGGCCTTGGTCCACTGACTCACGTTGCGTTGGCCCTTCGTCAGTTGATTTGCATTCGATGTGATGAATCCAAGAACATAACACCCAAAGGCTTGATCTGGCATGATGCTGTGTTAGAATTTTTGTGTCCACGCGACCTTCCCACGGTTTGGGGTAATGGGAAGTGGGCGGTGGGGTTTTCTTGCCCTGGATTTATGTTGGTATCATATACTGGGACACTACTCGATATTGCTCAGATTATCAAATTTAAAAAATAATAGCTTCTCCCTTACGCATATTCATACAACATTGAATTGTTCAACATTCGCCCAAAATAATGATCTAGAATGAAATTACCAGCGAGATGCTCCCAAATCATGGGATCTGTCTTAAGTGGCGGGCATGTGCATATAGTAGGTGTCATAATGCCAGTCGTTCTACGCTATACATGATAGTTCGCGCTGGCAACTCGTATGGGTTTCTGGCCGAAACACTATTTCGAAGCAATGACATGCAAGTAAATATAATACTCGGGTCAGATGTTCGATTATAAGGAGACTTTCCTCATCTGAATTCTGTACTTTTCCTACTAGCCCTTCGTTTGAGACTAATACCAATCAAGCTAGTCTGGGAGAGATAAAGCGGGCTAATCATGACAACAGCGCGGGCCAGACCGCCTTACGACGGGCGCGCAACAATGGAAGTCACAGGGTTCGTCATTCTATCCACTTCTTCCGACGGCTCGGAGGCGGGTGACGCGGCGAAGCTGTCCTTGCATACCTTCAACCATGTCAAGAAAGAAACACTCGTCTATGGAAGAGGAGACCGAGAGGCCTGCAAGAAATTCATCAAAAGTGGAACTGAAGAGAGTAATGCCGTAAGTTTGCCGGGAAGAAAGAACGCGAGATTCCCGTTGCTGATAAAAAGCAGTTGAAGGAGCGCGTTCACGAGGCTCTCGGCCTAAACTGTGGCCACACTCTATTGTACCAAGGCCCCGTGATCGTCGAATCAGGCAAAGGCCACTCAGCATGGTCTCCCGGGCCTGCACACCCTTCGCATGATGCAGTGTCAGCCTTCCGGGATCTAGCAAATGTGAATGGAGCTCGAATCACATTCCGGCTTTATCCTCCAGATATGCCGAGGGAGACGATGAATGAAACGCAGCCGGTCATGCGAAAGCTGCAGCCAAATGAAGTCCTTCTGGTGAAGGGATCAGTCATGATGGAGATAGAGCTTCCTGCTCAAGGATGCTTTGTATGGCAAGGGAATAGCTTTCGCCCGATGGGCTTGGACATGGTCCAGACTGGGGTATTCGAGTTCATGCAGATTTAACCGGTTCGCCCTTTGGCGGAGATCTAAGGGGCGGCACCTATGCAGGGAATTAAGAAGGTGTCTTGCAGGAAGAAAAGGAGTTTCACTCACAAGTACTCTGTAGATCTGCGCTGACGATTCGTTCCTTTGTGCGCATTGATTGATGCCTGAGTAGTCAGCCCGGAGTAGCTCTATCGTCCTGGCTTCCTCTTCGCGATTTAGTCGTCGGAAGAGGGGCATGACTGGCACCATCAGGAGAGAGATGCCTGGACCGAGTTTTGTTTCGAGTCTTTTGACCTTTCTGCCTTGTTTAAGATCGCTTGTAATGTTTTGATCATTTGACAGTCCCAAGTGACGAAGGAAAGATGGCATTGACCAGACGCCTCGTAATCGGTTATCCTGACGGACGCCTTCGATGCCTTGCTCCTGTAGCCATCTTTCCTCTGCTGAAGCCAGAGAACCCCATCGACAGATCTCATATAGGTGTTTCACCCACGCGCGGGAGCTGGCACCTTGTGAAATCAAGCCGAGCGCACGATCTCTGTCAGCGGGATCGATGTGGACCAAGACCGGAGTAAGATCAATTTCCACGAATCTGTCTAAAAGGTTCATCTGAGCCACAATGTCTTGGAGTAGGCCTTCCGCGGTAATCTTCTGGTTGCGACGAGATGACATCGTGCAGCTGCGCAGTCGAGGGCCCAATGAATCATAAATCATAATTGCAGGGGAAGTCCTGTAATTTTTTCTCGGCTGCTGACTCAGTGCTTTAGCTGAAGCTATCAAGTGGAATAGGTTTAGATCAGAATGCACACCCTACCGATATTTCAATACCGCCTTGTCAATATTGTGACGTCGGACTTCGAGACCATGTGATAGGGGATATGTTTTTTTTTGAAGCTAGTGGCGTTCTACAACATATAACGAGCCCAGACCCGCAGGCATCTGGCTCAACTTTCCTCTAGAAACCTCCAATTCCTCGGGAAAAGTACGATGTTCAGAATCATGGATCTGCTCTCTGAATGTCTCGGATTCTCTCCGGTATGGAAAACCTGTTCATTTGTCGAGGGATATAGACTGACGATTCAGAAGACTGCTACAGCGAAACAAGCTCCTCCGTCGAGTTTTCCGGGATCTTGCACACTCCTACAGAAAAACATATATCCTCACAATCGCAGAGAGCGCCAAATATCAGGAGAGCTTCATTATTTCCGAGATCAGCGCGCTATCAATGACGGGATTGCCGGAGGTTCATCAGACGCTACTCAGCGGGTCCCTTCTGCGGAGTGTCTGGATGAAGGGCAAAAGAGGAAAGTCGCTCGAATCGCGTCTATCAGCTACGCGTATCCCGAGTGCGAAGATGCCAACTTCCTCGTCTTTCTAGAAGGGGACACCGAGCCGGTATGGTTATTGTACTCAAAACTTCAACAATATCCATATGGCACGGAAGCAGTGAAAAGATTTGGCTCATCGTGGAACATCCCGGAGTAACCCGCTCTCCTGTCTCTCCAACTTGAACATGGCATGCGCATTCCGGAATAAACATGGTGAAGCGGGTGGGAGGGTGAAGACCTTTGAAGTTAGCTGAGTGGTTTTCATTGTGGTCAACAGCCCGTTCAGGCCCTTCGCTCTATCATCTTAGATCAATTTTTCATCAAATTAATTTACTGAGTCTCATGGTTTCTATTCCGGCCGTTTGCATATGATGCATTGTTTAGGAGGGCTTGAAAGCTTGGAAGAGCTGCCTTCACCGCCTCGTAGAGATGGAAATTCAGCATATATTGACCCTCGTAACGGACTAATAGATCAGGAAAGATGAAGTAGCCAGCTGGGCTTGGGCGATGTAGATAAGCAATACTTGCAACAAGTGTGCCTGCCAGTGCATTTTGCAAACACAGATCAGTTGCCAGGCCTAATAATGCAGATCCGGTTCCCTCAAGAGTGACATAAAGGAAGAAATTCGCGTTGTAAGCGAAAGTAATGTCTGTCTGCTTCTCATCCCATGCTTCAGACTCGAAAATGCGCAGCTCTACTACAGCCGGCGGGTCAACTGGACAGCGGTCTGCGGTCGCTATTTTCATCAATAAAAAGGCTCCTAATTTTTTTTTTTTTTCGCCGACTGGGGGATTATGAATGACGTACAATTGGCGCCTTCACCACAAGCTCTGGCGCGCTCCGGATTTTGTATCACCTTCAGTATATATGTGATAAATTTGTTTCCTCGCGTAATTCGTGTAGATGATGCGATGTTTGAGAGAGGGCCAGTCATGTGCGTCCTTGGGGGCATTCGTGCAGCCATGTTGGAAGATATTCAAGACTTCTTCAGGTCTGATGTTGGTAGAGGCTACACCAAAGACGAGACTACCACGCACGACGCGAAACAGAAAACGCTATCTTGAACGCTTTTGATCCCCAGACACACACTTGTAAGGAAGTGAAATATTGATGATTGCACTGGTCGCGTTGACCCCTGAACAGCTCTTGGCGTCTTATCTTATCTATTTTTGTTTGCCCTTCTTGCCTTCATAGAAATACTGATGGAGTATGTAAGGTGATAGACAAGGTCATCAAAATAAAGATTGGCACGAGAGGGGAGAGATGACAGCGAGAGCTGATACGTAGGATACTCAAGGTTCGCAGGCGATATGAAAGTGATGGCCTTGGATAAAGTATGACGTAATTGCAAATTTGCCCTTTTAACTTCTTGGCCTCAGATGGCGCGCAGTAGGCACGCAGTCAGCGCACACCCATCACTGAGTCTTGAATAAGCGTAGCAAAGCGTTATCGAACATAAGGAAGTGTTTGATTCCAAAACGCTGCCCATTATCAGCGCAGGCAAACCACTGTTCGGACCTTGGATAGCCGTAGCCTTGACCTATCGACAGTCACCTACTTTCAGGTGAATCGAATTTAAGAAGTGTTTATTGTTGAAGATGTTGAACAGATCCAGAAAAGTTCGTTGAGTAGGTTAATGGTGGGATCTTCTATAATAAGGCAATAAGGCATCAGCATAGCACCGATGTGGTCGGAACATAGCGATGATATGATCCGGACATAGCAGCAATATGGAGGACTGGATATATAAGGACACTCGTTCAGCATCATGTATTTACTTCTTCGCGTTCAATTCTTGATACTATATCTGTTACTTAAGAACACCCAGATTAATTAGTTAAACTTGATCATGCGTGCGGTCAAAACTGATGGTTTTTGGAGTAACGGCTAAAGACCTAGCCAAAGACGGCTGTGGGTCGTGAAGGCGGAGGAGCTGACAGGGTATCTGCTTTTTTGGCGGAAATTGCTTTTCTATCGACTTTTCAATTTTGAACTCCGACCAACCCTGTTCCCTCCGCTCGCGTAGCCATTGCCCATTCCCCATTCGCCTCTGTCACCTCGAGGCTGGATCCTGGCGCCCCGCAGTTACAAGCCCTCTTAGGAGTTTGACACAAGCTTGGCGCCTTGAACCCCCAATGGCCAGTGAGGTCTCAATTGGCAATTCCAAATCATTTGGAACTCGGGCGGGTCGGACTTGCCGACGAAAAGGGCATTGGTGGCAAGATGTGAGCGCTGGACTGCCGAAAGCTCTAGCACATGTCTGCTGTAGTATCCCCGTGACTTGAAAAATTCACGACGAATCTGTTGTAGCCGGTAACTAAGAACACTGTCCGTCATTTGACATGCCTTCTTCTTAGGCAGACGGTGGATCTGCAGGGGGCCGGCGGCACGGCATCAGGGGGCCACCGAGTAGCTAGAACCCAGTGGGAATAGATCCAACATCCGGAAGGCCCTCGCTAGATCCGTACTTCCAATGGTGGCAACTCGTCTGCGGGGCGGTCCACACTCGTGCGGGCCACTGGCTATGCCGGCGTTGATCGAAAACCTTATCTGCCAACGGCATATGTAGGGGGCCCCTGACTGGCCTTGCATGGAACGACAGGCCCGCAAATGGATCCGGTGGATCCGGTCACCTGATGAGCCTGGCACTGTCTCCCCGGCGCGCGAGTCATGCCATGCAGATAGGACGAGACGATGTAACGTGTAGCAACAGGGGTCCAAGGTCAATTCCGAGACCGTGGCTTGGCGGCTGGGGTCTACGTACGGCATTGCTACACGGTGTCTCTCCGTCACTTCCCGCCCGAACTTGCTTCAGGACAGGGGCATGGCGGGATTTCAGGCAGCTTGTGGGAAGAGAGTCGCGCCCGGATTTTCTCCAAAGGCTCGCCTGGGAATCGACGAGTCAGGGAGTTTTACCAGCGACCAGCGCCTCCTTTTCTAGGCCTCCGACAACCACCTCGGTGCCTTATGCTTGTTGGTACGTACCTACGCGGGAAACACTGGAGCTGTTGACGGGCAAATGATTTACAAAGCTTTTACGTATTTACCGATTGAATGATTCCATGACAGTGAAAGGGTACTAGATCGTAGAAAAACACGATCCTCGCGGACGCCTTTGCCGATCTTAATTACTGTGCATTCATTTCTGCCTAGCTTGCAATTCCAATAGCTAACGCAAAAGCTTAGCTTATTGTACAGAGCTAGTCTAAAATAGGATAAGAGGACGAGAACGGGTAAAATCCCAAGCTTCTTGAGCTTTTGAATCCTGTACCTTTTATCACCAACAGCGCTTAGAGTCCCTTTAGTATTTGATGAAATCAGCCACAGGCTCCACCAGCTAGTTGCGAGCATGGCTGTGTTGACAAAGAATGGATCCCGAGCCGAAGCGCCAGCTGCCCTTCCAGGAGAAAAAATAAATTAATTTCTATTTGACGCTAGTCCGTTCCATTGATGTGCTTTTCACTTTCATCAAGGGCAGGTCAGCTTATCTTCACGTCACTCTCTGTAGCTTTGATCTTCCTCAGGAGATCCTAAGACCCTCCAACTTGCCCGCCTGCTCCCAGTGCACCATTCCCTGGAACAAGCTCGAATCACAACGATGATCAGATTGCCTTGAGGACTTTCTTCCAAAGGCTCTGGGTGTCGAGCCTGAGTGGTCACGCCGGACGTTACATCGCTTCAAGTTCGAATTGGGGCTATCTGCATGACATAACTCGCGCCGTTGGAGCTAATTGGTCACAGCGTCGCGGCAAGATTACGGCTTCTTGTCGTCCTCAAGACCAACCAGGAACACTATACAAGCGCCGTTGGAATGTGAGATTTTGACCTCTTCGGCACAGTTTCCATGGCGGCCTCAGCCAAAAGTGTTCCAGCCCTCGAGGTTTTCAGATCACCGCTCTGGCGCTCCCATAATTAATACCTCGAACAAAGTTTTTGCAGTCCCAATTTGAGGGCAGCTGCCGTGAATACGGTGCCAGTCCAACCATATGGCCCCGAGCGCGTGCACGCATCTACTGGGTGAACGGGCCTCGCATCCGCCCGAACGATTCTTCGAGTCTGTGTGTACAGGATGAGAAGGTGCATCTTTCCCCGCAGAATTCATATTACGATCGGCAAAGTATGTTCTCCTGCTCGCGTTAAAGTCCGAACAGTCAGCCTACGGAATTTGTATAGAAGTAGGGGAAAGCACGAGGATAGTAAACGTTAAAACTCCTTGCCCCTGCGCAGCTGTGCTGCTTATCACCAACGGCGCTTCAAGCCTTTTTGTTATTGGCAGAAATCTCTCGTAAGCTTCACTAGCCAGTTCCGAGTACGACCAATTACAGCGGATGTTGGGAATGGATGGTGAAGATGCCCACCCCTCAGCAAAGAGTGGACCCATAACACATATGTCATTAGTACTCATTACCAACCCCCGAGCGACGGGGCACACTTAGGCTAATTCTACAGGGTGAAAACAGAACAAAGCGCACTTTTTGCCAGGATATGCAAACCAAACGTAAAGTTTCAGAAGCCATATTACTGTAATCCCTATATTGGCGTCAAGCGAAATGTAATATACGGTAAATTACAAAGCGGTGAGCATGGGCAATGAATTGGTGTGCTCATCGTTTGTTTCGAGGCTGTATTTACTACACTTCATCTCCCCCTGTTTTATCTATTTTTGGTCCTTTGCCTTCTTTTTCTCCTTTCAGCGTGACACGACACATTTGATGAAAGACTGGGTCGAACTAGCAAGGATGCACGCTTGGTAGCGAGGGCGCGATCGAGCCCAGAGGCTCGAAAAAATGTGACAGGAAAATACAAATCGTGAGACCATTTATAAATCCCTCAACGCTCCTTAATCCTCGCTTGTAGTTCTCATGCCCGGCATGGAGTTCTGTCATCGCAATGCCGCGAATTTCACGGTCTCACCAACTGCCCCCGTCATCGATTTTGGCTATCGAAGCAAATCTGGTAGTTGGCAACCACCTTCACTTCTATTTGAGAAAATTTTATCAGTTTCTCAGAGTATAGAAGGCCTTTTGGATGTCATCAGCCATGATGGGAGTGTTGCAAAGCACCAGGGCGTTGCTCTAATCAGAGATCGTATTGAGTCAAGAGTCAACGACATTTTTACATCCAATCTTCCCCGAACTGCGCTTGTTTATGACAATGACGAAAATCAGGGCGTCTCACCGGAGCGGGTGGACTTTGTCAACATAGACCTGAACAGCTTACATCCAGTGGGCGACGGTCAATATCGCTACAATGCGGGGCCATTCTCGGTCACGATACCGCAAGAGGACCGGGACTTACTCTGCTCTGGATTCCTTCGAAGGTTTCTCTGTGCAGCAGAGCCAGAAGATTTGGATACAGAGAGGAGTGCTAGGCTGGCCGTGCGACAAAATTTAAACGATCTTTTGGGAAAATTAACTCATGGTTAGTTCCCTGTCCAGCGTAAATTCCCTCTTCAAATGCCGACAAATTCTGACTCAAACCAGCAGCCATGGTCATCCAGAAATCTCTCACGTTGCTTGAAACCGGTGTAGACAAAAGCAGAAGCGCTAGTTCTTCGCATGTCTCGTCAGTTAATGAGAGTGCCGATTGCCGGACACCAATATCGAGTCATCCAGAAGAGACGGTTCATGGCAGAAGAAGGGTTAACCGTAAAAGTGACGAATCCACTGTCGAAAAGCTCGATTATCTTTCTCAAGATGGTGAAAACACTTTCGGAATTTCTTCCTCAAACACGCGGACACAGAATTCACGAAGAAAAGAGGATCGTTCACGACGGGGAGAGCGATGGAGTGCTCGCGAGAAGAAAGATCTTGGGATACACTTGCGTGGGAAAGACCATCTTTCCTGGGCGCAAATAGCAGATGGATATCGTCAAAGTTACGGAAGCCGTCGAAAAAACACGTCTATTAGCCGTCAGGCTGCTCGCTTGGGATTTAGTCTATCTGAGGGTGCAAAGCGCAGCAAAATTGTCTAGCTCAAAACCTTACGTCGTCCGCCTACTGGCTCTGATCAGATTGAGACAACGAGCCATTTCTGGAAGAATTTCTTTGAAAAAAAAGTGAATTGAAGACGCGAAAAGCCTGCCTGCCAATTAGCGACGGGAATTGAAATTCCAATGCCAATTTGAGCCCGTAACAATTAGTTGAAAGTCCACTTCGTATTTGCGTACTCCATGATATGACTCACCTTAATACAACATTCTTCCTGGTGAACGAAGGCGAGCTGCTCTGGATTTGCTTTTGAATTGAAAGACTGGATTTTGTGCTTGAATTATGTGATTTGTGTTTTCTCCAATTTCCCACGTAATGATCGTTATCTTAGAAATAAAGGCTGTCCCATGAAGTTTGCCATAACACCTCTGACCACATGTTACGTGGCTTTTGCTATCATTCAGGTTGGCGAAAAGAAATGATTCCAAGAGCTTCTAGAAGACGGCGGTCCTTTCGTTGCTGATAATCTTCCGGGCTTTTGTGACTGTGAGCTCGGGTCCGCAAGCCTAAAGAGAGTGACGTGGGACAAAATCTCAAAGCCGCAGACGTACGTCCCTGGTCCCGCGTCCACGCAGATTGTCGATATAAGTGATTATCTGATTGATTATCATTGACTTATTCGCAGAGGAGGAATAGCCAGTCTGTTTTTCGCCGACCCTAAGCTTATCCGCCGTGACATTCAACACTGGCTATTCGACAAGCATATGATGTCCGTGGTAATGCTGAGTGCTGACAGGGCAGCAAAGAATCTGGTCTGGTTACTGGCCATGTTCAGTGATTGCTGCATGCAAGTGCAAACCGTTTTTACCGCATGTCGCTTGACCCCGAAAAGCTTTCACAAGACCGAGAAGAGAGAACAGACTTATGTCAATATGCATTTTATGAGATGGGAATCGAGTTTTGAATAGCTAAGATTTCAGTTTTGTGAGTGGGATTAGCAACAGGCTGTGAAGCTGTCGGTGACTGGGTCTTTGGGGAAAGTAGGAGGCCATGCCAATATACAGGTAACAAGGTAACCATACGTCATCCGCCCTCCCACTTGATCCTTGCCTTTCTTCCTGCTTGGGAATTATTTAGGTTTCATGAATTGGCATTCTCTGTACTCAGTCGTTTATGAGCGGATTCGCTCTGACGAGAAGACTATATTGACGGACAGGGAAGCCAGCTATTTTTGCAGAGATTTTTGGTATCAACCGGTCACTTAGGCACCGACAAGTCGCGCAATCGTGGATGAATTAGAGGGTTGAAATCAAAGGTCACATTTCATTACTTAAACCACTCTTTTTGGGAGGGCAGGCAGCTTGGAGGTTGATGGAAGTAACCACCGTCCAGAGTGGGAGAAATTCAAAGAAGCTTACTAGCTGAAGCTCAGGCGCGTCGCTTTTAAAGCCTCCCTGTGCCAAGCACATGATTCAGTCTAGAGACCGGGCCCTTCGATATCGACACACAATTGGTATGAACAAAAATGACAGAATGCCCTCCCCAAGGTATATTACTAAAGTTATGATAGGGTAAAAAGTGTCTCGATCGGCTGCAACGCGGTGTGCTCACTACCTTTCGTCAGCACTGTAAGAATCGATATACGCTGCGCGACCCACTTCTGGACCAAAGGATCAGATCCAATGGGCGATGTAGGAATCTCACACTCGCTTCCAAAATTTGTTGTACAATCGAAGGGTGTCTCACGGCGAAAATATTTGAAGTAGACAAGATGTTCCCGGAAACCTTGAAGGAGAGCAGGATTCAATGTTGGGCACCCTGCAACATGCCAGGCAACCTCCCAACAGCACGAATGAACGATGGCATTCGACAGCTCTTCAGGGAACTTGACAGCGTGGAGGAGCCGTTGTTGTCCCATCTTCAATTGCAACGGCTGATGAAAGCTTTTCCAATTGTCCTTTTCTTTGGAAGGAATTGCGATGGAGCGACCGCATACAATGCAGTCTTTGGATGGGCCATCAGCAAGATTTTTCAAGATCTCAGAGAGGGCTTTGGACGTGCTCGGATTTCGCGGGACGGTTGCTCGAGGGGCTGCTCCCAATTCATGTTTCTTCTTAGTGATAGCACTGCGATTTTGCATCAAGGCGAGATACAAAGAAGACTTAGCACTCTGAGATTGTCTCAGTATTGCTCATCATCTCTAGGACTTCTGAATTTGTCGTGGCGGAAATGTTGAGATCCAGTCTGTATATTTTTGATCGACTTGGAAACCGAGAGGCTTAGCTCTGGTCAACGATTTCGGTTAGATAATTAATCAATGCATGGCAAAAATCGGTGAAGAAATGTTTTTAGGCTTGAAGTAATAGGGCTCACGTGCTTGTGTACGACGAGATGCGGGCCGCAAAATAAGACCTGCAGACGTCATTCAAAACACGAGGTTTGGGGCCAGGCTCAAGGCTGAATCAAATTCCGGTTCAGCTCTGCAGGTGCATGAGCCTTTCGCGCAAAAATCGACTTCGTTGACTCATCGGGAGAGAGGCCCGTGCGAAAGTGACAGGGATCTGCGCAAAAGGAATTAATATTTTGATTCTTATGACAAGGTTACCTGTACATACGAGGCTCAAAAGTAATATGATCGCCACATAGCCCAGCGCCTTCTAATAAATAACGATCGGCAATCGCCAAAGCCACCGCAGACTGTGCCGCACTTAGTCTCAAACTCTGTTCGTAAAGAGCGCATAGACGCGCCCCTGATTTGAGAAGCGAAGAGAGGAACCCGCATATCAATCCAGTCATTTGATGGCCTTGAATTGGATAACAACCCGCTATCAGCCCAGCCCATTGCACGAGTCATGCTGTGCAGATGGTGTCAACTAGCGGATGAAGCGATGTAACCTCCGGCAACAAGGATGCCATGGTCGATTGATTATCGTAATCTTCGTGCGTAGTTCCATGGCTGCGCATGGACCCGCGCATTTGAAATTGGCTTCTACACCATCGCTCCGGTTGAATAGATTGGAATACCAGAGGGATGGGAGAGAAAATAGCATCGCAAAGCCCACGGTGGGTTCGATACGGGGGGTGAACCGCATGAAGGAGGCTCAAGATGAGCCAATTATGAAGGTACAAACCTCATAGCTCGGCTTCTGTGATTTTTCCTTTATTTCAAAGCCCCAGTGTCATTAAGCTGCCGCGAGCTTTCATCCCCGAGGTCGGGTGGCATTGGAGGTCGGGCTGGCCCCCGCGGCACTTTGTCCCGCTGGACCCCTCTGGCTTCTCCCTGTTCTCCACATGCCCCTGGGCAAGCAAATTGGCCCGAAAACGCCTCTGCCAGAGACTCTCCTGGCCTCACACATACCTTGTGACCCCATCTTGCCATTTCGTCCCAAGATTCCCAAAGGACCCTGCAGACGTCTTTAGCCAGGTTCTCCTGCGGCCCCCTATTTTTGCTAGGGGTCCTTGGTCAGATATTTGCGCAATAGGGAGGTCGTACTTGACGATTATCGGGAAAAGCGAAGCTCTTCAGGCTCCGCAATAGTGTCTTTTCTCACTATTCCTAAGCGGTCAACTGATTCTCACCGACGAAGAGTTTGACTGAAGGGGGTTTTCGATTGTCGCCTTCTCTACTGTCGGCTGGCCTAACAGAACTTCCACATAGTAATATCTATACAGAGCGAGCTACATCATTATCATCATGATTATCAAATTCTTTGACCGCTTAGCCATCTCGTACTGTACCTCTCTCATCGTCTTGCCCGTGGCGCGAGTTTCTGCCATCTGCCATTGCTCGCGGACTCGTTCGATCAATGGGCAATGGTGGTCCTGGCACTGGGCCCTTCGCGAGCGTCACCTCTTTCCTTTCGTCGCACTATCCTCCAGGATCATCACGTTTTAGTCTCAATTCAACGAACCTTGCGTAATCATCTTCTTTAATTCCAGAAGTCCAGGATCTCGCTCATAAATGGACGTCGGAGGCACTTTTTCCATAACCAATTAACATTCAAGAGACTTTTCCCGCTCTCAATACAGAACATGGCGCGTGTAGTCGAGAGATGGATAGTTTCATACTGTTGCCAAGAAGCCTTCGTAAGAAAAGGCTTGCTTTCTGTTAAAATTTTCTGATTTGAAGAGGTGGCTCCTTAACACATACCGCTAAAGGGACAAAGAAGAAAATTGTGAGATTGGTCCCAGTGAATGGGCTTCTGAGACCGTTACTACAGACTCTGGTTGGGGACTCATGATGTATTTCTTAATTACTCTAACTTTGCTTCATGTCCACGCATATCGAAATAAGGCATCATTAAACGTAGCTTAAGAGCTGGGTGTTTACTCCTTGAAGATGTACCCTCACGGTGATGCATGACAATAAATATCGTTTCGGGCTGCGTAGAATCGGTAATCACCAACTTTTATCTTGCCATTTGCCTCGGAAAGGATGGATCGAAGTGAAGCAACTGGTATGCAGGCGTCTCTTTCCTGTGGCTCAAATATGAGAAATTTTTTTCCATGCTCATCGACTACCATTGGACTATGCCGATGGTCTCCGAATACCCCGCGTGGATTATCATGGTCCAAGTTGCAGTTTTCTGGTTGACTCGTGGACACAGCTTTCGAAATATCTTTCTCTTCTGCCTGAAACACCTGATCCATTTGGAATGCCGCCAGATGTCAGTCGTTGCGTACAAACTCGAATAGAAAGAAAATGTTTTTCCCTACATGCGCAGTATCAAATCGTGTATGGTGGATGTGCTTAAGGTTTTGTTGTCTTTGTGCGCCCGATGGTGAAGCACAAGGCTCATAAGAAAGCATCTTTCCCATCAACTTTGTGTCAATATCGGCTTTTTCACACTTGTAAAACTCGTCTGGTTTGACTATATTCTGCTTTTGATACTTGTTAACTTCAAGATCATGCCGTAATGCAATAAATTCCATGTACGACTAAAAAGCGTCACTGTCTTGTCTATGCCGGGCCGGAATATAAACTCACGAATTGTGTTCGAGGTGAAGTAGACATATTCGTACTTGAACATCCTTCCGGTCAATAATATATCCCGGTGTCCCAATTCCGTTCTATCGTCAGATATAAGACCTTTATCTTGGGATCCTTGGAATACTTAGCCGGTGGCTTTGCGGATCCAGTTCTTAGAGAAGCCTCCAAATGGCTACCTTATTCCCAGAAAATGACGTATCTCCAGCGCAACAATGCGAATGCGACAGTAGAATAGTATATTAAGTGTTTACTTTTATATCCCTTGCTCGTTTAACAGCGAATCTCCAATGAGAGCGTTGTACAAGGTATCCCTCTTTTCCGAAGCATGTGTAAACATACCAACTGTGGAGCCTGACGACTCATGCCACGTCACGACATATGTGGAAAGCACTTGCTACCGTCGAGTATTTTTGATTTGCTACTTTATTATTCATTTCAATAAGAAAGAAAAAATCGGAGATATATTAATCCACGTTGGAAGCAAATTGTTTCAACTATGTGAATCTATGACTCATGTGGCACATGGAATATATTTATAAACTAAGGGGCTTTTTGATATTCCCCCAATGTCATGCTTCGCAACTTGGTTGCTTAGCATTCGATGAAAACTGAAAATATAAATTCTGTACGATATTGAATAGGTGGTAACTACGTGCCCTATACGCTCCAGCATGCCAAAAGCCCACTCAACACATGTCAGCTTGAGGCACAAGAAAAAAATTCCATTTAGACTGTAGTCTTTGTAGAACTCCTTCGGAAGCTTCATCATGATCGAGAGATTTTTAGTTGGTAACAGTCCATTTTGAAGAATAGTTACGAGTAAAGCTAATGAATGAAAGACATGAATATTGAATGCGCTTTTTTTTGGTCCACATGATTCAGTCGCCACATTTTTGGAAGCTAAATTTGATTTCAAGCTTGGCGGCAATGAAGAGCACATTAGGATTATCCAAATCAAGTCAACACTTGTTTGAGACTAGCTCAAGTGTCGATCGTGATACTAGGATTGTTCCACGCAGAATCAGGTTTATAGGGTAACCGCCATTCGTGATGTTTCATTTTGATATGGCGTAGTAGTTTATTGAGATCTTTGAAACCATCTTTCAAACATCCTTCAACGGGGCATTTGGTTTGGTCGTTTTGGGTCGTGCAAGTCTCCACAAGAGCCGGAGAAACCATTGTGTTGTCTGTTGGGGTTTTCTGGCTATGCAGTGCCTGGGGCGCCTCTGCAATAGAAGAAGATTGTGCTCCCTTAGAAGAGGAGTATTGATGATTTGTCGATGACTGTAATGTGGATTCGGGTATTCTAGAACCAATTGGCCCATGAAACGCATTTATTGTGTTTGGATGGGGCACAGAGAGGCATTCCATCCCGAATGGCCTTGCCTGTGTAACAGAGATTGGATTAACCGCATCAAGACGTCGTTCCCACTCCTGTAGATCCATTAGAGCTTTCGACTGGTGGCAAGGGAAATATAGGGCTATCGAAAATTTACGCTCTCATCAGCACATAAACATCTCAGCGCGGTTTCGTACTGAGCATCTTCCACATGTCGGGTCGAGATCTGATGACCACGGTATGCCCCCCAGTCGGCTTTGGTGCGCTGGATGATCTTAAGCTGGGACTGTATGAAAGCTATTTCGGCAACAATACGTTCCCGTGTCTTCTGAGAATGAACCAGAGAGGCGGGAAACCATTGCGTGTCATACGTCGTCTCTTTATTTGCACACATGGTTAAGGGGAGGGACCAAATTCAATTCTGGTCATTGAAGTATTTTTATAGAAGTCCATTTTCACAGCATGTCATGTCAGTTGTAAAACCTGTTCAACAGAAGTTGTTCGTTTGAGTCACTCACCCAAAGAGGAAGTTCAACAAATTCTGCCGTTCAAAAGAAAAACTCGGTAAAGGGATATTTGTGACTCTTGCAAGTACTTAAAAATCAAATGCAGCTGAGGAGAAGCCAGCAAACCCGAATAACCAGCATCATGACCAAAAGGTCACAGACATCATCTCGCAGAAGAAAATCTGTATTCACTAAGGCCATCAAGTATCGTGAGGACTTTGATGCGGACGTCTACGTTCTTGTCCGAGATCAAAAAACAGGAAAACTTTATTTTTACAACTCCTCCAAAGAGGATGAACACTGGCCGCCGGCTGATTTTGTATGTACAATGTAGATTATCTACCATCTCATACTAACAACCAAGGACAATTTCTATCCAAAGCCAATCGAAGCGCTGCCTACGTAAACTCTTGAAAGAAAAGAGAGCAGGAGATGGAGAGTGCTTCAAATATCGCGGTTCCTCTGGGGTTCCGATAGTGCTTTGGACATTGTGGTAATTAAAGCCTCTACAATAGTAGAAACTTGAAGCCTTGGTTTGGGCTGAAGCAATAAATTACGAAATGTTTGGCGGGTAGAGAGATAGATCATGCAAGGCAGTGTTTTTGATGAAGCCGGACTAGTGGTCACAGAGTGACTCTCCAGTGCTAGTTTATAGACGAGACGGGTGGCTTTCTTTGTCGCGCGCCATAAGTGGTACCGTGACCGATATTTGAAACCTAGAGGACTTAGTACATATATGAGGTCATCAAATCCGATGCGAATTCACCTGGACAACTTAATGGCGCTGGCGCAGTGTCAAGTGCCGAAAGACACGCACTGGCTTTCTGCAATGCGACTTTCCGCTGGCTGTCGGTTATTGCCAAGCCGGGGCCCAGTAGACGGCATGCTATGATTGAGATGCAAAAGCTTTCAAGAGAATGAATTTGACCGCGCATTACTATTCAATTCTGATGCAATATGTTGCCATGTAAGCCTTTCTACAGATGCCCGCTACGATGTAAAGCACGTGACAATGCCGCACGCCAAGAGAATGCTTCTCAGATTAACGTGCCAAGTTGCCTTGGAAATTTGATTTAAATAAGCTCATATACCTTTGGCTAGAATTAGCAGAGAAGGAATTTTTCATCCAACTCGACGTGCTCAATATCAGGTCAACCCTTAATTTTATTCATGAGCCCCAAGACAAATTACCAAAATTCGAGATTTTGTTGCTCCACAAGAGCAAAACCATTATGTACAGATTCTCCGCATCTTTTGCTCAATTGTGGCTAGCTGACAAGGCGGCGTGTCAAAGCAATCAAGGTTCACAACATAGTTTTCATTCGTAATAGAGCTACTTTCAAAAAATGACGTTAAGTCTGGCGTTGAACCATATCTCATTAGGGCTTGATAAACAAAATCCTTTTATTTCCATGTTATGTAGGCAGTCTCGATAGAGGTCTCGTCTTAAGTGGACAGGGTTTTCACCAGCCTGTCCGTATAAAAACCTCACTTAGATTGAAATAAATTGACTTTCATTGTAGCGAATGTTCTTCGAAAGTCAAGTGTATCCAATTGCTCGATTTCAATACACGTTCATTCAATCGCGACGATGGCTAGGCATGTGTGAGGGAAATTGATTTTCAGGTTGCCTGGCACTCAATTAAGCTTTGGGATTGTCGATCTCCTTCCCATATTTTGATAATTCTTAGTCCCGCCGACTCGATCAATTTTCGCCATTCTTTCTCTGTGCGCTCAGCAGCCCCCAAAGTCATCATCATGAGATCCAAGCTGGTTATCTCCCAAGAAGCCCCAGTGCTTGGCACAACATTCTCCTCAATAAGCAATTTGCTATAACCGTGCTTCATGGCTTTGACTACTTGAGTCAGGATTCTTTGGCAAACCTCATCGTTCCAATCATGAAGGATGGAATGCATGTAGTATGCCCTGGCACCTATAAATATCTGCTTTCAGCAAAAGGGAAATTAAAGACAGCGCAGAAGATTGATTGAACCATACCTTTGACAGGTTGTTCGGTCAGGAAGTTATATTCCATGACAAGGATTGCAGGATCAAGGTTTCGTATCGACGGCAGCACCTCCGCGCGATCCTGAAGGACCAAATGGCCAGGAGAATCTGGCCACGCTTTTTTGAACGCAAGCAGATCATGGCCAGCGTTCCCTCCGATATCGACCAATAGAATATCTTTCAAGTCAATATTTTTCCCTGAAATAAGATGATCTTTCACCGGATAATACTCAAACCAGCGCTCTCGCCCCTGGGAGTAGATCGACATATGATCGTTGAATTGCTTCTGTTTGAGTGGCTCCTCCCTCAGATAGTCAAACAAATTCAAGTCATTTTTCAATGCTATATTAAATGGCGTTTCTCTGATCATACTTGGATTGATGTATTTATGTTGCTTCAGAAACGAAGGCAGCTCGAAGGCTCCTCTAACACCCGTCGACGACCTACTTGACACATCAGCTTATGTTGCCATGAATGATAAACGGCTCATACATCGAAGCAAAGCCGTCTGCATAACGCTCGGTTGCAAGAAGCCTGGAAAAAGAATTGAGACAAAAACTATCAGGACCAGTTTCGATGATTGTTCCTATAGCGGCGTAATGCTTCATAAGGCGTGCTTGCTCAAGTTAGCATGTAAAATAAGGGACCACTAAATAGACTCACAAATTAAGGCTTCATCAGCACCAGTAGCCCCACTCAAATATTGCACAGTGCTAGAGCCATTTTCGTCCTGCATTTTATGGAACAGATCAAGATCCAAAGCAACGTTTATAGCAGCGTAGTTTATAGACTTTGAACGTCAGAGAAACTGAAAAATCGCGACAGCTGGAACTCACCTCAGCCCAGCAGATCCGGAGGAAAGTCTCCCGTGGAGTTTCAAGTGCAGAGACCAAGCTTCTAGCATCATGTAGCAAGCTTTCCCGGTCGAAATGCATAGCGTCCTGGAGCGAGAGCTTTTCTAGAATGACGGAGATCTGAGCGGGTCGTGCTGGCAATCCTGCCGTTTGCTCGATAGAAACATCTTTCTTCGAATACGGTGGCATTTTAGGATTTGATAATTCGCCCATTGTTGGGACCTCCAAGGCTCCTAGTTTTCTGTGCATTTATAGCCCCTCCCCTGTAAGGTGGGTTGCAAAATACACCAGCCGTTGAACATAGTTTGAGAATTTATTTCCAACGACAAGGCTAGAATTGAACATTGTTGAACGGATTCATGGGGGCCCTGAGAGCGTGAGTACTCCTATCAGAGTTTCCACTGCATCGATGACGTCGCCAATTAATATCGCGCACTCTCGGGCCTGCAACTCCTCTTTCTGTCGAAAAAGACCCACGAGCTCACATATGAACAGTTTGATCAATCCGGCATGTAGGCTTGTAAAGAAATATGAGAGAGACAGGAAAAAATCCCGATGACTCAGGGCTCATTACCCACTTACCATATACTCGACCATTGTCCATTGTCGAGGCAATCTCCTCTTCAGCACAACCAAACTATGTATCCTCGGGAATCAATTCCACCCGAGTGAATATGATATTTGCAATACTCATTGGGGCATTATTTTGCGCAGGCATGTTATTACTGACGTACAAGTATCGAAAAAGGGCGAACAAATAACTTATTTATTCGATTACACTATTGATCGCCCGTGGAGACTCACAGGGAGCAAAGGGGGCTCGTCAATATTGCATACAAAAAATCGCACATTTCAGTTGATATTTCGTGTCAAAAGAGCCATTGGTTTTTATGGCCACTCACAGCAACCGCACCGAGACACTTCTGCCTGTATTGTATCAGTGAAGTTCCACATGACCTAGATTTGAAGACATATCCATACTTTTCATTCATGTAACTGCAAGTCATTGCCACGATTTATAATAAGCCAACTTATCAGTAGATTATTTGATACCTTGGGTGACAGATACAATCGCACCCCTGGCCAAGGTCATATCAATGGTTTTCCAGTCAAAACAAGTCAATAGACAAGACCACATGGCACAACAAAGAACCGAATCTTCTAAAGTGAATCTTTTTCAGTCACCTACCTAGGGCTGCAAGTGCACCATTCGGGTCTCACTATGATCTCATCACGAACGGCAATAAATTCATAATTACTTTTGTATTTCTTGACGGAATCAATCAATCAATGAACTTCCTTGCTGAGACATTCCACGCGTAGAAGAAGTTGGAAATATACATGACATTTAATGATGCATCAACAAGATCCAGACTCCACATCTACAGTATCTATCCGCTGTATGCGGGTTGGGATGTTTCCAGTAGACCTTCTTCGCATAAGCCTGGCGTCAGCGTACCAATCCTGTCGTGGACGTGATTCATTTTTGAAAATGCTTAGCTTTGACTTTTTGATCACTTTAAACAAAGGACCCAGAGTCGGAATGCAGGCAGCCATTATAATGACACTTGCCTCCACACTTTCTACATATTAGCATGATCTTCCCCTTATCAGAATTAATACGTACCTAGTCCATATGACGAGACCCGCCGTAGAGTCTAAAATCAAGTTTAGATATAATGGAAACGAAACTCAGAGATGGGAGCTCACATGTCGCATCGGAGATATTATAAAGTTCCGGAACGTTGCAGCTTTTGATTATTGCCATCACAGCGGCACTGGGTCATTAGCTCGTCTTGCTATAAGAGTATGGAGGGCTTACATAGCGCCTAGACCTAGCACTGTGCAAAGTATAACTTTTCGCGTAAAGTCGACTTTCAGGCGCATCATGACAACACAAGGATAGATTGCAAAATATAAGTCAGTGAATGCAGAGATTGCTATATCAAATTTTGTTAATTTCCTCGACGCTTCCAACGAGATTAAAACGCACCGCCTAGAAATATTGACAGCCCAACAATTACGCCGGTGGGCCGGCATCTGGCACCTGTATTAGTCATCTGTGGTCGCCACAATGCTTCGTTGGGATTGCAAGAAGTGAAAACCACCGCTGTGGCAGCCTCAGCGAAAGCGACAACAAATATTGCAAGCCCCCATACTATTTTTCTATGGATTGCGCTTGGGTTGACGATTCGACTGAGTAAGGATGCAATAGCGAGCTTCGGGGTGGCGAATGCAGCAATCCCCAGAGCAAAGCCAACGAAATTGAGCAGAATAATCTTGCTTAAGAGCGCATGCCCACCGGCTTTCAGAATGCTTTGTGTGTGTTGGCCAAACCCAAGAGAAACATTCGCTGTTGTTACGACAATGAATGAGCACAGAAAGACCTGGAAAAATCAATAGAGGCCACACCAGTCAACACCAGGGAGACCGACCCAGGAAAGGAGAATAAAAAAATCGTCAAGGGTGAATTGGCGGAGAAGTCTGCTTTTAACATAGAGCCTTGCTAGGCAAATTAAGCAGCATATGGTGAAGAAAACCCAAGAGACGATGAGAATCGTCGGACCTTCACCCTGCAGGGAATCATGTAGTTTCATGGCCTTGTGGCTTTCTCCCAATCGTGATATGAGCTCTATTGAAGATATTTGCTCCCGGATAATAATTGAAAGGTATTTCAGGTACTCTCCTGTGATTACTCAAGGTGGCAAAGTGTGACAAGGCACTTAGTTCAACAAGCTCGCATGCGTAGCACGGACTCAACAAAATTTGATAACCGTTCAACGTGATCCGGTTTACCCACTGTCGCATGACAATCATCTCCAAATTTTCAAGATCAATCTTAGTAAGATATGCATTTGAAACAGCGTTGTGTCTGACGATCCCTTTGAACCTTACCTCGGGATTGCACTTGTACTCGGTACCGGAAAAACCGAAAAAAGATAGGGCAAAACAAGATTATTTGAAATGAAGAATCAATTTTCTGTGCCCTTTAAAGGGGTAGGACTGTAAAAGGAATTCAGTCTTTGGTTTAATGTTCTGCGTGACTCACATTCGGAGTTCATGGCTGAATAGCAAGCACTATGGGGTGACACTACTACAGGCTTCCTGCGACCTTTCCTGTAAGTCTTGTGTGCAGAAAATAGGTTTGGATGGCTATTTTTTAAGCATAAGACAGTATATTCTTCAGATACAGTAGCACCCAACTTCGCCTTCCATAATGCAGACAGAGAGACTCTCTTTCGAACCCTAATCACGTGTTTCTAAAAATAAACGTTTTGTATCTTCTTGTAAAAATACGAGTCCCTTTTTATAGATCGTCAGGTAATTACACGCATCTAGAATCTGAAGCTGGAGGCACCGCAATCGTAGCCTGTCTTGAAATACCCATTCGGGGGTCTCTGGTAGTAATAGAAACCTTTACGGAGGCTGTACGGAGGCTGTCTCTTTGGAATTTACGATGAGGAACTGGCGCCTGATTTGAAAACAAGGCCAGCTGGATTAGGATGTCTGTGATTATGTAATTAGGGTTCGAAAGAGCCTCTCTGTTCACAACATGGAAGCCGAACTTGGGTGCCACTGTGAGATATCGCATTATTACGTTTGAGATAATCGATGTCGATGTTTCCACGGGGAATTGGGCAATCTATGTGGTATTGTATGTTATTGCCCACAAAGGAAAGGCCGATGATACGCCAACATGATAATTTTGATCTCGCCAATGTGCGTTCAATCGCTCAGTTGATTTGAACAAGATTATCAGTTGAATGAAAAATTGTATGCAGCGTAAAATGTCTTTCTTGTCAGTGATGAATTTTGCTTTCAAAGATCGAGGGAAACTCTTGGTGGTCACTCAAGTGCACAGCTTCAGTACAGCTTATAAATGATATGTGGCTAGAATGAAGCCCATTCATTCAAATGAGTCCTTTTCAGACTTGAAATATGGGACGCTATTCGTTTATAATGAATTTACATGATTCTTAATACGCTGCAGTATGACGAAAAGTGCGAGTTTGTAACTAGCATAGTTCGCTTCATTTGGCCTCAAATTGGCTGACCAGGAATAGTCAAGATGAACAGTGATTGTTTCTGCTGAAATCCACATCCAACTAAAATGTCTATCTGCTCATTTATTGCCCTGGCAAACTGCGGCGATAGCTTTCATAGATGAATCTCAATGGGTGCTATTCATTGTGCCTCAAATCTGGTTCCATGTTCGTTCCAAGACCGCCCCACAGTTCCAAAGGCGTTGGATGACCCATAGACTTAATTTTGCAAATCAAATTCTCTCGGGCTGTCAGTCGGTGCAAAAGTGTTATCGCAGGGAAATATGGCAGGAGGTGGAACACCGCAAATGGAGTTCTCCAAGCATCGTGATACAACGGGAAATCGAGGCTGGGTATCCAGGAATTGGAAAAATGCAGCATTTTCTTCCAACGGTACCGTCTGGCTAGGACAGTCACATGCTAAATTTCGGGAAAACAGAAGGGCTTCCCGTTGTTCGATGCATGAGAGACTATGTAGGACCGCCCGATAGTACGACAGCATCCCAACCTCAGAGATGAGACCGCTCGAGTGCCCATTCTCCCATTTAACGGCAATTGTATGACAGTCTGTCAGGGGAAATGATTGTATCTTCCTGGGCATATCTCGCAATTTATCTCGAGCCCTCGAAAATAGGGCCAGAATGGCTTGGACGGAGATGATCTCTCCGCTCTCCCTTCGAGCTGCGGCGATGACAAATAATGCGCGGTTGTATAGTTCCTCAGGAATGTGGTCGCAAAACATGCACTGATTTTTGGTGAGATCTGCAACACAGTGGCTGAGGGAATGGGCTCTCACAATATCTAGCCAGTTGGATGAGACAATCAGAAGATCCTCCGCCGCATGGAAGGCAAGCCGGTTCATATTCAGAGGACTGAGAACATATATCACCTTGACGCCGGCAGTGATTGGATCTGCCGCCAGCAATGCGCATATTGCACGATTCACTTCTTGAGCAAAGAGGGTTGTTGGAATTTCCAAAGGTGTACCTGAAAGCATAACTCTTGTCACTCGCTCCTGGAGAGTATGAACCAGTGAATACTTCCGTAAGATTAGCCAGAGACGAGGAGAAAGCAACGAAGGCTCCAGGTGCAATGTTTCTCGAATATCTTGCTTTTCCTATTTCAAAATGAGCAATTTTTTCAACCCTCTGTGGACACACTTACAAATTGATGAACCTCATCTATGCAGTAGAAAAGTCCTTGAGAAGACGCTATTGGAGCAAGATAGGACCAGATGCTTCTGGCTGTGGGCTCGTCGACATGATCCTCAGCGCTGACTGCATCTTCTGCGTAAGGGTGATTCTGAAGAAGCTCAGTATACTTTTCAAGGACACCATTGTGACCGCGAGCGATAGCGCGGCTCCAAATCTCAGCAATCAATCGTGATCGAAGCCGGCGATTTATATCTTCGCCAATGCCGGGGTAATTGAAATTAACTAAGAAATTATAGCCATACTGGAATGCGTTCTCCTGCCGCTCACCCCTCGCGGGGCTCAAAACTCCGCGATAATAAATGCTCCCAGCATAACCAGGGCTCATTATGAGGTCCCCAGCAACTGTTTTCAAGGTTTGATGAGGCGGATTTACGTCAATTGTAATGCGCATCCATTCCCAAAATTGGTCCTGACATATGTACTTGTCATGTACCCGCCCTTTGATGGCTATTGAGACGTCCTCGCAAATTTGCGATAGACCATCAATTCTCGGACTTTCCTGAGTATCTGTAGTCTTGGTTTGTTGTCCGTTTTCGTTTTTGCTGGTGGTGCTTATGCTAAATCGCAACGCACGATTTCCGGGACCCCGGAGCGCAAACTTCCATAGCGTGTCATTCGTATTAACCCTCAGCAGATAGTCTTCGCGTGTCAGAACAAGAGCCGCTATCTTGAGACCGAGTCCTTTCGATATGATTGATCCGCAATCATTAGATTTAGTCGAATAGCCCAGCTCCAAGCATTGGGGGTCCAGCGACGCGCCACAGTTGGTCAATATGACTACTCCGTCAGACTTTTCAAAACGAATGAAACCAAGTATGGTTTTTCGACCTCGTCGAGTATCGTTGTGGTTTTGAATTACGATGCTTATGGATTCTTCGTTGTCCGTTACAAAAGGGCGGAAATCAAAGATAGAGATGCGGTGTTTGTCCATGATCTCGTCTTTCCTGAAGTAATGGTCAGCTCAGCAATGTACCAGACGACTGGATATCTATCTACCAGTTTTGGTAAAGCTCTCGGAATGCGTCAGATGGCTGCCAGTCGCATGCACAGCTCGTGGTGAAGGGTATTGGCTGGTTAGATGTAGGAACTGCCGCGCCTTCGTTGCGACGGAGAGATGCCCTTCCGGCCATTTTTGGCATGACACGGTCGACTAGTATCACTCGAGGGACGTTTTTTCGGTTTGGTTATTGATTGACTTTAGAGAGATTCATCTGAGGCTTATCCTGCACTATCGCATGGGACTCTGTTCAACGCACAAGGTAGGCCGCTCGTTGGGACCCCATTAGTTGAACGAATGCATGGACCTCTTACCCACGAAGAAATGGAATATGGAAGTTTGACTGCAATAGAAAACTTGAATGGCGTTCAAAGGAAGTTACCGCGAGCCTTGGGGTACTTGCCCTTGATCGATTGTTGCTATAAGACGCTTAACTGGCGTTCCCAGCTTGGGTATCACCAAGGCTCTAGCGTGGAGTGAAAATGGACGGACCAAACTGGATCACGCCCTCGGTGCTAGATGGTGTACCAGATGTACCAGATGACAGCATCGATATATCTGATACGGAAAATGAAAGCGAATCTCATTACTCCGCTACAGAGTCCGATAAGGACTTTGTGGTGCCAGATGACATAAGCCTAGAGGAAGTGGATTACGACCCGGATGACGCCCCATCCTTGACCTCAGATGATAGTGAAGTAAAGGCCTATGCACAATAACTCTACCGAATAATTCTAAGCTGCTGTAGGATTTTTCAGAGCCTGAGATTCTGGGTATTCGCCAGGTCCAACGTCACAGAGGAGAAGTCATGCAATATCAGGTGAAGCTTTGGATAGACAGCGATCACTGGGATTTTCTCCTGGATTTGATTCGCGCATGCGTCGAAATTAAAGAGCCGAATGAGCAGTGAATTAGGTCTTGGCCCATGTCTAATAACCACTATCTCTTGATGAGACGCTTGGACGATTTTGATACTCGTCAAATCTTTAACCCGCTCTACATATTTTTTCATGCGATCCTCATTATTTTGTTTCCCACATAAGAGCATTGGTACCATCACATGGGAATTATTAAAGCAAAAACATAGAGATCAATAGATTTCCACGATCTATTTGACAAATGGTGGCTTTTACGATTTGCACTTCTGTCATAACCAGAGACGCTGTTTGAGACACTGCTACAATAGCTCCCACAACCTTTTTTATATGCCTTTTAAATCTTGTCTCCACCGTTTCTTCCAGTAATTTTGTCGATTATAATTTTTATTGTTTCCAAATTAACCCATATTAATGCGCTCTTGTATATTCGTCGTTTGTGTACAGTGCCGACCGCCATCGCCTCCCATGTTGGAAACAGACAGCTGCTCTTTCAAACCCTAATTACGTCATAAATTTAGGCCTAGTACGGAAAGTCCGCTCTCGGAGTTACCATTTAGAGTAAGCGTTAGTCATATGATAAGGGTTTGAAACAGTCCCTCTATGTCTGCAATATGGAAGGCGATAGCGGTCGGTACTGTACAGTATCTGTTTACTGTACTCTGACAGGCACTCTAGATGCTTGATTTTGGCACCCCTTAATCCATGTTGCAGAATGATTATGATTGCGAGGACTATATCATTTTGTCTTTTTCATTGGTTCTCCTGTCTTTGGGGCAAAATTTTGGCACGACTGGGTATCATATTTATGCGGGGCAGACCCTGAAAAGTCATTAGAATTCGAAAGTAGTTTACCCCTCGGACACACTGGCTTTCTATCCCAGCGCCTCACTTAAATCGCGCTCGACCGAATTAGGAAAGAACAAGACTCCACTACTTCTTCTGAATGTATTGTTGGTAGACCGTCAGAACTACCTTAATAGGTTCCTGCATTAGATAGACCATGTGCTGAAACGTAGAGTTTGAGATTATATTTCACCAGATACAGTAGACGATAGACAGCTCGATACTATACTGAATGGCATTATGAGCCCTAGCCTATCCAAGAATGTCCATCGTCTAAACATAGGCTTTCCCATTTAGTGCTAGAAGTCCTCATTACGTGAAATGTTGCATTTGCTTGAGACGAGGGTTCTGTGATCCAATCAAGTGTCCCAAATAAAATTGGAGGTACCTCCATTACTTCGCCTTTCCACACGAACACTATCCACGAACAAACTCTTACTTCAATACTCCGTCATGCCATAAAACTCATCTCTTGGTATGATTTTTGAGAAGAGTACACTCTTTGTGCAACGACTACCTCTTGAAACTAAACCTCACGAGAATGAACAAGCGAGGAGGCACTTTGTATCCTCTAAATGATCAAGACAGTAGAAGAATGCGGTCAGAATTGCAGGGAACCATAATATTTCTATATAATTCTTTTGTTATAGCACCATTGGTATTCACACCAGCTGGCTGTCTTGCAAGAATTTCTTTAGAGAAGTAGTCGGAACGCCAATGGTATCGTTTTGTAGGTCTTTCAAGGTCCATGTCCCATCAACTGTATAAAGCTGATAGAACCAACCAATATAATCCCAATATTTCTTCGGACACCCTTGCTCTCTCGCTTCCAAAGCCTTTCTTCGAAGGTCTGAAACTGTGCCCTTATACTGAATATTAACCCTGGTGCCCTTCACACGCTCATAGGCCCTTGCCATTTCGGGCAGTGTATTGACGCCGGAGCAGAGAGTCCAAAATCCGCCCTGAGGAGCATCCTCTCGCTGTATTATCTCGGCTGCAAACTCAGCCGCATCTTCTTCTGTGGTCCAGTGCCATTGCTCCTGTCCAGTTCCAAATATTTCCATGGTTTTTGACGCTGGATCCCAAACGCCATGGTTTTTGGGTGAAAAGTCACCATGGCCAGGGACGGAGAATAGAACTTCAGCCAAGACTCCCGAGAGAATATAAATCGGTCGAATGTTGGAACTAATGTCGGCGTGGCGACGGAAGGATATGTAGGGATCATAGCTTTCTTGCATCCCAAGAGACATATCTCTCCAGTCGTAGTTCCAGCTAGCAGAGATGAATCGTGTCACATGAGCGCGTTCTGCAGCCCGCAGAAGGAGCAACTGAGCTTCGAGTTGCAATTCAGGAATACCGGCGTAGGCAGAGATGACTGCGTCGACGCCAGTACAAGCATGATCAAGAGCGTCGATATCGTAGTAGCTTTTGCTGGAAATAAAAGCCTCTAACTTGTCGAGTCTTTTGGCTGGTAGCTTCGAGGAATTCCTCGCAAGTGCTCGTACTTGGTGTCCTCGCTTAGTAAGGCTGTCGATAAGATGTTGGCCGATGTTGCCAGTTGCGCCCGCGACGAGTATGAGCATTGTTGAAGCTCTGTAATAGTGTGACTCTGAATTGCCATATGCCAAACTTGCAGTATATGTATACAAACTTGTCTGCCTCAATGACGTACTTACGTTAGGTCTACTTCGGGCCTCGGGTGCCGAGAATCCGAAGACCGAAAAGTGTCATTACTAATTGCTCGCACAAAATTTCCGGAATTGGAAATTGCCGAGCAGAAAGACAGTCCCAGGTGCAAGTGGTCCCCTAATTTTTAGAGCCTGTGCCTGCTCAGACAAGTCTTCGAACACAGGCTGACACTGTTGATGACGCCATATATCAATGGCACAGGCTCGAATGCTACTCTAGGTCATATTAAAGTGTACATTCTTTGTACGATAGATTACTTCTTAATTGAATATTTTCTTCGTCGACACAACAATAAGAGCAAGAAGTAATCTCAAACTCCACGTTTCAGCACATGGTCGATCTAATGCAGGGACCTGTAATTACGGTGGTTCTGATGATTTACCAACAACACATCAGGAAGAAGTAATGGACACATGCTCTGTCCTGGTTCGGTCTAGCGCGATCTAGGTGAGGCGCTGGGAGAAAGCCAGTGTGTCCGAGGGATAAACTGTTTTCGAAGCCTACTGTACAGTACATTGAATAAGTTAGTCGCACTTTTGGAAAAAAAATTAAGTAAATATTTACCCACCTGTCAGAACTGCATACGATAATTTTATCAACACAGCAGGCATTGCAGGCATGGACATTTCTTCGTCAAACAAGTGCTGGCGATCAACGTGAAAGTCTTTCCATTGTGTCATCACTTTCAACGTGTGGCCAAGCTGCTTGATCTCTTGGTAGCTAAGCTTCGTCTGTCCAAGTCTCCAAGAAAATGAGCTGGGACAAGTAGTCGTGTGTGATCTACATGCGACTCTAAAAGAGAATTTGGTTCTGACTCAAGTATCATTGAGACATGGACAATGGGATAAGTTTCAATCTCTTGAAATGATAAGCCAGGAGGAGGAAATGACCCATCAATCTTTAGAATACTTCATGTATAGAGCGATTCTCATTGTCGTAATTGTGATCTCGATGCCAGAAAGCAAGTAAACTTATTTTGCTGCTCCATTAGGGCGGCACATTGATCTGATGATGTCCTTGTTCGCCCAACGAAAAGGTAGTAATCATCCTCATACTTAGCTGCCTGCTCTCTTATAAGCTCAGGCACTCGAGCTATCGTGATAAGATGCTCAATCTTCTTGTTATTACCCTTTTTTTTGACCCTGAGAAAGTTTACTGTCCGATGCATGGGCTTTTCTTTCCCGTTTTCAAGCTTAGGAATTTTGGAGGAGACACCTTGATCGAAGATTGAGAATTCGTTTTTTCTCTTCTGTCCGGCCTTTGTTTTAGGATTTCCATCACTGGTCTCGGAGTGTGCACTCGGGCCTTCTCCGACGGACGTCGACTCTGAAATTCGACAAGCTTGTTGCCTTCCAGTTTCGCATTCTCCCGCCCCTTGTGCCTCGCCAGGGGTAGAAATAGACTGCGGGGGCTTGGTCAAAGAACATATTTGAACTGATTCATGCTGATTCAAGAAATCTTGAGAGATTGTTTCCTTTCCTTGCGACGGAAAAATGTCATTAGCTTTGCGTTTCAGGGAACAAGGGTAACTTGAAGAGTGACGTGGAATATCCTCCTCTCGAGAGCCCTCATTTTGCTCAGTCCGTCGCATGCGATCGATCTTTTGACAATCACGTTTGCCAGTTAGCGGGCGGTTTCTTTGCATTGGTCTCGACTCTCTCTGTCTCACTTGTGTTCGCTCAGAATTCGCACAATCACGCGGGGATCTAGAGCGTGACTCTGGATGAGCATAATCAATACTTTTCCTTCTACCCCTCCTGCGCTCCTCGATCTTATGAAGGGTGATCGGGCTTGTACATTGATTAGGGTATTTGGCAGACCATGGAAGATTGGATGGAGGCTCAAACGGTCCGAAAAAGCAAGAAAATACCCAATGTAAAACCAATAAAGAGCTGACGGGCCCCTCAAACTCCATTTTTTGGCCGTAAAGGAAATCGAGATACATGAAATGTACATCTTTTACGTAAGTCTCCGCTTTCGGCATTCCGCACCGCATACCGCGCGCTACGGGCTGACTATTCATACTTCGCACCTGTGAGGCGGGCTGAGCGGCATCAAAGCACTCAACTATACGGTGAATCAAACCTTCGTAGGCATACTCATCGTAATTCCAGTATGACGGATCCCTTGCCTTGTTGAGGACTTCTTGTGCCAATAGCCGGTCAGGCGAGTGAGATACAATGTGTGAAATTTCCGGAGAAGAAAATTGGAGGCGACTTGCCAAATCCGCAAGCTGGAAGACGTTCCGGGAATTTGCTTCGGATCTGTCTTGTTTCACGAGTAGATTACCAGCATTTTTTGTGTCAGCTGGCATTTTTGCGTAATGACGCGCAATGTAGAGCCATATTTGGCGATATGCCAGCTCAAAATGGTCTTGAGGTTTGACTTGAGCAGACTTTGTTTTGAACTCGTCCACTTGTATCAACAAGTTCGTCTCCGGATGATTGTCCAGTCTAAGCATGCGTCGCATTGTATCCCTAATTGATGAGTTTAAAGGTCCAAAGAGTCTTTTAATGCAAGACGACCAGCTTTCAAGCACCTTGAAATCTTCGAAGAATGTAAACAAAGAGGGAATTAGGCCATCAAAGTTATTTATTGTTAACGCGATTTTGTTGCGATCGTTGTCATTGAAAGCGGAGAAAAGATCACCACGAAGAATGCGCTGTTGTATCTCTCGTGATTCCGGGCATGAATGGTGAGTTCTGAGAAGCTGGAGCTCTTCAACATCTTTTGTCGAAATTAGACTGCTCTTGAGAGAATCTCCGAGAGCGAAGAGGGTCCATGTGTGACGTATGACATTGAGATAAGAAACAACTTCCTTTTCGTCACCAGACAAAAACGTCAAATTTTAGTGAAACCATGGTTCATCAACGGTGAATATACTGGAGCTCTCGTAAGCGCCATATAAGAAATCACTCACCTCAGTGCAGTAGCTTGCGATAATGCGCGAGATGAGACTGATCCGCATACCTGTCCCCCAAAGACCCCGAATCGGTAAAAGAGCGTCAAAAGCGTTCCGTATATCCCGGTTCCGAGGACTGTCAAGTTGATCTAGACGGTCTCTTTTCGTTTTAGAAAGTCGCATGTACCATCGTCTCCGAAACGGGTGATTTTTTGCCATTTCGTATTGACGAATAGAGCGATATATCTCTCCATCGGATGGTATCGATTCGTTTTTGTATTCATCAACCAGGAATGCTTCCAGATTGGACGAGATATCTGCAGCTGTTAGCTTCTGACAACTGTTTCTGACAATTGCCCGGAAATCGCGGTCCAAAATCTCACCGTTGTAGTAAAGGTCAACAGTCCACCATCTCTCATCCGGGAAAAGTGTGTCCAAAGCTGCTTTGATGCGGTGCCGCCCGTGCAGAGCTACGAGTGCATCCGAAGGGAAATTCAGCAAGGGAAGATCTTTGGGAGCAAGGCTCTGCAGACTGTCTAAGTCTATGCCAGCTCCCTGGAGACTCTCCTCCAAAGATTGGCGTGCTACTTTTACCGGAACGTGATTATTTGTGTCAAATCTGTCGCAGTGCTGGTGAGCAAACAGTTTCTTCAAATTATCTACCCGCTTCGAGTCGATCTCGCGCGTTAAAGGGGGTTTGAATGTGATTTGGCTTATGTAAGCTTTGACACTCCCAGCAAACTTTTCATGACGCTCCGTAGAGATGGAAATTTCGGAAGCAGTGAATTGATAATTTGACCCTTTCATTCCGTAAGTCTGGGACCATTTTCATCGGCAGGCTCTCTTTAAGTAAAAATTTTCAATCGTTGAACTGGGAGAGAGGGCAAAGTCGGTTTGCAATATAGCCCAAATGTTGAACCGGCGCCTTTTTAAAGGCCGGACATGAAGACAGGGCCGTCACTTTTCGTCCGTTTCGACTGCTCGGCGTCCACGCTTGTATTTAAGCAGTTGTTCGCCGGCTCTCTTTCTGGTAGATTCAACTAAATTAGAGTAGATTCAAAATGTCTGAGCAACCCACTCTCCTCTACAAGGTACTGCAGGAGCACGGTCTCCTCCAGCATAATGGGAGAAATGGAGTGAATGAATTGTCCGACGGTATCAAAAACTTGACTGCGAAGTTGAATAAAAACCAAAAAGCAAATCTTGACGGAGTAGTGGGGAACATGCTATGGGATATGAAGAATAACAACTCCGCATTACTGAGAAACGCAGCCAACGGAGATGAGACAGTTTTAAAAGACATGGAGGAGAAAATAGAAGCATATGGTCTTTCAGAGGGTATTGGTGCTCAAGAAGGTAATCCGATAATCATTTTAATTTGACGGTCCGAGCTGACCTTTCGAGATACTCCAATGAGAGAAGAGAATGCTTCAGGTCCGTCCGAGGATGTGTTACCTGAAGGAAATCCGGCTCCAACAGCAAACACACTGGAGGGAGATGAATCGATCAGAACCAATAATGCCGGCCATAATTCTGTGGATGTATCAGGTAGTAGTTAACGCATAACCAGGAGACTATAAGATGAGGCTGACGGCCAGCAGGCAGCCCCCAGGGTATGAAGACCACCACCAAGGATGCGTCCCTCAAATACCCAAGCAACAAGACAATTCTTCACGAGTGGGGCAAATACTATGATAGTCTACAAATTAAAGGTGATGAACTGAGCACGGTTATTTTGTTCGAGAGACGCACCAAGAACACGAAGGATCGATTGCCTCTATACGGCGTTCATAGACATTATCCAACTGGATACTGCGTTGAGATAGTCACGCAAGGAGAGCTTGGATCAGCTGTAATTGATGAATGGAATGAGAAGCTCAAAGATCCGAAAAGAAAGTGTATCGACGAGCCATCGAAAAGAAAAATACCAAACAAAAATGAGTTCGGTAATGTTGAAAATTGGCTGTTTACCGCGTACCAGACGCCACAGCTACAGCAGGCAGGAAAGTGCCGTGTCCCAGTGAATCTCTCTGCCATAAAAGGTGATAAACAGGAAAATATTATGCTTCTACCCTTAAGTGCATGCAGGAATTTTTTTTCATCCAAAACTACGGAGGAGTATGTCAAGGGGGTGTGCAGTCGGGATGGTACTTTCCATCTCTGGAATGTCGTTCCACAACAGACCAGATATATCGAGGATGAATGTCAACGACCAAAAATGGAAGCCAGATATGAAAGACCACAAACACGGAGCATGACACTTAGACAGCAGAATGCGCCGGGGGTTGACTTGGATCCTGAGATGAGCAAGAAGATCGAAGCTAAATTTGAAGCCAGGCTTTTGCGAGTTGAAGAAGATGTACGAGATGTGCAGATTAATATGAAGCAATTGCACAGCGATATGAAACAATCGCAAGGGCTTCTGCAGCAGATATTGCAACGATTAGGCGGCGGTCAAAAGTAATGAGGACGAGTAAGATAGTATTGTCGTTGAGATTTCTGTTATTTTCTATTTGCTATTGTGAAGTCTTCTTATAGTACAGGTTTTATAGTATGACTGGGAAATTGGTCAATATCGCAAGTAAATTGATTTTTGCATGCCCATTTTTACCCGACACTCAAACATAAGAAGCTTCGCTCAAACCGTTCTCGTTGTAGCTTTCGGTATGTAGTCAAGTATCAGCTCAATGGAAATTATCATCATGTGAGGCGACAAAAATATGCATCCCACTAGATCTATAGTGGAGGACTCGGGCATTTAGGAAAGCAAAAAGCTCCACAAAGCTGCAGTCCAGAAGATCCATTAATGCCGAAAGATTCTTCAGGACACCTGCAAGGCTTGCCAACCCAGTGGGAGTTCCCATATTTATTGCCATTGTTAAGCTGTCTAGTTTATGTTTATTTCATCGAATTTCTTTCTCCGAGAACAATTTCTTACAAATGCTAAAATGTTCTACAGTAGAATTCGAAAACATATTCCCCATCAGACACTTACGCTTTCTTTCCCAGAGCGTCACTCCGATTGCGCTAAACCAATCAGGCCAAGGGAAGCCCTGCCATATTTTCTTGATGTATTTCTGGTAGATCACCGACGTGACCTTAATTACAGTTCCCGGCATTGGGCAGATCACACTTACCGAAACGCCCCATGACCGTCCACCAGGATTCAATATCATACAGTATTAGTCACCGGGAACCATCGCAAATGGCCGATGCGACGAATGAATGATCAGCAATATCTGCAGGGACATGCGACAGCTAGAGAGCGTTCATGTCTTCCAAATCGTCTCGGTTAGGAACAGCGTGGAAGATACCTATACAGCAGCAGAGGTGTTTTGCGATCGTCGGCTAGAATCCAAGTTTTTCTCTCCTTAGGCTAAAAAGCTCTCTGGCAATCGCTATTCCTATTCAAATAATTCCAGTATGAGGCCATCTTCACTTCGCATATACACTAGTTTCCTTCCAGCATTGGGCCCGTTCTCTAATACCTGTGGCTCTGCCATTTGCTCCCACTGTGTATCGTCTGCTTCTAATGCTTGAATTGTCTGGACTAGACTCCCAACTGTGAGACAAAGATGCCAACTCCCAACATCCCAGCTCATCGGCTTAAATTTTTGACGCTCGCCCTGTGGGGGAGAAGAGTATTCTAGTAATTCAAGAAGATGGCCCCCCGGGAGCGATACGATCGCTATGTCTATCTCCGCGCAATGGTGGCCCACAATAGTAGAAATGGGTGGTGATAGATGAGCCGTGCGTTGGATAGGGAGATTCAATATGTCGCGAAATAAGTGAATGGCGCGCGAAAGAGAGGGCACCGTGATGCCTGTGTGAGGGGCATGGAGAACTTCGACAGCGGGAGTCATGGTGATAATATTTTAGCCGGGTGTAAATGGAATGTAAGACTTATTCGATATTGTTGATATAGAACCTTTATAATGCTGGCCTACTGCTGACGTCATTCAGATGACGATTTGTAATCATAATTACCAGCTCGAACAGTAATACCCCCTTTTAGGCTACGAGACTTTTTCACGACGGTACGGGCCAAACAGGGGATTTGAAACAACCTCTGAGTTGGCGTGGTTTCGGGGTGCGGGCTGACAAATATAGCGTGGGTGCCCGAGGGACTTATATTGTTTTCGAATTCTACTGTACATGTAAAGAAGTAAAGCAAGGATCTTGCCAAGTCTTTGGGATCTCCCGTTGCCTAGTCTGTTCGTGCGAGAAAAGTTTCCATCACTTTCCAATGGGACTTTGGGTATTATGACGGTGACTCTTGTATCATTACCGCTTAATACGATGCCGGTACTACTTGGAGACTAACTAATGTTAGACTAGCGTGTTCCAATGTAGGGTCCCGCAATTGAAATCGAAGAGGTAAATTTGATTTCGAATACTACTGTACAAACCTACACACAATACTTGATACGACTGCTCAGGTCTGTCGTGGAAACGGTCTTATCGACCGCTGTTCAAAACATTGCAATAAACTGAGCCCTGCCTGTTGATCTGCCATCATGGATTCGTGAGCAGTTAACAGTGGTAGCAGGCAAAGAGGGCAACAAGACACGGGAAAATCGGACCACTAAATCTTGGACACTAGATTCAAAGATAATCGCGCCGTATTCAATCTGTTGATTCCATGGATAGGATTATGTCTTCTCGGTTGTTATATAATGTCCAACAGGGAACTTCCACGGGATCCCAGGCGCAACGAGAATGCACTAGCCGGTGGTACACAAAGTGCAACTCCTTAAAATCCGAGTAATGTGGACCTAACCTATTATGCGAGCTCAACGTCGTTTTAAGATTTAGAGCTCTCTAGGTTTACGTAACGTTATGGACGCAATGTGATTTGCAATATTTGAGGTTTCCATAGCCGTCTATAATACCACAGAGGGTAGGTTGGCATCAGATGCTGGCGGTGGCAATGAGGGCATCTGGAGTTCAATTAGCAGGTCTTTTCAGGTGTGGGTCCGCCGCGAGGAATTAATACCCGTGACGAAGCTTGTTCCTCAGTCACTCAGCTTGGCAAGTCTTCCAGGTCTGGATTCAGCCTTCTCGCGGGACATATCGCAGCGATCAGAGCGCAACACCGATGATAATGACAGCAATAAAACCAGCCAATGAGACTTCTAGCAGTCTTCAGCTGGCAAGATCGTCAAGAGCCATGACCAATTAGACCGCGAACCCTTTGTCGTGCGCCCTTGGACAGATACATGCCAAATCAAATTACGCTACTAGTTTTACTCATTGCTGTGCATGTCGGTGGTTACCATCTCATGCTTGGGTCATAATGGATATGACATGCGTGGTGTGACAATCACTATGACTGGGAGTCTACTCAGGCCTCCCACGTGCAAAGCTCTAGTTAATCTCTTAACTCCATAAACTTGTACTGACCAATAAAGTAGTATGGTAATGACTCCCTGATCTCAAAATCAGTTCGAGACAATTCCGACAAGGAAAGAAGAAGGCAAAGCTGACTTAAGATGAGTGGGCTTCGGATTTAAGTTTACGAAGGAAGACGCAAGAGTGTATCTGATTTCGAGTATTACTGGATCCTGATCTTCATGACTGATATATCTGGTTCGCTCCAAGGCTCAGATTGTGAAGCGGCCTCAATCTCAATCTCTAGAGTTTGTTCAAACTTTAAAGTTTTGATCCAGTCGTCACTGAGGGGAATTGTCGCATATGTCTGCTGCAGAACTAATATCGAGGCTAATTTGTCGTGATTGAGGCACATTTTCTGGCAAATCTTTTTGGATAAATTGAGAGAAGTGAGTTCCCGTAAATATATCGCGAAGTAGATATCATCATCTCCAAAATATCCGTTCGGGTTGAACCTACGGAAAAGCAAACACAGTGCTGAATAATGTCAGTCAATAAGCAAAAATGGAGGGCTGATTTGATCATACTTTGATGTTTCGATTCAGTGGGGTGAGAGAAGTACTCTCGCTGTGCGGTACTCTCCGCTCCGGGCGTCAAGTCATCGTCGCGCAAAGCCAAAGAATAGTCCTCATCCTGGTCTTTGTAGCTTGTGAATTGAGTGGGTAAACCAGAGCTTTGCCCGATCCAGACGGGCCCTACGGAGCGAACAGGAAGTTTGTGTTCTGTGGCAGGCATATTATGGTGAAATCTTCCGGAGTGAAGTGTCTGATGTGTATACTCTTGCATTGATGGTTAGTGCTGGTGAAATGTGCAGTGTTATGGTCCTTGAGCGGCTCTTGATGGTCAGCTTCGAAAGTGCAAAAAGTGGAATGAAAAAATATCGTCCGTGCTGAGGATAATGGACCATCGCCTGTTTTGACCGCTTGCGGCCGAACGTGGCCTGTTGAGGGCTGGGCGGCTGCCAGCAACTGCCAGGTGACATATCGGCAAAGAAATTAAGCGGCGTGGAATCAATAGCCATTGGTGGTGGAGCAGTCTTTCATAAGCGCGCATCACATGTTTGCGGACGGGATTTCATTTTTCCAACCCGCCAAACACTTAAGGTAACCTGTAAGCGAGCTAACTAGGTATCCAGAATGCTGAATAATAACGAGGCTGTGATCACGTGCATGTACATCTAGCTTCTGATCTACTTGTATCTCTTACAAGTTACTGTGATATCCGCTTTTAAACTTTAAACGGCAAATGTTCGCTGACATGTTGAATAATATGGCCATTATTGCGCTTGAAAATCCAGGCCGGCTTTCTTTAGTTGGGGTTAATATACCCAAACATCTGAATTTCTGAAATATGAAAGTCACGTGAAATTTCCCATTGGTGTGGATAGTAGCAGTAGTCACAGCGAGAAAGCTCGGCCTACGTAGAGGGTCACGACTTTTTTTCAGAAAATGACCCATAATCTTGTCTTTCGAACGTGAAGATACGGAAATGGGGCCTAATTTTGATTCAAAGCCACCCGTGCCCGTATTTCATCTACTGTAAAACCAGGGTTTGAAAGGAGGGTTTCGCTACTCGCAGTGTAGAAAATGGTGCGAAGTCGCACTATACTAAATGAATTTTGGCGCAGAGCCTTCCTATTGTGACTTGTCATTACATATTGAAAATATTTGAAAAAACTACAGGCATATTTAGCCATTGCCACACTTTGAATTTTAGGTGGAAGCTGTGACTGCCAAGTTTTGTATCACTTGCTAAAAAAAAGGGGCGAGAGCCATGTGCCGCCTGGGGATCACTATGGTGCGAGAAACAGCCCGTTCAGATGAAAGAGATCAAGGCAGCTTTTATATACCTCAACAGTAATCATTTGAGCTCAGCAGGCTCTCGATCAGCTCCATTGTGATATAAATGATATGAAAAGTAAAGAGTCTTATTTGCCGGATAATTATTCCCGAATATCTTTCCTCTTGACTGGCGTAGTCGCCCAGATGCAGCTAGCCCGTGATAAGTTATCTGGCGTCGTGAAAGAATGTATATCTATAAATGAAAGAATTACACTAAATTCGAGCTAGTGTGTTTGCGTCTTTTCAAGCTTGGTCCACTTTCTGTCTCAATCATGCGCTTCATGCCTCGTATTGAAACCAGAGAAGGCTTTTCAACACCATTCTCTTTTCCATTTTTTGGATGCGGCAATTGATCTGGTAGTTTCTTTTCCTGACTTTTTTCGCAGAAACACGATTTTGATCTTATCCACCCTGTTTTGTGATCTGACCTACCAAAAAAAGCACCAGCACCTTGGTTATCCATTAAGGAGTTTAACGAGGTGGGGAATCCATTGATAGGTGTCTCATTCTTCGGATTCCCGATGGTGATTTGGAACTTTTCATCAAGACTAGATACTCGCAGTGTGACGAGTTTTCGATAGAATCCACATTGTGTACAGCCATCGTGAGGGAAGAGCAAACTTGGCTGAGACCCACAAGTATTGAATCGAGCAATACGGATTTCGTTCTCGATCGCTTCAAAAAATGGACTTCCTTCATATTCAAGACACATGATCGAGCCGTAGCACAGCATTTCACTGCCATTCCGGCATGGTGGGCTATCAATTTCAAAGAAGAATCTCGATGCTAGGAGATTATGACAGGTTTTATCAGGAACACAATAGGAGGCCATGGACAAATCTTCCATCGCGTGCACATCGTCTAGGTTTGGAAGTGGGCCTTTTATTTCAAGATTGAGCCGATCAACACGGGCTTTTACCTCAGGTGCGAGGTTGCTGAATCCCTCGTCAAACCCTTCGTTGCTGTCAACGGCCGGTGAATGGAGAAAAGTGCGGATGGCGCGCCAAATAAAACCTGTCCCGATATTGCTACTTAAAGAGCCTTCATCGGCTTTCGAAGTGCCCGTACCAATACTCAAAACCATGTTGGGGCTTTTGGACCAAATCTTGCGGCTTTCTTGTAACGCTACTTTTAAGGGACAGTTTGCACAGACCCCGCCGTCTTGAAAGGTTCCTAGATTTGGAATCCGCTTGGGCTTGAAGAAGCTTTGAATAAATTAGTTGGTTTTTATCAGCTTAATGTCAAACGACGTACCTCAAAGCGGCAACGCTGCATCGTGCCCTAATGCATGGTTAGTTAATAAAGGCACCGTGAAGCAAGTCTACTTTTCACTCACACCTCCCATAGCAAAGGTTCATGCTCGGGCCTGCTTGGCACTATCAAATCGTATGATCTCCTGTCCTGTGAAAACGACTGATGGCGGTAATTTGAGAAAAGACCCAATCTTCCCTTTCGATCAACTCTACTAGTGGTCAGTGCAACATGAGATGCTGAGCTCCGTGACGGCGGTATGCCAATCAGTAATCTCGACTCGCCAAAGGCATCTAAAAGTGTTTTTTCTAATTGTTCTGAGCTGTATTGCGCATCCACCAGCCAGTACCGTAGCATATCCAGTGCCTGTCCGAGAAACGTCAGTCGTTCACGTCTAGGCGGGAATATGTCAAATGCAAGCGATTTGAAAGCGTCGATAGCTTCCTCCAGACAAACTTGCTGGATGACTGTCTTCAAAGCGATGAGTGCACCTGAGATCAATATCTATCAGTTTTCTTGTGACAGGCAATTCGGCACTACCAAAGCCCTAACACTCACCAGTACTGGTACCGACTGTCAGATCAAAGAATTGCCATATGTTGCCCCTCAGCCGCTTTTCTAGCTCATGCAGGAACTTAAGCGATGTAATACCCCGTATCCCCCCACCATCAAGCGTGAGGACTGTAGGTGTTGCGGTTGCTGGGAGGGACCGAATGGCCGTATTGATACTCTGGCCGCAGACTATACAGTGCGATAACTCGAATGAATGCTCCGCATTACAAGACCCCCAAGTTCGCACGCAAGTGTCACACATCGGATGGCCACAGGGAAGTATGACATCCACGCCCCTCAGGTAGCAGCTCAGGCAAGTCATCGTCGTGTTGAAACCTTCACAGGTGGACCTATATGTAGCAAGAATGTGCAAACGGTGATCGGTAACACTCTCAAAGCGGTCAAGGTCCTTGAAGTACAAACAAAACATCTTCTGTAAGCCCCCACGGCCCGCATCCGCATCGGGCCTGATGGAAAGCCTCCAAGCTGCCGCTGATATATCATTGTAGAAAGCGAGGAATACGTCAATTGGGTTGAATCCTGGCTACAGTCAGTGTTATTCCTTTTAATCAGAGAGCGACCTACGATGCATGTTCGGGGGGTATGCATTCAAAATGAAAGCAGATCCGATGAGAGCAATAGCAGTTTGCCGCGGCATTTCACACGACGCATTCAGAATGTTTTTCAAGTGCTCTTGGGCGCCTTCCGGGACTGGGTTCTTTTCACGCGACGCCAGAAGGGGCTGGAAAACAGATCTCGTATTACAGCAAAACTCCATGGCTGCCTTGCGAAACAATGCTCGCACGTGGGCAGCACAAAATAACTCGTTTTCATTTTCGTGAAATGAAAGACCCAGCTCGAGATGACGAGATATGAAGCCTCGCAGCGGCTCGTAGTAAGCGGTGTCATTTGACAAGCCAGCCCGACTTCGTAGATCCACGGTGTATATTCCAGTCGCGATGGACTCTAATATTGCATCCCACAGGATAGGGTCAATGATTTCGTCAATATCTGTCGTGTTTTTTGGGTCTGTTATAAGAATTAGGAGCCTAAGGCTAGGATTTCGATCGCCAATTTTTCCTTTTTCTTCCGAGATCCATGACCACAAAAAGCGGCGGGTATCTGCAGCGCCACCAAGATCGTCGAGAAATATGCAGAAGACGTGTGCAAAAGGGGCTACCAAACAGCAAATGACTTTTCTTTTTAGTTGCAATTCATTACAGTCAAGTCTTACGTCGAGGAAACGTTGCCAAGCCTTCCCTTGGCTTGAATATTTGCTAGGACAGGCGTCAGGTGTCACGTCAGCGAAAAAGATGGGGTTTGGCTTGTCGTCAGAATCAGTGGCAAGATGGAGCTTAATTAAAGACGGCTCGCATCGCCGCTGTGTGTTGTTTCTTGGGAACAACGCCTTGAGAGCTTTAGATTTGGCTTGTTTCCCGACGAATACGGCAATAGATGGGTGTTGAGTCTTAGGGGCAGGAAGACTGTCCACAATCTCATCCAGACGTTGAGTCTCCGTCAAAGCTAGCCCACTGCCTCGTGATTGAATATTCAGCCACGAGGACATGGTGCAAAAACTTATTTCTCTCAAGGTGGGAGCCTTTACAGTATTTAAAGCCAATCACGTTGTCACTGGAAAATCGATGGTTTATCATTATTTGATCTCCCGTAAAAATCTGCTTCAGACATATCGGTCGATAACTAAGAGATGTAAGTGATAAAATTAAGCAGACCTCGCAAACCGCCGGTCACTATGGACTGACCCAATGCAAATCCTTGAAGAACGACAGATATATCTCCTATCTGGTCACTTGTAAGGCCAGGCTCGCGGGTGGATAAACGTCGAGGCGGAGTTGCGAACGGTCCTGCAGCAGGAAAGCAGTCTGCATCATCAAAACGCCCTGACAGATCTTGCTGTGCTTCAGAAGCGGATGCTAAGTCTAGCCTGGGGGAAGGCGGGGGCTCGATTTCTGAAGATAAAGGGTTTGAGATGTCTGCCCCCCTTTCGTTCGTAGAAACTGACCAGGCGGTTATGCAAGATGGGCTTGACGCTGATGGGTGGTTTGTTTCACTTAGGGACAAGAATTTTGGTGTCTGGTGGGGTGAACATATTGGCGGGCTTGGGGAGCTACTAGATGAGCCACTCGAATTGCTAGGCTTGGCTTCACTCCTTTGCGTCTCACGACGTATTGTGACTGGCCGCCATCCCCAGCGAAGCTGATTTAACTTGGCCCTAATCGATTCCTCAGACCGTTCTTTATTGAAGTGAGATGGCCAATATTGTGCGAGCTCAGTCAAAGGCGCCTCATCATTTGATTCAGCGAAAGCGAGAAGGTGGAAAATCTCGGCTGTGTCCCATCTCTGACGCCGGCGCTTTGTTTCGGCTCTTGGGCGATGTATAGGGCTTGGACGACGCATGGGGCCTGAAAGAGTATGATTCCATTAGATAGTGAACCAGAATACTCTCGTTGCTTCTAACGTCTCTTATCAAAGGGTTGAAAAATTTGCGGCCGACTGGATGCTGTCATTTCTTTGAACGTCAACCGGTGATCGCAACGTCATCACTCTCGAATCCAATGCTCGAGCTGCCGGGCAACAAGGAACTGAATCGTCACACTAAGCCCCTCTTACTGAACAGGGATCAAAATAGCGAGTAGGGTTGCCTAACATGACCAACAAAAAGACGGCAGGGCCCCTTCGCCTCCCTGTCTGGTGTGTCTTGTTGAACGAAACTTTAAAATCAAGAAAATTCATTATTTCAGCCAAAGATTCAATATTGACATGGTTCCCCGCTGCAGGGATGTCGTTGAACAGCGCTGGGAGAGGAAAAAAAAAAAAAAAAAAAAAAAAAAAAAAAAAGACAATTACTTTTCTTGACCGAGGAAGACAGGGCTCGATCGCACCCCGTTAAGCGGAGCCCGTTGAACGAAACGCCAGACAGCGAGTAACATCGTCTATCACAACCAACTCCATCGTATCCCGCGATTCACCAAGCAGAGCGAATAATGAAAATCAAGTAGCTTATCCGAGATATTCGTGAAACTTTCTCATTTGTTTCTCTGGCTCTCATGCGCTTTTATTCCTGAATGCTTTTATAGGGCTGTGAATGTCTTTCAACAACCTGCCTTATCCACGATCTAAAAAAAGAGGCAACCATGTCAACAAGTAACAACCAGGGTAATCATGTCCTCCCAACGGAATTAAGAGAAATTCTTACTCGCATGACACAAGAGACGGGTGACAAGAACACTGTGGTGAGTCTCCTTTCACTAGCTTAGGCTAATGCTTGCTTTCTTTTACGTCGCATTCTAAATTAGTTCTTATCCAGGCTAGGTTTATTCGATATGTGCAAGACACATTAGCAGAAAGCAAGAATCGAGAATATCAGCTGTCTTCCCGTGTTTCGAACGCTGAGTCCCAGCTACAAGTGCAAGCAGGTTGGATCAAAAAGTACAAGCGCGTCTGTGAAGAGTTTGCGAAATACATTACAAGGCTCAATCAGCTCGAGGATGCCATGCCCTCTAAAGAGCCGCCTGAAGATATTTCGCTGGACTTGAATGCCACTAAGCAACAAATCAATGCACCGGGGGCAATCTCCGACGTATTTGCTCCCCATCAAATACCCCGCGCTGCCCCGGAAACGTTTTCTACCGGCAAACCCGGGGCTCCAGATGTTCAACGAGCAACGCAAACCACAGATATGATGAATAGTATTATGGCGGATGGCTTTTTGAACCCCATATATCCTTCCGGGAACAATTTCATGGCACAGCAAAACCCTAATATGACACTTTTCGGAGACTTCGGGAATTGAACAACCTTGCCCATGCTTCGTTATATATTATTCCTATTCAACGTCAGTCCAGTGGCCTTCATCATAAGCTCAATTCTACTTCACCGGTTTCCGATCTACAATCATATTTTAGAGGTCAATAATGTCATGGAATTGTGGGGAACTTCTGTCGCACTCTCTATCATGGCATAGATTTAAGGCGAGATCATTATTCCGGGTCCCCAAGCCAACAGACTACGGACGAATGCTTGTAGAATTTGAAGATATCAAACTTGTAAATAACATTCTCGCGGCTATCTTTTCTTGGTTGCTTTTAGCAGGATATCTCGTTTTCCCGGGTACATTTGCAACTCTGCAATCGTCAGAAGGACTCCGATCGGCCACCGCCGGCAGCAATGCTGGGCATTACGTATACAAAGGAATTCAAAACCTCTCTCTCTTATGGGTTGCTGCCATTCTTTGTGCTGGAGGATTATGTGGAGAGATCTGGCTGTGTTGGAGATGCCAGCACAACATAGTGTGGCTTAACCGGAAGATTTTCTAGTATGTATCGACCTACTTTACACATGGTGATTGCTGGCTAACCATCTAGTCCAATTTTGATTAACTCTGCAACCGGACTAGTCAACACCTTTATTAGTGTCTATTCAACTCATCATGGTTCATGGTCATCGACGGCTCAATCAACGGCCGTTGTCACCGGATGTCTAACGTTATTCAGCGGCTTGCTGTTCGTTATCTACGAGTGTTTATTTCTAAAGCTTAAAAAATCTTGGAAAGAGGAAGTGCAGAGTAGGCGAGAAAAGCGACAGCGCGAGAAGACACGATTTGAAAATTCCAAGTGCGGCGATCGAGAACTGGGACGCCCATGGCAATCCGAGCATTCTGATATGCATCACAGCATAGGAAATCCGCCTTCATATCAACAACCTCTTAGAATCCCAAGTGGGTGGGACTCTCTTAGTAAATGGCGAGAATGATCTTCATACAATGTTTGAATAACTGAGAAACGGCACGTTACAATTATGTACCTGAAAGCCTTACAGAACACAATCCTTGATTTTTTTTGTTTAGCAGATACAAAGATACAGAATAAATACAGAAATGGAATGTAATGTTCTGTTTTCACATTAGTCGCAGTTTTGTAGATGGTGCAGTATATAGGTGATCATTGTACCCCGCGACCTGATACCCTTTGAAGACGGCTTGGGGAAATTCGTGTGCGGCTATTTGCGTTGAGTAGACTACTCCAGCTCAAAAATAGATTGAAAGTCATTCGTGTTCACCTGAGCTGCGAAGACTGGTTGTCTGAAACGGCTAGCCACGCAGTTGGGTCGTGAGCAATTACCGCACGATGGGAACCTTAAGGGATCAATCAGGTTCCATCGGTGATAGGCGCGGGACCTTCTTTTGCCACAACTGACACAGAAGAGACTTGCTGGATTCATCATCATTGCTTGATTGTACGTGGGAGGTGGTTCAAGAGTAGGGAAATAGAAATTCAGATTGCGCATTTTTGCGGCCATCAGAAAACTCATGATCGAACCATGCTTACGCCGATTTGACAGGGGGAATTAAGTATCTATATGATAGGAAGGTTTTCCATAGCAGCATTTTGCTTTGAAAGGGCATTTCTTTGCATCTACGGTTGAACATTGAGGGCCGAGCCTTGCTGCGTTTAACGACTCGTTGCCCATCGCACGCCACGTGGAAAGATAGCTTGATATCATGTAATTGATTTTCGTCAAGTTGTATATTATATCAATTGCTGGGTCTTTTCTTTCGCTCAAGCGACGTGTTTCCAATTCTGCCACCCTAGCAATTACAGCTTGTGATTGGGACGTTTTACAGATGTCATCTACTATAGAGATTCAGATCGATAACTCAACACGTGACTCGCCTTACCATACCACGGCAATGATGACTCGATCTCAACGCTCGTTGAAGAAACAATCATTACCAGATATAACACCGCCGCAGCCGTTCCATGAGCCCTTGACGAGGAAGAGGCAAAAAGCAAGCTCGTATAATCTTGTCATCGAGCGCTTTCTCAGTGAACAGATCTCTCGAGCTCCTCGACATGCAAGTATTTGTGAAGAAACCGAAGAAGGCTACGTCTTGCAGATGCACATCCCAAGACGCCTGTCTCACTCGGTCGAAATGGAGAAGTTGATTGCCTCTTTTGAGCGCCGATCGAGCCTCCGGCTCTCTTCACGGAAACAAAGTGAGAAGGCATTGGATTCTGAAAGCATCTAGGCGAGTAATTATCGATAAAGGATATTCTGCCGGATTTCGAGAGTTGAAAACTCATGTCGCGAATATATGACCATATTTTTCAAACACTACGTGTAGTATTATAGAATGAGATATCTTTAACTACATGAATGTAGAAACTGTCACCTCACGTTCAGCTTCTTCCGCATGCCAACGAGTAATAATCTGTGTCCTCAACTTATGCCCAGGTCCAAAGAACGTATTACATAATGATTTCAGGCGGATCATGATTCTTCCTGCCCAACTGGCAGAAATGCTTCTCTTGCTGGATTCCGGGGCACAGCTCTCGAAAAGGCTGGCGGACTCCGAAGTATTCGCTCTCTCCCTTTATTTACATTGTAGTCCTGAGGAGTCTTGCGGATTATTTTATCTGAGGACGACTAAATTTCAGTTAGCCTGCTCAGCATGACAACAATACATTACGTTGAATACCAAAACCTCCCCGCTTGGGGCATCTTCATCAGTTGTGGAGAATGTATAAATCCAATCACTTGGCATTCTCATTGTCATCCAGATGTCGATACCATATCGATCATTAAACTCTTTTAGCCTCTTGAAGAGGTTATGCCGTCTCCTACGAATTTTTTCCTGAAGTCTTCCATTTGATTTGGTATTCTGGTCTACTTCTTGCCGCTTCGAGAGTTCAATTCCAGTGCCGGGACGCATCTTGACAAATGGCTCAGGATGTTATTTGTTGCCCTTGTTTGAGTTTTTAGAGATGGTGACTCTTGGGAATCAATCGGTAGGGATTCAATTTCAGATTTATGTTCTGATTCAACAGGTAGTTGCACCGATCTCCAATATTTTCAAATTTGATCACGGCATGATCAAAAATACCCATTTTCAGTAGCCACACTGTTTTTGAAATACCAATGAGATTTCCATATTGCCACGGCCTGTCGTTCAGCACTATTTGATCGTTGAAGGGCATCATCCAGCTGCGACAAGGCCTTTTTCAGAGTAGCGTCTTTATTTTCCGAGTCTTTGTTCAAAGCGGTGCTAGGCAGCATTTCATCCACTCTTAAATCAAGTTCATCAGCAACAGAGCGGATATTAGACGCGAGCGATCGATTGATGTCGGCACATGCAGCATAGAAGGCATTTTCCCATTGCAAAGCTGAAAGTTCCTCCCGCCTTTGTCTCATTTTATCGCTTCTCAACCGAGGCTTGGTGTATTTTGAGGCCTGCAATTTCAAAGGAGATGTTTCCAGAGCCATACTGAAGCCAAGAAGATCGCCGATCTCATGATCAACCGCATTGATCCATGGACGGTCAGGGGTGACCGCGAATGTTGAACTGGCTTTTTGTTTTGAACTCGGGCTAGGTCTTATCTCAGTCTGTTCGATAGGTCGACTGTATAAGCTTGAGCTTGGTCGATTCATAATATGTCAAGTGCGATGAAAAAGCCACCATCCCGGAATTTTATGTTTGTCGCCAATTAGCCCTTCAAGTTGAATTTAATGACGAGTGGGGACCTAGCAGCACACTTCACTTGTGCCGTTCATGGATTCAAAAGGACTCAAAATCGTTGAACACATTGGCCGGAGAATGAAAGGGTCTTTTGCCTCAGGACGGCGGTGCTTCGGGTGACTTCAATCGATTTCTCCTTTTGGGGTAACATCCCGCGGTGGAAACATGCAGGGGCCAGGTCAATCCAACCTGTGAACCACGTGAATTAACAAAGATTCAAACTACAGGTTTATAGTCCCATCGCTTAGCATTCAATTAAAGCAACGAGCATTTAATGATTTCATCGAGCATAATCCACATTGGGGCACTGTGTAACGCGTTCGGTATGTTTAAAGACAGAATATTGGATGATTGTATCCGCTATTGCTAACTCTATGGAATTACGTGGAATCCTAGTGTGGGTCGATGAAAAAAAGCAATTCGCACAAGACCCGTAGGGCTAATCCCCAAACAGACAGCCTCTGTAAAGGTTTGTATTACGACTAGAGCCCCCCGAATGGGCATTTCAAGGCAGGCTACGATTGCGGTGTTTGTTGTGTTTGTCTGGAATCTTCTAGTGCTTCCAGAGTCCTATTCTAGACCCATGTAATTACCCGATAATCTATGAAAAGAGACATATATTTTTAACAAGGAGATCAACCGCGTTTTATTTTTAGTAACACACGATTAGTATTTGAAAGAGAGCCTCTCTTTCTGCAATATGGAAGGCGAAGGTCGGGGCTACTGTATCACAGCACCACGCATTCTCACCTTGAAGCACGTCTGGTGGTAGAAAGGACAGTTTTAATAGCTGTCTAGGTTTTTTTGAACGACCCAGCATGGCATGAAATTCATGCGAAGTTTAATGTGCAAAAAATATTTACAATCTGGTAAGTACAGAGAAATAGCATAGGATGAAAAATAAATCAAATCCCCAATAAATATCGCGCGTTTCAACAAGCCGCTCGCATACTGGTGAAATCAATCACTCAGGTCATTCCAGTAACGTATGGTAATACATTCTCTCGAGTTGGTGACAGAACAGGTTTTCAGATCTTGGATCTGCGTAAAGGTCTCCCGTGAATGGCAATGATCCAGGTATCCGCAGTCTAGACAAAAGCAAGACTCTCGTCGTTTTGCTGTATAATCATTCAAGACAGCTTTACTGTTACTGTAGTCGACGAGGTGTGTCGTTCTACCCTGAGCAGGCCCACACGTCCGGCAGTTGGCCAGAGTAGAATTCACACCAGGTAATGATTCGCTACGCGACATTATCAGACCCTCAGTGCTTCAAGTAGGGTAGGTTAATAGAACTGTGTTTAAATCGCGTCATGGAATTCTCAATGGGGCGCTTGGTGCTGTTTGAAGAGATGCTTGATCTCTTCGTTTAACATGCAGAACCAATCAATTTCGGGCTGCTGGCCGAGTGGAGCCAAAGAGCCATTTTGAGAGATTATCATCAGCCCTTTGCCTTTTTGTTACAATGGATAAAGGTCAGGTCTTTAGAGAGTTTGGATCTTTTACTTCATCGTCCCAGGTCGTAAAAATGCACGTTGTTTACAATGACAGAACAATGCTAAATGGATGGCAGGCAGCTGGGCCTCAAAGCATGGGGTATCGGTATAGTTCATGGGGTGTTTATTCGCAATGTGTCACGCACCCTCAACCAGAGACTATGTAGTTGATCATCAAAGGTATACTTTCCCGGGTAAAAGGCCAGCCCCAAGTATGACTCGTGACTATCACGTATCCCTACCGGTCCGACATGGCAACGGCCTTGCAAAGTACAACCCTGGGGATACTTGCTTAGTAAAGGCGGTGCTGGCCGAGGGCTTCGACTAGTTCAGGTTCTTACGGATCTACCCTCAGTTGTCTGGAACAGATTTTCCAACAAAAGGCGAGCCAATGCGTAGTTGTACAGTATTCAGTCTCGCTGTTGCAAGAAACGGATTACTAAATCAAGATTGAACGCGAAGATATGAATGTATGATGCCAAATGACTGCCCTCATATATTCAGTGATTTGTATTTGGTTGCTACGTCCCGGTGGTCGCTGCTACTGTACCCTTAGCGTGTCAGTGATAACTTGGCGCCTTGTTGCCTGACAGCGGCCGTTCTTGGCTCAGTGACCGCCCCGTAGCGATATCGGTTCTGTTTGCGCTGGTTGGGGGCGAACAATACTTGGCCCCCTGTCACTTGTCTGACATCATTATCTTATCGCTTGATCTTGAGGCCATTGTCATAAGCCCCTAGGAGCGGGTTCGTAGCACAAAGATACGATACTGGCGAGAGTGACCATAGCAATCCTGAGCAAGAAGAGCCGGTCAATCAACACGATTTGCTTCGATTAAGCTGACAAGATCGACGTCAGATCTACAAGGGCTACAGTAAGTCTCTTCCATGGCAGCCTCGCCCCTCGCTCCCATGTTTCTCGAAGGTTGAACATGGTGACGGTTCAGGGGTTTGTTAGCGGCTTGTTAGTGGCCCGTGTGTAACTTCCCGTAAACCGAACGCCCTGTCGCCGGCACAAGCCCAGTGACCACATCTCGACTCTCGAATGCATAGGTATTGTTCAACAACGTTTCTGCGTTTGATTCCATTCCCAGAATTTCGCTAGGCTCAAAACAGTCGTGATCCTTGTAGTGTTTGTCATTATGGACGACGATAGTGGCTTTCCGAGGTTTCCATCCAACGAGAAACGCTCCAAATGGATGCTGGCCGCTTTTGCCCCTGTGGCGCTGGTGAAAAAAGTTCCACGCAGTCTCGTCGAACGAACTTGAATCCTCCAAGCCAAAATTCAGGATTCCTATTACCCTTGTGATCTTGACGTGACTTGGAACATGGTCTCATTGAACGAAATTCTCTGAGTGGGACAACTGCCATTTTCCTGACGCTAGCCTAGCCGGGACCGTTGAACCAATTCTCGTTGAGCGATAGCTTCTCAGCAAATTTACCGCTGACCCTTGTTTTTTTTGAGACCTTGAAGTTAGTTAGCGATGTTCAACAGGGCATCGTCAAACGAAAATCTCCGAGTGGAGACGGCAAGGGCTCCTGATGTCCTTGTGACGTGCTTTGGTAGGACTCAGCAAGGCGTCGTTGAAAGGGATGATCTACGCGGGGAAACCAGTGAATCCTGTTTTCCATGTAGTGTTAATTTTATTTGGCAATTTTTGACAAGGTGTCGTTGAATGAGATGCTCTGAGTGGGAAACGGAGGACCCCTGTTGTCCTTGTGTTGTTGGCATTAGACAGGGATGTTCAAGATCGCATCGTTGAACGGAATTATCTCAGCAGATCCTAGATGCATCCTTGATTCTCTTATGACGTTCTCTGGTAAGGTTCAACAGGGACTTGTTGAACAAGAATCTCCAAACGAGGCTACCAGGGACCCCTGTTGTTCGTATGGTGTTCATTTCAGTAGCAGTGTTCGTTAAGGCGTCGTTCAACGAGAATCTTCGAGTGGAGATGGGATGGACCCCTGCATTCCTGGTGACGTAGACGTCAGTTAGCAATGTTCAACAAGGTTTGGTTGAACGAGAATCTCCACACAAGGTTACCAGGGACCCCTGTTATCCATGTGATTCTAATGTCAGTTGGTGGTGTTTGACAAGGACTCGTTGAACAAGAACCCCGGAGAGGAGATGGTAGGGACTCGTGCTGTTCTTGTGACGTACTTTAGTAAGGTTCAACGGGGAATTGTTGAGCGAGAATCTCTAAACGAGGCTACCAGGGACCCCTGTTACCCTTTTTGCATATAATTTGAATAATAATGTTCAACAAGGCGTCGTTGAACAAGTTTCTCGGAGCGGGGAAACTAGGGACCCTTGCTATCTATGTGGTGTCAATGTTAGTTGGCAGTATCAACAGGGGCTCGTTAAACGAGACCTCTCGAGTGGAGGTGGCAGGGACCCGTGCTATCCTTGTGCCGTTGACGCTACTTAGTAATGTTCAACGAGGTATTGTTGAACAAATTTTCTAAGCGAGGTAACCAGGGTATCCTGCCATCCTCGTGACGTGTTGATAATCCCAATTGGCAGTGTTCAACAATGTTTCGTTGAACGAGCTTTCCACAGTGGGTCTACGATGCATCCATGTTGCCCTTGTGACGTTCTTTTGTACGGTTCAACAGGAATGTAGGGCTCAATCGGGACTCGTTGAATGAGAATCTTTGGGTGGAGATGACAAGGCTCTTTGTTATCTTTGTGCCGCTAACCGGGGCGTTGAACAATCCATCGTTGACGGGGATTCTCCGAGCGGGAAAAATCAGGGACTTCTGTCATCTACTTGGCGGTGTTCAACAAGGTCTCGTTCAACGAGATTCTTTACGCGAGGCTACAAGGGACCCCTGTTACCCTTGTGACGTAGTCGTTAGCAATTTTCAACCAGGCGTCGTTGAAAGGGATTCTCCAAGCGACGCTAAAGGGACCCCTGTTATTCATGTGACATTAGTGTCAGTTGGAAGTGTTCAACAAAGTCTCGTTCAACGAGATTCTTTACGCGAGGTTACCAGGGACCCCTGTTATCCATGTGATTTTAATTTCAGTTGGTGGTGTTTAACAAGGACCCGTTGAACAAGAATCCTGGAGGGGAGATGGCAGGGACCAATGCTGTTCTTGTGACGTCGTCGCTACTTAGCACTGTTCAAAAAGATGGCTTTCAACGAGATCATTCGACCGGAAATAACAAGGGACCCCGGTTGTCCTTGTGAGACTGAGTTACTTAGCAACGTTCAACAAGGCGTCGTTGAACGAGATTCTCAGAGCGGGGAAGCCAGGGACCCTTGCTGTCTATATGGTGTCAATTTTAGTTGGTAGTGTGCAACAGGGGCTCGTTGAACGAGAATCCTGGAGTTTAGATGGTAGGGATCTATCCTTGTGATGTTGACGCTAGTTAGTAATGTTCAACAATACCTTGTTGAACATAATCTCTAAGCGAGGAAACCAGGGTATCCAGCCATTCTCGTGACGTGTTGATAGTCCCAATTGGCAAGGTTTAACAAAACAGTGTTGAACGAGCTTTTCACAGTGGGTCTACGACGCATCCCTGCTCTACTTGTGACGTTCTTTTTAGGGTTCAACAGGGACTCGTTCAACGAGAATCCTCAAGTGGAGATGGGAGGAATCCTTTTATTCCTTGTGACGTAGTCGTTAGCAATTTTCAACAAGGCGTTTTTGAACGAGATTCTCGGAGCGGAGAAACCAGGGACCCATGCTTTCCTTGTGACGCTGACGCTAGTTAGTAATGTTCAACAAGACATTGTTTAACAAATTCTCTAAGCGAGGTAACCAGGGTACCCTGTCATCCTCGTGACGCGAATAGGTAGTGTTGGGCAACGCATTGTTGAACTAAATCAAATAGGTGGAGATACCAGGGACCCCTGTTGACCTTGTGATGTTAGTGTCAGTTGGTAGTGGTCAACAGGGGCTCGTTAAACGAGAATCGCCCGAGTGGAGATGGCAGGGACCCATGCTTTCCTTGTGACGCTGACGCTAGTTAGTAATGTTCAACAAGACATTGTTTAACAAATTCTCTAAGCGAGGTAACCAGGGTACCCTGTCATCCTCGTGACGCGAATAGGTAGTGTTGGGCAACGCATTGTTGAACTAAATCAAATAGGTGGAGATACCAGGGATCCCTGTTGTCCTTGTGATGTTGATGTCAGTTGGCAGTGTTCATCAAGGCTTCGTTGAACGAAATTCTCCAAGCGAGCAAACTGGGGACCCCTGCTGTCCTTGTAATGTAAATTTCAATTGACAGTGTTTAACAAGCCATCGTTGAAAGAGATTCTTACAGTTGAGACAGCAGGGGCCTTACTGTCCTTCTATTGCTAAACGGGTACGTTGAACAAAGCAATTTTAACTGTTATTCTCGAAGCGAGGAAACTAGGAGGTGATGCTATCGTCGTGACGCTAGTCACTCGTGTACAATGGGATCCCCTTGACACTGATTCCATGGACCTTGGCTATCTTTTTGGTATTAATAATGATGAACAGGATCAATTCCTGTCCGGATTTTATTGAATAAGATCAATCCAATAAGGCTATCAGGAACTCTTGCCACCGAATTTGCGCAAAAGGGCTTCAGTGAACGTAATATCTTGAATCTCTCATCTTTGTATCCATGTCGTATCAATTGATCTGATTGGTTCTTTTGAAATCCTGCATTAATGTGAGATACAATCCGTTTCGAATAATTTTGTATCGTGAAATCTATCAATGTACATATTCAGTTTCTAGGGGTTTACATTGTTACTGTATCAGAAACGGTGTCTGGACAATGCCGACCAAAAGATCTTAGATTTTCCCGATTCGGAGGTTCTAAGCGCAGGAGGGAAAAAATTATTTTAAAACATGAATAAAGAAATGTGAGGCCAGTGATAAAGCAAAATGCGATCAAATAGATCTCATGTTTGCCATCTCGGCCGTCCTTCTCGCTCCCACAGGCTTTTGTTGGTCACTGGATTTTTGTTTCTTTCTCAATTTTTGAATAAGATATTTTCGGTACGAGAAGTGGCTATGTACCAGAACAAGAGATGCCAAAGCTCAGCCTATGGGAGCCAATTTTTCATCGGATCTTTTGCTGGAAGATTCGAGACGCCTGTGTGGCTTCTCGCATGATGGCGATGCCAAAGAAGGTCATTTTTTGAACTTTGTCAGAGAACTCGTCATGCATTAGTGCACGGGCCCCTTAGTGTTCGATTGATGAGGCCCGAGCATGCGTTCATGGAAAGTGCCGAGCTTATTATTAAATCAAGCGGAGGAGATAAGAAACTGCATGAGTTACGCAACCATGTGCATTTGGCTTTTCAAGGGCACAAGACTTCGAGGATTGATAGGCATCATATCTTAGCTGAGCTTATTCTTTTACTCCTCATACGTACATAAGAAGCCATCTGGCACTTGAATTTGTCCACAGGCCTGGCTAAATGACTGGTGGAATTCACTCCACTCCCGGGCTGGAGAGCGTTGGCGCTGCGCATTCGATACACGTAATCCAAATCTTGTTGATTGCATGGCACGACAGGTCCAGCTCTGAATATATAAAGTGACTATTTGAGGAGTCATTGCACATTCCGTGGGGCTGTAGAATCAGAGTATGCCCTGGCGCAGCTCTACAAATTGGTGAGTTATCTTCCAATAAAGCGCAGGCTGAACTCGTCCCCTCACGGAAACAATTTCCATCTAGCCGGATGCGTGACGACGTTGACACGAGATGAGTCAATAGTACACAAAGGACGGCAGACAACTTGCCACAAAGCGCGATGGGATTGGAAACTACTTCTGAAGAGATAGAGCTCTTGAAAGAGATCGGAAGGATGAGAGCAATCAATAGATTCTACAGGACTTGTTATGCCGTACTTCAAGAAAATAGGCAGCACGTGGCCGAAATATCGAGTGCATTGATTCTGCTAAGCCGCGCCCAAAATTCAAACACTCAAGGGAATAGCTCTCTCATCTTGGAATTAAGCCGAAAACTAAAACATACAGCAGAGCGTGCGGAGAACCTTGAGAAAGCAGCCTTAAATGCGCTGGAAGATGTTGAGATCACCAATGAAAGGAACAGCGATTAGGGGATCTGGGAGGCCGTATTGGATGTCTATTTGTTAGCTTCTTCGATAGTGTACAATATATACTTGGAAAATGGAATTCGAGGTCCAGATTCCCGGAATTACAGTATCTCTGGAAAGTGGATCTACCACTTGTACTGTTGTCTGTCGCAATCCTCCGATCTGAAATCTCGTAGTGAAAGGCCGTGGCATCAAAAAGCCGCAAGCCCTCATTGGTTTGGCTCAAATTCCTCATCTTATCAGATGATACATCAGATGCTCTTTGCTGATAAGGAACGATTCCGAATTTATCTAGTCTTCTTCCAACCGTTCCAGCAAAGGGGGGCCGTGGAGATCAGTCCAATAAGATCGCCTTGTTGGGTTATATCCGGCGCAGGGGCCAGAATTTCATCATGAAAATGATCCTGGATGTTTCTTTGGATGATCGTTTCCGTATGAGGCAATGCAATTCCGTTGAACGACTTAAAAGTCTCGAGCGCTCCTTCTCACTTTAGAAATGGCGAGAGGAACTGACGTTGAAGAAAATTTAGCCCGCCTAATACTTTTCCATAATGAACGATTCCCATTCTTCAGCAACCCCTTTCTATCGGCCCAGGGATATCAAAAACATACTCAATAATGCTACTAATGCCTTTGGTGGTAAGGAAAAGCTTGTAAGCTCTGAGATATTTCACGTAAAAGTGGGAAACTTACAACGAAAAAGGATCAAGTCTTTTCAACACATAAACCATGTTTCGGTGAGATCGGTCGGCTTGCACAATCGCTTCATAGATACCAAGAGCTCGTGAAACCTTCTTCGGAGCTACTTCAGGCTTTTGAAGAGGTAGGATTGAAGCTTTCGCTCCCGGCCAATGCCAATGAGTCGCCAGGGGAACCGAAAAATGAAGAACAGAACTGGATGCAATCTATGATCAACGACGAAAGACCCGCAGAAGATGAATGCTTCCCCAGCAGCGGATCCAAGGATAAGATTCTGTTGAACGAAGGTTTTATTTATGACGTGGAAGCCGAGCATCGATGGACGGATGGACACATCAGGCGGCTTCTCGACGGGTAGTTTGCAGCAAAATCGCATTTTTGAACAATGGCCACGGACGACTGGTTTCAATATCTCCAAGAACTGTGCACGATAGAAGACGAGCCTAGCTGCCCGGGAGATTTTATTTCGCGAGAGATAACTCAAACATCGCGACGGTAGCATCATTTTATCATTCATTTTTGCGGGGTGTCACTAATTTATTTGCCTATGAAGTAATGACGCGTCCCCTACAGTAGAATATACTCACCAGCAGTATGAAATTGCCTTTTCTCTAGCTATTGACCCATCAAGCTGATCCGACCGATGATTATGAAAGAAGCTTACAGTTCGTACGCAACTTGCCCCAGATAGCTTGTATCTGACTGTTTCAGGCATATGGCAGATCAATTGGATAAGTATGTCGCAACGAGAAGAACAGAAGTGGATACTAATCTTGAAGTCTCAAGAATGAGCTTCGGTGAGGCTTCCGCTTGAAAGTTGTAGCAGGGATTGAATCGGGCACTAATAAAGCAAAGGGAGCTGAAAAGCTTATGTGCTAGGTAAACTGTCATGTACTTTAAGATGGCTCAGCGCTAAATGTCTACAGTACCCGGAATGATTTGGAAAATGTCAAGGAGGAATTGGGTAGAAATGTAGAGTACATGGAGAGTTTGACTGCTTGGTCCAGAGAGTTGTTTAGTAAGGTGAACTCGGTCTTTGCGTCTCGACCAGAAGCACCGGGCTTTAGTTAATGAGTCGTCATTGGGCGAAAATTAACCTAATCGCGATTTTTTTGCGTCTTTCTCGATTTGAAGGAAAGCGTTTCAAGATGTTAGGGAAATTGATTAGATCAAAGCGCTTTGGTGATACGAAAACGATATCGATGCTGTCAATAGAAGCTACCCCAGGGCCAGGCGTGAGGAGAATCTGTCCCGACCTTGTTTCTCCGTTACTATTAGCTGATGTCATGTCCGCGTCAGCCAGCCCCTTCCCTTAAAACTGGCATCGAAAGCTATGATAGCCGTCCGTGGGCACTATTGAAGTTAGTTTTGGGTGCTTATCGTGAAATCGGTTCGTGCATTGAGCTTTGCTTTGACCTCTCAGGAAAGGAGACGCTAGGCCTAGCGGGGTTTTGGTGAGCGCTCGGCCCTCCTGTGCCTGTTAACTTACGCCGGCAGCATGGCCGACGAGCATTTTCCCTTGCATATAGATAGAGAGAACAAAAATGGAGTTTTGTTGGTGCTGAGCCATGTTGCTTTGACCTCGTAGACATAATGGGGCGAGGAGAATAGAGTTAGGGGTTGCTCGTTCTTTCGTTTTATTTTATTTAATTTCTTTAGTGTGCAGAAGGAATTAACACTCTTACGGGGAGACGAATCACGAACAAATCCACAGGGGGATAATCGGCTGACTGAGAGAATTCAATTTCTTGAGGAAGGGTTAATCCTAGCTCTGCTTGACTGGCCGTGGCTGTCTTTCTCCATGTGAATTTTCTTAGACTGTTGGTCATATACGAAAATACGAGAGCCAATGACCGTCCGGTATTAAGCGCTGTTGGTATCGTGGCTCAGAGAAAAAGTACGGTAGAGTATCTGAATCACGCTGTCCAGTCCGTCTGGCGTGTTGGTTTACTTCCCGTGTACGAAAGTACGTGGCAAATGAACAAGCGTGGGGCCACTGCCAGGGATACAGAGAATGCGGCCGTCGTCTAAGAGCCCAATCGATCTGTCTCGGGGAGACATGATGGTGGCAAAAAACTTGATCTAGATTTCTATCGGATCTTGTGGTAAGACTAATCTACGACAAGTCAACAGAATCGCCGCCTGCTCTCCTGAGCTAGGAACTGCTGTCTGAGCCCTCTGGTAAGCATCTCCTTCTTTTCCCAGTCTGAAAGAAGCACGCGTGATTCTGCCATTACTATCAGGAATAATATAAGCGGTAGATGAAATTCGCTGTGCCATCATTCTTCTCACTTTTTTAGGCACCAGTGATATTTTCAAGTGCACGCACGAGCCGCACCGATTACAATGTGGCCCGCAAAATTTCCAGGCAATGCTTTTCATTGGCTCCAGTCGGATTCAGCGGCATAGCAAATTCATGATGATAATCAACGCTCGCTTGGTCGGAGACTGCGTGATCAGTGAGAGAAGCCCGACAGGCAAAAAGAGTTTCCCCAAAGAAGAAATTTCGCAGCTATTCCTCCATTTTCCTCATCCCCCGCGCAAAATGAGTCTACATTTACTGCAGCGATTACAGGGAATGAACAACTTTACTGTCATGTTGTATCAATGGCATAGCAGGCTACTACATCAGAGCAACCCCAGTGGCCAGGCACGGGCTCGAAAAATGCAGATAACTAGAAACTGGCCATCATTCGCTCGTCAAAATTTTCCGGGGCCCAATGACTGGCGTCAAAATACGCAGAGTAAGCCTAGTGTGAGAAAGAACAAGGAAGAATAGCAGTACTCCCGCTATGACTGGAGAAGCTGCCTTAGCGTGGGGCTCTAGAGTAACATTCTAGGTGCAAGGATATGGAAATAGACTTCGAGTTCCCTAGGAATGTAATGACAAATAATAGCATAATCCGGCAACATATCTTGTTAATGAATCCCATACGTGAATCTTGCTACACCATTCCTCGTGAAACTAAATTTCATTCAACACAAGAAATAGAGCTACCCTATTGACCGCTACCTAGTCTTTTCAGCATCCAGATCTCGAAAAAGATTCCGAATTGGTGGGATTCTTTGATCCCGCGGAAACGGTGGCACCTCTCTTGGTACCGCTCTCATTGATGAATGACGCGGTTGGATCCTGCCGCATGTCGATTGCGTTTCAACTGTAAGATTGGGTGGCTGATAAGTAGGTCCGAGGAATTTGGTGCCCCACATCTGAGAGGAACCATGGGTTGGTTCCCTGATTATTGGCGCTGCTACCGAAAACCCACTGTTTGAGTCCTGAAACCCGTAGTATGATTTGTATTGGAGGGACGTATTAGAAGCCATAGGTGCAATGGCTGTCAATCTCCTCTCACAGCTTGGAGGGGGTTTCTCCAAAGGCTTGTTCGAAGAGACTGGGCCTGGGAGTGGAGAGATGTAGCTCGGACAACGAGGACCGGTCATTGGTGAATCGCTTTCTAAAACTAATTAGTCCTCGTGCGCTAATTCGTAGGGATTATTTTGCAACATCATCTCAAACTTGTCAAAAGCTCCTCGTCGCTCGCTTTTCAATCTCCATAGGGATCCTTACCTCTTGTTTTTGATTTCGAGTCTGCTCGTTTCCGCTTTCGAGCCAACCCCGCGATTGTTTGATTTTTCATATTTGGAAATTGAGGCCTAGAAAGTTCTCTTAGAGTCACATCGGCTTTTTCCACGGACGATGCTGGTTGATGCGGCGATTCTTGCCCTTGAGGGCTCAAATCTAACTCTCTATCATCTCTAGGCCTTGAGGTCTCACAATCTTCTAGATTTTGTATCAGCAATTCATCTATTGACAAGTATGCTTGGCATTCATATTTTTCAAAACCAAAACATTGGCTTCTTTATGATGTCGGGTTTCCCCGGGCCTCTGCATAGAAAGACTCACTGGATGCTATTTCTTGGCTCTCATGTGAAGATTGCCCTTCTGCACGCTGTTCAGTCGGGTACAATTGGAATGACGATGAGCAACGGTTTTCTCCTTGGGCTGATACCATTAAGCTTGCTTTTTGAAGCTCATTCGCGCTACTACCACTCGTACGCCAAGCAGCCTGCCAATTGCTAAAAGGACATGCCGATTCATCATCGCGAGCATGATATCCAATTCCTTGGATTTCATCGGGTGTTGGAATGGGAGATGCCTGTTGTGGTAATGAAATTTGCCCAATTTCGGGTTCTATATTGGGCTGGCCCAGACTTTTAGTAAAGTTTGAGATCACCCTCGTTGCTTGAGACACCTTTTCTGGTCTCGAGATATCACTTGGAAGACTTTGTCCATCCAACGGGGTCGTAAATGAGGACTGCTCGTGTATTTGTCGTCTTTTTTGGCTCTCACGCCCCCGATTGGTTAATTTACCATAGCCCAACTTATACAGCTGCGACTGCAATGATTTGAAGGATCTTTTTTTTTTCGAAAAATCAAAATAATGAGCTTCGATATCTTTTTCGGTGAGATGCTGGTTCTTCTTGTACCACCCAGGCAGACTCTTGCTCTCCTCGGGAGACCAGGGAACGCCCGGCGCATCTTTACCTACGGTGTGAATTAGCATTAGAGAAAATAGCCGATGCAGTCAAATACTAACTTCTCCGTTTCGCTTTGAAGGAACTCGTTTTATGAGGCCTTGTTGGGATGTGCTCAGTTGATGGAGCATTGTCCCTTAAGGGGGCATTTTTGATGCCGTCATTTTGTGTTTTTATGTTTCTCGACTTGCTCTTGAGCAAGTCCAGTCGCACGAAAAATTCACGGAGAACGATTGCTGTTGTGTTGGATACTATCGCAGCGACGGTTAGTGATTCTAATGCAAAATGCGGGAAAGGTTTGACGAACATTGGCGGATGGTATCTTCCCAGTGGGTAATGTGCTCTATTGTGAGCTCAATTGCATCGATTTCTAATGATAAATCGGTAGAATATGAATGAGGGTTAATGAGCTTTTGAGGGATTCCCGTAGATAGGAAGTCATAGTCGGCTTTCGCAAGTGATATCAAGGCGTGGCCTTTCTCGATCCGAGCTTGCAATCCGCCATCGTCTTGGAGCTCTGCGTCAGATATTGCAGACTGAATGACGTCGACCCAAGTAACATACGAGTTACTTGGCTCTTCCGTCTGCAATACCAGCGGACGAGGCGAACTAAAGAGACAGCCAACTCCTGCAGCTTTGTTTTCACTGTCAAGTGGAAGTTCAAATATTTGCGCAAAATTGGCACCAGCTTGTAGAGCAGTTTCATATGCTCCTAAGAGCTCTCGAAGCGATTGAAGTGCAGTCTCTGGTGGCGCTAGAAATTGCGGTATGATACTCGCAACCTCGCATTGCTTCTCCATCATTTCTGAAGTATGTTGACAAGTTTTAATAATACGAATGACAATTCATCTGCTTGTGGTCAAGGATGTATGATAAAGATGAGGTGGCTCAGATATGATACGATCGGCCTGAGGATGATGGGAAAGGGTCAGATTATTTGAGGAATAGGGGAATGTCAAATATTCAGCTAGTCTTGACGATAGTTGGTGTTAATTGAGCCGGCTGCATGGATCGCCACCGTAGAGTCCAACAGTCCGTGCACGGGTACAGAAAACCCCACACAATCACCAACGGCGCTAAGTTGCGTTGAATAATAGGCCGGATTTCGAGACAACCAATCTGCCGAGTCATGATACTGTAGGGATGATACCTCTACTGATACGGTCATGAATGGCATCTGTTTTACTTCTCCAGCAAAAAATCGCACGTTCCAGCCATCGACACTCTAATATTCCCCGGTTTTGCGACTCCTCATAGTATTTCTGCCAATCACATATTGTTGTCATTATGTCTGGCCTTAAAACACCAGGGTGTTAAATCGCGCAAAATTTTCACATGACACACGGTGCTAGCTAGACTAGGGGCAGGGATCTACGGCATGTTGGCCCACCGCGCGACCCGTCAGTTGCCAGAAAGCGGCGAGGAATTGTTGTGTTTCTAATCGATCTCACATGACCAGAGAAGTATGCAGCTCCGGGACGAATGCGAACTTTTGTTAGTGGGGCGAACTAAAAGCATGCGGTGAGGGGAACCCTGTCCTAAATTTTGCGCGGTGACTGTGCCAAAACTCAAAATCTTAGGATTCTCGTCTCGGAAATTCATCCCAGAAGCCAATAAAAAACATCCTGGATTATCATCAAAGACATAACGTCATGAATGGTGACAGAGAGGCCTTCGGGGTGGAGGGGAGGGGCCAGAAGCCCTCATATGAGTCACCTAAACTACTGGCCTTCGCCAAAATCCGCCCAAGGCAACCTGCTCGTGGATGGGTCTGTCTCATAGTCATCGTACCCATAGGCGCTTATCATTTCGTTTCAAGTGGTCTTTCGTGTGGTTTCCAGCGAATGATAGGTCGCGATAACCGCGGGCCCCAGGGACCCACAAGATTGCGAGTGAGCGATTGAGGGCAATATCGTGCCCTCAATAGTTGGTTTGCGATAAGCTCATTACATTGATAGTCTTATATGCCCGCAGATGGCTCATGGAGAATACTGCTCACACGTCAGAGGTTGCTTATCGCTCAGGGGCTTGAGTCGTAACGATGAGCAAACATTGATTCTTATACCTGCAATTCATACATGCAATAGATCTCATGAAATTTACTTGATGTATTTAGCAGAAGCAAGAACCAGACCAACTTGGAATTTTTCTAGAATTTGCACAAAATGACAATGAGGTAGCGACGGTCACTGTAGCATTCCTAGGCCCAGAGTAACTATCAATGCTGAGCGTAAGACCTATGAAAATGGCGAGATAGAAGTTGTGTCCTGAAAAAAAATCATCAGCTTCTGACAATGAAAATGACATACTAAAGGGCTTACAGAAAAACCCATGTGGTCTGAGCTCCAAGATGCTGATTGGCTCTGCATAGAATAGGCTGGAACTAAAAATGCCTCGGGCTTGAGAGATTTTCTCAAATAGCTTTCGACATTATTCTCCAAGCTCTTTGAGATTTGCATTGCAAAAGCCTCGTCTGGGCAGAATGACCCTTGAGAGTATGTAGAATGTCCAACTCCGCAAAAGTAGCTTTGAGACAATGCATCGATTTCTGGAACCACACATGGCTGGTTATGGTCGCTTAAATAACCTATCGATATCTTTTCCGGTTGCTCCAAATTATCCTCGCCGTTATCAAACGACTGGTTTGTAACATTGAAGTGGGATTTCTGCCGATATTCGTCGTCATTATTGCAAACACCAGTGATTGATGATGTGAAGGTTGCGTTACTAGGAGGCCGATTCTTCACTTTAGATTCCTCTTCACTGCGAAAATAAATTGTGTGAGTATTGAATAAAAGTTCATCAACGAGCTCCTTACTGTCCGGCAACATGTTGGCAGAGATAATCGGCACGATGAAAGGATTTCCGACAATTCTCATAGGCACAGACATACTTTTTGGGCCTGTGGTTGAGCTCATGTCGCCTTTTATGTTCGGCTCTCGTGAATATCTAATATTGAAAGTCAGCAATGTTAATAATTCCCATTCAGTTGACCACAGCAACCTTTTCACAACCAACCCATTCGCAAGCGTGAACCCGTTTCCCCTTCTTCGCTTTGCTGAGCCTGGGCTTGCCGGTTGGGCAAGATGGTGATTTCATCATTGGTGATTGATGGAGCGGCATTACTGACCCGAGCTCTATCTTCTGAGGCGGGGGCACGTGGACAAGAGGTAAAGCAAACGCTAGGCAATCGAACGCTGCATTGCCATGAAATAGGTTGTGGGTCGGCTTGCCTTCCAAACCTGTGACTTTCCAAGGCTTGGAATTGCAAGAAGAATAACCGAATATAGCACCAAGACTTTGAACTGAATAAGATAATGCACCGCCTCCCATGTGACCGGCTGTTATCAACTCTCGGCCCCCTGGTCTGTTGAACGAGAGCGAGATGACGTCGAGGTCACTCACTAATAGTGGCATTTCTCCGGTTCTGAACGAGTGGCCTAACTGATATGACTCTCGAAACCCTTCTTTTTTTCAGTCTAGAAATACAAGAATCTTTCTGAACAGTGGATGCCGCAAGTTAACAAATTGATAGCCACTGCGCTTTAACATCTGGCGTTAGAGATTAGGTCGGAACAATGATTGTTCGTGCGAAGATGAGCGCAAGAAAACTGTTTCGGTAATTTTTGTAATTTTGATGGGGACTAAGCGCGGAACGGGCCAATGTTTGCTCTTTTCTACGCGCCGTTGGTGTGGTCGCAAAATCATCAGCCCAGGATGCACAGACCGCTGCAAGCCATGACGCCATTTCAGTGGAAGCGGGATGTGGGCCCATCACAGGAGACCATGGCGCATTAGAGTTTGCCCGGCCCTCACTGCACTTCGAAACTAGTCCAGCTTGGGAGCCATATTAAAACTGGCAATTTGTTTGCTTTCTATGCGCTGTTGGTGCCGGGTGTGTGGGGAGGGAGGACCTCTCCAAGTAAAACCGACACTAGGTACTCTGGCCCTTAAAATGGCAGGACGCACTTTCAAACGCCAGAAGCCATCAGCCAAAAATCGCATAGCCTGAGTTGGTGAGCCAACCTCTCACAATACGCCAGGACTTTCTTTGCTTGCTCAAATCAAGCTGCTCCGATGATGAAAGTGGAATATGGAGCGAAAAAACGGTTTCCCTCACCGAAGTACATCGGAAGAATGTCGGCTATATGCAAAATGGTAAGGCTGGGAGCAGCTGGTTGAAGCCTCGGACTATGGAACTCATATTTTTTTGAACTAGGCGATTAAAATGATTGAAAGCCTCATATCGATGCAGGGGTACTTGGACATGAAGATCTCAGATATAGAGGGCATTTCTGACGACGTGCAAGCTCTTATCAATGATATGGCCTTTGCGGTCCAGAGGACTAGAATGCTGTTCAGGGAGTTGATAAATCTTTGCAAACGTGTTATGCAAGAGGAGTACATATTTCAACGAGGGTGCTATCTCCTCGAAGCATCTGTTCACTTTATTTTATACGATCACCAGTATACCGCAAGTGACACAGAAACAGAGCGTGATTGAAAGCAGCATATTGATCGCCAGGCTTGTCCAGTTTTTCCGTCTCTTTGCTCAATGAATTGGAAGTCAGCAGCATCTTACTCGGAGCGCTCTTGCAAAAGTTGCCTATGACTTTATCTCTGCTTTGATTTCCCGAAGTGGACTGTAAAATAAGCGAGAATATGACGCCATAAAGCACATTCACGTCCAATGGAATGACACGTAACATCTTGATGATTTTGAAGAATTGTACGCAAAACTCCTAGAGGCTGAGCTACCTACAATGGACTTGACTCGGAAACAGATGGAGTCAGTCAAGTCAGCTTGATTGTGCATCGGGATCGGCAATCACCAAGGTATCAGTAACATTGCCCGAGCCAGTAAAGTTTCTTCATTGCGGGCGCATAGAATAGCGCCCCTTACTAGCCTAGAAAGAAAAAAATCCCGCATATCAATTCAGTCATCTGACAGGGCGAAATAGCTAATTTCTCTGACCAATCAGAGTAGGCGCGCGAGTCATGTCATGCAGATAGTTACGAGTCGACGATCAAGCGATGTAACTTCCAACGGCAAAATTAAATAGCGCATCATGCGACTTGGATCTTGGAGCTAGGGGGAAACTGGCTACTTGGGGTGAGGTCGACAGGAAATCTTCGAAAGTTCCTTGTCGAGCTAGCTTCGCGATAAAGTATACTGGGAGCAGCGAAAGATTACGCGGCTCCTGAGGTATCATGCAGGCTGCCCAATGATTTTTGGAAGACAAGCTCATGTATTAGTTAAATGGTAGATATATATGAGACACATCAAAGCCCCTGGCCCAGAGCGTTGATCTCAGGTCTGTCAATGAGCACTGCTCGTGACATGTTAACCGAAACTGACGTCTATTGTGGATTATACTACTTAGTATATTCCAGTGAGGGTGCTATGAGCTAATAAAGGTTTTATAGGTTTCTTACCACGTAGGTACCGAAAAGGACTCATACGTGGAAAGTTCAGATTTTTCTAGCTAGTTGTGTGTTTTTTCCCATCAAACTCGGTGATAGTAGATTTAAACACAAATCGGGAGCCCATTGGCATCTATACTCATCGGCTCCATCCGCCTTATGAAGCAAATCTCTTGGTAAATCTCGGTGAATCCCCAGCCAAAATAATATTAGCAATGAAGATGTAAGTTTCCGAGCTGCTTACATGGGAGTCCATGGGTGATATGTGTCGACTGGGTTGATAGAGCATAGCCTCGCACAGTTACGTCAAGCAGTATTCGATGCGGAGTAAACACCAATTTCGAGAAAACATTCGCTCTGGTGATGTTAGTGCATTTCTAGAAACTTGAGCACCTATTTCAAACCTTAAAATCGTAAGACACCACAAGCTCGTCGTCCTCGTAGTGAAACTTGAGTAATTGGGAGCGGGCATCAGGAAGTTGCCCTTCCCACGGGTCTTGCCAGCCTATTCTGTCTTTCAAATGCATCCCTGCGATGCAATCGTTCGCGATCACCACTCTCAGCTCGCTTAAATACGTGGCTTGAGCTGAATTCCAGGTCCCAAGCTGACTACCTATCATTAGGCCATTTATCATCAAGCCACAGAGGCGAGGAGTGCCTGAAATTTTCTCAGAGACGAATGCGAGATACAAGATCTGCGGAAGCTCGATGGATATCCTAATGAAGTGACTTGCTTTGCCGCATGTAGCTCGTCTTGGTATTTCCATGTTGTGTGGCAACTTTTGGGTTTTCATTGGATTTTCCATAATTTTACGGACCAGCTCGATGTTGTCCCATACCGTCCTGTAGTTGACGGTCCTGGGGTAGCGGCTTTCCGGCATTTGTTCGAGATTTTGAAGTAGAGTCGTGATGTTCGTCTCAGGGTCCAAGTCATCTTTCAACATATATTTGCGACCTAGGTCTTTCCATTGCTGCCACGATGGTCCGATGGGTAAGACCGATCGGAGATTTAGAATATCGTACTCATTTGTCAAAAAAGAGTAGACATACTGTAAAGTTTCTGGTGGTAAAGGGATGTTTGCCAAAGTTCGGTATTTCACGGCAGCGGTTTTAGACTTCAAAATAGCAAAAATATCGTTGTCAAGGGTGTGCGGCTCGTCTCGGAAAGGAACAGGCCTCAGGAATTCAGCCAGCAAGAGCACGTGTTCGGTGAAATCATCAACCCAAATCTGATCTATGTGCTCTTTTTTGAACACACGCTGGGTTATCCACCAACAGTAGTCATGGATTGTGATTTCATCGGAGCGCTGTTCTTCTGTCATGTTTCTGATATCGGTCCAATGACGGCGGACGAGATGGCCAGTTGCAACCCCATCGATTTGATTTTCTCGAAGGAGGAAGTGAAAAGTCTGGATATAATCTGTTTTCCTTCTGCACAGCGGACAGGATATTTTTGGTGGAGCAGGATCTATGGGAGATTCGAATAGAGGGCTCGATGAGTCATCTGCGAGGTCGAGATCGACCCCACTGTTGATCTCGTGGCTAACATCCATTATCGGCTTGATTTCAAAGTTGAATAGGTTCAAATAATTTGACATGCACCGCGTTGGTGAATCAACAGATTGAGAAACCTTGGCACTAGGGCAATTTCTTGCCGTTTACAAGGGACAGGCTCGCTTGACTATTATTTGAAAGTCGAGATCCGACAAGAGAGCGGCGGGAAACTCCACCTCCTGATCATTGTAACTCGATTAGCGACTTTCACTCCTGATCGTACAGTACAATAACAGCAAATGAGACGGGAACCAGATTGCCTCTCCGGATCAATTGCGAGCCCTTCAATCGCGCAGTACCCTGTCCAACAAATGCGCAGTACCCTGTCCAACAATGCGCAGTACCCTGTCCAACAATGCGCAGTACCCTGTCCAACAAATGCGTAGTACCTTGTCTAATCCCTGTCCAACAATGCGCAGCACCTTGTCTAATCCCTGTCCAGCAAATGCGCAGCACCTTGTCTAATCCCTGTCCAGCAAATGCGTAGTACCTTGTCTAATCCCTGTCCAGCAAATGCGCAGCACCTTGTCTAATCCCTGTCCAACAAATGCGCAGCACCCTGTCCAACAATGCGCAGTACCCTGTCCAACAAATGCGTAGTACCTTGTCCAACAATGCGCAGTACCCTGTCCAACAATGCGCAGTACCCTGTCCAACAAATGCGCAGCACCTTGTCTAATCCCTGTCCAGCAAATGCGTAGTACCTTGTCTCATCCCTGTCCAACAATGCGTAGTTGTCACGTCTCATTGGTATATTCCATCTGAGGTACACTCATGAGAAAACCCACAAATAAATTCTTCAAAATAAGTTTTGAGGGTGTGTATTGTCGAATTTTTTTGGGGGTGGGGCCAAGGGGTTGGTTAGGAGATAGGAAATATAATTTGGTTGCCGCTTCACCATATATTGGTCTGCATTCCCAGAACCAAGTGATGAATGACTAATACACGAGTTACGCGTGGTTTGTGCAAGTTCCCAGGGAAAGGAAAAATGAAAACCCGCCCCAAACGCGGGTTGATTTCAGGCCGGGTTAGGTTTTCAGAGAAAACCCACGGGTACCCAAACTGCCCGCGAACTTGCATGAAACATGCATAATGTAGCTATTAGTCATCCAGTATTTGCGACGTAACTACTCTATTTCGGTATGCCCTTATTACGTAGATTACCATCTGGTCGAGGTAATCTCGTAGCTGAGGAAGATATATACATGTTCAACGCCGGAGTAAAAACAACTCGGTGGACTTGATATTTTCGACCATTGAAAGAAAAAAAAAAAAAAAAAAAAAAAAACAAAGCTCCGAGTATGCGCGCTCAGTTCTTCCTGACACGAAGCTCTAGAAACCCTTTTAGTACATGTATCTTAGATAAAATCTACCAATGAATTATAACAACTCAAGAGGCACACATCTTCGCGATCTCGCGCGTTCTGGGTACCTGCGGGTTGACGCGACCTGGGAGAAAATTCCAAGAGCCCAGAACATTCAACCTCACCATTTCGCACAGAGCCCGGTCTTGAAAATTCCGAAGCACACTGGATGTACGAAAACCATGTCCTCTCCTCCTGCCTCCCGATCATTGAGCCTTTCATTGTCCATTGAACCCTCAGATGCGTTCTTGGATTCGGACCTTCAATCCTCGGTATGTTTATTAGGATATCGGGAACACATGTCATTCAACTTTGTCTGGAGCAATTGCTGGAGCATACCCCCAAAAATAATGAAGCCAAGAGCTTCTGGTCCGATACGCAGGCCGTCAGCCTCAGAGACTCATCTCATTCGAGCAAGGTGAAGTCGCACATACTCTCGCAAAGGTTTGTCTGGCATCAAAAAACAACTCTTTCTTGGCGAAAACGTTTTCTTGAAATATCTAGCCAACCAAAGGTCGCAAGACCTTGAGAATTAAGTCACTGAAGTTGAACTACGTGAAGACCGGGAAATAGTCATCAAGGTCGGAACGAACCGTGAGAGCATCCGAGCATCGACACCAAAAGACCTGGTCGAGAGGGCCGAACGGCAGAGAGTCGTGAATGCCCGCCAGAAGAACTCCACGATTCTGGCTGAACAAGCTTCATTCGTCGCGGCCCGCAAACTGCCGTCGGGCGATGTAGCAATGATTGCAAACGGTGCTGCGGGCGCAGAGGTTCTCCGCAAGCACGCGGCATGGTTGAGGGCCTTCGGGCCCTGGTTGGTGATCCAAGAGCCGTCATGGGGTGTAGTGGCATACCATATCCCGGTGAAATCAATGAAGCTCACCCCGGAGACGATGGGCAATGCGGCTACCGAACTCCTGGCGCAGAACAATTGGGGCGAAGACGCCAGGATTCAATATCTTGGATGGCTGACACGTCCGGGTGAAAGGGCGGAGGGCCCGATCCTGATCGAGTTCACCAGCCCAGTTGTTGCCAATCGTGCTATCAGCATGGGCGTCGTATGGGGGAAGCAGATCCACAATGCATCTCGGTCCTGCCGCGAGGGACGGATGAAGCTATGCCGAAAATGCCAAAAGCCGGCGCATATCCAGTCACACTGTCCCAACGCCTTCAAGTGCGGCCACTGCGCTGGCGGGCACCCGACCTGGGAGTGCCCGTCAATAAAAGGGCAGGCGATACCAATCAAATGCGCTAACTGTGGCGAAGGACATCGCCCGACAAGTCGCGATTGTCCGGTGAAGATAGCGGCCATGAACGAGGCCAAACAGGCGCTGGCCGAGTGCCCAACGTACCATCGTGTACCACTACACTTCCGATCGACAACAGATGCGAGTAGAACGACATCTACGATCAGACCAGAACCTATCACAGGAAACGGCATAGAGTCGTCAATTCACGCCCCGGGTGTGCAAACGAACGAGGCACCCCCACAAGATAGGCGGGAAGAAACGATGATCGACCTCGAGGAAGGACCTACACAGACATGGACGTTTGTCGACGAGTCCACGGAGCTCACTCAATCCAGAAAAGGTCCTGGCCGTCCGAAGGGCTCGAGAACCAAGACGAAGGCCCCAAAGGCCCCAGCCATCCCACTGGCATGCCGAGGATCAACAAGGTCCCAAGAATCGAGACAAACAACAACCCTGCAAGATGACAGCTCTAAAAGACGCCGCACAGGCGAGCCAGAAGATGCGATGGATGAAGAACCGGACGACGATGGCTGGTTTAACATCCAACTCGATCCAGCCGACATCCCTCGGCCCAACAATCAGCAAGACAGCCTCGAAAACCAGCTCATTCAATTCATCAACGACGTCACGATGGTCAATGATGAGAAGGACAGGTCAGAACTTAATGAGAACAACGAAGAGTCTGACACCCTCGAACAACAGAAAATGGTGGTTTTGAAGTATAAACAACAACAAGCCATACAGATCCGATCGTCTCCGCCGGTGCTTACCACAGACGCACCGAGGATTGAGGATCCAAATGACGAAGTATGGCACGAGACCAGCGAACGGAGCGACGATGAACAGAACGAACAATGAAAGAGTTTCAAGTTCTGCAATACAACGTACACAAATCGTGGCAAGTGATGGCCTCGTTTCTCCGGGACGAGAAGGTTCTGGAGGCAAACGTCGTCGCGGTACAAGAACCATGGAAGAACGAGCTACAACACAACTCACCAACCAGCAACAGCCACGTTCCAACTGCTGTACCCGCCGAGAGAATGCATCGATGGAGCGGGCTCAAACCAGAGAGACCAGGACAATGACAACGGGCTTCGCCAGCCTGGGGTATGCCTCTTCGTGTCCAAAAAGCTGGACCCGAGCACGTGGTCATGCCAACTCATATCCCAGGACTATCAGCTGCTGAAACTCAGGATCGCCCATCAAGGCAAAGATTGGACAGATCTTTTCCTGCATAACATCTACAACAGGCCCGGCAGCAACACCTTGGAGCGACTGAGGCAGGAGCTGGTGAAACGTCCACATGGAGAACATGTGATACTGGGTGACATGAACGCTCACCACCCACGATGGGGAGGTGTAGGAACTAGTTCAGACCAGGAAACCAGCCAGCTCATAGAGATCATCAATGAAAGGGGCCTTGAGATCGTGACGGAAGAGGGCAGGCCTACTTGGACCCGAAACCACCAGTCATCAGTGATCGACCTCACTGTGATCACGCCGCGGCTGGCAAGCAAGCAGGCTTGTACAGTGCCAGAGAGCGGATGATATTGAACATGCATCGGGGTATTTCCCGATCAGAACGGTGCTTGACGTTGAGACCCCGATTGTAGCGCAACAAAAAAGAAGAAATTGGAAGGCAACTGACGACGCCAAGCTCTTCCACGCAATTGAGGAAATATTTCAAGCAGAAGATCTGTCACAAGCGGACGCGCAGCGGATAGAAGCAAGGTGCCTGGAACTAATGCAAACTGTTCAACGGGCCACTGACGAGTCTACACCTTGGGCGAAGCCATCGACATGGTCGAATCCCGACTTCGACGAGGAGTGCAAGGCTGCGGTCAAAGAGGTCCGTCGCCTCCGCCGCAAGCATACGATTACGCAGGATCCGTACGACTGGATGTGCTACTCTGAAGCGCGCAACAGGAAAACGCGTCTGGTTAAGAAAACCCTATCACGAGCACACCGACGTCGAGTCCAACAGGTTATTGAAGATGGGTCCCGGGGTATGTGGCGGTTGGCAAAGTGGGCAAGAAACCGAGATGGCGCATACGAGAAAGGCATCACGCCCACCCTGAAAACGAATGGGGTACTAGCAGAAACAATCGATCAAAAAGCAGAAGCTTTTCGGACCGCTTTCTTCCCGCAGTCGCCCCCAGCAAACCTGACCGACATAGCATCCTATGTATATCCAGAGCCTATCGAGTTCCCATCGGTAACAGCCCGAGAAGTACAAGAAGCAGTCAAAGGAGCAAAAGCCGGAAAAGCACCAGGGGAAGACGGTATACCGAACTCTCTGTGGCACAAACTAATCGAAAGCCCATTGATCCTGGACACCTTACTGCAGATATTCAATGCTTGCATTCGTACTGGATACAACCCAACACACTTCCAGAGCTCGATAACAGTCGTGCTGCGTAAGCAGGGCAAGACCGATTACCAGCTCGCAAAGTCCTATCGACCAGTTGCTTTGCTGAACACTGTAGGAAAATTCCTAGAAGCTATCGTCGCCCGAAGGATCAGCTACGCCGTTGAAACGGAGAACCTTCTCCCGCGAACCCATCTGGGCGGTCGAAGGGGCATATCCACAGACCACGCAATACACATGATAATTCATCGAATCGAAACAGCTTGGGGGAAGGAAAAGCAGTCGTATCACTGTTGATGCTCCATGTCTCCGGGGCGTATGATAACGTTTCTCATGAACGGCTTCTGCACAATCTCAGGAAACGACGTCTGGGACAATTTGTCCCTTGAGTGAAAGAATTTCTGACAAACCGGAGTACAAGAATCCGTATGCCAGAAGGCATGTCCGATCGAATCCGGACACCCACTGGCATTCCACAAGGATCACCGATTTCACCAATCCTATACCTCATCTACAACGCAGATCTCATAGAAAACTGCGGAACGGGCGTCACCAGTAACGGCTGGGTAGACGACGTCTGCTTCATGTCCAAGGGAGATAGTGAAAGGGAGACTACAGTACCGACCACTTTCGCCTTCCATGCCGCGAACATAGAGAGATTGTTTCAAACCCTAGTCACCTGACAAGCCAATCCTGATTTGGCTAATTTGTAATTAAATCCGCCGTTTCAGGAACGAATGTAACAATACTAAACAAATGAAAGTTACACACGCCGTATTGTCATACTCTAGTAGTAATTTAAGATTCGTCAGTCACGGAATATAATGGAACAATAGAGCCTAAGCAAATTGATTGCGCACTCAAAACGAAATTCTAAAGCTGAAGAGAAGAAAGGAAAGAAACTGGAGGCTTCTATCTGAACTAAGATAACACGACGGAACGGCAACCACGTGACCCGTGATATGTATCCGTCACATATAATATGGGCTCAAGTGCTGAATATCGGCCAAGCATTATAACAAGTATCTCAGTCCTCTGTAAAAATGGCTCGAAACTTCGATTCCTGACAGCGCACCATGATAGCTTACAAGATACAAAGCAAGGAAAGACTCACTCACTATATCAAAAGTGGCTAAGGCAGCCAACTGTAGTTAATGAGCGTTCTGTGGCTAACATACGCAAACAGCTCGACTGCTCGAACGTGCGAAGCTTCCCCTAATTTCTGTTGGCCTGCCACCTCACTTTGACCATCTTTCAACAAACCCTGATATTTATGTTGAACAAATGGTGGTATTTGTCTAGAAAAAGTTCAAAATTACTGTCTTATCGCAAGAAATGTATACCGTATAATACGTCACCGAGAGTCACTGATTTGGAGCTATACCAATTGCGTTTCCGCTGGTCACACAGATTGGCTTCGAACTAACCGGGATGTCGTAGCACATTCTAGAAACTAATAATAGGTATATAAAATCAATCCGTCTCCAAGGCCCTTCTTTCTTAGGAGATTAGAAAATAGAGAAGGAAATGGAAAACTAAATCATTGAGAACTATTCAACCGAAAGCCCATGAAGGTAACACTACCAGATAAGTTTCCTATCGCAAGTATATTACCATGGACTGTGAAACATGTGGGCCGATATTCGCGCGGAAGCCATAGAACGGTTTTGTTGCGAAGAGTTATCCATTTATCTTCATGGATGGAGATTTGTAAGCTTAACTGATATAAATCAGGGACGGTAGTGTTATGGTTGGACTGAACAAGAAGAATGCCTGAATTGGTCTTCAAGTAAGATCCGTCCTCAGAAAATTCGATTTCGGTTACACTTCCACTGATAGTATGAGTCTGCTGCAACACGCCTGTGGCCGGGTCCCAGAGCCGCACGGTGCCGTCCCAAGAGGCCGACGCCAGTAGGCGGCTGTCGCGCGAGAAGGCCATTGACCCAACCGCACTCGCATGGCCCTTGAGTGTCTGCTGCAGTGCGCCCGTGGCCGGGTCCCAGAGCCGTACAGTGCGGTCATAATAGGCCGATGCCAGCAGACAGCCCTCGCGCGAGAAGGCCACTGATGTAACCACACTTGAATGGCCCTTGAGTGTCTGCTGCAGTGCGCCTGTGGCCGTGTCCCAGAGCTGCACTATGCCATAAGAGGTCGACGCCAGCAGGCGGCTGTCGTGCGAGAAGGCAATCGAGCTCGAATGGCCCTTAAGCGTATGCTGCAGCGCGCCTGTGGCCGGGTCCCAGAGCCGCACAGTGCCGTCCCAAGAGGCCGACGCCAGTAGGCGGCTGTCGCGTGAGAAGGCTACTGACACAACCTTACTCGAATGACCCTTGAGCGTCTGCTGCAGTGTACCCATGGCTAGCTCCCAGAGTCGCACGGTACGGTCATCAGAGGCCGATGCCAGCAGGCGGCTGTTGTGCGAGAAGGTCACTGACCGAACCGAATCTGAATGGCCCTCAAGTGTATACTGTAGCGCGCCTGTAACTGGGTCCCAGAGCTGCAAAGTGTGGTCATAAGAGGCCGACACTAGTAGGCAACCATCACGCGAGAAGGCTACTGACTCAACCCTACTCAAATGGCCCTTGAGTGTCTGTTGTAGCGCGCCCGTGGCCGGGTCCCAGAGCCGTACAGTACAGTCATCAGAGGCCGATGCCAATAGGTAGCTGTTGCGCGAGAAGGCCACTGACCGAACCATATTCGAATGGCCCTTGAGTGTCTGCTGCAGCGCGCCCGTGGCTGGGTCCCAGAGCCGTACGGTGTGGTCAGCAGAGGCTGACACCAATAGGCGGCTGTCGCGCGAGAAGGCCACCGACCAAACCGCACTCGAATGGCCCTTGAGTGTCTGCTGCAGCGCGCCCGTAGCTGGGTCCCAGAGCCGCACAGTGCTGTCCCAAGAGGCTGATGCCAGTAGGCAACTGTCGCGTGAGAAGGCCACTGACTCAACCCTACTCGAATGGCCCTTGAGTGTCTGCTGTAGCGCGCCAGTGGCCGGGTCCCAGAGCCATACGGTGCCATCTCCAGAGGCCGATGCCAGTAGGCGGCCATCGCGTGAGAAGGCCACTGATCCAACCATATTTGAAGGGCCTTTAAGTGTCTGCTGTAGTGTGCCCGTGGCCGGGTCCCAGAGCCGCATAGTACAGTCGTCAGAGGCTGATGCCAGTAGACAGCTGTCATGTAAGAAGACCACTGATACAACCCTACTCAAATGACCCTTGAGTGTCTGCTGCAGTACACCTGTAGCCGAGTCCCAGAGTCGCACAGTGCAGTCGTCAGAGGCCGATGCTAGCAGACGGCTGTTGTGTGAGAAGGCTACTGACCCAACCCTACTCGAATGGCCCTCGAGCGTCTGCTGCAGCGCGCCCGTGGCCGGGTCCCAGAGCCGTACAGTGCCGTCCCCAGAGGCCGACGCCAGCAGGCAACCGTCTCGCGAGAAGGCCACTGACCAAACCGAACTCGAATGGCCCTCGAGCGTCTGTAAATCTGCACTCCATTGTTTCTCAACGCGTGGTAACAGATCTATACAAGCAGGAACCTCTCTATCAAACCTTTGACGGATGATTGTTGCGGTAGGTGCAAAGACCAGTCCTGCGCAATAAAGCTGAAGTGGTGCTTCGTTAACTATCTGCTGGTTTTTCAGGACAAATCGTTTTGCGTCGTGTAGGAAAGCACTTATTCGTGAATGGTGGCCGTCCTACCTCTGTGAGTACAAGTGGCAAATATAAACATTCACAAAACTTACTTGTGACATATTTTGAAGGACGTCGATCATCCTGACCACTTCTGATATAACACCTAGCAGGCTCATGGCTTCTACCCAGTGAAGGAGATGCTCTTCGAGAAACACGAATGCCAGATTCATCATATGGACTTGATCTGTACACTGTTCCAGATGATCAACCCAGTAACGACAGGAGTAATATAGCTCTGGCTGCAGATACTGCTTAATCAGTGCGGGTTCAATTTCGGTTCGTTTTGTTCCGTAGCTTTCAAAGTTGCAAATATTTTTTCTAAGCTTGGCACACATAGCAGTAAGACAACAACACGTGATCTCTTTATGTGTATGCTTCTTGTTCACAAAGAACTTGCTCCTAGTTTGAAGAAGAAAATCCCTAAATGATAAATGAAATATCCGAACAGGGAGATCGTGGTCGTCTGGTAAGCTGAGAACAGATTGGAACTGATCTAATAGATTGGTAACAACATCTCTGTCGACCTCGAAAAGTCTTGAGAACGCATTCACAGAAAGTGGAATAGCAAGAAGAATTATAGAACCAATCACCTGCTGGAATATTTGAAGAGGCTCATCTTGTTCGTCGTCTTCTTTTTCGTAAAGCAGTCGCATAAGAACTGGTAGATATGTCTTCTCCATTCTTGTAGCATATTTAGCTTGATCATTGATCAGATCGGCAAGACATTTCACAGGGTTAGGTTTTGTCTCTATGAATCGATAAACAGTTGCTGCTGAGATGAATAAGGGAATAGACATATCAACAAGAGCACGAATCACGTCATCTCCCGGCCAGTTCACAGGAACCTTCTTCACATCATGAATCCTCTTGAACCGATCCTCTAGAAATAACGATATATCATGCGCAGTCTCTTCTTCGGGGATCTCATGAAGAGCAACGTCTTGATGCTCATGATTTCCTATTTTGGAAAATCCGAGGCGAATCGGAATTTCGGGTCGGCTTGTCAAGAAAATTCGAAGTCGAAGAGTACTCAGCTTCTGTACTTGCGGTAGAAGGTGAAGTATATATCGTATATCATTATCATTGTCGCATTCATCCAGAGCGTCTATCACTAAGACTATTGTCTGGATCTGTGAGCTCGTTTGCTCTAAGCTCTGCAGGGGTTGCAGAAGTAGTTTGTTGAATTGTTCTCTGAGTGATCTTTTTGGGACATCAGGATCAATAGAGAGTGCTTCTCTAAGACTTGCGGCGAGACTAGGAATGCGTAATGCTAGTTGTCTGGAGATCGTAGGGAAGAACCTGGTGGCATTGCCTCGATCCCCCTCGCCTCTCTTGAAGAAGAAACTTACCACCCATTTATCATTCTTCAAGGATCTTCCGACTGTCCGGGAAATTGTCGACTTCCCCGTTCCAGCCATACCATTCAGCCAAAATATAGACTTTCCGTGCGGTGATGCAGCCCACTCTGCGATGTTATGGAGAAGATCGATTCGAGTACCCGAAAGACATTCATCCTCATGCTGGTTCTGGTACGAGTCTAACTCAGCCCCCAGCGCAGTTGGAAGCTTCTCTAAAGGATCTGAATCGTGTTAGTAAGTCATTTAGTCACAGGATCGCTTTTACTGTACCTGTACGGTTGTTGAACTGATTTATTTTGCCAAAATTTATTCCTGTTTGGAAACCGAAGTTTTTACCGTCGAAGGATGTTGTCGAATTCATCCTTGTGATGGTACCACAGAGAGAGACTCCAGGCGCTGACAGGTCGAAATTGCGGGGTAGGGTAATCTTTTCACATTTAAGTGACAACGCGCCATCATGTGATTTCTTCCTTATACCCCACGGTTGATCATGTTTGCTTTTTCTACGTAGCGTAGTGAAGCACGTCCCGTGATAACAGTCATCATATGGTGAAGAGTCTCAAGCAACTCAGTGATGCCTAAGTTGCTACTATAGAAATAAGAGCAATCTTGGATCTGGATCCACATCTTATGGGTTTTCGCACACAAGGCACTGTGCACAGTACCGGTCCGTGTCGACCATGGTAGATAAAAGCCTAGTACCCCACTTCGATGTATCTCGTCAAACTAGGCCATTTCCAGTTTATTGCTATACTTTGAGTCACAGCAAACTAGCTCAAAACAATCGCATTGTTGATAGTTTTGTGTTCATGGGACCTTCTGCAGTTTATAGTTTTCTAAGATTTGATTCCTAGAATGTTGTATGTATAGTTCATACGAGTCTGTTGATTACTCAGTTATGTTACGTCGTGCGTACAAAACATGTTATTTACAACTATCTATATCAAGATTAGTGTATCATGTGATTAGGGTTCGAAACAAGTTCTCTGTGTTTACGGCATGGAAGGCGGAAGCGGTCGGCACTGTACCGGAAAACTGAGGGAAGCGTGCCGCAGAGCCGACAAGTGGGCAGAGAAACACGCGTCAGTCTTTGATCCGGAAAAATATGCACTCGTTCACTTTGTGAACACAAAGGAGGTGGATCCGCAGTACACTGCGCTACGACTACAGGGGCACACCGTGCCGGCGACGAGGACAGCTGAACGTTACCTGGGCTACTGGCTGGATCCGGCGTTGAACTTTATGTTCACCGTGAGAAGGCAATCACAAAGGCAGGCGTCTGTCTTCTAGCACTGCGGAGCTTGGCAGGGTCCACGTGGGGAGCTTCCCTAAACGCCATGCGCAGGATCTACCAGGCAGTGACAGATGCTATTTGGGGTCTCTGCGTGGTATCAACCAATGCTCGTTAGCAAGGCCAAGGCCCGCATGATCTGCCAGCCTTTTTTCGACGTCCAGAAGCAGGCGGCGTGTCTTATCAGCGGAGCTTTTAGGACTACAGCAGCAGAAGCATTGAACACAGAATTACACTTACCACCCATCTCAATCCACATGGATCAACTGGGGAAAGAAACAGCGCTACGACTACGAACAGGCCCTTCTTTTGCAGTGCCACAGATGATGCTTCGGCGGAGACCCGCAAATGAGAGAGACTGGTCGGGATGGTCACCGATAGAGGCGCAAGCCTGGAAGACGGGTGGATGTCTGTTGAATCCCCCCGGGACTTTGACGAGAACGTGGGAAAGTCGAAAGGCATTCGTCTTAGCACCGTGGCAAGCAGCACCAGAGGTGTCCATCGAGGACAGAGAAGCTGCACTGGCGCAACACAATCAGATACTGAGCAGAGACCCTGAAACCAGACCCCTGGTCATGTACACCGACGGGAGCGGCATCGAGGGCAAAGTCGGTGCCGCTGCGGTAGACGAGAACGGTGAGACTGTCATCCAAAGCCAGATGGGTGACGACGACACGACCACGGTGTATTCTGCGGAAATGCGGGCTATAGAGATGACACTTGAATATGTGCTGAATGCCACGGAACCGAGGACCAATCGGGCTCGAAACGGCCTGATCATTTTTGCGGACAGCCAGGCTGCCCTTAAAGCACTTCGCCGACCACTTATGCCCTCAGGGCAGATATGCCTGGCTGGAAGCTTGGACCTTATCCGCCAATTAGCAGATCAAGGCATTCGAACCGAGCTCAAATGGATCCCGGCACACCAAGGAGTCAATGGAAACGAGACCGTAGACAGACATGCGAAAGAAGCTGCTCAGGGTCCTGAAGACCCAACGAATCCTCTGAATTGTTACATACGCCTTGCTGCTGCGACCAGACGCCGATTACGCCGGGAGGCGAAGATCGAGTGGGCGAGAGCATGGGCAGCAGAGAAGACCAGCCGACCAACCCGGCGGCTGGTCGAGATGCCGACAATAAAGACACTCGAGTATCGGTCTGGACTCCGTAAAGCAACGGCGTCAATCCTCATGCAGCTGCGCACCGGGAGAGTCGGTCTGGGAGCTTGACTCGCTCGCATCAACCGACGAGAGTCGGCACGATGCGAGTGCGACCTGGGCAACCAGACGGTGGCACACGTCTTACTGGAATGTCCCATGTACATCGAGGAGCGTGATTGGATGCGGAGTGCCCTGTCCGGGCAAAATATCATATTCCGCCGCGACGAGCTCCTAACACGCCTTGAAGCGCGAGCCAGCGTGGCGGGCTTTATGGTCAAAACGGGCATCCTGGGTCAATTCCGGGAGGTTGACCCAGGTGCGCTGGGAATGGAACAAGTAGTTGAAGAGAATGAGCCCATGAGGACAGTGTGACGGAAGCAGAGAAGTATTGCCTGTGAGGAGGCTGGTGCCAGGTCCACCAGTCTCCCTTGACCCGAACGAGTACACAAGCGGTGGCCGACGGCAGAAACAACCGACGGGGTTAGAAGTGGAAAGGGGTATGGCGGCGAAGGATAGGCTACGGTGATGGACAAGCTGATTGCGCTCATGCAATATTCTCCTATGTTATTATTTAATTCTAAGCGGTCAACTTTATTCCTGCTGGCGCGGAACTTGACCGACATGTGGTCGGTTTCGACCTCTTTCAGCTGTCGGCTGGCCTGATAGCACTCCCGCATAGCAGCATATATATAGAGCGAGCTACATCGGGCAAATGAATTCATCATCAATCATCATCATCATATTCAGGTACATAGCTTAATTAGTGCCCTTACACCTAGAGATGGCCTAAAGACAGTGAACTCACCGCTAGGCCAGCACCCTTAACCACCTAGAAACACCCACTAGATAATTTTTGGCGCTTGGTGATGCATATGCTACGATTACCCAAAAAGGGAAATACACCAGCTCCGTCCGTATAGGAACACTTGATTAGGATGCTCTAGCACATACGACCACATGGAAAGGAGAAAAACCCGCTGGAGTCAGAGAGGAGTACAGTACAGTAATTGAGTTTGTTTCAGACAAGCCAATTTCAAAATTGCGTTGTAGTGGCCAGCGAACCGCTTCTTCCGCATCTTGTTTGAGCACGGTTGGATATTAGTTTTCGTACTGAATAACCCGATTCGTTAATTGCCAAGCCACACCGCTTTAGTCTCTTCCGCCTGGAGGTGTGAAAAATCTGTGTTGGAAATCTTGGGGCTTTGCTAGGTAATAGGAAACGCACGGACCGCTACAGGAAGGCGACCATTCGTTCAACTCTATTTTTGGATCTGTACAGCATACCGTTGATTCAACCCGGAATGTTGACATGGCATCCCAGTTGCTGAGGTAATCATGAGGCTTTGATCACATGCATACGTGTCCACCTTCTCTTCACTTGTATGTTACACAGTCAAGGATAACAATCAACATTTCTGAAGCATCACTTGTAGTTCAACACGGACGCTACAGTAGACTGTTCACCTTTACTACCCTGCAGTCCTCTGGTGCTCCGTTGCTCGTGATTTTAGGGACAGAAATCAAAAGATTTAGAACAGGTGCCGAAATAGAGATACAGACCTCAGGCAGGCATAGCTGCAAAGCTACCTTAGACACCAGCTGGCAGACTGCAAGCAAAGCTCGACGGAGAGCTGTGGACGCAAGTCCAATGTACTGTAGACGTAGGTCTACAGTGCCGACCGTTTTCGCCTTCCATATCGGGAGACAGAGACATACTGTTTCAAACCCTAATCACATGATATGCTATCCCAATATGGACTTGTCGTAAATTACCGGTCATGTATATACAGTGTAATAATACCTAGCATTGTACCCATATGTAAGAGTACAAAATAAAGGACCAAAGGCCCGTACGACTAGAAGGCTCCATGCAAACAGAGCAAACTAGGCCAGCGTTGGGGAGGGAATCTGTCAACTTCCCTCTTCCATTCCTCAGTTGCTGCATCGCAGAGGGTCTGGCGCTGTCCTGGATGTCCATCTTGGGTCAAGGTGATAGGCAAGGCTTGATAGTAAGATTTGTTTCGTGATCACTATCGCTTATCGCCATGTGGCAACTTCGGGCCTTTATTGGGCATCAGGTATTCCTGGCTAACCACTTACAGCTTCAGGCTTACCCCTCCCCCAGAGATATTCGCGATGACCCGGAGCTATTTCGCTGAAGATGCTACTCAGTCCTCGATGATCGACCCATGGGAGTATGCCCCCACTCCTGGTAACTTTGGTAGCACACCCGCAAGCTTGTACTCCCCTAGCCCTGCCCCGTATCGGGCCACGGATCCGCCACAATCGGATCAACTTAATTTCCTACCGTTTGCCGAATGGGAAAAAGGTGGCGAATACGATGAGGTGCCTCCGAAATACGTCTGCTACACAATCGAATGGAAGGTTTTACTGAATCGCAAGGCAGTAGGTAGAGTGACGGAAGAAAATTTGGTTGTAGCCCCTAGCGAATATTGGGAGGAGACTCTGAAGGCAGATGTTGAAGACATGCTGCAAATGAAAAAGAAACGTCACCAGAGAGTTCGATCTGAGGGCACGGATATTACGATGAAATCGAACGACCGATCCCAGAGAAAAATCGAAAAATTCTGCAATTCTACTAACATCGACTGGAAACCAGTGGAGAAGCAGCTACGTAAATGGAGCAATTTGCTTCGTATTGGCAAGAAACTTACTATTATCATCGCTTTTAATTATAGGAGTGAAGATGACGATAAGACTACGTCCGCATCAAGGAAAGTCGACAAGAGAGGCCGTGTATCTGCAACAAGCAGAATGGTGGCTGAGCGAGAGGCTCACATTGCTGCTGAAGAAGAGAGAACTGGGCGAACCGCAACGTGGAGTCTTGTGTATGAGCGCATGCGATGTAATGTCCGTGCATGCCCGCTTAGGTCTGATTGGTGCTGGGAGGACCCGACGGACAAGAAACATTACAAACTGAGATCCCCACATCTAGAAAGACTTATTGAGTATGTTGATGGTGGTGGGAGCCTTGATTGTCATGATGATGTCCCTAGCGATATCCGTCGGGATCTAGTCCTGGAAAGTCAGATAGGAAAAAAGTCGAAAAAGAATGATGCGACATCGACTGGACCCTTATATCCCCCCACCATTATCAATGTGCTGCCAGCACAAACCGCGAGTGCGTCCACGGTGACTTCGTTCTTTCCCAAACATATACCCGACGAGCCTCTGGTAATTCCTGGGTCTCGGGAGGGGGACTACTGCAAGTGGCTAGAATCACGTGCCACCGACGAGGAGTACAAAGCAGATTTCCGAAAGGTCTGCCAGGTGATGTTGGAAAATCACCTCGATCTTGAACTGATACTTGAGGACCCAGATACTGGCTTCTTCGTTCAACGAGGAATTCGGATTGGAACAGCCCGTCGCTTCCTACGTGATATAAATGAATGGGCCATAGTGATGAAATCAAACATGCTACTTGATCGGGGCGTTGGGGTAATTCTTGATGATGCTGAACAAGTTTAACAGCTCGTGTTCTTACTCCAAGATCCGATTGGCTCCACACTATGTTAGAAGGCAGAGTTTCTGTGCTTCGAGGCGTTTTATTCATTTTGGCTGGGCCTTAATATATTACATTGCGACTATAGACTTATAGGATATTTAAATATGTCGCTATTACCGAAATCATAGCATGTGACGTCTGATCTACAACAAAGAAAGCAGTACCTGAATTTTTTGGAATGAGTATGTAGGGCTGGCCACCACTCGGTATAGCACCAAAACAAATGGCACAGTTCTACTGCAGTGAGACATCAAATTCTGTTTGCTTATTCTCAAAATGGTACTGTATTGTGCTCTTTCGCGTTTTCGTGGCTCAACGGATACCCCTGTGTTTGAGGACTTCATCGATGCGTTATTTCACTATCGTGGAAGAGGGCCGGAGCCGAAGTCTGTCTTGATCATGGATAATGCATAAGTTCACCACTTGGAGCAGATTTCACAGATGTGTGCTGATGCGGGAGTAAAATTGATCTATTTGCCTCCATACTCGCTGGACTTGAATCTAATTAAAAAGTTCTTTACTGAGCTGAAACGATTCATAAGACGTAACTGGAGCTACTAGGCAGAAAATCCAGTTCAGGGGTTCAGCTCCTTTCTCGAATGGTGTATTAATCAGGTTGGGAGAAGAGAAGAAAGTGCTAGAGGCCATTTCCGGCACTGAGGTCTGAGTACTGTCGATTTACATGATTAGCAGTCCTTGGCTCTTTGATAACATAAACGACGGTCCTTGTATTCAGAGCTCACCACTACCTGTGCATCACTTCGAGTTGTTGTCAAGGACTTGTTGTCAAGCAGGTGTCCGCCTTCGGCGCTATGGCTACAGTAGACCTCTGTGCACCCTCCTCAAGTGGCATCAGCTCGAAGACCAGAGTTCGGCAATAAGACCCTCAATGCGCTGACGAATTTCCCGGCGTATAGTCCGCACGGCGTTTAAGCCTTCGCCGGCAGGGTCGTCAAGTTTCCAGTCGAGATATCGCTTTCCAGGAAAGAAGGGGCAGGCGTCGCCACAGCCCATAGTTATGACAACGTCGCTGGCTTGAATCGCATCGGTGGTTAAAATCTTCGGTTTTTGGTCGCTGATGTCGATACCTTCTTCGAGCATCGCCTCGACGACGACGGTGTTGATGGAGTCGACTGGGGCTGATCCGGCAGAACGGACTTCAATGGTGTCGCCGGCAAGGTGGCTCAGGTAGCCGGCGGCCATTTGCGAGCGACCAGCATTGTGAACGCAGACAAATAAGACGCTGGGCTTATTGGCCATTTGTGTATGTCTTTTGAGTGATCAACGGAGGAGTCGCTGTGGAATAGCTTCTTGAACATGCCAGTGGCACCGAGAGGGTCGAGATTATCACGATTGCAGTACTTGGGTGGGTATGAAGAGTGAATGCCTCTAGTGTATTTGAGGATAAATGGCGATGCCTTCCTATAGGCAAGAGACAAAGGAGGCTGTTGTTGGAGTTTATATACCACGTGTTGGCTTTAGAAGGGAACCACATCAATGTTGATCTAGAACATTCTTAATGCATGACCCGGAAAGTTGGCCCACAGCTATTCGTAAAGTCATAGTCGCAGAGCATGCAAAATCACTCCTGGCATAGAACCTACGATGCTAGAGCCGAAATCATTGTCTGGTCATATCCATAATGAGTTCAATTTTTAGCACTTAGCAGATCTGAACTGGAAACCGGCGGCCTGCTTTATTATGAGGCCGACAGGATGTCGTCTTTAAAGATTGTTTTGACATTGACAACCTGGGCCTCTCGATTGATGGCAATCTGCATGTCACTTGGACATTATGACTGGTTGAAATTTTCGTGGGGAATTGTGGCATTTTCATCATGACAAATCACAAATCTAGAGCAATACCAGTATGTCACTCGTCCGTTATGATTGGTCAATAACAGCAAACTGTCACTCATCTGATGTGATTGGCCGTCATAAAATCACCCACCTTAACACTGTCAGAACTACAGCACTGTACAGTAGCATATCAATTCAACCTTTAAAACAGAGTATCAGGCACGGACGAGTTCGTTTGTCTGATGAGGTTTGTGGGAAATAACCGACTTGCCTTTCAGTTCTTTTACTATTTTACACCCTTAATCTGCTGGTGTTAGGTATGACCACCACAAGCATCTCATCTTACGTTGTATTGGTAGCATGCGCCACTTTGGATCGACAGGATCCACTGCGAATGTGATGACATACCACCCCGCACACATTCTCCCCTTCGTAGTCCGCGCCCAAGTCGGTGACATACCAGCTATAAACAATTCACTCGGTAACGAGCTTACTGTAGTGCCGAAGTGCTTATATTCAATCAAAATAATAATAATAACGGCGGATTGTTCCTCCGTGTGTGAAGATAAAGCACGAATACCTCCCGTCTGCATCCAAAACCACATCATCCTGCCAGTCTCAGCCACAAGAGGGCTATTCAGTCTACACCAACAATATCCCCTTGAAGCTTTATAGTGTTATCGAGTTGGGAATATCTACAACATGTCCAACGACACCTACAATCTTGTCCAGTCCCGCTATGGTGACATCGCTAAGCAGAGTTACATCACTCAGCAGTACGAGAAAGAAGAGCAGATCGCCAGGGCCTTTGGCTACAGTGCGGAAGATCTCGGTTCATTGCCAGAGAAGACGAACCTCGGATTAAGCGGCGGAAACCCCGTCGGGTTTGCCAATATGAAAGAAGTCTGTTGTTTGACTGATATCTTGCACGACGGTGACGAATGGAAAATACTAACCTTCGTGTATTAGGGTGAGACGATTCTGGACCTTGGCAGCGGTAGTGGCATCGACGTCCTACTGGCGGCCCGTAAAGTTGGGATTAATGGACAGGCAATCGGCGTTGACATGACAAAGGTGAGTGATTCGAGTTCGAGTTCTTTCCTCTATAGAGACCAGGATTGATAGTAGACACAGAGCATGATCGAACTCGCCGAGAAAAATACGCAGAAGGCGGGAGTATCCAATGCTAAGTTTATTGAAGCAACTATCAATTCCGTGCCACTGCCAGACTCCAGCGTCGACTGCATCATTAGTAACTGTGTCATCAATCTCGTCCCAGCGACCGACAAACCGGCCGTCTTTAAAGAGATTGCTCGCCTACTGAAGCCAGGCGGAAGGGTTGCCATCAGCGATATTCTGGCTCGAAAGCCGCTCCCGGATCACATTACCAAGAACATGGCGCTGTATGTTGGGTGTGTTGCCGGTGCGAGTGAGATTGCGACGTATGAGGAGTATCTTGAGCAAGCCGGATTCGAGGGTACGTATGTCGTCACCAAGGGCGCTTGAGGGTTTTTTGTACTAACTTGCCGGTAGGTGTGCTCGTTGTTGACGCGAAGTCGGACCTGAATCTTTACAAGCAGTCGTCGTATTTGTCTCAAAGCTTGTGCTGCGGCAGTGTGGGTTCGAGTAAGGAGGCTACGAGTGACGTTGCAGAGTTGGATTTTAATGAGTGGGTCGGTCAGTTATTACCCTCCATCCAGGCTCAAGCTTGATCGCGCTGTTGACAACGTTTCCAGGCTCGTTTCAGATCTACGCTATCAAGGCTTAGGTAACTTTGTTTAAGAACTTTTATGGAGGCTATAGTCCGGTTTAGTGATAACGCCATTGCAGTGCATGGCTCGGACAAGCGCAGTCAGATAAATTCACGATGGATATGTACAAAGGGGGGCCATTTAGCGCAATTCAATGTGACTTAAATATTTCATCGAGTGATCATTCATTTAGCAGCTGGAAGATGTCCATGTTTTTTATCATGCAGCTGGCGCTTGACTGACACCCTAATTCCGACCGCACATCCTGCATGTCTGGGTAGCTTCGCATAGATGAAATGATCCCGGCTGCAGTTTCGCATGGAGTACATTGTCCTGAGTGTCTGGAGTCTTGGTGCTTGTTGGGTGGACGCAACGTTGAAGTATCAGAAGTGGGGGAGTCGAATGGAACACTCAGCTCCGAGTCCCCGTCAGAAATTTGGCTGTCGGATATAGCCACCTGTTGATAAGTAACTGGTTTCGAACTCAAGGTCGATGAAGTAGGCTCCGTAGCCGTCCTCTCGGGCGAATCGTTGCGCTTGTAGCTTAATGGACTTGGTCCCCCGGAATCCACTATACTTACTCTGGGAGATTGCCCTAAGTGCAATCTCGAGCGCGGCATAGGAAGAGAAATGTCCGCTGTATGTGCTCTTAGGTATTCTTGAACTCTCTGATCAGAAACACCGTGCAGGATGAGCAGCGAGCGGAGAAGACTGTTCTCTACTGCTACCTTGCGCCCCGCCTCTTGAACCTCTCGTGTAGCGTGAATGCCCTCAGTCTGAAATTTATGCAGGCGCTGCTCAAGGTCTTGGATATATTCTTTGCGTCGTGCACGCGAACGCCGTTGGTTATCGCGAATTCGTACTGATGACGACATTTGATCAGGCTGGAAGATTGTTAGATCCCAAGAATGGCGCTGGATTGCATATATTGCCTCTTTTAAGGTGTGCCGACCTTAGGTTTTCTCGACTGTTTGTTTGGACTCCCGGTCCTCGTCGCTGTCATGTTAAGATGGCTGTGAAGTGTGCTGTGGCGATTGGGCAATTCGGAGGATCCAGTGAGAGTCGAGTGGAACGCTACTTACCTAAGCAAAGGCTTAGTGCCGAGAACCAAATCCACTTAGCCCGTTTGGGAATATTCCATAACTTCACCAGCCAATCAGCACCCGCCAGTGACATCTACTCGCCGCGTTTTGGTCGCCCTGATCTGGCCATCTAGAATTTGTTCAAATCTATGACAGACATCTGTTCATCAGAGTGCTATCACCAGATCCGCATAAAATTTTATATGAAACCCCCTGATGATTTCTCGTTTGCGAATTCCTTTAGCACGCAAAATCACCCCAGTTATCGGTTCAGCGGCTAGTCTGTCGCCCTACAGATACACCATCATGGCGCATTCCGCGGTTGCCCATCCGGGGCCAACTGTCCCCGACTTCGTCAATGGGCAAGAGAGCATACAATACCCAGAACACCCGTCTCTGGCTATGCTACAGAGCGAGGATGACGCCGAGATCCGTCAGAAATATCGCCCCTTCCTTCTCGACGACGCTGCTGAGGACTGGGTCAGTGCCTTGGAGTTGACAACCGCTATGGACTTGGCAGCGCAGGAACTACAAAAATCAAACAATCGATTAAAGGTTCTGGTATTGTACGGCAGCCTACGTCGGCGATCCTACTCTCGCCTGGTGGCGCTGGAAGCCAGCAGGATTCTCTTTCGTCTTGGGTGTGACGTGCGTGTGTTCAATCCTGAGGGGTTACCAGTGAAGAATGATACTGAACACGGCCATCCGAAAGTGCAGGAGCTCCGAGAGCTCAGCAAATGGAGCGACGGACATGTTTGGGTATCCCCGGAACAACATGGGAATCTTGTGAGCATTCCTTCTCCCCTCCCCCAATATGCATGGTATCTCATTACTGACCATCCACAGACCGCCGTCTTCAAAAATCAGATCGACTGGATCCCGCTGACTACCGGGAGTGTACGTCCAACGCAGGGTCGGACCCTCGCCATTGCGCAGGTGTGTGGCGGCTCGCAATCGTTCAACGCCGTCAACTCTCTGCGTCTTCTCGGCCGGTGGATGCGCATGTTCACTATTCCGAATCAATCTTCGATCCCGAAAGCGTATACACATTTTCCCGATGAGGGTCAACCGGGAGATCAGAGGCTTATGCCCAGCGGTAACCGGGACCGACTGGTGGATTGCATGGAGGAGTTTGTAAAGTACACCTTCCTCATGCGGCCCCACTTGGAACTTTTTGGTGATCGGTTCAGTGAGCGGGAAGAGAAAAGGGCCAAGGAGGAGAAGCTGAGGCTGGCACGAGCGACACAACTTTAGCTTAATAGTAGGATGTGTCATGTATCCTTTGTATATACTGTGTGGCATTGGAGAGGTCAGGCTCTAGGCTATGTACTTTACTGCATGTGGGATATATTAGATTTGTTGAACAATATCTTCTTCTAGCCTTGGATCCTAGGCAACAATATTCGCGGCAATCTGTCAAATCAGTCGAGGTTTCTCTTTGCTGTCTCCCGCCTTTCTAATGTTAATATGCTATTCGTCCCGGTGTTTAGACAGTAGTAGTGAGCTCCATAATTAGAGACTTCGGTCCCAGTGAGTCACTGGCGCGTTATGATTGGCTCTCAGTTATGTTGAGCTGCTGTGTCAGCTGAGCCGTAGGCCAAGAAATCCCGAGCAGCGGGCCAGAATACAGCGTTGACCAATCAGCATCGTCCAATGACATCCAAATGCGAACAAATCGCCTCGTCTTCAGTCAATTCAAATATTTATATAAACCTCCACGCGTGTTGCCCGAATCTTAACCCCTCGAGATTTCAAACGTCACTCGAACCTCAAACGACCACGCTAATCGCCTCAATCGAATCAGGACCATCTCGACGTTTGAAGATGACTGAAAATGACTCCCCATTGGGCGCTGCAGCCCAAATGCCTTCCACTCCCAACGACATAGAAAAACAAGCCAGCCCGTCAGACTCGCCGCAGAAAAAAGATTCTGCTTTCAAAAATCTCGGCCTTTTGGACCGATTTCTCGCGGTATGGATTTTCCTGGCCATGGCAATTGGCATTATTTTGGGAAATTTCGTGCCAAGCACTGGACCTGCGTTACAAAGGGGGAAGTTTGTTGGTGTTTCAGTTCCTATCGGTAAGGGCTCAACAATTTCTCTGCACTGTCTATTTCTATCTGCTAATACGGATTTATAGCTGTTGGCCTGCTTGTCATGATGTATCCCATTCTTTGCAAAGTGCGCTTTGAGAGCTTGCATCAGGTCTTCAAAACCCGTCAAGTATGGATTCAGATTGCGTTCAGTATTGTTGTTAATTGGATCATTGCCCCGTTTTTTATGGTAAGTCTCCAAGGTGTTCACTACCTCTATAACCCGGAAATTAACACGGAATACTCTAGTTGGCGTTATCCTGGGCTTTCCTTCCAGACGAACCTGAGCTACGCCAGGGGCTGATTATGGTCGGACTAGCACGATGCATCGCTATGGTAAAACCCCCCACCACCCCGGTTCCTCCTCAACAGCCATTGGGGGCAAAATGTTATTTTTGTACTCCACGATACTAACAAACACTTAGGTTCTAATCTGGACCGGTCTGGCTGGCGGCGACAACGAATACTGCGCCATCCTCGTCGCCGTGAACTCTCTCTTGCAAATGGTCCTATTCGCACCTATGGGCGTCTTCTTCATCCAAGTCATCAGCGGCGATAGCATAGCTTTTCAATATTCCACCGCCGCGAAAAGCGTCGCCGTCTTCCTCGGCATTCCGTTGGGCGCAGCAATCCTCACGCGCTTCACTCTCCGCTGGGCGACAAGTCCACGATGGTATGACGAGGTCTTTCTGAAATGGGCAAGCCCCTGGTCTCTCATTGGGCTTTTGTTCACGATATTGGTGCTATTCGCGTCTCAGGGTCGTCACGTTGTTCATCAGATTGTCTCTGTGATACGGGTAGCCGCGCCGCTGATTGTTTATTTCGCGGTTATATTTTTATTAACGTTGTTGGTTACGTACAAGTTGGGCTTTGGGTATAAGCTTGCGGCGACGCAGAGTTTTACCGCTGCCAGTAATAATTTCGAGTTGGCGATTGCCGTTGCTGTTGCTACGTTTGGGGCGGACAGTAATCAGGCGCTTGCTTCGACTGTTGGGCCACTGATTGAGGTGCCGGTCTTGTTGGGGCTTGTCTATGCTGTTAAATTGATAGCAAAGAGACTGAACTGGAAAGATTAGTGAAAACTGTTTGCTGCCTCGGTCGGTGAATTAGTCCAGAGGTCGATAATTGATTTCCCTTGTTTGAGCAAAATCAGTTACAGGGTATGTCGGGTGCGAAAGCGCCTGTCGTCAGTTTCAAAAAGAATAAGAAAAGATCTAGGCGGATAAGGCAAAAAGTCCGGGGAAAGGCTGAGGTATTGGGAAACACGTGGCTTGACTAACTTGTAGTTTAGTGGCCATCTCAAAATTGACTGCGGCCCTCCAAAAATGATGGGAGCGAGGCAATTGTTGAGTCCCAAGTCGTCCGTAGCCAGTCACACGTGTCCATGCGTGCAATTCGCAATCACAGGTAGCAGTCTGCTCTTCAGATAGGGATTTTAATACATCTCTTTACAGTATCCGGCGGAGCTTGACCGAGCTGAGTTGGATTGATCTGAAGGTCTTGTCAAAAGGGATGGCTGGATAAGTCTTGAAAGTTTCGACGCCGCCTTTGGGTTATTCGCGGAACTACGAAAAGGGGCCTCGGACATTCGAAAGGCGATAAAGGGACATCTTTGAAAGACAAACCCGTTGGGCAAAAGAACACAAGCTGACCTACGACCATCTGGGATGGCATGGCAAAATGTGCGAACATAAAAAAGGCCTCGGGTTACAGTACCAAGTCCAAAGGCCAAATTGATCCTAAAAAAATAGCGTACACTGAAATTATCATAGAGCAACGTCCTGCTCTATTGTCTATCTTAACAAATGCATCCAAGAACACCCACGTCAATTCAAATCACTCCAAACAGACGCCAAAGTGCTGCAATCAACAACAACACATTCTCAGACCTCCACACACTACCAGAGACCAATCCTCTCCGCAGAAACACAGATCGGATCAGGAAATTCAGGAGATACCACCGCTCGCCACTATATCAAGTAGCGGATGCGCTGAAAAACATCGACATGGAGTCACTGGAAACCATCAACCCGTTTACACTAGCACCATGGGAAGTACGCGTGCAAACCGATGATGAGCCCACCCCCAGACATCGACAGTGCCAGGCGGGTCAATGCAAGTCGCGTTCAGCAGCTCGGCGCGGAATGAGCTGGTCGGGTTTGGAGTGGCGATCGAGAAACAACCACCCCGCTATCGGAAAGTGAGACTGAAGACCCTGTCCGTCACGTTGAGCGCGAGAACAGAGCAAAATCCATTTTCCGCGGAGCTGGCGGCAATGGCGCATACACTGAAGACACTCGCGGCATTGAAAGACTTTCGGATCACACTGATCACAAGCAACAAAGCGGCGGCCCTCACGTTGAAGAACCCGCGACAACAGTCGGGCCAGGAATTCGTCTGTCAAATCTACAAGCTGATGGGAAGACTGCAGAAGCATGGGAATCAGATCAGCGTCCGGTGGATCCCCACTAGCGAAGACAACAAACTACTAGGGCTGGCGAAAGAGCAGGCTAGAGCTGCGACGCAAGAAGATGCTATCCTGCAAGGACAGGTCCCCAAAATGAAATCGACGACCCTCAAAAGTGCGCGGTCTCAAGCTGCCTCCAGCAGTGCGTTGCCCGAGAACGTAGGGAGACACTCCAGACGAGTAGACACAGCACTTCCAGGGAGACACACGCGACAGCTGTATGACCGATTATCATGGAAAGAAGCGAGTGTGTTGGCCCAGCTCCGGACCGGCATGGCAAGACTCAATGGATATCTTTTTCGCATCAATGCCGCCAAAACAGATCAATGTGCATGTGGACAAGCAAGAGAGACCGTGGACCATTTTCTCTTTCGTTGTCGGAAGTGGACCGCGCACCGAACGGAAATGCTGCAATGTACCCACACTCACCGAAGTAATATATCCTTCTTCTTGGGAGGAAAGTCACCCTCCGATGATCAAAAGTGGAAGCCGAATTTGGAAGCAGTGCGAGCCTCAATACGATTTGCGATGGCTACGGGCCGTCTCGAGGCCACCTAATTTTGCCGACGAGCGCAGATAGAATACCTTACCCCTACTAACCCCAACACCTTGTGAGAACGGTAGACGCGCTTCAACTGCCGAGGATAGGATGTTGAACACTTGAAGAAGCGCCTTCAAGCCAGTCTACTAACCAATACTAACCACAGGGACCAACCATGAGATTGAAAGCTGAAATGGCAAATACGGAAGGAAATACTGTATGGGCTCCAAGGAGAGACGGCGCATACCCAAACGTGCATGTATTGGTAGATTAGTGATAGTTGCCCTCTCGGCTCAGCCGCCCGGCGTTAATGAATTGTGTATGTATGTATATCACTTCAAGAACGGAAAATTGCTTCTACCCTGTTAACAGCTTTTGTTTTTTGGGGCCCCACTGCCAAGTCCCTAGCGCAGATCATCGATTGACGGGATATACTAAATTGAGGGCCACTGTAAAATACAGTTTATTTAGTACCACTATTATCAAGCTTGACTATTGGAAAATCAGACCGAAAAGGATAATATTACAGAGCGGATACGTTACCGTACACAGGCACGACAAACTGGCACTATTACAGTAGTTTTTCGAAATCAGTTATACATATGTACCTCCACGCTCTTGCGACTTCTTTCCCGGAAAGAAATTCCGATTTACGCTAATTTGCGTTAGATACCGCTTTGTAACTCGGGCAGAATATCAGCCGTAATAGGTTTACCAAATGGATGAGTCATAGTTATACTACCGAAATGCCCCGGGGGATCTTGGAAAATCGATTGGCAGATCTGGCGACCTTGCCAGGTCGCCGTTGTCGCTGGCCGGTTTTCTCCGTTCCCACAATCGGACCTCCCTTTCGCCCCTCCCGTGTTATCGCAGCCGTCGTACTACGCTCACTAGTCATTATACGAAAAGCTACGCTTACACATACTCTGTCGAGCTAAACCAGATAAGCAACGATCTTTCTCTGTTTCCATAGCTTATTTCATGTCGTGGCCTGGTTGTCGTTTTCATTGAGCCTGCCTTCGTAGTGTACGATCTCGGACATTTTGTGGTCACGGCGATAACCATAATAGTATCCACCATCTTGGCTCGCGAGGTGTTGATAAGCGGCTGTTGGTCCACGTGATTGAGCCCAATTAGAATTCAAGGAAATATACCCACCCTCACGTGCTACCCTCGGAATCGTTCTTTCTTAACCAGTGACTGTTCTGATCCTCTTAGATTCCCATGCTCTATTTCGATCTTGAGGTCCCGCCTTCTCACAATGAACATTCCTGTAGCAGAAAATGTCTTGGGCACCCTTGGCGCGGTTAGTTCACCTGCTGGGCCTATCAAATCTCTCGCACTAATAACTCTCACAGGTGTGTTGGTCTATCCAGGTAGGCAGTGGTAAGTGGTATGTGAAGGTCTACTCCTTTTTATTAACAATTTCTAGCTTCTACCCCAAATCATCATCAATTACAGAAGACATGACACTGAAGGTCTACAAGGGTCAATGATGCTCCTATGGGCTGCGGCAGGAGTCCCCCTCGGGGTGTATAACATCGTGGAAGAGTTCAATGTGGCGTTAAGAATACAGCCTCAGATACTTACGGCCTTGAGCCTTGTTACTTGGGCACAGTGTCTTTACTACGGAAAGGTAGGCTTCCTTCCCCTCCTGGCATTGTTGTCTACATAGTACTGACTTCTAAACAGAAATATTCTGTCACAAAGTGCATTGCCGCGATCGCTTCCCTTCTTCTTATTTTCGGTGGCATCGAGATTGGGTTGATATTTGCATTGAAAGCAGCTAAATCTCATGGTTTAGAGTGGCCTCTTATCTTAATGGCTGTTTTAAGCGCATGTCTGCTTGCAGCAGGAGTACTGAGGCATTACTGGGACATCTATGTTCATCGAACTGTACGAGGAATCAGTTTCTTTTTCGTCGGCATTGACGCCGCTGGGGATTTATTTTCGCTCGTATCCGTCTGTAAGTTAGATTAAAATGAGCGGGTGAGCAATGATGGCTAACATACAAGAAGTATTCGGTCGGACTATTGACATCCTTGGCATAGTCATATATGGAAGTGAGTTGGCACTTTGGTTGGGCATATTTGCCTGTGGTGGTGTATTCAATCTCATGCCTTGGCTCAAGATGCGGTCAAAGAGACTTGAGACTTCGCAGGAACCTATATCTCTTCACCCGATGCCATCGTCAACTTCTGTGTTCAGAACTGCATCTGGGACCGACGTAGTAGAAAGGCGTGGTTGGCCGCATGTAAATTAAAGTTATAGTACGGCTGCATACGTGCGGTTTATTGTATGAGCGTCGACAAAGCCTTAAAGATGGAGGATTTTGATAGATTGCCAGAACTCCGGTTTTCTTCGGAATGCTTACTTGAAAGATTCTATGGAGCAACAAGACGCTATGACAATGACCTTAAGCCAGCTCGTTTAACACACCTAGGTTCATCAACATATACTAAGGTGATAGGATTGAGAGTCTGAGAGATTGCACAGGTAATAGTCTCGCAAATCAACATTCTGTTCTCATGGGCGTCGCCGAGCGGTCTTTTTCGACCAACCTTTGTCAAAAGGTATCGTCTTTATTAATGTTGAACTGCTTACTGGGCCGTATTGTACCAACCAATAGGAGATATAAAAAAGTCTGAATTGATGTTTTGCCATGACACGCAATATATGTGGGCACTTAACAACTAATCTAATAGGCTGTATAGACCCACACTACGTCAAATCATACTGACAATTAAATACGAAGTATTATTTAATGAAAAGATAACAAACACAAACAAACCGAACTGGCACAATGTCAGAACGTTAAATGGGTATTGCGCAGACACGACGCTCTTTAATACGACAGTCAGTCATGTCTTCTCTATGGAAACACCTGAATTTCGGAAATGGCCTTCGGCGCTATCTTGTTTCGAACCTACTTCATATACGCACCGCCGAAGGAAGGCGTGAAACCCTTGGTCGGGATTCTCTTCGTATGCTGACCAAACTTTCTTGATATGGGCCTTCAGCTCGGCAAAGAATTCCTCAATGGGGTTGAAATCCGGCGAATAGGGTGGGAGGTACAGTAACTTGACTCCCGCGTCAGCACATAAGTTCTTGATTCGATCGGAATGATGGAATGATGCGTTGTCCATAACAAGCACGGATTTTGGCTCCGGCCACCTTCCACAGTGCTGAAGAAGCTGCTCGATAAACGATTCAAAGAAGGTTGCATCCGTTGAACCTTTAAAAATACGTGATATTATGATACCATCTTGAGCATACGCAGGCAGTATCTGGTAGCGTTGGCCGCGATGAAATTTTGACACTTGAACCGGTGTCACGCCGAGCGGTGACCAGCCAGTTCGCCTATATCCGATCCTTTTATCGCATCCGGATTCATCAACAAACACAAGACGATATGACCGAAAATCAGATAGCTTATGTTGGTAGAAATCTCGTAGTTGAGGATTCTGTTCTTTGGCTTTCTGCTGTGCTTTCTTTTTGGTCCAGCCAGTCCGCGAAAGAGCGCGTTTGACGCTAGATGACGATGGTAATATGTTGAACTCATCCCATAGGAAGATAGCCATCTCTTCTACGTATAGGCCAGGCTGTTCGACGAGGTGTTCACAGAGGGCGTCAAGCATGATAGGGGTGATACTTCGTTGTCGGCCGGCCGAGACTGGGGGCGATCTGGCACTACCGAATAACCGCAAGTTCTTGCGGATGTTAGTGATAGAGCGCTCACTGCACTGCGCTACCTTTGCCATTTGCGATGTAGTAAGTCTGTTCTTGCTGCAAATCATATGAATAATCATCTTACGTTGCCAGGACTCGATGTTTCTTGCCATTTTGTTAGTGGTTTGGTGGACTGCAGTTGTTGGGTTGGGAGGAGTGTGAACAAACAAGGCGATGGTGGTTGGGGGGTGGTGGGGAAGGGGTGTTTATTTTTTGATGGAAAAGTGGTTATTTTCGGACATGTAAGAGTACATGAGTGTACAAGTTTTATATTTCCTCCTGGTTACCACGTAATTTAGTAACTGTATTTTAAATACAGAAGTAACCATATTTGGCTTAGTTGTCATGTGATTAGGGTTTGAAATAGTATACCTTTTGTCTCCCGATATGGAAGGCAATAACGGTCGGCACTGTATAGCCGGAAAGACCTGGCCCCAGTTCACCCGCCCTAAGGCTGAGTGCCTAAGGCCATAGGCATGTCTCCGCAGGCTCCCGACCTTCATGTCAGTTGAGTTATGACCGTCATGGGCATCAATCATCGGATCGTCATTACAGCGGCGCCCGACTTCGCCTTCCATATCGATGGTAAGAAAGAGGCTTTTTCAAACCCTAGTCACACGATGATTTTTAAATAGATTAGGTGAGGATACGAATACTGTACCGTGTCTTGTTAGTATAAAGTTATAATACCTGGTTTTTCCGCGATAGAGGTACGTTAGGTACAGTGGTCTGGGCCTCGATCTCCACGTCCCTAGGCAGCAGTCGAGTTTTCGAATGGTGCCAAATCCAAGAAACACGCTTACTCACGATACGAAAGCGAAAGATCTACATCATAGAAGGATTTGACAGTAGCAGTATTGAACGGGTCTTCAAGTTCTCTGGAACAGGTACTGTAGTAAATTTTATACAATCAGGTTCACGTTGTACAGTGCCACCCAGGTTCGCCTTCCATGTCGGAAAGACAGAGGGGCTCTTTCGAACCCTAATCACATGATCACATATATCCAGATACGGTTACTCCGTATTTTAGATCATGTTTCGGTTTCGAACGGTAAAATTCAAACGAACGAAAGATCTAATATTAAAGAAAACCGACACAAGGCGAACGGCCAACCGTGGAAACATGTTGTAATATATATAAATCAAAATAATACCCCTGTTAATCAATATGAAAGCCCCGCAGCAGCAAATTTCTAATTCCCTCGAAATATAAATCGCAGCAAATGCCTAAGGACCGCGTTGCCGGTTCCACTCTCGTCCAGATTATTGCGGAAGATTCTACGGGTTAGCCTGGTATAATCGCGCAGTTCGTCTAAGCTATGGAAGAGACGTATGTTCCGGTGCTGTTCCCCACCGCGAGCCCAGTCAATCAAGTCAACAATGTTGACGTAGATACCCCGCACAGCCTATTGGTCAGCATTAACAGTATGTCGCAGGATTACTTGTTGATTTCTACTACTGTACCTTTTCGCAGTCATGACAAGTGCTTGGTAAGGGTTCGATCTTCACCGCGCGGCAAAGTGAATGCCAAGCGGCAAGGTCATCCTCTGCTCCAAACCAGAGTTTGAACTCCTGACCAAGAGCTTCTTGGAATTTTTGCCAAGCTCCATTATATTCCTCTTCGCCTCTGCGCCAACCATAGAACCTTTGTAAAGACGAGTACGATTCAGTTGGCGGTAAGGTGGGATCATATATAAAGCCATTAAATGATTGAAAAAATGTATCCAGAGGAGTTCTAGGCAGCCGGAAATGTGCGGATGAGTAGCGAAGATGCTGATCGAGGGCATCCTGGCTACCAAACGACCGATCGCAGGGCTCACAATCGTAGGATAGAGCATGTGCTGGTGAGTCGCGGAGATGCTGATCGAGGGCATCCTGGCTACCAAACGACCGATCGCAGGGCTCACAATCGTAGGATAGAGCATGTGCTGGTGAGTCGCGGAGATGCTGATCGAGGGCATCTTGGCTACCAAACGACCGATTGCAGAGCCCGCACCACGTCATGGCAACGGCTTGTTTGAATCATCTTGCGAAAATCGATGAGACATTTATCTTCTTCCCAGCTACCCCGCATTATGAAACCAAATAGTGTATAGACGCAAGGGTGCCCAACCCGGGTCAACTAATCTCTAAGTATAGATTGTGGCAAACATTATTCTAGATTGGCCGGAACTGTGATATAGCTGCACAACGTGCATTGTCCTAGCATGTAACGACGGTGTTATCGTGGTCTAGGCTGATTGGGCCTTCACTAATCCTGATAGGTTTGCCAAGATCTGGATCTAATACAGAGCCTCATTATCCGCTTTCATGCTCCTCAGGCTAATATTCCAGCCTATGTGGATTAGTAGTAAAAAGCGGAATTTTCAGTCCTGCTTGTTGTCTTATGATTCGTCAATTTAGCGCTCTGTCATGTTTTGTTTGAAGAGAGCGATCAAATACAGTACGTCCCGAAACTGGTGCGACCGCCCACACTCTTTAAGTGATGATTTGGCCCCCATTGCCAAGAAACACTAGACCATATTGGGACCAAGCTCGGAACAACAGTATTCCTGTACCATTCCTGTTACCGTACTTTACTCTCATTAAAATACGGTACCTTGCTTGTAACCGTATTGGAGATCCAAGGAACTTGAATTTTCCATTGAACTGCATGTAAGTCAAACATTAGAGCTCGGCAGTCCCTGGAGAATCTGGCGATCTATCACTTCTCTTGTACTACTATGTCTAAGTCGGTCTGGGGGGAAGCTTACTGGGCACTCGACTTGTGAATAGTTCCTTGCCTTACTTGCTTACTGTCCATGTTATCCCATTGTATTAGTCACTGTACATGTAATTATGGTAGAATCTGGTAGAATCGCTTGGCAGCCCAGATAATGGCTCGTTCTCCCATATATGGCACAGTCCGCATCACCTTGATCTCGCAAGTTTCACACGCTGATAAGGAGATTAAGATCATTCTTCTGACGAGTATCTAAGCTGAAAGCATTATCACTAAGATTTCAGATTATATCTCGGTTTCAAAAGCATTTTGACCATTTTCGTCATCATGGACGTGCTGACTCTCACTGAGATCATTGACAGGACCCATCTAAACGACAGGCATCAAGAACCTCAAGAGCTAGAACGACTGCTGTTCCAACCTCAATCTGAAAGCGGAATAGCGGATACGGTCTTGGACAATGTTCCTCGGTATCTTTTTCGAATCGCTTCTCCATTGTCAGACGGATCCACGAATGAGATTTGGGTGAAATCGCAGTCGGCACACCAGAATAAAAGGTCCTCCACCGAAGACATATTTTCCAATTTGGACAGCAAGAAGCGAACAGAAATAGCTCGGATTCTAAGCCTCCATCTTTGGTGGCGGCCAAAGTTCCGGCTCGATGATAATTTCGTCTCTTGGACTAGCTCGTTACTTTTCGCGATCCAGTATATCTACTACAGAAGGTCGAGCATCAGGGACGGGTCAAGTTTGGCTGATATAAGATTTTATATTGTTGATACGAAAAAATTTCCCAGAGGAACGTTCATGCGGGATTTGGATTTGATTGATATCTTCTCGGAGTATGATACCGAACTGAAATATCTGCAGTCTCTTCGCAAGGGTCCTGGATTTTACTTTGGGGAATACCTCTCGCAAGGGTCACTGAAGATTGAGAACAAGTGCCATGCGATTTCAGCCGAGATATTTTTCCAGCAGAATCGGTTAAGTCGCATACAACCTCTATTTACGGAGATGCCTAGTATCACGGAAGACAATCCAAAATGGGCGAAGGAAGTTGTTCGTTTACGCGGCGCTATATGGCCAAAGCCCAACCTACCTTTACTCCATTCGGCAGAAATGATTAGTCGTTTAACCGCCATCAGAGAGATCGTGCGAGATATTCCAGCTGAGTGGAGTTTCCCTCTTGCCATCTACTTTGCAGGACTTATCGGTTCCGAGTCGTCGACAAAAGAAAATGAAACAGCAACGGATAATGCATTTTTTTCATTCTTCCACTCTGAGCCTTTCCAACGTGAGTCTTATTGGGGAATTTGTCCACACAAAGTTTATATCCACTCACAAATATATCTCGTTTCATTAGATTTGCGGATAGAACACAAACTCAAACCCGCAAATTTCAATGTTGTAGTCACAAATGTAACAACCGAACTAAAGCAGGTCAGAAAGCTGGTCCGCGATATACATAAGCATGCGTCGTTGAAAAAGTTACTAGGTCAGTTCAACTGCATTCAACATCCAATCTTGCAATTTTCCTTACATTATAGTCTAGATCTTGTCAACGAAGTCCAACTCACGGTTCGGGACCTGCGTGTAGGAAGAGATCTCGTTATTGCAGATGATCCCAATAGGATGCTGGCTCACCTTGGTCAATCTATAGTATCAAAGCTCAGCACGGTGCAAATGCTGTGTAAAGAAGATGTATTGGGTTCTGAGGCTACTACAGGCAGTCCGGGTGGAAAAGAGATTTGATAGTCAATTTAATGATCGAAGTCAATTGGTGAACTGTCTCGAATCCTACTTTTCTACAGCTAGGCCAGCGTGTCGAAAATGCCCCTCCGCGCTTGTCTCCCTCGCTCCAACAACATCAACACACCATTCGAGGAAGTGATCGAATCCTTGCTTTGGATTTTCTTCGTAGGATTGCCAATTGCGCCGGAAAAAGGCCTTGAGCTCAGCGAAAAACTCCTCAATAGGATTCAAGTCAGGAGAATATGGAGGCAAATATAATAGCCTTACGCCAGCTTCTGAGCACATCTGTTCAATCCTGTCCGAGTGATGAAAGGATGCATTATCCATCACTAGCACAGACTTCGGCTCGGGCCATTTCCCACAATGCTGGAGAAGCTGCTCGATAAAATCCTCAAAGACGGATGCGTCAGTCGAGCCCTTGAGCACTCGAGACAAAACAGTGCCGTCTTGTGCAAACGCAGGCAGGATTTGATAGCGCTGATCACGATGAAATTTCGACACTTGAACCGGTGTAGTACCAAGGGGGGACCAACCCGTTCGCCGGAAGCCTATCCGTTTATCACATCCAGATTCATCGACGTAGACAAGGTGGTAAGACTTGAAGTCAGATATAAAATGACGGTATTCGTCCCGGAGGTCAAGGTCGCGTTCTCGGACCTTGACCCGGGCAGTCTTTTTTGACCACCCTTTGGACTGAAGGGCGCGACTCACGCTTGATTTCGTTGCTTGAAGAGCGAATTCGTCCCACAGAAAAACCACCATCTCCTCTAGATAAAGGCAGGCTTTTCAATCAGATGGCCGCACAAAGCTTCGAGCATGAATGCGCTGCCAAACATCCTTATATTGGAAGAGATTCTCGAAATTGTGCTCTTGTTACAACCAGCGGCCTGTGCCATCTCAGATATAGTTAGTTCGCCACTGTGGATTATGTCATAGATAAGCTCATGTTTGGAAGGAGCTAGGTTTGGGGCCATCTTTGGTTGGACCACTCGTGATTGATTGTCAAGTGGACGCCGATTCGGATGAGGGGCATGGAGGTGTCAGATGTATTAAATTTACAAGCTAATACATGCCATAAAATTATTTACGTAACTTACGTACAGCAAAATACCCACGTAACAATCGGAGCAGCTCCAAATATATAGCGCTTCTTGGCAGTGGGGCTAAATAATAACTTAAGGCGTGTAAACTGTTGCACCAGTTTCGGGACGTACTGTAAAGAATCAAATGATCATTTCTTCTGCTTCTCTGAGACGACATTTCATATATGGATTGGAATTGATGGTGCTTAAATGTGCAGGTACTTGGCGGGCGTTTCATCACATTGGGCATTTCATATGACCGGGATGAGGCTATCTGTCTTACGATCCATGAAAGGGGACTAGTATTATTACGAGTTCGTACAAAACTTGTTTACTTACTTTATCATGTGATTAAGGTCTGAAAGAACCTTTCTGTGTCTTCAACATGGAAGGCGAATATGGGCGGTTCTGTACAACAAAGTGACAAGAGAGCATGAGTCCCTAAAAAATCTCTGGTACATCCGCAATCGATAGTAAACCATTTAATTTCATTATGTAGATCGCAGCAGCTACCAGTCAGGGGTTGATAAGAACCATCCCTTCTTGGCATTTCTGTCAGTTCCGGCTCAAACCAATCTTTATCAGATATTGTACGATTTTCTGATTCCATATGCAGTCCAGACATGACTCTTATTCGAAGTTCAATTGCGATCGGCATTCTGCAAACAATAGTTCTCAAACAATCAAATGGAGGCTCGTAATTATGAATCTAGTTCTAGATAATATTCCATGAGAGATGATTGGTCCCTTTCATCATATGTAGACATCAACAGATCAATCAAGCTAGCAGTGAAGAGAACAATTTTGGAGACATCATGGTACAATGGGTCATGAGAGGGGATGCTCAAAAGAGGGTGCTCAAAAGAGGGTGCTCAAAAGAGACTTGCCACCAGAAGCGTAAAAATTTATTACAATCATCGTGAGACATCCCTCCAAATCTTTTGCCAATGTATCTCTCGATGATCTTGGGCAACATTCGCTCAAACTAGAGTACCTGTCTCGAAAGTTTAAGCTTTATAATGCGGGACTGACCCCCGTTACCACCTCCATCAGCTATCGTGTGTGAATACACAATTTCATTCACGTCAGCTTCGTCGACCAATACCCAACCTCGATTCCAAAGAATGCAGGCTTCTTCCAGACTGTTGGAGATAGAAGGTCGTCCTGACCCTCGGATCCATGCATGCGGTAGCATCGTTCTGCTTTACTATATTCAAGCAATTTATTTCCAGAAACCACCAACTATAGCTAAAAATTGGATTTTGTTCTCTCTCATATCCAATCTTTTTTGTTTTGGAACATCTTTCGCCTGCCATTTACTGCAAAAACGTGGCAGGCAATTATGCAGTCGCCATTTTCGGGTTGACCACATCGGGATTCTCTTTCACATGTGGGCATCGTCTTCCTCAATCTTGATGCGTGGTATAAGCATGAATTCTATGATTCGTTGGCTTATCATCTTCAGCTCTTTGACGGGTATTACTTGTGCATTTTTCTTGTTGTTGGTACCACCAAAAAAGCAAGAAAGAATAATGTTAATTGGATTATATGGCGCATTTTTGTTTTGCTGCGTATCATTTTCTAGTCTATTCCCACCCTATTGGGATCTAATGCGAGTTTCATATGTCGCTATGGCAATGTTGAATAGCATTGGGGGACTCTTCTACTCCAAACCATCTCTTATACGAGCCCACAAAAATGTGGCGGACACATATTTTGTTATCCCTCATTCCATGATGCATTTATTGTCAGTGATTGGGTCTTTTCTGCATAGTGCAGTGATGTTATATTGTTCATGAAGATTGGAGATCGCCAAAGTAAGAAGAAAGCCTTCTATGTACACCTTGGCTTTGTAAAAAGATAGTTCACAGGATTGAGAAAGCCCCTTGGTCCTTTTCCCACATATGAACCCATTCAATTTGAGGAGCTCCTTGGCCTATATGGAAAAAGGAACACTTTCATCGACCTCGGTATTTCTGGTATCAAAATGAGTTGCGAAACCAACTCGTTTATCTCATCCAATAAAGCCTCAATCTGACGTGTTGACTCTCGACAAATGTTTCCACAAGAGGCCAACCCTAGCCCTTCAAGATATGAATCATTGGTACAGTGGCACCCAAGTTCGGCTTCCATGTGAACAGAGAGGCCCTCTTTCGAACCCAAATTACATAATCACAAAAATCCTAATACAGCTAGACTTGTTTTTAAATTAGGCGCTAGCTCTCCATCGTAAATTTCAAACAGACAGCCTCTGTAAAGGCTTGTATTACTACCAGAAACCCCCCAATGGGCATTTCAAGGCAGGCTACGATTGCGGTGTTTGTTGTTCTTGTCTGGGATCTTCTAGTGCCTCCAGCTTCTTCAGAGATACAACGCGTTTTATTTTTAGTAACACACGATGATATTCCTACTGCTGGGGTGGAGTTTCTTGTATTTCGGGGATCAAAAGTTCGTAATATCGTTGCGCGAGGACTGACTTCGCGATTTCGGATTTCTTCATCTCCCTTTCATGAGAGGGCAGTCAAGTTTCTATTTTTACTCAAACGCATGGGTCGCAAGAGTGCCCTCCACAAGACTCAACGGTGCGTTGAATTTCAAACACTTACCGCCCCGCACGAATCGGATCGAATCGAACGTTTGCCAGATCCGATTCGATTTAAATTAATATCGATAAAAACGGTTCGTACGGATTCGAATTGAAGACGGATTCGAATTCGATTCGAAGTTCGCGAACTCTTTGTACTAAACCCTTATTTGGAAAGCGGTAAGCCACGTCCGAATATATCGTTCTTGTTCTACGCGATGGTGAGCAATCGACATCACATACAGTAGTCACTTTAAGAATTAGTTAATTGGCAAACTCAGGGATAGCTCTATTTAAAATGTCGTAAAATCGAGCAATTTGGTTTTGGGCTGGACAGGATGTAGTGTAATATCGGGAGTAGTTTTACTTAGACCTCGTCAAAACACGCCCACGAAAACCCGCCCCATTGGGTCGGGTCGGGTCTTAGTCAGCATACCCATGGGCGGGCCAAAGACAGCTCAAGAAACGACTAACACATTCCAGCGACTAGTGCAGTACCTCCTCGTGGATACTGGAAAGAGAATGAGAGTACATGTAAAATTTCCTGCCCTTTCGCAGCTAGCTCGTGATTTGCTTTCGGTACCAGCCACGGGTGCAGGGTCCGAAAGGTTGTTCAACTGCGCTCGAGACATCTGTCATTACCGTCGCGGGTCTGTCCATGAGACGACCATACAGGACCTGATGATGTACATGTGCGCTGAAAACTTTACTTTGGAAAACCGGCAAAAGCTGTCGCCGGACCATCGGACCGCTAAAATGGAAGGCGGCCGCGACCAGGGAGTTCGAGGACGAAGTTCCTCCTATCAGCGATACTGAAGAGGTTGATGAGACTAGTGATTCTGGAGAACTTCCTGTTATTGACGGTATCACTGAGACTGCTGATACAGACCCCCAAATCCAATTGACCTAGGACCAGATGCAACTACAAGATTCGGTGATGGTTGACATGGCTGACGAGGAGAGTGATAGCGACGACGGAGACCTGCTCCCCCCTCCAGTCACCCGGATGAAAGACACATCTCGCAGGAGATCATCAGGAAGAACGGTAGTTCGCTCTAGACGACTGCAAGGCTATGAATTGTATTAGCTACCTAATGTAATAAAAATATAAATTCCTTCTTAAGTACTACTATTGGACATCAATTGTCATCCCCCCATTCTCGTACGCGAACTGTCATTATATGTCCATCAATTTTGACTGAGGAATACGAGCGAAGCCTGCCAATACGGCAGAGATACGTTGATTAAAACAAAAGATACAACATAACTTTGTGCTTGGTTGCAGATCATCCCACTCTTGGAGTAACGGGTTATTTGGGTACCCGATTGACCCGCGGGGCGGGTTTTCAAAAACATGACACACCTGCTACTTTATGAAGTGATGCTTCAATATTCATATTATTGAGGGAAGTTCATTGTGTGTTGTGTTGTCTGGCAACTTTTGGGTTTTTATAGGATTTTTCATAATTTCACGGATCAGCTCGATGTTATCCCATACCGTCCTGTAGTTGACGGTCCTGGGGTAGCGGCTTTCCGGCATTTGTTCAAGATTTTGAAGTAGAGTCGTAATGTTTATCTCGGGGTCCAAGTCATCTTTCAACATATATTTGTGACCTAGGTCTTTCCATTGCTGCCACGACGGTCCGATGGGTAAGGCCAATCGGAGATTAAGAATACAGCGAAATTCAAAACTGGCTTCCATATTATACACATACAAACTATCTGGAAACCCTAACACTAAGGTAGTGGTGAAACAACCTAGGCCCAATTAAGCTAGGCTGGTGATCACCCCTGCATGTCACAGCGGTAATGTAATATATTTAACAATACCAAACTGGGGTGTTCCAGACAGTAATGCTTGGCAGAATCTTGTTGCTGTTTCTCCCCCGCTGGAAACAATTTCAACAAGACACGTCAATCTTCACCAGCCGACTACGAGATACATAATAACGACCAGACAAAATGGCTCCAAACTTTGCCGCCTCTACTCGAGAGTTTATTCGTGATATGATTCGAAGTAAATCACTAACCATTAGCCAAATCGCCGAAGCTGCTGGATGCAGCCCGCGTTCTGTCACCACCATCCGCAGTAATCTACGGCAGTTTGGGGATACTAGAGCTCCTCCTGTTCAGACTGGTCGACCACGAACTATCACGCCACCGATGATAGAGGCCCTATGTGATCATCTGCTGGAAAAACCTGATCTCTTTCTTGATGAGATGGTGCTTTTCTTATGGGATGAGTTTGGCATCAACACCACGACCTCAAGCGTTAGAAGAGCGCTAGTCTCAAGAAAATGGTCAAAAAAGACTACTCGGCAGAAAGCTAGGGAGCAGAATGCTGACCTCCGAGACTGCTACTTGCACAATCTGTCCGAATTCCGGTCGTTCCACCTCGTGTATATTGACGAGTCTGGCTGTGATAAACGTATCGGCTTCAGGCGTACAGGTTGGTCACCTATTGGCACTGCACCAGTCCAGGTTTCCAAATTTCACCGTGATCAACGATTCCAAATATTACCTGCCTACTCGCAAGACGGTATCGTATTATCACGGGTGTTTCGGGGCTCGACCGACGCATCAGTTTTTGAGGACTTTGTTGAGGAGCTTCTGCAGCACTGTGGGAAGTGGCCGGAGCCTAAGTCGGTTTTGGTGATGGATAACGCTTCCTTCCACCATTCCGATCGTATAGAACAGCTATGTTTAGATGCGGGTGTGAATTTGATGTATTTGCCGCCCTACTCGCCGGACTTGGAACCCTATTGAGGAATTTTTCTCTGAACTTAAGGCCTTCATTCGGAGGCATTGGATATTCTATGAAGACAATCCTGAGCAAGGATTTGATTATTTTCTGGAGTGGTGTGTAGAGCAGGTAGGAAGAAGGCAAGAAAGCGCCAAGGGACACTTTAAAAATGCAGGTGTGGATGTTGATGTATGTAGTGAACAATGATGCTCATCTAAATTTCCAGCACAAAATATTTTAGTAATCCATTCAGCCCCTTCTTGTGTAACTAGCGCCAAACTAAAATTTGTAATCCAGGTCTATATTTAAATCAATTGCCATTGTGCCACTCCTTCACCCACTCGGCGATCTCACAAACAAAACGGCGTGCCACCCCCACTTTAACGCCCTCCCTGATAAAGAACTCCGGATCTTGGTCTCCGTAGATCTGTTTAAGGTCAAGGCCATGTGCGAGGACCAGGTCTCGAGCCTTTCGGATATTATCTTTGAGGGCTTCACTGCCCACTCGTGATTGCTGCCAATTACTATATTCCTCCACTGCTACGTCGTGCAGACCGTGAATGTTAATAGGATCGGGAGTGGGGCATGTCGGGGGAACGAAAGCAGGGCTACCTGTGCCGTCTATCACGGGTTGTGATGCCTGGCTCGGAAGTACATTGATATTGATAGGAGGACAGCTTGTTCCGAGAGGAGCAGTAGTCTGGCTTTCTGTTTTGTAGTTCGGTCCTCATTCTCAGCATAGAGCTGTTCACGGAGGCTGTCTGGGACATCGTCATGAGTTTCAAGTATCCGTCCTTTCTCCACATATCTGACAAGACTACTCAGCTGATGCGTTCGTAATTTATAGTGTCTCTTCCCTTTCGGGTCTTGCCAGCAATATTGACCTTCGTGGCGACAAGGGGGTCCGGGGCATCGCATCATTTGATATACCTCCCGCCAAACCGAGGGCTGACCGGAGGCTTCTTCTGCATCAAGTTGAGCGTCTCGATCTACAAGTATTCGCTTGGTGACCGAGGATTTTCCCCTTTTCATCAGATCCTAATGCATATGGGGCGCTGTCTTCAATATAGTTAACAGATATCTTGAGCCGCAGCTCCTTGCCAAGACGATATAAGCTGGCCCACGAGAGCAGCTGTTTTTCAATAGCATTCCAATCCACATTTGAGCCATCAAAGTGTTTAACCAGGTCACGTTGAGAGCGATCATTTACAGAGACCACAACAGCCATGTCATCTGGCCTCACCCGGCGGTTGCGGGCAATTTTGCTGTGTAGAATATCACAAGCTCTAGCCTGGATCCGTGGCCAGTAAAAGCTTGGCATTTGAACAAGCTCCTGTTCTGTATCCTTGACTACGACCCGGCGATTAAGGGTGACCCTCCATTCAATAAGATATTGGATATAGTCCGGCACCTGTTCATTCAACCCTCCGTCCTCCTGTTCCACTCCTTGATGGAGAGCCGCTAAGTCTGGCTGTGTCTGGTTCAACAAAGATGTTTGCTGCTCTGTACGTGTGTCCTCTGTCTGCTCGGGTTCGGGTGAGAGGCAGCCTAATGAAGCGGTGTCTCCACGAAAGTAGCCGGGAGTTGGAGCATATGAGGGAGTCCTGTCGTCCGACCGAAGAAATCGAATTTGATAAGTTTCATCATCGTCCGAACCAGGATAAGGCATTGTCCAGCAATGGTTACTTCTGAGGAACCTAGACTCACATCATGAAATGTCAGTCTATAGCAATCAGGTAGGAAGTGAACAAGAAATATGTAGGCTGACAGAATAAGCAGAGGAATAAGTGAACCATGAATACTGTGTGCGTGGACAGTCAGAGAATGCTGTGAGTGAAAATTGACGAAAATTAGGCAGAGAGAAGCGTTCAGACAATGCCAGGATTCCAGGGGGACGACAGGACACGAATGCCTCAGATCCTAAACGACGTGTTCTGATAGTTTGGTCTGTTTGCATGGAGTCGATCGTTCTAGACCACGATTCCCCTAAAGATTCGATGAGAGCTTCTCACGCTGGGTGGAAACAAAGAAGTGTGCATCCACGCAAGTCTAGCACTTTCCAAAATGCCAAGATTCTCCATGCTGATTGTATACCTAGTCAGTGAGTTGTGGGCAGCTGAAACTTCTCACCCTATAGTTCTCTCCTAAGCGCTATGAAGTCACCTGATCGTGTGAGGCTGAGAACATACCCCTCCTTAGCTGGCGTGGTGGCCAGGCAAGTCTCTTCTGTCTAATACAACGACTGTCTTTTTTGACCATGGAATCGATTGCTTTTGGTGACACCAACCACGGAACACAAATCGGCAAGAATTACGGGACGGCGAATTTCTATCCTCCTTGTAAGTTAGGGAGAGGACTTGGTTTAATTAACTGACTAACATCCGCTTCTTGGCCCAGCGCGACCGGAAACTCCACCAGCCCCTCTCTCGACCGTTCCGTTCCGCCGCGACCCAGATTTTGTTGAATGCGGAACGTTGCTCGATCAGCTACAAGCGAAAGGATCTATTCAAGGCGCCAGAATAGCGCTTGTCGGCTTGGGTGGTGTAGGGTAGGTGAATTGAGAACATCACATATGTTCTTTTGCTAATAATGTAGAAAATCCCAACTCGCTATTGAATACTGTCACCGAGTTCGAGATCGATCCCCCGCAACATGGGTTCTCTGGATCCATGCGAGCAACGCAACTCGTTTTGAGCAGAGCTGCTGGGAGATTGCTGACCGAGTGAAGATACCCGGGCGGCAGGATCCCAAGGCAAACATATTCAAGCTTCTCCAAAATGGCTCCATGATGCGAAGACCGGAGAATGGGTTCTTGTTCTGGATAATCTCGACAACGATGAATTTCTTTATGCTCCTCCTTCAATACAATCCGACAGAGTTGCAGATGACCAGCATTGCACAAAAGGGCGATCAATTTGGTCGTACTTTCACCAGAGCTCGACAGGCGTTATAGTGAGCTCAAGTCGGAGTAGACAGGTCGCATTGAGGATGGTGGAAGAAGCCGATATCATCTCAGTTGAACCGATGAATGAGGCTGATGCAATTTCGCTCTTTGATACAAAGATAGGGGGGCAATCTGACCAAGCCGCAATGATTCAGCTCACTACAGCGTTGGAGTTTATGCCACTCGCAATTGTGCAAGCGGCCTCCTTTCTCAGACAGCGAAGACCACGCGAGTCAGTTGAAAGATATTTAGAAAGATTTCTCAAAAGCGACCGTGAGAAGATCAGTCTTCTTGATTATAAAGGGGGAAAGCTCCGCAGAGACCCAGAGGCCAAAAACTCTATTCTGATTACCTGGCAAATCTCATTTGACGATATTCAGGGAAGGAGACCATCGGCAGCAAATCTCTTATCTCTCATGAGCTTTTTTGATAGGCAAGGCATCCCTGATATTCTTCTCCGAGAAGATAAAGCCACAAAACCGAGTATCAACTGCCTTCCTAGACACGACATGGACAATGAAAGTGATAAATCTGGAATGGAGAGTCACACAAGTGAAACGGACGAGGCTGATGGCTTTGAGGATGATATACAGATGTTAAGAGACTATTCTTTAATATTCCTCGATTCAAGTTCTACGGACTTTGAAATGCATCGGCTCATTCAACTAGCGACACAGGAATGGCTCAAAGCACAAAACCAACTTGAAAACTGGAAAGAGCGCTATATCCGGAAGCTATGTGGCGTTTTCCCTCAAGGAAAGTTCGAGAATTGGAAAGATTGTCAAATGCTATTTGCTCATGTACAGGGCGCAGCTGCACAACGGCCATACACAAATGTTTCCCTAGAAGAGTGGGCAGCACTACTTCATGAAGCAGCTTCATTTGCATGGACAAAAGGCAATTTTGTCGACGGCAAAAGGATGGCACAGAGAGCAGTAAATACGAGAGAAAAGCTGTTTGGAACAAGAAATGAAAAAACCCTTCAGAGTTCCAACATGCTCGGGCTGGTATATTTGCTTGGTGGTCAATGGAAGAAAGCTGAGGAGCTTTACATGCGAGTCATGGAGACTTGTCAACAGGTTCTGGGATCAGAGCATCCCTCTACTCTGACTAGCATGAGCAATCTGGCATCAACCTACACGAATCAGGGCCGATGGAAGGAAGCCGAGGAGCTTTACATGCGAGTCATGGAGACTTGTCAACAGGTTCTTGGATCAGAGCATCCCTCTACTCTGACCAGCATAGCCAATCTGGCGTCAACCTACACGAATCAGGGCCGATGGAAGGAAGCCGAGGAGCTTAACGTGCAAGTCATGAAGACTCATCAACGGGGTCTTGGACCAAAGCATCCCTTTACTCTGACCAGCATAGCCAATCTGGCGTCAACCTACACGAATCAGGGCCGATGGAAGGAAGCCGAGGAGCTTGAGGTGCGAGTCAAGGAGACTCGTCAACAGGTTCTTGGACCAGAGCATCCTGACACTTTGACAAGCATAGCCAATCTGGCATCAACCTACAGGAATCAAGGCCGATGGAAGGAAGCTGAGGAGCTTGAGGTACGAGTCATGAAGACTTGTCAACAGGTTCTTGGACTAGAGCATCCCTTTACTCTGATAAGTATAGGCAATCTGGCATTAACCTACACGAATCAGGGCCGATGGAAGGAAGCCGAGGAGCTTAACATGCAAGTCATGAAGACTCATCAACAGGTTCTTGGACCAGAGCATCCCTTTACTCTGACCAGCATAGCCAATCTGGCGTCAACCTACACGAATCAGGGCCGATGGAAGGAAGCCGAGGAGCTTGAGGTGCGAGTCATGAAGACTCGTCAACAGGTTCTTGGACCAGAGCATCCTGATACTCTGACGAGTATGAGCAATCTGGCATTTACCCTAAAATCCTTAGGACAGAGTGAAGCTGCACTGCAGATGATGGTCCAATGTGCTACAGTTCAAAATCAAAAACTTGGACCCAGCCACCCATCCACTCTATCTTCCATGTCTACTTTAGAAAGGTGGCGCGGTATAGGTGAAGTCTCATCGCCGAACCTCGCCGAGGTACAGGTTGGAACACAAGGGGAAGAGCAGAGCGAAAGCAGGTCAATAGAAGCCGCAGCTCAGACTTCTAGCCGTGGCCGTTTCTCTGGGCGAGATTTCCTAGCTCGCGTTCTCTCCCGCAAAAAGTAGACATTTGCATTCTATGAGTATCATCTGAGCGGCATCTTTGTTGGGTGCTATATGCAGGAGGAAATAATTCCTAAAGCGTGAATTTTTACGAGAAGCATATTATATCCTTAAAGTCGGGAATAGTACTTTTATGGTTCCCTGGAATGCTGAATTATTCAAGTTGTAACTCTAGTGGAAAGAATATTCTGGAACATGACCTTCCTCGACTACCAATAGCGTACTGTAAGATGTAATCTGGTCTGCTGTTTCGTACATTACTCCATACGTAACAATAAAGAAGACTAGCTATATCAAGCGTAGCGTGTTTCAAAAGAGGGCTCAGGAGATGAACTTTCTGTGTTTGGCATGGAAGCCAGTTTCGAACATCGCTGTATCGTATTCATTTGTCAAAAAAGAGTAGATAAGCTGTAAAATTTCTGGCGGTAGAGGGATGTTTGCCAAAGTTCGATGTCTCACGGCAGCGGTTTTAGACTTCAAAATAGCAAAAATATCGTTGTCAAGGGTGTGCGGCTTGTCTCGGAAAGGAACAGGCCTCAGGAATTCAGCCAGCAAGAGCACGTGTTCGGTGAACTCGTCAACCCACATCTGGTCTATGTGCTCTTTCTTGAACACGCGCTGGGTTATCCACCAACAGTAGTTATGAATTGTGATTTCATCGGAGCGCTGTTCTTCTGTCATGTCTCTGATATCGGTCCAATGACGGCGGACGAGATCCCCAGTTGCAACCCCATCAATTTGATTTTCTCGAAGGAGGAAGTGGAAAGTCTGGATAAAATCTGTTTTCCTTCTGCACAGCGGACAGGATATTTTTGGTGGAGCAGGATTTATGGGAGATTCGAATAGAGGGCTGAATGAGTCATCTGCGAGATCGAGATCGACCCCGCTGTTGATCTCGTGGCTAACATCCATCATCGGCTTCAACTGAAAGTTCAACAGGTTCAAATAATTTGACATGGACCGTGTTGGTGAATGAGCAGATTGAGAAATTCTGGCACTAGGGCAATCTCTTGCCGTTTACGATGGACACGTTCGCTTGAGTATTATGTGAAAGTCGAGACCGCAGAAGAGACCGGCGGGAAACTCCACCTCCTGATACATGTAAAATCCATAAACCGGCTTCACCCCTCAACGTACAGTACAACAACAACAAATGAGATTCCCCGGATCAATTGCGCAGCACCCTGTCCAACAATGCGCAGTACCCTGTCTCAAAATGCGCAGAACCCTGTCTAATCCCTGTCCAACAATGCGCAGTACCCTGTCCAACAATGCGCAGTACCCTGTCCAACAATGCGCAGAACCCTGTCCAACAATGCGCAGTACCCTGTCTTAAAATAGGCAGAACCCTGTCTAATCCCTGTCCAACAATGCGCAGAACCCTGTCTAATCCCTGTCCGACAATGCGCAGTACCCTGTCTTAAAATGCGCAGAACCCTGTCCAACAATACGCGCAGTACCCTGCCATTTAATTTCAAATGGCCTAAATATTTGGTATTACAGTATCATTAGAACACTTTCAAGTTAGAATGGACAATCGAGTGGAAGGAATGGGGTAAAATTTTCGAATGTGTCAAACCTCACCATACTCCCACAGTTTGAAGCGGCCCACGAAAACCTGCCTCATGGGTCGAGTTGGGTCTTGGTTTTGTGCGGATCGAGTTTTGAAAAGCCGTCCTTCCAAAATTGGAATGATCTGCTATAAAACACAATTTCTGTCGTATATTTAGTTTATTTCTATGTATCTTTGCCGTACTTGTAGGCTTTGTTCGCATCCGCAAGGCAACTTTGATGGGCATATAATGACATTTCCGTACAAATATCAGGAGACAATAATTGAAGTCCATTGACAGCACTTAGGAAGTGATTCATTTTCTATTACATCAGCTACGTAGCCTATACCAATTCAAAGCCTTGCGGAGAGGTAATCGCCGCTATTCCTGATGATCTCTTGTGAGATCTATTTTTCCAGGGTGACTGAGGGTGGTAGCAGGCCTCCATCATCGCTATCAATCTCTTTAGAAGCCATATCAAACATACTGGATCTTGTATTTGACTCTTGCTTTGGACCAAGGGGATTCGGAGATCTGTATTGGCAGTCTCGCTAATACAGTCAGTAGCAGGAAGTCTCATCAATCGTTTGAACATCGCTGATACTGTAGGGGCAACTTCGTCTTTGCACTTCCTGGCCGTAGTCGCCTATCGCTGGTCAAAGTTTTCTTGGTCTTCCATTTCAACTGTCCGATACTCTGGCGACGGGGATTGATGCTCTACGAAGTGAATTTTTCCGGCGCACATGTACACCATCAGATCCTATATATTCGTTTCGTGGTACGGCCTGCGTCGGTATTGACAAATATTTTGAGTGCAGTTGAACACTTTTTATAACCCTGCACCGTGGCTGGTATTGAAAGCAAATTGTGAGCTATTCGTAAAAAGGCAGGAAATTAGATTTTCATTCTCTTTTCAGTAAGGAAAAGAAAGTACTCTACTGGTCGCTGGAACATGTCAGTCGTTTCTTGAGCTAGCTTGTAATTAAAAAGCTCAAATTGAACTACATTCATGGTGTCATCGATCTACCTCAAGCTATCCAGCTGTTTCGTGGTCATCATCATCTTTTGCTGGATCAAGGAGTGCTTCCAACTCCGATGCTTGCATCAAAGGACTCTGAACAGCACGAGAGAAGAGAACAGGGTTACAAGAATGGTATTGTACCAAATAGGACGAAAGATATTGCCAATATCTTTGTGACGTCTGCACCACATATTGAGAGTATTCCATCACGTCAAATACACATCGTCCAATATGCTGAAGTTGCACTGGAGCAAGCAATTCGGCTGTGCCACAAACAAATCCACGATCTTGGTACGGCTTTCTGGTACAGCTTCTCGTATCAATTTCTACTTCACGGTGAGCATGGCGCCGTACCAGTCCTTTTTTTGCCCGGGGTTTGCCTTTTTTCTCAAATTATGATTGGAGCGCTCAATGCGCTCTCAAAGCTTCTGATACACGAGAGAAACAGTATGAATAGTGACTTCCTTTCGTTTCATCAATGCCCTTGTTGACGGGAAGAGCTGACTCATCCAATAGGCAATAACATCTAGTGCCGCCACTCAACAGTTGTTCTTTTGAGTTGGGAATAGTAATGGCCTGACGATACTGTATCCTTTAATGATGCCTGAATTCGGTGCGTTTCTAAGCATTAGGAACGTTGAATTCCAGAGCAAGTTTTTACGACATGGGAAGGAGGTAGCCGTATTCAATCAGGCTGATGAATAAATTTATGTTGGCCTAGAATGGTAAGTGGCATGTCTGTCGGGTTCCAGGGAGAGCAGACAAAGCTTTGCGAGGCTATGCGACTCGACTGGCTCAAATGAGTCTTTGAGCTGACGACCTGCACACTGTATCGGACCAGAAGTTCTTGGCTTTCTCATTCTTAGAGGAGATTTAATGTGCCCTAGCAATTGCTTCAGCCAAGGTTCGGCCATACACGGAAATCGTATACTAGATTCCCTTCGGCTAGGAGTAACGCTCGAAAGAATAGACTCGTTCGATGCCCTGATAAGAGCATTATCAGACATTTAAGTGTTTTTCGTTAAGCTCAAAATGCAATCGACAAGCTGCCTCTCTTTCAGCAGTTGGAGAAGCACTTCGCTAAGTTTGGTCCCGCTGTGGGCTCCATGTCAGGGTTCAAACCCAAGAAGCATCTCACGGTAGTTCCAATCTTTGTCGATGAAGTAGATCGTTATCGCCATGAAGGCTTGCTGTAATGGACTGGTCCAGCAATCTAAAGCGAGAAATACCTTAGCATTGTGGGGTAGATCACGCAGCTGTGATTCTTGCTGGGTTGCAACAAAGTCATGGAGGCGACGTCGGAGCGTTTTCGCCGACGGCAGCTCAAGTTCGCTTGGCCCAGTGTGAATGAAGGTGAGCAATGCTTGGAATTCCGGATTTTCGACAGTCTGGAAGGACATTCTGAGGCATGCTATAGTTTTGAGCGTACGTTCTTCAAGTGGCGCGTTCGTGAACTTCGTCGAGCTCGAGGAGGCTCCCAGCAAAGCTTTCTGGATAGAAATTGTCAAGACGGTCTGCTGGCACGTTCTCTCCTGTCCCTTTCGACAAGATTTTCATTTCTGGTGTTTCCGCATGGCACTGGTCCCGTGCTTTTTGTGCTGTGGGTGGTCCAGCAGGGTCGAGCAACCTTTGCAGAGGATTTTGGGACGACCGGTTGCAATATCAGCCACTTGATCGAAATGACTCCAAACTTCAGCGTAATGCAAATCCCTCGACCACTTGATAGAAGATTGCGCACCATCGTTGAGTAGTCGGCCATATTCTGTCTTTGCCCACCACAATAGGAAGTCACCGGCGAGCTTTGGATCGCACAGAATCCAGTTTTTCCTGGTCTGGTCCGACACGTCTTAATTCAGGCGGGGGTGGGGGAGATGCCTCGGAGCTTGGTTGAGCGTCATTGAAAAGCTCAATGGTTTTAGCACGCCAGTCTTGGTAGGATTATGGCAGTATTTTCGATATCTTAATAAACATACCGAAGACTGAAGGTCCGAATCCAAGAATGAATCTGAAGAGGGTTCAATGGACAATGAAGGGCTCAAAAATCGGGAGACAGGAGGGGAGGACATGGTTTTGGTACATCCAGTGTACTCCGGAATGTCCGAGACCGGGCTCTGTGCGAACTAATGAGGATGAATGTTTTGGGCTCTTGGAATTTTCTTGTAGGTCGCGTCACGCGTGGATTGTGGGTCGCGTCAACCCGCGGGTACCCAGAACCCGCAAGATCGCGAAGATGTATGCCTCCCTAGTTGTCACAATTCATCGGTAGATTTTATCTGAGATAAAGTTACGATAAGAGGGCATCTGAAGACCCGTGCCTGGGAAAATTGAGCGCGTGTGCTCCGAGCTTTGCTTACTTTTTTTTTTTTTTTTTTCATCAATGGTCGAAAATATTGAGTCCACCGGGTGCTTTTGCTCCGGCGTCAAACATATATATATCTCCCTCACTACGAGCTTACCTCGGCCAGATAGTAATCTACATAATAAAGACATACCAAAATAGATTACCTGACAAACATCGGATGACCAATAGCTAATTTGTGCATGCTTTATGCAAATATGCGGGTAGTTTGGGTACCTGTGGGTTTTTTCTGAAAACCCATGCGGGTTCTGAAACCTCCAAACCCGCGGTGGGTTACCGGTGGGCGGGTTGGAAAAATGAAAACCCGCCCCAAACCCGCGTTTGGCGAGGTCTAGGTAATCTACACCGTAAGAGCATACCGAAATAGATTACTCGGGAAGTGCTGAATGACTAATACGCGCTTCCGCGTGCTTTGTACAAGTGCCCGGGGGGTAGGAAAAATAAAAATCCGCCCCAAACCGACGCTGGGCAAGGTCTAGTCTATATATATCCAACGCTTCACACCAGCGGGCGAAGTTGCTCCAAGAAGCAACTCACCCGGCCATTAGCGGGCCCGCTATATGCTGGCGCTTTTATCTAGATTTTTACAAGGAAGCAGCGTTTCGAACCCCAATATTATGGCGGCATGTCCGTGAAACAATACCACGTGAAAGTACAAGTTACCAAGTAAGACAACATACATATTGGTTGCGCTCGAAGTGTAAGAGTACTCCTGTGAAGTATGTACAGAAAGTCCGGCAAGGAAAAACAGTAAAGAGATATCAAGAAAATAAGAATTCGAAAACTCAAAGCACCATTTCAGCAATTTTAAGGAGCTATGTAAGGGGATCTGTAATATATTGACTGGAATAAAGTAAAACTTCCCAAACTGCAATCCCGCCTTCGAGTCGCTTTCATTCTCTTCACTTCTTGCCTTGGATCCAGTTCAAATTCGGTAACAAACCAATGAGTGAATGATATAGAACTTGGAACAATGAATGATCTTAATTAATCACGAAATAATGTACTGTGCAATGCATACGAGCTCAAATTTAAAAAGTTGGCGCCGTCGCAAGGGAATAAAAGCCAAGGGAAGTAGAAAATGATCATTAGCGCCATTTTAGTATTAGACTAAAAAGGAAACTCATGTTGGGCTCAGTTATTACTTGCTGAGCGAAACGGTCGAAGCATAATCCTTTGTGGTAGACTCTGTCAGGGTTAAGGTTGTCGTGACAACCGAGGAAGGAACCGTTTCGGTAGTTAAAAAAGCATTATCCGTGGTGACGATTGTTGTAGTGACAGTGCTCAGGTAATCATGTCTACCACTCATGGGACTCAATAGGCTGCTGGATTGAGTGCCAGCGGCAGTACTAGGAATGGCGCTAGGCGCTGTGCTAGTTGCCGAACTAGTCGTCAAGCTTGTTGACGTGTTCGGCTTATCACTGGTAATTGACGAGATTTGCTGGTCGACAAGTGATTTAGGAGTGCAGCCTTTGTTGGTTTGCATTTCCATATCACAATACTTGATCTCTCCCGTCTGATCAGCGATCAAAACCCGCGCAAGTTGATCACCGACTTTATACATCATGATATAAATGCTGCATACTGCTTCTGAAGTCGTATTTTGCCATTGATAGGCGTCTGCTATTTCGCGTACCATTTGGTAAGGCTCATTGTTTCCTGGCCTCCGAAGAACAATATTCGTTGTATCAGAGCAATTGTAAATATCGTTTACTTTGAAGCAGGCTGTGTTGGCGTTAGGACTGCATTGTGTGAAAGCTATGGTCTCACTGAGTGCCAAAGTATACAGAAAAGACAAGATATGAAGATAAATTTTTAACTGCATTTTGCCTAGGCTTACAATATTTTGACCTTCCTAGTGCTTCTGATAGATATGATTCGAAAGGGATCGCTTCATTCGCAGGGAACTCGAATTTAATCAGGCACAAAGTTGAACGGAACATCAATCGACGTATTTTATATATTTGGCGGATAACACAGCTCAACAAAATCGGGACTTGAATAGTATGCATCGATCAAATGGCCTGTAAATGACGTGGCCCCAATGAGCATAGTGACGTGCATAAGAAAGTGGCTGATTTGTGAGTGCACCAAATACCCGAATCGCTCTGGAAATTGAGCCAAGTATATTGCAGACCCCAGAACATTGCAGAGTATAAGCTTCAGATATTCTGCTGAAAGTGCATATCGACAAGCAGATGGGACGTAAAGAGTGTATATGGCAGGTAAAATAGCGATCAAATGCATAATACCCGACGCAGCAACTAAGTCATGTTCAATGTGGGTGAACTTCACAAATGCCAAGAGCCACACGAAAGAAAACGTGGACAAAACGATCAGGATCCACATCAAGACCGGCGTGAAATAGAACTGGAAATAGAGAAATGGCACAGAGGACGTCCAGATGAGAATTATTGTCGTAGCATAGTTGACAACATCCCGACTGTAGAGATGATCTAGTGAAAGCCCGGGAACGATATGAAGGTAAATTTCACCGCCCAAGAAGTAGCTCAACGATATAAAATCGAGACAAGTCTTGTGGATGTCCGACAAGGAGAGGAAAAAGAGGTCAAACAAAAGACCTATGGTGATGATGGTAAAATAAATGAGTCCGAAGCTATGAATGACCAGCGCAAAGATATCCCTTGGGAAGTGACTGAAACTGAGGTCCGCCATAGTTGAGTACTGAGGAGAAACCAAAGTAAAGCAATTTGAGTGGAGTATCTAAATAGTGCAAAATATCAAAGGTCAGGGTTTTCGAGACACGGAGGAAGTGGTATTTCGTTCAACGGGAGGTTAAGACAAGTTCTCTCATCGACCCATATGAGATTTGAGAAGCCAGGCAGTTTCTCATTCGGATTCTTTGGAACATCTCAAAATGACAAGGATGAAACTTCGCGAACTGTCTTATGTTCTGATCGTTAGTCAGGTTCATGCTTCCAGCGTTGCCCGGGGGTCTATAAAACTGTTGAACAACTGCGACTTTTCACTGTTCATCCAAGGATTTCAGAGAAGCTCTTTACCTTACGTCGATACCATGATCAATCCACATTCTACTTATTCTCTTCCTCTAAGGCAAACAAGCAGCGATGGAACCGGGAACTCGATCAAAGTGTCTACTGTTAAAGGAAGTGCAAATATCACTCAAGTGGAGTATAGTGCCGACTTTTCACAAGAAATTTTCTGGTATGACTTGTCGGATATCAATGGAAACCCATTGATAGCGTATGGTACGCGCTTAAGACCGTCCTTGAATTGCCCTGTCGTGACCTGTGAGCCATTCAATTGGACTTGCCAGCCTGTTTATCACCACCCGGAGGATAATTGGGCAACGAAAGCTTGCAGTACACAGTCAGACCTAAACGTAGAGCTTTGTACTGGGTAACATCTAGACAGAATGACTTAGGCAGGAAGATATAGAGTACTGTATACTTTTCTTGAATACTGTAGCAATTAAATAAGACAACATTACCTGCATTTTAATGCAAGCTTCAAATCAAATCCGCATTTCTGTTGCAACTACATACACCCATAAAGACCCTCTTGGTCTCAAGACCCCCTCGGTCTCAAGACCCTCTCGGTCTCAAGACCCTCTCGGTCTCAAGACCCTCTCGGTCTCAAGACCCCCTCGGTCTCAAGACCCTCTCGGTCTCAAGACCCTCTCGGTCTCAAGACCCCCTCGGTCTCAAGACCCCCTCGGTCTCAAGACCCTCTCGGTCTCAAGACCCTCTCGGTCTCAAGACCCCCTCGGTCTCAAGACCCTCTCGGTCTCAAGACCCTCTCGGTCTCAAGACCCTCTCGGTCTCAAGACCCCCTCGGTCTCAAGACCCCCTCGGTCTCAAGACCCCCTCGGTCTTGAGACCCCCTCGGTCTTGAGACCCCCTCGGTCTTGAGACCCCCTCGGTCTTGAGACCCCCTCGGTCTTGAGACCCCCTCGGTCTTGAGACCCCCTCGGTCTTGAGACCCCCTCGGTCTTGAGACCCCCTCGGTCTTGAGACCCCCTCGGTCTTGAGACCCTCTCGGTCCCAAGACCCTCTCGATTGATTGATTGATTGATTGATTGATTGATTGATTGATTCATAGACTGTCCCAGCCGCCCCTATCGGCAGCTATGCAGCGTTCAACTATAAATACACGTGTTCCCGCTTCTTGCATTCAGTCAAGTCGCTCCGGGTAGAGTTACTTCTTCCTCCTGCTCCTAACAGTTACACCTCATCCACAGTCCTAATACCTATTCTGTATCTCTGACTTGTCGGGCCTTTCCTGGCCGTCCTTTGCTTCTATATACCGAAAATCACTCGTCGTCGCTTATGTTTATTTGAGTACTGTGGACGGCACCGCCTGGAATTGCCCTAGCAGTCCCGTCCTCAAGATCATCTTGGCTGCTTGTACTGCCATTGGCGGATTACAGAGGATTTGCTTGATGTCGATGCATGGAGTTTTGCCGGCCCACATTTGATGTCGTTCGTCGGCCCAGGTTCGGCATTCGAGAAGAACATGCCGAACTGTTTGTGGTCCGTGGCCGCATGGGCACCTGTCCGTATCAGCCTTGTCGATGGCGTGGAGGTACGCCTGTAAGCCGATCTTGCCAGTCCGCATCTGAGTGATTGCGGAGCTGATTGCCCGATGGGCTCCGGTGTGAATGTCGAGTATTGCCTTCCCTGGCCGCACTCCGAGTTTAAAGAGTTCTCTGCCGTGTTTGCACTTGTTCCAGTCCATCTCCCACTCGTCTTTCATCGCTCGGCGAATGGTAGACTTCGAGGTTGCTGTGAGTGTCCGCAGACAGTCTGGCATCGATGGCCGCTCGTATTCAGTCCCTGCAGCCTCCTTCGCGGCTTGATCGGCTGCCTCGTTGCCAGAGACTCCGACATGTGCCGGGATCCAGCAGAACTGCACTTGCCAGCCTCCATTCCGGAGTCCGTCAAGTGCTTTTATGGCTTCGACAAGGATGTATTGACCAGATGGGTGTTTGGGGCTCCGAATAGCTTGGATGGCGGCTTGATTGTCGGTGAAAATGGCGGCACGTCTGCTCGGGGGTACCTGATCTGGAGGCAGGTCCAGTAAGATCTGGAGTGCCAGGACCAACCCTCTCAGCTCCGCTGCGTACACCGTGGGGGTACTGGATGTTCCCATGTACTGGGTTCGTTGTATGTCGACTTCGCCAGCCCGTGGGGCGGGCATAATCGCAGCCGCTCCAACATGGCCGTTGATGCCGCTTCCATCGGTGTAGATACGCGCTACTTCTGGCCCTGTGCAGTCGTGCTCCTTGACGGCTTCTTCTGCGGAGTTGTTGATTCGAGTAACTGGCGGAGTCCACCAAGGTGGCACGACATGCGGTACGCGCTTTTCCAGTCGATCAAGCTGCACACCGTGTTTGTTCCTCAGCATGGCTGAGAAACGATCAAGGGGACTCTGATCGCTACGCCGTGGACGAGACCTTCCAATCCCATCTCGGTCAACTTCACATTTGGCCATATCATCGAAAAGCGGCGTAGTTCGGATCCGCATCGTGGTCTCTAGTGCAGTTCGCTCAAGTTGCTGCTGCACCGGCAGGAGATGGGCTTCTACATCCACAGCTGCCCCGGCTGTTGTCCGAAAGGCCCCGGTGATGATCTGAGCTGCTCGTCTCTGAACCAGTCGGATGGTGTTTGTTATGGCGCTCCCTCTGCTTGCCAACCCCGGGACGTGCCAGGCCGAGCAGCCGTACAGCATTTGTGGGATAACCATCGCGCGGTAAACATGTCGGAGATTGACCGTTCCAGTGCCCCATGTAGACGATGCGAGCGCTGAAAGGGCCGAAAGTCTTTTCGTTGCTCCCACTTCTACTTTGTCGCAGTGGTAATCCCATCGGAGCTTGTGTCCATCTGGATTCCCAAGTATCGACACGACGTGGAGGCTTCGATGGTGGCGTGTGGTAGGCGTAGGGCGTGTGTGCTGTTTTTACTGGGGTCTCTTGTGAAATGGACCAGTTCGTATTTTGCCGGAGCGAAATGAGAGCCGTGCTCTTTGGCCCACTGTTCGGCTCTCCCGTGGATATTCTTCAGGGTTTTGCAGTTCCGCTGGGCCGTCGCTCCGATGGCTAGGATGGACACATCGTCGATATATCCCACCGCTTCCGTATCTTGTGTCTTGCAAGCCTCGATCAAGTCTGCATTGTAGAATAGATACAGGATTGGTGAAACAGGCGATCCCTGTGGGATGCCTGTTTGGATCGGCGCGGAGGGGGATGTGAACTCCTGCAGTTTGAGCGTTGTGTGGCGGTCACTGAGGAAGGATGCGATCCAGGAAATGAGTTTCTGACAGACTTTGCGTTTCCGGAGATTGTGTAGGATTCGTTCGCGAGAGACGTTGTCGTATGCTCCTGATACATCGAGTAGTAGGAGAGACGCTACCTTATCCTCAGACCACGCTTGGTGTATCCGCTGGAGTAGTAGATGCATCGCATGCTCTGTTGATGTTAATTTCCGGCCCCCTGTATGCCGAGCCGGGAGAAGATGGTACACATCCGCTAGATATGCCAGCCGGTTTGCAATGATAGTTTCCATCACCTTCCCCAGTGTGTTCAATAGTGCAATAGGTCTATAGGCTTTCGGTTGGGTGTAGTCATCCTTTCTCGGCTTCCGGAGCACTACCGTGATAGTGTTCTTGAAATGGGATGGGCAGTACCCCGGTTGCAGAAATGCATTGAAAATTATATAGAGGCGGGATTGAAGGATATCAAGCGCGTTATTTAGAATGCTGTTGATTATTCCTTCTGTACCGGGAGTATATGCGGGGACGCTTTGCGCACTCCCCTCTCGATCTTCGAAAGAATTTATATCTGGGCATTACAGTATTAAGGAATGGCTAGGACCCTCCCGTTATCAATGTTCATATGACTTCTTGTTTCAAACACTATTCATTTTCTATATGTTTGATTCTGGATACGTATCGACGATCAAATATCATTTTCTCCTTGTTGAAGGAATTCAAAGAGCATTTTGTCTAAAGTATCTCACTATAATTAAAGAGTATTTGGGTAAGTCACGAAGCTATCAATAAGGATGTTTTAATTGGCCTTTTATAAGCTACATATGACCTCTCTGGGTGCAGTGTTCACACCTGTGCCACTCATCACCAAAATGGAAATTACTGACCATTTGAGGTGGAAGAGATTCAGTCTAAGCGGTAGCTCATCTAAGCTTGCATTACAGTAATACAAAAATTAAAACCCCCGGTTCCAATGCATACAGTAAAACACTCAAACAGTCGAGAATTCTGGGTTATGATTATAGGCGTCAAATTCTTATTATGTAGTATAGCATAAGGTGGAAAATGATTTTCGGTGCCATAGTAGTACTCTAATAGTATTTTAGTGCGACACATTTAAAGCAGAGCGTTCACAGAATATGAAAGAAGATCTATGAGCAAATGAGATGAGACCCGTAAGAAGCTCACTCTGAATTTCTTTCTTAAAAAGCTCATCCTACAGTATTAGGTTTCATCAATATCAGGCTGGAGTCAATGACGCTCAAACGCACATACAAACATACCTTTCGAATAACTTCCATTGGACGATAACAAATGCGAGATTGAAAAGCTCTTGTAAGAGCTGTGTTTGATGAAGCGCAACTTTCTAAAACATCATCGACGATTTGTTTCAGGGGATCACAATACCGTAGACTGCTGGTTTCCGCATCATAACACTCCTCGATACGACCTAGTATCTTTAGTTCTGCGGTTAGTAGAATTTGCATGTAAGACCGACCAATTTTAATGATACCGGTATTTGATATCAGAAGAGCTGAGCCTGTAAGGCTACAGTGTTCTAAACCTCGATTTGAAAGAAAAATTAACCCGTCAAGGATCTTTCTGCCGTCAGAAAAAAAACCTTGGCAAAATTCCTCTTCATGACATCATACCTGCGAAAAAATTACGCCAAGCTCCTTATCAGACATCTGAATGTTGCACGACACGATATTCTCCAGCGTGATCGGCATGTCTTCATGAATGTAAAACAACGAGTCGTTGAACAGAAAACAGGTTTCTGCCGAAAGTATGTGCTTATGGCTCGCAGTTTGAAGTACCTTCATTGTTCGTTGAACTTTGCCACCGCTCGTTTGCCTCATTGCAACCATCCGGTATGGAGAATACCTGTTCATTACTATATCAAATTCACCTGCCAAATCACACCTATAAACAGATTCAAATGTGTTCCACGGAGATTCATGATGAATTAACATTTCAGTCGATTCATCTTCAAATGTATTCGCGTTTGGAAGTGTAAGTGTTTTCAAAGGGCCCTGAATGCACCTTTTCTTAAATTTCTCCTGCTTTGCCCGTGGCTTTGACGTGACCGGCGTCTCCCGCTGCCTCTTATTTGATCGCAAAGCATCAATGTCAAATTGGGTATATCTTTGCGTAGATTCCATGGTCATAGTTCTGATCTCTTCTCATGATACCTCATCGGGCTTTTATGACGGATATTGTTGAACGACATCTGAGTTGAGATTTGACCGCAATTATGGCAAGTTTTGAAACAGATTCTGATTTGCAAATCGCTACTCAGCTTCAGCAAAAGTTTCGCGGATCTGCCAGAGTGTATTTTCAAGACTTATCTTTCGACAAGTACCGCGACAGGGACATTGAAAACACAAATGTTGCGCGCCTTTGCGACATTTTCTCGACAGAAGGGTGCAAGAGAGCTCTCCCGAGTAATCGCATCCCTGTATTAATCTCTCATTCGCATTTAGAACGCTCTCTTGACCAAGCTAGAACGCATCATGCAGCACTCCGGCATCCAGAGGAGTTTCAATTGCCTTTTCTTTCGTTCCCGGACAGAATAGAAGCTCTTCATGGTCAGCATCGCATCGCAGCAGGTTACCGTTTTCTTGCTCCCCAAAATCGATGGTGGATTATAGATATATATCAAGATGGTAAAGTATCTTTCGTGTTTCGCAATCACTCCCGAAAAGTTAACGAACGGGAAGATCTCTCCGATGACATCAAATCTGTCCTTATTGATGATTTTGCCAACAACAAAGATTACAGCGACGGCGAGAAGTATTGGAAGATCCGAATGGCTATGAGAGCAGGGGACAACATCAAAGAGATGCGATGGCGAACCCGACTTAGTCGGAATTCACGGAAACGCCTTGAAGCTTTATTGAAAAACGCATCCCTCAAAAGCAGTTTTGACCAAATTCTAGTCATGCCAGGCCAACGAAGTGCCTTGAGGCTGAGTATGATACATCGCGTTCTAGCTATTAGATGTGAAGAGGTGAGATCTCTGAACAAGACGCGTCGATGTGAGATTTAACCAAAGAAAAGGAAATAAGCCGCTATTTGCATAATATAGCCGCTTGTTGGCTAAGATTTTTGGACAACAAGCACGAACTACTTGGAAAAATTGACCAGTCAACAATTCAAAGCCTGCAGCTTCAGGTACCTCGCTATGAAATGAATGCCGTAAAAAGGTCAGTGACACAGGGTCAAGCTCTGGGGAACTTCACGACGGAAGAAAAACAGTCCATCTTGCAGAGCATTGGGGCTTTTGACGGCGTCATACCATCGCTGTATACATTCTTTGAAGACTTCAAAACTTTTGAGCACTGTGCACATTGCATCCATCATTTAATCGATTTGGATGAACTCAGCATGATGAGACGACTCGAGAGGGTTTGGACCTGGAACGGGCCCAAAGGAGTGGTTGAGACTTCCGAGTCTACTTTCCGGGAGTCATCGGCTGAATTTGGATTAGCTTACCGGCAGTTATGGCTGTATGCAATGAGGCATTATCCCCAAATTCACAGGGAACATTCGGAAAGAAAACTGCTGGCAATCCCTGGTACCTATTATCCTGAAAACCACGTTGTAATCAATCTGGCAAGACTCGCATTCAGGCTTGGGTTCAAATCGCCTCAGATACTTCATCTGAAAGAGAGATCACCGGAATATCTTATTGCAAAAAATGCCATGCTAGCTGCCAGAGACATAAATCGATTCCGCTACGACGAGAGTATCTTTGACGACTTAGTTGAGAGAATCGTTCAAATATTCAATCAAGCAACACCCCTCGATATTCCTCGTGCTCCTAACGATTGTCCGGTAAATATCAAAAACAGATGTGGAAACCCGACAGTCCAACAGCATGAAAGAGATTCATGGCAACTTTTTGTCCCGCAAATGCATTGGCACTGGTCACGTCCTTCACAGGTAACCAGTTTACTGATTAGACGTAATTTCTACTTGGGGTTCTTAGGCGATATCACGCGCGAGGAAGGTCCCGCAGGTCTGCAAAAAGACGCCCGTAACGCAACATGCAGATCTGAAGAAATCATCAGATGGACAGAGGACCAAAGAATTGAAGATCTTGGAGATGATTCTCATGAGAGAGAGCCTGGTCCAGGATCACTTTCCCCGGAGCGTAAATTTAAGGAACTGCATGGTCGAAAGCATCCAAGTCTCTCGATTATCGACTTGAGTACTCCCAAAGAAAACAATTCGCACGAAGAAAGCCTCATCAATGAGCTCCTTGACATAGAAGCTAACACGGATTTTCCAAGACCTGATCCAAGTTTGCCTACGACTGATGGTCATGGTCTAGCAGAAATGATCCATGACCTCAGACGCCAAGACACTCCAAGCGATAATGCGGCGCTAGATACCATTGAAATCGCTACGACTGACGTTTCCTCGTCTAGTAAGAGCAATCGAAATGCTTCGTGGAAAACTATGTCTGTTCATTCTGGCGAAGAAGCCGTAAATGATGCGAGTGGAACCGGCATTGTTGTGAGGTTTTACGGCCTCCAACAGTTGGAAGAGGTGAAAGACATCAGATGGGAGCTTCTAGAATCATTTAATATGGACGAAGGCCGTTTGAAAGCTTCTGTCCGTTATTATAGGGAAAACGGTCTCTTGGTTTGTAATTCAAATCTACGTTTCGTGAGCCCCGAGTCTAGCATTAGCGCTGCTCCGAATTTCTATGTCGTTTCTGAACGGATGTATCATAATCACTGGAGAGACCTGAAGCCTTGATTTTCAAGCTTCATCATTTTGAAATCGAATATTTCTTTTTCTTTTTTTTTCTTTTTCCTTTTTTCGGATTGGCAAATTTCAAAAAATCAGTTGTATCATGCCATATAATCACTAGTCTAGTAGCATCCATCAAACCTGGTTTTGTGTTCGTCAACAGTCAAGTGGCCTCCAATGCAATTCGCATGTTGAATTCCGGATCCAGACATTTAATTTTATTTGTAGCGATCAACAATTTTAATGAGCACCAAAACTGGGATAAAGAGAGCAGTGAAAAGTCGAAAACGAAGACAGCCAGAAGTGCACGAATTGTTTCATTTCCCGACGAGCCCCGGAAGAAATAGTACAGACCCATCCCAAATATCACATGTCATCATCTAAGGCTTCACTTTCTGCTAGTCTTTGGACACCCAAATTGTTTTCGGTCTCCGCTAGAACCATCAATATGAAATGGAAAAATGGAAAAAATACAAATACGTTAAAGTTCTCACTCTCACAGCGCTGGTATCTTCGCCATGGGGTGCAGCAATCATTAGTCTCCGACATGCTTAACGCATGATAGCGATATCCAAATGCTCCAAATAGATTCAGCGTATCACATACCTGGTCCAACAAATGGGGAGAGTAATTCACGAAAATCACTTGTCGATCCAAAAACAGACATCGCAGATCATCACCAGAGCTTTTCGGACAACATCTGGACCAGCCATGAACAAAGAACCTGTCACTCATTCGTGTCGCAAAATCAACAAATAAAGCTGTCATGAAATGCGACAACATAATTAGATATTCCTTTGTATCTACACGAACTAAAGTTGAATCAAGAGGCACATCTAAGTGCCTACAGTAGTGCCGGCCCTACATGCCAACGGGTAATTACTAAAGAAGCTCAGTGCACGGATAGATCCAGTTCCTTCACAATGCACGCAGCTAAGCTGCGAAGATGAGATCTGGTAGTTTAGATCGCACGAGATATGGCGACATTCAAGCTGTTCGCACCCATTTCTGGGGCATCACTTTGAATGATATCTCCTTATTGCTCCCCGCATCTGGATTCCACTGTACATGCCAAGTTGAACTCGACTTCGCATGTGGATGGTTTCTGAAGACACTTCCGTTTGCTATGCTGTAGTCACACTTTTACGCGGATATATAACTTTTCTTACTCATTAAAGTCGGGTTTATGTTTAAAAAGCATACTGTATTCTCATGATAAAAAATTGTTAAATCTTGTATCGTTTGAGTCCATTTGATTTGTTCAGGATTTATTTGTAAATTCAAAGATGATTGATCCAGTCGTCAGAACGGTGGCGGTCCAGGTCAACGCCACAATACACTTTCCTATATCAGCTTGAAGCCCATTCGTCGCGGTACTTTTTAGAACGTAAGCAACAGTGGTTGATGTGATCGAAGCAATGCTTGTCGCGATCCCTGCCGTCTTTCAAGTGGGTCAGCGAATAGGATCAAAGAAGATGGTAAGAACTCACGACGAGGACTATATTATTCAATGATCTGTTCCATCCAGGCTTAAGTTTAACGAAATAAACTAGCAAAGACACCAATGTTGATATAAATGCCACAATGTATGCTGCCGTCATAAATGTCCAGGCTTGTTCATAAGCTACACTCAAGCCGCCGAAAGTCTCGTCTCGGCCTAGTATCTTCGATATGTTGAACGAAGAATTTTGAAACACCGAGATGCAGCTCATCTCTCTTTCCATGACTTGAGAGCAGTGGCCAAGAACTCCGACTGATTCAGAAAACGGCATGTCCCAAGGTGGGGAATCCAAAATGGACCATGTGTGATGAACTGAAGAATGGAACAAGCCAGAGTCATCAGTTGATGTTGGAACTCGAATATCGTGACGAAGAATTGTATTTTGTTTTGTAACGTTCACCTAGACCAGTCTTAGACTACGGCTGGTATCGCTAGCGTTGACCTACAATAAAAAGACTGCTCAGTGGCTCGGAAGAATGAGTAGAGCCAAGGCTGACAAAGACGAGCAAAATCGATGAGGTGAGAAGGAAAAAGAGTGAGATGCACGATCTTGCGGACCAATGAAAATTTGAAGCCATATCTGTTCACAAATGCCCGTCATAGGTGAAAAGCACACCGAATGGCCTTTGAGAGCATTAGTATACTAGTTGTTCAACGTGTTTCCTTTCCTGAAATCAATATGCGAAACTTCAATGTCTGATGAAATGAGTTCAACTCAGATTGCAATACGTTTCACACATATTCATGGCTAACATCTACTTATTCTTAATTAATGGAAATTTCCAGGGTTTTGGGAATTCCAGTGCAGTTAAAGGATTTGTTCAACAATTTTTCAATACATGTAGATGACTCTTCTCGTTCTTGATGCTTCATGATAGAATCATGTTTCTAAGAGTTTGAAATTCCTCGACATCGCCTTCAGCCAGCTATGGATGGCCCTCTAATATACCTATGCACGCTTTCGGGAATTTCAATGGGCTTGATACTCGTGCGAATCGCTCGCTATCCCAGACCGAATCGAGAAATAATTCCACGGCGCATCATAATGCACCTGGATATTCCTTACTGTCTAGACAGACATCGCTTCATGGGACCCTGGACTAGGAAAGATGTATTGATTCTTTTAACTTCTTTGGCAATGAATGTCGCCGCCATTGTTTTCCCTCGCCCAAAGAACATGGTGTCACGAGTAGCAGATATGGCCTTATACAATATGGTGTTCATATGCCTGTTTCCTAATTTGAACACGCATGCAGAGCTTCTGGGGATTTCAATCGCGTCATCCAGGAAGTTGCACAGACTTCTATCTTCCATGATGGGTGTCAACCTTTTCCTTCATATACTGTTGGCACTGATACCAGGTAACACCGGACTTTCAATAAAATCAGCCCGGGGAATATGGGGAATAGGTGTTAGGGATTTCCGCAATTTATTTTTCGCGACAGGCTAACACTAAATAGGCTTTGACAAGTACCGCTGCATGCGCATTCATAACTATTCCCCCGTTCAGAAGCTGGCTATTCGAAGTTTTCTTGCGATTGCACCAGCTTCTATCTGCGGGAGCCATCGTAGCGACTTGGATCCACGTATCGGACAACAGTTTGACGGCAAAGATTATAATGGAAGCGATAGGTTTCTTGTTCGGAGCTGCTGCCATAGGGCAACTTATTACGCTACTCTGTCGGCGTGGCACGATACAGTTGGCTCCCATAAAGCATTCTAAGACCTCGTCTTTGAGTCGGAATGCTGTTTTACTCCGGATATCTCTTAGGCGTCCAGTCCATGTCCATGCAGGTCAGTATGTTTTCTTGTACGTCCCAGGCATTAGTTGCTTCTCATTTTTGCAGAATCATCCATTTATGGTAGTATCCTGGAATTCAGATCCCACGTCGGAACTAGAGATATTTGTTCAAGGTGGAAAGGGCTTTTCGAAGAAACTCGTTCAGTGTCTCGTTGGTCGAAAATTACGAGCTTTTGTCACAGGTCCTTTGGGTCTCGCTGGGCCGATGAAACAATTCAGAAGCGTCATACTGTTCGCCACTGAGTCGGGAATTGCGTCTTTCATAGCTAGATTGAGGGAGCTTGTGTCAGATCACGGGTCCTCAAACTGCTTCAACACCCGGACCCATTTAATCTGGCAGGTTCAAAATTTTGGTATGATGCAATCTCATTTTAGCTAGGTGCAGCTCACTCATGGATAGACGACACTTTAATAACGGCACAGTCGTTTCTGAATGAATTACTTCAAATTGATCGGGCTCGGGTAAGCTTCAATTCAGCACTCGAAGAAAACTAATGGCTGATTAACAGCGTGTGTCAATTTCTATATATATCATCAATTCCGACTTCCAAGAAACATTTGGACAGCATGACCGTGCGACCATTTTTGATGGCTATCCGGATATGCAGAAGCTCATTTCAAATGAAATCAATCTTCTATCAATTAAAAAATGCGACAAAAAACCCAAATCAAGAGAACTTTTACTCTTGGGTAGTCATTCCCCTCTATGGTGACAAAAGATGTGCTGACATATTACAGTATCAGCAGACATTCATTGTCGCGAGCTCATAAGAAAAATTTTGCATCCCATTCTACACCACGACATTTCACTTGTAGAAACTGATTTCCAGCCTGCATAGCGGTACTTGTTAGTCGGCTCGAGACATAGCGAGACATTGCGTACGTATAAGACGATCAATCGCGGTAATTCAAGCGCATGCTAAACCAGGGAAACATGAAGATCTGATCACAAATACGTGGAAATTCAGCCAGAGCATTGACGAATATTTTGATGATATTCGGGAGGGATTTCATCAGGAAAGTGGAAAGTAATCAGTAATAAGCCCAAACAAGCTCTGAGGACTCGGGAAATGTAAGTTTTTAAGCCAAATTGCGTCATTTATTCGGTAAACTGGAGCTTCCCCGTCCCATAATCTACGGCATTGATTGATAGCAACATTTTGTGAGCTTTTTTTTCTTGGCACCAGAATGGAAAAGAATAAAATCATTGATTTCCATACAGCGCGCGAATCGATCAATACATGAACGAAGAATACGGCGGGGAGTAGTAGAGCGATTTTCAGACGTCATCAGCCAATCGTGGTCTCGACAATGTGGAAGGTTTTAGAGTCTTGACGTCAGGCCCATCAAGTGGCAAACATTGCTACTCATTTATGTTCGACCGCACGACAAAAAACATTCACTCGTCGCAAAACCCGATTTTCAAATAAAATGTCATCTGGAATGCCAAACATTCTTCATAACCACCTACAGCTGTGCCAGTGGCAAGATCAACTCGAATTCCTCTGTTTCATTCTTTGCGAAATTGTCGATCCTGCGCAGAACACGAAGCATGATCCGAACCAAAATTTCGATCTCCTCAATTTCATTGATAGGATTGATAAAGCATGTAACGGCACTGATGGGCGCTTGAAAGCTTTACTAAATAAAAAAGCGATATCAAATCTAAAAACATGTCTCGATCACACCAGATGTATACGAAATATGGCTGCACACCATGTTTCTATTGGTACAAAAGCATTGTTCGCAAAAGAAGCTGTTGCAAGATCCGCAATCACTGAGCTAGAAAATATCATTCAGAAAGCAGGAAAGGCGTATCACATTGGCCAGGTGTGGATTTCTGACGCATTTTCTACGCGACCGAAGCGCTAAATCGTGGCAGGTAAACTGGTATCCTATTGCCCATACTCCCACAAAAATACCGGCTCCTGAAGACTTCTTCAAGGTTGGAATAAATCTATCTGGTATATCTATACTGGCATCTCGCGAAAAATATTTGAGCAATGGGGCCTTTTGTTCAAATCCCACGCTCAAATTGAAGAAAAGGGACAAAAATCATCAAGTGGGAACTAGGATCACTGAAGATCCGAGCTTAGCTTTAATTGGCCAATTGCAGAAATTTCCAGGTCCAAAGTGTCGAGGCTCGCAGTCTGACCATACCCAAAGTTATCAAGTGATCAACCACCAAACATACTTTGGAGCAATTTTTCTGCTTATTTTGCTACTTGTTATCAACAACTTGATACTTTTCGCTTTTTATGTTCGAGATTGAATGAAAAAAGAAACGAAAAGAAAGAAGGAAGGAACGAAGGAAAACGAAGTCATTCTTGTCCAGGCGTGGCTTCTTTATTGAAACTGAGAGACCCCATGGGCTACTAGTCACAGAAGCTGCCTTGTTGAGGCATATTAGGAGGCTGATGCTTCATTCTGGGCATTTCATGATAGTCAAAGTCTTTTCGCTTTGACCATTGCTCTATCTTTTTTTCCTCTTGGGCTAATGCAAAGGTCCCATGGAAAATTGGCACAATGCAGTCACTGCAGAAAACTTCCTAAATATCATATTGTGTATTCCCTCACCCCGCCGAATAGTCTGGAAAGTCCATTACGTAGCGGTGTCGGCTATGAATTCAAATAATGTGCACTTCTTGATCTACGTGAGCACATATGTAAGCATAAAGAGTTTAAAAGCAAATGAAATTACCAATCCTTTCATTACAAACAGTGAAGCTCTAGCTTAAGATCTCTAACCCGATAAGTAGTCCTCCCAAAAGGTGCGCATCAGAGACAAGAATTGGCAAGAACTTCGCGGTATAGATTATCAGACTGATAACCTTCCAGGTCTTGGGCAGATAAGTGTTGCAAAGCTCACATACTGAACCTGTTGAGCAGCAAGAAGAGAAGCTGTGGCTCCATTGTGTTCGACCTATAGCATCTTGAAGCTCACCTAGGTGAATCTGATTTCTAGGAGGAAGATTAGACGGGTGGTTGTGATAATGAGCCTGCTGTGTGCAGGTCATTGTGTATATTGTAGTATGAACAACCATCGTAGCATGACGAGGACACAGGTGTATTTGACTAGATTCATATGCAGCTCAAAACAGACAAGAAAGCTTTAATGACTTTCAACTCGCATATAATCTAGCATTGCTATCTGAGCATCTTTCACCATGCTGTCTCTCGGTAGTTCAACCTAAAGATTCAGATCGGTATTTTCACCTTGCAGCAAGTGAATATGTTTCAAGTAGTGTCTTTTTATCAGCATTCAAATCATCTCACGCGACTTCAAATGTTTTGAGACCTCGGAAAAGCTTTTGAAGGAGTATCCCTTTGTCAAGCACTACTGGAGTTGCTTTCGCAATTAAGTTGAGAACGGATTTGTATATAATAAGGTGTGAATTTACACATTAAAAATCCTCGTTCGATTTTAAAGATTTACTTCGTGTGTAGTATCTACTTTTGAACATTTTGGACCTGTAGTTTGTGGGATAAATGGAAAATGCTTGATAAAATGCAGATCTTTGAACTCAATAAAAGATAGTTTTGCCAATCAGATCAGAGTGTGTTCAACATATCAAATTTGAAAAAAAGACTATCAAAAAAAATAGATCATATGCTCAGATTTAGCCTACTTAAATGAATGATAACTCATCATTTTTCCAGCATTTTTCTTGTTCAACTGGAATTTTCGAGGATCTTCAACGAAGAAAAATCTTTTTGTGCCGCACACTATTTTTCCTAATTTTGTCTTTCTTTCATTTATTCAGAGGTGGGCTAAATTTGGTCAGTCAATTCATAGTGGTGCAACGTTGCTATAAAAAGTGTAAAAAGCTTTATCGTTTCGGAGCCTTGCGGGCTTTTTACCAGACAATTGTCTCTACAACACATCTTGGGGTATAAATATGCTAACGACATTCATCAATTGAACAGCTATTTTAGAGATAAGTACTTTTTTAAGGGTCAATTTGATAATGACTAGTAAACAGAATGGATAAACCAAAAGCAAGTCTGTGCAAACACTGAATTCGTTTGGCGCAGGAACGTCAAGAACGGCCGACTTGATGAGCTCAATTCCAAATATAGAAGAACGAGTAATTTTTGCATCGACATTTTAAGTCACATTAAAATCCCCTTTGAATATTGACGCTCGATTCCTTATATATCGGTGTGCATCCCTCCCACTGTGACAATTCTTTATCGCTATTCAAAACCGGCGGCCGTTACTAGTTATTACGAAAAAAATGGGCCTACCTACAGAGATACTCCAATTGATTAAAACCTTTCTGAGCCCTTTCGAGGCGAAAAACATGGCGAATTCTCTCATGTTTGTTGACGAAACTGTATCGAATCGGATTTGGCGATATATATTCAGCAACGATAGATGGCTAAAGACAGCCATAAGTTACGGTGCGGAGCCCGTGCTCATCGGATGTTGTTTAAATAGAATAGGATCTCAAGAGTGCGATCGAAAGCCGATCTACTTGGTTTTGCATGCCAATGATTTTTCAGGAGATACTTTCCATGATGGTATAGATAGTCTCCGCCAAAGTTTGAGGAAGAAGCATCGGTATAACTCAACAACTCACGAGGTGACTTTGCCTGAGTCTAAGTGGCGGAATGGACAAAATCAACAATTCATTATACCGAGAATTGTGCTGAACGTACGCGACATTGTGCGGGTGTCTGACACACTTACGATATCAAAGAAGAAGACTAGAAAGCTCTTTGAGAAACGTGACTTGAAGGCAATGTACTCCTTCTACACAGAGCCTGAAATAAAGACCCTAAATAGCTCTGACATAGCTGGGATTGGGGGGCTGATTTCCGAGGTCGGAGGCCTTTCACCAATCTGTGCAATCACCCTCCGTTCATCCCAAAAGAATTGGCAAGTGATACTCAATGAGCCAGACTGTCCAGATGTTGAGCCGATTTTCAAGAACGAAGCTCAACGAAATCCGCATGAAATTATTGCGTATCGATTCAGATAAATTTAGCCGCTGGCCATCCCCTTTAAAAATGCAACCAGAAACTGTGGGAGCACGCTGGGATTATGCTCTATCTCTCAAAACATTTCTTAAAAGATTAGCATGTCTCAGTACAGTATGCAGTGCGTGTTTTCAAACTTTTGCGATATTACAAAGGGTTTAGGGCCATTTTAATTTACAGCATGCTAGTGAAATACAAGAATCCACCAATCTAGAGTCTGAGAGATGGCTTTTGCGGCCAAGCATAAGGATGACTTCATGAACAAAATCAGTGTCCCTCCCAGTTGCAAATTAAAACCCCCCATTCTATGTTGTCAAATGTCTGCTTCGTTAGAAAATACCCCCTACCTCAAAAAAAAAGCGTTGTGGTCAAAGCTTTGTAGTCAAGGTACGGTCATATTGACTTCAATTCAGTGCCTTGGACGCCAATTTTGGGTGAAAGCTATCCCAATCATAGTATTACGATGTGTTTGTATCAGTCGTTGGTTTGAAAAAACTTCCGTTTAGCAGGATCATATAGCGAGTCACTTAAGGCGAAGTTTCATTATCATCATATAAATCTACGACGGTCACCAGAATCTAGCAAAAATCTACATTTGTCTAATGAAGCTCCACTGAGCAGTTTCCTCAACTTTGACAATTTTTTGGCATGCTCCTGTGTAACTTCATTCCTAAGAAAAAGTATCCTTTTGAGGGATTGTGGGATCTTTATACATGAATTCCCGTATAGCTCTTGCCGCATCTCGGAGTTGGAAGGCTGGGAAAGCCAGTGGGGATGGTGACGGTCGGTATCTTTGATTCTTTCCCAAAGTTATAAATCACTTCATCCAATATTTCCCACGATATTTCAAGATGGCCATTCTGGCAAGCCGCTCCTTGAGAAAGTTCATTCAAAACACTGTAACTGAAATCAAGCCCTGGTGCACCATTGGCATTCCACATGGGGCCATTGGAGTAATTCTTGCTGCAGCGTTGGCAGCCATCTCCTATGAAAAGAGGAAGTCTGGACTCTAACCCGTCAACAGTAACAACCACTTTTTTACCACAGTAAAGAGACATCTCGCCGTTCAACTGAGTGTTGTTCATTGCCACCAGGTAGTTGCTGTTGATTGCAGTCAAAGGCAATGGATTCTTCTCACAATGGACAAAGCCTCCGTTTTGGGTGGTCAAATCCGTTTCGCAGGAATAAGGCCTCTTTACGTCGTAATAATAGGTCCCGAAACCCTTGCCTTTTTGAAGGACTCTTTTGCCATACGTAACTGCACTTAGAGCTATCAAGGCAACAGCAGTTACCAAGTGCATCATGAAAGACTCGGCGCTTGATTTCCTCTAGACTTGGAGGTCATTTAAGTACTGAGGTCGGAGGGACGTAGAAAGAAATATAGTTTGCACAAAAGAATCTCTCTATCGCATTTCTTAAGGACAGTTATTTTCGAAGGTAAAGTAAAGACTACTGGGGAGAATAAGCTCCGTTCAACTGTATGCCAATGTATGACTATTCTGTTTTTACCAGATTTGACTTCTCGGCTAAATAATTTTTAAAATCCAAGAAACGATATCTAAGGCGCGGTAAAAATATGAAACCTCCATTCTCTGCTTCGTAGTACGATCTAAACCCTCAGAGGCTCTGAGAACAAACTTTCGTCAAGTTGACGCAAAATGCTAAACTTCTGTGCTATCTCTCGATTTTTCATTGAAAGAGATCGACGCTCCTACGGAGCTCCAACGGGGTTTTGGTTGAACAACTGGCTTATACAGTGAAGATGGGGACTCAAATCTGTCACAACATACAAAGTTTCAAACTCAAGCCTTTGCAGCGCCCGTTTTCAAAAAGGCGCCTTATTGGGTCGTTGAATAAGTACTTGACTTGCGTCGATCTTATTTAATATGAGTGAAAAATCAATCAGCCTGTTTCTAGATCACCCGCCACCCTATGTCGTTTATGGTATATCATCCGTCATGTGTACGGGGTCTCCGCTGATGAAAAACAGATTGGATAGCTGCCAAGAACTTTTGGCTGACCTTCAAGTCCTGGTCATTTCGCGAAAAATTTCATGAAGACTTGAAAATCGCTAGGCGAATCATCAAAACAGCCGGGTGGCGCAAGAAAAGGCGAATATTGAGCGCTTATAAAGGAGTCGCTGCAGTTTGTTACGAAATAAATGTAGTCCACAGTCCAAAACAGAAGCAAGGGGTTCTCCATATCCCGAAGCGGCTCTTTGTTCGACTTGCGGACCATTTGAACGAGTTAGAGCACCTGGCTCTTTAGCTGTGGACCTTATCCAAATTTTGTGTGAATTGATCGTGCGTGGCTATGAGTTCAAATTGCGTCAATCTTGACTTGAAAAAGCGAAGTTTATCATTCGACATGAACCATAATTACAGTGGTGGCTGCTTTAAAGAATGCAAGGGGCCTGATATAGTTCGCAATGTAAGGAAACGATAATGTATAAAAAAAGATGTGCTCTTTGAAAATCGGGAACGGCCATTATCAATGCGATTTTGAATCGTGATTTCAAGCCATGTCAAATTATCGTTTTTTTCGGTGGCCTAGGTCTACATATACCTCCGAAACATGTATATAGCACCGTACCAATTACCAGCTCCATAAACCATGACTTTATTTCACAATGACTGCACAATCGGGCTTGCGCTAGACACAAGATGACAGCTCTGGCCCACTTTCAGCGGCATGTATGTGGTGGGTCGCATACTACGTTAGTCTGCTGGGAATCAGAATATCAGCCTTGAATCTCGGAGCCCTGAAGATTGAGATGATGTGGGATCGGAAGGGCAAAGGGTCTCGGGCTTACTCTACCTGCGATAAGTTTCAAATCTTGCTCAATATCCGAAAAAATGACGCATGACCCAGTGAAGCTCTCCTATATTTGGTGTCTTGATCCTCTCCGTTTCTGATTGATCGCACCATCTAAGGGAGTTTGCGTTTACCTCTGTCTGTAGTGCGCAAGTCGACACGCTCAAGCTACGATCAAGGATAGGCCAATCGCCATGGAATTTCGATCGATCATGCGCGTATGTATCACAGGCTGATAGATGCCCTAATTGGTCTGCATAACTCTAAAAATCAAGAGTGAACGTTCTGACCATGCTTTTATTTCAAGTTCAATATTATGAACCATTGCATTGGAATGATAATTCTGAGCCAAGGTACTTATATGCATACAATAATAGATTGACGAGGTGCTCATAATGAATTACGTGGGAGACTTGATCAGACCGCAATGTCTAAATCAGACTTGCGATATCCATCCTTGACGGAACCGGCGGCGAGCGCGCCTGCAACATGTCCGAAGTAATTGATTCCGGATGGAACATCGATGGCTCCAGCGGCAGCGGCTGTCCGTGATGCACACGCTGTTAGTCCCGCCGCTGTTTCCCAATGAGTTCATGAATGGAACGTTGAATCCAGTGAAAATTCTTATCATGCGAATCATTGTGCTCTGACCCAAGGACGGGGCCTTTTGAGTCCCGAGGCATCGAGTCAGGCATCAAGTCAAGCTGCGAGCCTGTCTCGCTGCCCTGCCAGACCCAGCTTTCCTTCGCAGTCCCCTGCATATCACCAGAAACGTACGCCATCATTTCCTCGTCCTGTTCAAGGGGAGCCACGTCGGCGTGGTTGAGCCGGTCGAGGAGGACGCGGAGGAAAAACACGAGATGGCGGGAACAGGCTAGATTGATTGCTCGGCCGCTGCCTACGGCGGCGCATGCCTGGGCGCAGGTTAGTGCTGCGGTATACTCCTGTCGAAAGAGAAGGAAAAGTGCACAGCGCCAAATATGTGTACAGAAAAGTGTGCCAGCGCATGAGGCAAATAAATTCCGCCAGTCTGCGGTGCCAGGTTTATCGAATCTTGAGGTGGGAGAGGTTGCGACGACGCGGGAGGGACTGATTGAGCTTGCTGGATACATACAGCGAGATAGGATTCTGGCAGTGTCAAGACTGATATTGACGCAGCAGTTAATTGCGTTCGATCGAACGATATCTTCGCAATTGGGGGAGATGTTGTGTCGGTGGAGGAAAAGGCGAGCGTTTTGTAAATAAATGATGGGATTCAATGATCGAAGATCGAGTTCTTGGTCTGACTGGGGTTGGAGATGAAGGGGGAATGTGCCTAAACAGGCGCTGAAATGACTATCGAAGGTCTCGAGGGTTGCTGGGCTGAGGGTACTAAGACGCAGGGTGCGAGTCAATTGGCCTATAGAGCGAGCGACATGGATTGTGCATGATAACAATGTTTTAGGATGTCCAATTGGGATTGTGCCAAGCTCCGTGATATAGTGGTCATCCACGGGGCATGGAAGATCAACTTCGCAGTCTTGATCATCAATCGAAACTGGCTTGCCAAGTTCGAGTGCAAGTAAACTAAGCAGAAATAAGTTATTGCACAATAAGCCAGAAATTAAGCGGGAGACAAACCGATCCCAGGCATACAGACACCACCATACGCGCTTTCGCATTTCTGCTTCCACAGTAGACCATGGGTCCTTCTCAATATGAAGTCCAATTTCTTGGCCTACACGGACAGCAGATCCAATCCAGACCCAGCTGGCGGACTTCGAATTGATTTCGTAAAGAAAGAGACTGATCAGCAACGCGGCTCGTGCTCGATCAAGGCTGAAGGTGTCTTGCCATACATCAATGGCTGAACACGAAATGCGTAGGAATTCCTTGCCCGTTTCCTCTCGATTTGGCTGGTAAGTGTGCATAGCGCCAAGTGCTAAAACGCCGAAGAAAACCGCAGCCCATTCTTTCGATGTACCAGATAAAGTGCCCGACCGATAGACCTGCGCATATTGTGCTGTGAAGGATGGCCAATGGATTATCGGTAGAACGCAATGGATACAATCATAGTATTGGGTTATCAAATGATCTGCCATTTCTTTCGGCGGCAGTACCAGCTCCTCACCTTCAACGATAGGTGCAGGTCCTGTTTGCTGATGAGGAGTTGGCACTTTTATGATTCGTTGGCCCTGCTCACGCAAGTTTCTGCGGACATTTGAAAGATCCTTTTTAACGGGTACCGTAGGCTTTCGAGACAGCTTGTGGTCGAATCCAGGGAGTTTGATTAAAGGCTGGTTTTCAATGCTTTCGTGGACGTCCAAAATCGCCTTCGGGCGCATCTTCAATGCCTTCACCTGCTGTAATTCGCGCTTCAGGCTGCCAATTTGGCGTTCCATATCTTGCAATTGCTTGGTCGAGAGCATACGCTGTTTGGTCTCCTTCCTGAATTGACATCGCACCTTATGCTTCTTACATTCTGTGCAATTGGTTGACTCCGACGCATCGCATTTTACTTTGCGCTCTCGACAAGCATCGCAGCTTGGCATTTTCCGGCGCTGCCTGTATACTCTTTTCTGCAACTGTGCCTCGGTGAACTGGGCGTCACGAGCCGAACACAATTGGTGTATACCAGCCTTTCCGCACGGCAGCGTATCTGGAAGTCCGTCGTTCGGAGGAAAGTGTGATGCGGATTCATAGATTTGAGGATAAGGCGAGGCCGAGGGGCCTACAACTGTAGGCATAATAGGTTGCTGTGTAGGACCTTGTTGCATGTGTTGAAGACCCTGCGATGCAGGTAGATGGCCTCGGGATGCGGAACGAGGGCACGTTGGCTGGGGCATGGGCTGCAATAGATGTGACAGGCGCATAGCGCTGTGGGATCGACAGGGTATGGCAGACAGCGAAGCTGCAACTGGGGGGAATGCATTCATCGGCGGCTGCATTCTAGGCGATTCATCGTTCGGGTTTCGAGCCTCAGGGGAGTAGGTAAAAGAGTTCATCTCGGACGGTATAGATGGGCTCGAGTTTCACGCTCCCAAGTAACCATCGAAGGCCCGGGATAGCAGAACACGAAGAAATATATTTCTCAAGAAGAGTTCGAAGTATTATGTGCAGCATTGACACAGAGACAAGAGATAAATGCTACCCATTCTGGCTGGAGGGCTATAGATGCAAGCAATAAGCTGCGACCTGGGGACGTGTTTGGGGCAAGCACGTGCGTTACAGCCTTACAGGCGCTTTTATCACGTGACTAACAACAGACCTTTCCCTCACCGCTTGGAATCCCAAACAGTAACCTAGGGGTATTGAAGACCAGAGGGATCGAAGTAACCGAACCCAGGTGTCCCGGACTATGCGCGTATTAGCAGTAAAACAAAAAAAGAACGAAAGAAATACAAAAAGGAAGGAAGGAAAGAAGAGTAGATTGGAGACCAACGCAAAAATAGCGGTGGATGTCATTGTGGCCACTGGTTCTTATTCTATCGTGCAAAAGCTACTCGATGACACGTCAGATACCAGCTCTTTTACACGCAAGAGCAAAATGATGTAAGTTCAATTACTTTGGCTCGTTTGGCGTTTGTCTGAAGCCACAGCCCAGTATAAAACGTTTCACACAATTCTGCTCACAAATATTGTAATAGTCTTTGATGAAAGATAAAAGGAGGATGCTAGAATAACTTATGGCTCCATGGCCATTTCGACGTTGATGTCGAAAGCCAATACGACCTTATTTCATTTTGATTCATGTTCCTCAGCACATGGAAATCCCAGGAGAACGTAAGACCGCAAGTCAAGAAAGACCACAACAGCCTGTTCTTTGTTTGAATTGGTCTATTCGTACTCATCGCGCCTAAGGATCTTACCTGCTGCTTTTAGGCCGGGATGATATATCCCCCAGGACAGATATGAGATGTGTATGCTGTCTGCCAATCTCTTTTTGAGATAATCTACGCCTTTATTTCTTAATTTGCCCCTTACTCGCGCACTAGGACGACCCGGCTGCATCATGCACAGTTGTCGATTCTTCCACAGTACGCATCACAAATTTCTTCGATTTCATTCGCCTCCAAATCATCGCAATCTGCCCCAACCTCGAGTACACACCGCCTCACAAGCTGCCGGTCGCAGGTCTTCGCGAGGCCCATGACCAATAGATCTATGGATGAGGATCTATGGAAGAGGAAAGTTAGATCAACCGAATACTGTACCCAGTTACCGGGATGCGAGTAGGAGATACGATGCTGGACGACTTCTTTACTCCACTATCGTCTGGCACATAACTACATTAAGACGGACTGATCGCCCGCTGGCCGTTTCCCCGGATTAACAATGACCCAAATATTCAGCTGTTTGAAGCTAATTTCTCCTAGTCTCAGCTCGGAAGTATTCAAAAGGCCACGTTGGAAACATTGAAAGGGGCCGGACGCAAAAAGAGAAGTGAAACTGCTTGGGAATCTTGGTGGTTGGTAGGTACTACGGAATGCACAGACCACCAGAGGAAGACGGCCTTGCGTTCAACACACAAATTTGTTCAAATTATTTTTGAATTGTTCATTAAAGTGCGTACCCTGTAATGTGTCAATCCTTCAACAAGCAGTGATTTCATACCCATTCCTAGTGGATTTTGTGGGCGGATTTGATCTTATGAAGTCATGCGGGGTTCACTCAGAGGAGACACTTAAGCTTGCCCGAAAGCAAAATTGAAATATTTACTTCTGACTCCCATTTTAACACCGTGGGTCTACTTTGGCTTCTAGGGCCTGTTAACTTGCTTATATCCACGAGGTTCTCCCACTTAAAGATTTTCCTCCGCGGATTTGGAAACTCCGCTTGTTCACATTGTGCAGGTCAAAAGCATTATACGCCAGCTTTACCTATGGATCTCTTTAATAAGAAGCTTATTCTTGAAAATGGAAAATTTCAAGAAAAAAATTTTTGGCCCTCTTTTGCATGACGATGGGGAGCTCAAAAAACAATTCAGAGTCATGGTGGGTACTACTGTATCATGGATTCTCAGATTGCCCCTCCGCTAATCAATTAGACCTTGGATGAAAACTGCGAGATAGAGGGCTGGATTACCAGTAAACCCACAGAAATCTTGGGGAAGTTACTTTTTCCCCACGAATCATTGGGTCTTGTAAAAATACAAGTGCCGTCGTCATCAGCCTTAGCGGAGGGGCGGGTATCGCAAGGGTTATCTATAAAGGCCAGGGGTGTGAGACTATCCATACCTATTCATGTGGCGATGATGAAGGGATTATGATCATTCTACAAGCCGGGTCTCATTGTGTTATTGAAGGGAAAACTCATGCAAAATATATAAAGGGAGTAAAGGTCTAAAGAAACGAGTTTTGACTTCTCATGAGCTATGGAAGGGCCTTCCCGGAATACTTATGGAAAGGAAACTTATTGACGCCATGTGTGGGTCGGGGAATGAGAAATTTCTTCTCTGCCATGTGATCTGGCGATGCTGTCCGCAGGCTCGTCGTAATATCGATGATTGTTTCTTGGTATACCGCGCCCAAATTTTGCGATTCGGTAGAGGATCCAAGTCCCTGAGTAGTCTCGGAACTTCTATCTTGCTCCTGGAAGATTTAAGGGCAGCTAATGTCGTACACGTTTGAATATTGCCGCGCTGGCTTTTTTTGCCCGTGAAGATGTTGTAAGAATGATCACGGCTGTCCTCGGAATCGATTATGAGATTGTGGCGCGTCAAATTATGCAGAATAACATCGATCAGACCAGAAATTGTCACGATCGCGCCTGTCGCGCAGGATATTAACTCAGTAGGTCAGCATATCAATGGAGGGGCTTTGGCGAACTGGAACAGCAGAAGAAAGTGCGGGAAAGGTTACGATATCTCCACGGACAGATGCCATGCGTCCGGCTGCTAGGGGAAGTGATAGCACAGTATAGACCAAGAATAGAGAGTGATATATCCGACGAAACGGCGGACTCGCCTCAGAACTTCCAGTTGGCTGCTACCCAGTATGGAAGACGCTGTTGTCTGTAGCCCCAAACAACAAGCAAAAAGACGTGCAATAAAATTGCCAAGAGAAAAAGTCCACTGCCTGGATCTCCAACCTGAACCAAGAGACCTTGGAGGAAGCACGCTGGGGTTCCAGATTCGATCTTGTTTGCATGAATACATTGAATATAAATTAAGAAAGCGAGAGACTGTAGGAAGTCTGCTAGTAAGAGGTCAAACATTAGAACAATACACTGCTTGTAACCAATATATCGGCGGTAGTTCGACCGCCAGAAGGTGAGCCGATATGCAATGGAGCATAGCCAGCCGCCTTTGAATGATTGGCAATGAGTCGATATCCAGATCTGAATCATCTGTCACACGACGAGTCGGGGATTGATGAGCTGAGACGTCTCTTAGAAATTCACGGCAGTGACGACCTTAAATCTTTTGATCAAATGATGTATAACTTGTTCTTCTGGTGAGAAGACAAGCAGAATGGATTGGCTCAGAATTGGTTCATGGAAGAAGAGATATTAGGTTTTAAAAACATGTTGGCCGGGTACAAATCAATGATTTCAATAACTCTTGCTTATGCAAACTTGTGAGTTCTCTCATTCCTGTTTGGCTATATCTACTGAGCTCCTCCTAGACGTACTACGAAGACAACAAGAATCGTGCTGGAAGAGTATAAAGACCTCATCGAGAATACGAAATGTGATCTGGAAAATCACCTCCATGATATTCGGACACGACTGCTGAGCACCAGCCCGCAACGTCAATCTGAACCCCGTCTACAGGATACAGATCTCCGAGTGATGGAGGAAGAAAACGAAGGCACCAAAAAGAGTCTAGATATTTGTGACAAAGTTCTTGCCCTTATAGATCAATCACAGCCTCTGCTATTAGGCTTGGATGAGCATTCATCGCGAGTCCTTGATCACTCATCAACACAGACAAATCCCGGCTCGCATACGCCTTATAACATGCCGTTCTTGATCAATTCTGAAAGATTCTTCTCTATGCAAAAAAAGTTGGCGAGTTGGAAATTGAATCCGGTTAAGCATTTTTGTTGATATCGACGGGAACGTGCTGGGAAAGAAGGAATATCTTCCTCGTGTGGAAAATGAGACACATTCTGACGAGGAGTACCAGAAGGAAGCTAGTGGAACAGAAGCGCTTTTGGAAATCTGCAAACAAGCTGAGAGCGAAGCAAATCGACAGCGAGCTCACCTCTTTGAAGATGTGACCACAGGCAATAACAGCCGGCAGGCTATTGTCACCACACTGGATGATCTCATTTCAGCAAGACGCATTAAGTCTGGTGATAGCTCATTCCAGGCGCTTGGCAGGATGTCGAACGATAGCATACAGTCTTTCTTCAAGGACCCAGGCCCTCGTTCTAATTCCAACGACGAGGACAGCCATACGCGCGATCCGGCCACGTTTAGTCAGGAATAGTGTTCCAGGTTGACCGCCTGTAGCTCTTGATCAGTGGTGGGATCTTTGATTCTTGAATATTCTGTCACATCATTCATATAGGCCTATTTCCTAGTCTTTTCTACAGCTTTGGAGTCATATTTCCAAGTTGATAGCATATCGTATTTCACATTTTTAGCACGCATCATCTTTAGTATGCCGACTGTCAATGCACCCACATCTCATTTGTTTTCCCAACAACATGCCCTAGAGGATTTAGAAGACAAGAATAGCTGATCGACGAGCGGTCCAGGATTGTGCTTGAGCTCGAGAAATGGTCTCCCCCAAGTTGTAAGATTAGTATTATCTATTATTGCCGAGCTGACACTACGTTCTCGGAATACTGATTGGCTGAGCGCGGTCAATTGGAGGTCCAAAAATGCGCTCACGCGCGCCTCCAGGTTGCTTCGGCATTCCTGGCATCAACGCTTGTTGTCATTGGCTAATGACTTAATAATGCAAAAGGCTTGAGTAAAGAATGCAAGAGAATGAGCAACCCTTTGTATCATCTTTCATTGTCATTCTGCACACTCTACCCTGCAATGACTAAATGTGAGTCTAATTATCACACATTGATCATGGTCGCTAAGCTTCTCTGGCTGCCACCGTCCTGCTCATCCGTATTCGTCGCCTTTCTGGCCAACTCAACTTCTTCCTCAGTTGGCAGGTTAACAACCATGAGATAAAGAACATTCCTTAGAATTTTTCTGGGCATCATTTCTGTTGCTTTCATCTGAGCCTGTAGCTGATCTCGTTGTAGCTGGAATTGCTGCTCATAGACTGCAATATGCTGCCCTATCTGTTGTCCAGAGAGACCCATTGCTTGAAGTTGACCGGGCAAAATCTCCAGCTGACTGTTTTGTTGCTCATGAATAATTTTTTCCTGTTGCTTATATAAAGTTTTCGTGTCTTCCATCGCCTTTTTTGGGTCTCTTGTCAAGTGCCCGCCTGATATCAAGCCAGCAAGACCTCCATTGCTGGCTGGATGATTAGGGTCAAGTAATCGATTTTTGAATTTAGATTCAGGAGCTGACGATAAAGCATCATGATTGCTTTCACTGGCCTGTTCATTTGTTACCATAAGGCTCCCCTTCCGAAGTATTTAAAACTTACATATCTTGCCCGGGCGCGTTTGTCGAAGTAGTTATTCAACCTGTCCCAAGGTTTCTCTTTCTTTCCCATTTGATCGCTCTCGGGCTCATTCTCCGAGAAAGTCAGGGGTGCGATTTCTGACGGTAAATTTTGCTCTCCATCTGTGATAGCGGAAAACGGATTGCGCAGGTTTTTTTTTACTGTCTTAGGCCATTTATTCTGAGTTGTGCCAGGATCTGTGCTAGTGGATAATTCTTTTATCGTAGCATCGGTGTCTTCTTGCTGTTTCTGTGAGAGAGGGTTGTACGCAACAATCATACAGAAGAGTCCTCGAGGACCGAATAGTTCTCGATTCGCTTTATCCATAAACGTGTTCACTCTGGCAAATTGGCATCAGATTAAATTCATGTTCAAAGAGTTTGAGCACCAGACCTACTTCCATCGTATTTGTGCCTTTGCTGCGACTGCGGACACTATCTGCACCGCCGCTGTCACGCCCAAGGATATCTGATTAGGCACGAACGATGCACCGAATGCTGCAATTTGCACCGCAGCGATAAATTTAGATGCTTGGATTGCTTTATTCAGAGTGTTGATGAAGCTATGAAAGTGCTCTTTGCTGATATCATGTTGGGATAATATTGGGGCATACGCCTTCATAAATCCTCGCTCTCTGTTTCCGGGTCGTCGTTGAGGAATCACGACAGGGCATGCAATTCGTCCACGGGGAGTGGTCACCGAAAGTCTAGAGTTGCTCTCAGTAAATGAGATAATTGCTGCATCGGCTTCTTCTTCTGTTGCGGTATCAATCGGAGTGCCATCTTCTTCATCAAAGTCTGTTGACTTGTGGGGCTCAACGGAATCCTCAAGGTTGACGAAACTTGTCGGGTCAGATGCCATTTTCAATTTACAAGTGTGTTATTCACTTGTAAGTCATTAGCGGGGCCCAGCTCTTATACCCTAGGGCATTTGTGTCAGCCGGATTTACACTAAGGAAATCGCAACTATGCCTCAATTGGGAAAATAAAATAATTTGGGGGCTAGGAAAGGACCAAGCCAATCAGAGCTGCAACTTGCTGCCTATTCTAGGACTAGTACTATGCTCTCCGATATGGCTGCGCCTCTGACGTAATGAACTATGTTATACTCGCGACTTGTCTACCATAAGGTTTTACCACATCTGTTGTCAGACGTGGCATTCAGCTGGAATAGGGAATCTAGTGTAAGTTAAAGCCCCACTCATCCTCAGCCCACTTCGGGAGTCTTCTCCATCAGCTACGACTTCCCCTCGTCCTCGTTAAGGTGGGGGCCAAGCAAGCCAAGTATAACGCTGGAAAGCTTGATCAATGCTGAGGCGCCAGTTTATAGAATGATCTTTTTTTTTTTTTTCAAAATTTGAGGGCAGATTTGCTCCCGTGCTGCAATCAAAACTTCTAATTTTAAAAGATCTGTTGGATCACATTTTACCAAATCCGATAGATCAAGAGACAATTTCAAGGTAGCACACCCATTGTCGAGCACCCCGCGAGCTTTTGAAGATTGGCCACAAGGCGTTCCAGTGCGATAATGTCCAGAGATGCGCAAAGTGCGCCGTAGAAGGCCATCGCCACAGCGATTGCGACCAGACGGTGCCGAAGTGCGTTCCATGCGGGGGACCTTGTGAATCCTTCAGCAGAACGTGTCGGAAGCTTTACCCGCCACGCAATAACAGACTTCACTGTGTCAAAGCCATACATGCAGGGCTAACCCAAGTCAAATATGGAATCGCTTCATGCAGCCCTGTGCAACATAAACCCGTGCAATATCAGCTCGGGAAAATCAATTTCGTCACCTCGTCCAAATCGCGTCCTTGTTGAGAATTGCAAAAGATCTGTGTGGCGTTTCTGTAAGCTGTGTGGGTACTTCCAAGTTGACTTTCTTGATAAAACTCGCACCTGCGTCCTGCGAGCGGTCTTTGATGACGATACAAGAACAATAAATTCGGAGTCAAAATTATTTCAACAACCCTCATGAACAAATTGAACAATTTTTGCCGTGATTGTGTTTAACAGTTCTCTCTGAACCGTCACGATAATTGCGCTTCCAACTAAACTACCCTGAGGAAGATCACAAACTTGTCTAGATTCAGAGCCCAATTTGACCGACCAGACTACACTTTGTCTGAAAAATACCGTCCATTGGAATACATCATTCAAACTGGGTTGGCTGGCTGGGTAGGAATGAACTTATTGCAGTCCTTGTTTCTCATGTGCCTCCTCAACGCATCCTTTCGCGATAAACTCTTATTACAAACAGGACATGGGAACGGCTTCAGCATTTTGTGGATTTCTTTGTGTCGCTTCAAATCAAAGCGACGCTTAAAGCTTTGAAAACATTGATGACACTTGAAGGGCCTATTGGCAAAAACACCGAAATTTCCGAGAGGTGTATGTGCCGCGCGGATGCGGGACCTGGGGCCATTAAAGCTGCGAGGTGCAGCCTGGGAACCTTTTGAGAGCATGGCCCCTAGGCTTCTAGGGCACTGGACTTTGGTCATGAAAAGTGTACTCTCTGCGGAAGATGAGTAAAAAGGTGATAATGGATGAGAATCATAATCGTGAATCGGTTCGCCAAGCCGGTGGCTGGAAAAAATCCCTTGTGATTGAACCACCAAACCACCCAGGTCTTGACTATTTTTGTGATTCCAGCTTATTTGACTCGTATTCGGCATATCCATATTGGCTTGGCCCTCTTTGTATGTCCGCGACGCACTTGCAGGAAGATATTTTGTCGTGGTGAATCCCGATGGATCTAGCTCTGTCTTGGGTAGGTTTGGCAATTTTGGTGGCTCAACTGCTAAAGTCTGAGCCGGGACAGTTGTGGCGCCGTATCGATGCATGGTTTGGGACAGAGGGGTTTCGTACTTTGATGAAGACGATACCTTCTTTCCAAGAGCCCGACCGAACGCGAGCTTCCTTTCTATTGGATACCCCAATGGACAAACCAAATATGATTTTGAAGAGTCTCTTGTGGACGCATCGCACATAGTATGGTAGGTAAAGCAAGACAGGTCTGCTGTATTCACGCGACTCTATATGCAGGCTAGGAATCGCGGAAGTTGAAGAAAAGATGCTGCTCAAGTCTTCCACTGGAAAATGACAAGACTTTTTGCTGGCGGGCTAATGATGAACAGGAAAGTAATGAAACCAACTGTGACTGTGAGATACTGGACAGCGACTCCAGCTGAAGGGCTGGGTGAAGAAGGGTCTGCAAAGTTCAAGTTTGATATTGGGTTGGTGGCTAGATGACCAATACTTGATTCCCATTTATCGAACCAATCTGCACGTCTAGGGAGTATACCAAGACATGTATCACGCAAACGGCCATCACTTGCCCATTCAGAAGATGTAACAGTCGAAATCAGAGTCGTGGACCTAGAAAATCCCTATCCTGGCTGTTTGCGGCAACTTTCTGTGAGAGAAAGTGGGTCTGGAGAATTCATAGTCCGGTTCGTCGCGGTGTAATACATACAAGTGTCATCACATCGTGGAATGTTTCAGTCCGGGTACGCCGTTATTTAGCAAATTAATATTTAGAGACAGAGATAGGGTCCTATTTCCAGTCCTCTCTGCGGCCCCGCTTTAAATAGTGTTGAGGCTTACACCATCTTTCCTTTTATTCTCCAAAAGGGAAAAAAGCTCTCTTAACAGCTCTATCACGATTTTGAACTCAAATACAATTTAAATAAAGAGAGTCTATTTTAGATTTGTACCTTCTTTTCAATCATCATTTAAACAGTCATTCGTATTGAATACAGGGATCAAATTCTCATTCGCGTCTTCTCACAGCCCTAAATCTTTCACAGGCTCAAGATGAGCACATACAGCTATACTTATTCCGACGCTTCTGATACGAACTAGAATCGATCGAACTATAAATTATGGGTCGAATATCTTATTTTGTATCTATGTCTGTTTGCAGATAAATCCTCTTTGAATTACACCCGTAGTTTGAGCCTAGGCAAGAAATGTCATTGACATCATCACCTGCGCTTTTTTTGTTACGTCGTATGCCTTACCATGTCACTTCACAGTTCAGAATCATATAAGGAGGGTATCCCTTACCTTTCTGCGAAGGCTGTTTCTTTAACTTCACGTTCTCATTTGTTCCTTGTGAATATTACTTCCAGACACACCGTGGACGACTACCAACAATGAAGTACATTGCAGTCTTGACTTTCTGTGCCTATGCTTTTGCAATTCCTACCTCAAACGGTGGTGGTAGCGCAAACAAGGATCAACCTTCCGTTTGTGCGAGTGATCAAACTGTCGTTTGCAGTGGAAATGGAAACGGTGGTCTCCTATCCCTTGGGAATCTTTTGACTGGCGCACTGGGTGACAGTTGCTCCGGTGGCGATGTCTACTGCTGTTCGCAGAGCGACGTTGATGAGGTAAGACAATGAAAACATCCTTCCCGCGTGAACAAGTTCGATTGACCGACCGTCTTGCTAGGTTGGCCTGGTTAACCTGGACCTCAATCTGCAATGCAGTCTGAACCATCTGCTATGATTTTTCTTGGGGAATCTGAAGATTCTTTGGCCAAATTGTTATGATTTTGCGCCATTCATTTAATCGAAATCATACTGGCTGCGTCGAAAAATTCCACCACCAACCGAAACGTTACTCTAAAAATTTGTGAAAAGTCGATCAATAGTAATATAATTCAGGCTTTTCAACAACGGTTTCATTTTCATTCATTCTCCTAAATCAGGAGGATGAGTCTGTAAGCCAGTTTAAGACTTAAATGGAACCGATGGAGATTTATGGCACACATAATTTCTGCGTAAGGCAGCAGACAGCTTACGATTCAAGGCTTTCTATCATTATAAGTTTAGAATACTGCCTTCTGCTACTCCTAGACGCGCCGTGCTTTGTGCAGTAAAACAGAAGAGTCCCGTTATAAAATTCAAGGAAGCCCTGACCGCCCATCAGTCTGCTCAATGAGAATAAAAGTCTTCAGGTTGCCGAAGTGACGTCATGGTAATTGCACTCAATATCTTCACCGCTTCACACTTGGATATTGGCGCCTCCAATCATTCCTATTCCGAAAACGACAAGAGGCGTAAAGGATCTGCAAACAGTCTGTTTGTACAATCAAAACACAGTGAAAGCGGTCTTGGCTCGAATATATGAACATGGATCACCTCCTGGAAAAGAGAAGCTCTTCCCCACACCAATAGGAGGAGAGTACTCAGCCCTGAGACCCAGTGGGACTTCCAACGAAGGAGGACTACTGGGCCGCTCTCTGCACACCCCCTCCGTCTGCCCCTGGAGAGGAAGAGCTTACTACGACAGTTTTGATACAACTCTGGTCAATCATCGGTAACCTAGTAACAGCACTCTTCTACTATGGTCTAACAGAAGGGCACTCCCCACAGACCTTCGAATCTGCAAAGATAGTGATTTTATCAAAGCCTGGGAAGAGACACCTCATCTAGTCAAAGTCCTAACATCTAATTATCTAACCCTCCACACTAGACACAGGCCTAGAGTACTTCATCATGCGGCGACTTGCTCAGGGTGCTACAAACAGCGGGAGGGGCAAAGGCAAGTAGGTTGAAGATTGTAGATCCAGTGAAACTATGAGAGCTGCAGTCAGAATTCATCCTCGACTTCAATGATATACTAACGTCTCTCAGCTCCAGAATGCACCTGTTCTAGATGGCAGCTCTTCCTCATTACTTCTCCTGTCGCAGGATTAATGAGTAAGTAGTCTTTAGATATACTATCTGAAAGAGAGTAATATGATAAAAGCATAAGTATCAAGATAAGTAGAAAATATTAGGTTACTAATGCAAATAGAATAGAATATAGCCTTCAATACCAAGGAGTCTGCTATTTGAAAAAGGGGTAAGACCAGACAGGTTGCTATGAAATAATGAATGGATCTGATGTAAGCTCTAATGCAAGCAAAATAATATAATACTATGCCCCATTCAATTTTTGTGAGTCAGGACTGTGCTTCAGAGCTGCATTGTATTCTTAAGCTGATAATTTTATTGTCTTCCGCAAACAATTGCTGTGCTCTGAGCCACTCTGAGCTTTAAGCAGGGTCAAGAAACGCCCTCAATGCAAGACATCATTCCCAGAAGCTTATTCTCGGAACATTTTTCTCTCAAGAGATACAGTCTAAGGAGAAGACGGAGTACGGGGTGGAAAAAGCTGGGGTTGGTGTTACGATTATTGTGTTCCTGGGAGCGAGTGGAACATGTACATACTTCAGCTGAGTCATGGCTGGTTAAATTATGGAAGTGGTAATCATAGCTCGTAATTATTTCACTCGTTGATTCTCATTTTCGGCCACCCTCTGGTTTACGGGCAACGGAAATGTTCTTCCCGAATAATTCGGATTTGGCCTGTCTTCAGTACCTTGGAAGATTTTGGGGAGAAAAGCTCGGTCCGAAAAGGAAGGGAAATGTGGACAGCTGTGGCTGTCTCAAATCTGCCGCTAATTGTGCTGGGCAAGTGTTCATTCATCAATATGCACTTCCACGTGGTCAAACCGATTCCCGCTGACGGGGGAAGCTTGACCAGCTGATGATCAGTATTACACCATTTTCACTTATCGGCAGGCCTGACAGCAATCCCGCATAGGAGTATTCATGCAGAGTGAGTTCAACTTGGCAACAGAGCATTTGCATTCTCAAAAAGCTTTCACTATCATCTTGGCCCTCAAATTGTTCAAATAATATTGGCCTAAATTGGGGGAGATATTTGACACCTCGCGACCCAAAAAGATAGAGTTAAACTCTCATGAATCTTTTGAAGGGCCGAAAGAGCATTGCCTAAGGATTTTGTGTCGAGAGGCAAGCCCTTGGCTTTTCCTTAGGGGTTGATTACGAGTGGCCATCAGGAGGAATACGCTAATCTTCGAAAACACCGGCATCTGTTGACCCACGAAAAGCGCGAGAGAGCACGATACCGTCTTGGGCATACACTGGGAGTATTTGATATCGTTCATCACGATGAAACTGTGACACTTGAACTGGAGCAAAGTCAAACATGTGTATCTCCCGATGCATTGAACAGCGATCAGTTGGTAAACCCCCGACCATTTATGTACAACACTTTCTGTGGGTAGGTGCTCGCCACTTTGATCGGTCTATTCCTATGCAAAGGCTTGGCAATTACAGCACGATCGTTTTTAGAATTAAACGCTAAAGCTCATCATTTGCTGCATATCCTGGTAATTTGGGCTTGGACCCGTTCATTGGCTTGGCGTTCCAAGGATTGCCGGAATATGCATCGTACTTTTCTCAACCCCATTCGGAAGCCACGACTGGCATGTCTTCGAGCCCGAGCCCACCTTTCGATGCATTGGTCCCAAGAGAATTCCTGCTTCGGCCTACTAGGCAATAGGCATGCCTGCGGTCCATTTCTGACCACTCTTTTTTGTAATTGTGACGCACCCCGCTGGTCCGGATGAGGCCAATTTGCAGATCGTAGAAGCTGATGCGAACGCCACAGACGTGATGAATCAGATGCAGACGGCGTAATTGGCTGAAAGGCCCCATCGACTCTAAGTGATCTAAGCTTTTAGTTGGTTCTCATGCAGAATATGGATGGAGGCATGCTTTACACCAGGCCTATAAGCCCTCAAGAGGGAAACAAGGAGAATAAGCTTTAGAATGCCGAGGTTGGCTCCAGCAGTCCAGCTACAGAGATCCTCGTTTCCTCCCCAAGACCTGCAGCTGAATCGTTTGACCGCTTCAGATTGAAATATCTCCTCCCGTTGATTCTCGATCGCTGTGCTTTCCTATCTTGTCTTCAAATCGAGCGGGGCCGCAATCACAGATGCGCTAGCCGGTCAGGGGTATACGCGAGCCTTTCAGCATTGCACCAATCATTTCACTGTCTCACATGCCTCCTGGTACCGATCCATACTAGGGCCAGTATTTTCCCAGATGACCCGCCCCACTTTCGCCCCCTATGGATGATCATTCAGGGCTAGGGGCCACCCCTCACGTTCGCCCTCTTCGTATCGAGGCCTTTTACACTCTCTGATAGACCTGGGACTCTTCTGACTCCACAAGTATTCGACAATGGTTGAATCGGCAATCAAAGTTGTGAGTCGGTATCAAAACCTATCTACTTCGCTGTCCATGTTGATTCGGTGTTTAGGGCCGCCATCTTTGCGTTACCTTTGACATTCCGGAGGCAGATGATTCTTCTTCGTCAGTTTCTCTGGTCCATGATTTTTGCTTCAATTGCTCAACTAGTTGGACAATAGAGAAACTGTTTCAATCAGCCCCTCGGTTCAAAATGGAACCATAGAGAATTGGAGACGGTAGGCACCTAGGATCAACTCAGACAGTCAATTTGCTGATCTTGATTAACAGATATCAAGCATTGACAGAAGAATATATGTTTGTCGTTATCTCATTGAAATCCATTACCGTGGCTCACCATGTCATGCAGCTTTCCCTGTGACGAACGACAGTTTGAGTGCTACCATTACGGGTTGGGCATGCTTCTTCTTTCCTGACCTGGCAGAGCTGAAAAAGCAAATAGACACATGGTCGCCAGTCTTGCGGATATCCATGAAATGAATTATCTTTTCCGATCACCGGTGGGGGAGCACGCGCATATATTGGACATTGGGACAGGAACAGGGTCTTGGGCTAGGGCTATTGAAGACCAGAGGGGTCGAAGTAACCGACCCCAGGTGTCCCGGACTATGCCCGTATTAGCAGTTAAAAAAAAGGAAGGAAGGAAGGAAGGAAGAAAAGATGGGTAGATTGGAGAGCAACGCGAAAATAACGGTGGATGTCATCGTGGCCACTCGTTCTTATTCTAGCGTGGCAAAGCTGCCAAGTCACATACCAGCCCTTTTACACCCAAGAGCAAAAAGATGTAAATTCAATTACTTTCGCCCGTTTGGCGTGTGTCTGAAGCCACAGCCCATTATAAGACATTTCACAGAATCCTGTCCACAACGAAAAGAGGATGCTAGAATAAGTAAGTTGTGGCTCTATGGCCACTTCGACGTTGATATCAAAAGCCAATACGACCTCATTTCGATTCACGTTCTACAGCAAATGGAAATCCCGGCAAGCCTAAGACTGCAATTCAAGACAGACCACAAGGGTCCGCCCGTTGTTTGTTTGAGCTGGTCTATTCGTACTCATCGCGCCTGAAGATCTTATCTGCCGCTTTTAAGCCGAGCCACTATATCCCTGTTACTCACCCATCGCTTCAAGCTGTCGGCTGGCTTGGGATCAGTAGCGATTGCCCTATTGTCAGCCGCTGGGCATCAATAAATTGTGTGTACAGGTCTAGGCTCTTGCCATGAAATTCTTAAATGTCTAGCCACCGCGGTACCTGTGCCTAATCACTATATTTTTCGTTTGCATGTGTTGTGTTTGCGTACGAGCTCGATTAACAAGCAGAGAGCTTGATGACTACAAAAAGACATCATAGTAAACGTCGGAATGCCTATATCCACGGAAATAGATCAAGGCCAGCCTCATCAACTTCCGAAATCCCTACATAAAGGTCCGGGCATACTCTACGAACACGGTGCACATCAATGGCATGGCGCCGAAACACCATCTGATGGAGCAAAGTGATTTCACACCAGTTGCTCCGGAGTGGCATTTCGTCCAGGTGAGTGTCATCAAAATGACGCGTGATACAGCTAGCGTCGTGGAACATCTGGAAGCGCACACTTTCTGGGGCCTCCTCACTAGCAAAACATTGAAAGTATGCTGCCGGTCACTTAGCTTTTGCGAGGTATTCCCTGGTCGCACGTACCGGTCTCGCGGGTTCAGAATTAGGTCCATCCACTGGATCGCGATTACTTTGGGTCTGCTGTATAGCCTGCGGCGGAGCTACTGGCTCAGCCAATGAAGCAGACTCGGATGCGTTTCTCCTAGGCCGGCCTCGCAGCGGGCCTCCTTCAAGGACGTCGCAATACTTGACCGCGGACGGGGATGCGAAAGAAGCTGCACAGGGACCCGAAGACTCAACGAACCATTTGAATCGCTCCAAACGCCTTTCTGCCGCTACAAAACGCCGATTGCGCAAAGAGGCGAAAATTGAGTGGGAAAGAACACGGGCGGAAGAGAAGACCAGTCGGCCGACCAGGCAGCTGATCGAGACACCGAGAAAGAGAACCCTCGAGTACTGGTCCAGACTCCGGAAGGCGAAGGCGCCGATTCTGATGCAGCTACGCACCGGGCGGATTGAGCTGAGTGCCTATCTTACTCGCATCAACCGGCGAGAATCGGCGCGATGCGGGTGCGATACGGGCAACCAGACAGTGGCGCATGTTTTACTGGAATGCACGTTGTGTATTGATGAGCGTGCGCAAATGCGATTGGCTTTGTCCATGTAAAACGTCGGTTTTCGTCAAGACGAAGTCTTAACGCGCCTGGAGGCGAGCGCTATCGTAGCGGATTTTATGGTGAAGACCGGAATCCTGGAGCAATACAGGGAAATCGATTCAGAGGCACTCGGCATAGAAGACCACATTACGACCCTTGCGGACAGTGTGACAGAAGAAGACAAATGATGCCCGCCATGAGACTGGTGCCAGGTCCACTCCGAACGAGCACACAAGCGGTAGCCGATGTCAGAAATAAGGACGGGGATGAGAATTAGAAAGGGGTATGACGGCGAAAGAAGGCCCCGATGATAACGAAGCCGATTGCGCTCATGCAATATTTTCCCGTCTTAATTTAGTTCTAATTGGTCGAGTGAAGGTCCGCTAGGTGGGGCTCGACCGACGTGTGGTTGAATACCACCGCCTTTGGCTGTCGGCTGGCCTAACAGCACTCCCGCATAGCAGCATATATTTAGAGCGGAGCTACGTCGGGCAAATTGATTCATCATCATCATCATTGCATCTGCATGGAGTGAATATGAGGGACTAACTGATGAAAACCGCTAACGCTAAGCGTGCCCGTATTCCAAACTTTGGCGCAGCCGTGTGAGCCTTAGCTCTCCCTCATTCTAGACCCATTCCACTGCCGGTGTCCATGCTGCGTAAAACATCTTAGGCGCTCACTACCTCCCACGCTCCCAGCAGTCTATTTGAATCGAGTTGGCTTGCCATCAGTGCGCGTCTGAGGCCATGGCCAGCAGTACTCCCACCGGCATGGCCGGCCACGCGACATCGCCACCGATCAATAATAGCCCCGACAGCCAGTCTATGCCGAAATCCATCGCAAGAACGGATGACTCAGCTTTGGAATTGCGCGCCAACTCTCTGGGATCCAAATCTGTGGATGTTGAGGACAGAAATGGGTTTGCGACTGTTAGGCGCAGGCGCAAGGTCAACAACACATCGGCTCGGGTCGTTGCCAACCTTACCCCGGACCAATTGGCAAAGAAGCGGGCGAATGACCGTCGAATTCAACGCACAACTCGGGAACGGACAAAGAGACATATTGAAAGTCTGGAGCAGCAGGTGCGAGATCTCTCGACGCAGAAGATATTGATCGACCTTCAGGCTGCACTTCAGCACAATGAGCGCGCTCGTACCGAGAACAAGGAAATCCGCCAGGGACTACAGGCCGCAATAGACATGCTTAAACCACTTTTGGCTCGACCAGAGCTAGCTGGTAAGTACAGATTGATGAATGAGGTTGTGACGAGAAAGAATTGCTTTTAATAGTCCGCAGAACTACCTAACTGCCTTACATTACCGAGGTCCGCTCCTCCGCCAACAAGTACTTTTCCCTTTCCAGAGACCGAGACTTCAATGACCCGCACCCATGCGACACAATCCCTCAGTAAATCATACGCCGATTCGACTGCCAGTCTCGACACTCCGTCTCCAACCCGATCCTCATCAGCTCCGGGCAGTCGCCACAACCGTGGTAACGAAAGCCTCTAGTCGTCCTCCATTCGGTCGGCACTTGCGCAGATTATTACCCATGACTTGGACTTTGGGCTTGAGGAAAATCTGGGGTCCAACTTGTTGTTAGATCCTTCGCAGAGTGTACCAAAGGTTGATCAACTTCGTCGCAATAGCTCAGAGCAAGGCCGGACAGCACAACCGACTCCCTCTTCCTCTTCATACCCGGCCACAACGAGCCATCCAACAGGCCAAACACATCCAGCATATGCAACCCATCCCGTCTATGATAGCGCGCTGATCCTGAAAATAATGAAGCTCCCCTGATATTTGGCGCTCTCTGCGATTGTGAGGATACATGCTTTTCTGTGGGAGTGTGCAAGATCCCGGGCAACTCGACGTCGGAGCTTGTTCCGCTCTATCAGTCTTCTGAATCCTCAGTCTATAACCCTCAACAAATGAATGATTTTTCTTACCGGAAAGAATCCGAGACATTCAAAGAGCAGGTTCATGATTCTGAACATTGTATTTCTTTCGAAGGACTGGAAGTTTCTACAGGAAACAGGAGTCAGATACCTGCGGGTCTGGGCTCGTTATATATTGTAGAACACCACTAGCTTCAAAAATAACATATCCCCTATCACATAGTTTCGAAGTCTGGCGTCAAAATATTGATAAGGCGGTATTGAAATATCGGAAGGGTGTGTATTCTGATCTAAACCTATTCTACTTGATAGCTTCAGCTAAAGCACTGAGTCAGCAGCCGAGAAAAAATTACAGGACTTCCCCTGCAATTATGATTTATGATTCATTGGGCCCTCGACTGCGCAGCTGCACGATGTCATCTCGTCGCAACCAGAAGATTACCGCGGAAGGCCTACTCCAAGACATTGTGGCTCAGATGAACCTTTTAGACAGATTTGTGGAAATTGATCTTACTCTGGTCTTGGTCCACATCGATCCTGCTGATAGAGATCGTGCACTCGGCTTGATTTCACAAGGTGCCAGCTCCTGTGCGTGGGTCAAATACCTAGATAAAATCTGCCGATGGGGCTCTCTGGCTTCAGCAGAGAAGGAATAGCTACAGGAGTAAGGCATCAAAGGCGTCTGTCAGGATAACTGGTTACGAGGCGTCTGGTCAATGCTATCTTTCCTTCGTCACTTGGGATTGTCAAATAATCAAAACATTATAAGCGATCTTAAACAAGGTAGAAAGGTCAAAAGACTCGAAAAAAACTTCGCCCAGACATCTCTCTTCTAATGGTGCCAGTGATGCCCATCTTCCGACAACTAAATTGCGAAGAGGAAGCCAGGACGATAGAGCTACTCTGGGCTGACTACTCAGGTATCAATCAATGCGTACAAAGGAACGAATGGTCAGTGCAGATCTACAGAGTACTTGTGAGTAAAACCAGACTTCTTTCTGTAAGACACCTTGTTAATTCCCTGTATAGGTGCTGCCCCTTAGACCTCTGCCAAAGAGCGAACTGGTTAAATCTGCATGAACTCGAATACCCCAGTCTGGACCATGTCCAAGCTTATTGGGCGAAAGCTATTCTCTTGCTATATAAAGCATTCTTGAGCAGGAAGCTCTATCTCTATCATGACTGTTCCTTTTACTAGAAGGACTTCATTTGGCTGCAGCTTTCGGATGACTGGCTGCGTTTCATTCATCGTCTCCCTTGGCATATCTGGAGGATAAAGCCGGAATTTGATTTAAGCTCCATTTATATTTACTTGATCCCGGAAGGCTGACACTGTATCATGCGAAGGATATGTAGGCCTAAGAGACTATGCTGAGTGGCCTTTGTCAGATTCGACGATCATAGGGCCTTAGTACAATAGAGTGTGGCTACAGTTTAGGCCGAGAGTCTTGTGAATGTGCTCCTTCAACTGCTTTTTATCAGTAACGGGAATCTTGCGTTCTTTCTTCTCGGTAAACTTATGGTATTACTCTCTTCAGTTCCACTTTTGATAAGTTTCTTGCAGGCTTCTCGGTCTCCTCTTCTATAGACGAGTGATTCTTTCTTGATATGATTGAAAGTATGCAAGGACAGCTTCGCCACATCACCCGCCTCCGAGCTGTCGGAAGAAGTAGATAGAATGATAAACCCTGTGACTTCCATTGTTGCGCGCCTGTTGTAAGGCGGTCTGGCCCGTGCTGTTGTTATGATTAGTCTGCTTTATCTCTCCCAGACTAGCTTGATTGGTATTAGTCTCAAACGAAGGGCTGGTAGGAAAGGTAAAGAATTCAGATGAGGAAAGTCTTCTTATAATCGAACTTTTGAACCGACTATTACATTTAATTGCATATATTTGCTTCAAAATAGCGTTTCGGCCAGAAACTGACGCGAGTTGCCAGTGCGAACTATTCTGTATGGCGTAGAACGACTGGCATTATGATACCTACTATATATACATGCCCGCCACTTAAGACAGACCCCATGGATTGGGGGTCTCTCACTGGTAATTTCATTCTAGATCATTATTTTGGGCCAATGTTGAATAGTTTAATGTTGTATTAATATGCGTAAGGGAGAAGCAATTATTTTTTAAATTTGTTAATCTGAGCTAGTGTCCCAGTATATGATACCAAGATAAATCCAGGGCAAGAAAACCCCACCGCCCACTTCCCATTACTCCAAACCATGGGAAGGTCGCGTGGATACAAGAAGTCTAACACAGCATCATGCCAGATCAAGCCTTTGGGTGTTATATTCTTGGATTTATTACATCAAATGCAAATCGACTGACGAAGGGCCAATGCAATGTGAGTCAGTGGACTAAGGCCTGTCTTTAGAAACTCCTTGTCTGTAAGATTTCCATATAAAGTGAATCTCAAAGCCTTCCCAAAATCGTCTTCAAGAACATAGATTGGAGAGTTTAGCGCGATAGTGGCATAGATGCAGGCAGCGGGGATCTCTTTTCCAGGCGAATAGCAACCAAGGAATATGAATACACATTGCTCTGCAAGATGATTCAGAAGTACAAAATACCATCCGCAAGGGTCTTTCAAGATAGCAACTGCAAGGGAGTGTTAAACTTTACTTAGGATCGGTCAGACTTCTTGACTAACCGTTTGAGAACATCTCAAATAATTTCAAGCACTCTATATTATTGTTGGATGAAATAGTGATGCAGGAACATCTTTCCCCGTGTAATGTTTCTGGCTAGGAACGGCTCTGCTTAAGTAGCTCTCACGCTTTATTTTCCTTATTACATATGCTATGTAGGAAGGGATATAATACAATACTAGAAAGCTAAACATTAAGAACTTTTTTCAATTGTTTCAACTAGAAACGCAATAAAGAAATCTGAGAACGCATTGCCATCACAAGTATCATGATTCTTCAATAGCCAAACTAGGCTGCACCAGTCTTAGTTTCCACCGCAATGAAATGAATCTCTCAGTCCCCTTATCAGCCCAAGAGCCTCTATGATGCTACAAAATGGCAGCGAATTCATTCGTAGTTGCCGCAGAAGATTTGAAGTCAGCCCGTATATTTTGCATTAACCTTTCCAGCTTGCTGCAATATTTCGTCTTTTTCGATCATCAGAAACAGTCAATATCTAATCAATAGTAGATAAGTTTTTGTCTTCCTATATAAAAGTTGCAACTTTGTTCTTTGACTTTAATTTTCTTGATTCCTCCATTTTTCGTATTCCGGGGAAAGCGGGCTGGTATACTTTCTATCTTATTTAGAAAGAAAGCAACTTGTAGCATGTTTCTAGAGTGCTCCTGTTTACGGAGGCAAAGACTGCTTTTTTCAATCCCAAGCTTCTATATCCCCACGATCAATCCATCGATCTATAGTAATCCCAAGCAACACCCATAAAAACCAGAAGCACAAAGTCAAACATATCATAATTTCCTCAAGTGCTATCGTCGGCTACACTCTATTATGGAGTTTGTTTGGGAGGAACAAGATCAAACTATTTTCTATGAGAAATTTTCCAACAGCGCTAGTTCTGCAATTGGTGGTCGGTGTATATCTGGGTTGGAGCTCTGATTATGCAGACTTAGATACCCCCCAGCTGAAAATGCGGCTCCGCGGCAACGTCACCAGCGCTCAAATCGAAATTTCCTTCAGTTCCTTCGGTTTCATCGTGTTATATCGATGAAGCAGTGTCTCCACATCTATTTGCTTCATCACGTATCTTGTCTTGAAAAACCTTCTAGGAGATGGCCTCCCTTGCCTTCTCAGATTTTGGGAGATATCGTCGGCCGGCATGGCGCAACCCATCGCCGTTTGGTATGCGTCATTAAAGATATACGCGGAATCTGAGGCGAATTGTTCATGAAGTGGATTTCGTTTGTCATCACGCCAATGCCTCCAAAGTAATTGCATGGAATCGAAGGTTGTGAGATCGACAGGACAGATAAAACCCATCGCTGATTTCTCAGCGGCAAGGAGGAGTAAATCTAGCTTGCTGGTAGGGCGATTTGCAATGTTTGTCAATTTGTACCGAATGACGGTATCGAGATCAACGCAAGCAGACCACGTCGATGGGAGGTCCAAGGGCGCTGAAGCACTATAACCAATCGCCCGTTGGTAGCTTTCTCTAAATAGCGGACCTCCAAATTGAAGCCCTGCGTGCTCGTGATATCCCCTCCTGACTTCGCCATCACAGTGCTCTTTCACTTTATCCGGTCGAGATCGGCAGGCGAGGCAGACAGGACAAGTGGATGTCCGATTTCGAGAAGAAAAAAAGGATCGCACAATCATGCAACGCGTTTCGTCTTCTGAGGCTTCGCTTTGATCCATGGAGCGGGAAGGGTCAAAGCAGTAGATTGTGCTCGCAGGCGGACGATGGCTTGTTTAACAAGGTTGTGGTATGGGAGCTTGCGGCTAGTCATTACTCTTTTCTAGTCTTTACTTGCTAATTCCTTGAGATGCTCGCTATGTTACCAACGCATGCATATTATGCTGATTTAGCGATCGAATCTAGCCATGCAAGTCTTTGTGCTCGCATTCCGAACTGATTCATGGGCAGATGTCGTCACCCACAACTTTGTTTTCCGTGTGAATTCTATCGGGTATGTAGCTGGTGAAGAATAAAGATGGTATATCATGTGTTGCAAAGCTATGCTACATACTGAAGAATCATGTAGTGGTCCTGTTTACTGATTGAGGTAGCAAAACAGAGCAGCCCTCGTTGGCACTATATTCCATGAAGATACGCAGCATTTTCTCTTTTTTGACTTGGCCCCTGGCTCCGAGCGACTCCCAAGGTACCATTTCCTTTGCTTTGGAAATCTTGATAAGCAGTTCGAAATGATGGGGTATCGAATTAGGTCTCCCGGGAATCAATGAACCGCAACGGACGACTCCCCTTGATCTGCCGAGGTATTCTACCTCAAAGAGCAATTCTGGACTCTCCACAGTGTTATGGTTGTACCATAGGCCCAGATATTTTGTGAAACAATCGATCGTGGTCAAGAGTGCAATATCTAAGGGCGTTGGCTGAAAAGGGAGTAGGTCAGCCAAATAATTTAAGACTCTTGTTAGGTCACTTACGCGTTCCCCTCTGGTTTGTATTTTCTGCCCCGACAGAGGGCGAAATTTCTCTCCAAGCGGTGGCCTTGCCATGGCGACTCGGAATGGTGTTTGCCCTGTCTGAATAGACGCATAACTAGTACTTGGGCTGCTTAATCGGGCTGGTGATGGAAGTTGGATGATTTCATCGTCTGGCACAATTCGTCGCGAATTAGATCAAATCATTTCATTCACGGGGATTTTCGAACCTAGTAAAGACGATTCCTCATCACTGGTGCCAAGCTCCTCCTTCCCATCAGTGGGGATCATATCTGCCGGTATCTGTTGATTATCCCCAAGATCATCGGAGCGAGAGGCAAAATCGAACAAGCCTGTGAGCCACCAAGGAAGCCAGGAAAGCAACTTGTTTGGGGGGATAAAGCACATTCCGCCAAAATCACAGCTGCAGCATAGTGAACCCAGGTAGTCAGAGATCGATCTTGCGAGGACTCTTATAAGTTTATCTCTTGCCCCTTCGATATGAAGATGTCGTTACCTTATTTTAGCGTACCTTCTTTGACCCAACGTGCAAGAAAATGGTTAGTGCACTTCCTTTTTGCCTGGTCATCCTTCTGACAGAAACAGAACATCCCTCCCAGTTTTCTCCATCGGCCGGCTACATCAGCCATCAAAATATTGTTGGAATTACGGATGGACTCGAGACTATTGGAAATGCTTCCGGAAAACCTGAGCAATGATGCTAGTCAAGTTCTGAGCGCCTGCGAAGCCCTGCGAGCAGCGCGCGACGATGATGGTCTGAAGATCGACGACTCAATTTTGTCTGCGACTACGGAAACGCTAGTAGAAACCCTCAGCTATTCGACCATTGAGAAACTAGCAATGATTACCTGGCAATTTAACGCGTCAGGCGGCCGAAGCGAAGGTCTCCGCAGCTTCCTCCGGAATCCAAACTGGGATAACACAATCTGGGAAGCCGTTCACCACTCGTACAAGATTATGACGAAGCGGGAATGTCTAATTCGGGAGTTCAAGGCCTCGCATGATTTTCTACTGTACCCGGTAATATGTTGAAGATTTGTTTCAAGCACCCTTCGCGGCGGACCGATGTATCCGCGTATTGGCACAAACAAAGAGAAATTTGGCTTCCCAATAGCCCTGAATCAACATATCTTTTCGAGATTTTATTGTTCGAAGAAAACATAGAAAGTAGGAGGACTCCGCAGTTGCTTCGTAATGGTACTCTCTTTCGGCAAGTGGCATTTGGCCCCAAACTCAACGTACTAAAACCAGTCGTATACGATAATCATAAGACACGATATTTTTTCCCAGAAGTTTACGGCCTCACATGACTATTCGCTTTACCTGGCATTGGGCTAAAACTGGATAGCCTTCATATAGTCTCGCAGAAGTGGGTTTTCAGCAAGCTTGTCAGTCTATTAGTAATTCATGACCAGTCTAGACTCGGTGATTCAATGATGATAGCTTCTTATTCCTCTTTACAAATCCTGTCAGACAACCCAAAACAGCTGCTTCCATTACAGTAGCAAACATATTTCAAAAGAAAATTATACAAGGTGCGGACACGAAGAGAATGTAGTTAAGTTGCTGGCTGAGGCGCCCAGTCCCCGCTAATTTTTGGTGCCCAACGAAAAGATGAGGTCCTGCATCACGTGATAATCACCGAAACGTCTCAGATCACCCCTCCATGACCTCACCCCGCCACTTTTTTCCTGGTCATCCTCAACTTTCAAGGTATCTTCGCCTTTTCCTGGGTGGCTCAGTCACTTAAACATACGTGAAGCTGGAGTTTCGTCATGTCGCAGACATCTTCAGGCAAGCCACATTTATTCGAAGATGACTTGACAGAAAGCGCGAATACAGAACGTCAGGCCTTAGCAGAATGGGCCTCCTCTGCTCTATTCAAAAAGCAAGCCGATGATTTTGAAATTCATGATTCTGAAGAGCTAAATGTGAAACTGAAGCCCCTGTTGAAAGAAATGGGTCTTCTTGGAAAGGTATAGAGTGCACTTTCAACTGCAGAGCTATCGATCTGACAAGGAAACAGGGGTATTCATTGGTGCAGATCCCCGGACCGAAGTATGCGCCATTCCATCACAGCAAAGGTGATGCATTCATAGTTCCTATTCAAATACTCGATGGCAGCCCAAGTGCTTCAGGGAAACCTCTCCAGGAAGGAAAACGACTATACATGAAGGCAAATCATGAAGTGAAGATCGAACCGAAGCTGTGCTTGCTTTTTGTGTTGCTGTAATGAATGCACACGAATGCCCTCGGTCTATCGTGTGGGGATGGTGGAGAAGGAAGACAGCTCATGGGAAGCAATGTTTGTTGTAGTTTGGAAGCTCGAAAGCGGACTTTGAACATTGCCGGGAAATGCCGAGTCTAGTCGTGGGACAAGCAAAGGCTGTTGAATCAGAGCACTGGGAGGCGTGCAGAATGAACTTATGTCGTGTGGCATCCTGTATGAATCAGAGTTCCTTGTCAAGCCGCGGTTGATATCACTTGTACTTCTAGCAATTTGAGCCAGATCGTGTGATCCTGTATTTTGAAATATTTCAACCTCCTCAGGGACATCCTGGGGCGGGATGAATGAAGCATCTGACGGTCTTCTTTGGGTGCTTGACCCGGCGCTCGGAAAGGTAGAGAAAGTCGTCAGCTCATGGGAGTTCATGCTTGGATAATCAGCACTATTTGATAGACAGTTTGATATTCCATCTTCCGATGAGTAATTTGGAAATGGCAAATGGGTATCCGAATCCGCATGCCCGCTCGCGACATTAGAAGCTGTCGGTTTCACATGTGGCCGCAAATCCCGCGGTGCTCGTGTATTCATCCGTGAGATCATTTCGAAGTCTCCGTTCATATTTTCGAACCACGGTGAAATCAACTGTGCTGATTCGAGTAAAGTTATTGCCTCATTGCTTTGTCCTTCAGGAAGAAATCCCGACTGTTCGTGTTCTTGGAGCACAGATTGTGCGAGCATTGGTAGCTCTGACACTCCAATCTTCTGGAACAAAGCATATTCAAAGATTGTGATGAGAGCTAACATCCCTCTGACAGCTTCCTTTTGAGCAGGGGAGGTCGAGCTGCTCTTCAAGGCCTTTAGAAACAACAGCTGGGTTGTCCCTCTTTGGATTCCTTTTCGCACAACGTTTTGGTCTGGTTCAGGGTAGCCGTGGTCTCTGACAAATCTAGTCATATTACGAGCAGGTCTCTTAGAATCGGATGGACCTTTGGCACCATTCTCCTGGATTTGATCGTAAAGCACATTGGCTCTAGTCTTCCAACCTCGTTCAGTCTCCCAGTTCATAAATTGTTGAGCAAGGGACAGTTGACTCAATCCTTTCAGAAGCTTTTGTTCTTCGCTTGGATTTTTGTTGCCGTCAATTTGTTTCAAATGATCAATTCTCTTATCTGCGAACTGTATCTCTTGCTCGGTTTGCAGAATCTCGGAAAGAGAAGCTCTAGACTTGCAAAATTCGCGGATTAGAGAGAGCTTGTCTTTCACTGATTTGATTATGGTGACAGATGGAGGATCGTTAATTGCTTGGCGTTTCCTTTTCTTCGTAGCATTTGAAAGTGGCTTAGAGATACCACGAGCTAGTAAGCTTAAAGGGTTGTTCATTTGAGTGGGTGGGCTTGGATTTGTGGTCCGCGTAGAGTCAACTTTTTGGGAAACCCGAGCTTCTGCAATGTCGACGTCACGTACAGATCCACGAGTGTTTTCTGCGTCGACACTGTTTCGACACGTCTCATCTTCAATCCGTTCTTTATTGAGTGCTTGTCTGATCTGCTCTAAAGTCTGGAGAGCCACGCCACGATGAGAGTTGATAAGTTCATTCGGCGTATCACGAAGAAGTATCAAAGCTGATAGAACCTCCGCTTCCGGTGGTGGCATAGTGATAATCGAAGTAGACAGGAAATTTGGAATACGACGGAATGGTACCTCTAATTATAATTTATTAGTCGGCAAGAGGAGTAAACTTATTAATAAACAGACCTGGATAGATACAAGATTAAAACCAATAGAATTCCGTCCCTCTGGCCGCTGGCCAGAGGGACGGAATTCTATTGGCTTGGACACTTCACTTACTGCGCACGGATCTACATTGCCCAGCCCCAATCCGATGCGACAAACCAGGCACCCTTGGTAAATTTGGACTTAGTTATCGACCAGTCACAATGTGAACACGCCTTTGACTACGCTCACAAATAATAGTTGAAATGCAAGTAGACCTGTTCGTGCAAGTTGGTAGCAAAATTGATGCGACCGGGCTACTGTAATACGACCGCGTGTTCCCAATGCAGTGCGTTAGTACTCATCCAGAAATACACGAGGGCGTTAACGAGTTCCTCGATCCAGATATCGATCAATGTGATTTTTAGTAATTAATTACGGCATTCAACGCGTAAAGTGGGGTCTAGCAATAGATGTTCAAGCAGGCGGGGCGTTCTGATGACTTGCAGGCTCTTGAATGGATTGACAGAGACTGGCAAGGCCTTAGTGGTACCGTGACCAAGCGACAACCGGTGTAACCATCTCTGTTAATTGGTGATATCCAAATTTATATAAAGTACATCAGAGTGAAGACAAAGTCGTAAGAGTGCGTAGGAGACAGTTCGACTGACACTAACCGAGATCTTCGGGTTGACTTTTTGTTCGTCAAGTGCAATTTGTCTGGATCAGAGGGAAAGGAAAAGAGACAGGTTGGTATCGCTTTCATGCAGTGTAACGTCAACCCCTGCATGTTGTGTAAACTAGGCCGCCAAATATGCTTTCTCCAGACCAATAAAAGCCGACCTCTAGCCACTAGCCCTTTTGGGCGCCCAGATGATGTCATCCTTTCCTTGCCAAGCAGCGAGGCTGTAGACTGTTGTAGCTCCAATTCTAGCCAATACATAGTCACTTAGCCCCTTTGGCCCCATCGCCTGCTCAGTCCAGAGCTTTAGTCAGAAAGGCACTTGTTTCATGGGGCTTCCAGAGGATGGCGGCGAATCAGTGTAATTAGCCTTCGCGAATGGCAGTGATGGTGCTAACGAGTCATCAGATGGTCAAAGGAATTGCCGAAGTCGAAAAAAAACCCAAATCGAATCGCCATGATGGAATCTTTGAAACGACTTGGACTGCCAAAGGAGGCAGAAACCCGTGGCTTGCACAGCCTAGCAGAAAATGAGCTGGCCAAAATCGTTGTACCAGCGAGAGCCACATTGGAAAAAGTGATAGAGAATCAACTCTCTCAGTCAAATTTCCCAAGACTTATCGAGAATGGAAGACCAGGAAATGCGCAAAGGAATTTGTCCTCGCCAGATCTCACACTGCTTCCCCAGACTGTGAATGGTAAGTCCAACACAGCGGCACTAATCATTCTTTTTTCTCTGCTTTTCTGAGGAAAACTCACGCTGATCTAGGCTTGTCTAACGATGCAATTTTATCACGCGACGGGCCTTGTGCAGAGTCGTCAAACGCTCCAATCGCAGACCATGAGACACTATCAAGCCTACCGCGGGATATGATACAGCGATCAAACCAGGCGGAAGTTGCAGAAACACTGAAACAGAGTAGACCAGGCCTTATTTTAATGCCGCGAGGGCAACATCCGAACTTCGAGACCGGAACGTCTTCAGAGCCAACGTACGGAGAAGACAATCATTTTTACCCAAACCAGATGGAAATTAGCCCTCATCAACAAAACGATGTGGAAGTAAGTGAACTTTACGAAGCACGAGCTAAAGAAAAAAGCTAATTTTCCAGGATCATTTCATTAATACAGCAAACTTAATAGAGTTCAATAGCAACAATAACCCCAGCAGACTTTCCCCAGTCATTTGCTGCATCATGCACTCCAGTTCCTGCGGAATATCCTCAAATATTCCCCTATGGACGACAAACCGTGACCCCTGCAAACTATCCCCTCATGTTTCCCCCTTATGACATGACGCAATACGTGGGTGTGCCAATTTCCAACCCATGATGCCACATTTTTCGGCACATGGACTATCTTATGCAGTTGGTGGGAGGGCAAGAATAAGGTATAGCGCCGGTGAAATAACAGGTTCGTGTTGAAACTGTGTTGGAATGCTCGGAGTTAGAAAAGGCCGGGAGGGCTCAGATAATAGACGAGGCTGTCCAGAGACGATCTCCACCGGTATAATGTATCCTTGCTTTCCAATTCCCTCCTTTTCTAGGAACTTTGTTTCTTCAAGTACCTTCCAGACTTGAAAACCGTGTCCTTGTAGGTATTCGGGTAAATTGTTGGAGGCCTGAACCAAGAAAGGCTCCAGGCCTGCGTCGTCGCAAAAGAAGACGTTGCGGTTATCCTTGTCTTTTTTCCAACTAGCATTTTTCAAAAAAGCAGCCAAATTCTCCACGAGTGTTTGTGCCATTGCTGAGCGGGGTTGCTGAACTTCACGCGGCGCAGAAATGAAGGGAGTCGCCTAGCATATGTGATTGAAACCCATGCACTGACAGTATTGTTGATTAGTAAATATTGAAGACCGTCGCAGTTGATGTGCTCACCTCTGGCATCGGATGAGAAGCCCGTGCTTGAAAGAAAATTCGAGAGGGGCATAAGAATGACGTGGGATTCCAGAGGCCGCTAAAGCGGGGTCTGCCCAATTCTCGTCGGGCGACCAGCAACCGCTTCACCTCCATCTCAAATCAACTGGCAAGAGTTGAAGACATTTTAACATTAAAGGGCAATGCATCAATAGAGCGCCTTCTCCATCAACCCGTTTGTATAAAACGCACCAGCTATATAGTGAAAATTTTTCCGTAGCAGGGAGCCCTGTCACGAGGGATGAAGAACCGTGGCCGGAGTAACTATCCAAAAAAAGAAAGAGAGCCGTTATTGGCTTGGCAGTGCTCCGCCTCAACTTGTAGATATGGCTGTTGTTGCAGCGGTCCCTCGTGGAAAGTCATCTTATCGTGTTGAGAGACCTCAATAAATTGGACTACAAGGTCTGACCGAAGCCGAGAACTACACACATTTTTTGAGGATTATTAAAGGCAGCCTGTACATTCACGAGTGACTGGCTAGCTGCACCATCTGATAGCCAATGATGAGTAGTATGCAGCCGCCATGCTTCTTTTTAGTGCCTCCGTTCGTGCTCGCATGCATTTGCCATTGCAAAACCGGCGCTGCTAAGAATAGGTGACTGCGGCTCAATGGTTTCAGCTGCTGCGGATCCTTGTGAGTGGCTAGCTCGTCTTGACCATGCAAGAACCCACAGCGCACAGATAGAGGCCATGGACCCAGATTGGGTCTCGCCGAAGCCTGTTGATCGACAAAGCCGCTCAGTAACTGGTGCTCGTGAGCCATCATTAGCGTCAAATGCAGGGGCCGTCACACTCGAGCCATTGGAAGCGATGTTATCTGGCGGTCAGCACGGCGATTCGCTTTGTTTACGATGGGTCACTTGATGATTCTCCTGCGCGGTTTGGGTTAAATGACTGCGGACAACGCTTCATTGTGACTGCAGCTGCAAGGGTATGCCATTATCATTGGTCTGCACCCTTTAATAAAGCAGCACTGTGTAGTTGTCGCGTTTCAGGAACTGTTTTTTAGTTTCAAATATTTTCTTTAGCTTTTTCTTTTTTTCTATTTTTTTTCTATTTTTTTTTTTTTTTTTTTTTTTTTTGGAATTTAAGAGTCATCAAATCATCTTTTTGGTTTTCTCTACAAACGGACAGGAAGCCATAATACATAAATATCAGTCTAACCATTCTGTCTCTCCCAACAAAATCAATCATCCTGATCACTGGTACCACGGATTCAACTTTCTCACCTTCGTATGTCACCTAAACCCTTATAGGTCAAGAATGTACTCATAAATCAGATACTTGCGATCAAATACTTATCGCAATATATTACACAATGTCCAAGGCCTTGTCAAACTTTGCTCAGCTGGCACAAAGTATTAAAAATGGACCGGCCAAATTCACAGGCGCAGCATCCGAGGGCAGCCGCCTCATCCCGTCAAGAACCAAGGACGAGCAATTTCAATTTCGAGTCGATGCGGGCCACTACGACGGCACCACGAATCACCTCCATGTCAACTTGCAGGTCAATTCTCAAGCCAAGAGCCCTGCGCTGAAAGATTGGGTCAAGAAAAACACAACTCATGAAAAACTTGCAACGGCGACTTTTGATACGACCGCAGAGGATAAGAGTGCGGAATATGCTCGGGTGGTGAACGAGTTAGTGCGAATTGGTAAACAGAAGCTTGGATAAATGGGCCAGAAAGAAACCAAGTGTCATATCAAGTTCGGCGAATGGTTATGAAGCGAGTGAGCAGGTAGAGCGACCACACAGGGGCTGAAAATTCTATTAAGTATTGGCCTTTAGGGTAATTCTATTTATGAATAAATCATCGTCCCAATATTTAATTACTCAACTAAGTTACTTAACTAGTTAACAGTTAACTAGTTATAACTATCCGCTGATTGATGACGTAAGGTGCCTTGGTCCAGTCTTGGCAAACTCTCAAACCAATCTCCCGTCGTAGGTAATAAGAGAAAGCCCCCGATCCCTCTCTGAAACTTTCGCACAATGAGTAGCGCAAATGTACTTCAGATGTTGCGAGTACCCTCTTCCTTGACTCATTGCTCTCGACAGTCTCATTACATTCGATCTTTCCTCGTTCGTGGCATTACTTCCGGACCCTCCTTTTCGAAACTCCATCGTGAGCAGTCATTCTCGAGGCGTGCAATGGACCAGACAACGAGATTTGGTAAGACTGATTAATCATAAAGTGCTGTGCGTTAATAACAATGAAATTATAGGGTTTAATCCTCACTTATATACAAGCGGTCGATGGCTTCGAAACGACAAACGTCAACGCCAGATACGCCAGATTGACCTGAATTTTGATAAACTCTGCCGAAAGATAGTGGACTTGACGAACGGTACAAAATCTATCAAGGATTGTGAAAAAAAGGAGGGCGGTTTCAACAGGGTGTTCATTTTCACCATGGACGACAACTCCCGTGTCGTGGCGCGACTACCCTTTCCATTAGCTGGGCCCCCAAAATTAGCCACAGCTTCCGAAGTGGCGACGATTCAGTATTGTGTGTGGCATGACAATCCGGTGTGGATATAAATCCTTGCTAATGCTCCCTGCTATCTAGTACAACGGAAAACGAGCATTCCGATCCCGAAAATTCTTGAATGGAGTGACGATGCGGCAAATAGTATTGGAAGCGAATACATAATCATGGATCATGCGGCTGGCATTCAGTTACATCAGAAATGGCCCTATATGTCAGGCGATCAAAAAGTCAGATGCATAGACGCCATCTACAGGAAGCTCAGGGAGATGACCGACATCAACTTTCCGGCATATGGAAGCTTGTATTTTTCAAACGTACCGTTGGCACCTGTATCCAGGCTACCGCTAGATAGGGACTTCTGCGTTGGACCTCATTGTGGGACAAGGTATTGGAGTTGTGGCGACCACAGGTACTACCAACATGCCGTCCCCAACCATGGCCCCTGTGAGTCCTTTCTGACTTTCATTGAGAAGATCATCGCTAAAACTTGAGGATACAGGGCTGACGGTAGCTGGATTTTCCGATGGACTCGTCGATGCAGGCCTTTCAAGGATTCCACCGAGAGATTCTCAAACCCCAAATCAGCCATCCTATCATGGCTCAGTACAGACACATTTAGACCTTCTCAAACAGGGTCGTGCAGTACTACATGCAATGTCCGCTGATAGTCGCGTTCAAGACGCGGCTTCACCGACCTTACTTCATCCGGACCTACATAAAAGGAACATATTCGTCTCGGATAATGATCCTTCAGTAATAACGGCTATTATTGATTGGCAATCATCCAGCATAGAGCCAGCGTTCTGGTACGCCGATGACGTTCCAGACTTCGCCGCTTGTGCACCTTCCACATCGTCCGCGCCAAAGGTACATGACGGTGAGCTGTGCCAAAAGGCCTACGAAGCTTGTACTCAATTTCTCGTTCCAAAGCTTGCTCTACCTAGGTCAATGGATGAAGGAATGTTTCGACCTTTTTGGTACTGCTACAGAACATGGAAAGATGGCATTGTTGCCTTTCGACAAGAGCTCATTGAAACCTCCAAAGGCTGGAGAGCGCTTGGGTTCGCCGGGCCATGCCCATTTGCCGTACCAACACCAGAAGATTTGGCTCTTCATCGGAAGGAATTTCAACTTTTTGAGGCGGCACAGAACCTGAAACAAGATTTATCAAGCCTCCTTGACAGTGCATCTGATGGATGGGTCCCTCCAGAGAACTGGGAAGCGGCAAAACCACAGAATATGGCCATGTTCAAGGGCATGTTGCAATCCGTACTGGAAAACCTAGATCCAGATGACGACGAACCAATCAGAGACGAAAGGAACCTGCGAGATATTTGGCCCTTTGATCTGCCCGGGGAGTAAAAGCTCTAATCTCCAAGAAGCTAAACTGATCTTAGGAGGCAACAGAATTTCTCACAGGGCCTACGACTCAACCAACCCTGCAGACTCGAATTATGACGGTAGGTATCTTCACTAAATTATTGTTATAAGTGGACTCACATACTGCCCAGATCCAAATAGCCATGACAAGCCTAAGGAAGGTGGGTATCCCATCTTGCCTTCTTCAGATCCCTCGGAATAACATGTATCTATCACTGGCGCGCGGACGCTCTTGATAACTGTGGAATGTTTATCACTAGGGGCATGCATTTTGGGCGTGTATCCTGGAGAGCTCACAAACGCGGTTGCGAGAACTTGATCTACTTGCGAGATCGATGCAAGCTGTTGGTCGTGGTTGCGGGAAGGACGTTTCACAATATACACAAGTGTTCATTGGACATACAGTCTTTTAGCGTAAGGCACAGATCCACCACAGGACATCTCCCTTCAAGTTCTTGCCGGGATATCCGCATGTCCATAATTCTCTTCAGATTAAAGCCTAGCACTCTTCCAACGACCTTACTGGACTTAGATCTTCTGCAAGACGGTGCCAACACTTGACTCAAAGATCTTTTTCAGATGACCAAGGATGGGAGTTAGCTTCCCAGAGTAATCAAGTCACAGGTCACTTGGTCTACGTAAGATGCGTCAACAGCGCGCGCAAACAAAATCTCGGGCGGTCAGTCTGGGAAAAGGGCGGGAATGACTCGGGGCTCAAGCCGATTCCAGCGCATTTTATGCTTGCACAGCAGAAAGCGGAGCTTACAGAGCGAGGGCCCTCAATAACAGCAGTCAACTAATTGGTTTCTGCACTTTACAGTGTGAGGTGTGAGGCAAGTTTTGTATCCATCGAAAGATTGATATTTGCGCAGTAGGTAAACTCCAACAGCGTAGCCGCTCTCACTCGCGTCTTTTGCGGGTTCCAGACCGAGACGTGGCCTTGTGGCGCAATTTGGTTGAATAGTGGACCTGGAGGGACGACATACTTCGACCTAGGAAGTGAGTCGTAATCTCAGACCAAGGCATTGCCTCTGTTTCTCTCAGTCGCACCAGCAGCGCGTTCTCGTCGGAAGTGTACGGTCTTTGTTTCCCTGAAACAACTTGTGTGTCGGGTTGACAAAGCATCGGGCTAGGATCGGGTACGAAAGTAAAGTAATATGCCGGTTTCAACCCAGACTTTGTATCGATCGTGAGAACAGCATTACCGTGTAAACCCTGGGTAGTACCAGAGTGGTGGGATGGAACAGAAACAGAAAAATTTGAGGGGCCTGATGACTTCATTGGAGATTTTCTTTTCCTTCTCTTTGAACAAGGCTGCTCTGTGTCATATCTCATGTTACCATCTTGAAAATGATTGGTGCGTTGACCTGAACGGAGTCGCTTCTTGCATACTGCCGCAGCGACCCTTGTGCTTGTCCTGGTGGCTCCTTGCTTCCAGGACGGTGGTGGTACAACCACAGCTATCGACGGGAAGCGCACCGGGATATTGGGACTCTGTGTCGTTCGAATACGAGAACCCCTTGATGTAGAGTGCGCCATCGGTGGAGAGGACGGGCAAGATGTAGCCGACGTGTCTTTAGCAGTGCCGGTATCTTCAGCCCGCTCCGGAGCCTCGCTTGCCCTGGCGCATGGGTTTTCATCTAGGTCAGATGTCTGACCCGGCTCCGTATCATTTTCGCAGTCCGCGGGATGCGAACTGTCCGAGGGCTCCGTGGCAGATAACTTCCGCTTGGCTGATTCTTGTTGGGAATCACCCACCACAGACAGGTTACTAGAGGCACAGTTCGCTTGTTCAGGTGCAGGCACGGGTGCGGTCACAGCGGGTACGCACGAGAGTCGAGAAGTCTCCCTTTCTTTGGTATCAAGAACAGCGTCTACAATAAAAAAGTCAGACAATGAAAGCATGATGGCCGACTTTCATCAGCATTTGCTTTGGCAACTTACCCGATAAATCATCTCCCCGCATATCTGGAGGGATGGGATCTAGGTGGTCTGGTCCTGCAGGACAGAAACTTGTTCTTTCGGAGTCTGTCGATGGCACTGGCTCTGAGAAAGCCAGCCCGGGACTTCCGCGATCCAGCAGAACACCACGGGTAGCTGGCATCTTTGCTGTCACTGCAGGCTCGACATCTTTCGTCATCCCAGGCTGAGTGTGTCCATAGACATGATTGATCTCGAAGTCAAATATGTTCCACTCATGAGTTGTACCGGTCAGTGGTGATGACTGTCCTGGAGGTACCTCACACGGTCCTGGACGGAAGCCGAACCCAGTGGGGAAAGACTGCTGGAAGTTTGGTGGTACAGCTGGATCGTTATTGGAGTGTACGCTTTTGACACTGGTAGAAAACGGCGGGCGGCTTGGGCCATGGTAGAACTCGATTTGATCAAGATCCACCCTCATTTCCCAAAAGTTGTAAGACACAGCGCAAGCAGATACCAGCAGATAATAAAGCAAGCTTCAACAATAGTGCAGCGTTAACTGGGCTGGTGTGTCCAAGTCCGTTCTGAAACATATCCAAAGAATGAAAAGAAAAAGGCTGACAGGCCTTTTTAATACCCAGGCGCCGCCAGAGCATTCCTAGCTGGGAACCATGCAGTGTATATCGCCTTGCAAACCACACAGCCGAGAATTGCGATAACGTTGCCTCGCCAATACTACCCCCCGCTTGCGATGATTAATGACTCGGGACTATTCCGGGCGAATTGAGCCAACCCTCTTCGTCGAAAAGCGCCTTGAGTTCGTTGTACCCACCGGGAAAGGTTGCAGTCCCCAAGACACCCCAGCTGAGCCTTGATGGATCCGGAAGAGATTGACAATGAGAATCCCTCAGGATGAGCGACAGCCCCTAGTTCGCCAATCACGCAAGTCAATCATGCAAGCCACTGATTTCACGGATGATTGTGATGTCTCAGCTCAGTGCCAGAGCTCCTTGAGGCATTTTTGCTGTTGGCTGGTGAGCTAAAGCGGGCCTACTGAGCAAGTCACCGATGATTCTCAATCGGCGGTCGGTTGTAGAGCAAAGACGGCCGTTCCGTGACGAGGAGTGGCCGATGGTCCTCCTACATTGCTCTTCACATGTCCAATTACCAGGCAGTCCGGGGGTGATGTGTTCACCGGTTGAGACGGCGGCCATAGATAGAGGACAGTATCAAACGAAGAACGCAATGAGCCATCTAGAAGTAGCAAATCAAGGGCAAAGCGATCTGGGTGAATCGCATGGCGAGACGGGCCCCGTCGAATGTCCGCGAGTGGAGAAGCAGGCTGTGCTCAGGGCGCAGCATTTTCACTTGGCAGAGGACACGTCAGCCAGCCAAGGAAGTGCGCCGGAAAAGCAGAATTGAGGAGAAACGGGGGAAGGGGTGTGGGAAAGAAGAGAATCATCGTCGAGCGACGCACCGCGGATTATAAAGATCGCGGACGCTGCGAGGCGGGCGGTGCGCGACGGCAGATCCCATTAAGGGCTAGCGTTGTGCGCCAAGCCCGTTATGGCCGGGCTAAACCCCATGTGGATGGACGCGATCCCGGATCGGACGGCGGCCCCACGGGCGCTAAGCCCCAAAAGGGGGGCGCCGAAAACAGCCGCCGTTCAGCAAATCGCAATTCTACTTATTAATTCTATTCTCTACTTCTTAAGAGTTTATATAATAACTAATAGCTCCTTATTGTGAATCTTATACTAAGTCTTAGTATTATTTATTATCTTTAATAGAAAGGCTATTAGATACTAGTTATTATTATCTTATAATTAACTTAGAACTACTCTAGTTACTTTATTTAAGAAGTTAGTCTTAATCTAGATGGGCTATATAGGATTAAAGTATATAATAACTAGGGGTTCTATTAAGACAATCTTTAGTTAGTTAAATATAATCTTATAAGCTAAACTCTATATCCATAGAATCTTCTTTTTTATTAAGATAAATAATAGTTTTATTAAATAGTTATAGTTTTAAATAAATTATTAGTAATAGTTATAGAATCTAAGAAAGGACTAAATCCCCTTAACTATAGTAAATATCTTCTATTTACAGATAATATTTAATTTCTCAAAATCTATATATATACTATTCCTTTCTATAATAAATCTTAGGAATTTTGTTTCCTCTATATTAAATTTATACTTCTTTAGTAAAGTCTAAAAATCTACTATCTAGAGATAGTATAAAACTTCCTTAATATACTATTTATAGAGATCTAGATCTTCTAAATAGACTAAAATATTATTAATAAAGACAATAGCTATAATATCTAGTAGATTATATAGAATATTGTTTATATAGTACTAGAATATTATAAGACTTCCTATTATACTAAAGAGTATAATCCTATATTTAAATAATCCATATTAGCTCTTAAAGGTAATTAGATTTTTACTCTTAGAGTATATTTAGATATAATAAAAGTCTTATTAAATATTGAGTTTAGTAAACTATTTAGTCTTAGTTAGTTATTTTAGAATCTTATTAATTAGAGGAATTAGATAGTTATTCTTCTTAGTTATAGTATTTAGCTTTTAGTAATCTATATAAAACTATAGACTATTTCTTAGTTTTCTTATTATTAGAATTAGAGATATAAATAGACTTATTAATAGAATAATAAACCTATAATATAAATTTTCCTTAATATAGATTCTAACTATCTTAAGTTCCTCTATTAACTATTTATAGAGGGAATAGCTTTAAAATATAAAGGGCTCCTCTAACTCAATCTTATAATCTATTCCTAACTATAAAGAAGATAGTTTATTTAAGTAGGTTTTAGAGAAGGCCTCTATAAATTCTTAATATTTAATTAAAAGAGAATTATAAATCCCTTAGAGTTCTTTTTCTAACTTAGTCCTATTAGTTTTATTGTATTTCTTATTAATAATCTAATTAAATTCTATTAAATAAGAGGTAAAAACTTTATTTTCTAGTTTCTTAAGAATTTAGTATATACCTATAATCCCTACTAAGGTAATTTCTAGAATATCTAGGTTAATTTAACTAAGTCCTAACTTAGACTACTAAAGAATCTACTAAATATACCTTTTATCTTAAATAGCCTAATTTATTTACTTATCTCTTTAGTCTATATTAGCCTAGTACTCTATAGTCTTTATATTATTATCCTTATTGAGTAGGATACTATTTATAGATTAGTATAGTGTTACACACTACTTATTAGTTATAGTGAGTTGGTCTACAAAGGTAATACTTCTCTAGGATACTTATTACTCTAAGGCTATCTTATTACTATCTTGTAATACCTATTAATTATACATAATAACAGATCTTAGTCACTTAAGTACCTAGAGGTCTTGTTTAGTAAAGGAGGTACTAAATAGAGTAATACTAATAAAGTCAGGTTCTTATAGATCTCTTCTTATTATTAAGATAGATTTATTAGATAAATAATAAGAATAATTATTATATTCCAATCTAGTTCTTAAATAATAATAGTAAGATAAGAAATTGAATATAAAGAACTAAATATATAGTAGTAAATGAGTGTCTTTATATATCTATTCTTTACTTATTATCTAATAAGTCTAAAACTTATTACCTAGTAAGTTTAACTCATTATCTAATGAGTTATTATATAATATTACAACTTTACTAGTTCATAAATCTGTATATATACTAGATAAATTCTAGTAATAAGTCCAATTAGGGCCCTAATTACTAAGTACTTCTAAGATCTAATAATTTTATATAACCTCCCATATCTGTCTAAATTATTAGTTATAAATTGTTCCTAAGAGCATTATATACTTACTCTCAGAAACTTTACTTTCCCCTTTCCTACTCCTAGAAGTATCCTTATTGGTTTAGAATATAGTCACCTGTTTATATTCCATAACATCATTCCCTTTCTTTAGCATATATTGTCCTAATATATAAATAGACTACCTCCCCATATTTATTAGTAAGTCTATTTCTATTTCCTTTATCTCCCTATGCTACTGTTATATCTTCCAACTTATCTATTTGAAAAAACAAACTAAGTACTCATATTAAAGAAGAGAGTTACTATTCTGTTGTCCCTTATAATTATTATATTCACCTGAATCGCATTTGTATTTATACTGATTATTCCAACTGTTATAGTAACTGTGTTAGAGGTAGTAGAGATATAAAGTATATAATATTAAATCCCACTTTTACTAATGCTGAATAGTATTACCTAATGAAATCCCAAAATTCCCTAAAGGTTAAGAAGGAGTATATTCTTATTAAGTAAGAATAGATACTAGTAAAATTAATGTATTTGAAAAAACAAAAATGATTATTGTGAAAACGTACTAATAATTTCATTGTGTGTAATTATAAAGAAATTACTAAACTAAAGGAGCTTAAGTATTGTAAAGCTAAAGAGTTTACTTATATTAAGAAAGAGTATATTAATATGGAAAAATAAAAATCTAAAATAGAGAGTACTTATACTGTAAGTAAGGTTTCTCAATCTACTACTATTGATAATCCCAATAGAATTCTTATAGCTATATTAGATAGTCCTAGTCTAATACAGATAATAGTATCTATTAACCTGTTGAGTCTAATAGACTAGGATAATATTAATTTTAATACTTTCTTTCCTTCTACTACTAAGATATCTTCTTTACCTTCTAATAATACTATTGAACTAACTAGTAGTAGCCCCTTAGGTTCGAAATAGGTTCCCATGTGTTTTCTAATATAGGGTACTCTTTCTATTTTACTAAGAGCTATTACTAATTATTTATCCATTTATTATTTAGAATTACTTTAACTTTATATTTATCTTTGCTTTTATTATTTATAAGTTTCATATTTATTTTAATAGTTATATTTTCTAATACAGATTCTAGTAATGAGATATAAAATATTAAGTATATTTTCTTTATACTTTCTAGTAACTTTAAGTAATAATTGACTAATCCAATTTTCTTTTTAATTCTAAATGGTCCTAGTTTTAAGTAGTTGAGTTTTATACTTAGTTACTTAGTTTTAATATTTTGTTATAGGAGATATACTTTTATCCCCTCTTTTAGATCTGGTTCCTCTTAGTGGGTATAGTTATAATAGATCTTTATTCAAATATTAAAGAATTCAATATCTTTAGTAATTTATTAGTAGAGTTTTCTAATTCCTTTAGTCATTAATTATATTCCTTCAGTAACTGTTTTCTTTCTAATTGTTTCTCCTAGTAATATTAGATTATATTTATAGACTATATATACTAGTAATTCACTAGTTATTAAATGAACTGTATTGTTATATGTAAATTATATAATAGTCAGTAGTACTACTTAGTTGTCCTAGTAGTAATTCACATAATAGTATAGTTACTATTCAATAGTTTAATTTACTTGTTCTATTTACCCATTAGTATATGGGTAATATACTATTAAAAGCCTAGTTTCAATTCCAATTAAATCTGTTAGTAATTACTATAATCTTAATATAAATAGCTTATCTCTATTAGATATTATTACTTATAGTGTTCTGTAATTAGTAAAAATATATCTTACTAGGATGTCTACTATACCTTCTATGTTAATTGTCTCTATTATTAGTATTATATAGGAGTATTTAATAAGCTTATAAATAACTATTATAATTATGTTATTCCCCTCTAATTTAAGTAATTTTATAATAAAGTCAATTATAATATGCTCAAATGATTTGTCTAGTACTTCTAATACTTGTAATTCTCTATATGGTATATATTATCTAGATTTGTTTTATTAGTATATATCACATTTCCTAATATAACTCCTTACTTTTCTATATAAGTTTAGTTAAAAGTAATTCCTTATTATACTTTTAATTATTTTTTTAATACCTTAATGTTCTTCTAATGGTGTATTATAATAGTTTTTCATTATCTCTTATCTTATTTATTCTAAGATATAAATGAGTCTATAAATTAAGACTAATCTATCTTACTATTGAAGTTTCTTATTGTCTTTATTAATTATTCCTTAAATCCAGTCTTCTTTTATTTCTTCCTTAATTTATTATATTTATTTATTATTGATTTTACTAGTTACTACTAGTATTTAGTAGTTGTGGACAATATTTCCTTTCTTATCTTATTTTAAGATAGCTAATGAAGCTTCTTTTACTCCTAGTTAGTAGTCTGATTATTAACTAAGTATATCTACTTAGCTATTAGTAGTCCCATTACAGTATTTAATCCTATAATCATATCTAGATAGTTCTTCTGTTTATTATACTTATCTTTATATAAGTTCCTTTATTATTATAAAATACATTAGATTCTTATAGTCTAATTTCACTAGAACTTAATAATTTACTCTCTTAAGGTATGGTCTCCATTACTTAAATACTAATACTATAGCTAGTAATTCTTTATTATAGATATTATAATTGAGTTCCAGAGGTATTATTTTCTATAACTAAAATATAACTAGTTATAGTTTCCCATTTTCATTAGATTATATAAGTCTTACTCCAAGTGTATAATCTAATATATCTATTTCTATAATATATAGCTTTTCTAAATCTATTTATACTAGAATAGTTTATTTAACAAATAACTATTTAATCTTACTAAATAATTCTTCTTAGAGAATATTTAGATCTCTTTATTATGGTTTACTTAGATAATATCTTAGTATTTTCCAAAATAATAGAAGAATATATATAGTATAACAAACTTATACTTTAGAAGTTTTAAGAGGTTAGAGTAATACTTAAGCTTAAGAAATGTGAATTTCATATATAAGAAATAGGCTTCTTGGAATATATGATTACTAAGGAAGAATTTAATATAAAAGAGAAAAAAGTCAGAAGTATTATTAAATGGCTAATACTAAAGACAATTAAGAAAGTATAATAATTCCTTAGACTTACTAATTACTATTAATAATAGATAGGAGAATTCTTAGGAAAAGCTAATAGAATAATCAAATTAACTAAAAAAAATCAACTATAGGAATAGAGTACTAAAGTAGTAGAATTGCGATTTGCTGAACGGCGGCCGGATTCGGCGCCCCCCTTTTGGGGTTTAGCGCCCGTGGGGCCGCCGTCCGATCCGGGATCGCGTCCATCCACATGGGGTTTAGCCCGGCCATAACGGGCTTGGCGCACAACGCTAGCCCTTAATGGGATCTGCCATCGCGCGCCGCCCGCCTCGCAGCGTCCGCGATCTTTATAATCCGCGGTGCGTCGCTCGACGATGATTCTCTTCTTTCCCACACCCCTTCCCCCGTTTCTCCTCAATTCTGCTTTTCCGGCGCACTTCCTTGGCTGGCTGACGTGTCCTCTGCCAAGTGAAAATGCTGCGCCCTGAGCACAGCCTGCTTCTCCACTCGCGGACATTCGACGGGGCCCGTCTCGCCATGCGATTCACCCAGATCGCTTTGCCCTTGATTTGCTACTTCTAGATGGCTCATTGCGTTCTTCGTTTGATACTGTCCTGTATCTATGGCCGCCGTCTCAACCGGTGAACACATCACCCCCGGACTGCCTGGTAATTGGACATGTGAAGAGCAATGTAGGAGGACCATCGGCCACTCCTCGTCACGGAACGGCCGTCTTTGCTCTACAACCGACCGCCGATTGAGAATCATCATTGAGAATCATCGGTGACTTGCTCAGTAGGCCCGCTTTAGCTCACCAGCCAACAGCAAAAATGCCTCAAGGAGCTCTGGCACTGAGCTGAGACATCACAATCATCCGTGAAATCAGTGGCTTGCATGATTGACTTGCGTGATTGGCGAACTAGGGGCTGTCGCTCATCCTGAGGGATTTTCATTGTCAATCTCTTCCGGATCCATCAAGTCTCAGCTGGGGTGTCTTGGGGACTGCAACCTTTCCCGGTGGGTACAACGAACTCAAGGCGCTTTTCGACGAAGAGGGTTGGCTCAATTCGCCCGGAATAGTCCCGAGTCATTAATCATCGCAAGCGGGGGGTAGTATTGGCGAGGCAACGGTATCGCAATTCTCGGCTGTGTGGTTTGCAAGGCGATATACACTGCATGATTCCCAGCTAGGAATGCTCTGGCGGCGCCTGGGTATTAAAAAGGCCTGTCAGCCTTTTTCTTTTCATTCTTTGGATATGTTTCAGAACGGACTTGGACACACCAGCCCAGTTAACGCTGCACTATTGTTGAAGCTTGCTTTATTATCTGCTGGTATCTGCTTGCGCTGTGTCTTACCACTTTTGGGAAATGAGGGTGGATCTTGATCAAATCGAGTTCTACCATGGCCCAAGCCGCCCGCCGTTTTCTACCAGTGTCAGAAGCGTACACTCCAATAACGATCCAGCTGTACCACCAAACTTCCAGCAGTCTTTCCCCACTGGGTTCGGCTTCCGTCCAGGACCGTGTGAGGTACCTCCAGGACAGTCATCACCACTGACCGGTACAACTCATGAGTGGAACATATTTGACTTCGAGATCAATCATGTCTATGGACACACTCAGCCTGGGATGACGAAAGATGTCGAGCCTGCAGTGACAGGAAAGATGCCAGCTACCCGTGGTGTTCTGCTGGATCGCGGAAGTCCCGGGCTGGCTTTCTCAGAGCCAGTGCCATCGACAGACTCCGAAAGAACAAGTTTCTGTCCTGCAGGACCAGACCACCTAGATCCCATCCCTCCAGATATGCGGGGAGATGATTTATCGGGTAAGTTGCCAAAGCAAATGCTGATGAAAGTCGGCCATCATGCTTTCATTGTCTGACTTTTTTATTGTAGACGCTGTTCTTGATACCAAAGAAAGGGAGACTTCTCGACTCTCGTGCGTACCCGCTGTGACCGCACCCGTGCCTGCACCCGAACAAGCGAACTGTGCCTCTAGTAACCTGTCTGTGGTGGGTGATTCCCAACAAGAATCAGCCAAGCGGAAGTTATCTGCCACGGAGCCCTCCGACAGTTCGCATCCCGCGGACTGCGAAAATGATACGGAGCCGGGTCAGACATCTGACCTAGATGAAAACCCATGCGCCAGGGCAAGCGAGGCTCCGGAGCGGGCTGAAGATACCGGCACTGCTAAAGACACGTCGGCTACATCTTGCCCGTCCTCTCCACCGACGGCGCACTCTACATCAAGGGGTTCTCGTATTCGAACGACACAGAGTCCCAATATCCCGGTGCGCTTCCCGTCGATAGCTGTGGTTGTACCACCACCGTCCTGGAAGCAAGGAGCCACCAGGACAAGCACAAGGGCCGCTGCGGCAGTATACAAGAAGCGACTCCGTTCAGGTCAACGCACCAATCATTTTCAAGATGGTAACATGAGATATGACACAGAGCAGCCTTGTTCAAAGAGAAGGAAAAGAAAATCTCCAATGAAGTCATCCTCCGGCCCCTCAAATTTTTCTGTTTCTGTTCCATCCCACCACTCTGGTACTACCCAGGGTTTACACGGTAATGCTGTTCTCACGATCGATACAAAGTCTGGGTTGAAACCGGCATATTACTTTACTTTCGTACCCGATCCTAGCCCGATGCTTTGTCAACCCGACACACAAGTTGTTTCAGGGAAACAAAGACCGTACACTTCCGACGAGAACGCGCTGCTGGTGCGACTGAGAGAAACAGAGGCAATGCCTTGGTCTGAGATTACGACTCACTTCCTAGGTCGAAGTATGTCGTCCCTCCAGGTCCACTATTCAACCAAATTGCGCCACAAGGCCACGTCTCGGTCTGGAACCCGCAAAAGACGCGAGTGAGAGCGGCTACGCTATTGGAGCTTATCAACTACGCAAATATCAATCTTTCGATGGATACAAAACTTGCTTCAAACTGTAAAGTGCAGAAACCAATTAGTTGAGTGCTGTTATTGAGGGCCCTCACTCTGTAAGCTCCGCTTTCTGCTATGCAAGCATAAAATGCGCTGGAATCGGCTTGAGCCCCGAGTCACCCCCGCCCGTTCCCCAGACCGAGACCGCCCGAGATTTTGTTTGTGCGCGCTGTTGACGCATCTTACGTAGACCAAGTGACCTGTGACTTGATTGCTCTGAGAAGCTAACTCCCATTCTTGGTCATCTGAAAAAGATCTTTGAATCGAGTGTTGGCACCGACTTGCAGAAGATCTAAGTCCACCAAGGTCGTTGGAAGAGTGCTGAAGAGGATTATGGACATGCGGATATCCCGGCAAGGACTTGAAGTGAGATTTCCTGTGGTGGATCTGTTCCTTACGCTAAAAGACTGTATGTCCAATAAAAATTTTTGTATATTGTGAATCGTCCTTCCCGCAACCACGACCAACAGCTTGCATCGATCTCGCAAGTAGATTACGTTCTCTCAACCCCGTTTGTGAGCTTTCCAGGATACACACCCAAAATGCATGCCCCTACTCATAAACATTCCACAGTTTTATTATTTCATACGTTCATACGTCCTTGATAATGATTTCCGCTCCACTGATAGGATCTTCAAGGCTTGTCCCGCTTACTGACCTTGAGGCCACCGAGGTTTAAACTTACCTCTTGAATTCTTTCACAAACCTGTAAATCGCACTTGGAAGATGGCCTTCAGTGCTCAAAATTTCTGATCCCCAAGAATTTCCTTCGTTCTCAGCACGCCTGAATTATATTGCAACTCCGGATACAGAGAAAGCACAACTTCTAGTTGTGACTTTGCAGCCATGATATTACCTTCCGTGCGTGGACAGTGCGCTTTGACGAACATTTCATGAATTGTTTTATAGTGGAAGGCCGACTGGTAAAACAGTCTCTTTCCAGAATCGCACAGGAGTGCCGATATGGTGGGAGGCAGTTTCTGTGAGGATTCTTTCGCCCTGATCAAATTTTCAAGATGAAGTCGATCTTCACCGAAATTTTCATCGTCTTCGATGCCATCGTTCTTCCATCCGGGTATGTCGGCAATGAACCAAGGATGGTGAATAATTGCTGGTAGAGGGGCTACAAAAATCCAGTCCCAGTCAATGATCCTATTCACGTAATTGTTAGTAAATTAGCGTCGAGCATTACAATAAACCTTGAGACATACCCGGCAAGATGGAAGTCGTCACTTCTCATGAGGTTGTGAGCATTCAGATCACCGTGTGTAAAGCCAAAGGCAGAGTATTCATCAAATTCAGCAGCGTAGGCTGGAATCATGGATCGCATAATAAGATAATCAATAGGGTCACCCCATCTTGCGGTACCAACAAGTGTTCGACGAAGACCTCGATCCAGACTCTCTGTCAGCCAGGCAGAGTATGAAAGACTCTTTTCTGGAATCCAGTCATGGGGAACAGGAGTGGTCCATTTTTGTAGCAGGAATTCCGCCAGGTCATTCAGGATTCTTTGTCGTTTTATGAGAGAGATTTGGTGATTCCAAATTGCGAGCGGCTTGCCACTGATCCATTCCGAATACAATACTGGGTATTCTTCGTCAACAAAAAGATTTGGCGCCTTCATGTCCGGGCGTTGTGTTTTGATGTATTGAAACAGTTTAATAGCCCGTATTTCACTTTCCCAGTTTTCAGTGTCATCACAGATCCGAGCAGCCCATTGTACGGAATCTTTAAAGATGACTTTGAAAACGCGGTGCGAGCCACCACGACAAGGATCTTCGTCGGCAAGCGAGCACGGAATCCCTGAGCGAATGAGGCTGGCTTTGGATAAAACTCCCAAAGGCGGCATGTCACAGTATTCCTGAGGAATACACTGGGTCCCTTCACGATTGTATGAAATGGTGTGGAAAGAGAGAGAGAGAGAGAGAGAGAGAGAGAAAGAGAGAGAGAGAGAGCGAATGATGAATGATCAACGTGTTGCGCTTGCTTATGTAATATAAATCAGGTTTGGTGACCTTGGCATGGCCGCCACTTTCCGAAGTTTGTAGAGAGCTCTTTTACGTGGGCTTCCTTCGTCTTGCGTCTACATGGAGTCCACGTGTGGGAACCGGCAATTTAGAATACTCGGCTTGATATTCTCGACAATGAGCAATCAAGGCTTGATATATCAAATTGGAGACTTGTAATGACAGTCGGCACATGTAGATCACACAGGTAATTTGAATGGAATTGATAGCGGCATAAGGAGTGACAGTTCATGGTAGCAGCTCATTTAACCGACTGGCAGAGTGAGGGACGATCGTGAGGGGAATTTCCAAGCCCAAGTACGATTTAGGGCCGGTCAATATGATTGTGGTTTGGGTTTTCGGAGCTACCTGTGTTCGTACACTTACACCGATACATGCGATACGGTGGTTGGCCATCAAAAAACCACATGGTTTCCGTTCCGTTTCGCAAGTACTCTGCAGGTATCTATTTAAATTAGTCTTGCAATATTCATAGGCATTTATCCATGAACTGACCTCATTGCTGGGAAACATGATGTTCACTTTACCCTCAGTGCATTCCAACATTTCTGACGGTTCGGCACCAGAAAGGCGACGAATACCGACGGAGTCCCCAAGCCCGTGGAGATTGACGGTGTCGAAAAATGCTTCAACAAATGACGCATACTCTTCAAGCCTTGGAGGCTCAGCTTTCGAACAAGGGACAAACTCGAATTCGTAAGGGAAGACGCGACCCTCTCTGAAAACCCATGAACTGGGGACAATCTTCCCGCCATGTTTCGTAAAGGAACTGTCGGACTGCCATGGGGCTGTGACCATGTCTTTTTCCACAAGAATTGTTCCCTCGTCTAAGTCAAAATGACGATGAACAAGAGCGACACCAAATAGCTTTTGAACCCCGTGTTGCAAAATGAGGGTTTTCAGCTTGCTCTCCATGAATGACACACCGTTTTTTCCTTGAAAATGCCTGTCGGCATCATGAAGAGAGAAGATGCTGTTGAAAACAGCCGAGCTGAATGTGTCTGAGAGCATCGACATTTCTTGTTGCTTCTTGTTGCTTGCTGAGGTCAGAATAATGGAATGAGACAGGTGGTGAGAAGAGGAAAAAAATCTCGAGGAACTGGTCATTTTTATAGTTAGAAGTCACCATGAAATTTCTTTGTAGCAGGCTCTCCTCAGAGGTGGATCTACATAACAATACAATATTGATGCAGTGCCTCTGCCCCTTAGTGTTTGACACACTCACTGGTCTGTGCAAGGAATACGAGGTGAAATGGGTGAATTAAATTGGACGGACAGGGATATTTCGGGCAGAATGCCCAGCTTTTGAGGTAATTTGACCAAAGCGGGGTTTGGTGGAAAATCACGAAACAGGGATAGTTGGGCAAAATGCCCAACTTTTGAGAAACATTGACTAGAGCAGGGCGCCACAGCGTGCAGAACACATAGACGCGTGCTTTTGGCGCCAAATAACACGCCAAGTGTAGAACCTCAGCAAGTGCACGTTCTGTTTTTATAGAGATCTTTAATTCATCTTCTGTGTCACAGATGTATCACTAGCCAGAATAATCCCGCACGCTACGCATCTGCTCTCATGGTTGGTCTCGACCCTGCGATAGTAATATATCCATGCTGCATTCCGGAGATCGGAGAAGGTAAACCGCGACAACCACCTTTCTCAGACTTATTGTTGTAATCTGGAGCTATGCAGCATATAAGCATTGTATAGTGGTTTAGAATTCAAGGAACTTACCGTCATAATCTGGATGTTTAAGTGAGGCTGTACGCAAGCGATAACTGTCAAGCCTGATAGAATGAAAACCGATCCTACTGAGCTGATTGACGCTACCCACAAAGCTCGTTGATGTCTGGTAGCTACGAGATCCGGACTCCGCAACAACAATTTGAAGTATCCTATTTCTGTATGCCACGTCCTCATGCAAGTAACCCAAGCTCTAATGATTAGAGCATGGACGAAGCCGAAAGTAGCCAAACTGACAATCATGTATGAAGAAAATAAGCCGCTGCGATGTTCCTTCATTTTTGGTTAACAAAATACGTATAACAGGCAGGACCATCACTCGAAGCTTACCAAAAGATAGAAGGTAAGTAAAAAAATAGTAAGTGCCACCAGTAATGACAGGGTGTACATTATATGTATCAATGAGGATTGCAAGAGAGAGACGCTCAAGTACTGTACAAGTAAGTCTCACACCAATACCTTCCTGGCTGAACGCCCTTACCTCATTCAAATTGAGTAAAGCCAATACTCCACCGACTTCCTGCTGTAGTATCTGCCAATTTTTCACTTGAATAAAGTCAAAATCAATATGAATCATGGGGAAACGAGAATTTCACCTTTCTTCGACTTTGATTCGAACAATCCAATCGGAATAGATGCAATCAATCCCAAAATTGCCAGACCGCCTATCATTACTTGGCTAGAAATAAGATATTCTCTCTTTAACCTTGAGAAGCTAAGAGCCTTGATAGACAGAAGCCAGAGAAGGAGACTTGTTCCACAGCAGAAAGATGCTATTGCGGATGTAGCTAGTTGAAAAAGCACATCAGAGTCCATAATGAGCAACTTTCTAATAGTTGTTTTCAAAAAATGCAGCTGCATCTCAATAACATAAAAGTTTCGCCTACCCCTAGGTCTTACTCCGGTTTTTATACATTTCTAGGGCTTTGATTGACCATCTTGTGTCTCACCAAGGACTACAGATGCGGGGGATTAGAATGGTGATTTTCAGTTTTTAGGGGATATTAGGGCAAAATGGACAGTCTTTGAGGAATATTGTCCGGGAAGCATATGAAGTCAGCCAAGCATGCTCACCGTGATTTTGCTGCATACACCACTAGCCTGGTCATTTTGCCTGGATCCTGGGGAAGTCTTGACTGCTTACTAAGCCTTATGCTGATCATGTTATTTAACACCGCATTATTGTTGACTAATGTGATTGCATTTCACACTCTTGCAGAATTTGCAAATCAGAGTAGACATACATCTCGACAATGAGCCATTTCTATCCGGAGCACCTACCGGTTCGATTTGTGACTCAATATGAAGCGCGAAGTGTGGATGCCTAACCTATGGCAGCCTTAGTAATCATATCAACTTCCCCCACCTTTCTGCCCATCGCTAGCCCAACCGACCGCATTCTGATGTTTTCGCCTTGGGCATCCGACGACATCAGCTTGGATCCCAACTTCCCGCAATCGACAACGAGAATCCTCACGTCTGAAACGAAGAAAGCCCATCCAACTCCATCCCCGAGAAACGCACATTGAGAGCTTCACAATATTCTGATTCTCCGCAGCCAGACTTGATCTTCCTGGGCACCCGTGGGCGCACTTACCTTGGTGCGCTGGTATTGCAGATGGCAAATGAAGCGACGGTTACAGAATCTTGTTTGGTATAGCATACGCCCTTGTTTTCTGGATACCCTCACTAATCTGAGCAGGCAAGCCGCTGGCAAAATTTCACAACGGCCTCATTTCAAGATTCTGATAAGAGAGCAGCCCACCAAATCGATGCATCCCTGACCGAAGAACAATTTTTTGCATGTGAATCTTGCGAGGAGATACTTTTTCAGGATGGAGACGGCTCGACCATATTCCGAGCGGAGGGCAGTGGACAGATGATATTACCGCCGGGTATACGGGTCAGAGCAAAGGGCGGATCGGCCAAATCACGCCCGGTAGATTGAATTTACAAAATTGTAACATGATGTCCAGCCAACCGTCAAAGTTACTACCATAAGCTGTGCTGGATATATGTCTGCTTTGACACACCTAGTCTCAATTTCACCAGTTTCCTGATTCCAGAGTTGACTGCTTGTAACAGCTTCAAAAACGTCATCTCCGAACGCCGCAGCTATTTGGCTCTTCACGGCGCAGCCTATAGAGAAACGTTCTTCTTAAAGTTAGTATGAGTCAAATTCGACCTGAGAGTTGCTCACCAGCAGCCATTGTGTCGCTTTCTGGACAGCCGAATAGGGATTGAAGGAGGCTCTGGTCGAACATCACCATCACTCTGATCAGTCCATCCGTCGATCCTTCGGATGGAAGAAAAGTCGTGACATAGCCACGGACAGCCTTAACAAGCAATCGAGGGAATGCAATGTGCATAGATTCGGGCTTGACGATCGACGTATAGCACCAGGACGGCCCTCCGCCCAGAGAGTACTGGAGATTTGGGCGTAAGTTGCCATTACCTATTCGTCTCAAACTAATGAAATCTATGGACTCGTTAGAAACGCTGCAAACATCTCGATGACTGAACTTACTTTTCAGGAAATCCTCATCGGCCGATGAGCTTAGAACTACCTTGTTTATCTCGTCGCATTTAGCGATAATTTTCACGGCAGTCTGAGAAGCGATCACAGCTTGTTCAAGCAATACATCAAAAAGCTCTTTTCGCATAACTTCCATAGCTTTTTGTGTTAGGCTCAGTCCACAAATGATCAAAGACACAGGGTCCAACTCCCTGAGGGCTGCCACTTTTGGCTCGTGCCATTTATCGGGTCTGAATACCAGGTGTAGCAGATTGGATAATCTCCCCAGTGCAACACGGCTAAATGAAGTCTCCTTAGCAGGCAACAACATTTTAGCAGCCTCCGTTCTGAGCAGTTGCTGCTTCAGAGACATCAGGGTTGTTTCCAAATCTTCAGCGGCCAAAGCTTGAGGATCAAAGTCGTCCAAAGAGCTAATCATTCGAATGTAGCCATCCATGACGTAAGAATGCCTGCTGCTGAGCACTATTTGGAAGAAGGACGACAGAGTGGAAGTCAGAGGAACGTGGGCAAATTGCCTGGCTTTTAAGACATTTTGGACCAGAGCGGGGTACTCAGCTGCGCCCCATCTGCAGGGGTCTGTGGATCCGAAGATGGGGCCAGAACCTTATGGGACGAGTTTCCCAGGCATTTTCCCATTTTTTTGGGGTATTTTGCCAATTTGTTGATTTGATATTTTAGTATTGTCCAATATCTGTGGCGACGGCGTCTTGATGGAGGGAAGAGAGTAACAGGTAGTTGGTGCGCCATATGCATATTTCTTTTTCAGGCAAGGACGGACGAACCAAAGATCCAACAGCCAGGATTGACACGGTTGCATAGGCGACGTCTTCATTCGCTCTTCCCTGATTGCCAGCATATAAAGGAGCACGAAGCTCTCAAAGAAAGACATGTTTCCAGCCATCACTGCATTGCGTTCAACCCGAAGTTGAAGGCACCTTCATCATCCTCTATGATGAATTCACTCAATGATAGTTCCTACCAACTGTATTCCCCGATGTCTCTCTTAGGCATTTTCTTTCCGGGACTCAGTATGGTTTCTGCCTCCGCGCAGCACTTGCTTGCTGGAAACCTCGACAGCACTCCTCGATTCCTTTGCACCTTGGGAATGCTCATCCTCTTCGCCCGCTATGCAATCCGCTATGTATGGGAGGTAGTGAGAAAGTACTTCAGTTCGTATGCCTCCTGGGTTGATGAGACATCTCTGACAATCTGAAGCCTCAACAATTTATGTTTCATACTACGACGAAGCATACGATATGCTAGTTGATTGGATATCTGAACAACCATTTGTCCAAAACGCCCATTCATTGATTGCTCGTGTGAGATCCACGCAGCGGTCAGGCAACATTTACTCAGCAAAGAAAAAGCCTGTGACCTTTTCCCCTTGGGATGGATCTTTTTTCTTCTGGTACAAGGGGTATTTGCTCATTCTTCACTGTGCTGTCAAAGAGCATCGAGAAGATCTCCGTATCTCCACCATTGGTCTCAATGCCAACATCTTGAAGGATTTGGTTGAAGACTGCCGCGAGAAGTATCTCAAGGCCACCCAGCAAAAGATCTCTGTCTTTGAACATCACGAAGGGGATTGGAAGAAAGCGAGGCTGAGATCTGTCCGGCCACTTTCCACAGTCATCATGGACGAACGGGTAAAGAATGATATTTTGAAAGACGTGGACGAATTCCTCGACCAGCACACGCAAGCATGGTACGCAGAAAGGGGTATTCCGTACAAACGAGGCTATCTTCTTTTCGGGCCTCCTGGAACTGGGAAATCAAGCTTCAGTCTCTCGCTCGCAGGGAAGCACAAACTGGATATTTACACGCTTCAATTGTCAAATATCTCTGACAGCACGCTCATGAGGCTTTTTGCCGAGCTTCCACCGCATTGTGTTGTCCTCTTAGAAGATGTGGATACCGCAGGAGTGGGACGCAGAGATAGCGTTGATGCATTTCAGGGAAATGAGTCAAAGTCAGCGGTCACCCTATCTGGACTTTTGAACGTGCTCGATGGTGTCTCTTCCCAAGAAGGCCGCATACTCATCATGACGACAAACCATATCAAGCATTTGGATGAAGCGCTTATTCGACCTGGTCGCTCAGACAAGAAGGTTCATTTCAAGCTCGCCGATCGAACCATATCGAGCCAGCTCTTTCACACAGTCTTTAAACAATTGCCGAGTCAGGAGCAATGTCCCGAGGCGCATGATGATGAGACATTCAATTCTCTCGCTCAAGAATTTGCCAGCAAGGTGCCGGAGCAAGTGTTTAGTCCAGCAGAAGTTTTATCATTTCTTTTAGAGCGCAAGAATTCCCCTGCGGATGCTGTTTCTTGTGCAGAGAGCTGGGTGACCAATGCAAAGGATTGATGAGAGAGTGGCAAAGACGGCAGAAAGTTGGGAACAATTGGGAAGACTTCGGTCGAGAAGGGGGGAGGGGGAGGGGGGCCATTTAATTATCGTCAGAAGATTTGGCTTCCGTCGCATGTATTGAGAATGATTCTAGCTCTGGAGATTCGTAAATTGATTTTTGATCACCCTTTGCTCTCATGTCATAATGATAATTCGGAAGAGCGAGCTACATCGGGCAAATGAATTCATCATCATCACATAATGATAATTCGGTGAATTCGAAGATTGTGTTAGATAAGAAAAGAGAAAAGAAAAAAGGCGCAGATCCGCTTCAAAATTAATATGATCATTTGCAATTATCGATGATTGATTTGAAGGCAGAAGGGACACTGTATTCTCACGATACACGGACTCGTTTGACATCTGCTGCCTCTGCTTGACATAGCTGTCGTTTTGCGGCTCCCGGTCGCTGCTTAGAGGGTCTCAGAGTAGAGCGATGAAAGTCGGTGATCAAAGCACGATCGAGCTCTTCATTCCAAAGAACATTGTCCAGTCTGAGGGCTTTGTGTATTATTCTAAGAGCCAACGCCAACCCCTACTTTGTCCACCTCGTACCTCGTTTTATACTTTGGGCTTATTCTAGGGAGAACTTATGGCTAATTTTGGAACTTGAGGTCAGATTTTAGCCACAGAGAAAGTCCAGAGCTTGGCCTTCCCCGGGAAAACAATAACCCGTTTGAATTGCTAACCCACACCGCTCTCCGCTAGTTCGCGCTTGAAGGTGCGGAAAAAATCGGCACGATGTGGATGTGATCTGGGCAACCAGACGGTGGCACCTGTACTGCTGGAATGCCCCATGTACATCGAGGAGCGTGATATGATGCGGAGCGCCCTGTCCGGGCAAAATATCATCTTCCGATGCGACGAGCTCCTGACACGCCTTGCAGCGCGTGCCAGCGTATCGGGCTTTATTGCCCGTAAGGAGTTTGGTGCCAGGTCCACCAGTCTCCCTTGACCAATTGGCGGTGAGACCTGACAAGGGACCGGCGGCGAAGAGAAGGGGACGGTGATCAACGAGCCGACTGCGCTCACGCAATATTTTCCTATGTTTTACTTCAATTCTCAACGGTCGAGCGAAATTCCACTGGCGAAGGCTCGACCGACCTGTGGTGAAATACCACCGCTTTTAGCTGTCCGCCGGCCTGACAGCACTCCCGCATAGCAGCATACATAAAGCGAGCTACATCGGGCGAATGAATTGTTCATCATCATCATATACGACGATGGCAGTGGCACAACTCAGAAAGAGGAAGAGAGGCGTTAATCTTTGTCATAGTCTGCAGCGTCGGGGTATCGTGTGAACTGGATCGTATCACCCAGCCTGACAACTACACTGAAAAATGAGTCTCCCATAGTGACTATTCAGAATCAGCACATCTATTTACCCAATATCAACAATCAAGACTCAACTACACGTGTGTTCCACTGGTCCAAGGAGGATTGGGTACAGATCAACAGATTATGGGAGACGAATTAGACCTAGCCCGATATAACCGAAGCATGGTACGGCTTCGTGATTGTTTTTCCTTTTCGAAGGAGCGAAGAAGTGACCGTTTGAAGATGAATTGAATTGCCGCTGCAGCTGCATTGGACAAATTTTTACTTCTGTGATACAGTATGCATGGCAACGAAAACGCATAATTGATCAAAAAAGACACGTGCGCTGACTCGAGTGGCATATTTTGTTGTATTTTTAGGGAGCTTAGTAGGGAGGCCGATGGTCTTTGATAGTTGAGGTTGTCTCGAATGTGAGGGAAATAAATAAAAGGCGATACACATATACATATATATATATATTCATTTGATCAAGATTGAGCAACTTTTGGCCCTTTATATTCGGGAGCTTTGTCACCATTGTCCTGCGCAAGCTAAATATCATCAAGGCGTCCTTTTCCTTTCTTCGAATCGGGGCACTGATCTTGATGATGCCATCCTGAGCAGAATCCACATGGTGATTCAATTCAAGGGACTAACGAAAGAGTCTCGTAAAGATCTTTGGACTATATTTCTGTCGAAAGCCTGTAGTGTTCAAGGACCAACTGTCGTCTAAGAGGATGAGTTACAGCTCTTAGCGTCCAAAGATCTCAATTGCCGAGAGGTGGGTCTCCCTGACATCTAGCTCGTAGACATAATTGACCGTCTTTAACTAGATCAAGAAAATAACCGCGATCCCACAAGCCCTCGCAGAGGTGGATTAAATTCAAGTCAGCTTAAAACACGTCAAGCGGGCTGCTGAGTCGAACAAGAAATCTTCCATTGAGTTTAGTAGCCAGAGCTCTGTCATGGAAATGTACATGTGAGGGCACAAGCTTTGACGGTGTATTACCCACCAAATTATCGAGCCTGCGACCTTTTCCTTTGCCATACTTTTAGCCCCTGCCGTTCACAGAAGATTTCATATGTTGATAGTCAAATTGCCAGTCCCTCTCTTTTCGACAGACCGAAATCAAGCCAAAGAATATTCGCATAGACACACATTACTGATAACTCCATCCTTGTCCTATGATTCACAAGACGAGGGGTTCCCCTTTGCATTTTCGAGATGCTGATCTGTGAGAATTCTTGGTGGTGGGTAGTGGGAGTCCTCATATGTCAGCTCGTTTCACCCACGTCTCGATCTAGACTTACTAGCTGCTGAGAAATGAAGGCCCAAAACCCTGAAGAATCCGCTGACAGTATATGGACTTGACCGTTGTCTCGAAGACGGATCCCTAAGCACACGTCTGCATCGCATTTTACGCTGTATTCCCAGGCCTTTTTCATCAAATTTTTCTTACGCCGAGATTGCTTTTGCAGGATTGATTTGGTTCTTGAGGCTTTCTTAGTAGCTGATCTTAGAGACATTATCGTACTCGCCTCGTTCTTCATTTCGAAGTTGCCATTAGCGAGGATATCTTTATCCTTTTAAAAAAGCATTACTTCGGAGCACGATTCAAACGTATTGCGCAAAAGCGCAAAAGCGCATTTTAAAACCATGAGCACCGTGTATGCACAAAATAACAGTGCCAGTTTCAGCACAAACACCGAAACTGCTTGGACTTGAAACAGGACAGCAACTGCTAATTAGTTTGAACAGGGTAAGGACACCTACGTCCGTCGTGGGCGGTTCGTTGGCCAACTCAAGAATCATCGTACCAAAGTCCTTCATTAGTTAAGCGCGAGCTGAAACGGCCTGTGACTGAAACGGGACAGGGGGGTCCAAAACGTACCTCGGGGCGGTTAATGGCCGTCCACGGCAATTTTGATTGGTTGGAATTCCTTCGCTTCATATGGGCACAGTAGTTCTATCGGGTCTGGATGTCATCGCGCCCGAGGCCCTGACATTCCCCCGGAGGACATAGAACCCGGAGGGCCAGTCGTAGAACCGGAGCCAGTCTCAAAACCGAGGCCAGTCGTAGAACTCGGGGCCAGTCGTAGAACTCGGGGCCAGTCGTAGAACTCGGGGCCAGTCGTAGAACTCGGGGCCAGTCGTAGAACTCGGGGCCAGTCGTAGAACCGGGGGTTCCTACGTCAGAAACTTCAACAGAGTGTCATACTGTATTCTTGTCTTCCAATTTTTCACTGGCTTATTCTGACCAGAGGGTCTTTTGTGTCCAGCGGGCCTCTTTCGTCCAGCGGGCCCTTCTAGTCCAACGGGCCCTTTTTTTCCAGCGGGCCTTTCTTTTCCAGCAGGCCCTTCTAGTCCAGCGGGCCCTTCTAGTCCAGCGGGCCCTTCTAGTCCAGCGGGCCCTTCTAGTCCAGCGGGCCCTTCTAGTCCAGCGGGCCCTTTTTTTCCAGCGGGCCTTTCCTGTCCAGCGGGTCTCTTTTTTCCAGCGGACCCATAGTCTAGCAGGTCTTGATGGGCTTGTGGTCCTCTTTGGCCAGGTCCTGTGGGATGCATCACCTCCCCATTGTAGGCTCAGCCTCCCTATAACTGTTACGGACCCACTGGGGCTGACTCCCAGAATCGGACAACGACAACCAACCGAACGAGCAAGGAAACAATCACGTGCCTAGGACGGCAACCCACGACACAAGCTTGATAAGGAACTACGAAATCACCCATGGAGAGGAGATTACCTAAGCAAGGCACCAAGGCAACAAGCCCATCGGCGGATGGGATATCCCATCATAGGATAGGATCGGATCCCATTGAGGATGGGACCCGAGCCCATCGCGGGATGGGAAGGACTGGATATATAAGGACACTCATTCAGCATCATGTATTTAGTTCTTCGCGTTCAATCCAACTATTGTTACTTAGGACACAGATTGAAATACGACAACTGTTCTTGTTATTTATCTGACGAATCCACCTTAACGACGAGGGGAGATCCATAAGAACCTGACCTCGCCGGCGCTACTCTATTCAGCACCTCCTTTACTAAGCAAGACCTTCAGGTACTTGAGTGACTAAGACCTGTTGCCGTGTGTGATCGGTAGGCATCACAAGATAGTGACGAGACAACCTTGGGGCGACGAAGTATCCCAGAGAAGTATCACCTTCGCGGACCAACTCACCGTGACTGATAAGCAGTGCGTAACAATAACGTCATAAAATTGCTACCTACATGTCTTCTACTGATTCTGGAATACCCTATTGGAAATGCAATAATAGGAAGTTTGAATACTGTTACTGTACTAACCTCAGTCTCACGGTTCGCTTCAAGCTCTACGACTAGCCCCCAGGTTCTACGACTTGCCCCCGAGTTCTACGACTGGCCCCGAGTTTTGAGACTGGCCCCCGGGTTCTACGACTGGCCCCCGGGTTCTACGACTGGCCCCCGGGTTCTACGACTGGCCCCCGGGTTCTATGACTGGCTCCCGGGTTCTACGACTGGCCCCCGGGTTCTACGACTGGCCCCCGGGTTCTATGACTGGCTCCCGGGTTCTACGACTGGCCCCCGGGTTCTACGACTGGCTCCGGCTCCTTTTTGGATCTGTGTATCTAGAACTTTGACAAGGACATGAGACAAAATGCCTCATCAAAACCATGTCAGCTGCTTCCACGACCCAACCAGCCATGACTCAGCTAAAATATACACGTTCTACAGTTCCCAGGAGCTTTTTTTTCGAATATTCCTCTCCCAGGAGATAAACCCGAAGGATAAGACGAGGCACGAGGTTGACAAAGCGCTTACCGCATGTTGTGCCACCTTGGTGGACTCCGCCAGTTATTCAAATCAACAACTCCGCAGAAGAAGCCGTCAAGGAACACGACAGCACCGGGCCAGAAGTATTGCGGGTCTACACCGACGGAAGCAGCATCAACGGCCACGTCGGAGCGGCTGCGATTATGCCTGCCGCACGGGCTGACGAAGTCGACATCCAACGAACCCAGTACATGGGAGCATCCAGTACCTCCACAGTGTACGCAGCGGAGCTGAGAGGTTTAGTCCTAGCGCTTCAGATCTTACTGGACCTGCCTCCAGCTCAAGTACCCCCGAGCAGACGTGCCGCCATTTTCACCGACAATCAAGCCGCCATCCAAGCCGTGCGGAACCCCAAACACCCGTCCGGTCAATACATCCTCGTCGAAGCCATAAGAGCACTTGACGAGCTCCGGAATAGAGGCTGGGAAGTCCAGTTTTGCTGGATCCCGGCACATGTCGGAGTTTCTGGCAACGAGGCAGCCGACCAAGCCGCGAAGGAGGCTGCTGGGACTGAAGACGAGTGGCCACCGATGCCAGAGTCTCTACGGACACTCGCAGCAACCTCCAAGTCTACCATCCGCCGGGCAATGAAAAATGAGTGGGAGATAGACTGGGAGAAGTGCAAACATGGTAGAGAACTCTTCAAACTCGAAGTACGGCCAGGGAAGGCAATACTCGACATTCACACCGGAGCCCATCGGGCAATCAGCTCCGCAGTCACGCAGATGCGGACCGGCAAGATCGGCCTACAGGCGTACCTCCACGCCATCGACAAGGCTGATACGGACCGGTGTCCCTGTGGCCACGGACCGCAAACAGTTCGGCACGTCCTTCTCGAATGCCGAACCTGGACCAGCGAACGACATCAAATGTGGGCAGGCAAAACTCCATGCATCGACATCAAGCAAATCCTCTGTGATCCGCCAATGGCAGTACAAGCAGCCAAGATGATCTTGAGGACGGGGCTGCTTGGACAATTCCAGGCAGTGCCGTCCACGGTACTCAAATACACATAAGCGAAGACGAGTGATTTTCGGTATATAGAAGCAAAGGACGGCCAGGAAAGGCCCGACAAGTCAGAGATACAGAACAGGTATGAGAACTGTAGATAAGGTGTGACTATTAGGAGCAGAAGGAAGAAGTAACTCTGAGGAGGAGTGATTTGACTGAATGCAAGTAGCCGGAACACATGTATTTATAGTTGAACGCTGCATAGCTGCCGATAGGGGCGGCTGGGACAGTCTATCAATCAATCAAGAGAGTCTTGAGACCGAGAGGGTCTTGAGACCAAGAGGGTCTTGAGACCAAGAGGGTCTTGAGACCAAGAGGGTCTTGAGACCAAGAGGGTCTTGAGACCAAGAGGGTCTTGAGACCAAGAGGGTCTTGAGACCAAGAGAGTCTTGAGACCGAGAGATAACTAGATTGATTGATCGATCTATTCATAGACTGCATCGTAGTTCCAAATTGACGTTTCCAGGGCTTTCTATACTGAGACAGACTTTCACCGCTTTTCCAATAGATTGACCGCATTTGAAGTTGTTGGAACTATATGACTGGATATGCCCCGGCTTCTGGCATTTCCTGCATGGCTTCATCCGATCATCGAGCCACCGAGATGTGATGTGGATCTGGCTACCCCATACGATGCCCGTATCTGGTGCCACGGGATCCATCATCTGCCTTAGCCTCCCTTTAACGTCATAATATTGCTAGCAACGTCTCTCCTTCTGTTTCTACAATACTCGATTTGGAAACGCAATAGTTGGAAAATTGAATCCCTCAATTAACCACGGAGTCCCACGGAATCTCACGGCTCGTCTCAAGCTCTAAGACTGGCCCTAGGTGGGTAAATCGGTCCCTAACAGAGGACTCTAGGATCAAAGATGCCCATTCTGAGAATCTCATATACAGTACAGTACACCAGATGAACATTAAATATTGCAGGATGCATGACTATCAAATTCCCCGTCTAGACTTTCTGACGGCCCCCTCGTCTCTTTCTGATGCTATCCCAAGCTGTTCTCCTGGATATGGCTCTTTCTTCTTAGATGGGATATTGTGTTCGCTCATTTCAGTCGAGAGCAAAAATATCTTTTGCCACACTCAACGGCTCCATGTTAGATCTTTGTATTCAGAAACGTTGACAAGAATATGAGACTACGACTGAAATGGTCGCCCCGCAATGTGGAGAAAGGAGTGCCGGAAAGCGACCAATCAGAACCATACTAGCTACCTCCACAATCCAACCAGCCGTGACTTAGCTAAAGTATATACACGTTCTTCTGGTCCCGGGAGCTTTTTTGGCATCTTCTTCTCCCAGGAGATAATCCCAGAGGATAAGACGAGGGACGAGTTGAACAAAGTTGGGGTTGGCGTTACAAATGTTGTGTTCCTGGGAGCGACTGGCTTGTGTTGTTGCATGATAATTGTTTGCAGAAGGCAAAAGTATGACTGTGTCAGTTTAAGGATGTAATGCAGCTCTGGAGAGAATATTGGCCCTTGAAAATGCAACGAGGTATAATGAGAAGTAAACCTATTTTCGATAGGAGAGGGGCAAATGACGGCCGGGAAGGATTACCCGGGATCGTAAATCTAGCATGATTTACGAAGAAACTGCGTGGATGATTTACCACAGTGGAGTGCACCGAGGCTTATATGCAGGGAACAGCCGCTGCAGATTTTTGAGTATGAGGCTCAAGTTCTTTATCTCTCATCCCGACTGATTTCCTTCCTTCTCAAACTCACGATCGGCCACTATCAACGGAGTGGGATAATAGGAGCCCTAGTGCTCAATCAGTTGCTGTTTTTTCTTCACAAGGGGCTCTAGCATCCAATTGCGAGCTGAGAAAAGCCCAGAAACCCGAGGCGTCAGCCGACAGGACATGTACCCGGCCGGTCTCCCGCATGCGAATGCCCATGCACACGTCTGCATTGCACAGTTTGCTGTACTCCCACGCCTTTTTCATTATACTGGCCCTGCGACGACATTGTTTCTGGTATATCAATTTTCTGGCCGAATGATGCTTGGCTGGAGAAGCTTTTGATGAACCCATTGTGAGCCACCGTACGTTGGCAGGGGGCCGTATTTGCCATCAAGGATCAATACTCTTATAAAGCCCATTTTGATGTCCTGCATGCTTTCATGATGGCTATTCCAAGCGCGTGATTCAGCGTTGACTTCTTTTGGGTATTGCAAAAAGTAATCATGATGGCTAAAAATTGCCTGAACTTGAATTTGACGAGTGTTGCAGAGTATTGCTCGCTCCGCTGCTTGTGACGGGCCCAATTGTTTTGTCCTGAGATCTGGTGCTAAATTTGATCATCTTGACAGGAAATCTCCGGGGTAATCTACTTGAGTATATTTGCGTACACGTTGGAAAACCGCATTCACGAAGTGGATACAGACAAGTGCAAATCCAGCTTCACCAATTTGCACACTTTTGTTAATTCTGTGCCCCACTGATAAGACTCTAGCCTGAAAACTGAGTGCGGTTTAGTGGGGTATGGCATGTACTCTTCTTCCCCTGGTGTAGAACCTTCCAGATCTTGTCACTGACTCAGCTATTTAATTGTGGCAAACCGATCTGGAACTTCTTAGAAACTTGATGGCACAATCCATTAGCACGAAAGGGCCACCTAAATTCTACTTTTCTTCAGGCCCTTCTTTTACAGAGAGATTAGAATATAGAGGAAGGAGTGAAAATGGAAAATATTGACGACTGCTATAGACGAAATCGTAGGAAAAAAACCCGCCCTGATACGTGTCCTAAGGCAAGTGAATCCCCATTAATCGCGGAACATCTAGACCGAAAGTCAGGAGGAAGCCATAGTACATTTTTGCCGTTCATGTTTATCCACCGCCCTTGCTCAATGCAGATCGCCGGATTCTTGCGGGTTGAATTAGAAGCAAGATTTTCGTGCCCGGACTGAACATCAAGGGTGCCCAAGTTAGTGATTAGATATGGACCCTCTTGAGAAAAGGCGAGTTCGTTGACGATTCCCTTAGTGTTCAAGGTCTGCTGCAGGCCGCCCGTCGTCGTGTCCCAGAACCGCACGGTCTTATCCCCAGAGCCGGACGCCAGCAGCCGGCCGTCGGGCGAGAAGGCCACCGAGGAAACCCAGCCCGAATGGCCCTCGAGAGCCTGCTGCAGGCCGCCTGTCGCCGTGTCCCAGAGCCGCACTGTGTTATCCCCAGAGCCGGACGCCAGCAGCCGGCCGTCGGGCGAGAAGGCCACCGAGTTGACCCAGTCCGAATGGCCCTCGAGAGCCTGCTGCAGGCCGCCCGTCGCCGTGTCCCAGAGCCGCACTGTGTTATCCCAAGAGACGGACGCCAGCAGCCGGCCGTCGGGCGAGATGGCCACCGAGCTGACCAGGCCCGAATGGCCCTCGAGAGTCTGTAATTCTGCACTCCATTTTTCATTAACTTGTGGGAACTGGCATATCCAACTTGGAAGCTCCGACTTGAACTCTCTGCGAATTATTGTCGCTCGAGGTATAAAGACTAGCCCTGCGCAATAAATCTGGAGCGGTGCTTCGTTGGCTATCTGGTGGTTTTTCAGAACAAAGCGCGTTCCATCATGCAGAAAATCCGATATTACAGAATTATCGTCGCCCTATATCTATTAGTGTCAGTGTTAAATAGCTGTGTTCTATGTTACTTGCTTGTATAAGCGGGTGGAGGAGATCAAGCATGCCCACCACCTCTGATATAAGACCTAGTAGACTCATCGCCTCCAGCCAATGCAGAAAATGCTCCTGGAGGAATAGTATCACGTCTTCTATCCCGAAAGAAAGATCCTGACTCTGTTCGAAATGGTGTATCCAGTAGCGACAAGAGTACTGTAATTCCGACGGTAGATATTGGCGGATATGTTTAGGGTCAATGTCTGCCCTACACGCTCCAGGGTCTTCGAGATTACAGATATCTTTCCGTAGATGACTATGCATCGTTTTGAGACAGGACTTAGCAATGTCTTTGTGCTTTCTTTGCTCATCCACAAAAAAATTGCTGCTAGATCTGACCAAAAAATCCCGAAATGATAGATGTAGAATCCTAACAGGCCGATCTCGGTCACCGGGAATGCTCAAAACAGAGCGGAATAAATCCAATCGATTGCTGATCTGGTCTGCTCCTATCTCAAGAAACAGCGACAGGGCATTGATAGAAAGCGGATCAGCGAGAAGGATTATGACACCGACTATGTCCTGGAACTCTTGCAGGAGCTGCTGCTGCTCCGATTCATCACTCTCTTGATCGTCCAGTAGTCGCGTCAAAATTGGCAGGTAAGTCTTATCCATTTTCGATATATATTTAGCTTGGTCCGTTAGAAGCTCTGCGAGGCGCAATTTGGATTCCCATTTTGCATTTTCGATGTAACGGCACACCGTGGCAGCCGAAATAAACAATGGAACGGACATCGTGACCAATTTTTGGATGACGTCATCGCCCGGCCAATCATGGGAAATATTTCTGTCATGTTTGATTCTCGCAAATCGGTCCTGCAGGAATAAATGTATGTCATGTTCCGTCACTTCTTCGGGTATCTCATGTAGAGCTAGATCCTGATACCCATGAGCCGCGATCTCTGAAAAGCCGAGGCTGATTGGGAGTTCGGGTCTGCTAGTCAAGAAGATCCGAAGACGAACCGATTTTGCCTTCTGTAGAAGAGCCAGTAATCGAATGATGTTTCGGACATCTTGGTCATGTTCGCATTCGTCTAAAGCGTCGATCACTATCACAGCGGTTTGAGGTTGTCGGCCGAGTTGGTCAAGATCGAGCAGCGGTTGAAGGAGTAGTTTCTCAAACTGCTCCCTCAACGATTTTGATATAATGTCAGGGTCATCGTGGAGTGCCTTGTGCACACCAGACCTCAGCTCAGAAATCATAAGCATCAGTTGCCTTATTAATGTCGGGAAAAACTTCTTCGCGTTCCCTCGGTCCCCTTCACCCCTCTTAAAGAAGAAGCTGGCACCTAGATATTAGTGTCCTTGAGCGACCTTGCCACAGTCCGAGATATTGTGGATTTTCCTGTCCCAGCCATTCCCTTTAACCAGAAAATGCTTTTTTGGGACGGCGACATAGCCCAATCCATTATCTGCTGTAGAAGCTGGGTCCGAGTGCCTTGGAGACATTGGACTTCGTCTCGGTCGGAGAATGACTCAAACCCTGCCTCCATCGCACCTTCCAACTTCCCAAGATCCATACCTTGGACCACGCTGACCATCAGAGAACTATGCAGGCTTTGGGTCAATTATACAGAGCCATAATATCGTGCTCGCTAAACGTACGTTTGATCCACCTGTAAAGATAAGAGGAATGAAGACTTATATCTCTCGATGTTCTGAATAACGCCCTCCACCTGTGTGCGTTTCAGGGGCCACTTTAAGGCTCGTAATCCCATCTTGCTCATTAACTTCTTTACTTTTCCTGGATCAAGTCTCGCTTCTAAGGCTCGGAGGTCGGAGATGCAATCGGCAATATCGCGGTCTAGTTGTGAGGAGGTACGTAGGGCCTTTCCGTCGTTACTTTGAAGGAATTTCTGCAGGTCTTGGATTGTCCCTTGGAGGCCTGAAATCGCCTGTTGTAGGGTGAAAATTTTTTCTCGTGCATCTTTAACCTCTTGAATGTAGCCCCCGCAAAGCTTCACAAGGCTTCCCGTTAGTTGAATGACCGCGATAACGCTCGCCGCCCCCGATAAACCATCCATTGCGGAGAACACGGCACAATAACCTATTTTCAACACGGGTAGGTAGGATGGCGGTTGAAGTGTATAAACTTCGGGTTCGATATATAGTTAGGCTTTGTTGGCGAGATGAAGAAGAGTTAAAGAGGGGTAAGTTAGGCGGCGGGTACATCATTGGGTTGTCGGCTGGATTGTCGGCCCGAACCGACCCAGATCCAGATCCATCACGCTTCCTTCCGCCCTTACCACCTCATCAAACTTTGTTGACAGCGCGACAAAGGCCCATCATGGCGCCTCGACTCGCCCCCTCCCAGCTTGTGATGATTCGTGATATGATTGACAGCAGATCGCTGACCACCTTAGAGATGGCAGAAGCGGCTGGCTGCAGCAAGCATTCGATTATCACCATCAGTAACAACCTCCGAATGTTCGGCGATGTTCGAGCACCCTTGATCCCTGGAGGCCGTCCTCGTATGATCACACCGTTTATGCTCGAAGCCCTATGCGAACACTTGATTGAGAAATCCGATTTGTACCTGGACGAAATGGCAGACTTCCTATATGACGAATTCGAACTGCTCGTGTCTACATACACTGTTAGTCGAGCCCTTCGATCGCAGGGTTGGACCAAAAAGATAGCACGACGAATAGCACAAGAACGAAATGCGGATCTGAGAGATCATTATCTGCATCAGCTCTCGGATTTTCGCTCGTATCACCTAGTCTTCATAGACGAATCAGGCTGTGATAAACGGGCTGGGTTCAGGAGGACCGGCTGGTCCCCACGCGGGGTGACACCTGTCCAGGTTTCACGTTTCCAGCGCGGCCAGCGGTATCAAATTCTTCCCGCATATTGCCAAGATGGCATTTTGATGTCGCGAGTCTTCCAGGGATCGACAGACGCGAGTATGTTTGAGGACTTTATTGAACAGCTTCTTCATCATTGTGGTAGATGGCCGGAGCCCAAATCCGTTCTCATCATGGACAACGCGTCTTTCCACCATACTGAACGAATAACAGAACTATGTGTAAATGCTGGTGTGAAGTTGTTGTATTTACCACCGTACTCGCCTGATTTAAACCCGATCGAGGAATTCTTCGCGGAGCTTAAAGCATTCGTCAGACGGAATTGGCAACATCACATAGGTCAAGATTTTGAAGATTTTCTTGAATGGAGCTTGGATGTCGTTGGGGCGAAAAGAGAGAGTGCGGAAGGTCATTTCCGGCATGCGAACGTTGTGGTTGAAGAGCAGTCAGATTAGACATAAATGTCGAAGAGGCCTAGCAACTCTTTGACTAATATATAGCTCAAGGGAGCTTCACTGTTATGAGATTCGTTTCTGGGATAACATGAAATAGCGTGTAGATGCTAAGAGATCCTTGTGTATATTGAGCTGTGGAGCCCAGTTATGTTCATCCACTTACCCACAAGAGGCTGCAAGCCATTGATTGTTTCGATTGATCATGACATCATGCACAGCGTCATGTACCCAGGACCATTTATCTATACCCAATTCCTAAACTAGCGGCTTGGCAGTGGGGCCGAGAAAGAATGAGTGAGTGTAAATTGGTGAAGCTGGATTTGCACTTCTCTGGTACAAGCACAAGGTGGTGACCCTGATTGGTTTCGATCTCAAAGGCGCGTTCAACGGGGTGAACGAAGTAAGCCTGAACGCGTCGTTGCGGGCGAGACGGATCCCGATGACAGCCAGGAAATGGATCGCAAGCTTTATGAGTGACCGCCACGCCAACATCGGGTTCGACGATTTCCGTACAGAGACAGAGCGACTGGTCCATGCAGGTCTAGCGCAAGGCTCCCCACTCTCTCCGATCTTGTTTGCATTCTTCAATGCCGATCTGGTCGACCAGCCCGTCAACTCACACGGAGGCGCGTCGGCATTCATTGACGACTACTTCCGCTGGAGAGTCGGCAGCTCGCCCGAGGAAAATCTAGCCAAGATACAGTCCGAGGATGTCCCTCGCATTGAGGCGTGGGCACGGCGAACCGGATCCTGCTTCGCTGCGGAGAAGACGGAGCTTATCCACATCACCAGAAAGAGGGGAGTGCACCTTCAAGGACAGGTCACTTTCGATGGAACCAGTGTCAAGCCATCACCCACAGCCAAGCTGCTAGGAGTGATATTCGACCAGGGACTTCGTTGGAAAGAACATGTTCAGCAGGCGATCAAGCGCGCCACCAAGACGACTATCGCGTTAAGTGGACTCCGACACCTACGCCCAGAACAGATGCGACAGCTTTACCAAGCATGTGTCACGCCTATCGTAGACTATGCGTCGACGGTCTGGCACGACCCGCTCCGGGACAAAGTCCACCTACGACACTTGAACACGGTCCAGAGAACCGTGCTGATCAGGATCCTATCAGCGTTCAGAACGGTAGCCACCACAACGCTGGAGGTCGAAGCCCACATACTGCCCACGCACCTGCGCCTTCGCTACCGTGCGCAGCGCACCATAGCGAGACTGCACACACTACCCCGTGACCATCCGATATGGAGTGCCCTATCAAGAGCCCAGAAGCGTAGAAACAATATAGGATCATACGCCCGCTTCCCCCTAGCGGAAGCCTTGAAGACCATGGAACTCGACAGGCTCAATGAACTGGAAACAATTGACCCACGCCCGCTACCCCCGTGGCGTCCGGACGCCTTTGCGGAGATCGAGCTCGAGCAAGACCGGGCAACTGCGAGGGAAAGAGCAGAGTCTGCGAAGAACACATCAGATATTGTCGTCTACTCGGACGCCTCCGGGCGCGAGGGCCACCTGGGGGCTGCCATCGTCGCACTCGACGACCACGAAGAAGTGATGGAATCACAACAAGTCCAGGTGGGACCGATGGAACATTGGTCAGTCCACGTAGCAGAGATCATTGGCATCCTCCACGCGGTTGACATGGTGTCCATGTTAGCCTGCCAACATTCAGCCGTCGGAAATAGTAGGCACACAACCGCAACGGTTCTCTGCGATAGCAAATCAGCATTGCAAGCAATCCAAAACGTGAGAAACAAATCAGGCCAACAAATCGTCCACGCAATCCTCCAAGCGGCCACCGAGGTTCAAGCAAGGAACATCACACTTCGCCTCCAGTGGATGCCAGGACATTGCGAAAACGCTGGGAACGATGCAGCAGATCGACTCGCGAAGGAAGCTGCGCAACCGGGCAAGACCCACTCGTTCCAGCCGCTGCTATCGAGACAGAACGCAGGTATCCGCGATAAGATTCATGTTCAATGGGGGCAAGAGTGGAAGTCGAGCACCAAGGGTTTACACCTCCGGAAGATTGACAGCAACCTACCGGCGCGGTACACCAGAAAACTATACGGGAATTTACCCAGGAACCGCACGTATCTGCTGACACAGCTGCGCACGGGCCATAACTGGCTATCCAGCTACCGAAAGAAGATCGGCTATAGAGATGATGACCGGTGCGAGTGCGGCGCGCAGGAGACGGTAGCTCATGTGTTGATGGACTGCCCAAAGCTGCGAGATCTACGGGCGAAACTGAGAAGAGAAGTCGGACAAGCGCTTGACAGCGTGTCGAGCCTGCTGGGAGGCTCAAAGCAAGGTGAGAAAGGTAAACCAGACACCGTCTCAAGGGCGAAGACGGTCCAGGCCGTATTGGACTTCGCTGAGGCGTCACAGCGGTTTCGTAGTCGTGCGCCATGAGGGTAGCCTAATATTGGAAGCGGCAATGGGCCACGACAGGCCGTGACGAGGCTCTAAGCTCCTGTCAGGAAGTGGACCACTTACTTGTGCATAATCAGATATATAGTCGTTGTATACTGCATATCGTTCGCGAGGGGACAGTGTAAATGAAATTACTACTACTACTACTACTACTACTACTACTACTACTACTACTACTACTACTACTCTGTAAGTGAAAGTTGACAAGCTCGCTCCAAATGAGGATCAATTATGTTTTATCCAGACATCGAAGTAGGTGTATCTTGCGTATGTGCAAGTAGTTGGGCAACGGCATCCATCAACATGAGCACTCTGGCTTTCATTTGTCCTATCCAACAGGGTGCTCAAATTGTTGCACACGGCCTAAATAAGACCTTTACACAGCGTCCTTCTCTCAGAGGTCCGTGCATTTCCCAATACCTAGCAACGCCCCAGAGTCCCCCCCCCCCCCGGTTTTTTTCACCTTCAGGCAGGAGCTAGTTAAAAGCGGTGTGTAGCGGCAACTAGAAATCGGGTCATTGTTCATCCGGAAATGCCAAGTTCGGGGACGTCTCCGTGGCTGAAGTTTACACCGTCTCTTACCACCACCATTCGCTTTGGACACCGAGACATTCAGCCTGGACGGCACATCAAGTCGACACAAATTATCAACTTTTGGCCGCTATTGACAAGATCATGGATCTGTATCCATCGAGGAAACGGTATCTCTTACCACACGTGCACATAGCCGTAGATCAAACTCGCTAAGGGTCAACATTGATACCCAAACTTCCAGATGGCCGAGCACATGCAATACACTGGCGAATCGTTTACTCGCCCCCTACAAGTACTAACCATCCTTACGACCACACTCACGCATCACATTCAGATCCGAGGATTTGAGACTTGCTTGAAGATCAGCGAGGCGCAGAAAGCTGTCAATCAACCTTTCTTACGTATGTTACCAGCGTGTCGGCTTGGCAGAATGGTTACTGGGAACATCCCTTTGGTGCTTCATTGTTCCCAGTAGTATTGCAATGCGACTCCTAGCTTCTGAGATCAACGACTTCTCCTGCTACGTTCATGATGCACTAAACGTTTTCAACTAGAATATGAGGACCTGTGGATTCGACGCCGAAAATGGCTGCTCTTGACGCCAGAAACGGCCGCCTTTCCACCCGTAATTTTAGAAAACGAGCGGCCGCTTCACCGCCCTCCTTTCCAGTACCCGTCTATTTTGCACCCACGCAACACTCTTAGTCACCCTCCGTCGACGAAGTTGGCGCCTGTTGCACACCTGGTCCTTCCCTGCGATTCCACCTGCCACCAAACGACGCCGAAAATGGCTCCCCTTTGCAGCCCCGTCCAGGCGCGCTCTCTTTTCGTCTCGTCTCGCCGGGCGCCTATAAGATGGCTCTTCTCCCTCCCCTCTCTCTCAGAGACCCAAAGTCTCTCTCCATCGCCAACGCTCCCTCGTCAAATCGGCTTTGACAGTCTCGTTGTTCGTGTCTCCGGATCCTTACCCCGGTCACCCATCTTTTGTCTTCTCGATGGCTCCTGTCCCCGTTCGGTCGGCTCAGGAAGATGAGCATCAGTACTGGACCGACCCCATCCTTTGCGAGGAAACTCGAGCCAGGCTAGAACATTTCCGTCGTTCTGGATGGCTACCACCCAACTTCAAGCCAAGAACCTTGCTAGGTATTGCAGTTATCGAACGCTATTGGCGAAAGTGAGTGTGGAAACTCCCAGGGCAAGGCGTCGTAGGTACGGTCAACTCACCAGAATAGGTACTCCATTCAGTCGAAGGCGGACTATGTGGACTTCCTTCTCTTGGAGGATGAAGCAATTTACATGAACTTTTTCGACTGGATGTTCAGAACGTCACGAGAGAAGGGGCTGCAGTCTTACGATGAGTACTGGCGCCGCCTTTGCCAATATTTCGAACTGTTTGCACATCGTCGTGTCAATGAAAACGTCCATAAACAGATGCGGCGAGTACGAGAATTTCTTCCATGCATGCGGGAATTAGGCTAATGGTGTCATAGTATTTAGAAGGTCCCTTCCCGGCCGAGCGCAAGATTTCCCGACGAACCAAGGATAAGAACACGCTGGATGTAGATGTCTTCTGTACGATCTACCGTCATCACTGGGTTCATTCGAGGTTTTTTCGTCATGGAAACATGATCGTTCAATTTGCTACTGTACAATTATGGTCTGCCATCACCGGAACTCGACCTGGTGTCTTGCTTCCACAAGACACATCTCTACCCGACAACTCCTCCCTCGGTAAACGCAAACGAACCCACACCTTTGAAAGTGATCTTCCGAAGTATATGTCGTCGAAAGACCTTCCGGATTCCGTCTGCTATCGTGATATTGAACTTTTCTACTTGAAAGACCCTCAAAGTAGACGTGACGTTCTCTGTGCCATCATAGAGTTCCGCAATCTCAAGGGTCGGCCTGAAGGCGCCGATGGGTAAGGATGCAACTGTACCTCAAATTCAATTTTAATTGATCTAACGCTTTATGAGTCCTTTCAGAACCAAGTTTTTCATGCACGGTGACTACCAGCTGGCATATTGCCCGATCGCTCAGATCATCTCTTTCGCGTTCCGCGATGGGGCTTTTGTCAATACGGAGCTCACACCGGAGCTCATTTGGAGGCTGCGAGTTCCCAAGCACAGTTCATCCCTTCCTCTTCGGTGGAAACCCGAAGTTCTTAACACTCCTATTCTTCGACGCTTTGAGCGCACCCCGTACGGCTACGAACTCCATCAGACTTTATCGATGACTTATGAATCAAGTCGGCAAGCCCTCAAAGAGCTAGGCCGAGATGCTAAATTTGAAGACGATATTGGACATTACAATTTTCGCCGTTGGACGGCAAATGAAGTTAATAGTAAGTTATTGGGGCACCAAAATGATAAATAGCATATCATCCGTAAAAGCGGAGGAACTTTTGTCGTACTGTTGTTGACTAGCAGCTTATAGAGAATTTCACTAGCCAGGAGCGGCAAAGGGTGCTTGGTCAGTCTGGCGACGCCGTTTTCGAAAGGCATTATCAATCACAATTCATTGGGCGCGACCTACAGCATGTCGTCCTTCTTCGACCTCCTCAGGAGGGCCTAGTACGCTTTGCGGGAAGTATGCTCAGGAAAAGGGATATCAACGCTCCCTCTGAGCTTACCGATACGCACAAGCGTGCTATCTGCCAAAACCCGGCCATCATGCACCTTAGACGAGAGAAAAGGGAGCTCATGGCGGAGATGCGGTCCCTGGCCGGCACTATTAAAAATGCCCGGAACTCCTTCCCGCATCTCTATCAAAAGCATGAGAATGTCAAAAAAGAAATAGCTAAACTTCGAAAAAGGTTAACAACCGACACGCGAGAAGCAGCGAGGAAAGACCATTTCCAAAATGCGCCCGTGTTAGAAATTGACAGACAAATAAAGCAACTCCTCGGCGGATCTGATGAGGCCTCCGATGAAGTTTCAGGTGATGAGAACTCTGGTGATGAAAACTGGGACCTTCCGAATCCAAAATATGTATTTGCTGAACGGGCACGCCTGGTGGAGAACTTTTACGGGCCCGATGCAGAGACCTTTGACGATGACAAGTTACTTGCCCGACGAATCCAGGTTACTGAAGACATGGTTGCACTGTTGCAACTTTGCGAACCGAACAGACGAGGCAACCGAATTAATTGGAATATTGACCATGAATATGGTCTTCTTGACCCGCCAGAGGTATCGCCGTCCCCTCGGGAGGATAGCATGAAATGCGCAACCGATGTCTGCATCATTTGCTGTGGTCTATCTCGTCAATCATCATCAAGCCTTCCTCCGCATAAGTTTCCTTCAAAGCGGCTGGATTCGCTTCGTCGTCATTTAATCGATATGCACCTGGTCTATGCTCGCGGTGGAATAAGCTGCAATTGGGAAGAGTGTCGTAATGTCCCCCAGTTCAGTGAGATCACCGGATTTTTAGCCCATGCCTACCATGCACACTCGTACGATGTCAATCTCAAGTTGTGTCATCTTCCGCATATGACACAAACCAAGTGCAGCGATATCTCTTCCAGGGAAGAATCTTTGGAATCAGAGACTCATGAAAGAATTGAGACTCCTGCCTCCTCCGTCGAACTCGCGTTGGCAAATATTGACCCACGCCTGTTAGAGGCTCATTCTGTCTCCACTACAAAGTTCTTGCCGTCTCAGTCAGATGTCGAAAATTCAGACCCCTCGGGTGGGTCTGCTGTGGAAACTTCTCACCCCATCTCCGTCGAAGATCCCATAAGGCGATCGAAGGGTACTGGAAAGCTGTCAGAGTTTAAATCTGTTCTTGAGCCGGAGTGTAAACTACAAAATCAGAAGCGGGCATCCCGGAGGAATCGACATGCAAAAGAGCAATTGCATGGCAAACAACGAGGGAACAACAAGTCGGCCGGCATGAAAGGACCCAAAACGCCTCTGCTGCGTCGATCGAAGCGATTGCGGGCTCAATGACTTTGTATTTCCATAGTTTTGAGATTGGAGCACATATTGCTGTAGAAACCTTTCTTTGACAGGAATAGGCAATACGAAATTTTGCATAGCAGTAGAGAGGACAGGATGATGAGAGATGTACAGGAAGTAGGCCAACAAGTAGAATCAGATGGCGTCCTAGCGAATCCTCAGTAGCGTATGCACACACATCAATCGATGAACTGAGGAGTCCCCAGATATTGAACCGAAAGTTCGCAAGGAGAAATAAATTGCCAGGATCCAAAGACGAGTCGGCAATAGCAAATCAGAAGGAACTCCCGATGGGATAGGATACAAGATAAAAAACGATTTACGGTACAAGTTTGATATTCATTTCTAACTAATGCAGCTATTTGAAGTCCCAGTAGCTACCTTCTGCCTAGTGGTGTCAGCCTTTTTGGCTAGGATCCAACTGTGGAGGCGGGATATGGGATACTAGTTAGTTGGTTAACGTTGTGGCGGCTTAACTAATACCTAGGCATGGAGGCATGAAGGTCGCGTTTACGATTCCAAAGTGGGGGAAGGATTGGCTTTTATCCAATTAGATTCGCAGAAGTAATGCATGAACGGGACTCCAATTTCTCCAGCCAATGCGCTCACGATGAAAGCTTCTTCGGCCATGATAGTGCTATTGGCTGAGATCCAAAGAATGGTAAAAAGGGGGATCGAAGATTTCGATCTGCCAATCAATAATCCTCCCGGAGGGACATCCATGACGATGCATAAGGGCAAATTTTAGGCTGTTGCTTTTGGCAAACTTACTGGTATATATTGACTGGGAGTAGGTCTCAATTCCACATTATGCTACCACCACTGCTAACGAAGAAGCGCGAGAAAAGCAACCGATGAAGCTCCCGATGCCTGTCATGAACCTTTCCGTTTCAAGGAAGGAGCTGAGGATTTCATTGCAAGCTGGAAACAGGCGTTCGCTAACGTTTCCCGCTGGGCCATCATGCGAGGCCTGGAGAATGGATTGAAATCTCGTGATATGATGTTTGAAGTTGGCTCCTTTTTGATAAAAGACGATGGGATTGTTACAGAACAAGTTGAGGCCGCGAAGGCTCCTGGAACTGTAGGGAACGACAATATCGAAGAAGGTCTTGGAAACTTGTACGCCACTGAAACCACTTCATTTTGCTATTATGAAATACTGACATGACATAGCTGGGACAAAATAGCCAGCACATACACGATAGCAGAGCCCGTAGAGGCCTGTGATTTTATAGATCGGACTTCAGTTGCCGAATGCTGTTACAACTGCCCGAACTTTGAGTCGACACGATGGAACCATACTGCTTACTTTGCTTTTCCAAAAGTAGCAGGGTTCCAGCATGAGCTTCCGGTCTTAGTACCTGAACTTCACAGAAAGGATCGATAAATGTGAGAGAAAGAAGTAAATCGAATACAGAAACAGAGTTCACTTGGATAGAACTGTACCTTTCCCGTACTGCTTGACGAATTTCGTCCCAGGGTAGCAAGTATCCGGATTATCAGCGGCAACAAAGGTGCTTTTTCCGGCAGAAGACTCCTTTCGTTCAAGGTGGCCTGTATTCATCAAAGCAAAATCCTTCGATATTTGCTGAACACTCTGGTCATTGACATGTCCTGCGAGAAAACGTGATCTCCACCCCAACGCCTTATTGCTCCCGTGAATGGTCCTTTCGTTGGTGGAAACCATGAAGAGGACGGCATCTCCCGTGGAATAGTTGTTGATAGTACTGAAGCTTCCTTTCTCATGTGAGCCAGGAAACGTGGTAGGCTGGTCCGCTTCGGATACCTTGCCGATTTCTTCTGTTTTGACTTGAATCAGCTCAATAGACTCAAAAGAATAGGCACATATTTCAAGGCATTTGTCAATGCCTAGCCGCTGTTCCTCCAGTTGTTTTGTTTCATGTGGGCATATCTCATAGTCAAGATTTTCAAGAAAGTCTTCGATGTCAGACTTGGCATGTTTGATACGTATTTTATGACTTTCGAGGCTTTTGACATCAACGAAGCTTTGCAGTCGGCTGAACCGCTCAGAAAGAGTAATCAGTAAATGTACGCAAACCTTTGTGAAACAAGGGCCAAGACGCCATGCCACTTACAGGTGCGTGGACTCGAGGGTCACTTCAAAAGCTGATAGATACAGCAATAGCAGACGCCTGAAAGTGTCGACGTTGCCACCCATATATTGTAGCTTAGTCCAGCATCGACGGTCGACGCTCCCGTCGTCCGGGTAAGGCAGGCATTTTTCGACCACTTCCTTGAATTCCTTACAAGCGACCCCACATCGTACCAAGATGAATCGGAGGTTGAGTGATTCAGTGTCAGTGAATAGGTCACGCATGGCACTTAATCCACCTAAAGCTTCCAACAAAGTGTGGAGATCCCGTGAAAGCTCTCGAACAGGTCTTGGTGTCGACTGAAAGCTATCCACGATACAGTAAAGAGTACGGCTGGCCTTCGAGGCAAAGACTGCCCAACTCGACAGGTCGGAGTCCAAGCTTGGTATACTTTCCATGATTGTGGTTTGCTTAGTAGAAAGGTGTAGGAGGTGATATCGGTTTTATTGTTGCACAGTGAGTTAGCATTTAGCAACTGTGGCTAGGCTTCACCAACGGGCGGGGGCGACATGCGCACGTGATGTGGAGGGCATCCTGGAACTGGAACTTTGACTGCTCGCGGCTGTGATATGGCCACCGAGTCCGCCTTGCGGGTTTTTGCCGGCAATTTACTGGTCCCACGGGGGACAGGTTGGGACAGAACGTGGGGCGGTGGAGGAAACTTAGTTACTGGGCGGGTTTAATAGGATGAAACCGACTAACTGCGAGAGAGCGGCGGAACGCTGGCTGCAGTCCTCCAAAGGACCACCTACTTCGCGAAGTTTCCTACGATCAAGCAGATCCTGCGATCCGTCTGTTCCTGCGATTTGCACGGTTTTTAACACGGATGCACGGTTTCTGAATCCGTGTTAAAAACCATGCAGATCGTAGGAACCGCTCGATCGTAGGAACAGCCAGTTCTCAGGATATGCACGGTTTCTGAATCCGTGCTAAGAACCATGCAGATCGCAGGAACAGACGGATCGCAGGAACCGCTCGATCGTAGGAATAGCCAGTTCTCAGGATATGCACGGTTTTTGAATCCGTGCTAAAACCCGTGCAAATCGCAGGATCAGACGAATCGTGGGAACAGCCAGTTCTCAAGATATGCACGGGTTCGGAATCCGTGTTAAAAACCATGCAGATCGTAGGAACAGACGGATCCTGCGATCCGCAAGAGGATATTCCTAGAAGGAAGTCACTCCCAGGAATGAATGCTCGTTAGTTGAGGTTAAGAAAAGCATTCTCGGGAATACGCGGTGAGCAAGACGGGAATTCTAAAAAAACATCTCATTCATGAGACTCGGGGCAATATCGGGTACAAGAAATCCGTGTTAACCATTGAGGATATCTGATAAGTATATATGAAGTGTGCAATTTGACTTGCCATTTAGGGGTCATCACTTGTGACGTTCAGTATCTACGCAGTTCCTTTGACTACCAAAACTACAGCGTATAGCGTCTTGAAGAATAATCCAAGGGGCTTAAATATAGGTTTAATGCGTCCAAATATGCTGACTGTAGACAGAATGGTCTCAATTTTAAAACAGATACATGCTGGTAGGCCAAGGATGGTTCCTGGATCTGCCTCCGCAGACCTCTTGATCCATGGGGTTTAGCGCATCTCTTTATTTTTGTCAGTGAAGCGCTAATCCCTATTAGGAACATGTCGATCCTTCGTCCAAAGTGAGCATCGGGAAAGAGCGGAGTCTCTTCAGGAGATCTGGAGAAATTGCCGCGATAATGATCATAGATCTCGCACCAACTTGATGTAGGCTTGCGTGCATGATAAAAGCAGATTGCAAGTTTGTTTCTAGAATTCAAATTCTCTCACAAACGACCTCCTCAATATTAGGATCAGTCACCAGCAATAGAATCGGATAATGGGAACTCTGATTCAGTTAGTACTCGCCTTCTCTTCTCCAAGACGGTCTCAATATCACCCACCAGTTCTGTAGTAAGAAAAGTCCAGAAACCTGTAGCGTCCGCTGACAGGATGTGCACCTGGCCCGTCTCCCGCATGCGAATGCCCACGCACACATCTGCATTGCACAGTTTGCTATACTCGAATGCCTTTTTCATCATACTTGCTCTGCGACGACATTGTTTCTGACTTTTCAGCCCTCTGCTCGAATGATGCTTGGCCGAGAAGTTTTTTCTTGAACCCATCGTTAATCGTTGTTTCAGGTATAGAGGGATATGTGCTATTTGGTTATAGCATCTTTATAGCGGAAAAAATGGTGTCCTACACAATTCGGTCGAGGTTCTTGTCTGATTGAGCATATCTTGAGACACTAATGGCTTTTTTTTGGCCTCTTGAGCGGCCATCAAAAGCGTGATGTTTAAAAATCCTTCTGTCACAGATCTTTGATAGGAAACGGGGGAAATGCAGAAATTTGCCCAATTTATGAGATATTGTGGACATCATGTAAACAAAGGCCCCTTTTGAACTTTGGCACAAAGCTCGTTCATCCACCTTCGCTTGAACCTTTATACCTTTCGACGACTTCCTTCATCGAGACCTACGCAGATCGCGGTTCCCTTTTTGATTGTCTGATCTTTTGGTTTATATTTTAAATTTGAAGGCAGAGGTTGCGCTGAGTCAAGGTAGTACTTGCTCAAAATCAAATCGCTTGAGCTTGAGCACTCGAGAGTGTAGCAAATTCCCGGGGGATGAGCATGTTTGTTGCCCATGTATACAAATTTGCGGAGATGGTTGAGAATGAGCAACAATCATGGGTCAAAGTGGATTGTGAACCTTGCTCAAATGGATGAGCAACGGTACGAGATGTTGGACTTGAATGCGGTGTAATTCGCTATGTACAACAGGATGGGCAACGAAATAGCTCAAAATTGCGGGTAAATTTTTGATCAACAGTGTGAATTGGTGAACAAGTCCAAATTTATAATTTTGGATGGCCATCTCTCTAGGGAGGCCCGTGCGTTCCCTAATACCTACCGGGACCCCAAGATTTTCACTTTCTTTTTCCAAACCTCCAGGCAAAAACAGAGAAAGCGGTGTGGCTTGGCAATTTTAAAAATTCGTGACATTCGAGGCTGAGATAGGGCTCGGGATCCACATAGCTGAAAAGTGCTCATTCCTTTGTACAAAACCTCCATTTCCAACGTAAGACTTTCAACGCCCGTGAGAGGTCCGTGCATCTTCATACTGTACCCCTCCCCCTTGCTAGGCTTTTGGACTGCTTGCGTTGGATACCGACATGAGGTACATGTGCGGCAAATAACGAGTCTTGAAAAGGACTCAGTTGTTCACACATGTGGTATCACGACATAAGTCGTCTATTCGCATGGGTTTGTGGGGCACATGAGTATCGGCTCTGTGGAAATAGATCCGGACATTTCAATACAAACTGGAGGAATTGAAGTTAGCCAACAGAGAGAATTAAAAAGTTTTACTCGTGTTGCAATTGCAAGCATCCTTTGTTCCCTGCTACCGTAGCTTGCAAAATGCCTCCCTTTTTTCATTGGTCAGATTCATCTATTCCTTTCTCCACATTGGAGTTGTAAGGGGGGCGACCATTTCAATCGTACTTTCGTATACTTTATTAAAGTCAAATGCCAAGAGCCATTGCTCGGGGCCACCACATCAAGATCAGCTACAGGCTAAAAGGGTGGACGGGGGGACCGAACTGAGGATTACCTGGCCTAGGGTGTAACAGGGCGGAACCTAATCCTTTGGACGTGAAGGCTCTTGAGGGGGGGTGTGACGTTTCTGGAGTTCTCTGGTTTAACCATTACGCCAACGGGCCAAAAGGCACGATTTTTGGTCAACGACCAAACACCCGACATACTATATATGCTGGAACCCTGACAGTGGGGGGGGGTAGCTATTCCAGAAATCCCTCTGAATGTCGGCGCTGCTGTGTCCCCCCATATTGGCTACGTTCTACATTCGTTCGACGCGGCAGAAAGTCACCGTAACACAGTCCATTACATCTATCCTATGCTAGTCACTTGTGCATATTCCACCTAGCCCGCCCTCGATTCATCTGCGGCTCGTCTTCAGTCTCCGCATCAAGGGTAAATCCTAACACTTGCGCCACGGCGTCGTATCCGCCATCCAGCGCAAGCTCCGCCGGTCTCCACCCATCGTCAGCTCGCGAGTCCCACTCCAGGTCAGGTCGTTCCATCAGGGCTTCCACCACCGTCCTGTGGCCCCTGAGTGCTGCCCATGCCAAAGGCGTGTACCCATCTCCATCGCGAGAATTGACAGCGACGTTCGGTTGGCTAAGAAGCACCCGGACAGTGGCCTCATGACCTAGGGCTGCGGCCCGTGCAAGAGGACTGCAGCCGCCGTTGTCTCGTGAGTCTACGTCCACGTCCTCACGCCGAACGAGCAGATCGACAATTTCGACGTGTCCAGATTCGGCAGCCACCGCCAGGGGCGTAGCGTTAAACAGGTTTCTTGAGTCCGCTTGGGTGTCGCAGTGTGCGAGAAGAAGTTCCACCATGCGCTGGTGGCCCCCCTCGGCGGCTAGAGCCAGCGGCGTATCACCGTGATCATCCGGTACATTAACAAGGATGTCGGGGTGATGTAGGAGGAGATCGACGAGGGGTGTACGGCCTTTGGCTGCGGCGTGGACTAAAGGGGTGGCACCACGGTAGTCAACGAAATTCACGTCAAAATCGGGATGATGAAGAATCAGAGAAGCCCCGGTCAGGTCGTTTCTCTCAACCGCCCACCAGAGTAGGTAGTTGCTCCGAGAGATCCTGGCATGAGGCTCCGGCCGCACGCCCGTTGCCAACGCGGTCGTAGTGGCGAGCTCTATGTCGCCGTTGAGAGGTGGCCACGAACTCATCTTTGCTTAGATCGTCTAGGGCTGGTTCCTGGAGAACATTTACCTACTCCTGCTAGTGGCCCCTTCATCCTGTTGCTGACATGTCTTTCGCGTTCCAAGAACGGTATCTCGCGTACCATGGTACAGGTTAGCCGCCAATGCAGACTAGTCAGGGGTTGGTCGTTCAAACCGTCGATTGTCTGACGCCTTTGCTGTTTCTTGAGTGCAAATCCTGCGCGCGAACCCCCCGGGCCTTAACAGGGCGTAGTGCGCTAGTTGACCAGCACTCTTATGAGATAACGCCGTAGAAGCGCCGGGCGGGTCCTCGACAGATACAGAGCCGCCTGATTCGGGCACAGTAGTCCTGCGATCGGCATAGACGGAAGAGTCCTCCCGTCACCCAGAACCGATCCTATCGACGATTGTAGGATACAGTGCCGACCGTTATTGCCTTCCATACCGGGAGACATAGACGAACTGTTTCAAACCCTAATCACATGGCACGCTAAGCCAAATATGGCTACATGTGTATTGAAAGTTTGTTACATATTTACGTAGCAACCAGGATGAAAGTACAAAACCGCGCGCTCATGTACTGCTACATGTCCAAAAATAGCCATTTTTCGATTTCCAAAAATAAACCCCTCCACCATTCCCACCCACAACCGCCATCGCGTTGTTTGTTCACTACTGCCAACACATCAACTGTAGTTCAACAAACCACTCCCAAAATGGCAAGAAACATCGAGTCCTGGCAACGTCAAATGATTATCCATATGATATGCAGCAAGAACAGACTTACTACATCGCAAATGGCAAAGGTAGCGCAGTGCAGCGAGCGGTCTATCACTATCATCCGTAAGAAGTTGCGCTCATTCGGTAGTGCCAAATCTCCCCAAGTCTCGATCGGCCGACAATGAAGTATCGCCCCTATTATGCTTGACGCACTCTGTGACCACCTCGCCGAAAAGCCTGAGCTATACGTAGAAGAGATGGCGATCTTCCTATGGGATGAGTTTAACATATTACCATCGCCATCTAGCGTTAAACGCGCTCTTATGCGGCTGGGTGGACGAAAAAGAAAGCACAGCAAAGAGCCAAAGAACAGAACCCCCAACTACGAGATTTCTACCAGCACAAGTTATCTGGGCTTCGGTCATATCATCTGGTGTTTGTTGATGAATCCGGGTGCGATAAAAGGATTGGATATCGGCGGACTGGATGGTCACCACTCGGGGTGACACCAGTCCAAGTGTCAAAGTTTCATCGCGGTCAACGATTCCAGATACTGCCTGCATATGCTCAAGACGGTATCATAATGTCTCGTATTTTCAAAGGCTCAACGGATGCGACCTTCTTCGAATCGTTTATCGAGTAGCTTCTCTAGCACTGTGGAAGGTGGCCGGAGTCAAAATCCGTGCTGGTTATGGATAACGCATCATTCCATCATTCAGATCGAATCAAAACTTTATGTGCTAATGCGGGAGTCAAGCTACTGTACCTCCCACCGTATTCGCCGGATTTCAACCCCATTGAAGAATGCTTTGCCGAGCTGAAGGCCCATATCAAAAAGGTTTGGTCCGCATACGAAGAGAATCCCGTCCAAGGTTTCCATGCCTTTCTTCGGCGGTGCATATATGCAGTAGGTGCGAAACAAGGTAGCGCCGAAGGCCATTTCCGACATTTAGGTGATTCCATAGAGAAGGTATGACCGGCTCTCATACCTCTGAGCGTCGTGTCTGCGCAATACCCAGTTTCATGTTCTCGCGTTGTGCCAGTTCGCTTTCTTCGTGCTTGTGGCATCTTGTTTACATACAGGATGTCTCACAACAGGCACGACCACCTACACTCTTTGATTGATTCTCGAACACTACCTGGAAACTCTCCCCTCTAGTACAAGCCTCTCGACAATTATAAGTGGGTGGCACCAGTATCGCGCTCAATATTGCCGTGTCGAAGCCTCAGGTTGTCAATCACACAATACACCGGGGAAACCTATCTATATCGCAGAAGGGCAGGCTGGTGGCTACAACGGAAGTACCATCCTGAAAGTCTCTACCGACATGTAGCTATGGCAGCGTCAGAGCACTGACTAATAAAGGTGGTCGACCACGAAACATCACTCTGGTTATTGTAAACCGCAGCATACTTAACATATGTTATGCATATGTTTATCTATTGCCTGCGGAGAGATTGCGGAGGTTACCGGACTAGGACTAGCATGGCTGCGTGAGATAGTTCTAGTATGAGAGAGGCCTCGTTCTTCTCTTGTTTTCCTCAGCTTCATTATCTCCACGATTCTAGTCTTCAATGAAATCCCCTTTCATCCGAATTTAGCACAGTGTGACAGTCATATTGAAAGCTCTTTGCGCTCCCTTGTCCGAAGTACAACAGAGAAGGGATTGAAATCTGTTACTAATATGTGTCAGTATTCAGGATTTATTCATTAACATACAGGTTGGATCGAAAGCAGTTTCACCAGCTGCGAACACACAGATTCTTTCTCAAACTCTCTTTCTAAACACGCTAGTCTGTATATCGCTTAGCCTTGTTATAACTACGGAAATGTATTGAAAGATCGTATTGTGCGGGGTCGAGGTTAATATATTACGTGAAACCCGCTTACATTCGATCCGGCTACGTCATTGCAGCTTATGACAGGATCCCCACCCTTGTCACTTGCTCCTTACATTGGGTAAAAAATGCTTTCGGGTGATAAGTCATTGTCCCTCACTTCATGCACTCTAAGACAGTCGCCTAAAGAATAACAATTTGGGAACGGATCAAGTTCAAGGAAGAAGTTGGTCTTGGAAAATTGGATATGCAAATATCTATTTTATCTACGAACTGATTGTCAGGTTGTCCGTTTCCCACGCCTGCAATGTTCGAGAAGTAGAGAGAGTATGCGGATGATCCAAACCAAGTTTCTGTCTTTGCTCGGCCAAGCAGCTCCCTAGCAAGTCGATTGCCTGAGCATCGTGACCCGAAGATTTCCAGGTGAAAGCTAGATTGGCCATACTCGACAGCGTGTCGGGATGATCCTCGCCGAGCTTCGTCCTGCTCGTCTCCATCACCTGCAGCTCGAGCTGCTCGGCCTCTTCCCACCGGCCCTGGTTCCAATAAGTCGATGCTAGGTGGGCCATACTCGACAGCGTGTCGGGATGATCCTCGCCGAGCTTCGTCTTGCGAGTCTCCATCACCTGCACCTCAAGCTGCTCGGCCTCTTCCCACCGGCCCTGGTTCCAATACGTCGATGCTAGGTTGGCCATACTCGACAGCGTTTCGGGATGATCCTCGCCGAGCTTCATCTTGCTTATCTCCATCACCTGCACCTCGAGCTGCTCGGCCTCTTCCCACCGGCCCTGGTTCCGGTACGTCGATGCTAGATTGGCCATACTTGATAGCGTGTCGGGATGATCCTCGCCGAGCTTCGTCTTGCGAGTCTCCATAACCTGCACAAAGAGCTGCTCGGCCTCTTCCCACCGGCCCTGGTTCCGGTACGTCGATGCTAGGTGGGCCATACTTGACAGCGTGTCGGGATGATCCTCGCCGAGCTTCGTCCTGCTCGTCTCCATCACCTGCAGCTCGAGCTGCTCGGCCTCTTCCCACCGGCCCTGGTTCCGGTACGTCGATGCTAGATTGGCCATACTTGATAGCGTGTCGGGATGATCCTCGCCGAGCTTCGTCTTGCGAGTCTCCATAACCTGTACAAAGAGTTGCTCGGCCTCTTCCCACTGGCCCTGGTTCCGGTACGTCGATGCTAGGTTGGCCATACTCGACAGTGTATCGGGATGATCCTCGCCGAGCTTCCTCTTGCGAGTCTCCATAACCTGTACAAAGAGTTGCTCAGCCTCTTCCCACCGGCCCTGGTTCCGGTACGTCGATGCTAGATTGGCCATACTTGACAGCGTGTCGGGATGATCCTCACCAAGCTTCATCTTGCTTATCTCCATCACCTGCACCTCGAGCTGCTCGGCCTCTTCCCACCGGCCTTGGTTCCGGTACGTCGATGCTAGGTTGGCCATACTCGACAGCGTGTCGGGATGATCCTCGCTAAGCTTCGTCTTGCGAGTCTCCATCACCTGCACAAAGAGCTGCTCGGCCTCTTTCCACCTCCCATCAAGCCAGTATGCTGTTGCCAACATGCTTGTGCTATCAATGGCTTCTCTGTGTTCATCACCTAATAAAATCCTTCTTTGATCTCTTGATTTTGATGCCATTTCTCTTGTCTCCGCGACGTTACCGCTTTGCCACGCATACCACGCGCCTCTATAAAGCAATGTAGCCCATTTTCGTAGACACTGAGGTGATTTTGGCCGCTGTGACATTGCGGATTTGACATGAGGAAAAAGTGACCTGCACCTCTCCCAGTTTTCATATCTACCGGTGGGAAATTCGTCGCATAGGGTGCTAATGAATCTATCCTTCCATTGGTCCGTTTGTCCGTGAGATTTCAACCAGGCGCGCGTAGTCAGTTGCACCAGCCGATGCATAGTAAATGAAGTGCTGTTCTCACTGACGGATATGAATGAGTAATTCCTTAATGTTGTAATTTTATCTTCAAATTCAGGATCTCCATCAGATTCAGATGTCTCCCCATCACTGGAGCCGTCAATGAGTTCTGAGCCAGAGGTGCAGTTGGACTCAGGCCGAAGCCGAATAAGGTTCTCTGGGATCCCTTGCCGGTCAAAAAAGCTCATAAATGAAAGTAAATCTGCTGTAGACGGATTTTTTTGGCGAAGATGATCGAAAGATATTTTCCACGTCACCACAATTGAATTCTTGGCTTCCCAGTCCCGGGAGAGGCGACCTGCCTCTTTTTCCAGAAGTCTTGTCGCTTTACGGTCACTCCCTTCGAAGTCTGCTAGGTATTGGGATACCGAATAGCGAGGCGCCCGGTTTCGAATATAGCTAGCGGCCTGTATGATCGCTAGTGGCATGAATTCCAACGCGTTCACTAATTGTAGACATTCTTGACTTTCCTCTGTGTGTTTAAGCTTTCTTCGAAGAAGCTCCAGCGACTCAGACTTTTCCATCGGTTCTACTTGTATAAGTTCCTCATGGTCGACCATTTTTAACGCAACCTCTCTGCTCCGACTCGTGATAATGATAGATCCATTTTGGCTTCTAGGAATGTATTCCAAGAGTGGCTTTTTTGTTAAGCCGTTTGTTGGGCCTGTCGTTGGATCTCCCTTGCCTGCTGTCGGAAGCGAGCAAAGGTACTTATCGTCATCAACATTATCAAGAATACAAACCCATTTCCCTAACTTCTCATCCCGGAGCGTGTTCTCGACCAGTTTAAATATGTTAACTTTCGGATCTTGGCGACCGTAGATTTTGAGTTGATCCGCTATGTCCCGGAAACTTTGCTCGAATCGAGCTTCATTACTTGCATGGACCCAGAAAACCCATGTCGCTGGAGATTTGGACCGGACCTGATAGGAGTATTCGATGGCAAGCTGTGATTTTCTTCGAGTTATGAGCAAAGGCCTACTTTCTCACCGCTCTTGACTCACCCGACACCGCCGAGGCCCACCAGCGCGATTCTCGACCCTCCCCCTGGCACCGAGGCTTTCTCATGAATCTGAAGGAGCAGCGTGTCGCGAGTGACAAATTCCGGATCGCGCGGGAATGGGACAGTTGATAGAGGGCTAGGCGGGGTTTCCGGTCGCTCTGGGGTCGGGCAGTGGCTTAGTAAGCCGACCTTGCGACAGTGTTCATTCCTGACTTACCTGGTGGCAGATGGTATTCCACATGGCCGTCGTTCTTTCCGATCTGAAATCCACGATTGCCGTCTCCAAATGATATTGAGCCCATAATGAAATAAACTGCCTTACTTATGGATCATGATAAGAATGCTTGTTAGGCCCCATTAGCTGAAAGAGGGGAAGTTCTCAGCCTCGCCATCATGTGACTGACACACTCAGCCAGGAAATTCACCCCACCCAGAATGCCCCCCGATTGATTGTCTGTCGATCATATTTCCAAATAGGGTGGGGCTGGTACTGTTCCTGGGCACGGATCGACCCGTTCCAGAAAGTCAGATCCAGGCAGTCCGCCGCAGTCTGCCATAAGCAGCCAAGAATTTCCAGATCAAACGCTTTAACTTCACCATCGGAAGAGACTATTGCTTCCCAGTGAGTTCAAGCGCATATTTTAAGAGCGACCGGATTACAGCTTGTGATTGGTATATTCGATCGAGAGATGATGCCCCGCTCTTAACTGCTTTTTTTTGAGGTCCGCAGCTTTTTGATGGCCACCAAGAGCTCCCAGGAACCGGAACGTCCCCAAGTCACGTGCATTTCCTAATACCTAGCATCCCCCAGGTTTTTCGCCTAAAATCTTTTCAGTGGCTCACAAAACAGAGGGGTGAGGAAAGGTGAGCAAATGAATTGGTTTTCCTTCACATTCGGTGGTCGCCCACACGTCTTTCCCGCCAAATCCCACCTCCCCCAACGTCCTGATCCTTTCACCGTCTTTCTACAACATGGCGCCAAGACTCCCTCTTTCAAAGCTTGAGATGATCCAAGATATGTTATTGAGCAAATCACTAACCACCTCACAAATGGCCAAAGCTGCTGAATGTAGCAAGCGTTCAGTCATTAACATCAGCAACAACCTTCGCTGGTTCGGAAATGTCAGAGCACCCTCAATTCCTGTCGGTCGACGACGAAGCGTGACCCCTCCGATGCTACAGGCTTTGTGTGATCATCTGCTCGAAAAGCCTGGGCTGTATGTGGACGAGATGGCAATATTCTTATGGGACGAGTTCCGTGTCCAGGTGACAAATTCGAGCCTCAAGCGGGCTCTTGCTTCGGTCGGTTGGTCGAAGAAGGTGGCTCGACAGAGAGCAAAGGAGCAGAATGCAGACCTGAGAGACTTCTACCTACACAATTTGTCGGATTTTCAGTCGTATCACTTTGTCTATGTCGATGAGTCTGGGTGTGACAAGCGAATTGGCTTTAGACGGACAGGCTGGTCTCCGTTGGGCGTAGCACCATTGCAGGTAGCCAACTTCCATCGCGATCAGCGTTACCAGATACTGCCCGCATATTCCCAGGATGGAATCGTGCTCTCTCGGGTTTTTCAGGGCTCCACCGATACTGCACTATTCGAGGACTTTATTGACCAGTTGCTGAGGCATTGTGGAAGGTGGCCTGAGCCGAAATCCGTCCTAATTATGGATAACGCATCTTTCCATCACTCTGATCGTATAAAAGAGATGTGCGCCGATGCAGGAGTCAAGCTAGTATACTTACCACCATACTCCCCTGACTTAAATCCCATTGAGGAGTTCTTCTCAGAATTAAAGGCATTCATCAGAAGGAACTGGGTGCGGTATGAAGAAGACTCCGAGCAAGGCTTTCAGAGTTTCCTCGAATGGTGTATTGAAGTTGTTGGATCACGAAAGCAAAGCGCTTTGGGCCATTTCAGACATTCTGGTGTGGATATTGAAGATAGTTAGTCCTTAGGTTTAAAATAGCGTGATGTTAAATCTATGATGAGTTTACCAAATTTACTCAATGCCCTAATTCTACGTTAGGCCTCACGCCTGCCCACTCCTTATTTTGGAATTTTATACGAGGGATAGTTGTGCATTTCGAGACAGAAAGTTCAATAATTAATAGCGTCAACATTAGCGCCACTGCATATTCTCAGAAAGCTGCCTGCGCACTCTCCTCAAACGATGGAGCATTCTTGACACTCCGAAACCATTTGACAATATCTCTTACGAACTGGCGGGCAATACCTACCACGATCCCTTTGTCGATAAAAAAAGACGGGTCTTGGTCTTCGTATATCAGTTGAAGATCTAGACCATTTGCCAGAGCAAGATCGCGGGCTTCTCGAAACTGGGCTTTCAAATTGTCATCACCGACATTTGTTTCATGCCAAGCGGTGTACTCTCGAACAGCCTCATCTCGAAGTCCAGGAATGTTAAAGTCGTCACTGGAGAGGCCATTTGGTGACGGAAGCATTGCTGGGGTTGCGATTGGATTGAGCGCCTCTGGCTGAAGGGAAGGTTGTACCCCATTAAAGTTCAGATTTATAGGAGGATAACTTCCCGGGGTGTCAGTCATCTTGCTATTCTTGGATTGTTGACTCTCCAGTCTGTGTCGCTCTTCCATATATAAGTCTTCACGAATATTGTCTGGGACGTCGTCATGGGATTGCACGGTCCCCCCTTTCTCCACAAAGGCAATTAGACTCTTTAAATGATGGGTTCTCAGTCCATAGTGTTTTTTCCCGTGAGGGTCTTGCCAGCAATATCGGCCTAGATGGCATGACGAGGAAGGACAACGCATCAGGTTGTAAACATTCCGCCAGATAGGCTCTTCCCCAACAGCATTTTCCTCGGCATCTAGTTGGGCATCTCGCTCGTTGAGCATTCTTTTAGTGACAGATGACCGTCCTCTTTTCTCAACCCTACCCGAGGTAGTTCCGGGGAGGCGATCATCCTCAACGTATTTAAAGGTAATACTTAGCCTCAGTTTCTTGCCTCGACAAAATAGTTCCCCCCATCTAAGGAGCTGCTTTTCCACGGCGGTCCAATCGATGTTGAGATTCTCAAATCGCTTCGTCAAGTCGCGTTGGGTACGATCGTTTACCGACACAACGATCGAGGTATCATCAGACCTTACCCTTCCTGCACGGGAGGTTTTGCCTGCTAGCAACTTCTCCAACTTCGGCCTCAAGTTCACCGGCCAGTAGGCACTCGGAGTCAGGGCTACGTCCTCTTCTGTGTCTCGTGAGATGACCTTCTTATTCAGCATAACCTTCCACTCTATCATATACTGGATGCAGCTTGCCGGAAGCTCATCATTTTGTAATTGCTCGTCCCACTCGGAAAGTTGGAGTAGTTTGGGCTTTCCCGCGTCGACTTGGCATGACTCTGCGAGACCGTTCTGGGTGGAATACCCGGGGGAAGGACTAAGCCCACATCGTGGCTCGGGCGTGCAACCGAAGTATCCTGGTGTGGGGGCATATTGCGAATCCTGGTCCGACGCTTCTAGCTCATAGGAGGATCGAAGATCATTACCGTTGCGATACAAGTCACCAGCCATCGTCGCTGTTTAACAGTTCTACCGATTCTAACGTCAGCACGATCTTGGACACGCAGTCTAGCGGGTACAGGCCCCAATCAGAATGCCAGCATTGTTGCACGGATAGGAAAGCGTTCACCAAACAAATGTTTTCTCTATACACGTCGTTCTTTCGCAATGGTCACTCCCGCGGATGCCGAGTGCTTGATAGAGAGGATAAGTCGAATTCAGGCCAGATAACCACACTGACAAGGGGAATTGCCTTCTGTTTGCCTTGTTTGCATGATCAACGCTCTAGAAGCCCCTAGACTATACATGCTTCTTACGGATGCTATTTTTAGGCTGTTATTTACAGTCGTTCTGGAATACTGCCAAGACAGGGGTTCAGGTGTTGGCTAACTGTAATAGGTATAGCGCAGTTTCAAAAGAGCGATTGAGAAAGAATCTCTGTGTGTAGGTGGTGAATCTGATTTCGATCCATGCTGTAAACTACATACCTTATCAAAGTAGGAGATAAGAAGAGCAAATACAGGTATTCTCGAAATCCTCTTGATCATTATGCTCATGAACACTTTTCCCGCCCCACTACCAAGGCATTAGCGCAATCCATCGATTGAAGGGACATCAATAAGTTAAGGGCTATTTTTCAACGCTCTGTGTATGGTATTGTTACCGTTTTTGTAAAATTGCTCCACTCGCTGTGAATATAGGGTGGAGAACGCTGATTGTGATGGTATTAGATACTAAATAATGTACGGCGGGCCTGTATCTTTCTGAAGCCTGCTCAAGAAATGATCTGGGACATTACATTGGCGGTGGGGCCATGAAAGAGCTCCTCAATGGATAGTGGTCAAGCCGATTTCAAGAATCATTGTGTAATAAATGGTTGATGAACAACATATAGTATATAACAAAGTTCGAGATTTGAAGAGGATATGAAGTAAATTTAACACGTTATGTATACCAAGCTCGTAGCAAAACAGCTAAAATCCCGAATATGATCCCAGAGACGATTGTTCCCAAGCTGAAACCAGTCTTTGGAACTATGGTTTTCTTCGTCTGTGCCAAATCAAACCTAGAGTCATTTAAGAGCTCTTTCTCCGACTGGTCGGTATTTTTCTCGAGATGCTTAGGAACAAGGTCATTCAAAATAGGTTGGATTCCCTCTGCTGCCAGTCCGGTGAGTTGGGGGTTTTTGTCAGGAACATTGGACACCTCAAAGACTTCGTGCTCTTGATTTGGATGCAATCGGCTATGGTAGGGGTACCTCTTCACACAGGAGGAACAGAGATCGATACAGGCGCACAGCTTGCATATGAAGCGAGTTTTGGTGATAGTCCGCTCGCACATACTACAAGTGATCTGCCAGATATCGTTTTTGGAGGAAGCATCCCGAGGAAGATGGAGCTGGAACAGATAGCGCGCGTTGTCGAATTGGCCAAGAAACAAAAAGTAGCGGCCTAATTGCTGCAAGATGGGCCAGAAAGACTTGGATTTGGCATATAGAAGGACCTCGTTGAGTTCGGAGAGTGATCGATGAACAGCTAGCGCCTGAGTATCAGGAGGCGTCAACGCCAAATCAAAGCAATGAGTATGGATTTCCCGCAGTAGGGTTTCGTGACCAGCTGCCCAATCCATAGCATGTCGGCCATATCCATCTGGGATGGAAGGATCAGCACCAGAGTTGAGAAGGGCAATAGCGAAACTAATGTGACCATGACAAACCGCGAGGTCGAGAGGGGTTTGTAAGAATTTATTACGGTTGTTGAGGGCTGACGCTAGTTGTGGGAACTGACGGAGTATGTGGAGCATGTTTTTTGAAGCTGCAATATGAAGAGGGGTGTGGCCGAGTTCATCCGCAAGCAGTGGATTTGCACCAGCATGAAGGAGGAGTCGAATTTCATCAACATAGCCTTCATGAACTGCCACAAGGAGAGGTGATCCATACTCACCACCCTGGGCGTTGACATCAGCTTCAGCTCTGAGCAGTATCTGCACTGTCTCAGGACTTCTATTGTATGCAGCGGCAGCGGCCTGCAGGGCATTTCCGTATTTACCACCCTGGGCGTTGGCATTGGCGCCAGCTCCGAGCAGTATCTGCACTGTCTCAGCCCATCCAACGTATGCAGCGGCCTGTAGGGCATTTCCGTATTCACCACCCTGGGCGTTGACATCAGCACCAGCTCTGAGCAGTATCTGCACTTTCTCAATCCATCCAGCGTATGCAGCGGCCTGTAGGGCATTTCTGTATTCACCACCCTGGGCGTTGACATCAGCACCAGCTCTGAGCAGTATCTGCACTGTCTCAGGACTTCTATTGTATGCAGCGGCAGCGGCCTGCAGGGCATTTCCGTATTTACCACCCTGGGCGTTGGCATTGGCGCCAGCTCCGAGCAGTATCTGCACTGTCTCAAAGCTTCCTCTAAACGCAGCGGCCTGTAGGGCATTGCCGTATTGACCACCCTGGGCATTGACGTCAGCTCCGGCTTCTATCAGTATCTCCACAACACTCTCATGGCCTCCCAAAGAAGCTGATTGTAGCGCTCCTCCATCTCCCTTTACTTTTAGATTCACGCCCCCATCTAGGAGCCATTCGACAAATTCTATATGCCCACCACTGGCTGCCTCAGATAATGGCGTCTTGCTTTTGTGGTTCTTTGCCTCTTGATCTGCTCCCTCTCTTCGGAGGATTTTTCCGGCCGTGACATGACCCGATCGGGCTGCCAAGTGTAATGCTGTATCTCCATCTCTGTTTCTTATCGCGACATTCTTAATATCCGACACCACAGGCTTTATGAGATCTATCAGATTGGCAGCAGCAGCCATATGTAATAGTGTTGTGCCTTCTGGGGGGCATGGTCTGTTATACTCATGTAAATTCCGGTAAATCTGGACCCAACAACAGAGCACACGTTGTAGGACTTTTTTCTCATTCTGAAATATGCTTGATCGAGTATCGGCAGCCTTTTCTGCATGTATAAATAGATTCGTAGTGGCATAGTCAATCCACGGACGATCCTGGATAAAGCTCTCTTTATTTCCTTTCAACCAAGTGGTTCCAGCCGGTATATGAGCTGTCGCGAGATACATCAAACACGACCGGTAGAGAGTTGCCTGGCATTGAGAAAGAATCTTATCCTCGTTCATAGATGACATACTTCTACCGATGTTCTGACACAAAACCTTGAGCCCTTTTGTGCGCAAGAATTCGTTGACCGACTGGTGTACCACCTGTATAGTCTCATTGTTATCCGCACTGGAGACCACTTCGGCTAGTCCACCAGAAAGAGCCTTTATCCGTTGCAGCATAAGTTCATTGCTCTCGATGAAACCGGAGGTCCTTTCCCACTTCTTGGGAGACAGCGGTTCCCGCACATTCTGAGCCACTAGAGCATACCGCATCTCGGCCACAGTCTGGGGCCGCTCGGCCAGGCATACCCATTGGAAGAACAGAAATGACTGCTCGCGGTTGCCCTTCTCTATCACGTTGTTCAGAATATATGCATAAACATCTTCCAGGCCGGCCGGGACCTTGTGTGACCAGCAACAGATGCCGTCAAACGATTCTCCTTCACGAATCTTCCGCTCGATAAGGGGGACCATAATATGAACCCATTGGAATACTCCATTTGCTTGCTGGGTTAATTGCTCGACTAGCATGTCCCTTATATTCTGGCTGGCGCTGTCTTCGGCCTCAGTCTTGGTCAGTTTGTCCTGTACATATGTAGTTATGTCTTGCTGATTATGTTCTTCGACCTTTATCTCTATAGTCTCGCCACTTTCCATGATCGGATAGTGTCGACATGAGATACAAACTTGGATGCATAGCTTCTTTTTTTCGGCGCGACCAACGAGCCGGTGAAAATATCCTGCCAGCTGCTCAGCAGATTGAGCCCCAGCCTCGTCTAAAGCATCCACAAAGACCACCACATGCTGCCGACCAGCGGATGCCAGGATTGCATCTGCCAGTAAATTCTCTAGCATCGGCCGTGGCCATTCCCACTGACGTTTGCCATATCCAAACTGCTTACATCGCCGGTCGTATGTCTCACGTGTCTGAGAACGTATAGTCGGATCGCGATCGAAAATCTGGTTCAGTAATGATCTGAGCATCCCAAGTGGTGTACGTTGCATCTCTGTACCCCGAGCGGTGAAAAAAAAGTCGAGGCGGATACCCGGACGATCGTCTTGTGATATTTGGAGTTTGTCGTGCAGGAATACCATCAAGGTCGACTTTCCTGCACCCGGCTTGCCCTTAATCCACAGCAAACCGTGGGACTGTTTCCTCCAGGACTGGTATCCTTCCAGGTCCAAAATCCATTCGCAAGTATTCGTGTGGCATGGCTCGATATTATCCCTCCTGTCAAGCATCTGCGGGAATGCCAGTGACTCAAGTATCTCTATAATACTTGTCAGTGGAAAGTCAGTATGACTCGTCAGGGACGATGCGAACCATTGTCTGTACTCTGTCTTGGGGTCTCGTGTCGCTCTGAGGCTGCAAAAGTGGCTTTCAGTCAACTTTGCCTCGCTTGTTAACGGCTTCGTATTACCTCTCACCAGATGAGAAATGGATCTGAGTTATCGGACCATGGTTGATCCCCACTTGAGTTCCTGAGTTTTCGCCACCAAACGATGTGGAATTCATGCTCAATAGCTCGTGTGTGACGGTCCTGTTACAGGCACAGGAGGCTCTAACATTGAGAGCTGGAAACTCAGCCCAAACTCAGCCCCACGATCAGGTGACTGACTGCCGATCGCCGAACCTTGGCGGCTACTTCTCCTATCAGGTTACCCGGGCCATCTGGCGAATGTGGGGAGTTCGGGACGGGACATCCACTCGGGAGTGGGGTGAAGTCGATCTACATTTATCAGCTGGTTCCATTATCATCAGTGATCAATCAATAGGCCCTGGGCTGTAGCCTCGTCGTACGAGGAACCGAGTAAACTATTGCCTCGTCCACCTTGCAAGATCTTTGCGGCTTGAATAGTCCTTAGTTAACTATCTAGTCGTGTTATAAACCAATAGTCGCAATTTTAAGTATGTACCAGGGCTTCAACACAGAATGTATAAAACGCCTCAGCACAAAGAGATTCCGTGTTATAAAGCAGGGTGGAGATTTTCAGATATTGGTGTAGGAAACAAAGCTGTCAAATACGGTCGCTATCATTGACAATATCTCCAGCGCCCTGCTCAATTCCCACGTTTAACTTCGTCACTCTGCTCCATTCGTTTATATCGCGTAGGAAGCAACGGGCTGTTCCTATCTGAATTCCTCGTTGAACGAAGAAGCCAGCGTCCGAGTCCTCAAGTATTAGTTCCAGATCCAGGCGGTTTTCTAATGTCACTTGACAGACCTTCCGAAAATCTGCTTTGTACTCTTCATCGGTGGCGCGTGATTCCAGCCACTTGCAGTAGTCCCGTACTGCGGTTTCTCGAGATCCAGGAATTACCAGAGGCTCTTCGGGTAAGTTTTTAGGTAAGGGTGAAGTTACCGTGGACCCGATCGCGGTTTGTGCTGGCAGAACGTTGATTACAGTTGGGGGGTATGGTGGTCCTGATCCAGCCGATACCGCCTCGGCCTTTTTCGACTTTTTTCCTATTTGACTTTCCAGGACTAGATCCCGACGGATATCGCCGGGGACATCAGCGTGACAATCAAGGCTCCCACCACCATCGACATGATCAATCAGTCTTTCTAGGTGTGGGGTCCTCAGTTTGTAATGTTTCTTGTCCATCGGATCCTCCCAGCACCAATCAGACCTTAGCGGGCATGCACGAACATTACACCGCATAAGGTCATATACAACACTCCACGTTGCAGTTCGCCCATTTCTTTCCTCCTCAGCGGCAATGTGAGCCTCTCGCTCAGCCGCCATTCTGCTTGTTGCGGATACACGGCCTTTCTTGCCGAGTCCCCTGGATGCAGAAGGAGGCTGATCGTCATCTTCACTCCTATAATTAAAGACAATGACTATAGTGAGCTTCTTGCCAATACGAAGCAAATTGCTCCATTTACATAGCTGCTTCTCCACTGGTTTCCAGTCGATGTTAGTAGAGCGGTAGAATTTTTCGATTTTTCTCTGGGACCGGTCGTTTGATTTCATCGTAATGTCTGTTCCCTCGGATCGAACTCTCTGGTGGCTCTTCTTTTTCATCTGCAGCAGGCCTTCAACATCTGCTTTCAGAGTCTCCTGCCAATATTCGCTAGGGGCTACAACCAAATTTTCTTCTGTCACTCTACCTACCACCTTGCGGTTCAGTATCACCTTCCACTCGATGGTATAGCAGACGTATTTCAGAGGCTCCTCATCGTATTCGCCACCTGCTTCCCATTCGGCAAACGGTAGGAACCCAAGTTGATCCGATTGTAACTGATCCGTGGCACGACAAGGGGCAGGGCTAGGGGAGTACAAGGTTGCGGGTGTGCTACCGAAGTTACCAGGAGTGGGGGCATACTCCCATAGGTCAATCATCGGAGAATGAGCGGCATCCTCAGTGAAATAGCTCTCGGTCATCGCGAATACTTCTTGGGGGAAGCGGTAAGCTTGGAGCTGTAAGTGGTTAGCCAGGAATGCCTAATGCCCAATACAGACCCGAAGTTGCCACATGGCGATAAGCGATCGTAATCACAAAACAAATCTTACTGTCAAGCCTTTCCTATCAATATCACCCAAGGTAGACACTCCGGATAGAGCCAGACCGACCCTCTGCAATGAAGCAAAAGGGACGGAAGAGCAAAGTCGACAGATTCCCAAGATGGCCTAGTTTGCTCGGTTTGCATAGAGCCTTCTAGACATATGACCGTGTTTGTACTCCTACAGGTTGGTACGATTTGAAGTATTATTACAAAGTATATACAAGACTGGTAACTTACGCTAAATCCATGTTGGGCTAGCATATCATGTGATTAGGGTTTGGAACAGTCTGTCTATGTCTCTAGATATGGAAGGCAATAACGGTTGGCACTGTATGGATTTAATCGATATATTGGAGTCGAACGCAAAGTTCATGGCGACGACACTGGCCAATAGATGTAGTTCATACACAACAGATACAGAGCTTAAACCTGTGGGTCCGCCTGCAAAGACCACCCCGAACTCATAAAGACGGACAGTTGCCGCTATGGCGACCTCAGGTCTTTTCCGTGACATGCAGCTCATTCATAGCGTTCAATTGTGTTTTAAAATCAATAAAGAAATCAGTATATAGAATACACAGAAGAAATTTGCGTGATTGAAGGACCAAAGAATCCAATGTAGAGAAATTTTGCGGCACTCCACTGCCTTATTTGGCCAGTACCGATTGTCAATTATAGTTTTCTCGGGGCTCGAGATGGTGTGCGTATCGATAAATGTAATGTGTCGATCGTGGGCGGGAAGTGAGGGCTTGGTATACGGGCCTAGAGCCCCAGGAAGAGGCCGAAGACCGAGTGTAAAGCGGCTGACGGTCGATTATTCTGTAAAATTGATAGGCCGACGGTTTTTTTCGAATTTGGTTGGACGCATTGATGCTAGAAATTTCCCCACGGCCGATATCAAAGCCCTCTTCCATCGCTGCAAGCAGGCTGTGAACCCGTCGATATCTACAGGGAACTTCAATTCGTGCAAGTCTTCCACTCTCGCTTTCAACTACTGAGAAGCAGTCTCCATTCTGGGTCAACACGTAACTGGCGACATCTCGCGCATATTTATATCCTCTGTCACACATTGCATGGCATCCTCCTTTCTTCTCGAAAGAAGCAATGCATCGGAGACATTGGCGTGAATGCTTTTCATAAGCTGCGACGACGTACTGCTCGTCATCGTAGAGCTCACGAATATGTGCGGCGTGATAGCCGAGTTTCATAGCGAGGGGCGAAGAAGGCATAACGTTCCTATTCGGGCCGAACTCTGTTCAAAGCCTCGTTTAGAAAGACAGAATGAATATCAAGTACACCACTGAGGTGGATTCAATATCTAGGACCTTCAATAAAGAAGGAATTCAGCAGTAGGAGTCGAGTCAACCAGAGAATGAGCCTTGGCCGCCAATTTTGGCGATAAGGAAGTAGAAATTGGCTGCAAATGCGGCCGAGGCCAATGTATTATGGGTTTGGTGAACGACTGGGTTGATTCGTGGGTATTCAACATGAAAGAATAATAATCCATCTTTAAACTTCACTTGGGTGGATTCAGATCCGAGATGATACCAATCAAATTCCTCTTCCGAGAAGAAGCTGCGTGAACTCATGTCACGAAACTCTTCATGTTATCAAGTGTAGCCAGTCATTTTGTCGCTGGAGGCTTCAAGCTAGAAAAAAACATTGTTATCTAATACGAGTCCTCGGTCATCGCGTTGGTCAACCAATTCTCAAAAGCTCCCTTGTTTGCTAGCTTATCAGGTTTTTCCCAGTCGCATGCACCCCGATGGAAGCCTAGAATTTCAATGTACCTATAGTCGTCAGCGCAAGAACATGGCCCAGTATAAGAACGGAGAACCCTACATATAGGTTTTCCATTCCTCGGCTGATTTTTCAGACTCTAGGAGAGACCAATCGAGCTTCTTATCGAAGACAGGCTCATCTTCGGAATCATGGTAGGTGGAGACATAGGGATGGAGGATTGCGTCCGAAGTCTCGATTCTCTGTTTGGGATCCAGATCAAGCATTTTTTTAATGAGATCAATCGCTTCATTTCAATGCCGATCAGAGACTGTGATCACTATGGAAATTTTGAGATGAAATAGACAGAAAACATACCTTGAGGATCTACGTCTCCGAGCCAAGACTCGAGCGAGTCGTCGGTGTGGTCCGGAAGAGAGTTGACGAAGTTTAGGCTCTTGGTTTTCGTTAGTAACCGTTTGCGCATAGTTAAATGCTTTCGAGCACATCATACATCCTTGTTGCATATCTTATCGATAATTTCCTGCGAGGGCTTGCCCAAACGCGCAAAAATCAAAGTAATTTGATGGATATGATCTTTCCCTGGGAAAAGGACTCTCCCAGTAGCCAATTCCGCCAGAATGCACCCGACGCTCCAGATGTCTACTGCGGTGGTATAGTGTTGCCAGGTCAGCATCACCTCTGGCGCTCTATAGTATCGTGTCGTCACATAGCCGGTCATGGCTAGTTGGTTTTCGTCGCGTGCTAAGCCAAAATCGCAGAGTTTCAGATCGCAGTTGTCATTGATGAGGATGTTGTTGGGTTTAAGATCGCGATGAATCATGCCGGCTGAGTGCAGATATTGCAGTCCGCGCTACAGTAGTCAGTCGAAGGGCGCCTTGCCACTTTGTTGTCAATTTAAAGATTATCATACCAGTATTTGATATGTGAAAAATTGAATGAAATTTTTTTCTAGTGGCTTTTTTGTGGATTGGATGAGTTGATGAGCGTCTGTCCTCATACATTCCGTCACAATATACCTGAAAGTGTATCGTCAATTTCATGGATCAACAGAGTAGTTGTAAGTAGTCACCACCGACAAGTCTTCAGATGGAGAAATAAAGACATCTCTCATTTTTATTAACTAATCGATCGTTAGACACAGGAAATGCATTCGATATGTTAGACACACGTTATAATGTCGCAAATTACTTAGCAGATGAACTTCACGATAAGCGCGCTTGGCGACGATTTGATGCTCGAAAAGCTTGCCAATTTTCTTAATGGCCACAGTTTCGCCTCGGATTGAGTCGTGTGCTGAACTTCAATGTGCATTAGTGAATTGAAGATACTGCCAGAGTCGCCATTCCGAACCAAATTACTCCTGACGAACCGACTCCTCGCGCTTCCAACTTTGAGTATCTGTCCGTGAGTTCAAGGGTCGTGCCCACCAATTCGCTCGTTACAAAATTTGCCATGACTGCGAAAGTCAATGATCGGGTTTCTGAAGAGGGAGGCGTGAAGGTGGCGGGCAGCTGGGTATTCTCGAGTGGAATCCACAGGACCAGCGCGTGGATGAAACTTATGGGACGCAGATTGGCCTACGTCATGCCCCGCAAGAAAATCGATGCGATAACTTGAATGGAAGAGAGACCGGTATTTTAGTGTGAAAACCCCGATAAATGATTGGATGGATACCCCATCCGAGTTTCCCCACTGATAGAGATGGTATTCTAAGCAATGAGCGTTACGTCTTGGAAACAAGTACACACCTCTCATAGCGATAAATTTGGAATTCATTTTCTGAATGGGTTTAGATATCACTTATTTGGAAGCCCATTACCCAAGCGATATGATAGCAAGTGGACGTATCAGTACTTTAATAGAAGCTCTACAGGAACATCCTCTACAGCATCACTTCCGTCTCTCTCCAATTCTCTCTTTATCTCGACAACCATACTCTGTCCCTCTTGAAGTTGACAAACAACGTCATCATCAATCATAATCCGCAAGCCGTCTTCCTTGACATTCAAGGCCCGAGTAACTTTTAAAGGATCTATGGGGCGCTTGTCGCAGATCTTATGCACAAGGTCTTGAGCGGTATTTTCGTTCAAATAGATTGCCCGGTAGTAGTTTGACTCGCTGTCGGAAAACCTGATAAAGAAACAGGCAACTAGATGTATCCTATTAGCATACGACCGTGGTAGAGGCGACAAAAAAATAACCATACTTCGGTCCGATACCTGCCCTGTTAATTTCTGGCCTATTGAACCATGGGCTGGCTTGCACGATCCTGTGCCCTGGATTTCAAACCCCTTTGACTCTTCGACGTTGGCGTTCTTTGGGCTTATCTTAGTACTGGAGGGTGTGGGAAGCATTGGATTGGAGTCCTGCGAAGTATTCGCTTGCACATCGCTTATAGCCTCATTTCTCCCGGGCGGGCGCACCGGAAAGAGATCGGGATCATCTTTCTCATCGCCGCGGAGATTCAGCGCGCTGACTGCAAGGTTTGACAAAAGCATATCTTGCTTCGCGCATAGCTCCATCTGTAGATCTTCTTCAAGTGACATGGCATCGTATTTCTGAACAAGAGAGCTGCTGTCTGGTAAAGAGCTTGAGTATTTCAATGCATCTTGAGACTTGCGCCTCCGCTTTGGATTATTTGATCTCGCCGCAGGGTTGGCCTTCGCCTGTTTTAATTCGCCTTCGATCTTCTTGATTGCCTTTCGAACAATCATATGATCATTGGCTAACTTCCGTTCGGCTCCATGGTCCCGGAACAGTTTGATTTTACAGAAGCAAATCTCTGGCTCGGAGGCCTGTTCAAATTCTTCCGACACCAAAGCTTCCGTTTTTGCGCATAGACGCAGAGGAACACCTTTCACGCCTTTCGAGTGAGTGAAGTCTGTTGATGTAAAATTGAATTGCATTTGGATAGGGCAACAGACCGAATCGGCAGCTGGGTCGACAGTCCAAGTGATGCAGAACCCGTTGAATGACCTTTGCTCAACTTGAACATTGCAGTGGCCCTTGTCTTTGGTATCGTCCTGTCCAACATACTCTAATGCAAATAGCTCGTCATAATCTGCATCCCCCGATTCTGACACTTGACCATCGGCCCACAATTGCCAAAAGGATTCTGGGTTTGACCGATGCTCTTCTTTCTCAAAAGAGACATGTACAAACGTTCGATACCGAGGAGGCTGAGTGAATGGCAACGAAGGGGCTAGATCAGTGACGAGAAGGTTATAGTTTTTTCCTTTGTTGAGATACGTTTCACAAGAGGCTTGGGATTCAAACATAGATGTTGGAGCTTGAAGTGCAGCGTTGAAGCGGAATCTATGTTGTTTAGTATCTTGAGATGTCCCAGGAAACAGAAAACTCACTTTTCGCCTTGGTCGACAGATGGAGTTAAGATATTCTTATCAAAAAAAGGCACCCCAATACTGCTACCTCCATCTGGCACTGAGCCAAGGGAATGGCTAGTGTTCAGCGATGTAGGATTCAAATTGCCGACTGTTTCATGCCCATATATGGTTTGACCTGGTGCAAGGGAAAAGTCATTGGCAAGTGGAAGCGCTTGTGCATTTTCCATGCTAGATTGTGAACCCAGTTGATCAAAATGAGATTGTAACTCATGCGCCGTACTTTGACCAAATGGCTGGATATGATCTAGCTCTGGCATACACAGGCCCTCGCTTAATGTTGAGGAAGCAGGCCCATTCTCTCCAAATATGACTTCATGGGAAGCAGATGAGTTTTGGGACATCAAACTTGTTGGATCAAAGTCAACGGAGGAGTGGTCAGGGCCGGGCTCCTGCAGATGATCCGAAACGTGGGGCAATATGTTCTCGCGGGCACTGCCCAATATATCACTTTTTCGGGAGGCTGAATCAGTCACCGAAAGCGACGACTCCAGATAGCAAAGGTAACGCACTGTTTCCCTTCCGGTTGAAGGTCATGGGTCTGTTGAAGCTGGTCTGAGTGCGGTTCAGAACTGGCCGATTGTGGAAGGGCATCAAGGTAAGTTTGTTGGAAATGGCCAACAAAAGCCTCAGATGGCTTCTTGCTGGTTTTCCTAGGAAAAGGATCCCGGAGTCAATCAAACTGGGTCAAGTAGGGTAAATAGGATCGTCTAATTCACCTATTCCGAATCATTGTAGGCTGCAATTATCGCAGTCTATCCTGGCGTGAAGCTATCCTTTTGATGAAAGGAGGGTCCAGAACCGCATGCGAGGGAGGGGTTTTCGAGCTGACAAATATATTAGTTGGGGGGTTGAGCCAGCCAATAACCGCTGCGGTATAGAGTGGGGCTGATAAGACCATATTTCATCGCGGATGCAGAGGACTTTGACAAAGCGAAGGAGACACCCTGGCGATAATCAAGGATGATCAAGTCGTACGAAGTGAAAAAAGCAGGGTTTAGCGTCACGATTGTTGTGTTGGGAGCGAGTGGAATGTGTACATATCTCAGCTGAGTCAGGGCTAGTCACACTGTGGAAGCAGCAAGTATGGCTCTGATTGGTCATTTTTCGGTACTCCTTTCTCCACATTGGGGTCGTAAGGCGGGTTCATCATATCAATCGTATTTTCATATCACTTGTTAAAGCTCCTAGGAATAGCTGTATATGGGCAGGTCTGCCCTTGGCCTCTTTCTCAAAAGTGTATTGACACCTTAGACCGCTTTATCTAGCTTCATAGTGTAAATAAACAAAGGATAGGAAGTGGGACGCGGCAGATATGAGGAAACGTACGGACCTCCAGTCACATTGCCCTCCCCAAAATGACCGCTCAATCATCCAAATATGCAGCGGGACTCATCTTGACCGATTTCTCTCATCTGCTCACCAAGCGGACGAAGATACTCTTTAGGTTTATTATCTGATGAATGAAGACCATTCTTTGAATCTGAATTTTCCCCGTACATTGAGTGAAGTGCGCTGTGAGAGGAAGGGCAGATTCAATTCCGTGTTTATGTGGACATCCCACCATCCAGGCGCCTGCTCTCTTATCCACCTTGGATCTGGGGAGCAAGCCGCGTAGACCAGAGTGGACCGAACGGCGGCGAGAATCTCGTCTTGTGATGCCCCTGCTTGAATAGTGTTGACGATATATTGCACAGTAGTATCATCACTTCTCCTAAGAGCTCCCAGCAGCTCTCCCACAAATTCTTGGAGACTGTTCTTGGAGACTGGTAAGCTCTTCTATGGTCTTCTTGGCGGTGGTCTTCCGGCGTCTATCGGAGAATTCGTCGAATACGCATTCTCGGCTGTGCGTTTGACATTCGGAGCATGGCTGCCCGCGACACTAGATTGAGCCAATATAAAGGTCAGTTAAAGATATCAACGAGTAGTACCACTGGGAAGGGGGTTAGGGGCAGAGGGGTAGGGGTGCAGAGATAGAAAGAGGGGGACAAGACAGTGGAGGATTTCTGGGGTCTATACCCTGGTTCGTCGTTTTCGACACTCTTGACAGGCAGTTGAGGCCCTCTTCATTCGACCGTCGCCCGGGAAAGGCCCTCCATCACTGCTTCCGCTAGGTAGGTGGCCGCTGCTGCCGGGGTTATTTCGATAGGTAATGGTCCGAAAAGGACGATTTAAGTTGCTCATTCGATGAAGATAATGTTCGGCTTCAGTTTTATTTCTGACTATAGATTGAGTAAATGAAGCTGTAGGGAGACTGACTTGATTCCTGTCGGTACGGCGTCCAGCCATCCATAGGCCTTACAGAAGCGTGCTAAGTGCCTCGAAGCGGAAGAGAGCTGCCGAAGAGAGGATCGGCATTATTGTCACGTGCGTGGCAGAACGCCCGTGTTTACTTCCCCACCTCGGAATAGCGTTTTCTTGATGGCCGTCCGCAATCAAAAAACCAAGTGGAAGTCCATGGGCCTGGCACTTGACAGACAAAGCTAGGGGCAATATTTGGCACAGCTAGTGCCAGATCGACTCGGAACTGGTGATTTTTAAAGGAAGCTGACTAAACATGCTGGTGTCAGTTATCAAGACCGGTTTCAGTTGGCAGCTGTATCGGCACTCAGTCGAACGGATTCAGATCCACTCAGGGATATGAGGAACCATACTCCAAGAGAATATTTTGGGCTTACATGGGTGAAATTTTAATCTGTGCGAGAGGTCTAGCCCGATGATGATATCTTTGCTTGTAGAACGCCAGCTGAATAACTCATGAGAATAGATGGGGAAAGATGAAAGTTTTCATTTATATATATCAATTGGAATTGACTATTGTGTTGGAGATAGAGGAGATCAACGTCGAAAGACGAGGAGCTTGACTGGCACCAGGGCCCGAGTAGCATGTCTGCCCTGGTTGTTCGACTGTGGCCTTAGGCTCTATGACCTACGGCGGATGATGTGAGGCAGGGCTTTCAAAGCCGTGGACGTAGGTCCTGGTCGGACGTACGTCTACAGACTTGCGGCTATACAGGCCGTGTAGATATGGCTTGACGGCTACGGTGGTTCCAGCACCACCACTGTATTACAGCCCGGGAGCTATATCTGCTGAAGCCGAGAAACCTACACCAACGTCCAAGTTTCTAAATTTGGAACCGTTGATCAATTTTACCCACGGAGACATCCCCGGGCTTGGCCTTCCCGGACGAACAATGACCCGATTCTAGTCGCCGCTAAACACCGCTTTCAACTAGCTCCGGCCGAAGGTGAAAAAAAAATTCGAGGGGAATTCTGGGGCGTTGCTAGGTATTTGGAAACGCACGGACCTCTAGGGGAAGGACGCTGTGTAAAAGGGCCCTGTTGGATAGTACAACTGAAAGCCAGAGTGCTCATGTTGATGTACTCCGTTGCCCAAATACTTGCACATACGCAAGATACACCTACTTCAATGTCGGGATAAAACGTGATCGATGTTCATTTTGAGTGAGCCTCCCAACTTCCACTTGTCCACTTCTTTTAGGTAGTTTTCAAACGAGTGCGCAAATATACTCAAGTAGATTAGCCCAGGGTTTTTCTGCTAAGATGATCAAATTAAGCACCAGATCTCAGGACAAAACAATTAGGCCCGTCAGAATCAGCGGAGCGAGCAATTTCTAGCCATCATGTTTGTGATTTTTGATGGTCCAGAATGACTACTTTTTACAATACCCAAAAGAAGCCAATGCTGAATTACGCGCTTGGAATAGCCATCATGAAAGCATGTAGGACATCAAAATCGGCTTTATAAGAGTCTCGCTCCTTGATAGTAAGTACGTATGACCCCCTTTCAAAGTATAGTGGCTGATAATGGCTTCATCAAAAGCTTCTCCAGCCAAGCATCATTCGGCCAGAAAATTGGCAGGTCAGAAACAGTGTCGTCGCAGGGCTGGTATAATGAAAAAAGCGTGGGAGTACAGCAAACTCTGCAACGCAGATGTGTGCGTGGGCATTCGTATGCGGGAGACCGGCCGGGTACATGTCCTGTCGGCTGATGCCTCGGGTTTCTGGGCTTTTCTCAACTCGCAATTGGTACGTGATTGCTAGAGCCCATGAAAAAAAAAACCACAACAACTGATTGAGCACTAGGGCTCCTATTATCCCACTCCGTTGATTGTGACCGATCGTGAGTTTGAGAAGGAAGGGAATCAGTCAGGATGAGAGATATAGAACCTGAGCCTCATACTCAAAAATCTGCATCAGCCGTTTCCTGCATACAAGCCTCAGTGCATTCCACTGCAGTAGATCGTCCACGCATTTTCTTCCCGATCAGCCCCACGTAGATCATGCTAGATTTACGATCCCGGATAATCCTTCCTGGCCGTCATTTGCCCCTCTCCTATCGAAACTGGGTCTGCTTCTCTTTATGCCCCGACGCATTTTCGAGCACCAGTATTCTCTCCAGGGCTGCATTGCATTCTTGAGCCGATACATTAATACTCTTGTCTTCTGCAAACGATTATCATGCACAAACACAAGTCGGTCGCTCCCAGGAACACAACAACCGTAACGCCAACCCCTGCTTTGTCAACCTCGTGCCTCGTCTTATCCTTTGGGTTTGTCTCCTGGGCGAAGAATATTCCAAGGAACTCCTGGGAACAGTGGAACGTGTATATACTTTAGCTGAGTCATGGCTGGTTGCATCGTGGAAGCAGCTGATATGGTTTTGATGAGACATTTTGTCTCATATCCTTGTCAAAGTTCTAAATACACAGATCCAAAAAGGAGCCGGAGCCAGTCTCAGAACCGAGGCCAGTCGTAGAACTCGGGGCCAGTCGTAGAACTCGGGGCCAGTCGTAGAACTCGGGGCCAGTCGTAGAACTCGGGGCCAGTCGTAGAACTCGGGGCCAGTCGTAGAACTCGGGGCCAGTCGTAGAACTCGGGGCCAGTCGTAGAACTCGGGGCCAGTCGTAGAACTCGGGGCCAGTCGTAGAACTCGGGGCCAGTCGTAGAACTCGGGGCCAGTCGTAGAGCCCGGGCTAGTCGTAGAACTCGGGGCCAGTCGTAGAGCCCGGGCTAGTCGTAGAGCTTGAGGGGAGTCGTGAGACTGTGGTTAGTAACAGTATTCAAACTTCCTATTATTGCATTTCCAAATCGGGTTTTCCAGAATCAGTAGGAGACATGTAGGTAGCAATATTATCACGTTATAGGGAGGCTGAGCCTACAATGGGGAGATGATGCATCCCACAGGACCTGGCCAAAGAGAACCACAAGCCCATCAAGACCTGCTAGACTATAGGCCTGCTGGAAAAGAAAGGCCCGCTGGCTACAAGAGGCCCGCTGGACAAAAGAGGCCCGCTGGACAAGAAAGGCCAGCCGGACCAGGAAGGCCAGTTGGAAAAGAAAGGCCCGCTGGACAAAAGAGGCCCGCTGGACAAGAAAGGCCAGCCGGACCAGGAAGGCCAGTTGGAAAAGAAAGGCCCGCTGGAAAAGAAAGGCCCGCTGGAAAAGAAAGGCCCGCTGGAAAAGAAAGGCCCGCTGGAAAAGAAAGGCCCGCTGGACTAGAAAGGCCAGCCGGACCAGGAAGGCCAGTTGGAAAAGAAAGGCCCGCTGGCCATAAGAGGCCAGCACGAGGAAGGTGTTACGGACCCGCAGGGGCCGACGCGAAATAAGTCAACTATAGCCAATCATTACGACAAGGATACACTACACGTGATTGAGGATCACGGACACGCATAAGGAAAGCGGTGTCGCGAGAAAGAACGCGGTTTGGAAACCGCGCCAGGACAGAAACCATGGAATCTCCACCAGTGTCTAAGGATACGATATAACCTAAGAGTCCGAATACCTAGGGTCAAGGGCATCCCGTGACCAGGAATATCCTAAGACAGGAGGAAACCCAGGAAGACATGGATCCCAAGGGAAAGGAGATCCCGCGATAAGGACTATCGTGGGGCAACGACCATCGTGGGATCGGCAGTATCCCAAGGCGGTGTTCATCGGATGATGAACCTCCGCGCATCAGCGATGAGCGCGGAACGCACCAGCGATGAGTCCCGGACTCATCGGGTGATGAGCGAAGGATGGATATATAAGGACACTCATTCAGCATCATGTATTTAGTTCTTCGCGTTCAATCTTATATTTCAAAGTATTGTTACTTAAGACCCAGATTGGAATACGACAATTGTTCTTGTTATTTATCTGACGAATCCACCTTAACGACGAGGGGAGATCCATAAGAACCTGACCTCGCCGGCGCTACTCTATTCAGCACCTCCTTTACTAAGCAAGACCTTTAGGGACTTGAGTGACTAAGACCTGTTGCCGTGTGTGATCGGTAGGCATCACAAGATAGTGACGAGACAACCTTGGGGTGACGAGTATCCTAGAGAAGTATCACCGTTGTGGACCAACTCACCGTGACTCATACACTGTCGCACGATAGTTTCCCCGAATCTCTTCTTCTCCCGCCAGCTCCAATATCTCTTTTCGCCTGCTAGTAAGCAGTGCGTAACAGCCGGGTTACGATCACATGTGTGTTGCGGGCCTTCGTTCAAAGGTTCAATGAACATGTCGAATCAAATTAATTTGCGTGTGCGAAAGCGATATTCAAGAGGGCTACAGATAGATAAGATGAGCGTTGAATTGGTAGTGATGCTTCATATTTATGCTGTTCATCGTTGTTGATTGTTATCATTATCTGTCAGGCAGATACAAGTGGAGAGGGGATAGATACGTTGATCCTAGCCTCATGATTATCTCAGCAAGCGGGATACCATGTCAACGGTGAGCACTTACGCTCTCGATTGTTTAACGATGCACTCAAATTGGTACATGAGGCCAAATTTGGAATTTCAAAATCAAATGCATGTTGAACAGTCCCTTTCCTCCGGCGATCCGTGCGTCTCCTAATACCTGGCAGGCCCCCAGAGTTCCCAGCACAGTTTTCTTTCACACCTTCAAGAGAGCACTAGCGGAAAGCGGTGTGGAGCAGCAGTTCAAGATCGGGCTATTGATTTCCCGGAAAAGGCCAAGTTCTGTGATTTCTCCATGGCCAAAGTACTGTAACTAAATCTTCTCCCGTCACAATTCGACAACAAAACCAACTCCACTTCCACCGTCGAACCCTAGCTTGGGATACTTTGTGAAGCGTGCAGTTTTTCAAACCGCTACACCTTTGGCTACCTTGGGGGTCGCCCGCAACAGGGGCACGCGCGTTAAATGTAGATTCTCACGCCTCGGTTTGAAGATGGAGCGCTCCTTGCCAGCTATAGCATATCGCCAGATCTCGGGATCTGATGATAAAGACTTGCCAGTGTTTCTTTGTAATATCGTGGAATTCCGCAGTCGAAGTCGTTGAAATAGAAGCAGAAACCCTCTATAGTCCACGGATCTTCGAGTGTTGGACCGGGCAGAAACTCCGTCCGCACAATATGATTACAATTAGCTCGTGTTGGCTCTTCTCATAAACCCCAATGTGGAGAAAGGAGTGCTTCATATTGACCAATCAGGATCACAGCTACTGATCCAACCTGCCAAGACTCAGCCAAAGTATGTGTATCTTTTGGGATGCGTTCCGCTGTTCTCAGGGGATTGGCTTGCAATCTTTTGTTCCCAGGAGGTATAATTGACGAACAGTATGGAGCACGACATGGCAAAAGCAGGAATCAATGACAAAGATAAGACATGAGGTTTGTACTGTACGATAAGTGGAGGATGTGGACCCATATAGCTGGGTTCCCCTGGGCGCGAGTAAGCTGTTTTTCTTTTGCTGCCTCGCTACGCCTTGTATCTAGAGTTTGGTATAGCTTTCTATTGATACTGTCACGATTATTATCACTCGGAACAAGTGCTTCTCATCCAGCGATACATGACACCCCACGTTAGCTTCACCATCATCCTCGGAGCAAATGAATGACCATTTGACTACGGATGTAATTGCCGGTCTATCTGCATTGGACTTGAATGATTACGACTTGAAATTTGACTGAAGAGCGAAAGTTCAAGCTCTTGGAGATGACTTTGGGATAGATAAATTTTGAAAGATGCGATGAAGTGAGAGAGAATCCCGATGGAATGACCTGCAGAATTCCTCATGCAGTAGGGTCCAGCGCGTTGTTTGATGCTTGCCAGAGTGTTTATCATAGATGCAAAGCTTATATTAAATTGCTCAGAGTAGCTCATCGGATGACAATCGATCGCATGAGGACGTGCACTATGAGCCCAGAACGAGGATACAGCTCCTAGGAGCATTTCTTGCAGAAATCGGAAATGGAGTGGGGTAAATGGAGGAGCAAACATGACTTCGACATGAGAGGGGCATAATGCAGCCGAAGGGAATTCTAGATATTACGCTAAGTGAATGAAGCATAGCAAGATCTACGCGGGGTGATCCGGAAGAAAGTGCGCGGGTGATCTCCTGCGAGAGCACTGAGGCTTAAATGCAGTCAAACGGCTGATGTAGATTTTGAATTCATAGGTCAGATTTCCTGTCTCATACTGTACCAAAATTGAATTTACGTTCTAATTCTAAATAGCCCACATAGGACGACAGCCCACACAAGTAGGATGAGGGGTACTATAAATAGTTTACACGAAACTTTCATGCTTTGATCGGTGAAAGTGACTTGTATATCGTAGACAGTAAAAGAGAGAGCAAACTTATTGATTCTCCTATACACATGTGGTGCTGCGACATATGGCACTCAATTTCACATGTGCAATGAGTACATATGTTATAAAAAAGGCGGCAATTTATTTGGATCATTTTTTTATTGGAATTCGATGCCAAAATGAAAACCCATTTAAATATATACCGGGGGAAGTCTACAGATAAACCCAACCGTTTACATGTGCATTCTTCCCTCCCAAAATCAAGATCCTTCGCCATGAGTGCTGTCGGAGAATAGAAGCTTTCGTGGCCAGTCAGCCCATTCGTCTGTCGTCTTTACCTTAAGCTTTAGCGATTATCTGCCAATTGTGAGTTAAGGGAACCCAAGAAACCCGAGGCGTCCGCGGACCGGATGTGTGTCCGACATGCCATACGTCACCTTGGATTGTCGGATGTCTTTCACGGCCTTCTCCGGGAAAATTATAACCCGATTTCGAATTGCTATCCCACACCGCTTTCCGTTCGTGCCCTCTTGTAGGTACGTAGTTAAAGAAAAAAAGTGTTGGGAATCCTGGGGCCCTGCTAGGTATTAGGAGATGCACGGACCGTCGGAGGAAAGGGACTGTTCAACATATATTTTACCTAAAGCTCCAACTTGGCCCAAAGTACCAATCTAAGCACACCGTTGCACAACCGACAGGACAGCTTGTGTTGACACGGCATCCTGATTGCTGAGATAAGTTGAACATAAATCTCCACGAGTAAGGAAGCTTTTCCTCGGGTTGAACAATTCGTAGGCACGGTTCAAACTTGAATCATCAATTTGTGGAAATTTCTGCTCAAGCAAATCAATTAGGCAGGTTTACATTGCTATGTTCAAAGAAGATATGCAGCGGAGGGTCAGAAGACTGAAAGCGGGTAGTCAGGATAAGCACTCGAGCTTCCGGTCGATCAACGATGAACGGTTCCAAATTTAGAACTGGTGAGCAATGGGTTGTGTAACGAGCATTCAGCCTCTTTAAGCGGGCCTTGTGTTTCCTAACACGTAGCAGGCCCCAGCATGGCTTTTTTTGTTACCCAATCCTCCACATCAGAGCGAAGCGTGCTCATATTTTGTGACGTCACCAGCCACCTCCTGCGTGTGGATGGTGCTAGTTGAACACGCGGGGAACCCACTCCTTTCTCCACATTGGAGTCGTAAGGCGGGACAACCATTTCAATCGTAGTCTCATATGCCTGTCAAAGTTCCTAAATACACAGAAAGTTCCTGAATACACAGATCTAACATGGGAGCCATTGAGGGAGCTAGAAGAAATTTCCGCTCTCGACTAACATGAGCCAACGCATGGTCTCATCCAATAAGACAGGGGCCCAGTCGTAGAACCCGGGGCCAGTCGTAGAACCCGGGGCCAGTCGTAGAACCCGGGGCCAGTCGTAGAACCCGGGGCCAGTCGTAGAACCCGGGGCCAGTCGTAGAACCCGGGGCCAGTCGTAGAACCCGGGGCCAGTCGTGAGACTCCGTGGTTAGTGCCGTTTTCAAACTTCCAAATATTGCATTTCCAAATCGGGTATTCCAGAAACAGTAGGAGACATGTAGGCAGCAATATTATGACGTTGGAGGGAGGCTGAGCCCACAATGGGGAGATGATGGATCCCGTGGTGCAGGATCAGTTCTGCGACTAAAAATAGCCCCTGGAACTTGAGGACGGTCCTGAGACTTGTGGTCTGAAAGTCTCTATCTATTGTGCTTAGGATATTTTATTGACTCGGGGCTTTTTCTGGAACTTAACGCTGGTTTTGGAACTCGAGGCTGGTGTCTTGATGTCTTGATGTCAGAAACGAATGACGACAAATATCCCATCATTCCCTCAAAAGCGATGTGCAAATTATTTCCGACTCTTTGAAGCAAGATAAAGCGGTGCATTATGGCAATACAGATGCAATAATCAAGGAAGGGTGAAACTGTATGTAGCAATCCCAGATGATACCCCTATTTTGAATTGCTAGTCTACACTGCTTTCCACTAGTACCCCGTCAGAGAAAAAAAAGCGTTGGGAATCCCGGGGCCTTGCTAGGTATTAGGAAACGCACGGACCCATGGGGAAAGGACGCTGTGTAAATGGTCTTTCTTTAGCCCTGTGCACCAATTTGAGCACCCTTAGATGGCTTTTTTTTTTTGAACAATTGAAAGCTAGACTATGCATCTTCATGTGTCCGGATTCCCAACTACTTGCACACATGCAAAGCAAATCCACTTCGATATTTTGACAAAATCAGTTGATCCCATTACGAGCGAGCTCCCGATTGCTGAGATAGTCGCGAGACTGTGACCACGTGCATACGTGTCCATCTCTCCTGCACTTTTATCTTACACAGCAAGTACAGCAGTCAACGGAACCAATAAACAACATAAGCTCTGAAGCTTCACTTGTAATTCAACATGCCAAGTCCTGTTGACGCAGTTTTGAAAGGTGTCTGCAAATGCATTCAAATAGCTTAGCCCGGAGATTCCCCGGCATACAAGCCTCAGTGCGCTCCACTGTAGTAGATCACCCACGTATTTTCACCCCGAGTAGCCCCACGTAGATCGTGCTCATTTGCATTTGGTTAGTGTCAGATTTACAATCCCGGGTAATCCTTCGGGGCGTCATTTGCCCCTCACGCTCGGAACTGTGTTTGCTTCTCTTTATGCCCTAGGTCACTTTCGAGGGTCAAGATTGTTCTCCAAAGCTACATTTTATTCTTGAGCTGATACATAATTTTATTGTCTTCTGCAAACAATGATTGTGCTCTGAGTGCCTCTGAGCTATTTTGAGCAGTGTCAAGAGACGCCTTAAACGCAAGGCGTCATTCCCAGGAGCTTATTTTCGGATTGTTCTTCTCCCAGGGGATACCACCAAAAGAGAGGACAGAATACAGAGTGGAAAAAGCAGGGGTTAGAGCTACGATTGCTGTGTTCCTGGGAGTGAGTGTAACGTGTACACACTTCAGCTGAGTCATGGCTGTTTAAATTATGGAAGCAGCAATTATAGTTCTGATTGGTCATTATTCGGTACTCCTTTTACCACATTGGAGTCGTCATGCAGGGCACCACAGTTCGATCGTAATTTGATATCAATTGTTGAATCGCCCAGGAAAAGGGCGAATCCTGAAATCATGAACAGGAGCTGGTGACGCAGTAATTTTGAACCGTTTTCGACGAGGAACATATCCTCGACGAGCTCGGAGCTAAGCTCGCGATCTCGAGCTGGTCGCAGCAATCACAGCGAAAGACCAGCATGCGCGTGCGTTGGTCTCTCGAAAAGAAACAGCCTTTGGTAGAGCTCAAACGAGAACAGAAGCCGGCCGTGGTTGGAAGTGACGAGAAGGTTTCTGGGGAGAAACACCCCGAACGAAAGCCTGGTGTAACCCAGGTTTATTGGGGCGGCGTTTATCACTGCAACTACCCGCTCAAATGGAATTGGAATTGCCGAATGTGCATTCAACTTTGAGCATCCCACAACTTGAGCCCAGTACTATCTTCAGGGAAATAGGTTGTCTTCATTTGCACTAAGCTAACCTAATGTCGGAACGCAGCCAACCCAAATCAACTACTCCTTCTCCTCCAAATGGTGGTATCAAAGCCACTCGAAGAACTAACCATGTCGGGCCGGCTTTCGTAATCCCTGTTCGCCTCTCCTTCAACACTACTTGGCCCAGTGCTCCTGACTCGGGCGCAAATCAAGCGCGCCTTTTGGCAACGTTTCTCCTGTACCCATCTACTGGCCCTGAAGCCTGTCTGGTTCCATCCACAAAGACAGGTGTACTAGTGCTGCGAGTATCTTAATACATTGAGGTCATCTCTGATGATCCTGTGCTGCATTGAAGAAGGCCTAGAAATATCATGGGCTAGATTCACAACCGACTTACTATTATGGGGCCAGAGGTCAAGTGATTGGTCAACAGCCCCTGGAAACTTAGCGGGGCGCGCGTCAATTCGCTCGAATGTTCTAGACAAAGGGCAGATCGGTTGGTGTATTTATGAGGCTGGGTCCTCCCGCACCCATCTCCCAGCAGGCCATGGATGAATCTACACGAGCCGTTCTTGCCCAGGCTATCCGGGATGCATTCTCGTCCTCTGGCATCAACCAGAACGAGGACTACGTTGATTCCTTGTTATCCAAAGTGGACGGTGATGGTACGCCAATGAAAATTTATTTAGCGAAGATCGCATTACTGACTTTGATCCTAGTTCTGCAGGCTCATTTGGCTGCCCAGGATGGTGCCTCAGGTGAAACTATCCTAACTACCCAGGGTGGCCCTCTGACAACACCCCCGACGACGCCGTCTCAAGGACGTGGCTCTTACCGAATATTGAACTCACCCCAAAGGAACTATACTAAACAAATTGGTGGGGCTACCAGAAAGAAGAAAAGGAGAAGACAGATGGATCATTGTTCAGAAGCGGTCGAAAAATCTTTGGGTGGCCGATCTGTTAATGGAACTACCGAGATAGATCCCGGCATTGCCAATCAACAGGCAGGGCAATTTTTTCTTCTCATGCATCTGCCCAGTGAAAAGAATCGGAACTGACAATATCATTTCAATTTAGTCTTCACTCGACAATGAAGAGACAGGAATCGCCCATTCAACGAGCCGTCACGTCGATAAGCCCTCGTCTTTTCAACCAGAATCGGCATTCACAATGAAAGTAATGGCCTCAGTTTTGGCGGAATGTGTAAGAGTTCAAGCGGGGATCGCTCGATTTGAACATCGCACGTACCACGGCCAAGCGAGGATAACCCCGAATGAAATCTGGAAATATTCCGATCAAGTTGCAGCGTATGATTACGAAAAGGCAATAGCGTTGATCAAGAGGGACAAAGCTATTGCCTGGGGTAAGAGTATGGAGATTCGATATAGTGAAGCAGTTTACTGGAAAATCATTCTGAAAGGTGCTGCGTTGCTTGATCCTGCCAATTTGCCGTCCGCCAAGGGACCCGCAGATGGATTTACCATGGCCGAAAAAGTTGCAACAAAGAGGTTCATGCAAGACGCGGGGTATGCACTTGGGGCAGAAAATCAACGGCAGTGTCGCATTTTTTGGAAAAGCTTACACGAAATGCGCGAAGCGGGTGTTAAGAAAACTCTCTGCTATCGTACCACCGAGTTTGACAATTATTGCAAAGCATACCCGAAGACTGCAGGAGTCAACTTGGTTGATACAATCACGCAGTGGGAGAATCAGTATCGATCTCATATTGAGCAACTGGAAAGGCGGATTGACAGGTTCAGAGCAGGCGATTTAAGGGGTATTGCTGATCTAGAGGATTCTCATGGGGCGAAGAGACTGGAGATTGATGACTCGTTGTGGAACAATGCCGGGAATGAATGGGCCTCGGACAGCGAGAAGGAGAACTTCCGAGTAAATGGGCCATCAAAGTTTCCCTCCGACGCCCTTCACCGACGCTTTGATAATGGCCTCCCGTTTTTCCAAAATGCGGACAAGGCCGCATTCACAATTCTGGAGACCAAGAACGATGGCTCATTGTTCGTTTGTTCACTCGTTCCAGTGCAAGAGGGGGATACACTTGGCGTTTTTGCTGGCAAGATCCGTTTCTCAGAGAATTCGAGCGCTTGTCATGCTATTCCTGGTCCCATCAACGATCTTTGGCTGGACTACTCACGTGTCACTGGCACACTGAATCAGATGCAGGTCTCAGAGCCCGGTGGGCGGGCCAATGTTAATCTCCAATGGGAAATTCTCGACGATGGTGTTGGAGATGACTGTTGTACCACATGGAGGGTGTCTGTGAAAGCATTGGCGTCCATCGTACCATTTGAGCCTTACGTTCGTGCAGCCCCCACACAAGAGCAATATGCGTTGCATGCGTCGCCAGAGTACGCTAAGAATGGCTTCCTCCAAACCTGTGAGCAGGCTAACGGCCAGTGTAATATGGATCACTTGTCGTAAATCATTCGTAAACCATTTGATAGCAGCTCCGTTGCCTCAACCAGAGAACCTGTACACACTTTGTCGACATTGAGATCTATTGACAGTCTGGTGCTGCAGTGGATTGCCTGAGAAGTATCCTTTCAATTGATGCCCTCGAGACAGGTCATTTTATAATCGCATGAGACTAAAATTAGAATACAAGCCGGGTTTCGGATTCACCAGAACATTTGAGCCTAAACAATAATCAAGCCTTCAGGCCTCAGCTTCCCATCTCACCCATCCCGTGGGTTTGTCAATATGATGACTTACTACAAGACGGAGAAAGAATAGCTCTGTATGAACACACATTATGATAACTAAGCGCATATTCGAAAGATGGTGATCTAAGGTACCCAAGCAATGCCTACCACATCATCGAAAGTCATGCAAGTGATCTGGAAGAAGATGGACATTGCCTGACCAGACGCAAGCAAGATCTCTCCGTCCAAATCACTCGCGCAAGCAGTATCTCAACCCCTGCGATGTAACCTGCGCGGCCCGACTAGTCATGCAAGTGCCGTGCACTCGCTTGATTGGTGCAATGGGCGGCATGTTGCGTATTCCAAGCGACGGAGCCTCAAGCTTGTTGACCATTTGTTTTGGTATCATAGTGACTTGAGCACGCTATCTTGCCTTTGGCCCTTTTGCCTATTGGTTCTCAGCGACAAATTATTCGGGTCGTTCTTGGTGAAGACTGCCGAGTCTCGTTGTATTTGATCCACTCCAATGTGGAGAAAGGAATAGATGAACCCGACCAATGGAAAAGCCTAAGGCTGCTAATATCTTCGAACCATAGGCGATACACTTCAAGAATAAGTAGATTGCCGTTATCCAATACCATTACAATATTTTATGAGTGGTCTCTTGCGTTCCTAGTTCCTTTTCGTCTGACGGATACTGGAGCATTATTTGTTATTCAAAATCTAATACTTTCTGCTGTGCTTCGCGCACATACTCTTGTTTTGTTGGTCTCCTTCAGATAGCATATGTAAAGGCTACTCGAACGTGGAGGCAAAGGAGAAAATGGGCTGGAAAAGCATTGCGGGCAAATGTAGCAACCGGAATGCAGCTTTTTTTTTTCTCGTTGAGCCAAATCTGATTCCCCCTGCCGCCCCCTGTCCCCGAATTTTACTTAAATACCTTCCTTTCCAAGGGGCCTGAATATCTCCCCGCAGACTTGGGAGGGACACTCATGTGCCCCAGAAGCATATGTGAGCAAAGAACTCATGTCTAGATGCATATGTCATCCCGCTACATGTGTGATCCGCCGTGTCTGTTGGACGGACGAAATCAAGGGTTTTCATTTTTCAGGTTTTGAGGGTTTGGTGCTCAATACTTACTGCGTCTGTGCTGCATGTGTTCCTTGAGTCGATATTCAACACAAGTAGTCAATGCAAGTTGAAAAGACCGGGTGCAAAGAAGCATCTCCACACAAATTCTAAAAAAGCCAAAGCCTACATCACCTCGTTCAATATGAGTCTTGACTCTTTTGTTCATCAAGAGACCCTAAGGCGATTTACTTATTTCCCTGATTGGTCAAGTTTCAGATGAGTGACGGTTGCGTTTGTGACAATCTAATTGCAGCGCACTGTACCGTGTTTGTCGCGACTTTTTAGAGCCACCGAGACTGAATTGAAGTTTTCAGCCGGTTGATGATGCTGAATCGACCACATACCCGCTAAGCGGTATCTTTATAATCAATGACAGAGATCGTATCGCAAAAAATCTGCTGCAGTAGCGAGTGTTCAAATCAACCCCTCCTCAACTGGCCTCATAGGCTATAAAACCGCTGGCGAGAGTGCGTTGGCTCAAATAGACTCATTCTTCTATATCTCCTGGCCAAAAAAGGACTTGGCATATCGGAGCATGCTAGTATTCAGGCCCGGTGGTCTCCACAGTGCCCATTTATCACAATGCAGGAATTCCTGTCACTCGAGGACTCTCGGGCTTATGGTTGAATACTACTCTCATTGCCAAGGAAAGCGGCCCTGGCCTTGTGCATGAGAAGCTGGGAGAAATTGGTAAGGTTTCGACAAAAGCGGAATTGGAATCTCGCGTTGATATGGGCGCTGCGCTATAATATCCAGAAGAATTACCATGTATTCAAAATGCTCGCATTCAACCTTGATTATGTCCGTTATTGAAAACCAAAGAGACTGAATACAACTACGCGTTGGTTTGCCTTTTGTTAGAAAACGTGTTCCACAGGACTCAGGGGATATCAATACAAACCTGACCTAGTCGGCGCCTTCGACCAGCACGTCGCTTTCTGATGCGATCGCAAGCTGTTCTCCTGGAGATGCCTCTGTCTTCGATGATGGGGCCATGCGTTCCCTCGTCTTAGTCGAGGGCGGAACCTTCTTCTACTTCACTCAATGGCTCCCATATTGGATCTGTTTATCCAGAACTTTGACAAGGATATGAGACTACGGTTGAAATGGCCACCCCGCCTTACGACTCCAATGTGGAGAAAGGGGTACAGAAAGTGACCAATCAGAACCATACTAGCTGCTTCCACAATCCAACGAGCCATGACTCAGCTAAAGTATATACCCGTTCCACTGTTCACAGGAGCTTTTTTGGACTATTCTTCTCCTAGGAGATAAGCCCAAAGGATAAGACGAGGCACGAGGTGGACAAAGCAGGGCTGAGCGTTACGATTATTGTGTTCCTGGGAGCGACTGGCTTGTGTTGTTGCATGATAATCGTTCGCAGAAGGCAAGAGTATTACTGTATCAGCTCAAGAATGCAATGCAGCCCCAGAGAAGGATCTGAACCCTCGAAAATGTATTGGGCATAAAGAGAAGCAAACCTAGTTTCGCTAGGATAGGGGCAAATGACGGCCGGGAAGGATTATCCGGGATCGTAGATCTGGCATGATCTACGTGGGGCTGCTCGGGAAGAAAATACGCGGATGATCTACTGCAGTGGAGTGCACTGAGGCTTGTATGCAGGAAACGGCTGATGCAGATTTTTGAGTATGAGGCTCAGGTTCTATATCTCTCATCCTGACTGATTCCCTTCCTTCTCAAAGTCACGATCGGTCACAATCAACGGAGTGGGATAATAGGAGCCCTAGTGCTCAATCAGTTGTTGTGTTTTCTTGTGGGCTCTAGCAACCACGTACCAATTGCGAGTTGAGAAAAGCCCAGAAACCCGAGGCATCAGCCGACAGGACATGTACCCGGCCGGTCTCCCGCATGCGAATGCCCACGAACACGTCTGCGTTGCACAGTTTGCTGTACTCCCACGCCTTTTTCATTATAGCGGCCCTGCGACGACATTGTTTCTGGCATGTCAATTTTCTAGCCGAATGATGCTTGGCTGGAGAGACTTTGGATGAAGCCATTGTGAGCCACCGTACGTTGGCAGGGGGCCGTATTTGCCATCAAGGATCGATACTCTTATAAAGCCAATTTTGATGTCCTGCATGCTTTCATGATGGCTATTCCAAGCGTGTAACTCAGCAATGGCTTCTTTTGGGTATTGTAAGAAGTAATCATTCTGGACCATCAAAAAACACAAACATGATGGCTAAAAATTGCTCGCTCCGCTGATTCTGACGCGCCTAATGGTTTTGTCCTGAGATCTGGTGCTTAATTTGATCATCTTAGCAGGAAAACCTTGGGCCAATCTACTTGAGTATATTTGCGCACTCGTTTGAAAACTACCTAAAAGAAGTGGACAAGTGGAAGTTGGGAGGCTCACTCAAAATGAACATCGATCACGTTTTATCCCGACATTGAAGTAGGTGTATCTTGCGTATGTGCAAGTATTTGGGCAACGGAGTACATCAACATGAGCACTCTGGCTTTCAGTTGTACTATCCAACAGGGCCCTTTTACACAGCGTCCTTCCCCTAGAGGTCCGTGCGTGTCCTAATACCTAGCAACGCCCCAGAGTTCACCCCGATTTTTTTTCCACCTTCAGACAGGAGCTAGTCAAAAGCGGTGTGTAGCGGCAACTAGAAGTCGGGCCATTGTTCGTCCGGGAAGGCCAGGCTCGGGGATGTCTCCGCGGGTAAAATTGGCCAACAGTTCCAAATTTAGAAACTCATGAACAATACGATCTTCGGAGCATCACTTTGTGACTCAACAAAGAGGACTCAAATTGTTGCACACGACCTGAATAAACCCTTTTACACAGTGTCCCTTCCCCAGAGGTCCGTGCGTTTCCTAATACCTAGCAACGCCCCAGAGTTCACCCCGATTTTTTTTCACCTCCAGGCAGGAGCTAGTCAAAAGCGGCGTGTAGCGGCAACTAGAAGTCGGGCCATTGTTCGTCCGGGAAGGCCAAGCTAGGGGATATCTCCGTGGGTAAAATTAGCCAACGATTCCAAATTTAGAAACTTGGACGTTTAAAGAGCTATCACCCACGTCTGGCGGCATCTGTTGACATGGGCATAATCATGAGTCTGAGATCACGTGCATGTATGTCAATATCCTCTTCACCTGTATCTTACACAGTTAAGGACAACAATCAACACAACCATTAAACGAAATAATCTCTGGTGCATCACTTGTAACTCAACAAAGAGCACTCAGATCGTTGCACGGGGTCTAGATTAGACCTTTTACACAGCGTTCTTCGCACTTTCAAGAGGGCACTGCTGGAGCGGAAAGCGGTGTGGAATAGCAGCTCAAAATCGGGTTATCATTTTCCCGGGGAAGACCAAGCTCTGGGGTTGCTCCGTGGCAGAAATTTACTCAATTTCTTACCGCCACCATTCGTCTCTGACACCATGATATTCAGCAAGGAAGGCACATCAAATCGAGACACAGAATAAGATAGTGGCTGCTCAATATCACGATTGTGTATTTACAGAGTAATATATACCCCTCTTACCACGAACACACATGTACTCCTTGGTCAAACTCGCCAGATGTCAACATTTTTGCCCCATCCAGATAAGATCATTTACTAACCCCTACAAGCACCGACCATCCTCAGGTATTCAAATTCAGACCCCGGCATTTGGGGTTTCTTCGAAGATCAACGAGCCGCAGAAAGCTAGCAATTACCCTTTCTTATGTTACCGCGCGTGTCGACTTGGAAGAATGGCTACTGGGAGCATTCTTTTCTCATTGCTCCCAGTAACATTTCAATGCGATTCCTAGCTCCTGGGATCAGCAGCTTCTCTTGCTACGTTCGTTATGTACCAAACATCGGATTGTGAGGCACGCAACGCTATGACACCCCCGTCATATGACGCCTGATCACGTGGCCAGCAATCTGATGATGATCTCCAAAGGACCTTCACCTTAAGTTTATGAGCGAGAAACGCTCCCAGGAGAACCTTCGAAAGGGAAATACTCCCGGGAACACACGGGTAATGAGAGGATGCTCCTACGAGCGATGCCTGTTCTCTTGCTTGAGTACACACTCGACTCTGTGCAATTAGATCAGGTTTTGTGGCCCTGCGGTTCGCCTGCAGCCAATCATTGACCAGCCTGCTGCCGCGGCTGCTCCGGAGCCAATCCAGTTTAGCCGCAGCGGAAGCGGTGGAGCTTGCTGGTTGCAGTGGGACAGCGGCCCAAGAAGTCGCTTCGCTGAGACTGCCACGAGACCCAAAATATTTGGCGGCAATCAGAATAGCACAACGGTACCGATCTGGAAGGCTGGTAATGCGGTTTTGCCTCTCCCCACCAGAAGATCTCAAGGCCGATATAAGCCCAAAATGCTTGGCGTAGGAGAGCAGGCGTCCGATGAACCAGTTCACCTGACGTATATCCACCTATGCCGCTCTTGCTCATCGGTGAGCCTTACTGGGAGTGTTTCACTCCCACGAGCCTGCTCTCAGGAGGAGTTTTCTCCTGGGAGCAAGTCCCTCGGACTGTGCTTCTATGTGCTTAGACGCCCTGGGGCCAGTCTCCCAAGGCCGTGCTTTCATTGAGGCCTACAAGTGTACTCATCTTACAGGATTCCCATATTCAATTTTCACCCAGGATCTACTCCCCTTCCGCTCAATTTCCTGAGATATCTCTCACTGACTGACATGGCTCCCATTTCCCACAGACTCCCATGATATGCTGTTCAGGTCCACATGCGCTTCTGCAGGGCCCTCCTGCAACAATGAACTGATCATGGTACACCAGACTGAGCTTTTAAGGTATATATAGCCAAGAGCTTTAATATTGGACAAAGTGACTTTACGTTTATCTCTTAGTACATCTAGTTGAATCATAATTCTAGTGGATAGTGACATGTTCCCCACCAACGCAGATTGACTTAAACGCTACTTATTGCAACACAGATGCTCCGGCGACGCAGACCGTTGAACCCAGTAAATGAGGCATACAATCTGCTGTCTTGAGCTGCCTGCGCAGGAATTCAACTCAGATGACTTAACGACTGTCAAAGGTAAAGCAGAATAGTGAATACATATTTCTCTAGAGAATAATATTTCGTAGTCCAGACGTGCGTCCTGACCAGTTGTCTGTCTGCCTTGTTCGTGCACCCATGGCTGGGTGTCTGTTTTGGTCCTGGGTCTATAGTTGCGTAGCTGGCTCGGTTCCCCGTCCTTAGTCACTTGGCTGGCCTGGCTCCATGGCCTTTCGGGCCGTAAAGCCTTAGCACACGTGATCTCACATGGTTAGTTATCGTCGTTCCATTTGGTTTCCCTCTTTGTGGGTCTGTACCAGTGGGTAGATTGTAAGCATCCTGCGGGGGGGAAAATGCGGACGAAGGGGTAGTCAGCGCCAATAAAGTGTGGTCTAAAGCATTTCTCGATAGCCATATCAACCTCAACTTTTTGACCTACTCAGTTTCTTACGACATACCTCAATCTAGTTGGGCCTGCCACTCAGGAAACTGGTGACGCCACGTGACCTAACCCATTGAGCATGGGTGTCAGGGTTCCGGCATGTAGTATTTCGGGTGTTTAGTCGTTGAGTGCCTTTTTGCCCGTTGGCCTAATGGTCAATCCGAAAATTCAGAGCCGTAACAATGGGAGCTGAGTCCGTTGGGGTTAGGGAACCAAGCCATGGGGGATGGGAAGGCCTGGATATTACCGATCTTTGATATTAATCTGATTTAAGCGTAGTGAATGATATTCATGCCAGAATAAATTGGATGTTTAGATTTATGCGAATTGACTTGTCACAGCTGCTCAATTCTTTGAGGCTAACGAGGATGAGTCAATCGCTTTACCTGGCGTTCAATTTAATGCGGAAAATTCCACGATAATAAAATAATCCTCCTTTTTTGTGCGGGTATGCTGTGATGAGTATACCTATTGACTGTTTCATACACTGCCGTAAATCTGATGGTAAGCTTGTACACCACCAGATCAAGCAAGCCTCAAACCTATAAATACGTTGTTCTGTTCCCCTGATATTTTCTAGTTAACGATCGTTGCAGGTCCTTTCAGCGAAAGCAGGCCGGCATCTTTCGAGCGCAGGTCCTGCTCCAAGAAACGGACCCCAACTAAGAAAGGTACGTCTGGTGATTTTTTCAAATTGGTATCCTTGGAATGGCTGCATAACAAAGCCTTAGGCATACAGAAGCATGTCTCGCAAATCAGACGGAAAACGAAAGAGGTAAGCATTTTCTCTAATTATTTCAGAAGGACCTCGCTGACTAAGAGGATTATTGCTCACCTTCCCCGACATAGTCATCCTTGGAAGTAAATGGCCTTTGCTAGAGAATGAGTTGTGGGTCTAGCAAGCGATGCAATAGAGATGATGGCCTCAGAATGGTGGCCACTGGCTCAGGATTTTGAAGGCGATCACGTTTTTACATGTACTAACTGAGTCAAATTTAGGTTCCATCGCATCGAAGTGTACCATGTGTTGTAGAAGGCCAAGCCGTGTCGATGCCTGAGGCGCTATTAAAGTGGGACCGATAATTAAGTAAACTGTCAAGGCAAGTTTCTCCGTCGCTGTTCATCGCCCTCGCCAGCCGGCGGACCCTTTCTTTGTTGACTTCGATTTGTTAACGTTATGTCATTGACTGAATACCCGATTAAGCAAGGATTGGAGGAGCTTATTTGCTGATTCGTGACGTCGACTGGAGGAGCAATGAAATCTGTTGTCTGTTTATGGAAAAAATATTCTGCCGAAGCCGTGTTCCGCTGACCTCGTCAAGATCGTCCCATGCATTCACTCCTTGGGTCAGAGGTTACTCCACTCAGAGATCGATGACTGACAAAGGTTCCCCGGATTACGAAGCTCTCTTTCTGCAGGCAGAAGAGAGACTTAAGCAGGAAGAGGAGAGACGGAAGCAGGAAGAGGAGAGACGGAAGCAGGAAGAGGAGAGACGGAAGCAGGAAGAGGAGAGACGGAAGCAGGCAGAAGAACGCGAGAAGCAAGAAGCAGAAGGGAGACGGCACGCAGAGGAGCGCAATCAGCAGACTTCTTTCACAGAGCTCTTACAATACTGCCATGATCTCCTCTCACGCCAGTTGAGAGTCGAGACACCGTCTCGCTCTACCACTGGCAAAATTCCACTTCCCACCGGAAAGTACTGCCCAACTCGATTGGAACATTGGACGGACTGCCCAGAGCAGCTGCTAAGGGTCTACAGGTCTGTTCATCACCATTTCCGGTCGGAACCAGGGCGGGCGACTCGTTTCTTTTCGTCTTTACCGGAGTTAGAAGGACTTGCGCGTCGGTTTGCTCGCAAGCCACTCAGTAGTGAGCAGGATCTCGAAGCCTATGAGCGCTTTGGAGTAGAAGAGCATGTCCATGACATCATATCTGAATTATGCAAAATACCAGCGGCTTGTGATGAGTTCGGCCTTGGTGATGGAATCCAGTTCAGCAATCACTCAAATTCCCTGAGCAGAAACGAGACCTTCGAAGCGGATACAAGCCAGCCTTCTAGCACACCTCACCCACGACCGGACCAGTTTTGCATCCATCGTGTCGACGGCAATACGAACACTCCCGTGTTGAGTGTCGAGTACAAACCGCCACACAAGCTGCCGGTCGCGACTCTTCGCAAAGGCCTGCGACCAATGGATCTATGGAAGAGAATGGTCAAATCAAACAAAATTCCCACTGAGCAGGATGCGAAATTGAGACACAATGCAGAACGACTTGCCTGCTCTGCTATTGTCCAAGAATACCATGTCATGATTCAAGAAGGACTTGAATATTCCTACTTGACAAATGGCATTGCCCGGGTTCTACTTCGAGTTCCACAAGACGATCCCTCCACGCTCTACTATTTTTTTTGTGATCCACACAACGAAGTGACCGCAGAAGGCGATACATTATCCCAGCTATCGAAGACCACTATTGCGAGGGTTTTATGTCTTTGTTTGATGGCATTTCGTTCACCCATCCGGGGACAAGAATGGAGGAATCGCTCGCGTCCCGTTCATACATGGGATACGAGCTTTGAGCACACGCGCTCCCAGATTCCGAAGAAAGAACTACAACAGATCCCCCACTCTGATAGCACCAACCCGGAGTTTCCAAGTCCAGATTCTGGTTCCTCCTATGGACTACCATCATCGTCCCCACTACCTTCTCCTTCAGAGGGCCGTCGAGTGCCTACGCGATCCCAAACTAGATGTGCACCTGCGGGGATCCGACCGCGCTCCCAGTCTCCTCACTCTTCTGACTCCGACACGAATCAAGCAGCTGGACACAAACGGAGGATTAGTCAAGTCACGCCCTCACCGTCTACTAGACGCTCGGATCGGCAGCAAAATTCGGAGCATGACCGAGAAGACCAGCACCGACGCCACGCTGCACGGTTCTGTACCCAACGGTGTTTACTCGGTTTGCAGACCAAGAGAAGTCTGGATGAATCATGTCCAAATGTGGATTATCATCGCCAAGGTCAGGAAGATCCGACTCAGCACCCTATCTCGGCTGGAGACTTGATTCTGTCGCTCAAAAGCCAACTGGACGAAAACATCGATCGTTGCATTCCTTATGGTGAATGTGGCTCGTACGGCGCCCCGTTCAAGCTGACCTGCGCGAGGTATGGTTACACGGTTCTGGCTAAAGGTACTACCTCAGAACTGTGGAAAGAAGTCTCGCGCGAAGCGCAGGTATACGAACTCTTGCACAAGGTCCAGGGATCTGCTGTGCCTGTATTCTTGGGAACAATTGACTTGGCAAAAATCTATTTCCTGCATGGAGCTGGACAGATCCGCCACATGCTAGTAATGGGCTGGGGTGGTGGATCTACGGCCTCGATGAAACTCACAACAGATCATGATCGAGAGATCTACAGGTCGAAAAAACAACTAAGGTCCCTGGGCATAGTCCATCAAGACCTCCGACCAGAAAATATCCTTTGGTGTGAAGAGCTCGGGCGTGCTTTGATAATCGACTTTCATCGTTCTACTGCGAGAGGCCGACCAGCTAAACCGCGACCGAAGTCAGCAAAACGACGCCTCTGTCTGAATGAGACGGAAGTTGCGAAATGTCGTCGAATTTTGTGACAAATCATTGACTGAAGGCGGTGAAAGCGATGTGAAAGGCCGCGCTCTGCCCCACATTTTGAACCAAAAAAAAAAAAAAAAAAAAAAAAAAAAAGCGCCGAGCGTGCCGTGACGACTGGACTTTAGTGCGACAGAAGCTATTGCACCCGCACAGAAGTTTGAAGATACCCGAAATGGGGAGTCCCACGGTCCGTCACTAGGGACACACTTCAGGAACCCAATGCAACCATGTGTTTAGCAGAGGTCTCTTGGCGTTCCAAGCGCCCACGATCAGAAGTCTACTTTGCGCATTGTCACCATTTGATTGGTTTTAATATTCTACGTGTGAAATATTATGTGCTAATAAAATTACTTCTAGCGTAATCTTCTAGACGAAGAATTTTACTCGCTAGGAATTTTTCCAGAATACAAATATTTTCGCCGCAAAATATTTTCGCCGTTAAAATATTATCGCTGTTGAAATATTTTCGCTGTTAAATATTTTCGCCGCTAAATATTATCGCCGCCAAATATTCTCGCCGCTAAAAAGTTCTCGCGGTTGGAATATTGAGCGCCCATAATAAGCCTGTAGTCCTCTTTGGCCATGCGGCTCATTGGCCTATTGGCTGAGGGGGGCACTTCGCCCTGGAGGCCCACTGGTCTCCAGACTGCCTGGCTGGAAGACACGTACGAGTCGCTGTCTCATATCGACCAATTTGCAACGGGAGGGTATTCTTAAGATCGACAGGAGTCGCAACAGTGTTCAAATTGTATGCCATTAGTGGATGAAATCCCGGGCGATTTGAACAAGTTTGTTGATGCCGAGTCTGTTTTCAGATGCAATGGCTGGCCTGCGATGCTCGTGCTTCATCGTTAGATGGTTGATCCACTTACCCCAGTATTGTCAGATTTGTGGTGCATCATAAGAAATCGAACGATTTTGGTGTACCATGGTCTGCCGTAGGATCAGCTGAAGAAGTCGGGCATCGCGTGTATCCTACGACGCAGATGTAATTGTCAATTCTGCAAGGCACGTTGCAGGAGCCGAGTCATCCCAATATGAGCCATTTAAATTCGGAAAATTGGAGCGTGTCGCCGGAGGGACCGTTTCTTGGAAACAGGTTCGCCTAGGGTAGCGCGTATCTCACGAGCCACTGCAATATTCACTCTTGTGGCGAGTCCTGTGATCACCGGCACTCTGAGCCATTTAGATCCTTAAAAACCGTGCAAATCGCAGGGCCAAACGGATCGCAAGTTCCGCCCGATCTTGGAAAGAGCCGGTTTTCACGATATGCACGGATTCGGAATCAGTGCCAAAAAGTGTGTGAAGCGTAAGGACAGATGGATCGTGGGACCAGCCAGTTCCCGCGATGTGCACGGGCTTGGAGAGCCTTGTCTTGGTATCCGATGAAATCTGAAGACAATCGAATGATCCAGGTGACCAGCCAATGTCCCTAAGAGCACTGACTGCGCACTCTACTAGAATTTTATTAGCTCGAAACAGTGGCTTCTTAGTTTTGTCACATACAGAAAACCATATCCTTGAAAATGAAACAATAAACTGTTGGGCACGCGACTAATAAATCGGCTTCGGTCAGCTTTCGTGCATCTCCGACGTCTCCTCTGCCTCGATGGTGAAAGTCTTCGCAACGCCAGGCGGACCACTAGCACTAGTCAGCTAATGGTGGTCGCGAAGTACACAGAAGTCGAGTGTAACTTTCTAGGCTACCAGCAAGCGAAGATAGTGCCAAGACCTGGAAGGATGTCTAAAAAGAGATAGCTGGGAAGGCCCGCGGTAAAAACCATCGCCACCCACGGCCTTCATGACGTATAGAATAATACCAAAGGGTCAATCGATTGCAGCTAGCTTGATAAATTGGCGGCGGTCAGCTTATCAATTATCTTGTGTACCCCTGAGAATTTGGAAGTTTCAGCCTCACTGCCTCAACTCTCTATCTCGTTCTCGTTCTTCTGAATGCTTTGTGCTTCACTTGCTTCTTTTTGCTGTCTCTCCAATTGTTGGTGGGAAGCCAGCGTGTACTCATCTGGATCCCAAGCTAGAATCCTGTTACTCATCTCTTTCATCTTCCTAGCAACTAATTGCTCCATTTCGTCTTTTTCTTTCTCATCAAGCAAGTTTAGCCTCTCTTTCCATGCTCCATCAGGGCCCCGATTAGGCCCGAAAAAGCGTGGGTCAATCTTCTCCCAGTAAATGAGATCAAATGCGAAGCTATGCAAAACTGCGTAGATAATCCAGAAATCTCCACTCCTCCAGCTCTGATACATAGGACCGGAGAGCCGCTGATCTTCTTCCAACCGATTCTGCTGGATCGCTATGTCTTCCCGATCCTTCATCACTTTGAGGAATGTCTTCAATCGATAATCAAAAACCCTTGTCCAATCTTCGAGGCCTTCAGCCCAGTACTCGGGTTTCTCAATCAGCAACCACCAAGGCGGCGCAAAAGAAAATTCGGCGGGTGCGGCATATGTGAACTCCCAATCGACCACACCTGCGATTTTTGCATCCTTATGAAGGAGCACATTAGCCGGCCTCAAATCATCACACCAAAGTTTGAAAGGTCCTTTCTCAAGTAATGGATTCAAGAGTCTCTTGTCCTTGGCAAGCTTACGAAAAAGCTGCCGAGCCACAAATTTTCGCCGACAGTCGTCAGCGGACTCTACAGAATCGTTTCGTTGGTGTATAAGATGCTCAATATTGAGATCCGCAAGGACTTCGAGATATGAAGAAGTTGTGGTGAATGTAGTATGTAAATCGGGTAGTTTAAACCGTGGCAAGCTTCCCAGTCGGACAAGCTCATTCATGTTCATAGACAAAGGCCGGCGCGTCACGTTCCAGGTGAAGTCATCAATCTGATCGAGAGACCCTATACGAGGCAAAGACGGTTTAGAAAGCTGAAGCAGAATACCCGCTAGTTGCTCATATAGCACCTCAAGCCTATCTTCATTAATAGCCGGATCGAGAATCCCGCGATCTTCTGTTGGACACCCTGGTATATTGAGAGCATCGTACATTTTCGTGTCATGTTCGATATAGTCCATTATGATAAATGGGCTCAGTTCGAGGGGACTTTGCTTCTTTGTTCCCGAAAGTTGAATGAAAGGGATAGGTATGGAAGTCTTGTCTGTCAGAAAGCGCATCACGGCAACCTCATTTGCGACCTTCTCTTCGGGGAAAAAGATGGCACCGGGCTGCGACAGGCGGATAATAGAGGCTACATTTTCGTCCTTCAACCGCAATGAAATATTATAAGAACCTTTTTTGAGTATAGCAAACTCGGTTCCAATTCCTCCGTTGTGATCAAGCATGAAATTTCCGATCGGTCTCAAGATGTCATGTTGGAGAAATTGAGCCAGCCAATTATCAGATGTTTCTTCAGCTTGTTCCCAGGCCACATCGTCAGGACTCATTCGAGTTTGCATATTTATCAGAATGCTCGAGGAAACAGCGTCGAGGAGATTATTTGTTGAGGTGTTGGCGTCTTCCATATATTGGATAAGGGGCAGAATTGAGTCTCTGTTTTGCGCGAGAAACGATCACCTGACTCCTCCATTGCCCAATCGGGTGTGTTTCTGAATCCACAGCGCTTAAATAGCTTGATACATCACATTCCCGCCTTCCGGGTCTCTTTTGATCATTTTCAAATCTGATCGGTGTCAATGTAGCCTTGACACACGGGTTATGCGCTCGCTTGGCTCGGCCATGTCAGGGACAGTTGCTGTCATCGAAGCAATTTTTCTCCATGAGAGCATTTCTGCCAAACACCCATCCAAATAATGGTCATGTGACACTGAGATTTCAGAGGCAATATGAGCGCTAAGTGACGCGTAACGGCTCTGGATCAACCCGAATGCTTTCACAGCGGACTGCGTCGATTCATCAAGTCCGAGCACAGGCCCCCGATAAACTCCGCGGCGCTAAATCTTCGTGAATATCATCCAGCCATTACGCGCCCAACCCCTACATAGTTACACAGCCTCTTTCCCGAGCAGAGACTCGAGTTGTTACAGCCAATTGATTCTGGTCACTTGAGCCTCGGGCGGCAGTAACAGTAAGTTACTCCCTCCCTATGATATTGCTACTTTGTTTCACGTGAGACACCATCGTTGAAGTATAAATATAGCAATCGCTTGCAGCCTTGTCATTTCAGATGTAAGGACAAAACCAAATATTCTATTGCACAGAAATATCACATACCTAAACAACTCAGCACGATCGTTCATATCAATCACTGTCTATCTCATTTGACTCTGCAGCTTGTTGCCGTTAAGGTAGATTCATATCCTGATCCCTCAACGGTCTTGTCTCACACCTCGCCGCAGACTAGTGTGACGACCGCCTCCTATCAGCATGTCGGATTCCACAAAGGCCGCCCGCGACCAGACGACTTATCAGTTGGACATTTCAGCCTCCTCTGCAAGCACTCTCAAAAAACAAGGCGATGATTCTGCAAAAAAACGAGGAAAGTCTTTCGAACCAAAGGAACTTAAGCTTCCCAACCCGGAGGAAGAGAACAGGATGGGAAGTGCGGCAGAAGAATCACAGGAGAGGAGGAAGCATGCAACTGAGAATATTGCCAACTCGTACAGGAATAGTAGTTCTTCCTAGAGACTAAATTTGGAAAGACGGCACCCGGTGTGGTCTTTGGTGGACAATTGATGAAAAATGCCTCATTGTTGTTTTGGGTCGATAATCCACTATAGCGACATGTTCCGGCTTCCTGGCGCTGTATAGGTCCTCAATAGTACATTATTTTTGGTGTCATGGCTGTCTCTTATCAAGTATTAGAATGGACATGTTTTTGGCCCTCGATTTTCGCATAAGTTGGATGCCCATTCATTTGCCTAGCAAGGGGCTGTCAACTGCCCTATGAATGCTCCCGATACATAATCAGGTGACATTTTCGCGTCTAGTGACCAGGAGACTTTAGCAAACGCGTCAAGGCCAGAAAAGGAAGTGATGCCCTGTGTATTGTGCTTATCAATCCTATAGCAAGGCCGCAACTTGCTTACCGGCACATAAATCCGTTTGCTCCCTTGTGGTAGCCTGAAATTGGGAAAAGACACCCACGCCAGCACCACCGGAAATCAAGTTGCCATGAGAATTCGATCTCGGCGAAAGTGCACGCGGGAGACTTTGTGGATCTACAGAGGGACTTTAGGCCCTCCAAGAAGAAGGCAAGGCACGCGAGGCAGGCGTCGCAGGGGGATGGTCGTAGAAGCAAATATTGTCAAGGTTGGTATGCATGGCGGCCGGCATCACCAAAGAAATGTGCATGAATGGCAAAATGTAGAAGGAGCGCAGACATCTCATAAAGTATCTAAGATTATTTCTGAAAACAAGGCCAAGCGGCGTGCCTTCCAGACAGGGCGGCATCCCTCAAGCATCGGGTCAACAGACGAAATGATTGTTTCATTCTACCAATGCCGATGGCGAGCCGCATGCTACCAGTCGTCGGGTAGATTCCTCAGTTCATTCTGCTCAAAATTATAGCATACTTCGATGAATCTTATTCCAATGTGTATAAATAATCGCGAAGAAAAGATTAGGAATTGGTAAAGGTAGTAGAATCTAAAGTTCATGTTCGAAGGCCATGGAATTCATTAGCATGCCTCCGCAAGTGCATCTCATGTAGGACGGACAGATCGCAGTAACTACATCGCCGGTCCGCCAGATGTGACTCCCGAAAATGCCGCCTCACTCCATTATAGTCGGCATATGCCTTGGGGCATTGAAAGCATGCGCAACTGTCCTCCACATTCGGAATCAGTCTTCCATCAAGGGTATATCTCTTCTCTCTTGTCGTAATCGGTGACTTGTCAGTCTTGAGTTTCCGTGCAGGGGGAGACGGAGCAACGTCCTCACTTTCGGACGGCGCAGGGCGCTTCCGTCGTCCGCGAAGGGGCCCACCCTCCTGAAAGCCGCAATATTGTATAGCAGCAGCAACAGCTCTATTGCGACGCGTCCACTCGTCTTCTAAGGAATCCGTTGTGGGCCAAGTAAAGAACATCTCCACGAGGAGGATCTGCTCCGGTGGCATTGCAAACTCCTTCCGCAACACCTCGCGCGCAGGCTCATCACTGACAGCCCCGCCGGTCAGCTGTCTTTCGATGTCAATCACAGCCTGCTTTCGACTGAAATCGCGGCGCAGTTCCTTCCGCCGTTTTTCTTGTAGACGCCGGCGCAGATTGTGGACGTGACGTTTCTGGTCTTGCAGCATCGCGGGCGATGCTGGCTCATGAGAGCGGTCACCGCTTTGGCTGGTCAAATCGAATTGCCAGCGCATGGCCGATTGCAGCTCTGGGTCTTTTTCCACCAGTTCTCGATCAGCGTCGCTCAGGTATCGTGGTCGCCGCCGATCAATCCAACGGCTCATCCGGGTCACAGCCTTCGAGAGCTCTTCATCAGGGTTGAGGCCGCACATGATCTCCTGTAAGCCAGTATGCCGACGGGGACGATAATGTTTAATGAAAGTTCTGCTCGTGGCGTGGGCCATGATCACATTCCGCTGTGCTTCACTGACAAAACCTAGAGATAGTGAGCCGGCCCATCTGGAGAACATCAGAACCTTGGGGAAGTTGAGTCCACTCACCACTCCTATCAAGTAAATCACCTCCCCCGTATCGGAATTGGTGAGAAAAGAAATGATTGAGGAAACCGTGAATCTCACTGGATGTCCTGAGCTGTGCGTCCAGTGTGCTGCCATGCATGGGCGTCTCCCACAAGATACGAGGCTGGCCACAGATCACATCGACCTTCGGGAAGACATAGTAGTTATTCATCTCTTTTTTCAGGGGGAGTGGCATTTCTTGTCGGCCACCCTCGACAAGCAGTCTCCGAAGGTCTTCCATGGAGGTTAAATGAGGTGCTTCAAAGGCGTGAACGTAAAATAATACACTAAAGAGCAGGACATGCGGGCTGAAGACAAGTGACACGCCGTAGACGATTTCAGGTAGAGCGAATGTGTTGCTGGTCAATGTTAGCCGCTCTGTCTGATCCTGGTCACTGGGCCGCAGGATGAACAGATGAATGGAATCGGGTACCACCTACAGTTTCGACATGCCCAGGACGCTTTTCACAAACTGGGGCTCGAGTTCTATCATCGGTCTCGGGGGTCCTCCGTGTGGATCCTGCTGGAGCGATATTTGTAGATGCTTGAACTGAAGGTCCAGCATTGCCTGTTTTCGGTTGATGGTAAATAGCCCAATAGTGTTGTACAGGCATAGTATAATCCGTTGGAACCCCAAATGATATCGCTTTTCCCGAGTTTGAAGGATTGTCTCATTAAACGGAATCATATCCTCGATATAGACCGGGACATTTGCCCGTGGTTGAGTGTCAAGGCCGCGCTTATCCACCAAATATCTCATGCCCTGTCCTTCTTTGTTAGCGTCAACCTCCCGGAGACGATTCGGCAGGGGGTTAATCGTCAATAGCATACCGTGCGAACTGCCTCGCCCATCTGTTTGCTCATCTCGTGTTTGGTCACCCGTGTATAGTAAATTCGGAAGTACTTCCAGTCCGCTTCAAGAGAGCTGGCCTTTGTGTAGCCTTTCTGGCGACGGCCATCCGGACTATACTCCAGCTTCAGGCACCAATTTAGAAATCGATGCATCTCATTTGGGGACGCCTCACATAGTGCAACCTCCGCATCCTCCCACTTTGGATCCGGCGACGGCTCCCTCGCTTTCATTTGGCAGAACCTGTGATGAGGCAGTTGGTCAGCTGTTGTTGGTTCGCTGTACACTGTCAGATTTTCCGGTCGCTTACCACGCCCAGCGCTCTTTCAAGCGAAGCTTCAACTTCTTCGTCTTGTTGGATCGGCCGTAATCCTCTGGCACCTGGGCCAAGTCCTCATCCGTGTCATCATCCGGGACTTGGTATCGGGCCTGGTGGGCACGTTCCACATTCGACAGGCCTGCTGGCGATGGTGTTCCGGTGGTTGAAGTTGGCTTCTTCCGAGCAACCGGTCGACCTGCTGGAGGGGGAGACTCTGGCTCGGTAAGGTCAGTCTCAGAGGTACCAGGCTCGAACGTCCGGTCATGATCCGTATCGATGGGAGAGGCACGGGAGGATTCGCTTGTGATTCCGTCATTGCTGACACTGGGCCTCCTCCGACGAGGCATGGTCTGACGGGCAGAGGAAGTGTCACGATGCTTTCAATAGTGTTGATGCACGACGGGACTGGGTGGAAGAAAGCAAAACGGATTATTAGAGGGAAAACTCTGGACTGTTGATTGATCGAGTCGAAATGACGGCGGAGTGTTGGACGGAGGATGGCTGAAAGGAAGATATTTATAGCCATGGCGGCAAGGTACTGGCCAGCTTGAGTGCAACTGCCGTGGCGCAGAAGTAGGCCATTTTTGGCGCCGCCCCTCCTTGGCCCCCTAGTAACAGCGGTGGTGGTGGAGCGATTGATGAGCCCCCCCCCCTGGTGCGTGGGCGCGCGCGAAATGGGGGTCTAGCGGAAAGCGGTGAGCTACGGGTGGTGCGTGGCCAAAAGGGGCGGGAGCGTGGCGGAGGAGGTTTGCTATTTGGCGGCCATTTTCGGCCTCATCTGCCGCCGAAAATGGCCGCCAAATAGCAAAACGCAATTCTATAAGAGTATAAACTAAAATTAGTATATAGTTATCTGATTAGACTATAAGTTTCTTAAGTATTTTATAACTAAATACTAGTTAAATATTAGATAAGCTTAATAGTTAGAGTTCCTTATTAGTTTTAACTTTATAATAAAATACTATACTAATAAGACTAATATTATAGTAGATATTTTATTAAAAAAGAGATTACTATTAGATTAAGATAGAAAGGAGACTACTCTACTTTTATAGTATTAGTTAGATTTAGAGATAGTCTTACTAGTGATTATATAGAAACTTTTTAGCTAAAAAGTTTCTAACTAGAAACTAATAGTTAATATACTAGTTTTAGCTAATATATCCTTAAGTTTAATTTTAAGTATCTCTAAGGAGATAAGAAAGATTCTCTAAGTAAATAGATAGGTAGATAATAATTAATTAATAACTATATATAAAGAAGTCTTACTAAAAGAGAAAAATAGCCCCTAGAAGCTTATAAAAGGACTACTTCTCTATAAAGGCTAAGTCTTTATTTTATAAGAAGTAAGACTAGAACTACTAAATTATATTTATAAGTAATCTATCCTAGTATATTTTAGGGTAAAGAAAATATAGGACTATATCTAAGAATAGAACTTTATATAACTAGAAATTATATCTAATATTAAATAGTTTATAAATAATTATATAACTTATAAGAAAATTAAGTTCTAATAGAATTAATTAGGAGAATTACTAAATCCCTTATTAATACTACTAAGACTATAGATGTATATTTAGATAGATTTTATAGAATTACTAAAAGATAAGAAGAGATATAACTATACTCTAATAGTCCTTAATCAATTCTCAAAAAAATATATTTCTATTCTATACTATAAAATAGTAATAAGTAAGAATATAGTCTAGCTACTACTATAAAATATTATATACTATAATAGACTACCTAACTTAATTATATTAGACTAGGATTAGATATTTATATTGAGAGTATGGAAAGAGCTTTATAGGATATTAAAGATTAAATATTCTCTATTAATAGTATATTATCCATAGTCAGATAGGGAGTCTAAGAGAATAGTTAAAAGTATTAAATAGTGCTTATAAGTCTTAATTAATTTAAAATAGGATAACTAGTTAGATATAGTATATCTAGTAGATATTATCTAGATAGTATTATCTTAGGAATTAACTAAAGTATCTTTCTTTAAGATAGAGTAAGACTATAAGATAAGACTATCTATAGACCTAGATAAAAAGAAATCTAAACTAGTAACTAACTCCTCTTAGTAGGATATAATTCTATAGTTTATAGAGTAAATATAAATAATATAGGGTAAAGTAGAATAGAATCTATCCTATATATAGGAGTATTAGTAAGATTAAGTAAACTAAAGGAGATAAGAGATTAACTTTAGAGTAGGTAACTATATTATATTTTTAACTAAGTATCTTAGGATAAACTAATTATTAAGAAAGATAGGCCACTAGGCTATAGGACCCTTTGAGATTATTAAGTAGAAATACTCTAATATATTCTGTTTTCAATTACTATCTAATATATTAATCTATTCTATTGTAAATATAGATTAACTATAGAAAATATCTAGGAGTAAACTATTATTAAACTAGGAGGTTAAGAGAAGACTAATAATAGTAAATACACTAGAGATAGAACTAGAGTTTAAGGTTAACTTTATTTGGATAAGCTAGTAATTCAGAGATAATTAAGTAACCTATTAGGTTAAATAGAAGGGATATAATATTAATAATTACTAATACTCTATAAGGAACTTTAAGAATATACTAAATTACTTACTAGACTTCCATTATTAGAACCTATTAAAGACATAGCCACAGAAGCTCAAAGCATAGCTTTAAGATGGGGGAAGTGACTTACTGGACACAGACAATAACAATAAACTAGGAATAGGTGAATTTAATGCTATATATGTTACGGACCCACTGGGGCTGACTCCAGGATAGGAAAATGACAACCAACCGATTAGGCAAGGATTGGGTCACGTGGCTAGAACAGCCAGACACCATGACATTACCTTAACAGGGAAACAACGTGATTGTCCAGACCAGGCAAGACCCAAGGAAGGAATTACCTAATCAAGGCAACAAGGCAACGATCCCATCGGGAATGGGATGACCCTTCGAGGATAGGATCGGATCCCATCGAGGATAGGACCCGAGCCCATCGGGAATGGGAAGGACTGGATATATAAGGACACTCATTCAGCATCATGTATTTAGTTCTTCGCGTTCAATCATCTTATTGTTACTTAAGACCCAGATTGGAATACGACAAACTGTTCTTGTTTATTATCTGACGAATCACCTTAACGACGAGGGGAGATCCATAAGAACCTGACCTCGCCGGCGCTACTCTATTCAGCACCTCCTTTACTAAGCAAGACCTCTAAGGACTTGAGTATATAAGGCCTGTTGCCGTGTGTGATCGGTAGGCATTACAACAGAGTGACGAGACAACCTTGGGGTGACGAGTATCCAAGAGAAGTATTACCCTTTGAGGACAAAACTCACAGTGCCTGATAAGCAGTGCGTGACACATTGAACGCCTTTTTCGAGATAACATAACAACGAACGAAGCATTGACGCCCTGACTTGACAACAACAACTTGACTAGAGTGTCAACATGTCTACCTCAAGCAGTAACAACAAAGCCAAGGCACCTGTTCCGCCTCAGTCTCAATCCAGACCTGCACCACCTGAGGAAGAAGACGAAGTCGACGTCTTAAAGGAACAAGTGGCCGAACTTATCAAACAACTACGACGACAAGAAGCCTCCATTAGTGAACTGAGAGATGGGGAAGAACAAGCACGAGCTCAACTTGGAGCAATCCCACGCAACGCTGGTTCTAGCAAGGTCAAGATCGCTAGGGCTGAACCCTTCGACGGCACCCGATCCAGATTGAGAGGATTCCTCACGCAAATGGATATGCATATCGACGTCAATGGGAATGACCTACCTACGGAAGCTAGCAAGGTGATCTTTGTGTCCACCTATTTGCGAGGACAGGCTTGGGCATGGTTGGAGACCCATGTCAGAGAATATTACGATAAGCCCGCCCACGAGTGGACGGAAGTAACTCGAAACATCTTCACCGGATACGTCAATTTCAAACAATACATGCAAGACATGTTTGGGGAAATCAACGAACGAGCCAACGCGGAACGCAAACTGACAAAGATACACCAAATTACGTCTACTGCAGCGTACTCTACCGAATTCACCCAAACCGCAGCCATCTTAGGATGGGCTGACTACGCATTGATCCCTCTGTACACACAAGGATTGAAGTCGCATGTCAAAGACGAATTATCCAAAATGGATCGACCAGAGACAATGAGGGAACTCATCGAACTTACTGTCAAGATGGACAACCGACATTTCGAGAGACAAATGGAAAAACGAGAAGTCGAAAACTGGAGACGCAATCCAGGACGAAGCAACATCGGTAGCCGAATGAGGCCCAGGGGAGGTCCACGAGCACCAAACAGGAATTACTCCGATCCATATGGACCGCAACCCATGGATCTGGACGCAGCGGAGAACCCGCATAAGGAGAAACAACACCGGCAGATGCGAGGCAAATGTTTCAATTGTGGCAAAGAAGGTCACTTTTCGAAGGAATGCCGTTCGCCGAGAAAGCAACAACGACAACAACTAAGCGCAACTGAAGAGAGCCGAGGAGGCTACAACGATACCAAAAGACGACAATTGTGTGCAACAAACGAACAAGCCTGGGAAGAAGTCCCAGAAGAATTTGCCAAAACGTGGCTAGGACCGAGAAACACGCAATCAAACTCATCACAGACGTATGCGAAGGACAATGCCGCAGAACTGTTGAAAGAAAAGGAAAACCGCGCCAGAGATGCAATATATGACGAAGCAGCACAGATGTACGCCAAAGAAGCGGAACTGTTGGAAGAAAATCTGAACAAATCACAGACGTACGAGGAGAGTGACACCTCGGAACTGTTGCAAGAAAATCAGCGACACGAATTCCCAGAGATTGATTGGGAATGGTGGGAACAAACGAATGACCCACAAGATCGAGACAGGAATTCCCAAGACGCAACCTATATGACTCCTGGAGACTACAGTGACTCTCAGGACTCCAATGCGGAGATACTAGAAGATCTTTTTGCGAAACCTGGAAACGACCTTGAGATCGAAGAAAGACCTTCAAGCCCCAAGTTACCCTACTCCAAGGAACAGAGAGATAGGAAGAGAGTCAGCGACACTCTAGAGAAAGAACAACCAACCTGGTATGACGAAAAACCACGAACATGTCCATGCGATAGGAAACGGTGCGCATGCAAAGGATATATGCAACACCCAGACCATGAGACAATACAGCCAGCAGCTTGCTACGAGAGCAATTGCAGAACACATTACATGGCTAAGGTAAACCGTGGAATTGATCCAGAAAAACCAATGTCAAGATGGACACCACAGTGGAAACCAGGATTTGAAAAAACGCCACACGACGAACGACACTTGCACTACGGGCACATCCCGAAACCAAAAGACTTATGTGGAACACAATGGGGACCTCACTTGAAGGTTGATCTCATTATTTTGGGACGGATTGCCAAGGCAATGATCGATTCAGGAGCAAGCGGGAACTTCATGACGAAAGGATGGGCAAACGCTCACGGTGTACCGACTTTTGCCAACCCCAACGCTCAGCCAATCAGAGGATTGGACGGACAAGTGTATGGCACAGGAATCCAGTATGAGACTGGATGGGTACCAATGGAACTCGGAAACCACTTCGAAATGAACAACTTCGACATCACAACACTCGGAAATTATGATGTGGTGTTGGGTAGTCCATGGTTACGACGACATAACCCCACTATTGACTGGAAGAAACACGAAATACAGTTCAACAGATGCAGATGTCAAGGAACGACACGCAAGGCGACGGATAAGCCACGGAAAACCGCCACATTTCGGGAATCTAGCCCTGGGCAGGCAGATAAACCAGAGCACATGCACAAGGAAGGACCTAAGCATAGTACTCGCCCTTTGGAAGGCAGGGCCAAGCGTACCAAGATGACTATGGACGCATTTGTCACAGAAGAAGTCGCAATGAGCGATCAAGAGATCGACACGTACGTGGTAGTCGACCACGCAGCAGATACGAAAACCCTCTGTGGGACAGAGGAAGAGGTACAAATACCTACGGAATACCAAGAGTTTGGCGATGTTTTCACGCCACCACCAATTGGCAAATTACCAGAGCATGGGACCTACGACCATGAGATTAAGCTCAAGGAAGGAGGAATACCTAAGTTCATGCCAATCTACCAACTGAACGAAACTCAGAAGAAACTCTTGAGAGAATACATCGACGAAAATCTGAAGAAAGGATACATCGAACCATCGAAATCGCCAGCAGGATATCCGATCCTGTTCGTTGCAAAGAAAAATGAAGATCCGACAAAGAAAATGAGAATGTGCATCGATTATCGACAACTGAACGAGATCACTGTCAAGGACAGACACCCGTTACCACTGATCCAAAGCATCCAGGATACAGTGAGCAGAGCAAAATGGTTCACGAAATACGACATTACGGAAGCATACTACCGCCTAAGGATCAAGGAAGGCGACGAATGGAAAACAGCTTTCAGGACAGAGTTAGGACACTTTCAGTACAAAGTGATGCCTTTTGGACTCACCAACGCACCGGCATCATTCCAAAGATTCATCACGGACACGCTCAGAGAATACTTAGATCTCTTTGTTGTGGTCTACCTAGACGATATCTTGGTGTTCTCCAAGACGATGGAAGAACACATGCAGCACAACAAACTCATACTTCAGAAGCTTCGGGAGGCTAAAGTGACACTCAAGCTCAAGAAATGTGAATTTCATGTGCGGGAAACAGGTTTCTTGGGATATGTCATCACCAAAGAAGGATTCAGCATGGAAGAAGAGAAAATCAGGAGCATCCTCGAATGGCCACAGCCAAAAACAGTCAAGGAAGTGCAGCAGTTCCTTGGACTCGCCAACTATTACCGACGATGGATAGGAGGATTTGCACACAAGTCATTCGGACTTACACAGTTAACCAAGAAGGACCAAGTCTACGAATGGACTGAAGAAGCAGAAAAGGCCTTCAGCAACATCAAACAATTATTTGTTGAAAGGATCATTCTAGCACGAACAGACCCAGAAAAACCATACGTTATGGAAACAGACGCATCGGACTATGCGCTTGGAGCAAGGCTCGCGCAACCCGACGAAAATGGAAAATTACGACCAGTTGCATTTTGGTCAAGGAAGATGACACCTCCAGAACTCAACTACGACGTCCACGACAAAGAATTGCTAGCTATAGTGTCAGCATTCAAGCAATGGAGACCGTATCTTGAGGGAGCAAATCATCAAGTTCTGGTGAAATCAGACCACAAGAATCTGACATACTTCACAACGACAAAGGAACTTACACGACGACAAGCACGTTGGGCAGAGGAGCTATCCAGATATGATTATAGAATCGAGCACTGTGATGGTACCGCCAACAGCCAAGCTGATGCACTCAGTCGACGACCAGACTATCAACTAGGGGTGAAAGAAGCTTCACCAGCCATCTTGAGACAAGATGAGCAAGGAAACATTGTCCACAATCACCAGACGCTGGCGGCAACTAGCGAAATCAACGACGAATGGACACAGCGACTCAAGGAAGAAACAAGACGAGACAGGATTCAAGGAATCATTGACACAGAAAACGAGAAACTTCAACAGAAAGATGAATTAGTCTTGATCCACGGACTCATATATGTTCCTGAAAACATGAGACAGGAAACGATGAGAAACCACCACGATACGCCTTCGGAAGGACATCAAGGTGTTGAGAAAACAGTTGAAAGCATCACGAGAAACTACTTTTGGCCGAATCTGCACAGAAAAGTGAGGAGTTACATCAGAAAATGTGACACATGCCAACGAAACAAACCTGGACGACACATGCCATACGGAGAATTACAAGCATTGGAAGTACCAAACAAACCATTCGAACACATCACGATCGATTTCATCACCAAGTTACCAGAATCGGAAGGAAACGACATGATCATGGTAGTTGTCTGCAAACTCACGAAATATTCCTACATGATACCAACAACAGAAACAATCAACGCAGAACAAATGGCAGACATCCTAGTGAGACACATCTTTGCCAACCACGGAACACCACGGGTGATGGTATCCGACAGAGACAAATTGTTTACATCGAAACTATGGCAATCACTAGCGGATTTGATTGGAATTGAGACCAGGCTCTCAACAGCATACCACCCACACACCAATGGGCAGACAGAACGAGTGAACCAGACAATTGAGCAATGGTTACGCCACTATGTGAATTACCACCAGGACAACTGGGCAGCACTATTGGCTATTGCACAATTCGCATACAACAATGCAGTCCACTCGACGACAGGCGAATCACCAGCATACGCAGTTTATGGATACAATCCAACACTGCTTGGAGAATCAATCGGAAAGAAAACAGTCGCCGAAGGAGCACGACTAATGAACGATGGAATCAGGAAACTCCATCAACAGATCGCCAAAGACATCGAATTCTTCAACATTCGAATGAAAAATTACTACGATCGGACCCACAGAGAAGGGCCAGACCTGAAAGAGGGGATGAAAGTGTATCTCCTACGACGAAACATCAAGACCAAGCGACCAAGTGCAAAACTCGACCACTTGAAATTGGGACCATTCAAAATCGAAAAGAAAATTGGACCAGTCAATTATCGCTTGAAGCTACCAGAAAGCATGAGGAAAATGCACCCGACATTTCATATCTCGTTATTGGAACCCGCACCGGAAAATGCAACCATCGAAACAAATGTGGAACTCGCGGACGACGAAAGCGAAGACGAATTTGAAGTCGAAGCAATCCTGAACGACAAATGGATCAATAATCAGCAACAGCTCTTAGTCAAATGGAAAGGGTATCCTACATCGGAAAACACATGGGAACCTATTTCGAACTTGAGGGGCTGCCACCAGCTGGTTCAACAGTATTACCGGAAGGCGAAGAGGACGCCTCGCCAACGGAAGGAAAGAAAGCGTCGAAATCAACGTTATTCCAGTCCACCGGACTCAGCGGATCAACAGACGCCATCATCTGCGTCAGACTAGGACCGTCTGACGTGGCCGCAAGGATCCTATTAGGATCATTGACAGCAGCAGATTGAGGAACCTCGCTCGCGGCACGAGCACTCTCTGCCTCAGAATTTTGTTTTTCCGTATCGACACGCTCTTTCTCGATACGAGCAAGCTCTTCAGCTTCGCGACGCTCGAGCTCTTCCAGCTCAGCAACACTCTTGAAATCACGCGCAATAAAATCACCAGCACGCTCACGAAGTAATGCCTCTTGCTTTTCCAAACGCATCACTTGAGCCAAAGCTTTCGTTCGCTGATCAGCAATGGCTTGCTGCATCTTCACCAATTTCCGCCACTCGGCATCGGTATAGGCAGGACGAGACATAGCACACTTGAATTTTCCACCACCACGGACACACTCGCTACACTTCTTCGACAACTTCTCAAATTTGATACAAGATTTCTTAAGGCGCACACAATTATCGCAGGGAATCACAGAACGAAATCCTTGAGCAGCGATACGATCTTGAAGTTTATCCTGGACACCAGAGTTTAACGACATGGCTGCAACATGGGGAGAGGAGGAAGTGAGAAGACGGACACATCACTCACCGAAGGAGACTACGGCGTTTAAGTAGTCTTTGGGGACAAAGACCTTGAAGGGAGGGGGTGATGTTACGGACCCACTGGGGCTGACTCCAGGATAGGAAAATGACAACCAACCGATTAGGCAAGGATTGGGTCACGTGGCTAGAACAGCCAGACACCATGACATTACCTTAACAGGGAAACAACGTGATTGTCCAGACCAGGCAAGACCCAAGGAAGGAATTACCTAATCAAGGCAACAAGGCAACGATCCCATCGGGAATGGGATGACCCTTCGAGGATAGGATCGGATCCCATCGAGGATAGGACCCGAGCCCATCGGGAATGGGAAGGACTGGATATATAAGGACACTCATTCAGCATCATGTATTTAGTTCTTCGCGTTCAATCATCTTATTGTTACTTAAGACCCAGATTGGAATACGACAAACTGTTCTTGTTTATTATCTGACGAATCACCTTAACGACGAGGGGAGATCCATAAGAACCTGACCTCGCCGGCGCTACTCTATTCAGCACCTCCTTTACTAAGCAAGACCTCTAAGGACTTGAGTATATAAGGCCTGTTGCCGTGTGTGATCGGTAGGCATTACAACAGAGTGACGAGACAACCTTGGGGTGACGAGTATCCAAGAGAAGTATTACCCTTTGAGGACAAAACTCACAGTGCCTGATAAGCAGTGCGTGACAATATAGAGCAAATTTTGCGATTTCAGAGTTAAAATCGAGTTTAGGAGGGGAGTAATGTGAGAAACCATATTATAGTATGTATACTCTGGGTTTTCCAGCCAAAAACTGAGTAGTAACATAGGTGGCTCTGTGGGTATAGTCTATCTTGTGTATTAGAGATCTGTAGAGGTCCCTCTTCTTCTTCTTCTTCTTTCCTCAAGTTTAGAATTCCATGTTGGATATGCTTTTCAGCTCTGGTTCTTTCCATGCATCACATTATATTAATACTTAATCTACTCTAATAGAGTATATTTATTATAATATACCTTAATTAATACTACCTATTGTAATGGGGAAACCGCCCCGGATAATCAGTTTTTCCGCTCTGGATCGCGAGGTCTAGATAGCATCATGTACTCAGGCTAGCTAGAAAAAGGACAATCAACTCTCGGTTTGGTTCTCGGTTTTTCGGTTCGGACGGCGATTTACCGGTTTCTTTTCTACTGTTTTTCTACGATCGTATCGGTTACATTTTTGAGCAGGATCGCGCCGTTGTGATCTTGCAGCCATTGATTTCTACGTCGGTCCCTCGAGCCTTCCCTTTGATTCGGCCACGATAAGCCATCGATATCGCATCGTTGCCAGTCTATCTACAGGGCCATACGGTTTGGTTGGTTTCTATTGCCTCCTCGACTCAGGCTGCGCCCATACAGCCACGCTCTGTGCATCTCCCCCTTTTCACTATATAGAATCCTAGTTAATCTTCTAAGTTAAGCTATTTAAATTCAGTAGATTAATAATTAGATTATTATAGAGTTATTCAAATTAGGGAGCGCTTTGGTGATGGTTGGAAAGATCCATCATGATGCAATCCTCCGGAGATTCAAAATCATGCACCGTGGCTCAATTAACGTTCAACTGAAGGCCTGTCAAGCGAGGGTGTGGATTTTACATCCAAATCCCCTCACCCCCAAGGCAAGCCTGAAGAATTGTAGCAGAACAGCGGTCTTACCTTTTGCCAAGCAGAATCATTGGTTTTTTGCCAAACTTGTGAACTGGGTTTTGCATCTTGCTTCACACCATGCTTATCTGACCGGCTGGGGCGCGGAATTGGAACTCGAGCATGCTTTGTGACGGCCACCAGCACATCAGTTGAACAGAGAGTCAACATAAAGGAAACAGCAGCGAAACAATGGTGCAGTATATTTTCACTTTCACTGACAGACATACATACATGCCTACAGTGAGCCTACAGTGAGTTAGTCCACTACATACGATCACAGGGTGTGGAGAACAGGGCTTCCCGTCCGCTCAGCCGTACTTAAGCCACACACCCACCGGTCAGTTACTCTAACTATTGTGGGTGACCACATGGGAATCCTGACTGTTGTATTTTTTCCATTTTAATAGTAGTAAGGGCCACGCAGAGAAAAGTGCACGTCGTGAAGGCGTGAGTGATGTCATGCCTGAGGGCCAAAGCTGACTTTGGATATCTTTGAGAGCGGCACATGATTTGATGCCACTGGAAACAAGAAAAAAATATTCAGAACTACAGAGGAGCATAAATAGGGACAAGCCCACAGAGCCAGAAAGGACTGTTCTTAAAAAACCCGCGTCTCCACGCCTTGTAGGGCACAATGCCAATTCCGGTACGGATGCTTAAAATTTGCATCTGATCGATGACGAATCCAGAGGTCATGATGAAGAGTCTTCAAAATACCATGATTGAGTCTCTCACAAACTATTATATGCAACAAATCTCCTGTATTCCAACACCCTAGCAGATTAGAGCTTTATCTAATCAATAAGACAGTTATGAGACTCCTGGATCGATTTCTCGAGGAAAGATATAGAAGGCGACCTGTTGAAGATCACAGAGCAACGGACTGTGCCCAGATACTTTGTCTTTATCAGATCAAACTGCATCGCAAAAAGTGGCCATCAGAGGTAGGGGCCTGGGTACACCAAATGATCGAGCTTGATATCGCCATACGTGAGGTCGTCCAAAAAGAGGAATTTTGAACACAGAAATTGAATTTGATATTTGAACAAGACAACGGAACGAAGAGAGACCCATGTTCCCAACAAGACCTCGACAAATGGCGACATGAGCTGGAAGAGCTAAATCAACTTTATTGGCAAATCGACAGACAACTTTCGCTCGAGAATCCATGTTCGTCACATTACTTCTTCAGGCCACTATTCCGGGCTTATCGTGAAGTAAGACAAGATCCAAGCTGGTATCTTAATGACTTACTACGTAAGGATTGTGCAAGACGAGGGGGTGTTGTGGTCGAGCTTGCAAGTGCTGTGAAAGGCCAAGAAGTACTACTCGACTCCGTGACAAAGGACATTGTACGAAAGAATGCGGGTGCTGCATTGAAACTCGGGGGTTTGAACTCAACGAAAAACAGCAAAAGCTATGCCAGCCACCTTTCAACTTCGAGGATGGTATTCAGAAGGCCGATGACTACAGCCTTTTTCTTTTCAAAGCCCATATACTAGGCCTCCACAAGGCATACCTTTCTATTTTCCGTACCTTGTTCAGAGGTTTTGCTTGATGGCTTTTTGACAAGGGCTGCGGGGAGGTCTTTACTTGAGACACTGGAATATCAAATGGATGAAGCCCTCGATGGATGAAGGAGATAGATGGAGTTGATATACAAAAATAAGGCCCGAAAGCGCTGGATATACACTGCACAAAGGGGACTCCCACTTGTATAGGTGGAGTAGCGGTGTTTGCTACTTGATGGTGTTGACGTCAAGACTCTAAAACTTTCCACTTTATTAAAAGCATGATCAGCTGACAATGTCTGAAAATACCTCTATTACTCCTTACGTGCCCTAGAAAAATCATCAATCTGTCTTTTCCAGACTAGTACCAAGGAACAGTAATTTCACTAATTTTCGCTATTAATTAATACTATAGCTCATGAGACAGGATAACTCTGGTATACTAAAATAATGATGTACTTTGGCTTGTAAATTTATATTTTCTGAGTCATTAGAGCTTACTTGGGCTTAGTATTAATTATATTCTACCTATATAATCAAATACTATGGAAGCTCTTGTGTGCGATGACACGAGCTTGTCACTCTTCAACACCACCTTGCTTTCGGTGAATCTCTGGGGCCAGCGAGACTAGCATGGCCGCAAAGTGGCCACCTTCAATAATACACATGAACATGTGTGGGCCAGAGGATGGTGCCGTCTGCTCTTGTGCTTTATTTGTGCCCGAAACAGACCATTCGGTCCAGGGCCCCGGGGGCCAACAATGAGAAACCCACTTGCCGCGATTCCTCACGTTCCATCCCGGCAAACTTGAATATCAGACCCAAACGAGCTATAGTAATAATGTATAAGAAAAAAATAACGATATTAATCGGCGATCATCTAGCTAACTATGATTTCGTTGTGGAGAAAATAACAAATTACAGCATACCCACACTCACTGAAGCAACATATCCTTTTCCACCCTGAAAATCGCTGTTGAAAAAGCAGAATTGGATACCCAACTTAGAAAAGCAGCAAGAACCTCAATACAATTTGCAATTGCTACAGAATAGCTCAATGTTATGTAACTGTGATTTTTGTCTGTACTGGCATGGACTTGTATCCACAGCCGCTGCGCCCGCAATCTGCAACCTGAATATGATGTCATTGGGAAGTAGATGAGCTGATATCACTTTTCCATGCATCAGCAAAGAATATAATATCTGCTTCTAAGGCGCTGCAGTTTGACAAGCATTCCACTTGCCCAATTTTCCCTTTCTTTTTTTTTTTTTTAAAAAAAAAGCCCGCCAACTGAAGGAGTCATTCCAAGTCATTCTTAGTTGCGCTGGAACCGTGACTCAGAGCGGAGCCCAGGCGGACAGCCCTTTAGTAATAGTACAAGGTACAGCCACAGACTATGGGGCTGGCTTTAATGACCAGAAGAAATAAAATCCGACTGAGTAGATCGAATCTGTATCGGCCTCAAAATTTCCATAAATCAGGCCCTTCCCCTAAGTAAAGTGTTCAGCGCGACAGCTGCATTTCCATTTGGGCGGCAATAACCGGGCGGTCAGAGCGCGATCGGCATCAATACTGGAGGGGCACATCTGCGAAAGCTGGTCATCACAGGCTTGCACCATGGTCGGCCCAGGGCGCATTGAAGAGCTTTTAAAAAGACCTCTTTACGGTATGTATCACGCAGCGTCTTGATTTACTGCAGCTAATACTATTGCAGTCTATGATCTCCCCCCGGAACTTCTATCGACCTTAGACGCAAAAGCCAGCCAGCAACCTGCTGCTGAAGAATCCTCCGAGCCTACACCAACAGACCTCGGGACCGCTGCGCAAGAGTCTGCGATCGCAACTTCAACACAATGTTCTCTTTGTAAAGTGACATACCAGAATGTACAGGAGCAACGAAGTCACGTTCGGTCAGATCATCACCGCTTCAATGTGAAGGCACAACTGCGAGGAAACGCCCCTTTGGACGAGTTACAATTCTCAAAGGCTGTCGGAGAGCTAGACGAGTCAATATCCGGGTCTGAGTCTTCTGAATCCGAGAAGGATGGAGCGGAGGAGGGCGATACCACACTCACAGCATTGCTCAAACGACAGGCGAAGCTGTCCGAGGAAAACGAAGAGGAGACAGTAAAGAAAGGCACGCCAAAGAACCCCCTCTTATGGTTTTCCAGCTCAGCTTTGCCATCCAACAAGTCCTTGGGGATTTACCGAGCTATATTTTCGGATATTGAGCAAGATGAACCTTCTCACTTGGTCGAGTCTTTACGGAACAAGCAGCTTGCGCCCGTCAAGGCGCGCACAAATAAAGCACAAGAGCAGGCGGCACCATCCTCTGGCCCACACATGTTCATGTGTATGATTGGAGGTGGCCACTTTGCGGCCATGCTAGTCTCGCTGGCCCCGGAGATTCACCGAAAGCAAGGTGGTATTGAAGAGCGACAAGCTCGCGTCATTGCACACAAGAGCTTCCATAGATACACGACAAGACGGAAGCAAGGTGGTTCGCAATCTGCTAGTGACGCTTCGCGAGGTGCAGCTCACTCGGCTGGTTCGAGTCTTCGACGGTACAACGAAGCTGCTTTGGAAAAGGACATTAGGGACATCCTCGCGGACTGGAAGGAAATGATTGATACCGCCGATCTCTTATTTGTACGAGCTACAGGAAAGACGAATCGCAAGATTATCTTTAGTCAACATGACGGCCAGGTCCTGAGGCAGAACGATCCCCGGATGAGGGGTTTCCCTTTCAACACACGGCGAGCGACACAAGGAGAGCTCATGCGATGCTTCAAAGAGCTTACCCGCGTGAAGGTCAGTGAGATCGACGAAGCCGCTATTGCTGCTGCTGCAGAAGCTGCGAAACAGAAGGAAGAATCGAAACCAGCTACGCCGCGCCCACAGCCTCAAAAGCCAAAGTTATCTAAGGAGGAAGAAGCTGCTCTGCTACATACCACGCAGATACACGCACTTGTTCGACGCTCGAAGGTGCCTGCTCTCATGTCATACATTACCAATAACTCGATACCCACCTCATTCACCTTCCAACCGGCAGAATCATACTCCCGAACTCCCACCGCGCTGCATCTCGCTGCGAATCTGAATTCGCCAGCCGTGGTCTCAGCATTGCTGACCAAGGCTGGCGCCGACCCAGCGTTGCACAATGGAGAAGGCAGAACCCCATTCGAACTTGCCGGAGACAGACCCACGCGTGATGCTTTCCGAATTGCTCGACACGAGCTAGGAGAGTCAAAGTGGAATTGGAATGCTGCTCAAGTGCCTTCAGCCGTATCCAAGGCGGACGCAGACAACCGAGCCGAAACCGAACGGAAGGCTGCCGCGGAAGAAGAGGCTAGCCGCAGGAAGGCAGATCTTGAACGTATTAAGAAAGAGGACGCAGCACGACCTGTGCGAAATACTACAGGGAAGCCAGGAAGAGCCTTGGGGACTGCGGAAAAGACCGCGGCCGAGAAGCGAGATGAAGAGAGTCGAGGCATGACGCCAGAGATGAGGATGCGACTGGAACGAGAACGTCGCGCAAGAGCTGCCGAGGAGAGGATGAGACGAATGCAAGGTAATTGAGAGTCTGATAAGAACAAAATATAATGCTAGAAATGTATATGGAATCCGCCTCATATCGAGAGCTTCACAAAAGCATATGATGAATAAAATGAATACCTATTGGCTTGCGTCAATAGGCTCAATTGCCAATATCTCCTCTTTTGTTACCCCATTGGCGAATGGCCCATCGTCAAAAATTGTAGAGCGACGAACATCTCTGGCTGTCATGCCCTCAGAGTAAGGATTGGCGCGGTGCATCGATTGCCTGCAACTGAATTAGTCTCCATAGGTGCAAAGGGATATGTAAAATACTGACCGATTATCCCACCACACCATATCTCCTCCTGAGATCCACTCCATGCTGAATACATACTGCAATATAATAAGCAACTCTCCATCACAGAAGCTTCAAGGGCTCATACCTTTGATTGTGTACAGTGATCAATCAGTTCCCATATCAATTTCTGGCTTTCTTCAAGATCTTTCCCAAGAATACGCTTTGCGTGGGCCGCCAAGTACAAGGTTTTTCGTCCATCCGGTGCTGTCTGAACAAGTTTGTGATATGCAGGTGGTTTTGCAGCAAGCTCATGAGGTAAAGGCTGGGCGAAGAAATCAGGAGACGCAAGTTTTCGTGAATGCCAAAGACTTGGGGTTCAAAAAGTTAGCACAGATCTCAAGAAACTATGTCTCATTTCCAATATTGGAACACCCACTCATGCTCAATAATAAGATCCTCAAGCTCGTTCTTTTTGGATTGAGGAAGATCAGCATATGCTGTGCGCATGTCCGCAAAATGAGTCCACGACCCCCCTTCTACGGGGTTTCCATGCGAGAGAAGCAGAGAGTATTTAGCGCGTTCTTGGTGATATGATGAGTCCTGCGTACTGTCAGCGTATTCCATGCGATGTGGGTGGATCATACTCACAGTGTGCCATAGAGCATTTCCCAAGCTATGCTGCCATCTCCGACTGCTTGGCTGGACTAATGACCCATCTAACATGATGCTATTGTTATTACAGTCAGCAATAGAACAACCCATAAAGGTTATACCGCAGACTCACTTTCCAACATCGAAAAGTAGCGGCTCCTTCAGTCGATCATTTTCACGTCCATAGAAGAAGGGATTTATCTCCAACTTGTCTCCTAGTTGCTGCGAAAATGCTATGTGACGAGCATTATCTAAACCAGTCTTTCTGAAAACCATAACGGCGTATTTATTTTGGAGATCAACCAGCTGTTCAATCGTCAGTGACAATTTTCGAAAGTAAACCGGATTTAATCTACCTGGGAGATCACTTCTGGCGCAATTGGCTTTTCCCACTCAACTCCAAAGATCTCGGCGCCAAATGCGACATCGTTGTTCAGTAGGATGGGCTTCACTGTCAATGTTCCTTCTTGGACGGGCTCCACTGCGTAAGGACCCGGAGGGCATGTGTTGTCGTACACCCTAATTCTGGTATGTTCCATCGCCATTTCGAGGATAATGATACAGCACGATATCAGAAGCCAAAACACTTAATCTCGAGTATATATGGTTTATCATCATACCATTTTCGATAGAGATAAGAAATCGCGGCATTGAGCCGATCGGGCCGCTACCGACGATGCGGGTTCGCTCGACAATGCCGACAATGCCGACGCTGATGGATCACGATAAGGACGTAAGACGACTGATAAATGGCGATAAAGCTTTTATCCCATGGGATTTTTTCATTGAGTAACCTGGGGAAGTTACCTCGGCAATACGCAAGTATGGCGTCCAGCACCGTTTTGATCACTGCCGGCCCGTACCAGTTCTTGGGGACTTTCGAGTCAGGTGCTCCCAAAACCGTGGAACTATTTCGCGGTCTTCTCCCATACAAGCAAAAGATTATCCACGTCCGATGGAGTGGTGAAGGAATGTGGATTCCCTTAGGAGAGAAGGACTTCGGCGTCCCCTTCGAGAACCATACTGCGCATCCAGACGCAGGTCAGATTCTGCTATACCCGGGTGGCTTTTCAGAGACAGAGTTTCTCTTCTGCTATGGAGGAGTTTCATTTGCCAGTAAAATGGGACCCCTTGCCGCGAATCATTTCTTGACTATCACAGAAGGGAAAGAAAATTTGCGCGCTTTGGGGGAGCTTGTGCTTTGGAAAGGAGCACAAGATGTTTGCTTCGAGATAGCCGATGAGGAAATGTGAGTTTAGAGCAAAGTGAATAACTAGATATGGGCTAATATATGTAAAGGATTCGCCGATTTAGATATAAAACAGCTGCGAAGCTCTGATTCAGCTACGTCTCGAACATTTCCATATTCCATCCCGAGGAGTCGCCCAGAAGACTGCCGGCCCAATCTACACCCGAATCATTCATTATCTCCAGCAAATTATGAAACGCATAATCGCTAATTTCCTCGTTATCCTGCCCACTTCCATCCTCAGGATCGAAAACAAGAGATGCGGCATAATGGATAATTCCTTGGAAGTCTCGAGCGATGTGGAAAGTTGACTTCGGACAGACGCTGTCAAATATATCAATAGCGAGGTTCATTAGCCTTGCGAGTAATGAATGCGGGGAAGGCCTGATAATATTCCGAGATGTAACCGGGCTGCATTGGATGTGCAAGTTCTCTGCATCAATAATAGTTGAATTAGGATACCAGACCAAACATTAACAATTTGATTATTGAACTTGCCACCGATTATCCCCCTAATATAACATATCACGAGGAAAGTGACAGCGAAGGTATGAGATATCCATGTTGAGTCAACACCGTAGTAAAGTCTCTCTATAGCGACGGGGTCCACTCGCCAGTCGCTATCCGGGAATGTGGAGGGGGCCTGGGAATTTAATTGCCAGACATAGTCAGATCCGAAGACTGACAAAGAAATTAGTATCTGTGCAGCTGCACTGAGACTGATTTTGAGCGATTGATAGAGCGAGTCGTTAATGAAATCTGCCGGCTGCGAAGACAGCAATGGCGTCAGGGTGGCGCTATTTAACGAAAGTCGATACCACTAAAAATTGGTCAGAAATTCACCAGCACAATAGATAGGTGCGTGACTTACTCTCACTGAATTGAATGGCAATTGATTATGACAAGAGTCGGTATTTTCTGATCATTGGTTAGTTGAAGAATTCGTAAAGCTCACACAGATAGCCATAGAGCCTTCAAACTTTAGGGGTAAGTATTTACTGAGGTGTGCGAACCATATGCTGCGTATGAAAATATTAGTTCATAATTCTCAATTATTCCGGATATTGCGAGGAAAAACTCAATTACCTTTCCCAGTCATCTAGCTCTGTATTCAAAGCTCTGAGGCGCTCTGGTTCAATTTGGCGACCGGAGATATCTCCACATATGCGATATACAATGGCAACGAGCTCCAAAAGCCCTGTCACGCGTAGATCTCCCGGAAACTGAGCTTTACTATGAGAGCTAAACTTCCGGGCAACCTGTGCAGACATGGCTGGGTTTATTGATGCAGGAAACCCCGATGTTAGCATAAGGTTGAAGTTGCACGTTATCAGATTATACCAAACGCGCAATTTGCCAAGGTCATCTTCAGACGGTTCTGTATCTTCGATATAAAATGGAGCCAAGGCGAGACGATCGAGGCCCATAAGAAGTGCATATCGCATAGCGAGTCCAAGAACAGCGCCGGCGCTGATCTCGTTATATCGGCTCCTTAGCGTTCGATTGGTTGACATGTTCAGCTCTTCTCCTTCTTCCCGAGAAGATGGCATCCATTGGGCATATAAGAGAAGAACTCGTATTGAGTCAAGAGTCACATCGAAAGGGGTTGGCCGAAGAAGTAGACTTGAGACAGCTTTATCAAGTAAATTGACTAGGCCGTCAGATTGAGGATGAATTGCATCGTTGCGTCGGTCCCAGAACCGTGCGCCGATGGAGCATATCGCTAATGTTAAAATTGAAGACTGAAAGCCTGGTTGCCTCCATAAATGACGAGTGTTCTCATTTAATACCGAGCCCGAGTTGTGGCAATAATTGAAGAATCTAGAGCGAAGTTCAGCGAAGCCATGAGCACTGAGGGTGTTTCGAAGAGACTCACATATCTATAGCTCTTTGAGCATCTTCGAATGACAGGATTCCTTTAAGTACCGGATCATATGAATCATGGTGTTTTTTGTTCGTCCTGGGGTTACTTGTAGGTGCAATGGAAAGAGAGTCCTCCTTCGCGAGGGCCCTGAGAGATCGGAGTGTTGCGATCGGAGGACCGAGATCTATCTTATCCATGTTCGACCTCGCTTCGCTTATATTACTTGGTGAAGAATTCGGGAATTCAGATGAGTCTGGAGTTGGCTTCGCGGGGCCATCTCGGCCACTCAGCGCTGCCTCTTTTCCAAGCTGACCTTCTAACTCGTGAATTCTAGCCTCATGCTGATTGATCCTTTTGATCGTCAACTCTACTGTAAACACAAATGAGAATTTGATGGTCACAAAATACTTACCGGTGATGAAGATCTACAACTAGCTCCGCAAGACTGGAGACACCCAAAATTGGCGCTTCAGTTTCAAAAGAACAACGAATGCTCAGCTTGTCGCATCTCCTGCAGGGCGCATTGGGGATTTCTGCTGACGGCAAACATTTCTGTTTCCTGGCTCGACACTGATGACTCGTTAGTAACCTGTAGCCTTTGAAGCCTAATTTTGGATGAATAGATTACTTACCTGAAGGCAAGCCCGGGCAATGCGACGTGTTTTTGAATTATTCTCATATCTGGGCTCAGACATTTCGAACGTGCAGGCTTTGCTCAAGAATACGTCCAGAACATCGTCAATGAACGCCTTCTGTAACGAAGTTGATCTTCTATCTTTTCGTTTGCAATAAATTATAGGCTTACGTCCCTTATCTTTGGTTATCAGTCCTTTTTGACTGGATTGATAATGCGCTGATAAGACTTAAAAAGCCGATTTGCGGGGCCACCGGCGAGGGTTGGCGGCTCCGGCCGTTTAGCCGGGGAAGAGAAAGGCCAAACGAGCAAGAGTCTTTGTAGTAAATGAAGGCGCCCGTGGAAATATACAGTCCAATAACATTTCCTAATAGAATAAACTAAGATCTTAGATACAAACAACAAATAGTAACACCACGCCATACCCGATCAGTATACATGTATTAAGTGGATGTGAGGCTTAGATCCGCTCTGAGATCTTCCCCCACAAGGTCTTTGGAGAGTCCTGCATCATCTCGAGTCAGTTTTCGTTGCTGATATTCGTCATTTTACGGCCACTTACTTCGCTGGGCACTTCAAGCGAGGATCCGGTGTGGAAATCCATATCCTCATACTTGATCATTTGCGATTTGTTCCAAATCTTATAACCGAAGTATAAGACTGTAAAGAGAACAATAGGGAAATAGGTCGTAATGAATGATGAGACGTTGAATGTGTGTACTTTATGACTTGTTAGACGAGGCATTACTAGTTCTGCTTTCGTGGGGACTTACTGAAAGAGCTGAAGCCTCCGAATATGATGACGAGAACACAGATTGAGATGCCGTCTAAAGTTTTCATCAATGGTTATTCGAGAAGGAAACTCCAAGAAATACTCACAGTACGAAAGATAAGGCTGGAAGGGTGCCCTGTATGCAAGTTGTTTCCGATCGATGCCTTGCTTTTTCAGGCCCTGGTGCCAGCGAATGCTGGTCCAAAGGATGCAAGACCAGGAAATCATTCCACAAATAGCTGTCATGTTTGAGACTAGAAAAAATTCAGTTTGTGATTTTCCCCAGCGTCTGAGGGGAGTCTTCTTACAGTAGCCAAAAACAGTGCCTGCTTCACCATGCGAAGCGGCCATGAAAGATAAGAATGCGAATGCTCCGGAAAAGAGGAAGCAGACCCATGGGAAACCGTCTTTGCGAGTCTTCAAGAAGATTTTCGGGGCGTGTCCTCGAATAGCAAGGCCATATAGCGTGCGCGAAGAAACAAAAAGGTCGGCAGTACCAGCTGACCAGGCACTAATCAATAGAGATGCATTGATTATTGAAGGAAGGGCGGGAATTCCGGCATTCTATAAATATTAGCTTGGAAGTAAAAGGCCATGTTTGAGGACGGACCTTGATAGCAATAACAAAAGGACTCTTCGCGGCCGTCGATCCGAGGTCCAGAGAGGGGTCTGTGGGAGACACAATCAAGCCAATCTACAATATTAGGAAGGTTCTCATGAGAATGTGAGGATTTTCCTTACAATGAAGGCACTACAGGCATAGACTTTATGTTGTTAGTCCAAGTTCCGTCATAATTACCATGGATAGGAACTCACAGAGCACAAGCCGGATCCAAACACTCTTAATAGCCACAGGGACATTCTTTCGGGGCTGGGACAAAATTAACAATCAACTCAGAGAAATTAACTACAGGCCAGGTAATGCGTACGTTCGCGGTCTCAGCAGCTGCAATAGCCGTGATTTCTGTGCCAATGAACGCAAAAGCAGCGTTGATCAAGACTGTTAAGTCTGAATCAGCAAGAAAGCTCAATATGAATCAAACAGAAAACACGACATACCGCTGAAGAATCCAAGAAATCGACCTTTCGCGCCACCTGAAATTTTGATTAGCATTGTCGATTAACCGATCAAATTTATCTTACCTATTCCCTCATATTGCATAAAGCCACCGGTCTCGTTCCAATATTTGAATCCAATGACTTCTCCAGTGGGACCTCCGCCAGCACTGATAATGATTCCAGTAATGATCAAACCTAGAATTGTGATAACCTGAAAATTGTCAGCGGATTCATATAATCATTTCGAGATTATCGCACCTTGATGGAACAGAACCAGAATTCCATCTCGCCGAATATCCGAGTGCCGGCACAGTTGATCGCGAACTTTTTTTTTATCAGCAACTGATATACCCCAAGGGTGACAGCGATCCATACCACAACAATAAGCATAAGCCCAACCCACATGGCATTGTTACAAATGCCGGCAGTACATGTTGAGTCAGGCAAGCCAGCCGGGGTCCAATAAGTTACTAAAACAGCAGCGGCTGATATCTCAGCGGGGAGCACCACTTCTTCAGATTAGCTTAGAACCTGAGCAAGAATCCACGACACGCGTACCGATATAGCTGGCAGTGTACGTCAGTAAGCATTAACACAAGACAAGAAGGCTCAACTTACTTATACCAAAATAGGATTCCCATCGCAAATCCAAGCTCGGGTGAGTTAAATCGACCAGCCAAAGCAAATTGACCACCAGCTAAGGGAAATTGCGACACCATTTCTCCCAATGCAACCTGCAACGCGATCAACAAAGATCCATGAATCGACTAGTTGCAAACACTCACCATCACCGAATATAGCAGAGAAGCCATGATGATATATCCCAATAGAAGTCCCGCGGGGCCACCGTGCTCTAGGTCACTGCCAGTGCCTAGAAAGAGACCGGTACCCTATCGGAATTATTAGCGTTTTCAGAATATCTGGACCTTGGGCGTACATACAATGACACCACCAATCGCAATCATTTGCCTGGAATGATTAGCAGAAATAATTTAGCATCAGATTTTGCAAGCTCACAGATGACGCGGCTGTTCCCAAGTTAGCTATCGCCACGCAGAAAGGGAGTTAGGAGCATGGGCATACTTTCAGATTCCGCTGTAGACCAGTGTTGTTGCTGTCATCCATTGTTCCAATTGCCACCGGCGTTTCGGTGGTAGCCATCTCTGGCTCTTTCTTGATCTGGAAATAGTTAAGCTGGGCCCCTTCATAGAATAAGAGTTGCTTTCTTAAATGAAATTTGGACATACTTCTTCGCGGCTCATCACAGCGGTATTAGGTCTTTCCCAGACGTCGACTTAGGAATGACTTGCAGAGAGCTAAGGGGGTGGATTAAGAACTAAAACTCCAGCATCTGGGCATTTTGGACTTAGATATTCGGCTTGTCAGTGCTCTCCCTTATCCAGGATAGAGTAAGGATGATAGCAATTTGGGAGATAAGCAGTGCGGGTCATCGGTCACTTGCCGCAGTCCCACCAGCTTATCAGTTGGGAGAGTCGGGTGGGTCCCGACATTCCCGACATCGAGGAAACGGTTCTTTTTCGCGAGATTATGATATTAATTGTCTTATTTTCGTTGGCTGGACTGTGTTCTAGAAACAGAGTCGCATATCATGGCTTCTCCAAAGTCAACACGAGTCCTCCGACCCGGAGTTTATGCTCCCCTACCCACATTCTTCGACGACAAGCAAGAAATTGACTATGACTGCTATAAGAAGCATCTTCTTAGTAAGTTTCTATGAAGATATGATAAAATAAGGTTCTAACTGTCTCCGTAGACCTGGCTACCAAGGGAATGGGTAAGTCTACATAATCCCAAAGATCAATAACAGAAGTCATAAAGATTAAATTTGATCGCGTAGTGCCAGTCTGTGCCGGCTCACTCGGCGAGGCAGTCCATTTAGTATGAAAACATTGCAGATTCTAGATGGAGTTACTAATTATTCCTAGGACTTTGACGAGCGAAAAGCTCTAATTCGATTTATCAGAGCCACTTTGGACGCGGCAGGTCTTCAATCAACCCCGATTGTTGCTGGCGTCGGTGGATTGAGTACTCGAGAGACCATACAACTTGCAAAGGCTGCGGCTGAAGCTGGAGCGTATGTTTCCCAACAATCTTGCTTCACAGTTACTGATGAATAACAGAGATGCGGGAATGGTAATCCTGCCTGCTTATTATGCCGCGAGTCTTAACACGGACGAGAGTCAAATCACTCAATATTATGTCGATATCTGCGAGGGATCACCGGTAGACACACACCTCACAGATAATTCAAATGGAGGGCTAATGAGTTCAGATTCCCTTGTTACTGTACAATTTCCCAGCAAATGCCGGAGGTCTGGACATGTCCTCAGGGATTATCAGTTCAGTCATCAAAAAAGCTCCTAACTTATGCGGTGTGAAATTAACGTGAGCGATGCGTGGCTGAATTGCCAAATGGTACACTACTAACATGAACACAGATGCGGTGGAAGCGTTGCGAAACTGGTCCGTCTTAGCGAAATGATTGCAGATGACCCAAGAATTAATGCTGAGCGAGAATTCCCTTTCATCCTGCTTGATGGTCTGATTGCCGATCTTACTCCTTGGATGAAATGTGGCGGACATGGAACCGTGAGCGGTATCCCGAACTTTGCTCCTGTTGCATCTATGAGACTCTGGCATTTACTGAACTTACCCTCTCCTACGGCGGAAGAGGTGAAGGAAACTGTGAAGATCCAGGGCGTATTATCGAGAGCTGATGTAGCGGCCGTTCCGGGTGGAATTCGCGCGATGAGTTAGTTCCATTACTTCGAGCCAAGTGTTGATCTTCCCTGCTGACCAGATACAGAATATGTGTTGAACAAGCTCCACGGATATAGCATAAGCCCTCGGAAGCCGTTGCTACCGTTGGAGGATGCTGATGGTGAACGTTTCATGTCTGTTTTCAGTGAAATGATCGAGCTTGAGCGCGAAATGTCGCAATCTAAGAATTAGATGAATGGATGTATATGACTCGGAATCATATAATTTTATTTTACCAATTATACATACTGCGGTAACATGTCCATGATTTCCGACAAATAAACACCTTGATATCGCCGATGCCGTGGACTCGAAGCTCGTCTAAATTTGCCATGAAGGCACCACGTATCCGCAGCCATAGCATTATTATTTTACCTACTTCAATACATTATAGTGATAGTAGCAAGTGATTTGACATAATTTCCTGACACAAAACCCTCCTTTCGTTGCAAATAACCACGGATTCATAGTGCTCGGGACTCGAGATCCGCTGACTGATCGGCTATTCAGAGACGGCATTCGCCGACTATAACAATAACCGCTCAGCATTCAGAACTTCACAGCGCAACATGGAGGAACGAAAGGAGCAAGAAAATGTCTGGCACAAGGTTGGGGTACTTTCTGATTTTCCAGATATCAGCCAAGACAGTATCGGTTGTAGAATCTTGCCCGGCTGCAAGACGAAAAGTATCCCCAAGCAAGAGGGTGCCGGAGAGTCAAAGGCGAATCGATTCTCCGATCTCAATGATCAAGTGCTAGTATTCAAGCATAAGGGATTTATGCATGCCATCGATAATGTGCGTGGAAGGCTGACCCGAATTGATGATCATTGAGCTAATCCGACCAGCAATGCCCTCATTCATCATTTCCGCTGAAGCAGGGAAGCGTTTTTGATATGGAAGATATGGGTGCTGGAATCAAGTGCTTTCGACATGGCTGGAGATTTGATCTTTTTACAGGGAATGGTGATCGTGGGAGCCACAAGCTCAATTTATGGGATATTGAGCTGCGAAACCCTCCGGTGTCTGACGCCGAAGCAGGCGCCGCGGACAAGGAGGTGTGGGTTAAGCGGTCGGTCACGACATGACAAGCACCAAATAAGCTTATATTGACGCCGAATATTAAACATCTTAAACTACTAAATGCATATGCATTGGCTTTCTCTTGCCTTGCTTCGTGATATAGATACTCACCCTTTGGGGGTGAAATCTCCATTTTCATATCATTCTCGAACAACAGAAAGGGGCTTCCACTTCAACGCAAGTATGTTCATTATCAAGTATTGATAAGTATCGCCCCTCCATATTCTCTGTAGCTTTCAAAATAAGCCTATGAAGGGTTGCAGGTCGGTCGATGGCATCTTTTCAAGTTCGCCTAGCGAGGCCGTAACTTCTACCCAATCAAGCCGGTGCCCCTAAGGTCTCTCTTATCGTTTTAGGCGCCGGTTGCCTTGTAGAGCCATCTTGCAGCCTCTCAGGTCTTTAGATAAAGACAAAGGGGGAAGTTCGTAGGTGTTTCGCTCCCCGAAAGTTCGTACTTTGTTATCTGGAGCATTGTGGCCTAGGGGAAAGGCGCCGGGCTCATAACCCGGAGGTACGAAATTCAATCAATTCTTTAACAAGAACTAGCACTAATTCTATATCCAGATCCCTGGATCGAAACCAGGCAATGCTAAATTTCTACTTTTTGACCCGAATTGTTTTTGACGGCCCACATTGTGGGTTTTCCACGTAGCTCCAAAAGTTCACCTAGGAGTTGCACCTTCTATGTGAAGTCTCGTTGGTGTGAGATTTGATTCCGGGACCAAAAGATGGCCAAGGATAGAGAGGAGAGAGGAGGGGGACTTACGCATTTTAGAGTCTCGATCTAAAAGCCTGGGTTGATTGGCCAGTGTTTTAGACGATGATACTCGGGTGAGTAGTACGCGCGCAAACTAGAAGTGTTTTCAAAGGCTCCTAAGATGAAACAGCAGATCTTCACGTACAACTGAGCATTGTGGCCTAGGGGAAAGGCGCCGGGCTCATAACCCGGAGGTACGATTTATCCGAGCCACGAATTTGCTAGAACTCCACTAACTCTTCCATCAGATCCCTGGATCGAAACCAGGCAATGCTAAATTCTTTTTTTCCTTATTGCAATTTTTTTATCGGACTGATTCGCTCAGCACTATAGAAACCCCCCAAAAAATTCAAGAAAAGATCTCCTTCTAAGCAGCCCCCTTGTATCTAGCACAAATGGAAATGAACCAAAAAAGAATATAGCATTGCCTGGTTTCGATCCAGGGATCTGATGGAAGAGTTAGTGGAGTTCTAGCAAATTCGTGGCTCGGATAAATCGTACCTCCGGGTTATGAGCCCGGCGCCTTTCCCCTAGGCCACAATGCTGAGCGATAAAAATTTGGAAAATTAATGGTTTCCTGAGGGGCTACCGATATTTCCATGGCGTGGGGTTATGATCGTCGTGGCCCATGGGTTCTACAAGTACGGCGCTTTAAGTCTCAATCGCAAAACATGTCGTAACTCGATTATGGTGAAGCGCCCCGCACGGACGAAATACTTGCTAATGGGTCTCAATTTCTCGCTGCAAGGAGCTCACATATCCACTACGATTCGGCATTTTTTCCCATGAACTCTACACCGCTCAATGAAGAGTATCATCTCTCGGCTGATAAAGACTGCCCTCCTGGGATCCCAAATTCCGCTGCGCCATAATCCCAGGGAAATGGGCCGTGAGAAGACAGAGAATACTTGTGGATAGGATGTTGCACGAGGTGAACTTCGTGTCTTGGAGGGCTTCCTCAAAATGATGATGACATTTGAGCCTGCGGAACGACCAGTGGCAGAAGAACTTCTGAAATTCGAATACGTGGTGAAGTTCACATTACCTGCTTGGGAGAGACAGAGAGCAAGAAACGATTTACTGGCATATGAAGGACGAGGAGCTTGAGGGGATTGGAGAAGCCGGCCCCTCTGCATCGTCATCAGACCCCACGGGCTTCCTGCGTTAATCTAAAATAAAACACGAGGCCAGAAAGCTTGGAATGCGCAGAAGAGAATCAAGATTTGTGTTGCCTATTGCATGGGATGTGTCGCCGATTTGGACCATCTTGGGCAGCAATTGGCAGCCATGGGGAACTCCGTACGGAGGGTGCCTAGAGTGTATTAAAGTAGTATGCATAGGCTGAACGATAAAATAATACGGAGTAAACTGTACCCGGAATTTTGTCGATCAGGATCTTAATTGCTGCCAAGTTCGTCAACTCCACCGTAGATCGCTACGTCAAGCTTGTTTCCCGTGGAGCTCCTGCCAAACTGAGGTCGTAAACAAAACTAGCTATAGTCTCCCCTGAATCTTATTAAACGTTTTATAAATTGCAAACCCCTCGTGCACTCAACGCGAGGTCAGCGCACTTGAAATGCATTTTTACTCGATTGCAGTGGCTCTTGCAGCCCCTGTGCTCTCCTCCGCCGCCCGCTTCAACCCCTTAGAACATTCCGCGGGCATCTCGCCTTATTTCACACCCCACGATCCCCCTCTGCAATCCGCTCCTCCACAGGGCTGCAATGCCACCCGGGCAGCCTATCTCGTCCGCCATGCTGCTATATACGCCAATGACTTCGACTACGAAACATACCTGGAGCCCTTCATCCAGAAATTGCAGAACACGAGCCAGGACTGGTCCCACACAAAGTCCCTAAAGTTCTTATCCAGCTGGACTGCCCCGATCAATGACGACGAGCTCGAGGAGCTGACTCGGGTTGGGATGCAAGAGGCCCAATCGCTGGGATCTACCCTTCATAAGCGATATGCGCATCTGAAAAAGCCCTCGAAGCTGTGGGCGTCGACTGCTGAGCGGACGGTGAAGAGTGCGCAGGCGTTTATTCAAGGCTTCACGAGCAACCATACGAAATCAATTAACCTGACACAGGTTGAGGAGAGCGAAAAGTCGGGCGCAGACTCATTGACGCCGTACAAGTCTTGCCCTGCTTACAGTTCTTCATTCGGTAGTGACCAGTCCTCCGTATGTCCTATCGTGCTCATTCGATCCATGGATGATATATGCTGACAATTTTAGGCATTCGGAGAAGTATACACAAAACCCATTATTGCCCGACTTCACGCTGAGGCCCCATCTTTCAACTTTACGCAAGATGATGTTACTGGCATGTTCCAGCTGTGCGGCTACGAGACTGTCATCAGAGGATCGTCGCCCTTCTGCTCGCTGAGCTTATTCACCCCGGACGAATGGCTCGGATTTGAATATACCAACGACATCATGTACTTCTACAACACTGGATACGGTCGCGATCTGTCGCCCAGTCTCGGATCCCCATGGTTGAACGCCAGCGTCGCCGCTCTGGACGACTCCTCCAAGTCCCAGGACCTCTATGTCTCGTTCACTCACCGTGAACTTCCGCCGACGGTAATCACCGCGCTGGGCCTGTACAACAACAGTGCCTACACCGGGGCGAACAACATAAATGAAACCATGCCTGAGGATAGAATCAACTATAACCGCGCCTGGAAGAGCAGCCAGATCCTTCCGTTCTTGGAGAATATCGGTATCGAGAAGCTCTCCTGCCAGACCCCTGGATACGACGAGGGTGACTACTACCGCATCTTGAACAATGCCGGTCCCCAGCCATTAGTCGAATGCCGCGACGGACCCGGCGGAAGCTGCTCAAGCAAACAATTCCATGACTTTATCGACCAGCGCGAGAAGTCGTTTGGCGACTTCAACAAGGCTTGTGGTGACAGCGATGCTCCCGCGTCGCTATCAATCTACAAAGCATAGATCTTGATCATACCCAGTACAGAATACCATTCGAGAAGTAACAATTCAACCACATTTTCCCTTCTCCCTCGTACAGACCTACAGACCAAGTAGCGACCTCGGGAATCTTCCCCAACAGGCCCCCACGCGCACCCCACATCCGGCTATTGGATTCCCGAGTCTCCGTTGCCGCACCATCTTCGCCGTCAAGCACGCGCTAGTACTCATTGCGCGACTTTCGCTGACCGCTCGTAGTCATTTCTTCCCCGAGATATTCCTCAATCGAAACAATCAACCTCAGCATCTCCGATGTGATGCTCTCCATACAGAGCCCTCCACCATGGCAGCCACACAGCCCTCCTTCCGGGCGCACTACATCCAATTCACCGGATCAATAGGTACGAATATCATCGACCAGGCTAGGCTAAGCCTTAGAAGTCTTCCTGTAATCATAAACACCCAATGCAGCATATCTAACAGTCCCGCACAGCCGGCCGCGACAAATTGCTACAATTACTCCAATACACAGCGCGGTTTGTAGCCTGGAATTTCGCGCGGGGAAACAACCAAAAAGGCTTCGAGAAATACGACACGATTAAGCGCAAAATAGTCTTAACAAGGAAACTGTGGCGAATAGGCAAATCCGGCGATCAGCTGAATGCTATCTACCTCTCGACTTTGCGGAAAGCTGCTTCTAGCAATATTTCGCAGTACTTAACGCTAGGCCGCCAGATGAGTCTAGCGGCGTATTTATTCGCGGACACGATCACTTCCATCGATGGGATTGGATTGAAGAGTCTCCCGAATATGGACAGATTGAATAGGGCTTGTAACCAGCTGTGGGCTGCGGCGCTAGCATTCGGTATCTCGAACGGCGTCTATCGCGTTTGTGAGATATTGAAGATGCGCGCGAAGGCTTCCGAGGAAGGTTCAGACGAGAAGAAGGGAGAGCAAGTGAATGGACATGTACCATCACAGTACTCAGTATGGACACAAGGTATCCCGGTTGGAGAGCAGATGGAGGTTGTTCTGCAGCTTGTTGCGGACATTTGCGATCTTATTGTTGCGACGGGGGGATTCGATCTTCACAAGCTACATGACGGGATAGTTAGTGTAGCTGGCATAAACAGCAGTCTAATTGGGATGTACCTTGTGTGGAGACAGGCTGTATAGGATGGATTATGTTGGATTTGTCCGATGAAATCATTCAACGACTCCTGGAATTGCCATGGTTTGGTGCGGAATGCTGAGGTATTTCGCGAAGCACAAATGGACCATGCAAGACAGAGGGACCAAGTTACCAAGTGCAAGTGATGGATGATCACCCTGGAGAATCGACGAGACACCAAAGAATGCCAAGGGCAAATTGTACATACCTCATACTAGAGCTCGTGAAACAAGATTTGCAAGGCTCCTGGAGAGCTGACTTCATAGATTGACTTGGACTCAAGGCTGACGAGTGCAGGGGAAATATTAACACCAATGATTGACCACTGAGATCACAAGAGCTGCCTTCAATCGGACTTGCTTGTTTGTAATTGGCCCCTCTGGGACTTTCCACCCCTAGGCTCGATGACCCGTAGAATAAATGGCCACTGCAAATAAAGACTATTGGCTCGGAGGAAGGGCGCAGCAAAGGATAATCAATAGAGCAAAGAGAGGGAGGGGCAAGGAGGGGCTGCCTTCAACACAGGGTGAGGGTGGCGATCTGCCTTGTTCACGAGAGTTCCAGAGGGTCAAAGTATCAGTTCTTAGCGAAAAGCGTAGACCTCGGCGCAGAGCAATAGAGCACAATTAACACGGAGTAAAAGCTACGAATTCAATTCTTCGAAGCAATATGCGAGTCATACACTATAGTAGCTGAACAAAAGAAAGTTGCATTGCATAGCTAGCATGATTACCAACGCAGATGTCTCAGAAGCATTGAGTTACACTGCATCTTGCTTACCGAGTGGGCCTCCTTGTGACCAGGCCATAGATACCCTCGGAACTGCTATGAACGGAAGGGGTCGCTTAAACCTACCTGATGCTCAACAGGAAATAGAAAGAAGGAATAGCTATAGATGGAAGTCCTTCAGACAAAGGCCGAAGAGCAAGGCCCGCCAGGGCAAGAGGGGCCAACTCTGCTGCTCCAAGGTGAGGTTGTGAAACCTTGTGGACCATGGATCCGAAGGGAATTCAGCCCTAGCCGGGCCCTGTGAAAGGTGAAACCCCAGCCACCTCCATGAACCATAGGAACGAGATATGTGCACAAAGACTTATGTCTTGCTTCTGGGATGGCAATTTAGCTGCTTCTTCAGGCCAGAGTAGATCAGTGGAAGCGATTCAAGGTAATAAAGTACAGTAGATGGATGTCATGCATACCCGCGCCTTCTCTAGATTTACTTCTCCAGCCTATCAGCGGGCTTGACAGGAAGGTTAGCTGCAGCTGCCACCCCTTGCATGCACTAGACGGCCGGTGGCTGGGTTCTGCATAGAGGGGCTCAAAGAGGGGGATCCTTGTCTTCATTGTCTTGATTCCCAGCCCCGTGGTTTGGACAGAAAATGCTCCGCACCCATGATCATCCTTTGTTCACGGAGTCCTCCGAAAATAGTACGCCCTCGTGGTGGAAAATGCACTGCAGCAAAGCGGGGGAAATTCAAGTACCTCCCTCAAGCCGTGGCTTGCCGAGTCCTAATTCCAAGGTCATGAGGTCGTATTCCAAGAGGGGCTCATGCTGTGCTACCTGTGACTTGGCGGTTGCAAGGTCGCCGCGATCCGGCTACGGGCTGCAAGATAATGCAGTGCTAAATTCAATCTTGCGCACGATGATCTGCAACGGGGCGAGCAAGGGGTTATCCATGGATCGAGGAGCGGACTACAGTAAAGAAAGTGTTCAAAGAAATCTCATCATCTATCTTTGCAAAAGTGCAAACGATTACTCCGTAATTGTCTCCCGTATACGTTCTCGTAAAGACTAGCCCGTTGTGGTCGGTAGCCACGACGACGCTATCGATAGCAATATGCAATCAAAATGCATCGACCCCGCACCTGATTATTGATGCCGAGGGTTGAATAGAATCGAGACGGGGCTGCACATTCTCGTCTTTTCTCCGAGTTGCACTGGCCAGGCCTGTGCTGACGTCCAAGCCCCCGCACGAACCTATCCGACGAGGCCTGTACTTCGTTGTACATGGGGTGCTCCATAATCCAAAGGGTACTCAATGAATTCACTCAACGCTCCTCTGTAGATTGAAGCTAAAATCACTAAAATTGACGGAATGAGGATCGTCAGGCACGTTGAGCCCCACTTGATGCTTTCTATACATTTCATTGGTTGACGCGCGGCGCGTCCCGACGCGTGCAGCCGCGTGGGCGTCGCGTGGACGCGCCATGAAGAGATTTCAAGCTTCAACCTTGAGGATGGCCTTTACAGAGTATCTACTACCTGCATAGTTGATTTGTTCAATGACCCTATTACAGGATCATAGGCTTCTAGGATTGTATGTAGGATTATAGGATCTAGGGTTCAGGACTGGATGGCATGGCAGGAGAAACTCCTCGAGCACCCTTGAGAGCCCTGAACGCTCGCGACTATATCATAGTGCATCCGCCCACGGGGGCTAGTGGCAAAATGCCTCAGAATTGAGACCAGACTCTGCGTACTGCTCCGTATCAGCGATGCCGGGCTTACCGGCCAAGGCTGCTACGATGGCCTGCACGTCATTGTCTGCCACGCCCTCCCGGGATAGGTCCTGGAGAATCCAGATGGGGAGCGATGACGAAGTGTGATGCTATCAATAGTGACGATCTTTGGCCTCTGGCTTTGGGGCGCTCGAGTGACATGAAGACGAAGCGCGGGCCACCAGCCCAAAGAGGAAAAGTAATTGGTGCCGGATCGGCGGTGCAGGGGCGTTTCAGGGGCCGAAGTTGCCTCGTGCTCCTGGTCTCCCGAGAACCTCCTTGCATGGCCCTGCAGGGCCTCTCCCTCGAACTGTGTTTCACTGGGAGTAGAAGGGGGAGAGGAGACGAGGAGGCAGAGGGATACAGTAGCAGGTAGAGAGAGAGAGAGGGTTAGCAAGTATAATAGAATGCGAGCATCCAAAGTCAACGGCCCAACACCATCCATCGTTAATTGGTAATCCTAATCCTAATCGTCATCGGCTCAGTCACTCGTTTGTACTTTGAGAACCGGATTTGCTCTTGCTCTATGCTCTTGCTCACGCGCACGCTCTGACCCCAGTCTTCTCCTCTTTGTGCACATTTCTTTTTCTGCATCAGATCTGGCCAGAGTCGCTCTTTGTATTCTATCTGCAACTATTCTTTGACCTAATACCCACTTGTGGTTGCCCAGTGGACCCGCCGAGTTGACGGGAGATGCTCGCTTGACCGTTTGCGGCCACTTTTCCTTTTATCGCGCGCCCTCCCCGCCAATTTTCCACTTCTCCTATCTCTACCACTGCTCTCTCCCACCACAATTCTCCTCCCCCTGTCGCGGCTCTTCGGACCTGGTGGCTTTGGGAGCGCATCCAGACGGCATTCCACTACTTTCGTTCATCTTTCCCTGACTCGCCCGTCGCGCTTCACAACCACCCCCGGCGCAATCCTAGTCGCAAAATCGCGCACACACCGTGCACCCGTCGCAAAGTCTCAACTGTCACCCCCTTACACCAACTCTATTCCATAGAGATCTCTACCTTACAACTACAAACAAACACATCGTCATGTTGCTCCCATCGGCTCTCCCCTGCGATGTGCGCCGGTCGTCTCGCTTCACCCCCAGTCGCCTCTTCTCAACACCTCCTCCGCCAGACCGCGGCAACGCAGGCAACGGTCTTCTCGGCACCTGTCGCGCACTCCAGTCGATGCTCAATGGATCTCCCGCGCCATCGCCGCGACGATCTGTTAAGCCTCAGCGCCTCCAAAGTCCACTCCCAGTGAGCGCACCGCGCCGCTCACCCCGACCGCGCAAAGCCAAGGTCGCGCGCCCTGCCTCACCACGCCCAACACCTCCTCCAGCAGCCATCTCCTCCACCCCTCCACCGCCACCATCTGCGCCCGCGCGCGGCGCAAACAAGCGCCGACGCTCCTCCTTCGAAGATGACGAGAGCGACTCAGAAATGAGCCGTCGCGACCGTCTCTCCACCCCTAAACGCCGTCGCCACATCCCCTACAACATGCCTCTAGGCCTCTCTTCAGCAGACTTCTATTCCCTACATTCACCACCAATCACACAATCGCCTCCTTCTCCTGCGCGACGCCAGGCGGGGCCGCGGATCACAGAATCCGCGCCCATCGACCCTGACGCAGCGCTTCCTTCTATCGAAGTCTCAGACGAATCTACTCCGGCTCCTGAACAGTGGACTGCCGACGAGGACCAGCGCCTCCTGGAGGTGGTCCTCGAGAAATTCCGCCTCTCCCAGGAACAATGGGACGAGTGCGCGCGCCGAGTCGGGCACAAGAACCCAGTCGGCGCCGGTCGGCGATGGAGCTCTCTTGTTGGAGAGGGCCGAGTCAGTCTGCGCCGGTCACCGCATTGATTATTTCTTTTGTGTTTCTTTTGTTACCATGACTGTACTATATGACATTCCGGGAGTTTGGGATTGCTGTATTACTATTTACCTGGGTTGGATATTTTTTTGGTTCCTACACTTGAATATGCTTCGCATCTGGCTATGTGAATACCTTCCGTCTGGACAATTTGTTATTTCCCTTCCAGGCGGCGATTGCACATTGATTGATTGTTCTTGCGATTATTGTCCAAGAACATGTACCACTATGAATCTGTACTACTTACCGAGATACCACTATTGAATTGACGCGCTATTACCACATCATTTGTACAACATCCATCGATCCTTAGATTAGTCCCCATCAATCGGTATCTAATCAGCCCGCACCGACCAAACCCAGATCTGCAATCCTATCGATAACGACTATGCATGCATAACCCCATGCGGCCAGCGTTAGATGCAGTCCGCCAAGCGACGAAGTGGCATGCATCGCATCCACCAGCTCCACCCCTGCTAACCCCTCATAGACGCGACAGTGATCCATGACCGGATAATCTTATCCAGGCATTTTCCGCGATCTACTTCAGACTCGACAAAAAGGATTGACTCCGGGGTAATTCAGCCTCTGCAATAGACGTTTCGAAGATCCATGGATGGGTTAAGTACTCCTGTATAAATAAAGTAGTCTAGTCTATCCGTATCGGCCTGTTTGAAGTATACCCACCTGCTACAAAAGTGGATTCCCAGAAATTCGCGTTTGATCCATCAATCTACATAAATCTTTCTTCCTACACTGCTCCAAGCAACACACTCCACCAAAATGGCTCCCCCAACAATGAAAGCAGCCATCTGCCAAGAAGTAAGCTCAATCTCCAATCCCGAATCTACAACTCCAAACAAACCTTCAATCCTTCCATCCTAACAAAAAATAGCTCGGCCAACCCCTAACAATCTCCCAAATCCCCACCCCAAAGCCCCAAGGCCGCGAACTCCTCGTCCGCGTAAAAGTAGCAACAGTCTGCCACTCCGACTCCGCCCTAGTCGACACAGGCCTCGGCCTGTCCACCTTCCCCCTAATCCCCGGCCACGAAGCGGTCTCAGTCGTCGAAGAACTCGGTCCTCTCGCAGAGGGATACGGGATCAAAGTCGGCGATCTCGTCGGCGCCCCCGCATGGCATAATATCTGCTTCTCCTGCATGGAGTGCAAAGAAGTCGGGACGGATTTCTGCTCGCGCATGGCGATGAAGGGCGTGACGACTGCTGGCTATTTCGCAGAGTACACGACCGTCGATGCGGCTGTAGCCGTTGTCCTCCCGAAAGAGATCCAAGTGGAGGAAGTCGCGCAGCTGTCGCCTTTATTCTGTGCGGGTGTTACAGTCTGGGATGCATTAGGGCGCGCGGAGGTGAAGCTCGGGGAGGCGGTTGGGATTGTGGGTATTGGGGGGTTAGGGGAGACTGCAGTTCGGTATGCGCATGCATTGGGGATGAAAGTCTTTGCGCTTGATGTGAACGAGAAGCAGCTGCAGGGCGTTCTGGATGGTGGGTATGTGGAGGGGGTGGTTAATACGAAGGGGTTAACGCCTGGAGAAGCGAAGGCGAAGGTGAAGGAGTTGAATGGGGGGAGGCCGTTGGATGTGGTTCTTGTGACTGCTGGGGCGGTGCCGGCTTATCAGACTGCGTTGTCGATTATTCGGTCTGAGGGGAGGGTGATTGCTGTTGGGATTCCGGAGCAGAATGTGCCGATTCCGATGTCTATTATTGCGACTTATGCGATTAAGTGAGTTCCACCTAGGTAGAGGGTTTGAGGAATGCGGCTAATGTGATATAGGATTATCGGGTCGAAGGTGCCTGATCAGATTGATTGCGCGCGCTGTGTGGAATTTTCACATAGGAAGGGTATCTTTCCACGGGTTAACCCGAAGAAGTTTCAATTGGAGGATATTAATGAGATGCTTGATCTTATGAGGGCTGGGAAGGTGGAAGATGGGAGAATGGCAATCCGTTTCTTTTAGATGCCAGATCCGTGAATCAGTGGGCCAAGAGGGTTGTGAAGTATAGCTAAATAGAGATGAAGATACGAGACTACAGCCTATTGATTATGATTGAGCTTCAGAAATTTTGCTGGTGTCGCTATCACCGTGATAGGTGAAATGCACTAACCATTTAAGGTTCTTACTTACGCCCGCCAAGTATCTAGACACATCAGTCTAGGCTCTCGAAACTAATGGTCATGTAATATCCAGCGTGGCCGCAAATATCCACTCCTAATGCGGAAGGCGTGTCAGTGAATGAAAACAGCATTGTCGATCGAAGAATGCAACCCCAGATTCTCTGGAATGCGACGCCAGGGACAACTCGTGGAGAGCTGATGTAATATTCCGATCTCTATCGAGCTGTAAAGAATTCATATTAGAATGCCATGCATGATTCAAGCTGTTGTACTTAGATTGAATTATGTGTCCACATTATAGTAAAATTGACTCGATGTATTTGACTACCGACAGTACCAAGAAACGAACCAAGCTTCCATGGATCTAAAACGGCTGTGCCTGTGCCTGTGACCGCAACAATAAAAGTGGATACCATCTATACCAGATCCTGCCAGGGCTATTGTCACCATGCTTATTTCATGGTACACGCTCTAGAAAGGACACCTAAACTATGGCTCAGGCGCACTATCCCATGGATCGATCGCTAAGACCAGTGATCCTGCTACCGAAGCTGTCCTTTGGCATTAGCACAAGGCAATGTGTCCATCGTAGATGTAACTCAATTGAACTGACAAACCCTGCATATAGTCCATAGTCTCCAGAGAACTTCCTTCTGCCTTCTGCGCTGCGTTTTGAATCCAGCGTACGCAGCTTTCGCCATCCACATTCTAATTTACACCGCGATGCGTACCTTCTCCCTCCTGCTGTTGACGGCGTCATCAGTCCTCGCTACAGCACAAGATGCCGCTACAACAACTCCAGCAGCCCAACTAACAAGAAGAGGAACCGAAGGCTGCGCAGATCCGAAGTTCGCCTCCAACATCCTACAAAATATCATCTGCTAACTCGAACTAGAGCCGTAGCTCGCTGCGTTTCAGCAATGCAAGCCTACATCGCCAAATGCTCCGACGATAACTGGGATTGTAAATGCTCAGGGGCAGCGAACATCGCAAAGTCAGTATCCCACTTCCCATATCAATCTATGGATTTAATATCCTCCAAGACTCCAACTGACCTCTCCAGCTGCTACGTCGATTGCGTCGACAATCCAGACGCCGAATCAGCCCGATCACTCAGCGCCGGCACCTGCGCTACAGCGAACGCATACGATGACGGTCTCACCATTGTGCCCCCGGTCCGAGTGACGCCTACCAGCAATGCCGCGGACCTTGCTGTTCCTACAGCTATCCCGACTGGGTCCGCTCCAGGAGAGCAAGAAGCAGCGGGGGCAACGCCAACGCAGGAAGCGCAAGCGACAGAGAAGAAAGAGTCAACGAAGCCGTCGGAGGGTGCTGCTTCTGGGAAGGTGGTTGCGGGCTGGTTGGCTGTGGCTGGATTGGGATTGGGTGCTTTGCTTTAGAGTTGGTGCATATAAGCCTGTTGATCAATTAATTTCTCCTTTTACCTTTGAGCTTGTACATGGCAAGTAATAAGTTATAGACCAATGATTCGGTAATAGTAGTTCGACCAGCATAATTTACACATCACCTGAGGATCCGGGTAGGTTTCCGGTGGGACTCTTATCCAGGGGTGTTAAGCTTCCACCAAAGGCTCGTGATTACTGAAGACATTGGAGCTACATGTTGAAGGACGGCAGTAATGAGGCAGTTGTAGGTGAAGGTTGATGCATTGAATTATTAACACGAATGTAAAACACCATCCGACGCCAGACACCCAGGATGATAGTCCAAATGAGGTATTGAGCGCAGCACACGAAGGCGCTTCTAGAAACTGTAATCAATCATGTTAGCTCGCAATTTCATTAAAGGAGACCGTCGAATAACTTACCGAATCTCATAACTTCCAGCACGAGTCATATAGCGCACCCACTTGACAGAGCTATAGTTATTCTTCTCGAAAACCTTCAAATAGCGCACCAAAAGCCCAGACGAAGTAAACATAAGCAGACTAAACGACAGACTAAGCGGCGGCCGACTCCAAGCCTTCTGATGCGTCATCGTGGTCAAATTAGCCTCCGCATTAAGCACATACTCGCTCTGACCAGAGAAACGAGGAATCTTCCAAACAATATTGTTCTGCTCAGGCTCATACTTCGCGCGCCCCTGGCTCGTCCGCTCCGTAGTCTTCGCCGTATTAAGCGGCGTCGGGATCCGAATAACCACATTCGTCGCAAACAGCTTCGCGCTATAGTTCGCCTTAATCGCAACGCTGTACTCCACCTTCGTTGTGCCAATCTCCCGCACAATCGGATGGACCTTGAACGGCAGGTTCACGTTCTCTGTCGCCCGGTACCGCATCAGCTCGAACTCGCCGTCCGGCGGCACAAACGAGATGATCCGGTCTGCGTCGAACCGGCCCAGCTTCACGCACTGGTGGAACTGGCAGTCTTCCAGCGTTACTGACCCGGCCGCCGCGCGGGTCTTAGTACCGCCTCCCTTGCCGCCGCGGCCGCTGCTGGGCCCGGACGACTCGCTTGTGTCGAGGAGAAGGCGGTCGTTGAGCCCGAATTTACACTCCGGGGTGCCGGTGAGATAAGCTCGCATCACGATCTGGCCGTTGACGTCGGCGCGCAGCACGGTGCCGGTGGCGGACATTAGGAGGTTGACGTCCTCGATTACGTCGACGAAGGCTTCGTTCTTTCGGTACTTGATGTCTGAGCGGCGCCATGAGAGGGCACCCGTCGCTTGTTGGGTGATGCGGCTGGAGTCTGTCGCGGAGTTCGCAATGGCTGACTTCACGCCTTCGGTTGTAATGTACATTTTCAGGGTATCGGTCTCGGTGTTCTGGGGGTATCCGAAGTCGAGGATTTCTGCAGGAAGGCGAATATCTCAGATTAGAGCATGCTAGTCAATATAACGACATTTCAGGGGCTCACCATCGAGCAATTCGTAGATGAGCACAAAGTTATTCTTCACGGCTTCCTCGTCGAACTTGCCGAAGTAGCTCTTGCCCAGCAAGATAAGCCGGTAGAGGAACTCGAAGACCAGCGCGGCATTGGCATTGCTCTTAGTCACTGCGACTATGTAGATGTTTTCGTGTTTGACATGGCTGAAGGTGGTTGAGCCCAGGGTCAGGATCGGGGAGCGGACTTGCGGGTTGGAGATGACCTGGATGCGGAAGATATCGGCGAGACGAGGGCGACAGTCGCTGCGGAAGGCCCGGAAGATCAGGTTCTCCCCCTTTTGATTGAAGATCAGGATCCCCGAGAGCATGGTGGGTGTTGAGGGCTCCTGCCAGGAGTCCAGGAGCTCGACGGGGGAATATGTGGGGGGATCTTTATCGACACCGCCTGCGCCGATGGATTTATCGGCCACTCTACAAGTACGTGCATGGGATTATCCCAAACGTTTCAGTATTAATATTGAAATAGGACCTCCAGAACCCCCATATTCATACTAATTAACATGCTCGCCTCGTCTTCAAGCCCATACCTCCCCTGTACTCATCTTCTCGATGATCGCATCCAGGGTCTTCGGAGAGATCGTTCCAAGGACAGTCCAATCAATGCGATACCAAAAGTAGAACTTACCACCGGTTCCAAACAGATAGAAAGGAGCTGTGATATTGGACGAGCTCTCCCAAGATCCAATCTTCACATAGCGATTGCCCAACACTATCGTCTGCCTCCCAGTCATCTTCATACTCAATATCCTACGTCTTGGAGCCCCACCCAGCCGGCGGGACATTCTATAATCTATGTTGGCAATAAAACATCAATTTAATAATGAGAGACTTACGCAGTTGCTTTAATTGACAGGGCGAGCCCCCAACGATTTCTACTCGGAGTCCGTGGCTGCCAGGAATTCATACTATATCCAGTTTGTACTGCCAATAGCCTGCTCATGGAATCGAGGTTCAGATATGTTGTATTAAAGTACTTTTAACGCGATACTAAATCATGTATCGAGATAGGGCCCAGCATAAGGCTGCTATGACCGTAAGTCGTATATATGCAGGCCTCGACCAATTGACGGAGCCAGTGACCCAATTATAAACAGGCAGACCAAGAGGAGCCGAAAGTAAAGAACAAATGAAACCCCAGCGGCGAGATGCAGCATTAGAACCGATTGAGTGGGAAGGTATGTATCAGACAAAGCGAGGCAAAGAATCGAAGAACGCCGCTGGGGAGGGGATATCATGCAACGGGCCTAGAGGCACAAACAGCAAAGAAATATAGAACAGAGCGAAGATAGAGAAGCAAGCAAGGATGTCTCAAATCGGAGCGCCAACCCCTGTACTGGGTCTGGTATTCGGCAATGACGGCCCTCCCTCGCTAGGGACAATACCAATCTTGGGATCGGGAATTTGAATGTCCAGAGACATGTATGCAGTCCGCCGCAGACTCCAGATGCGAACGCCGTCTTTGGCACCCACTTCCCGATTCCATTTCTCCAGCCATGTTTCAATATGTTCTAGGGCGCCTTTAATACCGGGAGCGTTCATGTCGTCCCATACCCAGCCAGTTAACATCCCGATAGCGCCATCGACCCAGTTCCGCAGGCTGAATGGGTCAAACGCCTTGATCAGGCCGTTGTTGACTGCGCCAAGGACTTTCCGGAACTCCTGCTCAGGGAGTAATGGATCCAGGATCTCTGGGTAGAGGTTCGAGAACGTCGGTGCCAGGTCCCCCTTAATCATCCAGTCGCGGCGAATCCGGATGACTCTGGTTGTGAGGTACTCCTGAGACCCAATTGGGACATGAGGGTTGAGGTGAGGGTAGCAGGGGTGGGCAGGGCCCCAAGCAAGCTCCTCAGCCTCGGGAATGATCGGTTGGCCGGTGTTAGAGGGGATAGAAGCGATTTGAGATTGCGAGCGAAGAGAGGTCTGGGACTGGGTATGGCGCGGGCGGCCATCTTCTCTGCTGCCATCCTGGGCGAGATGGGCAACCTCGGGAGGGCGCAGATTCTCGATCTCCCGAGCCGCACTCCCGGCAAACGCAGCCGCCATCTCAGTCGGAGATATCTGATCGCTGCGTCGGTGGCGTGGAGGCAAGCCAATGCTGGTGCGGCGGCTGTCGGGCTCCCCTTGGCTGTGCTCGACGAGGAGACTGTTGGGCGAAGGGGTCGGGCGACTTCGACGACGCTCGGGGATAGTCAGCAATGGACGAGAGTCGCGGCCTAGAGGGAGACTGTCGTCGGAATGCGCAGAAGCGAAGGTGACAGGAGTCGCGCGGGGGACGTGGTTGACGGGGTTTGCGAGGCGGACGGCGGGCGGACGGAGAAGACCAGGGAAAGACGCGCCCGAGATGGGGCCGCACTGCTGTGGACGATCACGATTGAACTCGAAGTTTGCCAGGCGCGGGGAAAAGCGAGAGGAATTCCAGGCTATCTCCCTCGACCGGGAACGAGGGGCTGTGGAGGACGCCGTTTTGGAGAAGGAAAGCGAACAAGCTAAGGGAGGGTGGTCGGAGCTTCCAGGGGAAACTCCTGGGCAACGATCGGCGGGCCTCCAGACGTGGAGAAGCCCAATTGCAAGAAACGAACGACTGAGAATATTATGCAGGAGGGAAAAGACTTTGCAATTTTAAGCAATGCTCCCCAACGCTGCCCCGGGCCCAAAGGGGTCCAAAAGCCCTGTCGGGTCTAAAAAATGAGGCAAATCCCTGGCAATCGGACTAGTACGGTGGATTCGGTGGGGAATGATGCAAGAACAAAAGCAATAAGAAGTCAAATCGATAATAAAGCAAATTCTCCGAGTATTCGTGATCGAGATCGATCTGCATTTTCTCCGGGGGGGGCATTGGCGCTTTTTCAATTCAACCCTTCTAAGGTTGGACCTCCTCAGTCTCACTGTGATGAATCCACTGCCCACCCTTGTTTCATCTCGGCTCGCCCTGGATCGCACTCGATGCCGTGCGGGTGTTAGATCTGACGATAGAAGACGGCATATGACGATCGACTGTATGTGAAACAGATATCTGTAGGAGAATCGCATCAGCTATTCCAAGTTTTAAATTCTCAGAAGCTATACCCAGTCATTTGTTAGCACTAGTATCTAAGAATATGTGTCGTTGTTCATGATGTACTAAATAAAACTGGAGAAGATCTGGAGAAGACCGTGGATTACTCCCTTGATGGCATGTTCCCATGATTTACTGGGGAACAAAGCATTCGTGGACAAAGAGGTCATGGCGAATTCCTACTTTAATCGATTTTCCAAGAGGATCCGACTCGTAAATTGTTCGACCAATTGGCCCAATTTTACAAACGTACATTCCTGACTCGCTTCGAAGTCCCTGCATATGTGGTTTGTTCTCTACCTAGTTCGTGATGATTTATTCAAGTCTGACTATCAATATGTAGCTTAGCTCTTGGTCTTGAAGATCCTCTGACCAGGCATTGGAGCCGATGGAAGATATTGATTTGAAAAATACACGAGATCGGGTTGGTTGGTTCTAAGGAATAAATAACAGACATCCATGGATAACGTTGATTCAAAGAATCTGGATTGCTGTGCCAAAATCGTCTCTTGCTTCACTGAACATGCATGCCCCACCCGCTGCCTGATCTCAGGCGTCTGACAGTTGTTCTCGGGGGCGTGTCTTTACATGGGTATAATGATGAGCGCATGGCGGAGAATTCCATTGAGATCTCCGCCCTCCCCTCGAGCTATTGAAAAGCTTCCTAGACGCCCTCCTCTGCTTTCCCCTTCCATAGTTTTAGCAGCTAGCTTTTTATGTCGAGTTTCATTCAGTTTTTTCATGTCCTCTCTCTAGCTTTCCCTTCATGCCTGAGTCCATCATATAATTATTCCATCAACTTGAGCAAGAAATGAAAAATTCCTTTGTCGGAATTTGCCCTGAATACACATTGTCGCTTCTGATAAATGCCTTAAACATGCTTAATCTTTATACGTTTGTTACCATTTGACAACAACTCCCTTGAATTTTGCCTGAGTGTGAGTATAAAAACGAGACGCGCTTCTGCCTTTAAATTCTATCATTAACTACAACCACACCTCAACAGGCAACGCAGCTTCTGACTTTTATCATACATCCAATCGCACATTCAAATTCTCACTACAGAAAAAAACACTATTTCCAACATGTCCAATACCTCTTCGCTCGATAGAGACCGCCTCTTGACTCGCGATGAGTTCCAAATGATCGGACTTCGCGTGATCCAAGACATCGACGGCTTGACCCCCAACCACACCACGCACTGGAGCCAAGATACAGACATCCAAAAACTCGAGAGACTTCGTCTTCAACGGTTGCATCTCCCCGACTCTCTAGCGGACATCGAAGACGACTTGGTCCTCCCATCACAAGCAGAGATGCCCAGATATGCCTATAAATACACCAGGTGGAGCATGTTAAAAAAGGACGACAGCGACGGCCGCAAACTCATACACTGGGCAGGCAACACAGGCCCCGGCATTCTCTTCCTCAGAACCCTGTACAGAGATAAAGACGCCCCAAGTGACATAGTCCCGCACATCTCCAGTGCGAGCTTGTGTATCTATCTGCATGCACAGGGGCCCATTGAAGAAATCAAGTATATTTTCTTCGACAATATCGCAAACCCCCAAACCCGCGGACTTCTCACCCAGATCATCCCCCAATGGCGGAACAAGCCTGTCAAAGAGTTATTCCCTTTCGAGTATGGGACTCGTGAATATACTGAAATTATGGGCTCGCGGATAGGACGCCTGGTGGGTCACATTATACTTGGAGGGTTCCTCCCGGGCACGCGCCGCATCGCGCGAATCAACGTTTATAAGCCTGTCATAGGGGTTATGAGCTTTCGTTTTGATATCGAATCTATTTCTCCCTCCAATCCTGGGGATTCGCCTTACTCTACTGCCGCTGAAGCTAGTACAGAACCTAACAGTAATGCTTTGCCTGAATCAGGCTCTGCCATGCCTGAGTCTGGTGCTCCTCCATACAGTTCTTTAATTGAACTTGATCCTGCTCCCGGGGCACCCTCTGCTGCTAATACACCTGGTGCCAGGACTAGATCTGCTGCTACTGCTCCGTCTATTGGCTCCCAGAGACAGGTTGGTACTGCTGTGCCACCTAAAACTACATCTGAGTCTGCTACTGGAACCATGACTAATCCTGCTCTCACAGTTAGAGGTAGAAATAGACCTAATACTCCTGTGCCTAGGGCCCCTACTTCTTCTAGCTCCTTCCTTTCTCCTGCTACATCTAGGACTGGTTCCGGGGCTAATTCTGTGCTTTCTGCCGCTGCAGCTAATTCCCCCATTCCTCGTAGGTCTCCTGCATCTACTGCTCTTGCTGATATTGCTGCTAGAACTAGGACTTCTCGTCCACCTCCCAAGTCTAATGCTGCATCTCCCAATTCTGGTGCTGCGCCTCCCAGTTCTACCGCTGCAGCTAATTCCCCTACTCCTAGTAGGTCTCCTGCAGCTGCTACTCTTTCTGCTCTTGCTGGTAGAATGAGGGCTTATCGTACTGCACCTTCCAATTCTGGTGCCGATTCTTCCAGCTCCGGCGGTAATCGTTCCAACCCCAACACTCGGCCTCCTAATCGCTCCCCGAAGCGTTAAGAATAGGCCTACTACAGCTTTCTAAAAACCACCATGGTAAGTTTTAAAACCAAACTTTCATAGCATTATTAGATTAGTTAGCTCAAATACAGAGGTCTTCTCAGTCTCGATTTGCTTCACCGTCACAATCTCATCACTGTATATCATAAGTATCTCTTACCATTAGAAAGACAGCATGAATGTTGCTTCGATTCTTCTTCCTGTTTCCTGACTATTGAATACTATTAATAATTCCTCCTAAGCCCATCTGTCGTGATGAAATTGTAGGTGACGAAGTTTTTATACGAATTTAAGAATCGATATAGGGTCGGAATGAAGGAAATTACTGACAAGAGCTCGATGAAATATGAGTGGCACCATCTGCGTGCAACTGCAGAAACTATGTCTTTTCATGAATGAAACGGAAGCTTCCATATCCAATCAACGTGAAAGGTGCCCAATAAAAAGGGCTTGTCCAATCCAGCTGATCAAGCAGCATCCGTAAGCGAAGAAGCACGAACTCTGCATCAGGTACGAAATCAGCTGGTTTTTGGCCATGAGCACCGGTTGAATCCCAATCTTCCATCAATTCATGAAGCAAAGCCCCCGCTTTCTCGGAATCCAGCTGGAGAATTTCTATCTGTGCTTTTCTCATGAGCTCTGCTACGGCAACATGTGGTTCTCGATTCATATGCCGATAGAACAGCGTCATGATCAGCATTGATCCAAAATCACTGACCTCCCACAGAGACCCAATAAATGCCTGGCATCCGCTACTCAATACAACATGTGAGAAGCCAAGCACCTCGCTCCCAATTGTCGCTTTTCCGAGTCCACTGAGACAAGCGGCAAACACCAAGAGATGAACATTGCTTCGGATGGCTGACATATCAACGACCCGGAACTCCTGATCTTGGCCGATGGAAATAGACGAGAGAAGGGGATTGCGGTGATTGAGGTTCCCGTGTGTGCCAATGTGCATGATCAAGGACTCTTCCTCCACGTATTGCTGAAAGTCGGCTCTCGTGAGACTGGAGGCTTCTATGGGCCATGTCGCAAATGTCCGGGCGATATTGACTGCCTCAATGGCAGCCATATGCAAATCATCTTCCTCACCTCTTGTGCTGCCTGAAGTAGTCTCTTTTGGTGACTTGGCCAGCACTGTCACTGTTGGACGCTCTGATGACGATTTGCGCTGCGAAAGATAATGTAGAACCGTCAGACTGGGTGTTTGCGACACTGCAGTATGCATGATGAGAGGCTTGTCCTCGAATGGAAGAATTGAAAATGGAAATGCCGTCAATGGATCAGAGACAGAAAATATTACATGAGATTTGTCTTTAATAATCGTCGCAAAGGGAAGAATCAGCTCCTCAGATATAATCTTGCTCAGTCTTTCGAGTTGTTGTTTGGCTGTTTCGTCTTCTCCTCCGATAAAGCCGCTCATGTTTTCCATAATCTTCATGGCTTGCATCACGGGTCTTCTAATATCCACACTGAGTGTCGCTGATTCATGTGTTTGTTGAACTCCTTCTCGGGTCACTGCAAATGCAATAAATCCGCGAGGACCAAATGTTGCTTCAAGTACAACAGCGTTCTCGTCAATGCTCTTGTACAAGAGCTTGGGGTCAATCGTAGAGTTCACGGTTTCAATGAAAGTTGTGGCAGAGGACAATGCCTCATCACTTTCAAGAACTTGTAAATAATCGCGTAGCTCTGCAATTTCCTGCTCTTGGTCATCATTTAATTTGTCAAGAGAGAGCAATGATCTTAGCAGTCGCCGTTTATACACCACGTCGTTAGGCATATCGAAAGCGTCAGGAGTGCTTGTCTTCAACGACTCAAGAACCGCACGTGCTCTGCTCATCTCGACAAAAAGCAGAGCGTGTTCTTCCCACGTCATGCCATCGAAATGGCCATGATCATAATTTGAGATTGTCTGTATGGGAACCCCAGCACCGGCACACCGCAGTGACAAACGCGCTAGGTTGATGTAAACCTCCCCATTCCATCCTGTATCAGAGCTTGAAATTTGCGCATCCAAGTCAGTCGTTTGCCTCCGTCGAGTTTCAATAATATGGCGAGCCTGGAGTAGCTTGGAGAAGCAAAGCTCCGGCTCAAGATCCATCATAATGGTAGCATAGTCTCCCAGTCGCTCGGAATAGTCCATCTCGTTGTCTAGTACTGCACCGAAGAATTCTGGACATATTTGGGTAATCAATTTCACCGTTCGCCGGGCACGATCCATGTCTCGCCCGAAAAGCACAAATGTCAATGCATTTTGCGCCACCAGCGCAAATGAGGTACGGAGGCCGATACCATTCCGATAATCCGCGAGGTTTCCATCGAACAGCTCGTCGTCACTAATAGAATCCAAGATCTCGCGAGCCTTTTCCACGTCACCAATCCGCTCGCAAGCAATGATGCGATAGAGGTCTCTTGTATACACCTTCTCGAACTGCTCAGCCTCGATCACGTATTTTCGGAAAATGGCCTCTGCTTTCAAAACATCTCCTTCTTCGTCGTCGAAGAGATAATGGTGGTATGGAATGGACGCAGATCCAAACATGACCTTTGCTGCCTCATCCGCCAACAGCTTACGCCAGAGACCTTTCGTAGTATGTGCTGGATAGGTGATCACGGATCTGAATGTGTCGTAAGCATGAGTATTCGAATTCGATTCAATACGCTTTCTCCACATGACGAAGCTTTCATCATTTTCAATAAGATTAGCTTGCTTAACCTGCCATTCTTGAAAATTATCAAGATTGTCGGATCGGAGATAAATTGAGCCAACGATACGACCGAACGTCCACAAGAGGGTACACTTTGTGATCGCTAATATCGTCTTGTCTGCCTCTCCTTGAACCGTTTGTGGAGCGGACTCTAGACGGGTATCAATATTACCACGCACTTCGTCTACCATTCCGAGTGCCTCATCGATCAAGACCAAGGAAGCAGGTTGGTTAAACATTTCATGCTGTATCGATGCTCGCACGACCACGCTTTGGAATAGCGGAATCATGTCATTTATTGGCAATAATAGCTCGTAGGCACATTCCCAAGCAATCACTGCTGAATTCATGTTTGAATATTTGTTCCATTCCTGGTGTGCAAACCTGCAAAGAAGGAGACCAAGGACGTGGCCAAGCATCTCATTCTTTTTGGATGCACACCAAAGACCTATTTGCCGAGCATAGGCCTTGATACCTTGAAAGTTCCCTTTGGTAATATTTAAGAGAATCTGATGCGTTTTGACAATCTGGACGCTTGCCTGATCTTTCCCAAAGAGCGCAAGGGCCTCTCTTAGCTTAGAAGAGACTTCACCCAGCTTATCAAAAAGCTCTTCATCTGTTTTTCGGTGGAGACGAGCCATTATATGGAGGCAGCAAGCCTGACGAAGCAGAATGGAGGCTTGCCCTCTTTTGCAATTTGCATTCTGGAATAGCTTGAGGGCAGACTGATAGCAGCTCTGAACTTCGGCACTATAATCAAACGGCAGATCAGACTCAATTGGGTCCCACATATTTTCATGAGCTGTAACCGCTGCGGCGTTGACAATAACCAAGTTCAGGGATAGTGGACTTGTGAATGGGGGGCAGAGACTATGATCACCTTCGATCATCTTGGTATTCGCCATTCCAGCGTAGTCAGCAAAAGCTTCAGATTTTTGATATAACTCATGCAGAACATGAGGAGTTTTAGGACTATCCGAGAAGACATGGAACTCAGCAATGAGACGCGTCAGGTATACTGCAATTCCGTTGGCGCCATTTGACTCCGCTTTGTCGCGGAACACAGCCATTGATTTAGAGATTTCGGTTATCATGGGCACAGGGTCGGTATCGGGCTTATGATAAGTACCACCCAGCGACCTAGGATGAAACCAAGCAGTCAAAGTACGGGAAGTGACAGGGAAGCCATGGATTCCGGGTATCATCTGGCATAGCATTTGGTCGCGAACGGTACCATGGGGGAAATATCTCTGTACATTCTCCATAAAAAGCGGCTGCATGTCGTTCGGACCCAGTATGTCGCCCACCAGTGGTATATTGAGCGGCTTGCCTTTTTCGTGGTAAAATCGCAGCGACGGGGGCACTCGGCGCATACTGTCTGCCAGAGCCTTGTAGTTGGTGTAGCGGAGACCCCATTCTGGCGGCAACTGCTCAATCAAACCATGTAGTAAGTCAAGGCTTTGATATGCCTCTGCAAAGTCGCCTGCCAAGATATAGTATACAGCGGTACATCGCAAATATTCCGCTCGAAGCGTCAAATCAGCACTTGAACCAAATGCCTCCGACTGCGCTGCTTGTAGATATTTCCAGGCAGCGTCAAAATCGCCTTTATACTCCTCTGCAAACAGCGACCGGCCGCACAAGTTCATAAACTGCTCGAAATCCATGCGCGCTGACTCTATCAGTATCTGATGGCCAAAGATGAGGGGCAAAGCAAAGTCGAGAGTCAGCTTGCTATACTGTCTCATTCGAGTCTAGTTCGAGGGTCTATAGTGCCGCCGCTCCGCTATTGGTTGCGTATACACACGGCACTGTCGGACTCGCCAAAAATTGCCCCATTTAAGCCTCTAGCGTGCCGATGTCAGATTAGCTCGAGACTGAGCTGTCAGCGCATCTGGCCAAGGGCCCCGCGGAAGTAACGGGGCAACGTCTCCTCCGACATCGTGGCTCTCGGCCCGCATTCTTTTCCTGTGGTCCCTTGGTTTTGGTGATCGGCCTTGGCAATCAGCTCTTATTCATTGTATTCAGCATGGGCGCGAGCGATGAATCTTCATTCTTCCTCTACGGAATGGGCGAAAAGCCAGAGGCTTTGACTCTAGGTTCTTTGGTGCTGGAAAAGTACTGGCAACCTACGATTGCCCGCCATTACACCCATGAGCTGCTCAGGTAACTCGGTGCTATTTTTTTTTTGATACCATGAATTTATAGCTTCATGTACGCTAACAACCTACAGCGAGAAAGCTCTGAACGAGCATGCTTACTCCACTGCTGTCACGGATGTCGTGTTTCATGGCCGCTCGCGCCTTTCACCGGGGATTGGACTTGATGGTGGAGATATCGTCAAGCTCAACTTAGCCTACAATAAAGATACTGAGCGAATAGTTGTTGCTGATAGAGGCACGCGCTCTGTCCTCAAAGAGTATGCACTAGAATCTGCAAGACACAACTTGATCCACATACTGACCGTTCCGCAGCCCTGAAAGCTTTCTGTCTGATCAGGTGCTATGCAAAGAACTCGCCCAGAAAAAGCTTAAATTGTGGTTATCCGCAGCCAATTCTAGCTTTGTGCTGAATCTGTTCACCCGCCGCCCGAAGATCTGGATGTTGACTGGCCTGTACCTACTCGAAGGAACCCGGACGGCAGTATCATGCGGGAAATCCGTCGATGCATCCACGGGTCTTTCATCTGCGCTTGTGGGTGCTTTTTCCAGCGTGCCGATAGGTGCTTCTGTGAGCTTAGGCCTTGGTTCGTCTTGGGAATTGGCGATGCAGGTCGCCGAGCCGCATGTCTGGGCTGCGCAATTTCGGCTGCTCGATTCCAAAGTTATCAAGATCGGGAAGGGTGGGGTTGATGATGTGAAACTGCCTCCTTCTATGGGTTTGTACCGAGACGTCACATCTACACGAAGATCCGGACGGAAATCCAAATCATCTACTTCGTCTGCACAAAAACCCGAACATGTTCAGATGCTTGCGCTGAAGCTTGACAAAGAACCTATCAAGGCTGGAGGAGCTCAAGATCTGAAACATGATCATCACGGTGGCAGCCAAGATGATGAGTATAAGATGATTGAGGAAGATGATGACGATCTACCGTTGGATGGTAGACTGTTGTTTGGGCCTGAAGAGGACGATGATGAGCCCGTGGTTGAAGAAAGTCAAGCCCCAGAAGATGACCAGGATAGCTCTGAGTTGGAAGAGTACGAGAAGCAACTAGAGAGAGCGATAGAGCTTTTCGAGATGACGCTTAAGGTAAACCCACTTTATATGCAGCAGTGAAGATTCTATTATAGCTCAACTATTCACTTATGAAAATCAAGACACGTTAACAGTCCCTTAAAAATAAAAATAATTGAGTTAATCAAGTCATGCATCAGATCTAATTACTACCTTTCTCAAATGCACCTGGTTCCTCATCGGAAGCAAAAATGTAATCTCGGAAACATTACTGTTAAACCGCCGGCTAGATGGGTCAATGTCTGATTATTGATTATTTAGCAACTAGAAACTACAGCTCAAATTGAAACGCCAACCTGACGCCATATTCTTGTCTGGTTGATAATCACTTTAAAAAACCGGGAGTTCAACTGCTTCCTCATACTGTGGAAACCCCGCAAACTCCGCAAGTGCTCCGAAGTCCGCATTTACAATCAAAACTCCGCAACACAGCTTGCTTGATGAGCATAACACATGAGCTTAGAAATATGACCATAAATAAATACAAAACATGGCGCTGCCTGTGTTATTTAAAATCCTTCACGCCTTCGACAAATTGTTCACAATCAACAAGATCATTCGGCATCTAGCAGAGAATTCTCATATTCACCAAACATCAAAATGGCACCCAGAATAACAGTAATCGGCGCGACAGGAAAGCAAGGAGGCTCTGTGGTCAATACGTTTCTCAAAGATGGCAACCTCCAAGTCCGAGCCCTAACGCGCAACACCGACAGCCCAAAGGCTCAAGCCTTGGCGAAACAAGGCGCAGAAGTTGTCCAAGCCAACTTCGATGACCTCGATTCGCTAAGAAAGGCCTTCGCAGTATGCACACCTTGTATTTAAAATAACATCGGCAACGCTAACCAATTCTACAAGAACTCCGATATAATCTTCGCGATGACCGATTTCTTCGCCCACTTCTTCACCAAGAGCGCCGAAGAAGCCCAATCTCTCGAATACGAACAAGGGAAGAAAATCGCCCTCGCCGCATCCCAAACCCCCAGCTTGAAGAATTTCATCTGGTCCACTCTCCCCGATACAAAAGCCAACTCCGGGGGAGCGATCATCGTGCCTCATTTCCAGGGCAAAGCGGACGTCGACCACTTCATCAGAAAGGAACTAGCGGATACCCTTCTTCCGAAAACTACTTTCCTCTATGTAACGAATTACGTCGATAACTTCCTCTACCCTCCCTTCCAGCCTGTTTACATGCCTGCTCTGGATAAGTATCTTCTGCTCCAGCCGCATAATAAATCGTCACAGTTACCTCTTCTCGGCGATGCGCAGGTGAACACCGGACCCTTTGTTCTGGGAATACTCAAGAACTCGGACTTGGCGAAAGGAAGAACTGTGCTCGGGACTCTTGGGTTCGAGACTGCGGAGTATGTCGCGAAGTCTCTAGCCAAGCAGTTGGAGAAAGAGGTTGTGTACACGAAGGTGGATATGGAGACGTTTGAATCGGTATTCCCTAAGTGGGGGACTGAAATCGGGTTGAACCTGGTTTACTTTGACCATATCAAGGGTCCGGCTGGTTGGGGTTCGTCGGGGAATAAGGATGTTGATCCTCTCTTGCCTGCGGATCTGGGATTGGAGATTGGTAAAGATCTTGAGACGTGGGATTCTGGTATGGCCAGGATGGAATGGAAGGCTAAGTTTGCGGGATCTCAAAAGTGAGCTTGATCGTAGAGCTTACTGATGAGCTCGCTGCAGCGATCTCGCGGCGACATTTGGAGCTTTTCCTTCCTTTTCCTGTTGCCTTCGTTAGCTCTAGATACGATATCGATATTGGTTCCCTCTGAGACCTCCTAGCCTGAGTTCGCCGCCAAGTTGGCCTTGATCTGTGCTCGGCTAAGGCAAGAAGTAAAGTATAGTCAATAATACGCAATGAAAGTGCAAATTTAGTGCAGTCCACAGAAGAGTTTGAAGTAGCCACGAGGTATAGTATATTATTATAAATGAATGCATATGGCATCTAGCATATAGCAAGCGTATAGCAGACGTAAGCGTTCCAAGTCATTAGGGTATGTGCAGTAATCACGTAGCAAGCCAGGCACCGAACGCCCGGGGTTTAAATAAACATAAGGGTATCAAAATATGAAATGACAAAGAGAGTTAGTTTTTAGAGTTGTTTGTTGGCAGACGCTTGCATCCGGCGCATCGCCTTGCGGTGCAAGTCTGTCATATCGCCTCGCTGCATTCCCTCGGCAATCGAATTGCCGATCTGAGCATTTGAGGCGTCTCGCATCTGCTGGACAGATCCCCACATCTGACTGCGAGGCCGTTCAGAGGATGGAGAGACGGGGGAGGAAGTGAATGGGGCCATGGAGTCACGCTTTGATATGTTTTCTCGCACAGATTGGCGCCATGCTGCCATGTCAGCGGCCGGTCGGCCTGGGTTTTGGTTGACTGACGTTTGCTGGGGTGAGCGTTCCTCAAGGCTGTTGACACTAGTTCCAGACGGAGAGCGCATGGTTTGGCGCTGGAGGAGAGCCCGGCGCTGGGACAGCGGCATGTCGTCTTCATTCCCGGGGGAGGCGATTGGCTCGTCTTCTTGTTCTTCGGGGATGGCAGTGGGAGACATGGCATTTAGAGGATCGGCAAGAGACTGGCGAGACTGGCTTCGTGGTCCGTATGGGTCATAGCGGAGGGAAGTAGAAGACATGCGGTTCCGAACCATATTCTCGCGCACAGCGAGAAGAGGCGCAGGTCCACTCCATCGGTTGGACTGTGGCTTTTCATTTTCTTCGGTAGTTGTGACAGTCAAGTATGGTGTCGAAATGCTTCTGCGGTTTGCTGCCGGGTCCTTTTGCTCGAGTTGGTATATAGAACTATCAGACACATTCCGAGAGATCGGGTGTGGCTTAGAAGAGAGAACGTTCTGCAAGCTGTGCCTCTTCTTAGGCCGGTTTAGTTCAGGAGATTGCATTGACATGCGATAAACGCGGCGTGACTGGTCCGGACTGACAGGAGAGTCCTCATTCGTCCCATGAGCCGAACTAGCTATAATCGGCAAAGGTGCAGCGTCCAATGGTGTTTGAAGGAGACCGTGCATGTCAACGGGGGTTGAAAGCTCTTCAGATTCAGGCGAGGTTTCTTCGATGTCTCTTTCAAATTGCAGAGGCTCCATGTCAGGGGCATCGGCATCTGCCAGATGCTTCGCCCATTCCTGCGTACGGAATGAATTGACAATTCTTGAAGTCTGCTCGGGAATGTTCTGGACCGTCGACATATCCAGCTTGGCCTTCTCCTTCACCTTTGGTGGGTCCACTGGTTTCTCAGCCTGGCTTTCAGCTTTGGCCTCGACTTGCTCGGCATTTTCCGGCTCTTGCGTGGCCGGTGTAGGATTTGCCGTTGCAGCTTCATCCGCAGCCGCACTTTTCGCAGTGTCAATTTTTCCGTCCGATTGCTTGTCAGTCTCTTCAATTGCTGATGCTTTCGAGGCCGGCAGTGCTTCAGCCTCAGGGACGGCATGGCTCTCATTGGTTTGAACAACACCGGATGGCGTAGATGTCTCCGCCCTTTCATCTCCGGATAGCTTCTCGTCCGTTGAAACAACATCGGGCTGGTTCTCAACATCCTTATGGGAGGTTTCGATTCCAGCCGCATCAATGTTCGTGTCCGCAGCATGGTCTGATTTAGAACCAGAATCCTTAATCTCCGTCTCCGCAACATTTTCCCGATCGTTCCTGGCATCTTTCTCCACATTTTCGTCATCGGGGAAATCGTGGTGATCTTCAAGAACCATACTTGGGGTACGTGACACAACACTAGGAAGATCGTCAACCATGCCAGCTACCGAAGAGGTGTCATCATGATGCGGAATCGCAAGCTCGTCTGGCTGAGAGTAGAAGCTGCTCTTGTCACCAAGACTTTGGTATGACTTGCGCTTCGTGAAATCCCGCCCTGAAAGATGCTCAGGGCGCTGTACACCAGCCTCTGAGCCTAGGATGCCCCCATGTTCGGAACCAGCGTCGTCGGGCACTCGCGTCTGGGTACGAAGCATTTCAGTTGGATCTGGCGTCGGTGCTCTCTTCGCAGAACGGGGTTGATTCTCTTGCCCCTGGGGGTGCTCGGACGAATTCTCCTGCTCGGCATGACCCTCTCGACACACGGAAGTATGTTGTACGCCTTCCGCGCCCTGTGGCAAAGTCTCATGCTCACCTTCTTCCACAACCTCTAGCGTGTTCCCGCAGTCTGATGCGAGGGCAGAATGGTCAGGGCTGGTCATCTCTTTCAATTCAACCGCGCTTCCATTGCCGGAAGCAAAGCCTCCGTCTGAGCCGTGCCTCGAGTCGTCGGCAACGGCTGTTTCGGTCATAGACGGTGACTTGGCATCGACGCCGTGGCCGTACATGTTCTCCCATTCAGCTCGCTCACGGACATTCTTTTCTTGGATTTGTCGACTGTGCTCCGCCTCGACTTCTTCCTTCTGTTTCTCTGCCTCTCTTTTGGCTTCGGCTTCTTTGTTGCGACGCTCTTTGATGACCTTCCATAGTCTCAATTGGGCAATGATACCAAAAACAGTAATAATGATTATGATAGCCGACTCAACACGGATGTTGCGCGTGATGGGGTAAGTATTAGTGTTCAACGGGAACATGTTGTCGTTCAAGCCTGCATGAAAGAATTAGCATTCTGCATGAAGCCGTGCATCACATGATATGCATGTGCGACTTACCCCATACGTAGAGCCAGAACTCTTTCAGTCCAGCTCTGCTGAAGCAATCGATACCAAGAACGAGAGAAGTGGCACCGCCAAACGAGGTGCACAAAATAGAACCGTAGGCGCGGGTGTAGTGGCTGAAAGAAAGGCAGTAGAAGCCTACGGCAAAAGCAATAATGAAGCCGACTTTAGCGCCGTCATTGGTGATGAGACCCCCGGCCTTGACGGTCATGAACCACATGCCGATACAGAATCCACCGAGGAGACAGCATAGTCCTTCGGTGATTTCTTTGAAGACGAGAGACAGGCCTCCAAAGACCGCCCCGGTGAAGAATATAGCAACGAAATAACCGCCCTGCACGGCGTCGCTTACAGGCGGGCTTTGTACATATTCGATCAGAACCTGGAATTGTTAGCCTGTCGACTTTGCCTCCGGGTAGTCCGGATACTTACAGTCACGCCCAGTGCGGCCAACAAGGCAGTTGAAAGGAAAATGTAAATACTGTTTACTCGTAAGTATGGTTCAATAGACTCGGGAAGTGGATCTCAGTCGTACCGTGGTTTGCGAATTCCAATAAAAGTCAACGCGGCACCCGTAAACAAGAGAATGATACCCCCCACGCCCACTGCTGGCGTGATAGTCGGATGAATAGGCAGGCCACCTTCGTAAGCGGATTTGGTTGAATTGCCTGATGACCCTGCAGATGAACCGCCATCCACCGAAGGAACCGATGTCTCAATAGATGACACGCTAGTTGTAGATGAGCTATCCGTTGCTGTCTCCGATGCAGCGCTCTTGGTGGTGGTAGCAGCTGTGGTATCGGTGTTTGTAGCTGTAGCTGTAGGCGTCTGACTCGCGGTATCAGTCGCAGTCTGCGTAGTTTCGGGATCGGCGCGACGGTCTAATGTCTCCAAAGCGTCTGTCTCGCGAAGTGCAAAGGGTGCTGGCGCGGCGAGGACCTGCCATTGTAGACACAGAACCAATGCGAGCAGTAGGTACCAGCGCATGATGGCGGTGGTATAGAACTGCAATTGCGGGAAAGATCAGGAGTTATACCGAGACTATAGCAGCATAGCGAGCCACAAATGAATGCCTCACGAGGTTGGGCAAGGCAGAACAGGCGGGGAAAAGGCCGGGGAGGTTGCGGCGGGCAGAGGCCTCGTAATAAAAGCAAACTTCTTCTCTGGAATGGCAGCAAATTCCATGTTGGCAGGGGTTCGACCAGTCCACGGCCACGCTAACGAGATCAGTCCAGGCGCGTTATTGAAATTGATCTAAAATCGATTTTATTTTCGCATTTCATTATTTGATTACTTCCAGCCCCACCGATCGCAAGTCGATCTGGCAAGGATCGGCTTTCGCGCGCTGGGGGAAATTACTTGTGGCTCGGCAGAATTAGAGATGCGAAGAGGCGTCTGCTGGTGGAGTCCGATCCAGCAATCCTCCTGCTGCTGCTGCCCACTAACCTCCTTAGCGCGCCGCTAACCTCGAAACTCTCTCCATCGCGACGGATTTGAACGGCAGAGAGTAGTTCGTCCGATCAGGGCGACCATCTGATTGGATTTTTGACTCCATCGGCTGCCATCGCCATCCATTGAGGTCTGCCGGCTCGCCGGACCTGCTGTGTACCACAGCCAAGCACTATTTTATTCACAAATATCGGGCTCAAAGCTAAGAAGATTCTACCGGGATGCACTTGAGCTAGTCGCTCTTCCCTGTCCGATTGTCATTGCCACAGCGTAATCGGCTCCGAATGCCCTGTTTGCAGGCACTCTGTACAAGGACTGCAAGACCTCCCAACCAGGCAACTAAATGCCAATCACTTGGTCAACGCACTGGAATGCAGACCCCAGGCTGCTCCCCATGATCTGTCACATCTCCCATCCCGCACCGTTATGCGTCCCAGCCGATCTCGTATTACCGCCCATGCGAAGTCGACAGGAAACGCCTACTCATGCACTATAGCCGCATTCGCAGCTCGAGAGCTCGATAGCTCTGCCAGCAGAGAGTCAGAACCTGATACATCGCAGGTGGAGTCGGGTGATCAGCAATTCGCGATCCGAGCAGCGATGTGGTGTGTCGCCAGCCCGCTTGGGCTTCCCCTGAGGAGGCGCCCTATCACAACCTGAGCACCCCTGTGCCGAGCGTGCATTATTGTTCCTGGGCTCGAAACAATTGGAATTGCGGCCTCGAATCGGACATTTGTTTCCTTTTTCCCGTGTTTGCTTTTTCCTGCCTTCTCCGCACCGTCTTTGTTGCCGCAAGGGACTCCCAGCATACATACTCCGTTGAGACACTTGGCTCATTATTTTCACGCTTGTTCTGCGTCCACGTAGCCCCCGCCACTTGTCATTGGCGCTGCCCGGCCTCTTTGTTCCTGCTGTATGCACCACCTGCATTGGTGGCCAGCTGTCGCCATTGACGAGTTGAGGCCCAGGCCGTCCCACACGTGTTGGGCGACAGCGCCGTTGGCCTAGCTTTGTGACACCGGTTTGGCTGGCGCCGTGCGAGTCCCAGGTTTCATCGCGCTGCAATTAGAAAACTGAACAACAAACGACTAAAAAATAAATCCATTGGCGTGGCTTTGTCGACAGAAACTAAATGCAGATCACGTTTCGCCGACCGCTCCGGCGGTTTCAGGACGCTCGCGCCTTGGGCAATCGTGAGGATCACAGCCATACAATAAAGACATTTTCTGTAAAGATGAAGAGCTTTGAGCCGGCCTTGGGGATACGAATAGATGCTCTAGAATCTGAAAGATGCAGTAGTTATTCCTGGACACCGCTAGCGCATGCAGATATCGCCCGGCTTTGAGCGGGAGGGCAATCTTCACCGACATGGCACCATAAGTCCTCACTCGTGTCTATATCCCTAAGGCTACTACTTCTTTCCCGAGCTTTTCTTCATGTTGGGCAAGCAAAGGGAGAACTCCGGTCGTCTCCGGGACTTGTCCGAGTCCGGTAGCGCCTTTTGCCGTGAAGGCCATTAGTGCCGGAGGCCGTCCATAGAGATAGAAAAACGCGAACGCGTGTTAGCAGCCCGCGCTATCCCAAATCCCGCCAAAAAATCTGCTTCATCAGCATACTTATCGCCACCCGAAATAGACATGGCTCAACACGGCAGTTCTTGTGTAGATAGTAGAATACTTTTTTCCGTGTGCCAGTTATTGCGGTGTAGGCCAGCGCATCAAAAATATGACACGTTTCAATGGAATCTGTGGTAGTTCTATGTGTTTTCTATATACATCAATACCTAGGACTACTGATCAAAAGCCTGGTTCTGGCACTGTTCACTCGTTAGCTCAGCTGCAGTCGTTATGTAGTTCAGATATCAAGACTAACCATTTGGTAATAAGCACCTTTATTTCGAAGGAGCTCCAGATGGCTGCCCTTTTCCAAAAGATTTCCTCCTTCACCTAACACGAATATGACATTTGCATTCTGTACAGTGGCCAGTCTATGCGCAACTGCAACCGTAGTTCGTCCTTGAGCTGCGCGCTCAAGCGCAGCTTGAACCATTTTTCGCTCTCCGAGTCCAAGGAACTGGTAGCCTCGTCGAGGAGCAAGAGCCGGGGCTCGCGAACTAATGCTCGAGCAATGGCAATACGCTGCTTTTGGCCGCCAGAAAGAGCAATGCCGCGAGATCCAATGTCTGTGTTGTAACTCTCGGGGAGAGAGGCTATGAAGTCGTAGATCAAAGCATCGCGTCACGCGGCATTAAGTTGATCTTCCGTCACGGCGCTTGGGTCCAATCCCAATAGAATGTTTTCTCGAATTGTACCTTTATGCTTGTCTTACCACAGCCTGATGCCCCGACTAGAGCGGCAAATTGACCTCTCTCGATGGTCAGAGTCAAATCATTCTAAGCCGGTATATTTCTGGCGGGATATCTCATTCGAATGCCACGAAGCTCGATTTTAATACCACCTTCTGGAACAGAAACATGATCCCTTTCGCTTGGGATTCTCAGGCTAGAATCCCGTGCATCAAGAACACGATTCGATGCAATGGCCGCCTGGGCCGCATTGGGACCAAAACTCAGACTTTTCCCAAATCCCTCAGCGGCATTCATAATCGCCATCAAACACACAAAGAAAGCCATATTATCAAGCTCTCCTTGCGTGAGAATACGACCACCGTAATAAAATATAAGAGCCTGGTAGCCTAGATTAGTGCTTTCGGAGAAGCCAAAAATGATGCTCACCCAGCGGGCCTTCTTGTATGTGGAAACCACATGTCCCTGACACAACCTCTCAAAGCGATCTGAGATAGTATCTTCGAGTGTTAGGGACGTGACAGTTCAGAAAGCCCCAATGGCTTCAGAAGCAAACTGAGAACTCCCATCAGACACCGCATCATTCATATTCTCGAACTGAATCTCATATCGAAATCGAACATGGCCCGAGAACACACAGATCGGTGCAACCGCACAGAGCGAGACAAGGGCAAGCTTCGAGTTAAAGACGAGTGCTATTATTAAGCCGCCGATAATATTGAAAATAGAGATGCAAACTTGTGCGAGGTTCATGCCCATCATCTCCTCGAGTTTCTGCGGGTCGTCCCGGGCACGCGCAACCAACGTACCATGGGAATGATCTTGATGATCGAAATATGCGACTCGAAGTATTGCACTTGGTACTTTGCTCTGATAAATGATGCCACGTTGCCAGAGCAAAGAAATGTCACGAGGTAGGCGATACCAGAGGAGGCAGCGAAGACAGTCCACATGATACCCATGAAATCCACCTCATTCATAAGTTTAGGATGATCATTCTGCCACTTGAAAAGACTGATAGATCTTTCATACATCCATGCATGCATAGGCTGTGCTGTTCCTGCTGCGGCTGAAACCAAAAGTCCGATAATCATGACATCCCATTTACTCCTTGACTCAGAGAACAGATTGAGGAAACTTCCGAAGACAGTGCGACTTTTCAAGCTTTTCTCTTTCTTCTGAGGGAGCTCAAGATCTTTCTTACTCGTATTCTCCATTTCTGCCCGGCTGAAAGTACCAAAGTCTTCTCTCTCAGATAGATTCTCAATTTCCCATGTTGAATCACCGGTGGAGAGACTTTGCGCATTGACAAGGCCAGAATAAACACCCCCGTCTATTGATACAAGGCTCTGATGACTGCCAGATTCGATGACTTTGCCCTTTTTAAGGACCCCAATACGATCCGCATTTTTGATTGTGGAGAGCCGATGTGCAATGACAATAGTCGTTCGATTTTGTGCCGCTTTATCAAGCGCTGCCTGTATGATTCGCTCACCGCTAACATCAATGGCACTAGTAGCTTCATCTAGAATGAGAATATCAGGCTTCTTGACGATAGGTCGATCAATGGCAAGTCGTTGTCGCTGTTTTCCTTCTATACTAATTATGAGAAGTTGTATCAAGAATCATTTGACTTGTTCTAGGTCAGACTCTGGGTCGACCAAGCGGCGGGGCAAAGCAATATAAGTCACTCCTAGTCGCTGGGGTCGGCCTGGCAGCAATCGGCGACAAGGACGCTCATCAAAGTGATTCTAGCAATGCAGGATTATTGGAGAAAAAACTAGACGACATAATGAGTATTTTGAAACAAGAGCGTGAAGGCGCATCTCGCTCTGAGCAGCCAGCTGAGCTCCCTATATTAACTGCTCCAACGCCGATACAAGCTGCATACCAAGATCAACAACCCGTCGCATCATCAGATACATCAGCAGGGCTGAAATCATCCGACGAAACAATATTCGTTGTTCCCGAATTTGAAGTTCTATTCTCTGAGGCTGACCAAGCTCTCCAAGAATACACGACCACAATGGTTCCGGGATTCCCATTTGTTCCGCTGTCCTATCAAAATTCCTCAAAGACAAGCCGCTACTGCTGAAGACCATCTTATGGGTCTGTAGACCGCCGTCTCCAGATGCTTCAGTAGCATTTGAAAGCTGGTTCAGACAAACTATTGCACGCCAGACTGTTGTTCTAATGAACAAGGACCTTGAGCTTGTCCAAGCTATCCTAGTATTCCTTGCCTGGTAAGAATAATCCAGTTTTATCATTCAATCATTAATGATCGAGTTTTGTAAGCTGACCCTTCTTCAGGAATGATATCTATTTATACGCAACAGCCAAGGACACAGCCCTCATGCAATTAGCAATCTGTTTAGTAGACGATCTGAAACTCACTCGACCCCAGTGGAAGGAAGGTCTGGCCTTTGAATCAATAGTCGAGGATGCAGCGCACATGCAGAATAATCTGCCACCTCAGCCAAAGCAAACAAAAGCTGAATTCCGAACTCTTATGGGGGTCTATTACACAACGTCTACGTGAGTCTACCCCCTTTGACATATTTGCATTGTTTGAATATTGATAGGAGTCATCATTAGGCTATGCAGCCTGCTTGGCAAGCGATACAGGCTAGAGTACATGGCACACTTTGACGAATACTGTAAGCAAATGGAGCACGACCAGGAATACCCGACAGATTCATTGCTGGTGAGCCTTGTGGACGTACGGAAAATTGCAATGAAGGTAAACAGCTCCTTCTGGGAACTCATTGGTAGCCCTAACAGTCAACCGTCTGGGGGTTTTTATACCATAGCCATGGCTTCCATTCAAAATGAGTTGAATGCATTCATGAATCAGCTGCCAGCAAGTTTGAAGTGGAACCGTAAGTATTCCTCATTTTAAAACATCAAGTGCTATGACTGACAGCTCAGTTCAGACCTTTTGCGGACGCACTGTGCTTCCATTCGTATTCGCTTATTCGAGCCCTTCAGATTCGGTGACAAGAGCGAAACATTAGAGCCTACACATCTGAGATCTCGAACGATTTGGGATTGTTTTTAGAGCACACACGAACTATACGAGGCATTTCGCTTGGTGCCAGTCGAGTCGTTTCCATCGCTCACCGTCATATCAATCCTGCACATTGCTCTCGCCATCATCAAAGCCTCGCGGCTTCTATGTGTTGAAGACCGCGCGTGGGACTTGAATACCGCACGAACTATGTATAACCTTCCAGGGATTCTTCAGCAGCTAAGCAAAGTATTCGAAGATGCTAGCAGTGGTGGAAGTCCTCGAAGCAAGATGATTGTACACGGCCTGCCTATATTTTCAAAGTATGCGGAAGCATACCGGGGTACTGAGCGCTTATATGTAGAAAGACTCAACACTGATGTCGCTCTGTCGAACCCATCTTTACTGGTTCCAACCAATGCATCTGGTGGAGAAGACGGGTTTGATTTCTGAAATCAGCTGTCTGACTTGACACATGGGCTCTTTCCTTGAGCTAAAAACCTGTTGTTTAATTAATTCATTCGTCGAATTTGATGGCAGCAAAAATAAAAGGACGTGCGAACCAAATGCAATTTCGCATGCGGCAGGTCTGGGATTGTATTATTATCCCTTGGCAGACGCCTACAGATCTACAGGTCTATATTTAGCTAGGTCTCCTGGATTCTCGCAGTGATATATAAAAGCCAGTGATAAATTAAATACCTTACTGTTGGGTAATACCTAGGTACCAGGTAGGTATTCGACGTCGAAAGGTAGAACCTTGGAAGGAGGTATGCCGCTGGACGGATATACAATTGACCTCGGGAGTGATGGAGATATCCTTCAAACGTTTCAGGAAACCTCTTTAGAGCTGCTGCCCAGGTGATGAATAAGACTCCATGATCCTACACCTGAGGATGTTAGCTCTCACATCATCTCACTGCTCAAGTATACCCAATGGTGAAGCGCTCTTGCTTGTTGCGGCGAATGTAAAGTGAAACCCGCCATCGATGATGAAACATCACGTGCGCTCTCCACAATACAGGGGCGGTCCGGAGTAGTGCTTGGCGCATCAGGTAGCTCAATCTGTCAACTTCAATTCTCTTGTGGTGAGGCTGCTCTGAACATATTCTATCACTCTGACATATATACTAAACTACTATCTGTCCCAGAATATCCCTTCCGCCCCCGGACCTGGGCCTATCCCCCGCCCGTCATGGACGATCTCAACGGGCTGAGTTGGTCCAACTCGAATGCCCCCGCCAAACCCCCACCGATGTCCTCAAGCTCACTGTTTCCCAATGTTCAGTCTGGCGGAAATTCTGGTCGATCTACTCCGTTGTCCGCTACTTCTATGCGATCGAATTCCCCTGCAAAACCAGCCGCTCCAACCGGAGATAGCTTCGCGAACCTCGTGTCATTCAACTCGACCGCGTCAAACAAGAACCTCTCTTTGGTGGAACAGCAGAAGCGATTACAAGAGGAAAAGGCTCAAAAAGCTGCCGCGGACCAGAGCCGTCTGGATGCGCAATTTGGGGGTCAAAATTCGCAATTTTGGGACAATCTAGAGAAAGGTCAAAGACAAAGTCCTGCTCCCCGCCCTTCAGCGCAACCAGCCGATGACGACGACGACTTGTTGGCTGCGTTCAATGCCTCAGCGCCTGTCGATGCATCGACGAATTTCCCCATCCCGAGCTCTACCTCCTCTCCTCGACCACCTACAAATGTCTCGACGGATAGTAATGTAGGAATTACGATGCGCGATAACTCAGGATTGGATGCTTTCGAGGATGATGATCCATTTGGACTGAGCCAAGTAAAAGCAAAGACAGCCCCAGCCCCAGCTCCAGCTGCGTCGCAAGATGACGATGATGATTTCCTTGGTCTTCTCGGTAAACCAGTGTCTGAAATTCCGCCGCAACGAAAGACACCGGAACCGCGGCCCTCTGCTCATCATCCGAAAGAACGGGACACATCTCCTTTGCCCTCCAGTGGTGCAGATCGTGCAATTGCCGAGCTGGTAGACATGGGATTCCCTGCGGATAAATCTCGCGAGGCTCTCAGGAACACATCATCAGGCACGGATGTCCAAGCCGCTGTGAGCTGGCTTCTGACACAGGCCCACGCAGAATCTCACCAAAAGGCAAAAGGACAATCACCCGCGAACGGTCGATCAAACAATCAAGCAGAGCGAAGTCAAAGCCGCAGTCGCCACGGTTCTGCTTGGTTAGAAGAACAGACTCCTCGTCCGCGCGATGACAGCAGAAGAAGCTCACCAGCTGGAGAGCGGGACCCTTCCCAAGCCGCGTCGCAATTTGGCAACAACCTATTGAAAACAGCAAATTCTTGGTGGAAAACAGGAAGCAAAAAGGTTCAGCAAGCTGTCAATGAATTCAATGCAGAGCATGACCCTAGTCAGCCAAAGTGGATGAGGGATGCATCCGAGCCGCGTGAGGAGTCACTTCCACCGCGGCAACCTCCACGGCGCGCCGAAGAAACACGTCAGCCGCAAGAACAGAAGCCAAGTGATTTCACAGATGAAGCAATTTTGTTGGAGGCTGGAGACGGCCGCCCTCACAAGCCACCTCGTCCCTCTCAACCCGCCCCCGGCCGCAGCGACCTACGTGACCAGCCATCTCCACTTGCGCAGCAGCAACCAAACTTTCTCCAACGACCATCACGACAAGCGCAGCCCGAGCCAAGGTCTCGTGCGTCTCGCTTTGCAGCGGAAGAACAGACCGCACAAGCCTATGTTAGTCCTGCACGACGGAGGAAGACACCGACGCCACAACCACCACCAGAAGCTAGCGTGGATCTTTTCGACTCTCCTGTCCCTGCCACTTCATCTAACCAATCTAAGCCAACGCCCCCAGCTCAACCTGCACGACCTGCACGACCCTCGCCCAGCCCAGCCTCTATCCCTGTACGGCCGAAAGCTCCACCTCGTTCTATACCGCCTGTGTCTGCAGAAGCTCTGCAATCCACCCACCGGCATCGTGGAAAAGCAGCTGAAGCATACAAGCGAGGCGACTATGCAGCTGCACACCAGAGCTTTTCCACAGCAATTAGCATGCTCCCTGAAAAGCATCCAATTACGATTATGATCCGCAGCAACCGTGCAATGACCGGTCTCAAGATCGGCGAGCCCAAGTCTGCAATTGAAGACGCCGACATAATATTGAATGTGATCGGTCCATCCCGGGGTGAAGGCGAAGTAATTGACGTCGGAAATGGCGAGTCCGCCAAGCCAATGAAGGACTTCTACGGCAAAGCTCTCATGCGCAAAGCAGAGGCCCTCGAGCAGCTCGAGCGGTGGACAGACGCAGCGCAAATCTGGAAAGCGGCGGTCGAGGCAGGCCATGGCGGAAGCACAAGTATCCAAGGCCGAAACAGATGCGAGAAAGCTGCAGGCATCAGCAAGCCTCCACCGAAGCCTGCTGCTCCTCCTAAGAGGGCCGCGCCCACGCCTAAGAAAGTATCTGCAATGTCCGATTTGTCTGGATCCTCTAATTCTGCACAAGATTTTGAGGCTGTTAACCGGCTGCGCGAGGCCAATAAGGCTGCAGAACGTGCTGACGACGAGAAATTCGCGCTGTCAGAGAGTGTTGATGCAAGATTACAGGCTTGGAAGGGCGGCAAACAAGACAATTTGCGCGCTCTTTTGGGAAGTCTGGATACAGTACTGTGGCCTGAGGCTGGCTGGAAGAAGATCAGTTTGGCGGAGCTTGTTCTGCCGAACAAAGTCAAGATCCAGTACATGAAGGGCATTGCTAAGGTTCACCCTGATAAGGTATTTGTTCTTCCAAACCTGTCTACGTTTTGTGTACGAGTACTAATTTCATCATCAGATTCCCACCAATGCCACAACAGAGCAGCGTATGATTTCTAGTTCTGTTTTCGGAACTCTGAATGAAGCTTGGGATAAGTTCAGAGTCGAGAACAACCTTTGAGCATCATGTCCCTAACGTCATCATTGCAAGCGAGTTGTTTCTTACCCCGTTCATATATCCACCAAATAAACCCTCCTCATGACACGTGTGCTTGAATAGTTAGATTTCATTTCATGACCCTCTTGGCAGTAGCATATAAGGTGCATGGAAATGACAATTACATGATTCAATGACTTAGCATAAGCGAAATACCCCTAAATTCTCTGCCTTTAGGCGCATTCAACTTGAATCATAAAGCATAGCAGCAGTGGATTGATGCAGTGGATGGCCAAGGGCTCCAATACTTCTATTTGGAATAATTGGAAACACATTTTGGCTGGATGTAGCTTGTTCAATTAGAAGTACATTGTATCTATTGTTGGCATTAATTTATCTTCAAGCATCAGTTTGCATCTCAGTATCTATGTCCTCCGCATCTTGAGGAGCTTCAGCTGGCGCTTCAGCTGGCGCTTCAGCTGGCGCCTCTGCTTCAGTCGGTATTTCTGATGCCTTCTTCTTTGCCTCACGCTCCTTTGCCTCCTTTATTTTTTGAGAGGCCAGATCTCTCTTCATTTGCTTCTTGCTCTTTCCAGGCTTCGGCTCTTTCTCAAGTTTGTCAGATGGCCACTTTTGCCGACATTTTTGTTCGTCTTCCTCGGACCAATCGCGAGGAAGAACAGCAAACACCAAGTAAGATGTATGTTGTTTTAAGTCAGGCTCGGAATGATGGATGAGCCGTCCAAGCTTATAACCAGGGTCTGTTGGTCGAGGGGCAAAGGGTTCCATGTCGACTTTGCCGCCGGACTTTTTCGGAGTTCCTTCGCCATCGTCACTGCCATTGTTGGCGTCGACCCGAGCTCCGCGAGTGATTTTAGTGCGCTCCTCGTCCCATCGGAGCTTGTTAACAGCTTCGTCTACTGATTTTGGATGAACATTGGCACCACGGACACCTTCAGCGTCCAATCCAATGCGCTCTCGCTTCACCTCAATGCGATGGTTGTTTGCCTCCACCATTGAGATGTTGATCCATGATAACTGGCGCATAGTTCGAATGGTCTTCTCCACCTGTTCCAGACATGGGGAGAATGTACACAAATAAACAGTTTTTGAGGGATCGAGGGGTGATTCCGAGCCGTCGGCAGGTTTTCGTACCAAATGTTTCAATGCTAGCCACGGAGCAGGCAAGTCCAAGAAGATTGCATTGGCCTTCGGTGACCGGCCTGTTTTGGGCTCTGCTAGTAAGAATCCATTCTCGTAGACATCCCGATGTGTGACTTCCACTAGCCCGTCGAGACCGTGTTGTGTGATTTCCTCTTTGACACGTTCCGCTCTTTGTTGGTGAAACTCGAAGCTGCACACTTTGCCGAAACGTTGCTTCTTCGCCGCTGGCTCTTCTGAAGGATAACCGTTGAAGACACCTCGTACTGATGCGTGTGTGAACGAGCCACTTCCTGCGCCTGCCTCAATGAGGGTCGACCCGGGCCGTACTCGCATTCGGTGTAGAATATAACTGTAGTCGTGGGTATAGACAATCTGGGTGCGATGCGGAAGCGACGAAGTCCAAGACTCGGGTGTAGGATACATCAAATGAAGGAAACCGCTAGCAGCGGCAACAGGCGTCTTCAATTGAGCCTGTCCTTCTTCAGTGTCAGGCGTGGCGGCCGGCGATTCTTCGAGGTCTTCAGCTTTGCGCTTCGAAGCCTTCTTGGGAGGACGACCACGTGAGCCAGTATCGACCTGAGAGGCGGCGATCTGGGCACCCCAAGGCTGGTCAATGAGGGTGACATGAGGGAACGATCCGAAGCGAGTGTTGACGACTTTGCCTTCCTTGTAGCCTTTGTTCTCGTCGTCGTAGGTACGGAGGATCGTTGGGATGCTTTGATCGCGACGGATATGGAGCAGAGCGAGCCTGTCGGCGCTCGATGCAGATTCGGGGTTGAGAAATGGAGACGGCATGATGGGCAAGAGTCGTGCGCAGCTCCAGGCGAACAGTTCCAAGCCGACGAAACCAAAACTTCGGCCAAGATGCCTGCGATCTCGAATCTCCAAAAGTCGAGCTTATCGCGAAAGGAAAAAAAGCTGGAGCATTTCCTATCCTGGAAGTTAGGGCTTAGGGCTGCAGAGCGCCGCGGCGGCCAGCGTGCAGGGACCAATCAGGGCCAGTGTTGCTGTTGGATGTGTCGATGTGGTCCTTCGAGTCATACCTGCCCCTCTTGCTTTGTCTCCATGCCCCTCCTCTCCTCCTTTCGCGCCTTCCGACTCCCCAGACAACGCTTCCTGCAAGTCGCTGTATCTGCCTCTGTCTGTGTTTCTTTTGCCTCGGCTAGGCCCATGTCCTCTCGCCAGCAGCCGCAATGGCGGCAACCTCCTTCGCCGGAGGGAACTCAACTGCCGCCCTTGAAGGTGTGGAACTCATTGACCAAGTCGAAGACTCCCTTTGTGCCGATTGATTCAGCAGGGAAGAAGGTGACTTGGTATGCGTGCGGTCCGACTGTTTACGATGATGCGCATCTGGGCCATGCGCGAAACTATGTAACCACGGATATTATTCGGCGCATTATGCGCGACTACTTCAAGTTCAACGTTCACTTTGTTATGAACATTACTGACGTGGATGACAAGGTATGGGTGGAATTGCGCGCTTTGTTTCACTGTGCAAATAATTGCGCCTGGCAAGTAGCTTCTGAATATCGGGCTCACATGATTCAATCTAGATCATCCTGCGCGGCAGACAACAGCACCTTTTCAACGAATACGTCGGCATTAATCCTACCATTACTCCTGAAGTTATCGATACCGCGAAAGCTGCCTATTCTGCTTATTTAAAGAAGAATCTTTCACTCTTGTCCCCCGATCTCGCACCTTCGAAATACCAAGAAGAGGTGGAAAAAACCTATGCGACTGTTCTGAATGGTGGTGCTCTCCCCGGAAATCAAAAACCAGGAGATGACGAGGCCAAGATCAAAATGCATATCAAGACGGCAGCGTCGGCGGCGAAGGTCATCGCTAAGGCAGAGACAAAGTCCGCATCTGACCCCGCCTTGTTTGCCGAATCATTCTACACAAGCGCCCAGGATGTACTTTTGCCATATTTGGATGCTCTCAAAGGAGCTTCGATTAACGCAGATGACTATAGCATCTTTACGAAGTTAACCAAGAAGTACGAGGAACGGTTCCTCACTGATATGCGCGACCTGGATGTTCTCGACCCAGATGAGTTAACGCGTGTAACGGAATACGGAACAGAAATTGCCGACTTCGTAGAGCGCATTGTGAAGAACAAATTTGGCTATGTCACAGATGACGGGTCTGTTTATTTCGATATCGACGCGTTTGAAAAGGCCGGTCATCCCTATGCCCGTCTCGAGCCATGGAGCCGATCTGACAACAAATTGGCGGCTGAGGGCGAGGGCTCTCTGGCAAGCAAGACAACTGAGAAGCGTAGCGCATCCGACTTTGCCCTTTGGAAATCTTCCAAGGCTGGCGAGCCAAGCTGGCCTAGCTCCTGGGGCAAAGGACGTCCTGGCTGGCACATTGAGTGCTCTGCCATGGCGTCGGCTCGTCTAGGTAACCAGATGGATATTCACTCAGGCGGTATCGATCTTGCTTTCCCCCATCACGACAACGAGCTGGCACAGAGTGAGGCATACTTCCATAATCATGAGCAATGGGTGAACTATTTCTTGCACATGGGACACTTGTCTATTCAGGGATCCAAGATGTCAAAGTCATTGAAAAACTTCACGACTATTCGAGAAGCTTTGGAACGCAAGGAATGGACTTCCAGAAGTTTGCGTATTACCTTCCTCCTTGGTGGCTGGAAAGATGGCGTCGAGATTACAGATGATCTTGTCTCATTTGGTAGCGCGTGGGAGGAGAAGGTTAACAACTATTTCATCAAAGTGCGGGATCCTGCGGCTTTCCAGGGCTCTGGTACCGATTCTGCTTTCGGCGCCGATCTCCAAGCTGCAAAGGATGCCTTATACGAACAGCTTTGCGATTCTTTCAACACCCCGGCTGCAATGCAGACAATCTCCGATCTGATCTCAAAGTACAACAGCGTTGATAAGGCCTTGGTTAAACCTAAGGATGTCGAAGAGGCTGCTCGCTGGATCACGTCTATTGTCAACACCTTTGGTCTCAACGGAGCTGCTCCTGCCGATAGCACTGAGATTGGATGGTCTGGTAGCGATGTTCCTGAGGAATCCAAGGCTTTCCTTTACCCGCTCTCCAATATCCGCGACACTCTTCGATCATCTGCTCGTTCAAAGGAAGGAATCTCATCTCAAGTGATTGAGGAAGCACTCAAGCAAAATGCAGTGCCTGCGTCCGTTTCTGAGTCCGCAAAGCCCTACGCTGAAGTCGTCTCCAACTTCCGCAACAAGGTTTCTTCACTTCAGTCATCTGACTCTGCTGGTAAAGACATTCTGGCGCTGTGCGACCGCCTGCGAGATATCGATCTTTTCGAACTGGGCGTCTATCTCGAGGACCGCGAGAACCTTCCAGCTCTCGTTCGTCCAGTCACACGTGAGATGATCCAGGCCCGCGAGGAGAAGGAGGAGCGTGCTCGTCAAAAGCTAGCTCAGAAGAAGGCTCAGGAGGAGGAAGCTCTGAAGCGACTGGAGAAGGGCAAATTGAGCCATTTGGAAATGTTCCGCACCAACGAGTACAGTGCCTGGGATGACGAGGGCATGCCTACTCGTGATGCCGCTGGCGAGGAGATCGCTAAGAACCGAGCGAAGAAGCTTCGCAAGGACTGGGAGCGACAGAAGAAGGCCCATGAGGCCTGGTTGGCTGCCCAAGCTTAAAAGACATTGATTGCATGGGTATTCAAGCTTCGAAAAGCATCTGACTTGGGTTTCGGTTGACGGTTGTGGTTGTATTAGCATAAGGGGCGTTTGAGGTACATTTCGTTCAGGTTTACCCATAGACTTGCATATACTGGTTGAAATTCAATGCAAATCCTATATGGGAAGTCATAATAAATCTCCGCTTTTAATGTAGGCTCATTTGGGATAACGGTCTCATCTTAGGCCGACAAATTGCAGGGATTCACTTGGTTAGCTGTGGTAACATTTTGCCCACCAATGGTACGTTAAAATTATCCTCTAGATTTCTCAATTCCCTGGAAAGGGACAGAAGTCTGTTTCCCTGAAACGAATAGTGGTGGCCACGAAGAACTACTTGAAGCGACGTTGTATAGATTGACATCACGTGACTTCAGACGTCATCCACAATGGACCCAAAGAAAGCTCCATTCTTTTTTCCTTCACGTACATTTGCTCAATCGTACGGTGACAACGACTTTTGGAGGGCTAAATTGAAGTGGGAGCTTGAAACCTCATAAGTCTAGTTGCTAGGTGCTAATTTGTCTTGTGCCCAGTTGGAGCAATAAGTTGGACAGGTTCAACGTCGATCGCCGGCACCATGTTTCCTTCCCAGGTCGCCAATTTGAATATAGAAGCCCTTAGTGGCATCTGTGGGTGAGTTTCCAATTTTCAATTCGGCACCTGGCCCTCCAATCAAAGAATTCTCCTGTAAAGTCTCACAGAAATTCTGGTATGACTTGCATGAGATTTTCTGCACGACTAGCCCCCACATTTCCAGCCGCCGGAATCAACCCACTAACTAGACTCGACAGTTCTATATCTATTGCATGCTGGGTGGTGGTATTTTCCCCTCAGATTATCGAGAATTTCCGCCGTCAATCTGCAGACGGTCTTTCGCTCGTGTTTCTCATTATCTGGTTGGCCGGTGATGTTTTCAACATTCTGGGCGCTGTCCTGCAGGGTGTTCTACCTACCATGATCATTTTAGCGGTCTACTACACCTTAGCTGACATTGTTCTCCTTGGCCAATGCTTTTATTACCGCGGATTCAATATCCGAGAAGAGTTCTCTACTTCCACAACACCGGAACCAAATGCTGTTGCGACTGGTGCATTGAACAGTGTCACCGACGCTGAAAATGCGTCTTTACCAGCGACCGAGAGATCATCACTTTTGCCAAAACCTAATGGCCAAGCAAATGCTGAAGACCGCCCTATTTCGGCCGCGGCCGCAGATCAAGGCCGCCGATTTTCCGCGAGCTCATTCCACTCTTTTAGAGGTCTCCTCAACTCTTCTGTCGATGGAACACATTTGTCGCCTGCCACGCCATTCGTCGATCCAAGTGAGTCTGCGCGGGCTCGGAGGCGCCAACGCCGTATCTCCACTCTCCAGGCTATCGCATTTAATAGCACAGCGATTGCTCTAGTCTGTGCCGCTGGTGTCTTTGGCTGGTACTTCAGCCCGGGATCCAAGAAATCCTCATCAGACTCCGAGCCACTAAAGATGGACGTCCTTGGTCAAGTCTTTGGATACTTCTGTGCGGCTCTATACCTGGGATCTCGAGTTCCGCAGCTGCTTCTGAACTACCGCCGCAAATCCACCGATGGTGTCTCGCTGCTTTTCTTCCTCTTTGCCTGCATCGGGAACTTGACATATGTTTTGTCTATTATGGCATATTCACCTGTTTGCCGGGGAAGTCGGGACGCGGAGGTGATGCGTCATCATGCGAAATGTGAACCTGGCGAAGCCACTGCGATATATGGACAGTACATCCTGGTGAATCTGTCTTGGTTGGTAGGAAGCTTTGGCACACTTTTATTAGATATGGCCATTTTTGTGCAGTTCTTCTTGTACCGTGATGCTGAAAAGATCGACGAAGATGAATAGATACTAGGAAGGCGTATGCAACCCTAGCTGTCAAAAAGAAATCTCACGACATCAGTCACCATTATAAAAAGACTCCATAATATAGTTGTTTTCAAAGCGTGCGTCTCAGTAAATGTAGCTCCAGCTTCAGTTTAGGATAGTAGAAGAAAGATTAGATCCGCGTCAGATCAAGTACCAAAAGTGAATGATATGGTCGCATTTGGTAAATCTTAACACGAACTAAAATATCATTTCAATCGTTCTGCCAAAAGGGAGCATACTCAGAGAATCTTTATGAACGACATGTCTGCTACCTTGGAGGTAGTCGGCCGAAACGCCGGTTAAAGAACTCGGAGTTGGGGCCTTTCAAGAGCCCCGAGAGGGTAATCGACCCGAGACGGAGAACCGGCTCTTTAACAGGGGAATGTACCCGAGAGCAGAGATCCACCGTGCCCTGAACCAGAAGCAAATCGCAGAGAAAAAGACCCAGAAGATACCCGCAATGGGGGTAAAAGGGCGTTGATCGGGACTCCTCACTGCGGGGCAGGAAGTGGCGTTCAAGCGGGCGCGTGGGCAATGCGCTGGCCATTTCATTTGTTTTAAATAGGAATCTCGCTTCTGGTATTGTCCCAACTCTTTAGCACTTTCCTTCATACAGCCCTTTATTCAAACATGGCTCAATTCACAGCACAGCCGTTCTCGGTCTCTGGTAAAACAGCCATCGTCACAGGAGCAGGATCTGGTATGTGATAATCGCATCTAGTAGCAGAATATTTGCTCATAAGAATCAGGGATCAACTTCTCCTTCGCCCAAGTCCTCCTCTCACGGGGATGTAATGTTGTTCTAGCAGATTTAGTCTTGCGACCCGACGCACAGGAACTAGTGGACCGACACAGCTCGAAAGATGCATCACCACGAGCGATGTTCATCGCGACAGATGTAACTAAATGGCCAGCGCTTGAAAACTTGTTTGACAAGACTATCGAAGAATTCAATGAATTCGACATCGTCTGCCCAGGAGCCGGCGTGTACGAGCCCTCGTGGTCAAACTTCTGGCTGCCTCCGGGCTCGAAAGAGAGCAAGGATGACCCCCAGGGAGGGCGATATGCTGAAATTGATATCAACTTGAATCACCCTGTGCGGGCTACACAACTTGCCATGTCTCATTGGCTTCATCCACAGCCCAGAAACAGTGGCAAGGAGCGGTCTCCTGCCGCATCGCTCAGCAATCCTAAGCGCATTATTCATATCGGCTCTGTTGCATCGCAGGTGCCTGTTTTCAGAGCACCTCTGTACGGCGCATCCAAATTTGCGATCTCAGGATTGGTTCGATCACTAGCGGAGCTTGAGCCTTTATATGGCATCCGTGTCAATGCAGTGGCTCCTGGTGTGGTTAAAACGCCCCTTTGGACAGACCACCCTGACAAGATGGCCAATATAGACCCAAATCAGGATGCGTGGGTTACTTCGTTGGAGGTCGCTGAAGCGATGTTGAATTGTGTCGAGAGCGAATCTAAGATCGGCGGAACTGTTGTTGAGATCGGAGCTGGCAGGACTCGTGTTGTCCCTGCATTCCACGCCCCGCCACCTGATCCAAGCCCCCAAGCTGGTCTAATTACTAGCAATGGAGATGCCGGTGTCGATGAGGTAAAGAACTGGTTGCAGGATGAGAGTGTCTGGGGGCCTCAGAAGCAAAACGCGGACCCAGGCTACTAGATGTGTATATCGATTAGAATTTGGTTATAACTTAGCATAATGAAGAATTTTAAGGTGGCTCGTAATTCGTTTTCATTTTGGATACTATCTTTGGCGGTATGTCATTGTTCAAGGCCAGCCAAGAAGCTAACAACAGCAGAGGCAAAAGCCTTAGCATCATCCTGTCGGTCCTGAAGATCAGGTCCAACCTGCTCAAGGAAAAGCGCCAGCTTGGATTCCTTCCAGCCCATAGTAGGGGCAGATTCCACACACATCTGCTTCATCCCGAACGCGTCCATTTCATAGTGACCTTGCACCGAGAGAACGCGGCCAGGGTAGTAAAGTCCTTGGATCGGACAGATAGGAGTGCTCCCAATATTCGTCCAGGGCGCAGGGAGAGATACAGGCGGGTTCTCACTTAGGCTGGGGATGCTTCCCTTGTCCATTGCCATCACGCGGTCGCCGTGGAACATTTGAATGCGGAGCTGGCCCTTTGGCAGGTTACCGAGGGCTTTGGGGAAGGACTTCAGGAAAGCTTCTTCCAATTTGACTGTGTAGATGCCGACTTCTCTGCCAAGTGGGCATTTCTCGACATAGACGTCGCGGAGGGGGTCATCAGGGACGCGAAGAAGGGTGTGGCCGATGAGCTGATGGCCGAAACATGTTCCCAGGATGCGAACCTGGGGATACTCGTCGAAGACCTTTCTGATAAATTTTGCGAGGATTTGCATCCACGGGGAATGAGACATCTCATAAACACCTGGCGAGCCACCAGTGATGAGCACGGCATCAATGGGATTAGCCACATGCTGCTGGCCTTCCTCGACGTGACCGCGAAGGAGATCGAAATCGGGATAATGGCCACCCCGAATGTCGAAGGGGGTCACTTTGACATTGATAGGGTCGGTTGGGTGGTCTTCATTCATACGCGATGCTGTCTCGTGGAGAATTTCACGGAAGTGGGCGCTAGAGAGACCGCGGGCCTCGTACAGTCTGCGAGCTGGAATATCGACATCGAGAACCGCGATATGAATTTTGTTTGCCATGTTGAAGTTGTGTGGCTAAGCTGGACTCCTGAAAATGCGATTGATATACGGAAGGCGGATGCAAAAGTTGTTCCTCAGGGAGGACGGCCGCGAAATAACAACACCATCATCTCCGAGATCCTTCGGGATATTTTATGTAAAAGGATAGTAATTTCTATCCATGGGAGGAACACATGAATAATAAAAACGTTGTTGTATAAGGAGAAAGCAAAAGTACTCCAAAAGACTCCAACTGGGTCGGAATTATTAGGTAAAAAAATAGGGCGAACCATAAGCTTAATGTTGAGCCCCACTACATCCGCCTCGGACACAGATCATGCTTCAGCAACAACTCATAAGTTTCATTTCGTCGTCTCGTCAATGAGTGGATCTGAATGATAACACCGTGCGCTAGATGCGGCAACTTAGAAAATTCAAAGGGGGAAAGAACACGATCAGCGAAAAAGGAGACCACCAACGTCAATTTTCCCATGCTCAGTCCGAGGGATAAGGCTCCATCTTTTTGTTTCCAACTTCCGACCAGTTTGTAGACAGAGACGTGCCATTGCTCTCGACATAGCTCTTCATCATGGCACGACGGGTATCCGGATCGGCATCGGCATACAACTTCTGGAAGAAGGCATTAGTAGTATCGCCACCATAATCAGAGCCGATGGATTCGTTGTCGGAATCATCAGCATTCTCGCCACCACCCGTTTTCTTTGCCGATTTCTTATTGGAACCGAGCGAATTTGCCAGCTTATCCCAATCTTTCGGGCCACTGCGCGATGAACTGGGGTATGAGGGACCTTGCGAGGCTGGGACAGCTGGGGTAACTGGAACGCTGGGGCGCTCCCCAAACTTAATCTCGTCTGCTGAGCCTTCCAAGGACTTCCACTTCTGTCCTGCCGCTTGCTTCCGAAGAGTGACTTCGATTTTCGTGCTCATGACAGTGACTTTCGAGGCAGATGGATCAATGTTGGCAAAGAGAGGATCGAGGGTAAAGTCGTATTCAGATCCAGAGGGGAGAGGAATTTGCAATGATATCTATAGAGTCAAATGAGCATCTCAATTCGCAGGGGAAACTGAATGGTTTCGGTTCATACCGAATCTGCCTTCAGCTCTGTCTGCACGTTGTCCTTTGCAACCCCTTTGGCATACAGAGTCACGACAACCGAGTCCTGTGATTGGTACCACTCGTGTCGGACCTTCTGAGGTGCACTAGGGGCACTGGCATTAGTTGATGCGGCTTCTTTCGCATCGCTAGTTTCCTTCTTCTCCACTGTAGAAGGTGCCGGCGCCGGCGCAGCGCTCTTTGCAGAGGTCTTGTCTGCTGCAGCGATCTTACCCGACTTCAGCGCCTCCCAATGGGCCTTTAACTCTTTCTCTGTCGGAAGAAGAACATCCGAAGGGTATTCAGTAACAGAGACAATCGCCTTCTCATCGCCCTCGCCCAGTTCACTCAGTCGACGGCGGACCTTGATCATCCAAATGGGCAGCTCCGCGGAGTATCCATTCTTCTTGTTCTTTGAACCTGCCATGGCTTCCTGAACTCCCTTGGATTTGTCGTCTGATCCGGTTTCGCCGCTAGTCTTTTCTTCGATCAGTTTCATTACGTACTGGGCATCTCCAAATCGCTCGGTCTGGAACAGGGACACAGCGCGTCGCATTTGAGCGGCCAGGACAAGTTCGCGCTTGCCACGCTCCCGGGCGAGCACTAGAGCTACTTCAGCATCTTGTAGGGCAGCTTCGTGGTTGGGGCCGCCGTCGGCTGGCTTTAAACGCGAGTATGCTGTCGATCGCTGGATGTAATACGCGGGAGCGCGGGGTAGCTCGGACAAAGCGCGCGTGTAGTGCTGGATTGCGAGAGGTGCGTTTGACTCAGCAAGTGCCTTGTCACCTTGTGATGCAGAATTCATGGTGCCGTATACGTGGTATAGGGTGGGTGGTGGGCGAGTAGTCGCGATTGCGAGGAGAAGCAACTCGTGGGTCGCTGGGCTCTTTGTTATGCGGGGAACTTCAAAGACAGCCTTAGCGACAGGTCAATGCCCGGTCCAGTACTGTACAATGACTTGACACAGCTGTTGTAAAAAGCCTGGTCTGTCCAACAGCGGGAGGACAAAGAAGGGTGCAGCAAGGTCACTGATTCCGCGCAGTTCTGTATGAATCTTTGGCAAGCTACGATTTGCTGGAGCTCCAGAACTGCGCGGAAAATCGTTAATACGACTTTCTATATTGCCTACTGGAACTTCCCTTTTCGTTCACTGAAAACCTCAGTGAGAAGCGTAATTCTAAATTTTAGTCCTCTTATTTCAAGTATGTCTTTTTCACAATTCTATTTGTTTAGCTTCGTCACGTTGTCTATGGAGGGGTTGTTCTTAACCGCCCGTGGCCGCAACTGAAATTTCGCCCAATTTGGGAATAGTATACCTGAGACAATAAGGAATTACACTTCTTCCTAAGATTACCGCCTTCTGTTCTGAATTAACTAAGTCTCTAATCCTACCAGAAGTCTACCACAGTATTACTCGAATTCTACCTCGATCCTACCTGGATCCTAAATTCATATACAGAGATCTTAAAAGCTGGAACTGGGACTTCTCTTATCAAGAAAGATTAGATATTTTGCCCTTGATTTACTCATATATTCATACAAAAATACTCGACAATAATATAATAATATAGTTGTGGAAAGAGAATCCAAGTTCCGCTGGTCAAATCGCTATAATCTAATTGTTGGTCTGCTTTGAACTTATGGTTTACCGTATTTATCCATGGAAGTTTATTGCGCCCTATTGAAGATCAAGAGTGGTATCGTGGATATTTCGAAACATAATTCTCTTATGAATTTCTGTATATGAGTTTTTCTCAACTTTTTCTTTAGAGACAAACTTCTGAAACCTTGAAAGCCCCCGAGATTGAATTCAAAATGTTCTTCAAGAATGCTAGGATCCACACCCAGCGATGTTGCGGATAGTCTCTACTCCAGCTCTCAAGTTCCTGGCTGCGCCGTTGATTGAGAATACGCCACTAGAATTTGGATTCATTATGAGCATAGAAATGGTGAATATTGGTGCGGAAACAATGAACCATATCCATATACCGAGCGGTCCTTGTCCAAATTGGGAAAAGTTCATGCCGAAGAAAGACGACGTGAAAGACAATGGCACAAAGATAAAAGCAAGGCGTGTGAGCTTTACGACGCCTTCAGCTTGATTTATGGCATCACGAGACTCTTTGAGCACGGTATTGTTCATCACAACCTGCATACCACGACTGCACTGCTCGGATAAGGTCAACGAGCGAGAAAGCAAATACTCATAGTCTTGAGTGACCTTTTCAGCAACCTCGTCAAGAATGTGCTGCTTTTCCGGCTCAGTGCTTTCTTTTGGTCGTCCAAGGAACTGTTTATTTTTGATAATGGCAATACTTCCTTTTATTTGTTGAATATGGCGGTCCAAAATTCGTTGATTGTATAGTAGGTTTGATAACGTCGGAGTCTTCTGTTGAATCAAAGATGTAGGGTCAAGCTCTTGAAGCAGTTTTTCTTCAAGCATGTTGAGAAATTGGTTTTCCGAAAATGCTGTGAACAATAGAATCTCATGCAAAGCATAAAAGCTGTTTTCTGCGGCCAGCGCTTTATCTAGGTCGACTCCATAATCAAGATGGAGTAGGCATGCACTTTGTATCATTCTTTCCGTGGGCTTGGGTCCATTCAAGTCCGCTTCCTGTAAAGCGCGCTCGCAAAGCTTGCGAGGCTTTTGAAGTGCCAGACCTGGACGATAATGTATCACAGGCACCGAGGATATCGTCCATGCTTCCGTGTGCAAGGGACTAGTAAATGATGCTGTGCTCTTTTTCACGCCGCTAGTAGTATCAAGCCAAATCAAAGCTTGACAAAATAAGAAGAATAATTAGTCTCTATTGGTAATTAAAGCGTTTTGTGTTCAAAGAACGTACCAAACCACCCCTTTCCACACGTGGCCACGTAGAGTGAAATGTCTTGTTCGATAGAGAATTGCTGGAGATCATGGATTGAAACATCGCGCACTACCGAGTCACCGGGTCTCATTTGAGGGATTCTTTTCAAATTTTCCTGATATAGATGTAAGCGTGCATTGTTTTCCTTGCGAAGGATTTCTATGCTGTCTTGCTCAGAGTCTGTCTTCAACTTTGTGACAGACGCACCTATAGTGGCTACACGCAGAGTGACCGCGTTATTTAGCGTCGAGGGCAATGAGGGCAGGGAATGATGATCTTGTCGTGCGTTTTGAAATTCCAAGTGCCTTCTGAAAAACTCAGGGTCGACGTGGTATGCTGCCCCAATGGCTAGTAACCACTCTGGTGACGGATAGCCTCTCATGAAGATCAAACGCCCGTGAGGAGAATCCGCGAGCTCTTTTGCTTTGTCCTCAAAAGCATCTGGGGAGTTAAGATAGTGATCTCTTGTCTCGGTAGCAGGATCAAGGTTGTAGAGTGCGACAAAATTAAACGCAGATTCACTGTTCGCAATGTGATTGTTCGACGCCAAATCTGGTATCCTTGCTTCGTATGGCTGTTGTAAGTACCGGGCGAGATTGCCATAATGAAAACCCGCATTGAGCGATCGTGTCACCGGGACTTTCGAATATTGAAGAATCGCTTCTGCATAATCTTCCCTCGAATAAACCCGATTAGGTCCTTGTGAAGAACGTCAGCAATCATTGCGTGTCTATAAGCGGCAATCCCTCACGGTGTCTCCTTCTATATCGCTCAACGCCCTGGACTTTGTGCTCTCCGTCGTGCGGCTCATCCATTCTCTCTGTGGTATGCTACGATGGGGACGACTGTGTGAAAAAGCTAAATGGGCGTGTTGGGCTTTGCGCCGAGGTTTTTCTATTCATGCGGTTGGTGTGAACGCCATCGTTTCCCCGAACACGCAATGACGCGAAGTATTATATTTGTTTTTCAACCGCGTCTCATGAATAGTGCCGAGCAAGGGGGAAATCAGGTTTTCCTTGGTCCGCGAACCATCTTGCGCCTCGTCAGGACGGCAACTTGTGCAGGGGTAGGGGTGGTGGGGACAATGCGGGCACGGAGCCACGGCCCAACGCGAAGCCGACCCGCAGGCTTAATGCCCTGCGCCCCATCACAAACTCCACCCCCGTGGCCTTCTTTACTTCTTTGCTTCACGAACTCAACTCCAGGCTTTTTGGCTCCCTTTTCATATCACCCAGGGAATTCTTCGCGATGGTGAGGGGCTTATTTTCTCAACCATTTGCTTCAGTGCACCACAACTTTATTACATCGTCTGTCCCGATGCTAGAAACCAATCAATTTTTTCAGCTGGAAGACCGGCGTTTTCTCGCCTTGCCAGTGCAAGAGGCATGTTTGCCATATGTTCAACCGTCCCGAGGTCATCAATTCAACTAATAAGTCTCAGTTGGAGCTCACGACGACTGTCCCCTCCCTCGCAACTGTTTTTCGAATGCCCCCCTTGGAGACGGGCAACTCAAGCTGGCTCTATGATCAAATCAATAACTGGCTTCTTATTGATGACGTATTCCAGAAAGAATTTTTGAAAGGGATTGTTGTTGTGATGAATGACGAAAAAAATCATTCCGATTTATCTGCGTCCATCGAAACCCTACCTAAAGACTGGGCTCCAGATTGGTGGATCTCTCTCGGCCAGGATGATGGGGGCAAGCTGAAACCAGGCCCGCACTTAGTCTGCAATGGGAAGATCTCTGCCGTCTATAGGGTGTACGATGATGTGAACGGTGCCTTTATGGTTGCTACCCAGCCTCAACTTGTCCCAGGGTTTGTTTCTGCATTAATGCAAAACAAGTGCTCAGCTGGGACTTGGCGCGCTAACGTATGAATAGCCCTTATACGAATCTCCATGCTACCGGCAACTTCTATACAAGTCTTGGGGTTGCGACAGGCTCTCGTATTTCAGCCATTGACGCTGAAGAAAAACCACTCAGCGGCTTACGATTTGCCATCAAAGACATATTCGACGTTGAAGGTTTGCGGGTTACAGCCGGAGACAGAGCGTTTTACAGTCTCTCCAAACCAGCATTGGTTACAGCACCAGTAGTCAAACGACTGACTGCTGCTGGGGCTGAGCTCGTAGGTACTCTCAAGCTGGGGTCACTCATCGCTCGAGAGGAGCCGACAGAATCCGTCGATTTCCAAGCACCATTCAATCCACGAGGGGACGGTTATCAGTCTGCTTGGAGCAGTAGCGGTGGAAGTGGCGCGGCAATTGCATCTTATGATTGGCTAGACTTTACACTTGGGCAAGACAGTAAGCCTCATTTACCCCAATAAATCTACAAAGAACAAGATATCTAATATTTCTTCAACAGCGACAGGAAGCAGTCGCCGACCCGCTATGGCAAATGGGGCCTTCCAGATTCGCCTCACTCATGACTTAATTCCCTTGGAACATACAGTCCCCTCCTTCCCGTTTGTTCTCCCCATAAACCTATATTGCATTCTGCTGATATCACTTTTAGGAGATTTGATTCCGCTGCCATGTACACGAGAAATGTGGTTTCATTAGAAAAATGGGTTGGTGTTTGGATCAATCAACCAAGTGCCACCTACGATGACGTGAGTCAGTGGCAGATATGATATTGATCTCGACTAATCAAGTTAGCTACCTGTCGCAATTGTCTACCCTGTTGAATTTTTACCAATTTCAAACAAGGAGCAAATGAAACTTATCGATTCATTCATTGCTGATATGGAGGTCACATTTGGAATCAAAGTGGAAAAGGTTTCTATTGCAGAGACCTGGAAAGCTACCCCGCCGAAGGAGGCCGGAAATTTCTCGATTGAAGCTTATTTGGGCGATGTAAGAATTTCATTATGGCTTTTTATTCTATTTCCGGGAATGCATGTTCTTAACAGTATCGTCCAGGTTGGGGTAAACACATTCGTCTACGACGTGTACCACACGATGGACAAATTTAGAGAAAATTATCACAACAAATTTGGCAGGCAACCTTACATTAACCCTGTGACGCGCTATAGATGGTATGTCAAATCTTCTCACCCTTCCAATGTAGGAGCTTTTGCTAAAAGAAACTAAGGAATATTGCGAAGAATGTCGCCAGCGGAGAGCATGAAGAAGGAATGCGGCGTCTTGAAGTTTACAAAGATTGGCTACTGGAGACCATAATGCAAACAAGCAAGAGGAATGCACTCATCATCAATCCTATCACGAACCAAGAACCGGATTACAAAGAAGATCCGCCATCGTGAGTATAGGCTCCGCTGTATCTAAAATCGGTCTTACTAATATTTGAAGGCCTCCGGTTGCCCCGAATGCATTTGATGCCATATGGTTAGCACCTATCATGGGTGCTCCTGAAATTTCCGTGCCTAGTACGATTGACTTCCTTCAATCCTACCCTCAGATAATAGAAGACTAATCTCGACACCAGTCGGCGAATTGGGTTATCACTCTCGTGTCAGTGCGGTGGAAGAAAAGCTCCCTGTTGTTATATCAGTCCTAGGGAAACCAGGTACATGCAAGCCCATTTTTTCACTACTTCGAAGCTCTAACACTCGGCTCAAGGATCCGACATGGCATTGATCAATGCCATGAAAATCACTCTTCAAAGATCTGGTCGAGACTGCGAGGTTGGGACTGGCCGAAGAATGTTTGCGTGATATTCCAGTTCAAGTAAATAATTATTCATCAATTAGTTACGCTCTGCATTATGATTTCCGTTGGAGTTAAGTGAGATGTAGCAATTTATGTTCCACTTTGTGATGAGTGACTTGAAAAAGGCACTAGTGCTACCTAAGTACATTCTGCCCTAAGTAAAACAGCAATAATCAAGGCACCCACACATCCATGGATGCAAGTGCACGTGTGTGGGCCTGAATAAACTTCATGTGCGACGGTACATATATATATCCATCCCCTCCAGGGCTTAGTTGCCGAAGATAGTGATAATTTCCCCTGGTTTAACATCGTATGCAAACCCGGTCGTGGTAGACGGAGGCGGCCAAAATCCTTTCCATGGTTGCTCACGGGAGTCTTCAATATCTTGATCTTCAGTTTCTGAGTCAAGAGATATGCCCGTATTTTCTTTCGCGATAGAAATCTCAAGAACACTAGCAAAATCCTGGGTAGAGCTCATAGTGATAGTTCTAGAGTATTCTTACTAAGACCAATATTCCTTGTGATAGCTCGTAAGAGAATACTTACGTTTCGATATAGAAGTTTGGAAGCAAAAAGAGAGAGAATTGCGGAAAGCAAAAAGTTTTTCGCTTATTCCTTTCTGACAGGAAGGGGGGTAGCAATTTATTAGATACGTATATGAATGGAATCGGTCTCACTGACGGATATGGCATAATGTCCGTCTTTTTTTTCTTGTTAGGGCCAGATTCAACGTCAATGGCAAGTGACCACGCCCCATTATGGATTGAGATTTCTTCGTCTGACAGTGACAAGCATTCAGCCAATAATGGGATACACTAAATTTTCAACTTGGTCATACTGCAGAGCGTGTACATATGCAAAGTATTGAATGGACGTAAGACGCATAATTCTAAGCCAATATCATATCGTCATCTTAGTTCGATTGCGCCGAGGTATTGAAATTTATTTCAAGATGCACAGCTCTTTACCCCGTTACGAGAGGATAAAGAGGTAACGGGTAAATTTTGATACGAGCTTGATATGCATTCACTGTCACATGTGGCAACTGAATGAATGATTCGACGGTTGATACTTGACTGTAACTAGGCATTTTGTAAAGCAAACAACTTTTCTAAAAGAATTGAGCCGCCTTACTCTTACGCTTCTTCACCTTGGAATATCTGCCAATCTGACCACCAAACAAGACTTTCCGATGCAGCAAGTGACCTCTGAGCACAGAGGTGATCGAAATGCGACCGAGATGGCTGATATTGTAATCTGATGTAATGCTAGCAGAAAACTCGACCATAATTACAGATTATTGCCAAGCCTCACACTATGCAATACATGTTTGTGAGAACATCTATGTACACATATGTACCCGTGGACGTTCATGGTAGCCCCTGTTGGTCGCCTCAACTGTGGTCCGTGCTGCAAGGTCCCCGCAGCAAACACCCGGGTTGAGCAGGCCCCCCTGGTAGATTTTCCTCGGAGATGTCGTTTTTGGAGCCACGTAACTTGCAGTTGCATAATGATGTGTGACCTATGCTCAAGACAGCCTCGGCCTGTCAGTTGAGGCGGGGTAAATATCACCGGAATCTTGACTCTGAGCCGTGTGCCAAGTCAGGCGAAGTAAGGTGCGCCATTTCAAACTCCCACTTGGAGCCGCGTGTCCCGCCCTGAGTGGGACAAGCCAGCGAGCGGAACAAGATCAGAATGAATTGCCAATGTGATTTACCTCCTGATAATATAGTATTCATAGCATTCCATTTGAATCTCATTCTTCTTACTTAGTTCAACCTGATTTTTAGACATCCCAGATGACCGGCTCGATGAGCTCTGAATCAATGATCCAAACTAGTATGTTTTTCCTGAAACGGGATGAACTGCACAAACGCCAGCGACCTTATGCTTTCAAATTTCCGCCATACAATGATTGTCCTCAAAGCAACATGGAACACGAGCAGAGACACGGTATTCTCGTCGAGAATATGCGGGGCCGAGAGGACCAATTTCGGTTCGAGCACAATGGTTTCACTATTCTCAAAGTCGATACAGGTCTCGAGTATCAGGATTTTTTCGATGACAAAAAAGTTGAGCAATACCTTCAACAGATGGAGGGGGTGTTGAAGTCGCATTTGGGTGCTAATCGAGTGGAAGTTTTCCGACATGGTGTACATTGAAATCTATATCAAGTGCTATGCTTTATTCCTGACAAACATCATTAGATACGTAAACGGCATATCAACTATCCCATATCAGATGGAACTGCGTACGAGTATGACCAGCCAACTACTGTGGCTCACGTAGGTAAGCTTGTACGAGCTCTTTGCTTCCGGTTTTATTGCTGAAATTATGAATTCAGACACGACCCGCCAGGGAACAATAGGTGAAATTCGACGCCAGTATGGAGATGAAGCAGAGACGCTTTTGAAGAAGCGGTTTCAGTGGATAAAGTGAGCTCTTTTTATTATCGTCCTTTAGAAAGTATTGGATACTCACAGCCGTCATCGTTAGTTTCTGGAAGCCACTCCGAGGTCCTGTCAATGACTGGCCTCTCGTCTTATGTGATGCATCTTTTGTTGATGTTACCAATGACCTTGCTGTCGCAGACCTCCTCTATCCCGACCTTGCGACTGAAAACAGTGTCCTCTACTATAGGCAAGATCTCAAGTGGTATTATTTGAGCGACCATCGCACTGATGAAATCATCGTTTTCAAACAAATGGACTCATTGAGATCGGCTTGCCCGGGTATGCCGATCATTGAAATCAACTTAGCCACCACCCCACTGATCTGACACAAAATACTAGGAGTTCCTCATGCTTCTTTTTGTAATCCTTTGACTTCGAAAGAGGAGCCTCCTCGGCAGAGTATCGAGGGCCGTGCACTGGTATTCTACGATTGAATTCAATAGCACTTCCATGTCTCAAGCAATCAAAGTCGATATTCCATCTGACTTTTTGTTTGTCTTTCAATTCAGCAGGCTTTCATCGGACATATATTACATATACTCAATCAATATCTCATATGCACTAAGTCATGGAGGCTTGCGCCAGAGAGGTCCAGCCCAGTCTATCTCCTATATAGCACCCTCGATCCCTTGAGCCCTTGATTTCCCCCAGGCAGTTCCATTCATCATCTATTTGAGCGTTCTGTCTCATTTTCCAGACTCGACAGTAGAGTTCTGCCGTCAATAAATGAACTCTTCCTCATTCAGATTTCTTGAATAGTGTTTTTCACTTCACCGAGAAAAGAATGTGACAAGCTGGTCGAAATCGGCTTGTGTGAGACTTTCATCTGGTTTTTGAGGAGCGTTCCATATTTTTTTTCTCATTTCTCTAGCTTTGTTGAGCAGACTTGTCGTCTCTGTGGTGTCTCCGCGTTGCATGGCAAGATGCGCGTTGAGAAAGGTTGTGCGCGCAAGTTCTGGGAGATAAACTGACTCTCTTAGGCTATATACCTTTACGGCTTGTTCGATAAGAGCCCTAGGCAACCGGTCAACCGCGGTATACTGCCGTTTGTTTAATGCTGTGAACTTACCTAGCGTGCTCTAGTTCCCCAAGACGCAGGCAGTGCTGAGCGACACGGTGACAGAGATCTGCGGTCTTGTGGTGGACATTTCCAAGTGTATCTTGATAATGCGACAGAGCTCTCTGATGCCAATCCCTGCTTTCTTCAAATAGGCCACGGTCGTAGCAGACATTTCCGAGTCCATGATAAACTCTGCCAGTCCTGTGAGAGGGCAAGAGTCAAACTTTTGGTTCTGTGGATTCAGGACAGAGAAAACCGACCGATAAGACTCCTTGTCATTTAGACCGAATTTCGCTTCTCTGTCAGTAAGAAGACAAGACAGAGTCTGCCACGCTTGGTCTAGATCTCCCATCACCCAGTACGTGAAGCCCATATTAGTGCGTGGGTTTGTATCCATCGACGGCCAATAACCCTCCAGGCCACGATATACATCAGTAGAAGTTTGGAATGCTGCGATCGCCTTCCCGTATTCTGAATTCATCACCAAAGCGATGCCATATTCATTATGTGCAATTGCAAGGCGCACGTCAGCTTCCCCAGTGGATGCATAGGTCTGAAGACGCAATTCTCGTAGTTTCTCCGTGTGATAGAGACAGGCTGCAGCATCGTTGGTCTCATTCGCCGCAGCTGCCAATCCATAGTGAATGTCCGTTACCAATTGTGCAGCTTCCGGGTCAGGAACATGATGACAAATCTCCAACGCCAATGCAAGGAAAGGTTTGATATCTTCTGAATTGCCCTTTTCATGTTGGTACCTGAAATTATCGTTCTTGTCAGTAATGTACAAGTGGGAAACTTCATCCAGACTTGTTTCATGCTTACCATCCCGCCTCATTCATAAGCTTTGCAAGGTTCAATATTTGGCCCCACCCTATGTTCTTGCATTGCTTCTCATATATACCCTTCAACATTAGAGCGTGGGGGAAGAGGCCATCACGACTCCTGGCTAGGCTAACCACATGTCTTTGTACAAGCGGCGTGCTTCCCCAGGCTGCCAACACAAGGCCCACTGTGAACAAGAACACTTGAAGCATTCTTTCAGTAGTCATTTTGGATAAAACTGACTGTTGCAGCACGCGATGTATCCTGAATTCTTTCTTGTCAGCATTCCGCGTGATGAGAGATCTTTTGATCAGATCAGTTCTTGCAGCAGAGTAATCAAAAGAGGACTTTGGGACGTCTTCCAACTTTGGTAAGTCATTCCAGTTGCCAGCGAAAAGCCTCTCTTGGACACAATCGGGGTCTAACATTGTAGAAATCTCCAGAAGGCAAAACGCCTGAGAACCCAGTTTCTCTACTGCCCAGATAGAAGCAATATTACCTCTAGCCTCAGGTCGACGAGCTATTGCCTCATAAGAGTGAAGCTCACGTCTATCAGGCCCATCTTCGTACCTTTCGTAAAATTCCGGGAATGACAGATATTGATATCGAATCACTGCGGCCATCTGAGAGATAGCTAGAGGAATACCGCCCAGCTTTGCCGCTATTTTGACAGAGACATCCACATCGCTATTCACTTTTGAGAGCTGTCGAAGAAGCTCACCACCTTCTTCATCGCTCAGGGGTGTCAAATCGATAGATCTGTATGCTATAGATGGGCTAGTCTTGGCCAGCGGATCTCTACTAGTCACCAGTATAGATCCGTTGAATGAAATAGGCCAGTAGTCTTGCAACAAGTCCGGGCTGTCTGCGTTATCAAAAACGATCAACCACTGAGCCTCAGTTTGGCCGACTATGTCGTGTTCCTGATCAAGAATCTTGATCGGATTTTCCAGCCAGCCTTTCGCAAGCTCTCGACACACAACAGGGTTTGACCGGTCCCTTGGATCTTGAAGACCAAGCTTTATAGCTATCTGACAAAAGTCTTTAAGATAATTAGAGCCTGACATTAAATCCACATCTGATCACCTACCATTCTCAAGCTTCGAGGGCTCATCGGATCGTATCCAGAAAATGGCATCAAACTTCTTCTGCCGAGAGAATACATACTCGATTGCTATCGACGTCTTACCAATGCCTCCAATCCCACAAAGTACAACATGACGTTGCTGTGATGATGTGTCGTCTGGGGAATACGGTATCGTTTGTCCGGGTGGCAAGAAGGATCTGTCTAGCTCCTCCATGATAGATTTGCGACCGAAAAACGACGAATTTCGGACTGGTGTGTCTATCATAAAACATGGAAGAGTTGCAAAGCGTCGCTTTGTATGAAATCCGTCTAGAATTGGAACAAGCTGCCATTCTTTTGTAATTGAAGAGCCAGCTGTAGCCTCATTAGTTCCCAGACCGGCCTCTGGTGGCTGGTATCTTCCGTCCTTGAGAGCTGTATAGCCCGGTTAGCATCATGACTCAATAATTATTTAGTTTGATATGATACCTATTTTGGCGGGATTGTATGAGGAAATGCTGGTTAAACTGATCGTAGGGCTTGCTGAGGCTGCGGGAAACCCGGGTTAACGTCGAGCTTCTTTACAACAAAGGAATTCACGTCGATCGTTCTCACTCGGCTTAAGTCTGCGCTGCACTGTTTCTCGACAGTCATTACCCAGGACATAATGGAGCCATGCCTGAAGTTTCTCGTGCGGCTTTCCGTCCGGTTGTTGAAGCTTAGGTAGGTCGGCATGTGTGCCTGCGAGGGCAAAGTGTTGCTCGCGGATCGCACCGACTTTGGACACTTCCAGCCCTGAGAGCTACACATTTCCAGTTCAGTTAGTCACGGGGTCTGTACTTAAATGGTTTACACAAACCATATAGCTCCGATGATTTCCAAATAAGCCTTTTCCATCTCTTATGCCCACACGGATTCGCGTCTCTTTAGCCTCATACATCGATAGAATTTCTGCCTGAATTTCAGCATCTTCAAAAAGTTTCGAAATGTCAGCAAGGCTCCAAGCGTCATTTGCCAGTCGCGTAAATCCTTGTTTGGGGATTTTGTTAGGAACCGATCGAAGGATGAGAGCGCACCGCTCAGAAAGTTGATCTAGGGAGTATGGAAGATGCAAAGCCCCTAGGAATATAATTGCTAATACAGAATTGAGAAGCGGGTAATGCAAGTGTTTCTGAGCATTGGCCACACACAAGGCCTGACCGCGGACGAATGAGCAATCAAGATACTCATACATAATTAGACGTAACCTCACCTGTTTCACAATGAAGGATGCAAGACTATGGCTGACGAATATCACAGGTCTTATGCTCTGTTTGTTGCCCTATTAGCTTCCCTATTTCACAAACCATGAAAACGATTTATAAATATTCACATTCTGCTGATGTCTTGTCAGAGCATCCAGTAAGCCATGTCCTTCATCTAGCACTTTCTGTAGTGTGAAACCGTTGTCGAGTGCTATTTGGTACTCGTAGGCTAGAAGTCTAACATTGGAATCGACAGAGTCGAAAAAAGATAGCCATTGCTGTGACAAAATTGACCAGTCTTCCACGGGAGACATACAAACACCGGCGATAAGAATGAGACTAATACAAAGACTGTCAGTTGGTGTCTATTGTGCAACATGAGTCGCGTTGGGGAAATGAGCCATCGGGTTTGTATTTACTCCACATTTGCGTCTGATGAATCTTCATCGCGGGGGTGAATTCGCCGAAGATTTCGTGTCGCCATATTTACGAGGACCTGTTGCTATTGTGCCTTTGTTGATGTCGGCAGAAACTCGAAAAGGTGTACGGAAGAGGTGTTCGGAGCCTAGGTGTTGTTCAGGAGGAGGAAGCAAGTACGTAATCCGATGCCAGGATCTTAAAAGACAATTTGCTTTTGCTTTTCCTACATCCTTGTGGTACTTGTAATCCGTACGTACTCCGTACATGGTAACTATACTGTTGCGAAACGGATGCCCCGGCCTACTGCGACGCCCCTTTTCCTATTACCACACCTCAAACAGTACACTAACTCTAATACAGTAATACTAGTGCATTCTTGCTGCCTTCTTCCTGCCCAAAGTAATGCGACTTTCCCTGGGGGCGGAGAGGTCATGCGCTATACCGCAAAGCCGCCTTTGACATGTACATAGTAATACAGTCTGTGTTTACTTATTTGAACTGAGGTACATTATTCCCCGAGCAACCTATAAAATAGACGTCACCGTAAGTCGAATTCAATTTGTATGAATCTTAAGGTAGAGAAAATCGACCGACACGGATTATGGACACCAGATCCAGTGTTTGCCACTGCCATTCGTGCATCGATAGACTTGACTACTCGATGACCTTGTATAATAGGAAGTTAGAGAATTCAATGAATATCAGAACAGGCGAAGGTCTATGTCAGAAGAGAAAGATACTTTTGGGCTTGTAGGTGTATGTGGGACTTTGTACGGGAAACATCCCCAGCAGCTACTTCCCCAGGGGTGGATTCCATTGAGCTGAAAGTTTAATCCAATCTATTCAATCTGATACCTATTACATGGTCTCATGATGAGCTTACCACGGTCTGTGCGATATCTATTCTTCACAAATCGAGCGATCGGAACTTTTCATCAAGCATCATTTTTGGTAGCTCAAAAACAGTGTGTTAACTGGCAGATAAATAAATGCAAAACTGGAAACGTACATGTAGCTCTCTGTGATCTATTTACCGCATCCATTTTACAAATTTGAAAAGCAATCGGGTTCTACTCACAGGCGGTTGCGGGTCGTAGAGCAGCGCATACTCTAAGCCTCCTCCCGAGCTGTATCTCTCCGACTCCCTATTCAGGATAGAACTCGGGACTCCCTCGCCTAAACTTAATAATCACTTTCTCCCCTACACTATGGCGCCACTTTCGCCAAGAACTGGCGACAACGCTTTTCCCTTAACATCTTTTGGCCTTCCGAATCATCAATTTGCTATCTTCAGACGAAGGCCCTAGATTCACCTCCACGGTATCAGCAAGTTGCTCCATCTTGCTCGTAGACTGAAGTTGATCATTTTTGGGTATTAGATCGTCTTCGAGTCCATGGTACAAGAATGGCAAGACAGATGTTTTCCATAGATCCGATTTCCCCCAAAACATGCAATGCTGAAAAACATAGCAAGAAATTCCAAGATCCACGAGTCTAGGGTCAGGACTTTATAAGGCCCCGGTCCTTTTTCATCCTGCATATTGCTCGAAGCTCGGGCTCGTTGTCGCCGAACAAAAATGAGCGCATATACAATCGTAGTCATCAATACGATGCCTATAGCAATGCTAAATCCCATAATAGCTTTTGTATCGTTTGACATTTTCCGGGGTTCTTCCGGAGTATTGGTAGTGGACTTCAAAAAATCATTTGAGCCCCATTTCACTGGAATATCGTACGCATGTACTCCCGTAGCTGTTATTGTAACGGTATCCCCATTTGGTCTTGTAGCATCGACTGGTAAAGGTGCCACCAAGGCACTAGTACAGCGCTCTGGATTGTCTGGCACAGGAGTCTTGGTATCGTAAGAGAATCCACTGAGACATGTCAATAAACTATTCAGAGTAATCATCACTGACATGACATACCTTGGGCAGCAGTGCGCAATGTTTTCGGTCGCTGCGCTGTTAAACGAACTTGTAGCTACAGAGTAGCCGTATGGGCAGATGCCTGGCGAGAAGTAGGAGGCAGGATGCCATCCCGATGGCATGCAATTTGAAAAGCTCGTATTTCCAAGTGTGAAGTAAGTCAGGGTCTCGAATGCGGTTGCAGGGCTTGATATGCTTTGATTCCAATCGAAGCACTCGACCCCCGGCGTGAAAAGGGTTGTTAATGGGAGAGCCGATGTGATTGAGGCTGATACCGATGTTATTGGGGCCGACATTTTCGCAAGTGAAGAACTAAAATTTGCTTGCAATGAGACTCTAGTTAAAGAACAAACAAGACTGCTTCGAAATTACAACTCTTGAGCCTCCTGCATCTAGCTTATTTTTATCTCGCATCATGTGCGCGCCGTCTCTTGTAGATTCAAAGACGCCAATCACAGTCTTCGAATCTAAGCCACTTGAACCCTTAAGGGTCTTATCCCGTTATTTGGTTCTGGTCTTAGACGTGTCACGGATAACAGCGAATCGTCTGCAGCGCCATGTGGTTAGCTTGCATGAGCTGAGTACGATCCCTGTCCCCGAAGCCACAACGCCAAGGCAGATTTCAGGAAACAGGCGGGGTAATGGCTCTTTAACTGGCCTTCGCGATATCAACTAGAAAAAGAGGATCGATGGCTCCTCTACATCCCTGGCTTACCAGCGGTCGCACGATCGTAAAGCGGCGCCCGCTTGGGAAATGACAACGGTTTGGCCATGCAGGACTGCTGATACTATGGCCAGTGCCCAAATAGGACTCTTGACCGAGGCTGTCATGCGCCTTTATTTGCTTTTGATGTGATTCAAAAGATTCCTTGCCTTATACCCCTGTAATACTACTAAATATGGAAGGTAGCTCGTGTTCGCCTGGACCCACCAAGCAGCATGACCTGCGTTTGGTCGGCCTTGCCTCGAGAAAGTCGCTATCTTTTTTCCTAGCATAATGGTTGTAACGGTTTTTATGACTACGTTTCCGAGCCTTCCGCTGTCTATTTTCTTGAGCTTCTAAACCCTCAGTTAGATAGAAGTCAATAGCCATGTAGCTTCAGGAGAATCCTTGCGGGGCTGCTTACGGCAACATGGGGGATCCCCTCAAGACTGTCGGTCAGACAGTTCCTCATTTCTTTTCCACCGCACATCCTGCATAAATTCACAGCCACCTGTAACCTTTAGGCCAATCATAAATCAACGAATTCGCATGAGCTTCAATCTGTCTGCCAGATCTTGAGCAAGATGGCGAGGAGATCAACAACCTCCTTAGCATCTTATCTTTTCACCCGTCTCAAGCAATTGAACGTGAACCATGCCTATGGCGTTCCAGGAGATTTCACTCTGAAGGCTTTAGACCATTTGAACACCTCCGGGATAAAATTCGTCGGCTGTTGCAACGAGCTCAATGCCGGATACGCCGCCGATGGTTATGCCCGTGTTAAACGCCATCGTGGGGTTCTTGGCCATCGCCAGGCATTGGGTGCATTAGTCACAACCTATGGCGTAGGCGAGTTAAGTGCTGTCAATGCTGTTGCTGGTAGCTTTGCTGAGCATGTTCCGCTTGTTCATATTGTTGGATCTCCAGGCCGTCAAGCATTGGCCGGGTCTGCGCCAAACAAAAAACATCTTCACATCCACCATACGATCGGCAATGGCAACACCGGTGTATTTAGAGATGTTGCGAAGCAATTCAGTGTTGCTCAGCTCAATCTCTCTCATGCAAAAGCAAATGATGCGGGTGAAAGTATTGACTGGGTACTATCTGAAGCTTTGGAACAAAGCCGTCCTGTTTACATTGAGCTACCGTCCGACAGGGTTGAATTAGAAGTTGACTCAGGTCGGCTTGAAGGTCCTCTCGCTCGCGTATCCGAAAACTCTAAATCTAATTCCGGCGTTGACTCTGCTGCAAAGTTGATTGTGGACAGGCTGTCTCAGTCAAAACAATGCTTGATCCTAGTGGATCGAGGTGATGGTGTGGAAGGCATGAAAGACGAAATCAACAACTTTGTCAAGCAGTCTCAAATACCTACATTAGCTTTGCCCTCTGGAATGAGTATGGTTGATAACGATATCCAAAACTACTTTGGAGTTCACTCTGGGCCGGTGGGTGGATTCAATTCGATGCCTTATGTCGAGTCTACAGATTTGGTCATTGCTATTGGTCCTATGTTCTCTGACACGCAAACACTCGGGTGGTCAGCTGTCCCAAAAAGAGAGAATATGATTATCATCGGCCGGGGGTCGGTTGACGATGTACCTGTCAATTCAAAAGATGTTCTGAATGCTGTGGTGGAGCGGCTTCAGCACATCCAGCTGCCAAAAGCTCAAAATGTGGAACTGCTAGGAAACTTCCGGGCAATTCAATCACGAAAGACACAACCTGAAGAAAAGATCGATCAAGAACGGTTCTATACACTCCTAAGCCCTCATTTGCAAGAGGGTGATACGGTATTTCTTGGAAATGCAACTCCCATCATTGGCGGGAGGGACATGGTTGCTCCTCGCAACTCTCAATTCATTGTATCCGGAATGTGGTTCTCTATTGGACATATGCTCCCAGCAGTACTGGGTGCTTCGCAAGCTCGCACTGAAGATCAACCTGGCCGTACCATACTGCTCGACGGCGACGGGAGCTTCCAAGTTACGGCGCAAGAGCTCAGTACCATCATTCGTCAGCGTGCCGATGCGATAATATTTATCATGAATAATAGTGGCTACACATATGAGCGCTTTATTCACGGAATGGAGGAAGAATACAACGACATCGCAGATTGGGACTACCTTAAACTCCCTCAGGCGTTCTCCTCATCTTCTCCAGATTATCCAGTTGAAACTTATCGTGTGAAAACATGGACTGATCTTGACCGTGTCCTGAATTCCGAGTCTTTCAAGAGTGGTAAGGGTTTAACCTTGGTGGATGTTATCTTGGATATGTACGATATCCCTGAGCATGTGAAGGCTGTATTCGAGCGCGCTGGAAGCAATTTATAGAGCATTAGATATAGAGAATAGTAAATAGCAACCTAGAGATATTGACCGCGTATACTCCGTACTTCACTTCTCACTGTTTGTTCTACATGATGTCATCACACACAGTGCTTAAATGGGACAAATTAGCTGGGCTGACCGAAAGTTTCTGGCCATTAGACTAATCGTTGAATAGGCTTTCGAGGGAAAGTGTTTCGTACTAAATTTGCCGATCCCACTCCGTATATGCGCCACTTTCGCAAGGACATCATTTAGATAGACTTTACCTCACAAAAACAACATGCGATATTTCAGCTCTTTTTACGCCAGGAGCATGTCTTTCTTGCTATAGTATCATAGGAATCATAATTCCCTTTCTCCAGATGAAGACAAAAGTCTGCAGAGGTCAACAGCTTAAACGTGGTCTAGCGTGGGTCAATTATAAAGTTTGCCCCTGGTCGGATCTGCACGCAACCAACTTCCGCAGCCCCGATCGTGTCAAATGCACTGCTAGGACCACCATGGTGCCTGTGGCGTTCCAGGCATCGCTTTTGCCGTATGAAGTCCTCTGACGGCGCGGTGTGGCGCGCTCAGGTACAGTGTAAGCCTGGAATGCCGAATGGTGTTTTTCTCACTCCGTATGTTTTTTTTTTTCTTCCCACTAGTCCCTTCCGCTATTGTTCAAGCCTCTTGATTGCGCACTGCCATTAGTACAACAGATCGCGCGGAACACGGCACCACCTCCAGCCATAAAAATAAGGAAACCTTGATGTTCCTCCAAACATAAAGTTGACGCAGGGAAAAGGGGGTTTGTGTGTACCGGATTGTACAGTGCAGCCTTGAGAATGGAACGCGGTGGGTCCAACCCCGGCCTGCACGACCCGCTTTATCAAAAGCTCCATCGACTCTGTGAACTCCTGGTCCTTCTTCATACTCTTTGCAAGGCCAATTGCACAACATGACTTCACATATTGGTCCATGGAGGTCAGACGCCCAGGGCCATCTTTCCACAGATGCCAATGGCGACAAACAGACCGACTTCACCCGCTGGCGTCTCGTGAACGAAGAAGGTCGCCAGACGTGGCGCTACCTTGAATCGGACGAGGAGAACTCCGCCTGGGTCCAATCGGTGGCTGAGAAGTACCACTTGGGTCTTCCAACTGTAAGTACACGCTAGATCGCTCTCACTGAATAGCTTCTCATTTGTTTACAGGGTCTGCCTATCCTGCCTGAGGCCAAAACTCCTCTGCAGGCAGCGGAGAACGGCTTGTCCTTTTTCTCCCATTTGCAATTGGAGCCTGGAAACTGGGCCTGTGAGTATGGAGGTCCAATGTTCTTGCTGCCAGGTCTGTTGATCACTTGGTATGTGACCAACACTCCAATTCCTCCGGAGTACGCCACGGAGATCAAGCGTTACCTGTTTGCGCGTCAGCACCCTGAAGATGGCGGTTGGGGTTTGCACATTGAAGCTCACAGCTCCGTTTTTGGTACTGCCATGAACTACGTTGCGCTGCGTCTGGTCGGTGTCAGCGAGGACGATCCTCGCATGGTCAAGGCCCGCGGCAAGCTACACGAGTTTGGTGGTGCTGTCAATGGCCCACATTGGGCAAAAGCATGGCTGAGCATCTTGGGAGTTATGGACTGGGAGGCTGTCAACCCTGTTCCTCCTGAGATTTGGCTCATGCCTGACTGGGTGCCTTTTGCGCCTTGGCGCTGGTGGATTCATATCCGTCAAGTGTTCCTTCCCTTGTCTTACATCTGGTCCAAGAAATGGTCCCACCCCCTTAATGAACTCACAAAACAGCTCCGAGAGGAACTATACACTCAACCCTACAGCTCTATTGACTTCAAAAAACACCGCAACACAATCCATGCTGCCGACAATTACTACCCTAAAACCTGGGTGTTGAACACTCTTAATGAAATCTTGGTTCACCTATGGAACCCCTTCCTTCGCATTGGCCCAGTTGTGAGGCAAGCCGAAGCCTGGACTTGGAAGCTGATCCAGATGGAGGACGAAAATACCGACTATGCAGGATTGGGTCCTGTCAGCAACCCACTTAACATGGTTGCCTGTTATATCCAGGAGGGCCCAGATAGCTACTCCGTCCGCCGCCACCGTGAACGATTGAATGATTACATGTGGCTGAAGCATGAGGGTATGCTTGCAAACGGCACAAACGGTGTGCAGGTTTGGGACACAACCTTTGTCACTCAGGCCGTTGTCGTCGCTGGACTGGCTGATGACCCCAAGTGGCGGCCCATGCTTAGCAAGGCTCTTGACTTTATTGACGACCACCAATTGCGTGAGAATGTTCCCGACCAGGCCAAGTGCTACCGTCAGCACCGTAAGGGTGCTTGGCCTTTCAGTACCAAGACTCAAGGATACACTGTCAGTGACTGCACAGCCGAGGGTCTTCGATCAACAATTCAGCTCCAGGCGATGCACAATTTCCCTGAGAAGATCTCTCTTGACCGCCTCAAGGACAGTGTCGACTGTTTGCTGCTTATGCAAAACCCTACCGGTGGCTTCACAGAGTACGAGACCACTCGCGCATCCCCGAAGGTCGAGTTGCTCAACGCCGCCGAGGTCTTCGGTGGAATCATGATCGGATACGACTACCCCGAGTGTACAACCGCATCCGTCACAGCCCTCTCACTCTTCAGCAAGTTCTACCCCGACTACCGTGCCGATGAGATCCGCCTCGCCAAGCAAAAGGCCGTTGCCTACATCAAGCGCGTCCAGCGTGCCGACGGAAGCTGGTACGGCTCCTGGGGTATCTGCTTCACCTATGCCGCCATGTTCGCCCTTGAAAGTCTTGCCAGCATCGGCGAGACCTACAAGACCAGCGACAACTCCCGCCGCGGCTGCGACTTCTTGATCGAGAAGCAGCAAGCTGATGGTGGCTGGGGTGAGTCCTACCTCAGCAGTGAGAAGCATGTCTACGTCCAGCACGAGAATTCACAGGTGTGCCAGACCGCTTGGGCTCTCCTTGCTCTCATGGAGGCCCAATACCCCGACAAGGAGCCCCTCAAGCGAGGTATCCAGCTCCTTATGTCTCGCCAGCAGGCCAATGGCGAGTGGTTGCAAGAATCTATTGAGGGTGTCTTCAACCAGTCATGTATGATCTCATACCCCAACTACAAGTTCTACTGGCCCATTCGTGCCTTGGGGTTGTATAGCAGAAAATTCGGAAATGACGCTTTGCTGTAAGAGATGGCTTAAATGCCCAGCTATAATCATTCAATAACGAATAAATAATATGACAAATTGAAAAATACTACTTTGCATAAATGGGTCTTAATTTCACTTCCAAGGACGCATAAATCTGGTCGCTGTCCACTGCATTTCCTCTAGGCGGTATCAAAGTCACATTCAGTGCCATCCGTAGACCACGACCTCGACGTAATCTTGCACTCACCGTCCTCGATGGCACTCAATCCAGATCCAGCGCGAATAAAAGTTCAAAAATATATTGAAGGTGCTTTCAATAAGCTCAACAGCGAACTTGAATCACCTTTTCCACAAGCTCGCCCGATCGTCACACTGCGAAGTCGACTAAACACGGGAAGATATATCTTGAATCTCTCGAACGGGTCCCTCGAATCAAGCGCCACAACAGAGTCAAGCAGAACCTATTCATGGCCAGGGAGCTCAGCACTTGAAGCTTGGAGATTCAGTGAGTCATCACTTTCTTTCCTTAGGACCTTGGCAGGTTGTTTGCGAGTGAGAGATGTCGGAAATGCTCACCCGTTGTTATAGCCGTAGTAGTGCGTGTGCTTGCCATTATCTACCAAGCGCTTAAGAACAAACAATCAATTACCAAAAGGCAAGTCATTCCTGAATCTGAGATGGAGTTTGTGCTGAGGGATGTCAAATTCCAGAGATATCTATTACATGGACCCTGCATATTTCAGATCACAGCGTACTATCGACACAATTATTGACGACATCGCATACACCGTTGGGGTTGACAGGACTGATTTAAATGTGGTAAGTTTTCCTTCCAATGCTTAAGCAGAGCAGTTGATCTCACACAAGCACTAGGAAGCAGCAGGTAAAGGACTGGCGGCAGGTTCTTTCGTCCTGAGACGCCAGTCGGAGGTCGTACTGGACGGTCGCTCATGTCAGGTACGCTAAAAGCATGATAAGCCATGTTGACTGATTCCATTTGTGATAATGGTAATATAGGACAACCTGATACCTCGTATCTACGAAGGTGATGAGCTCGGCCTCCTTAACACGCGCTGGGTGCTGATCGTCGAGAAAGAGGTGCGAAGACAATTGAAATAATTTCCGAATGGAGAGAACAAATCGCTAACATCTCTCAACAGGCTATATTTCATCGCCTCGTTCGAAATAATTATCATTCAGCTGCTCTTGCAGGAGAAGGCATCATTATCACGGTGAGTATAAGCCTTCGCCTCCGGAGCCAACCCACTCACAGCCTCGTTCCAGGGCAAGGGCTACCCCGATAATCTCACGCGGGCTTTTGCTCGCCAGTTACGGGATCATGCCCTTGAAGAAAATCACCGAGAACTACCATTCTACGCCTTAGTCGATGGAGACCCAGACGGGCTCGCTATTATGTCAACATTCAAATATGGCTCTGCAGCACATGCACACGACAACCATAAATATAACATCCCCACCTTGAACTGTCTTGGTCTGCAAGTGTCTGAGATCGCACCAAAATCAGCAGCTTCTAATAATAATGCGACATTATCCCTCTCACTGCGAGACAGAAGTAAGATTATCGCCATGCTACGGAATAGCCCTGTTTGGGCAAGCGACGGGCCAGAGCGCAAATGTCGTGTCGAGCTACAGACTATGCTAATGTTGAACATCAAAGCTGAAATTGAGATGCTCTACGACCGGGACGGCGGTCTTGAGGCATGGATTAATCGGAAGATGTTTCGACAGGAGTGAAAGCACTCTATATTACAAGGTATTAATGAATTATGCTGCATAGCATACTGTACGAATAGAGCAGTAACAATGACATTCCATTCATGAGCAAAGCCAAACTTCGTTTTCGTCGCTATATAACATACAACCTAATAAAGCCCACGATAGGCCATGCAAGTTCTCGAAAATCCCATTCGGTGCGATTGCCACAACGTGATTCTCAAAGGGACACTATTCAATTCAAAGCCCCAGTCCCTTCCGGACTTCATCTCGAACCTTCTGCTCGTACTCAGGTCTCCGCTCGCGCCACATCTTCGCGGCCTCGACATTCGCAGGACTCTCATCGTTCGGCTCAGCGAGCATGCTCATCACGGAGATGAGGATCTTCTCCACGCTCTGGATAGGCGACCAGCGTTCCGATGCGTGTTCATAGTGGTTGGGATCATCACCTGGTGGGTGGAGAATAGAGATGCAAACGGTGCCATTAGGGTAGACTAACAAAGAGAAGTTATTAGAACAGATGAAAGGAACCGGGTTGCTGGCGAAACTCACCGTTTGGGTGCCAGACTCCACCTCCGACGAACTTCATTGTTGGAGGACTCAGGGGGTAGTCCTTTGGGAACTTGAGCTCTGCAGCAAAGACTCCGCCCTCGAAGGGTGTGCCTCCGGGGCCTTCGATCAGAGCTTCCCAGTAGAACATGTCATCCTCTGAGACTGGGCCGGCTGTGATTCCTTCTGGGGGGTTGGTGGAGAGGTTCTTGTATTCGTGGAAGAGGCGTTTTTGCGCAACGGACGTGCCCATGCTGACGGTTATGGGATCTCGAGGTAGAGTGAGGCAGGAGAGCTGGTGATCGACCTTGGTGGGGTGGAAGACTTTGGTGCTGTGAAACCTCGAGTTGGGGTGATTGGGCCAAACTTGGAGAAACAGGGGTGAAGAGCGTTGGATTTGAGAGAGCAAACAAGCTAGAGGTGAGTATCTGGTCAGGATGAGCAGAGGAAGAGGAAGAGGAAATGTGCCACCATTGAAAGTCGAGTTCGCGGGGACAGCGTCATTGTCTGGTCGCCCCACTCCGATCCAGCCAATTGCCGGATGCTTCGTTCGGATCTATATAGCATTGGAATACTCTGCCATTGTACTTGGTGAGTGGAATAGTTTGGCAGTAAGTTTCTGTCTATAGAGGGTTAATAATATACATGGCTTAAAACCAGTCGAATACATCGCTAGTGTCTACGCCTCCATCGCCTCCGCCATCACCACCTCCGCCTCCGCTTTTATCAGCACCACCTTTGGGACCTCCATCACCACCCCAAGGATCGTCACGACCCCAGGGATCTTGTTGTTCCTCTGCCCAGTTATCCCCAAACATTTCAGGCTGGTCTGCTGGTTGCTGGTCGTACGGAGCTGGTGAATGTTCAGGCGGCACACCTTGTGCACTTTGCTGACCGGACATTCCTCGCTGCATAGCTTCATACCCAGCCATAGCACCGGCCCCCGCAACTCCTGTTGCAACGCCATCCGCAATACCTCCAGCTGCACCAGCACCACCTAAAGCTCCACTAGCAGCTCCAGTGACGGCCCCCGCCTCACCAGCTGCAGCGCCCCCGGCAGCAGCGCCTCCTGCCGCAGCACCTCCAGCTTCGCCGCCGATGCCTGGAATCCACAATGGCATGAAACCGAAGCCGCTCGAGCCACTGTGTCGACTGAAGTAATCGAAATCGATACTCACAGCAGTAGCCAGCATAACAGCTCGTTGATCCAGAGTCATTCCAGTGGGTTTACTTTCTTGATGAGCTTCGGTGCCCTGTCCAGCCGAGTCCATACGGAGGGCATAGACACCTGTGTCCGTGAACAGCTCGCGCGCAAAGCCAACGAAGTTACGGTTCACGGATCCAATCAACTGGTCTTGAGCTGAACGGAGGGAGAAGTCCCAGGACATGAAAGGCTCGTTCACATAGGCGAACTGGTTGAAAGCGCCCTCTCCTTGCGGTGAAACTTGCGTTAGTTGTGTTTGCTGCTCTTTCGACAGGCCTGACCCTTCTAAAGAGAATTGCTGGGTGCCCATGTCTATTGATTTATTTGGTGATTGGTGATATGTGAAAAGGTTGTATTTTCGGCGCAGTGGCGCCCACTGTTGCTGTGCCTCGCCGATAACGCGCATTTGGTCAAAGTCCAAGGGCGAGACACGAGTATTCGACACATCGCCAGTCTGTGCGAGCGATCCGGCGCTCGTGTTCTGGAGGGCAGTTGAGGTATTATAGGTGGTTGAGGTGTCGATGGGGTCGTATACTTTGATCCGAGAGTTGATCCAAGAGAAAGGACGGTGGAACTAGATAGTTCGGATTAGCGATCTGCTGCATCGAGTGATATGATTGAAACATACACGCAGCACTTCGTTTTCATGTCGGTCGAATACATGGGTAACGAAGCTTCGATGAGTATGAAACCATTGTCGCGCCATCATATTGCCCATGCCTTTCTCCTGTTCGGCTACATAACCAACATGGTTGCCCTGCGCATCCATAATGACATATCTGTTGGCCTGTTCGAAACCGCTATCGGTGTGAAACTGTCAGTGAACCGACCCTGAACAACAGCGAAGGTACGACTCACATCAAAACATTCATCATTTCTATTTGACGCTGGATGACAAGTCCAGAGTTCGACAAGATATTTGTCGCAGGGTGTGTTTCCTTGAGAACGCCATTTGGATCTTCTGGGATATAGACAGGGGAGAGGAGAGTGTTTTGCGCAGGGTCGTAATTAGTGCTGGTGGTCTCTGGCGATTCAGGCGCTGCATTCGCGGGTTCTTCTTGGGGTTGTTCAGTCGCTTTTTTGGCTGGTTGAATCCGCTCTGGTCGTCTGGGGGTGTAGCGGGTGTTGCGGCTGCGAATGCTATAATATGCTCGCTGAATAGGGAGATCGCGCAGCGGCGATAGCCGTAGGCGTGTAGTCCACATGCTTGCACGGCCTTGCGGTCAGGCTTTCGCAAGCGAAGGTGATGGCGTTTGAACGGTGGCAGAACGGTAAACGGGCTCACGGACGGCGGAAGGTTTAGCCGCGGGGTTAACCGGAGATACCAAGGCCTGCTCTAGATCAGTAACTGCTTTTATCAAGTCAGTATTTTGTTCTATAGTTCCTTGGTTTTTCTACTACTGTGTCACTACTTGGATTCGGTCTTCTGGTTGAAATTTTCTCATTATTCAATTATATAATGCCTAATGAGCGCCAACGTAGATGGCACGACCTTTGAATAAGCCCAAGATCTCTCGCTTGATCAAAGCATGTTGAAGTTTCATAGTGACATATAAATATACCTCGTCGTAGCTATAATGATAAATTCGTCGCACCGCACGTATTGTAGCCTTGCGCAGCTTCTTGGACAGCTCCTCGGCTTCGAGCTGCCGAGAGCTCTTGCACCTGCATAGCTGGGTAGCTTTCCGAACCAGCGGACTACCAGCCCATCATTCCACGCGAACAATCCATGTCAAGATATACAGAATCCTTCCACTTTAATTGGAGCTTATAGTTGCCATTCACAGGAGTCCCTTGCGAGCTAATTCGATCTTGCGAGCTGCCTCGCCGGCCTTGAAGCCTCCTTTGGACACGCAGACTGCACTTCCTTCTCCTAGCTCAACCTTCTCTTCAACATCTGGATGCGGACATGGACAGTGGTGTGGGAAGTGGACGCATGCGAGGGTCCCGGGGCAAAGGTAGTTGTTGCATTGAGCTGTGGTGGACTGAGTTAGCAGACACCCTCAAAGTCGGTAATATGATAGGCAAGATCAAGCGACTCACATTGCGCCCACATATGCTGGTAGCGACCGCTATCACTGGGGGCATTTCCAGAACCACCCTGGCGTTGCTGTTGCTGATTGCCTCCAAACATGTGGTCAAAGAAGTTGAATTGGGCCTGGGCGACAGTCACCAACAGGAAGAAAGCCCAGAGGGCTTGTAATGAAAATCGAAGCATTTCCCAAGAAGCGCTGAGCAGCCAACACTATCTCGTGCGCAAAGGCTTGAGATTGAAGAGTGATAAGATAGCAGTCACGCTATACATCGATGAAGCCAGTTTACTTGTCCGCGTCAGTCACGTGATGTCAACCGGAACTCCAGTTTTTTCCCGGGGCTTCTGCGAAGCTGCGATTGCCGCAGTCTCGAACTCACCAAATCAACAATGCTTCAGCCCAGGTTTCTGGCGCCCTTCCGGGCGCTAGAACGGGTGTTCACTCCCTCTTTACGGTCAGCCCAGATGCTGTACCAGCCACAATCCCTAATCCAACGAACTCTCTCCGCAAACCTCGCTCTCCCGAAATCTACACCCTCTCTCACCCGCACACTCCTTCCTTTCTCACAGGTGCGATACGCCTCGCACGCTTCCCAAGGAACGGCCAATCGACACTCCCGTGATCCCGCGGGTAAGCGACTCGGCGCGAAGCGCACGAACGGCGAGTACGTGGTGCCAGGATGCATCATCTTCCGGCAGCGCGGCTCGAAATGGTTCCCCGGCGAAAACTGCGCGATGGGCCGTGACCACACAATCTACGCTACTCAGGCCGGATATGTGCGATACTACCTCGATCCTGCACTCCACCCCGACCGCAAGTTCATCGGCATTGTCTTCGAGAAGGAGGGCAAGTTGCCGCATCCTCGCAACGCGCCCACCCGCCGCAAGCTGAACATGGTTTCTGTCCCCCGGGCTGAGCCTGTTGAGTTCCAGTCTGATATGGTGGCTTCGATTGATGAGAACGGCACTCAGATTGGCAGTGTTCCTGCTGCTCAGGCTGCTACTGGGCTGCAGCTCCGTCCCGGCTACATGTACCGTGAGGCCAACTGGGTGATTGGACGTGCTGCTGAGAAGGCTGGAATCACGGCCAAGGCTTATGACCGTGGAAACCGATGGCTTGCTTGGAGAAAGAGACAGGCTCGCATTGAGCGTGCTGCTCAGATGAAGAGCTTGAAGGGCAAGAAGAAGAAATGAAGGGCGTAAATATTCCATCCCGCTAGGGGTTTTGTAGCGATATGAGGATTCTACATGGTGTTTTCTGTATAATAGAAAGTTCATTTCAATATCATCTCAATGTCATCTCAATGTCATCTCCGTGTATCAGCATTTCATTGCCTATCATTCTTTTATGCTATGACAACCTTGGTTCATCCAGCAGAGCGACGAGATTCCAATCGGCTTGTGGCAGTCCCGAGGTCTGAGGTGATTCTTTTATGGACTGAAAATACCTGCATGGATTCAAATGTTCGAGCTCGAATGTTGAAGTTCATTCGTACTCAGGTGAAGCCCATCAGATCTCGAACTCTGAACGTTTTGCCTCGACCTCGGGAGTCTGAAGATGTATATCTTTACCCTTGAATGTTCACAAGCCGGTCGCCAACTTGACTGCATTTATTTGTGAGCCGTGATCATGACGAGTAGAATACCCCTCGGATTGTTAAAAGCTATGTCAAAGACATCAATTGATGCCGCTATCCTCCCGTGCCTAGTCTCCAAAACAGCAACTCATAGAGCCGAGTGACCTACCTTGACTGGCCGCGCCTGCCGTGCATATCACCCCAAACCACCTTCCATCTACCATATTCCACTCAAATCGAACATCCCCACGACACTCCCTGCCTCTCTATTCCACTCCGCCAAAAAATCAAAAAAAAATAATAAAATAGGGAAGAAAGCCCCCGCGGGGACTCGAACCCCGAACTTCCACTTGGCCTTCCCAAATAGGAGAGTGACACGCTACCATTGCGTCACGGGGGCGTCTTCAACGGGGAAAAAAATTGCAATATACAGGTGGTTAAGCTGGGGCAGCGCTTTAGGCTAGAGTGAGCATAGATCGGCCATAAGGGATGTTAGTAGGAAGAGAGACTATGTGGTAGTGGCTTGATGCTATTTTTTAAGGGGACAGAGGTACATGGGCAATGGGCGTGTGAGGTGTGCTGTGGAGAGAGAACGGGGCAGGGGTTTGCTAGCTCAGTGGCATGCTTAGTCTCGAGCTGTCTACTACGTAATAACAATGAACATGTAAAGTCTAGCGTTAAAGTCCCTGAATTGATAGAATTGATATGTGAAAAGGTACAATTGATATGTATGAGAGGCTAGTGACAAGGGTGCAGCTTGGTCATTGGTACATTGTGACCAATCGATTCTGGGTTTGGATAGGTCTTGTTCCGCAGAGCTATTGTTAGTTGAAGTCAAGAGAACTGACCTAGACAGATAATATGGCCATGTTGATCGCTTCCTAAGAGTGAGGTAGTGGTCGCAGAAAACTCATACTCGAGGTGCGCAAGTGAGTGAGTGGTGGGGTCCTAACAAAGGAATGTCGAGGCGATTGGCTCAAAGGGAAAGCTAAATCCAGCATTGCTAGATAGAGAAAGAACGCCGTTGTAGATGAGGACTCTTGAAAGTCAATATTCGAAATAGGTTAATTCGAGCTATGGATACCAATATGGGTGCTGATGACCGTCAAGTGGTCAGAGCATTGAGTACGACATCTAATTGGCGATCACCTCAAGTGGTGTCAGTCAGCATGATGAAAAGTGGCTCTGCTCGGCAGGCAAACGATTTTGCACGGTAATTGAAACTTGACGATCATGTATGCGGAGTCACAGTAATGCTGTATTGGCTGGTGATAGTCGTGTCGACCAGCTCCTGTGGGCTGGTTCAGAGGTCGATCACCCGTTTTACTTCGGAGAAAATGGACATAGTACGAGATCAAAGCGCTGATCCAGATCGTAGGATCTGCTGATGGGAGTAGGTTGCTTAGTGGTGAACCCGTTTTCGTGCCTCGAGGAAGGAACCCACCGAAATTGATTGCAGGAACTAGTCCGAGGGAGGGGCCAGGAGAGGGGAAAGATTTGAGTGTTTCAGACTAGCTAATTCTGCTTTTACGACACATGGCAGCTGTTTTTCTGTCGGCTGTCTGAGCACTCGAACCCACTTGCAACGTGCCAAACCCGAGCTTGAACCTTATATGCATGCAAAAAGCAAACAACCGCACGAGATAGTCATCTACCTGCAGCTTGGTAATCTGGTCCCGCTGGGTGTAAGCTCACTGGTTGGATTGTCTACAGAGGACGAGGTTGATACCTGAACAATCTATGATTATGGATATTGGGCTTCATTCTCGGCCGGGTATTCCGAATAGCGGCAGAGTTCCCCATGTTTATCAGTGAGAAGAAAATTTCCCGGCAAAAAGGCCTGGAAAGTAGCAAATTAGTGGATCTCATCAAAAACTCTATTGCTCTTCAGAGAAGATATACGTTTTGCGTTAGTGGAAAACATGCGTTGCCGTGGACAAATGGCCCATGCATCCACGCTTTCTCTAGTAGAGTTTGTAGGGCAGCGATGGCGTGCCTCCAATGCGACGCAAATGACACTGCTCCATATGTGGCGTGGCAATAATTGCATTAATGGGTCAGCTGGTGCTCAAGCCAGGGTTTGGTGGGCAAAGGCCATATTTTGGGCCATGCAGCTAGGGGACTAGTTTCCCTGGGTGTTTGTGGCAGAGGCCCCCTATTGCGATCAAGGCAGACCCGGGTCAATATTATCGAATCGGAAAACTTCATTCCAGGCAAAAATCCTCAGGTGGCGTCTTCGCAAAATAATGCTTGGGAGCGAGGTCATTGGTTCTCACCTTGAAACACAACGGTTGGAAACAATGCTCAACGTTGGGTGCCGGAGAAAATTGTGGAGAACGACGATCAACGTCCAGGCCGCAGCAGCAAAGCCGTGATTAAATGTCTTAAAATAATCCATCAAACGCGATTACATCTAGCTTGAACCTTCTGCGCAGAATATGTGCTAAGCAGAATTACTGATCAACATGCAGGCGATATTGCGGTCATGGCGAGCTCAAAATTGGGCGACATTAGTTCGTTCTCCATGAACACCTGAGCGAGAATGCTAGCCGTGCACGGCACTTGCATCCTTCGAGATGGGGAAAGCTGGCTGAGTATCCGCAGGTCCATTGCTGCAGGCAAGCCTGCTTCACTGCTGAAACAATTTTGAGTTTTGGTCGAGGGATCACGAAATGATTCGCGAACTAGCGTTTCATACCATGCCCTAAAAGGGAAATATCCACCTAAGGATACGGCCACGATCTGTAGATCTTGATCTAGGCTGGCGAGGCTCTAGAATCGGCTGTAAATCCCCTAAGCCTCCTGTTTCTCCGTACTCCGTACTACAGTAAGAAGGATGTCTCGTTTTAGTGCTTATCGCTGGCGTGTTTGATACTCGTGGAGCGTACTCAAACGCTCCGAGTGGGGGTCTCCACCTCCTAGAGAGGGCTGAACGATTCGTGAACAGTGCGATCTGGTCGAGTTATTTTAATTCGGAGATGCCCACCCTCCTGCTCTCTTCTTGAAATTCTCCCCTAGTTGGCGACCGGTGGGACACGACAAGCTTTCAGACAGGGATTTCCGGGGGTCGAGATACAGAGGCAATATTGGGCGCCATGTTCAAGACAGCGATGCCCTTCGAGGGCCGTGCCGTGGCAATTTTTGTCGTGAGCATCCTCATGGCCAGTCTATCCATAATTGCAGTATCGTTGAGGTGTTTTGTGAGATTGGGTCTTGTTCGTGGAGCATTCGGCTGGGACGATGCATTGATGATTCTGGGTCTGGTGAGTATCACGCCCAAGAAGTCAAGTCCTAAGCTTCTAACCTGTTGCAGCTTTCTTTCATTGGTCTCAATATATGCTGTGCGTATGGGGCAACAGATGGTGTTGGACATCATGTAATAGAGTTTACGGACTTGGGTACCTATAGAAAGGCTCTTTGGGTATGTCGGTTGGAGTCTCCGAGAGGATCGAGGAAGAAAAACTAACAATCTTAACAGGAATGGTGGCTCGGCCAGCAGCTTTACCTATGGTCATCTGCTATTGTCAAAATGTCCATCGCATTCGCTCTACTCCGACTCGCCGTCAAGAAATGGCATCGTGTCGTTCTTTGGTTTATTGTCGCCTTGGTTATAGTCATTGGCCTATTCTTCTGGCTAGTCCTTCTTTTCGACTGCAAGCCCGTGCAGTACTTCTGGAACAGAGTGGACCCAACAGTTAATGGCAGTTGCCTGAGCACTCGCACATTGTTGGACGTTGCTTATACATACAGCGCGGTCACAATATTCTGTGACTTCGCCCTCGGAGGACTGCCGATCATCATGGTCTGGTCGCTGCAAATGGACCTCAATACCAAGATTGCCGTCGGTACTATCCTCAGTCTGGGAGCTATGTAAGTGGGAAACTAATATCGTTGAAACTTCTGCTAATATCTCCAAGTGCAAGCGTTGCGGTCGTCATTCGCATTCCTTTCCTCCACTACTACAATGACCCCGATTTCCTCTGTAAGAGACTCACGGCAAACCGATCCTACTTAACTGGACAATACTAATTCTCTACCTGCTAGACTCAACAACCCAAATAGCCATCTGGTCAGTCATCGAAACCGGACTCGGCATCATAGCCGGCAGCCTCATCACCCTCCGCCCACTCATTCGCTGGTGTGTCGACGGCAGAGTCGAGAAATCCTCATCAAACGGCACCAAAAAGATTAAAAACAGCGACAATAGCTATTCCATACCCTTAACGAGCCTGGAAAGCCAAGCCCTAGCAGGAAACGACCACATCTGGGCATGCCCCAACTGCCAATACCCACTCGCTGCGCGAGTGTCAACGAAATCCATCTCGATCTGGAGACCTAAAACAGACACATCAACACCTATCACTCACTCGGGCCCTCCACCATCACAAAGCTTGGAACAATTAAATCCAACTGCATACACAGCTACAAGCTCAAACGAAGCCGACCACTCCAGGTTCAACACAACAAGCCCGCTCTCAAGGGCATCATCCCGAATCTCCTCCATCTTCAAGGGGACGCCCTATCGTTAACACAAAATCTTTGCCTTCGCAGTCTGGAACTCGAGCAAAATTCTAGCATCTTTCGTTTCATTCTATGGCACGGATCCTCTGTATCATTATGGGAATAATGGGCATAAACTAGCAAATAATACATTATTCAGATATAACCTTTGAAAACATCGTTAAAGATCTCGTAGATTCAACCATGTAGTTCTATATCTAAGAACATTCAATGAAATTGGTATCAAGTTAGATGCACAAAAAAATCACACAGATCAGTCCTCGAACACCAGCCGCCCCAGAATCAAACTCTGACACACAAACTCATTCCCAACCACCTTGGCCAATGGCACTCCAGCCGGGCAATCTTCGGCGGAATCCAGCATCGGAAACAAAGCGGACGACTTCCTCCGTTTCCTCCCCACTTTACCATGAGACAGACTGATTCTTTGTGTTTTGGACCTCGGAGTCAGCATCGCCTGTGCCGCAGATTGGTCCGCGTCATCAACATAAACCAAGTCCCAAGCGCACGGGAGAGAGGCCTCCGATTGCGACTCGAAAAGAGCGCGGGCCGTCTCGAGGTCAGGAACGCGTTCGACCCGGGACGCACCGAGGGCGAATGTGAGGAAGATGTAGGCCTTTCGCTTTTCTTCCGCTTTGCCACGGCCCGTGACGATGAGCACAGACTGGCCTTCTAGGAGCTTTGGCCGGGTGGCGATTGTGTTCGGGAGGAGAGAGTCGGTCGGGGAGGAAATTGTCATCACTCGAGACTTCGTGGCGCCGTTCAGATACATTGAGTCGCCTGCTGGTAAGAGGTAGATGTCCCATTCGAGAATCTTGCCTTTTGCCACGCAATCTTCAACCCAGCGGCCATTCAGACATGGGAGTCCGAGGGCAAGAGCTTGCATGTATTTCTCTCGACGAGAGTGAGAATCGGCAATGAGGCAAGAGAAACAGACGTTCTCAGCAAGAGTAGTCAATTGTAGACCGGTGTTACGTTCGTCATTCGTAGACTTGGATTTCGTAGGCGTATAAGATGGGAATATGGAAGAAGGTTCGAACAATTCTGTGAACCCGTCCTGCAATATTGAACCACCATTGTCGGTGATTAATTTGGTAATGCGGTTCTTCGATCCGTCATCTTCCTTGTAAGAGATCGCAAAAGCCATATTTGCGAAAATCCCACTGGCGGCCTTAACAGCACGTGAGAACTTGACACTAGGCGAAGCAATAGACGACTTTTCAGAGAGGCTCTGCATGGAGCTCTCTTTTGGAGTGCCCTCAGATGGGAAGGTAAAGGCTTTGTTCTTCATTCGATTCCAAAGAATAGAGTCCAAGTAAATGCGAGCTATTGGAACTTTGATCTCATTCTCGCTAGACTGAAGACCGCCATTGGGAAGGCTTTTGCGTTGCTTTGGTCCGAGAACGACGGTAGTGTGGCCATAGACATCGGTTTGAGGGTAGACGCCATTATCCGCGGCTTGGGAGAGCTCTTCTATAGAGAGCTTATCTTCAAAGCGTCGTATAATATGCGTGACCTTGGGCACACCCGGCATGTCGACCTTGACAGCGTCGCCGACGTCAAACTCAAGACGCTTCACCATCCCTCTCACAACTTCGACGGGAAGACTGTCCTCAAATTTCACCAAGTACTTTTCATGCGGCACACCTATAGGAGTGCCGAAACAAGTGGCTGGGTAGTATGCACGTTTTTGGCCCATCCATATAGCAAGGACTTGTTTCGGTGCGATTTTGGCACTATCGGACGAAATCCTTACAGCGCGAGGTGTCGTAGGAGGGCTGTTGACAGTATTAGTTTCTGATGGCAAGATACTGTCTGAAGGTAGCAGATTATCAGATGCAATCTCTGTCAGCTCGGAAGTCTGAGTCACTTGAGGTTCAGGCTCAGATTGTGGCTCATGTCGAGGCTCAGGTCGAGGCTCAGGATTCTGAACGACGACTGGCTGTACGGGAGCTGTAGCGGGGGCTGGAGCTGGAGCCGGAACCGGGGATTCTGGTCTTTGTGCCCGCGGGCGACGTTCTTCTGCCCTGCGAGAGTTATTTATTCGGCCATATCGTGACCTCCGTCGCACAATAGGCTGTTGTGGGGAGCTGCCAATTTCCCAAACGTTATCATCACGACGGGATACATTGGCTTGCTTGCGGACAGTGGTGGCAGGAACTTGGGATATTGGAGAAGGGGCATTCTGTGAGGAGGGATTGTCGTGATTTGGCACCACGGTCTTCGGTGGACGAGGCGTGGCGAGAGTAGCGTCTGAAGTATGGAAGCTCTGGCCTAGGTTCCCTCGACGTTTCTTTCGAGGCCGCGTAGGGGAGCCGTCGATGACAAGCGAGTTGAATTCCTCATCATCTGGGGTGAAGAAATCCACGCTTATGTCTGTCATTTTGAAGTCCACAATTGGAGAACAGTCAGTAGCGATCTCAGTCAATCGCCGGCGCTGTCTCCCACTTGGGCTGGATAGGACCTGAGGCACCGCTTGGGACTGAACATTTTTCAAAGGAGAAGATTGAGTGCCAGACTGAGAAGGTCGATTTTGTGCAAATCGAGGGACGTTACTTGAAGGAAACATTGGAGGAAGGTCATCATCCTCGTTCTCGTTATTTCCTCGAGTTGACTCCGCATCAAATTCATTATTTTGAGTATGACTTGGGCTTGTCTCTGGAATTCTCGTTAACTGAGCCATATCGCCAACTGTTGGTCGCAGGTGTACTGGAGTTTCTGTGATACGAGAAGGCATCGACGATTGTTTATCAGTCAGCCCGCTCTGGGATCGATTGGGCTGCGATGCTGATTTTGTTCGATCGGACGGATTGCTCGAGTGAACAGGCCTATTCTCTTTGAATGACGTGCTCCCAAAGTCTCCGCCCTTTTGCATTGCTCCTGTATGTGAAGGGGGCAGTGAATTTGCTCCAGAGCGCGAGAGTGGCGGAGATGCTCGCACGCGGCGTCGAACCGGTGATGGGGCCCGCGATTCACTGGCGTTTTCAGCAGCATGGTTCAGCTCAGGCACAACACCAAGTCTAGACTCGTTGCTTTGATTTGGCGATGGCTGAGGGGATTGTTGTGAGTCCTTGACCATGTCCTGAGAAGACCGAACTGAGTAGTGGTCTTGTGGAGCGCCTGATCCAGTATTAAAACTTTCCCTGGAATCTTCCACACTTGCTTCAACACGAGATGACGGAGCTTGTTCCATGGCAAGAATCTGTGATAGTCGATCATGCGCATTATTCGCACCAAGAATAGCATCGTGCGGGCCTGCGTAATTTTCCTTGTCTTCCTCAGAAGACTGTGGCACCTGCGGGGACTGGGGCACCTGCGGAGCTAAATCGTCTTCTTGCTCAGTCTCCTCTTCGCTTCCCGGGGCCTCGGGCATTTCGACATCGGTGCTTTCGTGCAGGACAACAGGCGACGTAGGACGGTGATGCGAAGTGGGCGAAGTTTCATTGAGAGCAGCATATTGGGCCGCTGTCTCTTGATCGATCTCGCGCTGGCGGCGCGCATTCTCCACGAAACTGGATTCCTTGTCGAATTCTAAGTCTAGAGGGTCTGATACGTGATCTGCCGAGCGGGTCAGACGCGCGCCGAGCGACCTATCACGTCGACTTTGCGATTCTTGCATAGAAATATAATTCATGTTGGGCTCGGAGGACTCGCGCGCGAAATGTACCAGCGGCGATGATACATTGTTGGGAATTCGAGGATGTTGTATGGGAATATTCGGTGACGGTCGATCTGACACGAGCTCTGGCTGAAGCCCATTTACAATAGGCGATGATGGTGCTTGTGTTCCCTTGAATAATTGACTGAGACCCATAAACCCACCGCTTGATTCCACCTCCCCAGCTAAAGGGTTTCTCGAGAGTGATGGCGTCTGTACAGTTCCAGGAGTCGGGGGTTTCTTCATTCCAGTTGCGGGAGTTTCAGCCATGAAGCGCTGTGATTCTGGAAAGAACTCAGGCTGAGCTGCCAATGGGGAAGAATCGCTCTGGTCGAAATTACTTTCTTCGTCATGCGCTGGCGACAAATTTCCGGTCTGATGGTTGCTGTCAAACCCGGCAAGGAGATCAACATGGCCACTGTCGCCTTCGTGCAGAGTCATCAAGGTCGCACCGTCTGCACCATTTTGCGAGGCGTCTCCATAAGCAGACACGTTCTGGCGGATGATGCTATCGTATACTGACTGAGAGACCGGCTGGGTGTCGCTTGGAAGAGCATCTGCGGAGCCCATTGGGCCCGCCTGTGGGCCAGACATAAAGTTCGTCTCGTTCGAATTCTCAGAATTGATGCGGGGGCTTAATGGATTATCGGCATAATGCTGTGCGGAGGGAACGTGTCGGGGTGTGACGTTGGGAGGGCCGGGTAAGGATGGCGAGGATTGTGGGCGGGAGGGTAAACGACCATCTGGAGAAGACGGGCGCTGGTCGGGATCGAGATGGTTGAAGATGCCACCGACAGGCGGTTCGAGGACAAATGGTGGCGCCGCTTCGTGCTCCTGAAGACGTCGAAAATTAGCCCAATGAGAACTTGGGCTCCTGCAGGTCATTACTTACTAGCCCCAACGCGACGCGTTGCAGCGCGGCTATGTCAATGCTGTCCTGCGTTTCCAGCGATTCCATTGTCTTCAACCTTGCCAATTCTAGGAAGAAAGATGTTCGGTGTTACCATGGGCTCATCTACCAGCATCAACAATCCCCCATCTAGACAAGCCCTGCCCATCAAGAGTTCTCCGGCACGAGCAAAGACTGACGAGGACGCGAAACGCGAGAAACACGTGACCCCGGACACGGAAGTAATATTGCTTCTTTGGGGTTAGCTCCACTTCACGTTACACACAATTGCCTGCAAAGACATTTATAGAATCGTGATGCTTTGTACTTTTGCTTTAATATTACAAGGTCATGCAGATATAGGGCTTAGGGTATTATGCGAGAGTATTAGGGCTTGGATATAGAATATTATGTTCGATTTGAACTGCAGTATTCAAGGGTATCGTAAACATGCATAGCTTAAAGGGTATCTGAAGCCCTCTTATTGTACAAACATCACCGAGATCATTAAGACCACTTAGTCACGACTCCTATTGGCGATCCAGCGTCGCAGAAGGAACTCTCGGACGCGATAACGGCCTAGCATAGCACCAACATCATCGTAGGAAGATGACGGGGGTGGAACCTCCACGTAGCAAATGACCAAGGTCTTCTTGACATGGGCTTGCACACGGTTGACGCAGTGAAGCCACCACCAACTTCGGTCTTGCTTGCGAGCCACGTAGTCTCTTCGCTCTTGGGTCTCGGACCAGTAAGGATGTTCATAGGCAGGGACAACGATGACCGCGAACTCTGCGTGAGAGAACACTGGCCCTCTATTGTACAAAAGGTAGTCCGTTCCGAATTTCACACCGGAGCGCACAACCCACCCGAGAGAACGGAAGTGGTGATAGACGACGTAGGAGGTCAAGAAGGGATCGTCGGGCTGGATCTCAGACGACAGATTTCTTGGTGGAGAGTATGAGTGATGGCAGAGCAGTGGGAGGAGTGAAGATAAGGCGATTGGGGAGTTTGTGGTGCCGTCGACCAGCCGTAATGCACCGAGTCCATACACCAAGAAGAGAGTCTCTTCTTTGGAAAGCTCTAGGTGCTCTTCATTCTGGAGCTCCAGTTCCAGCTCCAATTCGAGATCTTCTTCGTCGGCCTCGGTGGAGTATCGTCTAGCACGCACGACAGGGAAGAAACGAACCGTTTTGTTGGAACGGACAGATTGATCTTGACTCTCCGTGGCAGTCCCGTTCGCAGTGCCATTCGAGTCAGCATTCTGGTTCCGCTGCTGTCGGTTCTGCTCATGTTTGGCATCCATTGCCTTCTTCACCGAGAATTTCTCCAGTGTAGCAGCTGCGGACTCCGATGTAGCTGGCAGGAGGGTGCCGGCTTCTCTAGCAGCAGCTTCGGCCTTGATCCGTTCTTTGATGATCAGATCGTCCACTCGAGCTCTTTCAAGCTTCAATTCCCGGCGTTCTGCTCTGCGCTTCCGAGTGGCCTCTTCGCTGCTGTTGCCGCCTGGATCTCCTCGTCTCTTCTTCTCCCGGGCTAACCAGCTTGGTTCACTTCGACTCAGACTGCCCTTGCCGAAGAAACCCATCTCCCATAGCGCCTGGATTGCTCTCTCGTCTGTTACATGGATTGCGGAGACGGCAGGGTCGAAGTATGCAGGATAGGTCTCCTGACGTGGTGGAGAGAATAAGAAAGTAAGGTACGAGAGGGCAACGCTTATGAGAGAAATGGGATTATGAGGAATTACGGAAGGAACAGAATGAGCCTGAACTGGTAGAGGAAAGCGATGAATATGTCTGTAGTTGGGCCTTTGCGGACGGGGAGGTTTGGCTTGGCCATTGCCAGCCCCTCGACCTTGCTGGACTGAGCTAGATTTGTCGGCCATCTTGATGCAATTACTGAAAGTCTTGAAAGAGATTCTGGAGAGAAAATTGGATTAGCCAAATTATTCTCGAAAAACATGGAGTGACATAGACTGCATCGTTGAGATTTCTCAGATACCGTTGTAGTCATTAAGCAAGTCATCGACAAAGGCTAGAAATCAAAGTGCCAATTGCCTGAGCTTAAATAGTTTGGTCATCATCGAAGAGGGGCGTGGGATGTGCCAAAGAGGGAAGAGAGAGCTCATAAAGCTCAGACAGTGACTCACCACAAGTACCTTTGGCCCTGGCAGTCGATGTGGAGGGCCAAATCAGATAATGGCTCTCATAGCAACACAGTCGAGCTGCTTTTAACGAGAGCGGTCATCTAGAAGAAATGCTGGTGCATCATTCACACCAAGTGCAGTGACTTGAAGAAATTCTCACCGGGCGCGGACGGGTTTTTATGCTGGGCGGGTGACTAAGCCGACTTTCGCCAAAAAAAAATTCTCGGAGCTCCGCAAATTCGAGCCTCCAGATTCAAGCAAGCCTTTGCCAACCCGACAACCAACGCCAAGTAAGTAGACGATCTTTTCTTGATTAGCCATATCAGGTGGCCTTGTTATTCTCACAGTACTGACTTTATTGCCTCAAGGATGCATCTCATGGTATGTGGAACAGTGTCAGCAACTCGGGATCTTGAATCGTCAAACGCTTCCATGCGCACTGGGATTAGGTGGACTAATGAAGACGACAGTACACCCTCGGCCCCGATGGCACCCGTATCTACACCTTGAAGAAGGTATGCTTCCACTATTCTGGAAAATTGGTTTTGGCGCAGCACTAATTACTTTCCAGGTCGTTGACGGCAAGGTCTCCAAGTCGGCGTAAGCATCCAGATAACTTCGACATACGTTCTTCAGTTACTTACAGGCAGAAGTCACCCCGCTCGTTTCTCCCCCGATGACAAGTACTCTCGGTATGTCTGACCACATATCACCCTACGGCCTACAAAGAGCATGTGGACTAACAGCCACTATAGTCACCGTGTGACCCTCAAGAAGCGCTACGGCCTCCTCCTCACCCAGCAAGCCTCTTCCTGTACGTTTACGACGTGGTATCTCGACTGAAGCTAGCTAATTTTTTGCCTTGCAGAAATTATGACATTGTTGGATAATGTTGGGTTATAAAAATGGGTTGAGAAATAAGGCTCAGGCCTCTGCTCAAGGCGCTTGGTGTTTTCTGTACAGTCAATGAAGGACTGGGATCGCATATCTTGTCATTTCTTGCTTTCATAGGAGTGGTGATTCCAGGAATCTAGTTATTCAAATCGCTACGAATACCAATTTTTGATACCTTCATCAAATGCTTCGTGAATTGCTATCTGCGACAAGTATTCGTGACAATCACAATCCTCGACAAATATCGTATATAACCTACCCTACCATCTATTGTGCAGAGAACATGAGAACTTTTGTGGTATGTCCAACAGAAACGCCAGGAGATGTAATCATAATGCATAGGGAAGTGCACTCAGCGCTTGCGCGAGTTCACGTTACGGCCGGCGCCGACCTTCACACGTCCGCCGTTCTTGTTACGCTCTCCAGTCAGGATACCAGGCAAGTAGTCTTGGTCCATGAGGTCACGCTCACGACGCTGGCGGCGTTCTTCCTCTGTTGTTGATCGGGTGTACTCCTTCTGGTCCTCGGAAAGAATGAGCTCTGTGCCCCATCCACCTTTACCACCACCGCCTTTCCATTTTCCGTTGGAACTGCCGTGGACGGGCTTGGGTACACTGTACACGTTGCCACGGTTGTTCCACTGCATGTTCTTCTTGAGATGCATGGTGAACTGGCCATTGGCTGTAGTCGTGCAAGAGACTCGGGTGAGGGTGTCTTTGCCGCAGCGAGGACAGAATTGCTTGCTCATGTCCTTGGTAGTAAGGAAACAACCATGGCAACGCTTAATGAAAGTCTTGAGGTGCTGAACACGCTGCAAAGTTGAAGTAGATAGAAGATTAAGGTTCATTTGAAGAAGAACGTTTTGACACTGGGCCTTCTGTCAGTATTGGTTCAACATATATTCTGAGGTAAATCACTCACGGCGAAATCGGTTGTCATAGTAGCAACCTGCATAGTCTTGGTCTCAGATCCGCTTCCCGATGCTCCGTTTGATTCTTCGCGGGCCAGCCGCTTCTTGTAGTTGGTTGGGGTAATCCATTCACCACCATCCGAATCGGCTCCGTCGTCGGCATCCTGGTCTTCTTCGGCGTCTTCTGGGGCCTGATCCTCTGTGGAGGGCTCGACGGCAGTTTCACCAGCTGCGGGCTCGGCTGCTTCCTCCGGCTTGCTCTCGGCATCACCAGAAATTGTAGCATCCTTCACACCTTCTGTGATAGACTCGACGCCGTTTGCCTCGCTACCTTCCTCTGGTTTGCTCTCCTCCTGCTTTTCTTCCTCTTTGACCGGTGGCCTTCCATTGACTCGCTTTTGACCAGGAACACTTCGCAGGCGCCAATCACCTCCATTACGCTCGCATTCAATCTCGTACGCAAGGGCCAACACCTCAATATCGGTTCGACTCAGAACAGATCGGTCACCAGTCTTGCGCGAAAATTCGCTCAATGTGTTGAAGCTCGTCGGAGTTGGTGATCGCTGCTTCAAGAACGGCAAGTACATAGTTTCGACACGGAGGCGAGCGTCGGGGTCTCGAATTTCGGCGATCACATTTGGGGTCGTAATAATTTCTTCACATTGGGCGAGCAAGGTAGAAAGTGGCGGGGTATTTTTCAAGATTGGACCGGCATCCAGCACGATCGTGTGGACGGCCTTGGTTGTTTGCGACTGGTCTGCCATGGTGGATGGTATTTCCACTGTCTCCGAAGCAGACGAGTATAATATCAAACAAGTCTATTGTAGAAGCTAAATTCTCAAAAATATTAATGATGCAGATGTGGAACGGAAATTTCTCAGCTGGTCTGTGCGCCGTTATCGCTTATCGCTTATCGCTTATCGATTCCGCCCCTTATCGGCGTCATAAGACTTAGCATCCATCTTATTGCTCGCTGCTTGCTGATGGTGAGCACTGGGCAGGGATTCAAATGAAAATCAGTTCAAATATCTTTTGAAGACATCAAAAGACCTGGCTATCTCACGTTTTCCAATTTACCGTCAAGCGACTCACTGAAGAGCTCAAATTCCGAGGAGTCGGAGAATCCAGCATTATTAAGCTTCCCTTCGAACGTTTGAGCATGCTCCCTTTACAATTTTAATGTTCTGCATTGGCTTGATTGTCAATGATAGAGCATATAATACCTATGCAATGTCGACTTCACAGGGACTAAGCAGAATCCAACTTCAGAATAGACATATCCCTGGAACGCAAGTACTGAAATGGCAAGATCCTGACGACACAAACGCAAAGCCCGTGTTGCGTCGACCCATGACAGCATGCAAAGGCTGTCGATCTGCCAAGACCAAGTGCAACGGCAAAGAAACGTGTGATAGATGCAAAAAGAAGGGTTTGCCTTGTAAATATGGCCTATCGTCCAAGACAAATGACAAAAATAAAGGTGATTCCGCCTCGATGGAACTCCTCTCTGACAACAATGTTCCATACGACAAATCATTATCACCGAATGGAGATCATTCCAATAATATCCCGTTGCATGAAATTGATGATGCTCTGCCGAGCACTCATAACGGACTCGATCCCTGGAGCGCAGAAACGTTCAATCATGCACTAGAAGAAATCGATTGGGTCTTCCCTGACTCAGCCTTTGATAATGATGTGAGTTACGGAGGGCGAACCGGTACTCTTCTATCGACTAACGTAACTTTATAGCCAACTGCAAATATCAGCTCATATGAGCCTCAGCTTTCACAGACTCCAGTTGAGCAGACATCACAATTGAATGATATTATCAATGCTGCACTATCAGGACCAGCAGAAGAGCACACATACCTTCTTCCACAGGGAAACTCACTCCCCAGCGGCTGTCAATGTAGAGCCAAAATGATGATGCAAATACCGCGCCTTGAATGTGTGGCCCGATCCAATCCCAAACCAGAACTGGATAAGATCTTTAAAGTAACGGGCGACGTGATCAGCAGCTGTCAGCACTCGACTCAATGCGGATGCTCTCTGGGGCTTGTTGACCTGGTTTGCATTATGACTGTCTTCGAGCAGACAGCTTTGTGTTTTGACTACATTGCAAAATCCGGTTTCGATGGGACTGTCAAGGTAGCGCTTGGCAACTACTGCGTTTCTCTTACGGATGATGCGTCTTTGAAAAAGACCCTTGTTATCGATCTAGTGCGTCAAGCAGATGAATTGCTTGATGCAGTGGGGAGGCGTGCGCAGGAGCTGTTAGCTGCGATAGAGGATCCGCAAGTAAAGTGCGTCGGAAGATCTCCACGATGCTTGAACCAGCTTAACTTGAATTATGTGCAGACAGCAAGTGCTAGTTTCAGGAGACTTTTTGGCGTTATGCGGGACTTCTTCTCAGGGAAGGGGCCTTATAAACCCCCTTCGGCCTGAAGTGAAGCTTACAGTTGAACGTACAAACCCACGCTGCTTCATGGTGCATGCAGCGATTCGGTGTAGCCATGCCTACTCGCTCTACTGAAATTTGGCCTCCTATCCCCGAAGTTTCTGTTGCTGATGAAGACATCAAGTTGAGATCTCTGCCTCATTGCCTGCATCCAGCACTCCAGACTCCGCATGCTCTTCTCTCCTTCACTATCTCTTCATTTAATTACACACAGAGCCGAGTGTGTAGATCCCCTTCGGTACATGCTCAAGAACTATCCATCGAACCCAGAAGTTCGACGGGAATTTGAAGTCTCCCTCTGTATAGTATAGAAGTCAGTCAGTGCTTTGAGCGCAAGGGAATTTCACTAGACAGATTCGTGGAATCACCTCCGGATGCAGGACTCAACTCTTTAGTCGATAGCGGTCATGGAGCGATCTCTCACCACCATATTTGTCTAAAAGTCAGCGGTTGTCGAGGCTACATAGTCGTGGGGATCCCGGCTCCCGCTGGGCGAGGTTGTGAAAGTAGCTGCCGCATGGTTGATGATACGTTGTTCATGGCTTCTGATTTCGTTGTCCGCAACAAACAGCGAAAAAGTTTAAAGGTTCGCTAAAGGGCTTCAGGAGAACGGTAGTCGGTTTGAAGAAGTTGTGGAGGCAAACTGCCTCGTTGACGGCTCCATGCAGCGGCCTACGGCATGAAGCCGGAGAGATTTCGCATCTGATAGATCAATTGCGTTCTTGGTGGCGCAAACAACGCGAGTTAACAAGTGTCCCGTGCGCGATAAAATGTACCTTCAGGTAAAGAAAGGTACCAGTGACTACGACATGAGCAGAATAGGAAGAAGATGTCATATCATTGTTCGCCGTTGAAAATTTCGATTCTGACCGGCTTTGTGGTTGTGTCACGCCGACACGATGATAGTGTGCCCATGTGGCTTGACTGACAGCCCATTGTATGTTCTAGTAGACAGTATATTATGCCTGAAGCCGTCTGCTTGAGGGCAGGGGCAAGAGTCCCTTTTGCTTCTCATTGATTCGCTGATTCGCATGAACTAGAGAAAAATTCCCGAGACCGAAGAATCCAACAATCGTTCGATCGGCTCATCCGGCAGCAATACGATCTATGAGATTCATACATAGATCTTGATTTGAGAGAGCACAGCATATTTGTGTAACTCAAAATCGCGTGGTTCATGCTTTCTTTTCATAAAGCTAGGCACTATACCCCTGGACTATCCCTTGCTCGAGGTACCTGTACTTGAACAAACTTTAAAAGTGTCAGAACGGCCTCTACGCTGAATAGCACCCCTAGAGACATGCTAAATTATCTCAAAACAAAGCCCTGTTTCCTTAATATTCTTTTGAATTTCACATGCTTGGGCCATGTGTGTGACATCTGCTTTGTGAGACGAGGCTTGGTCGGCGGCAAGCTGAAAGCACCGACGATCATCGTACCCGCACTGATGATCTTCGATTTTGATAGATCCACTAGTTTGACTCCTGCATCTTGCGTACGAAAATTTCAAATTGGCCTGCTAAAACGCTACCATTCGTCAGTTAACCCGATTGGGGATGTTGGATTATGCAAATCCAGCCAAGATTTTGCCGAGTTCCCAACTTTCGCAGAGCCCACATGTTCGTTCGTCCGTCCTGTGGATATGTTTTCTTTTTCTACGGGTTTTATGTCGTCAGATCATGCAAGCCCTCAGAGGTAGTGACAGCCAATAAACTTGAGTGGAATGATCAATGGGAAAGCATGGGGGTCAGAGCGACATGCTTCAAGTACGAACTTTTCGGTTGCCATGGTCTTCCGAAGAATTGCCTCGCCAACCGTAAACCAACTGTACCTTTTGCCAATGGCTGCAAGGCCATGAAAGCTATGACGAGTCCCTAGATGCAAGCACTGTTCTTCAAAGAGTTATCTTGAGTCATAGATTGAGCATTTCGGGGGTTTCGGGAAAATGGGCGCCAGCAAGAGACCCTGGACCATGACAACTAAGTTCTCAACTATGCATATTGTCCATCATAGAAAGGACTGAGCGACAATCATAATGGAAAGGCACATTCAGGCTCTTATCATCCAATAGAAAGAGACCTTTCTTTTAACTGTCTACTTGGACAACACCGAGTGCAAAACCTTTGAACTTTAAAAACGATTTGTTTCACATGGCTACCATTCACCTAGGCCTTGTCTGACCACGGAAGGATCGACTGGACGAAGCATAAAGAAAGCATAATCAAAATCTTGATTTCAAACAGGAGAGCCGATCTTCTGAGCTCACGCGTGCGAGCTGTTTTCTAATTCGCCGAAGTGCCCCTTGCGGCATCAAGCTGCAGGATCTCCCCTCCAACGATCGAGGCCAGTGCTTCGTACCTGAGATGCAGCCTGTCAGTGGCCAATCAATGCACTGAACAGTCAGGAGGGATGTGATACAGGGATACTCGTTTGATCCTCCCTCTTTGGTGACGAGACTAGTAGATTTTGGATCCGGCCGTTCCTACCTACTGGGTCTGGTCGTATTGGCCATGGGGCTGAGCCCTTTGGGCTAGGCGCGCCCTACCATCGAGAGGGATTAAGGTTATATTCTTGGTTGTCGCACCTCTATTGCTCTGATCTCCGGGGAAGCACCCTGTCTATCGTTAAATTAGCTCCACTTTGGCCCTCCGACGCGTTTTGTGGCTATTGTCGCTCGTTTTAATCAACAGTCACGTCTTCTTTGAGGGACCCTGATATTTTTGTTTCTCACCAGAATCTTTTCTAATCATTCGATATTGCTTTGAAAATGAGTTGGTCACATATTGGGGATAGCCTTGCGAGGCGCGGCTACGGAGATGTCTATCTTTCTTCTAGAGGTGCCCAAGGACTAGCTGTTAGTGTCATATTCACTACGCTAGCAGCTGCCTTCGTTGGATTACGTCTATTTACCCGTATTGGGATCATGCGAAAGATGGAAGCTAATGACTGGATGGTGGTGATTGCGTTGGTGGGTTTCCTCGAAGCCTCCTAACAAGATGTTCCTTTCTAACCCTCTCTTCACAGATTAATTCTTTCATTTTTATGGCACTAGATGTTGTCGAGGCCACAAGTGGCATGGGAATGCACATAAAAGATATTCCACCTAATATCCTCGAACGACAAATGAGAGTGAGTTACCCTTATCAAAATTATAGAATTATTACTAACTAGCCTAAACCCAGGCATTCTGGCTCACAGTTCCATTCTACAACGCTGCCGTTTTATGCGCCAAAGCCTCCATTCTTCTACAATACTTCCGTGTCTTCCCCACGCATCGTATGCGCGTTATTTGTTGGTTCATGATCACCATTCTCGCCATCTACGGGACATGGGCCGTCATAAGCGCGTTCTTAAACTGCGTGCCTGTGGCTAAATTCTGGGATGATTCGATCCCCGGATTCTGCTTGAGTAAACCAGGGCTTTGGTTCTCAAATGCCAGCATGCACATCGCAACAGATGTTTTCATTCTTATTATCCCCATCCCGGCATTAATGTCTATTGATATCCCAAGGAAGCAGAAGGCTGCTTTACTCGGAGTTTTTGCTCTCGGTGGCTTGTAAGTCATTTTGAGAATGCAGCATTATCTATGGACTAACATTTCCGTTCAGCGTCTGCATCACAAGTATCATTCGTCTCGTCAGCCTCAAGCGAATTGCCGATTCCACAGATCCAACCTTCGACAATGTCGGCGCTGCATCATGGTCTGCAATCGAATGCAACACCGGTATTATTTGCGCCTGCCTGCCAACTTTGAAGCCATTGATGTCCAAGATTATGCCCGGTCTACTATCTACACTCAGTGGCAGTCGCCGCAACACCAGTGCGCAAGTTATCACAACTCAGCAAACTACCTGGAACGATGAGTCGACAATTGGTGCCCCATGCGAAGAGCCTGAATACGGCGCCGGCGACCCAGAGCGAGTCCTATCTTTGTCACCGACTGGCTTCCGCTGGGGAACGAAGCGCTGGTCCAAGACAGACAGAACATCTGGCATCGGAGCCCCTCAGATCACCGAACTGTCTGAGCGAGAACACTGAGTGCTTTGAAAGCGCGATTTTAACGAGTGATACGGACAATCATTCTTCTTGGTGACTAATTATTTCTGGCCCTCGGGATGGCTTTCAAGATGCTTCGGAGCCTGCATTTGGCTGCGAGGCTCACGCACATGAAATTGTCTTCCTTTCGTTCCCACCGGGACTCTGTGTACCCCGGGTGGTCTCCATTCTTTTGGTCTGGTTTTCTTCTTAGAACATTTTAGTAATCTTAAAACAAAATATCACGATGGGAATATAGTGGAATACGGCAATTAGTGCTCAAAAGCGAATTTAGTAGTTAATTCGTTCGCTCGGAAATCATCATGGTCTAGCTAATGCGATAAATACGTAATGCCATCAAAGCATTGTCCCGAAATGAGAACAAAAGAAAATATAGTATGGTCGATCTAGAAGTCGGCGAAATTCTTGTCGACTTCCTCGAAGTGATCAAAGACACCCTTGAAAAGCTTTACACCAAGACCAGGATCTAGACTACCAGTCGTAGCACGGATGCTGTGCATGCTAAGTTGCACAATTCCGCAATCGATAGCTCGCATTCCAATGCGGGCACTCGTCATCGGGCCAATAGTTCCACCACTGCGAGAATCATTCCTGATCTGGAATACCTGCAGAGTCGAGCCAGTGCGCTCGGCGATCTCCTTGAGGATACCGCTGCTCACGGCATCCGTGGTCATGTGGCCGTTGGAATCAGCAGATACCGCGACACCGACGTTAAGGCGGGGGGAGTGGTTTTCGAGATATACGTTCAGGAAGTTGGGGTTTGCGGCATGGATGACGTCCGAAGAGACGAGGAAGCTGTTTGCGACCGTCTGAGAAAGGAGGTTGGGACCGTAGGTGTCGGGAGCAAAAGCCTCGGCAATGCGCTCAATGACGCTGCTCATGAAGTTGGATTGAGCTCCCTGGCGGAGCTGGCTGCCAATCTCCTCATCGTCGAACATGCCAACTACCTTGACGAGACCGGTTGACGTCTCATCGGAAGAGGCTAGCAGTGCCTGGTGTGCAGCAAAGCAGCAAAGCTTGTCATCAATGCGACCGGCAAAGATGAAGTCCTTCTCCAAACCACCAAGCTGAGCAGGCTGTCCATCATAGAGCTCGAGCTCCCACTCGAGGATGGAGCTGTAGTCGGTCACACCGATCTCCTGAGAGATGATCTTGACCAACTTGGGAGGCTGGGTTGCGGCAAAGGTGCCAGCCTTGATGTTAATAGACTCGCCGCTTGAAGTCTGGCCATAGAGATCGGAGTTATCAACACCAATGATAGGAACCATTTGAGTCTCCTTGTTGAAGGGGCCATTCGCCGGAGTTCCAAAGTGAGGAGCCAAGGTGGGAATTCGGGCAATGGGCCAGTCAAGTTTCACCAGCTTGGTCTCGACCTTACCGGAGGCTGGATCACGCACAAGGACTCGTCCACCGATGTGAAGATCCCGATCCCACCAAGTTGCTCCCAGACCACCAGCATATGGAGCGACACCAAGCTGCTCGTAGCCAGCCTTGTTTGGAACCTTTGAAACAGGCTTGAGCTTGGCGGTGAGCGCATCGACGTGGCCGGCGACAATAGCCAAACCGTTTCCGCTCTGATAATCTTTGCCAATGTTGAATGAGATGAGCGAGCTCCCGTTACGAGTGACGTAGAACTTGCCCCCTCGTCGAAGCTCGGAAGTCCAAGCCGAGCGTTCGCTCAGCTGCTTGTAGCCGTGCTGCTCGAGTTCTTGGGAGAATGCCTTCACAGCGTGAAAAATTGTGGGATTCGAGGTCATAAAGTCCAGGTATGGCTTTGAATAGTCTTCAGGCTTCACGGGGGCATCGCGTGCAGCTGGGACAGCAGGTGTGGGAGCTCGGGGCTCATCGGCCGGGGCCGGCTGAGCAGGGTAGTTGGGTAGCTGGGCGGACATCTGGGCGGTCCAGGGCTTCTCGAGGTTGAAAGCGTGTCGTCGTGTCATATTTGAGGAGGTATTCAAGAAAAGAGATGGTAAGGAATATAGTAAAGTTGTTGTAGGACAGAGAAGCTCGTGAGGGGAAAGGCGGAGAAGAGACGATGGAGGAGGCTGGGCGTGCTTATCCCTGCGCTTATCGCATGCGGTCGATCAGGAACCAGGCACACTATCATGATAAGTCTTCAGTCTCCCGAATTAGGTGAGAATCACATTCTAGCATAAATAGGATATATCAGTGTGTCTAAAGTAGCTTTAGGATAGAATTTGTGAGGAAAGCATGGAATAATTAATTTATCCAGGGTGACTAGTGTGACTTGCGTGACTATAGAACAGAAGACTTACCATTCAAGACGGTCAATACAGCGATCTGGGCGGTAAACGTGCTGCCCGGTATAGAGCGACATGAGTCACCGCCAATACATGTTGACTAACTATGGGGCTATGCAGTCATTTTTATCTATTTCCCTCCAAGTCTCCAGATCAAGGAATTTCCTGCCCAGGAAGCCCCAATATACTCAGATCTCTCATTTAGAAGAGCTTTGGCAAGTCTCAAAAAGTTTGACATTTACATCAACAGTCAGGACACTGACTGGCAGGACATACCCGTGTCGGAAATAGCAGAATATGGAAGGGTGATGCAAAAGCTGGATCAAATATTTTTCGACCATCTCACATCTGTTCAATCATTGCATGTATCTGTCGATATACTAGGCATTTTGGGCCAGGGTGAAGTTCCTCGTTCCAGTCCACATCGATATTTTGTTAATTTCCCGCTCAAGCCACACCAAATGCCTCGATTGAGCAATCTGGAACTTAATGGAATAATAATTGGCTCTTATCTAGTCGATTCCCTCAAGGCTCACTCCCAAAGTCTAGTATCGGTCACTCTCAAAGATTGCTACGCGGGCTCCCCGGCAGGGAAAATATCAAGGAGTGATTGGGAAAGCTCAAGCTCAGATAATGCTGCCAAGACTGAGTGGGCGCGTCTGTTTAACGCTTTGTGTGAACATCAAGCCCAGAATCTCAGGTCTTTCAAAGTTCTCCCGGCTGTGCTATGTCCGGTAAACCATGATGGACCCTCAACTATGAGGTATATTTGAAGAATTTTGCGTGCTTTGAACCACCCTTCCCATTCCGGTATTCTCAAGCCGCCCACAGGAGGGGCGAGATCATTCTGTTGCATGAGACTAAACAAATACGTCGAATGTTTCCGTATGGAAGGGCTTCATATAATCCACCAATCAGACTCTACGATGATTTGACGGTTACAGCGCTACTTTTTGGTAAATATCATTTTGCTTATACCAAACTGCTAGAAAGACTGGCCCAGAATCAGAGACCAAATTGAAAGTGTTCCAGCCTGCACGCCTTGTTCTTTCTGTATGTAGAAGGCCTGGAACTAAAAGTCAAGTCTTATCTGGATTGCTATGATAGATCTTTTTGACCAAGCCATTAATTTATATGGGCTAGAATCTTGTTATATTCTCTGATCATAGTAAATCAGCAGTCTCCATTCCTTTATATCCAGAATGATGAATTTGCCCCAGCTGTATTCGTATAGCACAGCTTGATGTCCATGAGCTTGGTTTTCGCATTTCGAATCAGTCCAACACCAAATAGACTTCTTTACGCCCGCCTAATTATTCCAAATTTGATTTTAGATAGCTTTCACAACGATGTATTCATGTCGAGCATATCAAATGTCGTGCTTTGTGCGTTTGGCAACCTGGCAAGGATTTCCCTCACGTTGCCCATGATGTCAATGCTAACAAGACACATGCATAAGTCACTGAGGATGAACAGAATATAATCTTGCTGCTGCATAATTACTCTCGTGGCGACTGCGATGCTGTGGGCTCACCATTTCAATTACTTACTGAGCTCAAGAGTTAATCTTCAAGTGCTCTAAGGCCAATCTTTCATTACAGGTCAAACAGGTTCAATGGATTAAGCACAAACTACCTCAAATTGAAACGCGAAACAATCAATGCTCTATACCGGCGGAAACGAATCATCCATCCTTCCGAAACAATCTCCTTCTCTTCCTCCGCTTCGAGCTCAGCTAGCCCGCTTTTCAAATCAACGTCTTGTGACGGAATCACCCATGCATCTTGGCGGTGCATCACTCGATGAATGAAGTAGATAATCACAAACAAGGGTATTCCAATATAAGCAGAGAGAAAGTCGGAGACAGACCACTGGGACGGAAAGAACACGGTAAATCCGTTGAGCAGACACAAAACTGTAAACATCACCATGGTAATCCATGATCCAATGGGCTGTAACGGAGACTGAAAGAGTGAAGACTTCGGCACATTCTGGGAATCGCAAGCTTTGCGGAAGCGAATGTAGATGATGGAGCAACAGATCCAGGAGATAAACCCCCCTGTGTTGACAAGATTCATCAGCCAGTCAAAAACATCTGCCGATGACGAGTTGACGTTCATGTAAGCAAGCAGAGAGAACAGCGAGCTCACCGTGACAGCGTATATGGGGACACCCTTCTTGGTGCACCTCTTGAAGATCCGGGGAGCATTGCCCTCGATGGCCATTGAAAAGAGGGATCGACTGGCCAGATAGAGGAATGAATTACCCGATGACCAGGCTGCTGTAATCACAACAGCGTTGATGAGGCTGTCGAGGCCGTGAATCCCTGCATTCTTGATGCCAACCACCCAGGGCGATGAGGCAGCGCCAGTTCCACCACCCACCAGGGCTGATGCATCGGATGGACAAATCACGGAGATAGCAATAGTGCCACCGATATAGAAGATAACAAGACGCCAGAAGAAGCTGCGAGAAATCTTAGGGAGATTGCGCCTCGGTGACTGGATTTCACCCCCGGTGACGACAATCATCTCGGGCGCAAAGGTGAATGGGAGAACACAGCTGATTAAAGTCGCAAGAGCTGCGACAAACCGACCGGAATCCCCATCGAGGATATTTGTTTTGGTAGCCCCAGGCTCCATCCAGTAATGAAAGCCGAGTCGTTGATGGCTGGGCCCTCCACCCCAGAAGAGAATGAAAGACAAAATCATCAAGCCAACAATCGTGACGACTTTGAGACCTGCAAACCAAAACTCAGACTCTCCATAGAATTTGACAGGTAGGAGGTTTAGCCCGACGACAAGGAGAAGCATAATGGTGATCCAGACTGCATTGTTGACTTCGGGATTCCAGTAGTTGATCACCATGGCCGACGCGGTCAATTCAAAGGGAACAAAAATGGCGAAAGAGTAGAAGTACAGCCATCCCATCATGAACCCGAGACTTCGCGACACATATCGAGTTCCGTAGTAGTTCATCGTTGCTCCCGGCAAGGGCATATAGGTCGAAATCTCAGTGACGGCAGTCATAACAAAGTAAACAAGAGCCGACATGAGCACATAGCTTCCGACGAGAAAAGCAGGCCCACCGGTTGCGAGCGTCTTGCCCGAACTGACAAACAGACCGGTACCAATAGCACCACCCAGGGCAATGAATTGGGCATGGCGGGAGGAGAGACCTCGCTGGGTCGAATTGTCTCTACCGCTGACACTCTCAATGGAAGCGGCCGTTTGATCGATGTCAAAATTGGAGGCGACCTTGTCGTCTAATGCAGATTTGGGCTGCATTGCAGGTTTGCCCCAAGGAGGTAAGTAGGCAATATTGGATGTGGAGGAATCAACGCTAATCCCCCTTCATCCTACGGGGATGGTACATTTATAGGACTTTCTCTTGATGACCGATCTCAGTTCAAATGTCTATCAAAGTGGAGGTAAAATTCATTAAGAGATAACAGTCTTTTCTTTGCGAATCTAGTCATCTGGATATTCCGTGGTTTCGTAGATAGCGGATGTCAGCCAAGCCCCGACCCACTAATTCAACATCGAATTGGCTAGCGCAGCTCGCTGGTTCCTTCCTCGTCTCCCTTTCGTGCTGTGATAAGACAGATTAGACCGTCTGTTACCGTAGTGGGGCGGCGATATCTCGCTATCATTCCTCCGTTGTCTGTCAAGGGAGGAACCAGCGAGGCCCGATAGCGGCGGGCGGGTGTGCCACAAGAAAGAGGAAAGTACAAAGTCGGCAGAGAATCCTGAAAATGAACAATCCGATATTGGAAAACAGACCAAAATGAAACTGTCATCGCTATTTCTTGCTTCGGTGATTCAACATGTCTCGGCCTTGAACTTGGGGGAGAACTATAACCATCCGATCGAAGGTACAGCAATCAAAGCTCCTGTTTTTTTTTTTTTTTGGCCCACTCCAGACAATATATAATGACTTTGAGTATCTCTAGATCTTGACAAGGACCTACCATTTTCTCAGCCCGTGACTTTTGCCCATCTCGAATGGCAACGATGTCTTGCCTCCGACCATGAAGTTGTACGTGACCCGTTCAATCTGTATCTAGATTCCAACCAGACTTGCTAAACTTCTACACAGCCTCTCGACATTGCAATCCTCGGATTTCCCTATGACACCAGCACCTCTTACCGACCGGGTGCCCGCTTCGGTCCTCGAGGCATTCGCGCAGGCTCATCCCGGGAGAAGAAGGGCCGAAGTTACAATCCAGTATGGGGCATAGACCCCTTCGAAGAAGGTCTCAGTATCGTCGACTGTGGCGATATTCCAATCACACCGTTTGACGCCGCCCATGCCTTCAAGCAGATGGAACAAGGGTATCGACAGGTCTTGTACCATCCCACTGCAAGCGCGACAGACGGATGGACCCATCCGCGGATTATCAGTCTAGGTGGTGACCACTCTATCGTCCTTCCGATTCTGCGCTCACTGAAGTCGGCGTACGGTCCTATCTCGGTGATTCACCTGGACTCACATCTTGATACCTGGGATCCGTACGAGGGGTATACGGGCATTGCGTCTGAGCAGTCTGCTATCACACATGGCACGTTCTTCTGGCACGCGAGCCGCGAAGGGTGTATCAACAAAGGAGCGAGCGTGCATGGCGGACTCCGGACTAAGTTGTTTGGATTGAAGGATTACGAGATTGACAACGACGTTGTTGGGTTCCATCGTATTGAGGCGCGGGAAATCGACGACATAGGAGTAGATGGAATCATCAAGCGTACTTTGGACGTCGTCGGAAACAATCCGGTCTATCTTTCGATTGATATTGATGGTGAGTTTCTTCAAGCAAGCTCCAAAACCGCGCTAAACCCAGAACCTAGTATTGGATCCCAGCATTGCGCCTGCAACGGGTACCCCTGAATCCGGCGGCTGGACAACACGGGAAATGAAGCGATACATTAAGGGATTGGAAGGGTTGAATCTGGTCGGCGCAGACGTGGTTGAAGTCAGTCCACCTTACGATTCGACAGCGGAGACAACTTCTGTTGCGGCGGCGGACTTGATCATCGATATCCTGGCTGCGATGGTAAAGAAGAAAGCCCCTACCTTTGATATCAAGAGCGATGGGAGCAAGGATGAGCTTTAGTTTATTTTGATGAGCCTATTTCAAGAAATCGGACATCAATCCTGCACGTAAATCGAAGTTCTTGACATGATAAATTACTTAGACAGGTAGTACTAACTTTCCCGACTGTCTCAGCGCATCGCGCCAGCACATACCAACTCCACTGGCATCCATCATCGCCCAAACCTCTCTTATGATCGTCCACTGTCGACGGAAATTCCCAAGGTTGTAATCTTGCACCATCTCCCACCACTCAATCCAGGGTTCACGGTGGCGGGCTTCACAGGCTGCAATGAATGCCGGCCACGACATAGGCGCAGCATACATCTTTCTCTGCGCGTTCCCTCTCTTTCTTTCCTCTGATAGCTTGAGCTGAACCCAGACTGTATAAGCCTCTTTTTCTGGATTGATGGAGTGATGCCTCTCGACTGCCCGATAATAAAGAATCAGTATTGCGCTATAAAACGCCCGGGCCTGGTAGTGGATGATTTCAAGGACTACTGTATTTCCGTCGATTCGTTGGAACTGCTCGGATTCCAGGGTCCAGTTGAGCAGGTCTCCTCTAAGATTCTCCTGGGCCCTTCGAGTCTGTGCCGGAGGGTAGCTGCAGTTTTCCAAAAGATCTGACAACTGGCAAGTCCTGTATAAGAGACTTCCAAGTGTAGGAGTGATGCCATAGATGTACTCGATGTCCCGGTCTTCTTGATCGAACAGTGTCATCCCAGGAGGCCATATAGTCTCCGACAGACCTCTCAAAGCTCTGCTTGATGTAGTTCTCGCAAGAAGGCTCAGGAAATGACAGATACTGTTCACTTGTCGACTGGAACTGGTGAGACTTTTGGTATCGTGATATCGACGCAGTTGCTGGCCGCCTTTGAGATGAATTAAAAAGTCCGAGTCTTCCCCAGTGATGGTCTAGATTCATTCAATGTTAGCAACGACGTTGAGAAAGAGACATTGTTACTTACATCGATAGTGACCAGCGAAAGCATTGCCGTAAGCTGAACAGTGTACATTTGCGAGTCTTTTGGGCTCGCTAGCGCGGCATTCAATGCCTGTAATGACTTTGCCCGGTGTCGTAGACCTAGCATATGAAACCTTTCCAGTCCATTGTTGATATTTCGCAAATGAAAAGCGGCTGAAGAAAGTAGACCGTGGAAAATAGCAGTGGATGCTTGGGATGTAGGAGTAGAGCCCTGCACCAGGAATAGATCTGGTCGGCCTTGAAGCGCAAAGGGGAAATATGTTGTTCGCCATGGGTTCTTTGGGTGCGCCACTGGCTGGAGAAGGCCGGCGACATGGTCTTTGTAGTGGAACATGAGTAACGAGATTTCCGGGTCTCGAAATAATGGGAAGGAGATAGCGGAAGAGGTAACAGAGATTGCAAATCTTTGAGCTTCTGCCTTGCCAACCCCATTTTCATTTTGATCGGGCCTCGCGCCTCTGGACTGGGGGGATTTGGAAGACGCCAACAGCTTCCTATCCTTTCCCGTCCAATCTTTACCCAAAATGGCGTTTCCATTTACCCATGTTGGATAACAAAACACAGAGAAAGGACCCAAGGCCACCGTATCATTTGGAGAGACCAGGTCAAGCGTTGACAATATCCGATTGACATCCTCATCCGGCAAGGCGAGTGAACTAGATCGATCTAAACAAATCAGTCCATACAGTCGCATTTTTGAGAACCAAGCAACCCACCTAGTCGAATAGACCTCCTTGGAAGACTGGCATCTTTATGGCCCTTTCCAGGATTCCAGCAAAGATTCACCCCATACCCAGCACACTCTAGGCCGAGTCGCTCGCAAACTCCACAACTACTTTGTGACCTCTCGTCGCATTTCACTTTTCGCGATCGGCACGTCCAGCACCTACACAGGCGCCATTAGCATTGGCGTCTTCATCACATCCAAAATGTGCCCGGCCTCGCAGAGACAACATACCCGGTGTACGTCACCCGTTTCGGTTTACTCGGGCGGGATTTGCGGAGGTGGCCAAGGTCTGTGTGAGGGATCGCCGGTGACATTTGAGATTTCCAATGCAAACAGTCAGATCAGACGTTCTGCCAGAGACATAGATAGTACAGATAGTTGCCTCTCCTCTTATCATGCGCAGTGGGAATCTTGGAAGGAACCAGCGACCGACCCCGATAAGCGGTTCTTCGATTTTATTGGCTGTGACGAGGTCGGGTCGGGGGATCTACATCTATAAATGCGTGTGTCGAGTCCTGGAGCATCTTGTCACTGAATTCAACCATTCTCTACTACTTGTCCCATCTAGTCAAGATGCATCTCGCATTTCCGCCACCACCGCCTGGCTCGATGCGGTTCAAGTTGCCTGTCAAGCAGGTGAAGAAGCTGGATTCCGAGACTACTTCGCCGGTGGACTCTGGTCGGGGCGTGAAGAAGGGATTGTTCTCTCTGAAGACCATCGTACCACGAGCGCTGGTCGCCAGAGAAAAGGATACTTCTTCATAGGCACAACATCGGTAAGTTTTTATCTGCACTTAACCCGGAAGGTCACTCATTCATCTAACCAGCGCCAACGACCACGAGATTTGGTTTTGTGTTTTTATCTATGGCGCTGCCTGATTAGGTGGAGATTTTTATTTTTCCAAGACTTGGTAACCTCAAACCCACAGGAGAGAACATGAATAGGAATAGTTTGCTGTTCATGAATGTTTCAGTTATGGTTGCTTATCGTGACTCATTGATGTGCGCTATAAACAAGAGTTGCTAGAAAAACAGGATAGTGTACTTTGCAAGAGGCTTCTAAATGCATGACGAGCGAGAGTTGAGTGCAAGTAAATAAATATCAGTTTGAAATGTTTTCACTCGCGCGGGCAGTATCTCAAGGTTGCGACTCTATGTCGCTCTAACGCACTGATGCGCCCTGAGAAGCGACGTCACTCCTGAGTTGTTCCCCACTGACCTGGCCCTGCTTCTGGGTGATCTGTTTATTTATTAGTGGATCTTATCGTCAGGTGCGGATTTGACATGGCTTTACCTCTTTCTTCACGATGATGCCCTGATCTTTTGCGGTTTCGAGTAAATCCAGCCGAATGCCATCTTGCGCAGCGAGTCGCTTTTCTGCATTCAACCCATCATGCCGAGTCCATATGAAAAGGACATTATTAGTGCGAGGATGCTGGTAGAAAGAGTATATCTGAGGCGACGGAGATTCGAAGTAGGTGGGCAGCGAGTCTGGCTCGACCTTCTTGTGGGAGCCGAGTAATTGAATTTCCTCTTCGTCGTACCGAAGAATCTGCGCAACAAAAAATATCAGTATACCGGTAATTCTGAAGCGCATAACCCTAAAGTATTTCTTACCAGCTGCAGTAATTCACCCCCTTCCAAAGATCGCAAAGCAGTCTTCGCCTGGTCAGTCATCTGCCATATTGCTCTATCACATCCCTTAGGTTGCTTTGGCTTAACAGTAACCACTCGTGGTGGAGCCGAGGTCTTAGTCGCCATATTTATTAGATGATGTACCGAGAGTATAAGTGCAAGTCAACACGAGGAGCAGCGCTGCGATCGCGGGGGGCGGCTGAGCTTTGTAGTCCCGGCGGTTGGGTCGCCTCACGCGGGCACCATCGTCGCCTGAACTACGCGCTGCCTAATAGGCTGTAGGAACCCAAGCGGAGTTCTGAAACATAATACATTTTTGGGTCCGAGGACCAAGAACTCTAAATGCACAATTCGATTGACAGCCTGTGCGTGATTGCCCCTGTGGATCCCATGCATCCCGCCGTTGGGCAGTTAAGTAGGGCGTTTAGCCTGGTGCTTCGCTCGCCTCATTTATTTTGGGAGCGCAGTTGATGTATAAGCTTTTGAAAATTGTGGTCGTCATAGTCTGTTCCAGGAATCCCTGACTAGCGCTAGGCCAAGCAAGCCTCCAGCCCCCCGAAAAAAACCGAAGATGGTCCAACGATGAGGCTGGTTCGGGGTTGCGGGCGTGCCCCAAGGTGGTATGTGCTTATTTGCGGTCTTGGGTCGTTCTTTGCACTTTGGCCTGGAAGAAATTGAAGAGGCTCAAGGAAGCCAGGTTCATTTTTAGCTTTTCTGGCTCGGCGCTGCCCATCGGGCACGCTAACGCCGCCATGGCCGTAAGCAGGTATCGTGGTCTTCATATCATGATCACTGCCCAGGGAGCAGTGTTAAAACTGGAAAAGTCAGCGGCACTACATGTCAATTCCAGGATAATTAATGTGACTTCGAATGCAAATAGTATTTGTGCTCAAGGGTATCGCTAAATAGGAGGCTGACAACAAGATTAATTGAAACCAAACATTATTGGGCAACAATTAAAGACGATATAAACCAATCAGATCGAAGCTGATTTGACCATTAATGAGCCTTGGCCCTGATAGGGACCATCGCCCGTCGTACGTATTTATGGCACACGGTCTTCAATCGCCGGGGAATATCAGCGGGCGAGGAGCTCTTCGACAGCTTTCGTTGAAGTCGAACAGCGTCAAAGCTTGTCTTGTGCGCGGGCTTTTCAGGCTGTGCCACAGTGGAGGCCTCCAAAGGAGGCGCATCTTGGTCCGAGTTCGTCTGGACGGCTGTGGCTTCGCTTTGGGTGTATTGTGTGGAGGGCGTGGTACTAGGGGCAATGGAGCGGTTCGACACGCTTTGAATCTGTTCCAACGCAGCTGGCTCTGACTCGGTCGGCGCTGACTCGACTGGCTCTGACGGAGCTGGCTCTACCTCCTCGCATGGGAGGCTCAGTTTTTGCAGTGCTGCGGTGATCCTGTCGTGCATCGCCTGGTCCTGGAGAATTGGGACTGGCGGCGGTGATGCTGACGTCTCGCCGGTGTTCTTCTTTTCGCGAGGCTCGGATCGTTCTGGATGTTCATCAAATTCTGGTGAAATCTTTGCAGACACATCTTCCACGGCTTCTTGTTCTGCTTCGGCGATGGCTTCAAGCCCATCAAGTTCCGACTCCGCATCCGATCCTTCGCAATACTCATAGTATTCGTCGTCCGTCTCCTCCTCCGACTCGTCCCAGTCCGAATCCTCGTCTTCCTCATCATCCTCGAAGTTGCCATTAATTAGGTCTGCAAGCGTATTGCTGCGGGGTGCCTCCTCGGCCTCGTCCTGTGAAGGGCTGACAGTCTCGTCGTGTGTATTATGGACGGGATCTAAGTCGCGTGTTTCACGAAACTTGATCGCATTCCGCTGAAGGTCGGCTGTAGCTGTGCTCAAGTCGCAGAACTCCAGGGCTTTCTTCTGCATATGCAAGCTATGGACTGCGCGATAGGCATGTGAGACAAACTGCATCACGTAGTCGGCGGAAACAACATCGGTAGGGTTAAGCGCGGCGTGATCGTAGACCTTGGCGCAATGGATTTCGAAATCTTGCGCGAGATCAAATACATTCTCGAAATGAGAGTGCGCTGCTAGCTGCTCTGGCCATTGGAGTGCCATTTTGGTTGTGTTGAGGAGGTCTTGCCTTTTGTTTGGTGGGTTGTAGGAAAGAAAGGACGCGCGCGGTGGAGCTCGACGCGTTAAGTAGATCCCGAAGTTTGCTCTACTTTCGCGTCAGCCCGGCCCTTCAACCCCCAAGTATGCCCACACAAATAGCAGAATCCAGGGATGAATTATTGCAAATTTTGATGAATCGTATTGGGTCTTACTATTATTCCAGTGTAATAAACTTTAAAGACACCCTAGATACCGACCTCTTTTTTATGGGACAACTTCGCCCTTGACTTAACTTCCGCGATGAACGCTCTTGATCCCCATTATAGTATCAGTAATTGGTCGTTCTAGGCTGACTCAGGACCATATGCATAGAAAAGTTGATTACGCCGGAGGACGCTCTGGATCCCTCTCTGATGTTCGGATTACTTCAAGTGCTTGGCTGTGCAAACTCCACTGTGCCTGTCTCTGCTAGGCAGCTTCTAACTAGTTTTGAATTAGAGCTGAGAAGCAATCTCTTGATGGCCATTTCTAGTTTCAAATGCATGACAAACCATTTATCTATGGGTCTATGTCGTTAACGGAATAGAATGTACACTAAATTCTACATTCCCCAGGCCTAAACCAGATGGAGTAACTTGGAGATAACGGGCCGCCAATCTGTTGGACATTGGAAGCTATCTGCGGAGTAATGTCCGATATGATTAAAATCATTTGTTTGAGACGATACCTGCTATTAAATGAGGCAGGCTTGGGGCATTCATTCTAGCACATTCGTCGGTTCACAGCACTGTAGTCAGACACATGACCAAAGTCTTTGTCGGTCAACCAAGAAGCCTTGACCAGCATCATGTCAACCGTGGCGTTACCCGAAGACTATAGGTAATTTAATTTGGGCTCCCAGACCAAAATTGAGTGAGCTAAACAAAGCGAGAACTGTATAGGTCGACTTTGACGCCGGAATATTTAAGGTCTCTCGCCAGCCAGTGGAATATCTCGTTCCGGAACCAAAACGAGGAGGCGTCTTATCTGCTTCTTCTACAATCTGCAGAAGCAGTCCATGACCAAATTGCCAGCAAGCCAGACTTCACACACCCAGAGCTCGAGCCTGTTCTCACCACCATTCCCCGCGAATTCTGGCGACCCAGCTCCCAAGACAATCCCTTAAACGGATGGAGCCATCGAGCCCATATCCAGGCTGCTCAGCCGCAATCTTCATTGCTACAGGGTCGAACTGTCGCTATCAAGGACAATATCAGCGTCGGTGGTCTTCCGACCACACTTGGGGCCTTTACTACCCTGCTCTCTGGCGATAACCAGCTCCCGGTCTCCCCAATTGATGCCGTTGTCGTGAAGCGCATACTAGAAGCCGGTGGGATCATTCAGGGCACTGCTACTTGTGAGATGTACTCCGCCGCTCCGATTTCTTGCACGTCTGCAACTGGTCCAGTACACAACCCATGGGCACATGGATACACCAGCGGCGGGAGCAGCAGCGGCTGCGGAGCCCTTGTGGGCATGAACGCCCTTGATCCCACCCAAAGCGAGACTCGATTTGGCAATAGAGTAGATTTAGCAATTGGCGGCGATCAAGGTGGTTCAATCCGAATCCCTGCTGCATATAACGGAATCTACGGCATGAAGCCTACCCATGGCCTGATTCCATACACTGGAGCTGTCACACTGACACCTATGATCGACCACCTTGGCCCTATGGCAAACTCCCTGGAGGATATTGCGCTTCTTCTCCAAACACTGGCTGGGTACGATGGTCTTGACCCGCGCATGACCCCAGAATCACCTCTGCGCAGTGCTGTCCCAGACTACCCTGCCATTTTGGAAAGTGTACGGACGATGAAAGCTTCATCTTTGGGAACGGGGCTCCAAGTCGGCATTCTCAAGGAAGCATTTGAGGTCCCAAATCTCTCTCGTGAGGTCCGTGATTGCGTCCAATCAGCTGCTACGGAATTCTTTGCTGCAGCTGGCTGCACAGTAACTGAGGTTTCGATTCCCTTACACAGCGAAGGCCCAGCAATCTGGACAGCCGCGACACGCAGCTCCATGAGCGACTGGGCCTGCGAGTCGCGATCTCCAGGAATTCTATCTCACGACCCCCCACATGTGGATCTTCGCTGGCCACCCGACCAAGGGATGTATAATTTGCTCACTGACAAAAACCCTAGCATCATGAATCTGATTTTCTCGGGTTCTTACTTGAAAGGACAGCACAGCTCGACAAAGCTAGTTGCCAAAGCACACCGGAAAGTCTTTGAGCTAAGAAAGGCGTACGATGAGGCATTGGCGCAGGTAGATGTACTAATTACACCGACAACTACAACTGTGGCATTTCCGCTCCCAGAAAGTCTGACAGACCGGGTTAAATCTGCCGTAGGTATTGTCGCCAATACTTGTTCGTTCAATGTCACAGGTCATCCGGCTATGAGCGCCCCCTGCGGATTTGGAGGAGAGGAGAAGAATCTTCCGATTGGAATGCAGATTGTGTCCAAGCGATGGGGAGATGACATGGTCCTGCGCGCTGCAGCTTTGTTTGAGGCCGGAAGGGAAATATCTCGCACTCGAGGTTCCCCGTGATTGCAGAATTTGTTTGCCAATGAATTGGAAATATGCTTAGGTCAATGGCAGATGAATTGTATCGAAGGTCACTTGTTCTGCGGATTAGTGTACTTTTTATAGAGTACGAAGTGCGAACAACAGATAATAAAGGTGATGACAGTCATGTACAGCTCTGGGCGGAAGTGGCCTCAATTGTGCAGATTAGAAGAGTATCCAGATAATGGCAGTTGATCAAGATACCTTGGTTGGCTGTAGATAAATGTCGAGGGAAGCTAGAATTCTCGAGGCTAGTCTTATCTTTTATAGTCAACGGGATAGATATCTCCGCCCGGACATGTTCCAAGGTCCCACCAGGAGAGGTCCACTCCTTAGCTTGATTGAGAGAATTGGAGAAGCTAGTTTCGGGCCAATTTTTTCACCTGTATTCTGCCCAGGAGAAAGTCGCGCATTCAATTGCATTGATTGTCTTCCAAGGCATGCGATGCCAGTTTTCACCATTACGATAATCCCAAGGAGGCGAAGATGTTAGAGGAGACCGGCCTCAGGCAATTCTTGTCAACTGACAATGGGAAGAAACTCGGGATAAGCCGAAAATGTCTAATTCTATTCATCGTCAGCTGGAACACATTAGTAGTGACCTTCCTGAGCACTTCTCTCCTCGTGGCTACGCCTGAAATCGCCGCTGACCTCAATACCACATCGGAGAAGCTCAATATCACCAACGCGGGAGTGTTAATTGCCATGGGCTGCTCGTCTCTTATCTGGTCACCGCTTGGCGAGATACTAAGTCGCAAGCGGAGCTATGATACAGCGACGGTTGTTATGTTTTTGGCGTCGATCGGGACAGCTCTGGCCCCAGACATGGCCACTTTCACTGCCATGAGAGTAATTTCAGGACTGACAGGGACATACTTCATGGTCGCGGGGCAGACTATAATCGCAGACATATTTGAGCCTATTTATCGTGGGACAGCTGTTGGCTGTCTACAGGTTGGGAGTGTCGCAGGGACTGCTTTAGGTAGGTTCTTGATGGACAAAGTCCTTCATCCTATCTTACGCAATGTTTGTATCTAACGTGAAAAGGTCCTTGCATAAGTGGTGTCATTGTGACATTTGCCCAATGGCGAGATATCTACTGGCTGCAAGTCGCTATGGCTGGGCTTGGATCTATGCTGTCCATATTCGCGATTCCGAGCATTCAGAGTGAAACTAAACAACTGCACGAAGAGATGGAACCAGGGAATTTCTCCCTCCTAATGGCACTCAAACGCTTCAATCCCTCTAAAGTCTTCAAGCTTTACCGGTTTCCGCAGGTCTTTCTCTCTGATCTTGCATGCGGCTTCTTAGCCGTCACCCAGTACGGCATTTTAACCTCCATCAGACATGTCATTAACCCTCGTTTCGGATTTACAACTCCATTGTTCAGTGGGCTCTTCTACCTTGCCCCCGGAATGGGCTTTATTGCGGGGAGCCTAATCGGAGGCCGGCTTTCCGATCATACCGTGAAGCGCTATATAGCGAAACGTGATGGCGTGCGCCTTCCTAAGGATCGGTTGAATAGTGGCCTACCTTACATGTTTCTGCTTCTTCCTATTTCTATGCTGCTTTACGGATGGTGCCTTGAAAAGGAATTTGGAGGTTTGGCTCTCCCAGTGGTCCTGGCCTTTTTGATCGGCACCGGGCTAATGGGTTCTTGGAACGGATTGAATACTTACTCCGCAGGTTTGAACAACATTTTCTATAGCTGTAAATGAGCTCACTAACGACATGGTAGAGGTGATTCCTGCGGAAAGATCCGAAGTTGTTTGCAGCAAGTATATCCTACAGTACATCTTTGGCGCAACGTCGACGGCTGCGATTGTCCCTATTATCAATACGATCGGGATTGGCTGGTCGTTTACTATATGTAAGTAAATGGAAAATATGTAGGGAAAGATTGGAACCCTGCTAATGAGCGCAGTTTCTTTCTTGAAAATATGCGGTGGAATGTTGCTTGTTTTGATAGCGCGACTGGCGCCGAGTACGGGCATATGGGCATATGGCAATTGAGAAGTAACTCGGAGGCACTAATGCTCTGGCCGACGAATCAATACTCGAATGAAAAGCTTCCAAAAGAGCAAGAAATACAAGTTCCATTTCGCACCTAGTGCAGTATAGTAGAAAGGCCAATGTCCCTGTCTAGAATTTTAGACCAAGAAAGATATCGATCAGAAAAACAAGAGCCGAATTCCAGATACGGTTGACCAGGGCCCGCTATGGGCTAATACCGCCTTTACTGCAAAATGTAGCGGGCCGCAGCCAGCCAAAAATAAAAAAGATGAGGTCTCACCCGGAATCGAACCGGGCTCTTCAGAAGAGATTCAGAAAGAGTATTTCAGAATCTGACGTCATAACCACTAGACCATGAAACCGTTGATGGAGTCACGTGGGACGAATACAAAGAAGTACCTCGAAGTACCTTTGTTGCTGTCTTCCCCAACATTTGACAAAGGACAACTTTGAAGTTCCCCGTAGTTAATGCTAGATATACTAATCCTTGGACCATAGCTTTCTGCTTGCGAACTAGTGCGGCCAATTAGCAGCCAATTTACTAATAGAGGAAACAGATGCGCATGTGGAGCTGCATAGTTTCAACCCAGAGACCTGTTCGAACTCATTCTAACCAGTGGACTCGATCGCACTCATGAGGACCTCGTGATTCTCGGGGTTCCGATATGCTTCTTCTATGGTCTTCCACGGCAGTATTTCACCTTTCCGACTATATCAACAGATTGATCGCCCCTGGCTATCACTTCCTCTAGTAGCAATGTAATTTCACACTCCATTTAAACAGAGAAGTGCGAAATCGAATTGAGCGCCAGTTGTCCATAGACAAAGGGCTCACGGCTCATAGCCTATATTGCAAAATCGCAGCTGAACATGCCGACTCAAAACCCTATAAGGAAGAAGCTTCCAAATCGGGGCATTTCGACGACGAGTCCGTTTTTCGGCGTTGGTCCGTTCGAGGAAAAGATGGCCGCAGGGGCTACTGATTGATAAGGAAATAAGTGGATGTGGGGGGCAACTTGCCGAGCCCAACCACAAAGCGCGGCAGAGCAAATGGCCAATAACACGCACACATTTCCAGAGGAGGGTAATTCTTTCTGCGGTTCGCTGGGAATTCCGGAGTGCATGTGCCAACTATTGCTAAGACGCATCATCGATCTACGGCCAAGCGCGGGTCTCAGGGCCGGATTGCCCAAACCAGCTGGCTAGCGCCATCTGATAAGATCCCACCGAGAACGGCGCCTACTCTCTCGCAGCAGAGCTCAACACCGCACGTTCCCAATCTGTCGATCCATTCCCGCGCTCACCGCTGCTGGCTGGAAATCTGCTCACTTGCTGGTCGTGATTGGCCCTGCTGGCCTTTTTGCTAGGTAATGCCCCAGCCCTAGAGGAGGGGTGTCCATCCATGGCCCATGGATTAGATACTGTGAGCTCCATCCCTCGTGGATACTTCTTCATGTTTGCCACTTCGGCTGACGGCTGTAAGGGAGACTCGGCACGTAATGAGAAGATTTTGAATAAACCTCTGTACTACTTTCGCATATGTTTATGGCCGTGGGAGGAAGGAGAGTCAGCTGGAAACCGGATTCCGCTGCGAGGTACCAATTGATACATTCATAATAGGTAGACGCGATTGGCGAGGGGAAATCGAGGGATACAGTAACTGCTGGAGCAATCCTCGGTAGTTGGAGAAATGGCGTCAGCCCACTCGCTGAGTCTGCCGTGGGCCCCCTTGCTCTCTCGGATCTGATAATTTCTGAACCACACACCCGACTCTGCGCATCCGAAACCGGCATCATGTGAGCACAATCTAATCTGATCTTCTTCCTTTTCTCTTTGCCTTTTCCACTTCTTCTAATCCCTACGTCTTCTCCCCCCTCCCCTTCAATTCCTTCCCACCTACACCTTGTGGTGTTGAGATATTCGGCTCTAGTGCTCGTGTGCGCTCTTCCGTTCTTCCGAGCCGGCTCCGTGCGTCCCGAGCCCGCCCGACTCACAATCCCCTCATCGACACTACGCCAGTTTCTGAGCTGAACCACACCACCATTATGGCCACGACAGGCGTGTCAATCACGCCTGCTCCGGCCATAGCTCCATTGGCTGCTCGGCCATCAATCGCTCCATCCCCGACACCAGGTACACCAGGCTCTGTCACCTCGAGAGAATGGGTCATCCCACCCCGTCCAAAGCCGGGCCGTAAGCCCGCAACGGACACGCCGCCAACCAAGCGCAAAGCGCAGAACCGAGCAGCTCAACGAGCATTCCGTGAACGACGAGCCGCCCGAGTGCAAGAATTAGAGGAACAAATGAAGGATGTCGAGGACAGCCACGACCTTCAGATCGTCACTCTTAACGAGCAGATCAACAGCCTGTCTCAGGAAGTTGAGCAATCTCGCGAAGAGATGAGCTGGTGGCGGGACCGATGCCACGCCTTGGAGAAAGAGGTCTCGATCGAACGCAGTGCCAAGGAGGCTCTCGTCAAGGAATTCCGCTCTTCCATCTCCGGCGCATCAACCAAGTCTTCCTCTATGCCAGACTCTGTTCCACTTCCACCTCGGACTCGCCCATCAACTCGAAGCTCCCGCATGGATGGCGTTGTCCATACCCACGTCGAGCGTACCCGAGAGGAGACTGAAGAGATGCCTTTGGGCTGTGGAGATTGCTCTAACGAGCACTGCCAGTGCATTGAAGATGCATTCGGAACACCCATGGATACCCACGAGTCCTCTCGAGGCAAATATCCACCTCACGGCGTAGGCAGCCCTCGCCGTGGGGCCACCGAGCCTGATATCAAGCCTGATCCCGAAGAAATGGAGATCGACTTCACAGCTCGCTTCGCTGCTGCTCCAGCCCAAGCCAACAACAACGCTTCCAACGTCAACAACGCCTCATCTCCACCCGTCGACCCGTGTGGATTTTGCCAGGATGGCACACCCTGCATCTGCGCTGAGATGGCCGCCCAGGAACAGCAGCGCGGCCGCCGCAACTCCTTCGAGAACAACCGCCTCGCCCCCATCCAGTCAATCTCCCAATTCACACCACCTCCCTCTGAAAGCGACGCCCGCTCCGAGGTAACTCTCCCACCAATCGGGCAGGCCACAAACCCCTGTGCCAACGGGCCCGGCACCTGTGCCCAGTGTGTCGCCGATCCACGAAGCACCCTTTTTTGCAAGACGCTGGCAGCCTCCCGGTCAGCGAGCGGAACTCCAACGGGAGGAGGATGTTGCGGCGGCAAGGGAGCCGACGGAGGCTGCTGCATGTCAAGAAATGCCCCCGCCCCCCAGACCACGCGTAACAACCCCTCCATGCCTCCGCAATCTGCCATTCCCAAGCCCTCTACGCCCAATGCACTCACCCTGAGCTGCGCGGATGCTTTCACGACTCTCTCGCGGCACCCTAACTTCTCTCGCGCAAGCGACGAGATTTCCACCTGGCTGCCGAAGCTGCACACGCTCCCCAATCCCAAGGACCTAGGTCTCGCCGAGAAGCCGGGTCCAATGGAAGTCGAGGCTGCGAGTGTGATGGGCGTACTGCGCTACTTCGACCGCCGCTTCGCCGAGAACTAAGTGGATAAAGGCATACATCTCCTTCTTTTTCAAGAATTCTTTCTGCATCGGGCTTACCTCCTGTCTCTATGAGGCAACTTGATACCCAAAGCCCGGTTGCTTTTATGTACCACCATATGGTTTACATTTCCCCCTCGCTCTTGATTATTTGCATCTGCCGATGATTCCTCCCCATCTAAAAGCACGTTGTTCTTCATGATTTCTTCTCCCGCCGCCTGCGTTGCAGCATATGTAATGACATTGGTTTGAATCCAATTGATTCGGGCGGCAATGTTCTTATCTATGGTGGTTTTCTACGTTTTGGCGATTAGCCAATTTTGTGATGTGTACACCTTGTTTATGATGAATGAAATGATCTCAATTATATACACCAAATCCATTGCGTAAACATCCATGGATGACTTTGAGTCACAAATCCACGATACTGAAAACGAGAGATTCGAGAAATGGCTACATTCACGGATTCCATGGACACAAGCTCATCTACCGATTCGAAATTCATGACATTATGTAGATCTGTATATGGGTGCAAATTTTATACAAGGCTAGTAAGGCAACGCTCGCGACCTCCTAGCGGATTCCTGGGTATAAAGAGTGAAGAGTAGAACGGAAAACAAGACATAACCAGCGTAAAAAAATACATCTGTCAGCTAACCAGCTCAAGCCAGCCAACCTAATTGAAGAGATGAGACTTGTCGGCCAAATCAGAAATGCAAGATCGCAAGAAATACTCTAGCAGCGTCGTGTATTAGAACCGCCCGCCGCTCGAGCGGCCGTAGCTGTCCCGCGCGACAACCTCATCTTCAGCGCCGGAGGAGATTCCTCCTAGGAAACTGGCTCCCCATAGACCGGCGATGCCCCACATTCCCATCCGCCAGCCGCGGTACAGACCCTGTACACCTTGGCCTTGGCGCCGCTTCTCTTGCTGTCGTTGCGAGGGGGGCTTTCCGAGGAGTTGGTGGGCACGTTCGGAATCGGAGGGGCCAGGGGAAACGCCCTCTTCGTTGACGATGTGCCACATCGTTCCGACGATACCGCGGTATGTGCGCGGGGTAGGAACGATGGTCTCGACGTCTGACGCGTCGATGGAGGCAGCGCGGATGCTGCCACCGGAGGACTTCTGGCGCAGGCTGAGAGAGGTGTACGTAGCGATTTGGGCGCGGCGGAGGACGGTTTCGAGGGGGAAGCGGACAGCGAGTTCAAGACCGGAGGTGAGGAAGCTGAATAGGTTCCAGAGGGAGGGGTTGAGGAGCGGGTCAATTGATAGATAGGTCTTGAGGAAGAGGGGAGCGGAGGTCGTGATGAAGTTAGGCAAGCTGGAGTGGAGAATGGTAATTGGGATCAGGTGAGGGGGAATAGTGCTGTTTGGTGTTGGGAGTTGGCGGATCGCGCGGATGAGGTTTCGTGGACCATGGGTTGCGGGTGTGAGCATTAAGAAGGTGCGGGCTGTGTCGATCGGGGAGAGGATCATTGCGGACAGCGACGAGGAGACGAATGATAAGATCAAAGTCGCGAGTGGTGATGGCGCAGTCAAGATATCAGCTGCAAGCGACGACGCGATATCCTCCTCTGGCAGTCCCACAATAGCAGACAAGAGGCTGCGGATGAATGTGTTTAACGTTGGGAGAAGAAGCGAATATATGAACGTCGCGTTGGTAGCTTTCCAGGGTGAAGTCACCCCGCTGTTTGACCAAAGTTGAGAGATAACCTCGGTGAGGCTGTTCGAATTCTTCAGGGCCAGGGCGTGCTTCGGAGCGGGCGACCCGGTGTCCCGAATATAGCCACTGCGGTCGGTGATGCGATGCCGGCTTGACCTGGATCGCGGGGTGCTGGGAGTTGGCGTGGATGGCGCAGCCGATGTGAAGTATGTGCTCTCATCATCAGATTCAGAGTCCTATAGACATTGTCAGCTTTGCTAGTAGCTCGCCTTCCTCAAGAATTCATACCGAATCATAGGAGCTACTTCCAGCCCCTCCTGTTGGCCTTCGCTCTGGCTGTTCTTCACCAGAATCCGGCACAACATACACCTGTAGAATGGTTTTGGCAACGTCGAAAGGCTGCCCAACCAGCACCTGAGAGTAGCGCACAATACATTTGCTCAATGCATCACGAACCCAGTCACCAACGGAAGGCGAAGAGTCGAGATAATCCGAATAGTCGATATCTGGAATCAAGTCGCGCGCCGAGTTGCTGAAGACCTGCGCGGATGAAGGCGCCGGCGCCTCTGGCGTGTTATTGAGAGCGGGAGACAAACCTGTCTGTGGGAAATAATAGGGTCGCAAGGGATTGATCCCTTCACGAGACGCCATGGTTGGGGTGAGGGTGGAGGGGGAGAGTGGTCGGGGATAAAAAAAAAGGGAGCTCGGAGAAAGGTGAACTCAGCGAGATATCCGAGTCGCCGCCTTTTAGCTTTGTCATTTTTTCCCTCCGCGGCCATTGGACGAGCGTTACTCACTTTCCATCCAGCGATCCCAACTCGTTCCCGTCTCGGGCTCGGCTGTTTCTTCTCTCGCACTTCGTCGAGCGGAATCTCCAGTTGACACGATGAGTGTTTGGCATAGTCTTAACTTGCAATTGCGCAGGGTGGTGCCCAAGGCCGGGGAACGATGCCTTGCTCCGTCGCGGCGATGCGTCAGCCATCTCGCGACACCACAACGGATCGGTGGAGTCGCACACGCCAGTCGCTGGCAAAATAGCACAAAGGAGAGCCTCCGAGTACCGTCCTCTGCATGGAAGTCTGCTCAGCGCTCCTTCTCCGCCACGGCGCACGCCGCGCATGGCCATATCACTCCTCCCAAGCCCGGTGAAGAGTGAGTTTCCCGCATCGCGCTTTTCCACGAACACCGCATGCTGACCTACGTTTAGGATTAACGTCACTTTTATTGACAAAGATGGAGCAAAGATCGATCTACAAGTCGCCGAAGGGGATAACCTGTTGGATATTGCCCAAGCGAATGACTTGGAAATGGAAGGTATGCAGCTTCGTCTCAAGGGGATGAGGCCCATTTTCGTCGGACACTCGTATCTAACTTAATTTCTCGAATAGGTGCCTGCGGTGGATCTTGCGCTTGTTCAACTTGCCATGTCATTGTTGACGAGCCTGACATGTTCGACAAAATGGAGGAACCTTCGGATGACGAGAACGATATGTTGGACTTGGCGTTCGGATTGACCGAAACATCCCGCCTCGGATGCCAGGTGATAATGAGCAAAGATCTCGATGGAATGGTTGTGCGCCTTCCCTCGATGACCCGGAATTTGCAGGCCAGCGACTTTGAGTCAAAATAGCGCTGGGAATTTCAACGAATAGGCGATAGGCTTTTATAACCACTTCACCAAACTCGGTCGGTTTGGAACAAAATAACGAAACGGTCCATAAACCACGAAGGATACGGGCCCTGTACTTTAATTTGCGCATTTACCTCTTGCCGAGCAGTTATTAGATCTAAATGAACATCTCCTGTACTATGTGTAAATTGGGTGTCATATATGGTGTAAACACAAGTAAAATACAAATTGCCCAACGCCAGAGAATGCCATGGGGAATCATAGAACTTTTAGACTCAAGCCTCTTCAATGTTGAGCGGAGCCCCCTTCTTGCCGTTGATCAAATCGAGGAATCCCTGCTTGCTGACCTCGTTGGCAGCCTTCTCTCGCTCTCCCATACCAACGGTACCCTTCTGGCGTTCGCCCTTCAATGCCTCCTCACCCCGGACTTGTGCTGCACGCACTGCATTGAACAACTTGACCACACCACGCTGAGCCATCTTGCGCAATCGCTTCTCATCCTCAGCCACGGGACCAGCGAGGCCTCTCTCCACACCAAGCACATCGCGGATACGTCCACGGTCGAGTTCCTCTTTCTTTTCAGCACGGAGTTTTGCGCGGGCCTGGTTGTCGAGTCTTTCATTGGCAGCTTCACTGCTGGCATCCGCAGCAAGTCTACTCCGTGATAAGACGGGGTCCGCCCGAGCAGAAGAAGAGAGTTTTGTGGACAGAATCTTGGAGATAGAAGTAGAGAAAGCGGTAGGGTCGTTACGTTTTGGCACAGCCCGGCGCTTTGGGCCTGCGTCGGCATCAGACATAGATGCGTCAGAGCCTTCCTCATCGTCATCGGATCCAGAAGCCTCTTCATCGTCATCATCATCATCTTTTTCTTGGTCTTCGTCGTCGTTGCTATCGCTGTCGTCTTTTTTGGCTGCCGGTTTCGGCTTGGGAACAGCAATCGATTTGGTGAGTTTCTTCTTTGGAGCAGGCTTCTCGGTCACAGAGACACCACCTTCCTCCTCATCGGAATCGGCTAGATTGACGGCCTTGAAGTTGGTGTCATCGTCTTCGTCCTCGGAACCGCTGTGGTATTCGCGTTGTTTGCGGAACTTCTTGGGGCGAGCAGTCTTGCCGCGCATGCCATCATTGACCTTGCGCTTCTTAGAGTAGGACCCGACCATTGTGACGGAAAATACGAGTCCAATCGAGATTACAAAATGTCGAATGAGGAATAATATTTCGGCATAGCAACTTGCGATCAACTTTTTTTTTTGGGAGGGCCCGCGGGCGGTGAGCACCATCCGGCTCCGATTGGGCGTGGTGCTCTTTGGCCTTCCGCCTCGCCCCTCCGCACTTTAACAGATAGTCCTCCGGATCGCCTCGTGAGGGACTGTCAATATTTCCATCTCCTTTAATTTAAACAAAGCCACCCAACATGGTCCTCCAGGATCTCGGACGGCGCATTCACTCCGCCGTCAATGACTTGGCGAGGTCTGACAACCTTGACGAGAAGGTCCGTCGTGCGCTCACCACTACTAATGACCATCTACTGACATGACCAGGCGTTCGATGACATGCTCAAAGAGATCTGCGCAGCCCTTCTCGCCGCCGATGTAAACGTCAAACTTGTCCAGACCCTGCGAAAGTCGATCAAAAGCAGCGTCAACTTCTCCACCCTCCCCGCTGCCGTCAACAAGAAGCGCCTGATTCAGAAGACAGTGTTCGATGAGCTCGTCAAATTGGTCGATCCTCATTCGGACTCTTTCCGTCCAAAGAAGGGCCGCCCCAATGTCATCATGTTCGTCGGTCTACAAGGTGCGGGTAAGACGACTACCTGTACTAAGCTGGCTCGTCACTACCAAATGCGCGGCTTCAAGACCGCATTGGTTTGCGCGGATACCTTCCGTGCAGGTGCCTTTGATCAATTGAAGCAAAACGCTACTAAGGCTAAGATTCCTTACTACGGTAGCTTGACTCAGACCGATCCCGCTGTCGTCGCCGCAGAGGGTGTCGCCAAGTTCAAGAAGGAGCGTTTCGATGTTATCATCGTGGATACTAGTGGTCGTCACCGTCAAGAAGAAGAACTTTTCAATGAAATGATTCAAATTCAAGAAGCTGTCACTCCTGATCAGACAATTCTTGTTCTCGACAGCACCATCGGTCAGGCTGCGGAAGGTCAGTCATCGGCATTCAAGGCCTCTGCGAACTTCGGTGCTATTATTATCACCAAGACCGATGGCCACGCTGCCGGTGGTGGTGCTATCTCTGCCGTCGCTGCTACACACACCCCTATCATCTTCTTGGGAACTGGTGAACACATGATGGACCTCGAACGATTCGAGCCGCGCGCTTTCATCCAGAAGCTTCTCGGCATGGGCGATGTCGCTGGGTTATTCGAACATGTGCAAGCCGTAACACAGGAGTCAGCCTCAGCCAAGGAAACCTACAAGCACATCGCAGAGGGTATCTACACAGTCCGCGATTTCCGAGAAAACATCACATCCATCATGAAGATGGGACCTTTGTCCAAGCTCTCCGGCATGATCCCCGGTCTCTCAAACCTGACCCAAGGACTCGATGACGAGGACGGATCAATGAAGCTCCGCCGCATGGTCTACATCTTCGACAGCATGACCGTCGCCGAATTAGACAGCGATGGCAAGGTCTTCGTCGAGAAGCCCAGCCGTATGGTCCGCATTGCGCACGGAAGCGGTACAACCGTTCGCGAGGTCGAAGAGCTGCTTTCACAACACCGCATGATGGCCGGCATGGCCAAGAAGGTCGGTGGCCAGAAGAAGCAGATGGAACGCGCACAGAACATGATGAAGGGCGGAAACAAGAACCAGCAGATGGCCGCTATGCAGAAGCGCATGCAGGCCATGGGTGGCGGCGGTGGCATGCCCGGTATGGGCGGCGGTATGCCTGGGATGGGCGATATCCAGAAGATGATGCAGATGATGGGAGGTGGAGGCGGCGGCGGTGGTATGCCAGGCATGCCCGATCTTGGAAACATGGATCTTCAGAGCATGATGAGCCAGATGAGCGGGTTGATGGGTGGTGGCGGTGGTGGTGGACGCGGTCGAGGTCGGTAGTCTTGACTGCTCATGCTTATCTTGTATGTCTATCAACCACTGGCGGTTCGTTCGTAGCATCTGGGCTGGCGTTTGGAGTGACACTATCGTATATTACCTGCCACAACATCGAGAAGAATGTGAATACGATTTAATTACCTTGCTCTCGCAAATTGTCGCATCTCGAATGCGTTGACGCGTGACATCGTGGACCTTCCCGTAGGATCAGATGGGCTGGTGGTGGCTGGGTTCATAGATTGAAGTTGATGAAACCTGCATTGGCCAAAAAAAAAAGAAGCAATAAGTATGCCCACGCGAGGGATTGAACCGGCGACTGTCAAAATCGCTATATACTTCGGCTGGCATGGTTGTGATGCCTATGTGAAGTAACGAGGGCAATATGGTACATCATCAGCAAATTATACTCAACGCCTACGCCACGAATAAAACTAAGTAGAATATGAAAATAAAACAGTAGCTTTATAATATAGATAATAATACTCTAGATTTTTTTTTTCAAAAAAAAATGTAGACTTTTGTCTGTTAACCCCCGGACTCCAGGTGAGCCCCTGAAGTACCGGGATGCCACCCACCCCCCAGTTACGCATCCGCTAAGTTCCAGGTCTGGTTACCACCTGAAAGAAGGGCAATACCGAGAGGCGTGCTTCAACTCAGGGCAATGAGAGGTTCTCACGTAGAGGTGTCTCGACCACTGGGTTTTCCGCTGGACCATCTGGACGCGCTTGGTAGCAGATTCCTTAATTTGCTGATGGTATGCAGCGTTTACCTGCAAAATTTCCTAAAAGGGACAGACAGGATCCGCGCTGTCTAGCTAACTTGCCATGCTTAATCCGTTGTTGCCAACCTTGGAAAGAAATGAGGCTGCGCTATTTGGATATTTCCGCCACGAGGCCTCCGCCCGATTGCTTGTAGTTGATAGCTCGCCAGGATCTCGAGTCCTCTTCTCTTCATCCTCTATCCATCTTCGTCTAATGATTAATTATTGATTTTTCTCTCCACTGCACGTGTATTTTACAGGTATGGCGTACAAATTTGCAATCACTTTCCTTCATAGTTGATGAGTGTATGGTGGAGGTCTCCATGGAGATCTCCGCCCTCCCCTCGAGTATCAATTGATTTCGCAGCGTCCAAGACGCTCTCCTCTCCTTACTCCTTCTCCTTAGCAGTTATTGAGTTCCCAGTTTCCTTGTGCCTGAGTCAATAAATTCATGGATAGTTCCAAGGTTGAGTCTCCGTTGCGCCAAAGGCTGTCGGTCGTGCAATTATGTGTTGTTGGTGTCCGCAACTTTAAATGACAATCCGACTCACTTACAAGGTTAGAACATTGATATTTGCGAATTCGATTTTGGAATATAATCTATTCCATCTGCTTTTACTGAGGTAATCTCGATCACTCTAGGAGATTGTGGTACAAACTAGTTATCTTCTTCAAAGTACACCCCACAATGCGCTCGAAGCTCCCAAGCCCAATTTTGATAGGGACATGCCACCCCTCACCAATATTATCCTCCAAAACACGTCCAGGAGTAAGCTCTAACTTTTCCGTATTACTCCGCAGAGGAACACTCAGCTGATACCTCCAAACAGCCACCCCATCAACATACAACGAATAAGTAAGAACCGAACTCTGGGCCGAACCGGTCGCAGAAGCCGCATCGCCAGACACATCCGTGATATCAATCAGGCCAAACTTGCTATTCCCATCCGGCGCATACTTCACGGTCACATCCTCGTCGTCCGTTTGCGCGAAAGTGCGAACAGGGAGATAAAACATGCTCAGCGGACCGACGCTGAACTCATGCAGTCCTACTCCCGCAGTATGAGACTCGAGCGCGGATGATGGTAGCTTGAGAGCGGGATCAGGGAAACGCGTTGCGCCGAACTCATGGCGATCGCCACTAAGAAGAACGACTCGGACACCGAGTTCGCGCTCAGCGCGCCACATTGCCTCGAAGACTGTGCGGCGCTCATTCAAGAAGCCGCCCCATGTGTCCGTTGTACCGACGTGCCAGTTCTTCGTGAAGGGCACACTGGAAGCAACGAGCTTCCAGTGCACGCCTGCTGGCTCGGGCGAGGTGAGGTATTCGAGGAGCGATTGCAGCTGCGCTGAGCCAAGGATAGAGGAATCGGGCTGAGAATGTTCTGAGCGGTATGTACGGGTGTCTAGCATGAAGAATGAGGCAGGGCCGTTCACGAAGGAGAAGTAGGTGACGTTCTCTGGATGCGCGTACGGCTTTGGAGGAACAGGCGGGTTTGCGCTAACATGGTAATGTCTGAATGGGTCTGCTGCTGCTGGGTATGGAGCCGTCTTGTTGCCTTTTGACCAGTCATTCTCGATTTCGTGGTCGTCTAAGGTATGGATCCAGGGGAGGTCGAGGGCAGTATCTTCTTCAGAGCCGAACTTCCATGAGGGAGACGAGTATATGCGTCTATACTCGCTGCGGTAGTGGTCAATCGAGGAGCCGAAACGTAATGGGACGTCAATGTAGATGAAATCGCCAAGGAAAAGCATGAAGGTAGGTCGGAGTAGCCCTTGAAGCTTTGCAAGTGCTTCGGTCATCTGCTCTATTCCTGGCACTCGTAGTGGATGCGACAGGATGTTATATGGAAAGTTCGGCTTTAGGCAGCTCGATGTGACAAATGATAAACGACCAGCCGCGGCAGATCCTGGTCGTGCCGATGTTACGAAAGTCCCTGTCTTGTTGTTTGACAATGAGTAGCGATACTTGGTTTCGGGTTGCAGATTCTTGAGCGGAACAGTGGCAGTGAAATCGGTTGTCTCGTCAAGCTTGTAGACGGTGCCCTCTTGGGTCCACCTCTGAGCATCTGGCGCTGCCTCTTGGTAAGAGACAACCACTGGTAACTGGGCCAAGTCCGGTTCACGGAGTAGCAAATTGGCTGTTGTCGGAGAGACATGACCAATACGAGCGAAAGACAGATCGTGACTCGGGTAGAAGACTAGCCCTCTGGTCAAAAAGTCCAAGGCCATCAAGGACAAGACAATATTAATAGTCGCGGAGGCCCATGTCCAGCGAGGAGAGCTTTTGCACGGAAGGCCTGTTAAGAGGGTCTTTAAAGCTGAATCATTAGACCTGGATGCCTCATTCTGAGCACGACCTTGGAGATGCACCATTAGAGTTGAGATCTATTGCGGGTGGCCATTCAACATACCGGACACGTCATTTTTGTGGTTGGCCCCTCTCTTAGGAGGCTCATCACCACGCAATGTCGAGAATAGCGAAGACAGATACACTGCCAGCGATGTGAATATGATCGGCGCGAAGGGCCAACCGGGGATCTACGGTAGGTTAGCGGCGCCCTTAGATTGACCCAGGGTGGATGCTGACCCATCTTAAGAGGATGAAAGCGAGCAGCCGGATCGCGGCCGAGCTGAGGCCCGCGGCAACTCGATGAACAGACGCCATTGTGGGCTTGAGATGTCATAAAGGAGGCATTGAGGTGTTGAAGTAGAAGGGCGGTCATGGTCGTTTGAGGCGGGATGATTGGATGGGGCTGCTATGACGTTATTGTTTGGGCGCCGGGGTCGGCGATCGCAAAAGGAAAATATCAGGTTAAACACTGTGTTCAAGGGCTATTTCTATGCGTTTTCATTGATAAAATACAGAATTGCTTCTCCCAGTTTGGAAGCACTGGCAGGATTCTGCCCCGTCAGGAGATTTCCATCTACCACCACTTTCTCCCCCAACGGAGCCTCGGCTTTCGAAAACTGGACTCCAGGCACAGCTCTGAGCCTGGTTTCCAAGGTAAATGGCAGTAAATCAGAAGTGCCAGCCATAACCTCGTCACTTGCTGCAAATGCTGTCAAATGCTTGTTTGCCAACAAAAGATCCCCGTTGTCCAGGCGGATGTTCAAAAATGCCGCCTGTCCATGACAGACTGCCGAAACGGCCTTGTTCTGGCGATGGAACTCCAGAATGAGCTCGTGAGAAGGCTTGTGGTCAATCAAATCATGCATAGGGCCAACTCCCCCTGGAACAAAAATCGCGTCAAATCCGACAGATTTTCCAAGGAATTCTTCCGCCTTGGCAGTCTGTTCCCACACTTCGGCGTGCTGGTTGAGAAAGTCGATCGAAATAGCATCATCCGCATGTGCGTCGATCGAAGGGGGAGCCACAAATGTCTTGCCACCTTTTGAAGATGCGACTATCACTTCAGCGCCAGCATCTTTAAAGACCTTGTATGGATGAGCAAACTCGGGCTTGTGGTGCGTTAGTATATCGAGACGAGTAGCGGGCAGACGTTGATCTTAGCATACTAGCCACCAACCATATGGAAGCCCTTCTTTCACATCATCGGGCCCGTTCGAAGACAAGAGCACAAGTATTCTTGCTGGCATGTTGTTCTTTCGTAAATGAATTGGCGGATATGATTTTTCTTGAGTAGGTACCAAGGCTCCTTTTATGCTTGAGGCACTGATATAGTAGCAGTGCTAGGCTTCAAGTGTCCAACACTGTATTCCGTACTTTAACATGACTCACGCGCATCAGTCCAATCATGATCCGACCAAACTCCGCAGAATCCCTTTTTAAACGTCTTTCAGCCTCCAACTAAACTCGACACGGACCCCGAGCGTGGGGGGATGCGGAGTTTGCGGAGTTGCGGAAAACATCAAACAATGGACGAATGGATGCTGAAGTGGCACCATCGCCATTATGGCCTGCTCTATGAAGATGCTTGGGCAATATCACAAGCGAATCGAATCAAAAATTGTAAAAATAAACATATTGACTATTTGTTATAATGATAAGTCGTCAATCGAGGAGTGCCTTCGCCGCCTTGGTATCTATAACTAACGTCGTTGATTCATCATGTCTTGCAGCAGGTTGTTCAAACTACTAGCCATAGGTCCAGCAGCAAGGACCTGGCGAGCCGACGTAACAACATCTTTCATGCCTATATTCATCGTCATCATAGCAGCCCATTCCCAGGGGTTAGCTGTGCCACCTGGCAATGCATTAAAGTACTCCCAACCCATCACCCCACCAAACTCAGGGAACTGCTCAACCAGAGCCGCCAAAATAGGCCCTATGGTTTCTTGAGAAACATAGCCCTGTGACCCGTTCCCGGGGTTCGTCAACAGCCCAAATACAACGCGTCGCGGGGACCAGCCCTGAGCGACCATAGCAGCATACATCCGGGGGTCTTGCGCAGGCCCCCACCCATTGTAGAACTGCGCGTTATACCAGCTGATTTTCGACGCACGAGCCTGTTCAAGGTCGCGATAACTGAAGCCAGATAGGTTCCCAATATTCAGCAACGCAGCAGCGACCGGCGCCAAAGTCACGATGAAGCCGTCCCCGAGATCAGCTTTCAGGCGATCAATTAAGCGAATAACTCCGGGCAGAGACATCGATTCTTCCACGTCTAGATCCAGCCCCTCTAAGCCGAATTGCTGTATGATATGAAGAAGGGGCACGTAGTATCGTTCGAATTGCTCTAAGCTGCCATCGAGGCGGCGGAAAGAGCCCGGCGCGGCTCCCCCAAGCATGCCCATGATCTTGACCCCTGCCGACTTCATGGTTGGCACTTCGGCCCATAGCTGGTTGAATTTCGGATCGCTTGGTGGATCATCGTTGAGGGTGATGTGGCTTGGATCTTCATTGATATGCAAAGCTGCGAGAATGATGTGTGTCACGCCGGTTTTGTGTTCCAGGAGCGGCAGCATGGACACGTACGGCTCGTCGCGTGGGATCAAGGTTTGGTGGTACAAGATGACTCGGCGATAATCGGGCGGTGCATTTGGAATTGGTGGCATTGTGATAGGTTTTAGGTGGCCGCGGTCGATTGCGACGGTGACTGAAGATCGTTTGGGTTGCTGTCGCACTCGAAGACGCGAGACGCGGGGAGATCGATAAGGATAACGAGGGCAGATCGCCGCGTGGAGCAAGCGCGTTGGAAGTTATGTCGAAGCCACCTTACAAGCATTATTTATCGTCGGTAGAATGACGAGGATAGACAAAATACAGCTGATCATTTGACGCGCTCTGAATGAGAAATAAACGTTCGTGCATGGAACATAATAAGCAGCCACAATATTGGTGGCTTGGATCTTCAAAGCCAAACGAAATTTGTGGAAGCTGACATATGGCAAATTCTCCCATTTCGCAAAATTATCGCTGTCTAGTTTTTTATAACTACAATTGATCAAATGAGTGTCGACAAATGGATGTATTAGATGGCGGCTTATTCCCGTTCTGGTGCTCAGCTCTCGCCGCTTTTACCGCGTCTGAGCACCCTCGACTGCCGAGCGGCTTCAACGAGACTACCATATGCTGGGCTGGAGGAGACCAGCACTTTCAACAATCACTCGCGTCTATTGATGTAATAGAATATGCATAGAGAAGGAACAAGGCAAGTCAAACACACATGCAACGAATGCCGTGCTAGAAAGGTATGAATGCTCGCCCCAATAGAAACTCCAAGCTCACACATCTCAAGGTCCGATGTGATGGACAGCGCACGGGATGCGCAAACTGCGAGAGACTCGGATTTGCTTGTTCGTTTCAGAAGGATGATGAGCAGCAAGACTCTAGCCTCCCATTGCAGCGGCCTCGTCGTTGTCGTGTTCGGCAAGCTTGCACCGCTTGCCATGAGCTGAAAATTCGGTGCAGTGGGAGCATGCCAAAGTGCCATCGGTGCAATGAGAAGAGTATTGCGTGTGTATACTCGAACTCAAGCTCCAGGCGTCGACATTTACCAACCAATGCTCGCTCTGAGACACGGCAACATACTATATCTACTACGCAATCAGAAGATCGCAGTCATTCGCGACTACCATCGATTGGAGAAAATACAGCGTCTCCAATACCGCCAATAGACAATGTTGAAAGGTATACCACTAAAGCTCCTTATCTTCATAGATTGTTCTTTGCTGACTCAACTGCCAGCCATGATCTCTTAACCCCGGGGCGTATCAAGAAAGCATTACAATCTTTCTTCGATAGTGTCTACCCTCTCCCAACATTTTCATTCCTTCACAAAGCCTCCTTGCTCCGATGGAACCAGACAGGACAAGCAGATCATTGTCTTCTTCTATCTTTAATTGCCATAACCTCTCGTCTGCCCGGTCGTGATCCCGCAGAGGTCAATTTAGGCGTTCGTTGTTCGGCAGTCGCTCAAAGTATGATTTTGAAAGACCAAGGACGACCCAATATCATCAAAGCGCAATCGCTACTATTGATAATTCGATATCACATGTGGAGCGGCAATACTACAGAGGCACTGATTCTGATGGCAACACTTGCTCGGTTTGCATTTGCTCTCCGTCTGAACTACGAGAATCCAAGACTTTGCTCACTGGCACAGGAGTCTAGGCGACGACTCATATGGGCAATTTATGTTCTGGATACATTTCTTGCTGGTGGTCTACCGGAGTTCACTCTTTGCTCGTCCAATGTGCTGCACCTCTCACTTCCTAACAAAGAAACCGCGTTTGAGCTTGATTCATCGTATGCAAACTTTCCGCTCCATGGCTCTGATGACTCCCCTCAAAGTGAGGAAATGGGACTGTTGGCATATTATATTCGCATCATCTATCTTCGTGATAGTGTCCTCAGGTGTGTATTTCCAGCATTCGCAAATGTAGATCTGCTTGTACTAATGTTTCTCGAAGGCGTACGAAAGAAGTTGCTTCCTCTACACAACAAGCTGGTGCGATTATATCCATTACCAATGAATTTAAGCTGCAGCTTGATCATTTTGCTCTTACTCTCCCGGGATCAGTGACATTCTCAGAGAAAAACCTTCAATTACGGGCTTACTCTGAATGGCTCCCGCGGTTCATTATAATGCATCTGTGGTTTCAACAATGCTACTGCGACCTCTATCGATGCTTCTTCAGCAATCTTCGGGAATCATATCGACAAGAACTGCTATATCAGCTAGACTTTGAGTTTGTTCTAGACTGCCAGGTCAAGTGTTTACAACATGCTCGTCAAATAGCTACGATATGCTCCCTTTTTCGTGGCCTTGGCTCCGAAGACACCGTTCTGGACGTTGAAACAGCAGAATGTGTCTACCAAGCAGGCCGAATTCTTTTGCATGGGTCTCAAATCACCATGGAAGGGAACGAAACGTTCGAGTCCTCTACAGTGGGCTTGGTGAATGAGTGTATTCTTTTTATTGAACATCTTGCCCTAATGTTTCCGACGGCGGCCCCGATAGTAAGCATTAATCCTGTCGAATGACACCGAAAAAGAAAGACGGGGCATTCTAACTTCTTTCAGGCTAGAGATCTTAGCGAGACTATGCATCGCAGCAGATCAATCTCTGTAACATCTAATGACGATCTAACCTTTCCAGGGACTAGGTCCACGGCCCGAGGACACGAGTCAGTGGGCGGAAGGCAAATAATATCTAAGCACAGCTCTCTAAACCGATCTCACTTGAACGACGAAGCTGTCTCGGAGGACATGCCATTCGTCGAAAGCAGACGTGGAGAGCATCACGACAGCTTATCGGTAGCAGAGGGCGGAAGCTTTGTCCCCACAGAAGTGCCAGCTTCAGAGAGGATACCTGAGCCTGTTCCCATAAGTATTCCAAGCTTTGGATTCACGCCACGCTTCAATATATCTCAAGGAATCCCCGATCCCCGGAGCGAGGACCTGTGGAACCAGACTAGTGCCTTTGAAGGTGCTTGGGATGTCGCTTTCTCTCACCCGATGAACTATCAACAAGAAATGTGGCCTTCGTTAAGCTTCTTCCCTAATAACGCCGACCTTGACAGAAGTGGAGGTTGAGTTTTATAATATTCATACTGAAACTATGTAAATTAATTGCACAATATTGTCTATCTTTGATCATGTAATTAGAAACATCCCTGGTATCAACCAGCGAAAAAATGACCCTTCGAATCGCCATTGCTCAGACCAGCAGGGGCAGCATAGTGTGGTCCTTTGATATTACCAGGATCCACAGCGCTCAGCTCAAACCTATCCCGCAGCTTCATTCCTTCTTTTTGATGTCCCAAGCTCGCCATGACTGATACTCCGTCTTTCAATAGCCAAGAATCATTTGTCATGTACTGCCACTTCTCCACTCGTTCGCGACATTCCAGCAGAGTCTTTTGGAAGGTTTGTTCACCGACAAGATTACGCAGCTCCTCAGGGTCTTCCAGCATGTCGAATAACTCCTCTGGACCTCTTGTAAGATAATTTTCTAATGGACGATTCCCAATCATCACTGGTCCGTCCATATTTCGAATACCTTCCCAAGATAGACTTCCGTAGAGATCTGTCGCAAAGGGAAAGTCGAGCTTCCAAGCTATGTTTCGGTGGTATTTGAAACGAGTCGTACGCAAAAATCGCGTGGGCCAGTAATTCTGTATCTCATGGAAAGTATGGGAGCCGAAAACGAATTGATCTCGTTGCTCTTCGGAAAGCAGCTCGTTGGTATCGAGAATCGACAAGAAGGACTTGCCTAGCCTCTTAGGAGATTTTCCAGTATTCGTTGTTGTAAAGGTTCGCCCAGTATTCTCATTCACGCCAGCCCAGTCGAGGTAAGTTGGTAAGAGATCAAGGAAAGATACCATGTTCGGATTGATAACTCCCCCGGTAGCACTTGGGCACTTAACGATGAGTGGGAGTCTGACTCCTGCATCGTAAAGAGTAGTCTTTGAATTGAGAAAAGGCGCCCCGTTATCACTGACAAATACCACAAGAGTGCTTCCGGTCAAGCCGTGCTGCTCGAGGGTATCCAGAATGAGCCCAACGCCATAATCCATGCGAGTAATGGCCTTGTAGTACTCCACAAGCTCTGTGCGCACCTCTGGTACATCACTCAAGTAAAACGGCACAGTGACATCCTCGTCCGTATATTCAGGTGCTTCAATGCCTGCTTGAAGTAAGTCTTCATCTTGGTTCCCAAAGCCACCGCGGGAGTCATCGCGATGGGGATCCCGGAATCCAACAGTCAAATGAAAAGCTCGATTGGTTTCTTTCGCGTGTTCAAAAAAGGCACCCGCGCGCTGCGCATTCAATCTCACATCTCGCGTATGGCTTTCCTCCATCACTTCCCATGGATACGCAGATTTCGGACCGACATGTACTTTTCCAATGATGCCCGTTTGGTATCCCAGCGCATTGAATATCATCGGAAGAGTCTCGATGTGATCATGCGTTTGGAAATGATTCCATCCGTGCGATAGTCCGTATTGTCCATTCTCATGAGTATGAAGTCCCGAATAGATCGTCGAGCGGCTTCCACTGCAAGAAGCTGTGCTAGCGTATGCGTTTGTAAATTTCGAGCCGAGGGATGCTAGCTTGTCAATGTTGGGTGTTTTGATGTTTTTATCTCCGTAGCAATGGAGGAATAGACCCAGATCGTCGGCAACGAACTGGAGGATGTTCTTGTGCTGGTCAGCCATCTCGGATGCTGAGGACTGAAAGGCGAGAGCGCGAAAGGGTGCGATGAGGAAAAATCCTTCTTTTCGTTTGATTGCTCTTCTTTTTTTGTTCTATTTCCCCTCACCCCTCACGAATTTCAAGTCCCCAATTGTTTGGTTCGTTAGATTGCGAGTTGGAACTCTAGTTTCAGTCGAAGTGGGTTCTCACGGCTATCGGTCTTCGTTGCTCGGCTCCGTCGGTTGTCGGGGTGGTCACGATCAACTATTTTCGGACTTTCCCCGGATTTTAGCAATTGAATAGCGGTATAGGTATGGCTTTATTGTGGAGAAATATGGTGTTAGCGGAGCACTTCCATTTTGAGTAGTATATAACTGTTCAGCATCATTCACCGAGGAAAGTATCGTGGTCGCTAAGACTTCTCTCATAATGAAGCTACTCAATACGCTGCCCATCTTTGCGTCGCTCGCCCTTTGTTCGAGTTTTGCAACGTATCAGAACTTTGCTACAGAGAACATTCTCGATGATGACGGCTTACCTCCACATCCACTCCAAGGTCTTCCCTACGGCAAGCCAATCTACCCCATTGATATCGACGGGAATGGCCGGGAGCAAGTGGAGGCACACATAACATACTATGAAGGCAAATATTGGATGCATTCAGCCACATGGAGCTGTGGTGGCTCACTATTTGTGTATGGAAAAGTCTCTGGCATAAATTTTCCTGAGAGCCCAGTATACACCCCTGGCCAATACGGCTCACCCGGGAACTGTGGAATCAAGTCATATTCCTCATCTGATTTAGTGGATTGGAGACTGGAAGACTACTATCAGCCTGATATCACTGTTGCAAATGTCACCAAACCTGTTGTTCGCTATAGCAATGAGACGGGGCATTATGTGATGCTGATGGGCACTGGTGACGAGTCCACCTTCTTCTATGCGACGTCGAAGAGCCCGAGTGGTCCATGGAGCAACCCACCAGGTCGAATGACTGGCGCTCACGTCAATCACGACTTTGATGTTGCTGTTGGGCCTGATGGATCTCACTATATCCTTTCAGATCCTTTTACTAAGAGAGTACCCATGGAGAAATATTACAACATGCCAATATGGGACATATGGGTTCAAAAGCTTGCTCCGAACCTTACAGGAACTGTCGGAGCAAACAACACCTCAGCACGAATCCGCACTGCCGAATCTCTTTTCGCGCGGAATTTACATTTAGAAGCGTCGAGCTTCTTCTACCACGATGGCTATTGGTATATGATGTTTGGAAGAACTTGCCAAAACTGTGCCGGTCCTATTTACTACATGTATTCCAAGAACCCTCTAGGGCCATACATTGATGGTGGTTACGTGACTCTTGATGGTTGTGGAGCTCAGAACAAGGGTACAAATATCCTTCCCTCAGAAAATGGTCCTATTGTTGTTGCGGGCGCCTTGGGATATCGGACCAGTGCAACGAATATTGTCGTGAATGGCTCGATATGGCATGGTGATAATCACCAAGCCGCTTCGAGTACATTTTTCTTCCCGCTCGAGTTCAATGCGGACCACACAATCAAGAATTATACTTGTCCTAGTACGGTCAAGATTCCACTGGCACCCAACGTGACTGCAAGTCCTGAGCCTCCGAAAGGTTACCAGCTTGATTGTCGAATTCGGAATTGGCAGTCAGTTGAAGCGGTGTACAATCCACCCAAAAAGTCCAACTCTCTTGAGTTCCCTATATGGCAACGAACGGATAACCTAGGGCAAACCTCCAACGCGGGGCCTATGTTAGACTACCCTGTTGATGTCACAGTCTCGTTTGCCGGTGGAGAGAAGTCGCACTTCTCCTGGGCTCCAAGCAACGTATCCTGGGCACCCGAGAAGATCCAAATTGACACGGAAGGCAAATCCATTGCTAAGATTACCCTGAGCACGAGAGCCACAAACGGGTGCTTCGGGACTTTAGTTCAGCTAAAGGAGGACTCGGGAAGTATGTATGGGTCTCTTGTCGCTGGTACCTTTCGTGAGGACTCTAAAGCGCAGATGTACGTATACAACTTTTGAGGGCGATATTCCATCGATTAGCTATTAAATAACAATTGTCTATCGAAAATCCTATGGACCTTCAAAAATACATGGGTTGTACCATTCATCATCTTGTAAATGACTCTATCAACATCCATAGCTTCCATTCCAAAAGTCAGCATTTTAAGCACTTACCTCTGGATTTTGTAGCTCCTATGTCCCTGATATAGAAGTAGCTCTAGGGTTTCAACTCTCCAGAGCTGGCGATGGTTTAAGCTGGCCACAATCCTATGTTCTACCTAGGTGAATATGGAAAGCAAGTTCAATCACAGACTGGTGTTTTTGGAGTTGAGGGCATCTGGATATTTAGTGCAAAAGCAGTTGGAGAATACATCCATGGAAATTACAAGTTCTTCCGAAAACTATCGCCCAGCCTTTTCATTGACGCAAAATATCTTGAGCCTTAGACCCCAATGAATGTAATACCCACAAGGAAAGATTGCGACAGGCGACCATGGAACGGGAAGTCGTCGTCTCGGTGCTTCAGCATCCACACCGATAGCCGCCCACCGACAGCCGGAGCTCCGACAGCCGTCTGACAACCCCCTCGAAAATGCAGATATCAACCACTTAAAGGAGACAAGCCAATGAAATTTCAAGCCGAAATCTGCTAAGCTGTGGATTGAGAAGCACGTCAGAGTGGGTATTCCATCACGAAAATCCGGGGACCACAAGGCACGTCTCCACGAGCGCGCGTGGACTGAGCCAGGCATTCTCCCCCCAATATGGCCTTTACGTCTCTTACCCTTAATCCCCTATAAATCCTTCTCTCTCCATGCTTTGAGGATGGAATACGTCTGGTGCAAGATTAGGATTCAACTACGCTGGTACAGATAGCAAGTGAACATCGCTTCTGAAGATGTGGCGCCAAACCACACCGTACCTGCTGTTCAACAGTGTTGTCTTTCTTTTGGGTGCACTGTTATTTGGATTGTAAGTCATAATCCTATTCATGATACGAATACAGAGGATGTCGATATTAACCTTTATTCAGAGACACTGGCTCATTCGGATCCTTGCAAGCCTTACCATCCTTCCTCAGTCGCTTTGGTGAGAGTGATGGCACAGGTAGCTACGCATTACCAGCAACACGCAAGGCCTTAATGAACTCGCTGCCGTGGATTGGAAAACTCACAGGCTGTTTTGGATCAGAGCCAGTCATCGAGCGGACGGGATACAAGAACACGATGTACCTAGCAGCCGGGATCCAGATCGTGGCCCTGATAGGTGAGAATGCCCAGAATTGAGATATAAGCAGAACCGCCTTCTAATAAAAAGTATAAATTTTAGTCGAACTAACATCTCACCATTGGGCTCAGTTCACCGTTGGCCGTATCGTCGCGTACTTTGCCGTTGGCTTGGTGGAAAATGCGGTACCGTCGTATAATGCCGAAACAGCCCCTGCAGCAGTCCGAGGCTTTCTATCGGCATCCATCATGATGACATCTGCTCTTGGTAATCTCTGGGGTGCAGGAATGTCCCGCGCCTACTCGACAACCTTAACAAAAGAGGGTTGGATAATCCCTACGGCTATGCAGTTCATCCCAGCAGTCTTACTATTGGGCCTCATTCCATGGACACCTGAGTCCCCTAGATGGCTTGTTTCCAAGGGTCACAAGAGCAAAGCAAAGGAAGTCCTGGATAAGATACGCCCAAAGAGTGAGGCCGAGAGTGGAGCTACAGCTGTGGAGGTGGACCTTATGGAGACATTGTTCCAAGAGTCTTTGAGTTCGAGGGAAGGCTCTTGGTTGGAGCTTTTCCAAGGCAACTATCTAAGACGAACATGGGTGAGATTACATTCAGTATTAATAACGTGAATTCAAATACTGACAATACTTCTAGATTGCTGCTACTCTGTTTGTTTTAGAACAAATGAATGGAAATCAATTCGTGCAGTCTTACGCTGCAACATTTTACGTTCAGCAAGGCCTCGGGGCAATGTCATTTACATATTCAATGATTGGACAAGTTGTCGGTGTTGTCGGATGTGGTATTGGTATCAGCCTGCTGGATATAGCTGGTCGTCGGCCGCTTTTCATCGGCGCCAGTACAGTTTGCTGGTTTCTCCTTTACCTGGCCTCCGGCCTGGGGACACTAAATACACTGAGCCAGAACGGTGTAAACACAGAGCTTGCATGTTTCATGCTACTGCCGGCTTTCACTCGAATCTCAGCCTCGAATATTGCTTTCCTCACTGGAGCTGAGATTGGAGGTCTTCGGATGAGAAAGAAGATCATGGTAATTTCCCGTACATTGAACTTAGAAGCTATTTCATTTGCTAATGAGATTCCAGGCATTTGGTACTGGGTGTGATGTTTTAGCAGCATTCTTGGTTACCTTTGTCACACCTTATCTCCTTCCATCTATGGGAATTAGTATCGGCTGGATATTCGGCTCGGTAGCGGCATTTTCCGTCGTGTGGGGCTTCTTCTTTTTCCCTGAGCTCAAGGTAAGTTGATACTTCTTCTTTCATATTTGAACTTTCACTCAAATTATAACCATAGGGCCGCGGATTGGAGGAAGTTGATGAGCTTTTTGAAGCTAAATTATGGGCATGGCAATTCAAACGATATGAGACCCATGGCACAGCCAGAACTCTTGCCACAATACAAATCGAGGGACAAGCATATGATACTAAGACCTCGCTGGAGTAACTGCCTGTGGTTTTTGATATGAAATCAGGTTTGATGGCCCAATGTACTATCCTTCATTGAGTGCAGAGTAGCTGCTTGGAGCATGCATGTTCCCAATTTTGCTAGTGAGAAATTTCAAATTGAAAAAATTAAATAATTACACAATTTAAAAGATTATCAAGGAATTCTACTATAATGATAATCTTCCAAGAACCCAAGGGAAGATAATCATGATTCGACCTTGTCGCTTTCTTCTACCGAGCCTCAGAACAACGGCGGCACCCCAGGAACGCCCCACCCACCATCCGCCAGAATTGTCCGATCTATTGAAGCCTGCATAATGACCTAATTTTCGGTGAAATCAGATCTAAAGTAGCTGAGTATAAAGAGAAAATATCAAGGGAAAATGAGTATTCTTGGACAATGAGATTCATGACTGGCAGATGAAAAAGGGCTAATCTGCTAATCTACATCAGACAGCTCAAACTCAAACGGGCAGGAGGTAAATATTTGCCTCAGGCCACAATGATTTTCCGCATTGTTGTGTGTCCGTCCCAAGCTTCTGCATCTCACATCTAGCTGCTATTGTTATCCGCCCCCTTTTGTGTCGCATACTATTAAATCGCGTCAAATAAGAGAGGGCGCATCCCTCGACCTGGTTGAAAGGTCTGTTTGCTTGGATGCGCGCGCCTCCTAACAAAGCCATCCCGAGACGCGTCTGCCACCATGGCGAACACCGGATACACCTCACCTTTCCCTACCTCTCACGACACCATTGGGCAGTCGACACTTGTGACACCGCTGTTTATGCCATCATCACCGCCGCAGCATCAAACTAGCCCGTCGCCACCTGGCTCCCCTCTCCCAAATGACAGCCCCATCTCGGAACGGTTCGAACCTGAGAACCGCGCGAACCAAAACAGCCATGAGCACCAACACGACGATCAGCACGAGCGAGAAAACCAAGTACAGCGCAATCACCAGTTTTCGGGATCGCGAAGTCCGACAGAAGCAGATCTTGATGCGCGTCTAGCCGAATACACACTTGACTTTAGTCGTTTCCCCAGCGGACATCTGGACGATGTTCCTCTTCCCGAATTCAATGATGAGGAGGACAAGCTGTCAGATGTCGGTGGGCCTCACGACTTCACAGCAAATATGGAGAAATATCTGATGGGCGAAGACGTCTCAAATGCGCGAGAGGCTCGCTCAAATGAGGGACCTGCAGAGCAAAACTCAGGATTGCGCCATTCTTCAATTCGTTCTAGACAGCCTGCCGTTGAAGAAGCTGAGTCCGGGGACTACAGTGAGTTTGGGCCCCCGGTCGACATGTCTACGCCTTCGCATATGTTGAATCGACACAGTGGCTTTGCCAAAGATTCCACTCAGCTGGATGACATTGAAGAGGACCCAGCCGACAATTCTCAGCTCTCGGCTTCTCCATCTCTTCGAAAAATTTCCAACGTATCAGAAATGGAGGGCGGAGAACGAGAGGAATGGCTTCACCGCCGAATTGCCCACTTGGAGGAAGAGATTCGCCACCGAGACTCCCAGATTCAAACGGATCGTAATCGTCTTCTGGAGGCAGATTCTGCTGAAGATCAAATCCATCATCTCCAAACCGAGTTACAGCAGAAGGTGGAATACATTGAAGACATGAAGGCCAGAGACGCACATGATGAAGGACTACATGATCAAATCGACGCGTTGAAGAAAGAGAGAGAGGAGCGCGAAGGGGAGCTTCAGCACTTCAGAGAAAAGCAATATGATTTGAGCTCACTCCAGCAACAATTACACGATATGCAGCAGAAGTTCCACAGTCAAGATTCTCAAAGCTCGCTGGACACCGAGCGATTAGAGACAATAGCCCATCTCCGGCAACAACTTAACATCGCCCAAGACCAGCTGAAGAAACGCGATGAGACTCTAGATGAGACCATGACAAAGCTGAGAGAGGTGACTCGCGCGAAGGAGGCTCAGCTGCATGAAAAGAATGGTGATATTGATCGACTGAAGGCCGACATGGATGACCAAGCACTTGAGAATGAAAGGCTCGAGACGGAGATCGACCGTGTTAAATCTGCCTATCAGACATTGGAGGATCGATTGACTGGCCTCGAGACGAAGAATGAGCCACTGGAAGCCCGAAACCAAAGTCTGGAGGCTGACCTCACGCGCGCGCAATCTCAAGTTGAAGCGCAGGAAAATGCCCTGAAGGCAGTGGCCGCAGATCTCCCCAGAGGTAGCCGCAGCACTTACAGCGAAATTTTGGATTTGATTCAGGACCTGGGTCCGCCTGGATCGCCATCTGAACCTGGCTCCCCTGTGGAAACAAGAACCTTTGGACAACAAGACATCCACTCGCTTGGCGATGAAGTCCTCAAATTGAGACAAGAGCTCCAAGAATCGAATGCTGCGCAGAAAGTAGCAGAAGCCGAAGCAAGTCGTCTTCGCGACCAAGCAACTGAGAGCCAGACCTTTGTCCAGAACATTGAAGTAGAGAACTCTCGACTCACAAAGCGCGTCGACGAGCTCACTGCCACTCTGACCAAGACACAGCGTGAGCTGACGCAGACTCAAGAAGACCACGCCGAATCCCTTGAGACTGTCGCCCGCCTACAGGAAGAAGCTCTCGATCAGGCCCTCGAGCAGCCTCCCAGCCCACCGCCATCACCACCCCAATCCCGCGAGACTCCCAACCCAGCGCAGCAACAGATAAATGCAGACTTAGAAGAAGCCCATCAAGCGCAGATCAAGAGTCTCCAAACAGCCCATTCAACGGCCATCTCCACACTTCGCTCTTCCCATGCGGAGTCAATGCGAAAGATCCGCGGCCAAGTAACTGCAGCAGAGAAGCGTGAGGCAGAGCTCCGCGTCGAACTGACAACCATCCGCACATCGGCATCATCAAACGACGCACAGCAGCGCAAGGCCCTCAAAGCAGAGATCAAGCGCCTGGAGGCTGTCATTGTCGCTAAAGACGAAGCAGCAGTGGAACTCGATCACCGTGTCGCTTCATCTGTCGACAAGAGGGAAGGTGAATGGGAACGCCGCGTCAATATTATCCTTAAGGAACGTGACCGTCTGGCTAAGGCTTTGATGCAGACCTGGGGTGAAAAGGAGATGGGCACTGGACCCGGGGGGCTCGCTGATAGTAAAGAGAAACGCAGGCGGGACGGAGAGAAAGTGGATGCGAAGGGACAAGCCTACCGATACAAGTATGCGCAGAGAACCTCGTCTAAGAGTAAGGAAAAGACGTCGGATCAGTGAAAGAGATGATAAGGTAAGCCGGTGACATAACTCTGTCTTTCAATTTGAACTTTAGCTTCTTGCATTGTGGATGGGATGGGAACGGTTGGTGTTGAAAGGCGTTTTGTATGTAGGCTGGTTTCTGGTTTTTTGAGCCTGGCGCAATTCACATGAGGACTTAATTTGATTTCTTGTTCAATTCTTCACAAGTCATTTATTTCAGGAGCTAATGTAAGGTCACGAGCATTAATTTCAAATCTGGTATCGAAAATATCCAACTACATTATCGTAACGCAAGAAAACACGACGCACAGTCCCAGTATACAACTATACTTCCTTTCTTCAATACAAATGCCTGTTTCCCAATACAAATCGTATACCATCCAAGACTAAACAATGAGAAGAAGCAAAAGAGAGCCTGGCCAGCAGACCTCACAGAACAGTGAACGTCTAATAGAAGCTCAGGCTCGTGCGGTTTGTGCCGCGGTAGGTAGACTGGTCAATGACATTGCGTGGGGAGCCTTGAGCAGTGATAGCAGCAAGCTGCGCCTCGTCAACTGATCCACGGGGAGTAGCAGACTCCATGATGCAGCTTAAGGGACCGCTAAGACCACCGTGGGTACTACTCCTCGCACGCCGTGTGCTAGGGTAGATAATCTCCACATCATTCCGGCGAGAAGGTGCGACGTTGCCCCCGTAGTTTTGATCCATGTTATGAAGACTGGCCCATCGAGTAGGAGGGAGATAGTACTGAGGGTGATACTGGCTTTTGGTATGGCGGGGGAGGGCTTGGTCGAATTGATAGGTTGTGCTGCGAGTAGGGTAGGGCATCGCATTTGTCTGGCGAGAGTTACTGCGACGGGCAGGCTCTACGTGCAGCGCGCTGTTTTGGCGACAGGAGAGGGAGTATTGGCGTGGGTTTGGTGGACCAGGAATGTAGTTTGGATGGTGAGGGTGATGCACAGAATGTGCTGCTGAGACTGGGTTCGCCGTTTGTGAACGCCGTACCTTGGCGGGCTCTGGTGCTGTTACGACTTCTGGTGCGTCCGCAGAGTTCATAGTCATTGTCCTGGCATGACCTTCTGGTTTGGGAGCTGCCTGGCTGTCGCCTTTTGATGAGGCCGTGCTGGGCAAAGCTGGTGCCTTGTCACTATTTGAACCCTTGGGAAGAACTTCCTTCTTCTCGTTTGAACGTGCATTTTGCATTGTCGGCGTCACGACTTGCTTCTCTACATCGGATGCAGCGTTTGGGTCTGCGAGAGCTCGAATCTGCGGGTCGGAGGATAGAGGAATCGAGGCTAAGGACTTGGGGAGGAATCGCTTCAAAGAGGACAAAGAGGATTTTTGTCGCTTATGAGTCGTGTATTGCTTTGGAATAGCTGGCACCTTGGGAACAGGAAAGTCGGCGAGAATAGCACGAGAATCGGAGCTAGTCCCAGATGTAACAACCGTTGATGTGCGAGATATTGGGAAGAAGTCGCAAAGTGTTTGCGTGCCAGGAGAAATTCGATAGTCATCAGGGGAGAGGGTTGTACCTGATGTGATTTCACCATACTCAGAGCCAGGATCAGTGTTCACCCGGAGCTGTGGTCGTAGACGGACTGGGGCTGGATGTCGGATGCTTGGATGGCAGTTGACTTTGTTGACCAGCGGATCGACGAACCAAGGTTCGCCTGTCGCCTTACCATCGTGTTGCCTGCAGAGATTGATAATCTCATTCTTAAGAGTTTCATCGCTATCCCAACTGTTTCCAGACAGAATGCTGCCATTTTTCAGCGCTTGCGGACGTCGGTATATTCCAATAATTGAGACGTCGTATGGTCGATCACATAGTTCCCTGGCGCAGTACATCGTGCAGACGGTCACCCTGAGTTATATGTTAAAATCAATCACGGGGGACCTAATATGAGTTGGGCACACATACAGTGAAACAACAGACACAATAACTGTTGAGCGATGAAGTGCGCAGCTAAATCCAACTCTCCAAAATGTTGCGTGGGTTCCGGAAGGCAGACAGTACACTTGCTGGGCAGCGACTACCAATCCAGATACGCTGGCTGCCAACCACATCATGAGATCTAACCTCAAAACGTAAGTGCAACAATTGTGAAGGACAGTTTTCTTCTCCCCAAAGCCTCCGATTTTATTGTATTGCCATGCGACGAGGCTCTGCAGGGAGATCAAAGGGATCGAAAGAACGGACTGAATATTGTTAGGCTGACTTGATATCAGTGAGTAGACGTGGTTGCAGAGACATACAGATACCATAGCCAGTATAAGGCTTGGTGTCATCTTTGAATCAACTTGATGGTTGCCATAGAGTATGAAAACCAAGACCAGCTGCAATAGTGAGGTGAATATCAAGCAGTATAGCGAAATGAATATCACAAGTTTTGTCCATGTTCCTTCTTTCCGAGGCGCGGGTGAGAATCCAGTCGCCATTTTGCTTGAAGTTGGTTTGCCAGCTGTTCAACAGCGGCGTTTGGCGAAGAGCGTATGTATTAGCGTTCGAGACGTTGTGACAGGCAGATATCAGACGCAGGCTTGTTGGATGACTAGTTGAACAGCCGTGCAGCCTACGCGCGACCAGAGCAACAGAATCACCGACTTCGGTCGCGAGCGAGTTAAAGTAACGGAAACACGCCAGGACCAAAGGGGAATTAAATGAAGTGGTAGGCCAACCAGGCGCGCGTCGACGCGACGAGCGTGGAGGGGTGGAATGTGCCCCCCGAAGGGCCGGCATGGAAAGAATCCCAGCCGCGGCCACAGCTTCATTTTGTCATTGACGGCTGATCAGCTACCGTAGATCAGTTGGAATGTCAAGCTGTCGAATCCTATTAAGCCCCAGGCAGTGCCAGGAGCCCCTGCCAGGACGCCATGTAGTCTCCCTCGAGTGTCTACCCCTGTAGGGCAACAGATCAACAATTCGACGTCAGTTCGCTCCAATAGTCAATGGAAGCCTAGGGGAATCCCAAGAATCCCACATTCGCTCGATTAGGCTTTTTTACTTTGCCAAATTCGCCGGAGGAGGAGTTTCAGGGCGGTTAAGGGCTGTGGTGTAGTGCATCCCTCGATGACGTGGGTCTAACCGCCGCAATCGCAGCAGCCATTTCTACTTCATCACCAACAAGTCACAAATGAACAGCAGTTATTAAAACATCGCAAGATTTCTAGACAGAAAGCATGAGCTCCCAATGCGCCCCCGTCCAATCTTGCGCTTTACGCAAAGACCTCGTTCTGGCACATTAGCTGAGGGGTTCTCCTTTCTATCGCGAGGGGCGCATGAAAGCATCCAGGAGCCTCATACTTCTTCACCTGGGCTCGCGCATAGGTTTATTGACTGTCTTAAATGAAGAATGCTTTTTTTGCTAGGTAAAGGGGCATATTCCTCCAGACAAGCCTCTTAAATGAACTGCTCTGCGCATGATGAGTCTGCCAACTGCCATCAACCACCAAGGCGGAACGAAGATGCCAATGAAAGCATGTTGGTAATCGGTGGCGAGGGAGTCATGAAAGAGGGGCGTTTTAAATTACATTATACGTCTTCAAATGTCAATGTTGATATTTAGGCGAAGTCTTGCTCAAGTATTTCATGCCTGTCTCAACGGTGGCTAGCGGCAACAAGGAACGCCACACACCAGAATCAAGCTTTGAGACTATTATATCACGTTGCATTCAATCCCATACAATTCTAGCTGAGAAAGTGGCGCAGATAAATGGGACGTGTCAATTGCGCGTTCCTAGCGGGGGCATGTCGGATATTGCTTTTGCAGGAACACATCTGCGGCTGATGAAAATGTGATAAGAATAGCAGGGCTGAGCACTGTGTAACATAGAAAAAAAAGGCTGTCATGGCATATTCAAAATTACAGCACCTGGGTGGAAAGCAAACAAGCCCGAAACAGATAAGCGCTTTGCCAGGGTGTTGGATGGAGGTTCGCCCGAGCTGAACACTTGAGATGATAAGTACTTGTAATCAGGGCTCAGCCTCAACGGTGTCGCCTTTCCTCCTTTCCAATCCTGGGATACGAAAGTCTCCAGAACTTGACCTGCATTCATGGAGCTTCCATACGCTGAAATCTCGGAAGAACTCCGCGATTTAATTTCAGTTCGCCTAAATGGGAATCCAGAAGACCGAAGTCGTTTCGCGGCAAAAGGAACGGCGAAGGAAGTCTTGACAAACAGTTTGCTACGACGATTCTTCAGATCTCTTGATCTGTCTGAAAACAGCACAGCACGCTTAGATGAGCTAAGCGAAGACCGCCTGTTGAGGAGGATCGCAGAAAGAGATCTGTATGACTTTCTAGCGACCCTCATCCACATTGCATGCAACATTCATGCTGCTCGAGCCTTTGTCACAGAGCTTCTGGCTAAGGAGAACTGGCATAAAGATCTGCACAGTCTTCCAGTCGAGCGCAATGTCCTGGATTCCCTTTTCAATCATCAAATCACGACAAACAAATTCCTCGGTAGCCAAGCGTGCTTTTGCGCCATCGTCATTTGTAAGGCGGAAAAAGTTGTCATTCAAAACAATCGAAAGAGATTGCTACCCTATTTGGAAGAGAAAAGGATTGGAGAAGGGTCTTACGGGCGAGTATATAAAGTCAAAATTGCCACGGGCCATTTTTATGATCCCGAATTGAAAACCTGGAGCCGAGAGCCCATGGTAATGGTCCGCAAAGATTACAAAGTTGATCCAAGAGCGACCAGAACACCAGAACACGAAATACTAAAGAAGATATTTTCTGCGGTCAACCAGTGCGGAAACATTGTTCCAATTTGGGGGTTTGTTGCCACCGGAGTCGAAGATTACAGTTTGTTTATGCCACAAGCCCACTGTGATTTATGGCACTACATGACGCAAGACACGCCTCGGGCAATAGACAAGCTTGGACTTATTCGAGCCGCACGAGGGCTCGCAAATGGACTCAATTTTCTTCATAATGGCATCAAGGATGGAGATTTCACGACATTCAACTGCTACCATATGGATCTCAAGCCTAACAACATATTAGTCTTTCTGGACAAAGTGGGTGATAAAACTGTCTATGTCTGGAAAATAAGCGATTTTGGATTATCGAAAATAAAGAGATCAACAACGGATGAGACAGCATCGAGGGCTTCTAGGGGGGATCATTTCGACAGCATTTTCGCCCAGCGTCCTTTGCAGGATACCGCAGGAGCCTCTAGCAGGAGGCAAGCAGCAACATACGGTGCCCCTGAATCCCTGCTTCCAGAACACAGCATGGGCAGTGAAAGTGACGTCTGGTCGTTGGGATGTATCATCAGCATTTTGTTTGTCTACCTGGAGAACGGCGCGGACGGAGTAAACCTCTATTCCGATGAGCGAGTAGCTCATCCAAGGTCAGACGCAATCGACCGATTCTTCATTAGAGAACGTTTAACACCTTATCAGGTCAATCCTGCAGTGAGGAAGCGCCACAGCGCTCTGATTGCGAAAGCAAGGGCGAGAGATCGACTTGAAGGTGACGCCGTGAGGATTATCCTGGATTTCCTAGAGAACGATGTCTTCATACACCATACACGGCGAGCGAATGCGAAACTTTTTAAGAAGAAGTTAAAGGAGACCTATGACAAATATCAGGGTCTCACGTATCCGCCACCAGGTGCTTCTCCAAATACAGACAATCGTTCGATCCGAGATAGACTTAATATCTTCCACTCAAAGGATTGCAATAGAATGATCAAGCAGGAGCACCCGATCTGTATCTTGCAGGAAACAAAGCCATTCAAGGGGTGCGGTATTGCTCCAGATGGATCTGCAGTTGTCTTATGGACGGACTTCCAACTATCATTCTATAGCGATGAGTCGCTTTATCGAGCGGACTCATTACATCCAGCAGAACAAGACAGACTACCGGTGGTGGCATCGGCTGCAAAGGAGCATTATATAGAGCACTCAATATGGAAGTCCGTTTCTGTGACTCATAGATACCTGGTAGCCTCGGTATCTAGTGCCAGCTTTGAGGTAAGACCCGCCTATCAGATATCTAAGCATAACTGACATATTACAACCTCAGTGTTACAAATTTGATCTGCTTTCTGGTTCCTTCGACCCTGAAACGATATTTCTGGAAGAACTTCCTGAAATCAAACAATTGGCGATCTCCCCGGATAGTGAGACTGTTGTATTTATCCTCCGAGATCGAGACGACGAAGGGAACCAAGGATCTTTATACAGCGCCCCAATACGCAATATCGGCAATTATCGCTACCAGACTAAACTAGATTGGCCCGCCGCAGACACTGTGCAGCTACTCTTCACTACTGAAAATGATCTTTGGGTTGTCTCTCGACCAGATCAAGAGCGAAAGATACCGATCTCTCACGTTTGTCTTCACCGAAAGACATTGAACTCTCTTGTCATTAGAATTAGGGTGAGTCGGAAAATAATTTTCTCGGGTATAATAGGAATGGAGTTTTCATTAACATTGGAATCGCGGCAGCAACATGATATTCTGAGCACAGCTGGGGTTTTCACAGCTCTAGCGCCTTTTAATACCATGCCCGACAAATGTGCTGTTGTTACCCGATGCGAAACGCTTTACATTCAGAGCCTGGCCGCTGGAAGTTCTATTCCTATTACTGCAAACATTCGCAACTACTCGATCTTACGGCTAATGATGGCTTGCGATGATAAGCGTCTCTTCGCTGTGGGCAAAATACGGACTAAATACAAAATGCTGTTGTTAGAAATAACCTTACCCAGTCATAAGGAGCGACAGATATCTATCAAAGAGCACGCAGTGCTCTCGGGCCTCTCCGAAGATGATGATTTTGCAGAAAGACTGACCTTTGAGAGAGAGGATGATTCTCCCAGAAAAGAGAATTTGATTGTTCTGGTAGCTTTCACGAAGCAGAAAGGGAGAGTTGTTTATAGAATTAGGATATAATGAGCAAGATAAAGCGTCATTCATTGTTTTTCTACTTGCATTGTTTTTAAGGAAATATTGAACAGCCGATACTGAGATAATTTCAAACTAAGACTATTCGTACAACTCAAGCATAATAGCAAATCCGTATGGCGAGACAGCGAACCGACCAGGAAAGACACTTATCGAATTGATTGAGAGTTTGGAAGTCTCCGAGAATCAGTGCCATCATGGATGTTTCCTGTGACATGACGCCTCATGGCTTTCATGATAATCTGTTTTAGGCTTGGCCATTCTTCTGACGACCATCTTGCTGCAAGTTGTTTTCGATTCACGAGCCACCAATAGATCCCGTATGTAAAAGCCACCAGCAGCGCCGAACAGACGAAAAATATCCATATCATAGATGTGGCCACCATTGTAGAACTTTCCTTGTCCAAGTCAAAAAAGTTCATTCCAAAAAGGGTCTAATAATGTCAGCTAAATCCGAGCTCAAGTATCACATCTCTTGCTGTGAAACATACTGCAATGAATGATGGTGGAAGGTAGACCAATGAAAGCCTGGTTATAAAGATAATGTTGTTATTTTGTTTTCCTGCGATGTATTGGTCACGAAAATTCAATGTGTCGGCGATAAGCCGTGTCAAGCTTTGACTTTGTTGTCGAAGATTAGAAGCCAAACGCGAATAAGCAATACAATGTCGACGATGGTTCTTAAGAAGCTGAACCTTCGGTTTACATCCAGTCGTTTCGCCCAGGGAGTCGAGTAACACGGACAGTTCATCTAGAAGATCAATAACGCCATCTATCAAACCCGCTTCCTGAATGAGCTTTTTCTCTAGGTTTCCCAGTGAGCCAAGGCTTTCATGTTGGATCTTTATGGTTGTCTCATCCTCTATAGCTGCAGTGAGTGCAGACTTTGAAAAGCACAATATATCTCGTTCATGACGTTGCATGCGCTGCCGCCATGCAGGAAGATATTCAGATAGCAAAATGAGATGAAGCCAGAATGGACTGACTAGGATATCCGCAGGAGTATTATTCAGCATTTGTTCTGCCTTTCGAGAAGACTTTGACTTCTGGGTCGCATTGATGAGGATAAAGGTGCTTCGGTTTAGAGCATGATCAAACTTGTGGTAGAGTCCTGCTTGACGTATTGCCCAAGCATCCTGCTTTTCCTTGTAGTAGGGGTATTTGAAAGTATAAGAGATTTCTGTCCAGGAAGTGAAGGCCATTATTAGCTGCAATTCGCTGATCCTGGCGAGTTTGTCTACTCACCTGAGCATGATTCCGATCGGAACTCGTTATACGGAACACAGAAGGCCTGTTCCAGGTCCAAACTCTCCTTGTAACGATTGGAAAAGGATAAAGGAATTTGCCAAAAAGAGGATTCGATATCATGTTGCGCAACGATAGCCTGGAGCATCTGCTCACTGATTTGCAACGGTGCCCAAGAGGTCAATTGACAGATGGATCTAGGTGCTTCGTAAGTTATCACGTTTGAAATTCTCTCAAATATTGAAAGACGAACATCAAGCGGCATGAATATATCTGATTGTTTGCAAGATAAGAAGTCAGACTTTCGAGGTTGAAAAAATCGGATTTACGGCAGGATGGGACTGAAGATGAGGAGCGATCATTGCTGAGGTCAAATATCTGGACAGGGCTAGAAACCTGATCAACACAGCAATCGCTTATGCCATCCATTCTTGAATAGGGAATTCACTATGAAAAAGACGATAAAAAGATGAAGAGTTGCCTCGCTGGAAGTAAATATTGCAAAACCTCATCGATTTCAAAGCTTGTATGTACGCAAGGCTCAATTTTGGAACGACATGAACAGGGATTATCGTGTTACTTGCTCCGCCCCGGGCGCGTGCATTTCGGGGGCCCATTCAAACCGGGCTATGGAGCCCCGGCCTTTGCCACTGTGCCCAAGTCATCCGCCCGATGATCGTTACTCTTCCTCACCCCCGTTGGATGGAAGCCTGGTCGGTCTAAGTCGACAAAAAATTAGGAGCTTGTATATCTGCAATAAGACTCAACCTCACGCAATTTCATCCTGAGAAATACACTCGATCAGCCCAGAGACAAATAATCTTATATTGATAAAACCATGCCAGTACCTCTGTAACAATCCTTGGCGCAAAGAAGACCCACAAATCGTTCTGCATCTTTTTTAGATTTCAGCTGAATGTAACAGTGCTAGTAAGAATAAAACCATGTTATTTACCCTGATTTTAAAATCCTTGAGTTTCAGCGCCGGGAAAAGCTCTTGCAGCTTTTCTTCTAATCGATGCTTATCGATGTAGCGAGAGTAGGTTTGATTGAAAGATGGTGCTTGAGAGGCTGTGAAAGGCATACTGATTTAGGGTGGAATCAAAAGATTGTAATTCTGAGAACGAACCTTTTTGCCCGACTCCAGCTATGAAATCTTGCGTGCAATGCGGCTGAAATAAAGCAAATATTGCCACGTCACGGGCGGTTATCTGAAAGACATGAGGGGGAGCAAACCATTTTATTTGAGGCTGGTGATAAGAGATTGGTTGCCTTCGACTAATGCAGGACTATCCTCGATGTAGAAAGATCTCCCTGCGCCTCAACCTACCTGGGTGAAGCACTGGAGCGATCGTGATTTGTGTGTTCGTGGACGGAGTCAAGCAGTGCCCCCCCCATCTCTTTGCCTCAAAGCGCCTCAGTGTCAGAAGCAAGCTCAAAATGACTGCACAGCCGTACTCCGATGTAGATAAACACAAATTAATCTACGAAGAGCGTCCGCAGATTCGCAAAACATGGCAGCGCCCATCCAGCTGCGTGACTTGTCCTCCAGACCGACAAATCATCCGTGCAGCCAAGTGCCAATAATCATGGCAAACGGAACCCCTATTGCATCTGAGACAACTGGTGGGCCTTCACGAAGTCATAGTGCACTGAGCCTTGAGAATTTCTCTAGTCAAGCTACAGTAGCTGAAACCGACGTTGAAACTGGATTCACCCGAACTATAACAAAGACCATCGATGTTGGGCTACAGGAAGATCGAAAGGTGAACCGAAAATTAAGAGCTATTCATCTGTTTGTAGGTTAACTTTTTCACAGTATGGCACTTACACTGCTAAAAGATAAAGATGATTACTTTGAATGCAACACTAGGGATTGGCTTCTACTGGCGAGTCGGACAGATCCTCGAGCTCGGCGGCCCCCTTGCTGTGGTCTTATCATATGGCTTGAATGGACTCATTGTCTGGGGGGTCATGCAAGGCTTGACCGAAATGCTTTGCATATGGCCAGTACCGGGTTCTCTTTCAGTCTATGTACGAAAGTTTGTTGATGAAGAATTAGGCATAGCTGTCGGAGTCGCGCATTGGTCAGACCCCCTCGAATCCGCAGTTGTATCCATCGCTTGAGTTTTACGGTTACTTGAATCAAAAGCTAAAAAACGACATTACAGGTTTACTTATTCAATGTCTTTCTCGACGCTTCTAGCAACACTCACAGCAGAGTTTGACTATTGGGAGGCCTTTCGCAGCCGGGGAGTTCATGCGGGCTTTCTCTTCGCCGCTATCCCGCTAATTCTAATAGGGTTCAATTTACTCCGGGTGGAGGTAAGTCCACCATAACCAGAGTCATTCCTTTTGATATCTAAGCCCAGTCAGAAATATGGCTTCTTGGAAGTCTTAACGGGATCCCTGAAGATAATTTTTGTCGTTGTGATTGCCATTCTCCTCATATATATCAATCGTGGAGGTAAAACGCCTTTATCCCAAGGCCAAGGACTCAAAAATCACATTTGCACAATGACGGTACTGATTGATTAAAATCTAGCCGGAACTCCTGATAATGCTTTACCTGTCTCCCACTGTAAGTCAAGAAACCCTGACTTCCCCCCATCTTTCCGCTACTAAAAGAGGGATTGTAGATTGGTGCCCGGTCATCAAGTTCGATTCAAAAGCAACAAGTGACTGGCCAACCGCATTATTGTTAGTAACATTTTCACATACCCCAAAAATCTTGCTTACTGGATTCTAGAGTATGCATATCGACGGCGACTTTCTCATTTGTTGGAGTTGAAGTAATTGCCGCCTCAGCCTTAGAAGCAAAATGGCCCCTGCGAAACCCCCACGCCGAAAATATACCAGAAAGCCACAGAGCCAACAAAAGACCTATTGTTGGGAACTCCGTCAGATTTACAGCTAAATGGATCTCAGTGTTTGTTTCTGCTGCGTACCTCGTGTTGGGATTTCTCGCCACAATCAATATCCAGTATGACGACCCCGAGCTGCCGCGAGTTACTTGGATCGATACGGACCAAGAGACCAGCAACAGTGCTCCACATAAAAGTCGATCAGTATTTGTCACAATTGCATCGAGGTCTGGAATTCCGCACCTGGGCACAGTGTTCAACGTCTTTCTCATCTTTACTTGCATCACATGCGCAGGTACAAATCTTTACATCGCCTCGCGTGCCTTATTTGGCATGGCGAGTCAGCTATATCTGAGTAACGCATGGCATCTGAAATTGATAGCTTTGCTTGGGAAGACGGAAGAGAGGAGAAAGGTCCCAAGGCGTGCTATAATATTCTCTACCGTTGCGTTCTGTTGGATACCATATCTAGAGCTTATTGGCAACGACAATGAGTCGGACGCATCGATCGATACGGTGAGATCATGGCATTTAATATTAAGAGATGTTTCAAACTGACTATTGCACAGTTAATCGAAATTCTCAGCACAATGGCAACCGTTGGTGTTTTGATAGTGTGGGCTTGTGAATGTCTGGCCTTCATTCGTTACTACCAGTGGTGAGTTCCAAAAGAAAAATCAATCCCAAGGGACTTCACGAGATGACTAACTATAATACCGTCAATAACAGCACTCAGTTGATAAAGAAGAATCAGGATGAGCTTCGTGATCAATATCCTGAAGTTGTTGACCAGGTTAAGCGTTTCGACAATTATTATGGATACAGTGGTCATCTTCAGCCAGCCACCGCTTGGCTCGCGTTTACGGCATGCGTGGTAATTCTTCTAGTTTTCAATGGGGCCGTATTGTGGAATGGTTTCCATTTCCTGCGCTTTCTGTCCTCCTATTTAGCGGTCAGTGAACATAACCTTGCCATGTGGCGTTCATATTAAGTTTATTTGAGGCTGATATCTTTTATAACCAGGTGATTACTTTCCTCTCAGTTTGGATTTCCCTCAAAATTATTCGAACAGGGGCTAGCTGGAAACTAGAAAAGCTTACAGCGCAGAGGGCTGCGAAGATCATCTCAAGTTTAAATGATTTGCGTGCAGTCACTATGGTTGAGACGGAGCCTGAATCACACCCTGTATAGAACTATGAATTCATATCAAGTGGAATGTGAGAGGTGCTTAAGGGATAGAATATAAATTGTGACCGAAGTCGTGCTAAGTAGAAGTACATTTCCATTATCTTTCTTTCAAAGATCTTGGAGAGGTACAAAAAAAAAAAAAAAAAAAAAAAAAAAAAACAACCCCCCAGCCCCTCCGCCCGAGCGCCGGAGAGGAGCTACTGAGTGCTCCTCTCCCTAAACCACTGGTACAAGATTGGCAAGGCCCTCGGGCTGGCCCCGCCAATCTTCTCGACGAAACGCTCGATTTCCTCAACCGGCGTTTTCTTCTCCTCGAAGAACTTCATCAACAGCTTCACCGTTCGTACGTGCCCGACCCGCACCGCCACTGCTAAAGCGCAGTGGTCGGCGGGGCCGGCGAACGGATCCGCTCCCCTGCGAAGGAGAAACTCAACGGGTCGAATGGAGTACTTCGACCCGTACCCCACGGACAGGTGCAACGTCTCAATCGCCGAAGCGAGGGCAGTCTTCGTATGCTTCTCCGGGTCGTATGCATTGATGGCAGCGCCCTGCTGCAGAAAATTCTCGACCATGGCCTCGTGTACAGCTCCAAAAGCCCTCTCATTTCTATCTCTCGCTGAGAAGAAGAAGAGAAGGGCTTCTTGGGCATCGAAGTCTGCTTCGAGGAATCGCCTCACGACATATAGACTTGCTTGTCGAATTGCCTTCTTGAAAATATCCCAGTGCAAGGGATTTCTGTGGTTGAGGTTCAAATCGACAAGACGCTCGGCCCTGCTGAAGGTCCTGCCTCCTGCGCCTGCAACGGCCCGGAGAAACATGCTGTTGATCTGAGGACGGGATGGGTCCTCGTAGAAATTCTTTCGAGACTGGATGAATCGCGCGATATTAGTTACCGGACAGTATAGTTAAATTCATGTCAGTGGTAAATTTACCGAATTCGTCTGCTGGTCTGAGAAACGGCTCTCTAGCAGTAGGTTGACCATCCGTTTCCTATCTTGCAGGTGCTTGGTATCGACGGGACATAGTTTTTCACGCGGGTCGACAGCAGTGCCCTGGTTCGGAAAGATTGCACTCTCCAGCAGTAACTGACATGCGGAGTCAGTTACTCCGCCAGTCTCATCAAGCAGATACTTGAACACCTCAAACGAGCCTTGCGTGGCCGCGATTTGAATAGTCCGCAGATGATGACCGGTTGGGATCCACTTGATATCTGCGCCAGCCTGAACTAGCAATCTCGCCGTTGAAAGACTCGCATACTGAACCGCGGAGTGAAGAATTTGAGACAAGACGTGTTGGAATTGCCGGCTATTCAACGGGGGGAATTTCGTTGAAAAGTCGACGTTCAGTATGTCCGTGATGAGTTGTGTCATGTTTTGCGCGGCAGCCACAGAGAGAAGGTGAATAATTGGAGCAGACGAGACGCCTCCAACTACTATGTCGGTGTCGATATGCTGAAGAAGAACATTGCACAGGTCGGACCGTTTGCCCGCAGTCCTAGAGAGGTGGAAAAATATGTTTTTGGTTGTCCACTCTGCAACATCCCACGGGGGCGTCCATGACAAGTTGGGTCCATAACTTAGCTTGTATCCTTTTTCCATCATCATCTCAACAGATCGGGCGTTCCAGAAGCGCAAGGCCACATCCATAACTTTTTCAAAAACCGACGTCGGCATAGATTGCAGACATGTCTGCGAGTCGACAAGCAACTTGAGCACTTCTGAATCAAGCGCACCAGCGAACATAAGGGTTTGTTGCATTTCATGTTGACTTAATCCATGATCAAGGACAAGTTGATCGGTTTGGTTTCCGACGAGGAACTTTGCCATGTCACTCGACAAGTAGCCCTTGGGAATTGCGTAACGCAGGAGCTGATTGATGAAGTCTTTGTTGGACATCTCGGGCCGAAAGAAGCTAATATTCTGAATTAGGAGCTCCACCACCGTTTTTTGACCTCTTTCAATTGCGAGTTCAGGTGCGTTGCGGCGCCCTCTTTTTCGCGGCAGGGTTATGGCATCCATTCGGCAAATCAGCTGCCCTAATTCTCCGGGTGACCGGAGGGCTCGCATGGCCGATTGGTTTCTGTATCTGATAAATAGCTTCACAATGTCGACATGCCCAAACTGGGTTGCGATAGTGATAGGGTCTGGCCATATCGGAAAAGGTTCGGGCATAAGATCTCTTTCTAAGAACTTTTGCATGCATTCCGTCTTACCAAAACGAGCACACCAGTTAAGAACATCAGCCACAAACTGTGTAGTGACATATGTTTCACGCTCGTATCGAACGGTCGTGATGCGGGTTCTTTCGTAGAGCTCATCGTTGCAGATTTCATGGAGGCGATGATTCGTGAGCGCGAGCGCGCGAATATCCCTGAGAAACTCAAGGTCTTGGCTTATCTTCAACAAAACACCCCCAGGGAGAAACGATAAATTCGACATGATGATCTGTAGTTTTCTAGAGACTTAAGCAGACCAGCTGCTAAAAGTCTTGAAACTTGAAATCGGATACGCGAACAGGGACGTGGATGAAGAGGTGCGAAGAAGAGATCCATTGCAGAAGGGAGCGAACTCTTAATAAAAGGAGGGACAAGTATCATGATGGTGAGTCAATAAATTCAAGCCAATCTATTTACACACGTGCTGTCTTGAGGCAGACGTAAAAAACGACGGTGATTCGTTATTGCACCGGGGAGGACGATGCTTAATTTCGGGGGGCGGAAGAACGGCGGAAGTGACACATACCACTTATTAACGCCAAATTAACCATCGATTGTTAAAATTGGCATTGCTTGGATGTGATGATACAGACTCAGAGACAACACGGCCGTCCTAAATTCAAGCAATCATCTGCGAGGTCTCAGCCATTGAATTCGTATTTTGTATGTCCTTTAACTCCTGTTGGTCGATGCATGTACACGTGCCCTCCTTGATCATTTGGATCGGGCTCGTCTGTTCGATCTTTGGCGGTGGTGATGTATAGGATGTCATTGTTCTGACCTCCCCATGTTGGGCACGTGGGATACAACGCAGGCATGCGGATTTCTCTGAGCCGCCTTCCTGATGGACTGAACACCACGAGAGAGCCGGTGCCATAGATCGAGACCCAAATGTTCCCTTCGGTGCTGTTGAGCCAAATGCTGATGAGCCCAGATCTGGAATAAATTGCGCTGTGAGTACTCACTCAAGTACCATTCCGTCTGGCTCAGCAACGGTATCTTGGAAGTCAACAAGAGTTCGCTGATTTGAAATATTCCCTGACGCGAGATCAAAGTCGAGCGCAGTGATCTTTCTCCCGACTGAATCGTTAAGATACACTGAAAGACGCGTCGTCAGTAGCTAGACTAGGCCATGTAGAACCGTGAGCAACTCACTCGTGCGGTTATCCGGGCTCCATTTAACACCGTTCCCACAGACTAAGCCCTCCGGCAACATAAGGTGCAAGCTGCCATCGGGGTCATATCGCCAAAGCCGACCCTTTGGAACGCCATATTCTACTGGTATTCTACCGCCTGGGAATTTGGTAGCTGCAAAGTCGATCTCGGCGAGCCAGAAGCGCCCAGCGGCATCGACACCTCCATCGTTAAAGCGGCGCTGGCTCCTCTCCGATGTGGGAATTATCTCCCGAACCACTTCAAACTCACCTGTAGCTTCGTCCAGGAAGCAAACGCCCTGGTAATACGCGCCGATATAGCTGCCGGGCTTAGTTTTGCGGAAAGCGACCACGCTGATGCTGTCGGCGAGGGCATGGATGCGGGCCGGGCCAGATGCAGCCCCTGTCTCCGGATCGACAGGCAGGACATAGAGTTCGCTTGGCGATGACAGACAGTCGAACCAGTGGAGGGTGGAGTCACTAGGGCGATAGATGGGCCCTTCGCCAAGAGTCATTCGGCCCTTTGGCGTGAGATAACACGGTGGGCCCGTTTCAAAGATCTCGACGGAGCCGCTCATGGTGTCTGCCAATTGATTAGAAGAGAGAAGAGGTTATTTTTGAACCAAAAGCAGGCGATTGTGTAGTCCAAGCCCCGAGGCGGGGTCCAATCTCCGAGGCGGGGGCGGTCATAGTCCTCGGGTACATTTTGGCGGGAATTTATTCGTACGGCGGTCAGCTTTGACGGGTATACTTTTCCTACTCCGTAGAGAAAGCTACAATATTCACGTACAGTAACACCATTAATTGCTACTTATGCAGTAGTGGTAAGTGGGTGTGACAGCCTGTACACTATCCAGCTGCTTGAATCGCCCTCGACACCCCGGTCCATATATCATGGTTATCTAGATTTGCATGTTGTGGAGATTTGTAGGAAATAAAATCACGTTTCCAAGTTTACTTCGAATGCATAACAGAGAGAGTTGTATAAATACGGAGAACAAGGTGGCGTTTATGTGGGCTCGAGTGACCCGGGCCAGTTTAGACGAACTATACATGCATCCTCGAGCCTAATACAATCTTGTACTGCCTAGAATAATTTACTACAGCTCGCTTTCTTCCACCTTACCAGCGATACTGGGCCCAAAATGGTGCTGCGCACCCGATTTATAGAGAAAGCCTCCACAAGCCCCGATTTGAGATTTCCTGCTCTTTTCAGAAAAAGTACCCCACGACCACAAAAGGCTTTGAACCGTTCCACGCTCTTCGCAAAAACATTCTACTGCACAACATCATCCGTATCAAGCTTAATCCCTCGCTCGGTGAGTTTGTTGCTTTGGACCGCGCGCGTCTGTGTTGCTTCAACAGATGCGACGGCTAACATCTTCTGGGGCTAGGCAACATCACCAACACACTTTCACGCGCGACGACAGCCGAACTCGATACCCACTAGTCAAAAAATAGGGAAATTTTGACCTATTTAAAGCCTTCTCCCAGATTTCCGCGATGCCAACTCAGAGAAAGAGTTGCACGAGATTCATCTCAAAGCCACGGTCCACCGAACAGCCGCCGGCCTGAACTCAAAGGTCTTCTTACACGAGCCGATCTCTCAAAAGCCCGACTGGCATCGTATATATGCCGAATACACGGTGCAAGCATTCAAGGCAGCTGAGAATCTCCGACCGTGGTCACATTTTGCACGTCCGATCGTGTCGCTATTCCACACATCATGTTGGAGGGTTCAACAACACTATGCTTAAGCGCAAAGAATCATCGTTGCCGAGCTGGAAAGGAGACAAAAGGAAACGGAAACATTCATCAAATCCGAGCAAGCTCCCCCGAGCCATAACGACTCGCCGAAAAAAGAAGTCCATCTAATTTAGGCTTGGTATTCATGCTTGTCCCGGGCGGAGAACCTTGCGATAGCTTGGGAAATATATTTGGATCAACCTTGGAAATCAAACCCGTAACCCTCCCCCTAACCTTGGAAAGATTTGAATGTTGAACTCACCTGTCGATACAGAATTTTCCAAGGTCCAGCATCATGGCACTCAATTGTTTGGAACCTTGGAACACTTAAAAATTTCGAGGGGTCATGTCTAACCTTGGAACGTTCCTATGGAGTCGATTTGAACATACTTCGGGCCGCCGCTCTTGACCTCGCGAGCTTTGCGAAATCAGCTTGCATCGGTTCAACAAAAGCTTCGCCTGCGCGAAACCTGGCACATATTTGACTCCACAGATTGTGGCTGACATTCTGAACTGGTGTGCTCATTTCGGCAAGACAAAATGCATGTAAAAGTTCCTGGAACGGGATCTCATACCATGCCCAGCCCTACAGCCAGATATTCGTATACAAGTTTTTCACATTTCATCTAGTTTGACTTAAGAGTTTGAAGTCTTGGTGCTCAGAATAGCACTGAAAAGGCCGACAGCGCATGTCAATCTGGTCGGCAAGCCGAGGTGCAGAGAATCGGCTCCCGCGATTGGTGTTCCTGGCATGGCGTTTCTCCACCGCGAAGTATACAACCGTCCACAAGCTGCGAAATCCAAGTCTCACCCATCTTCAACTTCATTAACAAAGGAATATTCTGGAGTAGATCCAGATTTTTTATAGAATCTGATAAATTGTACCTTTGAAAGAATATAATAGTCCATTATACCGGAAACATGCGCCCTCTAGCCTTGCCACGAGCGTGTGTTCTCGTGGAAGCCTGGTACATGGTTGGTACTCCTTCTAAGATCCAGGAAATGCTTGTTTTGGCCATGCCCTGTGCTGCCTGTTTGCCTAAGGTGAAAGGTAGGACTCACCACGCCGACTTCTCGAGTCAAAAATCTAATCCCTGTTCCGCTTAATTTCCCGTCGTTCGCCAAACAGGAACCACGTAGCATACGTCAGAGCCATAAATAGAGCTTGTTATTTCGTGTAATGTGACTCTCGGATAGGAAAGTTTTGGTCTGTTTGAAGGTGCACAATTCCACAAGCCATGAATACTCGCCACCCAATTTCCCGCAATCTCTCACTTCTGTGTCGCCTAGGCGCTCTCCTATAAATTGCTCTCCCCCTATCTCTCTTCTTCTTCTTTCTCCTCTCCTCCACATGTCGCGTTCTCACCTTTTTATCCTTTCTTCCTTCTGTAATCACACTCGCTCTTGACATCTTCGCGTCTGTCACTCGTTCCCCTTCAGCATCCACAATGGTTGGATTCAACTTCCTCTGGATGTGGGCTGCCATCCTCGCGATGGTGACCCTCATTCCTGGCTCTAGCGGTGCAGTCTCGGCTCCTGGGCCTGAGTCTTCGAGCATCGTGATTGCTATTGATCCATCCACTACAACTGTGATTGTCGTCCCCACCCCAGCTCGCTCTACTCCTCGTGTCAAACCTTTGCTGACCACATCATCTGTTTTCTTGTCTCAGACTTCGATCCCAAGCACTGCCACTTCTGTGACCATCGTTATCACTGGCAAAGGAACTTCTTCTTCTGCCACTGACCCCAGCACTTCTGGCTCTGGCATTTCCGTGTCCTCCAGTGTTTCTGAGTCCTCCAGCACTTCTGCCTCTGCCGCCAGCTCTGTCTCTCTGACTAGTGGAGTGGCTGCAGGCCCAGAGAACTCGACTTCCACTGGGGTGGGAATTGTTCGTACCTCATCTGGGGGTCCTTACACGTTCCAGAACTCTACTTCCACCTTGGAAAGCACCCTAACTGTTGTGACCACTACCTACACGGAGATCTGCCCCACTGGGTTTACTGTCCTGACCACGTCCTACACTGCAACTGTCTGCCCTAAGGCTACTGCAGCAGGCACTGTTACGGGTCTTCTCCCCTGTGCCCCCACTCTGCAGCCCATTCCTTCTGGTTGGACTACTAGTGTCACTGTCTGCACTCAATGTGCTCCTACTCCAACGACTGTGACCTTAACTGTTCCTTGCAGTGGCTCACCTGCTCAAGAAAGTCCCGTGGTCACTGTAATTCCTTGCACTGAGTCTTGCTCCAAGACCATCACGGAGACGACTACTCCTGTGCCCACGCCTGTGACTACCGTGGTGACCTGCACCGAAAGCTGCTCTCAAACCATCACCAATACTCCAGGCTTATTCCCAACTCCAATCGTGACCGTAGTGCCTTGCACTTCTAGCTGCTCCAAGACTGTTAGTGTGACCAGTCTTGAGACTCCTGTCACCACTGTCGTTCTCTGCACCGAGTCTTGCTCCAAGACCATCACGGAAACGGCACACGGAGGGGCTCCATCTATCACCACAGTCACCTGCACTGAGTCCTGCTCGCAGACCACCACCGTCTCTATTCTCGAGACTCCGGTGGCTACAGTAGTGACCTGCACCGAGTCCTGCTCTCAGACAATCACCCGCACCGGAACAGCCTTGGCTGTTCCATCCAGCACGGTGATTCCCTGTGTCAGCGACTGCTCCAAGACCACCACATTCGTGCCCGCTGCGTCTCCAACCACAGCTACGATGGTAGTCCCCTGCACGTCGGACTGCTGGAACACAGTCACTCTGACTCCAGCTCAGTCCCCGGTCAAGACAACACTTGCCAGCTCTCGCTCTGCCGGTGCCGGTGCTGCAGCAACTAGTGCCTCGGCCTACAATGCTGGTGCGATCTACTCAGGCATCTCCGGTGCCTTTGGCGCTGCTCTCAGTGTCTTCCTGGCCATGCTTGTCTAAGCTCGCCTCGTCGTGGACAATTTCTGAGATATGGTTTCCATTTATCTGATCTTAGATCTTGCCACATTAGTTGCTTCTCGAAATTTCATTTGTGACGTCTCTATGCTTCGTCGAGAAACAAGTTGATACGTTGCGCTGCAGGTGACAAGACTTTCCACCTCAGATAATCATATCGGAAGGCATAGTTGCCATTGAACATTTTACATTCAGAACTTGCCTCGTATCGTAGATACATTTCCTCACCATGCATGTAGCCATCCGAAGAAAAGAATTTCTGGATCTAGAGTCCTTTTGCCTTCTTGTTTTCGTATACTCAGGATCGACGCCCCGCCCTGGATCTTTTTGGAGACGCGTCATGACTTGAAGAACGACTCGATCCTACTCCGCTTCGTAAAATTGACTAAAGAGCAACTGCCACGATAACGGAAAATCACCTCAATTCCTAGGAAAGGGTAATGTTCCGAAAGAAATCTCTCAAAGAAGTGCAATTGATCTGACTATCTATACTTAGTGACTCGGTAACTCCAATTCTGAGCAATTTCCAAAAGTTCTCCCCAAAACGCCTCGCTGAAACACAATGCCTTGCTGGTAGCACAAGTATATCACGACCACCTCCAGCGTAGCAATCACTCCCCAACATGGATAAGAATACGAATCAGACACGGCAACCTGGAACTAGTTCTCAAATAAAGTTTCGACGGCCCAAGAAAAGCCGAATCTCAGGGTCAGCATGGGACTTTTCCGGAAACGTCCCATTCTGATGAATATGAATAGCAATAGCTTCGACGATGTCAGCGAAAGAATTTGGATTAAGAAGATGCGGCCCCTCATTGTCGTAATAGTAAATCTGCATCCAGGTCCAATGAATACGAACTCCCCACTGCCGCTCCATTTCATTGTCCAGAATCTCAAAATCCAAGTGCTGCGGATTGACGACGCCTTCTTCGCTGTGGGATCCGCAGTTCGCAATCTCGCTCAGGCGCATGATTATAGGCCCGTTGTTGTATCGAGAAGACCACAGACCGAGTCGGTAGTTAGGGATCATCTTTTCATCAATGCATAGATGAGATTCGCAGCTCTTACACTCCGCATGCCGAAATGATTCATTCGGCTTGATGGGAGACGATCTAGGCGAGAGAGGCGAAAGAGACCCAGCAGCTCTTTCTTCCGCGAACGCCTGATCCTGGCTGATTTCTTTCAACTGGACGAGTCCGCGAATATGGTGATACAGGGACATGAGAGCCTCCAAGCAGTCTTTCCTTTTTTGTTCCTGGTTCTCTGGTGGGGCGGCTTCGATGCTTTGGCGAAGGAAGACCAGGTCCGAAGAGCGCTCGAGTTCCTGCTCAAGGCGATATTTGAGAATATCCACTGCGTCGAGGATCTCGCCAGGGCCGACTAGTCGCATGGTCATAGTTGCTGCCCTCGCGACGGCTTCGACAAGGACCCATTGTTCTTTTGTTTTGCCGACAGCATCGAGTGCCTCGTAAGTCTCTGCCAGTGGTTGAATGGGTATTGTTGGGGTTTGAGCCATGGTGGTGGTCGTGAGCAGACCTCGTCTCCTCTCTTGCCTTGGGAGAATCAGTTTTGTTAGCGGCCATTCTCATTCCAAGGATGCTCAGGATAACGGGCTATCTTACACAAGTTGAGCGAGGCCAGAAAAAACCTCAAAGGTAGCTGAATAACGCGATGCCGTGCGAGAAGACGAAATGCAAGGGACAGCATAATGTTCAATGAGAGGAGGAAGGAGAGAAAGCGAAATGGAAAGCGCGATGAACATGGAGGAATCAGAATAGCATCGTGGATATTCCAACCATGGAAGTTCTCATATTGTAAGACAAAGCTATTTATATGCCTAGCACTTATTTGTGTGTGAAGCAAACGCTGATCCGTGGAAAAGATCGAACCTCAGGATAAGATCCATCGACAAATTCTAATGGCCTTTGAAAAGGTATGAACAAAATGCCTTGAATAAGACTCCATCTCCCACAGATTTCATGGTGATAATTCAAGCAGTAACAATTGTATCGCCTGATATGTTCAAGCTCAAGCACAGATCTTGGAGACTGAAGTTGTCCAGTCTCTATCACGACATCTGGACCCACCCTCTACGATAGAGTATGTGGTGGGCCTCTATCCCACTCGACGACTCCACGGATCGTCAAATCTTTCTCTACTTCTGTATACAAACACACGTGACTCAGTGAAGCTGTCAATAGTGATGTAATTGATTTTCGGCTATCGGTGGGGTTACCCCGCTACATCTATCGTCTTTACTACGGTAGATCGCAGAACACTAAGGCCTCTCAGTCGTAACCTGTCTTGACTTACAGAATGGATCATTCTCAGAAGCAGAGCCGGTCGACTGCTCGCGACACGACAGCGAATTCGACAGAGACCACTCGCAACAAGGTAGTCTCGAATTCGAGAAACATCCTGGGGGAACCACGCGTCAAGAAGCTATCGTCAGACTCAGACAATCACATGAAACGCTCTCGATCGGCTCTCGTGCGACCGACAAGTCCTCGAGCTATAGTACAGACTGTACAGTTTTGCCAGCGTTCAAATCCCTTGCGAACGAAGACATACGCCGTCAGAGTGAGTGGGTAGTGAAGCAGATACGAATCTTGAACAGAATCCACACCCTCAGCATATGCCGAGAACACCTAATCCAGGACTATGAAGCACTTCGGGATCAACCAGAGCCTCTCCTTGACTTCTCTCCAAGACCCTCGAGGATATCAAATACCCACCCTCCAGATTCACACCTTTTGGAATTCGATGGCAAGACGAAGAGAAGTTGGGAATACATGTGCATGGAGCTTGACCGGTTTTTCCGACTCAACGAGAACTACTTCATCAACGATGAACGCAAGTTGTTCACAGCTTTCTTTCGCCTTCCTGCTGAACTACGACTTGCTTGGGGGAATACAAAGAAAAATCATGAGCCAAAACCTACCTATCAGTATTTCGTTGAATGGACCAAGTCATGGACCGATGCTCGTTAGGGGACTCCAACCTCGAGCCTATTTCTTGTCATCCTCCTTCAGCCTTTCACACTTGGTAGGCCTATGTTCGGGATCTCCAAGGCTAATCCGAGGGCCTTGATATTTGCAAAGGGCTTCATTGATGGATTTCTTGAGATTTTGCCGATTGGTCAAGTATGATTCCTGAGATTATGTCTATTCGCCATGAGCACGCCACGTTGGACAAGAACCACTTACAATAAAGCTGCGGAGAGGAACCCCTGTGATGACTTTTACAATAACGATTCTCATTAATTAATGCAATATATGGCCAATTTTTCCTAACTAATGTAGCTTTTCCGATCGATTATGAGGGAGTTCCCCTCAGTGGAACAAGTTATTCGTATCGGGAGGGTAACCCGACTTCCCGACAATGGGACACATGAGAAATGATCATAGAGTAAATGAATAATTTTTGATTGACTTGGGCAAAACATAGACATAGCTACCGGCACAGCCATGGACGCTCTGTATGAGAGGCTTGGTATGTTTGACCCTGGCTTCTATGAAATTGATGTCGTCGGCTTGAGATGAAATTCAGATAGTATAGAATGCTCCCATTTTTCTGATCTATTACATTAGGGCTTGTTCCGATTATATATGACCACCTGGGCAGGTAGAGTTGAGCCCTCTTTTACCTGGTAAAAGTATATTGATTCGTTGATTTGAAGGCTGACAACCTTGCTCAGATCAGAGACGAGCTGGCTATTTCACAGCTGCCGTAAGTTTAACAGGGGTTCCAGGGAGCTCTTCCTATAACGAGCAAGCCTGTCCGAATGAATCCAACATCGCAACCTTGGAATGTTCGCATTGACTGGATTTGCCCTCAGCCCCACCACCCCACACGTACCCTGTTTTGGTCCTTCAAAGTCAATCCCATCGCAGTACTTGGAAATCTATCACTTTTCTCGGTAGACACCGACGAGAAAATTCGCGAGAAGCAATTCCGCCATCAAGCCTCTACAAACAAACTGTTTCATTCACGGATGCACACCTGCCCAGTGCAGAGCCCATCGGGACGTGCTGGACTCGGGCCGGAGCAGTAAGACAGCCAGCCGGCTGTGCACGGCAATGCAAGGCTGTAAGACAAAGCGGAGCTTGGGCTTGGTTATCCTTTCTACACTGGCGAAAGTCAATCGCAGCTAAATTAAGTTCCGACCAAGGATTCCAAGGTTTGCTGGCCTCGCATTGTTGCCAGGACCGGTTCCTAGCAGCACCCATTGTCTTTCCGGAAGCGAAGGACCATTTACCGTAGAGAGTAAATGTTCCTGGCGATTGACGTCGTTGAGTCAAGGATATGCTGAAACATCGACGTCACGACTAATAAGTTTCCCATTCCGGGTCCACCGAGTACCACCTTTCCACGCGAAACTGTGGCGCAGCAGCTGGGGCTGGTAATTACAGTACGCAGCCCTACCATCTTGTCCCTGGATTCCTGGTGGTGGCCGAGTTCTGATTTCTCTATTTTGAGATGAGACAAAGGCCTGATCCATGGTGCTGGGAGGGCTCGGATTGCTTCAGCTTGGACGGGTCTTCAGCCACAATCAGGCGCCTCATGCTTGGCGGTACAAATGAAGTTGGTTCAGGTGGGATCAATGTTGGGTTAGACTTAGACTTGGGTTTAGTTGTTTATGCTTGTTCGATAGCGTGCGTAAGGCTAGCGTGCTGGTGCACTTGCTCAGCATCTGCTTGAGGCTAGTGTGCGACATCCAAGCAAAGAATCTTCCAGATCACATTCCTCACATTCTTTGGGGATTGGGGGTGGGTTAAGGCAGGTACTCGGAGACCAGTGCGAGTGCAGGGACTCCAGACTTCAAGGCTGATGCATACCAGAGGGACAATCTCGAATGCCAGCATTCGTCATTCACCACCATGTGAATACTCCGCGTTTGCCTTCTATACCCCGCATTATGTGGTGCAAACCAACCCGCGGACATCGGCCCTCGGCTACCTTTACCTATACGGACTGCTAAGCTACTATATCCAGCAGAATTAATATGTAGAAGGCCAGCCCAGATCTATATCCCCTGAACCATATTGTGGTGTAAATAAGCATCAAGCATGATCAGGATGGCGCGCTCGGCAGTCCCCACCCAGATGATGATCCTCCCCATCGCTGAGAATATCGAGATCAACGACTCCTCCACACCAGCAGGACAAACCTGGTCCCAGATAATCAGCATTGTAGAGAAGTGGGCTGGCTTCCGGCGGGTCTACTGGGGGCGCCATGTGGAAAAACTAGGCGAGGTCCATCTGCACACCGGTAGGCCGCTAGCAAACCCCAAAAAGACCATAGTAACCGAGCAAAACTAGCGCGGGAGAACCTGCACCAGCACTACGCATTTTTAGCCTCACCGGACTGGCAACAGGCCCTCCAAAGCCTGCTTTCACTCGGCGTCGCCAGCGCCACCGCGTTGACCGTGCGTCACGCCATGATTGCTGAGTTCTCCGCCAACCCCAAAAGCTTGGGCAACGGGGCCCCGGTGACTGGCACAGCAATCTACCTCACGCCCGACGCGGCCGGGTGGGAGAAAACATGGGCGCTGTGGACGAGCATCGTATCCTCCGTGCCAGGCTGCATTGGCGTCACCGGGGGCTTTATGGTGGAGCCCGTAGAGGGCCAGCTGAGCTATGTGGTGTACGTGGGCTGGGAGAGCATAGCCGTGCATGAATCGTATCACCATACAAAGCATTTCCGGCGGCGCGCGATCGTGCTGCAAGAGCACAACCAGGGGTTCCGCGAGTACGGGCACGTCGTGTTTGCGCATTCGCGCTCGCGGCGCGACGCCAATCTGTAGGGTTCGAGGGGGCTTTTCTGGGCGCTCCACAGTTTGTGTATAGTCTCATGGTCGCAATCTATGGCGGGGATCTCGTGCAAGACATGCATTGGTAGCTAAGCGCCCGAACGCGTGGCATGATTGCCAATGAGAGGGCGGATTGCGCTCCGGGTCGACGAGGGGTCTCTTGGATGGACAGGTACCGCTAGGGTGAATTGGGTTAGAGGCGCGGAGGCATTCCTGGTGATCGTCAAGAGGAGATAGTAGAGTAGCGACGGGGGTATCCAGTCTGGGCAGTCTGGGCAGTCAATGTGTTGGGTCTGTAGTCTCTGTATTGTATAACTCTATACGGAGTAGTTAGAAGTATATACGAACCGTGAATGTGGAGTAACGGTAGCACTGCTTGTGCTCGTACTGAAACCAGATTTCGCTGTGGCTGAGGCCAACTTCTTCTACTGTCCGCCGTGGTCCGGCATATCGGCCAATCACACCAGAGGGCTGAACCGCCAAAGTCTCTTTGCTCCCCTCCCCCTGCTCGTGTCTACCTCTTCTCTTCTACGCTTCTCGTTCAGACCAAAAGCCCTCGTCTCGTCTCTCTTTGGTATCGGCCTGTCGACTTGAAATTTTTCCTTTCTGCCGTGTGCGCTACCCGAGCCACCCCTCAGACCATCGTCAGAGTCCATTGTCCTCTCCAGTGAAGGCGTGAGGCGTGAAAAAGAAGCTTGGCGACGCTTCACATTCGAAACCATTCAAATCGAGTCCCGCTTCAAATCCTTCGGAATCAACGTGTAGCGGCTGAAGGCACCCTGAAACGAAACCGCCGATCGCTCTGTCTATCTGCCAGGCGCATCGCTAGAAGCAAGCCGGTTTCTGGACCAGGCGAGATAGGGCATTGTAGTCGCAGATCAACGCATATCAACACATAATTACTGCTTTCAGCCTACCCCCTGCGACGGGGCCAACAAAGCATCAATTCTCAAGTCCAGACCCCCCTCCCCGAAAGGATTGCGTGGCTAGTGTCCATCGCCCGCCCAACATGACCGAGTTCCGAATGCCGATACACCAGGGCCCGCCCTCACGAAAACCCGTGGGCCCCGTACAACAAGCATACGGCAGCTATCAGGCCTACGAGTCCCCTCGAAACCTCGCCCCTCACTCGGCCGCCCAAACAACCCACAGTCGGACGAGAACCACCTCCTCCACAGTGCTTCCCTACGGCTCGGGCGCTCACTCCCCACACTACCAGCCCAGCCCAGGCCAAGGGCCCCTGTCACCCAATACCATCGCTCCTCCATCCAACTTCCCCCCCGTACGACGCCTGTCCAACACCACCATCTCTACAAACTCGACCGGCAACCCAATGGCTCACAGCGACCTCGACATCCGGCGCAGCGCCTCCAACCGCTCCGCCAACTCCCAACTTGGCTATGTAGCCCTCATGCGCCGGCAGAAGGGCACCGTCTGGTGCGACCGCGCGCAGGCCCAAGACCCCCGTATGCGAGAGAAGGCTCTTCGCGAGAAGCGGAGGGCATACCTGGAAGTCCACGGCGGGAACCGCCACGGCAACGCGAAGATCCGCCACGGGCCCAAGGGCGGGCTCGACTTTTCGCCTTCCAACCTGGTGAGCGCCAAGGTGCCTGTGCGGTTGAGTGCGAACGAGATCGGCGACGCAGAGGAAGACGCTCGCAGCAACGACGGTGCAATGCACAGACGGACAGGGAGCGGTCGGAGTTCGTTGGGAAGCAACCGGTATCCCAGTGGCTACCAGCGACAGCCTGGTACGATGGGAAGCAACAGCACCCCGCCAAACGAGAAGACCGATCTACCGAATGTATCGGAGAACACGAATGCTGAGATCCAGGAGGCAGAGAAGAGCCGCGTGTCATCCCTGACGAAAGACGATGGTGCAACTACGCACAGCAGCGAGCAGGAAGACATGGTGGGCGATATGCAGGCTCCCAGTGCCGCTGTAGCTGCGTCGGAGAAAGCCAAGAAAGCAGACGAGTTACGGCGGCGTGGTAGCGTGGACGAGCGGACGATGTCCCTGGGCAACGTTCGTTTATATGTTGCCAACCCTGACCTGAGCGATTAGGCCAGAGCCTATTATACATGACGCAGCGCCCGAGATCCGAACTTTGTTTCTTCAGGCCTTTTTTTCACTTCATGATCTCGAAAGTTACTTTACTACCCTTTCAGCAATATAGCTGCACATAATACACTTTTTGGAGCACCTCCGGTCATCTGCCAAGCCTTGATGGTGTGCTGGATGTCCAACTTTGCTTCTTTTGTTTCAATCTTTTGTTTTCTATGCGGGCGTCTCATGTTCGTCTCGGGGCAATCTGATCTACTTTGGTGTTCTCGATGGATCACTTTATTTGCGCTGACCTTATAATGCATCCGGCATGCTCCGGCTCGTTGTCTCCATAGCTTGCAATCTGATCAGAGATTAATTCAAGACGTAATTCTCATGTGCAATTCATGCAAGGAACATAAGGTAGACTTTGTGCCTATTCCTGTACTGGTAATTGTAGAAATTCTCTATGAACACCAATGCAGTCTTGAGTTTTCTTTTCTCTTTTTTTCTATACTCTATTCAGACTATTCTCTTACCCACAGTGGTCCATCCAATATGTCAATATGTCTCGAATATCAATTCATCTGAGATCGATGTGTTGGTACTCTTAGTCAGCAGACACGTGCTTATCGGACGCGACAACGCGAGGGTCCATTAACGCGTCGCCCAACCCACATTTCCCTTTCAAGCCGGGGATCACACGCAACATCAACTCTCTCGTTTGGCATTTCTGATGATTGAGCAAAGTAAAGCTGATCATTGAATTTGCTCATCCGATGTTGCATAATTTCTCTCCCAAAATCTCTAGATGACCACACCACTACGCTCCCCGCTAATGGAGTCCAACATGACGCTCTCACCTCTGCCACCCCCTGCCTCGATCCCACCATCACCATCAAGTCCACGCAAACGCTCGATTAATGAAGTCGACGACGCAGCAATCTCGTCTGTTGGCAACAAACGCCCCATAACCTCGTTCACTGGTGAAAACCAAGAGAACTGCGACCCTCGCGTGTCTGCGGGTCAATCAACACAATCCGACAAAGAAGCTAGTACGCCGAAGAAAGAGAGCTTTGCGGTTGTGATACCGAATTCTCATGGCAAGTCAAGCATTGCTGTGAAAGAGGGTAGTGAATCAGGCGCCGCACAGACTGAGACTCCAGACAATATGACGTCTGGTAATGCTGATGACACTGCTGCTCAAGCAAACAAGAAGCGCAAGGTGTCTCCCAATAGCAAAGAAGCGAAGCAGAACGAGAGAGAAGCAAAAGAACGTCAGCGATTAGAAGAAAAGGCCAAAAAAGAGGAAGAGAAAAAGATGAGGGCTGATGAGAAGAAGAAGCGTGATGCGGAGCGGGAAGAAGAGAAGAAGCAGAAGGAAGAGGAGAGAAAGAAGCGAGAAGCAGAACGCGAAGACGAGAAACGCTTAAAGGAAGAAGAGAGAAAGAAACGTGAAGCTGAGCGTGAAGAAAAGCGTAAGGCTAAAGAGGACGAGCGGGCAGCGAAGGAGGCTGCTAAAGAAGACGAGAAGCGTCGAAAGGAGGAGGAAAAGCAGAAGAGAGAACGAGTATGTCTGGCTTGAATTGGCTGTTTTCTCACTTCCGGTGCTGATATCAATGAATTACAGGCACAACCAAAGCTCAACTCTTTCTTCGTGAAGCCCCAGGTGCCTTCCTCGCCTGCGAAGAGCGCGAGCTCGCCCACCAAACCGCAGCCTAGCATTGATTGCTCGCCCAGTCCATCAAAACCAGCGCAATCAGACTACTCCAAGGAATTCCCCGAATTCTTTGTTCAATCACACACTACAGTCGCTCCTCCCCACCGATTCGAACGCGACGCGCAGGCACTGGAGCATGTTCGACAAATATTGGACGCTGGATTGAATTCAACAGCCGAGCCTTTCAATCATCGGCCTTTTCGTCCTTCAGAGGCGTTTCACCTTATCCCATATCGCCGACGACAGGGACGACAAGACTACTCGGTCCGAGACATCTTGCGCAAGATGCAAGATGAGAACGATCAGGAGCAAGTGACTGCTCAAAAACGGCAGGGAGTCAAGACTCCCCATGACATGTTGCTTAATGTGCGAATGAAGTCGCTGAAATTCGGCGAAGATGTACGACCGCCCTACCAGGGAACTTATTCACGCGCTGTCCCGAGAATCGAGGCACGAAAACTATCTCGCAACCCATATCATAAGGCACTCCCTGAGACAAATTACGATTACGATTCCGAAGCTGAATGGGAAGAGCCCGAGGAAGGCGAAGACCTCGACTCTGAGGAAGAGGAAGAAGGCAGCGACGATGGCGACGAAGAGATGGAGGACTTCCTAGACGATGAAGAAGATACACTCGCAGGCGGGAAACGGCGTCAAATTGTCGGCGACCTTGAACCCATCTGCAGCGGAATCCGCTTTGCGACAGACGGCGTGGACGAGGACATGAAAATATACCAGATCGAAACAATCTCCGAAGCCGTCCAGTTCCCGATCAATCCATGGTGCACAGCGTACTGGCAGAAGCCGCCCAGCGCAGAGCAGACGCAGGCGAAAGCACGAGGCCAGAAGCCAGCGGCTGGCCCGCTGGACAAGTTCCGGGCTTCAGGTGCAGGCGCAGAAGCAGCAGCGGTGGGCAGCGCATTGCCACCCCCGGGCTCAAAAGTCAAGAAGCCATTCCCGCCAGAACAGCTGGCCGAGTTCAAGCAGGCTGTGGAGGGTAGCGATCTGACCAAGATCGCATTAATGGAGCATCTCAAGAAAGTGTAAGTTGCATACGCATGTTTGTTTCCCTTTCACGACCGAGACTAATGTGGAAACTGTAGGTTCCCGAAAGTGCCGAAGGACACGTTAAAATTCACCCTCGACCATGTCGCGAAGCGAGTGGGCGAGAAGCAGACGGAGAAACGATGGGTCTGTAACCCGTAACGCCCCGTATGCAAGTATGTGTCAGCGGGGGTTTGGGGTTTGCATGTGTTGGCGTTGAAGGGTTGATGTCGCTCAGCGTTGTTACGGATTTTCATGAGCAGCCAGGTGTCTATTGGTCCGATATTGAATATTATATTATGTTTATTTATTGCCACTTCTCCCTTGCGAGCCTCTACTTGGTGAATGGCAGACGGAGGCACCATATTTCCCAGGCCGAGTCACCCTCCGGTCGCATGCACACCTGTATGACTAGACAGATGGACATGCAGACGCAGACAGCTATGCGGCCATGTCGCGAGTCGCCCTTCACCGCGTTCTGGTGGCTTCTGGAACCGTAAATGGCGCATCGATCGAATCGCGTGTAACTGGAGGTGCCCCTCCCACGGTGGACACTGGCAGACCGAAGCAGACACTCGCCGCCAGAAACAGTAAAGAAAGAAAGTAAACGCAGCTGACGCCAGACAGCAGAAGGGAAGAGGGGGTCGGGGGGCGAATCACAAGGACCAGCGCGGGCTGTCCAGCTCATCCTGCATGCAGTGCCAGCGCATCGTCCTCGGGCCTCGCGGCCAATGTCTTGCTGCCATCTTCGTCTCTTCAAGGGGACCTTCGTCTTTGCCTTCTCTTGAGCTTCTCCCCTCCTCACCTCCCTTCTCTCTACTCTCTACCCACCCTGGACCCTCTTTCTGGCTGCTCTCCCAGCGATCGGGTGCGCGCTGCGATCCTCCCGCCTCCCCCCGCGATCGAACCATGCGATAAGCGGCCTCCCACGGCCAGGGGCATCGAGCGACAGCGCACTTCGCCCTGGAGCGCATCTCGAGGAACCATGGTGGATCGTCCAGAGAATCCTGGGGACGATCTATCCCAACCGATCTCAACTAGTACGTTTTTATATCTATAGTTTCTATGGGGTTGGGCTGCGAACACCAGCGACCCGCTCCATCTCTATGTTTGTGCCCGAGTCTCTAATATCGCCTCCAGCACTGGATCGGGGAACATGTGATCTGTCGCGGGTCGATCCCGCATCGGTGCCTTTGCCACCATCTCCTGCAGTCCTTTCAGCGCCCTCGCCGTTGATATCGCTCGCGGATTCAACCATGGGCCCAGGTGAGTTGGGTGGCTCGGCCCGTTCCAGTCCCAGTCCCATCCCGGAGTTGAGCACCACATCTCCTGGACCCGATATCCCCGCACCTGAAGCCCAGCTGCCAGCGACTCCCGTCGCCCCGGTGGAAGAACCCGTCTCGTTCGAGGACTTTGCGACCCGATATCGCCAGAGCCAGAGGAAAAATGCCCAACGGAAGCGCCTGGAGCAGCGCCTGCGCGCAACAAAGGTATCCATCGGCGTGTCCGCGCGCATGATCCGAATCGGAAGTACCGTGCAGCGCGGCCTCGTGGAGGCCCTCAAACATGATGACAAGGCCAATTTCATAGCTCTCTACCACGGTCTATATGATCTCCAGGAGTCTTGTGCGTCGAGTGTCCACCAGGACAGCCACCAGGATTCATTGGACAACTCCCCTTCATCCCCAGACGCCGATTTGGATTCCTCCGCGGACTTCTTCCACCAACTTAGCCCTCAGTCCCGGACGGATCTGCTGGAAATCCTGCGACTGGTTCGCTCTGACTCCCAGTTTCTCGTCGACCGGCTGCGCAGTTTAAGCTCCGCTCAGCTGGCTGCCTTTACAGCTCCCTCCGCCGCTCTAGATGCCGGAGATACTACCTTCTCTTCATCCACCCGTTCTCGCTCCCACTATTCCTTTAACCGAAACCCAGTCTCCTCCGCCCCCTTCAAGGACAATGCACATGCCTTCGAGAGAACCGACCCGCTATCCATTTTATTTTCTAACGTTTTTGCCGCGCCGCTGGAACCCGAAACCCCGGAAGCCATCCTTCGTCTGGACGTCTGGTCCTCCGTCTGCGCGCAGCTAATGTCCCACGGCAGTAGTAAATTCTTCCCCTTGGTGAACCAGATTCTCTCCTCCTGCGCGACGGGGAGCAAATGGAAAGCCCGTCCGAAGTTCGAGCTATACCTCATGGATATCCTGCAGACCGGAGCCTTTTTGTTGGAGCATACTGATGTCCCAGCCGGCCTGGACTTTGCCGCTGATGCTATGGATCCATTGCGGACAGAGGCTGCCGAGGAATTCTTTGCTTCTGCTGTTGACGACCTGTTCCGTGTTTTGGACGATCCGGATGCTGGATTCCCGCGTGCTGTTTTGCAGTTTGCTAAGGCTGTTTGGCGGAAGCTGCCCAGCTCGGATCTGAGAAGTCGTTTCTTGGAGTATATTTTCTTGCAGTGGTTTTTCCCAAAGTTTTTGTTCAGCACGTTGAATAACCCAGAGGTATGACATCTGAATATTTAAAATAATCAACACTAACAGTGAATAGACGCATGGTTTACTATTGGACTTCCATATTCGGAAAGAAGCTCGCGACAAGTTACTTAACCAGGTTGGCCTTCGGGCGTACTCTCAAGCCTTTGCTATTTTGCGATCCATGTAGGTCATTTTTTTGGCTAGTTCACGGTCGTCTCAAGAGGACTCGCTAAACATTTCTTAGGCATCATTTCTCATTACGTCCAACTGTCAAGCAGCGTGTTGATTCTATGATATCCCGATTTCATAGCCCAGCATTGGATACTTCAAGTAACGAGCCACCGTCTGTCGATTCGCGCCGCCAGAATTCATCTTCGACTTTCCTGCTTTTATCAGCCGCAGATGTCCTGACCCTTCTGAATGGCCTCTTCCCTCAATCTCCCTCTTCTCTGCACACATCACCCTCCACAACAGGATTGCCATCATGGTCTGGAATCTCGCCATCCTATAATCACCGTTCAGAACCTCTCGCTGAGCCAGGTTTCTACCGTGCAAACAATAACCAAAGCCCACGGCCACCTTCTCAAAGTGGTTCAATATTCTCCATGGAATCATCATTTGTTTCTATGCCCGAGAGCTGCTTATCTCAGAATGCTTCAAGAATACGTTTCGAGTTAACAGACTTAGACGAGCCTATCCAGCGACCGAACTTGGAACATCCCTCTGATGAAAATTGGACGATATTCTCCATTTCAAAGAATGGACAGGACTTAGCCTGGAGCTTACTTCCAGATTTCACAGCTGGATCGAAAACTTCTGTTGAGAGTGACGATGATGCTCACACATCAAAGCGAGGCCAGGAGGAGAACCATGAGGCGACACAAACTGCGATCATCCGTCTTGTTGAAGATGGTGATATTCACGAGCCAAGTGCATTTGAACATTCTTCTCAAACAGTTGCACCTGTCCCATTATCTCTGAGACAACGATTCAGTCAAGCTATGGCATCTGCTCATAACTCATCTGATTTTGTCGGCGCTCACTACTGGTGGAATGCGTCTCGCCAACTTCGTCAAGAAAACCTCACAGCACCTTCTCCTGGTGATTCGTGGATCCTGGGACCCATGTACAGGTCTTGCATGAACTCATTGACAAAATCACGGGCTGTGGTAGAACGTTGCGAAAGTGACTTTGTATCGCTCGATCACAGCCTCCACAGTCTCCGAGCCCAGCTCAAATCCCTAATGTCCACAATCGACAAGATCCGCACAAAGATGTGGTACATGACCGACGTGAAGAATTCAATGAAGTACGAGGAAGCCCGGCATGTGGCGATGGCTCTTAAGACAATGATATACTCCTCGGGACCTTTCGATGCACCGGAAGAGTCCCGAGCTCGCACTGCTGCACGCTCGCTTGGAGGCTCCTTATTCCAGAAGCCTGAGATACAGGTGATGAATATGATGAAAGCGCCAAGCAGTCAGGGAGGCCCGAAAAAGCTTTCCGATGATCAAGTCGAATTAACGCGAAAGTGGCTCTCGCTTAATGCTATCGAGAACTTCTGCAAGGGTGAAGAGCGAATCCATCGATTCTGCTACGAGGTGCGAATGAGCATTACTCGTCTGGTAGGCGAGACTATGTCCGAGACGCCTGTCTTATGGGCAAGTGAACTGTTCCAGCGGGAGCGTGCAAGATACGAAAGCTACGGTTCTCGTCCTTTCTCTGGCCTTTCCATTTCTCAAACACTGCGTCCCTCGACTGCTGCAAGCGAGGAACTGCACACACCTCTCTCTTCGGGGTTCAATCTACCCAAACCGAACCCCCTCTCTCAGCTTTCCTCAGATACAGCATCAACGCATGACAAGTATTCTATGCCTCACATGGGATCAGATAGATGGCGAACGCAGCACGATTCGCCAAGCATCGATTTCAGCTCTGTTGCCGGATCGCCCGGTCGTGCAGCTTCAACCTCCACAGGCGACACCTACAGCACGTTCTGGTCAGGCCACCAACGCCATCCTGCATATGCTGAAAGCGTCTCAAGTGTATACTCGCGACCTCCATCAATGTACAGTGAGACTATAGCTCGTTCAAGCGGGCAGCCTGAGCGAACATCACATGGCCAATCAAAGGGTCGCGCCCAAGCCAAGCGCCAAGGCAAGACTCAGGGAAAGACTGCATTCATGGATAACATGAGACAAACACTCACCAGTCTTCTCCTGACCGATCTTGGATCCCCTGTTTGGAGCTGCGGCAGTGAAACAGACGCATGGTTCACAAACGCTCTTGACAAGCCTCATATCCGAATGCAGATGCAGAGGAGGGCAACAGTCCAGAAATTCTATGATGACTACGATCAACGGTCTAAGCATACGCGAGACCGACGTAGGTCATCTGGGGATCAGAGGAGCAGGTCTCTCGACCCCCCAGTTGTACAAGCTCGGCGCAATGTTGACATCAAGTCTGAGTCAAGCCCCCATGCGGAGGGTGCCTATGAAGATCAGCCGGACTTCTCGTACAAGGCTGTATTCCACAGATTGATTGAAATTTTCTCACGTCATGGAAATCCTTACGTCAAACTCAATGCGCTTCGGGACCTTCGATCCCTTGTGGTTGCATCGCTGAATTCTACTCATGATTCCTCCGATGGCCAGGGCAGGTCAGTCCATGGTAATGCCGAGTCGGCTGCCTGTAGCCCTGTTCAGCATCGACGACGATCCGCGCGTCACAGCTTCTCAGAGACGCGGATGCCTTCCGTGGTTCTCGCTGATGCTGGTCTACCTACATCGACGCCAGCAGAGTCTGTTACGTACGGTTCACAGCGTTCTGATTATTTGACTCCTTCAGATGATCAAATAGTCTCCACGCTCCGCGATCTCATCTTGGAAGTCAAGCCAAAGACCCTCTTCCGCGATCTTCAATTCATCTCAGCCTTCGTACCTGCCGACCAACTAAACAGAACAGACCGCGGCACCGCGTTCCTCCACTTCGGTCTCGCCGCTCTAAGCCTCAAAGACGAAGTCTGCCACAGCATGGTCGAGATCGCAGATCGCATCGTATCACAAGAACTCATGCGCCGGCACCCACCTCCAGTATCAGACTTCTACCCTCAATCAGGCCGTGCCGTCGAAGCCGCCGCCTCCATGTGGATTATCACCGCCAAAGAAGGAAACCCAGTAGCCCAGCGCGAGCTCGCAATCCTCTATCTCACGCACCCCGAGCTCCTACCACGAGTTACCCTCCCATTAACTCGCCCACGAGACACCTTCAAAGCGGAAATGATGTACCTCCGCGGCAAAGACTCCAAATCCGACCCCCAAAGCATGTGCCTAGCGCTGCACTGGATGCAGCTCTCCGCCAGCGGCGGCGACGTCTTAGCGCGCAACCGACTCCGCGAGCGCGAGGAATTCGACTCGATCGCCTAGTCATCCTTCATTTCTTCCCTTCATTTCTTTCAAGTCTTCCCGATTTTTGCTTTCAACATTTATGCTCCGATTTTACATGCGTCGCTCCTTTCTTTTCCTTACCCATACATTATTGATACGAGGCTGGCCTTGGTTACTTGCATATACAGATACCCCTTTCCTGGGCGAATTATCTGGTGTTAAAGGAGATTCACTTTTTTACCCGACCGTTTGGGGGTCTTCGGGGCTTTAGGTGGGCGTGTGATGGCGTTCGTGTATGCATTGGAAGACCGGCGGCCTAATAGGATTGAATCTCATTGTTCAGGTTTGAACTTATATTTATAACAGCTATGCTTATTGCATCGCAAGACCTACATTCTAGGTGTTTTAGCTCGGGAGAAGAGGGGCGCCCGTAATCAACGTCGATTGATGAGATAAAGAAGGATGAATTATGAAGATCCATGGATGAGAAGAGGATGCGGAGGCTGGGAGTGCAGTTGATGTATATCTCCTATTCAATTTCTCGTCATCCTCTTCCATCAAAAGTCATCATTTGCTCTCCTCAAAATCTATGTTTTGGTTCCAAATGTTGATTAGAATTTTTATCAGAAGGACATATGATATTGCATTTTGGAATGGCAATCTGGAGGTCCTCGTCTTTAGATAGACCTTGAACGCCGCAAGAGTGCCCCCCGCAAGGTCAATGTACTTTTTCGTACCAACACTGCAAAATATAGGTGGCGTGAACATGTTGGTGACTTCAGCCTCCTTAGCCAGCTGGGGTGATATCATTGGACGAGATGGGAATTGCTTTTGAGACACTGCCACTTGGGTAGCGAGGCTGAATGAGCCTAGGAAATTTGGAGACTCTTAAAGACCTCACCAACTACTATCATCTAAAAGCATTGTTATCCAATAACACCCCGCTTTCAAGTTTGAATCTGCTCTCTCTGAGTCACCTATTGTGGCGATTAGGTATCAGGGCTTCAAGAGCCCTAAGGTTGAAGGCGTCCGCAGATCCCGAGTTCAGACATGGACGAACAGAGCGAACCAGACGATAAACTCGATCTAAAACGACAGAAGACCAGTCAGCACAGTGATATTTCTATCGCACATTATGCTAAATATACTGTTGGCTGGGTATGCGCACTCCATATCGAGCTCGCCGCAGCCCGAGCGATGCTCGACGATGTCCATGAGCCTCTACCACAAACGGCCCACGACACCAACAGCTATGTCCTAGGAAGCATCCACGGACACAATGTCGTAATAGGCTGCTTACCGACCGAGCAGTATGGAACCATCAATGCTGCGACGGTTGTAACGAACATGAAGAGGACATTCCCTAATGTTGATCTGGCGCTGATGGTAGGGATTGGCGGCGGCGTCCCAAGCAAGAAGGACATTCGCCTTGGAGATATCGTTGTCGGCACGAGAGTCATGCAGTATGATCTGGGAAAAATAATGGCGGATGGAAAGTTTGAACGAACATCATTTGCCCGCACTCTTGGTCCTTTGCTCGGCACAGCAGTGACTAGCCTACGTGCAAAGCACGAGGAAGATTCTAATCAAATATCATCCATTCTCAAACACAGACTGAAGAAAATGCCCCAATATGCTCGCCCAGATGCCCCAGATCGTTTATTCTGCTCTACATACGAACACCAGACATCAAATTGCGACGAATGCGACCAGTCCCAGTTGATCGAGCGGAGTAAGCGTACACCTGACACCCTGAGGATCCATTACGGTGCTATCGCGTCCAATAACCAAGTCATGAAGCATGCTACTACGCGGGATAATATAGCTCGAGAGCTAGACGTAATATGTTTTGAGATGGAGGCTGCTGGTCTGATGGACTGTCTCCCTTGCCTTCCTATTCGGGGAGTCTGTGATTATGCCGATTCTCACAAGTCAAAGGAATGGCAGCGATATGCTGCAGCAACAGCAGCATCGTATGCAAGAGAGCTAATTGAGGAGCTACGATTCACAGTACCAGATCTCAGATACGCCACCGGAAAGGCCTTTAGTAAGTGACAAATGTCTTGAAATGTGACGAGCCCGCATTAAGCCAATATGCAGGACCACGCATTATTGATCAACACCGGCAAAGATTTCTCGACAGCCTAGACTTTGAGCAAATGGACTTCCGAAAGACTAACATCAAAAGAGCCTATGCGGAAACATGCGAATGGCTCCTCGACCATCCTGACTACAAAATCTGGCTCGACCCTGCAAATTTCGCTCATTGCCATGGTTTGATTTGGCTGAGTGGTAAGCCTGGTGCGGGAAAGTCAACAATTATGAGATTTGCATATGGTCAAATGGAGAAGAAAACTGTTTCAGCTTCTTTCTTCTTCCATGCACGTGGCGATTATTTGCAACGGTCAATCATCGGCATGTATCGGTCTCTATTGTACCAACTGCTACAAAAGCATTCGGAACTACAGGTGGTCCTGGATGATTTCGAGTTGCTTCCTTCCAGACAACATCACATCTCTTTAAATCTTCTGAAGGACGTTTTCCATGAAGCTGTTCTATCACTAGGTCGACGGACCTTTGTTTGTTTCATCGATGCACTTGACGAATGCGATGAGCAGCAGGTCAGAGACATGGTCGATTTCTTCCAGGATCTGGCGCATAAATGCACAGAGAAAAACATTTCTTTCCGGGTCTGTTTTTCTAGTCGTCATTATCCGTATATCTTTCTCAGAAAAGGTATAAAGTTGACGCTCGAGGACCAGACAGGACACACTAAGGACCTGGAGGCGTATATCACAGATCGACTCTGCATTGAGGGACCTGATCTCAAAGACGAGCTAAAAAAAGAGCTTTTAAGAAAGGCTGCTGGGGTTTTCATGTGGGTGCTCCTAGTTGTCGACATTCTGAACAGAGAATTTCAGAGAGGTGGTTTAGCATTAAGAAAAAGGCTTGAAAAGATACCAGATGATTTGAGCGATCTCTTTAGAGATATGCTACAACGAGATACAGAAGATATGGATCAACTTCTTTTGTGCATTCGCTGGATTCTCTTCGCCAAAAAACCTTTGTCTGCCCACGAATTCTACCATGCTCTTTGGTCTGGATTGTCGGCACGCGGCTTGGTTGACAAGGATATTCCCACTGGGCAGGATATGAATAGGATTACAGTTTTCGTGATCAGTTCTTCCAAAGGACTTGCTGAGGTTACTTCATCCACGCCACCAGTGGTACAGTTTATCCATGAATCTGTTCGAGACTTTTTGATCAAAGATGGTGGACTGTTCGAGAAATGGCCCGGGGCCGAGAGCGGCTGGGAGTCTTCAAGCCATGAAGTCTTGCGGCAATGCTGTGATTCATATCTGGCACACCCTTTTATTTGGAAGTCATTCCAAAATTTCTTCCCCGAGCCTGACTTGGACGCAATGGCCCTTGAGTCTGAAGCGTGGGTCAGTAACCATGGGTTGTCCGTTTCATTCCCATTTGTGCGATATGCTCTTGAGCATATGCTTTATCATGCCGACGCTGCAGCAGAAACGATTTCACAAACTACCACACTGCTGGAATTCCCTCGCTTAAAGTGGATATACATGAAAAGTTGTCTTGATCAACCGATTAAGCGGCAGTACACCCCAGATGCAAGTATTTTCTATATTCTTGCACATCAAGGCCTCGCCAATCTTGTTCGAACGATGATGCGAGAAGACCCTCAAATTCACGTGCAAGGGGAGAAATATGAATATCCAATATTTGCAGCCATCGCTAATGACCACAAAGCGACCGTTGGGGCCTTTCTCGGTTTATCTTCGACCATTGAAAATGGAATTGACATAACCGCGGGCTTGAAATGTGGAACATCCTTTTCAGAATATGAGCGCAGAACACCTTTGTCTTGGGCTGCTCAGGAAGGCTATTTGGGTCTCGTCAAGCGTTTTTGTCTTCAGAGCAATTTTTTAATCAATCTTATTGACGGTGATAATATGACGGCTGTTCATCGTGCAGTAGAGAACCGCCATGAGGAAATCGCTTTACTGCTCATCGACAATGGGGCTGAAATGGGTCATGGATTTTCAAGCCAAGAGGATTTCTTCCAACTGGTTCTCAGAAATCATTGTACGGCAATCGCAAAGCGATTTATCGACTTCGAGATCGATTCACTTACTGGAGATGGTGTGGGCTGCACTATACTGCATGTTGCGGTCAAGATCGAAAAACATAATGCCACAATGACCAAAATGCTGATTGAAAACGGGGCGAATGTGAACGCGCAAAACCAAGATGGAGAGACGCCACTCCACATTGCATTATACGGGGACGATGACGATTTTTCCCGATTGATCATTGATCAGGGAGGCAATTTAGATATCCAGAACAAGAGCGGATTGACTTCGCTCCATTTATCACTAGAAAGAAACAACACAACAATCGCCGAGCTTCTTATTCAAAAAGGAGCTAGTGTGAATACGCAGGATACTTGCGGACGGACTCCACTTCACACCGCGTTAGGCCGAGAGGATGAGACGATGAGCAAGTTTATCATTACAAATGGGGCCGATTTGGACATTCAGGATAATGATGGACGAACTCCGCTTCATATTGCCTTACACAAGAGCTCTGAGGCAATCGCGATACTGCTCCTCGACAAGATAGCTAATGTCAATATCCAAGATGGTTACAAACAGACTCCACTGCATGTTTCACTGCAGAATGACTGCGAGAAATTTGCCAGATTGATCATCCTCAAAGGAGCCGATGTGAATAACCAGGATAAATCCGGGCAGACCCCACTCCATGTTTCACTACAAAGAGGCTACAAAACAATTGCCAGATTAATAATTGACAGAGGGGCCGATGTGAATATTCAAGATCATTCTGGACAGACCCCACTTCATATTGCCTTGCATGGGAACTACGAGGCAATTGCGAGACTTACCCTTGACAAGTTAGCCAACATTGACATCCAGAATGGGTCGGGACAGACTCCACTGCATGTTGCACTACGGACAGACTGCGAGACAGTTGCGAGGTCGCTGATTGACAAGGGAGCTGATGTGAACATCCAGGATGGCTCTGGGCAGATTCCCCTTCATATTGCATTATACAGAGACCATGAGGCAATCGCCAAATCTCTCATTGCCAAGACTGCAAATGTCACAATACAGGATAGCTATGGACTGACTCCGCTCCAAATCGCCTCGCGCAGAGGCTATGAAACAATCGTCAATTTGCTGATTGACAAGGGGGGCAGGCTAAACATCTAAGGAAAAGATTGCCAAAGTGGATTCAAGATACGGCATTTAGAAGCAGGCACATTTATTCAACCATCAAACTTCATCTTTAAATAAATCTCACAAGCCCACCATCATTCCAGCAGATATAGAGAAACAAAATTTACCCCTTATAGCACCTAAATACGCGTTCGCTTGGCTACCTGGGCATCAAACATAGACCTAAGTCAAAATATACTTTATCAAGATGGTAACGAAAGTAATTGGTAAAGTATCCCAGGCAGAATTATTGAAAGAGAAATGAAGAAGCCCATGCCAGCCCAGAGTGTGTAAAGCCGATTTACGAATTTTCCATTCTGGTGGCCCTGGTCGTTCATATACATACTCGTAGCTATGGACTGTAGAACTGTAACTTACTATGCATTGCGAGAGACTCCTGAGAATGACAGCGCTGACTTATCCATGGATCTAGGTATGCTTTGCGAAATATAGCATATGCTATTGCCACCTGTTGCCTCATCGACAGTTATTTCCAGGACGACATCACGAGCTGCTAGAAGCAGCTCCCTGGGTCACTGTGTGGTCTGTATAATGAGAATTTAAGACCTCCAGAGACGAGGCATCTATGTGAGGATTGCGGCCCTCGGTTGATGCCGAAGACGTCAGGCGTCAAGGCCGACGTCATCGAAGCCCCACGTCGAATATTGGCCCAACCTCTCGCAGTCTCGCAGCTGACGCTTCTCATGAGCACTCGACCTATTCTTGATTCTGTCTCGGACCTCTGTCAAGGACGTATTTCCCCGCTTGACCTCCCCATTCCGACGTGACCTGGTCACCGAAATCTATATCTCATCTGATATCCCTCCCCACCAGATTTGGATTAATACCATCCAAACCAACCGCACATCTCTTCCTACAACCACCCAACATGACAACCGCACCGCATCTACCTCCCAAGGTGCACAGCGTCGACGACGTGCACCCGCGCCCGAAAGGTGTGTTACCAGCAGATCGTTGCTGTAGCCTGCAGCCTCAGCCCAGATGCGAAAGAGAATACCCCGCTAACAGAGCCTACTACCCTAGGAATTCTCAAGAACTCGCGCTCTTTCCAAGGAGTACTCCCGACCCCCGAGCCAGCGACAGCGCATGTCCAAGTCTCCGTTCCTCCAGTTCCCGAGAATGCCGACACAAAAGAGCTGACTCTACAAAACACCCTCCAAAACGCCGGCCGCAGGCGTTCTTCCTCCACTACACAGCCTGGGTCTGCTTCGCGCCGCCAGTCATCCGCCAGCATCCACGAGGATGACAACGCTGCTCGCCTGAAATGGGACGAGGTAAACTTGTACCTGACGGAACAGGACCGCACGGCTAAGATGAAGATCGACGAGCCAAAAACGCCCTACGCGCCTCACTACGACCCCGCCGAAGACGACGAGGAGATGCGATTGGAGGATGCCAAGGAGAGCCTTATTGATGCACAGGACGTTCTGGTCGATGAGTTAGACCGATCTACCAAGCCCGCGCACCCAAAGAGAGGCGTTTCGGAGGACGAGATCCCGGATCTGGAACTCGGCGAGCCTGAGGAGTCCGTGCGGGATGATACCGAAGATGGTTCGGGTCCGCGCATTTACCGCGATCGCAGCATGAGCACGGACTCGCACAAGGGCGAGAAACATGTGCATGTTGGTGGCGAGACGAATGGCGAGGGCCATGAAGCAGAGCCAACCGAGAAGCATGCACAGTTCGAGGCTCAGCGGAAGCGTCACTATGAGATGAGGAACATCAAGGAACTTCTTGCGTATGTTGCCCCTCCTACCCCTCTTTCCTGCATGTTACATTTCAGAATTCACTAACTTGTGGTCCAGTCACCCAGAAACCCTGGATGAGATGGAGGAAGACGATGATGAAACAGAGCCAGCGCAACCTCCTCCAATGCCTGAACTCCCCGATCGCTTCCGCAACGGCGGCCAATAGGGCTTCGGATCCTTGGCATTGCCTCACTATCATAAGTTGCCCTGTTTCATGATGCAGCAGACGTAGTCACGAATATCTTTTCTTTTCTCTGATTTCTTATCCTCGCACCAACCATCTGTATATTCCCAAGCGAGCATTCCGGTTTCCGCTAGTTCCCAGCTGGTCTTTGATTTTCATTCGTGTTCTGCGATCCCTCGACTTTCAGAGTCAAGACCTGAAACGGCTTCCCGCAGCTCTAGTCGACTCGGGGTTGCTTTCCGTCTCATGGTCTGTGGGTCTCCACCTACTGGTACTGTGTTTTGGATTTCTATTCATTGGCGCGATCAAATTGAGGCTTAGACGTTACTGCTTCTTCGTGCAGATTAAATAAACGAAACAATTCAAGCAAGCTATTCTAAACAAGCTCGATTAGGCTTTCATCCCAGCAATGCGATCTCTATAAGATCAGCTAATATGCAGTCGGGTAGCTTGGCTTAGCCCTTGCATTTGCCTGCGAAGTTATATATTACTTTGGCAGTCAAGTTGAAGCTTGGATTATTACTCTTGGTATTATTCGTAGGACCAAATTACCCATAAATAAGTTTCCAATGTGGAAGCTCTCGGTCTTGGGGACAAGCTAGAAAGTAGCCGCTGTCAGGATGAATGCATATGCTGCCTACATGCCGCATCGGTGGTTCGTCTTATCCAATGCAAACCATTTTGGCTAATTCGAGATGCTGTGATTCCTTATCGTGACACTCATTGGCTCTATTTCTCCTGCGAAGGGTCGAAATCCCCAAACTCCGCAGCCTCCTCTCCACGCAAATACTGCAACGGAGTCTGGAATTTCACAAATCCAATATTAGGACTCGAGAGCTCAAATCCCATGGCCTTCTGAGCAGCAGGAGACCACTTCAAAACTTCTTCCGGGGTGTTCGCAAGATACGCATTCTCCTCCTGTCTGTAAAAGCCCCGGCACCAGAACATACCATGGACAGTCCGTCGCTCTAATTCCGTAACGTTCGCTCCTCCGGCGTGATAAAGGCCTCCCAGCATAACCCAGCAATCTGTCACATCCATAACCGCGGGCCCGGCTTCATGCATCTGAGGCGCTCGGTCGGATCCCCAGAGATGGCTTCCTGGGATCGCTAATGTGGCTCCATTTTCCACTGTGGTTTTCACTCCGGGGATCATAAATGCCATACTAACATCCGACCCGACTCGGTACCCTGTTTCAGTCTGGTCAGGGTGCTCGGCGTGGTAATTTTTGTCGTCTCTGTGTAGTCTTTGGGCCTTTGCGCCGGGGCCGATATCAAAGGTCATGGCAATTGTGCATACAGCCTCGCTTGTATAAGTGTGTTTGGTTTCTCCATAGAAGTTGGTAGTTGTTTTATCGACAAATTTGGCTGTGATTGCGCGGACGAGCGGGTCGACTAGCCAGTTCTCTCTGGCAGTTTTGCTTCTTCCTGCTAGGTTGGCGCAGCGGCGAGTCTCTGGAGGGAATAGATCACCCTTGTAGTTGTCAGTATTATTCCATAATTGCCACTATCTAATCTGTGGAATAAAGTAGAGGGCCGAGACTGGATCGCGCACAGAGCGGCTAACTTACTTTCCAGGGCTTGTCGGCGTCCAAATATGGCTTTGCCTCTGCATTGACCTTGTTTACAGTCTCCACATCCGTGAAGTTCTTTATAATACAGCAGCCATCTTCGATAATAGCCTGGATAATAGCATCCTGGTTGGCACGATCGATACGCTGGATCTGTGGCTGCTTTACGGCCATAGTGACTGGTTTACTTGGCTGTGGCTTGTCTGGCCAGGCCATCTTATTTATCTTATAAGATGATAGCTTCTTATCGACGCTTTCAGTTTCCTCTTTTCCTTTTCTCGGCCATTCTTACTTTCCTATTATTTTGGCAGGTGGAGCCGCAGTAACCAATAGCTCCGTGGGTTCCCCGCATTGTATACTGCAATCAAGATAACAACTCAAGCCTATCAGTGCAGCCTTATTCGGACTGTCCTCCCCAATCTCGGCTTTTCCCCGCTCCATGGCATCCATCAGTTTGCATCATGGCTTCATCAGCCCGAGGTGCGAGCTCCTGTCTATGCTGCCGGGCCAGAAAGGTGCGTTGTGACCGAGTATTACCTCAATGCTCGCCCTGCAAGAAGAGGAAGCTGGAGTGCGAAGTACCGAGTGCCCCACCTAAGCTATTCTGGCTACGCCCTCGTACTCAGCTTACGCATGACGACTATGAGCCCGAAGAGCTGCATTCGCGGAGACAGCCTCTATTCACAGGTATGTGTTCGTGTGAGGTGCAATATTCTACGGCTTGGCTGATTGGATTGATTGTAGGACCTCAGCTGGCTGAGAATGCCGGTCGATTAATGAGCCTGGCCGCCGACAGATCTATACTACCACTGCTGGAAGGCCTCGAACAAGGAGTAGAAGAACTTCCGCGAGATCATCATGTCGGATATGGCCCCTTCAATGCATTCCGCGCTCTCGAAAGGCAAGATATAGAACAATGTGACTCGCCCTTGGAAGTAATGGAGGCTGGCATTTGGGACGAAGAGATTCTGGATGCTGAAAGAGTAGACTTCGAGGATATCCCTCCTCCACTTCTGGAGCCATCCGATCTGTCAAACATGGATAACACACTATTAATGACAGAGACATTGGACCTAGATGCTATGGAGAATTTTTGCCCTCTCTTGCCAGGATTTGGTATCGGCCAGTCTCTTCCTTTAATAATCTCTCCCCCTCGAGCAGCCTCATCGGACATAGAAGGCTTCGACTTCTCGATGGCCAAGCGACTGCTTGATCACTACAGATATACCATGATCCCATTTTCCACACCTGCGCGTGTGAGCTCAAAGTCGCCTTGGGAAACTATCTACATTCCCAGTGTTATGAGTACATTGGGTGAGATTGGATTGTATGGCGATAGCGGTAACGCCAAAGTATCTCTCTTGTTTGGAATATTTGCGATCAGTGCATTCTGCCTTCACGGTCGCTCCGCGGGTGATCAGTCTACATGCGATGACTGGAGCTCGCTTGGTGATGTATATCGCGAGAAAGCCACTCGAAGATTGAAACTCTCTCTGCGAGATCTTTCAAGTTCACTCAAGAAGGAGAAATATAAAGATATACTCATGGCACTATTAAGCATGGTCACCATTTCTGTTTGTACTCCCCAATGACCGATACATACTCTCGCTAACTTTAACAGGTTGTCAGCGGAAAGATGAAAAATGCAGCTCACTACCTGCGGGACATAGAAGAGATAATCAACCTTCACGGACTTCGAAAGTCTGCGCGCTCATCCAAAGTGCGGATGCTCCACAGTATATACCTCTATCTCCGGGTATTGACCGAGTGCGCATCAATGTCAGATCAATCCAAATACTCTGACAAGACGGATAACTCTTATGATTTTGGCTCGTGTCGACATTTTTCAAATTGGGACCAATTGATTGGGGTTTCACAGTGCTCCTCCGATTCCGAGCTCAACGGTATAGAGCTCTCCTCCGATCGGGTATCATTCAAAACCCCCTTCGAAGATATTTATTCAGTGCCGCAATCGCTATTCAAATTAATGTTGCGAACTGCTCATGTCACAAGGCAGGTAAAGATGATGGAAAGCATGGGGAGGCTAAGATCAAATGACTACGACGATCTTGCAATCACCATCAAGCAACTCGAGAACCGTATCTGCAACTGGAGCTACCCGTTTCCAATTCACGAAATTTCAGATAATCCGAATCTCGATCAACAAGACCAGTTCCCATACCATCTCGTCCGAGCGATCCACAAGGCTTTGATAATCTATTTCTATCGCTGTGTCAGAGATGTCAATGCTTCTATATTGCAGATCTACGTCCAAGAAGTGATCGATCATTTAACGAAGTATGACCTACAGAAGCAAGAAGAGAAAGACAACTCGGCGAATACCTGCTGGCCAGGGTTCATTGCCGGCTGTGAAGCTCTACAGCCTGATATACGGCAGAAGATAGCTCACTGGCTTGAGCAATCTGGTCAAGATACTGGAATCCGTATGTTTACGGTAGCCCTTGAAGCCGTACAGAAGGTATGGCAAGCGCGAGACTGTCCGGGGATGGAAGATGTTTCTTGGAGCCAGGTGCTCGGGAAATATAGTCATTTGAGTGTTCTTGTACTCAGCTAGCTTTTAACTCTCATTTCTCAGTTCAAACTATGATGCTGTAAATCCATCATGAGAAAGAGCGGTTTCATATTGAAGATACCCTTGGAACTCGGCGAACAAACTCTCCTGCTTAGCGTTAGCGACAATTCTTGAGCGTGAAAACTTTTTTGATCTTACCGGATCACTACTATTCTCATAAGTAAATTTTGCAGCTTCGTCATCAATGTATACCTTCTGTCTGCCCGCGGCAGCGGCAGCGTCCGCCATGATCTGGACTTTGCAGCTCTTCTCCATCAGCAGGAACAAGTATGCAGCCTCATCCACTGTTCCACCAACAGTCAATAGACCGTGGTTTCTGAGGATCATCCCTTTCCCGTTACCAAGACTCTTAGCAAGAGCTTCCGATTCTTCTGTTTTAAGGACAATTCCACCGAATTCACCATACACACTCTGCGCCTCCCCGTAGAAGACAGCAACATCCTGGTTTAGCATCTCCAGAGGCTGCGCAAACGCCGACCACGCTTTACCATATGTCGAGTGAAAATGGCAAGCAGCATTCACATCAGGTCTCGCCTGATGAAGCGCACTATGGATTAAGAAGCCCGCAGCATTCGCAGGGCGGGATGTATTGCCACCGACCGCATTACCAGCCTCATCAACGAGGATCATATCAGACGGCTTGAGAAGGCCAAAATGCAAGCCAAGACTAAAAATTACGTTTTATCAGCTACCAGTTCCTTGGTATTTAGATTCATCCAGACTCACGGATTGGTCCAGAATCGATCAGGGAATTCCGGGTCCCGCAGCGATATATGTCCCGCCATCCCCTCGACAAACCCATGCCTTGCAAACACCCGGAATGCGCCAGCCATATGGTTCAGCATGTACGCCCTCTGCTTCTCTACAGAGGTAAAACTAGGGATCCCCGGTAACGGGGTGCCCTGCGAAAGAGCTTCCAGCGGGGTCCGTTTGTGCTCGGAGGGCACGGGCTCACTGATCGAAGGCGCCATATCAGTGTTGTTTCAGGATTAAGATCCGGCAGCGATTCCGGCTATCGTAAGAAGTTGCCTTGGGGGCTAGACAAAGCGAGGGAGGCTGGTGATTGAATAGTTGCCCCTGGATAGATAATCGTGCGCCTCGGCTCTTATCACCGGCGGGGGGAATTGAATGAGGAAGGCGAGGCCGGACCCCAGATAACGGTTGGTGGAGACTTACATACATACCGGGCCAGTCGGCGATTATCCTTATGGTCAGCGGTTTCTTTTAGGTCGTACTTGTCTACTTTTTGATGATTTGGTAGCTGCTGTTTTGGCAAAGATATTTTCGATCATGGAGTCAAAACCTGAGGATGAGAATATGGTGGGCGTTCAGAGTGATGTCTCCCAGGAGAAGAAGATGGGCATTGAGCCGGTTCTATCTGTTGGAGAGGGCGATATGGAGGCACCTACAGAGAAGCATGGGCATCTGCACCGGACTCTTTCGCCTCGTTTAATTCATGTATGCTCTAATGAAGGATATTGTGGCATGAAAACTGACTAATTTGTCTACAGATGATTTCAATGGCCTCAAATGTCGGAAGTGGTCTTTTCATCGGTACTGGGAAAGCCCTTGCAAAGGGCGGCCCTGGAAACATGGTTATTGCATACCTTTTGGTCTCCATTGGCGTGTGGTCTAATCTCCAGAGCTTAACGGAGATGACAATTGCATTTCCTACATCTGGAAATTATGTGGACTATGCAGATCGCTGGGTGGATCCAGCGTTAGCGGTTGCTGCTGGTTTTGCAGAATGGCTTGGTAGGTGATAAATTGTCTCCTTGTGAATCTGGATACTAACTCTATCAGGATGGACATCGACCTTTGCATCAGAGCTGACATTTGTTGTGCTGCTCGTTAACTTCTGGGCCAATGGAGCTGTTCCTGAAGGGGCTCTTCGTAAGTGATCATACATCTAGACGAATCATTGAGACACTAACGATTCTGGAATGTAGTTACGATTCTTCTCATTGTCTGTCTAGCGGTATTCTTCCTGCCGAATAAATACTTCGGATGGCTCCAATACTTCGGCTCGGCGGTGAAAGTCTTCCTCTTTCTCTTCTTAACAGTTTTATCATTCGCGATCATCGGTGGTGCTGGTCCTGCTGGCTTTCCACGAGACGGAAGCACCTGGACAGATCTACCAGCATTCAAGAATGGATTTGGGGTAAGAATTCAGTCTGTGCTTTCCAAGTGCGTCACGGCAATATGAAGACTAATCAATTATTAGGGATTTTCTAATGCCGCTTTGCTTGGTATTTGGGCCGTCGGTGATCAGATCTTCATTGGAGTGCTTGGAGGAGAAGCAGCGTCACCACGCTTTTCCATGGCCCACGCTGCTACGCTAGTTCCCTGGCGAGTGGGAGTGTTCTACATGGTCTCCGTCAGCCTCGTATCGATCATCGTCCCTTCAGACGACCCTAATCTCCTTGGAGGATCTGGTGCTGCCGCCTCGCCATTCGTCATCGCCATTCAGAGCAGCGGGATCAAGGGAATTCCAGATCTCGTCAATGCTTGTATTATTGTTGGGATCATGTCCGTGGCACTGGAATCGATCTACCTGCCATCCCGTATGCTTCGAACTATGGCACTACAAGGATTGATCCCCGAGTTCATGGCCAAAGTCGATGAGAAAGGCAGACCACGATGGGCCCTTGCTATCACGGCTATTGTGGGCACAGCGTTAACATATATGAATCTGAGTGGTACGTCGCCATGTTACGTTTCAGCAATTTTCTCTGCTAACGTATATCTAGCCAAGGGAGTGGAGGTATTAAACTGGCTGATCGCTATTACCAGCGCCTCGTTCTTCGTAAATTGGGCCATCGTTGCATATACCTCAATTCGTTTCAGGGCGGCAGTCAGAGCTCAGAACAGCGACATTTTCAAAGGTGTTTATGCCTGGAACACCTATCGCTGGCCTCTCGCTCCGGTAATCTCTCTGACGATCTCCACTCTGCTGCTGGTGTGTTTACTATATTTAAGCATCGTACCCTTAGTAAGTTCGTCCCATGATCTGCAGGCGTTTGTAAGGGCTTGATGCTAATCTGAGACAGGACGGAAGCCCCATCACGGCTTACAACTTCTTCTCGTACACAATTGGCCTCCTTCTGATCGCCGGGCTGGCCATAGCATACAAGATTGTTTACCGCACTCCGTGGCGCGATCCCGCAACAGCAGACCTGGTTACCGGGCGACGAGAGCTCAGCACGGACGAGATCAGGCAGCTGGACGCGTACTATGGGCGACCCGTCTGGCGCCGATTAGGGTCGTATTTCCGGCTCTGGTAGATTTCTAGAAAGCTCTTCCATGGGTTGGGTAGATACATGCGACGTGCACAGACGAATATCTCCCGAGGCGAGGCGTCGATTGGCAGACTGGGCGAGGCTGAAACGGACCTAATCTCATAGGGCGGGAATAGGCCCACAGATCGACTCAGAACAAGGCGGATTAGTTTCGGGCAGAGATGGAGATCATGGAGTTGCAAGGTTACCAGGTTGCAGGGTCTCAAGTTTCGGGTTGTTGGGGGGAGTTGGCGGTCAGATGCTTTCAGGGCCCAGACGCCCATCGGCCTTCAACGTTCTCGACTTTTGTCCTCTGCTTGTGCAACGCCTGCGTGGATGTGCGGTAGCAGGCAGACAGCATGCAATGTATTTACTGTTGGACATGGTAGAATCTATGAGGAGAGAAACTGCGAATCAGGGTGGTTGACATTTACTCCACCGTAGAAGGTCTGTATACTTAGTGTATACTGTTGTGATGACAGGTGGGGGGCGTGAGTGGGCCTGAGATTGATAAGTGGCCGATTGTTGTTACGGCAGCCCCAGTGGCTTCTTTAGACTTCTTCCCCTTCTTGCCCCTGAAAAAGCGCGCTCTTCCCCCTTCCTCCCGTTCCTTCCTTTCTCCATCACTCCCAGCATCATGTCCGAGACCAAGCCCGTCGAGACCCCGGCCGCCGAGCCAGAGAAGCCCGTTGAGGCCTCTGACAAGCCCGCGGAAACCACCGAGCCTGCTCAGGAAGAAGCTCCCAAGACTGAGGAGCCTACCGAGGCGCCCAAGGATGCTCCTGCCGCCGACGCTGCGAAGGCTGAGGAGAAGCCCGAGGAGAAGCCCGAGGAAAAGAAGCCTGAGCTCCCCGCCTACATCACCAAGGTCCCTTCTCTGGACAAGTTCTTCGAGAAGCTGCCCAAGATCCTCAGCGAGACTGGCCACCCAGAGATGTGGGGCATTGAGCTGAAGGACACTGCCGATATTCCTACTGTCAACGTGCTCATCAAGTTCTTGCGCGCCAACGAGGGTAACCTGGTGGGCGCCGAGACCCAGCTTCGCAAGGCGCTTGAATGGCGCAAAGAAGTTAAGCCTCTCGAGCTCGTCGAGTCTGGCAAGTTCAGCTCTACCAAGTACGGTGGACTCGGATACTTGACTACCTACGAGCAAGATGGACGCCCTCTGATTTTCACATGGAACATTTACGGCGCTGTTAAGGATGTCAACAGCACTTTCGGTGACTCTGACGAGTAAGTTCTACGTCCTCGAACAAGCAAGCGCGTATCCGTACTAACAATGATCAGATTCGTCAAGTGGCGCGCTGCACTCATGGAGCTTGCTGTCATCGATCTGAAGTTGAAAGATGCCACCGAGGTCATCGAGTACGACGGCGAGAAAGATCCTTACCAGATGATCCAAGTTCACGACTACCTGAACGTGAAGTTCTTCCGCGTCGATCCTCTCGTGCGCACTGCAACCAAGAAGACTATCGATGTCTTCTCAACTGCCTACCCCGAGCTGCTGCGCGAGAAGTTCTTCGTCAACGTGCCCTCCATCATGGGCTGGATGTACTCTGCCATGAAGCTCATTCTCAGCCGCAACACCACTCGCAAGTTCCACCCTATCTCTAACGGTGCCAACTTGGCTCGGGAGTTCCCCGAATCCGTTTCCGACAAGATTCCCAAGGTATACGGTGGAAAGGGCCCTGATCTGAAGGAGAACGCGCGCGTTGTCCAGCTTGTTGATGATGAGCCTAAGAAGGAGGACAAGCCTGCTGAGGAGCCTGCTGCTGCTCCTGCCGATGAGCCTGCTAAGGAGGAGCCTGTCAAGGAAGAACCCGCCAAGGAAGAACCCGCCAAGGAAGAACCCGCCAAGGAGGACCTTGCTGCCGAGGCTGCTAAGGAAGAACCCAAGGAAGAAGTGAAAGACGAGTCCAAGTAGATGCGAATTATCGTTTGGGCGACTTTGTTGTGATACCCGGAGGAGCGGTGGCTGATACTCCCCACTCTCAATTCCTGTTTAATGTTTAGATCGTCGTGTAATTGAAGCTGTTATTTTTAAGTAGAGAAAGCGAAATCTCTAATATGAATGCTTGCCAAAAAATAATTATTCAATTAGAGTATTCGACAAGCTGGAATTCACGCAGACCGATCTATAGTTGTGCGGGTACCCGTAAGAACCAACCGCGCAGGTACTCACTTTCTTATCGACAAGCTCCTGCGAAGATCCCAAGCTGGGTCAGCCTTCATCGCTCATTCACCTCCCCACGACCCCGAAGGATCTCGCTCTTGGCATAATGCGACTCGGGTTCTGCTAAGGCATACAACCACATCTTCAACCTTCGTCCGATCGCTCCAGCTCTTCGCAACCTCGATCCAACATGTCGATCTGGAACCCCGACAATATTCGCGACGTCGCCGAGTCGGTCGGAGTCACCAACCTCAGTCATGACGTGACGGAGAACCTTGCTCGCGATGTCGAGTATCGCGTTGCGCAGGTCTTGGAGGAGGCGCTGAAATCAATGCGCCACGCCAAGCGGACTGTCCTTACCACCTCGGACATCTCTCTCGCTCTGCGGACTCTGGACGTTGAGCCCCTGTACGGCTATGAATCATTGCGCCCTCTTCGCTTTGGAGAAGCTTCACTTGGCCCTGGCCAGCCTTTGTTCTATGTCGAGGATGAAGAGGTGGATTTTGAGAAACTGATCAATGCACCGCTGCCGAAGGTCCCTCGTGAAGTCTCATTTACTGGTGAGCTATACGCGCGATCAAAACCTGGGAGCAGAAGCACTAACGTTACATACAGGTCATTGGCTCGCTGTGGAAGGCGTGCAACCATCTATTCCCCAAAATCCGACCGCAGCAGACTCCCGCAATCTCGAATTAGCCTCCAAGGGCCAGAATGTCAACCCCACATTAGCAGCTATGAGCGGAACAGGAGACTCATCAGTGAAGCCTCTGGTGAAACATGTGCTGTCCAAGGAGCTGCAACTCTACTTCGAGAAGGTTTGCAGTGCTTTCTTAGACGAGGCAAGCGAGGACTATCGAACCTCTGCATACGCCAGTTTGCGCGAGGATCCTGGTCTGCACCAACTCGTGCCGTACTTTGTGCAGTTTATTTCGGAGAAGGTCACACACAGCCTCAAGGATGTATTTGTCCTTACTCAGGTGATGCACATGGCCGAGGCTCTGGTGCAGAACCAATCCCTCTATATCGACCCCTACGTGAGTCTCCTATCCACGGCCAGTTTGGTAATTATCTGACATTTTCTAGATTGCATCTCTTGTACCCTCCATCTTAACATGTCTTATTGGTCGTCAATTGGGCGGAGCACCCGACCTTGCCGAACAATTTGCTCTGCGTGACCTGGCGGCCTCGCTCTTGGGCCTTGTCGCCAACAAATACTCCCACTCCTCCCATATGCTCAAGCCACGACTTGTCCGATCTTGCCTGAAGACATTCTTGGATCCCTCCAAGCCCTTTGGTGCGCACTACGGTGCTGTCATTGGAATGCAAACTGTCGGCGGCCCGGAGGTGGTGCGCGTTCTCCTCGTCCCTAATTTGGCCGAGTACTCGAAACTCCTCAGTGACGGCATTGAAGACTCAACCCGTCGGCCTGCTGCGGAACGTGTGTTGAATGCCATCACTGCTGTCTTGGCCTCACTTCAAAATGCCCAGGCGTCATTTACGAATGGTCACCCAGCTTCGGTCAATGATGACCTACGCTCTCGCCTGTCGGAGAAGGTCGGTGAATTAGTTGCTGGCCGTATAGCTGACGCGAATGAAGTGCAGCTGGTCCACTTCCTGCTCGAAGCATAAGAAAATCGTGCTGCTTTGTGTTTCCCAATTATGTTTCGATGTATCTACAATACTTGCAAATGGATGTCGCATCCGGGACAATGGCGTTTGAGACGGCGTTCGGGTGGATGATTGCCTAGCCAATGAAGAATTTCTGCTTCTTTTATCCTATGTCACACAAATCTTAGACAATAAGCCATCGCTTAACTGCGCAGGTAGTGGGTAAGTACTCCATAGTCGTTTTGACATGGAAAGGGTTCAAGTCACGATATTCAGGACTCTAGGGCGCGAAGAAATTATCAGCAGTCTGCTCAGCTAATGAGGATCCAGGTTTCCAAGGTTATAGCCCGAATATTAAGAAGTTTCCAGCCCTTCGAGGTACTTCTGTCGCTGCAGCCCAGATCCCTATATTTTTGTGGATACATTTTTAGAACAGCTCGCCACGCACAGATTACACAGACCAACCCCGCATCTACAAATGGAGAAGTAACCCGGAACAGGGTATTTTCTTTAACCAATTTAGCATCTATAGCTCGGAGGAAACCCCTGTGGTTGAGGAGTAGAATACCCCAGACGTAGCATTAATAATAGCGATCAACGAGTGGAGGATCTAGCTAAATGATCCATACAGCGTCATGATCCTCCCGGGAAAGCGGTCTTCTGCCTCTCCACACCGCTCGCGTGCCTCGCCTGAATTCCCAGTCCACCATGCTTGCTTCTTCGACTTCTGCATCTTGACCAGTCTCCTGCGAGAACCAATCGCTTCAGCCACTGAAGGGCGTGCCTGCGCAGATGTACGTGAGTTGGCTCCTGGGAAACCCGCATACCGCAGGTTCTGGCTCCCGGTTTGGCCTCTTTCTCGCGCGCTAACGGACTCATTCCCTGATGTCAGACAGATTTTTGTTCCGCTGCCCCACAACCCCCCCCCCAGGCCCACCGACAAAATCACTCATTGCCAGTCCGCATCTCTCAGCTACAAGAGATTTGCTGCTGCTGCACCTATAAAAGGACCTTGCATTAGCAAACTTCAGCTTCGCTTTTCTTACTGCTAGTTTCTTTTACAACCGTCCTATTGGGCACGCATTGGGCTCTCGCCGCACAATCTGACCCGCGCCTTCCAAACCGCCTGTGACTGCCCATGTTGACGATCGTGGCGACGCGCGACCTCGTGCAATTCTAAGCTGGAGACCTTTTCTTGCCTTTCATGAACCCAAAGGATCTTCTGCGATTTCTATCTAAGCCCGCTAAGTATGTGCTTTGTGTGTGATATTGCCCCTCCGTGGCTGTGGCCAAGGCCACAGCGCGAAAATTTCGCTAGTGGGATTGCAAGATGCATTGGTGTCAATCATTGTGGTGCTCCATCTATCGACCTCATCTTCGCTCCCATCAATCCTTCTTCTTCTCATTCTGAGATTCATCGCTGACCGCTCAACTCATCCAGGCCTCGATAACACGACTCACACCCACACCCACCAACTATTACCACCATTTATTAGAGCAGATACTCTCTTCTGCTAGACCCGATACTTTTACCGGTATCGGTATCTTCAGGACGAGGGTACTTGGCTGACAGTCACAATTCCTTGTACCATTTTCTTCCTATCTTTCGCCTTTCTACCTCCTTAGCAGCCCTGTTGGTCTGTTAAGTTCACCCCGCCTGGTCTGACCAGTTTTACCGCCGTCCAAGGGCCTTCTCTTCTCAGACGGGCATCGCCCCCTGTTCGTCTGGGTAAGTAGACAGTGCTTCTATAGCCTTTTTGTCTCAACCAATTCCTGGCCGGTTTCATAACACCGATCTCTTTCAACACTACGTTTGGCACTTGCCTAAAATAGCCTCGGCTACATCAATTTTCGGCGATGGTTCACATCAATATTCCTCAGAACTACACCCAGTCTCCCTCGTCTTTCGTTGGGACTCCCTCGTTGCAAATCAATCATGAGGCTACGCAGGATCTCGACTCTTCCAGCGCCTTTGAGGGTGAGTTACACAACTGAAGGGTCCTATATGATACTTGATATTAATACTCCATCTAGGCCCTGAGAAGCTGCTAGAGGTGTGGTTCGCTCCATCCGCCGATGAGCTCGGCGTAGCTGGTCCCGATGGCCTGAAGAAGGTCTCCGGCGAGATCTGGAAGGACATGCTCGACCTTGTCAATTGCCAGGTCCTCTCCGTTGTCTCTTCCGACGACGTTGATGCCTATCTGTTGTCTGAGTCTAGCATGTTCGTCTGGCCTCACAAGCTCATTCTTAAGACCTGTGGTACCACAACTCTGCTTTCCGGTCTTCCACGCATCCTCGAGATTGCCACCCTGTTTGCGGGATTCCCGCGTGCCACGGCGCCTCCTTCCAAGGGCATCACGGTGGCCGCATCCCCCTACCGAGTGTTCTACAGTCGCAAGAACTACCTGTTCCCTGACCGTCAGCGCGGCCCACACCGCAGCTGGAGGGATGAGGTTCGAAACATGGACAGTCTGTTCCTCAACGGAAGCGCCTACATGATTGGCAAGATGAATGGAGAGCATTGGTACTTGTACCTAACAGACCCTCACACTATGCTCACTCCTCCAGCAAGCCCCCATGAGGATGCCACTTTCCAGGAGACTGAGACCAAATTTGTTGATTTCCCCGAGGCAAACAAAGTCCACAAGGATGATGAGCATGATGAGACCCTGGAGGTTCTGATGACCGATCTGGACGAGGAGAACGCGAAGCAGTTCTATCTCGACAACGCTACTGCTACTGCCGAGAAGAACTATCGCAACTTCGATAAGGATGAGGGAGTTGAGCACCTCGACGTGTTTGGAAACGTCGATCAAGACTTGGAGGGAGGACGTATGCTTCCGCCAGAGCTGACCACCGAGGGCCACGCACTCGGCACTGTCGTCTCCGAAGGATGCGGTCTTTCCGATGTGTACCCCAAGAGCAAGTTCCCCGATGCTCGCATCGACGCATACCTCTTCACTCCTTGTGGCTTCTCTGCCAACGGTGTTGTCCCCGCTCCTGATGGCAAGGCCCCGACGCACTACTTCACAGTGCACGTTACCCCAGAGCCGCACTGCTCGTACGCGTCCTTCGAGACCAACGTGCCGCACTCGCAGAACGGTAAGACCACGGCCGACATCATCCAGCAGGTTGTAGACATCTTCAAGCCTGGCCGTTTCAGCATCACCGTGTTTGAGACCAAGCAGGCTACCCACGAGGTCGACGCCGAAGGCAACGTCGTGGAGTCCATCCGCCGCAACCCCAAAAATGAGCTAGTTGAGGGCTACCGTCGTGTTGATCGGATCGTTCACGATCTGAACGGATACGACCTTGTATTCCGCTACTATGAGCGCAACGACTGGAAAGGGGGGGCACCCCGAATTGGCGAGAAGTTCTAGGCATTTGCCTGGATTCTCTCAACGGTTTCTTCTAGTTCGTCTGCTGCCGTACAAGCTCTTGCATTTTCTTCACTTCTGTCACTACTTTATTTTGAGTATTCTTGAGTTTTCTTACGTCTCATTGTACGCAGCGTTGCATTTCATATGCTCTCATTGCTTAGTACATTTTCTCGGTTACTTCTTGTCGTGATTTAGTTATTTACTCGTCAATAAATAGCTCTCTGAACGTACAAAAATCTTTGCTGGGCGCATTTCACTCTATTTCAAATCTTATTTAAATAATGCATGGTAGTCTGTATTACACGTCAAAAAGCTGTTTAGTGAAGCAAAACGGCTTTCCTTATAGATCTAAATAGGAAGGCGGTAAGCGCGGTCCAGCATTTATTCGTGACGCCAATCTATCATATCCGATCGCGTGGAGTCCGCTCCTATGTTAAGCACTTTCATTCATCTCCCATGTGTTCACTTGACATCAATACACCAGAGCTACAACCAATTCAAAGCTCAAGTGAATCGCCAGGCACGGTCTTTTTTTGACCGGAGCGCATTGCGCCATCCCAGGCCGCGCCCAACGGCTTTAATACAACTTCTTGCAAGATATCAAACTTCGAACTCTCAGCCTTTATCGCCAAAATATATTCGAATACCACTCTCGCGACTCAAATTTAACGAAAAAATCTTCTAATCATCCAAAATGTCATCCCCACCTCCCCCAAACCCGCTCAAACGCCCCTCAGTCTCCTCAACCACCTCCCAACCCATCGGCAAGAAAGCGCGCATGCACCCCCTCCGCCAAACCTCCTTCCCGACCTCCCTCGACCCAGAGCGCAGCTTCGCCGGCACAAGCGACGCAGGCAGCGTCAACGGCAGCTTTACGGGCAGTTTGGGCGGAACGAGCGCGGACGGCGTCTTCGCTGCGCGCGGGAAGAAGCGCGGGCGCAAGAGCAAAGCGGAGAAAGAGCGGGAGCGCGAGGATGCTATGAGTACGCGGACTGGAGATGCGGGACGGCATGGGTCTGCGGATGGAGAGGGATCTGTTCGTGGGGGGCAAGGTGGTGGTGGGAATGCGGAAGAGGGAGAGGAAGATGAGGATGATGACGAGGGGGATTTGTTAGGGAGGGATGAGGGGACGACGGATGTGGAAGCTGAGAAGAAGAATCTTGCGTATGTTTTATGGCTTTGGCTTTGGCTTTGGGCTACTTGGTTGTTGAGTTGATTGATTGCTAATGGGTTCGATAGGATTCTTGTGGAGGCGTTCAATCCACAGCAGTCGGAGAGATATGATCTTTTCAAGCGCGCGAAGCTGCGGAAAGAATCGCTTCGAAGGATTGTGAACCATGCGCTGTCGCAGTCTGTTCCTGCGAGTGTGGTGACTACCGTGAATGGTTTTACAAAGGTCTTTGCTGGTGAAATGATTGAGAAAGCCAGGACGGTGCAGGCCGAGTGGGCAGATGCACACGATCAAGCTGCCCGCGCGGCGTTTGAAGCCGAAGAAGACGCTGCTGATAAAGCTGCTCAGGCGAAGGCGTTGACTACGTCTACCGAGACTGTGACTGCGTCACCAACTCCTTCTAGTACGCCTGTGCCCCAGACCAATGGCATCAAGAAAGAATCACCCGATTCCTCTCGACCCGTCTCTGCTGCTCCTTCTCCTTCGCAGCAGCCTGGTCAGAGTACCCCTGGTGCTCTGCCCCAGCGTCAACGCCGAGAGTTCCGTGCTCCGCCCAACCCACATCGTGGGCAGCTCTTACCATCTCACATGCGCGAAGCACTGCGCCGTTTCAAGCGTGATGGCGAGAGCGGCGGTGTTGGTTTCTCTGGGTTGAGTATGGATAACTTGCAAGTCAAGGGTGCATTCACTTGGAACTCGGGCACTGTTGGTGGACGACGGTTGTTCCGCTGAAAGACAGATATAGAGATTATGGATTATCATTGCATCGGCGTTCTTGGGTACAGGTCGAATTTCCATCGTTCATTCATCTGTTGTGGCGTTAGGGTGGTTAATTTACTTTTGATACTTAGTACTACTCGTGATGGACAGAGACATTGAGATGACCATGGCACATACAAATGACAAGTCATTCAACTACATGCTTGACGGGTATTCGCTATTATCTCGTAATCATAGTGGTGAAAATCCATCGGAAGCACGGGAAGCTTTAGCATTGCTTGACCTAACTGGGGCATCGTGTCTTCCTCCTAGCATTTTGAAAGTCAGCTGATCATTTCTTCTGGCATAAACCTGGGACATTTTCAGTCCTCTGCGACGACACTACAAGCACACGGTTTAGTATCGCCGCTCTCGATCTGGTTTAACTGGGTGGTAAGGGCGATCTAGATCTACGATTTAACGCCACAATCGATGCATTCCGCGCGTTCCATTTACCCCCGGCGAAGGAGACTGGGATATGGCACCATCATGAAAGACGCCGTTGAGCGCTTTACATGCATACAAGGAATGTGAACCTGTCCACCTCGGCCCTGGTGGCGTTCTCGATCGATCTGCCTATGTTATTGCACACCAAACGGGGAGGTAGGTGCACAAGCCCATACTAAAATTCGCTACGCCGTTCGGGTCAGGAAAGTACAAATATGACATTTTAAAAAGGTACAGGGCGCGGTGAGTGCTTCGTAGAATTTACGGTGCGTATTATGGATCACCGATCAATACCACATTCAGCCCTATATTGCTTTTCCGCCGCAAGGGCTAACCTTCTACCTACCACCACAACCGCTGCACCCTGGGCGGCTAAGCGTTCATATTTCACCTCTCTTTCTCCTCGAACATACCAGTCTTTTCTATTTCCGTACAGTAGACATGTGTCTCGATCAACAATGCGTGCCCCTCCATCCATACCTAAGAATGGAGTACCTGCAGCCCTTCCTGCTCCCCACGCCGGACTGGCTCGAATGTGCCTTGATCGCGCAATATGGTTGGCAAACAGGCTCATTGAATGTGACTGTCCCTTCTGGATGGCTGTAGCCTGTGTTAAACAAATGTACATATCCTCCTATTGGAACCCCTTCTTTCTTGGCAGGTTTCACGCATGCTCGCCTAGGCGGGTTTGCAACTCCCATCATGGATGGGCAGTGGCGTTGTGACTTTTCCTTCCTAGGCTTCCTTCATTCCACTAGAATACACCTTATCTAAGCATTGACTGTTCACATTCAATTCCTTTGTCTTTTCTTTCAGGTGTTTCGAACTTGAGAGCGGTGCGCCATTATCGGACTCGCCCGTTTGGTCATGCGGCATCCGCCTGTCAGTATTTGAATAGTGACATTCTCTTCTGACTGCTTCACAATATGACGCTTTTTCAATCTACACATCTGTACTCGCGTTTAAGGGAGTCGATTCCCGCGGTCCTACCATGGAAACAGAGCACATCGACGACGAAAGGTGATCCGCGAAAAAGTGTCAAGTGGATAGATGTATAGTTTCATAAAGCCGGAGAGCATGTATAGAAAGTTTCGAAAGACGTGCTGATGTTTTCTTCACAGGGTCTACGCGGTATTGCCTCTTTTCTCGTCGTTCTCACACATCTAGCGCGAGCATGGGACTACGACCTCTTCTCTCCGCGTGACAATGAAGATGCCAGCCCCCGAATCCTGCAATGGCCGATTCTACGAATCCCCTGGCAAGGCCGAATAGGCGTGACAATCTTCGCGTTTCTCACAGGCTATGTCTGTGCTCTCAAACCGCTCAAGCTATCTCGGAACGGCGATAAATTGGCATCATTCACAACCGTAGCCAAGAGCGCGTTCCGCCGACCACCACGGTTGATATTCCCTGCGACTATCGCATTGGTAATATCATGGACAGCTGCGCAATTTGGTGCCTTCGTTGTTGCGAACCGCTCAGACTGCTGGTGGTGTAGGTATGCGGCGCCAGAGGTAGAGGATTCGATTTGGAAGGAGATTGTTCGACTTGGTGGGAATTTCCTTACGACTTGGACGACTGGATACATGGCTTATGATGATCACCAATGGGCACTTTTGCCACTGTTATTGGCTTCCATGCTGGTTTACATCGTCCTTTTTGCGACAATGTTTGTGAAGTTTCGATACCGCATGTTGGTCTACGTTGGCTTGATGTTGTATTTTCATCAGGATGCTGCCAAAGATACAGGTTGGTAACAAACCGCATTATGATAAATGCCATGGGAATACTCACAGAATTCAGAAACATTTCAGCTGCAGGCTATCTATGGTATGCTTCTCAGCGACCTCTCATACAATGCAACCCTGAGGTCTTGGACGGAAAACCACCCATACCTTCGAAGAACTATATCAGCCCCACTCGCCATTATCGGCCTTCTCATCGCTTCATACCCAGGCGACCACCCTGAATGGGCCGACTGGTCAAGGCATATGCTCGATGTAGCGCATTACATCTTCCCTAGTGATGTGAATATCGGTAAACGCTATACAGCCGTTGGAGTCGACATGATAATCCTAGCAATCTTCTTCTCACCGTCAACAAAGGACTTTCTATCTAACAGGCTCCTTTTATGGCTGGGGAAGCAGAGTTTTGCCGTATACCTAATTCACGGTACCATGCTGCGCGTTGTGCTCTGTTGGATGCTCTACGGTATCAGTGGGCAGCCGTGGGAAGGTGGCGAAGCCGGCACGGACGATGAAAGGGAATGGCTACCTATAAGGCCGCCGTGGGTTGTTGGAGTTAGTATCCCCGTGTGGATTGGGCTTGTTTATGCTTGTGCGGCAGCTTGGACGGCATATGTTGATCCGTTCTGTGCGAAGATGACTGCAAAGTTGGAGAAGGCTGTGTTTGAACAGGATGAAAAGGATGCCCTGCCTTTGCCTGCGGTGTCAATTCCTATGCAAACTGCATAGTTGGTTGTTTTGGATATGATAGCTATTTCTCGTCAACGCGTTTGAGCTCTACCGTCGTAAGGTGTCATGGTGTTCGTCATAAACTATGGGAATTGTATAGATCTTGTGAATATTGCCTAAATTTCATGATCATTGATCAATTGGTTTTGAATATTCGAAAGCGTTCGTCAATGACGGCGAGCATGTAGTCTCTAGCGGAATGAGGCCCAGTTAAAGACAAATCGAGTACGGATTATGGACTAAAAATCAGTGGAGATTATAATGATAAATGAATTTGAATCTGGAATACACTGAAAAGTGGAATGCCAAATGCCAATACAGCGCCATATTTTACATTCTATACAAACCAAACAGGACGATATCTGGTTGAGAAGCGACTACGACCACTCGGAGGCCACAGAGCCATGTCCCCAAACTCCGCTTTATCTTAATTCCGATGAACCTGGGCCTTTACCTTCGTTTCGCCGGCTCATGAGACCTTGCTGATACTCCCGGAATCGCTCTTCATTACGTCGAGAGCGATCGGCGGCAGATTCAGCAGATTCAGATTCTTCTGACTTCTGGGCTGCCCGCAACTGGCTGTCCGTTTTGCGAGGTGGAGGGGCAGGAGATCCATCCTTGAGCTTTGGTTGTTGACCGTACCCAGTCAACTGCTGGAAAGACTCCTTGGCAGTATTAAGACCCTGGTCGATGAAGCTTTGCTTGCCTTGGTCGCCACCCTTGGCGCCTTTTCGAGCGTTGCGCAGTTCATTTTCTTGCTTCAGTCGTTCCGCATGCGCACGGTCAATAAGTTTTTCCAAGTTCGATTTTTCTGCCGCAGGCTGGCTGACCATCGATGAGAAGGGTGTCAAGCCCAAGCGCCGGCGCCAAACGTCACTATTTACTATGGTAGCTTGCAAAGCTCCCCAAAGACCGGTGGACGCAAAGTAGAGCTGGAGTGCCGAGGGCTGGAACTTCATGAAAAGGAAAGTCATCACAGGCAAAATTGACAGAAGTGATTTTCCTGCTGGTGTGTTCATCATTGGCATAGCGCCACTGTCGCCACCTCTCTGTAGTCCCGTATTAGTACATTGAACAAGCAGATTAAGAGAGCCAACAAACCTTGAGAGTCCACCAAAACATGGCTGAGCTGGCAATTGGCAAGATCCAATACGGATCAGAAACAGTCAGATCGCTGAGCCACAAGAATGACTCTTTTGCGAGTTCCGGTACAGGAAGCGAAGCCATTCCCCTTGTCAGGCGGTACATGCCAAATCCCAGGGGAATTTGGATCATAGGAATAAGGCCCTTCCAGGCTTCGATACCGTGCGACTCTCTGAGCTTCTTAATCTCCAGAGATTTTTTTCGAGCCTCAACCGGGTTTGTCCTGGAAAGTGCCACGACCTCCGCCCTAAGAGGCTCCTCAAGATGTTTGATTTTGCCTAGTTTGGCTTGATTATCAGACGCTCTGAGGGAGGGCCACAGGAGCACGGCTCGAGAAAGGAACCCCATGAGAATAATACTCGAGATCCACGGCAATCCGAGCGAGAGATGGGCATGTTCTGTGAGCCACTCCATGGTGGCAGTAAAGCCCCAGCCATAATCCAAACCAAGCTGTTTCAAGTAACCAATATGTTCAGGAATTGAGCTGAGGTCAACTGTTGAAAGGTCGTCTGGGGCGGTAGCCGGAGGTGTCGCGCTCGTGTCTGCCGGGGCACTGGGAGGAGTTTCTGAGGAGGTAGAGTTGAATCGAATGGCACCGAGACTGGCAGTCGCTGGCACTGGACGCCATGGGGTATTCTTAGCAAGGCCGTGCGTCAATTGGCCTTGTGCATTGGGCAGACGAATCCCTGAAGGTCGGAAAGAAGATATCTGTACGGGGTCAGTTGATCTCCGATGGCACGCGCGATCTCACTTAGCGAGACATACCGATCTGGCGGAGCGAGAGGAAACCACCAAACGTTGTCGGAGGACTTTAGGCGCAATCTGAGGCCCCCGGAGAGCCGCGACACCAACCATTTTGACAATCAGTTAAGGTCACGTTGAAGGATATCTCGGAGTTGGATGCGCGAAAATTGTCGGATACACTTTCTGCCAGGGCGGTGAGATGTATAAACACCAGTTCATTTGATTTGTACAGTATGACTGCCTCAACTATCGTGAGATTACGGAGGAAAACTCGTACAGGAGTTCTGATCAATTCACTTTGGGTATTCATTCAGATATGATCCATGCTCCAGACGCCAATGATGATTCTATGTACATGCAATCCCTCCGTTCCCGCAAGGCACCATTGAGCATTTTGTGGAAATCCATCAACTAGCGATTCATGCTCAGAGGTGATTTTGAGGCTTATTATAAGCCGATAGATGTGTGGAAGTTGTTTAGAAAATCTTGCGATGTGGTCCATCCCTGCGCAAATGTTGTCAGAACTCTACCTTTCCTTGTGTTGTCATCTCTGTTCAACATCCTTTCACATCTGGAATGCCGCTCTCGATGCAAAGTTATGTAGACCGACTAGTCATACGGATCAACGCTTAACAGGGAGCAAGCAGGGTCGACTTAGAGGCCAGCAGCCCAGGTTCGGCGCTTGCTTGGGACCTCTTCGACTTCGACACCGGGACCAACGGAATGAGCGCGTCGCCAAGTGGGAAGAACCTATAGCGTATCAATGCGATTAGAACCTCATGATTTAAGGCACTGAGAATATAAAAGTACATACCCGAGTGTTAGACCAGCCCAAGCGGTAAGCCACTTCGTGAGCGAAGAGCTCGCCGAAGCCGAGCATCAGGCCGTTCATAAATGGAAGGAAAAGATTGATCGCAGCTCCGCGAAGAAGGCTCAAGATAGTAGGAGGTTGGTATAGGATCATTGGTGAGCTCGTAGTTGAGGAGGGGGCAGAGGATTCAGGCGCCGGGGATTCATCGGAGGACCAGCTGTTGGGGAAGTTCTCGGAGACCGAGTGGGAGGCAGTCGAGTCGATGAAAGGGTCATCATGATGGGCAGATGACCCTGAAGGCTCTTGGGACCCACGATGAGGCATTATCGAGGCGATGGCAGTGGCGATACTTGGTGACAATGAACGTCTGCAGGTGGAGCGGCATCGAAACGCATCAACACAGGGATCGGCGATACCGCGGGATATTCACGTGACTTGGCCATAGAACGGCACTTTACCCTAACTGCTTTGTTGCGCATGTCCCCTCCAAGGTGACTGTAATGCATATTATCTTTCATGATCGAGCTCATTATACTATCGCCATAGCCCTAGCCATCTGTTAAATTCCATGACTAAGACTGTCAAACTAGAATGTATTGAGATTGACAAATACTAATACGCGTAGAGACCCCAAGGGATCTCCGACGCTTTCCCCTAGATTATAGTGGTACAGCGCACAAGTACGACCGAAAATCATTCTGATTGCATTATAGATATCCATTCCAGGGCTGTGAATCGATGTCCAACTTCCATAAAAACGCCTTCATTTTCAGGCCAAATGCGCGGAAGATCCTCCGGCCCGGCTGACCAATTGCAGTGACGTACCTGCCGCAGGTGTTTGGTTGGTGTCTCCAACTCAGCTTGTCTTTCTTCAACTCAACGCGTTTCTGAACTTGCGTCAGCTTTGAAATACCTCCGTGGACAGCGCTAGAAGCTCTACATTCCTTTCTCGTCCGATATTCCTCAACGACCTGAGTGTCGACCTTCATTATGGACAATTACCCCGCAGAGCAAGATGAGATCGTCTCTCAGTTCTGTGCTATGACCGGTGTCCAGCCGTCACAGGTATGTTTCAATAGCAAAAGTTCACATAGTTCATACTTTTGCTAATGTTTACGGTCAATTTACAGGCACTGGAGTATCTCGGAGCGAACCAGGGTGATATTGAAGCCGCTGTAACCGAATTCTTCGCCGAGCAAGATGAGGCCTTGCAAGACATGAACCCCGGCGATGGTCAACATCTAGGAACAGAAGGAGCATCTTCCGGAGCTGCAGGTGATCGATCGCTTGGTGGTAGTGGCGCCGCGGGCTCATCTTCTAACGACTCTGCGTCTGCGTCTGCGTCAAAGCGAGCTGCCCCGAAAAAGAAATTCGCGACACTGGGAGACTTCGCATCACAGAGCAGAGACGATTCGTCTGAAGATGAAGGCGGTGATGACCAAGACTTCTTTGCTGGTGGTGAGAAGTCTGGCCTGGCCGTACAAAACCCCGATGACCTGAAAAAGAAGATTCTCGAAAAGGCGCGAAGGTAAGCATATCTCCTACGTATGGTGTTTACTCGAGAACTTTTTCTAATGTATTACTCATTAGAGCCCAACCTCCTCCCGCCGACGATTCTCAGCCTCGTGCATCCCACTTCACAGGAACAGCGCGCACTCTTGGTGGAGACGAGGCGCCTAGCCGCGTGGTCGAGGACCCCACGGGACCAACCCCCCAGCGCCCTCAGCGTGTGCAACGAACCCTCCACTTCTGGGCTGATGGGTTCTCAGTGGATGATGGAGAGCTTTACAGATCAGATGACCCCCGGAATGCAGAGATTCTAGAGGGCATCCGCCAAGGCCGCGCGCCATTGGCAATCATGAATGTCCAGGCCGGACAAGAAGTTGACGTTGAACTCAAGCAACACGAGGAGAAATATACCAAGCCCAAGCCACAATATAAGCCATTTTCAGGCGCAGGCCAACGACTTGGAAGTCCAACCCCAGGCATCCCGAGTCAAGCCCCTGCGCCTTCATCGACCGCTACTTCTACTGAAGCTAGCGCCCCAGCGAAACCTACTGTTGATGAATCACAGCCAACAGTCACACTTCAGATCCGTCTTGGTGATGGAACCCGTTTGACCTCTCGCTTTAATACTACCGCTTCGATTGGCGACGTCTATGGGTTTGTCGCAGCAGCTTCTCCTAGCAGCCAGGGCCGTGAATGGGTCCTCATGACCACCTTCCCAAGCCAGGAACTCAACGATCGAGAGGTGACCATTGGGGACTTGCCTGACTTCAAGCGTGGAGGTGTCGTGGTGCAGAAGTGGAAGTAAAGAAGAAACTAAAGCGTCTCTACATTCTAAAGGTAGGGTTCGCTTTTGAAGTTCGGGAAATAGATAACGAACCTGCATGACTGTCTTACAGGCGTCTATCTTGCTGGTATTATCCGCTAGACGTCCTTAATATGTCTTTCGAGACAATGTATGAATGAACAAAAGGCCTTCCATGTACTAGTTACATCCTCGTTCAAATCTTTATAGAGAATTTAGTCAACTCTATTTATTCCATGCTATATGAGAAGGAAAATAGACAAGCAATCTCTAGAAATACCGACGAAAGCACTATAACTTGAAGTCTTTGACATGAATGGATACTCAAATCTTGACTCGACGAATGCTTGTGGCGGCTTTAGTCAGTCAGATTGATAAGCATTCAATCCGAATATCGGCTCCCCACATTTTCCCTGTCGCAAACTTCCTTTACTCCTACACCATTGCCTTAAACCCCAGCGACAAGATGCCTCTCGATGGCGTGAAGAACATTGTTCTTGTAAGTGACTGTGACTATGCGCACCCTTTCATCCCGACCCCTCGAGCGACAAAGGCTTCGTACATCACTGCATTATACCTTATCGATAACGCCTCGCACGCCTCTTTCCACAACATTCTGCGTTCAACATACACCTACTTCTTCCTAGGCAAAAGCAGCTCATCATTTTAAAAGGTCCTCTCCGGAAAAGGCGGCGTGGGCAAATCCTCCGTAACCCTCCAACTCGCGCTCGCATTATCACTTCAAGGCAAATCCGTCGGCATCCTCGACATCGACCTCACAGGCCCCTCAATCCCCCGCCTCGTCGGCCTCGAAGATGCCAAAATCACACAGTCCCCTCAAGGCTGGCTCCCCGTCTCCGTCCACGACCCCATAGCCACAACCCAGACACAAGAGTCTACTTCCCCCGCCCCCGCACAACCCCGCGGCTCCCTCCGCTGCATGTCCCTCGGGTTCCTCCTCCGCGATCGCGGCGACGCAGTCATCTGGCGCGGACCCAAGAAAACAGCCATGATCCGACAGTTCCTCTCAGATGTCTCCTGGGGCTCGACAGATTATCTCCTTATCGATACGCCGCCTGGCACGAGCGATGAGCATATCGCGTTAGCTGAGCAGCTCCTCACGCTCTCGAATACGGACCCCGCGCTCGCGAAGCAGAATTCGCTGCCGCGGCTTGCGGGCGCGGTGCTTGTTACTACGCCGCAGGCTGTTGCTACGTCGGATGTGCGCAAGGAGGCCAATTTCTGCGTTAAGACTAACATTCCCGTGTTGGGGGTTATTGAGAATATGTCGGGTTATGCGTGCCCGTGCTGTGGAGAAGTGAGCAATCTTTTCTCGAGTGGTGGGGGTGAGGTCATGGCGCAGCAATTGAGTATCCCATTTTTGGGGAGTGTGCCGGTTGATGTGAAGTTCGGTGAGCTTGTTGAGGGTAAAATGGAAGTGGAGAGTGATGATGAAGACGAGGAGGATGAGAAGGAGAAGATGGAGGTTGCTTCTGCTGAGCCTGATGAGAGGCCCCTTGTTGAGAAGTATAAGGAAGGATGGTCATATCCTCGGTTTGAAGAATTTGCCACGACTATTATTGGAGGTATAGAGGCAAGTGCTTGATATGTGGGGAATTTTTATGCTTTCTTTTCGTTTCATGGGCTTGGTTTAGAGCAAAAGTGTTGTACTACGTTGCATTGCATTGATTGAGGCGTTCATTCTTTTTTAATTTTCAGTTTATTGAACATGAACAGGCCATAAACATTGGAAGTGGCAAGATCACATATAAATATGAAAGAGCGTCATGGTCATGATTTCAGATATCGTAAAACATTCGTAAAAGCGTAGGTTTCATCAAACATATGGGTCGTCGTCATCATCGTAAAGCGTAAGTTATATACAGTTGTGTAATGTCGATTATAGGTTGTCATGGGCATTTCGTTCAAGCATTGCCCGCAAGCGGTCTTCGGCGGACTGTAGGGCTGGTTCAGATTCTGGTCCAGCAACACGAGCTGTCCACTTGAGCCAGCCAATTAGTGAGCGAAGGAGCTCTGGTACTTTCCACGTCTGGCCGGAGACATCGTGAGCGGGAATTTCCATGGCCGGAGAGGGATGTGTTTTGATGGAATCGGCTTTCCCTTCGAATTGCGCATCAAGGTGGACCTCGGAAACGACAGCAGGAGTAACAATATCCTGCGATGGGTCGATCTGTGTGGCAACTTGTTTGGCCAGAAAGTTTCGACTCGTATTTTTGGGCCTGGTCACAAATTCCCGAGTAGTTGGCCGGGGACCAGCACCGGATTCCGGGGCAGTATCGGATATATCGTTCATTGCATTTGGCTGAGACTGAATAGGACGTGCTCCTGTCCCATTGCCCTCCAATGTCGACGAAGCCTGGCGGAGGTTCTCCAGATATCGGTAAAATGAAAAGGGGTGCATATCCCGCTCTGGGTCCATAATGTTGGGGTCATCGTCAAATATCACGACTCCTTCGTCGGCCTGGCGTTCGTCTGTCGAGGCGGCTTCTTCTACTGGCACTAAGCCACTAGCCGGGGCGCGGATCTCGCCCAGCGGAGCGATATGACTTCCATACTCATTTGCAAGACTTAATTTGCTGCGCCCACAGATCTCGGCAATCGAATCAAGGGTGTCTTGAATGTCGGGCTCAATGGCCTGCAGGATATTTTCAATACTGAACTCTTTATCCGACGGCAGCGGCGGCCCCGATGGGCGGGAGGAAGCCGAGGTCTTCGAACCCTTAAACGGGAACAGTCGGCGCGTAGAGGACATGGTCGAAGGCTTTGCAGTCGTGCTGTCCGCATTGCCGGAATATGCTCTGACCAGGACAGGTTGAGTATTCGCAGTAGAAGAAGGGCCCGTAGCAGTTGGTGGAGGGGTTTGCCGGTCAGTAGATTGTTGGTGGGCAAGAATTGTAGAAGCAGGGAAATCTCTAGGCTGAGGATCTCTGCGGGGCTGCAAGGACAGGCGATCTACCTCCTCGGTGGCGGTTTCGTAGGGCCAATTTGGGTAGTTGGAGGGACCTGCCACGCCCAGAGCATACGAGGGGGGCAGACGGGACCATCCTCGAGGAAAGGAAGAGGACGACTGCCGACTGCCGTCCCAGCGTGGAGACAAAGGGTCGGAGTCCATGGCCAACGGACCAAGACAACTCGTGCTTGTCCAAATCAATGCACGACAACGCAGACTTGAGGGCGACCCCGCTCGGCAATGTTTCGCAGGTGGGGGGAAGTACACGTCGACAACGCACTCATAAGGAGAGGTGCATTCGAGTCGCAGGACTGTGCATCCGCTCCTGATGCGCTGGCAGAGGGCGAGCCGTTCTGGAGGGCAGGAATCACATCCTTGGAAGAAGAGAAGATTGGAATCGCGGTCGAGGAGATAAATCGCAGATCTAGAACCCAAACAAACGCCAAGACTCGGGACGTTGGGCCTCAATCTTCGTGTTCCACCACTCACGTCTTGTGCTCCGCTTCTTCCCCGGCCACCATGAATCGCTTCAAGGTAATGCGCTGCACTCTCTGTTCCTGGCAGCTTGATCGAGCTAACGCATACTAGTTCGGCGACTCTGACGAGTCTGGATCCGACTTCGACGAGGATCCGTCCGGCCTACCTTTCCCCGAGCCGTTATCCCGCACCTCGTTCCTGGCCCCTGACTTTGATCCCGCTACATTTCTCTCGTCCTTGACCAATCGGCACCAGAGCTTGGAGGATCTGCGACAGGAGCTGCGCAGTCTTGAGCAGGCGTTGAACAGAGAGCTGCTGGACCTGGTCAATGAGAACTACCAAGACTTCCTCTCCCTGGGAACAGCGCTCCGCGGGGGTGAGGAGAAGGTAGAAGGAGTCAAGGTTGGCTTGCTGTCATTCCAGCGTGATGTCAAGTCTATCCGGGACAGCGTGGAAACCCGGCGCAAGGAAGTCGAGGAGCTCTTAAACGAGAAAAGGCGTTTGCGGTCAGACGCAGACATCGCAAAGGACTTGTTGGATTACGCAGACCGTGTGGAGGAACTGGAATACCGGTTGATGATAAAGGACAAATCATCAGACGACTCAGAAGCAGAAGAGCTCGACACAGACTCCGATATATACGCCAGCGAAGGTGACGATAGCGATGACGAACTCCCAGATGGAGCCACGCCGGTATCACTAAAACGACTTGAGCGACACATTCAAAAATACGCCTTCTTGGCATCTATTGCCACCAGAGTTGGGGAAACCCACCCTTTCCTCCTATCCCAACAAGCGCGGGTCTCGAAGATAAAGTCTACCGTTCTTCTCGACTTGAAGACAGCTTTGGAACAGGCAAGTCAAATCGGAGACAAGCGTGATGCAAGAACTATGAGCGTTCTACGGCTATACGACCTTATGGGCGAAGACGTTAGCGCGATAGCGGCATTGAAGAACTTGAAGATCTAATTTCCTTCCGCTCCATCACCTAAAAGCAGGTTGTGTTCTACAGTTGCATAGCGTTGGCGTTTAGTTGAGGCTTGGGCCTCAATTCAGTATTCAAAAAATGATACCATAATACACCTTATTCTTTCCTATTCAAACATAATTTATACACGCCAAATCGAGAAGAGAAGAAACAATGGTATTTTACACGCCAACTAAGGCGGAGGTCTCGGGGGAGGTCTCGGTCTTGAACTCTCCGTTGAGGCTGAGTCCGGGTCCGTTTGTTGAACTCAAGACCTAAAATGCCAATTAGTCAACTTTCAAATATTGCAACTCTCAGAGAACTCACAATTTCGTAGATCTGCTTATTAATTTGATCGTTAAGTCCTGAGGCGTCCTTCTTGACCTGCTCAATTGTGGTGCGCAGGTTGTCCCGTAGTTGTTCAGGAGAGAATCCTAATTGTCCGATAGGAAGGCGGATGACAGCATCACGTTCACGGTAGATAGTACCTCCGCGGAGCATTTGCACTCGGTTTGCGACGTCCTCCGTCACGGTACCGTTCTTGTTGTTTGGCATCAGACCACGAGGTCCCAGAATACGACCAAGTCCAGCCTTGTTCATTGCCGGTAAGCTGTCGGGGTGCGCAAGACATTGATCGAACTCGATGTTTCCGGCGAGGACAGCTTTGAAAACCTCGTCTTCTCCAACGAGAACTGCGCCGGCGGCCAGCGCATCCTTTGCTTGCTTCGAGTCAGGAGCACAGATAACACAGATACGCGACTCGGTTTGGACGGCGTGAGGGAAGCGAATCATGTTTCGGATGACGGGACCGTCTTTTCGTGACTTGAGGCGAATGTGCACTTCGTATTTGGTGGATGCAGGCTCGCGGCCGACCTCAATTGCGCGAATATACCTATCAAGACCAATCAATGTCAGAAGTCTGCCCGAACATAGAACGCGGTCATGTCTGCGTTGTCAACTCACCTCATAGCATCACAAAGAGCGAATTGCTCCATATCCTTCAGATCCTTCTGTTGGAATTCCTTCGCTCCTCGGCGATCGGCTTTGGACTTGGTCTTCTTGCCCTTGTCCTTCGATTTGTTCTTCATGCCTCGTGTCTGCTGGAATCCGGCGAAAGCAGGGATCGCAGGCACCTGCCTGAGAGGCAGACGACATGGTGCAAAAAGACTGCGAGCCACAGAGGGCAATGCAGCGCTGTAAGATGCCATTGCTGGAGTGACGTGCTGAGTTCCGGCCGCCTGCAATTGTTTTCTGCGGAAAGCTGTCGGGGGCGGAAAATTGTACCACCGGGCGCCGATCAAGACAATGAGTGCCCCTCCAACAAATTTCCCGTCCCTCATCTGCTCTACATTGTGAATCATTGCACAATGTCTCAATTTAAATTGAATGTGGCGACTCGTGCCAATTTGGCCGAGCTTCTACCTGTTGTTCTGATTGCTACATCAATCAACGAGGCCCGTCCCAGCCCTGTGATCGACATCAACTATGAAGACACTGCTCTGATCACCGAAGGCGAGAAGGCTGTTTTGCAGCTGGTTTCTGGCTCCCAGTCTTTCTTTGGCACTGGAAATGCAATCAAGGAGCTTTACGCACAGTTCCCCTTCTTGGCCGGCAAGGACACCAAGGTGGTAAGCTATTTTGTTACATCTCATTAGTTCTGAGTCATGTAGTCTAACACAATTGTTGAATAGGAGAGCGAATGGATTGCCCTGCTCGACACATTGGCTCCATTGGACTTCAAAGCCCTTGAGCCTGTTCTTCAGCGCCTTGACGCTCATCTCATCCTGCGTTCTTTCGTCTCTGGATACTCGCTCTCTACCGCCGATATTGCTGTCTGGGGTGCTATCCGCGGAAACCGTGTCGCCGCTGCAGCTCTGAAGCGTGGTACCCTTGTCAACCTGACCCGCTGGTACAACTTCTTAAATGAGCTCTGCCCATGGGCCGCTTCGGCAGTCAACAACCTGACAGCTGCTGCTCGTGAGAAGAAGTCAGCCAAGTCCAGCGCCGGTGCTAGCTACGACATCGCTCTGAAGAACACTGAAAATGGAGTTGTGACTCGTTTCCCTCCTGAGCCCTCAGGATATCTTCACATTGGACATGCCAAGGCTGCTCTGTTGAACGACTACTTCGCACACGAGAAGTACAACGGCACTCTGTTGCTCCGTTTCGACGACACCAACCCATCGAACGAGAAGCAGGAGTTCCAGGATGCTATTGTCGAGGATCTTGCTTTGATGGGCATCAAGCCAAACAAGGTCTCTTATACCAGCGACTACTTCAAGGAGCTCTATGATTACTGTATCACTATGATCAAGACCGGCAAGGCGTATGCTGACGACACCGACAAGGAGACCATGCAGGCTCAGCGATGGGACGGTATCCCCAGTGGACGTCGCGAGCTTTCTCCTGAAGAGTCTCTCGCTCACTTCGAAGAGATGAAGAAGGGCACTCCCGAGGGTCTTCGCTGGTGCATTCGGGCTAAGATTTCCCCCGATGACAAGAACAAGGCCATGCGTGACCCTGTTATCTACCGTTGCAACCCGGCTCCTCACCACCGCACTGGAGCTGAGTGGAAGATCTACCCTACCTACGACTTCGCTTGCCCTGTTGTCGATAGCATGGAGGGTGTGACCCACGCTCTTCGAACCATCGAGTACCGTGACCGTAACCCACAGTACGAGTGGATGCTGAATGCTCTCAGCCTGCGCTACGTCCAGGTCTGGGACTTCGCCCGCATGAACTTTGTTCGAACCCTCCTTTCCAAGCGTAAGCTCACCAAGCTTGTTGAGAGCGGTGTCGTTTGGGGCTGGGATGACCCTCGATTCCCTACCATCCGTGGTATCCGCCGTCGTGGTATGACTATTCCTGCTCTCCGGGAGTTCATTCTCAAGCAGGGTCCCTCCAAGGCCGTCACTCTGTTTGATTGGGCTACTATCTGGGCCACAAACAAGAAGTACATTGACCCTGTCGCTCCGCGTCACACTGCCATTGTCAACAAGGATATGGTCAAGGTCAATATCCTCGGTGGACCCGAGGCCCCCTACACTGAGCAGCGCGCCAAGCACGCTAAGAACGAGGCCGTCGGAATGAAGACTGTTGCCTTCAGCTCCTCGGTTATTCTGGAGCAGGAGGATGCCAAGTCCTTCAAGCAGGATGAGGAGATTACCCTCATGAACTGGGGTAACGCTATCGTCCGCAAGATTACCACCGACTCAGCTGGTGTTGTGACTGGTCTTGACCTAGAGCTTCACTTAGCCGGTGATGTCAAGAAGACCGAGAAGAAGGTGACTTGGCTTTCTGACTCCGAGCAAGGCCCCAAGCTTGTCCCCGTTGAGATAGTCGACTTCGACTACCTCCTCAAGAAGGACTCTCTCGACGAGGAAGACAAGTTGGAGGATGTCCTCAACTACAACACCGAGTTCCGTGACAGTGCTTTGGCCGACGCCAATGTGGCTGATCTCAAGGTTGGCGACATCATCCAATTTGACCGCAAGGGCTTCTACCGTATTGATCGGGCTGCCGCGCCTGGTGTCCCTGCCGTTTTCTTCAACATCCCCACCGGCAAGGGTCTTGGCCGATAGATTAAATGTTCAAAGCGATGAATATATGAGATCCGATGATAATGGGGATATAAGAAACTACGAATGTGAATACAAACGTGTGGTTTTTACCCTTTTCAATCTATTTGTACACTGTAGAAGATGGATAGCTCATAAACAATCCATTTAGTCTACGAGACACTTTGCTTGGATGATTGATCCGAATGTCGTTTCCCGGCAATTAGCGGAAGGTATAGCAAGTGTGCGGTTCCATGGACTGTTTTGCTTAAGGTTCATTCTGGCTTGGCTCTGGACTTGTATAGTTGCACCAGTAGGTGCACCTTACCAGCCCACCCAGAAATGTACTGAAGAGGCCGCAGAACAGTAATTTGAATGGTACAAATGTTTAAAGGCTAATGATTGTCACTTTACGTAGACAGAAAACATCTGGAGTATGTCTTATGGCATGCTCCATGAGCTCCAGAAGAACTATGCAGGGAAAAGACCAGTGTGAGTAGGATCACAGTACACAGCGTCTATGACAATGTACAACGTCCATATTTGGCAGTTCCACGGAGCCTTTTGATGGCACCTTCTCCCTTTCCATGGTCGAAAGGTGTTCCTTTGCCATTCATTGGCCTGTCACACTGAAAAAGAGCGCCAACCTTGGTTATAAGAACGGCCCGCCCTGAATCTGGTAGTTATTCCCAAATAGCTAGTCCGCGAGTGGCCTTCCACGTTCCTGGTCTCTGTATTCGCAGTCCGCCGTTCAATTAGTACTAGTACTGACCTCCGCGTCTGTTTTCGACGTCAGCATGATAGACTGAGTGGCATCTTTTGCTGGCAGAGAAAATCTCTTCTGTTCGTAGCTCTCGAACTCAAACCCGCAACTATTGCTACAGGCTTTACAAACACAGCCACACATCACAGTTCCAACTCAACACCAGCTCGTTCGTTCACCTCCAGGTATTCGCCCATCTTACTGTCTCTCCCTTATTTTCTGTCTTTACCCCAAAGGCATTCCCCGTAGTTCCTCTTTACTTTCCCTCCTCTTCGCTCTTTCCTTGTTTGTTCCACCTCTCATCTTTTCCAAAACATCTACCACTTCATCATCTGAGCCGCATTTCTTCCTCATTCATGGCATCAAGCTCAGGTGATGGCGAGAGTCGTCCATCTCGCGGCGATGCGCGTGACTTTCGTCGTAGCTCACGAATTTCGCGGGCTTCGTTGAAGGAAGACTACAACCAGCTCGATGAATATGGAAAGCTGGTCAAGTACGTTTCCACCTTCCAAGCCGGTGAAGACGAGCTTGAAGACGGCGACTACGAAGAGCAACGTATCTGGTACGCTCCATGGAAAAAGCGCCGCATCCGCGTTCGCAAGATCGAAAGCGAAGCTGGGAAATTCCCCGAGTCATGGCTTACTACCGATATCCGCGAAGGTCTGCCTTCCTCCGAGGTCACTGAGAGACGTACTCGTGCCGGCTGGAACGAACTGGTTTCTGAGAAAGAGAATCCTATCGCTAAGGTTCTTTCCTACTTCCGTGGTCCTATCCTCTATGGTGAGCAGTCCTAACTCTTGGTTTGCTCATAATCTCTAATCATCCTTGCAGTTATGGAGCTTGCCGCTTTACTCGCTGCTGGCCTGGATGACTGGGTCGATTTCGGTGTTATTCTTGGTATCTTGGCTTTGAATGCGGCTGTTGGTTGGTATCAGGAGAAACAAGCCGCAGATGTCGTCGCTAGTCTAAAGGGCGATATTGCGATGCGAGCAGTCGTCATACGGGATAGTCAACGTCACGATATTTTGGCCCGTGAACTGGTTCCAGGTGATGTGGTATGTCGATATCCCGACTGAGAAGTTGAATTGTCGCTAATGGTTATCTTAGATCATCATCGGAGACGGTCAAGTGGTGCCTGCGGACTCAAAGATTATTTGCGACGTGAATGACGAGAATGGATGGGAGGAATTCAATCAGCTGCAGGACCAAGGCATGTTGGGAGGCGAGTCTGATTCTGATGAGGAAGAAGATCCACAAAAAGAGAAGACCATGGAGGCCGATGCCGATGGCGATGCAGAAGGGGGTGCAGAGGCCTCTAAGGCTCAAGCGACAAAGCCTCGTCGACGCGGATATCCCATCTTGGCTTGCGATCATTCTGCTATTACCGGGGAGTCTCTTGCTGTCGATCGCTACATGGGCGATATGATATTCTACACCACCGGCTGCAAGCGCGGTAAGGCCTATGCTGTCGTTCAGACTGGCGCCAAAACATCTTTTGTCGGACGCACTGCCAGCATGGTTCAAGCTGCTAAAGGAGCTGGCCATTTTGAGCAAGTGATGAGCAAGATTGGAACCTATCTGCTTATCCTTGTAATGGCATGGATCCTCGCTGCATGGATTGGTGCATTCTTCCGTGGTCGCCCTATTGCATCGCCTGGTCAACAGACTCTACTTCACTATACTCTGTCCTTACTAATTGTGGGAGTTCCTGTCGGCCTTCCTGTTGTGACCACAACGACAATGGCAGTTGGAGCGGCTTATCTTGCGAAGAAGAAAGCCATCGTGCAGAAGCTGACTGCTATTGAGTCTCTGGCTGTAAGTTGTGATTTCTCACCATTCTTTCGGGCAAATGCTAACAAGTGTAAAGGGTGTCGATATTCTTTGCTCCGATAAAACCGGAACTCTCACTGCCAACAAATTGAGTATTCAAACTCCATACGTTGCCGAAGGTGTCGATGTAGACTGGATGTTTGCTGTTGCAGTGCTTGCATCCTCACATAATATTGAATCTCTGGATGCAATTGACAAGGTTACCATCCTCTCACTTCGACAATATCCAAAGGCAAGGGAAATTCTCCGCCGCGGCTGGGAAACTGAGAAATACACCCCCTTCGATCCGGTTTCTAAACGAATCGTCACTGTAGCTACGTGCGATGGAGTTCGATACACGTGCACGAAGGGCGCACCCAAAGCAGTGCTGAATCTCACAAACTGCTCACCAGAGGTTGCTTCGCTTTACAAAAACAAGGCAACCGAATTTGCTCATCGCGGATTCCGCTCTCTGGGAGTGGCAGTTCAAAAAGAGGGAGAAGACTGGCAACTCCTGGGTATGCTGCCTTTATTTGATCCCCCTCGTGAAGATACAGCGCAGACAATCCGCGAAGCGCAGAATCTCGGTATTAGTGTCAAGATGCTCACAGGAGATGCCATCGCTATTGCCAAAGAAACGTGCAAGATGTTAGCTCTCGGGACGAAGGTTTATACCTCGGAAAAGATCGTTCACGGTGGTTTAAGCGGCGCTATGGCTAATGATCTAGTCGAAAAGGCGGATGGATTTGCGGAAGTGTTCCCAGAACATAAGTATCAGGTCGTGGAGCTTTTGCAAGAACGCGGCCATCTCACGGCAATGACTGGTGACGGTGTAAATGATGCACCATCATTGAAAAAGGCCGATTGTGGAATCGCTGTCGAAGGCGCTTCTGAAGCAGCACAAACAGCCTCTGATATTGTGTTTCTAGATCCTGGTCTCTCTACGATCATCGACTCGATCAAGGTCGCTCGCCAGATATTTCATCGCATGAAGGCATACATTCAATATCGTATTGCTCTTTGTTTACACCTCGAAATCTATCTCGTCACATCGATGATCATTCTCAACGAGAGCATTCGTGTCGAATTAATTGTGTTCCTTGCTTTATTCGCCGACCTTGCGACTGTTGCAGTGGCTTATGACAAGGCATCCTACGAGTTGCGCCCAGTTCAATGGCAACTGCCAAAGATATGGGTGATTTCTGTCCTTCTTGGTATTCTCCTTGCCCTCGGCACATGGATAGTACGTGGTTCCATGTTCCTTCCCCATGGTGGCATAATTCAGAACTGGGGTTCCATCCAAGAAGTCCTTTTTCTGGAAGTGGCATTGACCGAGAACTGGTTAATATTTGTGACTCGAGGCATTGATACTCTCCCATCTCTCCAACTCACAGTGGCTATCTTGGGCGTGGACGCTCTCGCGACAATATTCTGTCTCTTCGGATGGTTCTCAAACCAAGATATGAAGAGTACTCCAGCCGACCAATTCGTGGAGACCATCAATGGCCACACAGATATCGTCACAGTTGTTCGTATCTGGGGATACTCTCTTGGTGTCTCTATCGTTATTGCTCTGGTCTATTTCACCCTCAACCGTCTCTCCTGGCTGGATGATTTGGGCCGTGAGCGACACACCCGAGGAGACAAGAAGATTGAGAACATTCTAGGCCATCTTTCTCGTCTCACCATCCAATACGAGGAGCGTCCTGGGAAACCGATCGGTCAATACATTATTTCAACAAGCAAGGAAGAGGAGGAAATGGAGTAGTGGTCTACTAGCCACTGTTCAACGCCGCTTGACGTATGTCAAGGTTGGCCTTGACTGATTAAAGATCAACTTTTCATTTTCTTATGGCTGTTGGTTTCCAAATACGAAGCTGGAGTGAGCGGAATATGGTCTTCTTTTCTCAATGATTTTATTGGTCTTTTATGTTTTCTAAACAGCCCTTCTCAAGATACTCAACAGCCTGCACCGGCGACTGCGGCTTAATATTCTTATGTTCGAGGTTTTATTTCAATATGTCATCAGATAGCTTTCATCCTTTGCTGTGTATTCGGACGGGGGTCAGGTCCATGGTAGGAGCGACGCGAAGTTGCCCGAGAGAAGGACATAGTGATGTGTGCTCTATTGCGTGTAGCGTTTATGAATAAAGATACCGGCCGCGCAGCCTTTGCTATTTGTTACTGAGCGCGCCGAGGACATAAAGTAGATTCAAATGGCATTCAGATTTACATTCATGTTCAAAAGCTTGCAGCTTCCAATGTATGATTACAGGGCTACGAAAGTCCCTACTTGAGCAACTCTGGATCCAAGTATTAAGATTGAAGGGTATCAAAGATTTTCGTATAAAGAAGTACATCAATGAGGGAAAATGAATGTGTAAGTTTGAGTCTGCCAGTCATAGGAGGTATAATCAATCAGCATTATCCAATTCATAATCGTATTCCACCATCACATAGATCGCCAAATGTGGTCGCGTCTGATCTCAAACATAATCATAAAGAAAGATAGAACGCCTAAGCTTCAATTCGGTTACCGCGACGCATGTTTCGCGGGGAAAGGAGACCGTGGGCCATATTGCCCACAGCCTCGTTGGCATGCTTCAGACCATTGAGCAGACCCATAAGATCTGTTCCAAGGAGAGCGTGGACAGCGGCACCCTTGCCTCCCTGGTCCTTCACGCCATCAACATTAGGGTTCTTGGGTGGCTTGGGAAGGTCCACATCCACATCGACTGGGGACTCGATCTCGGGCTTAGCTGGCTTAGTAGGCTTCGCAGGCTTGGTGGGTTTGGCGGGCTTCTGCGCCTTCGTCGGTTCGTCATCAGCAGGGGCAGTCGTTTCTGGTTCGGGCTTCGTGGTAGGCTTCGCAGTAGGCTCGGTAGCCTGCTCCTCGGTGGATGCGGTGGTCGTCGGTTTTGAAGGCTTAGCATGAGCCTTGGTCGTTGTCGCGGCGGGAGCTGGAGCAGCAGCAGGGGGAGTCTGGGTGACGGGTTGCTCATCCTCAGGACCAGAGGAAGAGGAGCCAGACTGCGAGGAGGAGGAAGAGGAGGACGAGGATTCGGGTACATTGGAAGATGGTGATGTCTCCGCAGGGTTAGTGGACGAAGGTGCAGACGTCGGGGTCGACGCCTCGTTGCTGGACGATGACGACGACGAACCGGAATCAGGACCACCCAACGCCTCGCTTACGCCGTCTATGAACCCCTGGTTCGCGTATGCCTGGGTGGCATCCCACATCATCACGCCGCCGAAGCTCTCGAACTTCTTCGAGTACTCGATCACATCGGCCAGCTTTGACGCTGGGATATAGCCTGTACTGGCCGCCGTTGTATCAGCTGGAACTCCGACCAGCACCTTCACGTCGGGGTTCTGGGACACTGTCTTGGCCCAGTTGTCCCATTCCTCGAAGTTGTATTTCGAGCTCTTGGAGTCGGTGTTGAAGTTGTTGACGCCGCAGAAGTTGTTGTAGAACTGCACCCAGATAGCGTCGATGGAAACAGGTCCGTTGAGAATCTCCTTGTCCGAGGCATCAGGGTATGGGCATTGAGGAGCAGCAGTCAAGAAGAACTGCTTGCTATTGTCCTTGTCCATCAAAGCTCGCAGTTCGTTGGCAAACGGAGCCATGTGCTGAACATTGGCTTCGAAATCAAAGTCAAAGCCGTCCATGCTGGCGTCACCAAATGGACGCAATGCCTTTGATCCCTCCTGAGGTGGCCCAAATGTTTCCCAAATGAGCTTTGCGCCGGCTTTGGCTTCGTCGTCGGACTTGAATCCACCTTCGCTGTAGGTTGCACCGCCGATGGAAAGTAGAATCGTCTTTCCTTTCTCTTGACATCCCGTGATGTCCTTGCTGTTCGGATGTTAGTCTGGCCTAAGCCAGTCATATGCCATTGCACTTACCCAATTTTAGGGCAGTTCTTCAATTGTGTGCCTTCGAAAACATCACAGTCCGCGCTTGAGGACGAGAAGTCGACTTCCGGTACACCTCCGGGCCCATTGATCATCATATCGAACGCCATTGGAATTACCTTCTTCGGATTAGTTTGTTGGCAGTTTATAATGAGCATGTTTGACATACATCAATCTCATCATCTAGTAGTTCAGCAGGTTAGATTCAATCCGTCAAGGTGGTAGGTGATGGCACTTACTTTCACAGTAGTGGGCGAGGGACTCTTGTGTGGTTCCCTTACCACCCGCTGATTCAAAAGAGTTCTGACCTTTTCCAATGTTAAATTTCTCTCTTATGATTTAGCCGCGCGGAATCATACCCCAATAGACAGCAACATTGTCAGATGAGTTGAGGTCAAGCTTTGCCTGCACCGCTCCCAACGATGCCAGCAAGAAAGACCAATGTAGGTAGTTCTGGTATTGACGCATTATGGATAGAGTCTTTTGCTCGTTTATCTGTTAAAGAAAAAATTATATATTAAGGAATGAATTAAGGCAAATTATATCGAGGGGATGCCAGCCCAAAGAATGAATAAGAGGTCAGAAGAACGATAGCCTGCGGCTCGAACTCCCACGCAGCTTAAATAGACTATCTTCCATTATTTTGCCTTCTAGTGTGCATACCACGATAAAAACATTGGCACCGTCCGAGGGCCACGGACGTCCCTGGCGCATGGTATGGCTGGCCAAGACTTCCAAGTCTAGAGAGAGTTAATATAACAACCCACCGATCGGGCTTCTCGCATGAGCGATTTCTCGGAAACATTCGTTGACGCGTTCCTCATTGGCGTTGACTGTGGGTTTTGGGGCTTCGTATACATTCCGGCGTTGTTGTCAGGGGACCGAGTTGATGATCTAGGAATGTGCGACGGCACCACGCCAGATAGGCCATCAAATGCGTTCTAGCCGGGCCAGGGCTCTTCAAATCAAATTGGAAAAGCGGCAAGAATTTTTCAAGTCAAGATCTCTTGCTTCTACAGTATTGTCAACGATCTGCAACATTCATTGAGCCCCAACTCATTAGCTACTCATCCCATGCCAAGATTCTTCGTGATATTGATGTACATCTTCTCGATACAGGATGTCTTCGCATTGCTGCTTCTATCTAACACTCCAGAGCTCTGTTTCTTTTTCTTGTCCTTGATGATCATCGTCTATCGACTAATTGATCGATTTCCGCTGGCGCATCTCTGATTTCCCGCTTGTAGGTTTTAACTCGTCGATGCGTAGATTGCTGGCAAGTATAGAATGTCAGATTCTCATAGACGGTTTATGAGACTGCACATGTTTAGATCGTGCAGTCATGTCAGGTGAAGGCGACATCATTTATAGCGAGCGTAATTTCGTAAGTCGAAGTTCTCAGTATTTCCCGTTGACCAAAGTTTCAGTACTGTGTTATTGATATGGAATAGTTAATTTAAGAGCTCTTCAAGTATTTCCAAGGTTGGTTTTCTGAAATTTGTCTACATCTCAAGCGCCTTGTTATGTTGAAGGTACTGCCCGCGGACGTGGTGTCTAAATCATCGGCTTGCGGATTTTGGTTGATGAAAGTCTATCAATTTATTCAATTACTCTGTCTAATGCATATTACAAAGTCCCTGCTATTAGATTAGTGTGGCACTAAATTTTTCACGTTCGAAAAGTCAACTTCCAAAATTTTGGAATCGCTGGGGAAGAAAGTCGGGCTGAAAATATATTCCCTCAAGAGACATCCGTAAACCTTTGCACTGAACGACTCAGCAATTTTGGTGAAGATACCCCCTAGAGACATAAGTAACAAAATAGACATTCAATTGAAAGAAATGATTAATCTCTTTTTCTCTGATATCGTCCTTTAAATGAGAATTGCACTGAAGAGATGAGGTTCTTGTGTAGATATCTGAGCCCCTCGGGCCCTCACAACAAACCTTGGCATTTCATACCAAAGCAAATACAGCTGCTACTCGTACCGCAACCTTGAAAATAAAAATAGAAATCAAAACCGATATCAATGCCTGGTCTATGTGCTTCTATCCGTTTATTCATATATTTGCCTAGGAACGGCACAAATTCAAATTCTCCAGTACTTATCCTACCGGTGAACTCCGATCACCCTCTGAAGAGCCTCGTCGTTGCTCAGTCCAGAATCAATGACACCAGCAATCTTGAGAACATCCACAACACCGGTGATAACCTTTCCATCCACTCCACGCGTGCTGTTGGTAAACTTCACGTCCTTCAACCAATCGTTACCATCTTCTTGGTTATAGGTACAGCCAAGTTCACCAGTTCCAAGAAGCTTAATAGCATTACTAGTATCAGCCTGGAACGCCTTGATACCCTGGTCCAGAGCCTTGAAAAGAGCATCCAAGCGTGGGTCACTCTCCGAGCCAGGGAAGGGGAACAAAGCCGTCGACGCGACGATCATCCACGACGGCCAAGGCGTATAGATCTCCCCAATCTTCTTAAGAGGCGGATTCGGCTTTTCAGCAGTCACATGAAAGTAAGGCTTAGTGGTGAATTCCTCCCACATAAAGAACTCAGCAGTCGGGTTAGGCGCCTGGTCAGGCTTCTCCTCATCCTTGCCAGTGACTCCATTCCGAAGGGCGCCGAAGGGGCCAAGGGGTACAGAAGTCAGGGAGTCCGCCTTCCATCCCTGCTGCTGCGCGAGAACGTAGGACATAATTTGAGACCCGCTATTTGTCATTAGCCAACGAGTCCGGGCTTTGCTGCTCGCATGCCGCAGTGCTTACCTTCCTGGCCGACTAATGCCCACCCGCTTGTCCTGGAGGTCTGCGACGGAGTTTATCTCGCTACGCTCGCGGCCGGTCACAATTGCCCAGCGCAGGGGGTTGTCGACCCAGTGTCCGACTGCTCTGTAGCCGCCGTCGCCGCCGTTCTGGATCTGCTGCTTGCCGGCGAGACCGGCGACCCAGCCCTCTGTCAGGCCGATGGCAATGTCGATCTCACTGCTACGCAAGGAAGTGATCATGTGTCCGGTACCGGAGGGGAAGGGAATAAGGCTGATCTTGAATGGGAGGCTTGCGGTGACTGCCTCTGATCGCAAGGCCAAATGGAGAGGGGTCAGGTAGTGCTCTATAGTTTGGGAACGCGTCAGTGTTGTGTGCTTCAGTCTGCTTCTAGGAGTATGTACCTGGCACATAGCCAATGCGAAGGGTTTGGTCGGCCATCTTAAGAAGCTTCAAATCGAGTATGCGAATTGAATGAAGGTCAAAAAGACAAGCTTTCGGATCGAGCGGGGGAAAGTCGCGATCAATAGCGGGGCCCGCAGTTATGCGGCTTCTCCATTTCCCAAAGCGGCACTGAAGATGGTGGGGTTTTGGGCAGGAAGAATTGACTATTGATTATTTATTTTAGTGAACAAGTGATTTTGATTTTTGATTGTCATGTCATTCAGAATTACAAGGTCTATCGTCGCTATGGTGCGGGGGCAATCTCTTCTATCTACAGCGTATGTGCTCAACAACTTATACCGTGAGCTTCTAAGTCATGCGAATATCTTTCTCGCCAGTACCCCATCGGTCCTCTTCTTCCTCGCCATGAGAGCTGCCTGCAGCATTTTGGGAATTGCGAGAGAACATCAAGTACTGGAAGCCCAGGTAGAAGTCACAGATGCACTGGAAGATACCGCAAATCTTGAACGCCCATGGGATGTCCTCCTCGCTGCAGAAGAAATAGCCCATCTTCATTGTGTCACCAATCAACCACGCAGCAAGAACAGACACACGGAATCCCTTGCAGGAACCTGATCGCTGGTTGGCCAGAATCTGGGGGATAGGGAGGGTAGCCTCGACGGCGAGGCCAATGTATCCGAGCATGTTGATGTAGCCCTCGGATTCGGAAATCGGGGTGAGATGGATCACGGCCAGAACCGCAACGAAGTATGCGAGGAACATCCAGTAACTATATTCAAGGTTAGCATGTGCCCAATGGCGGTGCTTCCGAGTATTCCGAAACTCACGGCTTGGTGTTCTTCCATTGCCAGAACTCATATGGGCGAGAGGAGCCTGTAGAGTTTGCGCCACTGAAAGGTGCATGCTCAATGCCGTTTCTCGAGCCGGATGAAGGTCGGTTGTCCAATGCTACTTTCAACAATGCCAACTGTGTTGCGATCATAACCAATGCCTGTGTGAGCAGAGCCTTCGAGTAATACTCTCCGAACCAGTAGAAAACCCTAGTTGTCGGTCAATATAGGCGCACAATGCGTGAAGTAACGGAGTGTGATCTCACTTCAGAATCGATGCGACCAGCATGATCAAAGGAATATCCAACGAGAATCCCGCGGAACTCCTTGTGCGATGAATGCTGAGGATCTGGTCCGCATATGACGTGAGGGGAGACGAGATGAGGCTACAAAAAATCCATGTTAGTTTCGTCGCCTTTCTCCGCATCCATTAAATAGATTGGAAATCGTACAAGAAAGGAGCGCCATATTCAATGGCAAGCTGAACGAGATACATGGTGCTGGAGATCCCGCTGGATCCGAGAGTATAGAATTCCGAGAGCACACGTGACAATTTTTATTGCTCGAAAGTCGGATGCTGACGGGGAGAACGAAGAGGCGATTGTCTCCAGGACTTGACGGCGACTCGATCCCAGCGGCAGGAACTCGAGGAGAGGTGTGGAGGAGCAACAGGGGAAATGAAACCTGACGCGGGCGACGCAACCGGCTTTTCTTCTCTTTCCGCGTTTGATTATGTCATCTGGTGGACCGCCCCTGGAGATCCTGGACCCTGGAATCGTACATGCGGAGTCGAAGGGGTGTTTAATTAATTATTGATTAATTTTTCTAGTGTGTAAAACTGGTTTAATCAAAGACTTCATTTATTTGGCATTTCCATATCTCAATCATGTATACAGCATTGTTCGATATTGCACGAGTTGGTCACTATAAATAAATGCCGGGCCTTTAAGGCGACCTCAGCCTCCAGATGTCCAAGATTGTGCTGTGTGAAAGGAAGACCTAGTTCACTACTGGGCAGGCACCCTCCACCAATTGTGGTCAATGGGCACGCGACACCGGACAGTTCCACTACAACCCACAGCCTTACGCCAAACTCCAAACATCAGGCCCCCAAATCACCCCTCTCATACCATAGCAGCCTTGTCACCGTACTCATACCCTCCAACCCAAACTTTCAGGATGTTGCGAGCAGCTTTGATATCCTCTAATGGATTACCATCAACGAGAAGCAAGTCCGCACGCATCCCAGGTGCGATCAACCCACGGTCGTGCAGCCCATAATGAAGAGCAGGCAACAGTGTCGCAGATCGTAAGGCCTCCAAGGTTGACAGGCCCGCCTCCACTAGGTTTTCCAACTCATCGTGGACACTGCTTCCAAATGGCACGGACGCAGGAACACCCGGGCTAGTGTTTGCATCTGTCCCGAGAAGGATCGGTACGCCGGCTTGGTGGAGTAAAGTAACAGACTCACGGGCATTGGCATATGTTTTGTTCTGAGGCTGATTCATAGCGGTCGCTCTCATCATTGTCAATGTCGGCGTCGAGGTCTGCCCATTTTCAAGAACTTGTTTGGCGATTTCTGCTGAGATGGCTATATCAACTGGTGCATGTTGGATATGATCACAACCAGTCTCAATGGCTTGCTTGAAAGGAAAATATGATCCAGCGTGGATGGCAACCGGCTTTCCGGTTTTCTGGGACAATTTTGTCAAGCTATTTAGTTCAGCTTGAGACAGACCAGGTACTTCGGCAATCAGCTTGACATAGTCAGGGTTGCTAGCAAGTTGTCGCTCAACCCAAGCAGGCACTTGGCTGATGTTGTGAATCAGAAGGCTTGGATCTACCATGCTTGTGATCTTCCCATGAATGCTCCCAGGCGCAGATGCGGCAGCACTAGCACTCATAATGCTTGTGAGACCAGTATGGTTTTGAAGAGACTTGCACATCTCGGGTAGAAAGCAGGCCATCTGGAAGCCAGTAGTCACACCATAGCGAGTCAAATCTTCCAACTGAGTGGCATTAGAAGGATGGCAGTGAGAATCAATCAGGCCCGGCAACAGAGTTGCTCCCTTGGCATCAAAATGCTGAGCATCTTTTGCATCTACACCTATCAAGCCATCCTCAATGACAACCGTACGAGGCTGGCTTAGTGATTCTCCATTGAAGACTCTCACATTGTCCAGCGCAACTTTATGTGACGAGCGCTGTCGGAGATGTGATGCTTCCATGGCTTTTTTGTTGAAACTGATGAGTGATCTCACGTCCATTTTCGCGACATCTTTTGCGGTTGGACAAGCAAGCGAAGGACTGGTAAGGAAAGATGCGCTGAGCAAGGCGCAAGAAAGCATATGGAAGCGCATGATTGCGCGTGGGTCTCAATTTCAAGGATAAGGCAGCGCACTCAAATGAAGAAAAGCTGCGGTATTGAATTAAAGTGAGATTAAAACCAAGAGTTGAAAGGGCTCCATGCTACATTAAATAATATAGCGAAAAGCATTGTCGCTTGGCTTAAGCTTTGTACAATTTGGCTGCTCCATCAAGTACCCAGAGCGACTCGTAGCAGCTAGCTATATTCGGCTAGTTGATGGCTCATGTACATACAAATAAGGATTTTGTGAGTGAAGATCACCCCGGAAATCATGGCATACGTTGGATCGAAGATCACTTCGCACATCTCGAAAGGCAGCGAACCGCGAGATCGCGGTCTCGCGCCATAAGCGGTTAGCGGACCCATCCAAGACCAAACGATGGGGATTTGGGGGCGGTTTTGGTAGACCATAGAGTAGCCGCAGTGAACATCGAAGAGAGATTATAAGGTAGAAAAATAAGAATGATGCGCCATCTATCGATTAATATTCTTGGTATACTATACTCCTAACATGACTTTCCCTGCGCCGCCCAGCAAGCTAACCAATGAGCCTTTGCTACTAGCGCCCTCTTGATCCCAAAAGCCAACCCTATTCTATCAAAACATTCCATAATACTATGGCGCTGACGGTCAGATATCTCTACTACGGAACTTGCTGTCCCCAGCCCTCGGAGAAGAAAAAATGCCCCTAAAGCTTTGCTTTTCTCGCCAATCCTCAGCTCGCCCTGTTCGTCGATATCCCCCAGCAAGAATGGCGCGCACCCAAGGATGCTCGAGACGCTATCTAGTAGCACCATATCCAGGTCTTGAAAGAATTTAATTGAGCTTTGGCGTCTTTGTTGTTCCGGTACATTGGAGAGGAAGCCGTAGCCATTCTTGAGCGCCTGTGCCAAATGGATACAAGTGAGCCAGTAAAGCATCCACAACGTGCCGTGCTGGAGGCTATGAAAGGCGAACACTTTATCTTGGCAATCTTGAGGTGCTGGACCCAGATCATTTTCGTCCCAAGCCGCGACAGATCTGTATTTCCATTGAATGGGAACAGTTTGCGGCCAGGATCGTAATTTACCCAAGGTCAGCTCTGCCTCTTGTAATGCTTCTTCAAGACCACAAAGCTGGTCAGGCATTGCAGTTGCAAGTGTGATAGCCGACTCAATACTCGAGCGACGTGAAGATGTCTCAAGTAGCAAGGGCCAAATAAGAGGGCCAAGGGCCGCGTTCTGACCCTGCTGCTCGCCTGATGGTACATTTGGATGAGACCATCCGTTACATACTGCTTGAATACCACTTCTCCGTTGTACATTTTGGGATAACTCCCCCCCTATGGCGTTCTGAGGCGGAGAAGACCTTCGTTGCCTGATGATTTCGGCTGCACCCTGATCATGAGGGCTTTGGGATAGTTCTCCTATTCCCGAAATAATCTGTCTTGTGCATTAGACCTAGGTATTGATAAAATTGCGTCGTAGTACTCACTTCAAAGTCTACTAGAAGTATGACAGTAGCTAGAGTTTCGTCTGTCTTCGCGGTGACCGGATTCTGCAAAGCTGTATTGAGTGCTCGCAAGGCCCTGCCATGGTGGACCTCGGATCTAGTGACGAGGCTTCGCATACAGGAAACATTGCCAAGATGGGCGAAAGAAGAAGCTAGTGTTGCTTCTTGCAGAGATTCTGATGGTGATTTCACTAGCTCCGGAAGGTATTCTAGATGCCCTGCTGCGCCGCGCGTGGTGGGCAGGGTAAAATTATCAAGGAATCGCGCGATTGCGACTTGATCCCAAGGCGTAGAAGGCCTAAAAGTGATCAAGGATGATGTTTTGCCACTTTGACCAGCTTCCCCACTAGAATCTGGCGAGAATTTTGAAGCAGCCCAAGAGTTCATTGACCGGAATTGAACTTTGTCCGAGTCTGGACGATACCCAGGGCATGTCCTTCTAGCTTTCGTACATCTTTGACATGATGGCTTTGTTTCATCGCACTATAGTCTTATCAGCATTCTGGATGCATCTTTCTTCCTTTCCGATGGCTTACTGACCTTGACCCTCATCCTCCTGCAACTAAAGCAGCCATTGCTCCGTGGTGGCATTCTGCTATGATCCGGCGTCCAAGAGCCCGATATCTCGTTCTATATCCTGATTCGCAAGCAAAAGCATGCTCAATGTCTGGGCATGCCACTGAGAGAAGCAAAAGTCTGCTAACGGCCCAAGAATGCAAGCTTCCGCTGCGATTGACTCGAAGATGGGGCTGCCGGTACCGGGTCTAAGGGAAGTACGGAATAGACCCACCGTGGTTGACTAGATGGGGGCGGAAACTGCTCAACAAAGGGAGAACAAGACATAGTAGGTATAAAGGCACCGGGAGCTAAGGAGGAACTACAGGGAACAGAAGTACGCACAGAAAGTGTTTCCAGACTGGTGCAAACTTACGAACGTTAGATCTGTTTGGGGCCTGGGGTACTGCATCGTACTTTGTAGATGCGTTTTAGCTAGTCCTACCAAGGTTTTTGCATCATTGAAACTACCAGTGGGAAGTCGAGAACCGTTCCAGCAAACAGACATGCATAGATTGGTATTTGCTATCCGCAAAGTGACGAAAGAAGCAAGTATTTTGGCATAAGCGAAGCATCCATAGCCTTATCTTTGTGGCTGTGTAAGCGAGTTGTTCCGAATGCTAGGAATCGAGAGCGAAGTGCCCAGATCATGCGCATTGACAGCATGTTCTCGACCAGTTCTCGACCAAGCGTTTTAGCTTTGTGGCGATGTAGACATGTTGTGTCTAGCCGTTTTCGAGTGCAAAGGCAAATGATATCGGGGAAGGTTTCATCATCGAGAACAAGCCATGGGGTCTAGACTCTCAGAGAAGTAGGAGTATATCCGCTTTTCAACCGGGTCAACATTGCACTCGTATCCAGGTTTAGCGCTAGTAGTCAAATTGATCGAATGCGAGATACCCCGGTCTCCCCGCTGGGCTGACCCACCCCCCTGAGCCTTCAGCCGCACGAAATGCTAGGAAAACAGCCAACAGCAAAGACCTGAGCGATATACGTCTGTTTGATTTGTAAGTGACTTATTATTTACCGAGCCAACCGAATCTATTGAGAAGTGTTGATGTATGGCGGACCGATGACCTCCGCTGACCTCGCAGGTTTCATATAGAACGCAAGCGGACTTTCGAAGCGATGCCAAGCACGATAAATGGCTCGTCCAGCCACATTCAGAACATTGCGTGTGCAGTAGGACCAAATGAACCGGTTTATGAGAACCATGCCGTAAGTCGTATCGTCAGCCACGACATGCTTGAAATGGCGAAGTCCCACACCTCAGGGGCCGTGCTTAATCGTGATTCAGGAGGCAGAATATGACTGTAGGTTAGCATAGCCAATATATGAGCAATGGATAAGTCGTTATAATGATTGTCGAATGTTCTTCTGTTGCAATATATGAGGTTTTCTCTAGCAAAAGCCCGCTGTATCGTTTATGAGGTCTTGTCGCCCGCCACAAGCCCTGGAGCCCTGGGGACCGTGCTATCCTTTTGCCATCCGAGAAGCAGAGTCGTTCGAGTACTTCTGATGGCTGCCAACAAATTTGAAAGGCAGCATGGGACGATACGTAAAAAATCCGAAACCCCCAGCAGTTACCGAACGAAAAGGGTAGGTGGGGGTATAAACACCCTAATAATCTCAGTGCGTGATGAAGAGTAGATCACTTTCCCCCGACTTGGATTAATTATTTTCTCTCCTCCTCCTTTCCCCCGATCATAATCCAGCATCCCCCCCTCCCCTTGTTGCAAGCCTCGAAGCCTCCTTCAGAAGCCACCTTCCCACTCGGTCCCTGTTGCAGAACTGCTCTCCCCCGACGGCCTCCGACCTCCTCAACCTCCTGAACACAATGCCCGACTTGAATTACCCGCAACAAGTGTTGGACCGAGTAGCGGCCGCAGTGCACAGCCCGCCCGCAGACGAACAGCCCTGTCAATACAAATTTGTCGCCCTATACAACTCCTTCAATAGCATCCACGACGATACCCCCGAAGCGCGAGAAATTATTGGCAACTACGATAACTTATCCGACGCGAACGCGGCAGCGCTCGCCTTCTTCAAAACACAGTGTCCAAACTTCTTCCAGCAGCCAAATCGGCAACAAAATTTCTACGAGACCGGCACGCCAGAAGACGAATTAATACACGATAATGGCGTGGAGTGGGGAATCGATTCTCGCGGGCTGTTGACCTTAACTGCGCATGGCGGGGATGGAGAGGAGGAGTGCGTCGCTGTGCACGATATTCAACAAGACGATTAATCTACGAATTCATACGGTTTTATAACTACGCTGCGAATAGCTCATGTCGAGACCTGATCCTTCGAGACGTAGTACTGCGCCTCTGTCCCGCGTCGATGCTCGTGGACTCGACCATTTCGCGATCGACACCCCCTCGGCCCCGACGCCGAGAGGCTTCACCCCTTTGTTCATGGGAAAAAAGCCTTGAATATGACACTGGGGAGGGTGGGAGGATCAGATGACTGGCAATACAGGGCCGTGCTTCTGTTTGCGACAGAGATTTTGATTACACCTATGAAGGGGAACCCCGCTGGGTGGGTGCGTACGGGTGAAGTCCATAACTACCTTGAGGCTGTGAAAGGCAGATCCATGAGATCTTGAACAGGATGCTTGCAGAAATCAATGATTGGTTGTTACTACATCAAAAATGCGATCATCTACATGTATGTCATATATTCAAAGAGCGACAGGTCGCTACTTAGAATTCTATCCGCCACGACTTTCCAATGCCCACGTTCGGTTTCTTGACCACAGCATAGTCGGCCTTGCCGCCCTGCTGCTCAAAGTAGTCCAATGAGGTTGTAGATGCAGTCTTCGCTCCATCTTCGATCACGGTGACAGTCTGCTTCTGCTTCCACTCCTTTGGAGGGTCGACGACGATCACGCGCTCCACAGTGACATCAGCCAACGCCTTGAGATATTCAGCTGTCTTAGGGCCCTTGGTGGCAAGGTCCTCGGACGATAGGACTGAGTCGCGGAACTGGAACTGGCGGTGAATATAAGCGCCCTTCTCATAATCAAAAGTCTCGCCATCATCAAAGTACAGAGAGCCATCTGCTTCGCCGTTCTTGTTGAGAGTGATGAGAAGGGTGTAAGGGTCCCATCGCATGAGAGCGCTGCTGCGGCGGGGACGATCCCGACGAGGGACGATGTGGCCAGCTTGAGCCAGGACCGGCACCTTGTCCTCAGGGGCAGGGACTGTGTGTCGCTTGCCAGCGCCTTGGTAGATGGTGAAATCGAAGTAGTCATAGTACTTCTCATCGTCAGCTAGGTATATCTCAGTGGAGAATGTATCCTTGGTCACAACAGGCTTGGCGAGAATACCAGTGTTGCCCAAGTATAGCTGATCATCAATAGCGAAGCCTTCCTCGTCGTCAGGGAAAGCATAGTACTGAGGGCGCACAACTGGAAGGCCATTGACGGAAGACTCGTGGAAAGCGGTGTACCAAGCAGGAAGAAGCTGATATCTCAGGCGAATGGCCTGTGAGATGATAGTTCGCTGGGGCTCACTGATGAGATATGGCTCACGGCGGCGGGTATCAATGTGAGCGTGAGCGCGGAAGAAAGGGTACCAGATACCAGCCTGGTACCATCTTGCCAAGAGCTCCTTGTCAGGGTTGTGGAAGAATCCACCAACATCGGCACCAATAAATGAGTAACCGGCGATTCCATTAGTCAAGACCATGGGAATGGAGATACCCAAATGCTCCCAAGTTGCTTGGTTATCACCAGTCCAGGTGGCAGCAAAGCGTTGAGCTCCAGCATAATAGGATCGGGTCAAGATAAATGGCCGACGAATTTCACCCTTCTTGCGCTCTAGCATTGCTTCGTAACTGGCATGTAAGAGGGTAAGGCCGTTGATGTTGTGAACGTCACGGTGCTCCCAGTTACCGTAGTGCAGGTTGTCCTTAGGCATGGTAGTTTCAGGCCCGTTGAAGACAGAGGGCTCACTCATATCGTTCCAGAGGAATAAATTGTGAAGGGAGCCCTCGAATCTATCATATCTGTGCAAGCTCTTCCACCATGGGAATGCAGCAGGGTTGAAGCAGTCCACCCAGTTAGATGAGCCGGGCCAGCACCAACCGTCATAGATGTCTCCGTCCTTGTCTAGGACGGCGAGGTTCTTGCTCTTGAGCTCTTTAGAGACGTAGAAATCATCCTTGTTCTTGATGTGAGGATCAATAAGAACGGCCAATTTACGCTCAGACTCATCGAGCTTCTGCTGCATGCCCTTGGGGTTAGGGAATGTGAGAGGATCCCAGGTGAAGTACTTGCGGTCGTCTGTGTATTCCAGATCTAACCAGATAGTGTCGTACGGAATCTGGTACTTGTCGAACTTGGAATCCACGTCCTTGACATCTTCATCAGTGACATAGTTCCAGCGGCACTGGTGGTAAGCGATAGCGAAATGCTGTGGCAGCTGTGCGAATCCTGTCAGCTCGCCATAGGTCTTGCTAAGGTCCTGAGGAGTTGGGCCGAGGAAGACAAATAGATCAAGCTGGCCAGATTCAGAGAACCAGTGAGTCTGAGTGTCGGTCTTCGTGCGTGAGCTCAAAGATAGGGGATTTGAAGCTGACTTCTTGACAATATCAACCCAGGTTTCCGCGGCATTGAGCCAGAAAACACCAACACTGGAGTTTTTCCGGTGAGCTTGCATAAATGGAATAGCACCATACAAGGTCATAGGGCTGTTGAGTTCATATTCGAAAACATCGGCATTGTACAGACGGTAAGGGTTGTTGTGGTTACCCTCGCCGCCACGAGTCTCCCTCAAAGACAGGGAATCGGCGTGCTCTGGAATTCCGAAGACATGGTGATACCCTGGAAAAGTGATGTCAAGACCGACACTCTCCGGACCACGTGGTTTGCTGTCTGTGTTGCCTCCAAAGCTTTCCTCCCACCAGGTACCCTCATCTTCACCCGAACCCTCTTCCACCTTTGGCCGCCAGTGCTCCATGTTGAGCAAACCTTGGTGGTTAAGCTGGATATGAGTTTCTCCATCCCGTTGGAACTCAACCTCAAATGGAGCGTGACGAATGATGGCTTGGAACCGATTATTTGGCCCATAGAGCACTTTCGTGTATCCATCCTCACTTTCAGGGTTCAGAGAAGCCGACTTGCTCACGTCCAAGCCACCTGAAATAACCCATTTCTCAGTCTCATCATAACGTTTTTTGTTCGCCTTGCTTCCGTGGCGGATGTCGATTTCCCCCTTCAGACGCTTCTCCTCGTCCACCACAATGCGGGCGGCTCCTGACTCAAGGAATGAGAGGGTAAGGGGTAATTGGACCTTTTCGTTCGAGGTAGTTGTTTTGACAACGTTTGCAACCAATTTGCCGTCTTTGAACTGGACAGTTGCGGAATCAAGGTCGTAGGGTGAACTCCAAAGAGCACCTTTGGCGGTGGCATCGTCTGCAAGTGCTCTGTTGCGCGTACAGAATCCCGATTGGGTGCATTTTTTATAGTTGTCGTGTTTCACAGTCACTGAAATTCAGCGGGTCAGTATTTTGTTAGTCCATCAACACTTGTGTACCGTCTTACCTCCAGGAACAACAATACAACTGATAAGGACTACCAGTGACAGGAAAAGCGCCCAGCGGGACGCAGGCCGAGTTGAGGCCATAGTGAAGCCTGCTCAGGGCCAATGCAATCAGAGACACTGAATCTCTGTGCAAAGATCGTGGTTGCGGCGGATGGAGAGCTGCATCCGCAGGAGGTACTCGGATGATCTGGTAGCGGGAAGCTCCAGGCTGGCCTGTCGGTGGAGAGCTGGGGTAAGACACCTGAGGCAGTAATTCAGCTCGAAGGCGGTAGGCGGGCCTTGCATGCGCATGAATGTGCAGATGTGTCGAGTGATTAAGCTCAGCAAATTTGAATTAACATAGTATCAAAAAGGAACGAGCTCTTCAGGAGGAGGATGGCATATTAATTATTATCTGATGTTATATACATATCCTTCGCATGCGCCGATATCCTTCAGAGCAGACGGCAGAATCTGCATACTGTAGACTCGGGACTCCAAGGCATCAACTGCAAAGATAAGGCCACTTTTCAGGCAAAAACAGGCACCAAGGTGTCAATAACCCCTCTGCGCCCCACCAATCGCGGGCAGAAAAAGACTCACAGGGTATTTATTCTCGCTCTTCCCTTTTTCCCATCCTGCTTCTCATTCCTTGCTGATCCTCCAATCTCACATCCCTACCACCAAAAATGGCCGACGAGCAGACGTAAGTTCTCACTAGCTTCTGACTATTTTATATCACTCCATTGGCACTGCCTTCCTCCCCCTCATGTCGTGACGAGCTACATTCTTTTTGTCTAGCGGTGAAGCTAACGGGTTTATCCAGTTTCATTGCCATCAAGCCCGATGGTGTCCAGGTACGAATACAGCTTTCCTCCGGACGATAAAAAGATCGATATTCTGTGAGGCCATCAATTGAGCTGTAGTAGCTAACAATGCCCCTCAGCGTGGACTCGTTGGTCCCATCATCTCCCGCTTCGAGAACCGTGGCTTCAAGCTCATTGCCTTGAAGCTCACCTCCCCTAGCAAGGAGCACCTGGAGACCCACTACTCCGACCTCTCCAGCAAGCCCTTCTTCAAGGGTCTCGTCTCTTGTGAGTTGCCGATCCATCCGACCCCTCTGTGTCGTCGCATTCAGTTAACCCGATACTAGACATGCTGAGCGGCCCCATCTGCGCCATGGTCTGGGAGGGCAAGGACGTCGTCAAGACTGGCCGTACCATCCTCGGTGCTACCAACCCCCGCGACTCCGCCCCTGGCACCATCCGTGGTGACTACGCCATCGATGTCGGCCGCAACGTCTGCCACGGCTCCGACAGCGTCGAGAGCGCCAAGAAGGAGATTGCCCTCTGGTTCTCTCCCTCCGAGATCCTTAAGTGGACCTCCGCCCAGGCCGCTTGGGTCTACGAGTAAATTACTCGTTTTCTAGAATGACTTGGACACCTGGCTCGGAATGGCCTTATAGCTGGTAGCATTAACTTGTGATAGTTAAGGCTGGATCTAGTCTAGGAAAAATCAATACACATTCAAGATTATACGATTGATGATGATTTCTACAAGATATTTAGATGTACAGTATTATACAGTTCTCAGGTTCTGCCGAACAACCGCCCGGTGACCTTGCCAACAGGGCCAACGACTGTCCTCGCAAACCATGGCGTTGCCCACACACTTGCAGCTATACGAACGGGTAGTAAAGCCTTTGTAATGGCATACGCGGTAGCAAACTCTAGCACCAAATGTAGGCTGCCGCGCTCCGGTCCAGATCTATTCTCAGCCGCCACGACATGATCCACGTCGGTGGGGACAGACTCCTCCACCCAACCTTTCTTTTTCATCCATCGCCCAATCTTCTCGACTGATTCCTCAAAGGCATTTTGTTCTCCTGGCACAGAAGAAAGATCTGGCAGCCAGTCCCCGTAGTGAAACGCCGCGAACAGCCCAATTATCGGCACGACAGCCGTAATCTCATGGAGAATCAAAAAAGACGTGGTGTGTGTCACAGGAGCGTTCAATAAGCGACTTGTATAGGGACGGAGGAATTGAGGAAGGCGATCATTCATCTGATGTAGGCGAGAGCGCGCATCTTTAGGAGTGCCGGGGGCTGGCGAAGGATTGCGCGGTGTTGATAGAGCCCTCCGGCCGGTCTGCAATCGGAGTCGGCGAAGCAGGAACGCAGTCGTTGGCCGCGGGAATGCCATGATAGAAATTAGATGGAGCAGGTATCACAGCGGAAACTCGGAGTTGACACGGAGGGATCAAGAGGAAATCATGCCCAGCTTAGGCAAAGAGAACCACCCACTTGAACTCCGTGCGGAGGAGGCTCGACGAGACGCGGGTCTTCGCGGGTGCGGGACATCAATTCAAGCGCAAAAGCAGGCTGAGTCAGCCATCCGGGCCGATCATTTGGCTCCAGCGTGGGCGGCCTCCATATCCTCGAGTTTGAATTGGACTGATATGGGTCAAAGCGGAGGTTCTGGAGCGTAGAGATAAATCGTGGTTCTATCGTGGAACCCTTGTAGTTCGGCCCGCGGGGTGATCGGGGAGCAATGACGAATCATCCGCGTGCGGGCAGAAATATGAAATCAATGTCCACTTCCAAGATTTCTTCTTCCCCCTCTTCCTACCCCATCTCTCATTGTCTGCCACGAGCTCTGCAAGATGGCGAAGAAGATCACAGAGAAGATCGCGGCTTTGCCGCCTGATGCCAATTACTTCTCCCTGGAGTTCTTCCCTCCAAAGACTCGGATGGTGGGGTGACCCCGCGCGAGGCAAATGAATCGACAATGCTAATGGAATGTTCGATGTAGGGTTTCGCCAACCTATCTGCGCGTCTGGAGCGTATGGCCCAGGCGCTGCGCCCGCTGTTCGTCACGGTCACTTGGGGCGCAGGCGGAAGCACGGCGGCTCGTTCCCTTGAGCTGGCAGAAGTCTGCCAGCGCCAGCTGCAGTTGACGACGGTGCTGCATTTGACTTGCACAAATATGAGCCGTGCATTGGTTGATATGGCTCTGGAGGAGGCTAAGGTGCTTGGTATTCGCAATATCCTGGCTCTGCGTGGAGACCCCCCTCGTAGTGAGGAGTATAACATGCACGGAGAAGACGATAGCAACAAAGACTTTACATTCGCCGTCGACCTCGTTCGGTATATTCGAAAGCAGCATGGCGACTACTTCTGTATTGGTGTGGCTGGGTATCCAGAGGGTCATCCTGCCGACGCCTTTCAAGATGGCCAAGATCCTCTCCGAGATCTGCCCTACTTGGTTGAGAAGACCGTTGCGGGAGCCGACTTTATCATGACACAACTCACTTACGACCTCGAGGCTTACCAAAAGTATGAAACACTACTACGCAATCACGAGTCCGGCGTTTTCAAGACAATCCCCATCATTCCTGGCTTGATGCCCATCCACAGTTACAAAATTCTCACTCGCGTCACGAAATTGAGTCACGTACATATTCCCGACCCCATCGCCAAGCGAATGGAGGAACTGAAAAATGACGATGACGCTATCAAGAGAGTCGGTGTGGATGTTGTGAGTGATATCGTGAGCGGTATCAAGGCACTCAAGTCACCAGGTCCTCGAGGTTTCCACTTCTACTCATTGAACTTGGAGAAGACTGTGTCTTTCATTCTCGAACGCTGCAAGTTAATCCCGCCATTTGTTGAAGACGACTCTGCCATTGCGGATGTGGACGGTACTGTCTCTTTGGATGATGTCCCCTCGCGGTCACAAAGACGACGATCTTCCCTTGCTTCACAGCCTCACAACCGTGTTATTGTGGACAAGCTCTCAACACCAGCCCCTGGGTCATCACGCAGCTCTAACCATGAAGCTCTTGCAGATGGCGCTGGTCTACCCGCCATGCAACCCAACAGAAGTCAGACCCTTCTCATTTCTGAAGGTCTCGGCTCGCTTGGCCGTGAAGCCACATGGGATGACTTCCCCAACGGTCGATGGGGTGATGCCCGCAGTCCGGCTTTCGGTGAGATCGACGGATACGGTCCTTCATTGCATGTCACATCTGCCGTCGCGCGCCGTCTCTGGGGTCATCCAGTTGAGCGCAAAGACATTAACACACTATTCAGACGCCATGTATCTGGAGATCTTTACATGGTTCCATGGTCAGAAGGTGGCGCCGAAGAAGGCGGTGGTCTGAATGAAGAAACCGAAATCATTCGTCCCGAGCTCCTAAAGCTGATCGATGGTCGTGGGTGGTGGACATTGGCTTCGCAGCCTGCTGTCAACGGCGTGCGCAGCGACGATAAACTCTTCGGTTGGGGACCTCCCCGCGAGGGCTTCGTGTTCCAGAAGCCATTTGTGGAGTTCCTCTGCCCGTCTAAAGACTTCGAGACTATCTTGAAGCCTCTTTTCGCGAAACACGGCCACGAGAAGCTGACTTGGTTTGCAACAAATGAGAAGGGCGACTACGAATCCTCCTCTCCCACCGCACCTGCGACCGTCTCAACTGATGAACTCGTGTCAAACCCAGAGAGCGCCAACGCTGTGACATGGGGTGTCTTCCGAGGAAAGGAGATTGTCACTCCAACCATCATTGAAGAAGTCAGTTTCCGCGCCTGGGGTGAGGAGGCCTTCCGTATCTGGGAGGAATGGCGTCGCATCTATCCCCGCGGCTCCCCCACTTCAAACTTCCTGCAGAACGCCAAGAAAGATGCCTGGCTTGTCTGTGTTGTCGGACAGCAGTTTGGAGCTGGAAACGATTCCGGCTCGAAGGAAGAGCTAGACGAAGTCAAGTGGATGTGGCGCGTGCTCGCTGGAGAGGTGGAGTAGATCTTACACCTACGCAAGAGGTTGATACCCTGAACAGATCTGACTGTTCATCTTGTTTTGTTCTCTCTTACTTTTCCCGGGGCAAGGATCTGAAATCTTAAAAGAATCGACGAGTGTTTGGCATCCTGTATAAAATACGAGCATCTCTAGTTTGCGGGATAAATATATTTCCTTCAGTTCTAATGATTCTTGTCGCTTATGCGTAGAATCAATTGGGTTATGGTTCGTGCTCTTCATGCATACGCTCCCGATAAGCCAAATTGCGCCATTTCTGGAAACTCATATAGCAAGTAGCCAGGGTCATTCAATTCATCGTGCGCTAAAACTGTCTCAGATTACGCCTTCTCAGCAAATCCGTGGTTCTCGAGGCCCTCAGAGTCGGTATCTGGTGTAGCAACGGACGATTGAGATTCCGCTAGTTTCTCAACAACATCGTCGAGGCGACCGTAAGCACGGGGATTCCGCTTCGGCTGATGAGCAGCAGAAGCGGGGAGCTGGTAGCCACGCAGCCTACAGGTCATTAGTAAATTCAATTCAAGTAATTGCTTGCAATTTAAACTACAAGGGGTCAATGAAACTTTTACATACCTTGGACCTTGGCCGGTTCGCTCAGGGAGCTTGGAGGCGTACACGCGATTGAACGTGTGCACGTCTTCCTCAAAATTACCACGCTGTATACTATCCCTTGTACCAGTGAAGAAGAGGTTGATAACATGGTGATTGTGGATTTGTAAGAGAGCCCATGCGGACATTTCCTTCGCAGACAAGAGGTGATGGAAGTATGCTCGGTGATGATGACTGCACGCATAACATGCACAGCCCTCTTGAAGAGGCGAGGTATCGACCATGTGTGTAGAAGACCAAAGGTCAATTCCGAGTGGAACTGGCTCAGATGCATTCTGCTGTAACGACGAGGGAGCTGGGAATGAGAAGTCAAGGGCAAGACCAGAATCTGATGCAGCATCTACGAATGGCGCAGCTAGCAGATCTGCGCCAAGCGATATCTCACGTAAGATTTCATGGGGACCTGCAGGTTCACTCAATAGCAGGCGTGGTAAATTGCCCAGAGACTCAGGTACCAGGCTTAAAGAAGCCGATTCATAGAGTGCTAGTCCAGACAGTAGATCTTGGAAATCATCTTCCAAGTCTTCTAGGTATAGAGATTGTTGCGTATTGTCCAATGGTAAAATCGGAGCAAAGAATAAGGCCTCCGATTTGTCTGATTCTGCTGATGGGTCGCCGTATAAAGTCTCCAATGTATCCCGAGTATACGCATGGGTGCGATCTACCATCTTGGACCGTCTCTTGACACCTGGCGGTCGGCCAATCACCAGATCTGCGAGTCCAATCACGACATCAGGCTTCAGAGACTTTGTAGCTTCAATATAGTGTGCCCATGGTAGCTGGCCAAATCCAACCGACGTAAGTATAGCGATTGAGGTTTCGGTATTTGTGGCAGGGCATGCGATGGGAGGCACTCGTCTTGGGCCTAGGACGAGGGGCATATCTGAGGCAGCGCAAATGAATTTTCTTAGTGGAGATTCGCCAGATGCGACTGGGATTTTATAGACTGGGGCAGGGTGTTTCTTCTCGATGACTATAAGGTCAAGCGGGTGTCGCGTGTTAGTGACGAGTTCCCAAATGAGTTGAAATACAAAGCGGAAACCAATGTTTTCACGCAATAGTCAGGGCATCAACACCTACAGTCTTCCAAGCCAATGTACAGGCCATTTATCGCAGTGTGCTGTCGCACGACATCGTGCGCAATATGTGGCACCGCGCCCCGCGATGAGGCTGGAATGTAATGCGGAGTCGCGATGGCTTTGCGACGCGGGATCGCCAATCGACCGACCCGAGGGGCCAGGACGGGCGCTGCAGGGCTCAGGATGCTGAAGACCATATCAGGTTGGGACATCTCCGAGTCCATGGTGGTTGTGCTCATTGCATGCTCATCGTGAAAGATGGAGTCCCCAGCCTTATCGCCGCAGGGAAAAATTCCCCAGTATTTTTAGCCGGGCCCACTTGCCCTTTCCATTCTTTGTGCTTGTTTACTACTAAAAACTATAGATCGTATCGAACAACCTCGTTTGACTTTCCTACATTGCGAGCTTAATCAGAAGTGAGTTGATTGTCTTATAAAGGCGCTTTGACTACCACAGCGTCCGTGTTTGTCCTGTCGCTCTCCACTATTGCGTACAGATCGTCTTGGTCCAATCTATAGAACGACGATCTCAGCAAAACCCGTTTATCACCAATATAAACTACACTTGTAACAACCCGAACTTTATTTCCGACCTTCATGGGTCTGATAAAATTGGTCGTTATGCCCCTGTTGGCGCCCAACTGGGAATAGTACCCTGGCCGAGAAAGAGCGCCTAATAGAACGGAGGATAGGTCATCACCAAGCAAGCCCACACTCCCTCCATGCATAGATCCATTTGGATCACATTGACTCTCAATAACTTTGAAGGTGAAAGTCACGCTTGGCATGGGGCTTTCATGGGAATCTTGGAGCGTTATATCCAATTCCTTGGCGTATGGATGCTATCCCTGCTGAATTATGAGCAAGTTCGCTTGGTTAGTTCAAAAGAATCACATCGCACCTGTTTGATAGCAATATCGAAAAGAAATCCCACCCAGTGTTGAAGGTTTTTCTCAAAATCAGACTGAGTGGCAACCGTCTTCGTGGTCATCTCGACGGAAAGAAAAATAGGTAAAGCGAAACATCAGGGGGAAACGGTTGTCCAATGTAGCGCCCGTACTTTTATATGCGAGATGGAAAGAAAATCAAAATACAAATTCATTCTCCATTCGTCGTACGAAAGACCCCACAATTATTTCTGTCAGCTGTATTGTTCAGCGCCGCCACTGCGCCGCTTGAATAACCGGGTGTGGGTGCCACAACATGATAACGCAGTAAAAGGAACCAAAGTACAAGTTTGCGCCACGCAATACATGCGAACGCCAGGGTATCAGATCGCAGTATTCTTCCAATCTCTTTTATGAGATTCTCGGGGGAAAGCGAAAATTTTCTGATGTCAAACAAACGCTAAAGCAAACTTGTCAGCATAGTCTCCTTCTATTGGGAAATTTGTACCGAGTATAGTTAGATTAAGCGATCTCAGGCGACAGGTACAAAGATCCATGTATGTTTGCTTTCAATTTGCCCTAGCGGAATATGAAGCAGCTACATATGATATTTTATTACTATAACTAGTGATGTGACACAGGTCATGTTGCTCATGTTGATAATTTGCGGTTTGGAAAAGCCTTTTATCGCGACTACCGTTTTTCCAACACTCGTTCCACTCACTTACTTCTCTTTCAATGAATTTATTGTTCTCTGATTGTTTATCTGACCAGTTTTTGTACAGAATGTGTCCCTGTTCAGAGGTTCGGCGCTGGGATATATTGACCTCTTAGCTAAACCCCCCCCTACATATTCAAAATATTTTCTTTTTCAGTTTGGAAAGTAGAGACTTTATATAGAGCTCTCTAAGATGTCGGGACGTCTCAAAGGCATGGAAAAGGGGGTTTACTACAAGACTCAATCAACGAGCTTACGATGGTCATCTTCCAAGTTTGGGAAGGTTGGTATCGACGACTTGCATGTGCCCGCGCTGTGTTGCTGTATATAATCCAATCAATCTCCCAGTTGGCAGTACTCAAAAAAATTATGGCGCTGCAAAAGAGCAGCTAGACCTGTTCTTACCGATCTTCTTCGGATGATTTCGTAATTGGCACCTCATTATAGCTGACGATGGCGCGAGACATAGCGTTCCGGAGTCGTTATGGCGCAATTTAGACAACCAATACTGTAATACAATTGGCCCGAGACTATCAAAACACTGTCAAATCTATCAACTAAGATTGAAAATATCATGCTAGTTGTCTTTCGGGTTAAATCCTCCATTCTAACTTGGCACTGACCGGAGACTTACCGAGGAGCCATTTAAGTATCCGGTAAATTCATGAAGCTTTTAAAATTTGTCGAATCTCATCCCCTGCATGCCCGATAGTACTGTGCTAGTAAATCATGGAGACCACGTCTCATCCCTCCAAAAATGGAGAGCTCGTCGCTACCTCATCACTTGAGCCATCCCAGCCGGAGTTACCGCCAGCAAAGTTGACTTTACGCAAGCGCATCCAAGGCATTGTCTGGGACACTTTTGACTATTCAGCCGAAGAACGGAAGTTTGTCTCGAAAATTGACTTTTTCATCCTGTATGTCATTCCGACTGTCTTTATTCCCCGGCGCTAACCAAATAAGTACTTGGGCAGGCTTCGCTTATTTCTCAAAGAATCTTAACTCCAACAATCTATGTTTGTAAAGCACTGAGCCAGCTCACTGGATATTGCTGACTGAATTAGCCAATGCCTACGTTTCTGGTATGAAGGAGGAGCTCAATGTGGTTGGAAATGAGTATCAAACTTTCACTACTATGTGGACTATGTAGGTTTGCCGTTGTTCTAAACCAGTCTTCGTCGTGCTGACCAGAACAGTGGCTATGTCATCAGTCAGATTCCATCCCAGATGATCACTACGAGAGGTGTTTCTTGAACAAAATACAAGAATTCTAACATACTGACTATTCATAGTCCGCTTATCTCTCTGGTGTCCGTCATGGGAACTGCTCTGGGTAGTAGTGACATTTGCAACGGCGGCTGTGAAAACACCCCATCAACTCTATGCCTGCCGCTTTTTCGTGAGTGATTCATTCCATGCCTCGACTCAAACCCTAACAAGCCAAAGGTTGGTCTTGCCGAAGGAACATTCTATCCAGCTGTGCACACCATCTTAGGTGGCTGGTACACTAAACGAGGTGTGTAAATTTCCGCGATAAGTTAAAGATCGATCACTAAGTTTCGCAGAATTGGCTAAACGAGCTTGTATCTTTTTTGGCTCTGCTTTCGTTGGATCCATGTTCAGTGGGTACTTGGTATAGCTTCTTCCCATGGAATTCAAGATGAATTAAACTGACTTCTAATAGCAAGCAGCACTTTATACTGGTATGAACGGCCATGGAGGCCTTGCCGGATGGCGATGGCTGTTCATATTTGACGGTGTAATCACGTTTCCCATGGCTATATGGGGTTTGTATTAATCAGATTTTCTAGAACTTTTGAGGATGCTAACAGATTGAGTATAGGTTATATTGCGCTACCCGATCTTCCGACCAACACTCGTGCTTTTTGGCTCAGTGAAAAAGAAAGATCTCTCGGCTTGAAGCGCATGCAAGAAAGCGGTCGAGAACTCGGGGAGCCCATTACTGTTAAAGGAATCAAGCGAGTTCTTTCGAGGTGGCACTTCTGGGTCTACACTACCTACTATACGTGAGTTCCAATTTCCGATTATGATGGATATCATATATCGTGCTTACTTTGCGACAAAGGTTCTTTATCTGTAGCGAGAATATTGGCTCCTACATGAACCTATGGCTCAAGAGTCTTAATAGGTGCTTTTGACTTCCTTCCGCTCGCTGTTTCCAGTAACGCTAACTTTCAAAGGTACACCACGCCGGAGATCAATACCTATCCTACCGTTATCAATGCAATTACGATTGTCACAACCCTCCTATATGGCTGGACGAGCGATGCAATACAAATGAGAAGCCCGATTGTTTACTTTTCGCTTACGGTCTGCTTCTTTGCGGCAGTGAATTTGGCCGTCTGGGATGGAGTCCCTTTCGGACTAAAATGGGCTTCCTATTATTTGACCGGGTATGTCGTATCCTATGGAAGGAATAATGACTTCTGACAATCTTTTGAAGATTTGCACAAGGCTCTGGGCCAGTATTCCTGGTAAGTAGTAATCATGACCTCGAAAATAAAAGCGCTGTCTTATAAATTATTAGACTATGGTCAATGAAGCGTGTGCGGGCGATAGCTTGGAGCGGACAATCATTCTCGGGTCCACAAACTCAATCGCGTGAGTAATCTTTCCATATGTGAGTTTTAAGAATATCTTTGACAGGTGCAGTTATGCATTCAATGCTTGGATTCCCCTGATCACCTACAACACGACATATGCGCCAAGGTTTTTGGTTGGAAACTCCGTGACTGTGGGGCTCATTATATGTGCTGCTATAACTCTCACAGTAGCTGTTCACTTTCAGCGACGTGATGCACGGCAGCAAGACGAGACTACTTCAGTATGAGTTTCTGCGATATCTCGCCTTTGGACGGATGAAATCCAGCAGTGAAGGATTTACTGGCATGCCTTATGCCCCCTAATATCTAGAAATACGACACTTAGAGTTACAAACGAGGGGGCCAGAATGAATACTTTGAAGTAAACCTTGAAATAATGACTCTTTCAAATTCGCAGTCGCTATCATACGTGCAGTGCTGTTCATGCATATATACTCGTGTTTTTGGAGTTATTAAGTTCGCGATTCTTTAGTGTGTCAGCTATGAATATTTGAATCAAGCCTGAAGCCTATTCCCAGATGGATAGCACTACGAAACCATAAAATGTCCTCTCGGACAAATCATGGCTAGTCAATAGGCTCGAAACTGCATAGATGCATGAACATACATCCTATTTAGGTTAGCCGACTTTAGTGTGGGGCATTGGAGGAGCAGATCAACTTGCGGTTTCAACCAAGACAGATTGTCCATTGTCGCACAGATCTCAGCTCGAAAGCTCATACCACAATTGATCCTGGAACGTGGGCTTCATATTGGGATAAACTGCCTGGGGTGACAAAACTCAGCATGGCCACCCAACAAGACAGCGCGTCAGCGCGACGCGGCGCGCTCATTGTGGTGGAGGGACTCGACCGCGCGGGCAAGTCCAGCCAGTGCGAAATGCTACGAAACTACCTCTCTGAACAAGGAAAAGCCGTCAAATATATCAGATTTCCAGGTATGCAATCAAAAGACCGACAAAAATTCTGCCATTGCTCTAATACAACTTTAGACAGGACAACGCCTATCGGGAAGCTCATTGATAGCTATTTACGCGGTTCAGCCAACCAAGACGACCACTCCATTCACCTACTGTTCTCTGCGAACCGCTGGGAGGTCGCAAAGAGCATCGAGGAAGATATATCGAACGGCACAACTGTTATAGTGGACCGATATTCCTATTCCGGCGCCGTCTACTCTGCCGCTAAGGCCAACCCCACACTTTCGCTTGACTGGGCATGGCAGCCAGAAGTCGGTCTGCCTCGTCCGGACATATGCCTCTTCCTCGGCATCTCAGCTGAGGAGGCTGCAAAGCGCGGGGGATTTGGCGCGGAAAGATACGAGAACGAGGCCATGCAAAACCGGGTTCGTGAACTTTTCCGTACCTTGTTTGACCGCCAAGAGGACGTGGTGGTCATTGACGCAGGGAAGTCCCTGGAGGAGGTATCACAGGGTATCCAAGCAGCGACCAATGCTTGCTTCGCTCGGTTGCCTTCGATGGGACCGTTAAGGCCTATGGAACCCTTGTCCAAATAATATTGCGCGAGGTCATACCCCGCATTATTCAATGAGTTCTGCATCATCCCACTCGCTATCTTCAATGACTATCTCCATTTTTGAACATTTTTCAGACGACTTTGTCCGCTGCTGAGCACCGTGCTCTGTGTCCGATTCCCACTCCTCCCTATCACACCAGTCATCCTCCAACAATGGATCACTTCCGATGAGTGTGGATGTGGGTTCGACGGAGGCTTCTCGCGCACTCGTTTTCTTGCTGCGTTTGGCTGGCGAGGCTTGTGCTGATTCTTTTCGTTCGCGTTTCTCTTTTCGTCGTAGAGTCGTTCGGGCTTCCTTTTCAGCCCGGTTGCGCAGGCTAAGCTCTTGCATCATAATTGGCCACTGCACAGTCTCGTTGCACATCGGGCAGGTCCCATGCGACGGGATGAAGACGTCTGGGTTATTATCGCCTTTTAGGAAATGATCAGATAGACATAATACATGGTTCACGCAAGGGCATTGAGTCTGTGGGCATATAACGATTTGCTCTGTGTCTGGCATTATTGCAGACTTGCATATGTGGCACCGTAGATCTTCAGCGTCCTGTAGAAGGAACATTGACTTCTCGAGGTAGCTCTCGAGGGGTGTATAGTCGGTTGATAAGTTTCGGAGACTGCCCACTCTTTGGCTGGACTGATGTTGGGGTGCTGGGCAGTCTCCGTCTATGATGATCTTGCTGTCCGGGAGGCGTGCATCGACGCGCTCATTCCATGATTTCCAGACGCGATATACATCTGCGCAAAAGAAGCGTATCCGCAAGGGCCAAGTGCCGAAATACTTTGAGTTCAAAAGCGTATGCAAGTCTTCAAGATGGGCTGTCAGGGATCTTCTGGCGCGCGCAGAGCGTGGCTTAGTCTGCCAGGTCTGCGGAAGACTCATTTCATCATCATTATCTGCATCTTTGCTCGGGTTAGTGTGCCTTGACCTATCTGAATGTTGCCAAGCCCATCTAGAGACAACAGTCAGTGAACGCTCTTCTCACCCTCGCTTCAATTGGGACAGCTCCACTTACTCGAATTGGAGAGCCCCCACGCGACTCATAAACCCTTCGACGACAAGAACCATTTCCCAAGGTCGCAATTTGTCGCGCGAAGTGCGTTTGGCACCACCTTTGGCGTCTCCATTGTGCTGCGCCAGCCGCCTGGTCGGGTTTGGCGTTGATCCTATATAGAGCGAAGCGTGCCGCACAGTCGATCGCAGGAGGTAGCACGCGTAGTAAGCTGGCACGGGTTTAAGATCTCCTGGCAAATCCATTACGAGACTCCGTGCTTGGTAGTCCACGGGTCTCATTCCAAACGCGTTGGATACGTACAGGAAGTGGGCGGTGTTTTGTTGCGGGTGGATCCGAGGAGGTCGCAAGGCCTTCCAAGGTTGTTCCTTCCCCTTGCGGGAAGCTGCGTCTTCGCGAAAGGCCCTTGCCCTCACCGGCGAGATCAAAATTGCCACGCTTGTATCGGCTTGAACATCGAAAAGCCCCTAGTTCATTTCTCTTCAGCAAGTCTGTTGCGCTCTGTCAAGGTGACGAGTCATTCAATGTTCCCGCCCGTTGGCGCCCCATACTAAATTCGGCTTACCCAAACAGGAACCTTCGAAGTATATGACAAGGATATCGTTTGCATTATAAGACTATATAATACACAACCGCCATTCCCATCCATAGTCACCAGCCTCGGAAGGCCTGGAGGACAAATGTAGTCTCTAAGCAAATATTTGATCTCCCGTACTAGTTTGTCCTCAACGCCGACTGATAGCAATATTAGTAGATATAAAGCAAGTCAAAAACAAGCGAATTTAGAGTTGCTGCGTTCTCCATATATGGAATGCAATGTGTTCTAAAGACTCGACTGGAATATCCGGGTCATTGTCATTCTCCGGAGGCACCGGTGGACGACCAAGGACTTCTTCGCAAGAGATCCTCAGGGGAGTATTGGGTGTGGTGGTGATGGGCTGGCTTGCACCTCCTGGTTGTCGGGAGACAACAATTGACTGCCGAACTCTTGGTTAATATCGGCGGGGGCCGTCGCGTAATATTGAGATAGGATGTGGTAGCTCGATCGCCTGGAATGTCACTTCTGCGACTGAATGGTTGATTCCTATCGTGATCACCAGTTTGACTTCTCCGTTGCTTTTCTCTATCCACCAGGCGGCATCTGCCTGGAGCTTCCTTTGGGATTCCGAACAACCCACTTCAAGAACAATGGATGGCCACTTTACGGGGTCTGTCGGGCTCATGGTGCTAACAGACCATGAGCGATCCGGCTCTTTTGAACAGCTTGTCCCGCGTATTCCTGTGGAACCACACGGTGCCCAGTCGGTAAGCGGGATACCGGCGGCAGCTACCTGGTTGTAGAATATGATGTCAAAGAGCCCGCATGTACGTTCATGCTGAGCACTTGGCACGGTGACGATTAAATCTCGGTTGTCGACATTATACATTTGCCTTTCGAAAGCGTCTTGTCAGCCACATCGGGTAGCACGTTCGTGAACTTGACATAGAAGGTGGTGGGCTGAGCGTTTTCTCGCAGCTTGGCGAGCATTGAGTGAATCGTGGTCACCGATGACCCGATCGCCTCGAGCCGAAAGCTCACATCAAAACAATCAAGATCAGAGGTTTCCGTTTCGCTGATCTGACCTGGAGGAGAAGATAGAATGATACAGGAAGCGAGTGCCAGGTCCAGGTCACTGTAAGTGATGGCTGCTGATATCTTGATACTCGAACAGCTGGTTGAACAGTTGGTTAATACTGCACCGCTGAGTCGACACCAAAACGGTGACTGAGTTACCTTAAATTCTTCTACCCTCAATGACGACATTGCCTCTGCCGCGCTTCAATCGGCTTGAACCATCCTAGTTAGTTCCTCCCGAGCCAAACTGTCACCGGAGCTGTACAAGATATCGCAAAATAAAAGCGATACGATATCGCTTTTATCGCGATCTTATCGTATCGTAGGGGGTAAAAAATTGTGATGTGATATCGCATATCGTATTGCAGAAGGCCTGGGCGTGCGATGCGATATGCGACAATTATTGTCGAGATTTCTGTGATATGATATGCGATATGATAATCCCAAAAAATCTTGCGATATCGTATTGTGCACAGTGAGGTTCTCACTGCCACAGTGTGTTATGACAGCGAGTCGTGACCTAGGTACCGTCCGTTAGCGCCCAATCATAGGCCAACCCCAGAGGAAGTATATCATACCTCCCGAGGTCAGGATAGAGCATAGAAAGCTGTACAAAGAGAACGTCCACGGGCACAATGCTAGACTCTAGTACTCACCGGAATATTTCTTTCCTTAAAGGGTATAGCCCGAATGAAGTGAAAATGTCTTAGAACCTGTAGCTACTATGGTACCTACAGGACATCAGGTCCATACTAATATCTGTACAGTCGATTATTATTACCGTCCACGTGAAAAGACCAGGGTCTGAGGAAGCCGTTGAATTCAATCAATCCACATCCCACTAGTTTTTTTCTGGCTTCGCCCAGTAATCATAGTACGTTGAAAGACTCCGAAATCACATTGGCTCACAGGTCCGTTCATATGGTGTCTTAAAGGGACCCAGTGGGCCAGATAGCCCTTTAAGACTTGCTCTCTGAGCGTTGGTCCTGGTTGGATCTGTTGAATATCTGTGTTTGGTCATGGTCGCAGAAGGGTATCACATGACACTTGGACCAAGTCTGATTCTCGGGGGAATTTAGATGGAGCCATTGAACGCTCCGATGAAACAATCGCGTAAATCCTAGCGACTGTCTTTCTGGGACAACTGCACACTTTGTACGATTTGGTGACTTCGAATATCTACGGACATTGGAAATCAATAAATGTGGCGGGTTACTAATATTTGGGCCTGTGGATCCGTGCTTGGACGTTGAATCAAAGGTGTTAGTCATTCAAGCCCCAGCTCCGGGCTAACCGCAGAATACCTGGCTTCGCTGAGATGGGGGTGTCGCTTTTTGGTTTAGAGAAAAATTATCGATGCAATAATTAGACCCGGCATGAATTTGGCAAATTGGGATACTCCCCTCTTAATCAATTGGGGGCCTCGATGCTACAGTCAAACAATGAGAAATCGTTTTTGCCGCGGGATCTCGATGCTCCGCCGATCGGGCCGATCAAGCTTGATGAGACGTCGACTGAAGTTAAGGAACCCCCATTTGGCGCAGCAGTGCCGATCCTGGGGCATTCGCGCTTTTTTGTCGGTTTGAGATACTTGATCAGCCTCGATAGCGCAACTATGACTCTTTAGCACGATTGGGACCAGTAACAGTCAACGAACCTTCCCTCAATTTCTTGATCGGGTGGTAAAGTGAGAAATATCAATTGGAAGATACGTGTACATGTAATTGACCGCTCTGATGTGTAAGGGATTTGGGCCGATTACGCTTCTTGTGGAAAAGCTAGGGCCCCAGGTCCGAGAGTGCCCGTTAATTGAGCCTACTACATCAGATGTATACGAGGGCCCTCTTAGGTCTGACTTGTCCTTCTTGTAGCGGATGCTGAGATTGCTAGAGCAGACTGCACTCTCAAGCGATGTATCACAGGAAGATGCGGTCGGGGCGCAGGCCAGATGCTCGCAGTAGAGCCGAGGATCAAGGGCAGTATCAAATGCCTATCAATACTCCGATGAGGTCGAGAAACCGTATGATCCCGTTTGCGGGCAAGGGGAAGTGACGGTATGCTTACGGCATCTTACCTGGGCATGACCGATAGATACGGGGGAGTCCTCGGCAGAAGGGAAGACTTGTTGCCGAATCCAGCGGTAGACCCACCTGGGCCAGTCGCCGGAACGGTATTGAGACGGTATCAGGCAGTATCAGTAACGGGACTCGCATCTGGTCGACCTTGCGCTTTACCTCCGCCAATCAAAGTCGCCCGCATGTTCCTTTTGTAGGCGTAACCCACCCAGGAGTGACCTGCCCAGTACCCGCCCCGGTCCTGCACATAATCCCTCTCCACTATCAAATCCATGCTCCTTCCTTCTATCACGCCCTTGGTTTTGACTCTTTCCCATCACCACTCTCCCCGCCCTTCCCCCCCCCCTTCTACTATCTCCCTCTATTCCCACATCCCTTGTCTCTTTTACTCGCAACTGCTTTGGAGTCTCGAGTCGCGTGTGTGCGAAACTTCATACCAATGCGCCCATCGCGCGGCTTTTAGATCCTTCATCTGGCTTTCACCAAAGGCGTCCGGCCCTCATATTCTCGCGTTTGCTGATCGACTGCTGAAGAGATGGTGGCCCCGGCCTCTAACGGTCCAGTCCCCATGGCTGGCCAGTCGACACTGGGTCGTCAGCCAGCCCGATCTTCTAGCACTCACCCGTCGCATTCACACAATGTTCCCTTGAGCGCCCGCAGATCGGCTCCTCTCGATCTGTCGACTGTTGAGCGACGCGGTCAATCCAATGCCCCGCGCGAGCCGTCAACACGCATTCGACCGCATGGCCTACCCGAGGCCCCAACCTTTCGCCCGACAGAGGAGGAGTTTAAAGATCCCGTGGCCTACATGCAGAAGATCGCACCCGAGGGCAAGAAGTACGGCATCTGTCGAGTCATCCCACCGGAGAACTGGCAGCCGCCCTTCGCGATTGATACGGAGGTAAGCACTCAGCTCTCGCTTTGAATCGCGCGGACATCTATACCATGGTGCTAACCGAGCTCTCATCTATAGCGATTCCATTTTAAAACCCGGCGACAAGAGCTAAATTCGGTCGAAGGAGGTATGGCCCCGCGTTCAGCGAGTTTTGCTGTAGGTGGAGCCTCTCCGCAGCGCGGTTCTAACCTAGATTCTAATCCAGGAAACCGGGCGAATATGAATTACGTTGATGGCCTCGCCATGTTTCACAAGCAACACGGTACAAACTACAGCCGATTGCCAAGTGTCGACAAACGGCCTCTCGATCTGTACAAATTGAAGAAAGCCGTTGAGGTCCGGGGTGGATTCGAGCAAGTGTGCAAGACGAAGAAGTGGGCAGAAATTGGGCGCGACCTCGGTTACAGCGGAAAGATTATGTCTTCTTTATCGACCTCGCTCAAGAACTCCTACCAGCGTTACCTGCAACCCTACGAAGAGTATCTTGCAAAAGCTAAGCCCGGCGTCCAACAACAGCTTGAGCTCGAGCATGGAGGTCCATATACTCCTTCGCCCCGCCAGTCCCCGATGACCAAGAAGTCTTTCGCCGAAGAAGCCGGGACACCCTCAAAACTTCGTGAAGAAACACCGTCAATGCGATTGCCACCTACGGCGATCACGCCAGCGGAAAAACCTGCCGATCAACCCACGCCATCTGTCGAACCTACTCCTCCACGCCCCGCTCCATCAGGGTTCACTCCCGTCAATGCTGCCTCTGGTGGATTCACCGCCGTGAATCATTCGCCTGGCTTCGCGACGGTCAACAGTGCCCCGCCTATCAAGCACGAGGGGGAGAATGGAACATCCACGCCAAAGAACGTTGCCGAACACTCAGCTCACTCCACCCCGGTTCCTAATGGCGGGGCCGGGCATTCTGTGAAACGCGCTATTAGCCATGAGAGCGAATCTCAGGAAAATGGTGACGACGGGGATGATCCTAATGGGCGCCGCAGCAAGCGTTTGAAGAAAGGTACTGTTCTTATTTTCGTTGCTAATAGTTTATACACCATAGTTTCTGTGATCTGACTAGGTTTCAAACAGATGTCCCCACCGTGGCTGGTTCACATATGTCACTTCTCCGCCCGACGCCTCCTAAAGCTCGCAAAGACGACGCGCAGAGGACTGGCGAGGTAAGCTTTGAGTCGGATAATGAAGTAGTGCTTGATGATACTAAACTGTGCCAGAAATGCGAGTCTTGTGGAAAATCAGATAATCAGCCCTCCATTTTAGTATGCGACAGTTGCGAGCTTGGCTACCATACCTCCTGTCTCGATCCATCCACTACTGCTCCCTCGGAGCATGACTGGCATTGTCCAAAATGCTTGGTCGGCACGGGCGAGTTTGGTTTCGAAGACGGAGGAGTCTACTCCCTGAAGCAGTTCCAAGAAAAAGCCAACGATTTCAAAAAGCGTTATTTTGCTGCTAAGATGCCCTTTGACCCAGTCCTCAACACCCACCGACGTGAGACTGAAGACGATGTGGAAGCAGAGTTCTGGAAACTGGTCGTCGATCTACATGAGACTGTTGAGGTTGAGTATGGCGCCGATATCCACTCAACTACTCATGGTAGTGGTTTCCCAACTGTCGAGCGCAACCCGCTAGACACATATTCGTCCGATCCTTGGAACTTGAATGTGCTGCCTTTCTATGGCGATTCTCTTTTCCGCCACATTAAGTCTGACATTTCAGGAATGACTGTTCCTTGGGTTTATGTTGGAATGTGCTTCTCGACCTTCTGCTGGCACAATGAGGATCATTATGCTTACTCTGCCAACTACCAGCATTTTGGCGCTACGAAGACATGGTATGGTATACCCGGAGCAGACGCAGAGGCATTTGAAAATGCCATGCGCGAAGCAGTCCCTGAGCTCTTCGAGGGACAGCCAGATCTGTTGTTCCAGTTAGTCACTCTGATGCCCCCGGACAAGTTGCGCCTGGCTGGCGTGAACTGCTACGCCGTGGACCAGAGAGCCGGCCAATTCGTCCTCACGTTCCCACAGGCATACCATGCAGGTTTCAATCATGGCTTTAATTTCAACGAAGCCGTGAACTTTGCACCAGCTGACTGGGAACCATGGGGAGCCATGGGCGTCGAGCGCCTCCAAACATTCCGTCGCCACCCTTGCTTCTCACATGATGAATTGCTTCTCACAGCGGCATCTCGAGATACGTCCATTACGACATCCAAATGGCTGGCGCCTGCGCTTGAGCGGACCACCCGTAGAGAGCTCACAGATCGTGCCAACTTCATCTCCAAGCACAAAGCCGAAATGCCACATGAGTGTGCCATCACCGACCCCCAGGCTGTCGGTTGTCGACTCAAATTCGTAGTGGAAGAGAAAGACCTTCCGGAGGATGATTACCAGTGCCATCACTGTAAGGCATATACTTACCTTACGCAGTTCCGTTGTCAACAGTCGGGAAAGACTCTCTGCTTGTTGCATGTGGAAGCGTACGACTGCTGTGGTGTCAGCCTCAACGAGAAACTTCTGGGACCAGGACATACACTCCGGTACCGGGTGAGTGATGAGGAGCTCAAGGCAACCGTGCAGAGGGTGCAGGAACGAGCCAAGATCCCCGAGATCTGGGGTGAAAAGCTCGACAAGACCTTGGAGGATGAGCCGAAGCCTGCGCTGAAGGCCCTCCATAACTTGCTCAGTGAAGGTGAGAAAATCCCTTACCACCTACCTGGCCTCCAAGATCTTCAGGCCTTCGTCCAGCGTTGCGATAAATGGGTTGAGGAGGCGAACAACTACATTACCCGGAAGCAGCAAAACCGCAGAAAGAACGAAAAAGCTTGGCGCAAAGCCGGTTCCAAGGCGGCGCAGCTGGACGACCGCGACCGTGAAGTTCGCAGACTGGAGCATATCTACTCCCTTCTGGCAGAGGCTGATAAACTTTCCTTCGACTGTCCACAGATGGCGGCTCTGGAAGAGAAAACCCGCGAGATCGAGAAATTCCGCCAGGATGTTAACGGCGCCCTGATGAACCCCCATGTCCGAACGACCCAGGAGCTTGAGGACCTAATTGAATCCGGCCGCAACTTCAACATCGAAATCCCGGAAGTGGATAGTCTGGAACAGAAAATGCGACAAATGAAATGGGCCGAAGGTGCGGCTCGCAAGCGCGAAGGATACGCCAACCTCCAGGAATGCTGGGAATTCATTACCGCAGGAGAACAACTCGGTTTGACTGAGACCAACGAGCACCTGGCTTATTTCAAGGAACTTGCACGATTGGGTGAATCCTGGGAGAAAAAAGCCAAGGAGCTGATGTCTGTCGAGGCGGTGCATTACCAGCAACTGGAGGCGCTTTCCGCCCAAGCGTCACGGTTCCCTGTTTCCCCTGAGACCCTTGCCGCCGTAGAAGCCATATTGACCAAGCAGCGAGAGGCACAGAAGCGCATCCAATCTTTTGTTGATAGCACCAAGGAGCCTGACCTGCGGAAGCGTCCCAAATACAAAGACGTCCGTGAATTCACGGAGTCCATGGAGCATCTCACCAGCCGCCCTATTGGAGCCATTGACTTGGAGCGTGAGCAGAAGCGCCACGAAGATTGGATGCGGAAAGGGAAAAAGCTGTTTGGCAAAGCGAATGCTCCTCTACACATTTTGAAGTCTCACATGGAGTATGTGGAAAAACGCAATTCGTATTGCTTCGATTTGGAGGACAGCTACAGACCCCCCGTGGAGCCTTCTTCACGCGACAACACTCCGGATGGTTTATTGGAAAACGCGCAGCCTAATGTTTGGGGCCCTAAATCTCGCAAACGCGATGTGTTCTGTATTTGTCGGCATTCGGAGGCTGGGATGATGATTGAATGCGAAGTTTGCCATGAATGGTAAGTTGAAACGGACTTTCAAATAGCTCTTATCGTCCATGCTGACTTGATTAGGTATCATGGCAAATGCCTGAAAATTGCGCGCGGCAAGGTCAAGGAATTCGACAAGTACACCTGCCCTATTTGTGATTGGCGCCAGAAGATTCCCCGTGACGCTGCACGTCCGAAGCTTGAAGATCTCCAGGATTGGCAAGCTGAGATAGCGGGCCTCCCTTTCCAACCGGATGAGGAAGAGGTTCTTGACAGCATCGTGAACCAGGCAACTTCCTTCCGTGATTTTCTCCACGGCTTTAGTAACGCTGCTTGCACGACCACAGAGGAGGTGCCTACCTTGATATTCTATCTGCGCAAGATAGAGGGGGCCGAAGTTCTGCTTGCCTATGAGACGAACTTCTTCCGACAAGAAATTCACAAGTGGGCGCCTGTTGCGCCGGACGCGCCACCTATCCTTGAGCAGTCATTGTCTACACGCAAACCGCGACCCACTAAGCAGCAAAAGATCATGGCCCAAATGGGCGTTGACCGACCCGAAGACCTTCCTGAGCATCTTCGAATAAAGCACATGCCCAAGCGAAAGTCTGTCGATCATCCCACGTCGACCCCAATTGCTCCTCGACATCCTTCGCTTCAGCCCGCGCCTATCACGCCCAGTAGCAATCAGACTCCTACTACCGGCCCCGCTTTAACACCAATGTCGGATTCTCACAACGCGTCTTATCCCTTCTCTGCAAATTATTCGCTGCCTGCGAGTGACTCAACTCCAGCCTTTGCACCAACATCGTCCGCATTCTTGCCCGATGCGGCTGCACATCAATCTCCCTCCTTCCTTACTGCTCGATCCCCCACTCCCCAGCAAGGCATTGAAACCTCTCTTTTCAGTCCGCCTCGCTTCGATCGTGAGCCACAATTCGTCAGCAGCAGTCCACGCCAAAATATGGACGACGTTTTCGCCGACCTGACAAATCAAGATGGGGATCCCGAAGCAGAGCCCATGGATTCTCATGCAAATGAGGCCCTTGAAGCTTTGAACGCGAGCAACGGTAGTAGCCGTGCTCCGTCTGTTCATGAGGAGTCTGCACCGAGCGGAGATGCCCCCAAGGATGGTCTGAATCCTTTGCCTCAGCCGGCTGTTGAAGAACCTTCGGATTCTACTCGCCAAGCCTCTGTCTCTCAGGATGCGAGTGGAGATCCACCTGCTCCAGCTCTCGAGGCAGATTCAGATGTTCGAGCCGAGAAAGAACTATGATTTCCTTCTAGCCCAAAAAACTTTGTCCATCAAAGACCCCCCCTTTTTTCAATGGATGTCTTTGTTCTTGTTTTGTCGCAACTTTAGGTGTTGACAAGGGTGTATTACACGATATTAGGGTCAAGACAACCCGGCGTTGGTTTTAGCGTTGGTTTTTTGCTCATTCCATTCTTCCGTCTGTTTTACTTACTAGGCCTTCTGTGGCCGTTGTTTTTGATGACTGAGGCAACTTTCGTCATGCTTCCTGCCATGTAATACTAGTTGAATGCAGATTTTATACCCTCTTCTTTTTTAAATATCGTTCTCTACATCGTCCAATGTAAGGCAATACTCTGTAGTTCAATCCGAAGCATGCTCAGCTGCTAGCTTGGGTGGGTCTTCCCCCAGAGACGTACCCGCCAAAAGTTCAAAAGTTTCTCCAACTTCAACTTTCAACTTGAACACCACACAACCTTAGACAATGACCCTCCTACAATTCCTCCAGCTGGCCCGCCAAACACATCTTCAATTCCTCGCAGGAAAGCTCGCCGAGCCTCCGATCTACGTACTGGGAAATCCCTCGGCAGACCTCGACTCGATCGTCTCCGCAATCATCTACTCCTACTGCGCCAACAACCGCCTCCCCAAGGCGAAGCCCAGGCTACACATCCCTCTCCTCAACCTCCCCAATGTTCCTTCGGGGTCCGAGCTATTCCGCCTTCGCCCAGAATTCGTAACCGCTCTCCAACTCTCCACCAACTTCCCGCCTCTATCTCAAGATGAATCCTTCCTCAACAACCCCGCCTCCGCGTCCCCGATTCTCCAATCCCACCTCGTCACAATCGCCGATTTCGTCAATGTCCTGAACACTCGATCCTCAATTCCAAATTCGCAAAACATAAATGCAGACCTCACCCTCGTCGACTGGAATGCCCTCCCAGAACCAACCTCCAACGAACCCGGAAGTGGCTCCCTCGGCCCATCCCTCCCAGACGTCCTCTTCCACACCCTTGCCTGCATAGACCACCACGTCGACGAACACTTCGTCCCCCATAAAGAAAGACCATACGAAGACCTCCCCTTAACCATCGAGGTAGGCCCAGGCTCCTGCTCCTCCCTTATCGCAGATACCCTCCGCGAACGGGAACTCCTAGGGTACGCGGTCGACGCCGAAGACGCGCAGGTCGCGAAGCTTCTCCTCGCGGCAATCATGATTGATACATCGAATCTGAAAGCCGAAGGGAAGGTGACGGAGGTTGATAAGCGGAGTGTTGAGTTCCTGCGCGGGGTTGTGAAGCGTGTTAGCGGGGAGTGGGATTTAGAAGGGTTTTATAAGGAGATTCTGAAGGCGAAGAAGAATAGTCTTGATTTGTTGACTTTGGAGGAGGTTTTGGATCGGGACTTCAAGGAGTGGGTTGAGACTACCACTGAAGGTAAGAAGGTTAAGCTTGGCTTTTGTTCATCTGTGAAGCCTGTTAGGTGGATTGTGAAGAAGGCGGGTGATGAGAAGAAGTTTCTTGATGGAGTTCAGGGCTTTGCGAGGGGAGAGGGTAAAGAGTTAGATGTTGTTGTTGTGATGACATCTTTTACAACTGCAGAAGGCGAGTTTGAGAGGGAGTTGTTCATTGCTGCCAAAAGGGAAAGGGGTCTTGATGTTGATGGCATTGAAGCTTTTGTAAGACGCTCTGCCGAGGAGCTTCAATTGCTGCATTGGGAGCCATTGGATGGTGAGCCTGTTGATATCCCTGATGCCCAAATTCGGGATGCGTTGAATGGGGACAAGGGGTTCTTCAGAAGGTTGTGGATACAGAAGAACAGAGCTGCGAGTAGGAAGCAAGTGGCTCCTTTTTTGAGAGAAGCTGTAGCTAAATTATGAGTCTGTAAATACAAAAAGACCATAAATCAAAGCACGATATTACGATAAGTGTAGAAAGGGGCGTCATGGGAAATTCCTACGCAGATGTTGCTAGAGAGGATGTATGAAGGAAACACGTCATGCGTTCGAATTTACGTGCGTTCGACGACTTTCTACGAAAACAGGGATTACTTTTCTTACAAGGAATGAATAGAGCCAGAGAGATTTGAGAAACACGAGAAATTCATGGACTATCCTGTGTATATGCAACGCTCCAAGCCGACTTGATGCAAATGCCAGTATGGAAGGAGAAACAAAGTAACAACACAAGTCGGTATGCAGAGATAGAACAATAAAAGAAATCAAACAGAAATCAAACAACCATCCCAGAAAATCTATAAACTCCAGAAAATGGTGCATCATACTAAACACACTCCCACTCACAGAACACACACCACCTAGCAGACCGGTCTGCCAGGACTAGGCCACGCCACAGACCTCGCTCGCCGATCTTGATCACTGTCTCCCATACGCTGCCTTCTGCGACGGCATCGGTGACAGTGTCATTGGGAGATTCGGTAGTCATCATATGCTCAGCTTTGCGTGTAAGACGCATGATCTTGCCGGATGGCGTTTGGATAGCAAGTTTGGCAGGCTTATCGCGACCGCCAATAGAACGCGTTGATGAAATGGCGGAAGTTGAAGCGGAGAATTCGTTAGAGTTGCTCGAGATGGTTGAGCTTCCGGCGGTGCTCGATACCATACTCAGCGCGCTGGATGGTCGATTGAAGATTGAGGGAGAGGCTCGTCCGTTGATGGGCATGTCGTCCTTGGGCGCAGATGGCTGTGAAGAGGGATGCTGGCGGACGGCAAACACAAAGGTGTTGTTCACGGCAAGCTTCGAGCACTGGGGCTGCATGATGTATAGATCATGACGCTGCGCATGTGGTGTTGGGTGACGCAGGACAAAGTCATAAGGTGGGTTTTCGCCCGTATGGATAATCGGGAGAGCAAGGGCCAGTGGGTGAGGGATGTCTCGGCTGGAGTGCATAAGTCCCTTCTTGCCCGCGTAGATCTTTACAACACCCTGCCCCTCATCACCTGGCAGGACGGCCTTGACAGTTATACGCTTCTGGCCACGGAACCAGTCTGGCTGGACGAGAGCTCTCTTTCGGACAATCTCGCCGCTTTCGAAGTAATCGCCATCTGCATCGCGTGCGAAAGCTGGCGCTTCCACCTCAGCTGCACATTCAACATCTGCAGGCACTGTCAAGCAGATCTGTAAGCACTCAAGCCCCTCAAGACGAGTAATGCTGGTGTCGTAGTCGGGGAACTGAAGGTTCATCTTGAAGTACTGTGGAGAGACAGCTGGCAAGGCTAAGAGCACATCTGGTGATATCGGCGGGCAGATGTGCTGCTCCTCAGGATAAAGAGGGACATGGGTGTAACAGATGTCCATTGGGCGCGTAAGGAAGTACCAGCTCTCCGCAAAGGAGGAACTGCTCGTGACAAATCGAGTTCTTTGAGGGTTTGTTGGATTAGCAAGTGCACAGTCAATCATGCGCCATTCTCCATCAACGAGGACTGCATTCCACCAGTGATTGGGGCGGGTCAAGCTATCCAAATCAAGAGCGTCTCCGGGGGTCTTGAGGAACCCATGTATAACTTCCGCATGAAGACCAACTGCGGCACACATGTCATTCACCAGAAGAGCAATCTCCTGGGGGCTGCCTCGCTTTGCATGAAGAACTCTCTTCATATCTACCTCAAGGCCATCGACAGGTTCTTCCCAAGCGATCTTTTCGCTGACCCAAGTGAAAATTGCTCGAAGCCGCTGAACGTCGCTCTTGTATGGACGACAGATATAGCCTTGCGCCAGACTCATGGGATTGGTCAAAGGAGGTAGACTGCTGATGAACCGGGCGCTCTTATCAACCAAATTTAGGTTACCGGCAATAAAGTTGGCTGGGTCGCTAATAGGCAAGCCGTCAATGCTTTCGTCGCCCTCTGCAGTATCGTATAGCTCCTCCACCGCATAGATGACCGGATGATCCATCATCTGGCATCGTTCAGCGCGTTCAATTCTTTCATTTCGACTAGGTGAAGAAGCGCGATTCACATCACGGCGAACTTGAACCCAATCGATAGCACTTGCCGGAGGCCCAGTCTCCCGGGGATTGCCACGATTTGACTGAGACGAATGGGATAAGAAATGGGGGGAAACCACATCAATTGCTCTGTGGCCTTTGGAGGGAGATTGAGAGCCTCCGCCATGGCCAACGGATATGCTGCTCCTTGCACTGGCAGCTCCAGTCTTAGCGGACTCGAGTATTTTCTTGAAGAATCCCTGCTTCTTTGTCTTGGGAGCGGAAAGGCCTCCAAAGACACCACCAGAATCACCAATGTCCTGATCCGTGGAGGACCAAGGAATAGCGGAGGAAGCACCTTGTCGAGATGTGTTGTGGCTGGAGTGATACGAGATCCCAGTCATAGGTGATTCCGGCCTGTCTTGGTTGCCAAGGTCACTGAAACCATGGGATCTTAGAGTTTCCATGGCAGTATTCGGCCTCTCCTGTACACCACTTCTTCTCGCATAACTGCCAGCACTAGTTGCACTGAAGCCGCCTGCAGAAACCCCGCTCATAAGGCTCTGGTTCGTTTTATCGGTGCTGTTAGTCACGGTTGTTCCCACGCTCTGCACCCCAGTGGAGGCGGTTGCACTTGACTTGGTTGTGAAAGATCTATTCAATCGATCATCACCAAAAGCTTGACTGTTCTCGTTGTGTCTCATGTGATTATATGGACCGGGCGTAGAGTTGTTGCGAGGATGATAAGAAGAGGCGTGCTTAGGTGGAGGTGGAGGTGCGTCATCGCCATCTCCGTCGTCACCTCCATCTTCGAGACGATTTTGATCCTCAAGCTGGCGCAGGCGACTCTCCATTCTTTGCACGTAGTTGTTCAACTGAGGGGGGCCATCTGCATAATGATCATGAGAGTAAACACTGTTGCGGTGGACGAGCTCGCCACGAGGGGGCTCCTTGTAGCCTTCCATTCCGAGAGATGTTACTGGACGACGTCTGATAGCAGGTGGTGTGCGGTCATCAATCTCATCATATGCATCAGCGGACCATGGGTTGTTGAAAGATGGTATGGGAGAAGGCGAAGGCGCGGGGCGAGGCGATGGTGACGGTCTTTGGTGTGGCATTGGTGAAGGTTCTCGCTGCAGCCCCATATCTTCCAACGAGGTCATCACACCTTCCATAGCGTCTCGCAAAGGAGAAGGTGTGTTCCCGTGCGCATCAGATTGGGCTGAATGTGCGGAGTGAGTTGATCGTGCGCCTGGGGATGGTGTTCGAGCAAATATCACGTAGCGATCGTTCATGTTCAAAGGTGTAGGCGAGCGCGATGGACGCGGTGAATGTGCCGGGGGCTGTGGAGAGCGAAGGTGCCGCTGGGGAAATTGCTGGGGCTGCGACTGGTGGTGATGAGATGGCGGCTGGGGAGAACGAGATGGAGGCCGACTAATTGCTACCCGGTGAGGGGGAGGGGGAGGCGGCGGAGGTGAATCTTCGCGCTCCTGCAATTGCATGGGTGAAACTTCGCGTGAAGACGGGCGCGACGAATGAAAGCTGTTGTGCGGCACCATAGCCGATGGAGACCTCTCCATCTCTACGGAGGTTCTCGAAGTAGAGAAGTTGTTGTACGGTACCATGGCCTGTGGGGATCTTTCCATCTCTATGGAGGCTCTCGAAGTAGAGAAGCTGTTGTGCGGCACAATGGTCTGTGGGGATCTATCCATCTCAATAGAAGCCATAGGCGTAGAGAAGCTATTGTGCGGCATTATAGCCGATGGTGGCCTCTCTGTCTCTATGGAAGCTCTAGGCGTGGAGACGCTATTGCGCGGCATCATGGCTGACGGGGATCTCTCTGTCTCTATGGAAGCTCTGGGAGAGACCCCATGTGGTGAGTGCCTGGATGATATAGATGGAGAGTGTCGGGAAGACACAGACGGAGAATGGCGAGAGGACACAGACGGAGAGTGTCGGGAGGACACAGACGGAGAATGCCTAGACGACACAGATGAAGGTCGAGACACCACTGAGCCCTGGCTTTTCACAGCACTAGCATGAGTACGCAAAGGCCTCACACTGCGGGGGGTGCTACCATCTCGAGGTGGTGTTTGGGGAATTGAGCTCTTGACGGGGGCGTCGGAGCTACCAGAGCCCGGAGACAGCGCATGCTTGTGCGCTTGGAAAGGCTTGCGGAAAGTGGTCTTTTGCTTTTTTGGAGCCGATGTTGGATTATTGATTGGTGATGAGCCGGATTGAACCATTGGGCTTGTGTCTCGACTGATGGGCACAAAGTCCTCTTTCATCAGCTCCACAAAATTCGAGGGAAATAAACCGACTGCTCGTCTATCGCGGCGCAAACGGCCCATCCACCACTGTCCATCTCCTGCGTTCAAGCATTCAATAAGATCCCCTTCCACGAACCCCAAATCTCGTGTTGTTTCTCCACCCCATGAATAAACTGCGCGGCACCAACATGGGAACTTTGTTGGCAACTGGGACATGGCGATGGAGGCGCTCTCGCCGAAGGCGCGAAGACGAGCGATAGATCACTAGTATTTGCTGGATTTTTGGAGTGCAAAAGCTGTCTTTTGGGGGGAATTGATGGGCCACTTGGGAGCAATCGCGAGGAATGTCGGGATATTGTTTTGAGACCGAAGCTGTTTCAGGCGCCGATGGGTGTAACTGGGATACACAATAGCGCAGGGGTCGTGAAGATTCAATCCCGTAACATCATGAAGCGTGCAGCGCCAGGAGTGGAATGACCACCAGGACAAGTATGGTAGCACACGGGCGTGGAGGAAGGGTTGGGGAAGAAGGACGGTGAGGGACTGGAGGGACGGTGAGGCCCGAGCTTGAATCGGGTTGATTGTTTACGTGGTGTCCCATTCGGGACTAGCGCGCGGAGCGCCGCCTTATCGATAAGCTTAATGCATGACATAATACACTAGAGCTAGATTTATTTTCCTATTTGGAGGGTGTCGAAGGGGAAAAAGTAATATTTAGTGAGATATCGGATTATTTTGTAGGACATGCTGCTCTTCCACGCTATCGTGACCAGTTGGGGCTAATTTCCGAAGTGCAGTTCTGATTTTAGCCTGTTTGGACCCTTCCCCGGAGAGCCTCGATCCATGGTTGTTAGCCGCGAACTCTTGCCCCTGGCAACAACCCGCTTCCCCGCCCAACAAACCTGCCTTCCTGACTACAACATCGTTTCTTCTGCCTTGACTCCATTTTCTGTCCCCATGCTGTTCTTCTAGCAATAGGCCAGCCCTCCAATCAATTGAGTTGCATGATCCCCGAGATCTGCAATCTTGACATTCGATGTGCACAACATAAAGGACGATCATCGCAAGCTGCGACATCCCTGCCGTTACTACGGCAATACCCAGACATGAAATGAAAGTAATTGAACACTATAGATTCAACTTGAATGATGTTGTGGGAGGTTGTTTTCTCTGATATCCTAATCCCTACCCTAAAACGGGCACCGTAACACAGGGCGCTCGAAGGTGAACACTTTTGTCCGAAAGAAATGATTTCCTTGAGCAAGGGCGCAGCCGATTTGTAAGGCGTTCGCTAGCCACCATATGGTATGCTAGCCGAAGGTGCTATTTGGGACTTCTATACATTCCAGGCTAGTCGCCGGAATGCCCAGCCATCTGTATACCAACGGCGACTATACCAGAAACGGACCCTTGTACTGCAAGTCAGCCAGTTGCAGGACATTGTGGCTTGAGTTCATACAAGAACAGGCTACATCATGGCTTATGTCTCATTGATTCTAAGTAAACTTAAGGCCTGTGGCGCTTGCTGAGAGCGGAAACACATCGGAGATTGATTCCATCGAACATCTGAACATTCCGAATCTTCGACAAGGCACACAATAAGCTGAGTGTCAATTAGTACAGCATTGCAAATATTTCAAATCAGTATTCCGAAAACGGTTTCCACAAGATAGCAATTATTTTCATACGATCAATGGGGCTAATCAGGGCTTATCGATGCGAAATGGAGCCGAGCTAGCTCCACAGCATTCCAGTCAAAACAAAGGTTAAATATTAGAACATTTTTCTTCAAATTTGGTACTTTGTTATTCATCTCAATTTTCATGCTGGTCTTTTGTGTGCCCTGAATTTAGTAATTGATAGAAAAAGCTGAAGGTTCTTTCAGCAAGGTTGGGGTAAGAATGGCCCCTCTCAAGACGTTACTGGCTTTGGCCGGGTCGGGCCTGCTCCCGGTAGCCTGGGCGAAGCTTGTTCATTTTGATCTCAGTTTGACCTGGGAAATGGGAGCTCCCGATGGAAATGTACGGGAGATGATATTCATGAACAATCAATTCCCTGGGCCAGAACTTCGATTAGATCAAGGTGATGATGTCGAGGTGAGTTTTCCCCCTTCGTTTACTACACTGGGCTCCACTGACAAGATTCGATTAGTTCGTCGTTCACAACAATCTTCCAATGAACACATCTATTCATTTCCACGGAATCGAACAGCACAATACACCCTGGTCAGACGGAGTTGTTGGTTTGACACAGAAACCAATTCAACCCGGTCACAGCTGGACATACCGCTGGAAGGCGACACAATATGGAACCTATTGGTATCATTCCCACGCTCGTTCTGAAATGACAGACGGTCTTTACGGCCCAATTTGGATCAAGTAAGCATTTCTCAAGATCAAGAAACTCTGAAAAATATTTCAGTGCTTGGGGACTAACAACGAATAGCCCAGCACCAGAAACACCTCTGCCATTCTCCTTGATTTCTAACAACTCTGCCGATGTCGCAGCAATGGAGAAGGCAGAAAAGAATCCCCAGCTTGTTGTGCTCTCGGATTGGGATCATCTAACATCAGAACAATACCAAAAAGTTCAAGAAGATAGTCGGTTGAATGTTTTGTAAGTTGAGTCCACGAAGCCATTGTTGAAGTTTTCTAATGTCCCAAAAGCTGCATGGACAGCGTTCTTGTTAACGGCCGCGGCGCTGTTTATTGCCCCGGCACAAAGAACATTTCTAGTGTTGAGCTTTCCTATCTCAAAACAGCCATCGATAATCAGCCCTTGACAGACAAAGGGTACGTCTGCATACCTCATGAACCTTCACTGATCACTGCTAATCTTTCTCTCCTTCAGGTGTCTACCCAACATCTACGAGACCCAAGGAAATTTCCCACCAACCTATGAGGGTAAAATCCCATCCGGACTTAACGCCGGATGTAGCCCTACCAACGGATTCCACGAGATAATTGAAGTGGACCCAAATGCCGGCTGGGTCAGTCTTAAATTCATCAGTGCTGCTTCTCTCAAGGCTCTCATGTTTTCAATCGATGAGCACCCGATGTACATCTATGAGGTCGATGGAAGCTATGTCGAGCCCATGCTTGTGGACACCGCGACCATCTTCAACGGCGAGCGGTATGCTGCTATGGTGAAACTTGACAAGACTTGGAAGGATTACACCATGCGTATTCCTGACACACAGGGTGATCAAGTCATTTCTGGCTTCGCTACCATGCGCTATAAGGGATCTTCTAATAACGCACCATCTGCCCCATACGTCAACTACGGTGGCAGGAACACCTCTGCATCTGTCAGACCCCTCGACAACAGAGCTATCAAACCATACCCTGCTGAAACTATCCCGACAGCTGCTGATCAACTGGTCAACTTGACTATTGGCCGCTCTGGCTCTACTTACACATGGACCACCTCTGGAGGTCCACTATATGACATGATGGCCAACTGGGATGATCCCATCCTCTTTGATCTCAATGCAAAGTACAACTTGGATCCCCAAGTTACTATCCAAACCAAGAACGGTACTTGGGTCGATTTACTACTGCAGCTTGGAGACATGCCTAATACTCCCCCAATTCAAGCCCCACATGTTATGCACAAGCACTCGAATAAGGCCTATATCTTGGGTGTTGGTGAGGGCTTTTTCCACTGGTCAAGCACGCAGGAGGCAATTGCCGAGCGCCCAGAGCTCTTTCAGCTGGATAATCCCCAGAAGAGAGATACATTTGTCACGAACGGTCCTACTGGCCCAACCTGGATGATTGTTCGCTATCAAGTCGTCAACCCCGGTCCATTCTTATTCCATTGTCATATTGAAACCCACATGGCAAACGGCATGGCTGTTGCTTTGTTGGATGGCATTGATCAATGGCCTCAAGTTCCTGCTGGAGAAGACCAAAGTCCCGGAGCGGCTCAAAGTCCTGCTCCCAGCCAGAGTGTTGCGCCATCGAGTAGCTCAAGCAGTGTTCCACCAACCCCTACCCCTGGCTCTTCCCAGCCAGCGCCTTCATCCCCGCCAGCATCTACTCCTATCTCCTCCCGTCCTCCCACTCCTCGGCCTTCTTCTTCCGCGCGCCCAACTACGAGCCCGGGCGGACATCCGTCTCAACCAAGTTCTTCACCTAGTCCCGTCTACTCAACTCCTCCTGCTTATTCATCTCCTCCTTACTCTTTTGCATCCTCCCCTGCATCATCGAGGCCATCTACTCCTGGAGCTTATACGCCCTCTCCCAGTCCTAATCCTGCTCAGCCCACTCCCCCAGGGTACTCTTCCTTGTACATTGAGCCTCCTTCGCCGTCATGGTTGCGGAAGCATAAGGCGCTTATGGAGAAATTTTTGCCTTCCCAGGATAATCAGGAAGAGTAAATGTCTCAGCTGAGCTCCAGCGAAGCTGAATTTGTACATGCAATGAGAGATGCATGGCAAAGAGTCCCTTGATGAATTTCACCCGAGTGTCTCATGTCCTCCGAAGGATAACCAGTCATTTCTTATCAGATCATAGCGGCTTAGATTTAAAAGGCCAGATAGAGCGATATATCCCTTAATGTAATACTATTTTTTACCCTAATTACTTGCACTATCTAAACAGTTATCCTATCTCCTGCTCATATCAACATGAGCAAACGCTTTCGCGCTCGGATAGATGTAACAGGATGTCATATTTAATACGATGGCCGTTTAAACCGGATTCACGAAGGCCCGTGATTCTTCGTAACCTCAAACCGGGATTCAACTCACGATGTCAATCCCACTCGGGTGTATTTTCCTTCCTTCCATCGGATGCACATTTGGTTACACCTGTGCCCCGCAGGGATCGCGGTCCGTCGCGATAAGACCCACTCGATCTTCGATCGCCGTCGATCACTGCTGTAGCTGGGACAAAACCTGATGCCATATTTTACATGTAGTAATCGGGCTGTGGGGGGCTGTTGTTGAAAGTACTGCAGATTCCGATCTTGCCTTGGTGAGTCATTTGCGCTGTTCAAGGTAGGTTGCAGGTCGCATGGGCTTGAATGAAAGTCAAATCAGAATAAAGATATTAAGTCAAACTCTAGTTTCGCATGTTAAAACTCTCTCAGACAATATGAACTCAAATCCAGGATCAATTGTGTGAGACAATTCTATGATATTCAGACGGGGCTTTTGCTTCGCCATGTTCGCGATGTCGCAGGCCGTAGGGATAGGTCCAGTCATGACGTGTTGCATATCGGGGCATGATATAACCGGTATTTCATCTCTTTCCTAATGGGTCTGTTTGAATCTGCAATTGGTATATGAAAATCAATTAGGCAGGCAGATCGTTACATTCCGATCGCCATCGGTTTCCTGGGAAGACCTCGGGACTCACCAGATATACCTTCCTTATGTGGGAAGTTTTCCCAATAAAAAGAGACACCAGTGTCACCAATCAAGCTTCCCGGATAGATTTTTGGCTTAGTTATATTCTCTAACCTCATTATCTTGCGACTTTATCAGACAGACGATGCAGACACACTTGCGCTGCATATGGCACTGGTTGCACGTGACCATATCGGGACAGGGGTGCAACCTTCCGGAAGCGGCCGAGCGGAGTTGTTGCTGCAACAATATCTGATCTTTTTCTATGAGTCTCCACTTGGAATACAAGATGAATATGTCATACAGACTCTGAAAAGGAATGGCCTCGGTAGATTTCATTGGTGGAACGTGGTAAGATCCCTGGCCGCAAACAGCACTGCGGCTTTGGGGTATATATTTTCAGGATTTTGATTCTTAAAATAACCAATATGAGGTCCAATTTTCTACATCGAGTAGTGCTTCCCATGGAATAATTAAACAGTGGTTTTTTTGATTGCTCTGAAAAATTAGCCGAAGATACCAAGTATCGTGCCTTGGAAGTCTCAAGCGTGCTGTTGATCGCAACCGTTCCATTCCTCAAGCCCATATCAAGTTTATTAACGTCCAGGCTGGGTAATACGAGTCAACTTTTGGAAGGCTTTGTAAGAATTCTCGAGCAATTTCTCGTATTCAGTATTACCATACGTACACAAATCCTGATCAAGCCTTGACTGGGAGAAATTTTCAGGTTTGATCCCATGTGCCAAGAGGTTCCATAGGTGGATGATGTCTGTCGACTATACTTGGCTCCACCGCGGGAAACGGTAGTGACAGAGACCCATGTATAAAGAAAGATCCCCATATTTTACCCTTGGCCGAACTCTTTTTCCTCTTTCTTCCTTTGTAGAGTTCTGTACCCCTGAGATATTTTGGGGTTGAGCATGGAGGGTCCAAATCAGGTCTATCTCTTCGGAGATCAGACAGCTGATTTCGAGTCAGGCCTTCGCCGCCTGCTACAAGCTAAGAACGATTCGCTTCTTATCGCGTTTTTCCAGAAGTGTTACCATGCTATCCGTCAGGAAATCAGCAAGCTTGCACCTTCGGAGCGACAAAAGTTCCCTCGCTTTACCAGCATCATCGATCTGTTGGCAAGATACCGCGAGCACGGCCCGAATGCAGCCCTCGAAAGCACACTGACAACGATCTATCAACTTGGATGTTTTATTCAGTAAGATGAGAATTGATGCGACCGCAATGAGTCTTTGCTGACAGAAAATCTAGCTACTACGGAGATCTTGGACATGCTTACCCAACAAAGGCCAACAGCTTGATCATTGGTCTATGCACTGGCCAGCTTGCTTCTGCTGCGGTCAGCTCTTCCAAGACTGTCGGAGAGCTTGTTCCAGCTGGCATAGAGACTGTTGTTCTTGCTCTCAGGCTTGGAATGTGCGTTGTCAAGCTTCGTGAGCTTGTAGAAGGAAACGAGTCTCCATCAGCGAGCTGGTCCGTTCTCGTGTCCGGGCTCCGGGAGCAAGATGCTCTGGAGCTGATTGAGCAATATGGTGTCAAGAATGTAAGTTGTGACTAACGAAGAACTGTCTGATTGAAGAAGAGGAGCTAATTGTCACCAGGCGGTGCCTCGGGTATCTCTCCCATACATCAGTGCTGTCAGCCCTAATGGAGTAAGTATCAGTGGTCCTCCCACTACTTTGGAGCCTTTTGTGGAGAAATCGCTGGCCAAAGAGCTTAAGCCTGTCCGTGTTCCAATCCATGGGCCATACCATGCCTCTCACCTGTATGACACAAGAGACGTGACACGGATCCTCGAGTCGTGGCCAAGTGAAAGATTTGAAATGTATACACCAAAAATCCCTATTATCTCAAGTGAGACTGGGAAATTGGTGGAGGCAAAGTCATTCGAAGACTTATTATCCATTTCACTCAACGAGATCCTTCGTAAACAGCTTTGCTGGGACAAAATTACTGATGCATGCGCCTCGCAACTAAAGACGGTCACCGAAAAGGTCGTTCTGATGCCAATTTCCAGCACTGCATCTCAGAGTCTCTTCTCTTCGTTGAAAAAGATGGGTATCTCCCAAATTGAAGTTGACCACAAGATTGGCGATGTACAAAAAGACACTGAGCGCAACAACCACACCGGGCGCGCTGAGCAGTCAAAGATTGCGATCATTGGTCTTTCTGGACGTTTCCCAGAAGCTGAAGATACTGAGGCCTTCTGGGATCTCTTGTACAAGGGGCTTGATGTTCACCGCGAGGTTCCACCAGAGCGCTGGGACGTCAAAGCTCACGTTGACATGGAAGGAAACACCCGAAACACGAGCAAGGTCCAATATGGTTGCTGGATCAGAGAGCCCGGTCTTTTTGACCCGCGATTCTTCAACATGTCGCCGCGCGAGGCATTGCAAGCAGATCCCGCACAGCGAATGGCTCTTCTTACCGCGTATGAGGCCTTCGAGATGGCTGGTTTCATCCCTGACAGCACACCATCCACGCAAAAGAACCGAGTTGGTGTGTTTTATGGAATGACTAGTGATGATTACCGTGAGATCAACAGCGGCCAAGACATCGACACATACTTTATTCCCGGTGGTAACCGCGCATTCACCCCCGGGCGGATCAATTACTACTTCAAGTTTAGCGGCCCAAGTGTCAGTGTCGACACTGCGTGCTCTTCAAGTCTTGCTGCTATCCATGTTGCTTGCAACTCTCTTTGGAGGAATGACTGTGATTCTGCCGTTGCTGGTGGTGTGAACGTCCTCACTAACCCTGACAACCATGCCGGTCTTGATCGGGGCCACTTCCTTTCCCGCACTGGCAACTGCAACACCTTCGACGATGGCGCCGATGGTTACTGTCGTGCCGATGGAATTGGTTCAGTTGTTTTGAAGCGTTTGGAAGATGCGCAAGCAGACAACGATCCAATTTATGGTGTCATTTGCGGAGCTTACACCAACCACTCTGCTGAGGCTGTTTCTATCACTCGCCCTCATGTTGGAGCCCAGTCTTTCATTTTTGATAAGCTCTTGAACGAGGCCGACATTGATCCCAAGGAAGTAAGCTACATTGAGATGCACGGTACTGGAACACAGGCTGGCGATGCAGTCGAGATGCAGTCTGTTTTGGACGTTTTTGCTCCAGACTATCGCCGTGGACCTAAACAGTCACTCCATCTTGGTTCAGCGAAATCCAATATTGGACACGGAGAATCGGCTTCTGGTGTTTGTGCACTTCTAAAGGTCTTGGTCATGATGCAGAAGAACATGATCCCCCCTCATTGTGGAATCAAGACCAAGATCAACCACAACTTCCCCACCGACTTCCAGCAGCGCAATGTTCACATTGCTTATGAGCCTACTGCTTGGAACCGCCCTACCGGTGGAAAGCGTAGAACCTTTGTGAACAACTTCTCCGCTGCTGGTGGTAACACTGCGTTGTTGGTTGAGGATTGCCCAGCTAAGGAATACAGTGGCGTAGATGCGCGAACTGTGCACACCATCACTGTCTCAGCACGGTCCCAGTCCGCCCTGAAGAACAATGTTGCCGGTCTCATCCAGTACATTGATACCAATAAGAACTTGTTCAATGTGAAAGAGTCTTCTTTGATTGGTGACCTGGCATACACTTCTACGGCACGACGTATGCACCACCCATACCGCGTTGCTGCGACCGGATCCACATTGGAAGAGATTCGGGCTTCCTTGACAGCAGGCGCTGGCCGAGAGAGCATTACTCCAGTCCCTGCCAATGCCCCGGGTATTGGATTCATATACACTGGACAAGGTGCGCAGTACACTGGCATGGGCATCCAGCTCTTCAACAACAATTCTCAATTCAGAGCTCACATTGAACACTTGGACCGCATCGTCCAAAGCTTTGGCTTCCCATCTATCATCCCTCTGATTGATGGAAGCGTTCAAGTGGAGGAGCTGAGCCCTGTCGTCACCCAAGTGGGAACAACCTGCATTCAGATCGCTTTGACACAATTCTGGATCTCCCTCGGAGTGACACCGGCTTTTGTTCTTGGTCACAGCCTCGGAGAGTATGCTGCTCTGAATGCCGCAGGTTTTTTAACCACTAGCGATACCATCTACCTTGCCGGTCGCCGGGCGCAGCTTCTTACTGAGAAATGCCAAATGGGAACACACGCCATGCTTGCTGTCAAGTCTTCAGTCGCTCAAGTCAAGGAGCACCTTGAAGGCAGAGGGGTTGAAGTGGCTTGTATCAACGCCCCCAGTGAGACTGTTATCAGCGGAGCAAGCGAGAAAATCGATGCTCTGTCTGAGAAGCTCACAAACGAGGGCTTCAAGGCCACTAAGCTCAAGGTTCCTTTTGCGTTCCATTCAGCTCAGGTTGAACCTATACTTGAGAGCCTGGCTGAAGTTGCCAAGGGTGTCACCTTCCATGAGCCCACTGTACCATTTGTGTCGGCTCTGCTCGGAGATGTTATCAAGGAATCCAGCTCAGATGTTCTTGGGCCCAGCTACCTGACGCGCCACTGCCGCGAGTCTGTTAACTTCCTTGCTGCTTTGGAGGCTAGTCGTCATGCCAAGTTGATAAACGACAAGACTCTCTGGGTTGAGATCGGCTCGCACCCTGTTTGCTCTGGTATGGTGAAGTCTACTTTCGGACCCCAAGCACTCACTGTTGCTTCTCTTCGTCGCCAGGAAGATACATGGAAGGTGCTGTCCAACAGCCTTGCAGCTCTCTACCTAGCAGGTATTGAGATTCGCTGGAAAGAGTATCACCAGGACTTCAGCTCGATGCACCAAGTTCTTAAGTTGCCTGCCTACAAGTGGGATCTTAAGAATTACTGGATCCCCTACACTAACAACTTCTGCTTGTTAAAGGGTGCTCCTGCTACCCCTGCTGTTGAGGCTGCTCCAGTTACAACCTTCCTCAGCACAGCCGCACAGAAGGTTCTGGAGACAAGTGGCGACAGCACGACAGCGACTGTCACGATCGAGAATGATATTGATCACCCTGACTTGAATCGCGTCATCCAAGGCCACAAGGTCAATGGAGCTGCCTTATGTCCTTCGGTAAGATCAGAGCCCAAAGACTTTCACTTGGACCTATTTACTAACACGCTATTAGTCTCTCTATGCGGATATTGCTCAAACATTGGGAGAGTTCCTTGTCGAAACCTACAAGCCTGAATGGAAGGAGCGTGGCTTCGATGTGTGCAACGTCGTGGTACCAAAGCCTCTGATTGCCAAGGGCGGCAAGCAGCTATTCCGAGTGTCTGCTACTGCCAACTGGGCCGACGAAAGTGCTAAGCTTCAGGTTTGGTCCGTGACCCCCGAAGGCAAGAAGATTCTTGATCATGCGACGTGCACAGTGAAGTTCTTCGACACCGCCGTTGCTGAGAATGAGTGGAAACGCTCTACTTACTTGATCAAGCGGAGTATCAAGCATCTACACGAGAGCACTGAGACTGGCGAAGCCCATCGCATGAAGCGCGGCATGGTTTACAAGCTTTTCAGTGCCCTGGTAGAGTACGATGAGAACTACAAGTCCATTCAGGAAGTCATCCTCGACAGTGAGAATCACGAGGCAACCGCTCTGGTCAAGTTCGCAGCTCCCCCAGGTAACTTCCATCGCAACCCATTCTGGATCGATAGCATTGGCCATCTTTCAGGCTTCATCATGAATGCCAGCGATGCGACCGACTCTAAGAACCAGGTATTCGTGAACCATGGCTGGGACTCGATGCGATGCTTGAAGAAGTTCGATCCTAGCGTCACATACCGCACATATGTGCGTATGCAGCTATGGAAAGACTCTATCTACGCTGGAGATGTCTACTTGTTCGAAGGTGATGATATCGTTGCTGTCTATGGTGGAGTCAAGGTACGTTTATGATATTTCATGACAGAGATACAAAGATACTAATGCAGCATCATTTAGTTCCAAGCTCTTGCAAGGAAAATCCTTGACGTCGCTCTGCCACCTGCTGGAGCTGCTAAGCCCGCTGCAAAGGCCAAGCTCGCTCCTATCGATACTCAGAAGGCCAAGGCCCCAGCGAAGAAGGCTCGCGCTGAGCCCGCAAAGCCATCCACTCCAAGTCTCGCTGGACGCGCTTTAGCAATCCTCGCAGAGGAAGTTGGCCTTTCTGCCGCTGAAATGACGGATGACATGAACTTTGCGGACTATGGTGTTGATTCATTGCTTTCCTTGACGGTAACAGGTCGTTATCGAGAGGAATTGGGTCTCGACTTTGATTCTTCCATCTTCATGGACCAGCCGACCATCAAGGACTTCAAGCAATTCCTGGGCTCAACAAGCTCGGCAGAGAGCAACAGCGATGCATCTTGCAGTGAGCCTGACACTTCATCTTCTGCGTCTTCCACCGATATTTCGACGCCCAACTCAAGCGGTCTTCCAACTCCATCCCACGAGAAGAGTATGACCTTCGAACAAAATGGGAAGATGAAGCAAATTTGCGAAATCTTGGCAGAGGAAATTGGCGTTGAGCCTCAGGAGCTTGAGGGAAATGTTGACTTGGCCGAGATGGGTCTTGATTCTCTCATGTCTCTTACAGTTCTCGGTAAGATTCGCGAGACATTGGATCTTGACCTCGCTGGCGAGTTCTTCGTCGAGAATCCTACTATTGCGGCTGTTGAGACTACGCTGGACTTGAAGCCGAGATCTGCTGCTCGTGCACCTGCTCCAATCAAGAAGCCCGAGGAGATTCCTGAGGAGACCCCCAAGGCCGTTGCTAGAACCGCAATCCAGCATCCTCGTGCAACTTCTATTCTGCTGCAAGGAAACCCTAAGACGGCCACACAGAAACTATTCTTGTTCCCTGATGGATCTGGATCTGCTACATCCTATGCTACCATTCCTGGAGTCTCTCCAGACGTCTGTGTGTACGGACTCAACTGTCCGTACATGCGGACACCGGAAAATTTGAATTATAGCTTGGATGAGTTGACTATTCCTTACTTGGACGAGATCCGTCGCCGTCAGCCCACAGGTCCATACAACCTTGGTGGTTGGTCCGCTGGTGGCGTTTGCGCTTTCGACGCAGCCCGTCAACTGATCTTCGACGAAGGCGAACGCGTTGACCGTCTCTTGCTTCTTGACTCACCATTTCCAGTTGGCCTGGAAAAGCTTCCTCGACGTCTATATGGATTCTTTGATTCAATCGGTCTGTTTGGAGAAGGAAAGGCTCCTCCACCCAAATGGCTTCTTCCTCACTTCCTGGCCTTCATCGACTCCCTCGATGCGTACAAGGCATCCCCATTCCCATTCGATGACCCAGTCCTATCCAAGAAGCTTCCGAAGACCTTCTTGGTCTGGGCTAAGGATGGTGTCTGCAGCAAGCCTGGCGACCCGCGTCCAGCTCCCGCTGAGGATGGAAGCCCTGATCCCCGCGAGATGCTTTGGCTTCTCAACAATCGTACTGACCTTGGTCCTAATGGATGGGATACCCTGGTTGGTCCAAAGAACATCGGTGGCATCACCATCATGGAGGGAGCTAATCACTTCACCATGACCCAAGGTGAGAAGGCCAGGGAGCTCGCCGCTTTCATGAGTCGAGCTATGGCTGCTTCTGTCTAACTTTGGCATGACTCTGAAGTCCTGCCTGAAAAATTGTATTTTTGCACGTCACAAATTTATTTGGAGTTTGATACACGGCGGTTTGGCTTTTTTTTCTTCTTGTCATGATAGTCTTACACTTATGACTAATTTCTGTTTTACTACCATATAACTTAATATCATTTTTTTTCAAATTTCAGCTCTATTAATGGTAACGTTCAAGCAGCACCACAGATTGTGGGTAATAGTGTAATGACTGTGTAGATAGATAGTCGCTAGACGACGATCGATGTTGCATTCTACTCATTATCCGCTGTAACTGAAACGTGACGGGGAGTTGGATTGTAAGCGTCATAGATCGACATTGATTCGAAGCAAATTCGTAGCAGTATCTCCGTAGAAGCGCTATCACCTAGAAGCACATATCATCACCCCATGAGAAAACAGACAGTGAAAAAGAAAAGCAGAAAAAAACACATCGCGCCTTAAACGTCCGAGCTAAATCGCAATGCACTTGCTCGCCCCGCGAGGCCACCGTTCCCATTCCCGTTCCCATTATTGACTCCAGGACTGGTAGGTCTGCTATGAGAAGACCATTTAGGACTCCGAGGCTGAGTACTAGTTGAACGAGTTGATGGGCGGTTCTTTCGAATATCCTTCAGCTCCTCCTCTTTCCTCTGTAGAAATTCATCCCGCGACACAAGTGTCAGCTCCAGCTCTGTGATGCGTGCAAGGTGCTTATCCATGTCGTTTGAATTATTCATTTGCCTCAGTTCAGTAAGATTTGTCGCAACCCTACGTTTCAGGTCCTCATTCTCTTCACGAAGTTGTCGAGCTTCATTGCCAGACTGGGCCGCAACTGTAGATGCTGTCTGATACTGTTCGCGCGTGTACTCAGCACGGTTGGCTTCAACCTCTGCCTTGCGCTTTAATACCTCGCTTTCTTTCCCCAGGCGTCGGATTTCTTCCCTGGCGGTTTCTAACTCTGCGAGCGTGCCACCGCCATTTTTGATTTCTTCTCGAGCCTGCGAAAGATCTGCTTCAAGCTGAGATCGTTCGGATTTCAATCTTGCATTTTCATCTTTGATCTTCTCTCCGCGCTGCTCGATGGTAGATTTGTTCTCTGCCAGTCCATCGCGTTCACGTCGAATCGTGTGTAAGTCATTTGTTCGAGTTTCGTAGCGATGCTGAAGAATACCGAGGGCTTTCTCCATTGCCTGCAGCTGGGCCTTCAGGTTGTCCGTTTCAGCTGCGGCGCTCTTCAATTGCAATAGCTGATCGGTGTTCAGCCCTCCTGGGAGAGACTGGGGCGATCTCTTCTTTGGCGACAGAGAAAGGCGTTCAGCGCTGACTCGTGCGCGCTTCGTAGTGTAATCATCTTCACCGTCATCGGGCTAATAAAAAATTAGTACTTGCATTACAAGGTTAGAGTCATTCAAAGGATTTGTACATACCAATGAACGCTTTTGCGTAGCAACTTGAGATTCTTCCGAGGGGGGAGTGGAGTCATCCATTTCTGCAGCCCCATGTAAAGGCTCGATCATTGCCAGCGGCCAGGAAACCGTTGAAGGTTCCACAAGGTAGTTTAGTATTTCTTCTGCACTTTCGTGGACACCAAGTGCGTCTTCTTGAAGATCCCCTACGTCATAGTGAAGACGGGCAGTGTACTGCAGGAGTATGCGTAGCTGTTCAGACTCGGAAGCGTCCGGTAAACAGCGCTGGATGTGCTCGCAGGTGTTGGAGATGAGAAGCCAGATAACTGGTAGGAGGCCTCCGTTCCGGGTATAGGTTGTTCGTACGTATTCAATTGACGGTGCTTTAGGATTGAAGGCTGAGTCAAGGACAAAAATTGCAGATGGCGCCTTGTAAATATCACGGACGTTATCATTGGAGTGGATTCCAAAGCTCAGACTGTCCTTCATTAAGGACACTTCCACGGCTCCACCCATCTCATCTCTAGACCGAGTGTATGAGAACCCCTTGCCGAGCAGGTACCGTTCAATCAGGTTCTGCTTTCGATCGTCTTGAGCAGCTATTATGAGATGAAGATCACGTGTGCTCGCAATATCAATCATATGGCCGAAAAATAGAAACTTCGTACTGGAATATTCGGCCCACGAAGCTTCTCTGTCAAGCTGTGGCTCAGTAGATACCATGTGAGGAGACGTGTTTAGATCAGGATGAGTGGAAGCATTGTTTAAACGAGAGACAAGCTCGTACACCCTTGAGTGGAGCGAGGTTTGCTAAAGAAGAGTCAGAAGAAATATTATATAGCATATGCTGGTTGATATACCTCATGATCCAAGATATGAGAGGATGCTCTAAAAGCGGAAAGAAAATCACGCATTGTTGGCGCAGCGGCAGCGAGGACTCGTTCGTAATCGTCCTTGACGCGAGAATCCATCGGAAGAGTCACTGCAAATTCACCAGGGCCAAGTCTAATAGAACCCGGTGGATTTTCCTCGAGATTGCCCGCCGTAAGGGCATACGGTTGAATTGTAGCCAACCCAGTGGTTTCATGAGCCAAGTGAGAGGGGTGGAGGAAAGAATCAGGGTGCGCATGACGAACTTCAGTATGAGAATGGGTCATGTCGCTATCGTCTGAACGGCGACTAAGTGGAGCCACACCTGGCAACGAAGTGGGAGCTGTAGCATCTACATCCCCAGTCGAAGATGGTGTTTGGCTGGCACTTAAAGGGGGCGCTGGAGGCTTTAAATGAAACTGTCTGTCATCCATAATGATTTCCCTTGACCGTATGAAGTACAGGCAGCTGCACCAGAGACCAGGCGCAGCAACCTCTTGAATGCGGCAGTATGCAGGGCCAGATCAAGGAAAGAGGAAGGAACAAAGAGACAAAAACTGAGAGTGCCCCCTTGAATCAGCAAAGAACTCTCCCAGCGACTCTTGGTCAGCCTTTACTTAATGCCAACGGGCAATGGAGGTCTCAATATTAGCGGCCAAAGGATGAGATGATCTTGATTATTGACACTGTTTTTGGCGACACCCGGTTCATGAACGGCCGGCAATGTTTCACTTGCAGTGCAAATCAAGGTAAAAGATGCAAATTCTAATGGGTTTTCTTAGCCTTGGTCAGATGGGCAACAAGAATGGTGGGATGGGGATTAATGTTGGCAGAGATAGGCACTGCGGTAAGAAACGAGGAAATGGAATGGAAGCTGCAGGGACGAATGTGTCGCGTACATGAACAACAATGCATGATACATTTATGCATGACTTGGGCGATATATTTATTTCTGAGATGGGACGTTGACTTACATTTGAGGGCTTCTCGCAAAGGCGCATGAAAAGTATACGAAACAGTGCATGAGTATACACAAGAGTGGAAGGGGAAGCCGCGACTCGAACGAGCCGGGCACGTGATAGCGTTTATCGATAAGGTAAATCATTCCCGATTGGGACTAGTGCAGTTCCGCTTTTGGGCTCTCATCAGTAGACATTGTCTTTAGTTGCAAGAAAAAAAGATAATATAGAGGGGACAAAGGGGATAGACTGGGGCGATGATTTTGGTTAACTTGTGTGAAAATATCTATGTCTAAGTTTAAAAAGCTAGGTCTTATAACTTGGGATTACTTTGCTGCTCCCGTTTCCATGCCTCGAAATCAAACCCAACGTCAGTGAAACTTTTAACCTCACTGCGCTTTTCTCCTTGCTCGACAAAGGCTTTCCGGATACTTGGAAACTGAGACCTGAGCCATCGCTCTTTCTCGCCCCAGAATGCCCCTCTCTTCCCTTTGCCGTCGTTGATGAGACCCTCCCTGAGAGTCGCATTTTCGGCCCAAGTGTACAGCTCGTTCATGTAATCGCAATCCATAGGATACTCATATATATGGAATGATTTTCCATCCCCACGTAACGCAATTTCAGCTTCTTCGGATGCTTTCATATCTTCCTTTGGTGGTAGCCCAAGCCGCCCTGACCATATGCGAGAAATTATTGCTGCTTGGTTTTCGGCCATTGGGAAAGGTGTCACTTTCTGCGCGAGTACTGGGAACGCCAAGGTTGGATGATCGATGTAGAATATTTGCTTATAAACATTCTTTGTTCGCTCGCCATCGGTGACAACTGGCGGGTCGAGAGATTGTAGAAAAGGGAATGAGTAAAAATACCCTGTGCAAAACAAGACAGAGTCTATGTGATCTTCGATATGTCCATCTTCAAACCGCACTGCTCGCTCGTGGTCAGCGGGCGGCAGAAACTCCATAATCTGAGGGCGCACAATTCGATTTGAAGGTGCAGATGCGGCAAGATATGACTCGGCTCGTTGTGAGACAATGACCCTGCCTTTTGTCACAGACCCGATCTGAGCACCAATGTCAAGCCCTGAAGCAGCACCTCCAACAATGACAACTTTTTTCTCTCTGAAATCTTCAGGCGAGTCATAGAGCTTCGCATGCGACACTGACTTGGGGTATGCTTTATTCCAAAGCTCAAGTCCAGGGATATCGGGGATGAAGGGAACGGCGTAATGGCCATTTGCCGCTACCACGGCATCATATGTGGATGTGATAGCAGCACCAGTTCGAATATTGACGGCTTCCAATTCCCAGGTGTGCTTTATTGGATCTTTAATCCTCACATCTTTTACCTGGGTCTCAAATTTGATGAGTTTCTTTACCTCGTCTCCGTATGATTCAATGTACTGCTTGATAGTGGAATGCTTGGGAAACAGCTGAGCATCTGCTGGTAAGTCCACCTCTGAGAAGCGCATCAGCTCTCTCGGATTGTTCGTCTCGAGTTGTGCATACACAGGCGACACGAATATGGGCTCGCTGGTGCCATCTTTTTGCTTAGCCCATATCGGCTTTTCCGCGGGCTCTCGCGCATTCAGCGACGGCACCTTAACGGGCTCACTGGCTTTGATAGAATTGGGAGTGTAGTTCCATACACCACCAACTGCATTGCGCTGTTCGAACACATCGATTTGTTCAAAGTGGTTCTCGGCCACAAGAAACCTGTCCTATCTGTTAGACAATTTGTATGGAGTATGCGGGGTTAGAACAGATGGGCGGTGGCGTACTTGGCAGCTGCGAGTCCACATGGGCCTGCTCCAATGATAGCCACTCGTCGAATAGGATGTACCAGTGTCATATCTAGAGATTCAAACAGGTCGAACGATATGGTCTTCGGCGGGGGGTTGATTTAGAGAAACCCACGGCCGCCAAGCGCTCGCGCCATAGTGGAGCGTGCATCATGCGTTATCGCAAAGCATAGATCACGGCCAAATACGCTTAATGAGAGCTCCCATGAGGTCGTGTACATTGAGCTAGATATTTTGATGGGTGACGAACACATACATTGAGAATCGAGATTAAATATAGCAGATTGTCTTCAAGCAATACGTTTACATTTAGGCCGGATGTGCTGTAAGTTTTGTACTGGAATACGACAAGCTGCCGTATTCGGCAGATGTTTTTACGCATGTATTACCAGCACAACTGCGGCAGCTCTTGCGCGGGTGAGAGCTTTCGGACCTTTCAGCTTTCTTTAGTTCAATACTCTCGCTTTATTCCTTTATCCCTCGCCCTTGAGATTATTAATCGATTAGACCGACCATGCGGACCGCTTCGATATGTTAACCGATGCCAGGAACCAGCGGGCGCAATGATGGACATGACTGACCAGCCCGCCGCATCCAGAGCGCTCTCGCGCTTCACCAAAATCCCGATCGCACAGCTGTCCCCAGCCCTCGAAGCCCCCAGCGAAAAGTGTATCATCGCGACTGTTACTCTTGTATGGCCTTACTCGTCGTCGACAAGGTCTGTGAGCCTCCTTCTCGCCGAGCCAGATTTCCGCCTTCGGCGGTCACACGGACAGGTCAAGGTGGTTTTTCATGGACGCGTCGCAGAAAGGGTCGCGACATCGCATGTTGGTATTGGTGATATTGTGACACTGGGGCTGGGAAGTGTGGAATACTTCGACAACGAAAACACGTCGCAGACACCTGGACGAAATGTCGCGTGGGATGTACACATTACGGCGAGCGTGTCACTCAAAGTATGACTGGTTTTGAATCTTCCGTGCTTTGGCTAGTGCTAATCGTGGAACTGCAGATAAATCGAGGCTCGCAAGCCCTATCTACAGTCATTATCGAGCGGAACGATCAAACGACAGACCAATCGGAAAATTTACAACCATCTTCGCCCAGTCTAGACATTACAAGCTCGGATGCGCCTATTGTTCATAATCAAGCGTCCTGGGAATCACCAGCGTTTATGCGCAGAAGCTCGAATAAATTTGCATCGACATTTAACCCGTCATTTGATTCATCTCAAGAAGACGATGGCTTCGTACCAGGAAAGGGCAGAAAGCGGCCAAGGTACAGCTTTCAAAGAGACGACTGGCATATCGCGGATGATCCCATGAGCTCCGAGGAGGATCAGCCCGTGAAGAATTGGTGGGAAGATCCTGAACAAATAGTTGATCAAGAGGTTGATGAGCCTTTGAATGAGATCCGCGATGATGGCTCTCCGGTGGGGGTCATGCCTGAGGATAATTCAGTCAGTGAAGAATCGCCCGTCTTTATTAAACCCTCTCTCGATATCAAACGAAACATCTTTGGGGAGAAGGCCACTTCTTCCAACATTGCTGCTGCGAGAGATACCGCAGCAAGTTTCGAAGATCGCTTAAGGGCTGTGACAAATCTACCCACTGACACGCCTCAACTTAAACCTATCCCATCTCCGGGGCTTCCAATACCTTCGCCTATTGTTCCCGCACAGGGAAGTGACCAAGGCTACTTTTCAGCGTTCAATTCGGAAAATCAAACTCAACACCAGTCACATGTACACCCTTCTGCTCCAGTGGAGAACACAGGAGTAGTCGAGTCTACAGAGAAAGAATTGCTAGGCTCTCCTCCAGATGAACCATTTCTGGAACCCTCAATCATTGAAAATGAGCCCGCAGAAAGTGCTGCTCCGGCAAATGCTGAAGATTATGCAGCTCATCACTCTCACTCCTCAACTGCTGGCGAGACTCCAGATCCCGGAATGAACGTTCCCCCAATGATTGACGAAAGTTTCGACTTTTTGCAACCCAACTTAGAAGCGCCTGTTGATTCCTATCATGCAGCTGAAATGATTGATGAACCGCCGGCGCTCGATGCAGCACAGCAGACCCACGATCTGACCCTTGAACATGTTGAGATGCCGGGGCTTATTGGCAATGTCCAACACACCGATATTCCCTCTGAGCAGCATCGGCACCTTGTCATTGATGCAGTAGAGACGATGCAAGAGCTTGTTGAATCTCATGATCATCCACAAACTGATGTGAAGTCCTCTGTTGGTCCAGCTGACAATCACCAACCAGAAATAGATCAAGAAAACCGTGTTCCTGAAGCACCTGATCAGGTAGCAGTCATGACCGAAGATTTGAATGAGTCTAGACCCGAGAGTGTCGGCGAAGAGGATTCTGAAGCAGATGAAGAGAACCCTGAATCGGAAGATGGCTCTGTGAATGAACAAAATGAGGAATATTCTGAAGATCAATCCGAAGAAGGTGTGGAGGATGGGTCTTTGATAGACAGTGAAGCGGAATCCGAGGCAGAATCCGAGGCAGCCGAGCTCCCGCCGCCCCCTGCAAGGCCGGCCGAGGTCATCGTCTTGGACAGTGACAGCGAGGATGAGCTGGCCTCGGATAATTTCCCCGCTCATGACGAGCCCAGATTCAATCAAAACCCGGATGAAGTAGAGGACGAGGATGACGAGGAGATCGACGAGGAAAACTTGGAAGGGAATTGGGATGAGTTTGAGCAAGAGCAACCTTATGATTCAGATCCTGTCGAGTCTGAAGTTTATGAAGAGGGTGCAGTAGAAGATGATGATCGTGTTCGTCAAAGTGACAAAGACGATGAGTCCTCGGTCGATGTGCTGGCTCGAGATCATTATCCAAAGACTCATCAGTGGCGAGATCGCTCGGATGAACCAGAATGGGATGAAGAAGACATTGGCCCAGAAGAAGAGCAGTCCGAAGAAGACGACCAGGTTCCTGCTCATGAAGTCAAGCCAACACCACAGACTCAGTCTATCATTATCCTCGATTCAGACGAAGACGAAGACGAAAACAAGCATGAAGAGGAGGATGAGGATGAACCTAACCTCGAGGAAGAAATGCCCAGGGTGCAGAATGGCCCACGTCCTGGGGTGCAAGAGAGAGCAATCCACAGCTTGGATGGTGTCGTGGAAGACTATTCTGACGACGAGTCTGCAGAGTCTGAAAACGAATCTGAGCCCGATATTCAAATGGAGATAACAGATGCTGAGCAAGAGTACCCTATTGAAGCTTCTGAGCAGCAACTCCTCACTCCCGACCCTACGCAAGAGAAAGCAGCTGCGGGTCAAAGCACCGGGACAAAGGACACACGAACTCCCGAAGCTTCATCTCCTTATTTGACCGCTGAGGAACCCAATATCATGGCCGATGCCTCGGAAATGTCCCGCGATGACCATGATGATGGAAGCTCAGAAGAACACCCGTTGCCGAGTACATCTGCAGATATTGGCTCGGACACAGCGGCTCCTATTGGTGATTCGGTCTCTGTTCCAACAAATAGAGACCCCAGTCAGCCTCCGGTAGACTCGAGCATGTCTGCTGAAACGGAACATACAAAGCCGCCAGCGATCGTGATTAGTGGAATGCCGTCTCCAGACCGCAATGCTCAAGGCTTACGAAGCAAACTCTCTTACTTCGCTCCCCTGGCCAGTCTTATTGACCACTACAATTCTCTGGTTGACACCCTTTCGATCGTTCAGGAAGTATCTCCAGTTGCCCGAGCAAAGTCCAGTCCCAAGGATTATTACATGACTGTTCGTTTGACCGACCGCTCAATGGCTGGGACCGTCCTCCAAGCGCAGATTTTCCGACGTCGCCAGTCTGCACTTCCAACCTTAGCCGAGGGAAACGCAGTATTACTCCGAGATTTTAAAGTGCGAAGTTATGAGCACTCCATAATTCTCGTGAGTGCTGATACTAGTGCATGGGCTGTCTTCGATGGCACAAGTCATGAGCCGTATATCGAAGGTCCTCCCGTTGAATTCAACTCTGAGGAACAGGCTTTTGCAACTGATCTGAGACAATGGTACACCGATGCGGGAGCTTCCATGGTATCTGATTATCAGCTTCAGTCCTCAATTCATGATGAAAACACGGACAGGCATGAATCCCCTGGCTCTCCCGGCACCCCGGGGAGTGTGGTATTCAGTGAATCTGGCAGCGTTGAATCAGCATCTCGTCCTGGCCAAAAACGTTCTCCCCGAGGCTCGCGTCGATCACAAAAGCATCGACGCATTACGATTCATGAACTCCGAGATGGCCGGCGTTACACGGAGGTCGGGTCTCCTAGTACCAGAGAAAGCATTCATGAGCTGCGCGATGGTACAGTCTATGCAAACCGGTGAGGCGGCTGGCCTCCTCACATTTCCATCAATCAACTCAAAACTAGATTCTCATTCGCTTAACAAAGATTTCCTTTGAACTTTCTTCGCTCAAAATCCAATAGACCTTTCTATCCATATATACAAACTGTATAAGTCTATCAACATCTATATAATCCCTTAGATCCTAGAAGCCTTCTCGCCCTGGAAATACTCCGCAGTAACAGCCGACTTAATCAACTGGTGCGCAATAGCCGTCGCAGGAGGCAATCGCAAACCACCCTTATACTCAGGCCCAGCCGCTCCACTAAGATCACTCGTGCCAATACGCAGCGCCTCCTCAACCTCCTCAACAGGGAACCACCGCGCATCCTCCAGCTCAGGATCGTGTTCAAGGTTAATCTTCTCGTGAGCCGGGTCACTCACCTGCGCAACAGCTCCAATCATCAGGTTAGCAGGGTAAGGCCATGGCTGCGACGAGTGGATCACTACGCGCGACAGCGTCACGCCCGCCTCCTCCCATACCTCGCGGCGCACTGCATCCTCGATCGACTCTGCGGGCTCGATAAAGCCGGCCAGTGTCGAGTACCAGTTCGGCGGGAAGCGCTTCGAGCGGCCCAGCAGTACGCGCTTGCCGTCGTTCGAGACGACCGCGACGATAATCGTGGGGTCTGTCCGGGGGAAGTTCAGGTTTGAGAGCGTCGTGCGGGTCGTGCAGGCTGGGCGCTCGGGGTTCGCGAGGGCAGCGTCTGTAGGCGGGCAGGTCTTCTTGGTGCCGCCGTTGACGGACAGAGTAGGGTGGCCACAGGTGCCGCAGAAGGTGTTGCGGGAGTTCCAGTCGATGTAGGCGCGAGCTTGGGCGTATGTTGCGGCTGTGGAGGAGGTTTGGTCAGCTTGTGTGGCTATATGGCTTTCATTACTTTGTTCTGGAGAGAGATGCTTACCATCGTCTGTGCTAAAGGTTGTGACGATTCGGGTCTGGTAGAAAGAGAGACCCTTTGCCTCCAGCTCGCTGATGACGTCCTTGGCGGCCGTTTGCTGGGCTTCAGAGCCCTTGGGGGTAATGTCAAGGGCGAAGCATGGGGCTCCGGTGTAGATCTTGTGGGTGAGGCCGTTGTCCTTGCGGTTTTCGTCCAAGCCGAGGAAGACAAGGATGGGTGTGGTCTTGCGCGAGTCGAAGGCCTTGATCATCTCCTCTTCGGATTGATCGAAGATGTCCGCAGGGACGAGCTTGCGAATCTCCTCATATTTGGCAAAGTACAATTCGGCGGGGGAGCGAGTCAGCGGGGCGAGGTTGTTGAGCACGAGGAACTGAGTGCTCGGATGCTTAAGTGCAGTGGACAGGAAGGAATGTTCACCACGCAGGAATGACAATCGGTTGACGGGGGAGCCTGTTCAATCAATTTAGCTATGATTCTTCTTTCTCGCATGTTTATTCTTCAGTCTCGCTTCTCGTCCCCTCGGCAATCCATACTGGAGAAGTAGTTCGCGGTCTCTCTGCCAAAGCGCCGAGATAACATGGACTCCGCGAGGGTGTGAGCGGGCACTGGAATTTGAGATGTTGCGCTCATTTTGAAGGAATTATATACGAGTAGGAGAACCTGTCAATTTGTCCAAGGAGTTCACCACATCAGGGGAATTCGCTGTGAAATCCGATTGCGACAAGCGATAAGACATTATTCAGCGCCGCGGGTCGGCTGGGGTTGATTACACCGTACGTAATATTCCATCGGATTTCCCCCGATTGTGCAGAAACTGCCACCAAGAGGGGGAAACATACGGTAATTACCATTACACGCGGGCGGGGAGAGCCGACTCCCCCCACACACGTGACTCCGAAGAACGGACGTCGTATCGAGGCATCGAACTGTATGGATTTTTGGAGACTTGAATAGTATAGAAGATAGTCTTTTGGATATTACAGGAAAATTATTGAACCAGTTGCTAATATGGTAGCTTCTTCAAGCTAAGAAGGGTTCAAGATGCCGAGTGCTTACATTTTGTGCAGTCTTTTGCCTGTGCAGTCTTATAGAACGGCGTCTTTATTCACTTCATCCCAAAAGCCTTTCATTGCAGATGGCAAATGATCCTTAGTTACATGCTCCAACGCCATAAAGAGAGATATCCGGCTCCAATGAAGCAACCTCAAATGTTCATAGACCGCGTAAATGCTTGAGCTAAAGCTCTTCATGGACTCAACCAATGCTTCAGTCCCTCCAGAACCATCCACCTTTTGGCGGTTCCTGACTTGTACCGCTGTGAGGTTCTGAATCGGCATGAGAAGTTTCCACGTATGAATTTGTCTCTTCTCTCCCATCCTCATAACGCTTTGTCTCCACGTGTTTGGTTTCGATCGATCCATCTGCTTGCTGAACACGTTCCGTGCGGGTCATTGTAGAAACCACACGAGAGGCGCTCTTCGGTCCAGACTCCACGTCTTCCGTCGAAGCTGGCTGTGAGAGCGAGCGGGTCTCCGGAACGGACTTGCGATTTCCACCGGATACGAGATCAAGCCAACTCTCTGTGTCTTCACTACCGTGTTCATGGCCGTCATTTGAAAACTCGCGCTCGGATCGGTATGAGGGACGCGGCTGCTTAAACAGCTCATTCATCTCGAGTATAGCCTGGAGGAGCGGGCTTGCAACGCTATCCAGTGAGGACTGGGTACGCGCCTTAATGTCATCCAGGAAGAGATCATACATGTCCTGTTCAGTCTCTGGTGTATGTCGGCTCTGCCTGTCATCTTGCATGTCTCCGCCAAGGCTCCACGTTGGACCCATGCTCCCTCGGTGTAATAAGCCTTCGACCCAATGGCGTGAATTCTTCTCCCTCTTCGTGATGGCCTGCACTGACGGATCGTCGAGGTCTAGCATGGGCAATCCGTTTTCGAGTCGGAGCAAGTCCTCAAAGGCTTCGCGCCATTGCGGCTCGGGGTAATCTGACTCCTGCTTCGAGGTACGAGGGAACCACGGGCCCAGGCGACGTTGGCGGTATTGAGTCTTTTCCAAATTCAGCGGCGAGTATGGGCTCGTTAATAAATAGTCAAGAGGCCACATGTTGAAGTGGGTAATGCCGCCTACGAACATGTCGGAGACGAAGCCGGGGATATGAAGGAAGGAAGGGTTGAGGGATTCGAAAGGAAGAGCAGGGGAGTCGTACGATGGATCGCGATAGGGTTGGTAGGAGCGAGAGAGGTGCAAATCATCTGCGACGCGAGAGTTTTGTGATGAGGAGGAGTGTTGGTCTGCGCCGCCAGAGGATGTGCTGTTGCTGGCTCCTCCGCCGGCGCTATTTTCCCTGGCGCTTGCGTCGCGGCTGTCGTCGTTGCCACGGGTGTCGTCGCCCTGGCGCTGGCGATACGCCATGCTCTTGTAGCTTTGATCGTCGGTGAATATGGTCCAGCGATCTGGATTAGGGGGTGATATCGAAGAAGGGAGGCCAGTGATGGATTGTAGTACAGACGAGACCTGCTCGTCAGCGAAGCGGCGGAAAGCGACGAACGGGTTGGTTTCGGGCTCGTGGTTCTGGTTTCGCGAAGAAGACCCTTGGTCGCGGGGCTCAGAGTCTTTATCGGACATGTTGAAGGGGCTGCATTAGTTGGAAAAGATAAGATGCAAGTGAAAACTCTCACAAAATGACGACCCAAAAGTTGAAGCTTGTTGGGGAACCCCACTTTTCTGCTTCCCACAACTTTGGTGGCCCACTTGGCGTCATTTGTATACGTCAGGGCAATCTATTGTATTGTAATGAGGCTGATCAATGCGACCAGATCAATATTGTATACGAGGAGAGATGTTTTATAGTGGAGATGTTTCAAATTGGAGCATGCTATGTATGACAATCTGGATCTGACAGGTGCATTGCGATCATTCCAAAGTTCCAAACTTATACTCGAATATTCATATAAGCAGTCTCCGTCAGACGTCTGAATGAACGTACCGGTTTATGAGATCAAACTCAGTCGATCTTACTACTAGATTAAAGTCGTATACGCGCAGGCACTGCTCGCCAAGGCTCCTCGAACCCTGTCTCAAAAATCCACTTGGCCGATGAATCGACAGCTGGAAAAGTAAGTAGAGGTCCATGTTCAGACGAAGGGGAGCGACTCACCCATATTTCCAGCTTGAAGCCACATTTCTCCTGAAACTGGCATCAAAGATTCCTTGTTCTCGAATGGCTGGCACACTCGTTCGCCATGTGCGAAGGCCCGAACAAGCTTCGCGAGATGTCCATCGTCGGTAGGATGAGTGCAGCTACGAGCAAAGACTTCTTTCCAGTCGCTTGTCACTGGGTACTCACTAATTTCGTTCAACAGGAGATTGGGATTGCCCCGAGATGAGTAGACTAGAAGATCTATGCGACCTTTCCACTCAAGCATTCGAGCCTTGGAGCGTTGATCTAGCCATGGAAGATTGAAGAATGTGGAGAAGAACATGGAGCAAGTGACCGTATGAAGCAGGAAAAAGTCCATCCTGATTGCTTTGTTGGGCCGTTGAGCAGCTGCAGTGAAGTACGCTGAAATAGTCACATCAGTCAATCCTGTTACAGTTTTCTGCACCTAGTCAGGTCACCAGCAAGTCGAACTTACAGACTGTATTAATCATATCTGCGAGGCTTTCTTCCAGCTTATCCTCAGGAACGACATATTGCCCGACAAGATCAAACAAGCGCTCTGGAACTCGATCTAGCATAGCATTCATCTTGTTTGGATCACTCATCTTCACAGCTGATTGCATGACTTCATCGGCTCTGATCTCATTCAGAATTTGCGCAAGTGACTTCGGGTCAAGGTTTCCGTTCTGTCTTGCTTTCTGTTCCGCTGGAAAATAGAAGTCACGTCCCAGCTTGTCCTCATGAACAGCCGTCTCGGCAAGTGCCTGGGCAACAATTGCAGGCTGATTGAATTCCAGCCCAAACCCAAGATGAATCAGAGGATGAAGGAGACCTATTAGCTTATGTCAGTTCCAGATATTTACCCTATCACTATAGCTGGAAATGACATACCCCCAAATAATCTACTAAACATGTTATCTGTGAATTCGGTGCCAGCGAAGATGTACTCCATGATGACAGCTTCAACCCCCTTGGCTTCAATCTCGCTCTGGAAAAAAGCCAAGTAGCTTGGATACTGATTTTTGATACCCATATGCTTCTTGAAAACATTGATATCATGCATGCCTTGGACAAGAGATGAGTCTGTAGGCTTCACAGGAAGCTGATAGGTCTTATTCGCGTCGTAGGCCGCCTGGATCTCCTCTGCACTTGCGCCCAAAGCATAGACAGTCAGGATATGGTGAACGATGTGATCTGTGTAATCCGTTAGTCAGAGGCCACTCCAGAGTTATTGCCATCCTCAAGGTGACAGCCTCATTTCACCGAACCTACCATGAAAGCCAGCATCGTTGAAGAAAATGTGGTGGGTATCCAAGTCCTCCTGCAATAATTTACTAGCAACGCGAGCTGCAGACTCGGTAGGGCCTTGGTTGAAGACTCCCACGTCCTTGGTGTGGTCCAAAGAGATCTTTGTAACGGATGCCATGGTTGAATATAGACCTTGAGATCTAGAGCACAAGTTGGGAATCCGAAGACTGTTGCGGCTAGTCGCGGTCGATCGAGGAATAATCCAAGCGGAGGTAGAGCCGAGCAGTAGCTTCCTCCAGGTAAAGCTCATAGATTGAGTCACTAGAAGTAGCTTGGTTGAAGCTGTTGAAGTGGCAACTTTCAGAGGCGCATGAAGTCATTTATATGAATACGGATAGGCTATCCCAAAGGGAAGATCATAAGGTCCCAAAAACTGGTACGAGATTAACTTCCGAGGCTAACCCCATATTTTGATTCTGCACGCCAAAAGGCCTATCAGATCATACTGATTATACTAAAAATAGTCGGTCGAATCGGGCCCGAAAGCTACTCGGTCTTTCGGAAGGTCCGCCGCGAAAGCCAAGCAATGACCAGAGGGCAGTTTTCCTTTTGATCAAAATCGGGTGGGCTCAAGTTTCCAGTTCAGTTCGGTGTGATCTACGGATTTTAGGGGTTCAGCGCTACTATTACATCACTGCAGTGGCCAATGCGCGGCTAAAGTCCGCTGCGGAGATACGAACCTTGGAAGATGAGTAATGGGAGGACCTGGACTCGTTCTGTTTAGAAACCCTTAAAACATGACTAACGAGGCGCGGACCCTAAGGCCATTCTGGGGTTACAACTTATCAATCTGATATTTCAAAATGTCATTACCAAAAGGGCGTAAATAAAACGCAAAGCAGATAAAGTATTAGAAAACCAACAGCGTTTTGCGCGATAACGCGTACGTTATGGCAAAGTCTTTTTTTCAACCATACCAAGCTCGATCTAAATATCAGTATTTCTTCTGGCAAGCCGGTTTGAATCCTGGCTATCGTGGACTGGGCACAACCTGGATGATACCCAGACTACTGGGAGTACTGTAGGGCGCATTCTACTTGTCGTTACGAAGAGTGGCCATGCACTGCCTGAGTATCCCTTATAATACCAGTAAGCGCTTTGGGGTCATTTCATAGAAAAGCAGGCACTTTTCATAACCTAGACACAAAAAAACTGGACTGGCTTGCTGCGACGCGATAAATTATCAGGGGGGCGACAGGAATGGAAAAGTGCGGGATGGAAGGATTAGCTTGTCACCTTTAGATTGACAGGATGGTTCCCCCCACAATCGGGCATGCGCCCCGATCTATCAGTACTACTTTAATCAAATAATGCAAATCTTAACTACTCCAAGATCTATCGGCTAGTGAACTGTGCCGACTCGACTCCTTATAAGAAAGCCCGAATCTACCTAACTATGGGGTACCAAAGATCAACTTTCGAAACACTTGAGTAATCGGCACTCATGCAGTCTCACTCTCCATTTGTGATTACCATTTTTGGTATACTTTCTATATCTGCGCCTGTCATAGCAGCCAGACACAGCGGTTCATTTCATGTTCACCCGCCCCGAGATACATCCACCTTGTGCGGTGAGAACGATCTGGCACACACAGACAAATTCCTTCTGTACAACAACCTCTGGGGTGAGGATAAAGCATCATCCGGATCACAATGTACATACCTTGATTACGATAGTGGCAGCACCATCTCGTGGCACTCAGAGTGGTCTTGGGATGGAGGCAAAGGAGACGTCAAGAGCTACCCTAACGCAGTGCTTAACTTGGGTGCTACACAGCTAAGCTCCATCAACGAGCTACCAACTTCTTTCAATTGGACGTAAGTTAGCAATTCCCGCCGAGAGATTGCTCCCCCTGACAAATTATAGCTATGCCGGACATGATATTGTTGCCGATGTCTCTTACGATGCTTTCCTCTCTTCTGAGTCCTCAACAACTGCAACTCATGAATACGAAGTGATGGTCTGGTTAGCTTCACTCGGTGGGGCAGAGCCTATCGGACATAGCGATGGTGCAATTGCCTCGCCCACTATTGGTGGTATCACCTGGGACCTCTACAAAGGAGATAACTCCTGGACTGTGTTTAGTTTTGTGGCGCAATCTACTGTCAAAACTTACTCAGGGGATATCAATGATTTCTTCCAGTATCTGACTGACAATGAGGGTGTCTCCAGCAGTCAATACCTGCAGACCATTGGCGCAGGAACAGAGCCATTCACTGGTTCAAATGCCACTTTTACGGTCAGTCCTTACAGTATCAGCCTAAGCTGAAATGGCAAACTGGAACAAACTCGGTGGTTCAACAGCAGCAAAAAAAGACAGTAAAGTACCATCACACGCGGTCATAATCATTAGCAATGTATCGTAGTATTTCATTGTCATTTATCAAGTTGAACGATCAAACTTCTCCATGAAAAAGTACAGCAAAGTATCAGGTAATGTCAAACTAGGCAATTATACTTTACTTAAGGGGTCTAAAATATGGATGGCTTTAGAAGCATGTGTTTCATTTCTGAAAATCAGAAGACAGTAATTAAGTTACAAAGTCATTCTCCATAATTTAACCAGGCTTGGAGAAAAGCTTGATCTCGGAGACAAAGCCGCTGCCATAATCGGTTGAAACAATACCACCAACCCGAATATCACCCTTAGAGTCAGGACCCTGGCACTGGTCACGAAGGCCTCCGAGAGCAGCGCCAATAATACGTGCTTGGGCACCGGGGCAGGTCGCACCAGAGCAAGGCAATCCCTTGGCGCCGTTGCCGCACTTGAATCCACGATTAGTTTGAGTGTTATTTGTCTTGGAGTTCTATGAACTTACCCGGTATGAATCACCGCAGAGCATGAATGCTGCGCCTCCACTGCCGGAGTACTTGGTGACTGTTCCTCCGCAGCCACTGTAGTTGTTGCAAACAATCTCTCCCTGGGGAGCACCGCTGAGGTTGTCGATCATCTCGTTGACATTGTGCAGGTAGGGGCTTGCATCACTTGTTTCACAGATATTTGAGGTAGAAACAGCGGAAACGGCCGTGGCGGCGAAGACAACGGAAAGGAGGGTCTGAGAGAACTTCATGATGATTGCCTCAGGGATGCTTGATTTGAGAAGATGGATAATTGCATGGAACTGCGTTTCTCAAAGTTGTTTTATACTTGATGCCAAGATCCAAGCCCTTCAGCTTGTGGTTGGCCCCCAACATAAGCTCGACTTATTTACTTTCGCCAAGATCTGGCTCCACAAGCTAAGTGCGGCTCCTATGTCATGCCCAGATCTTTTAAAATTACTACCGCAAGTTATTCTCGCGCCTGTCTGGACTCAAGACTAGTTAGAAAAAAAAAAAGGAAAGGAAAGGAAAGGAATCTTCAAAACTAGTGTAAAATTGAAGCAATCCATGCTAATCGTATGCTGCAGATTCATTCACATACACTGTAAAAAGGAGATACTAACTTCGGTTCATCCCCCACGCGGGATATCAATGTCAGCCGTTTCGAACGCCAAACGCCCCACCAGAAGGAAGCGGTCAGTCTTGGCTTCGAAAGTAATGTCTCAAGCATGGACAAATTAGCAGGGCGAGTGACAAAAATAAACTGAAATGAGACGAAGCAAAGTGGACCCTGTCAAAAGCCGCCGTAAAAGCCGCAGCTTAAGCAAGAAAAAAGGATGCCGGCTCCCCCGCGCTCGGCCTTATTCAGACCCTTTAAACTACTTCCATAGAATCATTCGCAAGTCTAACCTATTCCGGTGAACAATGTTGAGCCCTTATAACCGATTCGAGGCCCTTGGCAGAGGATCGTCTCTACCTTGGCACCTCGAGCCATTTGTAAAGCGTAATAGATTAATTTCTCAGCTGGCTACTATACCGTATGACTCCTCTAGAGGGTTATCTCTTGCAAGAGTTGATTTCAAATCAATGTAATTCACGGGATATCAATTTTAGACTCTCGAGATGAGGTAGTATCTCTAGCATTTATGCAAAATTCAAATATGCACAATCTGCGGCAAATCGCAAGTTTCCGTACTGCCCCAGCCAGATTTGCCCAAGCTCATTCTAGCATTGATTCGCGCTCCTTCTTTCGTTTCTGGCGCTCCCGCTCTAATTTCTTGAACAATGGGTGATGGTCCTTCTTTTCCTTCAGCTGCTTATTCTTGCTCTTGTTGTATTCAATGTATGCCATGTCATCACCACCAGCCAGACCGCTGAGAGTGGCAGCAGTTCGCTTGGCGGTGGGTTTCTTGCCAGTACGCTTGCCTCCGCGACTCGAGAAAAGGTCGTCTTGCACCATTTCCACGTCAGCGGAAGACTCGTTCTGTAGCATGACTTCTTGTAGAAGTTCGCGACGCTCAGCTGGCGTTGCGTATGAAAGGCCTTCGAAATCGTCGATGCCTTGGAGATGGGTAATGATCTTGAATGCATAGCCCTGGTCAATCAAGAATGCCTGGCGCTTGCTTGAGTAGTTCATTTCGTGGGTGTCTTTTGACACGAGCGAGTAGAAAAAGGCGTTAAAGCCCTCATCGTTACGTCTTTTGGCACGGAGAATACGGCCAAGTCGCTGGGCCTCCTGACGACGAGAACCGTAGTGCGACGATATTTGAATTAGACATGTAGCCTCGGGTAAATCCAGAGACGTGTCACCAATCTTCGACAAAAATATAGTGTTGACCTGCTCGTTGTGTTGGAAGTTCTCCAGAATGCGCATACGCTCATTCTGTGGCGTTCCGCCGTAAATGTAGGCCTTGTTTAATTTCAATGCATATCTCTCGAGAGCATATACATTGTCAGAGAAGACAATGATTTTATCTCCTCGTCTCTCGTGGAAGTCGATCAAGAACTGGCACGCTTGGAACTTGCGTGGGTTCATGATGTATAACAGAGCTTGTTTGCGTGAGCTCTCTCGCAGATATTCTGAGTAGAACTCTGTTGTCATTGGACACCAGACCTCCGCACACTGAACTTTAGCGATGAAACCCTTGGCCGAAAGTTCCATCCAATTTGCTTCGTAAAGCTTGGGTCCAATCAAGAAGTTCAAATCCTTGATCTTGTCGTCTTCTCGCAGCAGGGTAGCTGTGAGACCGAGTTTGCTTTGGGCGGCGATCGCAGATGTGACTTTACGGAACATAGAGGCTGGCACAACGTGCACCTCGTCCAGAATCATCATACCCCATTCACGGGATTGAAGCCAGTCCATCATTTTCTGGGCATCGTAGGAACGAGCTCGAGTCTGCGACACCATGGAATATGTTGACACGATGATTCCGGTAGACCTTTTGAACTTCTCCTTGTGATCGGACGTAAATATAGCAATGTCACTAGGATCAATGGTTGTCCAGCGCAAGAACTCATTACGCCATTGGACAACGGACATAGAGCTCGTGCACAGGACGATCGTTCCTTTCTTGATAGTGACTGCAGCGGTAATTCCCACCAGCGTCTTTCCTGCACCACAAGGAAGAACGATAATACCGCTCTTTGCACGGCCGTTACCAAACATCTTACTAAGACTCTGTTCCTGGTACGGACGAATCAGAGCAGCTGGCTTCATGTCGAAATCCAAGTTCGGGTTGACAGTGTCCTGTTGGAAATCGTACTCTTCCAAGGCCGGACATCCGATCGCTTGACAGCGAGCCTTGACCACTTCGACTCCCTCGGCGGGAATTTCGAAACTGTACGCCAGGGATTCCTCGCTATCGTCCTCTCCAATGTCGTTGATTCCATAGTCGACAACCTCCTCCTGACCCTGGTTCTGGGCAGGTTGGGCTGGAGTTTGTTGGTTGCCAGTCTCTCTTACACCAGCAGCGTCCTTTGTACCGGGAATGACGAGACCGCCCATTTTTGGCGCCGCTATTTTAATAATTCCCTCATCTGAGTGTATTCTCTGCGGCCCGATGATCTCATCCTGCAAGAGTCGTTGTAACATCTGGGGGTCTGGAGTTTCCACGTAGTATCGGTTGTGCTTCAAGACCATCTTGATTTTGCCGTATGACTTGGTGAACTCGATGATGAAAGCGCGGATACTCTCCGGCAGTGGCGTTTTCGATAGACGATCCAGAAAGTCGACAATATCCTGCGGTTTCAGGCCCACCGAAACGGCTGCGTACAAACTGTGTCCCGTGAGACGGTACTCATGGAGATGTATCGGACGCGAGAGGGGTTCGGCGACTGTCGTGAGGAAATCTTGGGCTTGGGGCGCTAATGGCGAGAAACTCTCGAGGGTGATCGTGCCTTTTACCGGCTCGATCCAGAGGGGGCGGTTGTAGTGATCGCGTTTAAGAGGGAGGTAGGAGAGGTCTTTGTAGCCGAATCGTTGGTCCATCTTATCAAGTTGCGAGCGTTTACTGAAGGACTCAAGCGAGAACTTCTCGACGACGTCTTTACAGGCAAAACTTTAGCATATTAATCCTACTGAGTGTGGGTTGACCGCTGCACTATACCTTTCAGGTCACTATCACCTCCTCCATCATCTGAGTATTCATCACTGCTCGAGATTTCAGCATCGGGAACCGGCGTAGGACGCTTCGAAGCGGCACGGCCGCCTGTGTTTGAAGTTAGTCACTGGTTTCCGTGCATAGGTCTTGGGTCAGCCTACTGTCCGCCGCCTTTCTTTTGGGAGGCATAGTGAAGTCCCGGTAGCCTATGACTGATTTCAAGATTTCAAATGCGCAGATGAACGACTGAACGAGATCACAAGTTTGGATAGGCGAGCGCCGCCCTGTTCAAGCCGCTTCACGTCTGCATGCCACCAGCAACACTCGCAGCTACAGCATGCGCCTGCCCCAGATCGGAACGCTGCCAGGCGCAAGTAGACCACTTGAAGTGAGCTTCCGTAGTCTGTGATGAGAGCTTGGTGATGAGCGAGCAGACTATGTAGCAGTTGGGCGACGTGCAGTGACAACGACAAAGTTGGAGGTCTGGGCGGTGCTTTGATAAAGTTTCTGCCGCCTCAGGCAGAAACGGCAGATCTGATTACCGCTTCGGAGCTACGGCTGACGTAGAGAAGCCCGGCTCTAACGGTTTCCTCTTCACGCTCACTTTTCGCAACCATGAATACCGTATGTTCACTGAATACTCTGCTTATACCTTACCGAACTGACATCTACTCTCCAGATTAAATCCACCTGGTAAGCAGCCACATCTCCCTTATCCAGACTTTGCATTGGGCAATTCGCGGCAATTGGATTCGGAAGCTAACGATGGGTGGCATGATGTCTGAGCAGGATTGGTTGGGGTTCCCTATGTGTCGGTATGCTCCCCCTGGCGGTTTCGTCTGATTCATCAGCGATTACAGCCCTATTCGAATGTCCATTTTCATGTGCTAATTACTTATTTCATCTATAGCTGGCGGCGGGGCCTACTATTTTGCCAAGAAGTCCATCAATGCAGACCGACAGAACCGATTCGAATCCGACCTGAGGCGCAAGGCTCAGCTCAAGGCAATGGAAGATGAACACAAGCGACAGACTGCCTCGAGCCTTGCAACCCCAACGCCCACCCCAACGGATGACGCAAGCTTGAAGCGCGCGAACCTGGCGCGAGCCCAGAACGCAGCAGACGATGTAGCCTCTCCAAGCGTAGAGGCTTCGCACGACCCAGCCCCAACTCGCCACGAGCCTCTCACAGACACCGACCGCGTGCTAGAGAAAAGCAAATACGAGGCGGCAGAGCCATTCCGTCCCCCGCCCGGGAACCGATTCAGCTGAGGTCTAGACTGAGCCTATTCCACGATTGTACATTATCACTGGCAGTATCCATTAATGCCTGTCTACTTGTCTCAAACATAGAATGGATTGATAAAACCCAACTGGCATATATGTATAAAAACATCATCTCTACTAGAAGCAATGGATCGGACTGTTCTTACTAGACGGGTGCTTTCTACAAGTTGGATGCAAACAAGTAGATATTTCGTAAACCTTTAAATTTCGGTGGTATTCTCACTCTAGAAGCGAGCTCACGATTTAATTATCTCGTGTCATGTCTTTAGGGTCTCAAAGTCACATCTTGTGCTTGCCCTCAAATTCCGCGTAGGATTGAAAAAAGACCCATTTCCTAAACGCCAAATCCTTTAACCCCATGCGTTATTGTAACGTAATATCAACTCCAGAAAAGCAAAAAGCCGAGACCAGCCCATAGGGTCGCAGTAACAAAGAAACATTCATAGAGCGTAACATGTTCTTTCGATCATTCGATGGAATAGTATGCGCCTAGCGAGCGTGGAAGCAGAGCGGAGGATAGCTAGAACGCGTGTGTCAGATAGATGCTCGAATACGCCAGCCAGGGTAGAAAATGCTCACTGCTTTCCGCTTGGTGTGTCCGATTTGCGTTCACGCGAGCTTTCCATCGCGGGAGGAACAAATGGAAGTACCACGCCGCCAACAAGGCATGTTAGAACAACAGCGCGTTCGGTCCGGCTATCTGGGCGAGGACGATGGGCAGAGAAATGGCGAATACAAGGCCGAGCGATCGCGTGAACGAATGCCATGTTTAGTGTAGTTGCGCGTAGATGCGGATGCGGATAGCGTTGTAACAGTGGGTTGTCAGTGTAACCAGTGGAGGCGCTTCTTTGCAGATGCAGATGCAGAAGACACAGAAATCGCGAATGCCGGGTTATTTGAAAGAAGATGCGAGCTTAGCGAAAGTCACTTCCAAGTCAAAGTGAACGGGGGCCAGGCATTTATAGAAATTCAAGAGTGGAGGCAACTGCGGGGGCTGCATCTCCCATATGGGCTGATGCTTACAGGGGAATCTGCATCCGGCATCATCACACAGATCACCTACGCACGTCAAGTCGGGCTGTCGGCACGAAAAGCGATTGACTGCTCCAGGGACTCACGCCATAGCGCCATAGCGGGGCTCTGGAGTCGGCCGGTTATGTGGGGCGACAACGCGAGAGTCTCTTGGGCGAGAGCCGACGAAGGTGGACATCCGATGCTCAGTCAGGCAGATTGTCTGCGGAACGCTCCACGTCGGTGTGGTTCGTCGGCATGGAGTGATGCGGGAAGCTAGTCTCCGAACCAGACGATGCGCTGGGAGTGCAGATCCGATAAAAGATGTGGTACTGATGCAACTCGCTACGGCTCTAAGCTCTTCCGCGTGGGCTCTGATCTTGAGTCAAAAATGCCTCGAAACCTTTGTTTTCCCCGCCCATCTTCCGCCGTACGCGAGAAAATGTCGATCAACCCCTCCTAATGTCCAAAAGTACAGTCCGTCCACTTGAGAATACTCGAGTGTCGAGATGTTTTATCTGTCGGCCTTAAGGATCTCTGGTAGACTGAATACAGAGCTGATAAAAGCTCTTTTCAAGCTCGAAGTTGGCACATTTCTATAGTTCTGGCTGATCGTGCATTGACATGAACGCGGGGAAGTGGGTCTTGTGCCATCGCGGATTATAAAGATAGTTTAGACTGATGAAGGAATAGCTCCTAGGACTAGTATACTAAGGCTAGTAAATATACCCTTGCAGACTTTGAGATAATGTATCTCTTCATTTATGGCGATATCGCATCTGTACCAATACAAGCCACCTGCTGCCATCTTCCAAGGTTGGAGGGCCCTGTGGACCCGACTATAATATGCTGAGCGCTTGGGCGAGCTATAAGAGCATATATTTACTTCGAATAGGTTTCAATACCCGGCACTATAGATTTGTGCCCCGGGCCGCAAGGGTGGCGGCGTATACCCGCCGGCAAAGCCCTGAGCAGCCACAATCGCCCATAGATCGGGGAGGCGGGAGTAGTTCCCTCGCAGGGGGGCTTTGAAACAATATAAACTCTCCAGCCTTCATATGACGTTTATAAGCATCTTTACTATTTATAAGACATCAAAACTGGACTAGCACGATTATCACCCCCTACATGTGCGACTGCTGTGCCCAGCCCATGGGGCTCCAGCCACATCCAGTTGCCAGGATGCATTGTCCCTGGCCTCGTTGTTGCTTCCACTTGCGGGTTTCAGAGCTCCTTGCTTTTTAAAGTAAGCCAATGGGAGTGCTGTCAGATGTTTCCATCCAACCGGATCAATCCGAGCTTTGTCCCCTTGCATCTTCTGGACAGGAAGATCTCCACGTGTGAGGTCCCGACGGCAAGGTTGACCAGCGAAAGCCACTCCGATTTAGACTGACACATTATCAAGGTGCTGGGTAAGTAAGAATGTTTATATCGCTAATCTTTTCTTCCAATCATTCCGCGAAAGCATGGCATCCAGACCAGGTCTCTAAAATTCCCAACGCATCGGACAGACAGCCATTTGAACAGTCTCAGACGTTCTCCCAATGGCGGGCTTCGTCGCTCTCGCCTGTCAATGGCTACCATCAAAGCCCGAGAAACCCTCTCATAAAACCAGTCTCCCTATCAGAGAAAAGTCAAATCCGTCAATCTGGGAGCTTCCGCACCCAAAGTACCATATCAACAAATATGGTATTGTGGAAACCACTGAATCAGACAAACCTCGCAGTCAAGAGCTACCACTACTTCTCCCTTGGGCAGCATCAGTCCTAGGATTCGATCTACGCCTCCGAACTCCCCTCGTCTCTTCACACTCGCCCCCGATCCCACCGCCCGTCCTCAATGGCGCATTTCTCGAAGCAGCCGAGGAAATCTTCCACTCAAGCCAGATGATCTACGATGCGAGGGAGAGATTCAGACACAGTCATGGCAATACGAGGAAAGAGGTGTATGATGTCCGGGTTGGTCGGAGCGGCGGTAGCGTTGGCCGAATTCCAGATATGGTAATATTCCCAGAGCGCGTGCAGCAAGTCCGGCGACTTGTCGAAGCTGCCGACAGATGGGGTGCGTGTTTAATTCCTTATGGAGGAGGGACAAATACAAGTCAGGCTCTGAAATGCCCTGAGACAGAGTCGAGGATGATAGTCTCGGTTGATATGAGTCGGATGAACAGGATCCGGTGGGTTGATCGAGAAAACCGTCTTGCTTGTATCGAGGCTGGAGCTGTTGGGTATCAGATCGAGATGTCGTTAGCTCGGATCGGTCTTTGCATGGGACATTTGGCAGAGGATATGGAATTCTCAACGCTTGGTGGCTGGATTGCCACGAGAGCGAGTGGTGGGAAGAAGAATCGTTATGGGAATATTGATGATATAACCTTGGATGTGGAGGCCGTTACACCTATGGGTGTCTTGGAGTTTTCACCGAACGTTGACCCGAGGCAATCGTCGAGCCTTGATCCAAAGTCTTTTATACTTGGCTCAGAGGGTGAGCTCTGTCTCATCACTGCAGCCATAGTGAAAATCAGACCATTCCCGGCTAAAAAGTGTTATGACTCGATCATATTCCCGACATTCGACAAAGGAATCCAGTTCCTGAATCAGGTCTCCAAAGAGACCTTCCAGCCTGCCGGTATCCGACTCGTCGACAATATGCAAGTGCAGCTGAGTGAAGCACTGAAACCGGTCCCCGGAAACGCCAGCACCATGAAGAGAAACGCAACACTCCGATATTTGGAAACAGTGAAAGGCTTTCATTTTGATAAGGTCGCCGCCTGCGTTATGATATTCGAAGGAAGAAGAGTTGATGTCCGGCGCCAACGACGCAACATGCGCCAAATCGCGAAGAAATTCAGCGGCTTCGAGACAGGTCCAGAAAACGGCAGACGAGGATACGAAATGACATCAGCCATTTCCTACATCCGAGACTGCCTCATGGCATACAGCGTTATTTCCGATTCCATCGAGGCCACATGTCCCTGGAACAAGGCTTCAGCATTAACCGAAAGAGTGAAAGCGCGAGTGTTACGGGAACATCATCGACAACGTCTACCAGGCAGACCTCTTATTGTCTGTCGAATCGGTCAAATATACCCAAACGGAGTCTCGCTTTACTTTAGCATGACACTTTTCCTAGCAGGATTGGAAGATCCTGTTCTCGCGTATACCGAATTCGAGGAAGCGGTGCGAGAAGAAATTTATGCTTGTGGCGGCTCGCTCTCTCCTCGCAATGGACTGGGGAAACTTCGTAAGGGGTCTACCCCAGTCGAGACCATTGATACTACCGCGGCTTTCAATGCACGTGTCAAACAGGTCATGGATCCGAAAAATGTTTTCGGGTGTGGAAATATACTAGCAGCAAATAGATAGATGTACACAATCGCTTCGAAATTCAATTCTTTTGTCACCAATTATTACAACATGAATTCCCTCCATTTATTAGCCATTAATTATAATTTCTGATGATGTATCATGGGATTCATGGACAACATGAAGTGGGAATGTTTATTCGCCGATCCGTTAGAAACATCCGAGCAGGCATTGCGAGGTATCACCACTTCAGCGAACATCGCACTGTCTCTTCAAACGGTGTTTTCCCTACGCTCTCTCTTGAACGGGTGGCTTGTTCTTATCTGTCTTGTTGTTATTATCTTGATTCGGCCAAGACCATGGCCGCTCCACCACACAAAAGCATTGAAGACCTCAGCGGTCACTGGCTGTTAGTGGGTCTTCTCTCCCGCGTCGACGCTCCGAAAATATTTTGCATGATGGTCACAAATGACTCAACTAATAGCTTATTGTACTAGGCAAAAGATCTCTCGGATGATGTGCAGCCTTTACTCAAGCTAGTATGTACCTCAGGGTGACGTGCCACGAAAGTCCGTGAAGCGGCGCCGTAATCTATTTCCATTACTTTCTTCTTGCGAACTTGATGGTTTCAAGTCCTGATTCTTCTATTCAGCAACAAGTTTCATGGATCCTGCGAAAGGCATACGCAAGGGCCAGTATCAAGCTGGATATTTCGCAGTATATTACAACGCAGTCCAGTCAATCTGTCATCATGATCGACATCGTTCAAACAGCATCCGGTTGGGCTAGCACTCGAGAAAGCAGAAGCATGAGCGGCACTCTGCAAAATCATAATGATTATATCTTTGGGTCCGTTGAAACTCGAAGTTGTTTGATGTACGGCTCTGGGGATGCATCAAACTCTATTGCTGGACTGCAGCCGAAAGGCCATATCGAGAAAGTAAAGGGCTTCTTGCAAGGTCAAATTCTGCAAGATGGGGGCACGTCTGCTGGGTTTTTGGTTGAGGAATATAATGGAGATCATCTTAGAGCTGGCAAAGGCCTCTGGTTATATACGATAAGCCATAACTCGGCTGTCAGCTGGACAGCAGAGCAGGTAGGTTTTTTATTTTTATCATGTACTCCCATAGCTGATTCATTGTCTAGACCTGGGGATTTGAAATTATTGATGGCAAGCGATATCACACTCGCCGAGTTGCTGTTTGGAAAGAAGATGGAAGGCTTGAGCTAGCAAGACTTGTTTACCGGTTTTTAGGCAACTCTTAGCAATACTTCATGTCATTGAATTGTTCTCTTTGATCAAAAAGGAGTTTCGCGACCCATTAACAGACGGATATCGTAAACGCAAGCTCACCTTGTCTAGTCCTTGTTTGATATTCGCACAAGGTCTGTTACGATATAAGTACGGATATAATATGAGACCGCAGTGTTTAATCGTCATTTTCAGATCTTAATCAAATCCCAACTTCACGGAATGATTGTTTTCACTGAAAAACTGTAGGTGCTCTGCTTTTCTTCCCAAGCGCGTGGTTCATCTGTGTCAGAACTAATGGAAGGAACTAATGGAAGACATTTGCTGACTCTTTGAATAATTTCTGTAAGAATTTTCTCCGTTCGCATTTTAATGTAAGGATCATAGTCTTCCGGGATTTTGTTGATTTGTAGCTTCATGTGTTACAGTCGACCAGGTCCGCTGTGCCTGTTTATAAACACCCGCAAGAGGCCCCCAACACCGCAATTTTTTCCATAAAATGAAGACTACAGTGATTTTTGCGAATAAATCAAAGCTTTTGAATTAATCAAGAAAATCCGATCTAAGGTGCATCATATCGGGCGGTACTATTCAAAGCACGGGAGCTCTCCAGACAAAATTGCTAGACGTGATGGGATATGGGCTATGCGTGGCTATTAAACAGTAAAATCTTGGCTATGCCTATTCGACACGGTGTGAGATTCTAAATTTAAACCCATCTATGATTTAATATAAAGCTTGGTTCCTTTCTTTGGGGCGGAGCAAACTCGCCGTATCGCGACTCCATATCAAGTCACGTGCGATAAGAGAGGAAACAGGTGAACCCGCGGCGATTCACTCCAAAGCTCAACGTCTAACAACGCGACCATGGCGTCGCATCACCTCGCTATCGCAAAGGCGTCCTTTGCCGCGAGCCTTCTGAGGCCAGATCCCGCATCTCTGTCGCGTGATGAGATCGGTTCCTTTCATGTTCTACTCGACAGCGCCCTTTCCCATTGCTCGCCAGCAAATATTCAGGTTTGATTCGCGACTACTCTATACATCGTCTCCTCAATGTGGCTAAATACCCTCGCCTTGTACAGACTTGTAAAGCATGGCTGCTTCACTATGTTGCTTCCTCTACAAATCGTGCTGGAGGTCTCGCCAAATATCTGGTCGCCCTGACGGGATCCTTTGAAGCGTCCCCAGACGCTCGACCGAAGCCCTCTCCACAGCGTCGACGTCTTCACGTCCTCTATCTGCTGAATGACATCTTTCATCACGCTAAATATCACATGGACTCTCCTACTTTATTCTCCAATTTCAGCGGCTCTTTCCAACAACACATGGTTGAGCTACTCAGCTATGCAGCAGACTACGACCAAGAGAAATATCCTCGCCACTATCGTCGGCTTAATGATCTTCTCGATATCTGGTCTAGGAATGGATATTTCAGCGAAAGTCTGATGTTTCGTCTAAAAGAAGTCGTGAGGACCTCTACGAAGGCGGAATTTGATCCAACGGGCGATGTTACAATTGTCGATGCAGGAAGGAAGCCAGTTGGGAAAGATACACCATTTAATATGCCACCGATTCACGGTGATATGTCTACGCCGTTTTACGATTTGCCTGCTGGAAATTGGATTCCACATATCATTCCCAACTCTACCATTCCGTTGCACCCGGGCAGCATCAAGCCCCTGCAATTCATGGCTGGTCCGGCCGATGAGAAACTCGTCAAAGCTGTCAAAGGACTTCTGGATGAAGTGGATCAAATATATGGTACTGAACAGCTTGTCAAAGAGAGCGGAAACGTTGATGTGGATGAATTGGGCCAAAGAATATTTCGTGCCGAGCTGAACGATGACATTTTGAACGGCGAGACTTATTTTGGATGGTCCCGTGCTTTTTGCCAGCAAATGAAAAAGAGACCAGGAGACTCCCGCAGCCGAAGCCGAAGTGGTAGCAGGGGGCAACATGGCCATAAACGGCGCTACAGCGACGATTCTTTGAGTGACGTGAGCAAAAGATCAGACTCGCCCTCGCGTAGTCGATCCCGTCCCAGCAAACGTGGAAATCGGAACGACTCTCGGTCGCCGTCAAGAGACCGTTATAGGCGATCGACTCACAGCCGTGAGAGCTCATACTCTCCCAGGGAACCGTCGCCTGCACGATTTCCACCACCTCACCAATCCCACCAACCACCTCTTCAATCACAACCTCTCCCCCCATACCCTCCGCACAATGCTTCCTACCAAAATCCATCATATCCTTACCATGCTCCTTCGTCTTCTCATATTCCTCCCCCTCCACCCCATTACTCTGGGCCCTGGCCACCTGCTCCGCCCGCAGGCCTACCATTTCCTCCACCAGGACCAGGCATGAACCCCCCGGCCTTTCCTCCCTCTTTCTCTGGCTATCCTCAAATGCCAGGTCCCCATCAACCATTACCCCCTGGCCAGTATCATTTCCCGCCTCCCCATCCTGGCAACAACGGTAATTCATGGGGGTCGTCAAACAATGGACGCAATTGGCGTTGACGTCTTTTGAGTCCTTGGCCTTTCACTGAAATATATACAATAACAACGAATAATTGCATTTATACCTCTATTCATTCGCATGTTCATGGCGACATTGACATAGAGCATATCTCACTTTGAAACCCTCGACTTCTTATAGGCTAAGCATCATTGGCTTTGTTAAAGTCCAGCACGTATATCTACACGTTTTATTCGCACTATTCGTCTCTTTCTAGCATGCTCATTGTTGTCTCAATGACAAAAGAATAAAAACTCAAATATTACACCAATGGACAAAGATAAAATGCCATTGAACTCGTCCATATAAAAGTCTGTTCCCGGTCCTTACTTCTCTGCATTCCATCACTCAGAATATTCACATTTGATAACCATCTTTCCCTCGAAGTTACTTTTTTTGATATACTGACATCATGGATCAAACCCACACACAGCCAGATCAAATTGCATCTGATTATGTTGATCATGCCAGCCCGGAAACACAACAGGATTATAATCAATCTGAAGATTTTGGCCCTGATTCTGCTCATGATGATAATTACCAGGGAACGCAACAGGATTGGGGCCAATCCGAAGACTTTGGCTCCTCTGATTCTGCTAAATACGATGACCCAGGAACACAGTACGAAGATGATCAATCTAAAGAGTCTGCCCCTGATTCTACTCATTATGACGATCAGGGAACACAGCAGGACTATGATGAGCAAAACTATGATCAGCAGGATTATGATCAACGGGATTATGATCAACAGAATGACTTTGCTCCTGCTTCCTCAAACTCTTCTTTACCAAATAATGATACTTATCAACAGCAGGATGAAGACCTTGCTTTTGAAAAGCAGGATTCACAGTTAAATCCTAATGGGTCATCTGATTCTCGCCCGGTAGAAGCATATCCTGATAACTCTTCCGACCCCTACCCGGTCACCGGAGCGTCTCTTGACGACCCTATCTCTGGATATCATGATTCAAGCAACGCTATTGTTCAGAAAGAACCTCCTCAGTCACCTTTAGCTTCCAACTCTAAAGCTCCAACTCATGACCCTTCATCAAAATGCGGCGTTTCTCAATCACCTTTCATTCCCAAGTCTGCAGCTCCAACTCATGACGACTTTTCGTCAAAACACAGCGTTGATTACAATGATGACAGAATTAAAAAGGGAAATCCATCAGCGATTAGAAGGTGCATTGATCAAGCATGTAGTGAAGATGTTATGAATCGAAAATCCTTTGAAAAGTTGAAATATCTCTTGATCGGCATCACCTTTGGCCATTATAGCACTAAAGTTCCATCTGACTTGGTTGAATGCTATGAGTTAGTAGCTGCGATGTTTGAAAAATTTGCAGGTCTGGTCATGAAACGTAGAACAGGCAGGTGTTTCGCACATAGGTGCAAAATTATCAAGCGTTTACTTATTGCAGCTGCAGCGGGTATCAGGTCCGGGTGGGAAAGTACGACACTTTGGGCATACCAGTACGTCCTTGCTTTGGCAATTGGAAAGGTTACCCTCTATGGCATGGAAACAAAGGACTTGATCGCTGCTCATTTTGTAGCCCTCGAGGCCATGTTTATGCAGCGAGCGCTAGGACCTTTCCATGATAGAGCCGAGTTCCTCTGGGGAGTTAGAAAAGGAGAATTACCGGGATTGGACCAGTTTTGGGCGCTCGCGTCGACTTATGACCCAGGTTGCGGGTGCTTTGTGTGCGATTCCACTCACAGAAACGTCGCGTTTCCAGACAAAGAGGCCCTATTAGTGATTCCTGGCAAGGCAGGCCAGAAGCCAAGCATAACTGTGGCACCGTTTGAAACTTGGTTTTATAGAGATATGAACGCGCTAGAGAAACTCCTTGATTGTGTGTATCGCGTGATTAACGTAAAACCCAGTCTCAACCATTTATTGCATGGATGGACCCATACTGAAGCAAGACTTGCCACGAAAGCCCCTCGAGACTTCCCTTGCGCCAATCATAAATGTCTTTTCTGTTCAAACTATCCCTATGTCGTGTCTTACTCAAAGAAAGAAAAGACTGGTCAAGGAATAGATATGGGGACTCATATCCCACTTCGCCAGGGACATCCGCAATTCGTGCCAGGATACAGCACTCCCAGTGAACTTTCAGACCAACATAACGGGTCTAGTCACTCTCATGGTCAGCATCAAAGTACCTCCACTTATAGCACTCACCAGCCTTCCGCGCACTCCAGCCGATCTCGAAATACATCTCACTCCTCCCGTCATCAGAGCGGGCATTCGTACTCTACTCCCGAAACAGCAAGGAGCCAGAATTATACAGATCACGACCGAGATTACTCTACTTCTCAGCAGGGCACTCAACATAGCAGCGGCTCCAAGGGAGGGTGGTAGCCAACTTAGTTTTTTCTATAACACCAGGTCTTACTCAGTCTTGAATTCTATGTGGCCGTGTAGCTACGCAGCTCCTATAGTCCAATAAGTCATTTATTAGTCTTTCGATTTCAAACTTAATTTTTTCGTCTCTCATCTCTTGGTTTTCTCAGCCTTGGGGCAGGCTTGGGGTAGAAAATCCAATAAATAGTCATGAACCTGCTGCCTTTTACGCTTGTTACGATGTTCACCCATGGCTCATGGAGTATTCATCTAAGAATGATGTAGGTTTTGACTGAGTTGACGAAATCCAGAGCTTTCATAAGTCAAGTTCACAAGAAACAATAGTACATAAAAGGTAAAAAGTGAAAAGTAAAACAAACATCAGAGACAATATGCCAACGGTATAAAAAGTGACGAGCATGTCGTCTCCCTAAACCATCTTCATCGTATACAAAGTCATGATCATCCTGATCGAAACGGCTAACCTATCCTGTAATCTCAAGACATAACATCATTGATTGTGTCAACAGGAGAATCGTCATCTCCTCCGTATCCAAATGAGCGGTAATAATCCTCTTTGGCTATCTCAAATGGCTTGCAAGAGTTCACACCGTCCTATCAGGAAGCAAAGTCAGCATCACTCACATTCATAACACAATTGAGAACTTACGCTTGATTCGTTGGAGCAACACATAGGAGTAAACCCATGTCCCTGGCAATCATCAGGCGCCGTAGTATCACCCATTAAATCACCTATGGTAATCTAGTTAGCAGACTACTTCTTCATCATTTCTTCGTGATCATGTTTCTTTGGCAGACGCACATTGGAATGAAATCTTTGAGCTGACCTGGACGCCTCCCAAGATTGGAACAACGTCTCCAAGGCCCTGCATAAGCTCTTTAGAAGTCTCTTGGAGCGATTGGCAGCATTTCTTGAACTGTTTTGGGGGGCACACGTATGCCCCCACCATAGTTTGAGATGGAGCGGCGGCAATTCCTTTGGATGCGGATGCGGATGTCAATGCCATTGTCGGTGTTGGCGATGTGTTTGGTAATGTGTCCCTTCCGTTGGCAACTGGAATTGCAACACCAAGAGAGCAGAATGTTGCAACACCAGTCAGAAGTCGAATGAGATGCATTGTGCTGGGGGCCTTTTTTGCTCAACGTTTGAGATCGTGTATAGTGCGAGTAAGTGAACCGCGAGAAAAGAGCTATAGCAATACTGAGAGAATGTAGTCCGTGGAGTTTGGAGGGCGAGTCGCAGGCGTTGGTCCGATATTATTGCAGCTAGAGTTTATTGAAGGAGCGTCGTTGTCGAATTAGGTTATTCCAAAAGAGAGTAGCGGCTGCGGTTAGAGCATCCGATAAAATGAACGACAAGAGCTGGACGATATTAAAGCGTCGGAAGGCTTCGTCGATGGCACAGGTTGTCGACAAAACCTGTGCGAAGCTGTAAGGTGGTCGAGGGCTTCCGAAGTTGACGCTCCCTTAGGAAAGCCTGGGGGTAGCCAGCTTCAATTACCTCCACTCGATCCACTGAAGGACTCTGATTAGTCTCTCCTGACGACTTGGCCCATCCCTGTTGTTCAGTTTTCTCCTTCGTTCTCCCTTGGCCTATTAGTGGCTCAATTATGGATTCTAGCATTCCAAACCCCCAAGCGAGAACGAAAACTGTTCAATACACCATTCAATTAGAAGAAAACTGGGTACATTATCTCATCGGGAATTTACTGTGGTATTTAATTTCTTTCTATTGGGTCCTGAGCTGATCTCTTTCTCCGACAAACACGTACTCCACATTCAACTGGTCAATAATGGATAGAACTGGAGGTTCAAGACTTCAACTTCACTCCGCAAGGCAATTTATACGTATTAGCTTAGCTAGGCTTTGTATTCAATGAATATCTCGAAGAGTGATACTTTTACGCTGTCATAATAGTCAGTCCAACGTCTTGGCGCGATCCCGAGAGTATGCAAGGGGCTCTCATCTTGGAATGTAGTTGCTGGGGTACCTGCAACTGCCCCTAATCAAACATTGCCAAATTAAGATGAGATCATTGCAGTTGTCGGATTGTTTGTTCTGGTTATCTCCGCTTTGACTTCGAAGTGGTATGCTTGTAATAAATCTTGCATAACGGACGGATTCAAGAAACCAACGAGATGCGGCACATTTCGAACATCTTCAAAACTGACAAGTTATAGAGCGAAATTGACGTAAATGGATTCTTCGTCATCGCTGATTCGAGTCGAGTTGGGGTTTCGGATCTTTAACATTGGGAAATCGGCCAGAACTTTAGTGTGGAGAAGTATATGCCAGGGTTCGTGGTCTATGAGTATGCGGCCGAACAGGCGGGGTACCTGATGATGCCGCTAGAATATACTCAGAATTTCTCTGCTTGTTCGACCCCGAAGCCAGACTGCTTGGAATATTTTCGTGCTCTGGAGCTGAGCAAGGGTTTTTATAATCTCCAGGGCTCGAAACATTGAATTTCAAATGTTCCACGGTGAGTAATGATATCGGAATGGATGTCCACGGGTATATATATACCTGACAGGTATCGAGGGACGCAAGATCAAGATCGGAAAAAATTTTTGAATTGAAACGCCTTTCGCAAACCTTCCAGGGTTGGAAAAAGACCGCAGAAGTGATGAATCAATAGTTAAAAATTATTTACAAGTCTACAACTGTTAAAACTACTCAAATTGACGACTGTGAAAAAGTCTGTACAAAGTCGCGCGTGCAATAATCGCATTCTTAGATTTTGTACATATCATCAACGCCAACCAGGAATTTAATAGAAATACATCAAATCATCACATTTTTTCCTCCAGGGATCATCGTGTTTAAACCATCGAGGTATAGTAAAGCTCAAACACAAAAAGAAAATCGCTCGCTCGCTAAATAAGAGACAAATAATAATACAGGCCAACAACACGTTATTCGCAGGATGCTCCGACGAAGACGCGATGTCGGTAGAGTAAAATACAGGTAGACCGTATGGTCTATAGATATGGATGGTATCATGTGGAAATGTGAATGGAAATTGTTGACTGCTCCTGACTTGTTCTGGTGACGAGAACGCCGAAACAGCAACTGAGAAGGGAAAGGGAGGTGAGGGGTAGCTAGGAGAGACCCTATCGGATTCTACCTTTTTTTTTTTCTTCGTTTTTGAGATATTGTTTCGATAGCTGCGACTTGAATGGGTCGATGGCTTGCGGTTGCAATGGTAGATCCAATGTTGATGATCAAAGGCAACATAAAACGAGGCCATCGAGGTCCTTTGGAAGCAGCATCATGCAGGATGTATAAACAGTGCAAATAGGGGGTATGTGAGAAAAAGGAGTGACCAGTTTCTCCAGTGACTCGACTCGCGTCGGGAACACAAGAAACTCAAGGCTTAAATGCGACGTCGCTGAGAAAACCCAAGATGCGATAGAAGGATATCGCGTAACTCCACGGGAACTCCGTCTCCAATCCTGACACGGGTCATCGATAGAACGATGCTCGAATCGAGATAACGCCGTCAAAACACCGCAGGAGCGGCAGATTGAGGCCACATGGCGGTCATGTCAAGCGTGTATGGAAGACTGGACCGCTGTTCATAAGTCAGTCATGGTCTAGAAAGACCTCTCATGAGCAGAGCGAGAGGACTTTGACCGCAACTGCGGAGGTGACCGGGCATCTGCGGAGGAGCTAGCTGAGGTTGGTGGGACACCATTCGCACCGCGGGCCAAGGCACCAGTGCTTGAAGTGCCGCTGTCGCCGCTGCTTTGGCTGCTTCGGCTGCTTGTGGCGTTGCCAACGTTGATGCTGTCAAGGTCGACGAAAGTAGACATTTGACGTTGGGTGTGTTCCAACATGCTTTGGTTGTATTCCTCAATGGAGTTGTGAGGATCTAACCGGGTGTTGTTGACGTTGCTCAAGGGGGGGCCATCTCCCGAGTCTTGAGAGTGGTACAGGTCGGCCTGTTGCTGAATTTGCGATCTTTCAGTCATGGTGGATAATGTCTGAATTGTAAGAAGTCAATAAAAGCTAGACAGAATGACACGGCTTGAATGAGGAGGGTACATGTAAGGTGAAGGTTGAATCAGGACGGTGACGGTAAACGGATAATTCACCCGACACACTCGAATGGCCGAATGCAAATGCGTATGTGGATCAACTTGAACAGTATCTAACTAACCTTTGAACAAGAGGATCAAGATCAGCGAGTCGGCTGATAATAGGATAGAACCAAGGTAATGAACTGCGAAGGGTTCGGTGGCGTGCGTGGGAACGATACAAGGGCCAACAATTGGATAGGACTTTGGAGTCTTAGGTATGGGCAAGATACAGGGTTAGGGCAGAATGGGGGCGGCTAAGATGGGATTGGAATAAGGCCAATGGACCGTCTCGGAGGAGCTATATATACAAAATGGGATTCATGGGCTGGGGGGTCAACTATTCCAAATGAAGTCACAGCTAATCTGGCGGCAAAAAACGGGGTCCACGGAGCGGTCTTCGTTGATAGGCCTTCCCCCGTGGAGCCCTACTTCATTCAGAAGGCCCTAAGACGGCCATCGTCGAAAAAAGGAACGAGCGACATCGCTCGCGCGCCCAGTGGGTGACATCATTGGCTGAACGAGGCGGGGATAACGAAGGGAAGGATGGGAGAGGCTGGTGTCTGGCGACATCATAAGAACGAGGACCCTCTCCACCTGAGCACTCGGTGCGTTAGGCGGCTGGGCTGCATGTGGACAAGGGCGTTATCATGATGAATTCACAATTCTCCACACCTGCGCTGTCACTGGCGACTGGGAGAGTGCATTGGTCGCATTGAGAGCATCAATCGGCCCACCGGAGATGGAGAGGGCCCCAGTGGTTTCCCCGATGAGGTCACTACGGAATGCATGAATGGCCCGGAGCGAAATGGCGTACAAAGATCAGCGGAAGGTTACCGAATCGACCCCCTGCAGATCTGCGCCTGACGTCTACTGGGCGAATCACCAGCGTGGTGGCCGTGGCCATAGAACGTCCAGGCCCACCACAGACCCATCGTGCGTTCGGGGTTGTGTCGAGATGGCGCAGATGTGGTCAGCGGAACGCAAAGTGGATATTTTCCCCCAGTGGAACCCGTTGCTGCGGACTCGACGCTACTGCTCTGGAGTAACGAGAGTTTGTGTCCTGGGGCAAGGGGTTTTGATTGGATCTAGATCCTTCGCTATGGCCGATCACTTGTGAAGGCCGAGCAGATTTCCATACGGAGAATGGTTCGTCTGCTGCTTGTCTGTCGCTCTATACGGCCTTCTCGCCATGACTGAACAAAGAGCAGAGAGGAAGACGCCCTCGGCTGCAGTTGAACGTTGAACTGAGGCTCGGAAAAGTGGACCAAGCCCATGTCGTCATCGGTTTATGTCGGGGCGATCCGAGCTTTTGATTTATCGATTTGGTCGAGTCCGTCGTCTATGCAGGAACAATCGAGGTACTTTGTCGATTTCCGAATACGAGGATCTATAGTATCCGCGAACGTAAAATTAATACATTTTTGAGCTACGCCCTGTCGTCGTGAGTGCTGAGTTAGTCCACCTTTTCCCCCATATGTATGCGTCCCAAGATCATTTCCTAAGATCGACCACCGACTAAAACGCACCAGTGGCGAAATAGTGGACCTAAAGTGGAGCATTGCCGAATGTCTTAGCTTTCCCCCGACTATCGCTATATTGTCGTGCACCGAGTGTGTCATACTGTGATCACTATCGTTGCGATCTTACCTCTTGGCGTACCTACAGTATGTTCATGCCACAGACCTTTATCTCTTATCGCGATGTATGATCTCCGCAAACTGAGGCGGTTGTCTTAAAGCGCTAGTTGTCCCGCGCAGTTCAACCTCACTGAGACCACCTGACGTCACAAGCCCTAGTTCACTGCAGTACCTGTCATTTCTCCCTCTCGTTATTGATGCACTAACACCACTTACTAGCGAGGCACAGTGTACGGTAGGGTATACCTATTGAAACAAAAGCAAAAAATTATGATGTAGATTTGTGATAACGTCATTGCGCGTGGGCAGACAGGGGCGCAAAAGGAATTTAGGATTTTCAGATGACCCACCGGGACTTCGCTCAAGAACCACTGTGTTGCTGAGCGGAGATACATAGAAGCAAAGGCCAGTGGCAGCCTTCGCCGCTCAAGAATCTACCGTACTGTACATAATTACTACATACATCATTTGCCATCCTAGCGGGGAAGGCGAAAGCGCGTAGTCGGTACCGGCATCGAGGTACAACCCCTCTTGCTCCACCTAGCGACCCTTGGGAATGGTGTCGATATGCGAAACTAAAAACTTCCTATATTCGGGTATCTTATCCTACTGTAATGCTTCTGGCCCCATCAACATGGCGGTACGAGCAAGCTGCGGCCCCAACAACGAATGGCGTAAAACACGTCTTTGTGACTTTTGAGATACATTGAGCATGTCAAGATGCCCATGACATATTTCCAGATGCAATGAATACACTTGATGGAACCGCCGGAATCTGCAGGACATGACATAAGTACCGAGTGAACAAGCCCTTACAATTTGGGGGCGGCAGGTGAGAAGTCTCGGTCCGAATGGACACGATACAACGTAATACCCAAAGACACATCAGACATACAATGCATGTCAACGCCCTAAAGAAGGAATATCACTCCGGTGATATCAGCACGAGCACTAAATGTCCTGTGCAATGTCGTAAAGTACTGCGCACTAATCCATCGGTATCGTCGGAGCAGTGACCACGCCTCCACCGATGGGGCTCGGCTTATTTACGAGGACCACCATAATGTAGCACAAAGGTCTGAGCTCAGTGGATATCGATACATCATGCCGACACTAGAAAGAAACCATCGAGTCATCACTGGCCAGGGTTAACCCTTACGGTTTGACTCGACTGCAGAACTAGTCGCCCTAGTGGTATGTATGTTAACGGACCCATGTCGAACTGACGATCCGTGCTTGTGGTGCAGATATGACATCTCGGAACGACCTTGGCAGCCCACACAGCTCGTGCGATATCTCATGGGACATACGGAGACCGCCGTTCTAAATTTTGAGATGATCCTCACTCGACGAGTTCCATTCGAAAAGACGGATAGATTGCGAGCAGATCTGATTTGGGTTCGCTCCGTCGTCGGAGGCGAAAATGACGATGCTGCCGTGACGCTAGTCAGCCCTGGATGATATCACTCAGCCCCTTCGAAATAATGAGATACGGTCTGGAGCATAGCGACTTCAATGAGATGAAGTCACCTTTCAATCACCTCGAGAAGAGCTTTGGCTCCCAATTTCCACTTAGATTGGCTTTGATAATTCCTCTGCTGACTGGTCTTGCTCCCACGCCAATAATAGGCATTCAAGCCCCTGTTGCATCATCGTCCATGCCCTAGCTCTTTGACATCGACATCTTGACCAAGAGTCCCTGGCTTCTAGGCCTCTGTTTCCTACACATTGGTGTTCTTCATGATGCTCAGCAGAGCAACCCCGCAATAAACCTGTTTTGACCAGGGCATCCGTCTGTTGCTGCGGTGAGTATGTGGATCACAACCGCAACGTCCTGGCCAAGTCAACCCAATCAGCAGACCGAGGGCATCAATTGAGCCCCTTTCGCCGAATTCTAGAATATCAAGCACCACGGTTGCACGATATCCGGTCATGGTAATCGGATATTGGGCACGAGACCGACGGATCAGCCTCACGACCAATATCATGCGGAGGATCGTACCTTGACTGGCGACGCTGAACAATAACAGGACACAGACAACAAGCCTTGAATCATACCTCTCGTGAACAGACCGTATTCGTTGACTACACAGGATAGCAGTCGTATCCATCCTCTCGAATCCTGTTGATCACAACACGTCAGTCTTGCGTTCTACCACCGAATAGCGCATAAATCGAGCCAAAACCTGCTACAGACATGACGCTACGCGACTCGTCGCGTGCTGCGCCCCTATCGTTCGCGCTCTGGCCAATAGTACGTGGAGCGAGGAGGTCGGCTATGAGACTGGACGCATTAAGATGGATCAAAGTCGATGTCATGGGACACGTGCAACCTGTTTTTGGGATCCCAGTCATCTGGGCTATTCTAGTAGGCTATGGCAAAGGGTTGGGAAAATAGACTAGGCCAACGCGCCAGTTCTGCAATTCGGTAAAATTTAGGAAAATATGCATCACATTATTGACTTCATTCTCATCAAACGTAACCTAGTGGAGACAAATTAGCATGTGTTTTCACAAGTTGATGTGCTAAATCCATTTTTCTCGAAGAGAGTAATGGAAAACATGGTTTCGTACCCTTCCTGGCGCCCTGGAAGAAGAAGCGCACAACAAACACTTGCAAGCCAGCCATCGACACCATCATCAGACCTTCGATTACACTGAAGTTGAAGATCCGGCGCTCAGTGCTGCGGACAGTGCTGAAGTTTCGGTTTTCACGAGTACGGAAATACTTTTGGTTTCGGGAGATGGTCGACAGCTGTGCGGACAGCTTGTAGATGGACTCCTCAAGGGTGGTGGTCTGTTCGGGGGTGGCACCCTGGCGAGAGGGGAGTTGAGTTCGTTGCTCGTTCTCGACCTGCGCATATGTCAGCTACATATACAATGGAAATAGGGATGATTCCTTTGTTGCGGGGAATGAACGATGAATGATCGTGTCTCCTCCGAGGGGTAGGAACGGCAACATACAGCGATTTCGAAGTCTACCATCTTCTCGGCAAATGTGGACATCTCATTGTTGAAGCAGAACTTGTACTCGCCGCTGCTTTGAGCCGTGAAGACAAAGTCGCCCTGTCGCTCTTTCTCGCCGGAAAGGACAATTTTGTCTCCTGGCGCGGTCACCACGTAGTCGACATCGAAGGAGCCACCGGATTGGACCTATTGAAACGCAATTGTCAGAACCCAGATTCTAATGATTGTAGCCTTTCGATAATTAGATAACTGGAGCTGTACTTACCGCAAAGTAGAAGGCCACTTTGGCATTGACTTGATCAACATCGGAGTAGAAGCATGCCTTCTCGTTGGCCTCAAGACGGTAGGTCAGGGCAGTCGCAGTAACAGTGGAGGCCAAAGAGGCCAGACCGGCAAGGAGAGCAAACCGCATAATGCTCAGGAATTGAATGCCAATCTGGAGGGTGCGCGTCAGGAGGTCGGGTGGTTGAATGTTCTGGCCAGCGAGGCGGATCGGTGTTTGCGCTGTTTGCACCCAAACAAATTACCGCTTCAACCTTATCGAGATTCACTAGCTTGGAACTGTGTATAGTTAAGCATATTACACCATCTCGGCACTAGGAATATCGTTCATCATTTGGAAACTAGAGGGAACAATAATAAGAAAGTTGCGATTTTTTTTTGAAGCGTCTACTCAACATACACTCAAAAAATGCACCCAAACAGAATCGTCGCTTCGTGGCATTTGTATCGCCTCTACTCCTACTATAGGACTATGGAATGGATCGAGGGCAGAGAAACAGACAATAGGTGGAAATGTGAAACGGGGAAGAAGAAAGTAAAGGAAAGAAGAAAATAAAACGGGGACTGTGCTGGGTACCAACTGCTCATGTACCGGCTTGCAGCGTCTCGCCATCCCACAATACCAGCGCCTCCCAGAAAGAAATTTATCGAATAAAGAAGCTCTCACTCTTGCCCCAGAACCCGCTCCTCTTGCTTGCATGGTCCAAGCCAAGATAGTCATCAGCGCCAGCCTCGTCAGACAGAATATCACCTATGCGATTGTCAGCAAGCTAAACAGACAATTATTGTGTGGATTTGGAAGCTTACCATCTTCGAGGTACTTAGGAGTAGCAAAAGTAGTATTGCGTCCGACAACGGCGAACTTGATCTTTTCAAAGGGCTTGCCCTTAATACCTGTCCGTTTCGAGAGACGCTCCTTGGTCTCTTTGAAAATTTCGCCCTGCAAATTGTCAGCATGATGCAATTACTAAAGGGTGAGATTCACTCACTGGTTTAACCACGAACTTGAATGGAGCTCCGTGGGGTCGAGTAGGCTCCTTCTCAAAGTTGAAAGCGCTGATCAATCGATCGTCGGCTTCCATGTTGAGCTCCTCGGCAGGGATCCGCTCGGCGAAAATTGAGCCATAGTCGGTGACGGTGTTAATTTGATCCTCAGGACAAAGCTCCTTGGAGAATTTCCCGTTCAATGCTTCGTACAATCTGATGACCTTCATAGTCTCATCATCAAGCTTAGCCTTTGATTGTAAAGCACTGAGGAGCTCGCTGACTGTGCCGGTACGGGCAACGAGGACCTCCACGGTCTCCTCTTTCGAGATACCCTCAGGAAGCAGGGTCACTCTGAATGACTTCTTGCTTTCAAAGTCGCTGAGACTCATGTCCAGCACCTCGTAGTAAAGGGCATCTGGTCGGATCGCATTGTAGCCTCCGTAAGAGCCGTACTGTCCACTCAAGACCGAAGCGAGAGTAGTGGCAGGGTTCCGCTTCAGGAACGCCTTGGGCTTAGCAGTACTCTGCACAACAGGGGCAAATCGAATGTGAGTTGGCTCAACATTCAAGTGCTCGGCGACCTTCTTGGAGAACTGGTCGTATGTCATCTTCCTGCTAAGGGTCAGAGTGAAATCTTCGCCCTCGCTAGTTCCGATGGGTGCGAATCGGACATCCATGCGGCTCAAGAGGTAGTCGTAAAACTGCCTTGCGTCTGTATAGAGTGCAGTTGGGGGTAAGTCTGCCTCCTTGACTTGGCGCTGGAATGTGATGATATCACCATTCTGGATTTCGGACTGTTGGAAGGTCTGTTTTGGTTTCATTAGGTCTATCATGCTGTGTTTGATTTCCTCGAAGAGTATAAAGTCAGTGCCTTGAGGCCAGTTCATCTTTGAAAGGATTGTTGATGCCAACTCAGACACTTTTTGGGTCTTCTTGACATGCACTGAACCAACTCCACTCAGGGTCTGGTTCACCACATCGAAGTGTTTCAAGAAGATCAAAATTGAGTCTGGCGAGTCATTCCATTGACCATCAGGAGAATACTCGAGCCATAACCTGAAGAGGTTGCCCTTCGATGCCAGCTTTGTGTAGGCCTCCTCAACAGAGATCTCAGGGTCTGTGATAAGTTGATCAGGACGTGCAGTTTTGTTTTGACGGTTGACCATGACCCAGAAGCGGATGTTTTCGGCCTTGAGACCTCTTTCCTCGGCAATCTCTTGCGCGAACTCGCTGACCTTCTTTGTGCGGAGAACGCGGTACTGGGTTGGTTGAGCGGGGTCCTCAGCGGGCAAATCGTTGCTGGTAAGATCAAAGCCGTGATGAGACTGGAATGTCTTCTCAGTCAGTACACCGATGTTGGTGTATAGATGAGCTTCCTCTCTCTCCTTCTTGCGGCGCAAAAATTCAGCGCGGTCCTCGGCCAATCGGTTCTCTGCAGCTTCGTTAGTTTTGCCCACGCATTAGAAATAATGTGTTTATGACTAACCAATGTGGTTGGGCACATCGCTCTTGGTGATGGCGGGGAGAACGTCGTCGGTCCGGCTCTTCCGGATGTAAACCAGCATGTAAGCGTTCATAGATCTTTTTGTTGAGAGGGTTCGCGTATATGGTTGTCGAACACCTGCGGCGCCATTCGCCAATTCATATTCACCGCCATAGTTCTCCTCCAAGACCTCTCTCTCGGTTACACGGTTGACCCGGTCGTCATCGAAGCGGTACCAATGCCCATCCTTGGTAGGCTTTAGGAAAGCATAGTAATGGCCGGCGTCCAGACCACCGCTGTGGACGAGAACTCCATGCAATTCGTACTCCCATGGCTCAGACTTGTCGGCATTTTCGGAGAGGTATGGTGAAGCATCAAACTCCATTGGGAACACATGGCGGTCGTTTACTTTCATCATCGTAAGAAGGTTCAGGTCGTATTCGAAACGTTTCAGATGAAGATGAAGAACAGGAGGAAAGCTTTCGAAGATGACTCCCTTCTTCGCATCCTGCAGGCCATATGGAGAACCAGCATCATACTTGTTCTCTCCTTCAAGAGTTTCGACTTGGATATAATCACGGAAACTGTCATCCAAAGTCTTGTTTCCACGAACGTTCAGCTGGATGTCCCAGAAGTCTTCCACTCGCGAAGATTCGTAATCAACATTAATGCAAGAGATGTAGGTCTTAGTCTTGCCGACAAACATATCCGGTAAAGCTTTCTCGGCCACGGTTCCCTTCATCTTCTCTTCCAGTCTCTCCATCAGTTTTCGGGAAAGCTCCTGCACATCTTGCTGTTCGAAGGCTTGTCGTGAGTCCCAGCCGAAGGAGGTGGTCAGCTCTGTTGTGGAGACTGCATTGTCACTCGTCTGCAAGTTATAGAACAGTCTTTGAAGGGTCCATGCGCTGTTTTCACGAGAGGCTTCCTCCTCCGTTGGGATTTGATATACAGCCTGGAAGACGATTAGTCACATTTTAACAATCCAAGGACGCGCGGAAACTAATATACCTTGCGGAAAGAGTTGGTGAAGTATAGAGATTGGAGTAGGGAGTTCAAATAACATGTTGCGCCTTGGTTGCGAAGCCCGACCATGCCTGTTTCTTTCTTGGAATCATAGCTTCACCGTTCGTTAGTAAAACTTCAAGTGCAACCTATGGGCAGACCAAGCTCACTTGTGGAAGTTGTGCCAAAGGACACCGGTGGGATCCTTGACAACACGCACGTAGGCTGTAATGTTCGCTTCATCATCCTGCACTATCGGCACACCCTTGTCTTCCCAGGCCTCGTTGAAGAGTTGACGGAGGTCGTAGAATCGCGTGAATCCCCAGTCGCCCTCATCTCCAGTAAATCGGTGAGACGCGACTATAAATTCTTAGCATGAATATCGACAACAAAATGCTTTCTGCGAATACTCACCATGTGACACGTAGATTGAAGGGTCTTTCACGTTGGACAATACCAGAGCGAATTGCACGCATGCGTACCAATTCTCTGGCGGATCGCCCTCCCAGGCGTGCTCCAAGTAAAGTGACGCGTGGTCGACGTTGTTGCCATATGGGAAGAAAAGAATTCGCCTATTATCCAGTCAATGGCTGCTATCGGAGGTTGAAGCCAGCCCAATATCACGCACCATGGGAATCCTCCACACTTGAACACGGGACCGTGACTCTTCCTTTCTAGCTTTCTCCAGTCTTTAACGTTCCATGTATGATGTGTCTCCTCCAGAGTTTCGAGGTCTGGCTTTTTGGGTAGCACCTGTGCTAGCATCGCCTCATCTAAAAATGATCATTCGTTAGCTCGGTCGTCTCGAAAATGTGAGAGATAAGAGGTATCAAGTCGGGGATGCTTGTGCGTTTATCCCAAATGTGGGATACCAAAGGATCATCAAGCATTGCCACAAGGATATTTCACTCCCCAGCACAATCATCGAGCCGTAATATCAGGCCCACCACGATCTCTGCGCACTGGCGGAAGCGAGGTGAGAAAAGGAAGCAGAACGTACGGTCGGTAGCAGAGGGTCTGGAGTCGGGCTCGTCGGAACCAGAGCGGGATACGACGACCACATCGGTCTTCTCATTTGGGTATTGTTCGTACTCGTCCACGAGCATGTCGTTCTCCGCAAGCTGGAGGATTCAGGGTGGTTAGATCTGCAATGACGACACATGCGAGGGGCACGGTCGGCAACTCACGTTTTCCATGGCGAACAGCGCCCTCCCGTCCAGCCGGAGGGGACTTGTCGGGACGGAATGAGAGGAAAGGAAGAAGTAGAAGGAGGTGAACGGAGGTAGACCCGGCGAGAGTCGTTGACAAGAGGAATTTCTTGTTGAACCCGCAGAATTGGGTCCCGGAGCTAGCGGTGGCGGAGCCCTCGAAGGCTCGGCAGCAACGTTCCTTGTTGAACCCTGCGGGACCCACGTTTGGCCATTATGCTCCCTCGGGACTCGAATAAAATAGCAGATATGCAATGAGTTAAAGAGGTATTAAAGGTATCTTTGGAAGAAATGGAAATTCTGACACTGGGTTATTTTGAGGGCTTCTTTATTGGCCAGTGCTGCCGTTGTCTGTCAATGCATCTGTGAAGGTCTGGCCAGCAACAAGTAGTCAGTGCGGAAGTATTCACTCGTACATTGTCACGACTCAATCCTGTCATTCTAAACTACAATCGTTTCGTGAATACAGTCTTTACCGAAATAAAGAAGCTCCAGGATAGTTTCTAAATTATACCACCGAAGCACATCGGCAAATGAAAGGCCACCCGTGGGCCATTATTACGTGGACGAGGCTTACTTCCCCGCCATTGCTCACTAGTGAGTCGATGATCCCGGTCGTCGCCCCAAACAGCGAATATCAAATTCCTAGATCGTCCCTCAGGGCCATATCATGTAGAATGTAATATTCTCGCGCGAGATAAATATCCAAGATCCACCAAAGCCCACACATACCACGCCCACCGCCGCCAAAAACGGGCAAAAAGCAAATAAGAAAGATGTCACATGCCACACGCTTTTCACCGCCCGCCACATGAAGAGTCACAGCTTCCTCGACTGCTCTCTTGCTCTCCACGCTCCAGGCTGCATGGAGAACAATGCAGTCGCGTCCAAGGTGCCGGCAGATCGCCAGATTTGCTCGCCTGGCTAAACCCCGGTTCTACTCCGGACAGCCACCACCGTGGCGACCCGGCTCGGCGGTCGACCAGTATGCATGCCCAAGCTCCTGCAAGCTCGAGATCGAGGTGCTAACTCCGAGGCAGATGGGTTGAACGGGAGATTCGGCCGATCAGCTTGCGGCAGCTTACTTTTTTCGGTCGCACATTGACTGAGCCGCGCTTGATCAGCTCGGCAAATTATGTGCGAACGGAACTGCCCACACGGTACGTTGCAGCGAACAAGACATCAGTTGATATCTAGAGACTAACATGACGATGCTAGACTGGCTCACCGTTTGCGAGATATACAACAATTACCCTATGTCGTCGTGTCAAATCCAAATCTCTCGCTGGTCTACGAGCTCTACTACAAGGCCTTTGAACGCTTCCGTGTTGTCCCCGAAATCCGCAGCCTCGAGGATAATGACCGATTCTGCGATATTCTCCGGGAAACGCTCAAAGAGCACCTTGTTGTTATCCCTAATCTAGCTATGGGTGTATTGAAGTGTCGTGAGCTGGTGCCTGCGGATGAGATGGACCGATTCATGAACACACTTCTTCGTGCGGTAAGGATAGACGAGATACTGTGCTTCCACGTCGCACTGAGCTTTGAACTGACAACTAAATTAGAGGATATCTCGCCGAGTGATCGCTGAGCAACATCTTGCCCTGACGGATACATTCAACTCTCCCTGGCATTTCCCTGACTCACACGAGCGCACAGACATGAATGCCGACTTCGTGGGAGAAGTCTTTTTAAAATGCAACGCAAAGGAAGTGATTGAGCGATGTGGGAAAGTCGCCCAAGACCTGATGCGGAAAACATCACAGTCGGCCCAGATCCCTGCCATTACGGTGCAGGGCCATCTTAATGCCACTTTCCCCTACATCTTGAGCCATTTAGAGTACATAATCGGTGAGCTGATGCGCAACTCGGTGCAAGCAGTGATGGAGAAGTATAAAGACTCCTCAGAACCTCCACCCCCTATTGAAGTGCTTGTTTGCGAAACTCCTCAACATGTCATCATGCGCATCTCAGATCAGGGCGGTGGCCTTCCGCGGGAGCTTCTCCCGTACCTGTGGTCTTTCAGCAAGGGGCCACGGACCCAATCACGACTCGAAAACTTAGAACGAGTCCCCGCTATGGCGGCAACCATGCAGGAACTGAAGGTCTCCGAGCGCAAATCAGATCAAGGTGGCTACCATGAAGGGTCTCTGGAGGCCCTTACCTCTCGGCATCCTAACCTCCGGCTGGGCATGGGACTGCCCATGAGCCGGGTCTATGCCGAGTACTGGGCGGGTAGTCTGGAAATGCACAGCTTAGAGGGCTACGGTGTGGATGCGTTCCTGCAGATCTCCAAGCTTGGAAACAAGAACGAGCAGGTAACTACTCGCGCAGCCATCGATGCTGTTTGAAATAATATTCATCTGTTTGATATTTCGGTTGACTGCCAACGATACGATGACTATGCAATCGATCAAATTGCACTGCGCCTGGGGAAATTTGTTAGCCATAGATCCTATCAACGCTATTATCAACCCATAAGCTCTAATCTATAGTCATATGACCAATAGCGCGCTCCCTCCACCGAATAAATAAATTGGAGCAGGTCTTACGGAACCGAGAAATTCCACAACCTGACTTAAAGCCTCGATTCTCGGCCTCGAATATACAAGGTGCCATAGTCTAATGGTTAGGACGTATCGTTGTGGCGTGCTCCGCATCTCTACAACCCCCGATGAGTTCCCGGTTCGATTCCGGGTGGCGCCATAGCTTTTTGCTGATTTTTTGCCCCTCCATACCTAGGGAGTGAAATGCGGGAGTCGATGTTCCCCACATTAGTCAGGAACTGATACCCCTCCGCTAGATCTAGCAGAACCGCTACATCGAACAAGGCGGCGTTGAATTTTACTTTGAGCCGAATGCAACGGCAACAAAATTTGTGAACATTTCAAGTTTCCCCTTTTTGGGCCAAAAAAACAACGCAATTGATAGTTAGCAGTATGCTTCTTCGTTGAAATCCTCGCCGTTTTGCATGTAGTAAAAAAGCCAGCCAGGGCAAAAAGCAATGGCGCCACCCGGAATCGAACCGGGAACTCATCGGGGGTTGTAGAGATGCGGAGCACGCCACAACGATACGTCCTAACCATTAGACTATGGCACCGTACATGAATTTGAAGCCGCTAGTTTGGCAATCCGACTGTAAAGCAATGTTATCCTTTGTATACCCTGCAATGACGTCAATCGCGGTTGCCTTCAGAAGTAGTTGCATAAAGTGTGTTGGAAAGTGTCTAAAAATAAACAGCGCAACGGAAGGAATCAAGGACAAGCCGAGAGGCAAAGAAGATCATCGCCTCGATCTTCTCAGCCCTATCCAGTTGTGGGACTTGGTCTGTGAAACAAGGTTGCTCAACCCACACCACCTCTGACGTCTTCGCCGATCATGAAACGTTTAAATTCCCCAAAGGACGACAACGTGCCTATTTATATCTTCGCTCTTCTCTTCGCCATCCTCTTCCTCAGCTACATCGCAACCACTGACTACAAGCGCCTCTCGCGTTCCAATTCCCACTAACCTTCATCATGGCTGGTGCCTGTTCTACTCTGTGCCTGATCGTCATCACGCTTTTCAGTAAGCTTTCCCTCTGCAGCTTCAGCGGGGTGCATTTCGACTCGCGCGGGCTCCTTGGCCAGCGAGACATTTCATGAAGCTGCATACACCACCCAGCCCTCAAGAAAGATTTCTAACATCTACTCCGCAATATAGTCCCTCCCCTCGGCGTCTTCCTCATCTCCGGCTGTGGCGCTGACTTCTGGATTAATGTCCTCCTTACAATCTTGGGGTGAGTCCAAACTCTGACGCCAATGCCAAACCAAGGCCATCACTGTGAACCAGTTGCTAATTGTCGCCCTGTCCAGATACCTTCCCGGCCATGTGCATGCATTCTACCTAGAATACGTCTACTACCAGCGCAAGCAGCAAGACCCCATCAGTCGCACTGCCGGACGCCCCGCTCCAGGCGTCTACTCAGACCGCATCCAGAACGGAGGCCACTCGACCCGCAACTATGGAACTGTCTAATTAGGGGACCCGCGATATGGCATTTCTGTCTCGCGGGGAAGCAGTATTGCTTATATCGGTTTCGTCTCATTGCTCATGATAATTCTACGATTATGGCCTTACGATCCTATAGTCGGCGACTTCCTAATATCTTCAGCCGATTACGCTTAGTACCCTAGCGAATACGATTTCATGTTTAGGGTGGCTTAGCTATCCTAAGACTTCACTGAAATTATTGTCTTGACAATTCACTTTTATGGCCAGGCTTGTAGATCTAATACCTCCGATGAAGAATACTTTGCGCATAGGTTGGGGGTTACATCTTTGCAGATTTACGAACATTTGAAGGACAATAGACAAAACACGCCAAGTCTTCCTGAAGCTTTGCATATTTTTTTAGAAGCAGCAAGGCAACAGAACTATCACAGAATACAACGAGATATCATTCAAAATGTCAAACTCTTATGTTCTCAACAAGAGCATTTATCCTATAACCAGGACCACTATGCCTGCTGAGCCTGCTGAGCCTGCTTTTCCTCAGGCTTCTTCCCCTTCAACTCAGGAAGATCAAAAGCCTCACTCCTCAACAAAGTACCCTCAGTCCGCGGCACAGCCCCAGTCCCAGGACTCCACCACAAAGCCCCAACCCACGGCTGCACAGTCCACCCAACAGCCAGCGACACATTCTGGCGCCCAGCCAAAGCCCCCGTAACATCACTGATTTGATACTTAGCCTTCTGCCCCCGTAGCCTCAAAACACCCGGCTCAGCCTCAACAGGAGCCTTCTTCGCCTGCTTCGCCTTCCCAGACTTCTTCGCTCTGGCCTTCGCGCGGTTATCCCGAGCGATCTTCCGCGCCACCTCGGGCGCGATCTTCTCGGCGATGGACATCGGAATCGCCTCGAGAAAGTTCTCCTGCACCTTGGCGAGGGAGTAGGGCGAGGGTGTGGCTTCGATGATTTGGTCCCAGATGATAGCCTCGGAGTCGCGGAGCTGGGTGTTTGGGTCGTTGGAGGAGGAGTATGTCGCGTAGACGTAGACGAAGAGCTGCTTTGTGTTCCAGTTGAAGAGCGGTGTGAGGTCTGCGTCTAGGTCGAAGCGGATTTGGGCGTATTCTTCGCGCTTGGTTGAGCTGTAGAATGGGCGGCCTTTCACACTGTTGGGTGTTAGTAGGCGATTTCAATTGAGAGGTTCGAAACGCGCAATGAGAGTATGTGCGATCTTGAATAAGAATCTGTAGACATCTCGACTGCGGCGGAGCTGCAGCATATTGGCTTCTTTGGAAATAGGTGTTCAACTTACACTTGGGCATTCTTCAGCTGCACCGACGCGGTGCTATCGGCTGTCGGGAAGAGGAGAGTGGACAATGCTGCGACGGCAGCCACCACCAGGCCGACGGTGGTGAAGAAGCCGAAGACAGCCTGTAAACGGTTGAGCGAGGAATGCATGGTAGTTGTGCTGTCCTGGCGTCCTGACGGGAGGAAAACAGATGAAGCCAGCTGGAGGCTCGGAGCTTATCGATAAGCTCCGCAATCTATACGGCCCTCCGCACTGATCGCGCTATCTCTCCTCTTCTCTGCTTCTACGATCTGAGTTTCCGTTTGGCAATTCCGATATTCAGAGCTTCCTGGTATTCTATTCTCGTTAAATAACTCAATTCCGTCTCGCAATGGGTGACCACGTTCTTTTCTTCTATGGTGCATGCATCAAGCACGCTCAGCGGGGACGACACAATCACTGACTCCAAGATAACAGGCACATTGATGGCCCCTCAGGTACTGCACCGGGTGATACATGGCCGTGTAGATCCAGAGCCCTGGCAAAAAGCCACACTGCGCTTCCAGCCCGCAGAGCTGCAGGGTTATCGGCGGCACAGGGTCCGAGGCGCAGAGTACCCAGGAATTGTACCGTCGCCAGGCTCGACTGTCCTCGGAACACTTGTCTCTGGGCTAACAGATGGAGACGTGTACCGACTGGACAGGTATGAAGGGAGCGAGTATGCGCATGAAGACGTGAAAGTACGGGCACTGGACGCAGGAAATGACCAGGATGGCTCGAAGGAGATTAAGGAGCTGAAGGCTGCTTTAGAAGCTTCCGGGGCCAATATATCTATCGAAGGGAATGATGGAAGTATGATCAATGCAGTAGTCTATATATGGACAGAAGGGATGGAATATCTAGAGGAGGCGGAGTGGGATTTTGAGACGTTCAGGCGGGATAAGTTAGCGTGGTGGGTTAAATTAGATGAAAGGGATTGGTAACATTTTTGAATGTGACGTTTGCTACTTTGAATGTGTCAACCATGTTGTATGAACAAACCGAAGTAGATAATGAGACATAAAATTAAGGGAAAGCTCTATCATAATTATGCACTTGGAAATTGAGAACCGATTCGCTCGGAAACGCCAGCATCCAGCAACAACGCTGCAGAAGTATGCACCACATAAGAATAATATAAACAAATGAACCGCCGCACTAGTCTTGAGGTCATGGGTTATGAGAAATGAGATATGTAGAAAATAGAACGAAGGAAAGGTCGCAAAGCTTCAGCTTATTGTGCTGAAATGAGTCTGAAAGTCGCAAGTGATCATGGCAAAAGAGTGTCTCTCACGGCTTGGGCGAAGGCGTTCGCTGGACCTGTATCTGAGGCACTTTCTCTTCTGGTTGAGAGTCGCCAATTTCCAGAACCTCGGCACCCGAGGGAATAGTAGACTTTCGTGTCGTTCTCCCCTTTTTGGATCTTGTCGTCTTAGTCTTGTCCGGGGATGGTTGACTCAAAAGAGGCTTGGGGTTACCCGGCTCTTGGCTGTCGGGGACCTCTTGAGCATCGCCAGGAGCTGTGAAGGATGCTTCCTGCTTAGACGGTGCGTTCGCTGCAGGAAAGCTGGAATGTTTCCTTTCAGCCGCATGAGAGGCAATTGGATCTGTAGGCACAAGCTGAGGCTCATCTGCAGCGGAGTCATTTGGACTTTCGTCTTTTTTTGGTGGACCCTTTTTTGAGTCCGAATCGGAAGGTGCAACAGAAGGACGCTCGTCAAGGCCAAGGGTCTTTTCATCTACCGCTTCAGGATTCTGTTCATCTTGACTGGGATCTTGTTGTCCTAGAAGGAAACAGACAGGCTGTCGATCAGCCATCACATGCTCAATCTTTTCGCCTTTTGCCAAGGCCTGTTGCTCCTGATACAGCTCGTCTAAGAAATCTCTCAGCCGATTCCGAAGGACGCCAGACCTCAACTTGGGCCAGTCTTCATCTGCATCCATTTCTCTCTGGAGAATCGTGGTAATGAACACCTCGGGTCTTTGGACGAACTTCTCCACATAGGCTAACAGATACAGCCCACAGTCTGACCAATTAGCCTGAAGAGGAATGTTCTGAGCACGCATGCCCCTGACATCTTTGCCATCCACCTTAGCCTGGCGCTTGGTCGCCGCCTCTTTGCAGATGTACTCACGCAGAACCTTGATCGTCGGGGAGCGAGCAAGGTCCAGCGAGTCAAATGTGATAATTGCTGGCTGTTTTGGATCATATTTTTCGCCACGGGACTTCGTCTTCCCTTTCCGGGCTGGAACATTCGACGAGGCGGATTGAGCGTCGTTCCTGGGGTTGGGGGTGCATTCCTTGCTAGTAGAGGCACTGTGCCCTCTTCCTTCTGCCGGAAGCCAGATATCAGATAGAGTTTTCTGACCTCTGTTGGACTCCTGTTTCTCAGCCGAGCTGGCACTCGTGCTATTTGCCTGTGCTTCTGCCCCTTCTAAGCGCATTGTAGCGAACGATTCACGCGCCAATTCACATCTAGGAGACTCGGACCGCTTCCGTAGCGCGTCCGTTTCAATCGGAGTGGAAGGCACAGTGGACTCAGGACAGGATGATTGGGGCATGTCTTGTATACTTCCGTCAAGCTTTTCAGGAGATTTCTTCCTGTCTTTGACTGTAGAAGAGTCTGCTTTATCCCCGCGATCAAGCTCCAGACTAGGCAGGTTGCAAATGATGGCAATATACCAATGAGCATTCTGGTTGATAGGAACAACAACATAATCGTAGCTGAATAAGTCAACATTGCGGGTCCATTTCTCAACGCCGCTATAATTGATTCCACGCTCGCCCTTTGCCGTATTGTTGAGAGTTTCGAAGAAATATGAGTTGAAAAAGTACACCTTTTTGGAAACTTCGGGGTTTGTGCGCTCCAGATGATCTTGCAAGAATCGCATATAAAATCCAATGAGGTTGTCGTTCAGAAACTCGTCTTCGCGCAGGCGATCTCGATCGTCAACACCAACTTCGGCCCTCTTTTTCCCAGTCAAAGGGTAAACAAGTGACTTCTTCCATTTCTTCCGAAATTCGTCTTTCGGAGGGAACACAGAAGACGACTTAAGCCCGGTAGGTCGTGGGCTCGATTGCCGAGTAACCCTCTGAGATGATCGCGTCCCAGGTCTGGATATATCCTCTGTAGGCTTATAAATCTTCACAGGAATCTCAACGCCAGCAGATGCTTCTCTTTTCTTTGGCATATCCTCCGACGATTCTGAGGCACCATCCACGTTGCCAGTTGGGTCGGGATAGTCGTCTTCTTTGCCTTTCGATTTTGATCTTGGCTCACTAAATGAATCCTGCAGCGATGACGCGATTTTCCGACGCTCAATCGAGTTCTCTGGCTCTGTGTTTACTACTTCAAGCGTTTCGCTTGTAGGCTGAATTTTGAGCGGGCGCTTGGTAATGCCGACTTGGCCATTCATACTTCGATCGTAAGCGAGGAACATCCGATCCAGATAAGGCCTGCTCAAGCATTAGAAAATATACAATTTAGATAAAGCTTTGGGTATACTTACGCTTCCACTTCAGTGAACTTGACGCCATAATTTTGCAAAGCGTGCAAAACTTTTTTTTTCGACTGAAGCATCGCGAATTCAATGTCGACACGGTCCAGATTAGACATAGTCCGCCTGAGCGCCAATCTGATTTTCAAAGAATTGTCTCCTGCGTGAGTAACTTTGCTGACATTTTGAAATGGAACCTTGATAGGCTCGTCTCCCATACTTTTGTCCTTGAGCTCGATCCCTGTGTCACCAAGTTGGAGAATAATCTGGTCTGGGTTATCGACCCTCATAGTCATTCCAGCGCGGAATGAGTTTATAATGAATTGCGTGCTCTCCGACGCGTGGGCATACTTTGCTCTCTTGGGACCCTGACGTGGCGATGCGGCAAAGTCGGTCGGCTGGATGTCGGACGGAGAGCGTTTTCGATATGGAGACTGTAGCTTATCCTGTAATTTTGGTGGGCGAGCCTGCTTGGTTCTTCTTGGTAGGCTTTTGGGTAATGGTTCAGTGGTGACATCTCCCTGCAGTTCATCTGAGCTCTCTCTTTCCCTATTATACCGCGATTCGTTCTTCTTTTTTGCCGCTGGGCTTTTGAAAGCTGGGATTGCCACATAGTCGAGCTCATCCAATTGAGATGGACTCATGTCTTGGCTACGCGAATAGCGCTGGTGAGCAGCGCGAGCTGTGAAATTCTCCTCATCGTCTGAGTCGCCTGAAAATTGCTGTCGAGGCGGGTCTGGGCGGCTGGTTTGGTTCAGACTGATGTAGTCCTCCACTTCACGAAATTCATCATGTTTCCACACAGGATCTTTCTTTTGCTTCGTGGAGAATGAGCTTGAAGCTGGAGAATGGCGAGACACGAGATCTATTGGGGGCGAAAGTTCGTTCGAACGTGCGTGTTTCACGCTCACGTTGGCATTTCCATCATCTGAGCGGCGCCGTTTCGTTAGACGACTCGAATCTTCAAATTCAGGCGCCTTAGCTATGGCAGGAGAGCTAAGCGGTAATTTTGGCCTTCCCCGAGCTCGTATAGGGCCGCTTTCACGACGAGTATTTGAAGATATCCTATCCACGGGTTTGAAACCACTGATAGCCTGGTGGATGTAAGCATTAGAGCTTTGGTCATGGCGAGTTGTTGGAGGGAAACTCACCCCGGGGGTCTTTTTCCTTTGTCTGAATTGGCCCGGTGTTATTGGGGTCATTTTGGGATCTCTGTGGAAAAATGAGTACATATGGTCCAGCTTCCAGCCCGTATACATACCTGGACGGGTTTCTGGTTCCCAATAGACGAGCCTCATCTTGGTCAGGTTGGTTTTCCACCGATCTCTTCCTTGAATGATTTGACATCTGCAAGCTTCGCCCGGGGCTATGATTGGGACACGAGTCAGCAAAGCGCGCAAACAGTGGTGGGGTTGGGCATTCTTACCGGGCGGAAGGGTCCAAAGCAAATGGAGAAGTGGGAGGCTGTAATTTTCCACAGGTGGCTCCAGGTCCAGATTTGAGAGTTCCGAAATTATCATGTCTTTGCGCAGCCTATTTCTTCATGTTAGTCCCAACTGAAAGCTTGAACAAATGGCAAGGTGTCGAAGCTGTCCGCCAAACGCCAGCGCCCCGCCCACGTGCAGACAAACAGATACCCTCAAAAGCCTTTAATGCCTGGACAGAGAGATCAAAGGGAAGTATCTGGCAGCTCAAGCCATGTAGAATTTTCTGCATGCGGAGTATGTGCAATAGCGAGCGGGGGGGCGCGGAGTAAAGCTTCGAAGCACGCGGCGTACCTGCGAACGAGATGCGATAAGGCTCTCGGGCTCGCGGTGGAGGGGAGAAGAAAGAATCTCCAGATCGGACTCAGAGCCCAAGTAATACTGATTCGGGGTGCTGTCTCGAGTCGTACGGCGCCGAGGGCCAGGCGAGGGCGAGGGCGGAGGTCGTGTGGAGAGCGAAAGATCAAGGTCCGAAGGCTGATGGGGCGTTGGCCGTTGTCGATCCGCCCGTTGGCGACGCGGTGAGGTACGAAAGAATTCCGAGATGCGTTCAAAGAGAGGCATTCGGACCACAGCTTCACTCGGAAGCTAGCCAGGCGAGCTATGGTCCCATTCTGCTATCAGTGAATTGTCCCATTATCAAAAATGTTTCCCTTCAATATTGCTGGGCGGTCAAGTTGGCGCCTCATTCCGCAGGCATTCATACATGGCGCCAAGGTCTTTGATGACGCCAATGAGTATAGAAGTAGTCATGCGAACTATTTGAAGAGCAGGGTTGGTTCGTACGAGTGAGAATCACATCGCTGCAAAATGGTTTGATTTAGAGCCTCCCAGAAAGACTGAACACACTACTCCCATAAGGTCCAGTAGACTAGCAGAACGACCCTCCAGGTATACACGCCTATTGCAGACAACAGCTGCATCTTCGCACCAAGAAAAGTATCACAGAAAAATGGAGAATCAAAAAGGAAGAGAGCATCAGGCATAATCAGAGCGCAACATAAAAAGGAATCAGACATAAAATGAGTTTCACTCAAGAAATAAATCAAATCAAACCGCTGAGTTCGCCTCAATGCCCCACCGTCCCCCAGACCCAAACGCGTCCCAATGAGTTAGTGCATGAAAAATGAGATTTTTTGTTTTGGTTGGTCGGCTGTACTGTACAGGGCTCAAGGCCATAATGGAGGAGAAGGGCACAGGGTCTTTACACCCCCTTGCCCTTGTCCGAGTCGTCATGGCCGGTGCGCCTCCGCTCGGTTCCAAGAGGGGCCCCAGGGTTGGCAGCTGCAGCTGCAGCTTTCTCCTGGCGAGCTTGGTCGATCGCCGAGCGTTGGGCAATACTGTCGTCGTGGCTCTTCCAGACGATGTTGGTATCTGCGGGGAATGCAAGCAGACGCTTGATCGTTTCTCTGCACACGAAATTAGCAATCCATGACCAGACTTGTAACTCTGTAGAACTTGGCAAGAGACATACCGAATCTTGATATTACGACCACCATCAATTCGAGTCCACACGCTCAAGACATCTTCCCCACCCCGCACACTCAGTACCGCGCCGCAGACCTCGTCGCCGGCTTCAGCGAACTGGTCTCCGGCCATCGCAAGTAGCAAGTCCTCCCAATACCGATCTGCGACGCCCTTCTTCAAGCGCACAATCCACTTTCCGCCACGCTTATTCGCCTCATCCTCCCACACTGGCCGAATGCCCTTCTTGAAAATGTGATAGTCAGACACCGTCGGGAGCAGCGAGGGGCGCTTCAAGTGGGTGTACACGGCCCACAAGCTTTCTACCGAGGAGATAGCGGCGAGCGGGACAGTTGATTTCTCATAATCGGAGTATTTGGGAGTTGGTGGTCGGTACCAGACGATCCATGTCGACTTTAACTGGTGCTCGCCGGCAGAGCTAGCAAGCGCCTTCGCGCTGGCGTCATCCAGGTCGGAGAGCTCACGCTTCTCGCCAGGTGTCTTGACGTCGGTTGAACCGCCGGGGGTCTTCGGAGCGCCGAATGAGGCGAATGCACCGGTGCCGAGGCCGAAGGCAGACGAAGCGTTGGTCGAAGGAGAAGACACGCCGGCGGACATCGGGGACATTGCGTTGAAGGGATTCGAGCGGCCGTGGGAGCTGTCAGGGCCGAACCGTTTGGATGAGCGGGGCAAGTCGACGCGGGCACCGTCTTTGCTGTCTGTTCCGGACATGGACAAAGACAATTTTGAAGAGCTGGATACGCCGCATGCCTCCGGTTAGTTTTCCATTCCTCTCTTGCTTGTGTTCCGGGGGTTGTAGGGTTCCGCTTACTTTGCCCGGCGGGTCCACAGATTGGCGTTATCCATCACGGCGGGTTAGGACTGCCCGGGACACGAGCGGTCATCCGGGAGAACAGGGTATGCGGAGTAGATGACTCGGAGCGCAGAATCTTGGAAACGATGGAATCAATAGCTATATCGGGGACAATATCGAGTATTTCTGGTGGGAGAAAAGGCCAAGTGGGTTGACGAAGGCGGAAGTTGCGAAGTGGCGAGAAGCAGGCTAGGGCGAGGATGAGAGCGGCGGGAAATTAGAGACGGGCTGGAAGAAGCGAGAATTAAGGCGTGGCGAGACGAGGGGGAGAGAAGGAGGAGCAAAGGTGGGATTTGAGATGAAGTGGAATAATGAAATCGGAATTGGAGACTCGACCTGGAGACAGAAGAAGCTCCATCGCGGCCAATCACAACGAGCCTCGCCTGCCGCCCGCACCGTCTTTTTTCCCGCCCGCGCCTTTTCTGCCTTCGCGCTTTTTCTTCTTTTCTTCTTCTTCAACCTTCAGACCACCGACTCAAATCAATGCCGGAGTCTTCACCTCCCACTGCCCCGGCATTTCCGATGGATCGGTCGAGATTGAAATGTCGCATCTAAAACCATCATCACGAGGGCTTTACAGCTTCCCAGGATGCGTTGATGACCTGACTGACGAAACATTCCATTCGCCCGCCTTGTTGGCGTTTGTAGGGTACGTCGATAGAATCAATGAAGCACTACGCATTATATTATATTTTCCTTCCTGTGTTCCTCTCCTACTGTATTCCCAGGATGAAGAAAAAACTCAAGAGCTTCTAATGGTAATCCGAGGCCTCAACCGCCCTCTGCCGGGCTGGTTGGGCGTGAAGGTTAATTGGCAAAGTCTGACTGGGAACACTACACTCACATCCATGGATTCTTGTTGATTGCCAGGGTGGCCGCGAACTGACAATCAACAGTTGCCAGTATTGTATCAGGTATCAGCCCTTTCTTTGTTTATCCTCATGCCCAATGGCTTCTGCCGCCCCATCTTCCCCGACCCGTTCAGAGCCTTCCTTGCTACGTCACGTTATCTACATAATGGCAGTTGGAGTGCATGGTTGTATGGATACAAGGCCAACGGCCAAATCGTAGTTGCATCTAAGAGAATTGTGAAAAACTGGGCGCTATGTGACAGAAAAGAAGTCCTAGAAGATCTCCCATGATGAATTTCACCCCCACGAACGTAGATGCTCCAGCCTGATGTCGTAAAAACAAGAAGGGGGAAAAGTCCCCCCAAACCATGAGCAGAAAAAGCAGCTGCTGGTTACGCGACTACGTTTGCTCTTCACCCTCTTGGCGTGTCCGTTTCGGGTCTCGATCACTCGGCGGTCCGGCCTTGCGCTTCTCTCGTTCTTTCTGCGTCTGGTACTCTGCACGTCGAGCCTCCTTCCGAAGGGCCTTGGACTCAAACTCGTGCCAGTCGCCTTGCATGCTTTCGAGTCTAGGAAAATCAATGTTAGTTTATGTATGCGGATCAGGGATAAAGGTGTAACTTACTCGATGGCTTGCTTTGGAGCAGGCTCCTCGGACACAAAGTAAGGATGTTGGAGAACTTCCTCGGCAGAGGGCCGATTTGCAGGGTCGTACTGGAAAACCTTGGAAATCATATCCAAGGCTTGTGGGGTAAGGGCTGGCCGGTACATCTCCTCGAAAACTCGTTTCTTGCGTTCAGCAGGACGCATCAATTGAAACCATGGCATGTCCACTAAGCCAGGCCATTCGACCTTTGTTGGTGTACCTAGACAATTGTAGAGCTTGTCGAGTTGACTTAACTCGCCTCCCTCTCCTGGAAAGACGGCCTTTTTCGTAAACATCTCCATGCATACACTTGCTGCGCTCCATACGTCCACAGCGGGCCCGTAGCGAGTTTCACCGAGGAGGAGTTCCGGTGGGCGATACCAAATAGTTATAACTCGATTCGTGTAGTCGAGCTGGCGACTTTTCGAGAAAAAGCGAGCCAAGCCGAAGTCAGCAAATTTCAACAGCCCTGTGTTGCTGATGAGGATGTTGGCAGCTTTGATATCTCTGTGAAGCACGCCGCGATGGTGGAGATAATTCAACCCTTCGAACATTTGCTTTGCCAAATCCTTCTTGTGTGCAAGTGTGAGATCAAAATTGGGGTGATTGATTAATCCTGTCAAATCATGCGATAGGTACTCAAAGACCATAAAGCATTCGTTTCGTTCCACCATTACTTCCAAAAGGCTGACCACATTATGACTGCGAAGATGCTGGAGCAATTTTATTTCTCGTACAGCAGTGACGGGGAATCCGTCTTTTTCGCCTTCCATGCGGATTTTCTTCAAAGCCACCTTGCGTTGAGTGTAAACATGAATGCCCTTGAAAACTTTGCCGTACGTGCCTGCACCAATGACAGATTCGTTGCCTGGCTTTCGGTAATACACCGAATCAGCTTTTGAAAACTCCTCAGACAGAACAGGGCGTGGTTTGTATCGGGTCAAAATCTTCGTTTGTTTTGGCGGCGGTTCTCGAGGCTCCCGAGGTTCGCGGAATTGTTCGCGGAGTGTTTCAATCGGAGACAAGTCCCTTGGACGATCCTGACGGAAGTCTGGGCGCCTATCACCACGTCCCCTCCGATCTCGACGTTGATCGAATCGACGGTCATCCCTCTTGTCTCTCGGGTCCCTGAAATCGCGTGACTCTCTGGGATCGCGGGAATCCCGGAATTGACGGCGATCGTCTCTTCGATCTCTTCCTCCTCGGTCTCGATCACGACGGTCGAAACGCGGCGGATCAGGTTTAAACGTGGGCATGGGCCCATTGGTTAAACGATTCCGAGGAGTGGGTGGATCGATTGTAGAAGCACGAGATGGTGGGTCTCGGGTCTGCATTCTTTGTGCTAGATCAGGTTTCGGAGCTGGAGTTTGGACAGCTTTGGCCTTTAAAGCAAAACTAAACCGTTCCTTTTTGCCAGCCGGATTCGATGCATCAGACTCGCGAGTCTGGGAGCTTGCTTCATCTGTCTGTGCTTGATTGCTCGTATTTTCAGGAAGGAACCTGTTCCTATCATGCTCAGGACCATCTAAATCAGAAGGTCGTGCATGATTAATACTCTCGGGATCAGTATGCGAGTTTGTGTCTGCGATATTTGGACGGGTCGGGAGATCTTTGCTTTCATAATGCGGGCCTGGTTGAGGGCTTTGTCGACCGGTAGAACCATTAGGCCGAGATGTCATCCATTGCGTATTATTGAAATGCTCTCTTTCAGCGCGATGCGAGGGGCCATGTTTATGAGAATGGCTTGAGCCAGAGAACCGGCGGTCTTGGCCGTTCGCGTGGTGGCCTCCTCGGCGCGCAGAGTTTCCACTTCGGTAGGGCGTTTCGTCGAAGGCAGATGGAGCTTGATCATATACATGGTCATCATACGATCCTTCTCTCGTTTTGTATGATTGAGCTGAGTGGGTGTTGTGGGAGTAATAATTATCGTTTTGATGGGGAGACGATGGGCTGCAACAATAAATTAGTAAAGGAAACTTCAGAGCATACGAGTGGACCAACAACTTACACAGCAGGGCCATAGGATGAGACTTTACTGCGGCCACCTCGGCCACCGGAATATGGCGATTGTGGAGATCCTTGGTGTGAGTCGGCGGGTGTAAAGCGTGGTGATGTAGGGTATGGTCTCATATCATGCTGCCGACGACCTTGCTTTTTATGCACGTCTGAACCCCGACGTCCATTCTTGAAGGATTCTTCACGAGTCTCGTCAAAATCCGGGACTGGGCGAGGTGACAACGATCGATCATCGAAGCCAGACTTTGTATGCCTGTTTGATTTAGTTGGTTCATCTCCCCTAGAATAAGAAGAGTATGCAGATATTTTTGAGCCAGTTGAACGGACGGAATGGCGCGAGAGCGAACGAGACCTGTAGCGATTTTCTCTGTCGCTGTAATAATCATCGCCACTTGGAGACCGAGAGCGCCGGCTGGGGGATTTTCGATATCCCCGTCCTCGTCCAGGTGACCAAGGTCCTCCAGCCGGTGGGTATTCTGAGCGTCGCCGGTCTTTACCACGCCCACGGTCGTATCCACGGCGAGGAGACCTTCGTCTCGGTGCTCCGCGCCCGGAGAAACGGCCTCTGTTTTTGTATGAAGGGCTGCGGTCACGTCGTTCTCCTGGTTGTGCAAAAGATCCCCGGCGCGAGGTAAAGGGGCCACGAGAGTCGCGAGGCGAAGGACTTCGCGTTCTTTTACGTTTGGAAGGAGGGCCAAACGGGGAGTCGTCTCGCCGGAATGGCTGAGTGTCTCTGTCCACGGGTCTGGGTGAACGATTACTCCAATCTCCTTGAGGAGCAGATCGCGGGTTGCCAAATCTTCGACTGTCGTTGAATCCAGGAGAAGGGCCAGGTGAGCCGCGGGGTGGCGATCGATCTAGCGCGGCATCGTCGGGGGGGAATGATGAATCTGTACCATAACGGGACGTGGGGGCATTTGGCGAGCGTCCTGGGTAGTCGAAGGGACGATTATTAGGGCGTGAATGGCGACCTCGCTCGCGGTGACGACCTCTACCGCGATCTCCTCGATAACCTCGACCTCGTCCACGGTCTCTGGGACGGGGATCGCGGTCTTGGTCGGCACTCCACTGGTCTCTCACCACCGAACTCCTGCGGGACCCTGCCATGGAATCGTCGCCAGCCGCATCGGGCTTCGGCTAGAAAAAGATGTAGAAAGGAAGAGATCGATGAGTAAAGCCAGCCGTTCAGAGCAGAAAGTGGAGCCAATTAGTCGTGACCGCGTCAAGCGGAAGTTCTTTCGGCTGGGGGGTTAGCTCGGAACGCTGGTTTTTCCGGGTAGTCGAAGTCGAGTCTGAGCAAGGGGACGCGCTACCCGGGTTAGAAGGGTGCTAATGCCTTGCCGGTCGCCACGGAGGCTTTGAAAATCATAAGAGAGCTCAGAGACCTCAGTCGTCCATCTCAAGGATTCAAATGTGATCTACTACATTGCTGTGGGCAACCAGAGGCAAGTGAAGGCGGTGAGGCCGAAGGTCGCTGGTGTGCGGCTCTACAACTGGATTGGGAGCAGTGAATTTGCTCAACCACGCGTTAGTTGGGATGTCGCTGTCCAGTTTGGGATCTTTGTCTTGTACCCTGCTCTTCTTTTGTTTCTCTTTTCAGGTATCGTGTCATGGGTTGAGGGACACGATAATCAAGCACTTGGGTGCTGCGACATATGTGAGCAAGGCGCTCTCTGTGCATCCATAGAGTAAAAAAACTTGTAGTTAGTCCCACAAACCCGGAGCTCTTTCGTTGGCGTATTCCTGTTGCCTCGTTCAGTTGCTTTGCAACATATTGCTTTCAAGGAGCATGACCCCAGGGGAGCCTCCATGCATCACTGATCACTCTATCTACGTTCTGCATAAAAGCCAGACCGACCATCAATCAACGCTGATTTTGTTTGCTGCCAGTGGAAATACCACGGATAACAGCTTGCACAGCAAATCCACTCTGCTCACGGAGCTTTGGTGGCTCAGGGGGCATCGGATCCGCCCATGCTGTAGGATGCCGGCCAAGCCCACTGTTTTCTTTTTCCACAGGGAGGTATCTCCGCGACGAAGCCCGCCCGCGGTGGGGTCTCTGTACTCTCTTGGAGAACGCCTCAAGTGGTTGTAGAGCGCGTGAGGATTTACAGCAGACACGCAAAAGGCCATGTCAATAATAAGCATTCCCCTTTGGAATCAAGCAAGCTGGGCATGTTCCATTATGTTCACCCGGAAATTTGGCCCACCTTGTTAGTACTTAATCCTCCCCGGCACCAGTGAGTCCGGAGTGCGTACCACCCTAGAAGAAATTCAATCCATTGAGGAGATTTTCTCAAACGGTGCCATCATATTCCGGAGAAATGTTGGTATAAGCAGCGTGAAAAGTTGTTGTGCCGATGTCGTATCCGTAACCGTAACCCTGAGAGATGAGAAGATCTGACAGCCGATAGCGCTTAGATTGAGGATGAGCATTTCGCAAAGCGACATCCCAATAATAATTTCCCATCTTTCTTGTGTACGACAAGCAGATGTAATAAGGGAAAGACAGAGCAAGCTCTATGGGGGGCACTGCTCAGTGGGCATGCGCGCCCGGCAAAGACTCGGCCGGGGACGGGCGGGACAAGCTGACATGGGGGGGTGAAATCGCCCCTATCGCGTACCTAGCTTGGATAAAGAATGACAAGCAAAGAAAATAAGGGTACAAAAAGAGCAAGGGTGGTATCTAAATGGGGAGAGTCTGGGGATACACCATGATCGCTGAGCGAGTGGAACGCGAAGATGGAGTGCATGTCAAGGTCAGGTTGAGGTTGCGGGCTGCTCGGTCACGTGTATTCATGTGGTCCACCTCGTCTGCACCCAATGGGATTTTCTATATTACTCCATTCAAATGTTTCACAGGATATATAATATATTACGTGACCTGTGAATCTGATTCTGTGGATATTCTTAACCTGTTAATCGTCTTCCTGGGTATGCGCATCAAATTTGCAGTAACATTGACCAGGGTCTATTCATGAGTGAACTATAAGAACAGACCCCGAGTCTTTTCGCGTTGGCCCTGGAGTGTTTCGATAGGACCCTGTTTAAGTGGTTCCGTGTCTTTGATATACTATATAGTATAAGACGTGGAATACTCTACGTATGTATGTAAGGAAAATGGTTTAGTCATGCCTCTTTGAACCTTTGACTTCTACAAGTAAAGCGGTTGGAGAGGCTTGGGAAGATGTACAGAGCGTGATATTCCAAAAATATGAACATGGAACGTGTGAAATAGCCCCTTCTTGCTTTAATATCAAAGTGTTGAGTACAATGTGATGCGATAAGACATCGAGTGTTGAAATAACCACGCGCCGAGAGAATTGCAGTCCTCCACAGACCCCCAATAGCAGAAAAACAAAATTTGCCCCCGAATTTGTTGGTTGAGTTTGAATAAGGGGAATTGAGTTCAGAAACAGGATGAAAGCATCGAGTCGATGCATGAAGTAGACAGGATATGAACGATTCAAGGCCGAGGCATATGCAAGTGTACCAAAGGAAAGAAACGAATACATGGCAAACAGGGGACAACCAATTTGACGCTAGAACCTTATTTTCTGAAAGAGAACCAACTTAACAGAAATTAATAAAAGCCAAAACCAATAGAACCTGTTGAAAGGCCACTCCTCAAACTCCAAATTGCAGCAGAGATCCTAAACGAGATGGATATGAAAATGGGAAAATGACGGAAGCACTCCACTATCGACGGTGAAGCAGAGTCAGGAACTCCTCCCGAGTCTTTGCACTAGATCGCATACATCCCAGCATACAACTAGTAGTCGTGGTGCTGCTGACCTTCTGAACACCACGCATGACCATGCAAAGATGGGAAGACTCCATGACGACTCCGACGCCGCGTGGCTTGAGAACTTCCGAGATAGCCAGAGCAACCTGCTTGGTAAGTCGCTCTTGGACTTGAAGACGACGAGAGAACATCTCTGCCAGGCGAGCGAGTTTAGAGAGGCCCAAGACGCGGCGATCCGGGATGTAGCCGATATGCATCTGCCCCACTTTTGTTAGCACGATTCGCTAAAACCAATGGACGCCTGCATGCATGTGCTTACCTTGCCTGTGAAAGGTACCATATGGTGCTCACAGAGCGAGAATACATCGATGTCCTTGACAATCACCAGCTCATCATGATCTTCGTGGAAGACCGCGCCATTGACCAAATCCCGTACGTTCTCCTCGTAGCCCTTAGTGAAGTACAGCATGGCTTTCGCGTATCGCTCGGGGGTCTCACGGAGACCTTCGCGCTCGGGATCCTCACCGACGCATTCTAAGATGGTTCGCACGGCGCCTGCGAGTTTCTGTACTCGTGCCTCGTGTTCTTCGGGACTTGCCTCCTTTCGCTCCCGTGTTCCAGGGCCTGACCCACGTATATACCGTTAGAACGCGGAGCCACAAAGCGCTTGCTCATCTGAGAGCGATTCTTTTGTCACCGAATGAGCACTTACAAGGCCAGCTAAGTCCGTCAAAATCAACGGGTGGGTTCAAGGTGTAAGGGCTCGCGGGGCGGCTGGCGGTATGCGGCGGGGTCAGCGAGCCGGCTTCATCGCGGGGATCGCGGGGGGGATCATTCAGGCTGGGTCGGCCACTTGAAGCGCATTAGACATATCGTGTATTCGGGAGTATATTCAATTGAAAGAATATCATACCGAATAGCCAACGCACCGAGCGATGTCCCCGCTTCCTCATGGGGAGTGGCATCATCGGTGGGGGCGGCTGCATCGGATTCCTCGACGGAATCGAATCCCACGGGAACACGGGGAGCAAATGAAGAACGAATTGAGGAATTGAGACTCTCCCGCTCACGGGCATCGCGAACTTTGCTGGATTTGCCTGGGCTGGTGGACGCCTGGAGGGGCGAGCTGCCGTTCAGCATGTGGGACGGGATTGCAGATGGCTTCTGCGCTGGCGGCGAGGATCCGGCACCCATTGTGATAATTTCAAGCGTGAGAAATAATTCGCTTCACAGGTCGGCGTGAAGCGATGCAGGATGAAGAAAAAATCTAGAGAGATTTCGTTTGGGGTCTGCGGCATCAACTACTTTTTTTTTTTGACGCAACGGCGCTGCAAAAGCACGCTAAGCCCGTTTGGTGGATGGCCCCCTCATCTTTCCCGACACCGCCTGCGGTCTCCACCAATCAGCAGCAGGGCGGCGATTGTCCGCGGGCGCGGCTTTTAGACTAATCGGAGGGGCTCGGGGGCCTTTCAATAGGGGACTTTTATGCCGATTTGGTTCATGAGGTCCTGCAATGACTGCATGCTCTGTAGAGTACTGCGAAGGCATCTCATGGGTGCTTGCTATTTAGTTGTCGCAAGGCATCGGAACCTTGGAAGACTCACCGAGAGCTCAACGGAAAGACCCAGGGAGCACTGGGTCCTATATCGGCCGGAGATATATAGTTTAGCGCAACTTCAATACAGCCCCGTGGGTAGATGATTCGCGAGAGCCCCGATTTTATTGGGGCCAAACCCATTTCAAAGCATCCAGATGTCAGAAGATAAAGGCCTTATCATCTATGAAGGATGAAGGATGATGTCAAGCATACACCTACGTAAGACTACTAAAGTGACGGAGGGGCGGGGTGGAATCTTATGCGCGTAGTCTTGGAAAATATTTTATTATGGCCGATCCTCGTATCACCTGAATTGCACCTGGAGAATAAAATGACATGGCAAATAACAGAAACAAGCACAATGGATGGAGCTGAAAAGCAACTAAGCTTCAAGTTCCTCAGTGGGAACATCCTCCAGATCCTTGCCGACAATGGCGTCTGCCACCTTCCACACCTGCAGCAGGTTGTCCTCGGCTGCCGAGCACAGAACCCAGGGGTCACTGAGGTTCCAGCTGAAGTCAGAAATACGGTTGGTGTGACCACCGTGCATGAAAAGCCTAGAAATGAACAGATTAGTCAAATCGAAAACCGGGTGAGCTGCGTTCGGTGACTTACAGCTCTGGAGGCCCATCCTGGGCATCTTCAGGAGTCTGCTCTTCGCCAGCTCGGCTGAGGTCCCAGAACATAATCTTGCGATCATAGCTGGAGCTAGCAAGGACGGATTCTTCGAATGGATGCCACGAGATTGACTGCACAGAATCGGTGTGACCTTCGAGCGAGTGAAGCTTTGTCTTCAAGTTTCGCAAATCCCACAAGCCGATGGTCTTGTCGGCAGAGCCGGTTGCAAGAATAGTCTCCGCCGCAGGGTTGAATGAGATCGAGTTGATGGCGTCCCGATGTTGACCTTCTGCTGAGGCTGCAGCCTTGGTTGTGTCGGGTGCACGGATATCGAGGATCTGAAGGGTAATGTCGTCTGAGACAGTTCCGATGAGAGATGAGTGCAGAGGGTGGTATTGGACGTCGTTCACGATGGAGGAGTGGTGAGTGTAGGTGCGGTAGGATTTGACAGCCTTGTTGCCCTTGGTAAATGTGGTGATATCCCTGTTCGAGATAAGTCAGCCTTGGTGCGAGACATAGCCGATCAATTGACTTACCAAAGTCGGACCGTCTTGTCCTCGCTACCGGTAGCAAGATGTCCAGCTTCATGTGGGCTCCAATCCAATCCGAAGCCCTCAGCTTCGTGGCCCAAGAGTTCCATTTGCGGGTTGACGTTGCCAGTAGGCTGGCTAGGATGCTTTGAGCGATCCCAGATCATTGCACGACCGTCTGTACACATAGTCGCGATGATGTTGGGGTTCTGAGGCTGGTAGCGAGCTTTGTTCACTTCGCCCTTGTGGTCAATCTTTTGAACGATTTCGAACTTGATGTCCATCGGTTGCTTCTTGGACCCGCCTCCGTAGCCACCAATTTCGCCTCGCTCATCGTCATAGTCATCAGGGTTGGGAGCATTCGGATTTGGGAGCTGAACATGTGCGACCTGCAAGTAGTTCTGCGCATCGCCAGCGGTGTGCGTACCAATGAGTAGGCGATGAGTCGAGTAGGGTTTATCCGGAACTCTGGAGAAATTGAGTTAGATTGTCTTTCCTCGGAATATCAAAACAACTGGAGCACCCACTCTTGCTTATCTGGCAGCCACTGGGTTGTAAGTGTAGGCCATTCCAGAGCTGTGCTGAGGATCATGTCGTAGAGAAACGGCGCGTTCTTCTTCCATGTCTTGTATTCTGGACGGGCAGGCAATATCAGCTTCCGGCGCTTGACTACTACCGCAGTCACCCCGTGTCACAATACCTTCATTGATAATCTTCTCGTTCTTGTGGTCCTGGTCCTGGTCCTGCTGGTCCTCCACGGCGGCTGGGGCTCATTAGCTTGAAATTTCCTCCATGGCGGGGTTTGCAGCAAACTCACGATTCTCGGCGTCGTAGGAATCCATTGTGCAATCAATTATCAGGAACGGGGCAATACGACAAGAAAGACAGCAGCTGTCGACGGGGGGTAAAAAAGAAGCTCTCAGGTCGTCGATGCGAAAGGGCACGCGCGAGACCGCGTTAATGGGCTCCCGCGGCACACTAAGCCTAACCGGGAAGCGGCTTGGCAGAGACTCCGACTTGGTCATCGTCAGTTCCCTCGTCACGTACCTCCCGCATTCAACTCTTGCCTTCTCTTTTTGTACTTGAGGTTTTTTCCTGGGTGGATTCAGTTGGCGTTCGCCTTGGGGTTTTCGTCTATTGCTTGCACCTCTTTCGGTCCCTCCTACACCTGCCTCGATCCTCTTGATTCTTATCCACGATCTTCCCACATCCTCTTCGGTGACTCCCCCCACCCATTCGCCACGAACTTCACGACTTTCTTTGCTGTCTCTTTTTGTATCAAAATCGATTCAGAATGGGTGTTCCTAAGTTCTTCCGATGGCTCAGTGAGCGGTATCCCGCCATCTCACAGCTCATCAAGGAGAGTCGCATCCCGGAATTTGACAGCTTATATCTCGATATGAACGGCATTATTCATAACTGCACGCACAGTGACAGTGATTCGCCAACTTTCAGAATGACTGAAGATCAGATGTTTATTGCAATCTTCAATTATATTGAGCATCTATTCGGAAAGATCAAGCCACAAAAGCTATTTTTCATGGCCGTTGATGGTGTCGCCCCTCGTGCGAAGATGAATCAACAACGTGCCCGCCGTTTCAGGACAGCGTTGGATGCCGAGAAGGCGAAGGAAAAGGCTATCGCGCAAGGTATGGAAATGCCCAAGGAGGATGCATTTGACAGCAACTGCATTACTCCGGGCACAGAATTTATGGAGAAGTTGACCAAACAACTCAAATATTTTGTCAACAAGAAAATCTCAGAAGACTCGGACTGGCAAGGAGTGGAGATTGTCTTGTCAGGCCACGAGGTCCCTGGAGAAGGTGAGCACAAAATCATGGAGTACATTCGGCACGCGAAAGCGCAGCCTGATTACCACCCTAACATGCGCCACTGTCTCTATGGACTTGACGCCGATCTTATCATGTTGGGTCTTCTCAGTCATGACCCTCACTTCTGTCTTCTCCGTGAGGAGGTGACATTTGGCCGTCAAGTATCAAAGAAGCCCAAGGAGCTTGAGCATCAGAACTTTTATCTCCTGCATCTGAGCATGGTCCGAGAATACTTGGAGTTAGAATTCCAAGAACTAGAGGCTGAAGGGACATTGAACTTCCCTTTCAATATGGAACGCGTGATTGATGATTTTATCCTCATGGCATTTTTCGTTGGAAATGATTTCTTGCCAAATTTGCCGAATTTACATATCAATGAAGGTGCGCTGGCTAAAATGTTCCAACTCTACAAGGATGTGCTACCAAAAATGGGTGGCTACATCAACGAAGGAGGCGTCATCAACGTTCAGCGACTTGGCATACTTGTTGATGCGATGAGCGGGTTTGAACAACGATTCTTCGAGGCCGAATACTCAGACGCTCAATGGATTAAGTCCAAAAGGAACGATGGCTCCATGGAGCTTGAAAACAAACCCAAGGAGCTTACTATCACATCGTCTCAGAAGGAAATTCTCAAGAAGGTTAAGAAGTACGTGTTGAACAGGCCGGGCAAGGGATCTGAAGCGAAATCTTTGGATTTCCCTCCTGATCTACCGGCTCGTGACCGCAGCTTTTTGGAAAAGCTTGCGGATGACCTTCGACTTCCTTGGTCGTCCACAGAGAACGAGAATGGCGATAGATTCATGAAACTACAATTCCCTTCAACTCCAGAGAATGATGATGACGACGATGACGATGAAGACGAAGAGGCAACTTTGGCTATCCAGCGTATCATTCGCAAATATGAGAAAGCCAAGGTCCAAGATGTGACTGCCGAAGAAGCCCAAGAGGCGGCTGAGAAGAAGTATGACGCCAAATTCCAAGAGTGGAAAGATAACTATTATCGGTCCAAATTCGGATGGGGCATCGACAACCAGGAGGAGATGAAGAAATTAGCCGAGAATTATGTTCAAGGTTTGCAATGGGTCTTGTTCTATTACTATCGGGGTATTGCCTCGTGGCCTTGGTTCTTTCAGTACCACTATGCCCCCATGATATCTGGTCAGACTCCTCATCATTTCTATTATGTGACTCATTTATTGACAGCTTAGCAGATGTGACAAAGGGATTGACTGCCCACATGAATTTCACCTTGGGACGACCTTTCAAACCTTACCAGCAGTTGATGGGTGTCTTGCCTGACCGTAGTAAGAAGATTGTTCCTACTGCTTATTGGGATTTGATGACCTCTCCGGAGTCTCCTATCTATGACTTCTATCCTCGTGATTTTGATTTGGATATGAATGGCAAGAAGATGGAATGGGAAGCCGTTGTAAAGATCCCTTTCATTGATGAAAAGCGGCTCTTGGATGCTTTGAAAACAAAAGACCACCTCCTCAGTCCCCAGGAAGCAGCTCGCAACGATTTTGGAGCTAGTCTGAAATTTACGTACTCTCCAGACGTGAACTACATCTACCCATCTTCAATGCCTGGGGTGTTCCCTGACCTCCCGAACTGTCATTGTGTTGAAAATGTCTTTGATCTGCCCGTGATGGAGGGCCTTGAGCCATACAACGATCTCATGGAAGGCGTTTTCTTGGGCGAGGCTGCACTGGCTGGTTTCCCTACCCTCAAGACTCTGCCTCATGTCGGCCAACTGGGTTTCCATGGCGTACAGGTGTTCCAACAGGAAAGCCGAAACGAGAGCCAGGTCATCACGCTTCTCGAGCCATCAAGTCACTCGAGTATTGAACTAGCCAAGGCAAAGCTTGGTCAACGAGTTCATGTTGGATACCCCAATTTGCAGGAGGCGTTGGTGATTCGTGTTTCTGACGAACTTTTTGACTATATACTTCCCATGGGTGAGCAGCATCCCGTCTCACTTCCTCACACTCCTCAGCAAATTGAGCAATGGAAGAAGAAGGCGGACAAGATCGAAGGCACCTACAGTAAGCGACTTGGTATGATAATCGGAGGCGTTGAGTCTATCGTGCACATTCAACTCTTGAAGGGCATGATTAAGACCGACGAGGGTGCTACTATCAAGGAGTTTGCCGATATCCCCGGACAAGAAACAGACTATGCTCTTCAGACTGTTGTTGATGATGTTGTCAACCCTGACGAACGTTTCATCGAACGAGAGGCCCTTCCTATTGAAGAGGAATTCCCCGAAAACTCTCGGGCTTTCTTCTTGGGTGACTTCAACTACGGCCGGCCTGTGCACATCACGGGTCATTCCGAAGGGAAGGTCAATGGTTTGATCGCAGCCGTCAAAGGGAAAGACCCCGAATTCGGAAAGTCTCGTGTCAGCGAATCTGAGCGACACTGCCCGTACATGCCATCTTATGCCGTTGCACGCAGTTTACGCCTCAACCCTCTTGTATTGGCTAAGATCACTTCGTCCTTCTCCGTGGATATTGAGGGCACTCGAGTCAACTTGGGTCTTAACCTCAAATTCGAGGCTCGTAAGCAAAAGGTCCTCGGCTACTCGCGTCGTGGCGAATCTGGCTGGGAGTTCAGTCAGAAGGCTGTCGAATTGCTTCAGCAGTACATGATCACCTTCCCTGAATTCATTGCTGGCATCCAACGCAACCCGCAAAATGATCGCTATTCCCCGACTGATTTCTATCCGCCCGATGTGGCTCTCGTGAAAATGAAAGAGATCCGCGACTGGCTCAAATCCATCGAGGCTAAGAACTTTGAAAAGGTCCCACTCGATGCTGAACAACTGGATTCCGACATTGTTCAGCTTATTGAGCAGGATGCAGACACCCTGAACCGAAACCAAGGACAAATGCAGCCTAAGAAGGTTCGAGGCGTTCCTCGCAGCGCCCTTCTGCGGCCTGCAGATGCGGAACAGCGCCTGGGTAACCAGACCTTCAGACTGGGTGACCGCATTGTCTACGCCCAAGACTCTGGAAAAGTACCAATTGCCACCCGTGGCACTATAGTTGGTTTGACCCGAACTCCAAGAACACTTCTCCTGGATGTCGTGTTCGATGCCTCCTTCATGAGTGGTACTACTCTGGGCGGGCGCTGCTCTCCATTCCGAGGTCAAACCGTACTTTCTTCTTCAGTCCTCAACATCTCTTACCGCCAGCTGATAACCAGCTCCCGTGCGGCAGCGGGCCAGAACCCCCCGCCACAACCCACGACCTTGACTGTCGCTAGCTATGGTGCCCCTATGGGCCCCAATGGACAGGGTCAGCTCAAAGACGCCGCTGCTCCGCCGCCCTTACATGGATCGTTCTCTGGCGCTGCATCTGGTCAACAAGCTCGTCGCGGCGGCCGTGGAGGCTATGCAAACGACCAGACTACTAACCTTCCTTTCCGTCCCAACAACAATGGTGGCACTCCACGCGGCCCTCGTGGCCGTGGTAACACCAACGGAAACCGAGGTCGTGGCGGCCGCGGCGGTTACGTCCCAATCGAGAATGGCGACCCTAGCGAAGGCATTATCCAGAACAACCCGGATTTCCGCCCCACTAACTACCAAAACGTCCCTCCACCACAGGGACTGGAACGGGGCCGTGGGCGTGGGCGTGGACGTGGAAATGGTTTCCGTGGCCGAGGTCGCGGCCGTGGAGCGCCTGCCGTGCAGACGGAGTAATGTTGCTCGAGAGTTATCTGAACCGATGTATTAAGTACTGGTGATACCATCTCTGCCTTTGTATGTATAGAGTTTTCTGAGATTATTGAGTGGTCGCGGATGTACATGGAGGCTATTAAACATGCCTTTTTGATGAACTAGTGCGACCATTTGATACCATCAATGCAGTTTCTCTTCTCTGAAATCAATCTTTTAAAGTAAATCAATTTTGAGTAGCTTCATAGGTGCACGATTCAAACCGCAGACCAGACAATTCAGTAGCTAATAGATTAGTGGACTCCAACCGACCTCTTGCGAAATAAGACCTGTGCCCCCATGTTTGGGAGGATATGCTCTCCGACCACCACATTTGGTGGTCTTTTCCCATCAGACTTCTCCTCGTACTTGAAGTCATAATCCATAAGAATACGGCTGAGCACAACTTTGATAGTATTCGCGGCAAAGAACCGTCCTGGGCACGCCTGTCTTCCTGCTCCAAAATGCATGCTTTCTGGGCCTATATCGACGAAAGTAGTACGTTTCGAGGGCGTGGGCAATATCCCCTTGCTTCCATTATTTGATTCCGACGGCATGGATTGAGACAAGGCATTCCGGTCGTCAGGATCGCTACACCAGCGGAATCCATCGAACGTCTCCGGGGTTGGTACCAAGGCTGGATCCCTGCTGGCTGGACCGGACGGGAAACAGATGTGTGTGTTTTTAGGAAGAACAAGCCCATCTGACATGATCAAGTCTTGCATGACAATCCGTTGGGAAGACACTGGAACATTAATTCCATTCAGCTTAGTTTTCTGCTGCACAAGGTACCAGAAACTGCGTACGATATTGCTACTCACATTCTCCAGGTGGTCCGAACCGCTGTGATTCTCGCATGAAGCTATCCAGCCGCCGCTGATTCTCAAACGATACCTTCGTAGCTTTGTCCCACCCATCTTCCAAAGTCCTGTAGACTTCCTCCCGCAACGGTGGCAGATACTCTGGATGCTCAATCAGATCAAACAGTGCATGGCACATTGCCATAGAACTAGTGTGAGCCACGGCTAAACTCATCAGTATAAGTAAATGATGTGCGAGCTGCTCGGGTTCTTTCTCTTCTTCATCGTCCGCTAGGTCCATCATCCACTGCAAGAAGTCATCTGGCTTCTCATAGGAAGGATCGCCTGCGTGTTCAATTTCAGCAACTTTTCGATCTACAATAATTGAGGCGAACAAGTCTTTAACGAAACGGAGCTGGCGTTTCATCTGACGGATCGGTGGTAGGAAGGGCGCTACAAGTGGGCGCAGAAAGCGTGGGACTGGACGAAGAAGGAGAACGGTGATGCCTATGCTCATAGGGTACTCGGCTGCTATTTGGAGCCATTCTTTATTGTAGCGCAGCTTGTCGCCAGCTATTATTCGTGAAGTGGCGCGGACGACCAGGTGGATGAATATCTCTTGAGGTTTAACGCCTGCCCAGTGGTCTTTGGTTGGAAGTAAGTGTCAGAATCGTCAATTACCCAGCCTTGGAGCTGACTTATGGAAGAAATTTACCTTCGCACTCTGGCATGACGTGGTCGAAAGCGTGCCGGAGCTCATCGACTATCAAGGGAACCACCTGAGCTATGCAAGCAAGTCAGCATCGACAAGGATAAATAGCCAATAAATGGAGTAAATACTGAGCCTTGGAGTCAATCTTCTTTTCACAGCTGCGGTGGGAAGACGGCTGTTGATCAAGATGTTTGTAAAATCTCCTAAAGCATTCTGAGCCGGTATGTGTGAGCCTTTCCGAGTGTGAAAGAGATGCAGATTGACGTTGGTACCTGATACTGTGCTTCCAATGAGCTAATTATATCATTCGGGATCCGCTTAAACTCATCAAGGTATTTGATTGGCAAAACAACAATGTCTGCGTCGCCAGTCAAAACCCGAAATGGGGTTGTTTTATACTGGGCGTATTTAGACTCGCTCAATCTTTCTAGGAAAATCCAGTGGTTTGTAACTTACCTTTCTGTAGCCGGCATATATCAATGATGAAGCTTTGGGATAGTAAAGGAATCGATTGAAAATGTCAGGCCAGTAGGGGTTAAACCTCACTACGGGGATGCTCTTGAGGCCCGTGTCGCGGTTCGAGATGATTAGCAAGAAAGCTATAGCAATCAAGAATATCCCGAGAATTGACCAGACCATTGCGCCACAAAGTGAGGCTTGATAGAAGTTGCTGTTAGTTGTCAAGAAAAGGGACCCAGAATAATAAGAGAAATTGTTATGCCTTTTCAAAGAGATCGAGAGAGAAGTGATCGGGAAGGTGTGACTTTTCACCCAGGGGCAGCTGCAGCGGACATTATATCCTGTAGTCGTACGAGTAATGTCGGACGGTATTCTCAGGTGGGACTTGACAGAATCTTAAAGTTCTTAAAAATACCCAAAATCAATGAAGGGAAACTTGGAATTGACAAGGAAAGTCCATTGGGTTGCCCTTTCGAGCGTATGTGCTGCATGAAGATAGTTTCATCTCTTCTACTTGAAAGGCTGCTTCGTAACTTGACCCTAATACTGATTTATTTTTGGGAGGCGAAATCCTTTTCCTGTTCTTATATGTACAAACGCCGGGCGCAAATGCAAGATTAGACATACACAAGGTCATGTTCACTCCAGGCCAATCCATTCACCTTCACCTTCGTCATCGTCGGCATCTACCATCTGATCGTCGTCTTGGTCGTCATCTGCAGTGACGGCGAGTAAGGTACTCGCCGGTTTCTTGTCTGCGAGCACGGGCTTGGAGAGAAGGTAATTCAAGTTGTAGATATTCTTCTCTGTCATTCGTTTCAGGTTTTCGCTGATGTCTTCAACCGCCCGCTGGACGGCGCGAAGCTCTGTAGCAAATGTTCCAGAGTTGTCTTTGAAGTATCGGCCATGAGAACCGAACATGGCTTGAATCCAGAGTAAGTTGAATTCAAGGTGAGGAGTTTCCTCAGCAGCGTGTGCAACGAAGCGGAGCAGCCGGGGTAGATATACACTAGGAACAGATCTGACCACGTGCGGGATGTCTGAAGGAGGGATAGCCTCGTATACAGCACGGATGAGCTTCGACTCGTTCAATCGGAACGCCATGATAAGAGCCTTGAGGAAGGTGTTATCATCATCGGCAGTGTTCGACGCTGATGCCTTTTGAGCGGCTTCCAGAGTGGCCAGGATTGTCGATGGGGTGATAGAGATATCCAGATCATAAGGATCGAAAACGAAATCTGTATCCAGGCTGTAGATGAGAAGACCTTCAGTGGATGCTGCGCAGAAAGCGCGGCCAGTAGGGGCAAAGTCAACCGATGTCACCCGTACTTCTGGCCGGGTCTTACGGGCGCCTGCATCAACGCCGCGCTTCGCACCTGGAAGAGTTCGGTCGATACGGTCTTCCCGGTCAGAAGCCTCTCCACTCTCATCGATCATCGCACGAGGACCAGCCTCGGTGAGGTCGCGGCTGTTCAGATACTCCTGTGTTCCATCAAGAGAGGTGTTGACGGAGACGGTGAATTTCTTGATCAAGGAACCTGTTCCTACATCATACAAACAAATGAATTTGCTGTTACCGCCAGCGAGGATACAGCTGCCATCTGCACTAAAAGTAATACGGTTGAACGCCTTGGTGCCTGCTGCATTGGCAGCAGTAGTGCGGTCAGATACCTTTCGGCCACCCGAAACATCACGGCGACCATCCACGGCACCTTGCTGGACTGCATCAGCAACAGACCAAAATGAAAGTTGCCCATCAAGAGTTGAAGCCGCGATCTGATGTCCGTCAGGCCGGAAAGCGACGCTTAACACATCTGACAGGAGTTGCAGCGGTTCACTGGTTTGTGTGCGGCCGAAGATGCTCCAGATTCGGACAGTATGATCCCAGCTACCACTGACGAGGTGGTTGCCATCTGCAGCAAACCCAAGGCAAGAAACTGGACCTTCGTGGCCAGACAACTGGTCTAGCAGCTGACCAGTCTGCACGGACCAAATATGGATGTCGAAAGAGTCGGGCGAGCCAGCACATATCACCTCTCCACTAGGATCCACTGCAAGAGAGGAAAATGACAGGCGAGATGGCGCGGTAAATGTGCGGAAGTTGCGGTACCGTACCAAATCCCAGGCACGAATTGAACCATCCAGTGATGCAGTGAACAACACATTACCCTTCTTGGAGAACTGGCACGCGGTCACGCCACTGCTGTGCTCAGTGAAAGTCACAATACAGAAGCCTGATTTGACATCCCACACCTTCACCTTTCCATCATCGCCAGTAGTCACAATTCGTTGTCCGTCTGGGGAATAAACGAGCGAGCCCATGGAATCAAGATGACCCTGCTGCTTAAGAATGTAAGACTCTGACTGCCACTCCCATACCAGGAGCTGGCCGTGCTTGGAGGATCCAAATGCCAGCCATTCTCCTGACTTGTTGATGGTAACCACGTCGATGTTGCTTTGAGATACACTGAAGGTAGAGCACACATTAGAAAATGATTTACATAGTTCGCATTAATCGGCGCTCATACCTGAGTTGGTGAATTGTGTTGAATTCTGGTAGGTCGTATAGTCCAAATAGACCGTTCGAGAAACCCACGACCAGAAGATTGGATGGCGCATGGAACGCAGCACAGTTGACCTTGGCATCGTTCTGTAGGAAAAAGTCCTTTTTAACAATTCTCCACCGAGGCTCGTCAATATCCTCTTCAGTCTCAGGGTCCTTCTTTGAGATATATTCCCAACGGAAAAGAGCACCGTCTTGGCTCACGGTATAGATCTATAAGAAGAGTTAGACAAAGATGCTGAGAGCTAGATCCCCACAACCAATTGACATACCAGTTCTTGGTCTGCACTGAAATAAGCAGCAATAACACCCTGGCGGTGACCAGCCAGAGTTGTCGGTTCGAATCCTTCTTCCGGGTCCAAGCTCCAAACGCGCGCAGTCAAGTCTCGAGAGGCAGTAAGTATGAATCGAGAATCGCTCGACCACTCGATGCTCTGCACATCATCGAAATGGGCAGCAAGATCGCGATGAAGAACAAATGGTGCAAATTCGATCTCGCCATTGTTATCGGTACCGGGTGTGGACGGGGTCTGCCAAATCTGCAGGCGTCTACCTACGCCCACCGCAAAGTGCCGACCTGACGGAGAAAAACTGAGGGCAGATACTCGGCCCTTGAAAGAGAAATGATGGATGGCAATACGGCGCTGGAAGTTGGTCAGAATTGCGCGACCAGTTTGATCAACGGTTAAGAGCAGGTTGCCCCGAGGCGATAAGTCCAAGCGATCGATATTGGTCCGATGCGAAAACGGGAGAGTATAGGAAGTGTTCCTGGGAGATAGATATTCATGAGCAATTGATTCCACTTTTTGTTATGCCTTCTTTAGGCATAAGAAACTGGATGAGAAGCACTGACTGGACCAAATCGAAAACAGAGACTCGGTTGCCCACGGGCGAAAGCAAGCAGTTCCCATCGGGAGTAAAGAGTAGGTTGCCCTGACGGTAGACCGTCCCCAAAAGGTTGGAGAACTGCAGATGAGGAGATTTCATGTCAGCTGAGGTGTCTCATAAAATGCCATGTCGGAATGCCTGGTGCCCACCTTGAAATCGGTCTTCATGGTTCCCTGCGACAGCTCACACTGCTCCGTCAAAAATTCCTTAAGATCGACAAATCCAAAAACGCAGCGATAAGCCCGGATCATCTCGGCTCCGGCACCCGGACCCAGAGAGGCATAGTGCATGCGCTAAGCCCAGATAGGAAAGGGCCAGCTCTACTCCAGAAAACGAAAGGAGATTCAGGGGGAAGCGGCATTCGAGCTGCTGTCGACTTCTCCTTTTCCCACCCTAACGCCAACGGAAGGTCATCCTTTCATTCTTTTCTTGTCCCGGTTCTCGTCCCGAGGGGTCTTTTCATTCTACACCTGAGTTTTGCCTTCCAATCACCCCTCCACCCCTCAACACACAATGTCGACCACCGAGACTGCCTCGCCTATTGGCATTGCCAATGTACGTGAATTCCATTCCCCGAGCCTCCGAAATGAACCTGATGATCGCTAACCGCTGTCCCACTCATAGCTCCCAAACCAGCGGTATGTACAACCATCGGAATTGGATAAAAACGCCAAAAGACACATTTCTCACGGATCATATCCAGACACAAGATCGTTGCGAAGCGGGGTGCGGCATTCACTATCATGGTATGTCGGGAAACGTGATACTCTATTGCAAGGAATCCGATGTTAATGCATTCGGTCACAGGTTGCTGGAGAGTCGGGATTGGGAAAGACAACCTTCATCAACACTCTGTTCTCCACCACCATCAAGAACTACGCCGACCACAAGCGCCGCCACCAGAAGCAGGTTGACCGCACCGTTGAAATCGAGATCACCAAGGCCGAGCTGGAGGAGAAGTTCTTCAAAGGTCTGCCACCACCGAACCCAAGACATGACCAGTTTTAAGGACTTGTAGCTAATGGTCGATTCTGTTCCAGTTCGCCTGACCGTCATCGATACCCCCGGCTTCGGCGACTATGTCAACAACCGCGACTCTTGGCAGCCCATTATCGAGTTCCTGGATGACCAGCACGAGTCATACATGCTCCAGGAGCAACAGCCCCGCCGAACTGACAAGATCGACATGCGTGTCCACGCCTGCTTGTATTTCATTCGCCCCACCGGTCACAACCTCAAGCCTCTCGACATTGAGGTTATGAAGCGTTTGAGTTCCCGTGTTAACCTGATTCCCGTTGTCGCCAAGGCCGACACCCTCAGCCAGGGCGATCTGGCCCGTTACAAGGACCGTGTGAGTTTTGGCTGGCCCGCGTATTAAGCTGATTTTGCTTATACTAATTAAATTGCTAGATTCGCTCCGTCATTGAGGCTCAGGGTATCAAGATCTACACTCCCCCTGTTGAGGAGGACGATGAGCACGCCGCCACTCACGCTCGCAGCTTGATGGCCGCCATGCCATTCGCCGTCATCGGTTCCGAGAAGGATGTCAAGGCCAACGATGGCCGTGTTGTTAAGGGCCGTCAATACTCTTGGGGTGTTGCTGAGGTGGAGAACGAAGACCACTGCGACTTCAAGAAGCTCCGCTCTATTCTGATCCGCACCCACATGCTCGACCTTATTCACACCACCGAGGAGTCCCACTACGAAGCGTACCGGGCGCAACAAATGGAGACCCGCAAGTTCGGCGAGGCCCGACCACGCAAGCTGGACAACCCCAAGTTCAAGGAGGAAGAAGAGAATCTGCGCAAGCGATTCACCGAGCAGGTCAAGGTCGAGGAGCAGCGCTTCCGCCAGTGGGAGCAGAAGCTCATTTCCGAGCGCGACAGACTCAACAAGGATCTGGAGGCTACTCACGCCGCGTACGTTCACATTTCGCCCGAAATGCATATCACAACCGAGCTAAAAGCTAACCTATCACAGTATCAAATCTCTCGAGGGCGAGATCGAGGGTCTGCAGGGCGGCAGTACCCGCAGCCATGGTCGTCGTTAAGATGGTGGGCCGGGGACCTGCCCGGGTTTTTCAAAAAGGGAGTAGGCGCATGTATGCTCTCTCATTTAGTTTCTTCTCTTGAGTACCCTATTTCTTGCCGCTCATGCGCTTGGGAGGGCGCACCTCGCCTCAAGGGGCTGTCTCGTTTCGTTTTGTTATATCCATTTACCGCTGGTAGCTAGCGATGGTGTCTACATCCTTGATAATAACCCCCTCCTGTTTTCTGTAGCGCGGAGAATACAGTGTTAATTTGCCCCTGTACTAGTGCTAATGCCCAAATGGTCAATGATCCGTATGCCAACCACGTGTATGCACCGGTAGCTATAACCTAACCTGATGTAAGAATGGATGAATCCATTAGACTTGTTCATATGTAGGTGTAGGCTATATTTGACAGCTGGCCCCTTGCATTTCAACGTTTCAATATAGACATGGCGTCCAATTTATGTGCAGTCGAGTTTGATAGCATCCGTTGATATATTGGAATTGGTCTAGCTGACTAGTAGAGCAATGCGGGTCCGAGATGATAACTCCAGATAATATATGCAAAGAAAAGTGTAAATTATACGCTCGCGCCGCAGGAGTATCCAAGCTCCAAACTTTATGAGGGGTCAACAATGTGGCATGAGAGGTATAGGAAAATGCGCGGCAGTCTAGAATACAAACCTCAATTGGGGTCTCATGCCAATTAATGCTTCACCGACATGGAAACTAGAAGTAGGGCTCAACAATGGCAGCTCCTGACACTTGCATCTGAACATGAAATTCAATAAATTAGAGTGTACTATATCTCATAGCCGAAAGCATGTCTCGAAACTGCGGGTAGTCCACGCGAACGGGCCGCGACCAAAACAAACATGCACCATCCAGGAGCACTCGCCCTCCCAACCCAACAATGAGCATAATATCGTTCTCAGTAGGCGAGGGCCTCGCCCCGCCTCTCTGGGTGGTTTTCCTAGGCACAATATGGATCGCGTTCCTGTGGTATATTGTGCAGCGCGCCACGTTAGCAGACATGACCAGGTGCGCCAAGATCCCTCAATTCCTATTGGGTACATTCTGACAGATCCAGGGCCAAATTCAATTGCGGCGAGCTAGTCGCGCCGGACAGATACGAGGAGGACTGCGAGTACTGGCTTGACCAGTGGTTCTGCGACCTAGCTCGGTGGTGGTGGTTTTATCCTCCCCCCAAGTTCAGGCCAAAGGCCTCTAAGCCCAAAGCATCTCGCGCGAGGAAAGCTGCTATTGAAGCTGAGGATTCGCTCAATCAGCAGTATTATCATCCAAATCATGAGTCGCCTCGCGGTTATGCGCGACGACAGCCAAAATATGATTAAGAGTTGGATCAGCGCGAGAGTTTGGGCCTGCTTATGGCACTAACAGCTCTTCGACGACGTGTACGCGATTGACCGATTTTTTTTTGGAGCAGCTCAACTTTATTGGGCATTTGAAAGCTTGATGATCATCAACCTTGGAATCTATGAACGCTTTGTATTGAAGGATTCTTGAAGAGTCTGACGTTGGTGCAGATTTACGAATATACAACAGCGAAGTGAATGTCATTGACATGTTTGGTATTTCAAAGACGCTAAATGCTATACATACGAAAAAAAAAATCAGGGGTTCTGTTCAATAATTCCTACATTTTTATTTGTTGATAATAGTAAACGAGGTTCCAAGGCTGTGATGGAAGGTATAAGTGAAGCAACCTTAAAAGGTTATCCGCTTGAGGAGTCCGTGCTCCCGAACGTTCAAGATCCCCGACATCTCCGACTGCAAAAATCCGTCTTTGATTTCAGCTCCAAGGTTGTGTCAACGTCATGCCAACAAAATCCTTTCCCACAAGACATATACATACACTAAAGACCCACAATGGTGAGCTTGAAGCTTTCAAACACCCTCAAGTCAAAGCTAACAGTTCCGCTCGCTCAGCACCCGTCAACGCCGTAACCTTCTCTAGCTTCCCTGGCACATACGTGCTCACAGGCTCCTCCGACCGCTCTGTCCATTTATCGCGTGCAGTTCCTAACAATGCAGAGAACTCGGCGCATGCAGTTGAGACTGCTTCTCCCATCCAGAAATACGAGGCGCACGGATATTCTGTCCTTGACATCGCGGTTGCGGGCGACAATTCGCGGTTCGTTAGCGTAGGAGGCGACCGACAGGTATTCCTTTGGGATGTTGAGCAGGGCATCACGACAAGGCGATGGGACGGACATACAAGTCGTGTTGAAGCTGTGCAGTTTGCTGGTGAAGGAGACTCGGTGGTTGTCTCTGGTATTTCTTTCACAGCCCCGGCCGCATTTCATTGCCGCTAACATTCATCTCGCACCAAGGCAGTGCAGACACCATGGTAAATCTATGGGACACCCGTTCTAAAGACTACAAGCCGATACAATCCCTCTCCGAAGCCACCGATACTGTCTCGTGTCTACATGTTCACATGCCGTCTTACTCGATCGCCAGCGGTAGCTACGATGGCCATGTACGCGTTTACGACGTGCGCATGGGGAAAATGACCGACGATGTTCTTGCGCACCCGGTGACTAGTGTGCGGTGTTCAGCAGACGGCAATGCGCTCCTTACGTCGACACTCGATAGCTATATTCGAATGCTGGATCGCTCGAACGGAAAGCTGCTGGCGGCATTTGGCGGCGCGGATAAGAAGGAGGAGCAGTCACTCCCAGTCGGATTGAGCAAGGGACCCCGTCGAATGTATCGGAATACGGAACTACGCACTCGTTCGGTTTTTGCGCAAGGCGATGCTGTTGTTCTTAGTGGTAGTGAGGCCGCTAAGGATGGCGAGGGGCCCGCTGGCGCAGCGGTTTTTGCGTGGGATGTTCTCAGCGGAGATCTCGTCGCTACGGTGCCGATGGGCGACAGAGTCAAAGTAGTGAGCTGCGTGGCTTGGAATGAGAAGGGATATTGGGCTGGCGGATGCTCTGATGGTAAGCGGCTTGTTCCACTTGGGAAGGATTCATCACTAACGCCGTCAGGAACCGTGCGGGTGTTTGGTTAGACCAACGGCGCGTCTCCACTTGGGAACGTGCACGCTATATCGCCTTGATTACCGGAATCTGGGCATCATCTCCGGCTGTTACTTTATATCTCTGAAATAATTGGGCTGGAGCTATCGGCTTTCAGGGCTACCCACTCTTCAGCGATATAAATCCATACGTTCGAAGCCAACCGGCTTGTTATCTTGATCAGATCCGTCGCATTCTCTCAAGATGAAGCTTTTCCAAGCAGCCGTGGCATTTGCGGTTGTTACCAGCAGCTTTGCCGATAATGTGAGCAACCTTCGCCCTCATAAGCCGTTCCTCCCCAGCCATAAGCTACCAGCATCACACGCAACCTCCGACGGGGGTGAAATCGTGCAGCTCTTTGCGAACCTTGACGTTCGACCCAATGGAAGCTGATTTCTAAAACTCATTTCGAAGGCGATACTGGCGAGCCTGAGGGAATTGTTCGAATTGGCGAAAACCGCTATTTCGTCTCATCTGGCCAATATACCACCTTAACCGAAAAATACCTCCACCCGATCAATGGGACAGATCGCACGCCTGGCGCTGGATTTGCTCATATGCTCGTCTATGATAGCCAAGGCAGACTGATTGCCAATTCTACTATGACGCCCGCCGGCGACCTGCAGTATCACGGCGGGGGCCTGGACTACGATGGGCGGTATATATGGGATGCAATTGCCTAGTACCGGCCCAACACTACAGCGGATATTGTTCGAATAGACCCACTGACTTTGGAAACGGAGACTCTCTTCCGTGTAAATGACCACAATGGTGGCGTCGTTCATGATATATATACTGACAAGCTGTTCACACTTAATTGGGGAGCTCGCAATGCGACGTCTTGGTCTTTGAAAGATTACCCGCAAGGCTTCGAGCAGCCCCCGCGCTTTAGCCAGCCGCAATCCTCTGTGGCTAACCCGACTTCGTTTATTGATTACCAAGACTGCAAGTTTCTTGGACATCACGCGCCCCCAGGGGATCTCTCAGCTAGTTCAGAAGTTTCCGAAGCTACCAAGACCTCAAAGAGAGCAATTATGTTCTGCGGCGGCGTGGCTACCACTGGCCCTTATAATCTGGGTGGCATTGCTTTGGTTGATTTGCAGAGCATGCTTCCGCTTTGGGAGCTTCCTATTGCTTTGACAAGCGATCTCGGTGTCTCTTTGACTGAAAACCCAATCGACGTTGCGGTAGTAGATAGAAAGTTACGTATCTACTGCTTGCCCGATCAGCACAACTCGACTCTGTATGTGTACGAGGCCCAATAAGTTGTATCTACTCGAGCATAGGACCTTTCATGCTGCGACGAATAGCTATATCCATCTAATGACTATCTTGGACACCTCGATCGGCGCTTGCCTCTCTTCGCATGGATGTGGTGCATAATGAAGCTATGCCGTGGAACCATACCACAATTTATGTCTGACCTGCTGCCATGACCCTCAAATTCGGTTTATTCGCCTCGAGCAACGTATCACATTGTGTAACTATGCACCTAAAGCTATGAACCCCAAAGACAATTCGTAAAGACGTGACATCGGGAACCATTATGTATTCATACAGACATGGCCTAGAACAGCAAATTTAAAGATATGAACTTTTGTCTCCACCCTGCGACAGAGCCCATAGAAATAACAACACAGGATACCAGAAGAACCACAATGCAAAGCACAGCAAAGAAATTGCCAGCAAACCTAACTTCAAACCCGAACCCCAAGCCCCTCTTCCTCCGCCGAAGAGTCCTGTTTCCTCTCCGCCTCCAGCGCATCAATCGCTCTCTTCAACTCATGCTCACCCACGATAATCGTGCCTCCCCGCGCCGTACTCAAGAAACTGATCTCAACTGCATCCGCAGCAGGGTCAATATCCGGCTTGAGATGATGCAACACCGACGGCGTAAGAGAATGCTTCTTCCCCTCGCCCAACCCCAATCGCGTCCCGAAGCTATCGAACAGCGCAGGCACAGAGCCCACAACGCTACTATCGCTGCTCCCCATAGGACTCGTATCCGGGCTACCAGGCCGCACTGATCCGTCTCTTGCTTCTGCCAACCGGCCAGCAACCCCGCACACGATACCTGATGCTTCGAGCGGCAGGTCCCGAAGATCAAGCATGATGGGGATAAGATAGTCCTCTTTTGAGCCGAGGAGAAGGCCCGAGCCATCTTCGTATTCCTGGTGCGAGCTTGAGCCGCGGGCAAAGCGTGGAAGAAGGCGCTCTTCGAGTAAGAGGGAGGCGGCGGGGTCCAGCGCAGCGAGGGTTAGAGAGAGGAAGCGTGGTTGGTCTACCAGGAGGACGGTTGTTAAAGCGTCACGGAGGATGGACATGGAGCTTTCTTCGTGGTTGTATTGGTGGTGGGCGGCGCATTGGACGAGGCGGAGAGTTTCGTCGACGGAGGGTGTGATTTGGCGCTTGCGGAGGTTGTTGAAGGTGCGGGTTTGGAGCTCTGCGAGGGTTGAGGGGGGAGGGGTCATTGGGGGAATTAGGTCCGCGAGTTGTTTCTCGACGCGTGGAGATGTTGGGCTGAGGGGGTTCATGAAGAAGGCGGATGTGGTGTTTTCGAATTGGAAGCCTCTGGTTTCGAGAGCTTCGATCACGCTTGCTTTGCTGTGTAGTGGGACGAGGATGTAGTCGGAGAAGTAGGTTGATAGGAAGAAGATTGAGCTGGGGGTTGTTAGTTGCGTAGATCTATGAAATGAGGTTATAGAGGGTACGTACATCCCAGCCAAGGCGAGTGGGCTAGTGAGCTCGAGGACTCGCTTGCCAGCTTCTAGACCCTGACCGATAACTTGCATGGCAACGTAGTCATTATGGCTGACGTCCAGGCGAGATTGAAGGCCGTTGTCGAGCTGGCCAAGTGCGCTGATCAGAGGCTGGAAGTACTTCTCGACCAGGCGTCTTGGGCAAATAACGGACACTTCCACGGGAGTGATAGACACATTGAGAAATGCTGGTGGCCGGTACTCGGACTCTTTGTCCGAGCCATCGTCTATCTCTGAGAAGGCAACTTCGTCGTCTTTTCCGTGGCTGTCTTCCAATGGTGAGATTTCATCAAAGATGATGCCCAGGACCGACTTGAAGAAGTACGGGTACAGTTCGAGGGGGATGTGCACCAGAGCCAGTCGTTCTTCCTAGATGTATATCAGCATGTGGATTGGCAGCAGTGCCTGTGAGGGGCCTCATGTAGCTTGAGCCATACCAGAAGCTGGACCTGAGCATCAATCAAGGTCATGGATTGATCCATCGTGGGAGGCCGAGCTTATGTCGTCAGCTTGTAGGGCGCGAACTTCTGAGTTCTGAATGAGCGACGCGATGAGGGCGAGATTGCATGACGAGCTCTAGAATTACGCCATGCAATGAGCCCGCCTTTGCGTCAATTGCGACAGAGAAGCACGAAGCACGAAGCACGAAGTTCAATGCCAGGAACGTGAGTCAAATAGTCAAATAGTCAATGCGGAGTGGAGCTCGGATCCCCCAGATAATTTGGGTCTGTCCAAAAAGCAAAGATCGAAATGACGAAGGGAAGGAAAAAGAAAAGAGAACTTTTTTTTGCCGCTGCAAGCTTTTCCCCTCATGACTCCCCAATTCCATTATCGCTGCCTTTTTACATTTTACGTTTAGCAGTTCGCAATCTTTATCTCCATCTTCCCCACCTGCTTATCTGGATCGTCTTTATCTGCGAAAAAAGAGACGCCCCGCGCTTGGCGCCGTTCTCGGTCTACTCGGTTGCCCTCGGATGTCATGCATGGACGTGGAGAGAACTCTGGTTTCCTGCTGTTCTTGACCCCTGAAATGTCGGCTTATCAACCCCCTGCTAGTAGGAAACAGTGGCTTGAGGTCCCCCCGCACTGCCAATTCGGAGTACATGGAAGATGATTCCAGTCCCACCGGGGATCCCTCCCCCCTCTCAAGTTAAACTTCGGAGTCTCGTGCTTTTGTCTAACCACCTTCTCTTTGGACACTAGGAGGAAAAGATATGAGGTCAGCAGTTCCAAATTAAACGGCGATCTGCCGATAAGGCTCGCGAACTCGCTGGCTTTTTGGGCGTCTGTGGAGCAAGCGCCCCCCGCTGGATACGACGTGGCGCTCTTATGCACCAGGTCTGCCCTAAAGAAACCCAGTCTTCAAATGCAGTGGAGTTCTACATCACGCACAAAAACGCACAATATGTGAATTCCCTCCGAATGGAGATCTGATCCATTGGGCATGGCTTCGAAACAGGAGATGACCGCTAGTGATGTAGGTGGTTCAATTAGGACTGCTGCAAATCTACTTTTCGGTCCAAGCCAGCCTCAGCTGAGCAGCCACCCAAGAGAAAAGTACCGAATCGATGGGCTGCATCTGCCGCATATCAGTCTTAATAGTAGCTATATTAGGCGGCTTGCTCGAGACATTTCGAAACACAGCACAGACAAGAGGCCCGTCTCATGATTGGCGAAGGAAGCAAAAATACCATCTGATTATCTTTGGACCAGGTGTCATACCAAGTGCGTGAATCCATGGAGCTCTTTGTGACTTGGCCGGTGATTGTTGTATACTCCGTGGGACAGACTTTCCGTCGCTAAACCCGGCTCCAGTAATTGATTCAGACTAGAAATACGTTTTGACTTGAAAGAGCAGAGGATGGGTCGAATCATCGTGCATTTTACAATGTGAAGGAGGTGCGGCCTTCCTTCCGTGTGGGAAGTGGTACTACTCTCTGCGCTAAAGCCATGACCAAACCCCGCTGGCACTTGGCCTGGACGGGGTAGAGTCCCTAGAGTCCCTCGAGAATCCTGTGAATCTCAAACTAAAAACAGTTATGCCATAATTGCGGGCAGAACATAACAGTGTTACCTGCTAGCGACATTGAATACTCGAGCCAAAGACGTCTCCCGGTTGCATCTCGCTGCGTGATCTCTCTGTACTTTTTGAATACAAAAGTACCTTGCTCAACAGCAGAGTCTACAGTGAAAAAAGACTTGATCTATCATCTCAAAGGCTCGTGTTCCAAGGCTTGGAACTAGAGCCTGTTTACACTTTACCGTTGCCGTCTACCGGTATGTACCCCTTGCTTGCTCGGCTCGGTTGGGATACCAAGTTAGGGCTACAATCTACATACCGAACCTTCAAGCCCACGATTGGAATGTCTGAGCAGATGAGAGAAGGTCTTCCAGGCCCAGAGAAAGCGTGCAACAGCGGTTCTAGGGTGCTTAATCCGGCCCTTGAATGACGGTATCCTGTCTGGCATTGCCAAACAAGATAGGAAAGGGCGTCAGGAACGAAAACATTGCCCCTGGTGTAGATCTATCTCGTAATCCATGTAAAAAGCTAAGATTCCCAGCACGCGTACGATTGTCCATCAACAACGCGGCCGACAAGCGCTCGACTCTCTTTTCATCAATCCGACTGTAATTGCTAATTTCTTGCTTGATCGCCTGCAAGCTATCCCATCGACTCGCCGCCGTCTAATAGAGGATTTAATTATCTCTCTGACAGCAAGTCGATTGTCATTCGTTAAAATAGCCGACAATAATGACGAAACTTAATTATTTCCTGCTGGCTGGTTGGGCTGGGTTGGCAGCAGCCAAGGATGTTTACTTCAATTGGAACGTCACATGGGTCAATGCTGCTCCTGACGGCTTCGAACGACCTGTTATCGGTATTAACGGTCAATGGCCGTGCCCTCAGATCGATGTCGATGTCGGCGATCGCCTGATCGTGGATGTACACAACGGCCTCGGCAACCAGTCTACTGGTGTGCACTGGCATGGCTTCCACCAGTATGCCTCTGGAGTCATGGACGGTGCTAGTGGCGTTACCCAATGCCCAATTCCACCGGGAGGACACATGCAATATTCTTTCCAGGTAATCAATAGAATTGATAATGAATAACTCTCTTGACGCTAAAATACAACAGGTCAACCAAACCGGAACTTACTGGTACCACTCCCACAACATGGGCCAATATCCCGATGGTTTCCGCGGCGCATTCATTGTTCACGACCCTAAGGCACCTTTCCAGTATGATGAGGAGATCACCATCACGCTGAGCGACTGGTATCACGATCAAATGCCGGACCTGCTTGCACAATATGAGTCCAAGGAGAACCAAGATGCTTTCCATGGCCGTGAGCCCGTGCCTAACACAGCTCTCATCAATGATTCCACGAAGTCCAAGATCAAGGTCCTGCCAAATAAGACTTATCTTGTTCACATCGTATGTCTTGGTAACTGGCCCGGTCACACATGGGTCCTTGATGGCCATGACATGACTGTAGTGGAAGTGGACGGTGTCTACACCGAGCCTTACGAAGTGGGATCAAAGATGCTTCGTGTTGCGACTGGACAGCGTATGGGTGTTCTTATCCATACGAAGCCTGACACCAGCAAGAATTTTGCCATCTGGGATACCATGGATATCAACATGATGTTCGTGTATGAGAACCGCGCCATTCCCGCAAACTACAACCCTAACGCCACTGCCTGGTTGGTATACGACGAAACAAAGCCACTCCCGCCTGCTCCTGTTTTGACTGAGTTCAACTTCGTGGATGATGTTACTTTCGTTCCTAAAGACCGTGAGCCTATTCTGCAGCCTATGCATCGTCAAATCATTATCGATTCTTACTCCACCGAGATTGATGGCATCCCTCGTTTTACCATCAACAACAAGACCTACATTCCACCCAAGGTTCCCACTCTCTACACTGCGAACACTGTTGGACGTGAGTTTGCCTCCAAACCGGAGGTCTATGGTGATGTGAACCCATTCGTGGTCAAGTCTGGCGAGATAGTTGAGATCGTCATTAACAACCACCACAACAACTTGCACCCGTGGCATTTGCACGGACATCAGTTCCAAGTTATCCAACGATCTGAAGTTGATGGTGGTTATTTCACTGGTGCATACTTCCAGAACGTCTCTCATACTCCAGTCCGCCGTGATACTATCATGGTCCAGAACCACGGCCATGCTGTCATTCGTTTCCGCGCTGATAACCCAGATAAGTCCCCTTCTCCATATACTTCTTGATCCTTATGCTGACCTTTGTTTACGAGTCTGGCTTTTGCATTGCCACATTGAATGGCACGTTGAATCTGGTCTTGTGGCTACCATCATTGAGGCTCCGGAGACTTTCCCTCAGTCAGAGAATGCTCCTCCAAAGAGCCACTATGATTCTTGCGCTGCCTACCCTCAACCACACCACGGTAACGCTGCTGGAAAGAGCGGGACTGATCTCTCTGGCGCCAACACCGAGGTTCCTACTAGCAACCACGGTGCTGATTACCCTCCAGCAGCAGAGCAGCCAGCTCCAGCCCCCTCTTCATCGAGTGCCCCTGCCCCTGCTCCCGCTCCGTCTTCAAGCTCTCCTACCCCTGCTCCCGCTTCGTCTTCAAGTTCTCCTGCTCCTGTGCCTGAGCAGCAGACACCACCACCTCAGCAGCAGACTCCGCCGCCTCAACAGTCAAGCCCTCCCCCCCAGCAACAGCAGAGTCCACCACCACAGGAGCAGGCTCCTCCTCCATCTTCGGAGCAGCCCCAGCCGGAGCACACTCCTGCCCCCCAGTACACTCCTTATCCCTACCCAACTGGCCACGGCAAGCCTCCTCATTCCGAGGACTATCCTCAGCCTGACTACTCTGCGCTGCCATATCACCAGAACTTCCCAGCACCTGTGGCTCCGGAGACTGAACCAGCTCCCCAAGCCCAACCAGCTCCCCAAGCCCAACCAGCTCCCCAAGCCCAACCAGCTCCCCAAGTCCAGCCAGCTCCTGCTTCCCCAGAGTCTGAGCCCGTAGATTATGTTCCTGTGTACCCTCAGCCCGAGTATCAGGCACCTGCTCCCCACGCGGCTCCTGTCTACCCTGAGCCTCACGATGAACCCATCATTGCCCATGAGCATGATTCCAAGTACGTTATCTCCCCAAGTATGTCTATCAATCATGATCTAATGCCTTATAGGGGTCCTTGGCCCAAGCCCCACACCGACAAGGCTCATGCTCAGATCGGTGATGGCTCTGATGGACGGCCTCCCACTCTTGCACAAACTGAGGACACTAAGTAAGTCTCATGTCTTTTCCCCCATCCAAATATCTTCCAATACTAAATTGAGCCAGGGGACCGTGGCCCAACCCGCACACCGACAAGTCTCACGCCCAGGTTCCTGATGGTCCCGGCGGCAAGCCCATCGTTGCGCACACCGAGGATAACAAGTAAGCAGCCAACTATCAATAGATTTTCATCTAGTCTAACATATTTATTAGGGGACCTTGGCCCAATCCTCACACCAACGACCAATACGTCGAGGAAGGTGGTCACATTATCAAGCCTGCGGAAGACAATGGGTAAGTCATTTCATTCATTTCTGTACAACCCGGTTTGCTAACATGTGTAATTGTGTAATAGCCCCAACCATCTGCCCAAGGGATACCAGTACTGGGAGAAGTACACGAACTAGATTGAGTTGGTAGAGGCCACTTAAGGCTGTATATAATTCTTTTAATTCACTCGTGCCACCTCATGGAGGCCATTTCATTCTCAATTTGTTGTTATCCAGATCTACTTCCCCCTTACCCGTAACATTCTCTAACCACCTCCCTAAGATGAATAACTCTTGTAAGCGCAGAAGTTACGTATGACCCGATGCCCGATCTCACGATCGCTCGATTTCAGCTTGCCGGATGCGGTAACAGTGCGACGTCAGCATAGCCAACCTGTCCGATGATCCTCTGACCACGATAGACAAGGAATCAGCCTTAATTTCAAGGAGTATGCCATTGAGACTACAGTCAATGACTCCAGCAAATTATTAGCGTGTTATTCCATGTAAGCACATATTTCTTGTATGATTTGAGCTCATGCGGCTCCCAAGACCGAGAAGCGCTCATGTTCCTCGATTCAGGAACTCAGGAACAAGGGGATCGATTCGCCGCATTTGGAAATGTGCCACTTATTTCCCCACAACACGAGACTCTCGGAACTCATAGGAGGTGGAGTTTACTGAAGATTTACATACAGTGTATGGTATTTTACGATTTGAGTGGAGCCTCTTGGGCTTGACCTGCCACTCAACTCCCGCAACCGGCAGTTCCTGGCTCTTCAATGCAATCCTACATCATAGCATCACTGAATCCGGCCAATTTTCTACATGATCTATTGTCTGGAAGGAATCAATGGAGAAATGAGGTCATAATTTTGTTGGAATTGGTAATATTACACTAGATGGAATTTTGATTTTACATCGTACATAGAATATCGATAATCCCAGCTCTCTCCAACATCCATTACGCAGCTGTTGCAAAAGAAATTCCCCCAAAAAAACAAAAGATGACTCGCTGGATTCTTGGAGATCGTTTTGACTCAGTCTACCCTCATAAGGGATCCATCAAGGCTCTCTGGGAGACGAAGTGGAAGTTTTGCGTAAGTTGGATAGTCGACAAGTCGCCGATACTCAATCGCTAACCCTAACTACAATTCTAGTCTTCCAAATCCATCTACCCATTCCACGATGGCTCATTTGAGGACTTTGAGCCCATCTTCGAAAAATTGATCGCTGTGAGAATTAATTGCCAAGCTATCGATTTGTCCCTTCTAACAAGTGTCAGGAAAACATCAACGATCCCTTCACGGACGCCTACACCGCGGCATTCACCCCAATCGTCGATGGCCTCGAGGAACAAGCTAACAAAGCCCTCGCAAATGGTCAAAAAGACCACGCCTCAGACCTCTTCCGCCGTGCCGCCGTCGTCCTCCGTATTTCGCGCTTCCCATACGTATCCCCAACAACGCGGCCCTCCAACAAAGCGAAGCGCATCGCCTTCGACCGCCAGAAAGACCTCTACCTGAAGGCCTCCGCGCTCTGGACCCCAATCCTGAAAGAGGAGATCATCCCCCACAGCCACCGCGCTGGCAATGATGGCGCCTCTGTCCCCCTCTTCGTCCGCGTCCCGGAGGAAGCATCTGCCTCGCACCCCGTCCCTGTCGTGTTCCTCATGACAGGTCTAGACGGCTACAGACCCGACAATAGCCAACGCACCCACGAGATCATCAACCGCGGCTGGGCAGCTGTTATTGCTGAGATCCCGGGCACGGCAGACTCGCCTGCTGACCCTGCTGACCCTGAGTCTGCGGATAGACTTTGGTCTAGCGTTTTGGACTATATTGCCCAGCGCCCTGATATGGATGCGCGGCGTGTTGCTGTTTGGGGTCTGAGTGCCGGTGGCTTCTATGCTATTCGCGCGGCTTGTACCCATCGCGAGCGGCTGCTGGGTTCTATGGCGCATGGAGCTGGGTCACATCATTTCTTGAGCCCGGAGTGGTTGAGCAAGGTTAACGATCATGAGTATCCGTTTACGTGAGTGATGGAGATGTGGATAGGAGTTGGTGCCGAATGGAAACTAATCGATGGATGTAGGATCACGGACTGCTGGGCTGAGAAATATGGATACAAGACCACTGAGGACTTTATCCAGAACTCGCAGAAGAAGTTCTCGCTTGTTGAGACTGGAGTTGTTGACCAGCCGAACTGCCGCTTGCTGCTGTTGAACGTATGTTTCCTTTTGCTTGGAATATTAGATGTGTGCTGATGTTTTTATTTTCCAAAGGGTGTCGATGACGGCGTTGTTCCCATTGAGGACTCGCTTGTGCTGTTCAACCATGGCGGCCCCAAGGAAGGTCGTTTCTTCGAGGGTATGCTGCACATGGGATACCCGAATAGCTTGCCTGTTTCCTACAAGTGGTTGGAAGAGCTGCTTTCTCCCAATGTCGCGCAGGTGAAGAACTAGATGTGTTCTTGTCTAAGAATGTTGTAGTACCAAGGTATTTCTAGGATGTTTGTTTTTTCAATTGATAATTGATTGGTTGTGCCTCTTTCGTCACTCCATCTATATAAGAAGTAGAAATTTGTATGGGCTTTCATCGTAACTGAGGGGCAACTTATTGGTCGTAGAATCAACGGTGATTCATGATATCCGCGAAATATTCGCTTTGGTATTTTTGTATCCAAGAACATTAAGATAAAAGATCGTCGCACCTAACGCCAGCAATGCTCGGAAGCCGCCCGAACCTTTCCGGAGGGAAATAATGTAAGAAATCAGAAGGATGATGAACTGCACTGGTCATCGTATAACTTATTCATCATCGTCAACCCGTGCACGCTTTGAGCCTCGGTCGTCCGGTTCCGCTTCTTGAATACCATAACGCTTCTGGCCAGTAGACACATCGGCGATCATGCTATCGATGCCAAAGGGATCGGCGGTATCCTTCTCGAATTGCACGGGACCCTGTCGCTCTTCAGCATCAGCAGCTCCACGGAAACCTTCCTTGGCCCGGCCGAGAACTTCAAAGCGATCAGATTTCTGGATCTTGCTCATCTCTTCACCTCCATCGTCTGCGTCGACGTCAGCCTGTGCACGAGGGCGATAGATGCTGTTGATAGCGTCCTGCGCAGCAAACAGCGGCTTGTCGTAAGGGTTGTCTTCATTGAATCCAGTGCTCATGCCACTGGTCTGGTTAAACAGACGCGAGTCCCACATGGTCTCAGAGCTTTGGGTAGGCTTAGCCAAGCCAAGAGCAACCTTTTCAGAGATGTCGCGATTCTGTTCACGGGCCATTGTTTGAATCCGACGCTCTGTACCCATACGAGACTGGCGCAGCTGTCGCTCATTCTCCTGTCGTCGTTCGCGACGCTGCTGCTCACGCTCGCGGGCTGCATCTCCGTCTTCGCTGGGGGTACCGGACCTCGAAGAGTATGGGGAAGCACTGCGGCTAGCACTGCGAGAGCGAGCTCGGGGCGAGGAGTCCCGGCGGCTGGGGCCAGCACGCTCTTCACGCGCTTTCTGGGCCAAGGCACGTAGATTGTCTTCCTTCTGGGCCTTCTCCTTCTCTGCCAACTTCTGCTGCATCTGAGCGCGAAGTTGGACTTCTTCACGGGCATGGCGATCGGCAGTGAACAGGGCCTCGGCGAATTGCGCAAACTTGTCGTTGATAGTAACATCCTGCAATCCACGGCCGTCCGCGGCTAGACGCTTATCAAGAGGAACAGTATAACCCTTGGGGTTCTTCCAATTTGACACAGGCGGCGGAATTCTCCATGCTTCCTGATCTTCGGCGGTAAGTTTCCTTGGGGGCGAGTGCATAATCGGAGCCGGGGGCGAGGGTGGACCGCGAGGAATCTTCTTGTGCTTGAACTTGGGTGGTTCCATTGGGTCCTGCTGGCGATCAACAATCTTCATGATTCGATCATTCTTGTTATTCTGGTCACCCATCTGGTTCGCGGGTGTGTATCGGACGAAGGTTGGGTCTGCCCTGCCGCCACCCTTCACGTTCTTAGGTTTCTGTGCCTTGACGGCTCCATCGACTAAGCCAGCCAGAGCAGCCTTGGTCTTTTCCATCTGCGAAGCGACTTCTTCCTCCGACGGCCGGTCCAGTGATATCTCCCCCATGTTCACCCGCTGGCGCAGCGGAATTAAATCTTTAAAGGAGGCGTGGACGATGTGATTATCCCCATGCCCGCGGCGTGCAATAGCATCATATTTGACCCTTCCTTCGGCATCGACTTGCACTGCGAGTGCATTGGATGTCGAAGAAGTCCCCTTTCGGCCCATGTCGAGGGGATACTGTGCCACTAGAATTTCCGGGAAGGCGCCGCCGTCGCCAAAATCTTCGGGTGCGCGAGGTCGCCATCCTGTTCGGTTTCCGTATGGTGGTGGTCCAGTTCTCTGATACAACAAAGAATTAGTAACTGCAAAATTTTAACCTGGCAGGATACTATACTCACCCGTAGAACGACCTGGGTCTCATCAAGCTGGTCGGCGCCAACCACACGTGGGCCACGGGGCTGCGCATGTTTGGGAATATCCTCCTCCTCGCCGGTGTATTTCGGCTTAGGAAGAGACTTGAAGAGCCCCGACGCGAGAGAAGCCATCCTGAGACTCGGGGCGCAAGAAAAGCTGTCAAGTTGGGGTAGCTGGATAAGAGGCGAATGTGAAGTCGATCGCGCCAGCTTTTGCGGAACATCGTTTCTGGTGTCTGTGGTCCGCCCTACGCCAAGACTTTCTATAAAAGAGTGAAGATTCATGTGCCCAACATTGGTCTGTGCCTCTTGTCCACGTTCACTGCCGATCTACAGGCTAACATGTATACGTTGGCTACTCAATGGATACTTAATGGATACAGCTTTTTGGTGGCACTATTCACGCCTGCGGCCCCTTTAATCGCGGAGGGTTGAAGAATAGTCATCCTGTGTTCAGTAAAAGACCCTCTAGTTATCCCTTGTTTTGCAGAATTTCCAATTCAATTACGAAGTAATTTGAAAGTTTCATGATATATTACCATGGAATGAAGTGTTTTTATATGCTAAGATAATGTTACAAGGGTATTAGGAGATTTAGTCGTCTTGTATATGTGCGCGCAAGGGGCACGAGATGTCATCCTTTTCGCCAGCTTCGACAAAGTGCTCACGGCCCTGGTATGTGTACCAGATTTTCAGTCGCTTTGGTAAAAGGGGCGCTGGGTCGTAAAACCCAATGATCTTGAACTGCGAGGTATTTAGCATTGAAACGGGAAACCATTGGGGAAAGATGAATCCTGACCTTCACTGTACTCGCCCGGACATGTAGTTGGCTACGATCGACCAGGTTGGCCACCGGGATAGTAACATCGACGAGGCGGGGCTCCGCAAGCTGGGGTTTCAATGACTTCTTCTGAGGAGGAATGTATCCATACTCGGCTTTTGTGATGACCAAACCATTGTGTTTATCCTCGCGAGCTTGCCGTCGTTGTACTTGATCTCTCAGGATTTCAATATTCTGCAAACTCTCTTGTCGATTCTTAGGGATGAGCTTCTTGAGATCGTTATGACGGCGAGCTAGTTGCTGTCGACGCTTCCTCCGGTCACGCGGTCGAATATATCCAAATTCGATGGCACTGTAGAGAATCATCGGGATGAAACCTGCCAGAAGAGCAGCATCATGGTTGGCCTCTTTCGGAGAGCAAACTGTGATCGGCAGAGCCAAATTCTGGCCCAGTCGATTCCAATGCACAGTCATTACCACGCCGTTAGTTGCGAGTCCTACTCCAAGTCCAACCTTTGTGAATTCGCTGACTCGTCGCGTAGCTTTGACAGACCAAGTGAGAGAGGCATCCATTCCGACAACACCATTGAATTCGACACGAAGCGCTCTCGGGCCGTCCATTTTTGGCATCGGATAATGTCCTTCAGAGCTCCACTCGGCTTTGACAAGATCGTCCGTGGATGTTCCAGAAAACACATTGCGGCCATAGCTCAAGACCAAAGCGCCGCCTCCAGGTGATACTTGAAGGAATGTACGCCACGATTCTGCTGCAGTGCCCTTGTCTTTCTCGTTCGCTGTTGTTTTTGGACTCTCCTCATCGTCGTCTTCATCAATCCCTGCCGCTTCCCGCGGATTTAAGGGGAGCGCAATGAGCCCGACCTGGAGACTGCTCGGGTCATTTTCTATATCAAAGAATGATTGTTCGGTCGGTCCAATGGAGCGGAATCGATCGAACAAAAAGTCCGGCCAGGTCAAAGCTCCACTCGACCAGGCACAAAAGGCTAGTTTCCGCTCAGCAACCAGCTTTGATACCTGTATATCCAAAGCAGGGGGACCCTCCCATAGAGAGCGCTTGATAGTTCCACTCGCCGTGACTTGGAAAGGGTGGACGCCAGGGATTGGCTGGAAATTGCGAGCAATCGTCGCTTTAAGGGCCTGGTCTGGAAGTGCGGTGGCCTCTAGCTGAACGGTTGAATCGCGAATGAAAGATAGCGGCCACTTGTTCCATATACCTTTTGTGCCAGCAATTGTTTGAAAATTGGGAATAATAGTAGCGCCTAGATTGAGACTATTGCCCACTAACACAGACGGACCAGCAACCTAAAGATAGAATGATTAGAAGTGACAGCGGATTATTTCGAAGATGAGAATACTGACGGCGACGTCCTCTTGGGAGCCATCTTCATATTCAACCGTGTATTTCTGCTGGGTTCGTGTGAGAACGCCTGCAGTTCCCATTGAAAATACAATCTCCGCAGGCGGTTGCTTTTCCTCGGTATCATTCAAGCCATCGGGCTTGTTTTCGCTTTCGGCATCGTCATCCTCTGGATTCTCCGAGTCGGTATCAAACCCAGGTAGTAGCAACGGGGTCTTGAATTGATATCTGCAGGCAAGTGATTGTACTTTCGGTAGACCCATCTTATGAATTGCCAAAGTCACATCGCTATCTTCCTCATTGACTCTGATAGCATCAGACGCGTTGATTCCAACAGAAATGGAGCCCTACATCACGAGGAAATTCAGTCAGTATAGTTATAATTTGATGGTTTGCGGTTGTGACTCACTCGAGGGGCCACTAAACTATTCACAAACTTCCTCTCCCTATTTTTCATTGTCTTCGAAAACCATCGTCGAAATTCGTCCGGCGTCATTGACTTGACTCCAACCTCGCGCCCCTCTCCATTCAGGCCCATCAGACCTTGGCGGTTCCATTCGCGTTCAACGCCTTCTGCGCCCACGAGATCATATACAACACGCTTTTTAGGATCACTCAGGGTATCGTATGCTTGCTGAATGCGGGTGAACTGACGCTCTGCGGCTTCGCGACGATGCGCAGGCTGTTTGTCTGGATGGAAGCTGAGGGAGAGATTGTGGTATGCGGCACGGATCTGTGAATCGGTCGGCGGCGGATTCGGCGAGAGGCCTAGAAGCGAATAGTAATCGACCTCATCCGAAGTGTCTTGAGCAGTTGTGGCATCGTTCATATCAAGTCCGTCATCATCAAGGTCGCCGGCGGGGATGCTTTGGGCCACGTCGGCAGCCGAGGCCTGGTCGAAGGGGTAAGCCATTGCGCCTGGCCTTTGGATCTCCTAATCCAGAATGCGGATTCGCTATTCAATAGAGACAGGCTACAGCAGTTACGGCCATCAGCTCTGCCCCGTCGCGCGAGGTGTCGGTCCAAATCGCAAGCAATCGCAAGTTGCGCGGGATTTTCCCGGAAGAAGTGTCCGCCTCCGCTCCGAACTCCACGGCATTGAAGCTGCTTTCGCTCTTGTCACCTACAGAATGAAAAAATACAACCAGATCATCCTTCACTTGAGTAATTAGCCTGATAAGCATGATATTTTTACAATCAAGTACCCGTTTAAAAGTTTTCAGTTGCCAACAAGATTAAATCTAACAAGCAACGTAGCTGGAAAAAATAGCAAACAAATCATAGTTCGCTAGTGGTAACTGCACTTTTCGGTTCAGAGCGAAGATGCTAGATTAGAGATAGTAACTGAACTGAAGTTTCTTCGTTCTTTTTTTTTAATAAAAATATTAATCATAAGGATAAGGATAAGGATACTGGCGCTTGATCTCAAATGCGAAAGGGATCAGGCGTCCGTCCGCACTCAGAACAGAGCCTCATCTTAAAAATTCAGGCTCGCTCCTCAACCTCTTGCCCAGTAATACAATCTCGCCCAATCTACGACATTAGGAGTATTCAAGCGCTATGCATAGTGTTGAAAATAGCAGATCAGGATAATTTCAAAAGTTCAACCATCGGAAATACAAGATTGAGAATGCTCGAGGTACACTCCAAGTTTAAATTGTAGCTGATCTTTCAATTTCTCCGTTCTGAATAATCGTGCATCCTTATAGTATGACGATCCCATAAATGCAAGTTTGATCTATAATACAGAGTAGAGGACTGGTATCCTCTATGCAATATCCTAAGCGAATAGTACTCGTCCAGGTTCCTGGCCCGACGGATATTACCTATTGCTAGTGTCAAGAAGCCATCAAGTCGTTAAAAAAAAAAAAAAAAAAAAAACATAAGCAAGAAGTCAAAGTTTCACCGGCCTCGACGCCTTGGTATGCGAGACCTTGTGGGGTATGGTAAGAAGCAATGCAGAGCTAAAAATCCAAGGTTAGCATCGCTGAGAGTGAAGCTTCAATGATTGCGTAGAACAATAATACTGGTCTCAGGGACCATGAGATCATCGGCTCGCATAGCACGCACGAGAATCCCCTTATGCATGGACCCGTTAAACATGTCTTCATCAACTGGGCCAGAGTAAGAAGGAGATACACTCGCGCGAACTTTCATTTCAAGGGAAGGCCCATCCACCGCAAATCCAATTTTGTCCTGCAGACGGGGCCTGTCGTTAAGGCAGGCGACCATTGAATGCAGCCGCTTCTGGATGGCATCCGCCAAGTCTAGGGAGCTAGCCCAGTATCGGCCCATAATTTGAATGACCCCGAGTGCACTTCGGATGAGTGAAATGCAGTCAGGCAGCTCGTTTACTAAGCCAGCTGTGCTCAGGACATCGACTGCAGATAGAATAACGTACCCCAGGAAAGGGCTCAGTAGAGCACTCTGCTGAGTCTCGCTCGTGTACTGCATTACCGAGAGTGCTATCCTCAAGGTCTCAACAGCGTGATATCGAGCACGATGAACATAATGAATCAAGACATCAGGTCGGAGGCTCGTATATCGTGCATGTCGATAAAGCTTCATCAATGTGGCATGGTGAAACATGTGAATTGAGACAAAGACGTCTGCCTTGTTTGCAACGCTGGCACGCTCCAGATTGACAGCCGAGAAGTAAAGATGCTCAGGTAAGCTCTTCATCCAGGCATCAATTCGACCTGTGAGAACTGTATGGAACTCCTCTGCTAGTCTAGCATAACTGTCAGATGGAGTATGTGCCAATCGAAATACGTTTAAGGACACGTCTCCCCAAATTGACATGATCTTGATCAAGTATGCCATTGGGCTAAGCGCACTCTTATCATTCTCAGTGTGGACGGATGCTTGGTTAAAAACCGGCTGGAAATGCGGGACTGGGGCATATTGCTGTGCCTCATAGAGATCTTCGCGATATGGAAGTCGAAGAAGGGCGCTCTCGGGTGATATGAAAGTTGATGATGCGGAAAAGAAGCTTGAGAAACGCTAGAACGTTGTTAGCAAATGAATGTCCATCTTTACGATTCAAAGACTTACATCCAAAATGTAGGTGACCCAGAAAGTCCGTCGACGGCACTCGACTAATGCCTGGGGATGTAGCCCATAGTCGCAGACCTGATTCTGCTCCGTAATAACTCCACCAGATTCTATATTAAATCTCAAAGCACTGACAACACGCCCAGCAGCCCCTAAAGAGTCCCAGCATCCAACCAGTGAGCCTGCACCATAGTACAGAAGACCCAGAATGAGATGAGTGTGGGCAAGTTGGAGAGAAAAAGAGTGCTGATTTTTGTGCGACGCAAAACGTGCCACGCGCGAGAACCGTCTCAGTGCACTCATGCGGTCAGGCCGATCGGAGAATAAAGAACCCAATGCCATCATTGAATACAGCATCATTCGATCTTCTGCAGATTTTGTGCGGCAAGAAGTAACCCATAACAGAAATCGCGCCCGCGGGAATATGTAATAAATGCCATCGTTCACGTATGCAAAATACGATTCGATCAAATGAATCGTCATTTCTGGATCGTCTGAGTATGGGTCAATGGACCACGAGTTCGCGAGTGGCTCCTCAGTCCCGTTCTCTTTCAAATCGCCCAGAAGATCCGAATACTCCGAAGGGCGATGGGCTGACAAGCCCATGTGCGGAATATGCGGAATAAAACTTGTCTTCGCATCAAGCGATTGAGGGGGGTTGCTGGACATATGCGCTTTATAGGCACGCTCTGCTTCTAGTTCGTATGAGCCGTCCGGAGGAGACGAAGTTATCCTTTGTCCATCAGATGCAGGAGACTGTCTGCTATTTCCAGGAAGCGAATTAGAACTATTTGAGGCTCGCGGTATGTTGTATAATGATGATGACGCTTCGGAAGCTGCAATCGGCACCGGGGAAAATGCATCTCTGGAATCGTATCTTGGAGACGGCCCTAGAGAATTCGAACCTCGTAGTGAAGAGCGGCTTCCACGAGGACTTATTGCGTGTCAGTATCATATCCGTAGTATTCGCAGGGCTTTAATGTTCTGCTTCATTCACTTACGCGCTCTCAAACCTACATTCCCGACCTGACTTTTGGCATTGGTCACACTTGGGCAGATTCGGTTGGCATTTGATCTTTTTCTCACGGCAGGTGAGACAAGCTTGCGCTAGTCGTTTTCTTGGTTTCCCTGCTTTTGTGATGCCCCAATTTGCGTTCACTGGGACCCCGTCGATCAATTTGGGAACATGCGTTCCATCTGCGTAAACGTAGCATACCCCTTCACCATCGACAAAACGTTCATCTACTACGTTTGGCAATGACGAGTTTCCCTTTGCCCCAGTCAACTCGGGCGGCGAAGCTTCTCCTGCACTTCCAGCATTTTCGTAAAACGATCCAACACCATGAGGTGACTGGGGATGAGAGTATGGAGTTGCGCTAGGATCGCTTCGAGTGGATGCATGATGTTTGACGTGAGGAGGGCTGGGCATGGCAACACGCGATATTGGCGGAAGAGTGCTCGCCTGCTGTTGCGGAAAGGACTCTGCGCGAGGCTTGATTCGATCCTGGGATGCGATCGAAGGGATAGGCTGTTCATGCTGGCGGAATGGATATGAGAGCTCACGGGGTTCCGAAGTTGGCGTAGGTACTCCAAAGGACGGCTGATATGACTTCGGAGGGGTAGTAGCCAAAGTGGGAGTCAATAAATCTCGAACGGACGGAAGTTGCTCATTCTTTGAAGGATTTGCGAGCTGAGGACCGGATGGGGTTGGTATTCTTGGAGTTCCAGAGACGTCTCTCATCTGCCGCGGTGTGAATTGGTCTGATGTAGGGTTCGCTGGCGCACGTGGCGGTGGAAGCTGGTAAGGATTATCCCCGGTTTCTGATCGATTAGCTAGACTCCCCGGCGCCTGCGCAAGTGACAAAATGTCGACACTGGGCAACATACGACCGAATGGTCCACCATAGTGGCTCGACATGGCCGGAAATTAGATGTAAATTATAGGGGGATTGCGTTCGGTGTTGGGAAATCGCGACGTTTCCGAGATATCAAGCAAGACGAGGCAAGTTTATTAGTCGTCTTGATGTCGTGCTATGCAGAAAATTTGGGCCAAAGATATAGAAGACCAGACGCTTGAAAGCCGCGAGAAGGACAGATACGCTTTGCTGAAATGATGGTTGCGTGAGAATATGAGTGTCGAAAAAGAGCCACTTGATAAAGTCTTCATCACAGCAATTTTCTTTTAGTAAAATTTCATCTTGAGGTTGATAGTAGCAGATCGAGATACTTACTTTTACACTGTCTAATCCAGGCGAGATGGGATTAACAATGCGTCGAAACGAAACAGAAGAAGTAGAATCAATTTGAGGTAATGACTGAACCAGCGCAGATCTCTGGTCGCAACCTTGGTCAATGAATCGGATTGTTGACTCTTGATCGCTGATTTTGGTTTGCCCAAGGTAGATATTGATTTGAGTGTGAATAAATGCGATTGTGAAAAACGGTCGAACCCCACATCTACTGGCGTGCGAGTGATACGGGGTGTATCGAAGAGAAAAGACGAATCTAACAATCAAAGAAATCCCTGGGCATCCCTTTAGTGTCAATTGCCTTTTGGCATTTCCATGACACTATGGTGATTATGGTATCTGGGCTTGAGAAAGCCTCAAAAGGGCAACGATGATTGAATCAGAATGACCCAAGGCGTGGGAAATTCGGGCCAAAATTGAGAACGCAGAGGTATCAGCGAACAAGATAGTGACACGCGATAGAATCTTCAGATCCACGTTGGGCAATATCCAAGTGAGTGCGTCCGATCAAAAATTTCGGAGGATGGACAGACAGACAGTGGATCCAACATGTGCTGGGGAAAACTGGAGGAGGTTGCGGTGACAGGTGAAGGGGTAGCCCCAGTTCAAATGTCGCGACAAAGGCTATCCGAGTTAGGGTAAAATGGTCGATTAAAATGCCAGGGTGGAACTCCGTCTGACGATAGAGGGAAAGGCAGCTCTGCTGACTGGGGTCTCGCTTGCCACCAGTGCAAGGAACTTGGAGAGATTAGGAAGCTAGAGCAGTAGCGTCCCCCGCAGCAAATTGCATACCACGAAAGAAAGTGATAACAGATGCTTTTTTAACCTGACAGCACGTTCTGTAGTACTTCTCTTCCAGATAACTTCCAAAGTTGATGTCGTTCGTGGCAAAGCAACACAGGCGCGGCTCGCTTGAAATGCCAGGACAACGCTGATCAGAGTGGAGAGATGAGGGAGGGGAAGATGCAGGATACTGGGAGGGGAAGGACAGTCAAGATACAAAAAGAACCCCAAGAGTCCAAAACAGGCAAACGGATCGGAAAGGGAGGGAAGGAGGGGTTTAACCTCGAAAGCTTCAGAAAAGGGCCAACTGAGCCACAGTGTATATGGAGGTACGTGATAATTACCAAAAGGACTTGGAGTACGACACGCACATTTAATGGGGGGGGTTTTAATTTAGCTCAGAACGACTGATGGGTAGCCATAGGATCGACGAGGGGGGATCGATCTATACTCTTCTAGGGTGCCGCGTCCGTGTACGGAATCTGTATGTAGGGAAATATTAATCGCATATTTATTATGGGGGAAAAATACAAATTCCAAATTAAAGTGAATTCTTTGAAGATCAAACGTTACCGGGAAATTGGATCTAAGAACCGGAGTGATTTAACCTTGCAAATGAGACACGACTGGGGCCCCTTCGTTTGCTGCTTAGCAGGCCTGCAGGCGGCTCTCTAAGAGGGCGCCACCGGTCAAAGCCCGGAAAGCCGACGCCATAAACGAGGGCCAGGAGACCGCTCTGGAGAAGCTTACGAAATAATACAACATCCTATTCGTCACGAAAATTTCCTAAATGGAAAGGAAAAAGTAAGCCTGAGGAGGGCCATCTATCCCACTGTGTCCCATGTGGACCCGCCACGCCCAGTCCGATCAAGATTTGACACCGCAGTTCCTATGGCTGACGTCCAATCCCTGACCTAGGCAGAAGGAGTAGTGTAAATATGGGGTGTTGCTGGCGTCACCCCGGTTCCTGACCGGCACTCTGATTAAAGTGCCGTTGTTTCAACCAGGGTAAGAGCGGACCCAACTCATCCTTCGACAAACTTCTCATCTTGAGGATGAGACTGGTATGAGTGGAGATAATTTTAAGGTGCAACATGGGAAGACCTCCGGGACATCTCGGTTCATCCAGACTGCCGTCCAGCCGTTGGTCTGTGGTATCCTGGTAGTAGGGATTCTCACCAGGGATCGGGCATCTCCACTAGGATTCAAATGACAAGGGATGGATGGAGGCCTGCGGGACGAAGCGCAGGCCTCGGGGTCTCCTGATCGGCTTCCGCCTTCAATACCGAGGAGTGGAGTCCTCGCTGGCGTGAATGTACTGCGGAGTGACCAGTCTCATCGTTGACAAGTGTCGTTCATGCTCCCAGGTTGACATGAATTCTGATTATTGAGCCAGGGATGAGATGTTGATTAGTCGTACTTGCGAACCCACGGGGTGCATCAGTGGCACCTGTCGGGGCGAAGCGCCAAAGTTTGGATAGACTGAAGAAAGGGCGGCTGGACAGTAAAACGATGCATTTCACTGGAGGAGAGAAAGGGCCTCGTGCTGGGTCCGGTAGGGGGAATAAGGACTTCCGCACTGTTAAGCAGTGGGTCATCCTTGGTGCCTTCGGCCGGCGGTGGCGGACGACTAGATGCCTAGTCAGGCAAATCCTCCTTTGGGCTGCAGGCGACAGAGCTTAAGAATCGCTCTTTTGGATTGTCCTTGCAAGAAGATCGCTGGATCGCGTGGCCGTGCAGGTGGACCGTGTGGGCTCCGATGGTTCCAATTTTTGCGCAAGGCCCTCGGTTGGAGTGACTCGGGTGTTTCCATACTTTGTTTTTTTCCCACTAGGAACTTTTCTTTCCTGGCGTTACCTTTTTTGCCCCTTTGATTTCAGTTTCTTTCTTGGGCCACGTTTTGACTTTTGTCACCGGCAACCGCTGTAAACCTTACTTCGTTCATTATTCTTTTCTGTCAACAATTGATGAGCATTAGCCACAATAACCGTTTATTTGTTTTCTGAACAAAATACGCAATGCCAATCTGCCTAGTAATACATCCAAGAGCAACTTCGAATCTGATGAAGCATCCCCAAGTTCAATTAAGGTTAGTTTTCGATGTAATAGTAATCATGAGTTTTGTTTTGCTCGGACTCGGCAAAGACTGCCCGAATTCACGCGTGTGAACTGTTCTTAAGTGGCAGGAAATGGTTAACGACTGGATACGAGTAGCTGATTGACACAGAATACAAGCACGAAGCCCCCATAGAGGGATACGAGGAACAATAATCCATATGAAACTCACCGTTCTTTCGTTGCTATTTTGAACTGATGATCAGTGCCTTACACGTCCTCTTTATACCACTCCATAGGACTATGAATTTTGTTAGAATACGACGTATCAAAATATTACCATTTACTAAAGGAAGTGATGTCCAGGCTTGCAATAGGGCGAGCTTGTGTTGACCGTCTGCCAAAATTTGCCCTATCCTGAACAAAGCCCACTCGCCTCGACTGCGGGACTCTCTGGCACCTGCCGGGCCGTGACATTGCCCAATAGACCTAATTGTACTCCGTATAGCGCACATATGCGAGTCCACTTTGGACACTAAATATTCCCCGACGCGCAAAGACAAATCAATTCGGCCACGTACATATGGCGTCTGGAAAGGCATGGCGATCTGATCTGCACGCCGTCATCTGGGATCGCCGCGTATTTGGACTGGAACCCCTTCCTTGCCCTTCGTCCTCGTGTTTGCGCAAATCTGCGAGGAGGGTAACTCCGGTTAAAGTACGACCTTGTAATTTAAAACGCCTTCGATTAGCTGGCGATACCACCGGGCCGCACATTGTCTATAGTATCTGAGTCGGCATTTCAATGAAGCCCGTTGCATCTGTCACTCCCGTAGGCGCCGTCGAGTGATTTGCAGCATGGCAGCTACACAATTGGTCTGGAATGTCTTTGTGGGCCTACTTAGCCCCGAAAAAGACCCGACTACGACGCTGATTTGGGAAAGCACAAATGAAATATACGTACAGGTACAAGACCGACTGAGTCTTGGTGGATCCAAATTGATTCGCGTAACATGAAAAGACGAGAATCACCGAGATTGATTCGCGCTTGTTCCTTGGTCTAGCCTTTTCGGGGGCTCGATCGAACGGCTCGAGGTCTCTAGCTTTGGCCAGGATTCTGCTTGTCTCGCAAGCAATCAAGGATTGAGGATGAACCTGTTCCTCTCACGCGGTATTGAAATACGAGAAAGAACACGCCATTTCATGCAGGCGACTATTAGGGCCAATCCTCCATTAAATATCATATTAAAGTCAAGTGGGGGCCCCGCCGGAATTTAACCCGCACACCGCATATGTAAAATTCAGTGGCCACAACGCCCGGTTCCTGGCGCATGATGGCACCCATTCTTGTACTACGACTTCACTACTGCATGGTTGAATACAATCCACTTTATGTTTTGCATAGCGCTATTTCCAGACAGTGGCATTAGCACGCTTCACTCTGCACCGCACTTGACACATGAACCAGCTACTAAAAATTGTTGCCCCTGAGCTAGCCGACTCCGAAGTGAGACATACAGTCTAATTATACACAGTCAGACTAAGATCTGCCGACCAGAAGGTTTCAACCAAAAGGGGCAGCCTTAAGACTGTCAATCCGACACTCATTTTTGGGATTTACTGTCATGTACGGTTGTTAGCCCCGAGAGACGGTACTTGGCTCATCATCTAAGCCAATCTAGGGAGGTAGTATTTCATTTAGTGCTTCGTCTAGAACAATGAAGAAGGGTATGTGCACGTCCAAAGCCATCTGCTGCTGATCATAGCCTCCAGATCGGCTGATCCTGCCGGAGGCCCATTGCTCACAGTTGTCAGCGTCTGACCGCAATTATGCTTACTTTGGCGCCTAGGCGGATTTAGATCGGGCATCGATTCCCCAATTGGAAGCTAGGTCGATAGCACTAGCCACTGAAACATATCATGCCGCTGTCAAAAATTAGACTGATGGGCGGCCCTTGGGAAGAATAGATCCAGGAGCTGGTGCGAGGGGATACTATATCCGCAGAGTAAATAGTCTGAGTCAGGGTTATTAGCCTGATTCGTTCTCATTGACGGATTGCACTGGCCAGAATAGTCTCACTGCGCTACTACAAACCCATTGTAAACTATTGTTGATAATTGCTTTGATCGCCTCGTCTAATGATCTCCGTATTCCCGTCAGTCAGTCCACTGCAGAGTAATCAATTGATTCGTGAAATAAGCATCTCACGGGCCCCTTCTCTAATCACTAATCATAATCCCAACAGCTCGGTTACAGTTAATTGGAGTGTCGCCTCTGATCCATGGATCGCAGCTTTCTTGTTGAGCCACATGGTTTCCGACCTCAGAGGAGTGGGTTAGCTAGCGAACCGCCCGTGGCATCCGTGCTCAGAGCCCCCCGAGTCCATGCCTCGTACCGAGCTGCAAGTCCAGGCCAGACAGGCCCACAGTCACCAAAGCAGTAATAGGTGGTTGTAACAATTGCCATGAGCCTCGTGTCAACTGAATGAAGCCCCGCCTTCCCCCCTCATGACCCGATTGCACTAGCCAGAACCTCAGCCACAACGGAGTACCCAGTGGGAAAATCCCGCCGGTATAAACTTTCGATCCCGAGCTCGGCTAACCCTTGGGTTCCAGCTTTCACTCTAAGGATGCTCTCTCATCCAACCAATTTCTATAGCCTCTTCAGTTCGCCGTGTGGACTGCCACGGAAAGTCCGCGCCGCTGGGAACATGACGTACAGGCCCAACCCCGTACGACCCTTTTCAAAGCAGCGCCCCAATCATGCTTCCAAAGACTCTTCTAGTGGTCCCTTTAGTGTCCCCCAGTACCCCCATCAGCCGCCAGACCCTTGTGCGCATCCTTGTGCACGGGCGCGAGATCTTCGTTTCTGCCCCATGTTCCATGTGGTGCTCCATGTGGTGCTCCATGTGGTGAGACTCGCTTGGGCTCTGCCCGGGAAACTTACCGAACCTCGAAGCGTTAACAGCTGTAAGTACGGGTTCTCCTTACTCACTAGGATAATTCTCGTGGCTGCGGCCTTGAGTTTGGATTTAGAATTTTGAAGGATTCGGCTATCGTCTACGGAACTCGCTTTACGCGACCTGCAGCCTACTACCCCTCATAGATGTGTGATCTTCATGCATATAGTTTGTAGCTGACTGAATTCTTGGTACTCTTTGTGCAAAGACTTTGATTTTCCTCGTTGATTTTCGAGGGGTTTGACCCTTCCGCTGGGTGGCCCCTCGGATACCCCGAGAGGCATGGCTCAAAAAGTTGCGGGGAACAGGGTTTACTGGCGCAAGTCAAAAAGCACTGGGCTTCTAGAAGAGCATCATACTCACATTTACGGAGTGCTCCGTACTGAGTAAAGTGTTTGTTGACCCAAGAACTTGGAATCGACAGAAATTCAAGGGTCCAGCCTTGCGCCACCTACCTTCCTATTTGGGTATGGTATATTCCAAGTTTCAAGTAAAAAGGATCATAGTCATGGGGTGCTAACGGTAGGCATTCATGCTGGATAGCTAAGTTCAGCCTCAAACGGTGACAATGATCGCCTCTGTGCGGAACGCTCAATGTGATAGCTCACATTGTCGTTATTAGACTCGTCAATGTGGGTGGATCAATCGAGCTTTTAGGCGTTAATCCAACACTGCCCGCCTCTTTATCCCTAATAAGCATGTCTGGCCTTCGGATCAGCGACAGCTGCCACTAAGCTCGCTCTGTATGCCGATTATGCATGGACATGCACTCCTAGCTTCATGTTGACGCCTTTGCGAGTTGCCTAGGCTCTAGCCAGACAAAAGGCGCATGTGATCAGCCCTCCATTCCTATTCTCGGCCTCTTTGGAAGACAAATCGATATTACGAATTGATTATGTTTTCTTTGGAACCTAATGTTGTGCCTAAAGTATGATCGTTGACGGCGGAAGAGAATAAACCCGTCTCATGAGTCGTCCGGAAGAGCACACCCAAGTGGCCCGCGGCGAAGATCTCTTTTACTAAGGGCAAAAAATCGCCGAGCTAGGTCGGCATACATTCGGCTTACTCCGAGGCCTAAGCGGGATGGGTTTCCCAAGTCCCACGCGTACAGAATAATCTCTTTGAATAGGTATGACAGCATCTTGCATCTTGTGGTGGGACTTTTGCTGACCGCACATTGGGCATAGGCGACCCTGCAAAACCACTTTTGCCTCTTCGCTTTAAAAGGCGTCCTGTGGCTGACGGAAGGATCAGTGAGGTGGGATATCCCGATTTCACTCTTGGAACGCGGTACAGATCGAGATGTGCTCGATGTTTGTGTTGATCAGTGATCCATTGCCCAAAGCTTATCTCTCCAAGTATTTACCTACCGGCTACTCTACGTTGAGGAAAGAATACTAGAAGTGATGTCTAATCTTGTACTGGCGGCATTGCGAGCGTGTGGATCTGCCCCCGGCGCCTGTATCCGTAAAGCCAATTGGTGTTACAAATGTTCGTGCCCGAGCTGCAAATCACTTCCGGGGGTCTTTCCGCTCTCTAACAAGATCCTCATATAAAATTCAATGGAAGGCTGTCACGTAAGCTCGCGACGTAGTGCTCAGTGTTCCCAGGTACCAGGTACTCAAGAACCTTTGCACAGCCTCCTTCTTTGGCTCGGTCCACGTCCTAGTCTCGGCCTGCATCAACTTTTGGTGTAATCCAAATTTGAGACTGGAGTACGCGGCAGCTTGATCGGTGGCGCTATTGTGCATAAGAAGTTTGTATTTAATTTCTCCATAAGAGCTCGAGCACTGAATATGACATTTCTCCTCGGAGCTCATAAGAAATTTGCATCGAGAAGTCACCATCTACAAAGGCAAAGAGAACAGTATTTAGTTTGGATCGACAAAACCTCGACGTGCATTGTGAAGCCGACTGCACTGCACGTGTGCCCAATGCTCATCCTTGTCGAAAACATCGTACTTTGAACTTCGGATTGTAAACACAACTATGGAAGCGTTCACCGTACTTTTTTAGAGTTTCTTTTTCTCGAAGTTCGATTTGAAACTAAAGAAAACTCCGGTTCTTGATTTAGAGCAAAGCTAAGCAGGGATCATGGGTCCCCAACTACGGCGCACGTCAAGCGGACCTGTCACTTGTAGTGGGAAACCTTAGAATGATTAGAAGTATGCCATTATTCTTCGCCACCGAGTAAATAGTGTGTGGATGTATATTACCGCCCAATTAGATTATATACAAAGGAGTATCTCGCTAAGCGAGTCTGTGAGTGATGATCTTGTACGAAAATACTATTCCCGTAGAAAAGGCAACAGCAAGAAGTAAAATATTCTTCACTGAAACACTAGTCACGTATGATACCTCGCAGTCCTTGCCAAAGGGAGTATGTCCGGATAGCCCCTGAAAATCCTTGAGACAAACAAGCCCCATGAAAACTTTCATTCTATCGACCTGCCTTGGATGCTGGTTGCAAACGTCCCTGATGTCGATTCATTCCACTCTATGGAGGGATATTTACACATATTCTGGGATTTCCTTCCATAACCCTTCGTCTATCAGGATCACATCCACTCACGTACCTATTCCATCAGATCCATCAAGCCCATCTTCATCGCGCTGCTATTTCTAGCTTTATGCTAGCTTTACTATTACTCCACGAACACCTTCTCTAGCTAATACAATGACCATAAATCAATGGGGACGTATATGGCGAAATTGTCATAGCGATCACCTCATCTGCTCCGTTGATAGAGCTCTCCGTTACTGGTCTATTCAGCGCGCCAACTCCTCCTTTCTCCTCCTTTCCTCTCCAAGTTCTCTGTTAATTGTCAGGCCGTGTGGCATCTTTATTTATGTGCTCTCTGAGAGTCACCCTTGCCAGAGCTCATCACAATACATCCCTCATATATAAGCAACCAATGGAGTATTGTGGTATATCGATGAATGCGCCAGCTGATGAACGCAGGCGAAGGCGAAGCTCAGAGAGCACAAAATAGCACAAAATCCCACCACGGACTGAATGGATAGATTTGTGTATGAATCTAGAACAGAAGAGAGACTGGAACGCTGCTAAATATCAAGCAAATGTGTAAATGCATGCCCCCGAGCTAGCGATCTGCCTCCAACTAAGCCAAAAGACCACTATAACCGCGCAATGTGCGTGGTTCTGCTCGGGCGCCCTTATATAGTACGCTTTTGATAGGATTTTGAGGCGTGACAAAATGGCAATCTCCATGTAGAGGAGTAGCCGGGCGATGACCTCGGAAGCTTACCACTAGCTTCCCAGTGTCATTCATGCATGTAATCTCTTAATTGCAGCCGATCTCCTTTGAGGGCTTTCAGGCACCATTCGATACAAACTTTTGCAGTTGATGAGGATCGTCCATCGGAGTGGCCCACCTGGGCAGCTCGTTACCGATATATGGCACTCTCCAGGGCTTCCCCCACGCTTCCCCCAGGTTTCCACCTACATTAGACATGAGCAAGAGAAAGAGAGCTTTGAGGCAATGGCACTACAGTCATTGTGTCTATAGAAATACCGGGTGAGATAGATAGACCAAGATAGATATAATGCTGGTGGAAGGTGAACGGGAGGGTCTAGAGTGGTATATGTCGGTACCGAGGTGGGGAGCTCCGGTAGAATATTGTGACGTCAACTGGTCATGAGCATCGACCTCTAAGGGCAATCGAGGACCTCGGAGGAGACGAGAAGAGAGACACATAGGGAAAGGATGAAGGATAGAAGCGACGCGGAGCCTGGAATGTGAGATATCGGCAGCCAGGCGGAAAGCTCCAGCCGGAGAATCTCTACCAGACCGTGCTTCAGCTCTTTGTAGTTCCAAGGTTCCAATGTTGCGACAAAATCATCTGACAGACAGCACTGGATATACTGCTTCTCAGTCTGGAATCTTGATTAGTGCTTTCCAAGGCTTGGAGGCTGGAGCTCGCGCACTTGAAGTATGTGCTAGGTCATGCCATTCAGACGAGCAGGTGGCATAACTGTTTGTAAAATGTAGAGCGAGAATTGATTTCTGAGCTCCAGACATAGAACACGAGATCAGTCTCTGACATTAGCCTGATTGTCTCGGATGTCTCCTCCTAAAAACCTTTGTCGTTGAAAATTACATATTGGTTTGAGGACGGCTTGAAGACGGCTTAAAGATCTCAAGACAAAAGTATGTCTAATGTCTACAACAGGATTGAGGACTGCACTACGCAGAAAGGATGGGTGGGAAAAGTAACCGATCACATTATACTCCAAATCCATCCATGGGTATTGCAAAAAAGGCATTTATTCATTTTTGCTCTGGAAACTATTTTTGCGAGCATTCAACATATCAAGACAGAGAAGAGAAAATTCTTACTCCTCGTTGAGAGTCTTGTGGAACTGCTCGTTAGCACGGGTAGGCTTGCCCTCGTTGATGGACTGCTGGCCGAGCTTCTGCTTGGAGTAGGCGGCAGCGTAGGGGTTGAGACGGAGCAGAACCTGCTTGTTGCGGAGAGGGTTCTTCTTCTGGACGTTGACACGCTTGGTGCGGGCCTCACCCTTGGGGGCGCGGACAACGGACTGGATTTCAGAAGAGTTGATAAGACGGGCCAGGTCGGCGTTGGCAACCATGTTGGAGGGGAGGAGGTAGTCCTTCTTGAGAGCGGAGGGAGCGGTGGTGGTACCGTAGACCTGGTCAAGGGCCTCGAAAGCGGAGGAGGTCCAGACAATGAAGCGACCCTGGGATGATTGTTAGTTCATTATCTTTGATGAGATAGGAAGCGGAAACGTACGAGGTGGCCACCGGGGGCAAGCTGGAGCAGGTTCAGGGCGAAGACGGAGGAGGTCTCGACACCGGGAACGTTGCGGAAAGCACGGACAAGCTCCTTGCCGTCGGTCTCGGGGTTGTAGACCACAAGAGGACCACGGCGCTGACGGAAGCGGCGGTTACGCAACTTACCCTTACCAGCGCGGATCTTGCGGGACTTGGAGACCTTGACGAGCTCATCACCGGCACCGAGGGCCTGGAGGAGGGCAATGGCGGCCTTGGTCTTGGTCAGGGCGGCACCAGCGAAGGTTTTGGAGTCAACAACGAGAGGAACCTCGGGGACCTTGGCGACACGGTGACCGCGGGCGAAGAGAAGAGCAGGGACGGAAGAAGCAGCCAGAGCAGAAGCGGTGGCGTAACGCTTCTGGTTGACGTTGATCTTCTGGTGCCACTTGCGCCAGACCTTGGTAGGGGCGAACATGCTGTCTATGGTGTTAACAGATGCCAGCAGATGCCAACAGCGTGGCGTGAAGTCTGCAGAAAAGTTTGTACATACCGACCAGAGCGGCACTGGTTACCGAAGGCAGCCTGACCAGCACGGTGAGTACCACCACCAGAGACACGGGGAATACGAGCGACAGCACGACCTGTAGTAGGAATTGATTGTCAGCACGCGCTATTCCTGCAATGCATAAACCCCGATTGAAATTTTCGATTCCCCCGCCATATTCGCCAATCCTCAAATTTTGCCTCTATCTCCATCTCGAAATTGAAATTTGTTCTCACGTACCAGTACCCCAGGACTCAGCAGAGGTCTGCTCGCCGGCCTTCTCGCTCACAGCGTAAGGCTGACGCTTGTTCTTGGCCATACCGGCGTGCACCTGCCTGTAGCGAAACCGTTAGCAACTCCATTCCCACGTTTCACTCGGTCGAGGGCTCGTACTGGACGACATCGGAACGGATGGGCGCAGCGAAGACGGAAGGCAGGGGGTAGGTGGCCCCAGAGGCCTTGCCCTCAGCAGTGGCGATCGAAACGGTAGGGCGGGTGGCCATTGTTGTCGGTGTCGTTGGTGAGGATGAAGATCGAAGTTTCCCTGTTCGGTGTGGAGCGTGGATTTTTTCGCTGAGAATTGTGGACGCGGCAAAGCCCTAAGCCCTTTAGAGCCCAGAGCGGCTTAGCCTGTTTGCCTGAGGTGTCTCCAGCCATGTCCGGATTACGTAATAGGACTGCGCCCCACATGGCCAGCAAGAGTGGATCAGCCTCCCCACGTTTATAGACCGGCGTTTCATCGCGAAGGATCAAAAGCTGAAGATTATGCCTTTTGATGGGCTCGGCACTGAATATATTATATCTACTGTCACCACAAGCCAGGGGGTTCTACAATGTTAAGTTAAGCCATGGGAAAGGCAAAGATAACGTGCAAGTTAGGCCTTTCATCGACTTGGTCCCTACTATGACCTGCTACCTACTTGAGACGCATTGCATGCAAATCTTAATACACCAATACAGTCCAGGACAGTCTAATCTTTGTGAAGCATTTTTAAAATTTAAGCCTTTTTGTGATAACAGCTGTAACTTGATCGAGATTCATGACATCCACCCACATTGACACACTCCTAGCCTGAAAATGTACAACCAAAGGAAAATGATGCATGGAGAAATGTAAAGAAGACCGAGCCTAGGGAAGGATCATGGCACGGAAGAAAAGAAAATAAAAACCCAATCCAAGAATTGAAAAAAGCACCAAAATGCAAACGAAGCGAAAGGAGTGTCAACAACATCGAGCCAGCTGATGTTGCTTATGCGTGGTGGGAGCCAATGATGCGCTTACGGAATCGCATCTCAGAAACAGCGCGAGCACCCAAAGCAGCCTTGACAGACAGCTCGGAGCCCTGGCCGGCGGTGCAAGTAGTTCCAGATGCCATCTGCTGGGGAGAGGTCCACTGGCCACTAGCACAGCGCTGGAAGGTGCTACCGCCGATGCAGTTCCAGGAACCCTCGGGGCTGCAAGAACCACTCTCGGCGCTACCTGAAGAGCCAGAAGAGCCGCTGGAGGAGGGCGAAGCAGGAGCAGAGCTGGTAGCAGCGGGCTGAGGAGCAGCAGGAGCAGCAGGAGTGGTCTCAGCAGGGGCAGGAGCACTAGAAGGAGCGGGAGCAGCGCTAGAAGTGGGAGCAGGGGCAGCAGAAGAGCCGGAGCCGGAGCCAGAGTCAGAGCCGCCAGAGCTGGAGCCGCCAGGAGTGTTACCAGCACCGCCGAAGGTTGGGTTACCGGTGCAAGCAGTGGAGCCCTTGGGAGCAAGGTTGGAGGGCTGGCCAAGGTACTCAACATCGTCACCGGGGTTGGGGAAACGGATGTCGACGCTCTCCTTGGTGGTGCAGCCGTTGACATTGGCGACGAACATGGGAGGAAAGCTGCTGGAGCGCTTCTCCTTCTCCTCGGGCTCAGATCGCTTGGAGGAGCCTCCCTCGACGGTGAGAGGGGCGCAGTTCATGTACATCTCGCGGTTGCCGATACGGTTGAACCAGGTCCAGGCCAGGGTGTACTTGCCAGCTTCGATGCCATCGGGAATAGAGAACTCAAATTGATCGGGGTCAGCGGCGGTCTCGCCACCTGACAGGTTGCCATCAACGTTGGCAGGGCAGCCGCCCTCGAAAGACTTGATGACCTTCCACTCACTGTCCTTGGTAGGCTGACGGTCAGTGGTCAAACTGATCTGGCAAGAGCCACCACCGTGGGTAGCACTGCCCTGGAAGGTCATGTTCTGGGTTTCACCGATGGACATGGTGTTCTCCTTGGTGACGTCGAAGGTGTTGGAGCGCAACTTGCAGGGGAAGTCGCTACCATCAGCAGCCAGAGGCGAGTTGTTGAGGGAGTCCTTGCTATAAGGAACCGGGTTGGTCATGATCATATGGGCCTGGGCCACGGAGGCGCCCAGAAGGGCCACGATCATAGACTTGGCGAACATTTTGAGATGAGAAGACGTCCTATTCGAGATTGATTCGACAAAAAATTTCAAAGTAGATCCGAATCGTACCAGACGAATGGGATCAGAAAAGGAGTGGATGTTGGTAGTCGTAAGGACAAGACTTGCTTCCTAGCACGGTGAGTTAGAGAATGGTGGATAAAATGATGGATAGATGATGCAGAGGAACGAAGTTGAGGAGGTGGTTAAGTAGATCGCGGGGGACAAGGAAGTGGCGAAAGAAAGAATAAACTTCGCTTTTTGAGAGATGGAAACCCTTTGGACTTTCCAAAGAGATTGTCCTCAAACAAGTGGCGACTTTATTCATTCACTCGTTGTGGTGGTGGTGAATGTCTCATTTGTCGTGAAGACGAACAATGAGAACAATGGCAATGAAAATGCAAGGAAATACCTTTTATTGGATGAGCAGACCGTTAGAAAACGAAGTCTGCCTAGTGTTTTTTTTGCCTGAAGCGTCAAGCACAGGCAACAGTTGTCTAGAAGTTGAAGTTGTCAAGTTGGAAGTATGAGCTTGGAAAGGACTGTCGGTGTCTGCCACAGGCGACTACCAAACGTAAGAAGGAGGGAAAGAAAGTAAACAGGACTAGCCTGTTGTCGAACCTGAAGAGAAGGAGAAGAATGAGAGGCACGAAAAGAAGAAAGACGATATGCAGGATAGGCGCTGGAGGGTTTTATATCCAACTCGGACTTATCCGACCCGCACCCGCAGAGCAACTAAGCATTGGGCCCATGGATGGATTCTACAGATGGGGACGACGTCAATCAATCGGACACACAAAGAGTTTGATCTGCTCCGCCATGCACCAACCAAGGAAATGCAAAGCCATGGCCGATCGTATTCTCCTGTCCCGCGGACTAATGGTGGGTGGGGAGGGCCCTTGACGAAGCTGGGATGTTTCAGAGTTGCGCGATCCGCCTGTTGAAGCGCATCCAGATTGCAAGCTGAATGGCCAAGGAGAATCCTTGGACTAGACCAGTCAGAGGCTCTGCATGCGACCCTCCGCCGCGCGATCTGCATCTCCTGCGCCATCCGACTTGGGCTCGGCGCCAATCGAGGGCGCTAACAGCCAACCACCGAGTCACTCCAGCCGCAAAGCCCCAAGGCACCAGGAACTAACCCAATCTTGTGGCCTCCTTGGCCTCCTTGGTCTCCCCTGTCGCTATTCTCGCCCTCTTTTCGCCTCCCCAGCGGGCCTTAGCCCCAGCTGTCGCACCATCGCCCATTGCTGCGGTCCTCCCGACTGGCCCGTAGCCTTGCGGGGGGGTTTGTCTGGCTTGGCGCCAACGTTTCTGCACAGTGGGCCGAGCGCGAATCAACACACAAGATGCTACGGCATAATCGAAACAGAGCGTTGCAGGGGCCCATGAACTTCTGCGTTTCAGCACATCCTCCTGATTGATAGGTCCACTCCGACCTTCCCCAGGGCTCACGGTCCTTCCTGGTTGGATCGCTCTTTTTCACAGTCGGCATGTGCATATGCATCGAAGAATTGTTCCCAGGCGACTGGTAGCAATCGACCTGTCGGTGTGATGACGTCCTTCTAATGACCTCTCACGGGGAAAAGACAGCCGCCTGTGTACCCCGTGTTCCCCAGTTGGATTGCAGCATCACTACAAATCCTCCGTGGAACACAAATTGTTTGCTCCTAGACGGCACAGAACCAGATTCTTGCCTTCCGAGTATACGATTTGTGCAGGCCGACCGGGCAATGTAACCCATTTGCTTGAACGGGCTAGGATGTCCGCTAGTATAGTCCCACATCTTGGTCCATGGCCCATACAATTCATAGATGACAGGCTTGACGGCCGTCAGTGCTTGCACATGGTGCGGCTAGGGGCGACGAAGATCTCAGGATCTACCTGGATAGGAATATGGATGATCAGAATCCACTTTGGCTTTCAGGGGCTCTGTCAAGGCTGAGAGACGTCATATCATGGATTCCCCATGTGCCAAAGCCCTGACCCGAGATTATACTGCTCCACAAGGCAACTGACCTACATCACAGACTTCGATTTCTGCTTTTTGTGATCTGATCTGAGTATCCCTGCGCAATTTGATGGACGTCGCGATAAACCGCACCCGTCACCTACCATGGTTCTGGCCGCAGCACCCGAACCAATGCTCCTGTGCGTTCCATAGAAATGCAGGGCGCCCGTTTCATGTTGATGGCACATACCCCAAACGACGTTCCCGACTACAGCCTTGGGCAGACTCTAAGTTGACAGACCCTGTAATTTCGGTGCATGCTACCGGGGATCCCCACCCACCCCGGTTATGCCCAGACTACCAAAGAATGTGGATGCATCTTAGTTCGCTGTGCGGACGAGCTATGCGAACTCGATCGCAATGGCTTTCCAGAAGCGAGTCGACTCGTTCGACGAGCACTCGTTCCGTGGAACGTCTCCAGTTCGGCCATCCGTGTTAATCTAAACATACAAACTACATCGACGACGGCAGAACCCTGGAAACTTTATTCGTCTATGCGAGGTCGATTAGAGAATACCTAAAATTTTGACGTGTCCATCATAATCAAACTGTCGGGGAGCCGCTCGTCTAGATCGCTCGGTCTCGCGTGGGCATGACTTTTTGACTCAAGTGTATTTTGTGGATAGATCTTGGCAAAAATGAAGGGTCGAAAGTCTGGATACCACAACGGAGTTACTCGGCTTCGCTTCCATGACTCGTGGGACTCAACGTAAGGGAGGAATCCTTGATTTCCGCAATTTCAACTATTCGAATGTTCAAAGCGAGTTTCAAAATTTGGCCCCATTGTCGTATTGATGGCAGGCTTCTGCCGTGTTGGGTCGTGCTTGTCGGGCACTACTTGCCTTGACGCGGTGTTGCGCAAAGAGTGCAGTGCACATGAAGGGCGGGGAAGCAAAGGCTCGGCGGTGGCCAACACTTGCGATTATAGGAGTTGGTCTGACTGTACTCTGTAGTGACTACAGTGTGGAAATATTCCTAGAGAATGTGCACGCTCAGAAATTTCCGAATAGAAGGTGATAAACTCAGACTAGGAAATTCCCAGAGGGCACATGCAATAATATGCTATCTGTCTCTAGGCAAATTTGCTAGTAAAAGCCCGCCTAATATCAGATCGATTAACAAAATAACAATACCCGGGAGACCACTGATAAAATGATCATTTAGCTTCTATTCTGCTCCGGAAATGACTTCAGCTTCTCCTGGCCCGCAAATGGAGTTGTATCCGCCGCTTTAACCAACTGGTGTGTGACGGGGATCTTCCTTTCTCCCAAAACTTCGTCGGCTTGTTGAGTAGCAGGAAGCTCGAATTGTCCTGATACCCAAGTCAAACGGTCAAGACATGGATCTTTCCAGGCGTACTGAAAATGATTTTTGACAAATGAATCTGACATTTTCTTCAAGAAGTCGCTTCATGAAGGAGGGGATAGTTTGCTAAATAGCTGCCTTTACGACATTCCCAGTGATTTCGACCGGCCCCTGACGATGCTCGATGGCTTTGAATACCAACTGCGCGCTCCTACCTTCTGCTGCGGATATTAAGCCTTCTCAGTCATAGACACATCACTCTCTTCAACAGCCATCAGGACAAATATCGAACGAGGATCATTTGCACCTGCCGCGAGGCCCTTCTCGGTCACTGGCACGTCCGGCTTCAGGCATATGATGGGGGCTAAGCAGAAAACATCGGGAAAAAAACATTTCGATGGTCGATCAATCAATAACCACAAGGTTTCTATCATACCGGAGCCGAAGCAAGCCTGTTGAAAAATCAGAACCGGCTGCAATTTCGCCCAACATTCTTTCAAGAGGTAGGTTTTGGAGTATTGGACCCTTCGGTGGGATGGAGTTGGATCGAGATACTTTTCATTTTACTCTACTCTATCAAAGTGTGCAATCTTGAATTGGATCTTCCAGCTGGTATTTGAGATCGTGAGGGCATACTTGGCAAAGCGGGTTCCTGGTGCATCTTCAAAATCTCAAGAGAGTTGAATAGGCAAACTCGGATACGTATGAAGCTTAGATAATATTTCTCTCCTGCGTCGATCTGACTGAAGTTGGATATATAAAAGAAGATATCAAGACGTCTTGCAACATTGAATGGCCGACTCCGAATAGTAACCTTGGAACTTCGTATTGTACACGGTATTCCTGGACAGCAGTATAGGCATGCTCACTTCTTGCCCTTTTTCTTGCCTTTCTCGGAATTCGCTGGCGCTTCCTCAATAAAGTGGCCCTTTACCAAGGCATCACGTCCAGCGTCATTGATTAAGCGGAAGCGCGCCGGCCCGAGCTGAATTCCACCATACCAGCGCGACACTACAACCAGGACATTCCAAACATCCATTAATTGCATAACATGTAGTAAACGGCCGCCAGCAGCCGTTTCGCCATCATCGTCATAGTCCTGGATTTGCGTCTCTGCGCCATCTTTGCACCCTTCTTTTTTCTGCTTAATGCGCCATGCGCTAATATTATGTGTTGCAACCGCAGCCTTCTTATCAGTTGCAGTAAGGTGTTCTAAGCAAGCCTGTGCCTGGGCCAGATTGGCGACTCGCACTGCTCGTCCCAGAAATACAGATTTCTTTTCTAAGATTGGATCAGAGAGAATCCATACTGGTGGATCGTCGAGTCCAAAGGCATCTTGCAGTGATATTCTGGCAAAGTCCTCGGCAGTCCTGGCTACCGTCTCTGTATCTTCGTCTGTGGCGGGTTGATTCGAAGACTGGCCATTTGAAGATACGGCGTCTGCATTGTCCGCTGCCTCCTTATTGCCACCGATACTCAATTCCGGAAAGACCTCAACAGCTTCACTTATAACATCGAACAAACAGACAGCCCCGGGCTGCCATGTCCGCTGTAGTATGTCCTCCAATACATCCACGGCTATTTTCCCCGCCCCGCGAGCCGCCGTCGAAGCCGTGCCCACAATTTCAGGTCGGGTTTCTGGATATGTGGCTCCAAAGCCTAATATAAATGACAGATGCGGCTGTCCGGGTAATTGAAGAGTAATTGTTGTTTGTGCGACGTTCGCGGATTGAGGACTTTCTGTGGGTGTGGACGACGGGGCTCCCGCGCGGTCTATTTTGATCGTTTCGGGCTCGTATATGGCATTGATAGCTTCAATTTCTTCAGCCAAATCCCTATTGGCGAGGTCATCCAGTTGCGACATGTTTGCGCATTATTGGAAGTGGGATGATGGGGCTGCGGAGAAGAAATTGGGAAATTTGATTTCCCCGCAGAGTACGGAACGCAGGCCTCAGGCATGAATGTTGAGCACATCGCGAAATGCGACAGAATCGCAAGTGGATTTACAAAGGCCGCACAGGTTCGGATAACATAAAATTGGTTTTTTTTTTTTCTTGGCTAAAGACAGACCTAAAATTGATTACATGAATATTTTTCCAATTTCTGGATAGATTTTTGTGCATGCATTTGTGAAGATAGCCGTGGGGAGCCACTGGATATATAGTGCAAGGTTAGTGCCGAGAATTTCCATTCCTGACTCGATGGAAGCCTCAGAAAACTCAGCTCCCCATTAGAAGATGATGAGATGAAGGTAGAGATTCGCCCACGGCTTTCTCCGGCCTTCCTCAGGGGATAGCTCCTAGCTTCTCTCTCCTCCCTTCCCCCAGATAGCTTGAGAGTTCCCTAGCCTGAGAGCTAGTGATAGATCGTTCTCCTCTTTTCTGTTCTTTTGATGAGCTCTCTCCAGTTCCCAGATAGTCAGTAGCCTCATCAGAAGACAAGTCTCGCTCATTTTCAAGATCCCTGAAACCAGTAATCCCAGTATCAACACAATCCCGATTTCAAATGGGGCCAAGGGACACAACGGGTGCTCGCTCATGAACTCGATTATCAGGACAATATCGGAAGAAACCCATGTATACTTTTGTTTTTCTTAGAAAAAAATGAAAATCAATCTCTTATTCGTGGCTTAACAAATGCTAACACAGAAGGGATCGTCAACATAGCTAACATATCTAACATAACTCATAATTCACATTCTAGCAGCCAAGTCCAACGAAGCTTAGGCTTGGGCCTTGTTTCAGTGACTGCGAGACCGACTCTTCATCATCATCCAAGCCATCCAGGTCCTTGCGCTGCCAGAATGTTTTAATACCCTTAATCAATCTCTGTGTATAAGGCGCAACGTCTTCTGGATCCATTGGTGCAAAAGCAACACGGATGTACCGTTGCCCCTTGACGAGAGATTCCTTGGTAGGGGAAAATATCCTTCCGGGGCAAACTAGACAACGAGATGGTGCTTTTGTGAGATGAACCCATAAAGCATTGGAGAGAATCTCTTGGGTATATTGTGACCACAGCGGATGCGTCTCGAACAATATCTCAATCCAAGTGAACATGCCTGCCTTGGGCCAGTAGAAGTCGTACATCTGGACTCGGTCGACTACTTCCCAGTCGTCGACCGCGTCATTTGAAATTGCAGATGTCTCGGAGAATGAAAACTTGTTATCTTCCAACAGGCTGCACATGGATTTCATACGCTTCTCATAACCAGTACGAAGGCCTTCCAGCCAATGTATCCATCCATCAAGCCGCCACCCCTTCACCGGTTGACGATTCGAAGATCGAGCCGCATCGCCGTCTTGCTGCCCTAAAATAGTCTTTGCTATCACAGACTGAACGAAGCCCGAGGGTTGCTGTGTTGTTACTTCGGTGATGCGGGCGATACGTTCAATCACAGCTGGCTGCGCCGTGATCCAGCCGCAGCGAGAGCCGGGCGCAATTGTCTTGGAGAAAGTATCGAGTCTGACCACGCGGCCCTCCACATCTATTGCCAAATAAGATGGGGCCAGCGAATCTAGAAATGCGTAGCCGGACGATCTCCCATTTTCATTATAGTTTCGCGGAGACGAGTTCACGACGCCTCGGTTTCGTGCTTCTTCTTCGTAGGCAGATGGAAATTGCAAGTTCCAATAAGGCTCATCCTCAATGATAATGATGTCGTACTGCTGGCAAAGTGCGTATATTTGCTGTTTCCGTTCGAGCGACAGAACTCCACCGGTCGGGTTCTGGCCAATCCTGCATAATAGAGTAAGCCTCCTTAAATTCTCCGGAATTATAATTATAGCATGGGGATCTCACGTTACAGTATACATCAGGTGAGGTCGTCGGCCGAGTCGGTAATCCCAATTCTCAAGCACCTCTGCCAAACCGCCCTTTCCAGAGGCGAGCATGCCCTCTCCATCCATGGCCACAGTGACAATGTTGAGGCCTCGTGGCCGAGCAGTTTGAACCGCATTCATATAAGTGAACTCTTCACATAATATGCCTTGTCTCTGCTGAATCCAATCTCGGTCGGGGCTCCAAGTGGTTGAGAAGAGCTCAATAGCCTTGGCGAGGCCATCGGTGTTCCCGCAGCTGAGAATCACATCCGGTCCATTGGCATAAGGAATATTAGGATGAAGGTGCTCGCGAGTAAATTGGCGCAGGAACGAGAGGAGCGGCGGGTATCCGTCTGCGGTGCCATATTGGAGGGCGGTGCTCAAGTCAATGCGCCGGCTGGGGTCGGAAGCCTGAACTTCTTTCGGAATATGCACTTTATCTGTCTTTCCATCATCAGAGAAACTCGGGTCGAGTCTCCGTGGCCTGGCGACGGAAGCCTCGAGAGTATCGTACGGAAAATAGGACGGGTGTGGTAAACCTAGAAGTAGGATAAACGGATTGTTAAGTGGGACACGTTACATCGGCGGAAAAATAGAGCTGTAGAATACTTACCACCCGCAAAATTTGCGATACCCGGGATGAAGAAGTATTTATAAAAGCCTTTGACGTCGCTGGGCAGTCGATTCTTGCTTACAAAAGAAAAGTGGTGGGATAAGTCGACCGGAGTGGCGGCTGTCATGTTGATCGCTGCAGCTCAACGGCCTTGCAGGTGGCCCACACAGGAGAATATCTGGGGTTATCTGACAGCTACTCGGTACAAGAAGCGAGGATGAGAGAAAAGCATCAAAGAATCGATGGATAAGGGATTCCACTAAATCCTACTAGAATCCGCCTACCCCCGCTCAAGAGCAGGTCCCATGTAATCTGTGCTTGCTAAGCAATGGCCGTTGGCTCCGGTGGAGTCTCCGAGATAGTCGAGCTCGTCGCCGATAGGATAATAAATGAATTGATAGCACCCTGAAAGGGAATGGTTTAATAAACGGATCCGCTGCTTCCCTCGGTCTGGCATCCAGAAGAGCAATGAGTTCAGACCCCATGCTACTTGGCCGTGTAGGGTTTAGCTCGTGGAAGCACTGTCGCGGAGAGCCGCCCCAACAATTTAGACCTCCTGGGGATGATTCGTGGGTAATTCATAATCAGTCATTATCATTAAGATTGATCTAAGCGTTCACAGGCTTGTTTTCCACATCGTAGGCCCGCCATAATACCCTTGCTCTGTACCAAACAGCCGCAATCACACAGCAAACTAACAACACAATAGCCAGGATATGATCACCGACCGCTTTGAGCAGCTTGTAGTCCCAATCTGCCCACGATTCGCCAGTGGCTTGCTTGAAAAAAATCAGTCTATCGGCTCCAGGTCTGAGGTCATTCAGGACCCGACACAACGGCTTCCAAGAATCGCCCTTGAAGCCTTTGACGGACCCATTAGTAGCTAATAGAGAGTGATACTGTTCCCAGATAGCAGTCAAGTACCATTGACCGCTGGAAAACATTATCGTCACATAGGGGAACAGGTAGTTCCAGTTCCAGTGACGAAGGCTGTCAGTGAGGAGAACAAAGAATGGGTGATTGGGCTGCCCTCCGATAATATTGTTGCTCAGGGCTCCCTGCCCACCATCGATGGTGAAAGCAGAGTAATACGTGAGAGGGTCTAGACTGGCCGAGCATCCCTAGATAAGAGTTAGTAGCTGCAAGCGACAATACATGGTATTTCCGATGGAGTCTGGATCTCGGTTTATTGTCGCCACTTACGTTGTCCATGTCGATGTAGAATCCCCCGTATTGACGCAACACAAAGTACTTGATCACGTCTACACGTTGTACAGGATATCGGTAGCTATCATACTCGCTTAGAAACACAGGGAACTCTAGCTGCAAGAGCTCTCGCGATTTCTGCGTTGTCCATAGCTTTTGATACTTGTTAGTTGGAAGTACCCCTTTGAGTTCTGACGTGAGATGTCTTTCTCACCTTGTGTTCCCAGCCAGGATTCATGTCAATACAACTCTGCCGCATAGACTGCCATTCTGCTGGAAGAGTGTTGTCGTTTGCATCGTGCCAGTTATGGAATACCTGGTGGATGATCTTCGGAATCATGGGCGTCCGACCATCGGATGAATTATACGCGTTGTAGATCTCATCTTGCGTTAGTTTAACACCGGAATGATCTTTGAATTTGCCAAACAGCTGCAGAAAGCTGAATATTCGTGAGCTAGCGTAGATCAGAGTCGCCACAAGGATACATCGTATCACAATGGTGAAGATCCTCCTGGTGCCGCGCTGCCCAAACATCTTGTTAGGAAACGCAGACTGTGCAGTAGCGTTAGGGCCCTGGGAGAAACTTCAAATAAATTTGAACATGGAGCAAAGCAGAAGATGAAAGGCCTTAAGGCGACCCTAAAGACTTCTGAAGCTCCCAAGGAGAGCAAACACCCACTCTACGCGCTCTCCGTCCACACGTGGGCGCCCGCGGCGATCATCGCGGTTAAGCTTAGCTTCAACCCCAGAGTAGAACTGGGCGCCTTGTCGTCGCCTCGGAAGTGCGAGCATTACATATGAGAGACTTGAGAGACGTAGGGCTTTGTATCTGATTATCTGACCCGCGAGCCAAAGCCGTCAAGTAGGACAAATTGAGGGGTGGAGTTAAACCGCTAGGCACCGCCATCCCCTGCGTTGCACTGCAGGAAGGGTTTAACTCAAGCTATGTGGCCTTGAATTCCGACTAGCATCGTCCCTGAGTGCCCTCAAGTAGCCTATATCCAGTCTTCCAGCAAGATACAAAAAGCTGGGGGTTCTCAAGAGGAATGAAGGGAGCTGGTCACTTGCAGCGGTGAGTGGCTGCCCCGTCGCTGCCCCAACTTCTTCGCCGCTCTTTTCCTCTTCTCTCGAACATCCAACTCATACAGTATACTCCCATATATATACCACCGCCACTCCTTACCAGCTCGGTCTGATCGTGTTGGATCGCTTCTCCGATCGCACTCTTTGGGACGAACCCACCGTTTAGAGAAATCCCCACCGCTGCTAGCACTAGCGCCCGACCGCTCCGATATCGACATCATACCTTCACCTTCGTTTGCCCATCAGCGGCGCCTGATACAGTACATCGTCACCAATCCTTTTTTGCTACACCAGGCACCATGAACGGACGGGACCGTGGCGATGGCCTCCGCCACTACTCTGCTCCGCTGCTCGAGGACGAGGAACAATTCGCCAATGCCGATGATTCCGAGGACTTCCCGCCGCCCGACGTCGAAGCAGGCAGCCCTCTCCCCGTGTGGCTGCAGGAGTCATCCAAGTCATATCGCTGGACATGGGTGCCGCTTCCATTTAGAAAGGCCGGTCGTGCGACCGCAAACTGGGTGAAAGGCCCCGATCCGCCGCATACTCTTCTCTTGAAACCATTATTTCCACGCCTGCAAGAGCTTCCCGTGCAGTACTTGGATCGCTTCCTTCCCAAGCGCAAGCACAAGATCTTTCTTTTGATACTATTATACACTTCCTGGTTTTTACCATGGTTCTTGGTTCTTCTACATTCTCGATCGTCTGGTTACATCGAAGGATATGGGCAGTTGCAGACTCTTTCCTGCGCTTCTAACTTTTGGTAAGTCTGGACACGGATCGCGGATAGCTTCAAGAGGCTAATATTCTTAACTAGGCAATTCGACAACGGATGCGGAGTAAACGGAAACGATTGCCGGCCATTTGCCTCCTCGACGACTGCCTTCAGATGCCCTGCGAACTGCCGCGATACCATACTGACGGAACCTCATATTGTCGGAAACCACACCATCAACTACCAGGGTCTTGTTATCGGAGGACCACGGTCGGAATCGTCTGACACAGCCATATATCGCGCGGATAGTTTCATTTGTCAAGCAGCAATTCATGCAGGTGCTATCTCGAATGATGGCGGCTGCGGTGTCGTGAAGCTCGAAGGCGCCGCCCATTCGTTCCCCGAGGTGAACAAAAATGGAATCAAGTCAATGGGCTTTCCATCGACTTTCCCGAAAGCTTTTAGCTTTCTTGATCTCTCTTCGTCGCAGGCCAATTGTCCAGCTGATCCAAGATGGACCTTGCTTGGAGTGACTGCTGCTGCCGTCGGCGTACTTTGGCTGTTCTGTACATCGCCACCTGTGCTTTTCTTTAGTACATTTTTCATGGTGTTCTCGCACACTGGTCTTGTCGCCGATCCTCCATCATATCCTTATTTGGCTGACCTTGTTTCCACCCTCCTGTCTCGGCTTCTCCCTGCATCATTTGTTGTATACGTCTTGTTCAAATTCTGCACTTCGCCTTTGCTCAAGCCACTCAGCTCGCCCATATATCAGCTCGAGAAGATGTGTCTCTTTTTGCCAACGCTCTTCATTGGTGCTTTGAACAATTACACGTTCGCGCGATGGATTCCTCTGCAGCGCCTCACGCCAATGGACATTCAACAACAACCTGGAGCTAAATTGGCACTCGCAATCGTTCTTCCCACTGTTCTGGGGATCGTGTTGAGCCAGGCATGGCAAATTCGTCAAGGCGGTCTCATGCCGCGCTATCTCAAGATTTATGGCACTATGGCCATCATAATCTTGATATTGCTTCCTCTCCCCGGCTTGCGACTTCGAATCCATCACTATATACTGGCTATCTTACTTATGCCGGGGACTGCTTTCCCCACTCGGCCTTCGCTACTATATCAGGGACTTTTGCTTGGGCTGTTCATCAACGGCGTTGCTAGATGGGGGTTTGCCTCAATTATTGAGACACCTGCAGCTTTGGGCGAGCTAGCGCCTGGTCGAAGTGGCGGTGGTGATTGGTGGGGTTCCACATATCCCAACATCACATCCTCTTCAGTTCGAATTGAGCTGCCTGATGTGGGGACTAACGAAACGTACCGCGGGAATGGTAACATCACTCTCGCCTTGTGGGAGCACGAGCGAATGAAAACTCTGTCTGTGGATGGAATTTCGGTTCTGCTGAATGATGTAGAGCGCTGGCGCAGTTATTTGGATGAAGATGAGCGGGGCGAGTTCACGTGGCACCGCCATGGCCATGATGGGTTGGAGCTTCAGAACCCCCCTATACTGGAGAATGGAGAGGCAAATCGGACCGAGCTGAGCTTCCAGTCTGTATTTCTCGGTGAAAGAGATGATTCTGATGCGCCAGAAGACCTTTTCTTCAGATTCGCCTTCTTGAAAGGGGCTGAAGCAGGGAACTATGGTCCCGCAGGCGTTTGGCAGAGCGATGGGACTTTCAAGGCTCCTTCAGCCCCTGATGAGTAAGGGCACGGCCTCACGCCAATGTTGTATCGCTATATATCGCTTTGAGAATTTTGGTTGTTTCGTTTCTGCTGGATAGAATCATACAAGTATATAGGTGGGTGTGCTGGGCGCGCTCTACTTACCCCCGGAGTACAAAGTCCACGGGCGCATCGACTCCATTTCACGACTCGACGCAGCACATGCATACTACAATGAATTATTGCTAAAATATTTACCGGAAATGACATCGCAAATAGCCCCTAGCCTCCTGTTCGCTATAGATCTATCTGCCTAACAGACTTTGCACTTACCGGCTGCGCCATCCTCACTGGGCACGTGACCACTGGCGCTCCGTCTGCCAGAGCATCCAGGCAGCACTACATCTCCCTAACAACGTGAGCTCACTATGTACTCGACAGGGAAAATCCAGACTAGACAAGACCCATAGCATTCGTCACCCTTGACCCGATACCATAGTCATGGATCCCGATGTCTCCGATCATGATGGGGATTCGCTCGGAAGCTTGGCACGACGTGCTGTAAGTGTTCTACCATGGGCAACAAAGGGGAAAATTTCTTTCAGCTAATGAAAACAAAATTATCAACATAGTGTGATCACTGCAGATTAAGAAAAGTAATCACATCTGTTTCAAGCACTATTTTGTCGGTAGAACTGACTCGTGCAGATCCGCTGCGATAAGCGCATTCCATGCTCCAATTGCCGCAGCGCCAATGTGGCCTGTCGTTCAACAGGTGAAGGCCAAAAGCCACATGAGCCTCGGCGACGAGTTCTCATATCTAGCCAGTAGTACGTTCGTCCTATTTCTTCGTGCAGGTGCTTTACAGGGAATTTTGAACTAATCTGAATCCGACAGCGAGAAAAAAATCGACTCCATTGAGGACCGCCTAGGAGGCATTGAAAAAGCAATTAGGGAGCTCGTTATTTCGTCTAGATTGCACAATTCGACTCCAGGCAAGTCGACTCCTGGCAAATCTTATGGATCTTCTCAATCATCCCCTATGCCCCAGGGAGGCAATCCCTTCACCACGCCTGGACCGGGCCATGTGAAAAATGATGAATATACCCCAGAGAAGCCTCTTGATCAGCTTGATCCAATATACGAATTCGGAGACCCATCTTCATTGGCCTCTCATTCGGCCTATGCGCAACAATTCCTGGAATCGGCCGTTTCGCGCAGCACACCTGAAGTATCATCAAACCCTAGGATGAATGAAGCGCTTTCCTCATTGAGACAGATGGTCGAACTGCAAAATAGGCGGCGAGAGATTGATCCCCAGGTGGTCCAGTTTCCTGGTCATGGAACAGGATCGACGCGTCGCGATATTCGAGATCTAGAGATGCCTCCTTTGCAACTCGTGCTGTCCGTTTTGAGAAAGCTTAAAGGTGATTTCTAGCCACTTATCCCAGGGGACTCAAGACTGATAGAGCTCTTAGAACAACCAACCACCCTTTTCAGTGGATACCTACCGTTTTGCTCCGTCGATTACTTTATTGAGAAATGCCGACAGGTTTACTTTTGCGCTGAAGATTACTCTGATGCATCGTTTATTATTGCAAGTTATGGTCTCTTTGGCGTCTTCATGGAGTTTGGCTTCTACGAGAAAGATCCAATCCTCCGAGATGATTACAATAGATATACAAGACTATGCAAAGATAATTTGGAGGTAGCCCTGGCAAACTTGAACATCCTGATGTCGGCCACAATGGAGTCAATTGAGGCTCTTATACTCGGAGTAAGCGTTTTGCTCATGCAATACTCGATTATAACTAACCCATAGTATAGGCACTGCATGGAATTGATATCTCGAAGCCTTCGCTAGCTTGGACTTTAGCCTCCATGGCCATTCACATGTGCCAAACGCTTGGGTACCATCGCTTATCATCCATGGAAGGCGATCGGATCGAAACTCAACGGAAGAAACAGATCTTATTCTGGTCTGCTTATGCGACTCTCAGTCTGATGTCACTACGATTGGGTCGCGCAAGCGTGATCCAGCAATACGACATCAGCCTTCCACCCGTCGCGGAAACTTTCGCTCATTTGGGATTCTGGGGCCACCTCTATACAATCTGGACAAAACAAGCAGGGATTCAGTATAAAATTTACACGCTTCTGTATAGCCCTGCGGCTTTGGTTCAACTGGAGAGCGAAAGAGTTTCCCAAGCTCATACGCTTGTCAATGAGATGAACAAGGAGATCATTGAACCGGTCGAGGTGACTAAATGCTCATCGTCTGCGCAAACTGCAGTACACTAATTCTCGCAGCGTTTGATAGCTTCCCAAACTGATATCTCAGAGGCGGATGAGATATATCTAAGGGGAGATAGAATCATGCGACTTTCGGTCATGACGTTGATCTACCGTGCGATCCCAGTTCCGCCCACGCCTGGACGGTCCAGTCCATTTACCCACGAATGTGTGGAAACCGCTCGAAGCGCCCTCGAAGAACACCAAACATGCATTGCTGCCTTGAAAGAAACAAGCGAGACAATTCGATGCTCGTATATGCACTCGTATGTACACGCTTAACCCTCGGAAGTCCATCAAGACTGGTGACTGACCAAAGCTTAGTGCTATTCTCATCTCCCCTTTCGTTCCATTCATCGTCATATTTTGCCATGTGATCGCTACATCCGACAACAACGATCTTGCTCTATTAGAAGAGTTCGTGGCCTCATTACGCCCTCTCTGCGAATTCTCACAAGCAGTTGATCGACTCCACAATATCTGCTCTGTCCTCGGCTGCGTCGCCCGTCTATACGTCGAAACAAAGTCCCGTGGTAGAGCTAGCCAAGATAAAGAGCTTGCATCAGTAGGCCAAGAGTTCGACGCTTACCTGAGCGCTCTTGGTCTTGCTCCCAACACCATGATGGCTAACAGCCAAGCATATCCCCAGGCAGACATGCCTCTCATGCAAATGGGAACCAACAACGCCCCGTTGCAAGAAAATGAGATGTCTTTCGCAATGCCCCAGTCTCAACGGCAAACGCAAGATTCGATGCCTATTCCTGAAATTTCTCAGGCTGCGCAGCTTGGGAATTGGTTTTCGGGGAATCAGTACATGATGGGGCTTATGGAAGAGGACATGTTGCAGTTTAATCCGAATTCTTGATTGCTGTACATTAAGCATTAGAAGACCATCGAAAATAAAGAGTTTCATCGATGTTTTGCTCGAATACATACAATGATTCGTTTTTAACATACCTAGGCTGAAATGCGGTATACTTACTACAACCTAATACCAAGAGAGATGTGTGGAGTTTGATCTTTTCAATCCAATTGACAGTGGGTCAGTGTATAATTATTGTTTATCCGCTTTGAATACTGATGATGCCTTGAGGTCACTGTATCAGCTTTCCGAGACTTGAAACTTTGAAACTTCGAAATTTTCATCCAGTTAATCATCTATCGCCTCCACATATCCAGAAAACATAGTAGACACAAAGCCTTTCGATAATGGGTTTCAATTGTTCTTTGGAAGATATGACTTCATACGCATTGTGAAGTCAACTTGAAAAGGGATTGCTACAACACAAGGCCCTTTATGAGCTTGTCTTCCCTATATTTTGACCCAGGGATTCAGAGAGAGAAGCCGGCTCAGCATTACTGAATTTTGTATAAAGTTAGGTGTTTCCGTGGATGGAAAATGCCTTCTAACCACACTACCTTGATCAATCACAGTTTGAGCAAGAAACAACCCCTGCCCTAAGATACACACATCACCAAATCATCAACTTCTAAACCTTCATCAAGATGAGTAACCGTAGCTCACAAAAGAACCGTATTTATGCAAATGACACTCAGTATCAGGAAGCCCCGCCGAGGTATGAGGAGACTTCCAAGCATGGCAATGGTACCCAGCATCGCACAAGTAGCCAGCCCAGTGTGAGTGGTAGCAAGGGCCAGCGTAGGAATGTTAACAAGAGCCAGTATGGTGCTGGTAGTCAATATGGAAGCGGCAGCCAATATGAGACAGGTAGCCAACATGGAAATAATAGCCAGTATGAAAGTGGCAGCCAGTATGGCAGTGGTAGTCAATATGGAAATGGCAGCCAATATGGAAGCAATACGCAGTATGAGGACCCAGGTTGGTATGACGATGATATGCCGCAGAACGAGTCGAATTCGCCCGACAAGAATCAACAGCAAGGAAAGTCAAATGGTACCACGAATGCTAAGCATCAAGGATCTCGTCCCCAAGGATTTCGTCCAAGTAACTCTAACAACAATAGTCGGTCTAATCCAAAGGACTATTATCTTGATAAAACTGATAAGACGAATGCTGTACTCGCAGCGACCGTTGGAAGCCGACACATTCGGGTTGAAAATGGTACGCATAAAAGTGTACGGAAGGAGAAAAAGCGTTAATGAGATATGAGGCATGAAAATGTCGGCTTAGAAATTGTGGCTATCGCGTCTAACATTGGAATTCTTATTTGAAAATGAAGCTTGTCAATTTGAAACATAGAATTTCTCCATTCTACTTATCCATGTATCTGACCAGAAACAGTAAACTATTTTCTACAGCAAGAGTTTTTAAGTCAATTTTTTTTTTTTTAAGAAACAAGTATCATTTAAATTGATGGCCCTTCGAGCGAAACAAAGTCTCTCAATGATTAGAAAGCCCCGATGTAAGGAATACCTGTCAACTTGAAAGCCCTTTCACTGAAAACTGGATCATTCACTGGATGTTCTCGGTTGTGAGGATCCTCCTTCCCATCACGAGTGGCAACATTAGACCCAGTATGCTTTGCGTTAGGCCAGTGCGTTGTTCCCACTCGGCGATCAAATGCATCTTTCTTGCGCTGCAAGTCATCTTGAGTTGCATCTGCAACAGGCATATAGCATGTATAGATCGCAAACCGAGGTTGATCTTTCTTTGGGCTCAAATTGTAGTGAGGAGTGCGCGAGTCCCAGAGGAGAAGGTCTCCAGGCTCTGCACAAATCTTTTCCCACTCACAGCCGTGGTCTTCAAGCCATTTCATTCCTCGGTCGGTGAATCCATACCACTCTGGGGTCCAGGCTGGAATTCTTTCTTCGTCGGCCATTTCTTTGTGAAACTGTTCAGATAGTAGATGACCACCACGGCATACTATGAGGCCGCCGTCCTCGGAGCCATTGGGTAAGAGGTTCACCAGCCCTTGCATGCAGCGAAAACCGTGCTTCTCAGGGTCCTGATCCTGATGTGGCCAAGGCTTGTTAGGCGGAAGATCTGTGCGACTAGGGAAGATTAGTCTCATATCGTTTAGGAATTTTGAGGTACTTACTTTGGAAATTGGAAGTTGATTGCATCAAATGAAACAATAATATCTTCATCGTCATAAATCTTCTCGAAGGCTCCGGTCACTCCTGGCTCACTGCGAACACCCCAAACGAAATCTTCATGGGGAAGTCCATAGTGTAAGCACATTCCCTTTTCATTTATGATGGGCAGGTTATCTTTGTGAACGGTCGAGGTGTCGTTCCGATCAAATCCAAGATTACTATAGTTGTGTAAAGTTAGATAAAATGAGCATTCGAAGTTGGAGCTAGGTTCAAACCCACAAGTTCTCAAGCCAAGAATACATTTGATCGGCGTACTTCAGAGCATTTTCACGAGAGATGGCCCCCTTAACAACCGCGTATCCATTACGGGATAGCTCGTCTCTGAAGTCACCGAAAGGTCGCTCATTACCATCCACCTTCATTCTGCCTAGGCCGTGCAGATTCGGGTTGCTAGGTGCCGTTGCTGTCATAGTCGCTGTTGAAGACATTTTCACTGCTTCTTTGCTCACAAAGTTAATAAATCTTCAAATCCTGTCATTTAACTGGTGATTATTACCTTTTGGGTTGATATTCGTTAATGTTTGATCTGTGAACTTGCTTGCTCGCAGCTTTAGATGCTGAAAGCCAGTAGCACGCAATTGATTTATATGAGACAAATGCTCAGATTTTGCTATGATGAACCACCAAATCACCATTAAATTCCAAATTCACAGGACATGGGTCTCTGGGGCTCCATCGCTGTAAGCATCGGTAAGTGGAGGAGTGGGGGTGTGGGCAGTGGGCAGTGGGGGAATGCGGGGGGCCTTGTTATTTGGTTGTTAACATTGTACTTCATAATGGACGTGGGAAAAGGTATTCCAACAGATGATAACTTAGAATATGGCGGTTTTTCGTATTGTCATTGTTGGTGGTGGAATTGCTGGCTTCGCAGCGGCAATAGCCCTGCGAGCACCAAATAGGAAAATCACAGTTATCGAACAGTCACAGCTGAATAAAGAAATCGGTGCACTGATTTCGTTTCAACCAAATGCTTCCAGAATCATTCAATCAACTTGGGGCTTAGATCTAAGCGATGCGCGCCCTATGGTCGACAGAGAATTTCGCATCTACAACACCGACGGAGTATTGGTCAACTCTGTACCTCTTCTCGGAAAGGTAGAGTATGGGGGCGATCGCCTTGCATTTCACCGAAGGGACCTCCATGATTTCTTAAAAGCAAAAGCTACCATAAATGATGGCCATCGCTCTGGTGACCCCGTTGAAGTACGCGTTGCTTCTCGCGTGGTCAGTTGCGACCCAGTAGAAGGAAACGTGACTCTGGAGAGTGGTGAGTGCGTGACGGGAGATCTGATCATTGGTGCCGATGGAATGTAAGTCGCTAAGCTATTAAAGAGAAACATAATAGCTCAAAGCTAACATTACTTGTGTCAGACACAGTATTATCAGAAAACATGTTCTCCAGGAAGACGTATTGCCGAAGATGACAGGTCACTCTGGTAAGCTTCGCGGGATCATAATTCACACGCTTGCGCTAACCATTTACTCAATCTTCTAGCCTACCGTCTGATGGTATGCTGAATATGATGTTTCTTCGAGAGATTGAGTTCGACTTGCTAATAACCCAAGATGCCAAGCGAGGTACTTGAGAAACATGAGCCTTCTTTTTGCTCTAAAATAAACCCACGAGACTCTTCGACATCCATGGTGATGGCGCATGACTGTCGACTTGTAATGGGACCTGGAAGACAAGGCGATGTATATGGAATTGTTGCACTGGTTCCAGATGGTAAGACCTATTGATAGAGACTTCATTGGTACTTGCTGATTCGTGTAGAGCAACTCAGCGAGGACCCAAACAGTAAGCAGTCCTGGGTCTCCGAAGGGAACCTCAAGAGAATCCTCGACACTTTTTCTGAGTACCCAGAGTGGATCACAAATATTTTCAAGTATTACTATCCTCCGCTCCCCCTTTAACCTTCATGAACTGAAGCCATATAGACATTCCAAGGACATTGGACTGTGGCAATTACGAGACCTAGTGAGTCTGATTAATGTCAGTCTAAACTTCATATTGAAACTCATATAATAGGATCCTTTGAAAAAGTGGCATTATGGTCGTACCATTCTTATCGGAGATGCTGCTCACGCTATGTTACCTACACAGGGCCAAGGAGCGAGCCAGGCAATCGAAGATGCAGAAGCTCTAGGAGCGTTCTTGGAAAACATCTCAGAAGCCCCAACATCTGAAACGCTAGAAAATATCTTGGAGGTAATTACAACAGTTATATACAGAAGAGTGGGAGAATATTGACACTTTTCTACAGGAGGTCTTCCAAGTTCGGCACCCCAGGGTCAGTTTGATCCAGGCGTATAGTCGCCAAGCAGCAAAGCCCGCAACCAAAAAAGGCGACAAGACAATTCATATGTGAGTGAACACTTGATCCGAATTAAGCCCGCCTATCCCTTTCAAAAAAGAAAACTCATCAAAGTTAGGAAACCTGATGAGTTCATGGATTTCAACTGTCTTTATCGGGGGGCGCGAGCATGGAAGGCGCAGGAAGGTCTTCCAGTCAAGCAGAGCTTGTTAGCATTGGGTTAAATTTTTTCTGAATCAGGAATAAAAAGATATCAATAGCTGAAATCAATCACAAAAAAATAGCTTTTTATATGTCAGAAGTTGAATCGCCACCATCAACACTAAGATGTGGCCCGCAAATAACAGGCGTCCCGAGCGCCTCGGCTATGAGTACCATAACTTCTGACTCCGACCCCATTGTCCTGATGTCAGTTCTCACCATGCCAAAGAGCCCGTACAACGCGAGAAGCCTCGTAAAAGCTTCCCAAATACACAAATGTCCTCAGTGTGACAGGGCCTACGAGCGCTCCGATCATCTCGCGCGCCACCTAGACTCTCGTAAGCGCACCCAACGCCCGATGGCAACTGTTCTGACAAAGATCATTTAGACCAGAATAAACGTGTGTATCAGTGTCATATTTGCCAGCGCAGATTTAACCGACGGTGAGTATTCTCTTGATCCTCGCATTCTCATACATCATCCCTGACTTAATCTTGACAGAGATGTTCTTCAACGTCATCACGCTGTTCATGAGAAAGAGGCCTCCGAGGGTAAGAGCAGTATTCGCCGCCAAACAGAGCGCGCAGCCCAAGCGTGTGAGGCATGTTCAAACTCGAAACAAAGTTGTGATAACGCAAGACCATGCAAGGTAAGCTTGATTGGAAGCCCAATAGGTCATCCGAGCGCAGCATACTAAAGTATCGACAGAGATGCGAAGCAAAGAAAATCCCTTGCACAATTCCACGGAAAGTGAGCGCAGATACCCAAGATGCGCAAAGTTTCTTGGATTCTACGCGATCAGCAGAAACCCCTGGATCGCGATACTCCGATATCAGTGCACCTTTGTATTCCAACGCTGGGGAAGTGCAAGAAATGTCGAATCAGGAGCTAGTTCAATTAGGGGAGCTACATATTGACCGCAACTTACCAGATGTGCCTTGCGATAACTTTACTGGCCCGGTGCTTAACAGCTTCCCGGTATTTTTCGAGCAGGTGATGCTACCGGGCACCGAGACAGACGATAATTTTCACGAAATGCAGCAGCCGCGGGTTCTGGAGTTTTGGCAGGACCAATATTTCAATAACCCAGATGAAGACGTTTTCGGAGCTGATTTCATACCTGACCTCAACCAATTCTTTGACCTACCAACATTGCCTTCACTCCCAGTGGCTGAATTTTTAGGCCACACACCCCCAGACAGCCAAGAATCTACCAGATACCGCGCCGCGGCCTTTCAGCGATCTCTTTGGTGCGTTTAGAAACTTGAGGCATTCCTTGACTATTTACTTACTGTTTGAACAGGCTTTGGAATCCCCAGAAAAATCAGCATGGATTCAGCGACGAGCGCGGAATACCGCTGAAGGATAGCGACAATATTCCATCTACGAATAAGACACAGCTCGATGCACTAATGATGACGGGAAAACTGTCGCAGAAATCCAGAGACGATGTTTTTCGACTTCTTTTGCGAGTAGCTGGGTCACGGCTTCCATTTTCAACATTCCCATCCGTGGAGTATCTGGACACTCTGATCAAGATCGGCATTAGAAAACGAGTTGAACCTGATGCATGGATCCATGTTCATACATTGTACGATGATAGATATCAAGTTCTTCGTCCCGAGCTTGCCATGGCATTGGTATCTGCTGGTTGTGTATGTTGCGGTCTCCGTTCTATTAGCCAAACTGGCATTGTTCTTCAAGAGATTACGCGACTCGGGCTTGCACAATTGGTATGTCAGATTTGCCAGGTATGCGTAATTTCAACTGTGCTGACAATTTAATAGTTAGAAGAAGACAACAGTGTCTTGAGAGATCTTCAATATCTTCAGGGAAGCATGCTCTGGCTCGATCTGGGAATATCCTGCGGTTACACTCGTAAAATGCATATTGCCGAGGGCTATTTACAGCCTCTTTGTACTGTGAGTTCCCAGAACGTGAACTTCCATGAATTTCGCAAGTGATATCATGTGTAGTTACGAGTTCTGAAAACTAGGGTCCCAGGTGGCAGATGCTGACTTAGTAGGCCCTTCGTCGCGCCGCGGCATTTGACCGATCAAGCTATGCGGCAATTACACCGTTCACTTTTGGAGACGATGAGGAGTTTTTGAAGATGGCGTGGTATAGTTGGATACGCCAAGAATCCCTCAAAAGGTAACTAAGATGCTTCAAATGTCTGAGTTTCCTTCGCTAATCAAACAGACTCGTCTTTCATTTATTTGGTCATGATGTGGAAGTAGCCACAACAATGCATCGTCCGACAATAATATCGTACTCGGAACTGACATTACCATTTCCTTCAGCTCGAGATCTATGGTTAGCATCCACAGCAAAGTCTTGGAAGGAAATTTGGGTCATGAATCATAACGCTACTGAAGATCTGGAAGTGAACCTTCGGGATCTACTGTCCGATGTTTCGTCTCTTTGGGATCTCCCAACACATATCGATACCGATGTTGTGAGATCGGCCGTTCTGCACGGAATAGCAGTTCAAGTGATAGAGTATCGACATCAAATGCTCATTTCTAATCCCCGTTCTACAAATCAGCTCTGGCTTCAAAGTCGACAAGATGATCTGTAAGTTAACATAAATGCAGTAGGGAAACTTTGAACTAATTTGAATGCGCTCTAGCTACGTCACACTTCAAGAGGTGAAAAAGGCTTCACAGAACGCTCCTATAGTAATGACTATTCTGAACGAATTTATAATGATGTGTGTCCACATTGACATCGATGCCGTTCACCGGTTTGTAGGGAAACATGGGGAACTTGAAGCTCGACGAGCCTATCCAGCCTTGAGAGCTTGGAGTCGAACTAAAGATTCACGCCTTGCTATATGGCATGCTGGCCAAGTCTTTAGAGCTGCGCGGCTCGTACTACCATTCCAATTTCGTGGATTTGATTCTCTGGCTATTTACCATGCTTCGTTAGTCTTATGGGTCTACGGAGTTTTGATGTGTAGCGAAAAGGAGAATAAGGATGCTGTTTTCCCAGAGAACGAGAGTATGCCACCGGTACCACTGGATGGTCTCGAAGACCAAAAGGTGAAAGCATTTGTGGCTCGTGGGACAGGATGTCCGGGCGTCACATACCACCCTCGAGGGTCGGAAGCATTCTGCGAACTTCAAAAGCCTCGCTTGGTGATGAATGTGGCCAAAGATATCTTCGAAGGTAACTGTCCAGTTCCACTCAGAGGCGAGATTATGCCACCTATGATCCAAAATCTGTGCTCCCTCATAGAAGATCTAGGGAACCTGCCGTAGTTATCAAACGAGGACGTGAGCACCCTCGCATATCAAGAAATGAATGACTTTGCGAGATTAAAAGATATTTAAATAAAGTTGTCAATAGAGATGTCCATGCCCGGAATCGAAACGGCGACCATCAAAAATACTAGGTACTTTGGATTCCATAGGTGCGATGACTCTCAAGCATCGCGACGGCAATGTGGAACATCATTAATACATATTCTTTCTTGCTCATACAACGAATATAGTAGCTACATCATCTAATTTTAATAGTAAAGATACTTAATTATATAATACTTATATTAAAGGATCAAAATAAAAAATAGATCCCATAGGGACCTGAGAACCCCCGGACTCCAGGTGAGCCCCTGAAGTACCGGGATGCCACCCACCCCCCAGTTACGCATCCGCTAAGTTCCAGGTCTGGTTACCACCTGAAAGAAGGGCAATACCGAGAGGCGTGCTTCAACTCAGGGCAATGAGAGGTTCTCACGTAGAGGTGTCTCGACCACTGGGTTTTCCGCTGGACCATCTGGACGCGCTTGTTAGGAAAATCCGACACTGGCTCGTGGTATGGTTGAAATCGACGAAAATATGAGGAAGTCAGTCCCCAAGTTGCAACCAAAATGGTGACATTTATCACCTTGCCCATTGGTATCGGAATGTGGGGGGAATCTCCTGTGGGGAAACCCCATATCCTCGGCTTTATGGGGGAACCTAGAGCGTTCAAGGCCCACCTGCGCGTTTCTATCTCATCTTCAGCCACGTCCGTCGGCTTCTGGGCCAAAAGCCCCGCGCGATGGGAGTTATGATAGGCGGTGCCCTGGCGTTCAAATAGGGGACGCTTGCTAGCCCGCTCCTTGAATTCCCATCGCCCTTTTCATTGACACCGGGGTCGCAGATCCTCCAAACATAATGGCAATGGTTGATGAGAAAAGCAAGGCAGAATTTTTGGAGGATTTCTGTCCTGAATATGTCGAGAAAGGCGATATCCTCGTGGATAACGCAGGGAGTATTCAACGGCTCCCGGTGCCGAGCAATGATCCAAATGATCCGCTGAACTTTTCAACATGGGAAAAGACCGGGATAATAACAAGTTACTGCTGGTTTTGTACGTGGTTTCACTAGCTTCACGTTGAGAACGCAACTTCGTCGGATCCACTAACTTTGTCTTGTCATCATAGCCATTATGTCACTTTCTGTTGTTGGAGGACTTGGCGCTGTTCTAGGCGTGTTTATGGAGCTCTATGCCCCAGAGGGTATCAGTCCTGACAAGGTTGTTTGGCTGAGTACATTTCCCTCTCTTTTTGTGGGAATAGGTATGTATATTGAATCCACCCTTCAGTAGTGGAGGCAACTGTATTAATTCTGTTAGGAAACTACTTGATTCTCCCCTTCGGGCTCGCATTTGGCCGCCGACCTGCCTCGATATTTTCGATCCTTGTCATATTTTTAGCCACGGTCGGATGTGCTGTATCAAAGAATTTCAATCAATATCTCGGATTACGCATGCTGCAAGGATTAGCCACGGGCGCCACAGAATCAGTTAGTGAAATACCGTCCAAATGCATGATAACAATATGCTAAGCAGCATCATCGCAGCTCCTTCCCTTGATACTTTCCGAAGTCACATTCGTACATCAGCGAGGCCTTGTGTTTGGCTTGTATTGGACTACTCAAAATGTAGTCACCAGTTGCCTGAACCTAGCCAGCTCGTATGAGGTTGACGCTTTGGGCTGGCGCTGGTTCTACTGGGTCTATGTGATCGCTGTAGGCGCAGGGCTGGTTTTGATCTTGTTCGCTTGCTTTGAAACGATGTACCAGAGACAAGCCCAAATCCGGAATGGCCAGGTAGTGATAACCGATCAGTTTGGAGTCACTCAAGTTCTCTCCGGATCTGCTGCTGAAGAATACATGCGCTCGATTGATACGGCGAATGCCACGGATCCATCGGACGAAGCACAACAGAAGCGATCTTACGTTCAGATGCTTTCCTTTTGGCCAAAGCCTGTTCAAAATCCGACGCGAACTATATTGATGGCCTGGTTTCATATGTTCGAAGCGTTCACTTCGCCTGGCATATTGTATGCTACCCTGTTAGCATCTGTGGTTCTCGGATCATCTGTGGGGATGTCTTTATCATATGATGCTGTGCTGCAGGAATATGGCTGGCCAGCAAGAAACGTGGGTCTTATCAATCTAGGGGGTGTATTTGGTGGGTTTGGAGGTATGCTGTACGGAGGAATCTTTGGCGATTGGTTTGTCCTTTATATGGCAAAGCGTAAAAAAGGTGTTCATACCCCCGAGCACAGACTTATACTTCTGATATTCCCTGGGATATTAATGGTGGTGTCGCTCTTACTCTACGGATTCACGGCAGCAGGAAACTCGACTTGGGGTGGACCCTTCATGGGTTGGACAATCCTCCAAGTGGCTTTTGTGTCAGTACTCATCTTGTCAACTTGCTTTGCTTCAGAGGCTTGGGAGAAGAATCCAGGTCCAGCTCTCGTTGCAGTAGTTGGGACAAAGAACATTATCGCTTTTGGCATAAGCTACGGCCTAACGCCCATGGTGGCCAAGTACAGCTATCCCGCAGCTATGGGAATTCTCACGGGTGTTACCGGAGGTGTTTTCCTCTGTGGCATCCCGGTATACTTTTTTAATCCTGCCGTGAGTACCTGATCAGAGTCCCACTATTTGTGATGTTTTACTGACAAGGTAAACAGTGGCGGCGCTATATGCAACAGAAAGAGACAAGGAAGCGATCAACTCGAGTTTAGCCAACCACTTGCTAGGAGTTTCTTGATTTTTTTCCGCTGAGAAATCAAAGCATGAAATTTATCTCCTCGAAACATTGATCTATTTCTGTGTTCACCATATTCTATATCATTATCTGCCAGTCTATCTAGGGTACATGTAGTTGAAGTAATAGGGTTGCGACATGGCACACCAATTAGTATTAAAGCTTCCCCTGAAGCTTCGTAGCTTCTTTCTTGTCCATGGGTGGAATATACTTGTACCAGTCATCCTCCAATTTTGTGTGCCCTCTTTCAGTCTGCTTCTTTTTCCACTTCTTTTCGTCCTCCCCAAATCGAATCATCTCTTCCTTAAGCCAAGCTGCACACGGCTCCATTGTAGCCTTAACAGCCTGAAACGTCATGAGATGTGTAAGACCAGGTACTGTGACCTCCTTCACCCTTCCTCCACTACCACCGATCCCTTTCCCACAAACACGAATGCCCTCGCGCATCTCTTCTAGGTTGAGATAGGTATCCCCACCTAGGACCCATAGACAAGAAGGCCTCAGGGTGGGCAGTCGTTTATAAGCATCGTTAACTTCGGGGCGATACAGGGGTAAATACCCATGCATGGGGTCCATTTCCGGGTGAGTATCACGGGGAACTTCTACTTCGCCCATCGTTTGGGTATAAGTGGAGAACTTCTCACGCAGCATACCAAGCACCTCTTGATGCTTTGTTGTCGCCAATGTGACCGGTACGTCCGAATCTTTCGCTCCGAGTTTCCTCTTGACAGCCTCGACATCGGGATATAACTTCGTTGGGAGATCGCGGAATCCGTGCCGCGCCATCCGCTCGATACATCGTGGGTCCCAGCCGTTCACGAGGCCGCGACTGCCGCGCATTGCTGCCTCACGGTTTGGCCAGACGTCATCACGCCATACACCGTAGTTGACTGGGCCTTTTGGAAGACCTGCCACTCCGACTCGCGGTGGGGCGATCTGCAAAACCGGATCAAGAAGCATAAGACCCGTGAATAGCCGTGGGTGAAGATAGGCGACATGGGTTCTAGAATGAGACGTTAGTGCATCTGTGGAAACGTGCATGATTCAATCGAAACCTACATTATAGTACCACCCATGCTATGCCCAAGTCCTACAAGTGGACGGGGCATTTTATCGCGAAATTGGTTAATCATCATAAGAATGTCCCGGGCATAATCCATCCAGGAATGGTCCATGCTTAGCTTGTCTTCGTTCGTGATCCCACTGGCGCTCATACTAGCACAGTCGGCTACCCAGATACCACGGATAGTGAAGCCATCAGCTAACGCCAGCAATTCATCCCACATTGGCTCGTATATCTCCTATCTCGATTTGTTAGACACTGGAAATGATGTTCAAATACCGTATACATACCTTTGGAACGGAAGCCCCGTGGGCAAAAACGAATGTAATCGCATCTGAAGGGATAGGCTGTGTTTGGTTTCTAGGCGTGTACTGATTGACATGGAGCTTTAAGACGTCCTCCTGATCTACCGTGCATCCTGGATACTCTCTGATATGGCAACCGTCGAAGACATGTTCTGTCAGGATGAAATTCTCAGTGGACATTGTGCAATGCAACAATATTCACCATGAAGCTGTCGAGAGCACCTTTCCAATTGATTTCAGCTGAGAAAAAAATTGCTCTCGACATGGGAAAGATATCGCCTGCTAAATTTAATTCAACGGCCCCTAATCTGGGTCCACATTGGGGGCCACGATGCACCGCGGCGACGGATTGTGTCCGCTCCGCTTGGAAGCCGCAGGCTAAGCTTTTTCATGCGTCCATTGCCAGTCGCTTACTGCTGATCACTCTACTTTATTCGTGCTTGTATTTGTCTAGACCTGTGCTCAGGAACATAAAGGTTGTAGTGAAAGATGCTTGAAGAAAATTCACCTCCCTAGATTCGTCAAAGATCATAAGCGCCCCGAAGAACGATAAGATAAAAACGTCGGGTACATCCGAAGAAAACCGCAAGTTGAGACACTGCAGTCGATAAGGTTTGTTCCTTCTCGAAATACTCAAACTTGTGAAGATTCCCGGAACTTCCGACAAAATCATCCATCGATGATAGATAGTTCGCCTGTGTATTGGACAAAAATCTCGGATCACACGAGCTACACATGTGCGTTTGATTTCGCTATCTGAGGTCCTGTCTTGTATATAAACGTTCCTCGCTGTCTAGATATGTTTGTATTCAAGGCTCTAAATTGCTGATCAATATCGAGGCGAGACACCCGTGGACGCGAGAGGGCACTGTATCACGTGACACATCGACTTGGAGCGACAAACATTGGAACAAATCATAGTAGCCCTCGAAAACGTCTGTCGGCAGTCGCTTCAGTACAATATTGCGTGGCTAAAAACGTGCCAATCATTCCTCTAGTCAAGGGCAAGTGTATGTTGAGCGAGCCAGTCGTATCTCCACAATTTGCAACGATCGGGTCTCGACCGAAGCTATGTGCGAAAGAGTATATTATGAAGAAAGAATGGACAAGTCTGTCGGGCTGCTGCGGAGTATTCAGGCTGCAAAATCCATCTTGAAATACGACTAATCGCAAACCAATCTTCGTAGACCCATTCCTGGCGTCTCAGCCTCCCACGTAAGCGATATACGGCGGCACGGCGAAGAGGAAATCAAACCGAATGAACACACCAGTAACAAAATCAAACCAGCTTTTTTTCTACTAGATTCAAAGCCAATTGGCCTGGTGGGGACGTGTTTTAAAGTTGGTCCGCAACCGCGGCCTCCAAACGGCCATACCCAAGTCGGTACGTAATGGAATCGGAGTCAAATTTGGGGTTCCCGCTTTTCAGCTCTGATCTACCTCACAGCCCTGCACGGCCATGCACATTGGCGTTCCGATGGCACTTCGTATGCCGCTGCGCTGAAGAGGAAGAAGGGAATTTTCTGATCGAGCGCCACTCTCCCCGCAATTCGCACAATCCGCCAATCCCGGGCAACGAGGGGCACACGATTGGGGTTCATGCGGAAGGTCCTCCAACTCCAGGATTTCAATATTGACTGCTGAGCGCGCCTGCAGCTCGTCGCTACACATTCGTTCATCCATTGAGGCCTTTCGTGCTACAGATACCATGGCCACCGACGCGAACCTCCCGATTTTGGGAGAAAGCAAGCCTGAGGATGCCGTCCTGGAATCCCGCGTGCTGATCATCATGACTGGCGGAACTATATGCATGCAGCAATCTCCATCGGGCTTCATCCCTGCGAGAGGCTTCCAGGACAAATGCATGGCCCGTGTTCCTTCGTTTAATGATGGCTCTGAGCCAGTGACAATAGACGTGGTCGCGAACGACAACGGGTCTGTGAAGGAGCATCAAAGTTTGCGGACTCCCGTGACCACATATGGTCGCCAGGTGAGATACACAGTCTTTGAGTTCGAGGAACTGTTAGACAGCAGCTCCATCGATGCAAAGGGATGGGCAGAGATTGCTCAAACCGTGTTTCAAAACTACACCCTGTTCGATGGATTCGTAATTCTTCATGGCACCGACAGCTTGGCCTACACCTGTTCAGCGCTCAGTTTCATGCTCGAGAACCTTGGAAAACCCGTCGTGCTCACTGGGTCGCAAGCCCCAATGCTGGAGCTGCAAAATGACGCGACGGACAACCTACTTGGCTCACTGGTGGTGGCGGGGCACTTCATGATTCCCGAAGTGTGTCTGTACTTCAACAATAGGCTGTCTCGCGGAAACCGGACCACCAAGGTGGCTGCAAGTGATTTTGCCGCGTTCAATGCTCCCAACTGTCCTCCTCTGGCGATTACTACGTCGATGCGCACGAATGTGAACTGGGACATGGTGCACCGGCCCACCAGCCTCGACCACTTCCGCATCCAAACAAACCTTGACACGACCCATGTTGCGTGCCTACGTATATTCCCTGGTATTAAGCCAGAGATGGTCGATGCTGTCTTGAAACTGAATGGCCTGCGTGGGCTGATCTTGGAGACCTTTGGTGCCGGCAATGCACCCTCCGGTCAAGACAATGCCATGATCAACGTGCTGGCTAGTGCAATTGGAAGAGGCATTGTCATCATCAATATCACACAGTGTAAGATTGCATCCACCTCTGCATCTCCACATTGGAAATAATTATATTAATCTACGAATCACAGGTCTCACGGGAAGTGTCAGTCCCGTTTATGCCACCGGCATGAGTCTTTCCAGAGCGGGTGTAGTAGCCGGTCTGGACATGACCACTGAAGCTGCATTGACCAAGTTAGCATACTTGCTAGCTCTTCCAGACTCCACCCCGGAAACCGTCGCTAGGAACATGTCGATCTCCCTCCGGGGCGAGCTGACCGAATCGTCACTGCCCGTCTTCCGTCATCCGGATGGGGCTCTCCCCGAGCGTGTGCAGACCCTCACAGCGATGGGTTACGCCATCGCACAGGGAGATCTCGAACGCGTGAAAACGATCCTGAAGGTCGAACATCACTGGCTCCTCAACGATGCAGACTACTCAGGCAATACCCCAATCGTAAGTCGCCATGATTGCGTTTGTTTTAAGGTGTGCTCCACAAGTATGGCTAATCTAACGCGATTCTTTTGTTCTTTTAGCATCTCGCGGCTACGTCTCCAGCTGTCGCGATTCTACACTTCTTGCTATCGCGTGGTGGATCGGTGCATCTCCGTAATCGCAGCGGCCGCACGCCTTTGTTCCTGGCGGCCAATGCAGGCCTGTCAGATCATGTGCTCTTGCTCCGGAAGTCTGGGGCCCATTTGCACTCGGACGAGGTCCCTGCGGCTCAGCTGCTCGCCCGTCGCAAGCCCGGCGTCTGGGGATTAGCAGGCATCGACCCGAGGGAGAACAGCCAGCGTGAACTTAACGAAGAAGAGGAGAGCACCGGGCGAAGTCGGCTGATGACGATGGCTGGATCAGCGCCTTAAATGCAGTGAGAAAGCCGGGAGATGGGGGCGATTGTAGAACAGCATGGCTTGCTAGAGCTCCCAATTCAAGCAGGTCACATCATGGCGGTAACACAAGTTCCTCCACGCCAAATGATCACGCCAGATTTGCATAGAGCGATTGGGCCTTGGGGTTCATGCTCCGCGGAGATCGGGCATTGCCGTCAGGGGGGTCAAGGCCACTAAGTGGGGAACGATAAGGACCGTCTCAAACCAATTTTCTGGGGTCACCGCATTTTCGACTGTCGATTTTCGTAGTCTAACGTGGGCAGCTTGCCATGATTGCCAGGATTTGCAGGGCCGCAGTGGATAATGGCGGAACGCCGTCTCTTTGCTTTTTCTACTTTGGGGAACATATAGAAGGCAGTCGTTTCCGTGGATGACGTTATACTTGGATCTGACAGCAAAAAGTTCTCCAAAACGGCGATTGATCTTATGTAACATGTATTGCACCTATTATTTCTTTTCCAATCAAGCCGCCGCCGCTCTCGGATCCCTCTCGCGACTGCTCGCAATTCCTTCAAGATCCCGAGACGAATCTCGACGAGTCTCGGGTCACTTCCCGTCGAGCAGGGGTTCGCAGCCAATGTGCAGCGCCCATTGAATTTGCGGGGTTTGCTTGCTAGGCAGTACCTCGCAGGGACCGGATTCTATGCCCGGTTCTGTCGATTAGGTATTCCTACAGGTACCTCTGCACCTTCTCTCCAGGCTACGCTTGCCAGGTACCATAGCTTGGCCACTTATGCCGCACATGGGCTGTCTAGCCTGGAATCCGGGACTTTGGCCGCTCCACGTTCGCCAGTGTGACCTTGATGGCCGCCGCAGAGGCCATTCTCGAACCAGCTGACCTGTCTATTTGCCGCCTTGCCGGTGCTCTTGTGCAGCGATGCTCGGCGAATAGCTCATACGCCCCCAAAAGACCCAGCGATAACGTGGATGGCGCACTCCAAGCACGGGGGCAATTGGACTGGGTCTCCCTGTTCTTGGCCGGGCCGGTTAGTCGAGGAGTAAAGCTATGAACCATACTCCAACCGGGCCATAAGTTGGAGGCTATCCACTCTCCTGTACCACGTGAGAGCGCCCCTGGCGAGTTGTTGGTGGATAATGGGTCACCGTACAGACCACGAGGGGCACTGGGCGGATCTATCTGGACCGACTTTTAGGGCTGAACGGGCTTCGCTAAGCTAAGACAAAGGGCACTGGCAAAGTACGACATGAAACGGAGCAACTGGGGCAGGGGTAAGCATCGAGATTTTCATCCCCCAACGAGGCCTCTAAGGGGCCGACTCTGGGCCCCGAGGGCCGGTACAGGATCTTCCCGTCGCTGGCGGTGCCGACTGCCTGCCGATTTACGTAAAGAAAAGCCTCCACTCAACAGAAAAAATCAGATTCATAAAAAGGGCTTGAGGGGCGATGGTGTCATTGCATTTGCGGTGACTTCGTTTGCGAATGAGGCCATTGTAGGGGATTATATCATGATCGTGGTATAGCCCTAGCGTAGATAGGGAAGAGCAGTATGCGCAAAGACAAAGTAGTGGCGTCTTGGCGGGTCAGAGTAAGCTGTATACTTCTATAGATAGGGCCCCAGAATAGAGCAAGCAGAGCAGTGCAGCACCAGCAGTCCGATCCTCCCAGCAGTACTACCAGTTGACTACCGCAGATAAAGCCTCTCCTGCTTATCCCGTGCATGCTCTTATCGATTATCTTATCCTCTCCGCGTTTTTTCGTCTCGGAACCAAACCCTGAACCCCCCTGGTTCGCTCTTCAGAAAGAAAAAAAAAGAGCCTGAAAAAAAAAACCGACTACCCCGAAGCTGTCTTGCTTCCTTCTTCTACCTGCAGATCTCAGCCCTCCAAAACCTGGATGACTGTTTCTATCGCATAATCCCTCAGTGGAGCTGGATCGTCCCCGCCGTCTGATCGCGATTCTTGTTACATACAACTTTCAGGCTCTGGGCCCTCCCAACTTCCAAGGTACCCCACTATCGCGACACCTTGTTCTTTCTTCGCCAAGCCCATTTTTCCTTACTCCGGATTCTCTTTTAATCTGTGGCTGGAAACCTCTTCCTGCCCTCCCCCGCAACTTCCTTATCTCCTCCCCTCCCTCTATACACCCCCCCCCCAAAAAGCCCTCCTCTCCCCCCAGAGCCGACGGCTCCGAAGCCGGATGACACAACCACAGAAAACCATTGCCGTCGTCAACGCGACTGGCCGGCAAGCTGCCTCCCTGATCAGAGTCGCGTCAGCTGTGGGATACAGTGTGCGCGCGCAGATCCATTCTCTCAAAGGCTTCGTCGCGCAAGAGCTTCAATCATTGCCTAATGTCACCCTACTACACGGCCCATTGCTCGGCAATGTCGAGCTCATGGACACGCTCTTCCAAGGCGCCTCGTGGGCCTTCATAAATACCACTTCCCAGGCCGGCGACGAGGTGGCTATTGGCCGCGCGCTCGCCGATGCCGCCAAGCGCAGCGGCTCTATCTCCCACTATATCTATAGCAGTATGCCAGACCACTCTGTCCACGGACCCTGGCCGGCTGTCCCCGAGTGGGCGCCCAAATTCACAGTCGAGAACTACATCCGCCAGCTCGGTCTACCAGCTACCTTCGTCTACGCCGGCATCTACAACAACAACTTCACAAGTCTTCCGTACCCGCTATTCCAGATGGAAGTACTCGAAGACGGCTCTTTCGAATGGCGCGCTCCGTTCGACCCCGAGACTCCCCTACCCTGGCTAGACGCAGAGCACGACGTCGGTCCCGCCCTGCTCCAGATCTTCAAAGATGGACCCAAGAAGTGGCACGGTCACCGGTAAGCTCCCGCAATCATCTTCGCTTTGTCTCACATCCGCGTCGTGGTTCCACACGGCTATGCAAGATAAGGATGGAACACGACGGCAAAAGCAAATAAACCACGCTAAGACAGGGTCACGAAAAGCTAACGCGTCCGGAATAGTATCGCGCTCTCATTTGAAACACTCTCTCCGCTGCAAGTCTGCGCCGCGTTCGAGCGAGCCCTTGGCCGTCCGTGCCGCTACGTTCGCGTCCCCAAGATCGAAATCAAGGTAAATGTGCCGCCAGGCTACCGTGAACAGCTCGAAGTGCTCGAGGTGCTTTTCGGTCAACACAGTGCGCCTTATTTCCCGCAGCCGGAGTTCTCACAGCCTGCCGCCGGCTCACCTAAAGGTCTTGGTCCTGCGGGTGGAAAAGGTGCCGGTGCCGGAATGATGCAAGGGCCTGGTGGGGTCATTTCGCTACCTGTCACCGACGAGGCACGTCACCTCTGGCAGGGGTGGCGGGACATGGAGGAATATGCCTCAGAGGCATTCCCCGTGGAAGAGGAGGCTAATGGATTGGATTGGATGCTCTAGGTATTTTATCCGTCTAATTGTCTTGAAACTGCAAAAAAAAAAAGAGGAAATCCCGAAAAAAGAAGTATGCCAAGATTGCGCTTTTTTTCCTTTTGTTGAGGTCTTATCTTTGCTATGATTGTGGAAACCAGATCTGCGCATGCTCTGATGAGACTTCGCCGATACCACTGTGGCTTGGTGCCTGGTCTTGAGATTTCTTATCCTTGTCTTCTTTTGTCTTTAATGACCGTTTTATTCCCGGCAAACGTGCATAGTGACGATACCTGTGCATGTTGTGTTGCCAGTTTGCCCTGCTTTAATTTTTCTTCTTCCTCTTTTTATACTTGCTATATTTTTTTTGCATTTATGGCGAACGGGCATGGGAAATATATGGGGCATGATTCTTTCCTGTACTGCAGTTCTTAATTGGACATCTCTCCAGGCCGGACTCAGACATGGGAGATATCTCCAACCAAAAGTTTTTTTTTTTTTACTTGCTTTATTATGTTGATCGGGTATTGTGGCGATGAGCACCCTGGCCAGATCATGCCAGACGCCTCCAATTGCAAAGCGATTGCAGCGCAGCCATCCCAACAGGCGGAAAAAAAAGAATTGAATGAGCCAATTACGACTATCCCAGCTATCCCAATGATATCCCACGGTTTTACCCGTCTCCAGCTCCTATCACGGCTACTTCCTCGCCTTCCGATAGCCTCCGTCTATAGATAGGGCCCGCCTATTACCCCTTACTCACAGAAAAAAAAAACCACCCCGCGTCAATCCTTCGCCTTAACCGACTCTCGGGTCAAACTTACTGCAAAATGGAGCACTTCGGCCTGCTCAAACGCAGAACTCATTGGCTCGGCCCTTATCATTCGACCGAGCGACCTTGCACAGACCGCCCTTTTAGTTATCGCAGCCTAGTAACAGCCTCTCGCCAATTGCCGGCTCTTCGGCCGCTGCACGTACGTAACTAACAGACGAGGCGTTTGCCCAAACACGGGGCCCCTCAGCGGGAATCCCGCGGCTTTTCGATCTTCACCGGAGCCCGGTAACCAGATACGGAGGGCTAGAAGGCGCCATTCGCCGCTATGCGGACGGTCTGTGTAAGCATCTTCTTGGCTGAAGAAGCATTGGGTCCCCGGCGCTTCCGGGCAGGGATTCTCGGTGCGGGGGAGATATGTTGGGGTTGGGATGGGGTTGAAATAAAGTGGTCTATTTACCTTTTACCAGGGCCCGCTTCGGTGACGTGCTTTAACTTCATCTAGGGGGTCGGAAAAAGCAATGAGATGGCGCTGATGACTCTGTATGGGCGGATCGATCGCGGCTTTTTGCTGTGGCGGTTTAAGTTGATCGCATCTTGGCTTTGGGGGTAGCGATCGTCGCCAGGAGGTTTGAGGACTGTTGCGATGGATTACGTAGAATTGTGATGTCACTCGAAGTATTCAAAGATTATTTGATTCACTAAGCACTTCATGTTTGTGCCTTCGTCTAGTCTGTGAATGGTCTGTACCTTGTAGTGTTGCTCCGGAGGTCGTCAGGGCCATTTACCCCGCCATTGAAGTATAAGCCTTCTACTGTACTTACATATTGACGGCGCCAATTTACGAGCATGTTATACTGTAGCTAAAGAATGGAATCTCATCGAGTAAAACCAGTGCACCACCATGGACTCGAGAAACGGCCCCGCGCATGCATTTTCCGAGTCTCGAGGGATCATTCGTCATTGCAGACTCGAATTTTCATCTCTCGGCCTGAGAGACCAGGCACCAATGACCCAAAAACTCACCGCCTCGCCCCGCCCAGCTTAATCCGTTCCGGGCGATACATCCAGAGACTTCGAAATACATCATTTGCCACCTTCTGCCCCACCAGAACCATGTACTGCCTGTGTTGCCCCGGGTACACCGTAGCTCTCCGCCTGAACTGCCAGAGCTTTGCGCCGATCTGACCTTTTTTTTTCTGGCCGAATTTTTTTTTCTTTTTAGGGCCCCTCCTCCCTTCGAGTCTTTTTTTCTTTTCTTAAATCTCTTGATACCCCCCCCTTCTATACACAGGATTTCATATCCCGGTTTTTCCCTACAAGTTAGCTGTGATTGATACCAGCTGCTCAAAAGTTTCTTCTATCTTTTTATAGACAGCCTTTACTTTTATTTTTCATAATGTCTGCTGCCGACCAAGCTCTCGAGGAGCGCATTGAGATCCCTAGCATCCCTTCTGAACTCCAGAAGAAGATTGCTCATCTCCAGGAGGAATATGCCCGTGCTGAGGTTGTGCAGAGTGAGTTTTCATCTTACCCCTCCTTTCGTCTCAAAATTGTCCATCCCTGCCGGGGACGGCATGTCTTCAGTTCGGAGAAAAGAATTGGATGAATCGATGCAATTATTTTCTATCTCTACTATGCCAATGAATTCAAAAACCAAAATCGCTAATCTATACTTCCCATCCAGTGCGCGCTGCCGTCCCTCTGCTCGCCCCTCTGTACCAGAAGCGTGAGGAGGAGATCATCAAGAACGCCCCTGACTTCTGGGTGCGCGTGTTCGCCAGCTCTCCCGCCGAGATCGACGAGTACATCCTCCCCATCGACGCTCAGGTGCTGGGCGACACCCTGCAGAACCTGAAGATCGAGCGCTTCGAGATCAACGCCGCTGGCGAGGGTGAGCCCCGCTCTCTGCGCTTCATCTTCGACTTCAAGGAGAACGAGTGGTTCTCCAACACCCAGATTGTCAAGGACTTCTACTGGCGCACCCAGATCGTCAAGACTGAGTCTGGCAAGAGCCGTACCTGGGAGGGTCTTGTCTCCGACCCTGTCCGCATCAACTGGAAGGAGGGCAAGGATGTCACTAAGGGACTCCTGAACGCTACTGTTGATCTGTTCGAGGCCGAGAAGAAGGGCGGAAAGAAGCGCACTGAGCTTCCTCAGTTCGAGACTCTTGTTAAGAAGATCCAGGAGGTTGAGGCTGAGGCTCTTGACAACGAGCCTGAGGAGGACGAGGAGGATGATGAGGACTTGGATCCTTCCAGCCCTGTTGGCGTTAGCTTCTGGAACTGGTTCGGTTACCGCGGTCGTGATGTCTCTGCCGAGGAGTCTGCGAAGGCTACCAAGGAGGACGACGAGCGCTTCGCCAAGGTCCAGAAGGGCGAGAAGGTTGACGGTGAGGACGAGGACATGGATGACGACTCGGATGATGAGGACTACATCGACGAGCTTGAGGACGCCGAGGTCTTCGAGGATGGTCAGGATGTCGCCATTGCCCTTGCTGAGGACCTGTACGCCGATGCTATGCAGTACTATGGTATGTTGAACACTCGGCCTATATTATTTCGTGATGAGTAGCTGACCTTTGGCGAACAGTTCAATCTTTCGAGTTGGGTGATGACCTTGAGGACCTCGACATCGAGGACCTCGAGGCTCTCGAGAACGCCGAAGATGAGATGGATGAGGATGAGGATGCGGGCGCAGGCGAGGGTGAGGAGTCGCGTCCCCGTAAGAAGGCCCGCAACTGAAGTGATTGTTGACTTTGATTTTTAAGCTTGAATTTCCCATACCTTAACGCCCCTTTTGTTTGAGTGATGCTGTGCTTTTCAGAGGCCCCCTTTGGTGTACTATCACAGAACGATAACGAGAATTAATAAAAGTACGAGCGCAAATATAAGCGCCGCTATGCAAAAAGAAGACCATGTATCTAGTTACGACCAGAAAAGTTAGTCTGACATTCACAATGCTTCCACACTTCTCATCATAGTCGTAGTTCCACCCAGGAGTAGATAACTTACCTTCATTCTGGCGAACAATGTGTCGTATCCTCGCCATCCCATTATTTATCTTCCCCCCAACCCGATCAGCCAATGTATCCACCTCATCAAGCATAACATTCTGATCCTCCAACTCCCTCCCCATATCACTCGCCTGCTGTCTCAAGTTGCCAACAGTCCTAAACACCCCATCAAGCTGCTCATCCTGCTCATGCATAAGCTCCGACTGCCTATGCATCTCCATCGAAGCATAATAATCGCCTCCTCCCGCTCTCCCCTCCTCCTCGTCTAACGCAGCATCAAACTCCGTCGGATTCGGCAAGGCCGCAGGATCCGCCGGCGCCGGGTTCGACGACACAGTCTGCTGCAGCTCCTGGCGCATCTGCTCGACTTCCGCGCCCACATCGTCGACAAGCTTGCGCCTTCGCTGGACTTCCGAGAGCTCTAAGCCGAAGCGGTAGGGGTCTTGCTCGATTGCGCGGACGCTCTCGATGAGGTCGTCTAGGTCGGCGCTGAGCTCGGTGAGGGTTGCTTCGAGTTCTGAGCGCGCTTGCTTGAGTTCGGGGTTATTGGGGCTTTTGGCTGTTGAGCGGATGCGGATGTACGAGGAGAAGAGTGGTCGGCTGGATTGGATGGTTGAGAGGACGTCCCTGGGTCTTGTTAGCTGGGTTGTTTGGGGATAGGGGGTTCAAAGGGTGCCGTTTACGCTTGGACTTGGAGGAATGGGTCGGCGTGCGCCATTTTTGGTGAGGAGAGGCGGGAATGGGTGCTGGATAGGGAGTGTTGGGCTAGATGGAGGCCAGCTTGGAGGTACTTTGCTATTCGGTGGTACATCAGCGGAGCTGTCCAACTTCCCGGGCGAGTCACGTGGGATCCACATGGCACAGATCTATAGAAGAAGCACTTTTACAACTCTTTATGGATAGCTTCATTGCAGCAAAGTTTTCTTTCGGTAGAGTTCTTGATGATTTGATGGAGCACTTTATCCTGTAGTCCAGTAGTCTTGAGGGATGCTTGGGACAAAATCATAAGAAATGTTGCTCAAGCACTCTGCGCAGATTGGACTGATGACAGAGGACACTAGCACCAGGCGGTCTGTATCATTGTCATGTAGTACCATGTATTGATGGTTCCGGAAATCCGCCGCTTCTCAAAAATCAGACTCTTCAACCGACCCTCCGCGCTAATTCTCGCTAGGCAGCCTCAACGAACTGTTGATAGATCAGAAACCTGATGACTCAGCATACATCGATAAGCCCTGGAAAGCGATAAGGATTTTCCCCACGTTGGAGATAGTTTTTTGCGCTTCAAGTCGCATACGTCGACATGGCTCCACGATCTCCTCTCCCGCTCTCCGATGAGTGGAAGGACGCCGATTCCTACATCGATGCTCTTCTCGCATTCATAAGCTCATCCACCACCTTCATCAACCTATGCGGCGGGGTACATATGCTCGATTTTCTTACACGCGAACCCGATCTGTACACAAACCTACTCGCAGAGGACTGGAGAACATTTTTTAACGCACATGAGATTGATGAAATCTTGCGACTTCTACTTAAAGAAGATATCGTGTCTTTAAAGTCTCAATATGAAGCCATTGAGGACACAGATAGCCCACGCACATGGAATGGCGGTATTTTCCCTCCGCTGAGCTTGTTAGAATACATTCACAACATCCGACGACTCTGTCTTCGACGTGATTTCTCGCCCTCTAAGCCATCGCGGAAATTACCATTCCATATATCCATGGGAATGAAGCATAAGAAATTACACGAGGTGGAACACTTCTCGCAATGGGTTGCAGAGCTGTCAGACACGGTTGGCGAGAGACGTGGAGAACCTGTGTCGCATATCGTTGACTTTGGCTCGGGGCAGAACTACCTCGGCCGGACACTTGCAAGCTCGCCTTATCACAAACACATAATTGCCATTGAACGGCAACAACAGTACATCAGTGGGGCCAAGGGATTTGACGCCAAGATGAACAAAGCTGAAATTCATATCAAGAACCCGAAAAAAAAGCGCAAAGACAAGGGTCAGCAAGAAGTGACAGTGTCAACAGCCAATGGAAATGGCCAGTCTAGCGCCAAAGATCCCGAAGGGAACCCTGATGACGCCGAAGCGCAGGAATTCAACGAAACAGTTGAGGATGTTACCATGTTCAAAATGCTGGGTAATGTCAGTCTCGGAGCAGAGAAAAGAACTCACGCCGAAAAAGCTCAGATGCAACATCAAGAAGAGCCTGTCGTTGATAAACCCGGCGTTATCAGTTACATCGAGCATGAAATTGAAGATGGCTATTTAGAGCCCATAATCAAGCATGTCGTTAACCCGCCCAGGTCAGCGCCTCCAGAGGACCATAGCTCAGAGACAACACCCCAATCAGAAAGCGCTACTGGGGAGTCATCTGCCATTCGGCCCAACGAGGCTAACGGGGGCTCCGCAAATGATGCTCGAGTCATGGTAGTTTCACTCCACTCATGTGGAAACCTCGTCCACCACGGGGTGCGTTCTCTGGTCCTCAACCCCTCAGTTGTAGCAGTAGCTATGATCGGCTGCTGCTACAACTTGTTGACCGAGCGCCTGGGCCCTGCAACATTCAAGCTTCCCGTCCTCCGCTCCCACCACCCCCGACTATTCGAAACGGCCACCTCCTATGACCCACATGGATTTCCCATGTCCAAGATGTACGAAAACTACGACACAGAACTTATCAAGGGGATAAGACTCAACATCACAGCTCGCTCCATGGCCTGCCAGGCTCCTTATAATTGGGAGGCAACCGGTATGGAAAGCTTTTTCACCCGCAACTTCTACCGCATGCTTTTTCAACGCATTCTCCTCGACAAGGGTGTAGTATCCCGGCCTCCCGTCCCCAAGGATCTGTACGAGGAGTCCAATCCCGAGGACACACCAAAGCCCGTAATTCTAGGATCACTGCGCAAAGCCGCCTTCGAATCATTTCCAGCGTATATCCGAGCAGCGACGGAGAAGCTTTCCCGCGACCCAATCTTCGCGGCCCTTGTCCAAGAGAGGATCGCCGTTATGACAGACGAGGAGATCCGGCGCTACGAAACGGATTTTAGCCAAGCTAGGAAAGACCTGAGCATCACTTGGTGCCTCATGGCGTTCAGTTCTCAGCTCGTCGAGGCAGCGATTGTCGTCGACCGTTGGCAGTTCCTGCGGGAGCATGACTCGGTCAAGGAGTGTTGGGTTGAGCCCGTCTTTGATTACGGGGAGAGTCCGCGAAACCTAGCTGTTATTGGACTAAAGAAGTGATTAAAGAAGACGTGCTCTGCATACGCGCAATGATGTACCAACGACTTTGCATAAACAGGCGGCCTGAGATTAATGAGCTGCATTGTGGGGTGTATACTAGTAGATGATTCGAATGAAATATGGAGCCGGTGATTAGACCCCCGTGTTTCCCCCTGATTAATTCGCTCAACAAGACTAGAGGACGGACCGAAGATCAAGTGATCGGTTATGGGTCTGCAATGAAGTTATTGATTTTCGACGGAGTCCTTGGCTAATACGCCTCACTTTCGCCGGGCGCTAAATCGCGGCCGATCCATAGCTGATATGGAAATGTGCCCGCCGGGTCAGCCCCAATCAGATATCAGAAGCCCACATTCGTAACAAATGTTTCGAGCGGTCTTACTCCCAGTCATGATCGAGATCCCACTTGCTGAATACGAAGATAATTCACGCAAGAGGGTCGTCGTGAAATCATCGTGGACTTCAAAGTTTGCAGTGGAGTTGACGCCTTCGGCTTGAAAACCCATTCAGCAACAAGCTCATTCTTCGGAGATTTATTCAGTACAGGGGGCATCCCTGCAACAAATGGCGGATGTGGATCCGTTGCTAATATGGTTGGCTACTCTATATCTCGCCCGTCCACAGGCGGGGGCGAAAAGGCACCGGCGCAAAACCTGGTCGATAGCACCTGATGGCTGAACAGGGGGCAGGTGGAGATAAAGCAGCGCATTGGCGACAGTTTCGCTCTTAGATACCTGAGGCGCTGCGAGAACGTTTGGGCTAGTGCGAAATAACAAGTTATAACTAGTTCTATTGGTTCCTGTTTAGTAGATCTTACTGCAGTGGCAAACCAATCAGGTATCAAAAGTGCATCAAAACCGAGATGTACGCTGAGAACATGACCCGAGTCATTCCAGGTTTTATCCTCTCGCCCTCGAAACCATATTCACTCGGCTTCTGATTGACGGTTATATCCGAAGGTGTTTTTCGGGAAATGCCTTACCCTTGATTGGCGAGTGTTTGCTTTTGCTATCTACCCACTGCACAATCCTCCGAATGCCGCTGAGTTCCCAACACCAGGGCGTTTTATGGAGGAGCCAATGAATAGGAACTGGTTCCTTCTGCCCCGCAATCTATGGAATTATCTGCAAGAATCACAAACATATCACCCGAGGCATGCGCCGAGGAGCCAACCTACGGGTCAATCGACGGGCCAAGCCGGCGTATCCGCTGCGAAATAGAGTTCATACTCGGTGATCGAGGTCGTGTTTGCAATCCAAAAATTGAGAAAAGCCTGTGGCCCCGTGGCGTAATACTTTTAGTGTATTCTGGGGCTAGCAATTATTTATTTGAAGCCGCAAGACCGGCGATCTCGTAAAAGTTTCATTCTCATGAATCCGAGTCTCTTCTTCGTACTATCAAACTTGCCATAGTAAAGATGACTATCGATACTTCCGACTCAAAGATGTTTGTCTCCCTTGTGGGGCAGGTACAAAAGATTGCGGAGAATTTTAGAGACGACCTAAATGAGGCTGATCGTGTAGCAGCCCTTGCTGCCGCACAGAAGCTTGTCCAGTCTCTCGAGAAGCCAAAGGAGGCTGTGATTAAGATGGCCTTCTCGGTATGACCCTCAATATCTTCTATGTATTTTTCTCCTAGCCATGTCATTTGGTCTAATGAAATCCCTTAGTCTGCTCAAGTCACATGTGTAAGGACTGCCATGGATATGGGTGTATTCACTGCTCTTTCCGAGAGCAAATACCCACTCACATTGGAGGAGTTGGCTGCTGTGGAGAACGCAGATGTTGTCCTGATGGGTATGTCAAGGCTCCTGTTATGATTTTGCTATTTACTTATATTATCACTAGAGAGGATACTCCGCCTCCTCACAGCGATCGGCTATGTCGAAGAGACTGGGGTCAGGACATACGCTCCGAACAATCTTACCCGCCAGCTCACCGATAAAGGAAGCATTGGAGCGATGAAGTGGATGTAAGTTATCCCACGGCTTGCAATCTCTTACAGTCTTGCTGATTGTCCAAACAGATTTGACGGCGGCTCCCAAAGTCTAGCAAAGATGCCTGCATTCCTACGCGAAACAAACTTCCGTAACCCAACAACAGATGATGAACAAGGCGTGTTGCAATATGGAGAGAACATGAACATGGGAGTCTGGGATTGGATCGCCAGCCGAGCCGACCTGAACGACAGCTTCAACTCTTTCATGGAAGGTGACCGTGGTGACCGACCTGACTGGGTTGACTGGTTCCCCGTACAGGACAGAGTGATCGATGGCTTCAGTGGTACCGAGAGCGACGTTCTCTTTGTTGACATTGCTGGTGGTCGCGGCCACGATCTGAAGTCTTTCCAGGCGAAGTTCCCCAAGGCACCCGGTCGCCTTGTTCTCGAGGACCAGCCTCATGTGATCGACGAGGCTAAGGTGGGAGGAAAGATTCAAAAGATGCCTTTTGATCTTTTCAAGCCACAGCCTATTCAAGGTAAGTCATTCCGTGCGTAACAACTTGTTTCAAAAGGCTGACTCGTCCAGGCGCACGAGCATATTACATGAAGTACATTCTGCATGACTGGTCTGACACACAGTCTCGGGCCATCCTAGAGCAGATCAGGGGTGCCATGGTGAAGGGTTACTCGAAACTCATTATCGAAGAATTCATAATGCCGGATAAGAATGCAGGCCTTCTGTCCGGACTCTGGGATCTCCAGATGCTCATTTTCTGCAACAGTATGGAGCGAAATATTGAGCAATGGAACAGACTGCTTTCTTCTACTGGCTTCAGGCTGATCAGGATTTGGTCTCCTCCTGGCGATGGAAGCAGTATCATCGAAGCCGAAAGGGTTTACTAGTCGGTCACAGCGGTTGGTGTTTTAACGGTTCTTTACTTCAGCCCAGGGGGCTTGCATTCACGATGTCACGAGAATTTTATACATGCAGTTCTTTGTTAATATTTTTATTTGAGCTTTTGACTTTTCATATTGCAAGAACACTTTTTAAGTAGAGCGTCATGCCTGTAGCCGATAGACTTTGTCATAGAATCTGTTGACCACCTGGCTCAGCCTTACCCCAATGCAAAGTTTGAGCCAAGTAAGTGTGGGGTTGCCCGTGTGAGCCTTCTCGGGCCCTTGCGAATGCCGAGTTCCGGGCGCCCAGCATCTGTCGGGGCCATGAGATCATCAGCAAGGCTCAGCGGCTTGGCGCAACCAACCCCACGGGGTTCCAAATATTTAAAGATCGTTTTTTGTCCTGTTTTCTTTAGGGATGATTTGAATGTATGCTATTGCAGCCTTATCTATGATCAACATCCTTCAGTTACTGCATAAAGCGTACAGTGCGTTCTAGGCACCAAGTTCATTCGGCTCAGTTGTCTATCCAGCGCATACCTCAAACATGTTCGATAAAAAGCCCAAGGTCGATTCAGCATCAGTCTTGTCAGAGCAATCAAAATCAAAATCCCGCCCTTTGCCAGATCCTGCGATGAAATGGGGCATTTCTGCCAAGCCATACGACCCCAATGAGAAACCTGGGCCCGATCACCCCGTCCACAAAATCCCTATGGAAGAACAAGAGAAGATGCGAAAGAAAGGAATAAACCCGGTCCTCAAGGCCGAAATGGATGAATCTAAGAGAGGCGAAGGAGGGTTCTGGGGCAAAGTAGCCCAGACTTCGATGGGCGGAGGGTGGATTAAATGATCTGTGCTTGTATACATTTAATGACTGGAACGCTTTGTCCTTCTAGCTTGCATAAGATCTTTAAGATCGGGAATTAAAGTGAATTAATTAATTGGCCAGTGTTAGATTATTGTTAAAGATGATGTTTCAACTAATGTGTAGGGGGCCCGTTGATCGGCAAAATTTACATCCGGGGTAGCGTGCTTTAGAACGCGATCTTCAGGAACATGCCCGGAAATTAGAAATAGGTGTAGCGGCTGTCTGCATATTTAATTCTACCATGGCGCTCAAAGATACTGGCTTATCCGTCTAAACCTCGGTAACTTGCAGCGCCCCTTGTCTTTATCTTTGCACTTCGAGGCAGGGCCCGCTTTCCCCACACAACAATGCAACCCCCTTTTGCATACCCTGGATATGCTCCGTTATGGCAGGCGAGAAATGGAGGGATCTCGATTGTGGCTTCGGCGTGGCATAACGCCCATTGTCTTCATTGGATCTGGCAAGCCCTGCAAGCCAAGGCCGCTGTGCATGGAAGCTTATCCCTTCTAAGCTTCCAAGCGCAATCGCTAGCACGACCGGCGGAGTCCGAGATAACACAAACATTCCTTACGGGGATCGGGCACGATTCTCTTGATTTCTACTCCCAAGGAACTATAATTGGAGGACAATTGGCTTATTTAGCGGTTATCCTTGTCGCTGTTACTCATGCTAGCTGCTAAGCTGAAGTCTCGCAGCCGTAGCCAGCTCGTGTGCCTGGCGGATCAACCCCTGATGAACGCCATCCGGCCCCACTGCGCAGTGTCCCCGTTGCTAATAAAGCATGTCTATCGCGTAGCTGATAACAGATGTAACCTGTACCATGTTAGTGGCCTATGGTGCGAGGTGAGAGGGTCCGCTCTTCACGACCTAGTATAAGACCCATGTCTCACTGGATCGTATGAGCGGGGATCTAATTAAACAGCCGAAGCTACAGACGGTCTTCCGAGGAGATTAGACTGGACGCAATGCTAACAAGGGACACGAGGAGGATAAGTAGTGCTGCCGATCCCTACCTGCACCCTACTCTTCTACCCCGTGTTTTCTTGCAAGGAGCTTTGGCAGGGTTCCTGTAGTCTCTCCACCATGCCTGCGACTGTATACACTGCGCTTCTTTGCGCTCTGGCTGCCCCTGCTTGGGGTGCTGTCTGGGAGAGCCTCCCAGCTGGCGTCCCTAGCGCCTGGTCTCATCTTAGCACACCGGCGGGTGATGCTCCCATCAGCCTTTCAATCTCTCTGAGCCGTAAGAACCTGGATCAATTGGAGTCAACTCTGCGCAAGGTTTCGACTCCCGGTCAGGCTCAGTATGGTAAATGGCTAGACGAAGACGATATCGAGTCTCAATTCCCCATTGTAGACGACGCTGCTGTTGTGAACTGGTTGAAAGATGCAGGCATCTCGGACTATGCTCGTGATGGGTCTCTGCTCAGTTTCACCGGCAGTGTGGAGAAGGTCAACAAGCTGCTGGATACCAGTTTCGCTCACTATCAAAGTGGCGATGCTGTGAAACTGCGGACTACTCAGTACTCTATCCCCGATGATCTCGCCGACTACATCGATCTTGTTTCACCCACTGTCTACTTTGGCAAGACCCGCGCGGCCGTCCCAAAGGCCTCTAAGGCCAAGGATACTCGCAAGGTGTCAAAAACCGAGGTCGCTGCTTCATGCCAGACATCTATTACTCCTTCGTGCTTGAAAGAGATGTACAACATTGGTAACTACACCCCCAAGGTTGAGGCAGGAAGCCGGATCGGCTTTGGAAGCTTCCTTAACCAGTCTGCCTCTCAATCCGACCTTAAGCAATACGAGGAGCTGTTCGGCATAGCTTCTCAGAACTTCACTGTTGAGACTCTCAACGGTGGTGTGGACAACCAAACTGCTTCCGTAGCAGATGTTGGCGAGGCCAACTTGGATGTACAGCTTATCGTCGCTGTCTCTCACCCTCTTCCTGTCCATGAATTCATTGCTGCTGGTGTTGCGTATGTATATCGAATTCCTGAAGAAAGGCGACACATTGCTGATCATTGCTAGTCCATTGATTCCCGATGCCGATGAGCCTACGCAAGCAGATGACCAGAATGAGCCATATGTGGCCTACTACTCGTACTTGCTCTCAAAGAGCAAGGCTGAGCTTCCTCAGGTCATTTCCAACTCGTACGGTGATGACGAGCAGGTGAGCTATTTGATCCAAATTTCAGACCGCGAAACTTACACCTTGATAGACCGTCCCTGTCAAGTACGCAAAGGCTGTTTGCGACTTGATCGGCTTGAACACCTTACGTGGAATCACCATCATCCACTCATCTGGCGACGAAGGTATGTTTTGACATTTCATCTTTCTTGGCTATAACATTGACTAATAATCTCACTCGTAGGTGTCGGTTCCGCTTGTCAAGCACCTGATGGAAAGACTCCCCAGTTCCAACCCATCTTCCCAGCCACCTGCCCATATGTCACTGCCGTTGGTGGTACATCAGACGTAAGCCCCGAAGTTGCCTGGAACGCCTCATCTGGCGGTTTCTCCAGCGTCTTCCCTCGCGCCTGGTTCCAGGAGGCTGCTATTAAGCCTTACTTGGCCAACCTCAGTGCCGAAACCAAGGAATACTACGGACAGTACGCTGACTTCAAGGGTCGTGGATTCCCTGACATCTCTGCCCATAGTCTGTACCCACGGTGAGCTTCCCATTCTGAGGAATAAAGTGGCACAATGCTAACGCATCGAAGCTATGAGGTCATCTACGGTGGTGCTAAAGCTGGCTCCGGAGGAACCTCGGCCGCCGCACCAACTGTCGCTGGTATTATCGGTCTGCTGAACGATGCACGTCTGCGTGCTGGCAAGCCTGTTCTGGGCTACCTTAACCCTTTCCTATACTCGCTGGGTGTCAAGGCTCTGAATGACATTGTCGGCGGTAGCTCATATGGATGCGGTGGCATTGATCCCCAGACTGAGGAGGCTGTGCCCGGGGCTCTTGTTATTCCTGGTGCTCACTGGAATGCCACCGAAGGTTGGGACCCTGTCACTGGACTGGGTACACCCAACTTCCAGAAGCTGAAGGAGTTGGTGCTTGCATTGTAAACAGCTGTACAATAGTTTCCTTGTCCTCGTGCGATATAGAAAGGCTACTAGCGTATCTGAACCGTCCGGTTGATAGTCATGGCGATTGGTCCTCTTCTTTCGCCTTATTCAGTTGTACAAATCTTCTCTCATTAGAAGAAAGGAATTTCATGAACGAGCAGGAGAGGAGGACTATTTATTCATATACGAGTCATGTTCACGGGTAGTACATATATGGTTTAGGCTGCATCTACTGCTGCAATAGATGCAGGCCATTAGAATCTAATATGCCCATAGCACACGAGTAGCGCCACAGCCTTAAGCATGAGCACGAGAAGCAGAGGGCGGACATGAAGAGGGGGCATGCCCCATTCCCGAGGGGTCCTTTAAGGTCATGACTGGCAGGTGCGAAGTTGGGGATGGGTAGGTTCAAATTTGGGGATAAGGAAGGTGTGAGGGACAGCATCAGTTTTATAGAAGGGTGAAGAGCTACGGTAGACTGATGTAAGCGGCCCTACATTCGGCGCGGAGAGACCTAGATTGGAAAAAAGAGAACAATGCCGGGTAGTATTGGGATGGCTCAACCATGGTAGACATAATCCCGTGACTCCATAAACGGGCCTAATCATTCCTCGAGGGCTCGAGGTCTGCAACAACAGCATCAAGTTCAGTCCCGAGCGCAGCAAAGCGTTGTGTAATACGGGTAAATAAGCGCTCATGCATGCCCTGTTGCATGACTCGCTCATCCTGCCGAATAGCGCACACGTCGCCCCATTCATCCGCCAAAGTGGCGAGCATCTGTCGGTCGCGCGCGAGACGCTGGGAGATCTCCCGGGTCGTCTTCCTCAGGGCCACGAGTCTGCGCTGGTGGCTTGGGGATTCCGGGGTTGCCGGCCCGTCGTCATCCCGCAGCGGCGTGCGGCTGCTTGGGATGTGCTCGCGCGGATCATAATCACATCGCGTGGCTTGGTTGTTCCAATGGCAACTGGCACATGCCGTTGGAACGCCGTCCTGCCCGGCCATTCTGACGCAGAGACTCCATGGCCCCTCGCCACGGCGGCAGTGCCTGCAGGGACTTTCTGAAATCTCCCCTTTGCATTGAATAGCGAAGGATTCGATATTCTCGATGCGAGCATTGATCAGCTGGTCAAATCTTCCAGGCAAGTAATACCTGCTTGCGCGGAGCTGCGGCTCCCGGACTGACGGGATTGCATAGAGTGTTCGAAGCGAGTCGGACAACAAGTCGCCGCTCACGCGGCCGCGGCTCCAGGGTATTTCATCCCCGTACTTGGCCCAGGGCCCAGGTGACAAGGCGGTATCGCTACCTTGGGTGGCTTGAGGTATCGTTAACGGCAAGCCGATTTTGCGCGCTGGCTCAAGCGGGTCACATCTGTTCTCGTTAGCAATTGTGCTCAGCATGGAATCGGTACTTGGGCCTTGCTCACAAACCAGGTGCAGGCGTGCTCCAGGTATGGTGACTCGTGTTTACGAGTTGTTCAGGCGACTGGTCAGAGTTATCACGCCCCCTGTTGTCCGACCGTTGGCCGGAGTTTTCTGGTGTGCGCATGAAGGGCAACATGGTGGGTGATGCTGCAAGAGATGGAAATGGGATGGGATGGGATGTGAGAGGTGAAAGTGGGATGGAAGGAGATGAAAAATATCACCGGGTAGGTTGTTGATGTGAGAGATTATCCCACTGCGTGGAATATTCTCACGTCGCGGGTCTTGGACCACCTCTGGAGCCCCTCGGGGCTTGGGCCTATTTTTGCGTAGCTAGTGTATTGACCGATTCTTCAATGCGAATGCTATGCGCTTGAATCTCGGCCAGCGCAGCCTGAAGCGTGCCCTTAGCGTTAGCACGGGCTTCACGCCGTTCCTTGAGCTCCTGGCGCAGTGCAGCCACATCCACGCCTGCGACAGGCAGAGTATGGTCAGCTGGCGTCACCGTGTAATTCTGGCCGATGGAGCATCTCTTGCCCTGGTACCCGACGTGGCAATTCAGACATTCCGGTAGTCTCGCCCTGTACCTTGCCGGTAAAACAACACAGCTGCTCCATGTGCCAAAGCCAGCTTGGCAATGCGCACAGGCGACATCTGCAATCTCGCCGCTGCATTGCCCATTAAGAGCCTCAATATTGACCGTACGTGCGCCGATTTTCTTGTCGAATGCAGCACCAGTCGGGGGCGCCTTCCCCGAGTGCAAGCGCACTCCTGGTTCTCGGACGCGCGGTAAGCTGGGCAGCACGCTCATCAAAGAGCCGGGTTTGCTTTTAGTGATCGCGCCACGAGGCCATGGACATTGCTGGGCTCGTTTCGCCCAGAATCCGGGAATCGGATCATCTTCCCCGACAATGGGATTCTCGGGCTCGATAGACAGCGCGTCTGCCGTCGTGCCGGGCATCTTGTTTGTTGTGATGGTGGTGTTGCGGATGGTAAGTTGTCTGCTATCGGGCAAAATACTATACATCGCACATTTGACCACGAATGACCACATGCTATACCGGCCAAAACGAACCTCACCCAATCTCCACGCTCCCCTCTGGAACACCCTGCCTGCTCCTCAATCTTCGAGCAAAGAACTGCATGAGAGGAACAACCTCTTCCCGACTCGAAGGCATCGTATCCCCCCTCCTCGCATACCGACTAACCTCCACAAACTCGAAAACCTCTTTCGTCCTCCTAACCGCAGCATCAGAAACAACACCCGAGTCCCGCCCCGCCATAAGCAACACAGGACTCCGATTCTTATCTCCAGTCTTCTTCCCAGACAGCGGGAATGGAGCCCCGATAGAGACAATGCCAGCCAATGGCTCCGCCTCAACACCGCTGCCTTTCGCAAGCTCCCTCGCTAAGCTCAGCGCAGCCATCCCGCCCTGTCCAAAACCAAGGACCAAAATCTCGCGTGCCCGATACCCGCATTTCTGGATAAGCGTATCGCGGATAACCTCCTGTGCTAAGACTCGCGTGCTCTTCGTAAAGCCCGCATCCATATCCAGCCCGCTAGACGTATCGAATGTCACATCGTCACCCCAGTGGAAACCGCCTAGATCGAAGGGAACAGGCGCTGGTGCTTGGATAGTGACGACAGTTGTCTCGGGGAGATTTATGGCGCGGCCGAAGGCCGAGAAGCCTTGTGCGCTGTCGCCAATGCCATGCAGCAGGAGGAGGATATTGGGTGTTGGGCCTCGGGCTTGTGGGGGTGTCGTTACTGTTGCTGTGACTGTGGAGGGGAAGTCGGCTGGAGTGGGAATTTTGGACGGCATTTCGCTTCCGGAGCGCAGCGGCAGCGCGATCCTACAGCAGAGTAGATGTTTGTCTTGGTTCCTTTTGGTGGTTGTCGTGCAGTCGGGGTTGCCGAAGCTTGAAGCTCTAAGCTTAGCCGATTGGGGTGGCTTGGTTGTGGCTGGAGTAGTCGTAGCTGTTGTGGCTGAGTCAGAGAGGGTTGACTACTTCCAGGGTTGTACTCGTAGATCGAGTCTCCGAAGCCCTCCCGATTTCGTATTCTTTCCTCAATCGATCGAAGAACCTTGGTGGTGCGGGGCTGTATCAATTGATCGCTTGCAGTACTCTGGCTGTATCGTCGTTGCCTAGCGATCCCCGCCGCCAAGACTCGGAGTGGACTTTGAGGAGCCTTTATGTCATGAGAACGACCTGGAAAGTTTACATGTTTGAGATGGATTAACTGGGTGCACTCAAGTGCAGCAGGCAACTACTAGTAGGTGGTGTTTTAGATAGAAATAATTCAGTGTTGGAGGGACCTCGGGAATAATCAAGAATTGACGTTAGAGGGGATGGAAGTATATCGGAAGATAGGGCTGAGGTATGGTTCAATTGCAAAGATAACCCAAACCCATTCAAGTGTTACATGTAAGGATAGCTAATATTGAAGACAGCCATAGTGCTTTAGAATTGCTATTCAAGATTTGTTTTGCTCTATTCTCAACCTAAAACGAACATTAAAAACACAAACCCATTGAGAGAAATCCAAAGACTCGGAAGACACGGATACAGCATGCGCCACAGGGGGCGGGCAAGTGCGAGCGGAACCATGGACGCCCCCCAAAACAAACCGTCAGGAATAGAAACAAAGTGGTTCTCCTGGATGACGAGGGCAAGTCTCCATTACCACCTGTAGGCACGAAACGAGCCCACAGTTGCTCCAGTCGTACGTATACAACTACTGTGGCGAGGGATGCCAAGACGACACCCTGTAGGGCGAAACCAAGCCTCTGACAAGGAAGCTTGGCTGGGGGGAATCAGTCCGGCATCTTGGGCCCGGTATTTTTCGTGTACCTCGTAAGCTCCACCGAAACAGCCCACATGCAAAGTAGGGCTGATGGGTCTCGCGGCCTCCGATCTGCGGGCTATTGGATCTTAGTGGACACGTATTCGTCCTTGCGCGATGCGGCCAGGAACCTCGGGGTTAGCAGATGTTTTGTTGATAAATATGATTATGTATGCGAGAGTAGAATGCTATTGTCACCGATTGAAGCGTGGGGGCTTTGCTATGCTATGCTATGCTATGCTATGTACTCTACGTCTACGTAACTGCGCATACGCCCGGATACGCTGCTCCTGGCAGGAGCTCGGGACTTCCAGTGGCCGACGCAAGCAAGATCGTGATAGGCAGTCGATGTCTTGGCATGTATCATTCAATTGAAGCGATAGGGCCGACTACCACGTCCTCGAAGCTGCGATCTCACTGGATCAAGCGCCCCAATTACCCCTCCACATGGAGTGCTCCGGGGCAATCCCTCGTCCTCAAGCGCCGCGAATTCGGCTCGTTTGCTATGACAACACGGCTGGTCCGAAGGTTCCATGGTAGAACTGTAATCAGAGGGATGTGACTCCATCTTTCCGAATATAGAGGATAGCCCACCGCAAGTCCTCAGCCACGCTGCCCACCCACGAGTAGGTGGGGCGGCAGCTGAGACGGATGGCGATGGAGTAGCTATTCGTGGTCATGGGCGGCAAACGTAAACACGTAGCTGTTCTGGATGTTTCTGTTAGCTGTACTTGGGGTATAAGAGGCCCCCTCCCCCTGCTTCTTTCTCCCATCAACTCATACTTCAAACACCCCATTTCTATACAACACATCACAATGGCTTGGGGCTGGGGTAAGTTCTTTCCCGCTACAAAGTGTACCCTTTTTCAGTGTACTGTACGCCGCACCCCCGCATGGGGCGTCGGCATACCTGACAAGCACATACTTGCCCCCTTGGCAGGGCTATCGACATGAGCCTAAGCTGACCTTGCTCTAGACGAATCCGATGACGCTCACCGTCAGGTATACGGCCGCGAAGGCCGTGAAGAGCACGAAGGCAAGTTCTCTCATGAGCTCATCGCCGGTGCCGCTTCTTTCGCCGGCATGAAGGCCTGGGAAGATCACCAGCGCAAGGAGGGTAAGTCCTAGTATGAGCTCTTATCTCAGGGACACATTCTCATGATGCATCGGTTTCGATAGGCAAGACCGTGAAGCACGCCTTTGCCAAGGAGGCTCTCGTGGGACTCGTTGGCGCTGAGATTGACAAGCTCGCTGAGACCAAGGGCATGGACGAGTACGACAAGATCCGGGCCCACGAGCACGCCAAGAAGAACGCCGAGCACATGTACGATGAGCACTATGTGCGTGGCCACGGCGCGCAGGAGGAGTGGGAGCCTCGCTACGAGCGTCACGAGCGCTTCGAGCGCCCCGGTCGCTGGTAGACGCGGGCTTTGGAGGACGGACGAATGCATGACTTTTCACGAGATATCCTGAGTCGGACTGCATGCACATAGTTGTAAATCGCGACGAACAATGACACATGTGGATTGACGGAATTTTCTTGCAGTGGGGAGCTTAGCAAAGCCCGGTGGTTGTAGCCTGTAAGCTCCCGAGCTCGAGCTAGCTCGAGCTATGTAGCCCCATCGCCCCATCCGTAGCTCTACCTTATTTCTGAGAGCTTGCCCCTTTGGACGCGATGATGCGTGGCCTGGGGGGAGATCGGCAGCTCAAAGTACCCAGGACGTTGCATCCCATCCTATCGAAGCTCCCTGGGCTGGTCTGTTCCGCCATCACCATGAGGACTCGCCGAACGCATTCCTCGGAGCCATCACATTCCTGGACCCATCAGCCAATGTGTAGCGGTTGAATGCCTGGAGGTGCACCGCAGCTGCAATGAATGACGCGGTTAGCAGCTTAATTCGACAGCAAACGCAGAGCTTTCAACCTTGTACAATGTACTGTAGAGCAACCGCGAGTGGCAGAGTGTAGAGAGCAGCGGGTTCCACTGGGGGGAATTTGGGAAATCGGTGGGTCTCCCCGCAGCCTGAGGAGCCAGGAATCCAAGCAGTCAATGATTTCATGGAATTGAAGCACGTGCCCGCGTCCAGTCCGTTGATTGTCGCGATGAAAGCCTCGAGATCGGAATAGAAAGGGGGAGAGAGAGAAAAACAAAGATTCGATCGTTGAAGATCCCGCGCATTATCTGCAGCTCGTGTGTTTCGGGGTTTTTGCTTTTTCCTCTCGCTAATCCCTATCACAGTCAAAGCTTCTGTGCCCAACCGCGCATTACGCCACTGGCGCGGTTGGGAATTTTTAGCCTCTTTCTTCTGTTCTATTCCCAGTCTCTCAGGGTCTTTTTGTCGGCCCTGACTGTTCTCGCCGTGCGATCTCTCTTTATTTAGTCGGCCCTGCCCTCGGCATAGTTTCAGACATGCGATGATCAACGGAGACGGAGCATGAAATTCGCAAAGTGAGTACCAGCCTCGACCGGTCCAGACATTCCAATGGCTGAGGCAGATATAGAGAGCTGGAGAGGGAGCTAGTCCCCGAGTGGCGGTCTAAGTATCTCAACTACAAGGTAAGCCTGATCTCCACCCCCAGCATTTCGGCGTTGCACAAAAACAGTCGCTGACTAGTCTACTTTAATCAGGCCGGCAAAAAGAAGATCAAGTACATCCAGCGTGCTGTCCACAATCCAAGGTCCGGAGTCTTGAACTCGTCCGGTAGCGCACATTTGGGCGGCGCCATCCGTTCCGCGTTGACTCCCTCTGCTTCCGGCCGGAACTTCACTTCCCTGCCCAGCCATGGCTCACAACTATCATTCGAGCAATTGCCAGGTCCTGCGATCGATCCTGCGATTGGCGCAACGCCTGGAGCTAAAGAGGCCCGTACAACCGCAGGTGCCGTGCTACCGGACATAACCGAAGACATTCTGGGAGGGAGGGCGTCAGTTGGTGACGTACCGGGCTACAATGATCCAACCCTACCACCTCCAGCTGAACTGCGAAGGCTAAAGACCAGAGAGGGCCGGGGAAATTCGTTGGTAGAGACGGAATCGAAACGGCCATCTCCTCCCCCCGCGCCTGACTTAGCCGCGCGACAACAAGAGTTCTTCGAATTCGTGCAGTTGGAATTGGACAAGGTCAACACTTTCTACTTGAGCAAAGTGCAGGGGGCGGAGGCCCGCATTCGCGTCTTGCGCGATCAACTGCACCTCATGCGGGCTCAACGCGTGGAGGAAGTAAGGGACAAGGCAGGCGCAACTCGGGAAGAGGCTGCTGAGCTGGCTCGGCAGAACAACGGAACCCGGCTCGCGGATAATTCCAAACTGTGGAGCTTCATCATGGGCAAGCAATACCTCGGGAAGAATACTCGGGCTTTGGCGCAGATGGAAACGCCATCCCTCGCTGCACAGACACCAGATCCTAATGGCGGCCGCCGGGACTTCGAGCGCCGGCAAGCACCAGGCAATGATAATGCTAGTGTTCAATATAAGGACGCAAAGCGCATGCTGAAAAATGCATTGAAGGAGTTCTATCGTGAGATGGACCTGTTGAGGGACTACGTCAATCTGAACGAGAAGGGATTCCGAAAGTTGAACAAGAAGTACAACAAGATCCCTGGTCTTCCCGCAAATCAGCGCACCACGAACGACAACATTAACAATGCGGCATTTGTCACAAGCAACAGGTGCAACGAGTTGATGTCGGGAGATCGCGGAGTTGTGGATCTATACGCACGGTACTTTAACAAGAACAAGCCCGACGGCGTGCTCAAAAAACTGCGTCAACCCAACAGCAGGACGGAGGATTATTCAAACCATCAGTTCGTGACAGGTGTGCTTCTTTCAGGAGGTCTGACTCTGGGAATCCTAGGGTTACTGAACGCAGATAAAATGCTGCATGGAGAACAAACCCCTCGACGCCTCCAAGTCGCCTATCTATTACAGGTTTGTTTGATCTTCTCTTCTTCTTAAACTTTGCTAATCCTTGCTAGATCTATGGTGGCTTCGCTTTGGTGGTATATCATGCCTTGCTATTTTGTTTCGCTTGTATGATCTGGACTAAAACCAAAATAAACTATAAATTCGTGCTTGAGTTTAATACCAGACACACCCTCGACTGGCGCCAATTATTAATGGTATGCCGCTACTCTTCCACTCCACAATCGTTTTATCTCAACCAAATCTGACTCGATTCATGAACAGTTCGTTTCAATTTTCGGCTTTTTGCTCGGCCTTGTCGTCTTCCTCAACTTCCGTGTGGAAAGTGACATGTTTTTATACTGGCCTGTGTTGCTCACAGGACTCTCAATTCTAATTCTCTTCTTCCCGGCCCCATATCTCTATCATCACGCTCGGTGGTGGTGGGCTCAGAAAAATGTATGCCCCAATGCAATCCCTCGCGCTAAGCTTTGTATTCTGACAATTACAGTTCGCTTTGTTTTTGCCCGGCATACGCCGTGTCTTCTTCCCAGATTTCTTCTTAGGTGACATGTATTGCTCCCAGACGTATACTATGGGCGTGAGTATTCCCTGAATCGCTATCTGATTAATGTGCTAACTAGTACAGAACATTGAATTGTTCTTCTGTCTATATGCTCATGTGTTCCAACAACCGTCACAATGCAACTCAAGCCACTCTCGAGTCCTCGGATTTCTCACCACCCTACCATCGATCATCCGTGCTTTACAGTGCATTCGTCGATACTGGGATTCCAATGATGTCTTCCCGCATATTCCCAACTTCTGCAAGTACATATTCGGTATCATATATTATATGATGTTGAGCTTGTACCGTATCGAGGGCGACGCCACAAAATACCGCACCCCGTTCACCATCTTCGCCTTCATAAACGCAGCCTACACATCTTTCTGGGACGTTGGCATGGACTGGAGTATAGGCAGCATTTTCGCCAAACCCATCTTCCTCCGAAACGACCTTGCCTTCGATCGCATCTGGGTCTACTACATCGCCGCGGTAATCAACTTCATAATCCGCTTCAACTGGATCGCCTACGCAGTCTACCTGCCCCAAATCCAGCACTCCAGCCTCCTAAGCTTCATCGTCTCTTTAACAGAGGTCACCCGCCGCGGCATCTGGACCATTTTCCGAGTCGAGAACGAGCACTGCACGAACGTGCGCAACGTCCGCGCCGGCCGCGACGTCGAGCTCCCTTATGCATTCCTCGCTCCCTCGCCTCGGATCGAGGGCCTAGAAGGCCAAGACCAAGCAGAAACCTCCGCAGTGCAGGCCGATGTCGAGGCGGTCGCAGGCGGCCAAGGTGTCCGCCAGAGGAAGGGCTCGGTTGGCATTGGTGCGCGTGTCGCGTCTGCCCACGCACGGGACTTCGAGAGAAAGGAGCTGCCTACTTCTCGCTCTTACAATACTATTCGGTATAACGAGACGCCTAGCTCGGATGAAGAGGATGATGGTAACATTGAGGAATCGGATGATGAGCCTGAGTCCTCGGCTAGAAGACCTGCTGCGAGACCGACGTCGATGCATCGCATTACGGAGTAGGTGTGTGCATATCTATGCTGGAGAACATAATAATCTTCGAAGAGGATCATGATTCTGTACATGTCTGGTTGCTTCTAGCCTTACTTTGATCATATCATTAGCATTTCAAGCGAGTGATCAGTTGGAGTTTGCCGCTATTACTCTATTTGAGTACATTCTTCATAGCTTCCGTTTGGAAATATTTTCACCCTTTACCATGGAGATCGCCGTTGGCACAGTGAGGATAACTGTGGCCCGGAGCGTCTCCACATTTCTTTCTCAAATGTTTATGAATATAGAGTTAGATCGTAATTGAGCTTACCAAAATTTAATTATTGTCTCAAAAAGTTCTTTATTTTCATTCATATTCGGAGCGCTTTGCTGGCTATTCAGTAGCTTGCGACGCGATATAGGTGAACGCCGAAGCACCGAACAAGGACCTCGGGGTGCTGATACGAAGTGAATATCCAATGGATGATCTTGATTCTACTCCTTCCAATTATACCTCTGCTCGTATGCGTAAGCAAACTCCAAAATCTTCTGTTCACCATGAAGAGGACCGACAAGCTGAGCAGCAACAGGTAGTTTGATCTCATGATCCTGTCCACTCATATCAGAAGCGAGCGATATAGGCATATTGAGAGCCGGATGCCCGGTAAGGTTAAATTGCACTGTATTGAACCCCAGCCCAGACGTCGATGTTATTGACTCCCATGCTGTCGCTTCGTTGCGGTCAAGCAGCTTCGGAGCCGTGAAAGGGACGGTTGGGAGAAGGAGTATATCCCACGATTTGAACAAGGCTTCGTATGCGCGTGACACTTCCCAAATCCATGCATCAGTCAAATAACTTGAAATTAAAAGGCAAAGAACTTACATTCGAGACCCATATTCATGCACTTTGCATACAAATGCGGGTAGTTTTCTTGCTCGTACATGCCGCTGAGGAGCTCATTTTGCATCACAGCGGGCAATTTGTCCCATTTTTCCTGGGTCCATGGAAGGAGATTCTGTAGGAAGCCCGTGGGGTAGTGAGCTCGTCGTCCCATTGGATTGCCGAGAGCAATACTAGTTAGCGATTGTCGACAGACAGCTAGCCAGATAGCGTAGCCTTTTCTGTGCAAGGGCATAGAGATTTCATCGATTGTGGCGCCTAGGCTCTTGAACCTCTCTGCCGTCTTTCTGATCTCGGCCTTCATCTCGGAAGAAACATATGGTGCATCGACGGCTTCTGTCAATATAGCGATTCTTCGCCCCGTCAATGGTTTATTTGGAATCTGTCGTTGGATATTCTCGAACCAATTCTTGAGGTTTGAAGAGTACTTGATACTTCCATGAACCTGGGCCCCTATTTGTCGATCATCAATGTTATCTGTTCCTGCTATGACTTCTAGAAGAAGAGCTGTATCCCACACAGAACGACACATTGGGCCAACATGGTCAAGTACAGCCTCGGAAGCAGAGACTCCAGTATATGGGAGTAAACCATGTGTTGCTTTGAGCCCGTAAAGTCCGCAGAAAGCTGCGGGAATGCGAATAGATCCTCCCTGATCCGCTCCTATCCCCATATCAACACGAATATTTTCTTCGGTAGGTAGTTGATCGTGAGATTTCTCAATAATGTGATCCTGAGGATCTCCTACCAGAGCTCCAACGCCAGAAGACGAGCCGCCGGCACTGTATCCCTTCGCCCAAGGATTATCAATCGGCCCAGAGCACGAAGTATTACTCACAGTCGTGCAGCTCAAGGCCTCACAGACTGCAGTGCCAACTATACGCCCTCCAGCTTGTAAGATTCTAGTGACGACAGTTGCATCGGACGAGGGAATCCATGGCTCAATGGCATCTGTGCCATGCACCTGTGGTATTCCAGCAACGCAAACATTATCTTTCAGAACGATGTTTTTGCCAGCTAAAAGTAAATTCCCAGTATAACTCCCAGAGCTCGCCTCTGATGTCGGACAATTCACGAGGTCGAATTTATAGGACCATGCATTTCCATGCTCGTTCTCCTCAGGCTCCACTTTGCGGATGTTCTGCGGGGGCCGCCGCTGTGGATCGAGGGGCAGGTCGTAATCTGGCAGTGCGTCGAGATACTCATATGTCTCGCGCGCTGATGAAAGAAGGTCGCGGAAGGCCTCGACTTCTTTTTCATTCACGGTGAGGCCTAGTTTGGCTGCTTCGCGACGGACATCATCTGTTGTGATGGGATTGAGCCTTCGTGTTCGAATGTCAGTTGGCGTAATTTTTTTCATATAACAGCTCCGAATGGCCTACCCATTCTTTTCTTCTATCGGGAGGAGCATATTTTAAAGGAAATATGTTCAAGTGAAGAAAGATCGAGGCATTGACTCAAAGCATGCAGCGGTGGCCCACTTAGATAGAGGCCGCTGCCATCTCGCAGACCGATCAGCTGATCGGGGCATAAAAGTTTATGAATATATGATCTTATCAAATTCTCAATTGTGTTTCTCTTAGGAGCTTATCTCTGCTCCGGTGTCAGTGCATCAAGTTGCCGATCGTGAGTTCCCCACCAAGTCCCATAATGCGGTGATAATATGTGAAGGGATTGAGCCAAAATGCCCATCAAAGCCAGTGTTGATTATGGGTCATGGTTCATTTTATTCATGATGAAGAAATCTGAGAGAGCTATGCTGGTGCCAGACTTGATGGTATGGACATTTGTATTGACCGGGTGAGCTATCAACTTTATAGATATCGATGCAACCTGTCACTTCCCATGAGATGAAAAGGGTGGCTAACTGCAGCGGGAGCTCTTGAAATACCATATAAATTATGGGTATTGAATCATGTATTTGAGCGTCAAACTTTGATTTCTTGTCGGTAAATAGGCATGACCTGGGTCCTCAGTTTCAAATGGTCCGTCCCATGGGAAGTATCATGTCGGGTAATGCATGGATAAAACCCGTTAATCGACCCCAGGTAGAGCATATCATCTCAGATGAGAAATTATGCTCTCAGTTCACAAAGAGTCCTCAAAATATCCAGCAACGAGCTGCCTGTATCATCTTGCAATCTGGGGAATCCCCGCGTCTCATACTGGATCCGCTCTTATCGGCCTTATCAGCTCATTAAGTGGGTCCGTGGTTCACGTGACTATCGCGTCACCTGGTGCCTGCGCCCCTCAGAAAGAAAGTCATCTTTGAGTTGCATCCTCTTTCACCCTCAACTCACCAAATAAGAGGGACCACTACGCGAAGAGCTATTCAAAATGGCCGCCAATACTCGTTACGAGCGGGCTCCCCAGCGGGACTCCTTCGAGGACCAGCAATACACCCAAGCACCCCCGTCTTACCAGGCTACCGCCGAGCCTTCAGCACCACGTACTGAAGGTGACAACCTCCCTGATGACTTCAAGGTATGTTTCTCGAGCTCCTGATTTGTGAAATGAGCTAACGTATCATGATATAGTTTGGTGGTGTAGTGGCGGAAGCAACTCTCGACATCCGCATGCAGTTCGTTCGCAAGGTCTATTCTATCTTGTAAGTCCATGAACTCTCCAGATAGCATGATGGGATCGCATATGGAAGACTGAAACTAATACTCGAATCCCCCTAGGACTGCCCAAATTCTCCTTACGACCGTCTTCAGCTCTCTCTCTTTCATCAGCACATCTTACCGAGACTGGATCAAGGAAAACCCATGGCTTATGATTCTCTCCCTCTTTGGATCCGTCGGGTTTTTGATTGCGACTTTCTGGAAGAGAAAGTCCTACCCTACAAATCTGCTTTTCCTCTCTGCATTCACACTTATGGAAGCATACTGTATTAGCGTCGTTACTTCGTTTTACGACAGCAGGGTTGTCATCCAAGCACTTATCCTGACTCTGGGAATTTTCGTCGCCTTGACTTTGTTCGCATGCCAGACAAAGTATGATTTCACCCACTGGATGCCATACCTGGGCGGCGCTCTTTGGTTCATGATCCTTTTCGGCTTCGTGGCCATGTTCGTTCCCTTCGGCAGCGGCGTTGAACTTGCCTACGGTGCCCTAGGCGCTCTCGTGTTCTCTGGGTACATCCTCGTGGACACGCAGCTCGTGATGCGCCACTACCACGTTGAGGAGGAGATTGCTGCCTCGATTTCGCTCTACCTGGATGTGCTGAACTTGTTCATGTCCATTCTGCGCATTCTGAACAGCCAGAACAACAACTAAATTCAATGATATTGCTGGCTATGGAGACAATCAATTGGCTGCATATGTCGATTCATCAAGAAACTTAAACAGCCGCTACGCGAATTATTTCATACTGTCGTCTCTCGGTCTTTGTTGCTGCAAGCAACCCGTTGTAACTTGTCCAACTATACTTGCTACGTTATGTTCATGCAAAGTCACCATTCGCTAGTTGAATCTGAAATGGTATTCAAATAAGTTGGTTGATAAATTCATGTAAGGAGTCATTTCCGATCCCATCGTAGCAATAAGCCTGCAACACAATATACACCAGGGAGATTAACCGCCTATCGGAGTTACGCCGATTCGTGTCTGAACATACCCAAGTATCAAATGGCCAGGCTGAATGAATTCAATGACTCGCTCCAGGCTAAAAGCAGTTTCAATTTCTTTAAATTCATATCAAGTTCTTACGAAGAGGACATCTTTCAAAGCAGTATTTGAAGGAGTAAAATTTGGCGAACTGAAAAGGAAAATCAGGCGAACCCCCTCCAGATCCACCACCTGCAGTGGACCCCGGGGAGGACAGTGACAGCATGGCAATGATACCTCCAATCTGGTTCGTTAGTCGATCTTGAACCAGATGAAGATCAAGCCCAAGTCGGTAAAATGCAGCAACTCGGTCAACCGGCTGGGTCTCTGTGGATCTATGACCGGTTAAATTTCCACTGCTGAGTCCCGAAAGCAGTTATCCTAAGCGCAGGAATGGACCCCGAAGTTCCCCCAGCTTTCGGGCGATAAAGCCTTAATTCAGCGGGGTAGATTCCAGGGTCAGCTTCTTGCTCTCTTCAACCCCTCCTGTACTCAAAACATGGCGCTTTCTGTGTCTGGTAGATCTGCCATTGTGACTGGCGCTGGCTCTGGTATGCTCCGCAATAAATAACTATGCTCTCTGTATTTGGAAGATCTATTGATTTGCTAATGACAAACTAGGAATCAACCTGTGCTTCGCGAAGCTGCTGGTAGAAACTGGTTGCAACGTCCTGATCGCGGATCTGGCTCTGCGCCCCGAGGCGCAGGTGCTAGTTGAGAAACACTCCTCCAGCCCTGGAAGAGCAGTCTTCCAGAAGACAGATGTTACCGACTGGGTACAGCTGGAGCGCATGTTTGAGGTCGCGGAACGAGAATTCGGCGAGCTTGATATAGTCTGCCCAGGCGCTGGTGTCTACGAACCGGTATGTCGACTGTCATAGCCATCGAACGGCTATCACTCTAATGATGGATGGAAATTAAAAGACTGACACTACGGACTCACAGCACTGGAGTAATTTCTTCCGCCCTCCTGGATCCGGTGCTAGCAAGGACTCGCCTGCTGGAGGTCGGTACGCTCTTGTCGATATCAACGTCACCCACCCGATTCGTACTACACAACTTGCAGTCGCGCATTTCTTACAACACAGAGGAAACGGCCGGCCGAAGCATGTTGTTCATATTTCCAGCATTGCTGGCCAGAACACGGCGTTCTCTGCCCCCATATACGCCGCCACGAAGCATGCGATTAACGGGCTGGTGAGATCCCTCGCCAAGCTTGAGACTCTCGGTATCCGCGTCACAGCCGTTGCGCCCGGTGTTATTAAGACTCCTCTTTGGACTGATCACCCAGAGAAGTTGAAGATGGTGACGGATGGAGAGGACGTGTGGGTGACACCGGAAGAGGTTGCAACGGTAATGCTCGCCTTAGTGCAGCAGGAGGAGGTGGGTGAGGTCATCGGAGATCGATCTGGCCGTGGACCGCAGTTCCCTGTCAAGGGAGGTACAATTCTGGAGGTGTCAAAGACCGTGCGTGCGGTTAAGCAATTCAACGACGAGGGACCTGGCGACCGTCCCGGTAACACGGCGTCTGATCATGAGGCGGTGGAGGCGGAGAGTTTTGATCTTTTGGCACAGAAAGGATGGGGACGATCGAAGTTGTAATCTGTTCTTAGCCAGTATCAGTCATCAGCAAATATAACGAGTATCATGATGCTATATCCGAGCAAACCCCTCGATGGCGTGAGAAGGCGACAGTGCGGAGAAGATGCAAAGTCAGGGTGGGTCGGACGGGGGCCGCCCAGATAAGAGGCCACCGCGCCGTTTCCCTTTCCGCTCCGCATATCTCGACGCATAATCTGATCCCGGCCTGGTCGCGGTTGCGGTTGCTGTCGCGCTGCTGGGCCTTGCAAATGATCTTGCCCTGTGCACTGATTCTCTAGAGGCTTTCATTACTACGACGCGAGATGGAGGAAGAGGCGAATATCGGGGTGGGCTCTGCTAGGCCCGCCCAGGGTCTACGTCGGTGAGTTGAGACAAAAGACAGCTTCTCAAGGACTTTGCTGACTGTGGCTACTTATAGGAACGGCTCTCAAGGAAAGCGAAGCGGTGGTATTGCTGGCCAGGCTAGTTGGTCCAGCAGTGTGATCAACTTGGTCAACACGAGTAAGTGAGCACGAGGTGGCTTATTGGATGGCGTGCAGATAGCTAACGAAGCACTGTTGAACCGCAGTTATCGGAGCCGGCGTACTGGCTATGCCACTGGCTATTTCACACTTCGGAATCGTCTTGGGTGTCTTTGTGATCCTGTGGTCTGGCTGCACCGCTGGATTCGGCTTGTATCTTCAGTCGCGATGTGCACAATATCTTGACCGGGGAAACGCTTCTTTCTTTGCCCTATCGCAGTTGACATATCCAAATGCTGCCGTGGTGTTTGATGGCGCAATCGCGATCAAGTGTTTTGGTGTTGGAGTGAGCTATTTGATCATCATCGGCGACCTGATGCCAGGCGTTGTTCAGGGCTTCGTGGGGGGCGACCCTTCCTACGACTTCCTCGTGGACCGTCATTTCTGGGTCACTGCTTTTATGTGAGTATTTTGCTTCGTTTTACGATGACACTGCTAATCTCTATATTCGTTAGGTTGATCGTGATCCCCCTTTCCTACCTTCGCCGATTAGACTCTTTGAAGTACACCAGCATTGCTGCGCTTTTTTCCATGGCATACCTGGTCATATTGGTTGTCTACCACTTTATTGAAGGAGATACAACTAAAGACCGCGGACCTATCCGAGTAGGCCATTGGGCTGGTCCCATTCCAACCTTGAGCAGCTTTCCTGTGATTGTGTTTGCATTTACATGCCACCAGAACGTAAGTACAGAGAGCACATGCATTGGGGCCGACAAGGCTAATGATCTCTAGATGTTCTCCATTCTCAACGAAATTGCGAATAACAGTCACTTCCGTACCACAAGTGTCGTCTTTGCCAGCATTGGTAGTGCAGCAGCCACGTATATCCTCGTCGCCATCACTGGGTATCTATCTTTCGGTAACAGTGTGGGAGGAAATATCGTTGGCATGTACCCACCTGGTGTGTATGCTACAATTGGCCGCGCAGCGATCGTGATGCTTGTTGTCTTCTCTTATCCACTCCAGTGCCACCCATGCCGAGCATCGGTGGATGCCGTCTTGAAATGGCGCCCAATGGGCCAAACCGGTGGCCGAGAAGGCTCTCCAAACAGGCATCCTCTTTTGGGACCTCGTGGAAACCGAACCCCAGAGCCAATGAGCGATCTTCGCTTTTCAGTTATCACCACTACAATTCTCATTCTGAGTTACATTGTTGCTATGACCGTGTCATCGCTTGAAGCTGTGCTCGCCTACGTCGGCAGCACTGGCAGCACCAGCATCAGCTTCATTTTGCCAGGCCTCTTCTACTACAAAATTTCAGCACCCGATTCTCCAGCCCATCGTGGACTATTAAAAGAAGATGACGAGGCCAATGATGCTTCTGATGAAGATGATGACGATGTCAACGACGGAGAAGGCTCACTCGCTCGCTCGCTGACAGAAAGCGGTCTTCTTCGCCGCAGCGGCCGCCATTGGCACAAGAATTTACTCCGCCCACTCAGTCTGGCCTTGGCCTGCTATGGAGCTCTTGTGATGGTGGTCTGCCTGATTACAAATACTTTCTTTATTGCTTCGCATTAATCACTCAATGATATTCTCAACGACACGACAATTTCGAGAGAGATGTGATGCACCGACATCTACTTTCTATTTTGCTGTATACCAACATGACTGAGCTTTTTCGAGCTCATTACCCTCCTAGACTTGCTGATGTCTCGTTTTCCTATCGTTGCCTGCTACTATCAGACCATGTCTAGGTCTAAATTTCCGGCGTTTGGATCCTGGTCTTGTTTTCCTGAGTTGTGCTGTCATCGTTTCGCTCTTTTCACGATTATATAGTGTTACCTTTCTCGTACAAAATTAATTCACTTTCAATCAACATCGACCTCGAGATAATCCAATCAGCGAGCAATGAAAATATGACCCACTGAGAAACTCTGCGACGAAAGCTCGAGGATAGGCACTCCTTGCATCGAGTCCTCAATTCTAAGATCGCTTAGTGTGCAGTGTTGACTCCTCACACTATGTATTTTGCGGGTGCGGATGCTTCCGGTCTCCACCGACTCAGCTGCTCGCTTGGAGTTCGTCCCACCTTGCTGGGAAGTTGCATTCTGCGATCGTCTCCATTTCATCACAGCTGTGGCGAGCTGAATCAGGTCAAATGCGAGCTAGCTAGGAGCCCAACCCCACAGATCTACACCCATCTGCACCTCTTCCCAGATTGATCGAGCGCCGATCTAGTCCGCTTTCTGCGTTTATCGATCTTAGTGGCTACACTGCTGAATTATGGATGCTCTATTTTGTCACCGAACATACCAGATGGCCCATGCGAGGGCCATTTGGGTCCTCTTGCGTCAACCCTAGTTCGTGAGTGCCGGAAGCTAGGAGAATCTTGCATAGGAGACCCCCACAGTCAGCTTTCTCCGGAAACGATGTACTACCACTATGCCGTATGATGAACGTATAGCTATCCTCAACGGGTGGCAGGTGTACTTTTGTTTTGTCCCATCAGAGAGGAACTGGCTATGAGAGGCAGAACGTGCATTGGTGGTCATGCCCCCAGGAAGCTTGCGGAGCCGAGCACAATCGCGAGAGAAGATATAAATAAAGCGAATTCCCAGCATTTCTAGTTCGTCAGCAACGAGCTCAGCTCTTTGATCTCTCCTCCCAACGGAAAAAGGCAACAATGGTGCAAATTTCGGCGCTATTAGCGCACTGCCTGCTGTCTCTTCCTCTCGTATCAGCCTTGGTCGTTCCCCAAGAGATCCTGACCGAGCCAGTCAGCTCCATTGACCTTGTCAATGAAGACGTTGTTTTCAATACATCCGAGATCTCGACGTCTTCTATCGGAACACTTGACACCAAGTCATGTGAGAACTTTGATCCCCAGCAGTGGGACTATGATGTTATCATCGTTGGCGGTGGTCCCGCTGGGCTCGCGGCCTCGATGTCTCTGGGTCGAGTCGCCCGAAAGTCTCTCATGTACGACTCTGGACAGTACCGAAACATTCAGACGCGATACATGCATGATGTACTGGGCCAAGATGGTAAAAATTCTCTCTTCAATTCAGACTGAATATTTGTTTAACAATTCTTTATAGGCGAGGTTCCCTTGAAATTCCGTATCGGCGTTCGCGGTCAGATTGATATGTATTATAGTGAATATGCCAAGCGTGCTACTGCTGGCACTAAGGTCACTGCTATCCAGCCTCTTACAAAGGGATTCCGTGTTTATGATGATCAAGGTGGAAAAATCACTGCCCGGAAGGTGATCTTGGCGACCGGCATCACAGATGTCTTACCGGAAAAGCAAGGCTTCAAAGAGGCATTTGGAAGAGGTCTTTTCTGGTGCCCTTGGTGCGACGGATTTGACTACAGAAACCGTGCTATGGTAGTCATTGGCAAGCCTGACAAGTTTGCCAGTGCGATCGGCAATGCCATGAACATGCGCAAGTTGACGACCGACATCCAGATCGTCGTTGGTGGTAAGCTCACGGAAGAGGCCAAGAAGGCCGCCGAAGAGCGATGGCCTGGATGGGAAAAGGTTCTCAAGACCACTTATGGTATCAAGATTCATGAAGTCGATGTGACTAAGATTGAGAGAACGAACTCGGGAAGCGAACCCAAAGACGATCAGTACAAGCTCACACTGAGTGGATCACCTAGTACCCTCACTACAAACGGCATGTTGATAAGTGCCAGCACTGAGCAGACCTCTTCTTTGTACAAGCAATTGCACTTGCAGATGGAGGACAAGTCCATCAAGGTTCAACCTAACATGGAAACAAGTGTGGGTGGAATCTATGCCGTCGGTGATGCCAACAACGATGGCAGCACTAATGCTTACCATGCCATGTGGAGTGCTAAGCGTGCTGTTGTGAACGCTCATGGTAAGTGTCACATCCGATATGATCATATTACCAATTTACTAAGACAATTTAAATAGTTGCCATCTCGAAGGATGAGTACCTTGAGGCTGTTGGACCTACAATGGTCTCTCAGGATGGTGGCGATCTGAGATTCTATGAACGCCAGATCGAGGAAATGGAGTGGATGATGGGCAACGACGTAGAGCAGCTCTACAAGGCTTTGGGCGGATAAGCAAGCTCCCAATTGCCCTTGCTAGTTCCGAATATGCTATACGTTGCTACTCTCCATCCGTAGTCAAAAAATTTACTCAAATTGATGTAGCCAGCGATGCAAGAATGAAATGCTATGATCTATTGCGTTCAAATATCCTATAATCTCGCTTTGACGGGATCAATCTCCGCCTCTATATCTTCTCGTGACCGCTGGGAATCCCTCTCAACCAGGCTCGCGTATAGTTGCTGGATACGTTCCGTCAATAAGCCCCTTTTCCCATCTCCTATCTGTCGACCATCCACTTCTCTGACATGAATTTGAGAGGGAAAGGTCCCCGTGCAAAAGGCTTCGTCGGCCCCATATACCTCTGTCAGACTGAAGTCATGCTCTTTGACAATGATACCATTGGCACGACAAACATCAATAGACTTTTGACGAGTGATCCCTTGCATCTGATTGTTCTTTGTAGGAGCCCATACTTCCCCATTGCGGATAATGAAGAAATTTGTCGAGTTGCAGGTCTTGACAAACCCGTTCAAGTCGAGCATCAAAGCTTCGTCTGCACCTGCCACATTTGCACTGATGCAGGCCTGCACATCTGTTGCTTTCGAGATGTGATTCCACATCTCATCCTTCACATCAGGGGGACCTCTCCGAATATGCGAGGTCACCAACTTCAGACCTTGCTGTTTGACATCGGGACTGGGTGCCTTGATTTCGGGAATGATGACAATCAAAGGAAGCCCGATGTTGACAGACGGGTTTTGGTAAGGCGTGGACTTTAATCCCCGGCTGACAACAAGCCTCATGTGAACATGTGGCTCTTCGGACATTCCATTTTCATCAATAGTTCGGTGTAGCAGGCCAAGAAGTTGTCTTTTGGATAGCCCAAGGTCCATAAGCATTGCCTTGGCTGATTGAAACAAACGGTCGATGTGATCTTTGGCAAATTGTATACGTCCATTTTTTGAACGAATTCCTTCCCATATTCCGTCTCCAATAAGGAAGTTCGAATCGAATACAGAGACAACAGCATCCTTTTTAGGGACCAAGGTAAATTTTCCACTGACACCATCTCTCATCCCAACCTGTTCTAGTAATCAGCAGGAATTCTATCTTGTTGACTGAAGGAGCTCACAAGAATATGCTTGTTTTTCTCATTTGGAACGGTCGCATGAGTAGCACCTTTTGGGGCAGGTACGTGAGACATTGCGAGAGACTTTCTGAGTAACACCCCGAGGAATCGCAGCAACAGTAGCTGTGCAAAATAATTACTTTGAGAGCCTTTAAATTGGCAAGGTATGCTTTACGCGTCCAACAATCCGTCTTGATCGCTCTCGGGGCAGTCCGAGAAAAGTGTGGACCGTCTCGGGGTGGAGACTATCAGGAGCCACGCTTTTCGTGAAAGGGCGGGGGATAAGGGACTTATCGACTTCGAGGGCAGAGTATCTCCTTAAATGACCAGATAAGAAGTTTGAAAGCCCTATCAGATAGTGTTCTCCCCCAGATTTAGCCGATATTCTCTTGGTCGAGTTGGTAAACGGTAGACCGACCTCGGGGTGCACCGAGCATCCCGAGTACGCGGCTCGGTCTGCCCCGAGATATCCAACGGATTCAGTGGGGATGAGGCCGCGACTACGCTTCCTACTGGATTAGCCTCGAATTTAACGCGATAACGCCATATCAACACGCTATTAGTCTTCCATTAGACTCTTAACTAGCATACTTTGAGATATAAGCAATGCGTTCGTCCCATATCCTCGAATACAAGAACCAGATGGAATGTGTCCCCAGTTTCCCAGAAGTCAACCGCAGGTCATCTACACAATTGGCCTCTTTGATTGAGACAATAATCTTGCAATAAACGCATACAATATGGATCCAACCACTGCTGGAGACCATAAAGTGCAGGAGCCTGGGGAAGACAATGTCATAAGCGAATTACGGCAAGGCTCGCTCGATGCCAACTTGTCAGCGGCACAATCTCGCCGGGTGCTGCTCAAGATAGATGCAGTTGTGATGCCCTTGATTGTTATTGCAATGACACTTGCTTTTCTTGACAAGGTACGTCTACTTAAAGCCTATTGATTTCCTGAAAGATGTATTCTAACATGCTATCAGAACGGCCTTGCCTACGCAGCAGTATATGGTCTCAAATCCGACACCCATCTTGTCGGTCAGCAATACAGCTGGCTCGGAAGTATATTCTATTTTGGATATCTCGCAATGGAATTTCCAAACATTTGGCTCATCAAGAAGTTGCCAATCGGGAAATTCATGGGTACATGTCTGGTTGCATGGGGCACATGCTTGTGCTTACTAGCGGCGTGTCAAAACTTTGCTGGGCTCGCTACTATTCGCTTCCTACTGGGAATCTTTGAGGCTTCTTTGCTTCCTTGTTTATTGCTTGTGAACACATACTGGTATCGACGAGAAGAGCAGCCTTTGCGTACGGCGTTTTGGTATAATACCTTCGCTGGAGTTTTCGGGGGCATTCTGAGTTATGCCATCGGACACATTAACGGGGCATTAGCTACTTGGAAGGTAAGATCAACTTGAATGCACCTCTGATATGTACTAACCTTGATAGTACATCTTTATCATATATGGCTCTGCGACAATTTTAATGGGAATCATCGTTATGATTGCTCTCCCAGATAGTCCAGCATCTGCTTGGTTCTTATCAGCGGAGGAAAAGAAGATAGCTTTGTTGCGAGTTTCAGAAAACCAGACAGGCCTATCGTCACACAAGGTACGCATGTCAAATTTTGTACTAGGGGAATATTGCTCACAACATTGGAATCTAGGGTATGAAACACGCTCAGATTCTCGATGCCTTGAAAGACCCCAAATATTACATTCTTATGATTTTTGTGGTCGCACAATCGGTTACCAACGCGGGAATAACAAATTTCAACCCTCTTATCATCTCGGGCTACGGGTTTTCACAAGCAAAGACAACTCTCATGGCTACGCCACAAGCTGCGGTAGCAATGGTGGCTCAAGCCATCTGCGCTACGCTTGCACTTTTTATCCCCAATATCAGATGTCTGCTGTGGGTTATCACGTCATTGATAGCCATGGCTGGTGCTATTATCGTCCATGTGGTTGATCAAACTACGCAGCGAGATGTGTCTTTGGCAGGTGTCTATATCATGGGCTTCTATAATGTTCCATGGGTCTTGGCTTTGAGTCTACAAACATCGAATACTGGTGGAGCAACCAAGAAAGGATTTGTTTCAGTATCAATCGCTGTTTTCTATGGTAAGATTTCATCAATTCTACCTGTACTGCTTTTCAAATCAGCTGACATTTTTATAGCGGTTGGTAACATTATTGGGCCACAGTTCTTTCTTGAAAGCCAAGCGCCGCATTACCCCCTTGGCATTGGGGCTATGTTGTGCTGTTTTGCCATCATGACTGCAACTGGTGTCATGTACTATGTATCTTGTCTGGTGTCAAATAAGCATCGCGATCGGATCCACGGGAAAGTCCAAGGTCACTGTGAAATGGTTTCCGCAGAATTCGAGGCAGATGAACTTGATTTGACCGATCGAGAGAACCATCACTTCAGATATGTCTACTAGTGAAAGCGCAGCCAAGCATCTTCGAATTCCCGATATACTCGTTTGCAAACTATACTTGCTGACATTTGCACTGTCATTTCAAGGCTTCGCTTCTTACTGTGAAAATCATATGCGTTACAGTAGTGGTGATAATTAATTAATTAGAATTTCTAAAGATGGTCACCCTCGCCAATATCGTCCAGGATAGAGCCGTACCATGCGGTTAACATGTCGTCGACATCAATCATCTCACTATCGAAGACATCTGAGACTTGGTTTAAATAGTTTTCGAGCCCATCTGCTCCAGTCGCCAGTGGCTCAGAATAACTGTTCAGATTTAGCACTGGCGTCAAACTGTTTAGTTGATTATCAATATTAACAAATGTCGCTGGGTCAACAATCTGCGAAGGGTGCATCTCGCCATGAATTCCGGGTGCGGTGTTTGAGGAGTAAGTCTTCGATCGTAGCAATGAAAACAGTCTCAGAAACCTTTTGAGCGAAGAGTCCTGGAATGTGGAAAGACATTTCTCAAGTATATCTTGACACAAAGCTGCATCATCTGGCCGAATGGATGCGGACGTATCTGGAACCAATCTTTGAGTATGCCTTTTTATTTTCGTCAGCCTATTTGAAAGTTTTTCACATCGAAGCATAGGCCTACCAGTCGCAATACAATCGAGCAAGCCCGACCATTAGTATGTCATGGAAATGGCGATAGCATTTGCAAATAGCCTTGATTCCAAAATCCGTAAACAGAGCGTGCCATTGATGTAGGCAGCTGGATGCTGCGTGAGAGGATACTGCAACCATGCTCAACGACGGAATCATGAAAGCTGGTGACGGTCGATTCAGATGTAATAACAAGATGCAATATTCTATTTTCATACACTTGTACTCTCGTGATGGCTCGAATTTAGCAGCATCCAATTGGATTTTCCACTGATCTAGTCGCTGATGGAGTTCATTGGAAATGGAGCATATTTCCTGGAAAGTTAGTGAAGATCGTCCATTTTGACTGCGAGCAATGTATATCGATTCAAGAACACGACCAGCAATCTTTCGTAGCTCGATCATATGAGCAAAGACCCAAACGGATTTCGCATTGAAAGTGACTGCGGATTTAGCTTCTTGCGCGGTTAAAACATCAGCGCTATTAGTAGAAGGCATTGGAATGTCAATGGCTTGATCACGGACAGATAGGACGCGTCCAGTATTCAGAGCAACGAGTCTGTCATAATCAGAATTGGGACTCTTTTCTGATGATGATAGTCATAAAACTCACCGCTCAAGGCTATATATCGTCCACCAGGTTCGAGATCGGTTCTCTAGCTCATCTTGACTGAAATTCCAAGATACATTATGTCGATGCAGACCAAGCTCTATTGCAACTGACATTGCATATCGGGTGAGATGCCACAGGTCATTGCTATGACTAGGATGGGAAGAATTGAGCATCCAAAGACTTAAAAGTAAAACGGCTTGAAGACTTTTCAAATCACGAGAATTTTCTCCAAGCCTGTAGAAGAAATGAAGGGATGTTTGAAAGTACTCCTGCGGACTATTTAAGTCCATCAAGGAAATGTACCTTTCATCATCATGGGCTTCAGTTGAAGCCAAAGCCATGATGATGAAGGTGATAAATTTTTCACAGTCTTGACATTCTCGAGGTCTTTCATATATACGCTGAAAGACAAGTCTCAAGGTCTGAAGATGGAGAAAAGGCCACCAGACATGGACCCTTGCAACGTAGATTGTGAGCAATGACTTTGCAATTACTTGCGGCGGGAGAGCAGCCCGTGGGGACGAAATGTCATCTTCGGAGTTGCAAAAACTTTCGACAGGGCCTTGCGAGGCTTCCAATCCGACCTGCTTAAAGAAAATCCGAGCGAACGTTGAGCCGGCGGCAGCACCGACTATCCAGGCACATTAAATCTTGTCGCTTTGGCAAGCAAAGGAACTCTCTTACCGTATTTAGTTTGTGAATAACGATCTGATAAGCCGATCGCCAACACCCCTACTTCTTCTGCCTCTTTGCTTATATCCTCTGACCAAGGAACATTTGATACATTGCGTTGCGGTTGCAACGACGACCCTGGTTGATCAGGTGAAGTACCAAGCTTCTGCTCAAGCGCCTGTGCCCTTAAATGGAGACTCTCGACAAGAGCATACGGATAAGCCACATAATCTGTGATATTGCATTGTTCGTCTTGCTTTTCACAAGCAGAGCATTGCGGGATTTTCATATCACACTGAAATATTAGTGCTTGACGTGATCGAAGTATTTTCTCGACATACCTTGACCTTCCTACTGCGACATCTATGGCATGATTTAACAACCGATGGGGTATACTGTCCAATCGGGCCAATAGGAGCCATTTCAGGAGTCAGGACTGAGCAGGCTGGACGACCATATTGGAAGAGGCAGGATGTTCGATCGTAGATTGTGGTTAATGCGGAATATCTTGATGCCTGGTAAACAAGGCTACAACTCCGCGAGAATCTATAAGGTCGCCAAATCTTGCCTTGTCACAGATATTTTCTGGTGGTTGATATGTCACAAACATTCCAATCGTCTCCTAAGTTCTTAGCAACGCAAATATTCTGTCGGTTCTCTGCATTTTGGTCAAGCTCTATAGATTCTTGCAAGTAGATCTGCATTACCTAAGCTGATTTCCCTTTTTGGCGACACGCCAACTCGCCGCCATCACGTGTTATGTCACCGCCCGAGCTTCAGCGGACAGCTTAGCCACCCCCCGGTCCATCCCACCTTGCTCGTCTTCCACCTGCTCATTTATTTTCGCTCTGTACCTGTGGAGGATCTGATTCGCCCATCATGGCCGATTCCATCGATCCCCGGATGACCAACCTCAAGCCCCGCATCCGCTACAACACTATCGGTGGCATTAACGGACCGCTGGTCGTCCTGGACAATGTGAGACCTCGGAGAGCTTGACTTAGGAATGGCCGCAAGATGTCGATCTAACAGATCTCTTATAGGTCAAATTCCCCGGTTATAACGAGATTGTGTCGTTGACATTGCCCGATGGCACGGAGCGTTCCGGTCAAGTGTTGGAAGCCCGAGGTGAGCTCCGAGTCCTCCACTGATATGCTGCTTATATGTAGCTATCAGATCACCAAAGAATCTCCACTGATTGATTTAATCTTTGAATAGGCAACCGAGCTGTTGTGCAGGTACGAACCGATTACAATTCTCCTCGACTTTTCATCCGAACAAACGTTAACAGTCCTGGGTTGCTAGGTTTTCGAGGGAACCTCCGGTGTTGATGTGAAGAAGGTAAATAGCAATACGGAAAGGCCTGGTCGAACATCTGCTAATGTGGAACTTAGACCAAAGTTGAGTTCACCGGTCACAGCTTGAAGCTCGGTGTGTCCGAGGACATGTTGGGTCGTGTATTCGATGGTTCAGGACGTGCTATCGATAAGGGTCCAAAGGTGCTTGCGGAGGACTACTTGGATATCAACGGACAGCCAATTAACCCATACTCACGAGTATGTGATTCTCTCACTCGCTCTGTCAACTACCCAGCTGACCCACTCCTAGGTGTACCCCGAGGAGATGATCTCCACCGGTATCTCAGCTATCGACACCATGAACTCTATCGCTCGTGGTCAGAAAATCCCCATTTTCTCCGCCGCCGGTCTTCCCCACAACGAAATTGCAGCAAGTATTGCTCGTCAAGCCAGTCTGGTCAAGCCAACTAAGGGTGTCCACGATGACCACGACGACAACTTCTCCATTGTTTTCGCCGCCATGGGTGTTAACATGGAAACTGCTCGTTTCTTCACTCGCGAGTTCGAGGAGAACGGCAGTATGGAACGTACCACTCTCTTCCTCAACTTGGCCAACGACCCAACTATTGAACGTATCATTACTCCTCGTCTCGCATTGACAACTGCTGAATACTACGCCTATCAACTGGAGAAGCACGTTCTCGTCATCTTGACTGATTTGTCCGCCTACTGTGATGCTTTGCGTGAGGTTTCTGCTGCTCGTGAAGAAGTTCCCGGTCGCCGTGGTTACCCCGGTTACATGTACACTGATTTGTCGACCATCTACGAGCGCGCTGGGCGTGTCGAGGGTCGCAATGGCTCTATTACTCAAATTCCCATCTTGACTATGCCTAACGACGGTATGCGACTAAGCTCTGTTTTATTGCACATCCCAAACTAATCATCCTCGTGAAAACAGATATTACTCACCCTATTCCTGATCTTACAGGTTACATTACCGTGAGTTTATTCCCTGATAATTTCTATGATCGCCTGACTGACATCTATATAGGAAGGCCAAATTTTCATCGATCGTCTTCTTGATAACAAGGGCATTTACCCTCCAATCAACGTTTTGCCGTCTCTTTCTCGTCTCATGAAGTCTGCCATTGGTGAAGGTCACACTCGCCGAGACCATGGTGATGTTTCTAATCAGCTTTATGCCAAGTATGCTATTGGTCGTGACGCGGGTAAGTCTTCTTTCTACCAATTTGTGTCTACCTCGCCGTTCTAACACAATGTTCAGCTGCCATGAAGGCTGTTGTGGGCGAGGAAGCCTTGTCTGCCGAAGACAAGCTTTCTTTGGAGTTCCTTGACAAGTTCGAGCGCACATTCATCAGTCAGTCCGCTTACGAGTCTCGTACAATTTTCGAGTCACTGGACATTGCCTGGAACTTGCTCCGCATTTACCCCAAGGAGCTCCTCAACCGTATCCCCAAGCGTACTCTCGATGAGTTCTATGCTCGATCCGCTCGCAAGCTTCCCAGCAAGGATACTCGTGACAACTCTGGCGAGCAACAGAACACATCCGCTCAGCAAAGCAACAATTTGATTGATGCATAAATTGGCAACATGAACTGTTCCTTTCTATGCGCCAGTTAAGGGCGAGCTCATACTAAGGAATTTCTACACTGAGAGCTTAACATTTGTGTCCTTTCTTATGTCGTGCACGCTCTTCTCTACGTTCTTGATCGTAGATATTCGAAGAGCACGAGCTGGTTCGATCATATACAGGGAGTAAAAGCAGTCTTTCGGTGGTCTTTGCCGGGATCTGCATGTCTCTTGTCCATTGCATATACTCTTTTGTGCGGTTGTATCTGTTGCGACTTTATTATTCTTCCGGTTTTGCGTGTTAATTGGCCAGCAATAAATTTTTCTGAAATGTAACATTCTCCTGGCATGATGCAGTCCATCGTAGCTCTATGCTCGCGTCCTTTGTAGAGAAATAAGCGACGTGAAGTGAGGAAGATCTTGTTCGACGCCAAGAAGCCGTCTTGCCTTCCAGGAACAATCGATATTGTAGCTGGTTGGGTTACCAAATAGAAACTTGAGCTTGCACTGAGTATTGGATCCACTACATATTACTCCGTACGAGCAAATAGATCATGTTTACTCCTCCACTGTGGAGCCCAATGACTCGGCATCACGATCGGTCCGAGGTTCCTCTCGGCTGGCTGCTATCAGCCAAAGGGTCTATAATATGTGGACACCTGGGCAGGCACCTTCGGAGCGATTACCGACCTGTTCGCATGCCATCATGATCCTCAAAAAAAGCAAAGTCCAATTTCAAATGCCCCACGGTTAATCAAACCTTCGCACCGACCTTGTCGAAAGTCGTTCGAAATCCACCTTAGGATTTAAGTTACAAACAAGTGCTCTATGGGCCCGTTCTCACTACATTATTCTCATCGACAAATGTTGGGTGACACTTGTCAGCTGAAGAAAGAAGCGATGCCCACATAATCAAATAGCCAAAGAGAAGCCAAGGTGGGTAGTAGCAGTTGGAGGCCAAAGTACTATGTGATGAATAAATTCGCTATTTAGCGTGTTTGTTGCCCGAAATCAGTCCAACAAGCGCAAAATCCGGAATTGCCACTGAACTATCTCATTTTCTGTACTCCTGCAAAAAACGTTGGAGACGGTGATCCTGGCCTTATATTGAGACGGGGAATTATCAGCCAGGGGCCCGGAAGAGGGGTGCGAAGGTTAGTTGCACATTAGGCTGAACTTTACCTCGTACAAAAGATAGGCTCCCATAATAAGGCATGCGCGGGATCTCGTCTTTGTGCCGCGAAGAGTTTACCCTACGAACCTTAGTACGAAGAATTGAAAATCCATGCCTGAATCTGGCTAGAATCTGTGGGGTTGTCGAGGCGTGTGCGGGCCAGCATGAGACCAACTGATTGTCACGGTAGTCTCCACCGATCGTGTCTGGACCTGTCGAGTCGCAGGCCTGCTGTCATGCTTGACATTTGAGGAAAGTCTGGTTCCCACATCTCGGTGCTTTCGCGAAGCGAGCCCATTATATGCAGATCTTCCTAACAGTCGACCGTGTGGATGGATAGGGCCTCGATCCGCTCCACTAACGAGTGTGCAGATCAGGGACCAATCCGTGCAACGAAGGCACATCTCGGCAGAGAAGTCTGCCGTTAAATTCGAAATACTATTACAAAATCTTGTAACATACAGCCTTTACTAGTAGATTGGGGCAATATCGTGGTATGAACAATACAGCGCCCCTCTCCTCCAGGAGCAGAACTAAAATTCCGGTCGAAACGTGCTGCATTACGCTCGGACACATGCTTAATTTTGTGGCTTCTCGTCTTGTCTCTCCTCTTCCCACATATATGAACTGACGTCTCGATATGACGGGCAGCCCCCCGTCCCCTCGCTCTCCCATGGATCGCTCCGTCTTGATGGATTGACACTTTTCGGCACCATGACCACATTTGACACTAATGTCGACTACACTGAGAGTCGAGCGGTCCAGATTAATGTTGTCACATGGATTTTAACGGGTCTTGCGACCATTGCAGTTGGATTGAAGCTGTTCAATCGCCTGGACAAGAAGCTGGCAGGATGGGACGACCTATTTATCTCGTTATCCATGGTGATATCTCACTTATTCATGTTTGTTTCTGCACTATCTGACATAGGTTATTCAGATAATAAGCCTGATTGGCTCCATAATGGCGTCGTACTCGGTATCATTAGGGCTGGGGAGACATGCTGTAGCTGTTGTAGCTGAGCATGGCATGGACGGCTTTTCCAAGGCATTGTTCTGGCAGCAAATCGCCTATCCTTTCAATATTGGTATGTCGACCCTTCTATCATCGGATTTGGAAGACTACGAGACTCATGGTCATAAAAAAACACAGGGTCATACAGCTTCCCAAACATTTCGATCGCTATTCTCATTGAGCATCTTCTCGAACCAAATCCTTACCGCGCTCGCGTCCTCTACAGCATGGTCATTTTCCAAGTTATATTCGCCTTCACCTCGGTTTTCATAGTATTCTTTCAGTGCAACCCCGCTTCAATGCTATGGGACCAGCGTGTCAAGGGAAAATGTTGGAATCCAAACGTCTTCACCTACTACAGCTACGCCGTTGGCGCATACACTGCTTTCACCGACATTGTTTTAGCACTCGTTCCTATAACCTCCTTTTGGAATCTACAAATGCGGCGCTCAACAAAAATTTCAGTCAGTATCATGATGGGGTTGACTTTGTTCTCCGCACTCGTCACGGCTGTGAAAACCTCCTATTTGGACCTCTTCAATGATCACACCGATCCACGTAAGTGTTCTTTCTACCATACCTTGAAAACATGGATAGAACTTACTAACTGTTCACCAGTATGGACGGTTACTCCCTTGATTATTTTGGGACTGTGAGTTTACATAATTTTCCCATTTGTCTTACGCTTCTAATACCTGGTCCAGTGTCGAGTCAAACGTCGTTATCATCGCCGCTTGTGCTCCAACCCTTCGCCCGCTATTCCGCAGAATTATTACTGGTGCCAAGAGCAGCACAGCTCGCAACACTTCAAGATTACGATCAGACTCGGATTTCAAGTTAACCGCCCGAAGTGGGAGCTCCAAGCTTGCCACCAAATACCACGTCAAAGATGCAGAAACTGGGGAAAGTAACGAAACTCTGAATGTTCCTTCTCGGCAGGGTATTTGGTTATCCACTGAGGTCATAGTCGAGAGCGATGCCGAAGCCAGCTCTATTTTCTACGAAGAACCACATTGACCGGCGCGCATGGTCAATGTGGATGCCGAACTAAGTGGCACACTTCGCTCTGTACGAATTTTCTTGGTTTGCATTTTCAACGGTTTTTGGGTGTCTTGCATAAAGATAGCAGGGGCTATCATGTCACGAACGGTTTCACGCGATCTGTTTCAACTAACGATGTATCAATTTATGCGAACTTATATGTATCATTATGTGTTCTTATCAAGCGACTTGTCAAAATTACAGAAGTTAAGAAGACTGAGCGAAGCCTTATATGGAGTAGTGTATTCTTAGGCTAAATGGCTGTTTCGTACAGGTCAACTTTCGGGATGTCCCCGCATGTTGAGTCATAGTTTTTCCTCCAAACAACGAAAAGTCATACGATTAAAGTAGATTTATCGCTTCACAGTATCAGCCATGTCTTCACATATCCAAGACAAACAGGTTTTCAGCACCTCTTCCCCGTGGGAAGCAAGCATTGGCTACTACCGCGCCGTGCGCCGCGGCAACCAAATATTCGTGGCTGGATCAACTGCGACCGATCCAACTTCTGCACCTGAGGCACCACAAGTCCGTTTCCCCGGCGATGCTCGACAACAGACAGTTCTCATTCTCAAGGAAATTGTACAAGCCATACAAGCTGTGGGGGGCAAAGGAGCTGAGGACGTGATCCGGTGCAAGATGTATGTAAGCCGCAAAGAAGACTGCTCCGCAGTAGCGGCAGGTTTCAAAGAAATTCTTGGGAAGGATGATTCAACTGGAATTGGCACTGTCGCTACAATGGTTGTCGTTAGTGGATTTGTTGATGATGAGATGCTGGTGGAAATCGAGGTTGATGCGATCACAGACTGTGTCAGTTCATAGTCTACAAGCATAACATACATGCATGCATCGCTGCCCGCGGGCGCAGGTGCACGCGGTAGCCTTGGAGCACACCTCATAAGCTAGGCCACGGAGCGGCAGTTTCTTATGTCGAGCTTTAATATTTATTTAGGAATCACAATTCCCGAGCTATCTGAGATTGATTAAAATCTTCACCCATAAATGTCGCTACCTAGACTAAAAGACCACTATGACCATAGAGCACTCATAGTCATCCCAGCTGCGCCTTATATAGTGCGCATCCCCACATCCCCTTACACTTAGAATTCACTATATCTTTCTAAGATAGACTACTTTGAAGTAAGCTACTCTAAAGTAGCTTCTATATTCTCTCTAAATTCTCATTTCTAATAAATCAATACCTTATGACATAAAGTATAGTTTGTGCTGGTCGACGGGAGACTGCATCTGACCCCTTGTCAAATAGGTTGGCCCTGGGGTTCCCATCGCAATTCCTAGGAGCGGGTCCGGAACACCAATGATCTTGACACACGATGCATTTCGTGTTTTTGATCTGAGGCGCATAACCCCGAAGACTTGATTGGGCATTTCAAGCGTTTAAGACAAGGATTATCACGACACGTCCAATGATATTCTCGCACGATGCGCCTGCTGATTCTAGCTGAGGCTGAAGGGGGGGAGGAAATTTGCAAAGACATAAGAAGCCCGAAGGACTGATTCTGTTCGGTCGCAGTTTCTAATCGAAGTCCGGCTTGGCTGTTCTCTTTTCTCATAGCCTTTTTACGAATTTCATGGTTGAGAATAGAAATTTCTCATGGCAGTGATCTTTCGGCTCGACTATTCTTTGAATTTGATTGCAATTTTTACGTGAGACAAACCAAGAGGCGATTCAAACAGTCAGTTTATCGACTCTTCAAGCGACCCACAGAGCAGCGCAGCATGTCAGATGCCGCTGTTTATACTGTGGGATGGATTTGCGCATTGGAGGTAGAATTCCATGCCGCAAAATTGATGTTGGATAAAGAACATAAAGAAGGTCCTTGTGTTGTGTCACCAAACGACTCGAACAGCTATATTTTGGGGAATATAGGCACACACAACGTCGTTATTGCTTCACTTCCAATGGGAGAGTATGGGACGGCATCAGCCGCAAAAGTGGCAGCAAATATGCTGAGCAGTTTTGTCAACGTCAAGATAGGTCTAATGGTCGGCATTGGCGGTGGAGCCCCAACCTCGAAACATGATATTCGTCTAGGCGATGTGGTCGTTGGCGCTCCTGGAGCTGGACACGGGGGTATTTTCCAGTATGACTATGGAAAAGAAATCCAGCAGCAAGACTTTCTACACACAAGTCACCTGAATAGGCCTCCGTCTATCTTCATGACAACGCTGACGAAAATTAAAATAAGTTACAAGGATGATGGTCATTCTCTTGATGAAACTATCGATGAAATCCTTGCAAGGAAGCCGAGGCTTCTTCGTGAATACAAACGCCCAGAAGAGAGTACGGACCGCCTTTTCGAGTCTAAAGTGGTACATGACGACTCTAAAGACTGCTTTTCATACTGTGCAAAGAACCCTGCGAATGTCAAAAAACGAGACAAGCGTGCGGCAGATGTTGATAATCCCGCTATCCATTACGGGCTGATAGCATCTGCTAATAGGCTTATGAAAGATGCCTTGACACGAGACCAGCTTGCGAAGGACTATGATGTTTTGTGCTTTGAGATGGAGGCGGGAGGACTCTCCAACTCATTCCCATGTCTGGTAATACGCGGTATCTGCGATTATGCGGATTCACACAAGAATAAAGAGTGGCAAGGTTATGCAGCCATGGTGGCAGCTGCATTTGCAAAGGACGTTGTAAAAGCGATGCATCCGAAAAAGATCGAAGGGGAGAAGAAAATTTCCGATTCAATTTCCGGTTAGTTCGAGGTATCTACGTATTTATTAAATGTAATCAATACTAAGACGTCAATAAGTTCTCGCCAATATTGCGCAGAGACAGCTTACTGTACAAGAAGAGGCATCCGCGCAGAATCTTACCACAAAACAAGAACAATGCCTTCAATTGTTCAGGCTCACCAAAGATGCAATGGATGTCACATACGAATGGTTCAAAGATCGAATAGAAAGCCGTGTGGTTGGAACTTGTCAGTGGTTGACAGAGCACGAAGACTTCAAAAAATGGCTTGATCAGGATCGTGGTCCTTTGATGATCTCGGCAGATCCAGGCTGTGGGAAATCTGTCTTGGCAAAATGTCTTGTTGAGGAGAAGCTTCCACGGTCAATAACTATTTGCTACTTTTTCTTCAAAGACCAAGTACGGAACACCGTGCGGCAAGCACTATGTGCTCTCATCCATCAACTTATCTCTCAGAAACCGTTCCTCATTGATCATGCTATGATGGAATACAGAAACAACGGCAATGGAATGATACATTCAACAAGTTCCCTCTGGTGCATCTTGGAGAGCTGTCTCAAAGATTCAAGAACAGGTTCAGTCATTATTGTACTGGATGCCTTAGATGAGTGTGCCGAAACGGAGTTCAAAAACCTTGTCAAGAGTGTGGAGAGCCAGTTCAAGCAACCTCTAGAGACATACCCGGGGTTAAAGTATCTTCTCACGAGTAGGCCATACGAGCAGATAATTTCCAAATTCCGAGCACCTGCCTTCCCTCTAATCCATATCCCGGGTGAAGATAAGTCGCAAGCAATCAGCAATGAGATAAATCTGGTCATCAGACATCGAGTTGAAAGATTGGCGGAAATGAAGGGGCTCAGGGAGGATATTGAGATCCATCGACTCATCAAACAGCATTTGGAGAAACGACTACTAGAGATACCTCATCGAACATATCTTTGGGTTTATCTAGTGTTTGACCACCTGGAAAAAGAAAACTTCAAGAAGACGATATCCGGTGTCAACTCTGCAATTGCTGCCTCGCCAAAGAACGTCTATGAGGCATACGAGCGAATACTCTACAAGTCGACAGATCACGCACTGACTCGGAGAATTCTGAATATTGTCTTGGCAACAATGGAAGCAAAGAGGCCGCTGATACTTACTGAGTTGAATGTTGCGTTGAGTATCGAACTTCAACTAAAGACTGACGCCGAGAAAGAAGCATATCATTCTATCGAGATGGAGAGAGATGAAGACTTCAAAATCAGTTTCAGAAATGCGTGTGGCTTATTCGTTGCAGTCTACCAGAACAAAATTTACCTTATTCACCAGACTGCAAGAACATTCCTGCTTCGCGCTACTCAGCCGTCAATGTGTTCACTGAATCAGCCTTATTGGCAACGTTCCTTCACCAGGGAGATTGCGCATAAGACTCTCGCCGAAATTTGTATTGCCTACTTGGATTACTTTAATCACAATGACTGGTCACAAAATGCGGGCCTCGCGCATGACCCCTTTTGCAATAAACCTTCTTGCAGTCATATCTACCACGAGCTCACTCGTGATGTTCCCGAAGGTGGCTATCGATTCGACGGAGACCTTTTCTTCTTGAACTACTCTGCCAGATATTGGGGGCTTCATTTCGCCATGGCCAACATCGGATTGGACGATGAGCTTATAGATCAAGCGATGAAGATATCCGATACATCATCAAAGAGCTGCGAAACATGGTTCGGGGTTTTCTGGCGAAGCAAAAGTAAACGCACGATTTCAGACTACACCAGCCTGTCTATATTCTGTTATCTTGGACTCGAAGCGGTTGTCCAGCGAACACTTCTGGAAGGCCAATTGCAGGTTGACTCAAGGGACTCTTGGGGGCGTACCTCTCTCATTTGGGCCGTCGGAAACGGCTTCAATGCCATCGCACATCTATTACTCGACAGGGGCGCTAATATAGAGGCCAAGGACAAGTTTGGTTCCACGCCGCTTGTGCATGCAGCAACCTATGGACAGGATCAGATGATAGGTCTCTTGATCAAGAAGGGCGCTAGTATTGAGGCCAAAGATAAGAAGGGCCAAACAGCGCTTCTCTGTGCTGCAAGATATGGACAAAGAGCCGCAGTGAGCATCTTGATCCAGGAAGGTGCTGACTTGGAGGCCAAAAACCAAACCGGATCTACATCGCTCTCTGTAGCCGCACACAGCAGTCACGTTGATATCGTAGACCTGCTTCTATCTAATGGGGCTAACATTGAAGCCATGAATTCGGAAGGAAAGACACCATTATTCTTCGCCGCGGATAATCAACGCGATGAGACGAGCAAGCTCCTTCTCCAGAAAGGTGCCAATCTCGAGGCAAAGGACAAACATGGAAATACCCCTCTGGTGTGGGCGGCAAAGCAAGGGTCCAAAGCCGTTGCGGAGCTTTTTCTGAAGAGCGGAGCAGCGATTGGAAATTGCCCTAAAGAAATATCTGGCTCAGCGCTTTTCTGGGCTATCACAAACGGGCATTGCGACGTCGTGCGACTATTCCTGGAATGGAGGTTCAATATCAAAGCCAAGGATAGGAATGGAAGTCTACCATTATCATGGGCAGCAAGGGCAGGGCAGGATCTTATGGCTCAGATGCTCTTGGAAAAATGCGTGCTTGGTGATGTCGACATGGAGGCCAAAGATAAGAATGGATGTTCTGCGCTCGCATTATCTGCGAGAGAGGCATGTGTGGCTGTCACCAGATTACTCGTCAGTGCGGGTGCAGATATTGAGACCAGAGATAATCGTGGCTACACTCCCCTTGCAGTCTCGGCGCTGGGAGCAACTAAGCCGAATTATTTAGGGGAGGAATATGGGACAATCACCACAATTCTCCTCAGTGAAGGCGCTAATGTTGAAGCCAAGGATAACCATGGTCTTACCCCACTTGCGCAATCAGCACGAAGGGGACATTCTACAGTTGCTCAACTACTTATTGATGCCGGTGCTGATATCGAGTCAAGAGATAACCATGGACATACTCCTCTGGCACTGTCAGTATTGGGATATAGAGACGAAGAAAGGAAGAAAAGATACAAAAAATCGCCAGAATGGTACCCTGGAACCACATTAGGTCATGAAACCGTTGTCAAATTACTGCTGAGACACGGTGCAAACATCGAAATCGAAGATAATCGCGGACTTACTCCCCTTGAACTGGCAGAGATGGATGATCAGAGAGCAATCGTTAAAGTACTTGTTGATGCAGGGGCTGTCAAGAGGAAGATGTCGATGGAGAGCTCATGATATCACCATCACAGCAGGTATCTTATCTACTACTACAGTCCATCGCTGATCTAAAATAGCACAAGAGAGCAACAACAGCAAAAAACTGTAGTGCCCTTAGTCGTTCCCCTGTATTGTACTCAGTGATTAATAGTGGCGAGGGATTGAGCACTAGAACAGAAAGAAGCGGTACATATTTGAGCCGCAAAGAAGACTGCTCCGCAGTAGCGGCAATTTCGTATGTCAAAGCTTGGGCATTTATTTAGGAATCATAATTGCCAAGTTGTCTGGAATTTAGCAAGAACTTCACCTATAAATGTCCAACATTGGCGATGTAGAAGGAATGTGTCCTCAGGCGCAACTAGCGCAATCACCGCCCGCTCCACTCCGAACTTGAAGGTCGCCAAACACCAAATCTGGCCCGCTCCGGTTCAGCTCGACAGCAACATGTGGCTCCAATCGGCGCTTCTTGTCGCTGCGTGCGTATCGCCTGCAGCTGCTATCTTCGCAGATGAAGTCAATCAAATCGACTTCCACCATGCGCTCTTAGGAGCCCCGTCCCCCGACTCGACCTTCTTCCTCAAGCCCTCCTCCGCTTCGAACGCCTCCCTCCTCTACACCATCTCCGATAGATCGATACTCGGTGCTGTGAATCCTCGCGATGGTGCTGTCATTTGGCGCCAGAATTTGACGCACTTGGGAGCTTCTGCTGACGCCTCCAGCTTCGTGCGTGGCTCCGACGGAATCAATGCAGTGGTCAGCGCCGCAGGAGAATCGGTTTCATCATGGAGCGCCCAGGATGGCAAATTGATCTGGGAGACCTCTACTCCTGGTGCTGTAGCGGCTGATCTTGAGCTTCTGGAGCTCGAAGACCCCACATCAAAGTCATCAGCGAAAGATGCGCTTGTGCTTAGTGGCGGCGAGGGCTCCGGTATGCTGAGACGGTTGGACGGTGACACTGGCGCGACGAAATGGGAATACAAGGATGATAGGTAAGTTCTTGCAAGGTATGAAGAGCTAGCAGTGCTAATTAATGGCGTTTTAGTGGGGATCTCCCGTTCCAAGTATCCTCCTCGCCCACCGAAGTCTTCTACGTTTCGCTCCAGTCGGCTCTGTTGAAGGGCTCCAAAATCAAGATCACCGCATTAGATCCAGTCACCGGTCGTCAGACCCGACAAGTTGTTTTGAACTCGGAAAACGACGTCACAGGCCCTCAGTCCGTCCTGCATGTCGGCGCTAACACCGCTTCGCCTTTGATCATTTGGGCCGACAAGGCCCAGAAGGCCATCAAAGTCAACGTTATTGGTTCCAAGCCGATCCTTACCCTCAACGCCGCTTCCAAACATGCTTCATCAGATGTTGAGAAGGTTTCGATCCACGCTCCTCAGAAGCTCAATTGCCTTCCGCATTTCCTCGCCCAATACAAGACTGCCGAGGGTACATGGTCAGAAGTTTACCACATGGATCTGAAGACTTCGACTGTGAAGAAGGCCTATGAATTGGACTTCGTGAACGGGCAAGCCGCAATTGCGGCTAGCAACGTTGATGCCAATGTGTACTTCACACGCATTTCTGAGTCAGAGAGCGCTGTCTGGTCTTCCTCGTCCGACAAAGCTATCAGCATCTCGAAGGCCGACCCTTGGGTCCATGATGCGCCTATCCATGCTGTAGCGGAAGTCATTCCCAAGGGTAAGACTGTCGCTTTTCGGGCTGTTGTCTTGCGAGAGAACGGAGTATGGGAATTAGTTCGAAACGGTGAATCCGCCTGGGTGAGACACGAAGCTCTCATCGACACAGTTGCCGCTGCTTGGGTGGATGTTGCTGACCAGGAAAACCTTGCTCATGAGTTGGAAGTCGAAGGTCATGAAAGTCTGGCTGGTGCTTACATCCATCGTGTCAACCGCCACCTTCACGACCTTCAGGGCGTTCCCGAATGGTTGAAGGAGTTGCCCCAACGTGTTGTGAGCAGTGTACTTACTGACGAGGTCACCAATCTTGATAGCTTTGGAGTTCACAAGCCAGTTCTTGTCGCCACTAAGAGCGGCCGTGTGTATGCCCTGGATACAGGCAAGGAAGGCGCTGTTATCTGGCACGTTCAGGCAGTTGAAAACTCTCAGTGGGATGTCAAGGGCATTGTGACCGGACTCGGGCGTGCTACGATTTATGCTGGCGATGGAAGCTCCGTGACAATCGATACATCTTCTGGCGCTGTTGTCGCGCGATCCGAGCCTACAGACAAGAAGTTGCAATCGATCTTTACACTGGACCCCCAAAGTGTTCTGGGAATTCAGGAGGACGGCACCCCCGCCTCTGCCCTTGAGATCTCTGGATTCTTGGTGACCACCAGCCTCGATGGTCGTGTTCTGGGCTGGGCAACAAGCAACAACAAAGCCCCTGTTTGGGAATTTGTGGCTCCTTCTGGCCAAAAGGTTATTCATACCACATCTCGTCCTGCCCATGACCCTGTTGCGTCAATTGGCAAGGTCCTTGGCAATCGCTCCGTTCTTTACAAGTACTTGAACCAGAACCTTGTTCTTGTCACCGCTGTCAACGAGGAGGAGCACACAGCTGGCATTTACTTGTTGGACGGAGTCTCTGGCAAGATACTCTATGCGGCATCGCAAGGTGGCGTGGATTCTACACAGCCTATTGTATCTGCCATGTCCGAGAATTGGTTCACCTACTCCTTCTTTGGCGATGCCGTTTCTGAGTCCACGGCAAAGGGCTACCAACTTGTCATCTCCGAACTCTACGAGTCTCCGATCGCAAATGACCGTGGTCCGCTTGATGCAGCTGGAAACTACTCGAGTCTTCACATTGGCGACGATGGACTTCCTTTGCCCCACGTTATCTCGCAATCTTTCATCATCCCCGAGCCCATTTCTCACATGGCTGTGACGCAGACCCGCCAAGGCATCACTACCCGCCAGCTTATCTGCACACTTCCTGGAATTAACTCCATTGTTGCTATCCCCCGTCCTATCCTAGACCCTCGTCGCCCGGTCGACCGTGACCCTACATCAGCAGAGGCAGAAGAGGGACTCTTCCGCTACGTGCCATTTTTGGAGTTCGACGGCAAATGGTTTTTGACCCACTCGCGCGATGTGTCTGGGATCAAGACCGTGCTCTCCCAGCCCACCTTATTGGAGAGCACCAGTCTGATCTTCGCTTTTGGTGGCGACATCTTCGGCACACGCGCCACGCCTAGTCAAGCATTTGACGTCCTTGGCAAAAGCTTCTCTAAACTGCAGCTTGTGCTGACCGTGGTGGCACTAGCGTTCGGTGTTGCATTTTTGGCCCCCATGGTAAGATCCTCTTTGATCCCTTGTGCCCCAGTGCATTGCTAATCCTTCGACACTAGGTTCGTAAAAAGCAGGTTGACGCTTTGTGGAAGTCTTGAAATGGGCGATGATGTAATTGCAGATGCATATAACTGTCTCTTAAAGAGTGTAATCTACAAATTAATGCGATGAGTCTTTGTTCGTTCATTTTCCAAGGCGTAGTAGCGTATTCAGTGAACGTCATCTTAAAGAGCTAGATAACTTCTCAGGTTGTACACAAATGGGCTAGTTAGAGTAAAGAGAAAAGGACTGATGGCAGACAAATTTCCCTCTAATTTCAATCGAGTGGAAAGAACTTATCTCACGTTGTTCGATAACTCTCGATCTTGTAATACTTTCTCTTTCTTCCATTGTTTCAGGTTGAAATCCCCTTCGCGCAATTCATCTTGTTCTCCCTTCCATACGGGAGTAACGCCTTTCACAACCCTTTGGGTGCTGTTACCATCATCAAGGAGGTAGATCTGACCAGGATCAAGCCGATACATCCATGGATAACTAGGTTTGGGTCTTATATGCTTGAAGTCGATCAAGATGCACTCTTGGCAATACATTGCACGCCATCCTATTATATTGCTTTTACAAATGAAAGAGACCTCACAAGTGATTCAAATCATAGTATTTGGGAGTACTGAAGTAGGCAGATATGGAAGGACGGAGGGAAAGAAGACCTCCATTCACATTCTAAGCATAACACCCTCGGATAGCCAAGGCTCATATAAAAGCCATTTGATGGACCTTTCAACTTGGGCAATACCATCGGTCCGGCACAATTGACTGGGGACACATAGCTCCTCCTGTGGGTCTGGGGCGGTTTGGGGGCGCTCAAGTGGAAATGCCACAGTTGTTGGACTTTGATGGAACGCCCACTTGTGGTCATTGCTACCAGCTACTATGAGCAAATAAGCGCAATTCGCCTTTGTTCAGTCAAGCTCTCAGAGATAAGACCTTCGTATTGAGTGGGTGTTTCACGTATTAACAACACCCACGGCCCAGTCTCGATCAACCGGGTGGACGCCTTCAACGTCATTGGGCACTTCGCGATGGGGTCGATGCAGCCCTGGAGACGATTCATGCCTTATGGACATCCGGCCCCATTCCACCAGCACGAAGTCGCTATTTAACTCCTACGATCACGTCGGTGGGTCTTAAGGAGGGGTTATGATGTTCGTCACCAAAAGCTTGACTGTTAATTCCTGTCCTTGAGTTTTCTTCGTCCCCATAGCCTAGAGCTTGCCAAGCTATCAATTCCCTCGATCCAAGATGGTCCTTCTCGTCAAAGGTCTCCGGATGGGCCTTGGGTTCGCCTCGGAGGCCATCCACGCAGCCCGAGGCTCCAAAGACGCCCCCGCGGGACCTCCGCCAGGTGCCCAGGCTCCCGAGGGCTACTACGCCGACGATGGCAGCTATGTTCAGAATGGCTACCGCAGGGAGGACGGTGCTTGGATTCCCAATTACTACTATGGGGAAGACGGGTCATGGATTCCCAACACCACCCACGCCCCTGCTTCAACAGAATATACCGAAACTCACAGCGAAGCGGCTGCCGACCAGCTGATTCGCAACGGAGAGGCCGAACGTTTCGCAGACGATAATGGCCCTCGTAATGAAAAGGCCCTCTACGACTCCTCTGTGGGACATCGGGAAGCTCTTGACCAAGACGAAGCTGTCTGGCGCCTTGACGAAATGTCCCAGAGCTTGAACCCCCCGACCTACGACGATACAATGGCGCACGACGAGGCACTTAATGCCTCGGCCGAGGAGTCTGAGGAGAGCAAATTCATTCGCAGTGAACAGAAGCGCGAAAATATGGTTCGTGAACTTGTGAACATGGCTGGTCCTATGCCATCGAACCCGCAGCGCCTCTCTACTTCAGTCATCATCCCTCAGCGCAGGCCGCACAAGAGAGATCGTGGATTCGTGCGCGCCTACGCACCAGTTCTCGCTGAGGCTGGTATTAACCAAGAAACTTTTATTCAATTCATCGAAGATCTGGAAGCAGCCAACACCGCCAACAAGTTCATCGAAGTTGTTTATGTTGCTGCTGGCATTGTGGGGTGCGTTCCCGGAGTTGCTACCATGGTTACTAGTGTAGTGGTCCAGGTAGCTGCAGGTATTGCCATGGAGTTGCAGAAGCGCGGTCGCCAGAACAGCTTCATTGACCGTGTGAATCAAGAGCTGTTCATGCCTCGTGGTCTTATTTGCATGGTTGCTTCATTCAAGCAGCAACTTCCGGGCCAGTCGCCTACGAGCGTCTACAAGAAAGATAAACTTGGCTTGAATGAAGCGGCAGCCAAGTTCAACCCCGACAATTACGATGAAGAACATAAGATGAAGTGGACAGATAAAATCAGAGTTCAGAGCGCAAAGACCACGGAGTTTGAGCTGCCTGAGGCTGCGCCTTTGGTATATCCCAACCTCGAACAAGCCGCCCAACAAGTTGCAACGGCTGAAGATGGCCAGAAGGGCCAAGTTGCAGCATTGACAGAAAAGATGAGCCGCGCTGGAGAATGGACGCAAGACTACTTTGACAGACGGGCTCACGCTAAGCTTGTACGATACACCTTTTGAGACCCTCTTCCAAAAAAGCAAGGGCTAACTTCGCAACAGGAGCAAGAAAACCCGGGCATTGCATTGGCTGTTTCCGCCGATCAACGTGCTCCAATGAAATCAAGATTCAATGACCCTAACCACCCTTCCAACGCCGGGTCGCTGATCGCCCTCTTATCTGGCGGCCTGATTCCTGTTCCTGGAATCGACAAAATGCTAGCATACAAGCGCGATAACATCGGCGTCACTCGTTTGATCCGCGGCAAAACGAACGACGCAGAGCAGTACGGTATGTGGATGCCAAAGGCCCGTCTCATTAAGTCTCTCCAGAAGGATGTGCTCTACCTTTTGGTCATGAACCTTCCAACCGAGGAAGAGATCGCGGAGTCTCGCGCCCAAGTTGAGCAGCTTCACCAGCAAGCTCAGCAGGCTGAGTACCGGGAACCTGAGGCCCCGATGGAGCAGCCCGTGCCAGAAACGGGGCTTCCTCCTGCCAGCTATATGGGTCAGATCTAGGAATCATACTGTTGACAGAGACTAGTGAATAGACTGCTTAAAGTGTAGTGATACATAAAGTATAGATACATGATAATGAAATTGAAAGTCATGATTTGATTCATGTTAGAACCCTCGATGCCGATTATTACTCAGGAGATGGGTAAGTTCTTCGCCAATACCAGCGCCATAATAACTGTGCCTTTTTCGGATCGTCTGTAGATCGAGCGGCTTCTTCTATCTTGAATTTCACGTTTTCAAAGGGAACATGTCGTTCATCCAGTGACGTAAGAAGTAGTTTAATGAATTCGGGGCTCATCATTTGCAAAGGATCTGGTACCGCGTTTGATGAAGAAGATCCGAAAGGGCACCAAGGATCTGCTCCTTTTTTCAAAAGAAGCTTGCGTGTTCTTATATGAAATGATGCAGCATTGCAAGGATATATGAGCGGTATAAGCTCCCCACATGCTTGTGATTTTGAGTCCAGTCCATATTTGGGCAGTAAATCAACCGTTGTTTCCACCGTTTCCCGGGAGCCGCATGCTATGAACAAATACTTTGGCAATCTTGGTAGCCCGGAGCCATCATCAGACTTGGTATCAAACCCCTCTTGTAAGAATCTTTCTATGAAAACGTGATGTTCAAGAGAAACAGCTTTTGCGAATGAAGGTTCAAACAAGGGATTTTTGAGATTGGGGTCCACTCCCAGGTATTGCACAAAGAGGTCGAAGACTTCCTCTCCTCCCTCCACGGCTTCTGTTATTAAGTCAAAGCCTGTTGGGTCTTGTGGTCCCATTAATATTCTTTGTAAGACAAGATTGACCATCTTCGTCGCCATCGGGCCACTCCTTATCGCCCTCGATAGTAAGGAATAGCGATATCTTGGAAAGGGGTTTGCTCCTCGGTCAAGAAGCAATATCACTGTTTCCAAAAATCCCCCATCAACTGCAGCATATATCGGAGGGTAATATCCTGTTCCTTTCAATTTGTTCTTGGCTGCACCTCTTGGGTCAACACCACGGTCGAGCAACAACTTCACAATCTCTAGATATCCATGCTCCGTGGCGTAGAAAAGCAAGTTACCAAGATGATCGTTCCATTCCCGTGCTCTCTTTATCAGTGGATTCTGAATCCTATCAGGCTTCTTGGAAGCCCAGTCGTTTCTGAAAGTCCAGCCAGCGTCTAGAACCTGCCGAAACAAAGACGGGGAATTGCCATAGACAGCTCCAACAGTCAAGTATATGTATTGACACAGATTTCCTGTTTCAAGCAGTTTATCAAAGCCAAGTTGCTCGAGCAGCCATGCAGCTTGCTCTGGATATTCGCCTGCAGCCTGCATAAACTGAGTTAAGTTGTTCCGCCTTACATTGTCGAAAGGGAACCTGTGAACAGGAACATCAGTGTCAACCTTGGCACCATTCTTGATGATGAACCTTGTCAGCAGGAGGTCGCCTTTTCGTAGAAGCCTCATAAGTGTTCGCTCGGCGAGGAAGGTAGGGCCCGAAAAATAAGGCTTCACACCTGTTTCCATGAGCATTTGAAGAGTTCCCATGTTGATACCAGCAGCTACATCCATTGCACAATGGGGATGTAACTCTTGCCGAGGAAGCTGCTCGCGCTTGGAATCCGGCGCAAGCGGGTCACATCCGTGACTAAGAAGGAGTTTCACAATTGAAAGATGCTGTCTTTCAACAGCCACGGATAAAGGCTGTCTAATTGGCCGTGGCGGGTATGGAATACTGCAGCACCAAAAGCATGGGCGCCCAAATGTCGTTTTGATCCCACGAGCGAGTAGAAATTGAACGACAGATTCCCGGCCTTCGTGAATTGCAGCGAGGAGCGGGTTTCCGTACGTAGGGTTGATATAGCGATGTGGCTCATCTGGATCAGCACCATGGTCAAGCATGATTTGAACTATCGCCGTGTTACCACCACGCGCTGCTGATACAAGGGCCCATTCTTCACGGGCGAACAGAGTAGCAATGAAGGCGCTGACTTTGAATATCCTGCGAACACAGGCTGCATTTCCATTTTCTGCCGCCTGGATACATATCGTCCTTAGAAGCTTTCCTGAATCCGGTTACCATAGTTGCCGGATTGTGTCGTGAATATACCCCCGAGTCATGGAATGGAAGTGTTGGCACGTCTGTGACAAGGCACATAAGTCAAGGCTATATTCAATATGGCCTATTACCTGCAAGGTAAGTTCATCTGGTAAGCTGACTATTTTCACCATTATAGGCTGTAGCTATCATTCTTCACGGCTTACTGTGAAAAGCGAAGGGGCTGCGTTGATCTCTGATTTTGTTTGAATCATGATTGGGGTACGGAGGAGTCATAGCGGCGAGGCTATGCTACAACTCAGCCCCACTAAAAATGCTGTAGAATCTCGTATTCAGCCGGTATCCACTTGATAATCGGCTCGCCAAGAAAAATGCAACTGGGCCAAGATTCATTGCACCTCAAGCAAGAATTTGTGATGGGTATGAGATGTAGCTATGGAATATAAAGCGGCCGTCGCCAAAAGCGGCCTGGCTATTCAAATATTGGGCCATGCAGATTAACGGTCTAAGATAGGTGGTAGTCTTCAATGTAGCTAGCTTTTTTCATCGTCATGAATTAACCCTAGGAAAGTAAGAGGGATCCCCGCCATAAGCTATCCAATTAGCTACCAAAAGCAGAAGAAGCGTTATACAGCTCCTTGTGAACATCCTCTGGTATTGAGATGAAAGAGACTTGGCCGTTGGAACTGCCAAGAGCAATTATATTGTTCTGTAGCGCCATGCAAGATTTCCGGTACTCAACCGGAAGCGACAAACGTCTTTTTCCATTGAAGCATAGCCATTGAGAAGCTTCTATGGTTACGAAGCCCCCTCTTTTAGACCAAAGCAGTCCGGAATGTCCCTTTAACGTCTGACAATGCTCATCGTCATCAGATGCAACATTCCAGAGCTTGGTGGTCTCAACATGAGAAGTTGTGGCCAATAGCTTCCCATCTGGTGAGAATTGAACAGATTTGACCCAAGAGTCGTGTCTTCCTAGGTCCATCCGAAGCTCGCCCGTGTGATAATCCCAAATCTTTGCAGTGTAGTCGGCAGAGCCGGATGCTATCAGATGACCGCAGGGCGAAAAGCTCAAAGACAGTATCTTCTTCCTATGGTCACTAAATTGAAAAACAATTTGCCCTGTGCTTGAGTCCCAGACCCTAATGGTGTTGTCTGATGGGCTAGTAGTAGTAGATGCCACCCGCTTGTTGTTGGGCGAAAAGGCGACAATATTCACTTCTTCATAAGTGTCGGTTGAGTTTATCGCTTCCCAGCCAGCATCTAAGTTCACGATTTTGACCACATTTACTCTGTCCTTCACTGAGCCATATGCTATCATCTTGCTGTCTGGAGAGAATGCGACTGTGCTGGCTTTATTATACCCATCAAGAGTTTTAATTAGGCGACGCGTATTAGGATCCCAGAGCGTGACTTTCCGATCATCTGCTGCAGACCCCAGGAGCCGACCATCGGGTGAAAAGGCTACTGACTTGACTTGAGCATGGTGCTTCATATCAGAACCTTTAAGATCTCCTGTAGTAGAGTCCCACATTTTGACATGGTCATCACGAGAGCAAGATGCCAATAGGCAAGCATCAGGTGAAAATGCCAAATAAGATGGCTTGGCTGGGTGAATTTCTTGATAAGAGGTGTCACCTTCATTGACATCCCACATCTTAATCAGTCTGTCATTGGCACCAGATACTAGTAGTCTTGCCCCATGGTGAGATGAGAAGGCAACGGCTCTAACTTGCTCAGAGTGACAGTTCAGAGTCTGAACTAGTCGGCCGGCACTGTGATCCCATATTCTGATAGATCCATCTTGAGATCCGGCTGCTACCAGTGCTCTGGAGCCAGGTGAAAATGCAATGGAAGTGACGCGACAGCTGTGGTCCAAACGAAAATGACTCATGCTGTGCGTAGTACGACCCCAAACTTTTATAAAGTCACGAAATGCAAATGCCACGAAGCGACCATCAGGCGAAAAGGTTGCCAGAGATGCCTTCTTTGGGGATCTATAAAGGGTCTCTATTTGCTCCTCTCTGCCGTAATCCCATAGTTTGACAGCTCTGCCATTTGTCACAGCTATCAATTTTGTGCCATGATTATCTGGCAGGAAGACAACAGAATTGACTGGACCTTCATCGTCTGGTAGAGTCTTGTACAAGCTACCCGTTCGATATTTCCATACTCTTACTCTCCCATCATCAGACCCAGACGCCAGTAGATCCCCATTTGAACCAGGTGAAAAGTCAATAGATGTAATATGACCCTTGTGGCCCGAGAGCTCACAAATTATCTCATTCTTAGTATGGTCCCAGATCTTGATGGTCATATCGTCAGATCCGGACGCCAATAAAGTGTCATCGGGTGAGAAGGCAACACAGTTCACCTGACGAGAATGATGGCCATGTGTCATACAAAGCTCACCTGTGGTATGATCCCAAAGACTCACTGTGTGATCCGCTGAACCAGATGCTACCAGCTTGGTATCAATGCCAGAGGAGAACCCAACCGAGTTGATCCAATGACTATGCCCTTCCAAGCTTTGTAGAACTTTGTTCCATTTCTCGTTCCTTTTTCTGAGATCGTATTCCTCTGAGAGAGGGTTTTTAAAATATTCTCTGATAACTGAGCTTTCAGGGCAAAACATGAGCCCTGATGAATAAAGCTGCAGTGGTGCTTTATCAGCCATTTGTCGGTTTTTCAGGATAAATCTCTCTGCATCTTTGAGGAAAATAATAAGGTTCTGGTTTGGACTGTTCTTCAATGCCTCTCAGTTTATTTAGAAAATAAATCGGACAAAGCAAGGATCCAAAGACGACATTACTTACAAGGGCAAAGTATCCACGCAGCTCTTTGATACCTCTTACGGCATCGGATGTACGCTTCAGAACGCTCATAGCTTCCATCCATTCAATAAAATGTTTCTCAAGGAACCATCTGATGAACTCAACGAGATCATTTCCCATGTTTTTAAATTGTACTTGTAACAAATGCTGTATCCAGTGGCGGCACGCATATTCCATTTCGGGCTCAAGATTATGCATAGCCATTTCAGCGATCATAACACTAACATTCGCAGCGTCACAAATGTTTTGCTTCAAATGATTCTTCATCAGATTTAAGCAATGACTTATCATTTCTCGGTGTTTTTCTTCTCGACTGATATGAAAGCCACTTCGCACCTCGTCGAACAGAAAATCAGAAAAGTAAGAGTGATGAATACGAACAAGGCCGGCAACTTCCATTGGGTGGTGGAATATGGCGCCGTAGCTCTCGATGACGTCCCTTATTTCATTTTCACTCTTCGCAAGCAATTTACTTAAAGAGCTCATGCGTAGTGGAAAAAACAAGATCCCTATGTCTCCCAACACTGACCGTACTTTCGTATTCGAGTCAGTGCAGTCTGTTTGCGACTTTTCTCTCATTGAAAGAGATCGCATTACAGTAGAATAAATCTTTTCCAATGCCTTCCCAGTGTCTGAGGTACCGATGTCATCCAAAATTTGGCGCAATCGAATTGCACGATCAGTTCGGGGCTTGTCTTGAATGTACTTTTTTGCAGTCGCGGCACATATAAACAGTCCCTCGCATTTGTCTGCGAGGGCATCGATATCCGAAGTAGGGATATGAAATTCAGTCAAGTGTTTTTTGAGATACTTCCGAATATCTTCATCCACAGGCTCCATGTCTAAGTCACATCGTTGAATATCTTTACTGAAACGAATAGACTCTTCGCGCCGGCTCGTAACAAGGAATTTGAAGTATCTCTCTTTCAGTCCTGCATGATATTCGAATATTTTTATAAGTTGCTGAATGTCCGCTTCGTTCTGGCATTGATCCAATGCATCGATCACGATTACTACTTGCACCGGGGACTCGCGACTGATCGTGGAAAGGCTTTCCATTATGAGCTCCTTCCATTGAGACTCCAGGAGTCGAGAAGGGATCCCTTGGTCTTTTTTTAGCTTTTCCTCGAGGAGTTTGCTAAAGGGATCACATTTTCGCGAGAGCTGCACAGCTATTGATGTGACGAAATGCCTTGCATCAAAAACACTTTCCCATTGGTCAGAGAAAAAGAAGCTTGTTAGAATAGACACGTTGCGATCTTCGTTTATTTGATTGCAATGTCTAGCCACTTCTCTTGCAATGGTTGATTTACCAGTGCCAGCCATGCCATTCAGCCAGAATATACATCCTTGATCGGCCTCGATCCAGCGATATATATCGTTTAAAACTGAAAGGCGGGTTTCTTCGTGATATTCCCTTGGGACTTTACCACGATCATCAAAGTCAAATTGTGCCTCTTTAGCCTCCACGTCTCGAAGCAGAGTCTCAAGTGAAGTCGACGTTTGGTGACCGATGTTCATCGAGTTAATATCCCCAATATGCAATGGACTGCCGCAAGATGCGCGGGCAGTGACTGAAAAGGTTGAGCGGCCACTATGGAAGCTCATGGGATGGGCCCCAGACATACTGAAGTTGTTGTCTTTTAAACTCTGAGGGTAGCAGTAGGTATAGGGAGGCTTCAACAGATACCCCGAGATGTCCTGCTTATTATAAAATCGTGTTGGGCATTGATGCATGATTTTTCCTGCACGAATTGCGCTTGTGGGCCAATCATGGTGGTTGAGCAGGGGGTCTAATAAGTTCGACCCCGCCGCGGCTCTTTCCAAGCCTCCTTTGATTTGAAACCTTTGATTATTGATTAACTTTACATGTCCATTTTACTGTGTCACTATCGAGAATGTGTCCTCGTCGTGAAAATTTGGGGATTGCTATCATATGTGCGCTCGCAGTCGAGTTCGACGCTGTGTCTCTTGCTTTCGATGAATTCTGGGATGAGTCTTGCCAGGAACTTGAAAAGTTGGCAGGTGACCCCAACCACTATACTGTAGGTCGCATTGGCCAACATAGTGTGCTCCTAGTTCTGCTTTCTCATACCGGCAAAGCCAGTGCTGCGAGCTCTGTTGCAAACATCAGCAGAAGCTATGGTAGCATACACCTGGCTCTTCTCGTTGGCGTTTGCGGGGGCGTTCCGATGGGCGCAAAAGAGGAAAACAAGGAGATACTGCTTGGTGATGTGGTGATCAGTAACACGGTTGTACAATATGACTTTGGGAAGTGTTATCCTGATGGGTTTCACCGCAAAGATACCATAAACTGCACTTCCAGTAAGCCCAATAATGGGCTACATAACTTCCTGGTGTCATTGACCACTGAAATGGGTACTAAGCGGCTCCAACGCCGAACACACGACTTCCTGAAAGAGCTTCAATGCAAAGCGCTCCAGAAAAATTGCTATAATAAGTTTGAATACCCTGGAATATCAGAAGATCGCCTTTTCGCGGCAAACTACCGGCATAAACACAGCATTTCACCAAATTGCATATGCCGTGAATGGAGCGTGTTATCAGATCCCGTTTGCACTGATGCGCTTCATTCATCTTGCGAGGAACTTGGGTGTGACTCTTCACAATTGATCGGCCGAGAGAGACTACAGCAGCGCGATCTTCAAGGAACTCCAGCGCCTGCTCTGCATTTTGGATCTATTGCGTCTGGTGATATGGTTATGAAGAGCGGAGTAGAACGTGATAATATCGCCAGGAAAGAGGGCGTGATTGCATATGATATGGAGAGTGCTGGGATTTGGGAAGAAGTGCCCTCCTTCGTGATCAAGGGCGTGTGCGACTACGCAGACAGTCACAAAAACAAGAAGTGGCAAGCATTTGCGGCTGCATGTGCTGCTTCTGCCGTAAAAGCAATTCTCGAGAGGAACCCTCCAGCCAGAAGCGCTTCATCTGCTGCGGGAGCTCCTGAAAGACTCTCGATCGTGCAGGCTGGGTCCAAGTATACATCTGAGTTGGTGGGAAGCGATATCAAGCAAGGCAACAGCTTGGAGATACGGTCGGAGAAAGCCTACGTTGTCAATCAAGGAGGCTCAGAATTTGGAGGCCATGTCGAGGCTGACTCCTCAATCATGCAGGGGAACACGATGATCATCTAAAATACGAGATATGTTGAAGGAGGGGTCCACACTGTAGAACGATATGGTACATAGAATCCAGGTTTTGAAGCAACCCTCACCATGCTCACGCGGAATTCTCGTTGCTTTTTGACAAGTTGGTAAAGAAATGAAAAGAAAATACAGCTTCACAGAGTTAAAAATGCATAGAATCAAAGCTGCTCAAACCTAAATTGTCACTCCAAAATTCAGAGGCGAGATACCGCGACATTGGCGCCTTTGAGCGTTTTGTAATTTTCCCTGGGCATCCATCTCTTCAGCCTCGAATTCGGAATTACCAACCTTGGAATATCTACATATTTCATAGATAAGAAACGCTCCCTAGCGCTCTTGTGCTCGTGCCAACCAGAGTGCTAATGAAGACGGAATGGCCCTGCGGCTGAGCTTGCCAAGACTTAAGGAAAGATCATAACCCATTTTGTACATACTTGTCCATCGGCATCAAGGGTGGAGCAACGGGTGTGCACGCAAACCACGCAAACCACACGAAGAAGGCAACGAGCTAATGAAACCAGCCAGTCCAGCGGGAATCTTGAAAGTTTGATTGATCGCTTGCTAGTTAATGCGCCCGGGCTGAGATTCCTGCGCCTCTGGCCCCTTATTTATCCTTAGCGATTCCCATGATACCCTGTTCCCCTCGCGCTTGTCCTGTTACCACCTGCATTCCTCGTATTCTCATGGAAAACCCAATAACACCCTTCTTGAACGCCCTCTATGAATAAGGCAATAAGAGAGATTAAAAAGATAGAACGAACTATGAGACCATGATGCATCTTCTTTCGTTGATATTCTGCATCATTGGGGCTGTGTGGGTATGCACTCCAGGTAACCCCGACCGCGCCCCTGACCAAATGCAAATGTCGCTAATCTTTCGTTTTCCTAGTCCCTTTCCCCTCCTTTATAGTCGATGAATATGTTTGGCCGATCGATACGGATAATTTCTACTTCGAGTGGACCGTTGACAGCCCCATTTATCATGAAGTATGCGACGATGCATACACCGTGTTACTTCTTCCAACGAGCAACAATGCATGTGGCGATAATCCTAACTGGAACATTGATGACGCCGTCTTATCAACAACTGTTCCAGTCACAGAAGGCTATCTCTATGTCCCGGAGTATGAAATGACGAGGTTCAGCCCAGGCGCGACTTCAACTGTTGACTGCGTTATTGCTACAGATGACTATTCTGGTTCACCCTGGTGTACCCGTTTAGCCTTTACTGCTTCCAGTACCTCATATGACTCGGTCTTGCCTTCAGCAACCCAACAGTCGTCCACGCAAACTTCAAGTCCTGAGGTCTCAAGCGGAGTAACGAAATCCGCGGACAAGAGCTCAGAGGACAAAAGTCGTGACATAGATATCGGAACCGGCGTAAGCTTCGGTATCTTGGGTCTTGGAATTTTGACGTTCACTTCCGTTCGAGTGAAGAGAAAAGGCTGGCGGTCTTTAAAGTTTTGGGCATGGAAAAAAACGGAGACGTCTCCATAAGACGGATCATGATCTTCAAGCTTTTACTATACTGGTGTCCCTGCTGAAGGTCATAGCTGGGTGTTTCGATGACCACGAGCCTTGTGATATCACCTTGACATTCAACCCCGATTTCCACACTTTCCTTTCTAGACGCAAGATGAATATTTCCAATTTTGTCTTGTCAGCTACACACCGGCGCCGGTGCTCTAGCTTCAGTTGGCCGCAAGTCTTGTCTGCTATAGTGGACAATATCTCATCAGTGCCTTTTCCCTGAATTTATGCTGGTCAGTTGTCCTAATAGCCATGTTAACTATATCTTCTGGTATTTTGGTAACGTATGACTATGACTTTGGTTTCTCTCTCTGGGTTTTTCTCATATTGCAGAGATGAGAGTATTTATCTTGAGAAGACCATTAGTGAGTCAAAGTCTCCTTGAATGATATATGAAGACTTATCAGGATTGAGGGGTCATGTAGATCTGAACGCATTATACATAGTGCAGATCAGCAGATATACCAGGTTTCTTCTTCGTATTTTCGTATTGAAAGATAGTTTCACCTATGACTCTGGATTTTGCAGCTTTCGAATGTAGAAAGCAAGTCTGATGTCTACGAAAATTATATCGGGGATATGAGCATCCCATACAAACAGACTTGTTGTAAGACCCAGTTGCTTGGACTGTCAATGATATTTTCCAGACATCCGTGTAATACCGCGAGATAGTTAGAATTAGGATAAGATCAAAAGCCTTCATTGAAGGGCAACAGGTCTCGCGTGGGCTACTCTTACCCTGCTGCGGGCCAATGGCGCGCCGCCACATAGGCTATGATCAAAAGAAATTTATCGAAACCCCGCACTCGCACTCGCAACTCAACTGACTGATTCCCATTCTATTATATCGCGAGATCCATCGTCGATTTAAGCCTCGACAAGCATTTCCAGCCCCAGGCCTAATGGTAATTCAATACAAGCCATCTCACTCGATAGGCATCACAGGCTCATACATACCGCAGGCCAATACAAGTAAGCCAAGATTCGTTGCCGAATCCAAATCTGATGATATCTCCCGGTCTGCGTGAGTAGCTTTCTATCAGATATAAGCACACCACTCAAACTGACTGTGTGCTTGTATATGTCTAGAAAAAAACTAGCTTCCAAGCCCGAAACAAAGTACCAAAGCCCAGCCCAGCAATCTGAAACTTTCTTTGAGATGGAAGGCTCGACGTTCGGGGGCCTGGTTGAAGCCAAAGAAGGTTGTGAAGTCACAGTGGGAAACGCGTTCTACAGTGGCGGCAAACCTGTCAATGGTAGGATGGGCGGCTCGAGCTTTAATTCACATTTTATGGTGGACAAAGATACAAAGGTGTCTCAGGGCAATAATTACTACGAACATGCACCTCCTCGTGGGTCTGCAGAGCGGAACTAAGTATTTTACAGACACTTGAATAAGTTATCACATTTGAACGTTCTTGGCGTAGTCTACACAGAAGGCATTTACTCCTGTCGTGGATAGCATCACATTCTTTTTTTGTTCCTTCGTCTTCCTATTTCCCATGGGTTGAGATATCATTACATCACAAATGTGTGTGCTATCTGAGGTCTTACGTATGTGCTTACTGTACGCAGCACAGTATTCAAGAATATAGTGAGAGACTATTATGGGATAGTCGATGCCAACAGCTGCTCTACAGATCAGTCATACTGCCATGTCCTCGGGAAGTTTTTCGACTCGAAATTGGTCAACTCGAAACATCTTGTTCCGCAGAGTCTAAACACCGACGATCGTGCACATTTGTTCGGAGTTCAAGAATTCGATCTCTCCGATCCATCGAATTCTCTCTCGCTGCATTTTAAGGTCGAGGAACTCCTTAACGAGGGGGTAATTGTGACCATCCCCACAGCCGAAGAAACAACCCCAACCTCCTGGCGATGCATTTGTCTGGACGACTCAAAGAGAAAAGACATGGTCTTGGTGATCGGCGACAAGCCTATAGAAATGGTTCTCCAAGTTGGGGACCTTGAAAACATCAAGCTGAACTTTCTGAACGACAACCGACCAAGAGACCGCTTCTTGTATTTTCGCTTCTTGATTTCCTACTTTCTTGCGAAGGCGCAGAACCTACCCGGAACAGACAAATTAGATGGGATGGATATCTGGTCTTTGGGCAAACCATGGCTCGAAAGGTCAGTTATAAATGAAGTTGCTAGGTGTCTTTCTGGCTCTCACTTGCCGCTCATGCTGGATAATTGCTTTGAAGGTCCAGTAACTGCGGCGGGAGAGCCTGAGACTACGGGTCTCAGATTAAGTTCACAGCTATTGGAAGATAACTACATCGCGTCTAGTGCTTTGCTCGAGTCTGGAAGCGACTCTCAGGAACTACGTCTTTCATGGAAAGGGTAGGTACACATCTCAATCTACGATTGCAGAGGATACTGTCTATAGCGAATTAGATAGTTCACATTGCTAAAATTTGGCCTGGTATCGGCTTGGTATCACCACGCAAAATACAAAAAGTATAAAAAAGCAAAGCACATTCAATCATTTCACTCCGCCTCATTTTTTAGGAAATATTGACAGAACATTATATGGGTATCATATACACTTAGACAAACCCAAGTCTAAAGTCGAACCACATCTAGTAAAGAGGCATAGGCGAGGTATTGACATGATCAATATTCTGCGGCACAGACTCAATCCGATCGCAGCAAGTGCCGAAGATTCGATCCCAAAGACGAGTCTGCTTGCCATAGTTGTAGCTGCTCTTCCAGCCCTTGCGATGGTGCAGATCGTGGTCTTCAATAACAAGCTCCGCATTGAACCACTTCAACAACCAGCTCAGGGTATTCGGTGGAGTCGCGTGAACACGCAGACCACTGTGCCCAGCAAGTTCCGCATACACAACATACTGGTGGCAGATCCACCACTCGTAAAAGCCCATCGGCATGCCCATCGCCTTCATCGAGAAGTAGGTCATCAGCGGGACACCCGCGATATCGAAGAACTCCTGCTCGAGGTCCGCGTAGAGCGTAAGCAATGGGTTCGGGTGCTTGGTAAGGTGGTGGGTGCGGTGGTACTTCCACAAGAAGCCCACATCGTGCATCGCGCGGTGGTACCAGTAGAACCAGAAATCGAGGATTATCCCGTAAAGGCCGATTTCAAGGAACAGCCATGGGAAGTTGATCGAGGACGGGGTTTGCGATTGCCGGTAAGCGAGCATAACGGAGAACATAGGTCGGGAGGTCGAGGTCGAGACAAGGGAGCGCACGACCTTTGCGACGCCTACATCTGGCACGCCGTCACGGGCGTGCTTGTCGCCGTCCAAGAAGCCGTGCTTGTGGCCTAGTCGGCGGAGAACGTGAAGTTCATGGATGGCGATTGCGTTGAAGGATATGCTGTACAGGAAGAAGGCGGCGATGGCGCTGAGATTCTGGCCTGTATACTGCACGTAGGCGTGTTGGAGAAGAATAGGCACAATCGAGTGCGTGAGCACCCAGCGGTGCATCGACCAGTCAGGCACATAGGGGATCGGGTCCTCTTTCTCGAACTTGGGGACTTCTGTATCGAGGTGTTCGGGGTGGATGCCCAGGACCTCGTAGAACCAGTGGAACAATGTCCACTCTGAGCGGGCCTGTTGGCGCCAGGTGGACTTCATTGAGTCCTTCGGGTTACGGTCAGCCATTGCGGCGTGTCGCAGTATCGCGTGGTGGAGGGGGGTATTATTTTTTCTAGCGGCGTTGGAACCGGGGGATGGTCGGATTTAAATGATGGGCGATGTCGATCGCAAGGCAAGTTTGGGTGCGCTAAACAGTATTCGGCATCATGTGAATACCCACTCTTGCACGCTTCTTCGAGCCTCGGACTGACGATCGCGCCTGAATCTGGCTTCGATCCCCAACAATCAGATCCCCCGCGACTCCAGGCTTCTTCAGGGTCGGGGGTCTCCGGCATCCATGGGTCGATGACTTGGAGTAAGGAACAGCCGAGGCCCACGCTCGCTAAGGCGTGTTCCTTCTCCTGAAGGGTCTACTGGTGTCGAGATTCTGTGGCGACTCTGACCTGTTCTTGTTCAAGGTCTAGGCCAATAACCAATAAATTGTGGGCTAACCTTAAATACGGAGTTCTGTTCAGGGCTAAGCGATGACTTCAGGGCGGCTAGTCACGAAGATCTACACAGCATATGACATGTCAATATGAAATAGAATGACGCATGATAACATCTGTAAATTCCCAGTTACTCTTGCATCCTCGTACAATCACTGTAGAAGATTAACGTTGCAGGTCAGAACGTGCTTTTGATCGGAGAGTTTATTCCTAATCGGGAAGGCGCCCCTGTCACGTGGAGGGGCCAAAGTCTCTTATCTGATTGGCGCTTTCCATGTGTATACAAGGCTTCATATGCAGGTATATGTATTGGATAATGTCTGCTGGGTGGGGCTTTCCTTTCCTGGGTGTCATGGAATAGCTACCCCGTAACTAGCGATGTTACAGCTGGGTCATATAACTTGGCTGGTTGTAAGATCTGTGTTACGGCGCACTCCTGGGTCACGTGTGGGAACGTAGGCCATTTCCAAAAGACCACTATAGCAGCTGACAAGCTGTATATTATAGTAGCGCGCGACATAGGGATTTGTAAGTACCCGCAGCTCGGGCTGAATAAGCAGCCCGCGAAACTGCGCGCCTTTACCAGGCCGGCGCGACGTAACCCCTCCACGGTCGAAAATTGCAAACTTTCGGGGGGGTTAAAATTACACTTCAATAGAAGTAATAGAACAAAATAAAAACGATGGATCAAGCATCGTCTCCGATCTCAATTCCCAACTCAGAGCAATTCCATCTACAGAGAGATGATGGTGCCAAATACTTGGTCCAGATCTCCTGGCCACTGCGCTGGGAACCTGACAATTATCCATCTTTGCCAATAATGTGGGTTTAACAAGTCGGAACACAGCCCAGGGTCTGACTTTCCCTTCAGATACATTGTCGACGGTAATGCATTCTTTTTAACAGCGACCGAGTCAAATTGGCGACGTGAATTTGCACCGCAGTTTGCCGGAGGAGGCATCGTGGTGGCTATTGGATATCCTAACCCGGAGCAACTGTTGGATTTCCCGCGACGAAATCTTGATCTGACGCCTCCATCGGGGGAGAAAATGGACGGCTTCGGGGAAGCGGACACTTTCCTCGATTTCATTGAGCACTCTGTTCGACCAGCTGTCAAAGCCAGATTCCCAAATATCAGCACTAGCAGAGAAGCGTTGTATGGGCACTCCTTTGGAGGGTTGTTTACTCTGCATGCTTTATTTAGCCGACCAAAGTTATTCGACTGCTACATTGCCAGCAGTCCCTCTGTCTGGTGGAACGAAAAATGCATCTTAGGCGAAATGCAACGGTTTCTTAGTGAGAATCCACTAGACAAAAAGCCGACTATAGTGGTATTCTGGGGCGCTTTGGAGCAGAAAACCCCTCGAATCGACGGCGAGCCTGAAGATAAGTACGAAGAGAGACGGAAAGACGACGAGAGATTCAGAATGGTGAACAATGCCAAAGAGCTCGTGGCAGTGCTGGAGAAGAGCGATAACCTACAAACAGTACTGTCGAGTGGGTTTGAAGAGGAGGATCATACTAGTATTATGGCGGCCTCAGTTAGCAGAGGTTTGAGGCTGTTCATTGAAGAGTGGCCATTCCAGAGTGTATGATCAGTGTGCATAGGGTATCTTGCAGATATAAGTTAACAGCATCTGTTTTTCGACCATGTCACTACGCCTAGCTAAGCCTTGAGATGCGTTATAGTAGTAGCTGCCTTTCTGTTTCACGTCAAAATGTGAACGAGAAGATTATGGCATGGGATCATGGATTGGGAAGGAGTATCCAACATGGGCAATGTAGGGAAGAAGTCAAAACAAGTACGAAGTAGATCTGAATTCCTGTATCCTTCAACTAATAATGAATTTTGCCCATCGGAAATACTAGCGTTAGACCTGGTCTCATTTCGCAATCCATTCTCCGTGGACCAAGCACAACACACCAACCCGATACCGATCCGCAACTGTGGACAAATAGGTTGCATTGCCGACAGGATTCAAGGACATGCAAGCGAGCCAATCAAATTTGAAATTGATGGTCTAAAATCCTTGCTGACAGCCAAACATATCGTCCAAGCCTTACTCGGTAAAATCGGTAACAAAAGGCGGAAGATTGAAATCCCTGCGTTGAACTAGGCCCAACTGATCAGATTATCTTATCTGATTCGCTGCGGACGGGCGACGGGGTTCTCGGATACATACCATGCCCCGTTCAATCGATGGATTCATTGGCCCCGCGATCTTTCTGCGAGCTTTTGGCCACTTAGCTCGTCGTAAAAGAAGCCTAAAACAGGATAGTAACAAGTTTATAGCGCAACCCCCAAGTATTTGAAAGTCGTTCAATATCGACAGCAGTCTATCTCAATGTCCAGCAGTGATTTCCAGGGAAAAGAGACCTACAGCCTGCAAGAGACATGACAATCACCGAGAAACTTCATAGGGTCGTTGGCGAGAAGGCCGCCAAGGATTGTCAGAGCAATTCGAGCCCTGATGCACAAGCCCAACTCAGCGCCGACAACATCGAGATTGGACCTGCTCCCGTTAATGAGGCCACAGGCGTCGAGGACCTAAAGCCAGAGGAAAATGCTCAATTCGGTGTCAAAAAGATCGAAGCTGTGACTTTGACATGGAACAAGTCTTCGGTCTATGTCGTGCTGATACTGTGAGGCTTCCATCCGATAGAAACAGGATATGCCATTGGCAGACACAGTGACTAACATGTTCTGTAGGATTTGGTTTCTCACTTTGGTGAATAACTTCAAGAGCTCTATGGTGCTTAGCTTGAGTCCTTATGCCACTAGTTCGTTCCTGGGCCACTCGCTTCTCACGGTCATTGGAATCGCGGCAAGTGCAATGGCCGGAGCAGTCTACATCCCCATGGCCAAAGCACTCGATCTCTGGGGTCGTGCAGAAGGTTTCTTGTTGATGATCATATTCTGCATATTAGGGATAATACTATTAGCTGCCTCCCAGAATCTCCCAACATACTGTGCTGGCGAGGTCTTCTACCAAGTTGGGTTCGGAGGCCTGTCGTACACCTGGGACGTCCTCGCTACCGATGTGACGAACCTGAGGAATCGAGGTCTTGCGTTCGCTTTCACTTCTTCCCCGGCGCTTATTTCTGCCTTTGGAGGATCGAAGGCTGCGGCTGCGTTCTTGGAGAACGTGAACTGGCGATGGGGATATGGTATCTGGGCGATCATCCTCCCTGCTTTTGCTTTGCCTATCTACTTCATGCTCGCATATAACCTTCGCAAAGCTGAAAAACAAGGCCGGATCATAAGGGAGAGAGCAGCGAGCAAATTCAATATGCACACGATTTGGTGGGCTATCTTGGAATTTGATCGTGAGTCAAACTATCAAAATCACAAAGAAATCTTAAAGCACTACTAACTATTCCCGACTCGTCAGTACCGGGCGTTGTCCTCTTTGCTGGAGGCTTCGTGATATTCTTACTTCCATTTACCCTCGCAAGTACCGCCCCTTATGGCTGGCAATCGGGCTACATTATTGCGATGATCATTGTCGGGTTTGTCACGATCATATGCTTTGGCTTATACGAAGTCTACTTAGCCCCGGTGCCATTCTTAAACTACAAATTCTTAACAGACCGCACAGTGTTAGGTGCATGCCTTCTGGACATGACCTACCAAATCTCCTACTACTGCTACAGCCTCTATCTCTCATCCTTCCTTCAGGTCGTCTATGATCTGGACGTCGCAACAGCAGGATACGTCAGTAACACATTCAGCGTGGTATCCTTCGTATTCCTTTTCCTTGCCGGGTGGCTCATCCGCACAACCGGCCGCTTCAAGTGGATTCTCTGGTTCTGCGTCCCTCTCTACATTCTAGGCTTAGGCCTAATGATCCATTTCCGCCAACCGGGAGGATACATCGGCTACATTGTGATGTGCGAGGTGTTTTTTTCTGTCGCCGGAAGCGTTTTTATTCTGTGCGTGCAACTCGCCGTGCTCGCATCCGTAGACCACCAGCACGTCGCAGCTGTGCTTGCCTTGCTGTTTGTTATGGGCAGTATCGGCGATTCGATTGGGAGCGCTGTTTCTGGCGCGATCTGGACAAATACGTTCTTGCCTCAGCTTGAGAAGAATTTACCCCAGTCTGCGTTGCCGGACATCGCTGAGATCTACGAGATGCTGCCTACACAGCTCTCTTATCCGGTTGGGAGCCCGACGAGGATTGTCATTTCGGAGGCGTATGGATATGCACAAGTACGGATGCTTGCGGCTGGGACGTCTATTATGGTTTTGGGTTTTGTGTGGGTCGGGATTATGAGGAATCTTAACGTCAAGACTATGACACAGACAAAGGGTAATGTTCTGTGAGGCACTGGAGCAACATGGGATGGAAACTTGGTATAATACTCTACGAGACACTCGCGATCTAATTTACGAGGTGATGTGTTGGAAGAGCTGACGAAATATATTACTTATCCGTTATCGAAAATCTCAATAAATTGTCAAATATGGATTTGGTAGTTGATCAGAGCCGAAAGATCGTGTGCCGGGACCCCATGACCTTATAAAAACACCTTAAATTGTAATAAAAACTATGAGCGCTGCATCGGTCCATCTGCGCACAGAAAGGCTTAAAGAGCGAAAACACCCAAACAGAAGACTTAGTATTCATCAGAATTGTAACCGTCATCGACCAGTAATGAACGTTAGCCGCGAATATTATCTTCCTATCTATACCGAATTTGTATAATCTTCATCAATTCCCTAATGCTACCCAAATCTGATTATAGCCTTCACAAAGAGGGTAAGCACTAGAATGGAAAGAGGCCGCGATGAGTTACCAGACATTATCCAGTATGTATAACGATAAATAATCTCGTCTGTTTACTTTGAATCACTCTTAACTTTAACAGTTATTGAAGAGCATGCTGGGACTGCCCATTTCATGTGATATAGGCTCTCTCTGGGTCAACTTCGGCTAAATTCATCCCATGTGAAAAGCAATAAATCACATCAAAGACCAATCACATCTGCACAAACGCACTTGCCTAAACGCTGCTATCTGCACGATATCTAATCGGAGACAACAGATCAAACTTAAAACCGTTGGGGCAGATCGACGCGCTTCCATTCTCCCACATGTCAAAGTTAGTAGCTTTGCATGAGTTAAATCTACCACATGGATGTAAACAATGACTCACGCCTCGGCTTGTGTGATCTTCACACTTCTTATTGTGGTGCCTAGATCTGTGATGTCGGTTCGTGGACTCGCTAGTCCTGATGAGCTTGTGTTCTCATTGCAGTCGTGAAAATCAATTGAAATTTCCCTTCGATATTGATGATGCCGACAAGAAATCCGAATAAACGATAACAATGCTATCCATTGCAATGATTGGGAATAATGGCTTCACTAATCTCCAGATATCAAACAAATGACTATCTCCACGCAACGAACCTGTCTCAACACATCTTCAAAGATGATATTCAAATTCGCCAGGCCACTAATATATTTCAGGCCTTAAATCTTATATATCCAATAGCGCCCAATGTGCATCCCGCCTCACATGCTCATTCTATCTATCTATGCAGTGGCAGTGGTAGTCTGCGCCTCCTCGCTCGCCACCTGATTAACATTAACAGCCGCCTTCTCATCCACGGCCTCGCCATCAGCAGGCTCGCTCTTCTCCGGCTGCGCAGGCTTCTCTGTCTTTGGAACGGGGATCGTCTCGCGGCGTTCCTTGCCGTTTTCTGTACCGAGCACGGCGATCTCTTCGCCCTTGAAGAGGACAGGCCCCTTCATGATTTCCTTCTGGCCCTCGGCGGGCGCGTTTTGGATACCCTGGAGAAGGGTATCGGCTTCGGAGTCTAGGTTGGGCATGTCGCCCCATTGCCATTCGAGCTCACCGCCATATTGCTTGGGGATGCTGGATGGCTCCATGAAAGAGGAGAGGGTGGGGTTGACCTCTGCGGCGGAGAGAATGAAGATCTTGGAGGTGGTGCCTGGGTCGAACCAGCGCTTGATCCAGCTCCAGACAGTAGGGAAGAATGAGGGGGCTCCGATGATCTTGTTTGGTCAGCAAAGATTGGATACAAGTATGAATTATGATCAGACGGAGGCATCACTTACGAAAATACGGTCCAGAGTCTCGGGGTAGTGGGCAGTTGCCAGCACACTGGCATCTTGCATATGGCTCTTCAAGTTCCAAAACTGCTTGAGTCCCACACCGCTTACATCGACAATGTTGGTAGAAGTCACGATTGGAGTCTCAGGGTTCGGACGCGACAAGGCTGAGCAAAGAGGCATAACGAAACCAAGAAGGTTCTCGTAGAGGGCGAACAGATTCAGCAAACGCGCCGGGACGGTCGATGACTTGTGGGTCTCTGGTGTGCCATTGCTCATGGTCGAGTTGTATGCGGCCATCTGCTTGGAGTCCAAGTGACGGATCTCGAATACGTAGATGGGGATACCGCGGCGATCACGGCGACCTGTCCATTGGGGGTACTATACTCATAGTTAGCACCTGTGAATCAATTTCTAGCTACCACCTGCTCGATGGAGCAGATGGTACCTTGAGAACAGAGCATACCATTCTGCGCGCAGCCTCATACGAGTCAACACCGATATTCGCATACAACGATTCAATCTTGTTTTCCTTGCGCCAATCCTCCGTATCCTTGAATTGTGCCCAAGCACCCTCGACGTCGAACTTGCGTGCGCGCAGAAACCGCCTATGAAACGCATTAGCCCTACAATAGCATCCACCGCAAATATAAAACGTACAGCATAGTCGCATCATCGTGGCTCGCGTCCTTAGCCTCCACCCCCTCAGCCTTCTCCACCGCGGGGCTATAATACCCACGCTCAGCACTAAGTTTCTTAAACTCAGCGAGCCTCTCCTCCTGCTCATCCGTCAAATGGTGTAAATGACCAGCTAACCAAGCAGTGCCAGACGCTTGGTCCGCCGACGCCGCCGGGTCATTATTCGCAGCGGAGGTGGTGCGGGCAATCGAAGCGTCCTGCTCAGAGGCCTGGCTCTGCGTTGTCTTCGAGCGCCAGAGCATCTGCATATTGACGATGAAATGAACGAGTCCTCTGTCCTTCCTTTTCAGACCCGAGCAGAGCTAGAAGCGATTCGCGGAGGCGAGGGTTGTTGCGTGGGTGAGATTGGAAAAGCGGTCAGCGATAATTTTGCGGAGGGATTTCTAGGTAGTACAGTGCCTGGCAACTGGGTATGGCGGATTTGCAGGGGTTTAGTGGACCCTTGCCCGCGTGGCGGAAGGGGCGGATCGAGATCGTTGGGTTGCGGCTGGTTCGGTCTATACCTAGACTTTGTTGGAGGTTAGAGTTTCTGTCTCTTTTTGCTTTAGATCGTCCCTTTGTATCTGATACTAGGGAGCAGGTGGCGGGAGCCGCGGGGATCGACTTGCAGCCCTAATCGGGTTTATCGATGGGCGATCGACAGCCCATCTAATCTACTCCGGACGCCGGACCGCTACTTGTACAATGGAGGCTCTGGTACTTTGGAGTAATCGCTAGTCTCATTTGAACAAGTGTACCTGAAATATTTGGCTAACATCGACAGTTTTGAAGCAAGGTACATGACATGCATGTGGTATTCTCAATATTTCCTCCCCCGGGCCCGCAATTTTGTACAAAACACGCCGCCCGAATATTCTCATAGATACAAGTTTAGTCCTCGGTCAGGTCGCCGTATTCCCACATACCGCGGCGCTCACCCTTGGCCTCGGTCTCAAGTTCACGCAGGTTTTCCAAGGTCTTAGACGCGGCACGCTCCCAAGCCTTCAGCTTACGGGGGATCATAGCCAGACCTTCGCGAGCAATGTCGGCGTTGATGCTCTGCTCAAGGCTCTCGGAGTTGCTGTCCAGAAGGGTAATGTGAAGGGTGCCGTCGGCGTCAACGAAATCCACGTTAGCAGCGAGCTCACGGTCAAAGGTCTGGTCGCCAATGAAGGAAACTGCGTCCTCTAGGTAGTCGGGAGAAGTGGGGAACTGGAGGAAAGAGAAAACGGCGTCGACGGCCTGTGGGCGCAGCTTCTGGCCAGCGAACTGCTGACCAAGAGGGCGGAGGCTTGACCATGAAACAGTCTCGGAGTTGCCAAAGTCGATGTAGACGACCTCGGCCTGCTTCTTTTCACGGTCGTTGCGACGCACCTTAGCACGGTACCAGTTGCCGTCTTCGCTGAACTGGGCGGAGACCCAGTCACCGGCCTTAGGAGGGCCATCAAGAGGGGCGGCATTTGACTTGTCAAGGTGGAAGGCGCGGAATGAAGACATCAGCTCTGTGAGGGCACTGGTGCCTTGACCAATCTGCTGGAGCTTCAGACGGCAGGTAGCAGGGTCGACATGGGTAATGGTAACGTCGCGGTAGTCCTTGCGGCGCGATGATGTGTCCTCGGCTTCAGTGTTGCTGTTGTTGTAGGCTGCCTCAGCTGCCTCAGCCTCGGCGGCCTCCTTGCTGGGGTCATAGTCGTGCCACAGACCCTTGCGGGCATCCTTGGCCCGCTCCTCGGCAGCGAAGTACTCGTTGGCGTGGCCAGATTGCTCAGCAGAGTAAGCGTGCACAGTGGCAAGACCCTCTTCCAGAAGAACCTTTGTGAAGTTCTCCTTGTTCACGTAGAGAGTACCAATGAAACCACCAACCTTATCAATGGTCTCGACATCGATCTCAACATCACGCTGCATGCAGCGGCGGTTTGCGAGGTCATGAGCCTCCTGGCCAAATGGCTCGCCAGCCTCACCCGGCCCGCGGGCAGATCGAGGAGCACGAATGCCACCGAGGACAAGAGTGAGCTTAGCGTTCTCACGGGGAACCAGAACGGTGAAACGAGAGCCGGACTTGACGAAGTCGACAACGGCAGGAATGCGCTTTGATCGTTGCAAGACACCAACTTCGAGCTTGGCTTTCTGTACGTTCTCTGAGTAGTCCACAAGATGCTTCGCCTTGGGAGGCTTAGGGTTCCACATTCCACGGGCCTCTTTCTGGGCCTCGGCTTCAGCAACCAAAAGGGAGTCATAATCAGGCGAACGGTCATCGTCGTCTGCGCGGTGGCGGATCACTGAAGCGTAACCAGCCTCGACCAATGCCAATCCAACGTTGATGTTGCCCTGGACAACAGTAGCAACCTCACGCTCTTCAAAGCCCTCATTGGCAGGCTTCTTGCCGTTGACAGTGACTTTAACGTGCTTGGCAATGACACGCTTGCGAAGATACTCCTTAGCATCAGCGGCAAAAGGAGATTGCTTAGGGTCAGAGGGCTTAGGTTGGCGGATACTAGTGATGCTAATCTTCTTCTCCTGGCCAGCCTTGTTTCGGATGAAAATGGTATCAGCATTGAGCACACGGGTGACGGTATAATCAGCAGCCGCAGCGCCGGATGTCTTAGGTGCAGCAAGGTTGGTGAAGATACCCTTGCGGGCATCTTTAGCAGCCCGCTCCGCTTGACGGAGGATCGCCATATCACCACCCAACATGGTGGAGTGGTGATCCTGGCAACGAGCAAGACCTTGCTCAAGCAAGAAGCGCGCGATGTTGCCATTGGGGTGCAGAACGGTAGCGACCAGCTGGCCTTGAGGCGTAACACCAACAAGAGACACCTTCACCTTACGCTGCTGCAACCGGGTTTCCACAAACTGGTGTGCCTCGTCTCCGAATGGCTCCGCAGCCTGCTCCTTGCCATCAGCCGTGACACGCTTAGCAGCAGGAGAACGGACTCCCGCAACAGCAACAACAGCCTGTACATGCTCCTTGGGCGAGAGGAGGAGGCGCAGCAGAAGACGGTCTCCATTGAGCACCTTCTCAATAATACCCTCGAGCTGCTCGCCCTTATATTTCTGGACCAATGCAGCGCCGTCGTTCAATTCGTAGCTAGTGTCGATGTGTCCTTTCTCCGCACCGGCCCACAGCCCCTTGCCCTCGTCCTGGGCGAGCGATTCCAGCGCTCGCAATCGAGCAAGGAAGGAGACGGTCTCCTCTGATTCGTCATTACGCTTTCCAGCCTCCTCACGAACACGGCTCCATCCTTCTTGGACACTGATGTCCGGCAGTTGAGCGTCGAAGCCGGGGAGCTTGATGATTCCGTATTCACGCTTAGCGCCGGTAGGGATGGAGTAGACGATTTCGAACTTGATCACTTTGCCAACGAGCAGTTCACGGAGGAATTCACGGGATTGAAAGCCATATGCCTAGTTTCAATGTCAATGTTAGCCAAAGCGAAGCTTGAAAGGAGATAAGCCACAATCCGATAAAACGCAAGAGGCAAGATCTCAATTCCAACTGAAACGAATCAATTGAGATTAATTGATACATACCTCATCACCCTCTCGCCGTAATCGTGGCGCAGAGACATAAGCCAAACTCAAGATGCGCTCCTGTGCGGGATTCTGAACATGCGACAGGACGACAGTGTCGCCTGAAAGAACAGACTTCACGCGGGCTTCGAGCGACATGACGGAAAACCTTTCTATTCTACCAGCTCCAGACGCAGCAGATAGAGATGAAAGACCAAAAAGAGAGAAAAGGAGAATTGTAAGGAAAGGAGCTACTTCGGAGACGAAACGTGGCCGGTGTTTTTGTGGGGGAAAGCGGTCTGTCTGGACATTTCGGCCGCTGCTTGTCGCGGCACGCACCACTATGGGGTTCTTACTCTTCTATCAGGCGAGCTTATTTTCACGCCTTCAGATCTACTTGTAGAAATGGAGTTGGGAGGTCTGTATACAGGGACATAAGAGATTACATTGAATTCATCTCATCCTAGCCAGGAGCTATCCTGATCTTTTCTTAGCCCTACACGGGACATGGCATATATGCGACATATCTAAGCGGCAATACCGATGACACCTGGGACAATTAGTCTTTTGTTTGAACGATTGTTACATTCAGTACTTACCGCAAGCAGGGCGGGGACCAGCGTTACCGGTCTTCTTGGACTCCTCGTTGCCACCCTTGCCAAGGTCGTCGGTGCCAGCGTGGACAACCAGGGTGCGCTGTGATCATTAGCTTTACTCTTCAATATACGTGGATGTATACTTCAATTATCACTTACACCGAGGACGCTCTCGGCGCCAATCAGCTTGACGAGCTTGTCCTGGACAGAGCCGACGGCGTTACCCTCAGCATCGGTCTTGAAGTTACCGAGGTCACCAACGTGACGGTCGGAGTCCTGGGGAGCACCGTGGCTCTTGCCGTGGGGGTTGACTAGACATGTTAGTGTCTATCTATATAGCCTGTCACCCCAGGTATAGTCTTACAGTGGGGACCAGCGGAGGTGCAGCCGTTGGTGTTGTCACCGAACTGGTGGATGTGGAAGCCACGCTCAGCGTTGGCGTCGTGGCCGGTGATGTTCCAGGAGATGCTGGTAGGGGCACTCTCGTTCTCCTGCTCGAAGGTGACGGTGCCAGAGACCTTGGCGTCTCCGCGGATAACAGCAACTGGAGAATGTCAGTACCATTAATTTTGCTTTTTATAGCTCGACTCTATAGATCTGTCCCGCATGCATTGATCCGCGGACCAGGACCGGGGGGACCGGGGGTGCTTGTTCCGGCGGCGCGGGCCAGAGCTAGGCTCCTGCAGCTCCCAAGCAGCCCTCATACCCTCTCACCCTCCATCAGAAGGATGAGCAGAGCCCCCAAACTCATAATGCTTCCCAGTGGAGGCCGGGGAGGCAAGCCGATAGGCCAAGTCCACAAGGTGCTCAAATGTGCTCACCCCAAGGTCCTTTCGCCACGGGCCGTGGGGTAAAAGGGACCCAATGGCAGGGGATCAGATCTATAGAGAGCTCAGATCAGATGGCACTCACCAGCCTTGACCATTTTGACGGTGTTAAAAGATGAAGAAATTAACTGATTGATTCAGCGGGGTATCTGGAGGAGGAAAAGAGGTTGAGGCGGGCGGCCCCTCATATAAGATGATGTTGACGTGACTGTAGCGCCAATACCGGAACTACCAATTGCTGCCAGCTGAATGTACCCAGTACCCACGAGTGCCCTCTCTGTAGCTGCGTTTTGGGCAGCTCTGTCGGTACTGGGTACATGTATTACCGCACGGAAACACTTCCCCCCACCTGCCTAAGCGGGCGGCAAATACGGCGAGGGGAAATGACGTGGATTCTCCAACCGATATCGCTCGACAATACAATCGATCTCTTATAGTTCTAGAAGCTATTGTCTAGCATTTCATTGCAATGGCAATGTTCCTCTTTGTCTTCAGTAAGGCAGACTCTGAACTGGTGTGACAGCGTTACGCTGTGAGTGCGGGGCAAAGCATGAATAAGCCGACCAGGCCAGACTCCGGCTTTAGGAAGTTAAGCTGCCTCGGAAGCACCGGTTCGTTAAAGCGGGAGATATCCTGCTTATAAAGACAGACGAGGATCAGTGGGACTGCTTGGAAGTCTGTAATCGATTGATGTTAACCATTGGCGTGCATAATTATGTGAAGATCCTAAATCCGACTTGTTGAGTGCTGAGCTTTGTATGCCTCCAAGGCGATTCCCAGTAATTATTTACTGACGGCCTTTTCCATGGTTTACTCATAGTGTCATGTCTCTCTATGAAGAAGCTCAAATCTACGAGTATGGTCCCACTGAACAGTAATTCATCAATTCATATCTACCGATTCCACCTTTTTTTTGGAGATCGCCAATTTACAAATCATGTAGGCCTAATGCCTGGTATAGGATATCGGGAAACAAAGAAAATAGCACAATTCAGCCAATTTAAGCCTTGACCTTCTCAGCGAGGAGAGTCTTGAGGGTGACGGCATCAGCAGCGAACTTGGAGATACCCTCACGCAGCTTCTCAACAGCCATAGCCTCCTCGTTGAAGTCGAAGCGGAAGTCAGTCTCGTTGTTGAGGTAAGCCTTCTTGGGGATGTCCAAGGAAGCAGCGGAAGCAGCATCCAGCTTCTTGGGGACAGCAGCGTTGGAGTTGTACAGCTCCTCAAGCAGGTTGGGGGAGATGGTCAGGTAGTCACAGCCAGCAAGCTCGGTGATCTCGCCGGTGTTACGGAAGGAAGCACCCATGACAATGGTGTTGTAGCCGTGCTTCTTGTAGTAGTTGTAGATGGCCTGGACGGACTTGACACCGGGGTCCTCGGTGGCGGTGTAGTCGCGCTTGTGGGCGGCCTTGAACCAGTCAAGGATACGGCCGACGAAGGGGGAGATCAGGAAGGCACCGGCCTCAGCGGCGGCGATGGCCTGGACGGGGGAGAAGAGCAGAGTCAGGTTGCAGTTGATGCCGTGCTGGGACTGCAGGATGTGGGCAGCCTTGATACCCTCGTAGGTGGAGGCGATCTTGATCAGGACACGGTCCTTGGAGACGCCGTTGGCCTCGTACAGCTGTAGCAAACTTGTTAGCATCGTTTTCCGGGCATTACTCTACCGTGAATACATACCTTGATGATCTGCAGAGCCTTGTTGACGGAGCCCTGGGTGTCGAAGGACAGCTTGGCGTCGACCTCAGTGGAGACCTTGCCGGGGATGATCTCAAGGATCTTGCGGCCGAACTCAACGAGCAGACGGTCGAGGGTTGCCTCAACCTGCTCGTCTACAGAGCTGCCGTTCTGCTTGCCGTAGGTGACGGCAGCGTCGATCAGAGAAGCGTACTCGGGCTTCTTGGCGGCAGCCAGGATGAGAGAGGGGTTGGTGGTGGCATCCTGGGGCTTGTACTTGCCGATGGCTGTCAAAAGGTTAGTAAATTATCTCGTAGGAGAATCTCACGAATCCCCGCCACCGAGTGGCAAGCGAATTGAGAGATGGGCGGCATCACATACTGGCAAAGTCACCTATGAGGGGTTAGTGGGGTGTTCGCGACGTGCAGCTCGGGGATCGGCGGGACTTACCAGAGTCACAGACCACGACGGTGCCAGTGGCCTTCAGCTGCTCGAGAGAAGAAGACATTTTGTGGGATGTGATTCAAAAAGATGAAAGATGAATTGGGGAGAGAGAAGAGACAAGTGGCGCGGCGCAGGGTATTTGAAGGCGGGGAGCCATGGACGCGACCAGAACCTGGCGATGGCGGGGGGTACTTGCCCCTCGCCGCGTGCCGCCATAGTGGAGGGAAGTACTCCCGCCACTGCCGTCGACAGCTCAACCTGCTTAACCTCGCGCGGTGGGGCAAATGACGCTGCACTGTGAAATCACGTTTGTCCCTCTCTTGTTCGTCTACTGCACGTTTATTCATGTTGAAGTCACTGCCCTCAATTAAGCCCTCACTAACCATCAGTCTCTCTTTCTCTTCGTTAACACTTTTATGATCGACTATGTTCTACGGAGCCCATCCAGCCTGCACTCCATACTCATCGTCCCACGGCGCAGTGTGCTCCGACCGAGCCGGAGCATGGTCGACCGGCCAACGGTCCACTACTGCAGAGCCCTGCAAACGATGCTCACCGGGACCCGGTTAAATATCGCGATCTACTCCGCAAGTCAAAGGATCCGTGTGCCCCTGGGCCATTCAATTCATCAGATGCAGCGCTAAATGAGACCCCGGAGTCAAGGAAATGCCCCCTCCGTCATGCGGCTTAGAAAACATGGAGAACCCAAACACTTGTAGCCAAGAAAAAAAAATCTAGGAAAACAGGAAAACACCGTTGTAACGCCATCGTACTCTATTGCTTTTCGGGCCTAACTGCCATGCATTGCAAGAACCGCTTTCCCTGCGGTATTAAGCAGTGGGTCGCGCAAATCACAAGGTCAAAAAAAAATCTTCCGTATGGAGTAACCGGAAGCCCTGACAAGAATCCACAATCCTAATTTCAAGATCCGTAAGGCCACTCCGTAGCCGCACGGGATTCGACTCCCGGTGCTGGGCTCAGCGCCGCTGGATACAGTTCCACTCATACTAGAGGATCCCGTTAGTGGGGGTTTCGCAACGAACGCCGATTCCGAAACGAGGGACAGGTAACCATGGGGGACATCGCATCGAGAACCATTTCCGAAACGACATAACCAGGGAAAGGGGTTGAAAGCAAATAGGGAAAGACTTACCACTCGTCCAGCCTCGTCACCAGTATACACCACCTGTGGTAGTGCCAGGATACAGCTTATGCCTGCGGCGATGTTGGCGCCGTTGTCGCGATTGCTATCCGTATGGTGCAATTGCCGAATAAGTTCCAGCTCGAACTGTCCGCCGCGAATATTCTTGCTCCAGATGTTGACTACGCCACGGCTGTGGCCTGTGAGTACAAGCTCGCGCTCAAGCCATTCATTTTGAACACCCTCGTAGAACACACAGGAGAGGACGTGGTCTTCGCCGGATTCACAAACGGGCTGGTCTGCCAGAACATCGCCGTTCAACGTAAACAGGGTGATTCGGTTGCCGCGGCAGACTACAATGTCACCAGTCACGTCGTTGATTCGGGCACACTGCGAATTGTTAGTGGTGTTTTCAATTATGAATGCCATGATTCTACTCACGTCAACAGTTCCATTGGCTGGTAGGTCTCGTACCAAGCAGTGCCGGTTAAGATCCCAGAGCATGATGTGACCATCACTGGAAGCTGTAAGTAACGCACTGAAAGATCGAGAGACAGCAAGAACTGTCACAGGAGCGCGATGTCCGAACAGCGACCCGATTGGCTGTAGATCTACTACCCTTGGTGTCGCAGTCACTGCCCACAAGGATATTGTGCAGTCGGTGCCGCAAGTGATGAGAGTACGAGAATCAGCAAAGCATGCATGAGATAGTTGACCGACGTGGAGATGTTCGAAATGTCCGAGTAGCTAGTGCCGTTAGTATAGAATTTAACCGCTTCATCCGCTGCAAACCTACCTTGCGGCTATCAGTCGCGTAGAAACGGACGCTTCCGTCGAAGAATCCCCACTCCATGTAGTGATCATATGTGGGAGGAACATTGATCCTTAAGGCAGCAGTGCAGAGAAGTCTGTCCTGTTTCATGGAAAGAGTGGCAACCCGCTCTTCAATGTCTAGATTCGCTTGTTAGATTCGGGACTCACAAAGGGGTACGGGATGGTAGCTTACCAAGTAGAGACAATGGCATCTGAGTCAACGATTCCGCGAGCGTATCCAATCGAGGAACACGATGTCGCTGGTCTTCCCGTGCGGGGTGAATCCGCTGGAAGATCTGATGCGGCGTCTGTCCAAAATTGTGAATAATACCAATAGTCGCCAGGCGCTCCATCGGATCATCGATAGCATCCAAGTCCTTGGCTCCCTTGTAAGAAAGATGATGGAAGACATTGACCGCCTCAATGGCTGCATCGCCCTTCTGTTTGCTTCCAAAGACCAAATCGATCCAATGATGTAGATTCTCAGAGACGTAAGGACTTTCCAGCGCTTCACGGTGCTTCCGGATGAAGATCTTAGGGTCTCCTTTAGCCCACGGTGGCAACTCGACCGAGTCGATGGCCGTGGTCATATTCTGCAGCAGTCCAAAGTCATATTTGTTGGAATTGACAAGGAATTCCGGGAGGTAGAAGAATTCAGGGGTCAACTCTCGCACATCTGTCATATTTCCTCGTGATGCCGATTCCCAGGCTTTCCGGATGGAGTAGAACAGGCGATCTGCATGATCAAAAGTGCCACCCTGCATCAAGAGATATGACTTGACGAATGGTTGCAGTCGGATCAGATACGAGCAGACTATCATCGCTGAGGAATAGTGCGTTCCATAGTGGAAAGGAGGGGAGTTATCATCGCCCATTTCGGCAAAGGCGTTGTATCGCTCTCTGAATCCAGCCTCTCGTTCAATCGTCTGACAACCCATTGGCTTTGACAAGTCTCGGAATGTCTTCGGGTTGGTAAGGTCCAATTCCTCACTTGTGTAGTCAGCGAGAACCCATGGGAAGACAGGGTATTGCGTCAGATCGTTGAATGTTCGCCCAGCCAGCGTATTGATCAGCATGAGATAATGGAAATTGGAAATCTCCCCACGAACCCATTTGCGCGTGGCTGGGTTTGCAGGAAGATGGCCAAACATGCTGGTAAATTTCGAGCCAAACGATTGAGGCGCATCTTCTTGACTGCGCAAAGTCTCGTAGCGCCAAATGTCCTCCGGTCTAGAATGTCCAACACTTCCAGTAACCTGCGGAGCCTTGCTACCAAGCTGCGTAGAGAGATTATCGCGCACTTGAGCCGAGAAGAAAGTGAGCAGGTAGCTCGTACCGTCCGTGAAGAAAATCTCGAGAGCGACGTCTCGGAACAAGAACCGCCGCTTGGAGACGCTCACCAGGTCTGACCATTTCCAGCTTCTGGTCTCGTGCTCGTGAGATCGACGATCGCTCGATTCGCGGCCGGCGATCATTCGAACATATGGATCCCGCTCTTCAGGAGGCGCTTGCCAAACGTTGACAATTTCGCCATCTGTACGCTGGAAGAAGCTATCCAGGATGTAGATGCAGTCTTTGCCAAGGATAAGAAGGCCTTCTACGGCCTCTAGTCCAATGATGCGAGACATGTTGCACACGTTCTGGACTTGATCGCCTCTCTGGAGAGACCGCATCACACGGCGGTTTTTATCTTCATATTCTTCCATCTCCAATTTGGGATCATCGATCATCTCAAAGTTATCTTCAAGAGCGCTCCGGTCTACCTCGGGATCTTGCTGCGATTCCATGAACTCTGGCTCTGCTGTCGTGGCAGTAGGCGTTGAAAGTGCCTCATCTCCCTCCGAGAGCGCCCGCACTCGCGTATCAATCTTCGGCACTGGGGGCTCAGAAGCCTTCCTCTTGGGCTGGTAGTCTTGACGTTCGCCCGAGTCGTCCGGTACAACGCGGATTCTCATACGGCTTCGGCCCTCCGTCTGATCAAGCCTCCACTTTCTTTCTTTATCCTCTGCGAGAATTCCACCTGGTCTTCTGAGACCGACAAGAAGATTTGAGAACGCAGCCCACATGAAAACAGAGTTATCTTGGAGATCCTGCACAAATCTTTGGGACTTGAGGAATTCCGACGCAGAGATATTCGAGATCCAATGTGGTAACGTGGCATCGTGCTTTCGGGTCGCATCTTCGTCAGCTTTCTCTAGTATTGTCCATTGTCTGAGACGGTCTTGCCGTTTCGAAAATCTAGCCTTAGCAGATTCCTCACTCTTGGTATTTTCTTCTTGTACAAAGTTGTCCCAAGTGCGAGACATAATACCGAAGAAGAGCGCATCGAGGTCATCACGTTGATCATCAATCCATTTCAGGAAAGCTTCATCATCCATACCCGAAAGAGTGTCAAAGCCATCAGCCAGTCGGCGCTGCAGAGAATGTGGACCATGTCCTAGAAGCTCAGTAATTTCGTCGGGCTTTTGGACTAGTAGAATCCGCCAAAGACCAACAGCAGCGAGACGAATATCGTCATCTGTGCTGATGAGCTTGGTGTAAAGGAGGTAGCACAACAGCTGTAGGTATTTTGACTGTCCCTCAGATGTAGCCAGGAGTACCACCTGCCAATAGGTGAGTCGTTTCAACACATCCAGCGACTCAGGGTCCTCGGCTTCGGATAATTGAAACAAGATAATCTTGTACAGTGTAGAATGAATTGTTTCCACTGACTGACTGCAAAGCCGAATGCTTTTGAGCGACGATATATCAGGACGTTGGAGATACTCCATGATCGTCCCAAGAGCTTCCAAGCTACTAGTCGCGCCATCGATAAACCAGCCCTCATAGATTGCCTCAGAAATGTGTGTTGCAAAACGACCGATGTTGGTAAGCGTCCGAGGTTCATGCAGAAGGTGGGGTTTCGAAGTAGGCAGATTCTTCAAAGTAGACAAAAGACTGTTGAAAATCCAGGAACTGAAGTATGCTTGGTGTTCCAAAAAGCCAGGCGGGTTCTTGTGGTATAGTCCTAGACCGGAGTAGTCTTTGCGCTCAAACAGCTGGTCTTCAAATACCGTGAGAACAAGACCAAAAATTGCTTTCACGATCGGAGATTCTTTGGTAGATTCATCGCCCACGAATGTGGGATTTGCGACTTTGCGTAGTCGAGCAGAAGATGGTTGGTGCTTGGACTTGTCAGAAGACACTAGGACGAACGACCCACGGCGTACATGACTCGGGGTCTCGTCGGGACTGCTTGAGAATTCAACAGTTGACGTTTGAAGACCCGTAGGGAGAGTTCCGGCGCTTGATTTTGGCCGAACGACGAGGTTGCTTTCATCGAATGCAAGACCGCCGTGGCGGCTATTGAGCTCTATGCTAGGACTAATGGCATCGACCCCCACAACAGTCGGATAAAGCACAGCAAGCAGCTCTTGAATATAGGTCGAGTGTATTGTGAATTCTTGGAAGGTCCGGGAAATGCAACGTGCTTCTTCCAGGAATTCGACAACGGTGATGATCAGGTGGGATGCTCGACTAGGACGCTCTGATAGCGGAACATCTAAATTGAAATAAGAGTCAGCAAAAGAATCATAACAATGGTGGCCTCTCCAACTCACCATTCAAGCTAGTTTGGGTCATCTTCAAGTCCTTGGGGTTGTTCATGTGTTTGTCCCCGTCACCAGATAAAAGCTTGCTCCTCAACGCACTTCCAAGCATTCCCATTATGACTGGGAACATTTCAGGATAAACAATTCTGAGATCGCCGTCCTGGAGAAACAGCTTGAGCAAGCCAGCCACATCAAAAGATCGATCAAGATCCAGCAGTGCGATGTCCCGACCGAAGAGTAGAGCGAAGCAGATTGGCCACAGAACAGGTATGCTCCACCACCGTCTTAGATGGTTGCCAAGAATAGTATAGCCTCCGTTCTTATCGGCGAATTTCTTGCTGTATGCACTCCCATGGATGACGAGCAATCTTGAGAGAATCTTCGTCGCATGGACGACGACTTCAGGCTCGTCTTCGCATGAGAGGTACAAGAGCCACTGTGCAAGAAGTCAGAAGAGTAAGCAAATAAAACGAACTTATAAACAAACCTTGTTAGTGACGGCTTTGGCAAACTTTTTCAAAGGCGCCTGATCAAGCGGATTACACAGCACACGTGAGTATAGCCGGAGCATCTCCGTTCCTAGTGCGATGGCCGGAACATGCCGTTCAGTCTGGGATTTGGCTGAGCTCGGTCGGGAGCCAGCTAAATAGCGCATGCTCTTTTTCTTCTGTAGACTGGTTGTTGGCTTTGGCATATGCAATGTGTAAGTGATGGACAAAGCCAGCGACCGCAACAAATCCGGAGACATGCTGCTTTCCATCAAACAGCAGAAGGCAGAAAGACATGGCTGCAGAATTTCAGGTGTAATTTCTCCACTCTTCAGCGTCTCCAATAGCTTTTTACTGACACGCATTCTCCCCAGTCTTTTTGAGTTGAATCGGCGGTAATTGCTGTCGGTTGCGAATGTCCGGAACTGCGAGAAGTACAACTCATGGACAGGAGTTTCACCAAATCGCCAGATATCTAGATCAACTAGCAAAACGCGATAGGCGAGGGGGTTGGTTATGATTGAGCGACTTGGGTTCTCAGAATTGTATCCAACGAACTCTAGAGTCATGCGCAAAAGTTCTAACATGAGGCTGCTTTGTCCCTCCGTGCTGGAGTTGAGAATTGCAGGCTTCGCCCCAGGCACGAAGTTTAGTTGAAACCCTAGTTTGTCCCTTAAAAGGGCTGCCATGATGCCATAGCCATTTTCTCGCTCCATTGCTTCACTATTTCTCCAATTATCTTGGACTGCTTCGTACAAGGCTTCAACGGCCAGTCGAAGACTCTCGCTTGATTCGGAGGCTTGGATGAGACTCAGATGAACCGCAGCACAGCCACCAAGACACCAACTAACATCGTCTAATGACCACGGCACAGAGACTACTGGATCACCTGTCAGAGTTCCAACGCCTTGTGGCTGTGTTAAGCCATCGTTGATAGCGGGTGTCGCGCCGTTGACAGCGACGGCATTGCCCCCGGTTTTAGTGAGCTGCTGTAAACTCTTTGCTGCCTGTCTTGAAAGGCACTTGATCAATTGCGATTCGTCCACATTGTTGCTGTCGTCATCATCAAGAACAGCAATTGGAGAGACATTTATAAGGATAGAGCCTTCGCGCACGAGGGTACTTGCACGTCTCCTTATAGCGGTTATGATCTCAGAAGACTCTTCCTTGCCCGGGTGTAAATGCTCGTTTCGCAGGTTCAAAGTCGCGGAAGCTTTGTATGTCTGAAAGGAGCCCAGACAGTCTTGGAAGTTTCCGTAGTATCGTGGGCCAAGATTGAAGAAAACGGCTATCATGTCATCGCTAAAAGCTTCGTCTAGCAGCATACCGTTCGCCAGCGACCACCTTGAAGTCGAGACGTCTTTCCCTAATCGCATTGCTAGATCCTGAGGCGTTCCGAAGAAGGCTTGGATTCGAGGTGGCCTGTTCAGATGATTACTGGTTGGGACTGAAGGATAGTCAATCTTTAATTGTTCAACGAACTCTCCGTCGATGAACAACGAAGCTCTGGCGGACGTTGTAGGCTTGGGCTTTCGATGAACCAAGGCGATGTGGTACCAACGTCCAGATTGGAACTTGGCGGACTTGAAGCGAACACTAGGACGAGGCCCGCGGATCGATGTTTGGAGGATGAAGTTTTTCGTATCCTTCTCCACGTATGCCAGGACGAAACAGGTTTGGGTGGAGTCAAAAGCTCCAAAAATAGTGGTATGGGTGTTGATATCAAATTCATCGAACCGCACCCAAGCCGCAAGAGTATACCCAGCTGAGATGTTGGGAGGAAAGGCTCGCCCTAAAGTTGCAAACTCCACCGAGCAGAAGCCATGGAGAGACAGGTCGAATTGAATTGAAGGCGGCTCCTTCGATACTTTCAAGGCGGATAGTAAGAACTTTAGGACCTCTGGACTCTTGTGTGCGCGACGATACAATTCCAGGGAATCTTCCAAGTTATTGATACCCTGGGAGCTAAGGAATCGAGCCAGGTCTTGATATAGTGCCTTCTCAACTTCTGGTCGATCCTGATCGAATAGTATTGGGAGGATCGAAGTCAATATACCCGTAGCATGCAAGGCTACGACGTTTCTTTGCGACTGGGAAGCAAGCTGGCACAGACATGCAGGGACGGCCAGACGGAGCGAACTGTCGGCTTGAGATGTGGATTGAGTTAACCAGACACGAAGCATGGGACCTAACAGCTCAGGTACTTCGACGGTCTCAGTCGAGCCCAGGTATTTGTCCACGGCATTTCTAACGTCAGCGGGAGACGGTGAGCTCTGATCATGGGAAAGCTTAGAGTTGATTGACCCAAACAAACCCGTCGCAATCTCCGCACATAGTGAGGCAGCCAGAATTGCGCCGTACAGTTGATGTGAATCGCTCTGAACACCGCCTATTTTCTGGACGAATCTTTCCAGGGTTCGTTCTAAGGCTGGTGTGCCTCCGCCCGTGATCTTGCGGGCAAAATAACGCTTGTTGCCAAAGTGGTCCTTCAACGCCTCCGCCAACACTCCCAGGACGTCTTTGAAGACGACCAACAATTCTTTTCTCTCATCTTGCGTCAACGTGTTCGCGTCATATAGCTCTTCCAGCTTGTCGGCTAAGCTCAGAAAGGTCTGGAAGCCCTGCAAGTGCCTGAATGCATCTTTGGCCACGCGAGGACGCGGTGTGTCGATGAAGGTATGTCGCAAACGCAGTAGAGGCTCGGTCGCTGTGAGGGCATCGGATATGGTCGAGTTCGCCGCCGAGGTCAGGGCCTTGAGTTGATCGAGGGTGGGCGACAGCTCTTCCGCTAGCCGTTCGGTCGATCCCGAGGGAGAGGGAGGGATGAGGGACGGCGGAGTCATCTCCAAATCTTATCCACGACCGGTCCGATGGCGGGTGACCACCAAAGACCGTGAATGCGCGTGTAGCGTAGCGATTGAGGCGGTCTGCATTGGCATGGGCGGCGGAAGTGGGGGAGTCGCGTTTCAGGTCAGCCGCTAGAGCTTATCGTCCGGGCAAGGGAGGAGCAGGCACCGACGGGGGATGCTTGTTACGGGCTTTGGAGATCGACGAGGCTCTACTATGCTCCTGCGGGGGGGACGGCATCAGGTGACCTTTCGGGGGCGCTTTGTATAATTAGCAGGCAAGCAAGGCTGTGCTTGCCCCGACGCTTGGGCAGGTTACCCGATAAGAGTGATAACGATAGGCGAGATAAGAGTCTACAGTACAGTACGGAAGATCGTGCGGAGCAAGCTATACAACGGGGTGGGGAATCCCGGCCCTTGTGATCCATGTCATGGTACCCTGGCGATCTCTTTGCCTTCCCTGAAACTACGAGGGACGCCCGTGGGCGAGCTGGTTTCAAGGCGTCTGGAACCCAAGAATGAGAGGTGGATGAGTAATATCGTCAGGCGGACCAAAGCACGCGACGGGGGCAGGGATTAGCAACCTGGATTGGTCACGCAAGACGTCGAGTCCGTGCCACCGTGTAGGAGAGGCTGCCAGGTACCCGGGTGGCCTTCTTCCTGTAGGTCCAAAGGCAGGAGGACCCTTTTCGCAACACATCATAATAGACTCCAGGCTGTCTGGTTTCCGAGGTTCGTACAAAGGTAGGAGTGGAGGGATAACGCCACCGGTATCTGCGGTATCAGTCTCCGCTATGAGATGCTTTGACTGCCTTCCGATAAGCGCCTATCGAGCGTATCGATGACTCCTCCGATTTGCGCCGTAAGAATGGTATCAATACTACGCCTCGTCGCGGTAAAAGGGGGATTGCTCGTGTGCCTGTCTTAGCGCCCGAGAGCTCTGTGACAATACAATACACACCAGCTTTCCCCGGTCTGGCTCTTCCCCCCAATGACCGGCCGTCCAGCGCCAATCAATGGGTAGCGCGCCCCACTGCCAGGTCATCCGCCCCCCAAGACTCCCCGTCACGGTACGGTAAGCTCCCGTTTGCATCATCGCTGCTCCGCCTGCCGTTTGGTCCTAGATAAGGTGACTCCGGCCTCCTCTCCAGCTTCCGTCTCCTCATCTCCTCACCTCCCCTCCCTTCTCTCCCCATCCTTAAGAACTGCCCACGACCACTGTATCCTTTTTTTGTTCACTCTCGCATCTTCCCTTCGTCGTAAGCCCATCCATCATTATGAAGGGCTTCTTCGGCTTGGCGGTGCTGCCGCTGCTGGCTGCTGCTGCTCCTAGCTTCTCCGCAGAGTCCATCCACAATGGAGCTGCTCCCATCCTTTCATCTGCACACGCAGAGGAGATCCCAGACAGCTATATCGTCGTGTTTAAGAAGCATGTTGACTCTTCAGTCGCTACCGCTCACCACAGCTGGGTGCAGGACATCCACTCAACCAACAGCCGCCAGGAGCTGAAGAAGCGTTCGCTCTTTGGCTTCGGCTCTGAAGACGCCTACCTGGGTCTCAAGCACACCTTCCACGTTGCTGACTCACTTATGGGATACGCCGGTCACTTCCACGAGGATGTTATCGAGCAGGTCCGCCGACACCCGGATGTAAGTAGTGACGCAATGCAGCTTCATGCTCACGGATAAGCGCTGACCCATCCGCTCTACAGGTTGAGTACATCGAGAAGGACTCCGAGGTCCGCACAATGAACGCCGAGGTGGAGAAGAACGCCCCTTGGGGTCTGGCCCGTATCTCCCACCGTGACAGCCTCTCTTTCGGTACCTTCAACAAGTATCTCTACGCCGATGAGGGCGGTGAGGGTGTTGATGCCTACGTGATTGACACTGGCACCAACATCGAGCACGTTGACTTCGAAGGCCGTGCCAACTGGGGCAAGACCGTCCCCGCTGGTGATGCTGACGAGGATGGGAACGGCCACGGTACTCACTGCTCCGGTACTATTGCCGGTGCCAAGTACGGTGTTGCTAAGAAGGCCAACGTTTACGCTGTCAAGGTGCTCCGCTCCAACGGCTCTGGCTCTATGTCCGATGTTGTCAAGGGTGTCGAGTGGGCTGCCGAGGCTCACATTAAGAAGGCCAAGGAAGCTAAGGCTGGTAAGGTCAAGGGTTTCAAGGGCAGTGTTGCCAACATGAGTCTGGGAGGTGGTACCTCGCGTACCCTCGACCTCGCTGTCAACGCCGCTGTCGACGCTGGTATCCACTTCGCTGTTGCTGCTGGTAACGACAACGCTGATGCTTGCAACTACTCCCCTGCTGCTGCTGAGAACGCCGTCACCGTCGGTGCCTCTACCTTGGCCGATGAGCGTGCTTACTTCTCCAACTACGGAAAGTGCACTGACATCTTCGCCCCTGGCCTGAACATCCAGTCCACCTGGACCGGCAGCAAGCACGCCGTTAACACCATCTCCGGTACCTCCATGGCCTCTCCCCACATTGCTGGTCTGCTTGCCTACTACGTCTCTCTCCAGCCTGCCTCTGACTCAGCCTATGCTGTTGATGAGATCACCCCTAAGAAGCTCAAGGAGGCTTTGATCACTGTCGCTACCCAGGGTGCTCTTTCCGACATCCCCTCCGACACTCCTAACGTAAGTTTACACGTCGAACAATTTGAATGCCCACATACTAATGTATACCATAGCTGCTTGCCTGGAACGGTGGTGGTTCTTCCAACTACACCGAGATTGTCGCCCAGGGTGGATACAAGATCGGCGGTGTCAGCGACAAGGTCGAGGACCGTGTCCGCGAGATCGTCGGCGATGCTGAGAAGCTTCTCCACAAAGAGCTGGGCGCTATCTACAGCGAGATCCACGATGCTGTTGCCGTCTAGGATAGACTATCAACCGAGATCTGTCCGTGACAGATCGCTCATAGCATTTGGACGGAAGGATAACACAGGCGCAGATCATATTTCATTTGGCTCTATTTTGTTTCTTGCTTTTCTTTGGGTGGTCCAACACCACGGGCTCAGTCCCAGACTGTCGCTCTACACTCGCCTTATCATTACCCGTAGTATACGTCCAACTATCTATACATTTCCGCCATGATCTAGAATGTGTTTAGGGTTTACGTTCATCAAGACTTGTCAATCCAACTCTCCCTGTGCTCTGTAACTCAAATGCCAAAGGCCTGTGAATATAGACGGTGCGCAGTCATCGTGAAAGCACACTGGTATAAACCACGCTCTTTATAAATATGGCTTGGCTACAGTCGACACAGTGACCTCCGAGAGCCCTGTGGATATAGTAAACGAACGCCTCCGTGCGCTGCAATATTAATTTCTCGTACAAATCTTGAACGTATTGCTCATCTTGCCAATATGGAATCATTTACATGTCTAGATAACATCACCACCAAGTGGCTGCACACCTGGTTTCGGCGGGCTGGTCTGTAGACGAATCCCTCGAGACCTTTTCTCTGCGGAGTAGATATAGAACCTTCAAGGTTGGAACCCGTATTTATAAACTATGTGTGATTTGCACTCCAAAAACCAACACGTTCATCGCCGGCCCCAGGGAAAGGCAATGAAGGGCGTGCTTTCTCCGATCGAATACGATCTCAATTAACAGGGAGTATATGCGGCTATATGTACTGGATAATGTCTGGCGGGTGGGGTTTCCTTTCCTGGGTGCCGCCGCTTTAATGAGGGCGCTCAGGCTCAGGCTCAGTGAGTAAATTTCTTGAGCGTGGCTTCTCGCTTGTATCCAACTGGTAATCTCGGCGTCAAATACACCTCGTTCCGACATTTAGTGAGGGGGGGGGGCTCGCTTGTAGATTACGTTATGTCTTACTTGATTACGTAATACATATACTATACTAGTTATACACTTCAGGTGATATGGACCATGTTTAGGAATGCAATTGGTGATGGTATTTATTTACTTTGTCTGTATGTACTGCTATACCGCCCGCTCACCCCGACGAGGATAGTCTAATAGGTGGTTTCCATGAGATTTTGTACTGTGCCTCTCTCCGGGATATCCACGGCATTCGAGATGACAGGCAATCGATACCTCAGTAGACTGTTGAACCGTCTTCCAATTTAGCAAACATTGAATTTACTTCTTCGCTCAACATATGCCAACAATAAATTTTGAAAGCATACCTCTTCGATTTTTCAGCTGTAGAATTAGATTTTGTTCAGATTACTTTGACGTGGCCCACAAATACCCAATCTCAAGGGCTAACTTGACCCGATTAACACAGATCAGCATTGTGAAAGCATTTTCTTTTGTATTGGCCGTAGATAAATATTCTGAGTGATCACCTCAGGTCTTTATTGGAAGACTTTCAAAAGTCAGTTGGGTTTCAAACCCCGGGGCCGTCTGTATGAGCTGTTCTGTGTATTGATAATTCTATTATTCCTGAGATCAGTTCCTCAAACGTCATCCCATTTACCTCAGCCGATGCTGGTAATGGTGAATGGTCTGGAAGAAGGCCAGCAATCGGATTCATCTACGCAACTGTGAAGATATGAGTTTCTTGCGTTCGAAATCATAGTGGACATATATTGCACCTACTTCTAGCACATTCGGGCTGGACCCTAGATTGTCGGAATCGAACCGAATGTCGACACGCCCGCAATCACGACAGTTCAGGAGTTTCCAGGCACTCAATGCTATCTGACATGCAGCTTCAATTTGAGGTTTAGTCATGTCGTGCAAGTCGTTATACTTCAGCATTTTATCAGCTTGGCTGGATTTGCTAAGTCTGCATGCAAAGTTCGGTGGTAGATCTGAGGGACAACCATTCTCGGTGCTGCGAGTTGGGGTTGTTTTCGATAAGTGTTCTCTGATGCCGATTACTCGACTTTCGGCCTCCGTTCCCATTATGCTCACTGTAAACTCCCGGCCCGACAGAAATGATTCTATGAGGATATCTTGACCAGGGAGCTGATCCCGCAGTTCCTGCAATGCCAACCTCAACTCTGCCGGACCATTTACTTTGCTGTAATTTTCGATTCCTTTAGAGGAACCCTCTGTGACGGGCTTAACAAAGAGGGGATACGGCGGTGATACTGCATAAAGTTCAGAGAGGTTTACCAACCCATCCGGCATACGAGTGACGGCAAAGGGTGCATTAGGGACATTGTGACGATCTAAAACAATCTGGCGTTGACATTATTTTACTAAATCGAAATTTGAGGCCTTTTTCCTAGGGGACATACCTTTGTGACTACTTTGTTCTGACATAACGTAATCGTCGCCGCATCGCTGAATGTGAACGGGATTCTATAGGCCTCCAGCAGTGCTGGAACCTGAGACTCCCTTGCTGAGCCATAAAAGCCTTGCGCTATATTGAATACCAAATCCCAGTCCTTATATGTTCCTGCTGCCAGTAGCTTGACTAAAGATTGGATACCAGGTACTAGCGTGACTGAATGGCCTAGATTTTGAAGTGCAGTTAAGACAGCCTTGATTTCACCGTCGTGTATGAGAGCCGCGCACTGTTCTTCTGAGAACCCACACTCAAGGTATGTCGACCTTTGCTCGGAGACCAGAGCTATATTAAGGTAATGCATCGGCGCATTGCCCATGATGAGACTGAAGATAGTTGAAAATTTAAAGTGAAAGGCGACAAGTCAGGAAAATCGGCTCTACAAAACCGTTTGAAAATCACCGTTAAATAAAGTTTTGGAAAGAGCAATTGACAAGAATAATCGTAATCACGTCATGCTGCCCCAAAGGGTCTACAGCTACAAGCCCTGGAGATGTTGGATTAGTAAACGTCACGTTTTGGTGTATCTAGTTTATAATATTGTGTCACCACACCCAGTGCATTATCTAGTTATGATGTTAGACGATAATTGAATCCCATTCATCAGCCTTGTGTTTTCTCTATTATAATGATCCAAGAAGTGTTGAAAAGTAACTAGCCAAACTAGACGTGTCCTCCAGACTGCCTATCCATGCTATATGTTGATCAGGTCGACAAAGAACCATACAACCTGGGCCCCCCTCATCAATACCGTATCCCGAATAAGCTTTATTCAGGTCATTGTTAAATACCTTCCAGTAATCCCAACCCATCGTATCATCAAAAGGATGGAAGAGCCCCGGAAGGTCTAGTAGACTGACAGCGCTCCTGGGGCTTGATTGTATCAGAAGCAATTTCATGATGGGACGGCATTCCTAGGATTGTTTCTGTTGTCGATACGTTAGATGAGGATTCTTGCTAAAGCTTTCGGAAAAACGAGTCAATGCCCTCATCCTCTCTAGTTTGCGCAGATCGCCAGAAAACACCAGCAGCCTCCATGCGCCGTCACTAATAAGGATCTGGGCTATTTGCGTAGGAACTCCATCACATTGATAGACCACTGGGAAAGAAGACAATTGCATACCCAATTTCACGCTCTTCGCAAGTATTGGGACACCAGCTTCTCTTTCATTGGCAATTAACATATTATGAGGATATGTTATGTCGACGCCAGCCATGAAACCAGCATATTCGTCTCGGATTTCGTAGATACCGCCTGATTTATCTTCCTCCTCCTCGTATGCTTGCACAAGATGGGAATCCAACGTCATCAGCTCCTTGGCAACTGAACGTCGCTTGTCATTATATGTTTCCAAGATAATCAGATCAGCACCATTGGTAATAACTTCTCCCAGTTTCCATAATAAATTGTACGTATCTTGGATAGACACATTCATACCCTGCCCTCCCGTTGGAGAGTGAGTATGTGCGGCATCACCGGCAAGGAACACGCTCGAGGTTAGTAAGTAAATGGTCTGTATAGTTGCAACGTGACACCTACCGCTCATGAGGTCTGTATTGTCTGACTAGGCGTTGACCTATCTTTGATATCATCATTACCATAGCAGCTCCCGTTATGGATCACGCATACTTACTGAATATATGGAATACCAGTCCCGGTATCTATACGTCAAATTATACGGTCTTATGATCCTCTGCACTCTTTCCAATATGGCAGTGGGCGAACAACCAGAATGCTGCGAGGACGATTCCTCTAATGCTCGAAGATGGATGTATAGCCGAACCAGCCTATTCTCTCTCGGCACTGTCATGATACTTCCGTGGGGTTGGCAGTTTATTGAGCATGAGCGGCGAATATCGGCTAACTGTATGGTCAATCTGAGATTCTTGGAGTTGGGAGGTAGACGAACGGAAGTAAGTTATTGGGACTATGTCCAACACCCCCCAAGTCGAGTCTTCTGATACTGTATCGGTCGAGACCTCCAATTCGTCCCTAGCCCAGCTGTATGCACCGTCACATGCGACAAGGTAGCGTGCACATATGGTCTCTGTCCTTCCAGAAACAGATGGTTAGCTGGCCAGCATTCTAAATATGTGGATAGTAATGACAAGGTACAGAAACAAGAACTAGCTTTACACACCACATTCTATCAAACACCTTACTTTCACAACCACTGGAAATTGTTTACGATTGTCATCCGTGATAGCGGAAAAATTGATGGATTCAGCCAATTTATTCCACTCTACACGAATCTTTCCCTTGCTATCCAAATATTCGTTGAATACTTGCTCCACGGCTCCTTGGTTTAGCAGTACTTGCGCTAGTCTTGGAATTTCCCTAGAGTTTGATTCATATCTGCTAAGTCGCTCGATATGTCCCGTTTTGTTGTTGGTTGCCTTGATAAGCAAGTCAGTAGCCAGCAAACAATTGGAAAGCATGTAGTCATTACCCAGTGGCACGAGTCGGGGGTCTGCACACCCTGCTTTAATATGGGGTCAGCAATGCCAAAGCTTTCTAGTATCTCTAGAGTCCGGCTTTGTAATCCATCAGCGTGGCCTATTTGAGTGCGACCGTCTTTTCGGTCAACGATCCGAGTTGCCATGTTGTACTGGGCGGCCCAACAATTAAAACATCCACGAAAGAGGTGGAGGAATTCATTTATGCGAGACTAGGGATTGATTTGAGAGAGACTCAGGAGTGAGACATAGCTTTGTACCAACGGATCCTGGAGGTATGCTTTACCACTGGGGTTGTTATGTCATTATGAGGACATAAGCGAACTATTTAGAACTTGTTTCCGGCTTTACCGCATGAAAAGTCGCCAAATATATATTAATAATGATAATCAATCTTAATTAATTTGAAGTCCGCTCGCATAAGCCCATGTCGGATTTGTCTTTCTCGATACATTTGAACTTTCATGATGCCTAGCCCGATGATTGAGGTGTTCTAAGCCTAAACTACTCCGTAATTTTGCCCATCATTGGATTTCCATGCGGAGTGATTTATCGTTTGACTTATTTCCTTTCGAGGACCATGAGAAACGGCGTGTAGCGCTGTGCAAGCCGTGAGCGGATGACACGGTCTCTCACATAAACGATAATATTCTGATTTACTTTTAAAATACGAGTAGCGCCATGTATAAGTGTGCTAACTGTATCTGACCAGCCTTTAGGGGTCATGCATCTTTCGCAACTGAGTTGATGCGGAGTGATATAGGAAATACTAGCTGAAGCTAATTACGAGGTCAGATTCACTCTTCAGTGACAAATGCGAAGAAAGTTGGTGGTTACGAACGATAAACACAGAAGTCTTCGTTCTGGCTTATCTCCAGAGTCGATGCTTAAGTTGAAGTAAATAAAGTTCAAAAGATATGTTTAGGAATTGGACAAGCAGAGCTGGAAAATGAAGTGGTTCACCGGTATTTATAAAGGGCTGGGCTCATAGCGTTGGCTTCTAGCCATTCTAACTGGATACCAAATGTACTCCCAGCACGAATTTTGTACAATCAAGCAATCAATCTCCCATTATTTAGCGAAGTGAATTAAAGCTTCCTCAATTTAGGTCCTTCTAATACAGGTGTGCTGGAGTGTTTTGTTTCCAGGAATATTTTCTGCATACCTTCATCACGCCGATCAAACGCTTCATAGACCTTTTCAATATCCTCAAGTCGAAGCCGGTGACTCACCATATTCAGAGGGTTGATCTTATTCTGTTGGATATGTGCCATCAGCTCCTCCCAATACTTATGAACTGGAGCTTGCCCGTTGCCGATGAGCCGAATTCCAGTTTCCATAAGAGCTCCAATATTGAAATGATTCGTCTATATGGCATTAGAATATGTCTTCCTCAGTAACGACCAAATTTTCACTCACATATCCCGCGTAGACACCTGTGACACCAATTCGTCCAAACGGACGAACCGAGGTAATCATTTCGTTGAGCAATTCAGATGTGTCAGTCTCTAATCCGAGTATCTGCTCAAAGTAATGTGCCCAATTTTTAGCATATTCGCCTGCAGCGCATTCAAGGGCCACATCAAGGCCATCTGGAACGAGCTTTTTCACTCTTGATAATATAGAATCTTTGTCAGCCGAGTCGGTAAAATTGATCGTCTCGACGTTAGGAAGCTTTTCTTTCACGTAATCCAGACGCCAAGCACCGCTCTGGCCATCGATCAGAATTACTCTACTGGCCCCATGGAAAAAGCTGAATTCGGCACAAGTCTGTCCAATAGGGCCAGCTCCCCATATCCCGACAGTGTCATTTTTCTTAACGCCAGTATCTACCACGCAGTGCCATGATGTAGCGATCACATCTGACAAATATAATGCTTTTTCATCTGGAACATCAGGTGGTATTGGAAGTAGGTTCACGTTGCCGTATGGAACTCGGATATACTCCGCTTGTCCACCAGCAAACCCTCCAGTGAAATGTGAATAACCAAACATGCCTATATCTTTTGTTAGACGATAGACTCAGATTCCAGGAAAAAGGGTAAGTATTGGGTACAAACCGGCCGTTCGCTTTCCGTACATCACATTCTCAATTGTATTTTCATTGGTTCTGTCACATTGCGAAAACCTTTTATTTCGGCAGTTGTAACAACTTCCACATGCAATTGGAAATGATACTACCACACGCTGACCGAGTTCAACTTGATCGACATCTGGGCCTTTTCTTTCGACTATACCACAGCACTCGTGGCCTAGGACATCGCCTTTTTTCAGCTGCGGGATAATTCCTTAATTTTATTAATACTTTGACATGAAAGTCGGTAAATAGGCACAACCTACCGTGATATAAATGCAGATCACTCCCGCAAATAGTAGACCCTGTCACTTTGACGATCGCGTCGCCTGGGTCAACAACAGATGGCTTTGGCATCTCAACTATCGACTGTAAGAACCGTGATAAGCAGTATCTATGAGCATCGTAAAGCAATACCTAATTTCACATTTTTTGCCCCCTGCCAAGTTGTGGCGAGAATCGGGCTCCCGTCATCCCTGCCGTGTTCATTCCGATAGTTACTGATATCAGTGTTTATCGATGCATTTGTCCCATGACCGAGGGCATCTTCGACTAGATTGGCTGCTTGAGTGAACGCCATTTGGCAAGTATGTTTCAAAGCTTTAGATAAAAATCGATAATCTCCCTCCCAATTGAGCACATTGCAGATCTTATATCTAGAGGAAGGGCATAGCATCCACGTCATTCTGACAGCATCAAAGTTTCTAGCATTAGACAGATTGATTTTGCCTATATTATATGCGGGTCACTTTTTTTAATGGTCGTCGCTGACATCATCATGACTTGTGTGAAACTCTCATAGGATTGTCTTCGTCCAACTCAAGCGATCGAGGTGGAAGTAGGTTATCTTCTTACAAATTGGTGCATATCATGCAGCAGGTTGATTGTAATTACGTGCCTGTAATATCGTAGAAATATTGTGAGGGCAAGTTCGAGCAAGGTGGTGTAGTAGTAGATAAATGGCTACAATACACGTAATGTACATGTAATAACTTGGGTACCGTTACAATATACTCTGGGGAATGAATCTACATATCTTGCGCCCGCGCAAATCCGGAGATTTAGGCTCACAGAATGTTCAGTGGTTTCTCACCAATGCATTGCTACATAGTCCATACATTGCCAATGGTCACTTCGATGGGAGCACGAACTATGATTTTACTACAATTTAGGCAGCGTCATCCTGAATAGGTTCCGGTCTGCATTTTGGATATTCTGGGGCAGTCAGAATGGACATAGGAATTCCTTACTGACGGAAACTGTATGTTTTAATTTCGCCTTTTATTTCTACAATTGCACTGCCGATGATAGTGTGGGCTATCACACTATATAAAGATAAAGTGATTTAGACTTGCTTTGGCCCAGCCCAAAATTCCATTGGAACTCCCACGATCTCAAGCTTTTACCATCTTCTGGAGTCGTTACTTCTGATTGACACGGTATGTGAAAATGATATAATTGGTGGGCCACCTCTGACCAATGGAACCCATCAATCCTTCCCGCGTTTACCCGACAAGCCCATCACCTTTCAAAAGTCGCTCACTATCTGCGGGTTTTGGCCAATGGATTCGAAAAGTTGAATTTCCTCATCTTGCCGCGACCAAACACAAGAATTAGGGTCGTTTGGCAGCTCCAAAAAGTAGATATTTTGCTAGTCTCGCCTACATGCTACGGCCCGGATCCTGAAAAAGCGTATCCGCTCACTAAATGATCGACAATCAAGGTCCACAGTCTTTCATCAGTCCACTTATTACGGCTATTATTTGGCATTACAGCTATATATGCATGCGTGGAACAGCCGATAGTCCATGACATGTAAGCTTGCCCCATCCTTAACTAAGGCTTCAAATGCTGCAGCAGTGATTCCTACGGAGAGAATCATTCTTTGCAAATACACCTGTGAGCAATGGCTACACTCGATACCATTTTCCCACTTCATTCAACGAGCAATGTCCAAATTTGCGCAATCGCAAGGCCAATGCATCAGCCACTTTCCAAATGGCTACAAAACTTGAGCTCTGTTCAACAGAACAACATATCACCTCCAATTTCCTCATTACCTACCAGAAGGCGTCGCAGGTCTTCGACAAAACGAATCACCTGTGAATTTGTCAATCCCGAGCGAGCGAGACATCTAGAACGGAACCGGATGGCCGCTAATAAATGCCGAATAAAGAAAAAGGAGGACCAAGAGAAGATGGAGCAGCTGATGAACAAGAGTCCGAAAGACGTAACTCTCTCATTTCAGAAGTCAACTCTTTATGGAGCGAGATCTGGGGGTTGAAAAACGATGTGTTTGCACACGCGGAATGTAGCGACAGGGCGATTTTGCAATGGCTGCAGAGAATGACACAGAATGCCTTCTCTGGATATCGAAAATCTTCAAGCTTTTCATCTACGTTATTAGCGCAAGTGATTGCATTATTGCCTGAAATATCTATGGAAGGGCTTAAAACGTCAGGAAGGCCCAGTGAGGAGTCATCTGAGGATGCTCTGTTTAAGGATTTGATGGCCTTGTGAAGACATGAACACTATAGATTTATGAGAATAACAAAGGCTGGAATACTAAATAACTACACGGAGAGAAGCATGGGGTGGTTAAAACAAAATCGTCTGATAGTAGTCATAATGACATTACCATAACAAATTCGAACTTCTGAAGGTTCCTTGGGCGTGAATTACCATTATGAAATCATGGATTCATGAGTGTTTTGATGTTTTATTCAATGGATCATTTTTCTTTTACCCTTTGATACCAAATGGACAGTCTCCAATCTGGAATCTACGTCACAGATTTCAGAGAAAATAAGATGACGTCAAAAATGACCTTGTCGTCTCAGTAGCTGTAAGATCTTGTAATTGATGCATTCGATTTATTCCATTATGAAACTTCTCTTATATTCATCTGAAAGCAAAGAGCATTTCAATACAAATTTCCCAGCATGCCATCTGCTATCCGTTTTCATGGCCGAGTCGATATCCGTGTGGACCATCTGGAGGCACCAAGTTGTGGCAGAGGCGAGCTAAAGGTGTCGTGAATATTGAAAGCCCCGTGGGTTTTTGTGAGGCCCGATGCTGACAATATGTCGCGCTATTAGTTAAAGCCAGCGTTTGTAGGGATCTGCGGCAGCGGTTAGTATCCTCCAGGTTGCTTCCATGGTCTACCTACAACCCAAACGTAATGAATTTACTAATGATGCGCGCAGACCTCCACGAGTATACTGCAGGGCCTGTGTTAATTCCCGAGAATGAGCATCCTCTTACGCATCAATCTTATCCAGTCACCCTGGGACACGAATTCAGCGGTACAATTTTCGAGGTTGGAGAAGTTGTAGAAGGATTCAGCGTCGGCCAAAGAGCCGTAGTACGGCCGACCATCTACGATATGGAATGCTCAGCTTGTCAAGGATGGGTGTGAAAATTGCTGCACAAACATTGGGTTTATTGGGCTTAGTGGTGCGTATGAATGAATATGCAAGTGACGAAACTTTCCTGACAGAAGTATAGGGAGCGGTGGAGGCATGTCTAGCTATTTTGCTGCCCCAGCTGAGCATTTCTATCTGCTCCCTGATAGCGTCTCATTTGAGGCTGCCGCTTTGATCGAGCCATTAGCTGTTGCGTGGCATGCCGTCAATAGATCGTCATTCAAGTTGAATGATAATGTCCTGATCCTTGGAGGCGGCCCTATTGGAATTGCACTCATCCAGATCCTGCAGCTTAAGGATGCGAAGCAGATAATTCTTGTCGAATTGACGGAGAAGCGCAAAAAGCTTGCAGAGACGTTCGGCGCAACACATACACTCGATCCTCGGGATATTGATATTCCGAAAGAGGCACATGAGATCACGGATAGCAAGGGGGTAGATTTGGTATTCGACACAGCAGGTGTTCAAGCAGCACTAAACGGGGTCATCTCTGCTTGCAAAGCACACGGAACCATCGTCAACCTAGCAGTATGGGAGAAAGCATCGAATTTGCAAGTTAACGATATCATGTATCATGAGCTCAACTATATGGGCGCTGCATTATATGACGAAGATGCTTTCAGGGAAGTCATTGTGGCACTTGCAGAGGGTACGCTCTATCTATGCCAAGGGAACAATACCTGCGACTAACATGAGTCCTTCACAGGGAAGCTTCAGCCGCAGAAGATGATTTCGGCTGTAATAAAGGGCTCTGATGCTATCGAAAAGGGATTTAAAGAATTGATTTATCACCGGGACCAGCATTGCAAGATTTTAGTTAGCTCACAGACCTAAAGCGCTGGTGCTTTTTGAAGCCTCTCTGGATCTAATTTGGAATTTGTTTCTTATGTGAATGCTGTTTAATATATGAACTTTGAATATCTTATTATATGTTACCATTTCTTCAACTTCAACTGTGCCCAAACGAAAACCTCATAGAGGATTTAAATAGTAGTGGAGAATCCCAGTATGGCAAATGGTAAACTAAATACTGCAGACTGAAAACATAGTATATCAAGGAGTGGGCCGATAACTCATTAAGAAGAAGGAATGCGTTCTGTATAGCCATGGGATGCAAGGTACACATGATCCAACAATATGTTGTCTATCATGTATGAAGAACTCTACGTGATTATAGAGCTAGCTTGCTCGATGATTTAATATGTATCTGATCTTTAGGTCGCATATCTTGAGTATTATCGGCCTTATTCAGTATCATGCATTAGGGAGACTTCCAATTCTATGATATATGATAGATAGCGAGGCCGTATACATTGGGCTTCGAACTTGAGAGGATGATCAAGTTTTTTGAGTAATTTTACTATGCCTATTTAACTTTTGAGTTAAACTTTTACGCAGGTTGTTCCTTCTGACAGGGAATATCTTCTACTAGTCATGCTCTATTCCACATCACTAGTTGCAATATATTTATTTTATTCTGTTGTTCCATCACATAGTAGAGACGCTTATGAACCGCCTCAATAGAGAGCATCAATGGAACTTCAGATACCTGACTTAGAGTCAAGACTAAAAGATACTGGCATAACACAGCGGTGATACTTCTTAAAATCATGTTTAAAATATTATAACACGCGCTACGTACGAGCGAAGACGAGAGATGAGCATCTTGTGCATAAAAACTAAATAATATGATAAATTATTTTATCTATATTTATTCGTCTGTGCTTCCGTGCCCAGAAGATTTTCCGCCTTTACGGTCGGCTTCCCGCGCACGAGGGTCATTAGACTCAAAACTGCCACTAGAATTCTGACCCGCGCGGGAGGCAATGCCCGCTGCAAGAGAGAATATAAAGGTTAGTTCACTAAAATGGTTATGAGATAATGAATATCTCACCTGCTTTTCGGTTTCCATGCTCGCAAACCCACCAGAGTGGTTCGATTGGCCGCCTTTCGGAGCGATATCTTCGACCTCGTTGGAGGGACGGTTGGCAAAATTTCCAGGGTTCGTATTGTTGGACATATTGAAAGCTACTGCTCCGTAGTCTTGATAAATTTCTGAAACTTATAAAGAGTGTCGTGGATCTCCCTCCTTTTGTCCCTAAGACCGGTTGCTTGATCACTCTGGAAGAGTCATAATGATTCCAGCATCGGGAATTTTTCGTTGATCGTAGGGAGAAATTCAACCTTTCGCTGGCATTTCTACGTAACGATGGTGTAAGCTCACTATTTCCAAGACCTAAAGAGTCATTAATTGAACGATCAACAAATTATGAAGACATCTTTGGGACTAGAGCTTGGAATGATAGGCGGCCTATCAGGGTTTACAGAAATTCGACAGTTAGCGCGGCTGCATCCAGCTCAGTGATGTTATGAGGGATTTTTAGACTTTTGGAATGATTTGGATCATTTGCTACCGTCTATACATATCAAAAACCTATGGCCTTTCCACACCATTCTCAAAATACCCCACAGCTTTTTCTTATGATGCCATAGTGACATCTTCAATCGCTCAAAATGATGAAGTCAATACTCCAACTTTCTTTACGATGTCCGTTATCCTTTGCAGCACGAAATGCATAAAATAAGGTCTTGCACGTCGTCTTGTGCATTCATGTCATGCCAGAATGTGTGGATGCAAAGAGCCCCTCGCAGTTTCTTCCGACGCTACATAACTTTTAAGATGTCTGCCGCACAAACCAATGACAATTTCAAGGTCCAAAATGTTTTTAACGTCAAAGATCGCAGTAAGTCGTCCAGTCCATTGATAATCACCATTAGATTGCTAACCATGAGGTTAGTCGCTTTGGTCACTGGGGGAGGATCTGGGATCGGGCTGATGGCGACCCAGGCGCTTGCCGTCAATGGGGCCAAAGTCTATATCACTGGTCGAACAAAGGAGAAATTGGACCGAGTCGCAGAGCTATACTCAAAAAACATATCCGGACAAATTATACCAATCACTTCCGATATTACATCGAAGCAATCCATTAAAAGTTTGGTCGATCAAATCAGCTCCAAGGAGTCTCGGCTTCACATCTTGATCAACAATGCCGGCATTGGGTCAACCACCCAAAATACCGATCAGAAGGATCCAAACAAACTACAAAGAGAGCTCTTTCATGATTCCTCTACGGCCGAAGAATGGGAGAGTGTGATGCGAACAAATGTGGCGCAGCTTTTCTTCACGACAACTGCGTTCCTTCCCCTGCTGAGCGAGGCCTCGAGGGACTATGACTGGTCCAGTACTGTGATCAATATATCATCCATCTCAGGCCTGGTCAAGACCGCCCAGCATCACTTCGCCTACAATACAAGCAAGGCCGCAGCCAATCATCTCACAAAGATGTTGGCTCATGAGGTCGTATCCTCAGGCCTGAAAATTCGCGTTAATAATATTGCCCCTGGGGTTTTCCCCTCGGAAATGACAACCAGCGGCAGCGACGAAAACCAGAAAAGTTCGATTCCGAAAGAGCACTTTGAAGGAAAAGTCCCTGCGGCGCGTCCAGGGAAAGACGAGGACATGGCAGGAGCTGTCCTGTTTGCAACAGCAAATCAGTACCTAAACGGACAAACAATTGTGGTGGATGGCGGTTACCTTCTTTCTGCTGGAACACTCTAAGCGGTCTCCTAGTAATCTTTACTGATGCTCGAATCATGAGAAAAATAATATGCCCAAAATTTCCCTCGTATGCTACATGTGTAAGACATTCCTTTTCGAAGGTAGTGTATTTTCAGCCTGGCGGAAGCTCAATTGTTCCGGATGATTTACCTTTGAGTTTCTGTGTTTCAATGTATTCATCTCTCAAAATATCCGGTATGTGATTTCATAGCTTCTGCAATTTGGCTCAGTCACATTTTTGAGAGCGTCCGGAGGCGACGCGTCTTAGAATCCCATGAAGATTATCTCGCTAGGATACATAAGTAACCAGGCCAAAAAAAGGGTCAATTCACCGAAAACGCGCTACAGTGTTCTTAAATGTACCCATTCTGCCTAGTCTCTAGCTATTCGAATCCATGAAAGACAACAGAAGCTCTTCTAAAGCAGCCTCGCCTGGTTGTGAGATGTAATCTGCCATGTAAGAATCACGATCTAATAAAGAGAAAGAATTTTGCTCCCAGGTCACCGTACGCCTCTCTTGCAAACACTCAAATAATGAATCGTCCATGCCCCTTTCGACTTGCTCAGAACTATGACCCTGGATGTTACTATGGCTTTCATTCGTGGAGGCTTCTTTTCTCCCGCGTTCCTGCTGCCATTCGTTCTGCGCGTAATATGGGCTTTCCCAGTAAGGAAGCCCGGAAGTACACAGATCTTGCTTCTCCGCTATACAGCAAAAGCAATGATGGCAGAACTCAAAACCTCTCCTCGAAGGTTCTTCGCGTTCTTCAATTGCATATAGCCAGCGAAGAGCCCTTTTGTAGCAGCGAGAGCCATATTTGGTAGCTCAGATGTACTCGCAGCACACCCGGTCTATACTGTACTTATAGTTTGACGGCTAAGTCCAATTTAAAGTCCAATCCATACTTCTCTCAGCCACTTTCAGCTTTTTATAATGTATTATGCTCTACAGAATGAATTGCTTCATGTGTTAAAGATAGCAAGGACTCTGCTTTCTAATAACAGATTACCCGCTCAGGATGCAACTAGAAGACGGTAAGGGCTAATCTCTCCTAAGCCTACACAATCATGGCGCAGTTCACAGCTGAGCAAGATTATTTTGTGTTTCATCATTGAAGTAGTCAACTTTCTTTGGATTTGCCTCTGTAGGTCATCACAAACACGCAGTTATATAGCATTACATTTGCTATGTATTTTTGTGCTTGGTACCATTGAGTGCCTCCTATTTGGCTAACGCGTTTGTCGGAATGCCCGAATTATCGGATCGCTAGTGGGACGTGGCTCATGACGTTGCTTCGTGACACCAATGTTCAGAGCAAAAGTACTGTATATACACCCTGCAAAACACACTGTTGGGGCAAAGGAATTTGTATTGGCCCTGGAGCTTGTAGTCACCCTGAGAAAGTTTAAAGATAACTAATATGCTATCAGGGTGCTCCAAGGGTAAACCAATTTTTTTTTTGGCACAAACGTGGATGGGCATGGGCATAAGCAAGTACTTTATCTATGATGAATGTGATCTTTGTGTGGTCCCGTGTACGGCACTGGCCCCTCTAAGTGTTGGAGTTGTCGCGACTGGTTATGGTTAGGTACCGAGAATCGCTGTAATGTATACAAGTCTGAATCTCAATTTTGGTTACACTTGTTTCTTATACTAGTAAATGCCTTATATAAGAAATGGCATAAGCTTTGTGCGGTATACTGGCGTGTATAAGTGATGTACTACCATATTGCGCACCGTACTCCCACACTCGGGCAAACTGGCCGACCAATCAGGTATCGATGCATCACTCCTTGGAACAATATTTTCAACATCAATACCCGTTTTGCTGTATGGAAAGAACATTAGAGATCCTGGTAGGCCCAGCAGATAATTCCTCGAAAGGCGAGCGGTAAATGAGTAAGTGGGATGCGAGCGGGGAGATTCTTCCCAGATAAGGTCATCCATGAACGTTTGCCCTCAATTCGGAAATCACATCTGCATAATGAAATTTGATCTCACCGTCATAGTATCGTTAATTTCCTTCTCTCCACCGAGCCCCAGCCTTCCCCACAGACTTCCAAAGCTCATTACCTAATTGGATAAAGGGGCTAGACAGTTGTGAGTAAACATTAAGGCCAGTTGTCTACGAATTCGATCATGACTATCATTCTCGAATACCACTCGCAAAGACATGAGTAAGGTATCGAAGAGGAATAGGGATTGGCAAGACCGCATGCTCTAGAGTTCCTTTTCCGAGATATCTATTTAGAACATTAGAGCTCACCACCAGGCTGAATATGGATAATCTCGTAATCTTATCTGGCAAGTCAATTTGATCTTGTTTTGGGATCCTCCGCCTGCTGTTGACGTCATACTTGCGCAAGCATATGCAGGTCACACACTCGTCTGACGATGAATGAGAACGTCACCCACTTATAGCTCACGGTAAACTATAGATTGGACCGAGAAAAGTTGCTTTAACTACTGAAACTTAGTCGTGCCTTCGCCTGCTAACTTTCCTTTCGTAACCGGCGGTTCACCTGTCTAGGGCCTTTCAGTTTGATCGCTACTCTTCATTTTCTGCTTTGTGCATCATGAAACCAATACTCTACCTCTTCGAAGTACTCTATTTCTCCATCCAGAGCGCCCTTGCGTGGATAGTTGGACCCTCAAGCCCCTTGTCAAAATCCTTCGACAAAGGACTTCCCAAAAGGAAAGTCGCCATCATAGGTGCCGGCTTAACGGGCATATCCTCAGCAGCGCATTGCGTTGGTCATGGCTTCGAGGTGCACATTTTTGAGGCTCGCGGGAAAGACAAAGGGCTAGGTGGTATTTGGAGTGTAAGTCCTCAGGCAATGAATACTAGTGTTCGCAGTCGCTCAAAATAACCAGCGCGTCAACTCGACATCCGCATTACAAATCCATAGTGTCATGTATCGCTTCCACCCGACCGTGCAATATAAACATGCATATCCCACCCAACACGAAATTCGCGCGCAAATCGTCGATCTGTGGAAACGATACGAGTTACAAGAGCGCACAGAATTCGGAACACCAGTTACCAGTGTTAAGAAAGCAAAATCGTCCGGCAAGTGGGTCATTAACGACCACCCCGAGAAATATGGAAGCTTTGACGGCGTAATCACAGCCGTCGGAGTTTGCGGAGATCCCAAAATGCCCACTTTACCAGACCAAGATCAATTCAATGGTACAATCTGCCACTCATCAAATCTTGACGGCAAAGACATTAAAGGAAAGAAGGCTCTGATTATTGGGGGTGGTGCAAGTGCTATCGAAGCGCTGGAGTTTGCGGTTTCCTCTGGAGCTTCTGAGATTGACGTTCTATCGAGATCAGACAAATGGATCATTCCACGCAATATTCTGGTGCAATCATTGCTAGCTATGAATATTTGGGGAGAAGAAGTATCACTTTCATGGTTACCAGAGTGGTTACTTCGCAAATTCTTCTATCGAGACCTAGAAGATATTGCTCCTGAGAGTGGCCTTTTCACAACAACTCCTATGGCAAATTCGGATTTGTTTAACCTTATCCGAGAGAAAAAGGCCCGCTGGTTGCGGGGTGATATTGAAAGTGTCAAAGAAAATGGCATCCTCTTCAATCATCGATCAAAAGACATACCAAAGGGAGGTCCTGGCCGCGAGAAACTAGTTGAAGGCGAAATTATTATCCTGGCAACTGGCTTTAAACGACCTTCACTCTCATTTCTCCCCGAGGATTCATTTGAAGATAAATACTCTCCCCCAGATTGGTATCTTCAGGTATTCCCACCAAAGCACCTGAGTATCTGCGCCAATAATAGCACCTACGTAAACGCCATAGGAACGGTCGGAAACGTTCACATCGGCATCTATACGCGTTTTCTGCTTATGTTTTTGACTGATCCGCTCGCAAAACCTACAGAGGGCCGCATGAAAACCTGGATTGACTTTACCCGTTGGATGAAGCAGGGAGCACCACCTAGAGCATTCGATTTCTTTACCTACACGGAATTGCTCTACTGGTTTGTGTTCCTTGTCTTGGTCAATCCTTTTCGTTGGAAGTGGGCGCTGTTTATTCTTTTTGGTGTCGGCCAAACGCTTCCTTTGGAGATTGTTCAGGAGGAAGAAGCTTTCCGCGAGAAGCTACAGAATCAGCATGACAATTGAACAATTCCATCAATTCACCTACGTGCATAGGTTTTCCAACTATCCATTTCCACGCTACAGATATGGCAATACTTACTTTGTCTTATCGGTGTGTAAAAGCTACAGGGTTTGTAGGGTTCGTATAGCCACGCGAAGTTCGGGTGGGACAGGTTGGGCGGTAGCACATAGGCCACCCCCTGTGGATAATGCACTACGGCGAGGCTACAAGCCGGGTCGGATTTGGAGAGCTTTGTACGTTTTACTACCAGCATTCGATCTGAATAATGATCTCATACTGAGCTCCAATACGAAGCGATGGCCATGTGCTCAAATAAAACCCCTCATTAATCCTTGGTGTAGCCAACATATGTGATCATCACCAGATCCACTTGTGCGGGGAACTTTCCCGTGGGTGGAGCCGTAATTGACAGGCAATGACATTCGCCACTCGAACGTGGGGAGCCGATGACCAAGGTGAGAGAGAATATGCGCAAAACGTCGCCAATATTGCGGACCAGGTGGTGTTTTAGACGGTAACATTGGAAGTTCTACCACTACCGGCCAAATGCTATACTTAGGTACTGTAGTGGGGAAACCGCCCCTGGAATATCTGTTTTTCCGGCCCGGATCGCGGAACTCTAGATAGCATCATGTACTCAGGCTGGCTAGAAATGAGAAAACCCACGTTTTTCGGTTTGGTGCTCGGTTTTTCGGTTCGGACGGCGGTTTGCCGGTTTCTTTTCTACTGCTTTTCTACGATCGTATCGGTTACGTTTTTTGAGCAGGGTCGCGCCGTTGTGATCCTACGATTATTGTCGGTTACGTTGGTTTTTCGAGTCCTTCCTTCGATTTGGCTACGGAACGCCCTCGACGTCAACGCGGTCGACGGTCTATACGGTTTGGTTTGGTTGGTTCCTATTGCCTCCTCGACTCAGGCTGCCTCCATACAGCCACGCCTCAGTGCAGTTCCCCCTTTTCAGTACGTATATGTGAAAGTAACAACAAGCTCGTTCTAGAATTATTTTTGGCATCATTCTCCGGCTCAGTAAATAGCTTCCCCGGCCAAGTTGATGCGCACAGTGGTAAACGATCATAGTGATATGCATGACGGTCATCTAAGTACATAATGTTATCTCATGTGCCGGGATCGGATTCAGAACTGTCAGATGTACAATGGAGTAAGGTAACCACATGATATTGGACAGTGCTATGCAAATTGAGCGATGGCAGTGCGAGTCTGGCCACTAGATCTCTAATTAGTTGACTGAGACAACGAAGCTTGTATTCGCCCCGCTTTTCTTGCAGTAAACCTGAATCGACATTCCAAGAAGCCCAGCAGGCAATCAGTGCGGCGAGCTCATACCTGGTCTGGGGTGAATGAATCATAGGCGAACAAGATAAACATTCCTCGATCGCGGTCACTTACGTTCGCTGACCAAGCCTGTTCTGCTGCAGAGACAGCCAACTATATGTGATGAAGACAGCCGGAAGATGCCATGATCACCCTGTACAAAACAATCCAACTTAAACACAACATTCTTACAGAAAGCAATGGTTGTTAATTTTGCAATATTCAGTATTTTAGACACTACGGCACCAGTAGATAGCATGACTATTGTTTCACTGTCCAGTAATGTCTGTATTGCTACTAACAACGGCCGCCTGTTGTGGACATTCTGGCTTCTATAATGAGCCCAAAAGTCTTGGCCATTGACAGTGGAGGCGTTCCGGGCATTATTTCGCTGGAATTTCTTCTATTTAGGCAGGAACAACTGGATCCATGTTCAATCCAGGACGTGACCGACCTGGCATTCAGTTCCGGTGGGTCGATCCAGTTCTCGTACTTCATTTTCTGATTGGTGCAGGGGCTCATCATGTAGGATCTATTTTTCATGCGCTCGGCCGTCCCGCACTGCTCATATGTATTCGAGAGATTGGCGCAATGGATCGTTCGTGAACACCGGACCTCGACCGCTTTGACTTTGATACGATCCGTCACAGGGTGTTGGCGGAACTGCTCGATGGATTGGATGGCTTCTCCGGGACAGTTGCTGTGATGAAAGGGTGTTGAGAAGGTGCTCAAGGAGAGATTTGGGGAGCACCGCGCATGTTGGAGGGATCGTACTCGGTGATCCAGGCGGGGGTGGTGACAACAGGCATATCCAGGGACACAAGTAACTTTGTCACTGGCAATTCAGCCCCACAACTGCCGATCAGCCTCGTGGGAAGCCTGGTACTTTGGCCTGAAGTGTAAGTGATGATAGTACGCGGCCTAAGAAATTTAGTCTCGAGGCGACCTAGCTTACGCCATGGGACATCTGCATAGGAGACGGAAGGTACCCCACAGTGGGGTTTCATCGGATTATTGCTAGGAATGTACCTCGGGAAGCCAATGCAAGCATATTTTTAGCAGAGTGCTCGCCATCCTGAGGGGCTATGAGAACCCCATCAGATTGTTTGAGGAATCTCCAGCATGTCAATCTACTTTTTGAAGTTTATTGCCGATGATTAAGTGATTGACTGCATTGTGCTTTTCCATTGGTCAGACTCATATCTTCCTTTCTCCACATTGGAGTAGATTGAATGCAAAGAGGGCGTGGAAGATGACCTGGCCCACGGTCAAACACCGGGTCCTCGACCTTTTCCAAGCGTCACTGGAAGTAAGCACGTTGCCGACACAGTGGATACACGCAAATATCATCCCACTGAGGAAACCGAACAAGACTACACTATTGACAAGGCATGGAGGCCGATTTCACTGCTCGCGACGCTAGGCAAGATCCTGGAGTCAGTGGTAGCAGAAAGGGTCTCGCACGCAGTGGAGACCCACGGCCTCCTACCGGGATAACATCAATAATAAAGAGACTTGCAAGTGGGGAAAAGAATTGGCGTCGTCAGCAAGAAATCAGATAGAGGCGCGTGTATTAGGCGCCGCTAAGGACTTGCCGGCTTGTCCCCTTCAGGCACCCTAACTCGGCTGAAGGTTTGATATTCTCACTGAAGAGCTAATTGGACGACAATATCAATCACGGAATTTCTCTTGGCGGTTGTGGATCCTACTGTGCGCCTCTCAAAATTACGTTAAATACCCAGATATAGTAGAACATTATTTTGAAAAAGAAAAGCTAGGCGCCATGAAAGCCGATAAAGGAATCATAGTCTAGATGATAAGAATGAATATGAAGGAGAAAACAGCGCTCTATTACTGTAGACTAGTGATAGGTGGAAGAGGAGACGCCTCAGCCTTCTCGACTTAACAGAATAATTTTCTTGGCCCCGGTCATTTGATAGCTTTGGATTAATCGTACGTTATCTGTCCACAAGATATGACCAGTCGACAGTGGATCCCTGGAAAACCCTCATACCAATGCAATCTCCTTCAGGCTGGTCATACTTTAATAACTTTCATGGTCATGTCGCTATATATACCTTGCTTGTGAAAGTAAGTGAAACCCCTCAAATTTGTGCACGTAAATACATTCAGAACAAAATAAGGAGATCAGGCACGTCGAGATTCCGAAAATGCGTGCAGGGCAACAGCTCCCAGGACGCCAGCACCAACAGTTCGAGCGACATGGCCAACTCCATGACTCACGTCTTCGCCTTTATTCTCGCGATGATGGTGAACCAGCTCCGCTATACCTGCACCAACTATAGCACCTTGAGACTTTTCATGGTGATTTTCTTTGCGCCAATAGCGGCTACTATGATGATTTGTGTTATGGTGGTGGCCGTGGTAGTGCCCGTGATGCCTGTGATGATGTCTCCCATGCCGGTCACCGTGATGTCCGTTACGATTTTCCGAATAGCTTCCTTGGAAAGGAACGACATCTTGGTGGTTCGGCCGATGGCTTTTCTCACGTGAGAAAACTCGATCGTCTTGATATCGAGGTGAGTAACCAAGATCGCGAGAACTTTCGCGGTAATTGTCATCTCTTGGATAATCGCGGTAGGCCATTTTAGTCAAAGATAGAAGGCGAAACGTGTAAAGGTCTCTGCAACTTATGCCACATGAAACTCCTTTAATCCCTAACAGTGTATGCAAATGGACATGTAAAACAAGTACTACGATGGAAATCTTGATCACATCGACATCATAAATATTTAATGTGCTCGAGTGATGTCACTTGCACATGTGTCTAAGAGGTTTCTTAGCGATCGAATTAGGCTCTGAAATAATTCCCATGTCATGAATGCCCCTTATTGTCTATCATGTCCCTTTTTATCATGGTCCTGAGGTAATCTTGATGCGGGGTTATAGCAGTATACCAAGCAGAGAGATCTGTGCTGACGCAGTTGGTATAATGACTAGCATAAGACAAAATCCAAGCCCCCTATGTCACCGTCGCATGCACGCACGTACGTGATAGTAGGGTCAAGCTACCTAGATCTGCCTGCCATCTGGCACTTCTCATCTGTCCACCTTATTCCTCCATGCATCTAACTGTGCTCTGTGCGCTGGAGCCTGAATGCCTTGAATCGCCCCGTATCAACTCTGCTCATATACGGAGACGCAAATTCGCTCAAGTCTCATATTTCCGCACAAGATAAATCCTTCATGTAGTATTTCTAACTAAAAAGGAGATTTTCAATAGTTTCCAGGGTCCTGGCGCCCTATCACCGCACAGGAGCAACGCGGAAAATGATCCGTGGCCACGAGGAAATACGACACTGTTTTAGTATACAGCTAATGATATGAGCCGGCAGATTCGAGTCACAGCCCGGCAGTATTCCGCTTAGAATTACAATAGAACACGATTATGCAATCAAATTTTAGAATTCAGTTGCGTCGATTGTCAAAAATTTACTATTTTCTAAAGCATCCATCAAAACGTGGTTTTAGTTGACTGAACTTACTCGACGAATTTGCAGCTCATGCTTCTGCTGGTCGCCACTCGTAATGGTGAGGACCCTTTTCAACAGGACCTGGATCCTCGCCAAGCACTCCGGGTTTATTGTAGCCGTGGGATCCGAAAAAGTCCATTTGACCTTCCATGAATTTGGTGGGTAGCTTTGTTCCACCCACATACTTCAAATATTCCAGGGTTGCGGAAATTGCAGGCAAGTATTGGTCATACAAACACCCTTGGATAACTGTCGCCTTCAGGGACTGGTATGTCCGGCGTAGCTCCTGGGCAATTCCATCGGCATGCTTCAAGTTCGTCCAGATATTTCCAGCTGAGAGCACTGGCTCTAGGAGATCGGCTATACCATCAGACTGAATGATACACCCACCACGCCAAATCCGGAGACATCGAGCTAGGTCAATGTTCCAATTTTCGTCATCTGAGGCTTTCTTTATCAATTCTAAACCCTGGCAGAATGAGGATAGAAAAGAACAAAACACAGCATCGTGTAAATTGTCGACGAAGTTTTCCTTCTCTTTGTCGTTGAACCCTCGTATTAAGCTAGGTTTCGGCAGTTGGAGCGTTTTGGCTGCCACAAGCCTTTCCTCTCGGTTGCCACTAGCGACGCGTAGGTAATGGGCTGCAGTGAGCGTAGGCGTCGAGATATGGCGTGCTGCTGACTCTTCAATGGCCCAATGGGGAGTGCCTTCAGTATCATCATCATCCTGGACAACTTTGTCGAGGACCTCATCAAGCACATATTGGTCGCTACCGCCGACCGATTTCTTAGTGTGAAGCATATCCACTGCTATCCCGAGCAGATAATTCCCCCGTAGCTGACCACTGCTATTCCACCTGGCAAATGTATCCGCAATGACTTTATAATCAAATCCTAGGCCATCATGCATGAAAGACCATGCTTCTGCGAGGGTCGAAAGCATTCCTCCTTCAATAGCATTGTGCACCATCTTCACGTAGTGTCCAGACCCACGAGGTCCAATACGTGCCACACATGCCTTCCCATGAAAATCTTTAGCTGCATACAGCTCTAATAGCGGTATCACCATCTCCAAAGCTTTCGCATCGCCGCCAGGTGAAAGACTTGGGCCATGCCGAGCGGCCTGATAGCCTCCCGACACGCCCATACCAATCCAATGAGTCCCAATCTCTGTACATTCATCTTGTCTTCTCTCCGTGCGCCGGTAGTGCTCATTGCCCCCATCCAGAATGATGTCTCCGTTGCTGAGCTTTCTTTTGATCATGCCCAGGACATTTTCTGCTGGATCACCATGAGTAATAGAGAAGAGGAATAGTTTGCTTTTTCCCTCTGCGTTTATGCTGTCGACAAACTTATTGATATCATGGAACCCCGTGATTTTACCATTGGTATTGATCTTTCGCGAGTATTCCATAACGTCGTCAACATTGCTCTTATTTACATCCCAGGTGGAAACTTGGAGTCCTAGCTCCGAGAATGCGAACGTCATCTGGGTTCCCATGCTGCCGAGACCGACGATTCCAATTCTGGGCCACTGTTTGATTATTCTGTCCTTGTTTGATAATGGCATTTTGGCACTTGCTTGCCTTTTGGATGAGTTTAAGTGGAATGAATTATTTGCCAATGACTGCGATCATCAAATCGATGATAGAAAACTGTCCTCTAAGGGATTCCTGGTCGGCAAGACAGCGACTGCCTCGTTAATATTTGCGCTAGGTATTACGTCATTGTTACTGAGCCCTTTCAAAAACTTGAAAATTTTCAGAGGCAACTCAGTACGAAGCAGATGAGTGAGTTATCTTTTCCACTCAATCAAGCTACGACAATGCTATGACGTGAAAGGGAATACTTGACCAATCGATCTCAATGCCCATCCCTTGTTCAGTTATACGAGTATCGGATGCCTCCAATTAGTCCTCCGCCTCCGCAGATTTGTATCATCTTTGATCTTCCCCAGTCTGTGTGCTGCAGTGAGCTAAATTTTGCCACCCCAGCGAGATACGGTCCCTATCCTGTAGCGGTTATTGGCTGGAAAGAAAATCAACCAATATATTTGTCAGCCCGAAAGCCCCTCCGTCCGCAAGAAGTTCTGTACTCTCCCTTCACGAAAAAGATAGCTTCGATCGACGACGGAACGCAATAAGAATAAAAGACGCTTTGGGAGAGGAGGGGGGATGGATGTGATCACACTGGCTCTGGGCAAGCCTTTAGTCTTCGTAAATTTCTCTCAAGTTATTCTATATGTGCCATTTAGTTAAACATGGCATAATAACCTTCCTCTTTAATAAAATGCAAATCCTAAACTTTTTCACGGCAATAGAGCGCGACGCAGCCACAGTTTAAATGAGAAAACTCTAACCTGATATACTCCACTTTACACATTGGGTGCCGGGACAGAATTAGCTTGCTATCGATAGTTGGAAGCTTTGTATTACTGTGATGTACCTCTCTATAGCCATTCTCCTCTCTTGTCAGATGAAGCGCGTAACTCGGGCTCTAGATTTTAAGTTGACATAAAAAACATACTAGTTGCTCACGATTGCAATAAGAACAAATGGGAGTAATTTGATCTCAGGACCCTTGGCAGTCTCTGCAGTTCTTGCAGGAGCGGGGGCTTCGTGTTTCTGGTTCGAGCTGAGTGCTTTTGATGATTGAGAGTACTCAACTTGCCATGAAGATATGCCGAAAAGGTACTGTGAATATTTGAGAGCATCTTTCACCCAGTATCAGCAATAGAACCCTGATGTTCTCCAAACCGTACGAGGTAGCTGCGAGTCGGCCATGACTTCTGACGCTTCAAGTAGCTCGAAATACTTTCTAATTGTCCGTTGGTGGCAATGTTGTACAATATATACTGGTTTACACAGGAAAATTACAGAAATCAGTTTTGACCAATCAAATTGTATTGTGACTGGCATACAGTATACGGGACATATCGGACAGCCCATTCAACTAAGCTTGGTGAGACGTGACGTTAAGAATTAATGGTAGATTATTAAGAGAATGACAAACTGGGAACTACATGCTCCATTTGTTGAAAATCGTTGGCAAAGCCATCAGAGGAACGAGTGTATGACCATGTCTTACATCACTTAGTAACGAATCATGAGCTCATCACAGACTTTGGAATACTATTTGAATTTGAGACATATAAGGTCCAACATTTTCCTCTCTCTGCCGGACGGAAGAGTTTTGGTTGTTTCTATTCTACGCGCTCCGAGAATCTACCAAAATCATAAACTGTCAAGCTACTATACAAAGTCGCCATGGCTACCGACCCTAGAAAAGCCGAAGAACGCATGGTCACCAATGACCCTAATCTTGAACGTTTCGGACGCTATTCGTTCCACTCAGAATCAGGAAAACCTCCAGATATGCCCGCTTTTCCTGGTCCAGGCTCAGGCGCATCGGCACCGCAGAAAGCGAAGCCACACAACAGCCGAGTTTTGAACAAAGTGGATCCGACAGTGGATCAGGATATGATTGACGAGAAAGAGAAAGGGAACACTGGAAGAGTTTAATTTTGATTGAGCGATCGGCTGAAGCTAGTTGCAATGTCAAACCAATAGATTGAATGCAATGTACGAGTGTTTTGCCACCTGTGACGCGCCACATTATCTACCTAATGGTCAGCGACACTGTCAAGCTGAACATTCACCTCGCCCTGGATTCAGTGACGGAGTTGCCTGCAACGCCATATCTTGAGAGGTGACATAAAAACATCACGCACATTAAACTCGAAAGATAGCTCAAGTGCTAGGTGTACATTGCCTTCGTAAGGTACAGTCTGAAAGTCTCACAAATTTTGAGAATCACGTTCAATCTACTACTGGAAGTTGTTGACTCAAAATATGGGCAATTTCAATATAGCAAGATATTTATGTACCATTAAACCACACGCGCAAATTAGAAAGATGGCGGAGGTTGATCGGCTCTACATTGCATTGGACAATCGTGGCTGCACGGAAGGGACCTATTGACTGGTGTTTGTACTGTTTTGACAGGCAAGAAGTGATCATTCTCATCAATGTACGGCCTCGGTCAAAGTCCCAGCATATTTTCGTCATGTACATGCCCTCAGTCTGCAACCCGTTAGCAACTGAATGCATCAAATATATAAACTGAAAGGATTCCAAAGCTCACCTTCAAGAGCGGGCAGAACCGCCCTTTCAATCATGCCTGGAAGCCCACAAAGGATAACTACGTTCTCCTCAGCTGGCTCGAACAAATGCTCCTGAAGTACTTTCTTGTTTATATGCCCCGCTAATCCCTGCCACTCTTCACTCGGATTAGCAATGACGTGCGCTATCTTCAACTGTCCCTTACTCTTCTACTCGAACCGATCCAGATCATCGTGTAGTAGGATGTCATCTGATATTTTGTTCGCATTGACGACCCGAATCTCAGATTGATCGCCATCTGTCAGGATGGAGGCTAAAAGGGCGTAGCCGGGCATTACTCCACTTCCACCTAATACTACTGATATGCGTTTGAAGGGACGTCTGCCGCTGGAGACTTTGAAAGTGCCAAATCCCTCATAAAAAACGTCCCCTTTGCCTATATAATCCGTTAGTAAGAAAGTAGATTATTGCAAGTAGGATGAAAAAAGGACATACCAACGGTTTCTTTGTGTTGAGAAGATTCGTCGAGGATTGATAGAGTTAATGTGAAATCGCCAATAAGTACCAGCTGTTTGTTGCCTTATAAAGGTACTATACCTGCTGGGTGTAAGGCCTCACACTGTAAGGTAGAACTTATGGTGCGGGCGAATAACTGAATTGGTTGAAGTAGAACTAATCGCTGATTGTCTAGTTCTGACATCCTATTACTATTTAATATTATATCTTACTTTACCAACTTGGGTCCTTTATCTTCACTTAGATAGATACAGAAGGCATCCTATATTACCGTCAGCATCCTGCTCTCACGGACAGTATCCTGCGCCTTACTTGGATACCGATGTTTACCCATTTAGCAATCAATTGTGTGTCATTCGGTTTAGAATACTAGTTGTTTGTGGTTGAATTTAGAACTGCGTAGCTATCGGTCATATATAATAGAGTTGAGTTCCTTTGTCAGTGCCTAAGGCACTCTGCGAGCTGCGGTGGCCTTAGGGCCTAACATGTTGTCTAGGAAACAAAGTAGGCCTATCCAAAGACATTTCAGATTAGCTAAGAAAATGCAAGAATTCTTATGGAATAGTACAGAAAGTCTCCTCTATCAAGATAACACATTGAATTGAGAACAAAAACTACTCCTAGGAGTAATAATTACAAAGCTGTGCAAGTCTATAAAGGCCTATTCAGGAAGTAAACCAGACGAGTAGCAAATTCGCAACGCCAACTTCAGGAGTATGTGGAAGAGAGCTTAACCCAAAAGCGTGTGTAGGTCTCACCAGTATATTGGCATTTTATTTGACTCCTGGAGTCATAGTCCTAATTAGTAAGTATAACTGGGTTCTCGGTGATCAAATCAGATCAGGCTCAGTGAGCGGATCTGTTGATTACATAATGATCACTGACCAGGTCAGGCCGATCAGGGGCGTGCTCAATTCTTCAGGGATCAAAAGCGGCGAGAGGGTGAGCACTAGAACGGAAAGAGGCCGCCAAGAGTTGCCAGACATTATCCGGTATATATGCATCCAGCTGAGTGATAGAGTGGATGAAAAGCTCACACTCCCGTGAAACCTTGGAAGGTTCCACTTATTTATACATCTTCTCCCCGGCGATACTCTGCGTAGTGTGATTTTTGCGAAATGATATACTTAGCACGTATAATCGAGCTCTTCAGATACGATTGTCTGGTTATTCGTTCACTATCCGCTGACCATGCGAGTCGACATATCAAGAACCGCACCTTCTATCAAATAAGCACTGCAGTGCTACCGTGATAAGGGCTGAAGATTTAGTCAGCCTATTACTATGGACGGATATCGAAACCATCATCCTTGACTTGCTTGGCTGGTCTTGGCTGGAATCCCGGTAATATCTGTGCGAGCTGTGTATCGCTTCTGCGATTCAATTGGTTGTTGAACTCTATGTTTTCCATTTTTGGAAACCAGAGAGATACATTGATGTAGGTGCTCTCTTTCGGAACTTTTTGGCTTTTGATAGTCGGGAATGTACGGATTTGACCGAGGGTGCTGTCTGTTTCCGATACAAGATTCAAATCGTTACGATGGCAGTGACATGATCCATGTATGCATGAAAAAGAGATTGGTATTCATTTAATAAGACATGCCGCTAAGCAGTGACGCCAAGCTCCATGGAAATGCTAGTCTAGAGTAAAAAGATAACCCACATAATGATGATGAAAACGAGCCGTTCAGCGCCTAGAATCTCATGCCCTTGAACCATTGCTGTATGGGGTGAAAAAGGAAGATCGATCGCAATTCAGACGAATTCAATCATCATCTACCATCCCGTCCTCACTACCACTCACGCTGGACTGATCCAGATCCAAGTCCCCATCTGAGTCACTCGCACCGAAATCGCCAAAGTCGCTCTCACCGCCAGACTCAAGCCAAAAATCAGAATCTTCCTTCTCGACCTCCACAGGGCGTGTTTCAAGATCAGGCATTTCAAAGCCGGGAGGTGCTGATTTGCGCGCCGCTTCGATATTTCCTTTGACGATCTGGCGGTATGAGTCGGGCTTGCTGCGGAGCATGACGCCTGCGTCAACGTTCGCTGGAGAGGAAACTTCTGGGTCGTCGAGGAGCGATAGGATGGATATCAGGACGGATTCGACTTGCTGGGCGGGAGACCAGCGCTCCGCGGCTGTTTCCCCTGACATTTCGTCCTCGCCTGGTGGGTGGAGGATGGAGATACAGACTCGGCCGTCTTCGTAGACATTTGGGTGGAAGAGGGGAGCGGTGAAGCGGAAGCCTGTACAGAACAGGGGTTAGTATTCGAATTTGTTGTATAGGTTGTCAGCGAGACGTACTTGGTGGCGAGTATGGGTAGTTGGCAGGGAAGTTCATGAGGGCTTTGAAATAGCCGCCGTAGTACATGGAGTCTTTGTTCAGGACGATAAGCGCAATGTCCCACTTGTAGATATCCTCATTGTGTAACTATAAAACAGCCGATATTGATTAGTTCAAATCATCCTAGTCAAAGCGGGGACCCTGGGTGGTGACAAATGTCTGGTCGGACTCACATCGATATTGACCCATTTCTCGCGGGAAAGGGCCCGGAACTCGTTCATGAGAATGCGTTCAGTCATGGCTTCGTTATCGAGAGTTATATCTCGTCTGTTAGGTCGTTAAAGGTCCAGGGCCGAGAAAAGGTACGAGTGCACGATGCAGGAAGCGTGAGGAGAAGGAAAGAAGGAGCAGGGGCAAAGTGGAGCGATGATGCGATGGGTGTTGGAGCCCGGGGCCGCCTAAATAGGCTGAAATTCGGGGCGCAGGTACCGTGGTACTCAAACTTGAATGGTCGAATCCGTCGGTGAAGACGAACGGCGTATTCACGATGTGACAACTGGATCTGCTGACTGGCTATACTGGATCGTGTGATATTCTCTTACCCCAGAGGCACCAGCCCTTCACGATAAGGTCGGCATCACCGCCGATAACTGACCATCGCAGGCGATAACAAGTGGGGACAGAGAATGCGATAAGAAACGATCGGCGTCGCAGTCACGCGCTGAAACTCGAAGGGCTGCGCAGACATGTTCCAAGGTGAGCGTAGTGGGTCTTTCCTTCACTCGGCAACTCGAACTCTGTAAAGCCTGGGCTCTTCTGTAGAGCAGCCTAAAGTAGACTCGGGGCCGAGGGTTTGGAGTGATTGGAGAGGTTGGAGACATTCAATAACTCCTTCACTTTCGGGCTCCGAAATCGGACAGAGACACTGTGCTTCCGGCTGCAAACTCGGTTAAATTTCATCATTCCTTGCCTTCGTGGTCCAGTGGTAGGGCATCGCACTCGTATTCTCGGACATGCGAGAGTCGGCGGTTCGATTCCGCCCGAAGGCAATTTTTTTATTTTTTATATCTATCCATGGATATAAGATACATTTCGGCTACTTCCGCATCAGCCCAGACCAGACTACAGTGAGATTTAGATCATGGTCAGCGGTTAATTACTCCGCATCCAATGTTACAGCCATCATTGATTCTCCCAAGGTTGTCTACTTTGCCCAGCTTGATGTTTGGTATAAGGCTAGTACATGTAGAGGCCCCCTTCTAGTTCCAATGTTGTCTGCTGTCCAAATAGAGCAGCGATGGAAATCCCCGTCAAGGCAAATGCCTACCATCAGCCCCATGCATACATCCCTGTACTACATATTGCAAACTTTCACCATCCAGGCATATGACACTCTCTAAAGGCGTCTACAGCAACCGAAGAACGACGACCGCTAGTCGTAAGCTAAGTGAGTATCTTCCCCGTACTTATAAATATTGCGAATCGATATCAAGCGGGGAGTCGGCGGACGCGATAAGGAAGGATCGGCGCTGCAGCGAGTCATCCGCGCGAGCTTGCAATGCACGCCGTTTTCGCAAGTGCAAAGGATCGAAAGCGGGGGGAAAGAATGGGCTTTGTGTCACAGACCCAACTGAGACTTTCTAAATCAAACCGAGAGTCAATCAGGAGTCTCAGGTCTAGGGCTCAAACAGCCTCTACGTAAAAAGAACAAGAAGCGTTGCAAGGCCTCAGAAAATTCAGAATGAGGCGAGAGGACCTCCCCAGCAGCTGGTACCTGGGCCCACTGCGCGGAGTGAGTGGCGGAGGATGTCACCCTACCGGGAACCAGTTCCACCTGTTCCACCGCCAAATTTGAGGTCCAGACGGTCAAAACTTCACTCGGGCCCCTATCTCGTCTTTTTTGTTATAATCCCCTAGTGCTGGAACTGTGGTGGCAGGGAACCTCTTCTGACGACGCTATCTTACGTCGCTAACGGCCCTCGGCTCCGGACTTTTCTCGCCCCGAATCACGCTTCCGGTTTCGCGCCTCTTGCAATGCGAGCCTAAGAACGACATCGTGGTAATTCGTCTTTGGGAGGAGCTGAAGAAAGGGGGAATCTTTGAATCTCTGGATCTTCTAGAACCACACGAAAGGAAGGAGATCGCTTTCTTTCAGTGCTGGTGTTGAATTATTCCTAATCTATCATCGCTCTGCGACCAGCCGGAAACCTTGCTTCTTTCTGCGCTCCCCGCAAAGCCATGCTGCCGCACTGTCAAGGCCCTATATGGGCGATTGACGATCTCTCGCCATGCTTCCAACATAAGTGAGTGACCCTGAAGAGCTATCAACGATCTGATACTCGCCTCCCCTGCATATCCTGCTCCACGTGGAGCTGCTGCCCTGCGACCGCCAGTGCTGATCTTTACTAGTGTTCTGCAAGTACTCTTGCCACTCATAGCAACCGGTCTCTCCCTATTTCTCATCCTCACACGGTTGCTCTATCGCTACACTATCTCCAGCAAAGGCGTCGCCTACAAAGTATTTTCCAACGATGCCCCGGAACAAGAAATTCTCCACGATGGAGAGGACGAGACGGATCCGATACTCTCGCAAGCGGTACAAAGCGAGCAATTGAAAGTCGAGATCGATCGCCCCCACGGAGAAGTTACTTTTGTCGCTCTAGAGATTGCGGCGCTGGTTGGCCAGATCGCAGTCTACATTGTGATACTATGGACTCGCGCCTGGGGCCGCTACGGCACTCTTCCAGCTGTTGCTGGGCTGGTCTCGTGGGGCTACATCTTGTTCTTGGTCGTGGTGCGCTTGCTTTTGTCCACCATGGACCTTTTTTCGGCACCCCGATTATGGACCCATACGGCCGTATTATACGGCTTGCAATGGATTTTCAACATAATGGTTTACCGCTCCGCGGTCATTCACCCGATTTCTAAGAATGCGCTTATTCTTAGCAGCGTTGGATTTGCGCTGAGCTCGATCCTTCTAACCGTGGCTTTGATCACGCGCCGGGGTAACAAGCCCGTTCTTGTGGAACGTGAGGATGGCATGGAGCCCCCTCGTCACCCCATGGCTAGTCTTCTGTCCCTGGCAACATACTCCTGGTTGGATTCTTTGGTTTGGAAGGGCTACAACCAGCCTCTAGAATTGGAGGATGTATGGAATTTGACTCCTTCCCAGAAAGCGGCCCATGTTTTGTCGGATTTCAGAAAGCGCCAAATGAAAGGCTCTTTGGCCTGGAAGCTAGTCCGATATTTCGCGGGAACTATTCTGAAGCAGGGTGTTTGGACTATTTTCGCCAACCTTTTCGTCTTCGTTCCTAGCCTGTTGCTTAAAGCCATTCTGGAATATGTGGAAGACCCCCGCTCGACGACGCCTAATGCCGCCTGGTTGTATGCGATTCTCTTGTTTTCCTCCGCCATCGTTCAGGGTGTCGCAGATGGACAGGCCCTTTGGATAGGCCGTAAAATGGGAGTCAAGATTCGCGCCATCATTATCGGAGAAATCTATGCCAAGGCTCTCCGACGTAAGGCTGGTGCAGCTACTGATGCTGCCCGCAAGGCCGCAGAGGATCAAGAAGCACCGAAGGATACTAAGAAGAAGAAGGGACTCTTCTCTTTTGGTCGCAAGAAGAAGGCTGCCAACGGGAATGACGCAGAAGCAGCACCTAAGCCCGAGGCTGATAAAGAGGAGGCCGCTTCTCAGGCGAATATCGGTACCATCATCAACCTTATGGCTATTGACTCCTTCAAGGTCAGTGAAGTGGGTGCTTATCTCCATTTCCTATGGGCCAGTGTCCCTGTGCAAATCATTATGGCTGTTACTCTCCTCTATAAGATTCTGGGATTCAGCTCATTTGCGGGTATCGCATTAATGGTTCTTATGCTGCCCGTCAATCTTTTCATTGCCCGTCAATTCAACAAGGTCCAAAACGCTATTTTGAAGGGCACTGACGCCCGTATTCATGCTACCAACGAAGTTCTGCAAAATATCCGTATAATCAAGTACTTCGCATGGGAAAGACGATTCCAAGATGTCGTGAACGAGAAGCGCAGGGCTGAATTGAAATCCTTGCGTGCTCGCTACATTCTCTGGTCTTCTGCTGCTACCATTTGGTATGGTACCCCGATCTTGATTACCTTCTTGTCATTCTTCTTGTACACCGCAGTAGAGAAGAAGCCATTGACTCCCTCCGTCGCTTTCCCTGCTCTGTCCATGTTCTCTCTTTTGCGAATCCCGCTCGATCAATTGGCCGATATGGTTGCACACGTGCAGGAATCAAAGGTATCTTTGGATCGTGTCGACAGATACCTGAATGAGGACGAGACAGAAAAATATGACCAATTACGCGAAAGCAGTATCCCTGGCGGTGACCCCGTCATTGGACTGGAGAAAGCGACACTCACCTGGGGTACCTCAAAGCCTCAACCCCAGACAACATCGTCTGCTGAGGTTGGAGCTGACGCCTTCCGTCTGATCGGTATCGACGTCGACTTCCCTATTGGCCGTCTCAGTATTATTGCTGGTCCCACGGGGTCTGGAAAAACATCCATGCTCATGGCCCTTCTTGGTGAGATGAGACTCGTCGAAGGTCGTGTTCATCTGCCTGGTGGAATATCAAACCGATCCGATCTCCCTGTGGACCCCCAGACTGGTCTTATCGACAGTATTGCCTACTGCGCCCAAGAGGCGTGGTTGGTCAACGACACAGTCAAGGAAAACATCATCTTCGCTTCTCCTTACGATGAAAAACGCTACCGTGCTGTCCTCAAAGCCTGTGCCCTCTCGAGAGATATTGAGATTCTTGACGCCGGTGACCAGACATTGGTTGGTGAGAAGGGCATCAGTTTGTCCGGTGGCCAGAAGCAGCGAATCTCTCTTGCACGTGCTATCTACAGTAGTGCGCGCCACCTGCTCTTGGACGACTGTCTCTCAGCCGTCGATTCTCACACTGCCAAGCACATTTTCCGCCAAGCCCTGACTGGTCCGTTGATGCTTAACCGCACTTGCATCCTGGTCACCCACAATGTCGCCCTCGCCGTCCCTCAAGCAGACCACGTCGTGGTCCTCGACAACGGAAAGGTCAACACCCAGGGCAAGCCCGATGACGTCGCTGCTACTGGCGCCCTTGGTGATGAGTTCTTCAAGTCTCGCCCAGGTTCTCGTGCTAGCTCCCGTGGAATCTCACGAACGCACTCTGACGACGAGAACGAAGATACTGCTGACCAGACCAACGGTGCCAACGGGTCTGCTAATGCGGCAAAGGATCAGAAGCAAAATGACGAGAAAGACAAGCTCAAGGAAAGCAAGGCCACCGGAGGTGTCAAGTGGTCGACCATCAAGATGTACCTCAGCGCCATGGGTCCTTGGTATTACTGGATCGCCGCCGCCGCAGTGTTCTGCCTTCAGCAACTGGGTTCCGTCTCTACGAACATCTGGATTCGCCAGTGGGCAAATGCTTATAGCACGGCCGATGTCGGTACTAATTCTGACGCTGGAAACTATGCAGCCGCTGCTCACCTCAAGCCCCCAACTTTCAATGTCGGCAGTGTCTCTAAAATGAGCACATTTGGACCTCCACAGCTTTCTTCCAACTCGAGCCCTGAAACTGCTGACGGTAAAGTCAATGTGACTTATTATTTGACGGTTTACGCCCTTCTTGGTCTAGCTTATATTTCTATATCTCTTACTCGTGAGGCAGTCCTATTCTGGGGCTCCCTGCACGCATCGTGGAAGATTCATGACCGTCTTCTGAAGACAGTCATGCACGCTAAGTTCCGATTCTTCGATTCTACGCCCCTTGGTCAGCTTATGAATCGCTTCTCCAAGGATGTGGAGTCTGTTGATCAGGAAGTTGCGCCAGTTGCAATTGGTATGCTGCACAGCCTCGCCTCGGTCATCATGATCGTCATCCTTATCTCGGTCATCACCCCTGGGTTCCTCATTGCTGGTATCTTCATTACATTGGTTTACACTGCCCTGGGAGCAATCTACCTAAACTCTTCGCGTGACCTTAAGAGATTGGAATCTGTTCAGCGCAGCCCTCTGTACCAGCAATTCGGCGAGACTCTGAATGGTATTGTGACAATCCGTGCGTACGGTGATGGGCCTCGCTTCATTGTCGACAACCACCGCCGGATTAACTCCTACAACCGCCCCCACATTTATCTCTGGGCTAGCAACCGCTGGCTTGCATTGCGCGTGGACTGGACTGGTGCTTTGGTATCATTCTTCTCTGCGACATTCGTCTTGATAAATGTCGGTAACATCGACGCTGGCGCTGCTGGTCTCTCTCTTACATATGCCGTTACATTCACTGAGAACGTTCTCTGGCTTGTCCGTCTTTACTCTGAAGTCCAGCAAAACATGAACTCAGTCGAGCGTGTTCGAGAATACCTTGAGGTTGATCAAGAGGCAGCACCTGTCATTCCTGAATCACGTCCCGTGACAGGTTGGCCAACTGAGGGAGCTGTCGAATTTACCGATTACACAACCCGTTACCGTCCTGATCTCGACCCGGTGCTGAGAGAAGTCTCATTCTCCGTTAAGCCTGGCGAGAAGGTCGGTATCGTTGGTCGTACAGGTGCTGGAAAGAGTTCTCTCGCGTTGGCACTCTTCCGAGGATTGGAAGCCGAGAAGGGCAAGATTTGCATTGACGGAGTAGACATTGGCGCTATCGGCTTGCGAGACCTTCGTGAAGCTATCACCATCGTTCCTCAAGACCCCACTCTGTTCACTGGTACAATCCGAAGCAATCTTGATCCATTCAACCTGTTCACAGATGAGCAGATCTTCACTGCTCTCCGTCGCGTGCACCTCATCAGCTCTAGCGGCTCGGGTACCACAACCCCATCTACAGAGGTCAATGGAATGAACGGAAGCGTGGCAACATTGGTCGACAACAAGAACGTCTTCCACAATCTCGAGAGCTTGGTTTCAGAGTCCGGATCCAACCTTTCTCAGGGCCAGCGTCAGCTTCTGTGTCTTGCTCGGGCTCTTTTGAAGAGCCCCCGTGTTCTTATGATGGACGAAGCAACCGCCTCAATCGACTACGCGACGGACGCCAAAATCCAAGAAACCCTGCGTGAGCTGCGCGAGAGCACAATCATCACGATTGCCCATCGCCTGCAAACCATCATCGACTACGACAAGGTTCTGGTCCTTGACCACGGCCGCGTCATTGAGTACGATCACCCTTGGACGCTGATCAACCTCGACAACGGTCTTTTCCGCAGCATGTGCGAGAACAGCGGGAACATGGACGTTCTACTCGATGGTGCGAAGCGCGCCTGGGTCCAGTCTCGTCTCGTCGATGACTCCTAGGTCATTTCCCTGTAATTGCTAATCATTTGACCTTGCACGTACATATCACAAACCCTCCGTTGATACTTGTGTCTTGCTCAGCATTTCGTCCACCTTACACTGGTGGAGCTGAAAAAAAAGAATTGTGTTCCCTATCTTTCATTTCTCCGGGTGGTTCTTTTGATTTTGCTCGTCATCTTTATTTGACTTTCCTGAAACATTCTCATGGCGTTATGAGCATTGTATCTCTTTCTCTATGCGTTTCATTATTTGTTTCCTTTTCTTTCTGCGTTAGACTCGAATATAGGATAAGGATAGCATTGGTACTGTGGAGCTAGATAGAGAGAAAAATGGACCAATGTACTTTGATTGAAATAAAACATTGCTCTCTCGTAAATCACTCTTTCACTACTGAACCCCCTAAATGCATTTTACTCCTCGGTCAAGAAAAGCTGTTTATCAAATCGGGTCCCTTCCAAGATTTGAGACTGAACAAACCATTTCAAGGTTCGGTTGTTTGTAAATGGAGCTTAATTTTTATTGATATTAAGCTTCAGCAAGTTTTCGATATTCCAGAAGCTATATAAATACAGCATGAAATTCAGACATATGAAGAACCATCAAACCTCATAAGTATAGCTCATCAACCAATCTACAGAATCATTCCAAATCCACAAATACAGTACTACTCAGGTATATCAACTCCAATAACACAACCATGTCAAACCAACCAAACGGAAAACTCCCACCAGAGGGTTCAGGTCGGAATCCAAGACCCCGGAATCCTGCAGTAGACTACAGACCACCAAGCTCCGGTTCAGACAACTCTACATCATGGGGGGGTACTCGAGGTGGAGACCAGGCTCTTGGGACAAACGGGTGGACAAACGGGTTGCCAAACTGGTTCACAAACGAGTTGACAGACGAGTTGAGAGACGAGTTGACAGGCGGGGTGACAGACGGGGTTCTTGAGAGTATCGAAGATCCTGCGTGGACCAGGGCTCCTCGGCGGAGGGCTCGGACTCCCCTAAGTCAGCGGCCCACTCCAAGCACGGTCTCTTCAGTAGGACCGCCTAGTTCACAGGCCCGGTCTCCTGCACCAAGTCCAAGTTCTTCATCAGGCCGGACTAGTAGTTCAGCAATCACACTTCCTTCATTAACCTCATCTCCTTCATTCGATGTTTCCTCCATTTCATTCAATGTTTCAACTGATGCATCAACTCGGCAGGCTTCAGATCAGCCTTCAGATCGGGCTACACCAACCCGGCCTTCTTCAATACCCCCATCTTATTCCCCAATCACGCCTTCAAGCCCATCTTATTCACCAATCACGCCTTCAAGCCCATCTCCCTCACCAATCCAGGATCCTCCATTAGACCCAGCTCCTTCACCCAGCCCAGCTCCAGGCCATGGTCCTTCACCATACTGGTTTCCAAGCCCCACTCCTTCACCAGGTCCAGCTTCAGGCCGAGCTCCTTCAGCAGGCCGATAACTTATACAATCCACTCGACGGATTGGAATGGGCCCTAGAAAACCACCCAGGCATATTCTTTACGCTTCTTGGGACTGAGCTTGGGCGAACCGCGGCGAGTATCGTCCTTAGTTCCCCCCCCATCGGCACAAATATCCGTATAAGAGCGATTACTACTTATCAGGATCCGGAATCTAGTGGTCCTCTCCGCATGCGCTTTGATATAGAGCCTATTCCTTACTGATCTCGTATGTTGATGTTGTGCCCAAGAACCTTTATGCAATTAAACAACATGCCCGCTTTCTCTAGAGTTTAGAGGATTTTCGCTAACTCACTTCCCATTTCTCATTGACTCTCATATGTAGGTTGAATTTTATTTCATAGCAAGTATTTGTCTACTCTTCCCCAGTAACATCAAATCTTGTGTACGTTATTTCCCCCATCGCCGCACTGTAGTAGCCTCGGAAAGACGAAGATTTTCACCTGGCGAGTCTCTCTGGTTCCGCATAGATAGCACTTCAGGATTCCACGTCCAATTATATCGTAGAGGCGTCGATAAATGTGTCTATGTATTGTTGCCAGTGCTGATTCTAAAGCTCAGAGGTACTACTCCTTAACAGGAAAACAGGGAGAAACTCACGGAGATCTTTAACACCCGTCATTGTAATCTACACGGTGTAGTTTGACCGTAGCGCAGCGTAGCGAATCCAGGAGATTACCGATATTACCGCATTGGGACTAGCGGGGTTGTTCGGGGTTGTTTTGATATCGACTAGTATCTGCCGGCGGAGGGGAGCTTTTTTCTTTCTTTTCCTCTCCAGCTTTGTTATCTCTACACGTTTTAGGTCATCAACAGTGGTTTCCATCTTTCATCCGAATGCTGAGTGTGGCAGTCATTACCCAGCAAACCCACCTGGGAAACCTTTGCACAGAGCGGGATCATATTGACTCAAGGCTGTTGTTGCATTTTCCGATCTCCAATGGCGAAGGGCAAAGAAGAGACGTTCGAACGCATCGACATCATTTGTGAGATCATCATCCGACAAGAGCTCGAGATCTGAGCAGGAACCGACCCATCGTGATCCCTCCCTAGAACCCCCGGGCAGCGCTGACATATACAACCTGCGACGGGTCGCCGTGGCGGTACCGTAGGTAGTAGATACACATGTGCATGTAGCTGATCAAGAAAGAAACCTAAGGTTGGAATAACCCAACCCAACACAGAAACTTCTGCTCCCTGGTAGGCAAAAATTAGGTTCCGATATAAAGATACAGTGGCGTTTCACAAGTATTTGAACTGTAGTACTTCGTGTTGGGTGCCGCGTCCGCGGTTAGTGATGTACCCTAGTTCAAATACTTGTGAACACTGACTGTAAGAGGAAACTCAATACCAGCACTGAATATAGACAAAACGAATGTTTCTGAAAATTTGTCAAGACCGTAAAAATGTCTTCACTGCATGGCATCGCACAAGGAAAGCGCCATGAAAGAGGCCGCATGCGAGATTTGAAATAAGAGCCATGGCCATGTCTATGCAACCAGAAAAAGCCAGCGGCTTCGCGACCGTACCATACGATTTGCTGGTCCGTGAAGACAGCTTCAGGGTCCGATTCGAGGCACCCAGTTGGTTGCTGTCGCAGCAGCTGCGCCAACAGTTCGCATTGCTAGGCAATTGATTTCGGATTGGTAGGCCTATTCCCGAATTCCAATGGCGATCTAGACTGTCAAATCTTGTCAAGATTCCACCTGGGCAAGGGTTGGCGAACTTCTAGGATTTCGTAGATAAGGTAGTGGAACTATTGTTCGCCCGCTCTACTACCCTTGGAGTAACTTTACAGATGTAAGCTAAGGAATCGATTCATGATATTCGGGTAATCTAAGCTCATGATCCCATGAGAGACAATCAGCTGTTGAAAGAGAAACTTGTAAGGAGTAATGGGTGTCGCCTCGTATTAGAAGGCTCGGGAATCCAGCCAAGATAGGAAATGCGTGAAAACGCCAAGGGATATACATGAGATTTTTGTTAGTTGACATTGGCTAGGTCTTCGAAAACCCAAACGCCACTGCAAGCAATATGAACAATGCCGCGAACACAACGGATGGCGCAAATTCCCCACAAACAGGATGCGCCAGTGCCGCCTTTCAAAACCTAATGCATTGTTCGAACAGCTAGCGCTGATCATCAAATAATCCGATTATTTGAAGGCTAAGAAGCGCTAGTAATGACTACGCATTAATGGATTCCATCATTGAGACATCGAAATCTGTTTACGTTCAAACATGAACCAAGGAGATTCACCATCTCTCAAGGATCATTTTGAATCAAGACATTATGATATTTTGGGTGACAGAACCAGCCATCATGATTAAGTGTGTCAAGTGAGCTTCAAAATTTGAAAATAGAAATTCATGTCTAACTCGTACGCAATTCCTATCTATGATATCGTGAGACAATTGACACAACGCAGAAAAGCTCAGCAGGGATCGGTAAATAGTCTCATGATGAAGTCCAGGGTTGATATGGACCCAATTTTCGCCCCGTAAGGCAAGATCGTTCTCGTTCCCGGTCGCCCCAATAATCAGCACGTTTAGTGTTTCAGGTCAGGCTCGGCCCCGCCACGGAACCTTCGGAGGGACGACCCACTCTATTATGGGAAAAAGAAAAAAGGAGTCGCAGTGTATTCTGTAAACGGCTGCAGAATAATGTCGATCAACTGAATTATGATGCTATATGCTCCCTATGGAGTAGATTATGATTCATCGTGATTGTGTCCCGATCGGAAGACCCCTATTTTCCAACTTGTGGGCGCCTGGCGTGATCCTGCATGCGATCGATCTGGAGACTGGGCGTGCACGCGACACTGGACAATGCGTGGTGGTCGCAAATTCTTGCCCTGTGTGGTTTAGTTGAGCCATCGACTGCCATGATAATAAAGGGTGGGAACTCTTGTGCCCAATACCCAATACTATACTCCGTAGGCTAGACCGATGGGCGGACTTCAATGATCGAACCCATCAATTGTCGATCGGGCTGGATACGGGCGTATACGAGTACGCTCTTCTCTCGAGACAACCGCCCTGTTATGAGTGGAGACTGTTTTTCTCAATCAACAAATGCAACGGCCGCAAAGCCTGGTTCCATGGTGGTGTGCGGGGAAAGTGCATGTCGCGTGTAGCATTTGAGAAACATCCGTCGAGGGAAGGGGAAATCCCAGACAATCATTCGTCGGCATTTTTCAGTGTTTGTTGGCGCGACGCCAATGCGACCGCGCTATAATTGAGAGAGCTCAGTGGCGGGCACGCACCCCCCGTATGACGGTCGAAATGCACACTGAGACGGCAACGAGGCAGCTGAGAAAAGGCAAGGCTAAAAGCCAAGGAGGCGTGGATACAATAGCCCTCTTCATGGTCTGGCCAGGGCCTTGGTCCACACTGGCAAAATACGAATTCGAGTCTGCGAGGAAGGGTGACCATTCGGTGCCGGAGCGCGAGGCCCCGTCAGGACGATTAAGCATCCGTGCACGCGAGGTGTCGATCCCTGCGTCCAGGCCGATTATCTTTTTGTCTGGGATGGGGGCTTGCTCGAGATGAGACGTCGATTGGGCGCCAGAAGAGAGTCCTGCCTGATGGGTTGCATCTTGTGTGCCCGCGATGTCCTCTTCGGGGGCGACCTCACTTTCTGCCAATTCAGGATAATAGAGCGGGCGACCTTGAAGCTGCTGCGACTGTGGACCCTTGTTGACCGCTGACTCGGATGGAGCATTACCCTCACTCGGATGAGCCGGGTAGATTTCGAGATTATGGTCCTGGGTGACTGGGATGGCAGCAGTGCTAGCAAGGCCGGTGAAAGCCAGCAGCAGAACGGAGAAGTGGCAGATCATGGCTGTCGACTGTGATCTTGTTGGTTATAGTTGGGTAGAGAACCGAGGGACGCGGATAGCGGAGACGATAAGCAGCGGCAAAATGCCCCCCGAGTTCTGATCAGTTGAACAATCGCATGCGTGGTAAAAGAGGAGAGGGAGTAGAGTCGAGCTGGGTTAAAGGAAAGAGAAAAAAAGCGACGAGCTGGATGTCTGATACAGCTAGCATCGGACCCGGAAGTGTTGGCGACCCGAAGGTGCCGGGGGGCGAAAAGCGGGCCCGCGTCTCCGCAATAGAAATGGGGACTTTGGATAAGCCCGGCATTAATTTATGCTCGCTCAATGCAAGGACACTCAATTATCGAACAATTGTTTATTAACTTATAAAACACATAAATATCTATTAGATGCAGCAGTACACGCGAGCTTAGGTAGACCCGCTATTATCAGCACACGAAAAGGCAGACGAAATCTGCCCCGATCGGTATTCCTGGTTGATTTTCACAATCACACCATATGTGCCCCCAACCGCCATAAAGGCCCCCAGAAACAGCAAAAATACATGGAAGACATACATCCCTTTGCGAAGGAGATTGCCCTTCCAATGGTCGGCATGACTGTGCAGCCAGAGCCATCCCGGGAGTGTGATAGCCAATGGCGCGAAACACAAGGCGCCCACGAGGGCAAGCACATCGTTGAAAATCGGGATGGCGCACGCCAAAACGAAAGAAATAGCAGCCATGCCAAAAACACAGCTAAGCCATGTTCCCCAGTGAACAGCAGTGTTGGCTTGCAGATGGCGCGAATTGCGCAAGATACGCACAAAAAGGTATTTGGCGGCTACGTGCACATACAGACAACCACTGACGATTAAGCCAGGCAGGGCAATGCCATACGAAACCTTCTTGATCATAGTACCGGCACTTCCAAGTGAGGGAGAAGCCATCCACTTGCCGCACCAGGCATAGATCACAAGACTGAAGGTCAAATAAGATGCAGTCACGACACTCATGCTTAGATAGACTGCCTTGGGGTAATCCTTTGGTTTGCGCATCTCGGAGATGACAGGGAGGAAGGCAGATGTAGCAGCGCTGGAGACGAAAATTGTGGAAGCCGCTGTAATGCCTGTTGAAAAGTCGGGGTTGCCAATGACTCGATACCCTAGATCGAAGTCGCCTGTTTGGGGAGCGGCAGCAGGGCGGTCCCTGACTGTCACGGCAATTCTGACCCCAATTAGTATCTATCGTCAAGGAAAGTGATGTGAGTAAACTTACACAATGATGAATACGGCGACGTATACACTAGCAAACCCAACCCAGGTGAGCCAGCCTATGTGAGAAAATTTCCGCACGCTCGCACAGCCGGCAATGATCACCGTTGCGATGAAGGTGAACCACACTGTGCAGATGGCATGGACAGACAGTGCATTAAATGCAGTGGACACACCAATGATGCCAGATGCGGCCACAATCACATAGCTGATGGTGAAGAGGACACCTACCACCTCTTTCAGAATAGGACCGCCGACGACCTGGGCCATATCGGCAATCGAATGGCAGCCAGGGTAGGCGTTGCGGAAGTTTCCTTGCACAATGGCACAGTATGTATTGAGAAGAGTCCATCCTATCACGTTGATGGCGCCAGGGAAAGCACCAAGCTCGTACATCAACGACGGGATGGAAAGGACACCCGTGGCAAAAATGACTGCGATGAATGTTGTCAGTCAACGCCATTTAGAACCCTTGCACAAGTACTTACTTTTAACAAAAATAACACCTGCACGGATCCAGCTCACGGTACGGAAGTCCACCTGGCCTTCACCCCGTCTGAAAACTTCATTCTGCTCGTCGACCTCTGCCTTCTGGGTGTCTGGGTCATTTGAGAAGGCAGGAGCGTCCTTGATGTCAAGTCCCGTTGACGACATACTGAATAAAAAGTAATCGACCGACAAAGAGCCACTACCAAGAATAGAGCGTGCAGGATGCGCCCATTTCTGGAGGGTCGAGCAGGGGGTATATAGGGTCGAGTGAAGTGACGTTCACTTATCTTTGCGATCCGGGTTGTTCCACTCAAAACACGGCGAATGGCAGGGATCTCCAGTAATCTGGGGCTCTTCTTAGGCCTTGATAACCACTAGGACTCTATATGGCCATGATCCACTTTTGCTTCCCCACGAATTCAAGCTGTCTGATAACCAGAAGGAGTGGGCGCAAATTAGCGGAATTCTTTGCGGTTGGGGTAGTTGGGGTCATCGTGTTGGGGTAGAGCTCATGACCTTGCGACTCCAATTGTCAGCAAGGTGGACAGAGCGCTAATCTTGCCGCGAAGTACAAAGATAAGGAATAATTGCATAGAGTAACCTGGTCAGCAATTGGAGTAGCCGGGGCTATGGCTATAGTTCATTGGGGTATCTGGTGGCTTATAGAATGTACTCATTCATGGGACTTGAGCCGAGGTGCGCCGTATTCGCTTGATTAAGTTCTTTTAGTAGGAAATTCTTGGCGAGATCTTTTAGAAACTATGGAGACCACGATCGCGTAATATGTGGATTAATTGATATGGCATTTAAAATCTCAGTACATGGTTTAGGGCTACTAATTCAGCCTCCGATATATCTTAAGCTTTCTTGACAGAAGCCGGCATCAGGGCTCCAGGTGGCGCCTTGTTCTTCTTCTTGAAATCGTCACATACTTGCTCCATTGTGACGAACTCCACGCCTTCGTGCTTGTTAAAGTGCTCAATAAGTCTTTCAAGGTCAGCGATCGGTCAAGCAGTTGGCTCATAATGTGTATTGCTTACCTCTCGTGCATCAAAAGCACGTGTGGTCGACCAGATACATCGGGGTGAATCGTAATAGGGAAGATGAACTCATCATACTCGCGGTAGAAATAGTCGAAGTGATCGCGCCAGATATCTTCGACGTCGCGCGGGTTGACAAAGCCGTGGCTGTTGGGAGCCTTTTTGATGAACATCATTGGAGGTAAATCATCAATATACCAGTTTGAAGGAATCTCAACAAGTCCAGTTTGAACACCATGCTCCAAGGGCTTCATCCAGTCTTCAGCCTTCTTGGCGTAATCAATCTTGGTCCAGCTGTCACCAGTTCGCAAGAAATATGCCTGGCAATCCTCATGGCTCATACTGTGATCATACTCAATTCCATAGTCAAGTAGCAGCTGAGCACCTTCCTGACTGGTCTCCCACCTGTGATTAAATATTAGATCGATGTACTTTCTCAAATTTCGACACTCTTACCAAGGCGCCACGCTTCCACGAGGTGGTTTACCCGCAAATTCGGTGAGCATGCGGTAGGTCTTGTCAAGGACATCCCGCTGTTGCTCGATGCTCATGTCGGTGGGGTTCTCGTGTGAGTATCCGTGCAACCCAATTTCGTGCCCCGCATCGCGAACTGCGGCCATGTCTTCAGGGAAGGTCTCAAGGGAGTGCCCTGGGATGAACCAAGTCGTCTTGATGTCGTACTTATCAAAAAGCTTCAGAAGACGTCTTGTGCCGATTGTTCCAGCCCATACACCTAAACGCAGATTGAGCATGCTTCCAATGGAACCCAGCTCTGGCGAACTTACCACGACTGATGTCGTTTGTGGAATCTTCACCCCCGTACGAACCGAGCCAGCCTGCGACAGCGTCGACATCAACGCCGTAGGTAATCAGTACTCTCTTGGGACCCATTGTGCTGTATTGAATATCAATTGGAAGTTGTTAAGTCGAAGTGGTTCCAATATGAAGTTTGCCTCGGGCGGAGAGAGTTTCTTCGGCGGGCGGGGTAAATACCGCATTTTGAGAATCTTTGAACATCATCAATTGCCATTACACAAGAGAACATGTCAATCAGGATTACATATTGCGGGTTCATGCTATCACTCCGATGGAGTTTCATATTATCTCGAAGAGAGATAAGCTAACCAAAGCTGTGAGGTGGGTCGTCCTTTGGGGTCGCTTTGGGGTCACTTTCGACAGACGGCAAAACGGCCGTTGGAGTCGGAGGAGTCCGACGGCGCTGTGGTCGCTGATGAGATAATTGTCAATAAGAAAGAATCTTCAGTGACAATCTCGGATCGCACAGTTCAATATACGCTGGCGTGACACTTGTGAGATCGCAGAGTTCGCCCATCATGTCGGTTCTATTCACAAGCATCTCGAAGTAAGTCACTATCGGAAAGAACTTCAGTATGCATCGGATAACCCCCCGAGGCTAACATCCTATTTTAAGAGATAACCCTGTCAAGCCTGGAGATGCAGAGGCTCTCGTTGCACCATTCGGCCTCAGTATCGACCCATCGGAATCGGAAGATTTCCAGACCCTATTAGCAGCTGTTCACGACTGCGCGGAAGGAGTGGCCGCATTGCCAGACTACCAACCTATCCCTGACCAGGTCAAGTACCCACGGGAAAATGTCCATCGGCCATCTCAGGATGAACAGGTGCTAGGGCAGGCATGGGCGCATAAGTTCCTGATCCGTGGAAGCCCCGGAGGGGTTCTGAGTGGAAAATCAGTCAGTCTCAAGGATGTCGTCGCAGTAGCCGGCGTGCCACAATTACTAGGAAGCGATATCATCCCATCATGGACTCCAAAGACCGACGCAACAGTTGTGACCAGACTGCTTGATGCGGGTGCTGATATTCACGGGACCTCAACTTGTGAGAACCAATGCCACTCTACCTCTTCGTATACGAGTGCTCAAGGCACAGTAGAGAATCCTCACGCGAACGGATATTCTGCTGGTGGAAGCACGTCGGGAGGAGCTGCGCTAGTTGCAGCAGAGTTGGTGGATATCACTATTGGAGGTGATCAAGGTGGAAGTATTCGCGTCCCCGCGGCACTATGTGGATGTAAGTTTTTCTTGATCTGGCTTTACGAGTTCCTGTAAACTGACCAACTACAGGCGTTGGGTTAAAACCCACTTATGGACGTGTCCCTTTCACTGGTGTTGCCAGTGGGGATGCCATTGATGATCACGCCGGGCCGCTGGCTCGCAGTACCATCGACATAGCTACATGTATGGACGCGATTAGTGGACATGACGGTATCGATGATAGATCCGTGGCAAGTCCAAAGCCAGGATCGACCAATTTTGCAGCTTCTTTGCAGCAGAGCCAGAGGTTGGATGGCTTCAAAATTGGAATTTTGAAAGAAGGATTCGAGCACGAGTCCGTAGCTTCGACGGTTCGTCATACTGTATTGACTGCTGCAAAGAAGTTCACAGACCTAGGGGCAAGTGTTGAGGAAATATCTTTGCCAGGGCACTTCCACGGACCGGCTCTTTGGACTATTCAACAGCGGATTGCTGGAACACATACTCTTTTAGGCCAGAACACTGGAAGAAGAGGCCTATATATGACTGAAATGGAGCAAGAAAGATTGCCCTGGACAGATGATGGCTTTGAAAGAGCATTCCCGTCAACGAAGAATGTCATAATTAACGGTCTTTATATCCAGTCCAAGTTCCCAGGACTCTATGGCAAGACAGTCAACATTGGTCGTCAACTGAGTGACCAGTACGAAGAGTTATTCAAAAAGTTCGACATTATTTTAATGCCCACGACACCAGTCGTTGCCCCTAGGCACGGCAAACGGGAGCTGCCCTTGGAGTCACTTAAGCCCAGCATGGGCTTGACTATTAACACTGCCATCTTCGATGTGACAGGACATCCCGCAATGTCAATCCCAGTTGGATTTGTACCAGCTAGGGAGGACCCTGAGGTAATGCTACCCGTTGGAATGCAAATAGTTGGTGGGCTCTGGCAGGAGAACAAGATTTTACAGGCTGGACATGCGTGGGAGTCACACTACGATTGGAAGAAGATGCAGTTCACCACGGATAAGAACTAGAATTACTGTAACCATACCATAGCATTTATAATTCTGAATCATATCACGATATTGATTATATTGACTACCCGTACTACTATAATGTAACATATCCTCCGTCGACTACCAGGGCATGGCCTTGAACAAATGATGCTTGAGTCGAGCAGAGAAACAAGGCTGCATCTGCCACTTCGGAAGGCTTCCCCATGCGCTTCATTGGAGCAATTTGAGCTGCAGGGGTAATGGCCTCTCGGATATCGGCCTTCTCCATAATGAGCGGGGTCTCTATGACCCCTGGACAGACACAGTTGACCCGAATATCATCTAATGAGTAATCAATTGCATCCGCTCGGGTCATACCAATTATGGCAGACTTGGAAGCACAATATGCCGCTGTTTCCGTAATTTAGAACGATTTCTGATGAGCGCACCGAGGGAATAAAACACTTACGAGCATTTGGCCGACTGACAATCCCAAGTTGGCTTGCGATGTTCACTATGGCACCTCGCTGTGGAGAGCGACTGGGATCATGGCTTGGAAGAGGGCTTTGCTGGACCATCTGCTTTAGCTGTACGCGCGAGGACAGCCAGCATCCACGGTAATTGATATTGTTCACACGATCGAATTCCGCAATGCTAGTTTCCCCAGATCGCATTGGTTTTCCGAGCACGCCTGCACAATTTACAGCGTAGTCAACCCGACCGAAAGCCTTGGCCACTTGAGACATGAATGATTCGGCAAATCCGTCATCGGCCACGTTGCCTGGATGGACTAGCAGCTTAGCCTTTGGGAAAGCCTCAGAGATCGCTCGCTTGGTTTGGTCTAGAGTTCCCTCATTCAGATCTGTGATTGCGATTCTTTCACAGCCTGCTGCAGCGAAGGCGCGAGCGACTGCCGCACCGATGCCTGTCGTGGTATATGTTAGACAATGGAGGTGCATCACATAGGGCAGATGCAGCCCTGAAGGTGTATATCGCAGGGTAACGAGTGGATACATCTGGGGAGCAGATACTGACCTGTGCCACCAGCACCGGTGACCATGGCCACGCCCGGGAATAGGCTCTTTCCCAGCATTTCGTGAGGGTAATTCCAAATCAGTCCCAACGACTCCTTCCAGGGCCCTCCCAACGATATATCAGCAAAGCATGCGGAGAAACTGCCGGCCGATAAGCTGATAAGGCGATAAGCGGCATGTTGGAGTCACCGCTTGGAGGCAACGATCCGAACCACTCCGAAACGACTTCCCGCCGAGTCCACCGACCCTCCTGTCTCCAAGTACTCCGACACACCATGTCCCCATCGCCATCCCCCCAGGTAAGGGGGCGTGGCGCAAAAGCACGAATCTGTGTCCATTGTGGCCGAGGCTTTCGACGCACCGAACACTTGGAGCGCCATGTACGAACCCGTAAGCAGCTCCGTGTTGGGGTCTAGTTCGTTACAGGAAGACTGATCATGTCGTGCAGACACTAAGGAGAAGCCGTTCATCTGCTTCTGTGGGGCTGCCTTTACTAGAAGAGACCTGCTTAAGCGTCATAATAGAATAGCCCATCAGGAGGGTTCGCCTGATTCACAGTCGGGCTCGGTGCCGCAGAGTGACCTCCCAGCGCCCCCGCGGGCTCCTGCAGCGACCTCGCAACAATATGATGTAGCAAGTCGCCCAGTCGGCCCAATACCGGGGCCACCTCCTATTCAGCAATGGCCTGTACCCCAACCTGAGCCTGCTGCATACATGCAACAGAGTCAGCCTGGTCCCATCTTGGCGAGTGGTGCCCCTAACCCCACGCCGGATGGACACCCGGGCATGCATGATCCCGCCATGCTGCAAGCTGCTCAGTTACTTATACCCGGCGATTATCAAGCCCCTGGTCAGTGCTTTGAACCAACGACACCATGTCTGACTTTATATTGACAATATACTAGCTTTAGCACCATATCTGCCCGAAGACTTGAATCACTTTCAAGAATTCACTCACTTCCTAGACTCCATTGGACTACCAGCAGAATGGCTGCCAAATGAAGGAGAACCGATGCAGAATCAAGAAATTGGCCTTGAAGATGTACCAAAGGATTCCCAAGCCCCTCAAGATCACTCAAGGCCTCAACGTAGCCAGAGGAGTGAGGCTCGTGGTGACTCGCCATTTCGATCATGGCTTCCATCTGTACCACGTGGCGACCAGAGCTTGACGTCTGTTTCAGATTCGGGTTAGTTACTATTTATTCTATTCCGATATGTCTATTCATTCCTGAAAGAAAATACTAACCATCCCCAGAACCACCGCAAGCCACCAAACCCTCCAAATATAACGTCTCCGAAGAGCAACGCTTCCGACTAGCTGCCTCTCTCGAAGACTTTCGCAATGTTATTCCCGAGTTTATCCTCCCGTCTCGTCATACACTGACGAGGTACCTCAAATCTTATTTTGAAGGGTTCCATCCTCATATCCCTTTCATACATGTTCCGACTTTCCGATTTAATGACTGTTCCCCCGAGCTGGTCTTGGCCATCATGACTATCGGAGCCCAATATCGGTTCGAGCATCGTAATGCTGAGAAGATCTTCAATGTCTCGAAAGCTGTCCTATTCGAGCGAATGTCGAGAGAGTCTCAAATTGCCGCTCAGTCAGGTTACTCAATTCCATTGGGCTTTCCTGCATATACAGACTTCCGAGAAAACCAGGCCAATAACATGGGAGCTTCTAATGAAAGGAGGCAAATGGAAGTAATCCGTTGCTTACTTGTCTTGATGAGCTACGCGACCTGGGAACGAGCTGGTCTCGTTCAGGAAGCGTTCCAGCTCCAGGCTCATCTTGTTCAAATTATTCGAGATGTCGGCTTAATGGAGCCTCAACCTCATCCGAACAAGCCGCCAACAGACTGGTACGAATGGGCGGACCAGGAGTCAACTCGCCGCACCAAACTTATTGCATTTTGTTTCATTCATATTCATAGCGTCGCATATAATGCTTATCCGTCACTGCGTAGCAGTGAGATTCATATGCGACTACCATGCTCGACAAAGGAGTGGACAGCAAAGAACGCTGCCGATTGGGAAGCGGCGCAGCGCGATCGTGGTCCTCAACAGTTGTTTTTCCAGGATGCATTGACACTCTTGCTCCAAAAGTCACGGTCGGCGGTGCCTCTGGATCCTCTTCCTGCGCCTCTTGGCAATTACATGCTACTCCATGGCTTACTCCAGCGGATTCACATTGTGAGTGAACTATCGCTACCAAATGGGAACCACTCCACGTCCCTTCCGACAGAAGAGTTGAACAAGATCGAGTAAGTGCAAATTGAACCTGCATAGTTGAATCGAATAGTATACTCACAAACCAATTTTTAGACGTGCATTGCGATCATGGACTTCCGTTTGGCAGCAGACCCCTGAGTCGAGCCTGGACCCAAACAATGCAAACGGACCTATTCCATTCACATCAAGCGCTCTACTTGGTCTAGCTTACGTGCGACTTTCCTTAAACCTTGGACCCTATCGGCGACTTGAAACCCGAGATCCAGCTACGATTGCCACAGCCTTATGCCGATCTCCGAAACCAGAAAGAAGTTATCGACTCATTCCCGCTTTAATATACGCAGCGCATGCACTCAGTATCCCTGTCCGTCTCGGAATTGACCACATCGCCCGCAGTCAAGCTTTTTTCTGGAGTGTCCGCCATTCGCTCGCTAGTTTAGAATGTGCTGTTCTTTTAAGCAAGTGGCTATTTACTCTTGCTGAAGCTGCCCCAGACCAAGCTCTGAGTGGTAAGTCATTCTCCATTGGCAATCTAATTCACAAACTCTTGTTAATCATCTTCATGCAGATAATGAAAGCCGCATTCTTCGCTGGACGCAATGCATAGTTGAAGAAGCATATTCATCTATTGACCTCGATGATGAATCAGAGGCACCGCCAAATCTAGAGCCAGCAGCCCTGGGAATGGCAGTGCTTCGCTTATGGGCCCGCCTGTTTAGGCGTAATACGCAGTGGCCTTTTATAAATGCGCTTGGTGAAAGTCTGGAGATGTACAGCAATATGATATGAAGATATCTTTACTTCGAGAAACCCAACTTGTTCCAGACCATCTATATCTATGAGACATAATGAAATGAAGACAAAATAAAAATCAATACCTACCTAGCACTGACTTTGTAGATTGCGTCATGGTCCACGGTTAAAGTAGTTGCCTCACGGTACACTTTCTGATGGAGATCTTCATATTGAAGCTCCCGACTCGGTGCTCCGCCTGTCTGCCTATATCTAGCACTACAGAGTTCTGCATCTCCATCATTCATTCATCTTGCTCATCTCCATGTTTCCCTAGATCCCGACGCCCATAGGCGTCATGTATCTCGTTCCTTCCCCCTTAACAAATCTTTCTGCCCACTGATCTCCGAGAGCGAGACTCAAGTGCCTTATTTCTATGACCCATACCATTAATCTGGTATCGACAATATCCCACGATCCAGACTACGCCAGCTTCATCGTTCCACTCCACTATTTCACGACAATGGAACGTTTGAAAAGCGCTCTCCAGCATACCCACGTACAAACTGGCACTGATCCACCATCCTGTTAATGGCTTCTTTTCACAGGTCTAACACGCGAAAATATTGACACTCTATCGAAGAAACATTCATCTCTCGGCGTCAACTATCGTTTTCAGTGGGACGGAATAGATGGTCGATTCAAAATCAATATCAATTGATATATGAGCATCCCTCACCTCTCTATCTAGAATAAGCCTTAGCACCGATTTACTCAGTTTACTAACTATATCATATTTCTACGGACTCCGCTTGCTCAAAAGTATTTCCAACCTCATTCATAACTATCGTAGCCCTATAGGCCTACAATTCTAGATCTTCTGTATGCACGTTTCCAGTTGCAATTGAGACTCTGGAGTTTTCATACTCTAGAGCTCTGCTAAATAGGCGCACTCAATGTGTCAAATAGTACCAACGCCTCCAACTTGGTTTTGCTTTCGAACACCCTTCCACGTCCAATGTATGCATGTCGTTTTCTTAGTCTAGATCAATCAACGGTTGAAGATCCTTGTAGGGGAAAGCACATGGAGCCCTTTCGCACTTGAGTTGCTCCGGGATAAGGCTCTCATCTGCGCGGGCGCGAGCTCGTTGTACCGCGATGGAATTGGGGTCTCCAGATGTTGCCAGTGCGTCAAACAGCTGGTCAATTTCTTTGGCACCGCCATCTGCAAATTTCATCCACCTTTCTAATCCTTTGTCTTGTTGCTTAGGTTTACCGCGAGGAATATTGACTCTTTCACGGGGCTTAGGCTTTGAATTGTTTTCAGCATCAGTCGATTTCATCCTTGCAACCTTTTTGGCTGCAAGCTTGGCGGCGGCATATTTACGGGAAGACTGCTTAGTCTTGATGATGGATTGCTGCCTGTCGGATTCAAGAGGCGGCCTGGGAATGTTGTCGGCTGTGCAAGCGCAGTGATGGTCGTGAGGGATGCCGCAGGTTCGAGTACATTGGACATCGCAACAGGTCTGAATGTGTTTGCATGCTAGAGGGCAGATGATCCAATCATGGTTGAACCTAGATCTATTTGTTAGTTAATCCTAGGCAATTGACGTAGCAAACTTGCAGGCTACTCACCCATGGCATTTCACCGGACAGATATGTCCACACTTCAGGCTCTCTTCGCATTCTAGTTTACACCCCCCTATGATCAAGTCCCAGTCTCCAGGCGCTGAATTGCTCAAATATTAGTAGATGGGCTTGCAATAAAAGGATGCTCTCTCAAATACTGACCTGATATCATTGTTTGGGTCCCATGCCTCCGACACGTCAATGGAAGAGAAGAAACAATATTTGGCCCGCCGGCTTGCCGGGACATGATTCCAATGACTTTATCCCAAATTTTACTTTTCTTTTTGACGCAATCGGCATTCCCGAAGATATAGAACCCTCTCCTTGCGCGAGATAGCGCTACACAGACTCGATTTTCAAGGGCTAGGAACCCGATGTCTCCCTTGTCGTTGCTTCGAACTAGCGATAAGATGACAACATCATTTTCCTCGCCCTGGTATGAGTCAACTGTGGTGACTTTGACAGGCTCTTTCATAAGATACTTATGACTCTTTAGACCTTTGGAAATGAATTTTGTTTGCCCGTTGTAGAAAGTCAAAATGGTAATGCTTTTGGAGGGCACTTCATTGTAGAGCAGGTAGAGGACAAATTCGACGACCATATTTGCTTCAAACTCGTTAATCTTGGAGGAGAAGCTGTCTGTTCTTTCGGGGAAGCAATGCGTATAGAAATATGATCGCATCTGACCCATACCGGGAACCGAATCCAGGTCTTGGACAGAAGAATGATCAACAAGTTGCCCGTATATTGGGTGGAGCAACTCGCGGATTTCCGCCACCATACGCTGCTGCTCACAGAGAACCGTATAAGGAAAGCCGTTGTTGATGAGACGTTCAAACATGGACATATCCAAGTGAAATGGATTCCCACTTAGCTGGTGCATAAAAGATTTGCCTTTGAGCTGCTGGTGGTCGCCCACCAGGATTAAATGCTCAAGTGACTCAAAACATGCGGCTGCCAACGGGGCTTCAGTGACTTCAGCGGCCTCCTCGACCATGATAACCCGAGGCTTCAAGGCATTGACGAGCGGGCGATACTTGCAGAGACCCGTGGTTGTCATAGCCACAATCTTCGCTTTTTTAAGTATTTCGTAGTCACGCTCCCACTTTCCTATCTGCAACTTTTCGCAAGCTTGCAAATAAGGCGCAGCTAATCTGCGAATCTTCTCTGTCACAATGTTCACCAACATGCGGCGAAGGACATTGTAAATTGAGCCTCGGATATGAACCGGTATGGACCAGAGATTGGGATATTCTAGGTACTCCTGCAAAGCTTTCGCAGATATTGTTTCGGTGGGTGAGTATTTGCCACGGGTGATGGTATCTAAGACCACACATTTCCCATAGATTTTATCCCACCCATCGTGCTCTGGAGCCTGTTCCACTTCCAGCTCTCGTAGCTGCTCATAGCTTCGATCGATATCATCTTCGGGGACCTCAAAATTTTGCTCGAAGTAGTCCACTTCGTAATGGGTAGCTTGATCCTCGAGCCACAAGTCAAACGGGTCTATTCTCGCTTGATGTTTGGAGCCCTCCCAATCATCTTGAGTTGAGTAGGCGAGCAGTGACTCGTGTTGCTTCTCTGTGATAAGACCATTTTCGAGAAGCATGCTGCTTGTTAGGCCTTGGCCGTTTCTCTTCTTGTCAAATGGCTTGAGAAGAGCTATGATACGTGAAGATATCGTCTGCATTTCTCGCCTTGCGGGGTGCATCATTCCTCCCTCCACCTCAATGGCTGGCTGTGAATTTCTGACTTCAAACAAAGTTCTGTTTCGAATTGCCTCGACGTTACTTCGCCCACCAAGACGGATGAAGTTCTTCTCGTATGCGGAAATATGGCAGACAAGCTGGTCTAAGGCGTGATTTGTGTATGTTGCAATGACAATAGGGGGATCTCCTTTAGCCATTTCTTCAAGAAGAAGTCTGAGTCCGACAACAGAAACAAATGTCTTTCCAGTTCCTGGCGGTCCTTGAACGATTGCGATCCTTCTAGTAGAAATGTCTTTTAATGCTTGCTGTTGATGCGTATTCAGTTCCGTCGACCTGGCGCTGACGGAACGCTGGAAGAGACTGGGTTGAATGGTTCCCGAAAGACTTTCAATAGATTCGCTCTGCTGGGGAGAGACCTGCACAGGAGACTCATAATTGAATGAAGGTTCCTCTCTCTCAACATCAATGTTCAATTCACAAAGATATCTCCCGAACGGGAAACTACCAGATAATTAGAATGATACGACGGTATGGAAGCCCAATGTAGCTTACCTTTCTCTACCAAGCTTTTGCAAAGCCTTGAGCATGTGTCGGGATGATTCATAGTATCCATTGCGTGCCTCAATCATGACCCACTCCACCTGAGGATCAAAGGTAAGGGCATCTGGATCCGTGAAGAATATGTTCACTTCGGGTGGGGTCATCTCGATGTTTTTTGACTCGCGGGATGCTACCACCGCGAGACAGCAAATGCTTTCAAAGCAATCCTTGATAGGAGACAATGCGACTAGTGAGCCAGTAATCAAACGGGAAGAGTATTTCCATACTATTCTCCTGCCTGATCGTCTCGTGGAGAATCTAATTCGGAAAGCGAGTCCCTTTGGCGCCATTGTCACCCGCACGATATGAACCTGTTCATTGTGTGAGTGGCAATGAAGATACAACTGACATGAATATTTGGTAATTTTTAAGCTCGACAAACCTTTTCGTAGATGTAGAAGTCTTTGCTATCGTTCATTTGACGGTGTTCCCGAAAGTAAGCCACACTATTCCGTAGAGGTGCGATAACATCCTCTCTATTCAAGTCGTAGTGAGTCCTCAGATATTTCTTTGCTGAGCTCCATGGGCCCTGGATTTTGTTTGGCTCGAAAAGTCCCTCAGTTCGTCCATCTGATCCGAGAATCTCTTCTGCGGTTGGGAACTCATGCTTCAACATCCAGGCTTCGTTCGCTGTGTTCTCGTCTCTTATCGTGCCCTCAAAATATTCGCGAATCATTGGATTCACAGGCTCCGCATATTTCTTCTTCTGTCCATCATGCCGTTCCTTGAGCCGGCCGGAGCGCAACATCGTGTGTCTTGAGGAGGTCTGAGAGCCCAATGTGGCGCGAAACGAAAGTGGAAGAAGATCTATTGCAAAGTGACTCTGGTGAGTGTGCCAAGAAGACAAGAGAGAATGAAGCAGAGTCTGGCGCTCTAGATCCCTCAGAAAGAGATCAAAGTAGCCTTCAAATCAACTGCTCAGCCGGAACCGCAGAGATGAAAAGTAAAGTGATTAGACCTTGAGTTTATAATGGACTCGAGAGGAAGCGTCTTGGCGGTTCCCACCGATATGGATGATTATAGTCTTAGCTGTGAGTCTCTTAATGTAATTGTAGCCTTGGATGATCATTGATGTGGCTCCACTTTACAATCTGGGTCAAGGGGTGATTATCGACTGTTATGTACAAGTATGCCATCGCCGGGAGACATCGTGACTTATAGATGGAGTATTCTGTGATTGGGCGGGAAGCACGAACTCTTGGCAGGAGACCCACACGGCCACTCACGCATTCCGTTCCAGGGCAGTTCATTCACTGTCGAGACGAGGGCGCGCGCAACTTCACTAGGCAAGTCACTCAGATTGAGCTTCAAGCCACTCGTCAATTAAGTCAGCTCTATCGGGCTTGCGCAGCCCTTCTTCCGTCGACGCGTTGCTCCCTACGCATGACTTGCGGGGACTCAATCGCTCTCCCGCGGCACAGACACAGCTCCATTTTCGAACCCAACCCCATTGCAGTCTCAACATAAGCTAGGATCATGGCTCCCCTCGATGAAGATGATGACCGTGATATGGCGGGTATGTTTCAATTCGTCTGCCTAGCGCTGGGCATATCCCTGACCGAACGCGACTAAACTTCTGTGCAGGGTCTCAGGATGGCAGTTCCGACAACGAAAATGAACTTGACGATCCAATGCGCGACGGTGACGACGGCGACAATGACGGCGATAATGATGGTGACGGCGACGGTGACGGCGACAATGAGCCAGATGCGGACGGAGATGCGGATCAAGAACCCGACAGTCCTTCTAATGCAAGCCAGACCTCAGATGGTCCTGGCGCAAGTCAACTGAACCACGACAATGGAGCAATGGACTCGCACGAAAATACAAGCAGCTCGATACCGGAATTCTCGATATATCACCCGCCGGTGCGGCCCGAATGCCTGACGGCCCAGACCTACGATATTGCTCCCACGACCGCTGCTCCGCATAGTACATCCATAAACGCGGTGGCATCTACAGCTGACATGCGATGGGTCTTCAGCGGTGGATCTGACGGATATGTCCGCAAATTTAATTGGGCGGAATCCATCAACAGCAAACTTATGTTGACTGTTGCGCAAAGGCATCCATTCGTTGACAGCGTTGTGAAAGCCGGCGTGCTGATGACATACTGGGAAAATTTAGACGCAAATAGCTTATCACCAGTATACTCATTGGCTTGTCAGAGTGAGGGGCTATGGTTGCTTTCTGGTCTCGAATCCGGCGCCATTCGCTTGCAAACGTTACGACACGAAGAGGGCAAAGAGATAGCACAATTGCGCCAGCATACATCAGCGGTTTCATCACTGACCTTGACCTCGGACGAACAATCATTGCTCTCAGGAAGCTGGGACAAGCGTGTATTCGATTGGGATTTGAACACTGGCCAAGCCCGCCGCGCATTCGGTGGTAGCGCAGCACAGATCTGCACTGTGCAGATCCGGCCAGAGTCCAGCGTACCAGTTCCTTCAGATACCATCGACGCTTTCCACACAAATGGAACATACTCAAGCAATTATCGGGCAGCTGATACCAACACCAATGCAATGGATACATCTGCAGATGCAGGTAATTCAGGCGACGCAGGCGCTGCTGAGAACCCGCAGGCGGGATCTCCAGCAGATTCTCTTTTCGGTGGCGCGGATTCTTTATTCGGTGATGCAGATGGCGGTGCAGCAGATGGCGGGGAACCATCCAGGGGAGTTTTTGGCGTCGATGAGGATGATGAGTTCGGCCGCGCTATCCCCAACGGCTTGGCCGACGCTGATGCACCTGGGGAAATTGATAGCGACATCCAACAACCCATCCCCGAGGCAGATACAAGCGCTGCTACTGCCGAGCCAAATACGAGTGGCGTGGCCGATCCAGAATCAAATGGCCAACTGCTCGGTGCAGAGGGCTCAAACGAGACATCACAGCCTGCCGTTAATGGGCTTCCTAAGGCCGATGGTCTTGAACCACCGATACAAGTGACAGACTCGCAACCATCTTTACCAACGAACCAACAAAGTCCCGGTTCTGATACGACATTCCTCGCGGCCTCAATCGACGGTACGATCAGGATATGGGATCGTCGACAACCCGATCCCATTGCTCGGATCTCGCCGCGCAATGTTCCCCCATGGTGTATGAACGCATGCTGGTCGCCCGATGGTAATTTCATCTATGCTGGTCGTCGTAATGGCGTTGTAGAGGAATTCAGTCTGCACAAGGGGCTTCGTGGAGCCGAAAGAACATTCAAGTTCCCACAGGGCAGCGGTCCAGTAACAGCGCTCCAAGCAATGCCCAATGGCCGCCATCTTGTCTGGTGAGTCTACTACATCCCGAAGATGCATAATGTCTAAACTAATCCCAATTTAGTGCCTCATACGATATTCTGCGTCTTTACGACTTGCAGCATGACCAAGGATCTCGACAGTCAACAACCCCCTTCCTCATCATTCCAGGTCATCGCACTGGAACTATATCCCAACTGCACATCGACAATGCGTGCAGATTCATGATATCAACCAGTGGAAACCGTGGCTGGGAAGGAAGTACGACTGAAGTACTTCTTGGGTATGAAATTGCAGTTCCGTAGTAGATTGGAGCTCGCCAAATGCTGTCTGACATAAACCAAACATAATGAACCCTTTGACGGGATATGGATACCTACGAAAATAGGGGTTGCTCATTGCAAGCCCAAGTTTTATGAAAGTATTGACATCGAGGTCTGTCCGCTTCGTAATTTCAATTTCCAATGCTGAAATATCGTATCCGCGTGAATCATGTGCTGAGCATAAATAATGTAATGAATTCCCAATGTACCTTCCAACTCCAAGATGTGCCAAACCCGAGTCCTCCTAGCGCCTAGCTCTTAAAACAAGAGCTGCCCATTATGATCGACTCATTGCAGATCTTCGTCAAAGTCTAGGCCTTCGCAGACCTCGCTCTGCCGTGCTCGCCAGGTGCCAAAGAATGGGTTGTCTGCCCAGTTGGCTCGACCATGTCGGTCATTCTCGAAGTAGACATACCCTGGCAGATCGGCCTCATCAAAGTCGTCATTCCATTCAATGCTTTTTGGACTCATGATCAGGTTGCCGAACCCAGGTAGAGATTTGTTGGGAACATGCGTCCGTGCTTGAACGTTTCTAAAACCAACATTATTCACCGTGACAAGATACACTGGTGGTAGGTATGAATCTCGCTCCGCGTGGAGTGCGGATGGCCTCCAAGCCTTGTTATCGTATGAGTCTGGGCGGTTTTTGTCGTGCACAAGTGGCAATGGTTGAGACAGCAGAACACGGTCCAACTTCTCGGTATCCAATATCATGCCAGGAGTTCGAACATATAGTACACTATCATATTGCATAAATTGAACTTGTCCAAGTCGAAGTAATTTTGTATCTGTGAGGGAATAGCCTTTCGCGGCGGTCATGTCGATTGGAAGTAACCAGATTCCGTACTTGATGCTAGCAGCTCGCAGGATAGCCATTGCAGCTGAAGCATCTTTGCCTAGCTGATTTGATGACATTCGATCCCATTCTTCGGGATACATGAATAGACGATCCTGGATGGCGCTGTCGTTGGTCGAAAGTGTTTTGAAGAAAAGGACAGCAGAGCAGATGTCAGATGGGTCAGGGCTCGAGAGCAGCTGCAAGTAAGCGTAGTTCCCAGGCAAAGAGTCATGAGAGACCCCGTCTACTCCATCTTGGTCGCTATCAACACCTAAGTTTAATTGCGAATCTGATAGCCCACGCTTTTGCCCGGGCTTCTGGAATGTGGATCCTGACACTCCGTGCCCTCCAGCAGAATGTGCTTGCGGTGGGCGTAAGGCATGTTGAATATTCTTCACTGATTGCTGTTGTAAGACATATCCTGCCAAAAAGAGCATCATTGTGAAGACACACACAACCCCCATCGACAGGATGGTGGCCACGGTGGATGAACTGAGGAGCACCATGCTTGCGCGGTGATCAACATTGGGATTTGAAGAGGTGAGGGGTTGACAAAGACCAAATCAACCAAAACACATGGCTCCAAGACAGAGACGAGTTAATAATAGCACTGGCCTCTGCACGGTTCTGGATCTGTCACTTGTTTCATGACATCAAGATCGGGCTGTGTTTACTGTTTATCGCCGTTGGCCGTGCGACTATCGATAGGGCGGTCTGGGCACGTTGGCGGTCGGGGATTCTGCCACTTCTTTCGATTTTCGCAGCATCCGCAGCTCCAGAGTTCACGACGTTAGCTATTCCCTCCACCATGTCGCACCGTGCTGATGCCAGCGCGTTCCTGGACAATCGTGGCTACTCGGGGCCACTTGTCCGCGGCGTCAATCCGGTGACTCTCTTCGAGACGGCGGTTCGCGATCGAATTACTGATTCATACTACTGGAAGGAGCAATGTTTCGGTTTGAACGCAGCAACTCTTTGTGACCGTGCAGTTGGCCTGACCTTCGTGGGTGGTACTTACGGCGTCTCTGAGAAACCTTCCCCTTTTCTTTGCTTGGCTTTCAAGCTCTTGCAGCTCCACCCCGAGCGAGATGTAATTCTCGAATACCTCAACTTCAGCGACCCCGGCAGTGACGTCGAGAGCGAGGAGCAAGCAGACAACGACGTTCTGAAGGATCGCGGCGATTTCAAATATCTGAGGGCATTGGCAGCTTTCTATGTCCGACTTACCTTCGACGCGGTCGACATTTACAAAACACTTGAACCACTCTTACTCGATTATCGCAAATTGAAGCGCCGAGTCCGCGATTCCTTCACCTTGACCTATATGGATCAATTCATTGATGACCTCCTTACAAAAGACCGAGTCTGCGGAACAAGTTTGTGGAAATTACCACCGCGATCACAACTTGAGGATCTTGATTTGCTTGATGAGCGCATAAGTCCTTTGGCGGATGAGTTGGAGGAACTTGATCGGGATAGCGAGGATGAGAAACAATCAAAGCAGAGCCCCAGCCACGGTAGCGACCGCAGTGATGGCGAGGTCCCTGAACGACAAGAGGATGACGCAGATGATTGAGCAGGTTTTCCTCCGAGATTTGGCATCTAATCTGCCTTGTGCTCTGTCAACGCTTTTAACTCGGCCCTTCGAATCTCTACCCAGCCCAAACTCGCTGGTTGTGGAAATGGGTCCTAAAATGCATCTTGGCTAGCTTTGGGCTTGGATTTCTACCTCTCCCAAGAAGGATAGATTTGGTCGAGAAATACCCCCTCAAAGGATATGCCGACCGGAATTCTAGTGGACTCGGCGACTTCTGAGTCTGCACGGCCATCTCCAAGCTTGCAGTACAAGCCTCAGCACGTCAAGTCAAACTATTTGACACTCTACACGCTTGAAGCTACGAACAAGTTAATGAAAGTGATCGATATACCCCGTATATTTTGTCTCAGATGATTGATATACAAAATCAAAATAACATGATTCTCAAAAGCCTTGTTGGCGATGCCACTTTTCCTCCCACCCTCTAAACCAAGGGCTTTCATCAAGAGTAGAGACCCCCCAATCCTTTGGCATAAGCCCTAAGTCCTCTTGCTCCTTTGCCCACTCTTTCAACTTCGGAAGTATAACATGCTGAACATGCCATGTCCCCTTGTACTTCATCAAATTCTCCTTGCCCTCTTCAAGAACCTTGGCAACTAACGCAGGGACGCCTGGTTCATCGCGGAACTCGGAGACAGGAGTGAACAGAGCTTTGAAATTGAACACGACTGCCGCGGAGAGAGGAAGACGACGCAGAGTCTGCCAGTCCACGCGCAGGTGGCACTCATCTAACGTCAGGTCTGGGTTTTGCGAGAGCCGAAGAGCCTCATGTGGGTCGCCTGGGGGCATATACAAAGGCGTCCCCATTTCGAGACCCCATGAACCTCGTTGAATAGGCTTCTCAGTTGGCATTTTTGTGAAGAATCTTCGATCACATTGCATTAGTTTATACTGGAGATTTCATGACTGCCAGAGGGAGACGACATACCGGTCCATGGAAAATTGCATCTTCTCTTTATAGTCGGGGATAGGTGCATGGATCTCGTGGAGCTGCTTTCCAATCTTGGAGCCAACATTCCAACCCAAAGCTGAGCAAATTACTCCTGCACGCATAACATAATACCCGGTCTTGTCATCTCGCAGAACAATCCCAAAGTCTTCTGGGATGTTGTCGATAAGAATTTCCAGAGGATGCTTGGACCGAACATCTTGTTCTGTCTCAAGAATGCGATTTTGGAATATGTGCTTATCCACCAAGGAAAAGTACTGAGGATAGCGAGCGCAGACAAATTGCAACACCATTTCCATCAGCTCCTTGCAGGCTAACTCGGCGCCTGGTAACGCATCCAGAACTACTTTCCCATGCTTAGCATAGAGTCCTTTCCGCTGTGCAACGCGCTCTTTATAGGTGTTCTCGAGCTCAATCCACCAGTCATTTTCAAGCTTCGTCAGAGCTATCATAATGTCAGTCTAATGGAATACTTCCATTGCAAGGCAGTGGCAACATACACATGGTCTGGTGATATGCCCATCGGAATGGTCGATATGGACGAGGCAACGCCTTTGCAATATCGAAGTCTCGGTATGGGTTTGGAAGCGGTACTCCAGATAAGGTTGCATAGTCTGGGAAGTCTCCCAGTGTTTTGACTTCGTCTATCGTGAATCCAGTTGGGGTGTACAAATTGCCTGGGCTCTTCTTATAATCGGCGGTCATGGGTAACGGCTTTTGTTTCATTTCGGTTTCGCTGACCTCGCTCCATTTGAAACAGTGTCCCTGCAGTTCAAGGAGCGACTCTCTACGGTGTGGCGGAAGTGCATCATTATAGCTTGCTGGAGATTTGGTGCTGCTGGCATTTTTCTTCTCAGGAGAGAACGACCGTGGGGGTGTTCTGGCTGTTGAATCTCTGCGGCCGCGTGTGGAAATCCTATTGACGATCCCGACGAGTGAGGTTCGATATGTGGTCAGGTAGACGCATGTGGCTATAATGGCGAGAAATCCGATCGTCCAGACGCTTTCGGGGTTATTGAAGAGATCCATGATCGTGTGATTCACCGAAAAGGGGGCTAATCTGGGTATGACCCAAGTATATGTAGCTTCTTTGGGCAGTGCCAAATGCTCTGATAACAAAAGAAAGGCGGTGGTCATGGGAATAGCAACGTCATATAACAAAATGCTGTAGCGAATAGATCGCCTCATTTCGTCAATCAAGCCGAGCTCGGATATTATTGTTGCACCAAGACCGGATCTACGAAGCGGGGAAGCTCGCATTCATCGAGAGACAAAAGGTGTACGCGCATCGTATACCTTCTTTCGTTTATGCTTGTCTCGACCAACTTATCCATGTTGGGAGAGAATATGCAGATCTAATCTTACCCCAGATACCAGGGTATCTTGTCATGGAAGGCTAACAGCCCCTTATCGCATTGAATATCTACAATCAGTCAAATTGTCTTGGGTCACCGGAGGTCCACAAGCCAGCCTGTAGTCACTGCACTCACCAACCTACGAATTCTATGAACCTAGTGGTAACTTAAGTTCACTTGCCTCAAGTCAAGTCATGATTCCCTATTAAATGACAAATGACTTGTTACGCTACGATATTCATGTTGAATACCAAGATAAGGGCATCTGGACTGCCTATACAGATGGGGAAGATGGTAGATCACTATACCTAAAAGGGTAAAAATGTCCAGAGCCTTGGCATCCAGATAATGTTTCGTTCAAGATGTCTTTTATCCAAGAAGATAGCAAGTTCAGATCAATTAGTCTTGCGTAATTAGCTGAAAAATTATACCTACCTCGTTGCGGGATAGTTGATGGCCGGGCTCATCTCAACTCACTCGTCCGCGCAACCCTCTCCACGCACTCAACTTCAAATTCTCCGTAATTTGAAGCACGACACGGCTCCAAAAGTATATAGTCTAGATTGGCGATATAGTTAATCATGAGACACTCGGGCTTGCATTTCATTCCGCGAATTCTAATACAATCTCAAAATTCAAGTGTTGTAGTAGGTTCATATTCGTGTGTACCTTGAACTGAACCGTGGATTCTTGTCAAAGAAGCCAGAATCAATTATTTTTGGTAGAATCTCATTTTCTATCTTGTTCGTCGATGAAGAAGTTCGGATCATCTAAGCTGACAAGCCCTCAGACTTTTCAATCTGCTCGAGGCTTGGACACCACTTGTCCTGCAGATTCTTGTCGAGACTAATAGCATAAACATCCGTTGGCCACCATTCACCCCAGCTAGTCAAGAAGATTTGTTCAGGGTCGGTGGGTATGTCCTGTACTGTAAACGCTCGAAGAAGGTTTTGGGCCCCTTATAAACAAATTAGTCATACTTGTCTAAAGAACGTAAGGCTACTTGAAAATTGCTTACCCTCAGGAACAGTCTTCGCATCTGGCATGCTCATAGAAATACCCAGCTGGGAAGCAAGGCCGGTGTTTGGAATAAGTCCCGGCGAGACGGCGACAACGGTACACTCCGGCAAGTTGCGACGCCAGTAGTGCGCTCCCAAGAGGCCAGCAAATTTTGACGCACTGTAGATAGTGTAATCACCAGCCTGGGAGTTTGCCTTTAGATCAACGTCCAAAGTTTCTGGAGAAAGCTCTGTTAGTAGTTTGAAGCGCGTTTATATCGATGACTTACTGGGATCATTGTTTCGGACACTTCGGATCGCACCAGAAGAGACGAAGACGATGCGCGATTGCGAGGCAACCAATGTTTCCCGGATCAAGTGGATCAAGTAGTGTTGAGCTGTTAGTTTACACCATATTAGCTTGGTGTTCAAATTCCACTTTCACTCTAGACTATATGACTTACAAAGGTGATTCACCATGTATCCCAGACACCACTGGGATCCATTGGGTCCAGGGCCTTCACCAGAGTCAATTGTTCCGGCACCTACAAACAAGTAGTCGATCTTGTTATGGCCCAGAGAAGCGAGAGCCTTTTGGGCAAACACTTGCACGCCTCGCAAGCTCTGTAGGTCCAAGGGCAGGATAGTGACAGTGTGTTTGGCGGAGTCATATTTTAGCTCGTCGAAAGCCGCCTTTGCCTTTTCGGGACTTCGAGCACCAAGAATAACGTTGTAGGCTTCAGATCCCTCCAGGAGCTGCTTCACAACTTCGAAGCCCTGCATGACTTGGTGAGATGGAATTCCACTTTGTGCGCCTTGAAGGTGATGTCATACCAGGCCTGATGAGGCTCCTGTTGCGAGAACCGTCTTTTGAGCTCCAGACATTGTCAAAAAGTGTCCTCGTATGTTGATTATGTCAATTGGGTACTCTTCGATAATCTTCGATAGAATTTCGGTTGTTCTTGAGATGTTGTGGTTTCTTTGTAGTGTTGCCCCTCCATCGCCCGCAACATGCTGCGGGCTTACAAATCATCCAGATGCCCACCGCAATGAGCACTTTGGCGTCTGGGCAGCATCGCTCATGAAGTTCGAGTGTGAATAGACTTTTAGAAATCGTGTGGAAATGACCCCTTACTGCAGAGGGGCTCTTTAGTGTGTCAATTCCAGCAATAGTACTAAGAAGTGATGAAATTGAGCAGAAGGAGAGGCAAAGGGAGACTAATAATCCACACTGAGATGACTTCTTAGCTGTAAAGTAAGCCATAAGAAGCTTCATTATTCTATGCGATAAATGGCTGGAGCTTTAATTTGTCCAAAATTTCTCCCTCCACAAGCCTTCCAGTCTCAAGAACTTTACCATCAATGCGTTCGAAGCGCACTAGAGTAGGGGTCGCATGAACATTCCATTTTGTGCGGTAAATGTTTTGAGGATCCTTCCATCTATATGATTCAAGACTCGAATTAGCCAGCTGTCTCAGTTGATGTATGTAAAGAATGAATATAAATGGTCGGATTTGTGGAAGGGGCGTCGAACATACCCGGGCCTCTGTCCTACCTCTTCCACCAACAACGTGTGTGAATCAGCGGTAGTGAAAGCGGCTTCAAGAACAGGGATCGCCACGCGCACATCTGGACACCAAGGTTGCCCAGTAGAAGGATCAGCGGAAGCGTTAAATGTCACAAATATCCTTGAGCCTGGATCCTCTAGTAAAGGAAGCTCCTGCGCAGAGCCAGGCAAAGTAAAGTCGTTTTGAATAGGCATGAGCCTGGCTTTGGTCGTTGAGTACGATGAATAATATTTAGTGAAAGTGCTTATTGCCCAGAGTAGACAATTAAATAATGTTGTCGCGTCTTAAACCCGAGCTATCGCGCCATGGACCCACATCTGACGGTTAACTGTGCCGTTTAGGCTGAGTGTCACTGCTTATCTTCCCCCGACTTTCCTACAAAATGTCCGTAAATTATCAAGTCTAATTCAAATCCTGAATGTCCTAGTTACTATATCTTCGTCTTCAGCAAATATTCGCCGCCCTTCAAAAAGATGACGAGAGCAGAACGCCTGAAAGCCCAAGCTACTGCCTTTGGAAATGAGCATCTATTTAAGGCGCATGGTAGATCTATTAATTTGGCGGACGGGTATATTCCACCACTAGTCAATTACACCTGTGAAGACAAAGCGGCCAAGGGATTGAGGAAGCGGATAGCTGGTCAAGCACGTGAAATACCAATTTATTTCACAGCACTTGAAGTCATACAAGACCATGAAATCACTCTTTTGAGCGGAGCCAGTGGTGCAGGCAAAACAACTTTTGCCAAGAATCTCGCCTTCCAGCTAGCTACAAAAGGTTCCATTCCAACGACAGCCGTCCCACGTAACGACAATGGCAATTTTGATGATGAGATATGGCAAAAGAAAGATGTGCGTCCTGGGTATTTCAAAGTACAATGCGCTGCAGATCTGGCATTGCTGATCAGCGAGGTATTACCAAAACTCTTAAGCACAACTAAAGCGGAAGATCAAGTTTTGCATCCATGGCTCATTATCATCGACAATATTGAAAATGTGGGTGAAGAAGGGACTGTCCTCTTGACCAAATTACGAACCTTGACAGATTCCCAGCAAGATGTCACAGTTCTTCTTCTAGGTGATTGTGGTACGGTCAAAAGATGGAGCTTGCCAACGGGTGTTAATCTCTATGATTTGTTACCATTGCTTCAGGCCCAGAGAAAACAAGCACTGCATACTCTTTCGTTTCCTCATGGCTCTGCTACTGGACTTGGCACAGCAGCAAAGACGCCGGTCTTCTTTTCGTTAGCAATAGAGACAGGGCATGAGGCTGAAAAGGTCGAGGATCTTATTGAAACCTGGTTAGATGTGACACTTGGTACTGGCTCACAAGAAAGAGATACGTTAGCGGCAAGATCTTTCGATATTCTAAGAGATTCCTCACAAGCTGACCATGAGCACCTTCCAACTTCTTTCTTCCATTTAAGGGCCATTCAACAAGTCTTAGCAGCTCGCCACCTCATGAATTCCCCCTGGCACACTGCAGTGGAGCTATTTGACCGGGATCCAAGCCAATGGGAAGGAACTTTGATCAGCCTACTCACTCGCACAGCTCAATCCGATCGACAGAGGGGACTTATCGAAGAGCTTCTTCATAAAACGATTATAAACAAACAGCTCGCTGTACTGCTTGTTTCACAGTTCATTGATGAATCTGGCGAGTACCGGCAAGAGTGCATTGATCAAAGTCTTTCCATAATTCAAAGCAATGCACCCTTTGTTGTCAGAGAGAAAGCAGGACGTGTCCTTTCTCGACTTGGAGATCCACGAGACTTAACGACGCTCGCACAGGTCCCCAAAGGGACGACTATTCATGGCTCCAATTCTCACCCGAATTCCCAACCACTGGCGGAATTGACCGTTCAAGGCTTCCGCATTGGACAATATCCAGTTGTGAATCAAGATTATGCTGTATTTGCGAAGGAGACAGGCCGTTTTTGGCAGAGCCCAGATATGGACAAAAAGGAGAGAAAGAATTTCCCTGCAACTGATCTCACTTGGCGTGACGCAAACGCTTACTGCGCTTGGTTGACGAGACGTTGGCGTGCAGATGGCAAAATAAAATCCGATGAAGAGGTCCGTCTACCCACTGAGCCAGAGTGGGAACGCGCAGCCCTAGGCGACCGAAAGAAACAAGATGGAGCAGAGCTCATTTGGCCTTGGGGGTCAGAATGGAGGGAAGATTGCTCGAATTACGATAACCTTGGGCTTAATACCACCTGCTCTGTCGGTCTTTTCCCCGATGGTCGTTCTCAATTTGGCTGTTATGATATGGCAGGGCAGGTCTGGGAGTGGTGCTCGACCAATTGGGGAGATAATATGGCCACGCCAACCTTCAAATACCCATGGAAAAATGACGAGAGAGAAAATCAGAATGAAAATGAGACAATTCGTCGGGTACTTCGTGGCGGTTGCTTCTCTAGTGCAAATTTCAAGATTACGGGTACGTATCGTGGAAGTTTAGAGCCAGGGGGCTTCTGGCGAGGGAACGGTTTCCGAGTAGTTGTTGACTCTGTCTAGCAAGCTTATAGACTGGAGATATAGATTGCTAATTAGTCTATGAAATATTCAACACTCCCTTACGGTCGATACTCAGACCTCGCAATCCCAATTTTGCAGCATAAACTTCGATTGGATGTAACAAATAAAGCCAAGCTGGATCTTTCCTGAGTGCTTCTAGACATTTCCCGTACGAGATTTCCCTTTCGCTTTTAACAAGTGTGTTGTCAGCTTCTGCGATCAGTCTCTCGACTTCTGGATTATGATAACCTTGCCACCAGACTGCATGGGTCTGACTCGATATCTTGTCATCAAGAACGCGGAAAGTACTATGCGGTGAGGAATCGAACAGAGCTATGTCTCCAATGTTCTTCTCAAGGCCAATCTGGCGAGCATACAAAGGACGGTCATGTTCCACTTCTATGTTGACCTTCAACCCAACTGCTTCCAGTGAAGCGGCCACAAACTCTGTGATGGCTTGGGCACGCTCGGGCATATATGTCGGCGTACGAATATGAGCTGGCTTTTTGAGATCGAGACCTTTCAAGAGCTGTCTTGCCTTTTCTTGATCATAAGGTATAGGCTCTAACCCAGCCTGCTGCGATCCAAGATGAAATGGACTCACGATGGTAGCCGATGGAGCTGCAAGGCCATTGAACACTTCTTTCGAGAGTTTGACATTGTCCACAGCGTGATTGACTGCAAGACGCGCCTGTGGTGACGTGAAAATACCTTCGTAACAATTGAGATAGCACATCACAGACAGTGTATTGACAGATTTTCCCCATTGAAACTTCTCTGAGAAATCAAGCGCTTCTTCAACTCGTTCCAGGTTCATGGCAACATCCGTTTTACCCTCACGCAACAACTGAAGCCTTTTCTCAGCGCTTGGCTCTGCTGTAACAGTAATTCGCTGTGGCCTCTGGCTGGATTCATCTATGTTCCAAGCGTATTCTAGATCTGCTCTGCCGGCGCCCTTGTCAAAGGATGCAACACGGTAACGCCCCGTTCCAAGTACAGGTTGGCCGTTGCTATCAACTCGAGCGATATAAAACTCGGTGAAGATATCCTGTACCCAAGCCATCGGATCTGGATTCTCCACTTTCAACGTTCTTTCATCTTCTGCTGTGATTCGGGCCTTAGCCAAGTAGCGATGATAGCTCCATTTCATGCCGAACGTGTCTCGTGAGTCGATAATTGCCGCAATGAAGGCAACAATATGGTGAGCCCCACAGGCGACTCCATCATGAAAAGTTGCATCATTGCGAATATGAAATCGCCATACGCGACCTTGATTAGAATGCTCCCACGTGTCGAATAAAGCCGGCGAAACTAGCCCTCCTGGCTGCCATTTTAGAAGTGGCTCAAAAACGCAATTCTTCAATGTAAGCACGCTAGTATCGTCCGTGACCTGTGTTGGCTGGCGAAAGTCGACCTTTTCAAGACTAACCCGCAGAATATCGGCCATGATTGGTCTTCCTTATCGCAAAGCTTTCTGTGGCAGATTTCCCAGAGCAGGTTGAGTCAGATGCGATCGAACCAAAAACATAAACAATGCGTTCATATAATGAATGAACCAGCGCGTTTAAAGAGGCGCTTAGAATTACTTTCCCTAGGGAGGTTTGGATGGTTTGAATGTCGCCATTTCAGCACCAGTGGGCGAAGGCAGTCTATAATCTGATCTTGCATCCTGGCGGTCTCAGACATCGGCGTTTCTGCGACAAATATTTCCACATTGGGCCAAGATTCTACCTATCCGGGCATCTTTGACTGGCCCTCATACCATTTTAGCCTATGATACATGGGCTAACATTGGAAAAAGGCTCTAACAGAGTTGTCCCGCCCTCGGCATTTGACCGGGTGAGATATGGTCATTATCGCTCATATGGCGCAATCTAGACTCTTGCTTATCATTTCAGCGGTTAACAATGCGGGGATTATTTTAGATAGCTTGAGTGGGGGGGCCAGTTGTATACAGACTGTACTTTGCTATTCGGTTTTTTTTTTTTTTGGCTTTTTTTCTGGGGCTGTCGCATTCATTTTGTCAGACAAACATGGAGGATCCAAAAGATCTCGTTGAGGTCACGTCCGTGGTCGACGAAGAAGATACCAAACCAAAAAGTCTAGGGCGTCGCATCGCGGGCTTTTTTTGGGACTCATTTGAAGGCCCCCCACGCGATAGGAGGTTTGTTAGAAAATTGGATGGCTTCATGTTGTAAGTAGCAACTCCCATGTCTCCACTTCGCTCTCAGTCTTCTAACCAATGCGTTAAGTACAACTGTTTGTTTGGGATACTTTATCAAGTATCTCGATCAAACTAATTACAGTGAGTCTTCTCAAAATCATCATTTATCATCTTTTATCATATTCACATTCTTCAGGTAATGCGTTTGTCAGTGGAATGAAAGAGGATGTAGGTTTGCCCCCAAAAGAACCATCGCGGATGGAAGTCTAACGAAACTTCGGAAAGCTTCAACTATACGGTAACGAGCGAAATTGGTTGAATACTTGGTTCAGTTTGGGTATTATGATTGGCAGTCTGCCAACTATGTTGTTCCAGCTGAGCTGGGCCAGGCCTTCGTATTTCCTCCCAGCTTGTGAGCTCATATGGTCAGCCCTGGTAATGAGTATGGCAGCCGCCAAAAACATTGAGACGGTAAGTTGCGTGAGACTAATGAAAATTCCAGAGCGAAAGAGTAATGATTTTTCTGGATAGATGTATGCTTTAAGGTTCTTTATCGGTCTTTTTGAGGCCTGCTCGTTCCCCGGCTATATCGCTTTACTTGGAAGCTGGTACGGCCCTACGGAACTCACGAAACGCCTTGCTATCCTGCTGGAAATTGAATCGATCGCAAGTATGTTTAGTGGGTATCTTCAAGCGGGACTGTATACCAGCATGGATGGAGCCCATGGCCTTGCCGGGTGGAGATGGCTTTTCATCATGGATGGTGTCATCTCGGTCCCTGTTGCTATCTTGGGGATTTTCGGATTGCCAGATCTCCCGCACACGACACGCGCCTTATATTTGACTCGAGAAGACAGAGAATATGCCGTTCATCGAGTTGAAAGAATGGGGCAGACAGCTCCAGTCAGGTTGTCATGGAAGGTGATGAAGAACATCTTCTTGGGCTGGAAGATATGGGCATTCGTCTTCCCATACGTGTAGGTTTCCTGATAACGAGCTCCCCTTTTCAGATTACTGACTCCACTCAGTATGGTTGCTGCTTGTCATACCGCAACGGGATATTTCAATCTCTGGCTTTCTGCCGCTGGGTATGATGTCGTGAAAGTCAATGTTCTGCCAACAGGGGGCAACGCTCTTGCTATCGTCGTTACAGTCTTGTGGGGTTTGTTGGCAGATAAGACTGGGAAGAGGCCTCATCTCATTATTGCCCTTCTACTCCTGATGATTCTGTCAAATATTCTACTATCTGTGTGGAATATCCCTAAAGGCGCTCTGATGTTTGCTTACTATCTTTCTTATGCCGGGTCGGCAACAACACCCGTTCTGATCGTGAGTAGTGCCCTCGTTTTCCATCCGAATTTTAATAACGCGGAAATTAGGCTTGGGCAACACACTTGAATACAAATGACCCAAATCTACGACAGCTATTAGTTGCCACGGCAAATATTGTATCCTATGCTTGGGTTCTTTGGGTACCACGTAAGTAAAGCATTGTTCCCGGCAATTTGGATCTACTAACTTTACCAGTTGTTCTTTTCCCCACCTATGATGCCCCCAAGTACAAATACGGATATCAAATTCTGATTCTTTTTGGAGGCCTTGCAATTCTCGGTACCCTGCTCTTATGGTATTTGCACAAGCGAGATGCAGAAAAACAGGTATCCGAGGGAGAAGAAAGGCCCGCGGGGGAGTCAATGACAGTGGATATCTAAAATTGGCTCTCGTACTTTGGAATCATGCAAGTAATATCATAGAAGCAAATGAAGCAAAATCATAAGTTGTGAATTCATCATCGTTAAGTAGCGTACAGATATTATACAAGATAAAAGTCTCTGATGATCATCCAGCAATCATCGAGTAACGTATTCATAGCGACTTCATTCCTGTTTCCCCCTCTTTTTAAGTAGATTACTGTTCGAAATATTCAGGCGCTCCATATTGAATCCCATCTCACCGAAAGAATTGTGACGTAGTTCACTCTTCTCAGAGTCCTTTGCCAAGTCCTTCATTTGCTGTTCATGATGTTGCTGCTGCACTGAAAAAGTGACGTTGAGGACCTCCTTGATGCTAGGTGTCTCAGGGTGATAGTGACCTGTCTCATTGGCCTTGAAAGCCTCTGAGTTCTTGATGTCATTGCGTCCAGGTGAGTTTGAAGGACTATCAGTCTTGACAGTCTGAGTGGAATTTTCTTTGCCAGTAGGTGTGGTCTCATCATCGCCCCATATCCATGGATGGGCTAGACATTCTTTTATGTTCAACCTTTTTTCTGGGTTAATTTCTAAAAGACGAGACACGAGATCCTTCGCATTATCTGAGATCTTATCCCAGTTGGGCGACGAGAATGAATATTCTCCTTTCATAACTTTACGGGTCATGACTTTCAGATTTTCATCATAGAAAGGAGGAAATCCGGCGAGCATGGTGAACAAAAGACAGCCAATGCCCCACATGTCAACGCTAGTAGTGTAGTTATGCTCCTTGAGCAGCTCTGGAGCAGCCCATCCTACTGTACCACACGGAGTCGTAGTAGGGAAGCCACAGATTATCTTGGAGAGACCAAAGTCGGCAATTTTGACGACTCCGATATCGTTTGATCCGACTTTTGCAATTGAAACAGCTTCTTCGCGGTCGATCTCGTTTCCGGGTGTTGTTGGCTTCTTTTCTTCCATGGGTGTCTGGGCAGATGAAGATGGGCCGAGTAAAATGTTTTCTGGCTTAATATCACTGTTGAATTATATTAGAACTGTCACTAGAAAACCAGAGCAGTGCCGTATCTTAAGGCACTTACCGATGAACAATTCCCATTGTATCATGAAGGTATTCCACGGCATGAGCCACCTGTGTGATAACATGTCGACTCATTGATTCACTCAAAGACGACAAATTGACGATCTGTTCATATAGCTCGCCGCCGGGACATAGCTCGAGGATCATGTAATAGAATTGGCGTGATTCAAAGGCGTCAATGAGACGAACCACGTTATCGTGGTTTAGTTTTCGTGAAATGTTGACTTCTTCGCGTAAGTTATTTTTCTGCAACGGTTAGTATGAGCCATAGACATGATCCAGGCGCAGGAGCCCAATAGCTAATTTCACATACCTGCCTGTCGTTCATTTCATATTTCCTTAAGACCTTGACTGCAACGTCGCTATGCTCATGCTTTGTATCACTCGCGCGGTAAACACTGCTGAATGCGCCGTCGGCCAACTTCTCGAGTAATCGCCATCGCTCCAGTCCAGGGTAACTCGGCATATTCGAGGGTTCTTTGCATTGTTTCATGAACCCAATCGAGGGCTGTGCGGGATGATATCCCGCCTCGACCAATTTCCTGCCGGGCGGACCACCCCCAGCTTGTCGTCTTTCTCGCATACGCCCTAGAACTTTGGGGTTCCCTGGCGTGACAAACCTGGTGCTCACTGGCTGTGTTTGTGTGGTAGTGGACATCTTATGTCGACGTAAGACGTGTTTCTTCGAACGAAGTCGAAATTAAGGTTCCTTCAAGCAGACGTTGAGTTCTCTCCGGCTCTATAAATCCAACACGATAAGCATAGACCCATGACCGGCCCATGACGTCGATATACTACTTGTTGCTTGATTTGGCTCTTGCACAACCCCACACTGCTGAGTCAGCCCTGTACATCTTCCGCGACCGGCAGCGATCGACGAACTCTACTATATCGTGGCAACGCTCTATTTAGTGCATTTGAAGCGCTAACTTTGGAAGCAGCTGATATATGACAATATTAAGCACCTTTTCATGAATGTATTGACCCTACTTTACCCCAAGGCCAGCAGTTGAATTGATAATTGAGGCCGCGTAACAGCCGTTGTTCATAAAACGCCACGAGGCTATGCAGAGCTTTGAGCTCTATCATTGGCTGGTCTGTTGAACCGATGTGGAGAAGATCGTCCGTTTGGGCCGCCGGTTTCTTTGATTCCTGAAATGATGAAGTCAACACCGACTTGGCTTACATCTTGATTCTCGTGTTGGTGCATTTTATGGTTCAGGGATGACTCGCGCTTGGACTCGAGCGTTCAAAGAGACGTCTATGCGGTGGTTCCGCGAGTCATACTTCTCAACCATCTACAATACCCTACTCCAGCTGTCGATAGAAATGTCGTTCGCGGTACTCTCAACATGGTGTACTTCAACCGCGCAGAGTGACCCGCCAATCGGATGTGTTGCCTGCTAATGCTGTGCCTGGAGAGGAGCCTGACGTGGTGGAAGATTCGATGCGTAGTCTACACGTGATCATACGATGTCTTTCGTACATGTGCGGAATGATGCTCGATGATCTTTCCTAAAATAGAGCAGTGGCAGAGCCGTGGCGAGTGCTCAGTAGATACATCAATCAATGCACACGATGGCCATCCCGCCCGCGCTAGGACCGCAGGTGTAGGAGCAACAATCAGTATTTTTGACACACGTTCCTCCATTGATGATGCATGTCTGGTCTCTCTAATAGTGCATGTTAGAATGAAAATATTACTCGCTGGATGTACTCCCCGGGGCAACATACCTTTGCTTCAAGTTGCAGCCCAGGAGCTGCAATGGCGGCCATGATAAGGAAGAAAAATGCTGTCGTAAAAGTGGTCTTCATTTTGTAATACCTGGGCTCTTGTTCAAGCAGTCTGGTCTAGTTTCAAGACTGGGATCGAAGGGAAGAAGCTGAAATTTTATAGTTGCGATGGCTCGTATCCAACTCAGAGTTGTCACACGAGGCTCTCGTATTCTGAGACAGATTCTCTGCCTGAGATCTAGCGGTCTGGCTGTTGAATCTCGTGAGTTGGCTCATGGGCCATAGCCTGCTTTCCCCGGATTCCATACTTGGTAACATTGTTTGGTCGTCAAAAGTAGTCACCAAGGTCTCGTTTCCATGTACAAGATTACAAGAACATCTTTACACTCGGTCTCATTTCACCCCTTTTCACTCTGTTTGCTCTCTCAAATGAACTACAGGGCCGTTTTTACAAGATCTCAGCTCGATATTTACACGCTGGGAGTGAAATAAATACGTGTGGAGTCCATGAGAATCTTAGTCGTTCGTATATGTAGTCACAAGATGATTATAAAGTGGGTCATTAATCAACATCGCATGATTAGCGTTATCATTCGTGGGTATATACTCCGTACAGACTAAGCTTTAGTAGATCCAACCTCCACCTGCTCAGCAGTAACTGCTGTCTTGAGGTCCTCGACTCTCTCGATGCCAGCAAGACCAAGAGACTCATTGATTCTCTGCATGCGTTGGCGATCAGAGTCCGCGATGCTTTCATCGGATCCACCGAAGAAAATATCCAACTCCTCCAGGGTCTTATCCTTAGTCTCGGGGGCGAAGTACCAAATGAAGAGTCCACCAAGACCACTGAATATGGCAAAGAAAATATATGTACCGTACTTCATGGTGTCAAGCATATCCTTCGTGGTAAGACCGATGATGAAGTTGAAGAGCCAGTTTGTGGATGCGACCAAGGCGACTCCACGCGAACGCTGGCTGTTGGGGAAGATTTCCTGGGCCAATACCCAGGTGACAGGACCTAGAGGGTAAAAAGTTAGTCATATTTCTCTGAAACGATGGATTCGATTGAAGCATACCCCAAGAGTAAGCAAAGTTAACAGCAAAGAGCCAAATGAATGCAATGGCAACCCATCCTTGTGTCTTGGCAAGTCCTTCGTTGAGATCCCACTGGGGCTTGTAGATACCCTCGACTGTGGCGACGACAACGTGACAACAGAACATTCCGGCAGCACCGACAATAAGGAAAGTTTTACGGCCAAACTTATCCAAGAACAGTACAGACGGCAAAGTGAAGATGATCTGCAGGATTCCGGTCACGCCAGTTGCAAGAAGCGTCTGGGTGGTAGAGGAGAAGCCGAAGCTGGAGAAAATCTGAGGAGCATAGTACAGCACAGCATTGATACCAGTGAATTGTTGGAACACCATGCTGCCGCATCCAAGGAACAGGCGTTTCAGCATGTTCTTAGCAAACAGAGCCTTCCATGGGGCCAGTGCACCACCGCTTCCGACAAGTTCCTGCTCAGTCTCTTCGTCAAACATGACGGCGGCCTTGATCTCCAGGAACTCGGCACGAACGATAGGGTCGGAAGTGGGCAGGCGGCGAAGCTTGGAAAGTGTGGACAAGGCCTCTTCCTCGCGGTGCTTCATCATAAGCCAACGAGGGGAGAAGGGGAACCAGAACATGCCGAAGAACAGAATCCATGCAGGGATAATCTGCAAGGCCAATGGAAGACGCCACGCGATAGTCTTCTGTCCAAGGCAGGTGTGGCCGTTGTTCACCGCAGCGTTGTATGTTCCGTCAGAGAGATAGGGATTGGCGATACCCTCGGGGTTGCAGGCAACACCACCGACATACTGCATACCATAGTCAAGCCAGAAGGATACAGCTGTTCCGATGGTAATAGAGAGCTGTTGCAGAGAAACGAGTGATCCACGCAGTTCAGGTGGCGCGATCTCAGCTTGGTAAAGCGGGATAACCATACTGAACATACCAATGCCAACACCACCGATGATACGTCCAGCAAAGAAGTATCCCGGGTTCTGGGCACCAGCCTGCAGACCAGTACCAAGAGTGAAGATGACCACAGCAGTCATCATCGCATACTTTCGAGAGATGCGGTCTGCAAGAACACCGTTGATCAAAGCACCAAGCCAGGCGCCCAGCTCCAAAGCTGAGACGAGCCATCCTTGGATGGTAGACCCCTCAAAGTATGGGAAATGGTTTCTGAAGTTCTCCATGACAAGCACAGGGCCCATGACACCCTGGTCATAACCATACATTATACAACCGAGGGAGGCAAAGCAACATGTGAGGAAGACATATGGGTTCCTGAGCATACCCACGAGACCGTGGGCCTTCTCAGCGTTGGCACGGCCAACCACAGACTGACTGACGGCCATTGTGGTGGATGTAGAGCGGAATCCAGAAAAAAAAAAAAAAAACAAAAAAGGGCGAAAAGGTACAAGGACTCGGTCAGCAAGGATCTCTCCGCAAGGCTGGGGGATGTCAAGGATTAAATAGCAGACCAAAGCTGAGTCTTCTTTACTAACTTCTCGGAAATATCCGTACTCTGGGGTTAGCGCAATGTCTCTCAACGCTCGTCCCAGTCCATCCCCTGCACCAGAAATTGTAACCCCAATCCCGACAGAGCCGTAAACTAGACCCTATACGAGCTCCCCAGATCACGAATCCCACATCTCAAATCAAGCTAATGGAACGCTACGAATGAAAGAGGCCTAGACTCGGGGGAGAAACAAAACTCGGAAATGTTATAATCCGGGACCTGCTCAACCTCGTAAACTAATGGACGCCACCAACCATTCCACCCCTAAAAAGAAGCAATGGCGTGGCACGCCCTGCCGCTGACTGGAGCACCACTTGCCGAACCTACAAGCGAACAAGCCTCTTTCTCTCAATTTTCCTTTTGCTTGGCTTTGATTGGGGGGTAAGCCTGCGTTGAGTCAAGCATCGGTCAGCGTTGTAGGCCTTCTCTAGCGTGTAGGGATCCTCCATTCCGGGGTGCTTGTGCTTGCAGGGTTAGTCCGTTAGTGCTGACCGATACCTCCAGCGCCGCAGAGAAATGCAACACGGCTCCTGGACCCCTCAAGACCGATTTGCCCTCGCAGGAAGCACCCACGCGAACAGGAAGATGTGACTTGTGAAATTGTGAATCTCACGGCTTGTTGCGAGTGGATCGCCCGGCAAGAGGACTGTACTCGCCGTCGACTCGGAACAGTCAGATAGATCAGCTCGGCACCCAGAAGGCCAGCCGTCAGCCGAATACCTGTCTCCGCGTGACGAGGAGAGAAAATTCTAACGTTCAGCCGCCTTGTACTCCGTACAGGGGCATGTTCCCTCCACAAAGTGGGCGAAACCCGGGGGCCCTCCGTGTGCGTGCCCAGATCGGGCCTAGACTGGCGCCATCACAAAGCAACTAGAAAGAAACGGGGGCCAAGGAGATAGACAGATGAACCACATTAGCTCCATGTGGCATCCGTTAGATCCAGGCGGTGCCAGATCTGGCTTGGTTGCTTTCGGGCTCGTACGATGCTCGCGGCTTTAAGGCAGCGAGACACAACCGTAGCACTTTGGGGGTCCGCGCTCTCCCCACACGCCACGAGATACGTTCAATGTGGAGTCTGGATTGGCTGGCGCTCGGCTTAGCATGCTTGTTCAGTCTTGTCAAGCCATGAGGGGGGAATTGTTGACTTCGGGATCCGTCTTGGACTCGGTAAGGCGGTCCAAGCCCCTCGGGGAACCGAGTCAAGGACGCGTGGCCCGCTTTTTGTGGTTTTCTGGGGGTCGAAGCCCGGAGTCTGGAGATGGTGATAATGAAATCGTCTAGCCTATTAGGGGTTTTCGGTGAGTAGACGTTGGGGAAGCTGGGGAAGCAAACCTGGAGAAAATCTTACGATGCTTTACAGTCTACTTGTAGCAGAGCCGAGCGAGCGAACAATACCAACCAACTTTACTCATTTCGAGATGTGCCGAAGTTGTGCCGGTGATCCACTTTGAAGTTCATGATTCAAGCATCAATACTGAATACCAGTAAAGTTATTTTTACTTTTTTTATTTCCGTGGCACACGCCAAGCACCGCTCTTTGCGGCATATGCCGAACTGCTATCCCGCAGGGCAAGAGGCAAATTGAGGGTATCCACAAACAACATTTCGCGCCTACACACTTGGGTATGCAGACTTTGGAAACGATGAGCAGTTTAATATTGTCTGATGATCTAGAATGTAGCTATTAGACAGATTATCGCTCACTGTCGTACACATCTTGCTCCTTTTCCCCAATTCGAAATATTTCCTGGTAGAGGCTGCTTCAGTGGTTCGAGCGGCGTCGTAATGTTTTCATGCTCCAGTAGAACGATCAAACTAGTCTTTGATCATTAAAATCGTTATATCCACGGCGGCTAGTAAATCGGGGCTTTTGGAACTCAACATCGTTTTCTAAAGAAGTTGGGCTCGCGTAAAAGCCAAGTCTTCCCTATCCTTGAACTTTAGGAGAGGGGTGAATCGAACCAAGTATGGAAGGAGCCCAGGAGGAGGCTTTTAACTACCGTGGTCTCGTCACATCAAGCACGAATAGATAAGCACTAGGCTCAGTCAGGAAAGCCGCTCACCGATATACTTCTGTTGCGGATATGCCCTGCATCGGGGTGTTCTGCTCTTGAATCTTTGATTTGAGAGCCATACTCAGTCCTGGAGACCATACTTTGTATTAAATGACCGTCAAGTGACTCTAGGGGTCCAATGCTCTGCGAAGTTCTGCAACAAGCTATATCCATGTATGATAAAAGGAATGCTAGGTCTCAACAAGGGAAATACATGTAGTATATCAAAAAGAATGCATCTGTATTATAGAATAATCTTGCGACATACTCGAACTTCTACCATAAATAATGGCTTTTTCTATCAACAGGTAGCAATTTCGATGTGTAGGGTGAATCTTGTCCCAAGTCTGTCCTTTGTATCTACCATTAAGTGTTGCCCTCTTTGAATAGATTGTCTTCCTTGAATGCATTGTTCAATGAGAAAGGTTACTGTTTTTGAATATACCCTGCATCCATGGATGAAAGCGAAGGCAATTTTGCCTTCAATTTTTATCATATAATATACTTTTAGGCACGAGCTCCCAAGTTTGATACACTTGTGCTTCCTGTAGCTCATCGATCAACCTTATACTTGCTTCAATTAACGGAAATTTCAGTTTATAGTAAGTTCAAAATGGCAATTCATTCCATTCCGCATGAGCTAGCCCTCATGATAGACGAAAGACTAGATGGTTACTCGCTTGTCCGTTTTTCAAATTCTTGCCGTGACCTCCACATGCTTTTCAATTCCACAATTAAACGACTGGCCGTCGAAATTTCTCTTGGGACAGCATCTACATGCAGCCTATTTATTTTCCAAGAATATCAAGTTCCCGGAATCGATAACCCCTTTAAGTGCGAAATTGACTGGAATGACTTGTGTTATAGCTGGTACGATATTGTTCCCGAGGTCTGAAACCGGAATCGGTTCTCGCATCAAATGTTCTCAATGGAAATACCGACTGTGTTAAGTATTTTCTGGATCTAGGCATCAGTGCCAACTCTTACTGCAGTACTGGTGCACGAATGCTTAGTCTAGCTGTACAATCAGGGAGTGTTGACGCGGTGAGGCTTCTTTTGAAATATGGAGCCGATCCACTACTTGAGGGTTTAAATGGGGGAACTCCATTTTCCATGTCATCCAAAACTGCAATGGCATTGATAGTTGACAAACCTATCGACGCAGGTCATGATTTCACAAATGGCGAAACCGAGTTCTATATTGTCCTGGAAGGTAATATTGCTACTATTCGCCGCGTCCTACTTTTGGTACAGGTCGATAAACTTGTGCGCACTGAAAGGGTCAGGGGGAGGGATTTCTACTTCCAGGAGAATATCTTGCAGGTTGCCATTCTACGGCATGACCATGAAGTATTCGAACTAATCCTCTCTGTTTGCCCTCCACATATGGCAGAAGCTGCGGGCGATTGGGGAGGCCCTGCTATAAATTTAGCTGCTAAGCACTCCCCATGCTTCCTCAAGTCTCTTGTCGAATTTGGTGCTCGTGGTGTTGATCTTTCTATTGATGAGCTTCCCGGATGGTCATGGAATCCACTTGATAAGTCTTAGCTTCTCCAAATCGCTGAGAGTCGTAAATGTTGCCAGTTGTTCAATGAATGAATTTGCACGAACTATGTTTTGCTCGCAAAGGAGAACAAAAATAAACAGGCCTCGGAAGAGGCCATTAACGAGGCTTTTGCTCAGTGGCTGGATTATTCCGTTGAGGCTCGTCAGGAATATAGACACAAAATGGACCTTTGGAAGCAAAGTGAAACTTATTGCTTGGAGGGATTCTTTGCATCAGGGTTGAGAGATCAATTTAGAAAATTTTCAGCCATACAGTTTACAGTGGCAAGGAGAATGCCCAGACGCTAGTTATGAGAAGTCGGGACAGAGCACATGGAAAGGAAATTGAATGGAAACTGTCGCTAGAAACTATCAAAGGCGGAAGGAGAGGGAAGCGTCTGGAGCGCTACTAAATAGCTCGAGGGGAGGTGGAGATCTCCATGGAGAGCTCCGCCAAACGCTCATCACAAGGCGTCCGAGAAGCAGGCTCGGAAAGTCCCACTTAAAAGTGTCTCCATGTCTCTACCAAAGCAGATTAGACGTCGCGCGGCCTTGGAAAAACCCGCGTCAATAGACAAAGCTTCGCAATGTCTTTCAAAGCTGTTCTTCTACGTCTATATGTGAAACTCATTCACCGGGTCTTAATCAATGACCCGCGCTCAGCCGCGAAGAGGGCCTTCCATGAGTGGATATCTCAATTGGCGAGTGGCACGTCCAGTTCCTACCAAAATGATATCCTAGCTTTCAGAATTTTTTAGAAATAAATGCATAGAGGGAAGGCGTGAGGCATACCAGCCCATTTACGAAGTGTCTAGACCCACAAACTTGTCTATTTTCAGCCCGACCTTGATTTTAACTTGTCAGACACCAATGACTTGAAGTTGTGGATAAGCCACGGCCTGCCACAGCCTAAATTAATGACACATCGGGCAGAGCAACGCGTCTGATTCAAAAATAGCCGGTTCTAGAGAAATAACTGGTTGTGTGAACCTTAGCGTCTGCCCTAATTGGAAACCGTCTTATGACATCGTTCGATTTTCAAATACAAGCATGCATCGGAGCAAAACTATTAGGGATTGGACTGGGAATAAGTAGGCCAACTTAGAATTTGTCAGTCAAATAAATAATAATATACTATCCATTACGGATATTCAATAATATTGTAGATGTAATCTGACAGTACACCACAGGCTAAACGCCATTGGAGGTCCATAAACAGACAGGAAACATGTGGATTAAGGTTTGACACGAGCTGGCTGAATAGTACAATTGTCGAAATGAGAGCTAGAACTGGAAGATCAAGATGGCGCGATCTGGGGTGGGTGGAAATATGTACGTTGGGAGACATTCGGTGTGGTCGCCGTCCTCCATGGGATGTATGCAAGATATGTATGTTGTTGCTCGTAAACTCATTGTGTTTGAGAAGAATCACGTTCTTGGTGTTGATGAGATTTGGGTTGGATGTTTGGGTGAGCCCAAGCCACTGACTGGGCTAGTCACTAGGTTCGGAGGACCGGCTTCGAGGATATCCTGCTCGGGTTCTTCTGGCCACCGCCTTAAGAAGAGAAGGAAATGAAGTCAAGTGACAAGTGGGTATCATAATGAAACGAAACTGCTTTTAGCATCGTGCAGAATTAATGGTCAAGAAAATTCTTAGGCGGGCGAGTGTCTAATAGAAAAAAAAAAAAAAAAACGCAGTCGTGTACGTTGGGATTGTGGACGACGCAGGTTAGACCGATAAGAGTTGATCAGGTCAAGTTTACTCGTCGGGGTTGGCAAGCTATGAAGACGGTTAGTTAGCATGCGCGAATATTAATTTACGATTCCAAGTATCCACTTACACGAAGGACTGGGCGAGAGTAATCCTGATCATCTTGCAGCGACACACTGCTATCTCGAGGACCATTCGGATAGAGGTTCTGGTCCGTTCGCATACGGTTGTCGGTAAAGGTCGCCTTACGACCAATGCCGGGCCCAGGGAAGCCACCTCCACCGAAGAAGCTGGAAGCACGGCTATCGCGTTGGCCCATGTCCTGACTGGGAGTTGGGCTTGCGGAACGAGCACGCTTGCGGTAGAAGAAGACAAGGAAGATGAGTCCTCCAATCAACGCAAGACCTCCAATGACACCAACTACGACACCAGCAATGCCACCGCCGCTCAAGCCAGAGCTCTTGTCGTTTTGGGTTGTGTCGAGGGACTGGCCATCGGAATTGGATGTTGATTCGGGTGCCGAGACAGTGATAGTCTGCACTTGGCCGTTCGAGGATGTTGTTGTCATGGCGACTTCGCTAGTTGTCTTTGAGGAGCCGGTCTAGGGTTCAGGGTCAGCGGTACGGAACGATCGGTCGGGTTTAGGTATGACAATACGGTTGTTGTTGACATCGATGAGCTTGAAGTCATAGAAGTTGACTTTGTGGTCCCCTGTCCTCGGTATTAAAACCAGTTCCGCATGATTGAGAATAAACTCGAACATGATCGACCACGCCTCATCGAAAAAGCAACAACAATTGACAAGCGAGGGCTAGGGTAGGGAAAGAGGATATTCTTGAAACTTACTGTGGTCGAGTCTGAGCCACCCGCAGTGCTCGTTGGTGAGTTTCCGTTAACTTCAAAATAGCCAAATAATCCAGCGGAAGTGCTACCACACTTGTCGGTCGGATAACCAGGGCAGTTCGAGCTGCATTTGCTGGTATCGACTTGGTCGCTCTTCGCGGGTACGACGTTTGAGCACCAACAGACCTTTCCTTGCAAGATAGCGAATGCGTAATCGGAACATGTTGTTTGGCAAGCGCCGTTGGACTGGTATGTATCGGAGACTGGAGACTAATTAGAGAAAACTCAGTAATCGCGCGACCACGACTCACCTGATTTGAACGAAGATCCAGTATTTGAAGAAGCACAGTAGTCAGCGGCCAATGCCAAGGGCTGAACGGCCAACGCGACCGCTGGAACTAAAAGAGCAAACCGCATGATGGAGGACTGTGTGGGAACGCAGTTGCAGATTTAAATTTGCTTGTGGACGACAGTGGTGTTTAAAGTAGGAGTGTCGTAGGAGGCAGGTTCGAACGAGACGTGTCGATATGCCTCTTATCGCAGGTCAACGAATCGGGCGAGATTTGAAGACGTCGATGGTGATGTTGCTGGGGACACCCTATGGGCGCGCGTGTCGGAAGAGAGGAAGGGAAGGAACAATTAGGCGAGGTCCTTGATCTTTCTGCACGACGGGGCCGATCAAAACCGAGATATCGTCGTCTCCCTCCAAGATGGGTGGAGAGGGGGGAAAGAGAGACTAGGAACGAAGGGGAGGAAGGATAAACGAAAGTCACGGGGGTAGACACGGGCTCAAACATCCCGGCATTACCGCTAGAGGTCTCGGTGGATACTCCAGTTGGGTGCACGTCCTTATCGGTGCGACCTGTTACTTCTGATCTGGAAAACTCTGGTCTTTCTACAGCACTTGACTCACTGATTCAGTCTGACTACCTTGCTCTACAGAAAATATAACCCCCATCCAGCCTGATGGCGGTGCTTGGGAGCCCCTGATGGCTGTCGACGCGGGCGAGCGTAAACCAAATACCAGATTGGTATGCGATCTCCACCGGCCTGCTCGACATTGGCCGCAGTGGCTGATCAAAGCGAGAGCTCTCAGGAACGAAACCCTTCAAATTCCGCAATCCAAGGTTGGCCGGTGGAGCCGTCCTGAAAAACCAGCATTCCCGTCCCTTGATCGCTGCTCTGGATACGTCCTTTCATGCACAAGACTAATTCTCGTCTCAACTGGGCTTAGGGTCACACTCGGGAAGCATTGTGTGACGGGGAAAGGATTGGGATAGTGCAAACCAAAGTACCAGCACGACATACGTAATGTGTGGATCTACGGTGGACGTTGGTGTGTCTCAGAACGAGCCACATACAAGCAAGCCACACCCAGCACAAAGGGCCCTTGACTCCCTTGTCCCAGAAGCTATGAATAGTGAAGCTCGAGCTTTTCTTGCGGCTGCCAGGAGGCCGCCGTGTCCTGCGCTGCGATCCTGCCGCTGGGCTCTCAACTTGGAAGCCTCGGTAATACCCACTGCAATCTCGGGGGTACTCGATCAGATCATCTCGATTGCCTCTCATGTGTCAGCCCATATGTGTGCATAACTGGGTCTAATCGGCTAGAATGGCCCCTCTTCTTCTCGATCTAGCAAAGTTGGGAGCCAAGCTGAGCCTAGTGGTAACTAAATTTCCCGCCAGCTGTGTTCGCCTGCCATTGGCCAAACCTCGTCCCACTGATATCCATGCCTGTCCTGATTGACTGAAAACTGGGATCTTTGACGCCAAAGACGATGATCACTTTTGGCGATACGCGATTGCGAGTGTGACGAACAGTGGCGGTATTACTGGCTGTCTTCCCGTTTCCCCTCTCAGGCCTTGGAACTCCTCGCAGGATAATCATTTGGGCTAAGTGTATCATCGCCCCTAGTAATACTCAATTTGTTGACTATCGTCTTTCATTTCCTGAAAGTTTGGCTCGGCTGGCTCTAGCTCCCCACCAATCATGGTCTTATAATTCCGGGGAAATACACTCCTACCCCTTTTTCGCTTCCAGTCGGGAAATGATCGTTCATTGAAGAAATTTGATGCACAAATGGATCAATGCAGTACATATACTGACTGCGCCACTTTACCCTGGCGGAAGAGATCGGCTAGTCAACCGTCATCCTGTGGGAGTTGGAACAGCCCTTCTCCACTAGGTCAATGAACAGGACGTCCGTGGATTGATCCCTTAAATGTCAAACGTCCGTTGATCTGGGATGGCAGTAAGCTTATTGTACGAACTATGGCAACAATGCTTCTGGAAATCTCACTAGCTCTGCGATCTCATCACCGATTTCGTCTGCTCACACCTGGGCAGAGATATGTCTAAGTACCCGACTAATTACGTCGTCCCTCGATGATCACAATTATGCCCAATCTTAAAAGTATACAGATCACCCACACGGATCACTTCATTTCGCGAGAGGTGTTGAATTTTCCGATCTCAATCAAGTCTGCAAATAGCCACTGTCGTCATGAATTTTGGGGTCAGCCACGCCGTTCCTGGTACCTGACACCCCAAACACCCCCCTAGCACCCCACAGGGCCCCTCCACACAGCCTCATAGACCCATGGGTACTGCCAACGCATCCTACAAGACAGAATTGGCGAAGCTAGACATTGTGCCCAGACGAGTCTGCACCGTGGCTAATGTGTCTGAAACACGACTGCAATATATCGCGGGTGGCGGCAGGGGTAATGTGTAATCCTGCAGCCTGCGTTGCACAGGGGCCAGACGCATCGTCGTTTTTCCCAAGGCCAGCCATTTTACTGCAATGTTTCTTTTCTCGCCAGTTGGGGGCGAGTAGAATTGTCTCGAGCCAGGATGCGAATCCCTTCCAGGAGTTCGGATGGTAAATGTACTTGTAAGATGTGGTCTAGGCAGGTTTCCGCTCCGTGCCCACTCCATCCCTGGGGCGTTGAGTGGCTTGAGACTAGCTTTTGTTATGGAGCATTTCTGTTAATGTGATTAGTCCCTGCAGCTTCTAGCCCTGTTCATGCGGTTCTGGACCACTGGGGTGGCGAACTTCGTGGGTAGACGCGGAAGGTCTAGGGTTCGCGGATGCTACGGATACACGTCGTATACTCGATGTGCGAAGTCAGAAACAATAGGGGTTGGTTCTCAAGATTGGCACGACTTTATGTGCTCAATAGTTTCTTTTTATCCAAAATTGGCATTAGGCCCAAGTAGGCCAACTGGGATTTTATGTTTGGGGTTTGGAAACCCCACGAAGAAGCAATCACCAGCCACTCCCCATGCGCACGAAGCCACGGACCCTATCTGTGGAGTACTCACCTCGAACGGATATGAAGTTTGCGCAGGACTTCTTTGCGAAAAGCTGGCTTTAACATTGCCATAGACGTTATCCGTAATGATCTAGGAACAAAAGCTGCTTCATAACAGAAGATATGCCCAGCGGAACTTGAACATGATAGCAATTTGCGGAGCTTCGACAGCTTTGTCTGTCGGGCCATTCCCATCCGCAGTTTCAAGTCCTTTTCAAGAGCTAGCCAACGCATGCGTGAGTGAGTGCGTGATCGAGTATGTGGGTATGTACAGAAGGGCGTGAGTGAGTAAATGTGTCCGTGCGACCTTGAGCCTAGAGTTAAGTCGTTGCATGAAGAAGACCAGGTCCAGGCCTGCGAGATCGAAGCTGCCAAGTAGTCTTTTCCTTAGGCCGTCGATCTCCAAGATCAACAGCTCGCCAACCTTGATAGCGATAGCGCTGTACTTTCCTAATAGATGTGATAAGGAGAGGAAGCGATCGGACTATGTATAGCTTAATAAACCTCGTCGCCCAGGGTGAAGAAGGAAACCTTTTTCCTCGCCAACTTCACGACCGCGTTGGTCATATTTGAATTTTCTCTAGGCAGGTCAAACAATTTGCATTACCGACGATAACCTGAGGAGAGGGTGGAGGTAAAAGGAGAAAGAGAAGACGCGAGGTTAATGACTCAGGACTGCCAGGTGGCAACAAGTAGCCTTGGGATGGCAGGAGGTGACAATGTTGCCTACTGAATGGATATCGATCTCAATCAATCAACTATTGAAGCGACGCTGCCTCACCAGTCGGAGTAACAAACGTCAATTTATTTGTCGTTTTTGATTGACAAACTTGGCGTAATTCGCCGACAGCTCTCTCCCAGGCAAAATCCGGGCTCATAACCCGATGAGATCAGGCACTCGGGGAAACTAGGAGAGAGGGCATGAACCGAAGAAGAAGAAACTCAATATCGATGGCCAGCTAGCTAGAAAAATTTCCAAGGCTCCAAGGCTGAAGCACGCATCCATGGATATCTGACGTGTGGAAAGTGTAGTCTGAAGATTCGGGGGTGTAAAAACTGGAAGCGTTGATAGTGTATCTTATTATGGCTCCACCAAATATAGAGAAGTGATCGATCAGCCACCCTTGGGAGCCTAGTTGATATATAGACGACGAACAACTTGAGATGAGGTGCCTCGATAGAATTATGAAGCTTGTAAGAGGATAAAGGCTGTGAGATCCCAGAATCTTGGAATGCTATATATAGGCAGCCAAATGGAAGTCACCGGTACCCATATGACTCCACCCAGAGCTTCCAAGAATATTTCAAGGATATTTCAAGTCGATATTTACTATTCTGCAATGCTTCCTTACAGAAATCGTTATGAACAATGAAGCCCTTCGGCCCAGTGGAGATCAATGATACGGGGGTACTACCCACTCGCGCTCTCGCACCCTACGCTCGCCTCCATAGCGCGGACGGGGAGCAACTCGAGGGTCTATTACAGGCGGCGCTGGTCTTACAGGGATAGCTGCCCTCTCGCGCTGCATTTCTCGGATTCTTCGCCGACGGGCCTTCCTAATGGCATCCGAAAACTCGACCAGCTCGTCAATGTCTTGCTATATGGCAATGAGGGTTAGCATTCGTCACTCTGGGGGACACTCTGAGCATAGGATCTTACCGGTTCCAGATACGAGAATATGTAGTAAGAATGCCGCATCTCCTCGTGCTCATAACCCATTCGCTCAATCGCTTCCCGGACGACCAGCTCCTTGGTGATTTCCGTCCAGCGTTCATCCTTGGAAACACTTGTATTGCCTCGCTTCCCACGCCCAGTGTCTTCGCTTTCGTCGCTCTCAGAGCCAGACACAGACGAAGAGTCGCCCCTAGGAGCAACCTCGACGATGTCAAGACCGCCTGACATTTCAATAGCCTCTTCCTTTGAGGGCGCGTGAACTACAGACCATTCGTCTGTGCTGTCTCGAGGATGGCCATTGCCACGAGGTCGAGCTCGGGAGATTTTCTCCTGAACCTGTATTTCGTCGTCTTCTTCATAGTCATCTTCTTCGAGACCACGAGGAACACCTCGTGATCCTCGACTGCGGCTCTGCTTAACCAAAGAGTCGCTGCTCCGGGGCTGGGGATCAATATGGGATCGAGGCCTGGAGGCTGTATCGTTTATTCCAACGTCTAGCTCTTCCTCGGGGAACTCACGCGGCAGCTCTCGTGTACCTCTACTACGAGAGCTCCCAGCAGCCATTGATTCGCTCTCGCGACGAGACCGTGGCTTACGCCGACGAGGACGGTCGGCGTGGCTAAATGGATTGTGGAAATCTACTGGCCCACTTGTAGGTGATATAGATTCGTCGTCTTCTTCGCGACGCATAGAGGGAAGGTCTTCTTCAGCTCTCCGACTACCTCTTGAGATTCTGTCTCGAGTTAGTGTGGCTTGTGACAACGGTAGTGTGGATACTTACTGATGTCGGACATCAACTTCATCGAAGCTTGTGTGTGTTGACTGGATTTCTGGACTGGGTGCACGGGGCAACCTGCTTGCAGGTGGTTCATACTCTGAAATCAAATTAGCACTCATTGGTAGCATGTGCCATGTACTCGGAGCAAACCCACCTTCATCAGCAAGCATCTCCTCGTGAACTGGGGGCATAACAATCTCTGGCGTTCGGATTCTCTCCTGTGGTGAACTTCGTTTGCTCTTCCTGGAGACAGGCTCATCTCGTTCTGAGCTCCCTCGACGATGACTGCGTTCTTCTCTTCGAAGCGCAATCTCATCATCCTCGATAGACCCAGGCATAGGACCAGAGGGAGCCCCAGAGCGTAACCGAGATCGCGGGGGTGCTTCGTCGTCTATAACCTCTTCCTGATCAACAGGGAAGGCGCCTGGCGGGGGTCGTCCCATACTTGACCTTCCATCTGGAGGACTGCGACGACTTCGTCTCTCCCGGCGCGTCTCCTCCTCCAACTCCTCAGGAGTTGGCTGGTCTTTCCATTGCATAACCCGTTGGTCAGCGGCCGGGTCAACAGATCTCGCCTCAGGCTCAGGCTCATCAAGAAGCTCCTCGCGCTCCTCACGCCGCCTCGGTCTCTGGCTGCGCTTAGACGACCTCGAAACCATTTCGTCTCTTTCGTCCTCAAGCCGACTTCCTCTTCTCTCACGGGGACGCACTTCCCGCTCGCTATCATACCCTCTGTGCGAAGCACGCTCTCTCCTCCTCGATAACCCCTCCTCATCATCAAAGCGAGGCCTCCGCGAAGTCCTCTTCTCCCTCTCCTCAATCACTCCCTCGGGCTCTACATCTCTCGGCACACGTTGCCGTCTCCCTCCCCGCACCTCCCGCTCATCAATAAGATCCTCGTCTATGTCGCGCGGTCGAGGATTCCTCCTTCGTCGAGGCCGCGCATATGGATCCTCCCGATCCGGCCCTCCAAGATAACTATCCACATCCTCCCTCGATCTCCTCATCATCTTGCTAGGCCCCGGCTCCCTCGGCGGCACGGGCGCCGCAGGCATCGCGTACGGATCCCTCATATACTCCAGCGGGATGGGCGGGGGCCGCTGCGAGGAGATGTGCATGCGCTCCATTTCCTCCTCGGGGGGCATTGAGCGGCGACGGCGACGGTAGTCGACGTCATCATCGAAGTCTCGCTCTCGTCGCCGAGAGCGCGGATACGTCTGGTCCATCGGGTATGGTTCGTCGTCGAAGTAGTCCGAAGGCGGGGGCGGGCGGCGCGACATGGCGGGGACACGACGAGGGCAGTAGTTCGAAGGGTTCGAGGGGATCGAGGAATCTCCAGAGCAAGCGTTGAAGCTCTTGGAGCGTTACGTCATTGATATACGGCGGTTGGCATCCAGGGATGGCAATCGGGCGGGTGTTTTTGGGGGTTTGTAGTGTACAGTTCGTGGTTCTTCTAGAGCGATGGGCCCTGGCGGGGTTGAGCGTTATCGCCTGGCGCGGCTCGTTCCGAAATTCAATGCGTTTGGGTTTCTTTGAGCACGCCGGTGCCTGGGGGTAAGGGGTAGCAGCCGGCGTTTAATGGGGATACGTCAAAGGAAACAGATTGTGGAGAAGCGACTTGTTGAAGATGCTGGGGGTCGGTTGAGACTGAGACGATGGCGAGGCGCAGCGTCCGATGACCCCGCTGGCCGCTGATGTCACTCCCCACGCTACAACATTGAGCACGGCTACAAGACGCTTGGATTTATTGTATGAGTAGATTTTGTGGACTGGGCATCAAAGGGATTGTTTACAGTATGTAGATTGAGCGTGGTTCCATGGGTCGACGTCAGGCCCTGGTTGGGTCGAACCAGTCAAAGAAACCCGTTCGCCGGAGTTTATGACGTTAGGGAAGTTAAGCAATGAACCTTGGAATTTACTGACCCTGGATTATGATAGGGAACCTTAAATCTGGAGTTCTGGACAGTTGGCAGAGCCTTGAGATGTACAAAATAACACGTCACAGTCGAATGCATGGTCTAACTATGCTATATTACCTGGAACCAAAGAGGCAAATGGTGATCTTACAATTCAGCCGATGAAACATCCGATTTTCAAGAGAAAGCCCAAGCAAATGACAAATAAGAAAAGGGTATATTATGCCAGTAGCCAGAAAAAGAAAAAGGAAAAAGGAAAAAGGCGCCACATGAGTAAGGAGCTGACTTATATGGAAACATTATCAAATCATCGTTGGAACGCCAGCCGCATCTGACCCTTCTCGGGTTTGCCCCGTCCAGCCCGGCCTCCTCTTCCTTTGGGGTTCGAGGGCCTGGAGCTCGGTGCGGGTCGAGGCGGCTGAGCGTTCCTGGCTTCTTGGCGGTCCTGGGATTGTAGATCTTTAGCAAAGTGCCAGTCTTCATGCTCTTCTCGCTCAAGCTCTGAGATGGATTGAGAGCACCGCTCACAGAAGAACTGTGGAATTTCAATAGCATCTGGCTGCGGCTCGGGCGTATGAAAAGGCACTGAGCTCAAGTCTGGATCTGCGTGGACGGGCGGGCTCTCGTCGAAAGGAGCCGCATTATCCGGAGAAGGCTGGGCGAAAAAGCGTCTTATGCCATTACTATCGCCTTTCCGTTTCTTCTCTGGTGGCGCTGACTCGTCGAGAACATTCTCTGAATCGCGAGGTCTGGATGAGTGACTTATGGATCTGGCTTGGTCTCCACGGACCAGAAATCCTTCGATGGCCTTGTTCTTGCTCACGCCGTCCTCGAAGCTGCTCACACTCAAGGATAGGTTCGAGCAAGGCCATGCCTGTCCATCCGCAACGACCTGCTTGAGCAGAGTTTTAGCTAGCTCAAAAAGTAAACTCTCATCGATGGTTTGAGAACCGGGGATGGGAAGCTGTCGAGAACGCATTTGCGTCACTCGGTGATGCAGAGCGATAACGCGAGGGCGGCGTCTATTCTCAAGCACGCCATCCTGCACAAGCCGACCATAGATATCCGCTGCAAAAATATGTAGCCATTTCTCGGCTTGTTCAATTGAGTTGATGCTCGGGCGGAAGGATTTGGCAGACAGCATGGACTTGATCTGCGTCCTTGGGTTCACCTCGCTGCGATCATCTCCTCGAATGATTCCATATAGCCAAGAGGCAGTATGGTCGTCAAGTTTACCTCGCAGCTGTTCTAGAGAAAACTTGAGGAGATCGTTGACTTGCTCTGTTCCAAAGTCGGAGGTGATTTGATCTCCTAGCTTGCCTCCAAGCATTCGAATCTGCGTAAACTTGTAGGAACCCAGAAAGTTTTGGACTGCCCGATTCCGCACCAATGTTTGCTTGTTTGGTTTATTGCAAGCGCTCCCAAGCTTGGCAATCATCTTATTTCGCGCAATGCCGGCTGAACAAGTATACTGGAGCTTGTCCCACACGGCTTTGCGGACGGACCGGACAATCTCCGCCGCGACTAGCATGACAATGTCATCCCAATCAGGATTATCTTCCTCGCTTTCTTGTACATCCAGATCTATCAAGCATTCTTCTGAATGCCAGTCTAAGGCAGTTGTGGGAGGACATGGGAGCTCGGTATCCTTCTCATCTTGCGAGTTGATACGAAGCTCTGGATATCTCCGCAGCAAGACACTGTAGACCAGTGGGGACAAGTCGATAAAGACCTCATCAATACTAGCCTTTTCCAAGCCCGCCGATAATCCCTGCGTCATCTGATAGGCATCACCATGCGACTCATCTGCCCGCCACCTCAGTAGCTCATCCTTCATAGTCTGCAGGATTTTGCGCGACTCCGCTCGGTACGGGTCCAACGACACCTTCTCCGTTTTGATATTGCTGAACGAATCCTCCCGGTAGGCCCAACGGCCACCCTCTCCTTCTCGGAAGGTCGCGACATGCTGGAGCACAATATTCGGGCACAATTTGCGGGCCTCGGCGGCAGTTACCATGCGAGTGATTCCCGAAGCTCGCGCCGGATAGTTCACAGCAATCAGCGAGTCCCACTGACGCACGGCAAGTGGAGTGTCCCTTGTGGTGCCCAAGCGAACCATCTCACATTGTGCATAGAAGGCATCGAGGTCGATGTGGGCAATCGCGCGCAATGGGGTGGCCGTGGAGCCCTGGCGCAGCAGGTGTAAATGGCGATGGGTATAGCGAGAGCGTTTCACGGCTTCGGGGGACGCGATGGGTGGTGGGTCTGCAGACAACATGCTTGAGGCTGCGTCATGGCGGGGACGATTGAGCGACCCTGTTGAGGCACCGTGAGATCCTGCTTTACGCGACTGCATCGCGATGGCCTTGGGATCACGTGGCGAGAGCCTCAGGTTGCAACAGTGGATCCCCCATCTTGTGAACCAAAACTTCCACTTCAAAACAAAACAACGGATTGTATCACTTCGGCGACTCCAGCAACCCCAGAGGAGTCGTCAGAGTGGCACTACGCTACTCCGTACAAGGCGTCTTGTACCCCGACTCCGTAGATAGCCGCCTTCTATCCCCTTCTACGCTGGAATTACCATGCGGACCAGATGCCAATCCTCCTAGCGCAGATCTCACGAACCGGCAGTCCGGACAGGATATTGCGATAGTCGCTGACACCAGGATAGAAGGGCTGAAGAATAGCAAAAGCAATAAGGACTAAGAAACAAGAAAGGGATCTTCGATCGGACTGACAGCCCCGATCGCTGAATGGCCCGGGGCAGTGCCCAAGCGCACGCATTCGTGCCCAACGCCTGCCGTTCGGTGGCAACGGTCGGTGGTTCCCACGATTGGCCCTGCTCGCTTCATTTTCTGCACGAGAAGGCAGATGGTGGGATCATCCTGCCCGCTCGTCCCCATTTGGTGGTTTCGCCCTACACGGGATGGCGACCCTTGCCACTGGAGTACACAGTACCCCGTCAGGTAGCCATGTAGCCTCATGTCCCACGGCAAAAATGAAAAAGCGGGGCATTCCTTCCAGCACAGAGACACTGGCAGTCCGAGCAGCGTGAAAGTCGGGGCAGATCGTGTTGAAATGCCGACTAGAAGAAGCAAAACTGGAGTTGGAGTCTACGTAGTGGTAAAGAGCGAGCCGGGATGGTTAGGGCTTGGTGCCTGACCAGGGGCTACTAGCGAGTACTGCCATTGCAGGCGGCTAGAGACGTTGGACAGAAAAAGAGTCCAGAGTACGAGAGTACACACCAAGCTCCGTACATCCCGAAGTACCAGCCCTAAGCCCCTTTGGACCGTGCATGCTTTTCTGATAGTGGGGGGACGTCGTGGTCGTGGCACCAGCCCAAAAGGACGGCCCAACCGCCTTACCCACTTCCAGTTCGCCCCCCCTCTTCCCTCTTCTTCTCTTTCTCTTCCTTCCCATCGCTCTTTCTCCTCCTCCTGGACCTCTTGATTCTACAGTAATCACCTGGATCGATCAAAAGTCAGGCCGCAACACCTCTCTGGATCCTCACCCCCGCTTCCCGTGTTTCTCCTATTCACCCCCCAGCCTCAAGACTTGATTTAGTCAGACGGCTTTCCCACGGCGTGAACGATATTTCTCCCTCAGGACTTGTCATTTTGCCAGGAACAACCACCTCGGATTCTCCCAAAGGACTTACCGGATATCTCCTCTCCTACCCACTGGACGGACACCACAATTGTTACTGCCGACTCAAAAGGATCCGATTAATTCTGGCCATTTCCCCCTGGACTTTCGTTTCGAACTTGAATCAATCCTGATCTCAAGAAACTCAGTCAATAACGTGGTGACTGTTCGACCCTGGAATTCTGCTCGGTCGCTCTATAGAAGAAAAAAAAAAACAATCAAGACAAGACCATACTCTGTATACTCTTCCCGAGGACACCAAATCTACCAACAGTCTCCAAGGATCTTCTTCTCCCGCGGATTTCATTTCTTTTCTGTGACCCCTTGGATTCGAGCTCCCTTGAACTCGCCGGATTTCTCTTTTCCCAGGACACATTATGACAGGCCGTCAGAATGAATACTTTATTCCAGGGGATGGAATCACCCGCGAAGTGATCCAAGCAGATATCTGTCGCTATCTTGGGAATGATGCACTTGTACGACCCGGAAACCACAGTGTCCGTCATCCTATTTCCCTCTTCCTCTGTAACTCGAACATCTGAACTAACCCACGCCTCAGGGTCGCCAAGGATTCTTCATCCGAGCCTATCGGAATCTCACATCGGTAAGTAAACACTGAACCATTCAACCAAAGCCATGCCGGAATCGGGAACACCATCTGACCAAGGACCCTCGGATCAACAGGAGATGATTGCAGACTTGAAGGCGGATTCCGCCCGCTGGGAGGCAGACGTGGCTCGTCGCGCCGACCTGGGCTATCCAAGAGGTAGTTACATCCAAGATGTGAACATGTCACACCATACCCCTAACTCTGGTTCAGCGAACTATGCCGCTTCAGCCATCCATGAGGGTCGTCAGCAACAGGGGCCTTCCCCTACCACTTACAGCGCTGCTCCTGTGCAGCAACCATACATGGACCACTCTTACTCCCAGAGTCCCTATTCTGGATCCCAAAATGCTCCTTACAGCAACCCTCCTTCTTCCTACGGCTCCACTCACTCGCCCTATGCTTCTGGCCAGACTCCCTACCCTCCTCCCCAGGTCACTTACGCGGGCTCTTCCCAGCCCATCGTCACAGCGGCTGATATCCACCCTTCATACACCTACACAGCCTCCGGCTACGGTGGCTACGAAGGCGGTGGTCGCAATGCCCCCAGGTACACTGGTCCAGGTTATGATGCCGAATCGGATTACTCTCCCCAGACCACCGGGATGGCATACCCTACCACTACTGCCCCAGATCCCCGGATAGGAATGGAGCCGAGATACACACCGGAATACGAGCGCAGTAGACCTCAACCAACCAGAGGCGAACGGGACCCTCACGGCCGCAGACGATAGATTCAGAGAACCTAGAACCTGGCGCCCGAACTCCCTTCTCTCTTGCATAATGTGCATAATCCCTCTTCTCTGGGCCCGAAGGATGGAATTCTTCGCTGATTTTCCGCTCCCTTGGACACTGATGATGCTCTTCCACGGGATCGCGACGACCTCGACGACCACTTGACCAAAAATGTTGTTTTATGTGTTTTTTTCCTTTGCAATTATATACCCGGATCTTCTTTCCACCTTCGTGCTGCTCGTCGACTGCTACTTCGCTGGATCCCCAGAAGAGCCTTCTTCTCTGTGACTGGACCCCCAGAACCTCTGGATCAGGCCCGTCCATTGCCCGTTGGGATTTCCTTATCCATGATCCCGTGGAAACAAGGAAGCAAATCTTCCCTACGTCATGGATCAATCTCCGTCTGGACATTATCACCTCTACTCTTGCCAAATTGAGCTTAGTCCTCTGGAAGGTCATCCTCATCTAATTACCCTGCGCAATAGTGCGGACGGCCGGTTAGGATTAGGAGCATTACGCGTTGATCGGTTTCTTTCGAGAATCGGTGGCTGTTTCTGGTTTCGAGCTCTTTATTCTCACTTTAAACGTCCTGTTTCCACGGGTTTAATCGCTTGCCGGATATTTACCACAAATTGGGGTTCCGTGTTGATTGATTTCCCATGGTATTGCTTTTGATTTCTGCTTTTGACGGTGTACAGGATGTTTTTTGAGCAATTTTTTGTTGTTTAATTTTTTGTGTGCGCTGCTGGTGGGGCATATGGCCTGTGTCATGTTTGCTTTTATGGGCCTTGGCTGTTGGGAGACTGCTTTGATAAAGCGTTGTTGATGAACTCCATGTAGATATGAGCATATACGGCGTTATCATCCGTTCTATGATTGACGCTTTAACTGGTTCGACCAAATCAATGAACCTTGAAGTCAAATTTTCTCCTATTCCGCCGCATTAATTAGAATCCCCATTGATTTGGGATGGTCTCGAAGGTAGTCTGATATGGAGGCAAAGGTTCCAGGGCCCGGAGTCAGTCCACAGGTGCAGAGATGTCACCGCATCTGGTCAGATTGTGGGTGAGCGGCAGTGTTCGGCTAATGATTTTCATCCGCACGCGTGCGTGTGTTGGTAATAATCTGCGTGGCTGATAGGTACCAGTTCCTCATAGGCGCGGTGTGTGGTGTCGATTGGGCTTTCGCAGTAACCGCGATATCCATATGCGCATATTGTGTACTCGATTTCAAGATCCAGCACCACTTGGATAATGATGAGCTCATCGTCGGGCGATCCTGCTCCTCCCCGGGGCCAGGGCTCTACATGGAGTTTGCCGTTTGCTCGAGTGTAGCTAGGTATACATATGTAGTGCCATTCCAGGCGCTCTTCCTCTCTACATATACCTTTCGTAGGTATAGCCCTGGAGACATCCATGGATCGATTCATTCTTTCCAGTTCATGCAATTATGCGCTCCCTGAGCTCATTGGACAGCCTACGGCATTATATCACATATGGTGACTTTATATCTACATTAGAGACCACACCTGGGCAGGTAGCCCGTTGAATGAATGCAGAATTCTTAGGTATTGCGATTGAAACAGAGGAAACGACTCGGATGTCGATTATATGGTCACTCTCAAACATAGTACATACACTGCAATGCAAAGGCTTGGAGCTGACTAGCACAAGCTAATGCACGCAAGATATTGGTATCAAAACGCCTTCTAGCCGAAGACCCGACAAAGTGAGATCGCTCTGGCTAACAGTGACTGTTATCCCGCAGCCCGTGCAGACAATTCCACTTTCTCTGGTCCCAGCTACAATGAATGCTGGTTAAATCAAGACCAGGTTTTCAGACTTGACGTAGAAGCCTGTCATGGCCACCTTCTCTTTCTAGTCTAATTTACGCATCCTCGTAGCCTTGGGGCTTCGCCCGAGGAGTGGTAGGGACTGCGCGCGAACGAGATCGATTAACTTTGAGTCTTGCAAAGACTTTTATACAGAGAGAAGCCCCTGCCTTGAAGCGAAAGACTTACCAGGGTATGAAAGAGGAATAGGGTTGGGGTCAACGTCGCCAAGCGCGCGGCGGATGGGTGGCAGTGAGGCCAAAAGGACAGGGCCAGTGGTGCCAATGAGCAGGGAGAAGAAGATGGCAGGCTTCTCGTGAGCGGCCCAACGCATGTAGCGAAGGGGAGTTGAGAAGAATTGAGGGGTAGACATGGTGTGAGTGAGGTCGGCTTTGGACGGGTAGTCTGGAGAGGTTTTCAAGGGAGGCGACGACAGGCTTCGGAGGGCTGATGGATACAATTCACCAGGCGACGATGAAAGAAGAGCCGGAATAGCCACCCGGGGGTAATATGGCTTGTATTTCGTGGAGGTTAGGTCGTGGGGAGGGAGGAAAGGTCCAAAGTCGGATAGCCGTGGGGAAGAGGTGAGGTTTGACGTTCGGAGATTCGAGAGTCTTGGCGCCCGCCGATTAACACGTCGCCCTTTCTATCTATACGCCGCGCATTTCATCGAGGTTCCTCCTTCACCCCCACCACCTCTTCTCTCCTCTTCGCTTTAACCTGGTGTCCCGCTCCGCTGTGCGGAATTCTTGTCAAGATGCGGTGGTGCCTTGCCTTTCTTCTGGCCTGTTTCTTGGCTACGGTAAATGCTCTGAGTAGCTCCGGCAGCCGTCTGTTGGTTGTTCTGGATGAATCCACAGAAAAGAGCAGCTTCTCAACATTTTGGTCCGACCTGGAAGGTATGGAACATTTCTCGAGTAGTTGTCTGATCATTGCTGATTCCAATTGCAGGCCGCGGCTACGACCTGACTTTCGAATCACCCAAGAGTGACAAGCTTTCCCTCTTCGCCCATGGCGAGAGAGCTTACGACCACCTTCTTATCCTACCACCGAAGTCCAAGGGTATGCGGATTTCCTCCTCTAACCTGGGGAGCTCAATTGACAAAGACTTTTAGGACTTGGACCTGCATTGACCCCAAAGAACATTCTTGACTTCCTCGACAAGGACGGCAACATCATCCTCGCTCTCACTGGCAAGTCTGCCACTTCCAGCGCCATCAGCTCCCTCCTTCTCGAAATCGACGTCCACCTCTCGAATGACCGTTCCGCTAGTGTTGTCGACCACTTCAACTACGATACCCTGTCGGCGTCCGAGAAACACAACGTCCTTCTACTCAACCGCCCCGGTCCCCTGCGCGCCGATGTCAAGGCATTCTTCGATGGCGAGGGCGTTGTCGCTTTCCCCAATGCCGCTCCCCAGACTCTGGGAAGCGATTCCCCCCTCCTCACACCAATCCTCAAGGCCCCCGCCACGGCATACGCCTACAACCCTAAGGAAGAGACTCCTGCGCCCGAGGACATTGAGGCCACCGGCTCTCAGCTGAACATCATCTCTGCTTTGCAGTCCCGCAACTCAGCTCGCTTCACTGTTCTTGGATCCGTTGAGTCCCTCGAGGACCAGTGGTTCACTGCGTCTGTCAAGGCTCCCAACGGAAAGAAGGTTTCCACCGTCAACCGCGAGTTCGCCAAGCAGTTGACTGGCTGGACTTTCAAGGAGACTGGAGTTTTGCAAGTCGGAGCTATCGAGCACCACCTGGCCACTGATGGCGAGGTTGCCGCTGAGGATCTCAACCCCAAGATCTACCGCATCAAGAATGAGACTGTTAGTCTAACCCGTTCCAAACCTTTCTAAACCGCTTATACTAACCGCGTTTCTGCCTATAGTTCTTCAGCATTGAGGTCTCGGAATACTCTTATGATCAATGGGTGCCCTTTGATCTCCCCGCTGGTGACGAGCTACAACTCGAGTTCACCATGCTTTCACCTTTCCACCGTCTGGCCCTTGAGCCTACCTCCCGCACCGAGACGAGCGCCATCTACAGCACTCAATTCGTGACCCCTGATCAGCACGGTATCTTCTCCTTCCGTGTCAACTACAAGCGACCTTTCCTCACCAATGTTGAGGAGAAGCACGAGGTCACCGTGCGCCACTTTGCGCATGACGAGTACCCACGTAGCTGGGCGATCAGCGGTGGCTGGGTTTGGATCGCTGGCCTGTGGTCGGTAATTGGAGGCTTCTTAGCCTTTGTCATTGTCTGGCTTTACTCGGCACCTGCCACAGACAAGGGCAAGAAGAACCAGTAGATATGTATTCATTGCACTGCCGATGATTATGTGCAACATTTGATGCCCCAATTCTGTGATAGTATATCTTTTGCATCTAAATCGACCGAAGTGTCTTGTATAGCACGCAATGTGGTAGTGGGAGACAACTACTCCGTAATATATGGCCATGTCTTCAACGTAGATTGGAGATGATGTTCATTGCTTTGTAAAGTAAATCAAATAATAAATCAATGCAAGAAGTAACTCCGGGCCATGCCAGCATGAATCAGAATATCCTCCGCGGGTAGATAGTACAAGGAATCTGAGCAACCCGAGACTTGTGCGATGCCAATTCTCCAAGAAGTCTCCTCCCAGAAGCTTTATTCACAATATTCCCGACAATGTGATCACTCAAAGACCACGAGTCTTCTCCGGATCCATCTGCACCTCGTCTCCGCTAATCTCCTTGACCGATGAGAACGCAGGCCGACCAGCATACAATTGCCCCTCCGAGTTCGATTTGTCCTTTGTCTCCACAGAGTTCTGCATAGGGTGATTTCCGCGGAATCGCTTACGCATATCGATCATGCCGCGCCTGCACAAGTCGAGTCCATGTCAGCCCACTCTTTCCAACAAGTTCGTCGCGCAGCAATTATCACTCACCTGCACTCGCTGAATCCCTTCGCGAGCTGTTGACACTTTGTCGGAAGCTGCTCGACCAGCGGAGAGGCCAAGCACTCACGCGGCGAGTGTCGCTGCACCATGATACAGTCGGACTCTTGTAGGCATTCTGCCAGCGCTTCTCCTGTGGCTTGTGGTCAGATCATTTGCGATTGAGAAGAGTAGCTGCAGAGCACCCGTGGATCCCAGCAAAGCGCCAATCTCGAGGACTTACTTAAATCATTGCACGAGCTAGGCATGGTGGGTCATGAGAGTTCCAAGCTCAAGCGCTCTCGAGTTGTTTGACGGCAAACTCGGGCGATCGTTTTGCCGCTGATTGGCCGAGGCTGCAACCCCGGATTAGTCAGCGGCTGTTTGCGATGACGTCGCGTTTGACTTTCGCATCGCGACTTCCTTTTTGGTTCTCTTTCTCTCTTTCTTGTACTCGAGTTTCTACCTTCTCAAGAACATATGCATCTGAACTGCTAGTTATCGCGCATCATGGCCAGAGTTCCTTTGATCGGAAGATTGTTCTGGTATGTACTTTGTTTCAGCGCGAACAGCTCGTGACGCTGCCAGGGGAACTGTGGCAACTGACTATGAGGTTTCAGGTTTGAGTATCTGGCCCTATTTGGGTCGTTGATATTCGTGGGACTAGAGGCAATCATTCATCTCATCACCTTTTGCCTTCGTGAGTCTGTCGATCATGCTTTCAAGAGCGTTAGACTGACCTGTCACAGCGTCGCCGATCATCCGATTCTGTTATGAACAGTCTAAATCTATATTCAATGTTTTCATTACCACGGAGATATCTGAGAAGCGATCTAAAGAGGAAATACTCGCGTCGTCCATCGCCGAGGCCTCGGACTTTACCGAGATCTGCTCTCTCTTCGGATACGAGGCAGAGGAGCACATTGTACAGACAGGCGATGGATACTTGCTAGGCTTACACAGACTGGCCCATCGGAAAGGAGAAGAAAATCTACAGGTCAATAGAGGCCCTGGGTCAATTCGCAAAAAGGTCGTATATCTACACCATGGCCTCCTGATGTCAAGTGAGGTGTGGGTTGCCTTGACCAACGAGCAACGATGTCTCCCTTTCCAGCTAGTCGAGAAAGGCTATGATGTCTGGTTGGGAAACAATCGCGGTAACAAGTATGCGAAAAAGTCCATTCGCTTCTCTCCGAGCTCCAACGAGTTCTGGGACTTCTCCATCGACCAGTTTGCGTTCCACGACATCCCAAACAGCATCGAATACATTCTCGAAGTGACAGCTCAACCGTCTTTATCTTACATCGGGTTTTCTCAGGGGACAGCTCAAGCCTTTGCTACCCTCTCAATTCATCCATTGCTTAACTCGAAGGTTGATGTCTTTGTCGCCTTGGCACCCGCTATGGCACCCTCAGGTCTTCGCAATCGCATTGTTGATTCCCTCATGAAGGCATCTCCTGATTTCTTGTTCCTACTCTTTGGTCGGCGCAGCATTCTTTCGTCGACCACTATGTGGCAGACAATCCTTTACCCGCCAATATTTGTTCGCATCATTGACACTGCTCTGTCGGTTCTTTTCAATTGGCGATGTCGCAACATCACCCGTGTCCAAAAGATGGCTGCTTACATGCATCTTTATTCTTTTACAAGTACGAAATCTGTTGTCCACTGGTTCCAGATCATTCGCAATGGGAACTTCCAGTTCTTCGACGACGAGATACACTCTCCTTTCAGTGTCGCCTCAAGCGAACGGTTCTATAAACCTGTGAAGTACCCGACACGTAACATCAAGACCCCGATCGTACTTTTGTACGGTGATAGCGACAGCCTGGTCGATATCAAAGTGATGCTACAAAGTTTACCGAAGGGCACGGTCGCCAAGCCTATTCACACCTACGAGCATCTTGACTTTCTGTGGGCGTCGGATGTTGACCGTCAAGTGTTTGGCCACGTATTTGACGCACTGGAGACATATAGTGGCACTAGCATTCCGACTATCGATGCATCGACACCTTTGCAACTGGAGGGCCGACCCTCAATTTCCACACATACCTCGAACAGCTCTCTGCCAAGACATCATCATGCATTGCCCAATGACCCGGCATCTGGTGCCGCTCCGTAAATATGAACCCTATTCTTAATGGAGAATAGCTTGCATGAATGTACATATTTTTTGGACTTTCTTTGTTCTCACATACCCCACATGGCGCTTGGCAAATATGACTACTGGTTCCCGGTTTCTTCCATTTTTCGTTCTGACCTCCGCTAATGCAGCATAGCCAGATACAAGGACAAGGGCCTATTTTTAGCGAGCTGCATTATGTACCTTTACTGCGCCCCTCTCGAAGTAAGATTGCGAAGTGCATGTAACAAAAAAATTTGCCATCGAAGTAACCATAAGGATAACCTGCAGCGGGAGGCCTGAACCGCTCGCCACCGTCTTCAGCACTCAAAATGCCGCGGTTTCCCTTCGGTCTTTTCGATATCGCAGCCAAATCCCTTACATAATGCCTTTGATTGGTTTGTTTTGTACTTGCGATATACCAGGCACGGTGAGGCACGCTGTGGCTATACTCCCAGCCCACTTTTAACTAACACAACTTAGAGGCTTTCTCGTATCCTCGAAACAACATATGCAGAGTCAATCAAGCTTGACTGCTTTCCGAACCTTGCCCTCATTCCCGAGCCGACGAGGAGGTCACTCAATTCATTGAAATTAGCGACCTACCCAACATTGAAAGGCACAATCCGAAGCCCTTTCCCTACATGGACGATTCAGGAAATCGAAGATTTCATTCTAGAAAACACAGTTGGCGATATAGTCAGCAACAGGGTCTTTGCAATCATCGACAAGAGAACACTGGTCGATGACAGTATCATACTTGGGCAAATATCGAATGACCACAGGAACCCGAGGCTAGATATTGTACGGCTCAGTCCCATGCACTTGAACGCTGATGCGATCAGTGTGGAACTGGGCTTAATGACAGTCAAGGAACTAATAATGATAGAGGCTGGGAGAGATGGAGCACAGTCGCCCTCGGATTTGTACCGCAGAGGAAGTGCTCGTCGCGTGTAAACTTAACATACTGGAACTAGAAATGTTTCAGAAATTAATACTTATGACTTATGAACAATCAAACACATCTGGACGGGTTATCTTTCCTTCCCTCGCTGAACGCATATCCTGCACCCTTTGTTCGATGATTTGATTACTATTACGGTGACAAGCACGCATATGTGCTTCCTGTGCCACAATCTCAGACTGGAGGAGCAGGCGATTTTGGCGGATCTTCTTTTCAGGTTCTTATGTTGTAACTCTGATCGAAGTCCGAGAATTGACGATATACTGCCTCATGAGTGATTTAAGACAATAGGAGGTCCATTGTGCCAGCATAAATTAATTTTCATTGTTCATGGAAATTCTGATCAATGATTTTCAGCTACAGAAGGCTGCCTCCGAATTTTCACAGCTTCCACTGGGCTTTCCTCATCTAATAGCATCATTTATCAACTTTCGACTTGGGCCATGAGCGAATGTGGTACTGGTCAGCTTATCAGATGTATGGAAAGCCATAAGTTCAAAGTAGACCAACGAGCAGATCATAACAGTTTGATCAGCAGAATTTCGATTCTCCACCACCATATTATTACATTACTATAGTCTTCTAACGTTTATGGGCGAGAAACAGGGCGATTGGAACGATTTACAAGAGAAATCATCCGGACACCAGTCATCCCCTATTCAGTGACGCTTTCCCTGCTTGAAAGCGAATCGATTTGATCCGTACTGCTGAAAGTCATTTGACAATTAGCCTGGCTCTTCGAACCAAATATGACCCAACAGAATTGGCCGGAACCAAACCTGTTTACAAAGGTTTGGTCCGGGATGACAACTCCAAGAGACTTCCGAATGGCAAAGTTGTACCGGACTGTGATTTAAAGTCGGCTATCGATGCCATCCAGCGTGAGAAGAAAGTGACAGTATCAATCAATGATTACTACAAGCAATATAGAGCTGGGGTACTCAAAGCTTCAGGATCCGATGCGGCGGATAATGATGTGCAGAAGAATGATAATCATGTGGCGAATATTGAAGAGATTCAGAGGGCAAAATTCAGAAGCGTTGGACTGGAAGTCCAAGAGAAGCAAGAATCTTTTGTCCGCGAATTGCGCTGTTGCAATCGTCTTTATTGTACAAGGTGGCATTGAGTCTTGTCTCCAACGGGAGATCTTCGATGGGAGTTTTGGGTTTTCTTTTGCCTCTGCCCATAATTATGGATCTGTGAGCTCAAGGTGATTCTCTGATGGGTGAAGTGAGATTTAAGTCATGGAGGATGGAGAAAGCCGTACTTATATACTGCATGGCTACTCCGTACATAAACCCACCCGTACTGTATTGCGTGACAATGAACCTACGATAGGAAATAAAAATTCGTTCTTCAAATAAACCCCTGCAAATAGTATCACAGAAGGCCTGGGCACACGATACGATATGCGACCCAGAAGAGCTTCCGATCAATTCATACAGAGGGTGAGCGTTGAATCAGAAAACATCAGAAGTTCGTGATCGTACTTTAAAGATCAGATCAGCCCCCGAACACCGGGCCCGTGCATTATTGCTGACTAAAGTCTCACATCGGGGTGGCCCCAAACAATCTGATTGTTTTTCATGTCTTCAGGGGTATACAGCTTGGCGTGACATGTTGTTCGGACTAATTGATGTGGCTTTCACAGCCTGGCTGGCTGCTGGGGTCACTGCGACTCCTACGGTCGTAGACTCGCAGCATGGCGTCACTTACAGCGGCCTCAACCGCAATGGCATCGAGGTGTTCCTGAATATCCCCTATGGCCAGGACACTGGGGGTGCGAACCGCTTCAAGCCACCGCAGCCGTATGTGGTAGAGGCGGGCAGTACCATCCAAGCTCAAAAATATGGTCCAGCTTGTCCACAGCAGCTTGGAGAATGGACACTTCCCATTGCATTGGGAAATATTACGGATATCTCGGAAGATTGCTTGAATCTTAATGTTGCACGGCCTAAGGGAACATCAAACAGCGACAAGTTGCCCGTCATGGTCTACATTCATGGCGGTAGCTTTTGGGCAGGATCGAATGAGGAAATCACCATTAGTCCTGACGGTTTGATTCTGGAGTCTGTGGAGAATGGTCTTCCTGTGATTCATGTTGCTATGAACTATCGATTTGGTTGTATGTAATGGATCTAACTGAGCAGGTCGATGATTCATCAGCTGACCCATTGTAGTCTTCGGATTTGCGAAATCAGACGCTCTCAAAGATGAAGGCTCTGGCAACGCTGGATTGAGAGATCAGCGCCTGGCCCTTGAATGGGTGCGAGACAATATCGAGCATTTTGGGGGCGATGCAAACAAAGTTACAATTTTTGGCCAGTCGTCTGGTGGTAAGTCGTGTCCTCTTTCCATCCACTCTTTGAGTCAATCACTGACGACTATGAAGGCCTGTCTGTGGGTATGCAGATCATGGCCTACGGTGGAAGCAAGCCTGCCCCTTTCCAGCAGGGTATCTGTGAAAGTCAGGCATTGGAACCTGGTATTACTGGTGAATTCACCATCAACGCTATGAAACGGGTAGTCGACTACGTAGGATGCAACTCAACAAGTTTGCACTCCGAAGAGACAGTCAAATGTCTCCGTGATTCAGACATGCAGAAGCTCCTGAACGCTTCCCTCGAAACATACACGGACAGCATCAACATTGGCGATATCTGGCTCCCGACTGTAGATGACGATTTTCTTCCTGCTGCGCCATCGCAGCTAATCCGAGAGCATCAATTCTCCAACATCACTACCATGATCGGATGGTGCCAGGATGACGTCGCCTTCTTCACCGATACCACTATCAAAACCCCAGAAGATACCTCAAAGTTCATCGCTGATTACATCGCTAACGTCAGCGAGAAAAATCTCAAGAAACTCCTTTCGCTTTACCCGTCATCTGAATTCTTCGCGAACAAGGAAGCAGGTCTTTCAGGAGAATTCTACCGATCGGCGAGAATATTCAGAGACATCATCATGGCTTGCCAGCCAACCTGGTATGGCGAGCATATCGCAGCAGCGGGAAACCCCGTATATCTCTATGAATGGAACCAAACAATCCTTGAACCTGTCCTGATGTCGGTAAACAACCAAACTGGCTACGGTCCCATTCACACATCGGAATTTGCGTACATATTCGGCAACTTGTCTCATTACGATATCAATGGATATCCATTTCACCCAACCCAGTCGGACTATGCCCTTCGAGACCGTGGTTCAAGGTCATGGTCGACTTTTGCCTCGACAGGAAAGCCAAGCTTGCACGGACATGACACTTTCCAAGGCTTTGATGTCGCCTTTCCTGGAGATAATGAGACTTATATCTTCGTCTCTGGTGGTCCCCATGAGGGTCTTTCCGCTTTCGACGGAGACAAGGCGCATCCCGTTGTGAGGGACCAGAAGCTTACAGAGCGATGCGCTTTCATCAACTCGCCTGAAATGATTGAGCAGTTGCAGTACTGATTAGATCTAACGAGGCGAAAAAAAGTTTGAAGAATTTATAGATCTAGACCATATTTTCGGGGAATTTACAAAGTTTATAAAGAGCTAGCCTCTTCGCCCTTCTCCAGGTTCTTGTAGTCTATGTGCACCCGCTAGATAGACTTCACTAGATGCATGCTTGTTCGCTCAAATCCAAAAAGTGCGATGAAGCGATATTCGCAATATCCCCGACCGTATACGCTTTCAAACAAGTCTTTTCGAAGAACATTCATACCATCAAGGCCTATTTTATAGGCCATGTTATTATTTTATGAAGCCATCAATTCATATCCACATGAAAGCGCCGGAAACTGCAGCAACCGCAAGACCCTCGGATCAGAGCTATGCTCCAAAAACATACAAATCGCCACACACTCTTTTCGTATCCGACCCTCAACCCACGGCTGCCACTGCGAAAGAAGACACATAAGTCCCATCCAATTCGACAAGAGTATAAGAGCAGCAGGATCTCTGACCCTCGCAAGATCGAGAAAACCGCACTCCAACCGTCCCATAAAAGTAGCACACTGCCACGCCTTGCGAGGGGTATGTTCCAGCAACATCATACTTTTGAGATAAAGAGCTGGTGCATAGTAGACATTATTATTTTCCGTAGTATAGTCGTCAATTCCGCAGAGATCGGCCAGATCCGGATCAAGACCTTCTCGGCCTTGGATACCTTCTAACTCGAACATATCGCCCTCTTCCTGGCCTATTTCCGCGAATGCAGAAGCCCAAATACTGTTTGGGATGAATGGCTTGGAAAGAGCTAGGATGCATCGAAGGCCGCTTTGGAGACAGAGCCAGTTCATGCCCTGGGGTTTATTGTTAAGGACCCATGAGTCTTCGGTTTTGAAATTCTCGGGGCAGACGGTAGCTACGCCCATGAACATGCAGGATGAGAGGAGGGCATCCACATTTTCTTGGGTCACGTTTGATGTGAGTTCTTTTTGGTAGAGGTTTATTGCTTTTTGCCAGAAATAGGACTCTGCGAGGGACCTCTCCTGGTCTGGTGAAACCCTGTTGAAATGAAGCATTCCAACCGCGAGGATTGTATACATTAGGTGTGCATTCTTCAGAAGTTAGAAATGTATTATCAGGACAGGCGTAAAGGCATGACTCACATCGAATGAGATACGGATCATATCCGTCCCCATCTTCTCGCGGAGACCGGGATTTGGAATCGTCTCAGTTGACACATTAATAAAGTGGTTGAAAGCAAGCGGAATCAAAGCTCGATGAGGTATTAACTGGCGATTAGCGCTCGTTGGTCCCGCGTCAAACCCTAACACAACGAAGATCCTCTTCGTCATACTATCAAGAGAAAGCGAAAAGAAAGTAGAATCAGGAGACGACGAGCTCTCAGAGGTCTTGCTGCAGACCAATTCCGTCTCCGAAGCATAAACGCACTGCATCTTTCTTTTTGTGCATCTCACGCATTCAGGCTTCTGCTCGTCGCACTATAGCACAATAAGTTAGCTGCCTAAAAACCGCTTAGATGCCAACGAACCTTAACTCTCCTCTTCTTACACGTCAAACAGCCTCCTCGGGACTTCGTATGCGATCTTCTTGGATGGTATACCTGACGTGGCTTCTCTCCTGGCGGCGAGACCCTGAATACAGTTTGGAAAGTACGCCCGCTTTGTTCTGATGAGCTCTCGTCGGAGGGGGTTATGTGCCCTGCCGAGCGACTCCCGGAAGACATGGCTTTACGACCTGACACCGTAATTCACTCAGGTGAGAGGAGATGTGTATAAAGCAGTTTTCAACAGCTGTTGGGCATGATTATTGGGTTGGCTATACTCAGGAGAATCGTTGCTTCGCCGCGGCGGCCATCACGTGTGGAATACGAGCCAAATCAGCCTTGCGATCTATACTGCTGAGTCATCGGTAGGCAGGCTTCTTTCATCAAGTTCATTTATGGCATGTCCAAGCCCGCTTGCAGTCTTCGTCATAAAGAGGGAGTTCCTCATACCCAGATTGGTTGAGCAATTAACGATCTAATCTATTGAAAAATGTTTGTCAAGTCGAAATTTAGATCGATGTATTCGAATGTTGTCGCAGAACGACGAAACTAGCAGTACACTGGAAACATGGAGAAAGAGAGAAAAAATTAATCAAGTCTCGATCAATCCCATTGGCAAAGTTTTGCCTCATAAGAAGATCATCCATGTAACAAAACAAAGCACCGGCCATCCCTACTTTCAAAAGAACCCAAACTCAAGACACAGCAAACGCCTTCCGAGACTGCATGAGAGGCAAAAGGAAAATGGAAAGATCAAAATGAGATAGAAAAGCTTTTCAGCCGCGAGTAAGACAGACGGAGAGGAATAGTAAGTTTAAAAAGTATGTATGACGAAAAACTGGCATAATAGCGGTTGTTGGGAATTTACTCGTCGTCGACATCAAAATCGCCTCCATTCGCGGCGTTGGGGTTGCTGAAGGTGAGCTTCAACTTTTGTGGGCCCCCGGGAGTGCCAGCAGTCAGAGGGGTGTCTGCTCCAGAGGCAAGGCCGGTGGATTGACCGTCTCCAAAGGTTGAACCGGGTTCATCGAAGTTTGAGAACACGGGATGTCCTTCCGTCAATGTCTTTAACTCAGACAAGCACTTGTTCTGTCGAGGGGATTAGTATTGATCATGAGTCTAAAGTTGCGAAAAACTTACCTCGATGTCGTTGGCGTCTTGGAAAAGAAGACTGCCATCTTCGTTGTAAGTGCGAGCATTCTGGCACAAAAGATGAATGTCATCACGGAACTCCTTGACATTCTGGTAATCGTCGCGCTTCAACTTCTTCTCAATGCCGTCGATAGCGATAGGGTTCTTAATGATCATGTAGTAATCAGGGTAGTGATTCTTGGGCGGGGGCTTCAAGAACGGATCGATGATAGCACGGTATACCGGCTCCTCGTCTTCGGCTTCCGAGCCTTCGGCGGGTATTTCGACTTCCATCTTCTTCAAAGCATCGAGCACCTTGCCGAGGATATCGGTCAATGTAGCACGATCACTACTGCTTAAGGTATCAGGGACCTTCGGTTGCCGACCTCGCTTACGCTTTGGTTGTGGGTTCTCTTCGACAAGTTCTTCGGCCTTGCGCTTAGGCGCAGGACCACGACGGCGTTTGCGCTGAGGAGTCTCCTCCACATCCTCAATGTCCAAGGATGGCTCAGGTGAGGACTCGAGGCCTGTAGATTTGCCGCCCTTCTTCTTATCTTTCCTGGCAGCACGCTCGGCGGCACGACGCTCGTTGTTCTCAATGACTTCCTCGAGCGAAAGACCGCCCTCTTCAATGCCTTCCATGGCATCCAAGAACTGCTGTTCGGACAGACCATCGTCGTACCGAGTAGACTTGCGCTCACGAGCACCACGGCCATAAACTTCCGCAGAGGTCTCCTCGGTTACAGGGTTGTCTTCCTGCATGTAGATGTCTGGCAACTCTTCCTCGCACATCAGACGGGGATATTTCTTGCCAGGACCATAGGCGTCCTCAACCAACCGCCTTCTATCAATCTCTTGGAAAACGCCAATTTCACCTTCGGATCGGGCCATGATTTCGTTAAGATCGTCATCATCCATCTCATCGTGATCGCCGATTTGGTCTGCTGCTTCGGCCGTCTCCATCAAGGTACGGAGAAGAGCATCTCGTTCCTCATTAGTAGACTTGTTATCGAACTTTCCGGCCTGGATGACCTTGCCGTCCATATCAAGCTTGAATTGCGCACGCTCCAAAATCTTTTCCTCGACGGAGTTGGAACTGATCAATCGCAAAATTCGCACCTCATTCTTCTGTCCAATACGGTGAGCACGATCCTGAGCTTGCAAATCCTGGTGAGGATTCCAATCGGAATCGTAGATGATGACGGTATCAGCAGTTTGCAAGTTCAAGCCGAGACCACCAGCGCGAGTGGAAAGCAAGAAACAGAAGTAGTCCGATCCGGGGGCGTTGAAAACCTTCAAAAGGTCCGATCGATCATCAGCCTTGGTGGAACCATCCAGACGGAGGTACTTGAGACCACGAAGACGCAGGAAATCCTCCATGATATTCATGATCTGGGTCATTTGGAAGAACATCAAGACACGGTGACCAGTTGCCCGGAACTTGGGCAGGATACGGTCAAGGAGCTCGAACTTTCCTGCAGTTCGCCAAAGCAGATCGTTGTTCACGCGACTGGGGTTCATCTGATCTTCGACGGGTTCGAAAACGAAGGGGTGATTACACAGCTTTCGAAGCTGCATAAGCATGTTGCTAAGACCACGCATGCCAGTCTTTCCACCCTTTCCATCGCTGACGGCCATCTTGTTGTGAGTAACGAGCTGCTTGTACAACTTAGTTTGCAGAGCAGAGAAACGACACTTGATGACACGCTCCTGCTTGTCGGGCAAGTCCTTCTCGACGTCTTTCTTCAGACGACGGAGAAGGAACGGCCGGAGCACCTTATGCAGACGACGAATGACGAGCAGCTGCTCTTCTTCGCTCAAGTCCATGCGATCTTGGCCACCTGTATTGGCAAATGGTGTGTTGAACCATTCATCGAACGACTTAACAGACTTGAAAATGTTCGGCAAGACGAAGTTAAGCAGAGCCCACAGCTCGGGCAGGTTGTTTTGTAAGGGGGTACCAGTCAGAATCAGACGGTAACGACTGACATAGTAAGTCGACAAGGTACTGCTCAGTTTGGAGCTGGCGTTCTTCATACGGTGACCTTCATCAACGATCATGTGAGTCCACTTGATCTTGCTGAGAATTGGACGATCCTTGATGATGTATTCGTAGGTGGTTAGCAACACTTGGAAGTTACCCCAACGGATCTGCGCTTGCTGTTGCTTTCGCGCATTGGGAGGTCCCTTGTAGACAACCTTGGATACTGAAGGCGCCCACTTCTCGAATTCAATGTTCCAGTTGGTAAGAGTACTGAGGGGCACAATGACCAGGAATGGCCCATTGTTCTGCTTTCGCTCGATAATGTAGGTAATCAAAGAAATGGTTTGGATGGTCTTTCCAAGACCCATCTCGTCTGCCAAGATACCGTTCAGGTTGTTGTTGTACAGTGATATCATCCATTGCAGACCCTTCATCTGGTACTCCTTCAGTGTACCACCAACAAGGATACTGGGTTGTTCCGTGACTTGCTCTCGGATTCTGTGGGCAACAGCGTAGTAGTCGACCTTCTTTTTTCCAGGAGTGGCCTCGCCACCATCTTCCTGTTCGCTGTCTGCGATTTCTTCATCCTCTTCTTCGATATCGTCATCATCCTCACCATAACGCTCAGCTTGGTTGCGCTGTTGCTTCCTCACCGATGCGGCAAGCTCCTTCAAGAACTTATCAGTCTGGTTGAGCAGATGCGAGATACGAGAGTCCTTAGCCTGGCCCAGAAGCTTCATGTAGGTCTCCTCGTCGTTAGCCTTGAGAGCCTGCAGACGTTGCTTAGCATTACGCTCCACGCGCTTCTGCTCTTCGCGCTCCATGTGCTGCTGGTGCTGGATCATCATGCGACCAAGCTTGTGCGAGCGAGCACGGCTCTGTGTAGTAGCATTGACGAGCTCTTGACGATGATTGATAATGGCCTGCAACTGGTCATACTGCTTCTTCTTCTCGCGAGTCTCACGAGCGTCACGTTGTTGCTTCTCCAAGGTCTCAGTTACGCGGGCTTCGCGGAGAGAAGGCTTCTTCACACGACGGTGAATAGAACGGTTTGCGGTCATGCCATTGCTGTATTGAAGCATCTCGCGGGAGATGGAATCACGGAGACGCTGCTGCTTGCTCCACTTATCGATGCTGGCAAGCTCGTTGTAGACCTTGATCTTCATTGAATCGTCACGAGTGGGCTCATCACTTTTTCCAGTGTCCCATACACCAATGGAGGCGGACTGCTCAGCAAGTTCCTCACGGCGCCGGCTCATTGCTTGAATCAAAGCCTCCTTGCGGCGAGCGATGATACCTTGTCGGTCGAGCCCATACGGCCAGATAGCGGGTACGGCCGGTCGGTTCTTTGCCACGCGATACTTGGCGTAGCCAATTTGCTCTTTCAGAACGGCAGGGGTTTCCAAGCTCTCGTACCATTCCTTCTCTGGAGTAGCATTATCACCATTGACGACACCAGGCTCGACAGAGCCCTTCTCCGCCTTCTCGACAACCTTCTCTGCGGCTGAGATAGACTTTGCGCGAGAGGGATTCACCACGGCGGTGAGGTCTTTTAATGTTTTCATTTCGGCGGGGGTGATAGCCTGGTTATTTCTGGCCTTCTCGTGCAAAAGCTGCTGGTGACGGTAGAGTTCGTACTGGGGCTTGGACCAAGGGCCGTTACCACCACCAGCAGGACCTTTCGGACCAGCTGGTGGCTGCTGTCCGGGTGCAGAAGCTGAAGCATTTGGCTGGTTAGGTGTGTTGTTGGCTTTCGATACATTAGCTACGAGCTAGAAATAGAAAGTAAGGACATGAATTGGGACACGGGACTCACCTTGACCACCATTGGCAGCGGCATTTTGCTTCTTCTGCTGGTATTGCATGACTTGCAGATAGATAGACAAACAGTACTTGTATCTTTCCTTCTTGTCGTTCGGCAAGTCATCGACCTTGATACCGTTGCTGTCCATGTGGGACTTCATCTGCCTCAATTGCTACGGAAACATTAGATATGGATGTGTAGAGCGGTGAGGTGAACCCATTGGGATGAAACGATATAAACGGTGAGGAAGACATTGTGCTATCTGGATGACTTACAGTGAGGATTTCCTTAACCTGGTCGCCATTCATGTTCTGCAAATTATTCGCGCCCTGGGCCGGCGCGGCGCCATTGGCCGCAGCCATATTTGGCGCCGACTGGGTGGAAGCCATGATTATTCCCAGGCTTTACTTAATTCATAGAGGTCTATGAATTGAGGGTGTGGTGGGTTGCGCGCGATGGAATATCAAAAGCGTGTCAGGTCGGCCGTGGTTAGCTCCACCTTGGTCACTTCCAAGTCGCGTTGAGGAAAGCTAGGGGGTGGAAGAAACGCGACGGAAAGGGCGAAAGGGCGGCGTGGTAGGGCGTGGGGGGGGGAACGAAAAGTGCCTGGACGAACCCAACAGGCGACTTGGCGATGGGAAGCGCGATGTTCAGGCGCGTCCTCGGGGATTCGGGGATGCGATCGATGGATGGGGGGGCGGGTACCCCAGGGAATAAAGAAACGGATTTAGGAGGGGAGGGCGAAAGCGCGACTGGGGAGGGAGAGAAGGCCCAGTATGCGACGAAGCGGTCGGGGGGAATGGCGCGTGGCCGGAGTGGATGAAAATGGAGATGGAGGGGACCGAGTTGCGCGACTCGCTCGGGAAAGCTGGTGCTCCTGGAGTTGGCGACTAACAACAGGAGGCGGCGAGAGGAGATTTCAGCGCGGGTCACGTGTGCTGACTCATCCCGCATGCGTGCGGAGTGTGCCCACAACAACGCAGGGGCCCGGCTCCTCAGTACATCAGGGAACGGTCTGTGCGCTCAGTACACATCACTCTTTACTCTTTACCCTATGTGGTAGTCTACAGTAACAGCATTCACGTCTTGCATCCAGATCTTGGTATTAACTTTTGAGTCCAGCCCAGTCCTAGCCAATCTACCAAGATCTCAGGTCAGACCTGCGAGAATCACAAACAGGCAGAGGAGCAATCCACAGCAGTAAAAGAATACGAAGCAAGATAAGACAAAAGCCTCGCCATGAGAAACAAAAACGCCAACCCTAAAAATAAGCAGCCGTTCCCTTGATCGTAAACTATCCGAACTCCTCAAATCCCATGCTCAAAAGAACGTAACATTATCATAGCACCTATGCATGGGTAGCGGCGATAAGGCTACGCTTCATAGGCGGAGGTGGTGGTGGGGGTTTCTTCGCACGAGATGGTGGTGGAGGCGGGGGTGCTTTCTTAGCTAGCCCAGTAGTAGATGAGTTCAGAGCAGTATTGCTAGGTCGCCGAGATGCAACGCTTCCATGAGAAGTAGCTGGAGAGCAGGATCGGCCGCCGTTCATGCGCTCTGGACTCGAACGCCCGTAGGAGCCGTATGAGCTAACTTCGGAGTCGGCGTATGGATCAACAGGGGCGCGGTTGTTAAGATATGTGCTGGTGCGGCGGCCGGCAAGAGAGTCGCTGGTGGTTCGCTGAATCCATTGCGAGTTAACCGGACCCTGTTGTTCTTGACGAAGCTGGGTCGGTCCTTCGAATGTCGATGTCCGGTTCAGTACAGGTCGAGCATAGCCAGCAGCGGCGGGATATGACTCTCGCGCAAAAGGATCGGCGACGTTGGTTGAAACGGTGCGAGAACGAATGGGTGTTCGAGATTCGTTAACACTTGCCAGCTCCTCCTGCAGGGGCTCAAAGCGGTCCTGGTTGGATTGGGCGGTGTTAGACCGAGCTCGGCTTTGGATTCGTGCTGGTGCAGGCCCAGGTCCAGATCTGCTTCGAAGTTAGTACATGAATTGACGCGTTATGACGCCTGTCGGCAGTCTGGTGATACATACCCAACGGGCCATTCGTTCTTCAGCTGCAAAAGTGCGTCACGGCAGCGTTCATGATATTCCAACTGGGCTTCCAGGAAAGATCCGAGATCCATAACACTGTCGACCTCGCCGCCTTTAATGTCCTCCATGCGACGAAGCACTTCCTCGTTGGCCTCTTCATACTTGAACTTCTGGGAGCGCAGCTCCTCTTCAACGCGGAAATCTTCCTTCTTCGCCTTCTCCATCTTGGCGAGCGAGGTATCGTAAGCCAAGCGCCGGCTGTCCAGCTTCTTGCGAGAATGCTGCAGAGCTGATCAGATATTGTACAAATCTATTCTCAAGGCATAACATACCTGATATTCCTTCATCTGGGTCATTGATCGCTCCAGGGATTCGAGCCAGCTCGATGTCGCCTGTGTGATATAGCCCTCCTGGATGCGTGCGACGCGCTCCTCAGTTCGGCCGAACACTGGACAAGTTAGCAACAGACTCAGCATTTAATATTCTATGCTGACTTACTGATGAGACATTGGCCGTATTCTGAGTTTCCATCAAAGTCCTCTCCATGGGCAACCATAGTAGTTCCCAGGTGTGCGATAGGCAGGGTCTTTTCCTTATCGTCGCCTTCGTGGCGCTTAGAGACAGCCTTCACATAGCCGTTCATAGCCTTGTGAATGCGATCAACGCCTTCATGTCGCACGTTCATCTCTGTCTCCATGGCCTTGAAGTTATCAGACTGGTTTGTCTTGATCTCGCCGCCCATGCGCTCTCCGGCCCATTGCCTGAAGCGGCCGATACGCTTGTTGACATTCATCTTGGATCAAACGGCGGTCCGAAAGATCTGGTGAAGGTAAATCGGATGAATATAGCAGATCGTGGGGAGTTTCTTGGGGGGACGGTAACAGATCGGCGGCGATGAAAGCGGATGTGGGGTGGATGCAAACGACAGATAGATCCGGGCTCACAGCACTCCGTGTAGTGCCAGATGAAAGAGTGACAGGACCCAAGGGGGAGGGGGAGGAGATAATAGTGGAGGTGGGAAGAGAGAAGGAGGTTGGGGAAGAAAGAGGCAGAATTAAGACCGGGCAAGGGAGGACGAGCTCTACAATAAATTGACTATGTGCCCCCCTCCACCCCCGTTGACCCCGTTCAATGGCGCATTGAGGGCGCCACCTCCCTAAAATCGCATTTATTAATTCTTTGGGGTTTCTGTTTTCTGGAATCTCTGCTCCAATGCGTTTCACTGCATGCAGAGATACAAAATGTGGATGTCGATCGGTGGAGAATGCGCTACCGACGAGGTACTGATTCGATCGTGCGATTGTCGAGGGCGCGGCGCCCATGGAGCATTCTGGAGGGTACCTGGTACGAGGGAAGCTTACGCAGGGCCCATCGGGCAAATCTAGATTGGGCTTTTGCTGGGCAGGGGCTTGAGACAGAGCGAAGGGTTTCAGAAGCCCAGGCCTTGAAGCGGGTAGAAAAGTGGTCTAAGTGACACGCGTTGGTGGAGCAACAGTGGAGCAGACACCGAGCCCATTGGCTTCGATCATGAGAAACAAGACACTGCCAGACACAATGGAATCTTCGTGGATGGGCTATTATTATCCTGTCTGTCTTAGAGACAGGTCTTCAACTGTTGCTTGCTTGCCACACGGCCAGTCCAGTATGCAAGGCGCCAATCGTTGCCGCTCAGGCGGCTTCCGGGCAGTGATACCGCAAGTCTCTCCTGGTGGCGTGGGCGAGTTTACGTACCCCCGACTAGAGGAGTTTGGTGGCTGCACAGGCTGCGACGTTCTCTCCAGACCCAATTGGTGTTTCACCCTTGCCGAGGGTGGCAAGTAGAGACTCCTCTTGAAGTTACTTTGTTGTACACAAGTACCGTGGACTTGCGGCCTTAAATTGTCAATGATGTGCGGTCCCCAGTGGACCGGCCTGGAGGTAAGTACCGCACCTGTAAGCAGTGGTTGGGGCACATCTTAATTGACGTGACAGCAAACGGCCAAGGGATCAGCATCATCCTTCCAAGGGAAGTACATAGCACGACTATCATCGTGATTTCATGGTCTCCGCCATATTATGATAAAGTTATTATACACGCATCACACCATTGGGGCAGTGCTTCAGGGGTCACAACCCCTGATTACTCTGCTTATCCAGGCCCAGAGATAACCCGTGGATCAATACCAAGCGAGTACGAGTCCCAAGCCGTGGGCCACGCCTCGAATGCAAATAGAGCATCAAAGTCATTCCAAGCCTGATCCTGCTCCAGCTCAAAAATAGGATTTTCCCACATTGCCGCCGATTCCACCGCTGGCACCACTGCCTCCCCGACATCTAATTTGAGATCAGTCCCACTCGCGCCCACGAACTCCCGGGGCGAAGGCCCTGTTTCAAAACTAAACATTGCATCCGGAGTCAAGACATTATCTGGACTCAACGACCCGGGCGTCGGACAGCCACCGTAATCCGCAATGCTACTAGCGTACTGCCCCGGCGTGACGCCTACAATCTTCTTAAACACGCGGTGCAAATGGCTCGGCGTAAGCCCTGCGCGATCCGCCAGATCCTGAAGCCGTGGCTTCCGGCCAGCGGCCACTTCGTTTCGAATAGCCTCACAGGTCTTCTCGACGACTGCGGTTTGTGGATTGCTCTGAGCCGCCGTGCCTCCGGTTTGAGGCCGGCAGCGCTTACAGGGGCGGAAGCCGGCTTTCTCTGCCTGCGGGGCTGTATCGTAGAACTCGACGTTCGCGCGCCGGGCCAGCCGGGCGGAACAGGAGGGGCGGCAGTAGATCTTGGTGGTCAGCACGCCGTAGACGAAGCTGTTGACCGACGTATCGCGCTTGGTTATGGCTTGCCACCGCTCGGCGGAGGTGAGGGCATCGCCCGACCGTAGCAGGCGGGGCAGCTTCTGGGGAGCGTGTCCTGGCAATGCAGTCGACATCTTGCGACAGCACTAGGATTCAGGAAGTAGATGTAAAGATGAAGATGTAAGATCTGGAAGTCAGGTCATTGTGAAATGGCCAGACGGGGAAAGATTCAACATTTGAAGGATCATGGGAAACTGTTCTCAAATGGTGGTTGCGGTCGCTGATTGGCCACTTTGAGATCAATGGCTGATCGGCCGATCATACGCGATCAAGCGAACTCAGTCTTTACATCTCTCCAACTGGGAGATGTATCAATCGATGATGATGATTATGGAGGAGAGCTGCAGAGCCTGGAGTGCTAGATATAGGCAGAAGGTGGACATCTGGAGATCTCCATCAGCCTTCTACATTTGATTTCTACAAAAGAATACTTGATGCTCGTGTAGAATGTAGAGGTGTATTTCACTAAAACAGTATCGATCACTTTCGAGGTCCAGTCTAATCAGATATTTAGTACACGTAAACGCAAATATCATTTTCTCAGACACTTACCTAGGTACCTTCTTGGGACTCTTCCCTTGGGAGTTCTTTGCCGGCGGCTCGACATGCTCGACATCCAGATGCAGAGGTCGACCTTTAGGGTCAGAGCCTCGCGCAACCGCACGAGCCTACCTAGATAGAGCGTATGGATAGCTCTGATGAGGATGTCTGTGTTTGGAGATGTCAGATTTGAGGTTATGAAGTGCTCGATGTCGTCCTCGTGGACTGCGTGTATCCGTGATATATTTCTGGTACCTAGGCAATCCACGGGTGGTAGTCTGACTTCCAGATGTCGGAACTGCCGACCTCAACCTTGGAAATCTCGAAAGGGCTTGTGATCCATGGATTCTTCGTTAAATAAAATAATGCCACGGTGGGTTACCCTCTGCAATCGCCACGCGGATATCGACTACCGGAGACCACCTGGGCACGTCGATGCTCACGGCGGTGAAAGAACGACTCTCCGTTGTTTTCGATGGTAGACCAAGCAACTGATCTGTGTTTGGGGAGCCAAGCCAACATGAATCATCTGGAACGATGTCTCGACTGGAGCTATTCGCATCGTCGAGTGTATATCCATGGATGTGTTGTTGACCTTGGAAGGTTATATATTGTATATAATGTATATCTGACCTCGGAGGCTATCCATGGATGATTTGCAAGGGAAAGTTCCAACCTTGGAATAAGGTCATGAAGCGATATATATAGAACGACGAAACGGAGGTTTCCTACCGGAGATTATCGTGAATTTTGCATTTTCCAAGAGAACCGCAGACAGGCTATTACATTGTTTCCAAGGTTAAGACGTCCCGAGGTCACTGAGCAAACTCCAGGGCTGTCGACGAACACGCAATCAACCTTTAGGATCGAACAATGCATGCAATCGTGATTTGACCACAATCTCGACAATGTAGTTTAAGCTCTTCCATGTCCGAGAATTTAACGAGCGACTACTCAGCTACATGGTACGGAGTACTTCTACTGCCAGGGTGACCAGGGTGAAGTTTAAAAGGTGTATCATTCAGAGCCCCTGGGGCCTTTTTCGATTTTCAGTTCTGCCCTTGACATGAGGCCTACCCGGACCCCATTCCATCACCCCTTTTTTCTGGAACTCAACAAAGGAAAAAGAAGGATGGTGGCCACAACCTTAATTCGCTAAGGGCGCATGGGACGCATATCCGCATTCGCCTAAGTACATATGTCTCGTAGCAGAAGTCCATTTTCAACCCGTCACAAGAAAAACTCCGTCCAAGATTAAAACCCTTAATCCTTGGTCTTCTGGGTACCACGGAGCAGACCAGTACGGCGGGCAGCAATGAGACCGGCCTTTTGACCCTGGGCAGCGTAGCGAGAGATGGTAGAGGCCTTACCAATGTGCTGGTGGTTACCACCACCGTGAGGCTGTAGAGAAATATTGTCAGATGATGGTTCAGGATTCTCTGGGAACTGGCTCAACTTACGTGATCGACGGGGTTCATGGCAACACCACGAGTCTTAGGCCAGCTGTTACGCTTGACAGCGAACTTGTGCTTGGCACGAGAAGCCTTGAGGAGGGGCTTGTCGGTACGGCCACCACCGGCGACGATACCAACCATACCGCGGGAGGTGTCCTTGACAACCTTCTTGGCACCGGAAGGAAGCTTGATACGGGTCTTGCCCTCATCGGGGTTGTGGCCAATGACGGTAACGTAGTTACCGGAGGTACGGCCGAGCGCACCACGGTCACCGGACTTCTCCTCGACGTTGGAGATGACGGTACCCTCGGGCATGGAGGCGAGGGGAAGGACGTTGCCGACGGTCAACTGAGCGTTCTTACCGGCGTAGATGAACTGGCCGGTGTACATGCCCTCGTTGGCAATGAAGGTCTCGGTGACCATCTTGAACTTGTAGGGGTGACGGAACTGGACCTTGGCGAGGGGAGCACCACGGCCGGCATCGTGGATGATCTCCTTCACGACACCGCGGGTGTATCCATGACGCTCAGCGTAGTCGAGGGTACGGAACTGGGCGGGCGCCTTGTTCAAACGGGTGTTGGCCGCTATAAGAAGAAAAAAAAATTCGATATCAGTAATCTGTTTCCGTTGCGAGGTCCCTGCTTGATTCTCTCTATTTGCAATGCCCATACCGTTCATGGGCATTGTGTCGACCAAAATTGTTCGAATCCAGGGTGGGAGATTTGTTGCGATCGCACTCACTGAAAATGGAGCCACGGCCCTTTCTCTGGTTGCGGATGACACGACCCATGGCGGCTTGTCTGTGTAGAAGAAACCTGTAGTTAGTATCTAATAATGTCGACAGGCGAAGTGCCAAAAGCGCACAGGGGTGGTGGGAAAAGTCGTACCTCGAATTGAAGGGCTTGTCGTGGAGAGATGAGAAATGTCGGAGACCGGACTGTGTGGGCTTTAGGGTGTGGTCGCTAACCAAACCGAGTTGGGCTTAGCGCAATACTTCGCTGACATAATTTTTTTGCCCTTATCAACTCGTGGGCTGGAGTACTGACGTAGCGCGATCTCCCCTGTTTTCTCTTCTCTTGTGCTATAATTCGCGTAGAAATAAATTCAGATCATGTAATTGACCTAGCCAATGTAAAAAAATTAAAGGCTTTGAAGCCCCCCTATAATGAGGAATAAATTGCTCGAAAGCATGACGGAAAGAGCAGGTCACATGACTCTCACGGAACAGCCCTGAAGTGGCCATCATCCACTTACCTCTGGAACCAACAAGCTTGCCCGTTCGTCTGCAACGATCCGCTCTCCCTTATGCCCTCGAGGCGTGACTTATGAGTTGTAACTTACCAGAGCCTAGGAGATTCTACACGCACGCCAGCTCATTATTAATTATACTCCCCGACTGGGGAAACTAACTTCCTACATAAACCTGTACCAGATGCTTTATATATCATTATTGGACCCAGATTAGACGAATTAAACATACGGGAATATAAGTCAGATCTTCTAGAAGCATGTGCTTTGAATATGTGAATAAATATTGACATGCTTGGGACGTGGTTCGTGTAGTCCACCTGCTTCTCTACAATGCAGATACCAATGTAGCTTTAAATGTAATGTGCCCAATAACCAAGCTAATAGAAACCAAGACAAGCGCGCATACGGCGAAATGCGCCTGAATGAAAATGGCTGGTCAAGCTAAGAATCCTTAAATAATCAGCGCTGCGGGCCCCGACGTGACGCCTGCTGCGCGCGCGATCCAACCTTATCTTCCACATCTACCACCACCACGTACAACATGGCGCCCTCAGACTCAGACCTTTCGTCGCTGTCGTCAGCACCCCCGACAGATGATGAAGCTATGGCTATCGATGAGCCTGAGCCCGTGGGCATCGCGAAGTATTTCAAGAAGGAGTCGGAGACTCCGCCGCCAAAGCGAGAACCATCACCGCCGCATGAATACGTTCTGGCCGATAACCCAATCATCGCAGTAAGTTTTGGAATATTGCCAAGAATATATCCCTAGAGAATTTGGTAATAGACACGTTATCGACGCGTCAAAATATACGAGAACATGAATGCTAAGCTGTCGCAATGTTTCTAGTTCATCGTGATGTTCCGCGCGCGTTTCGCCGACTCGTTCCCTCGCAGCGTACCACACCTCGGACCCCAAGATATTGAGAGTGGGGTTCAAGAGTCTCCACCTGGTGAATATATCGAGCGCCTGTTATGCGCCCTGCTGGGTCTGGTCTTGAACCGCAAGAAGGAGGTCGAGTATGGTCGCCACCCGATACCCGATGTCGCCCCAAGACGTGAATTACGCGTACACTGGGTCCTCACGAGTCAATTGACACAAGAATGAATCGCTAACTTATGAACTCACATTTAAAGACGAAATCATTACACACGACCGCTGGAAGAAGCTATTTCAACACATCAGTCGCAGTGGCCTAAGGCGTGGGAAGGCAAGAACCCCCTCTCTGGGGGCCGTACCTTTGCGACACAGTCGCCTGAAGAACGTGTATGTGCCTTTTCAGCCCAGAACATGATATAAACTCCGGATCTAACATTACGCGATTGCTTCTGAACAGCTCGAACTACTCCGGTCTCTGATTCTCTGGTCTTTGTCTTCGTCTGATTCAATCCAGGCCAAGATCAAGGAATCCTATAAGCAATCCCGCCATGATGACGATCTGAACCAACCCCTCTCGGTTCAGTCATGGGGCCGCGACAGCTTGAAACGCAGATACTGGCTCATCGAGGGCCAGGACGACACCCATTTTCGCTTATACAGGGAAAGCAACCCTGCGCTTAAAAATATCACATGGTGGAGTGTTGCTGGCAGCATTCCGGAGATGCAAATCATTGCGGACAAACTTCAAGAAGAGAAAGGCACCAATTCCAAGAAACTCAGTGAAAGGATTCGACATGCGATTCCGCGTTTTGAAGCTTCGGAAGAGGTATGTAGCGTGGGAGGGTTTGGCTTGATCATCGCTGATTGATTCTACAGAAACGCAAGCGCCGCGATTATCGCCTCGCACGAAAAGCGGCATTTTCTCGACCAGAACCCGGCTTTTCTATGTACGAGGGCCGCACTCGTGGTAAAAAGCTAAAATATACATACTCTGACGAAGAGGATATATTTTCTGACGACCAACCCTCGCGGCGATCCACTCGCAACGCAGGCAATGTGCCAGCAGAGGCCCCACGAACTCGAGTTACCGCGAGTGGGCGCCAAGTGCGATCGCGCGCTGGTGGACTTTATGGCGAAGCCCTGCTCACTGGCCAAAGAGAAGATTCGGAAGAAGATGAAGAAGACGACGAAAGACCTCAGAGAGCCAGAACTTCGCTCAATGCCAATGGGTATTCCGGCTATGGAGCTGATGATTTGGAGGACGAATCCGAAGCTCGATCTAGCGGCAACGACAGCGGCAACGAGTGGAACAGCGGCCAGGAAGACGAGAATGATTTCGAAGGAGATGACGAGGGAGAAGATGTGAGTGGCGATGAATCCCTCATCAATGGCGAGCCCCGGAGTCTGGTAGTTCAGCTCCGCTACGGCAAAGGGAAAGCTTCAGATGCGCCAACGTCGTATGACGAGAAGCCACCGCCCGCACAAGATATAACGATGACCGATGCCGGTCAAACTGCACCATCTACACAACAACCAGCTCTGCAGCTCTCGCCTCAAGAACCAACCACCTCTAACCAACCTCAGAAGCCTCCGCAGGAAAATCACCAATCAACCCCGAGCACTACCTCCCCTCATTTCTCTTCAGCGCCTGTGTCTCAACTTCTTAACGACCAGGATGCTGTTCCTCGAACTGCAGGAGAATATCCCGCACCTTCGGCTACTTTGCCGTCATTTGCAGCTCCCAACGAGGCATCAAAGCCTAGTGAGCCTGCAAACGGCTGGCCTAGCCACCCGGTCGATATTGGAAGTCGGCCAGGTACTGACTTGCCTCAGTCCCAACCCCCTCCTAGCCAAGGATAGCTTTGAGCGAGCGCATTGGATTCGCTCGTATGGTATTTTGATGTCTGACTAGGAAGGTTGTTCTAATATCTTGCTATGTCGGAGTTATTGGGTCGGCTACATGTATTATTTGTCAGGCGTAATGGGATCGATCATGAGAGATCAAATGACAGGAATCGAGACAAAATGATGTATCTGTGTGCCACTTCAATAGGTGTAGAGCAGCTGATATATTCAATTGTCACCGCCATATCATGAAAGATAGCAAACGGCTGGAAAGTTGAGATATTGGGATATAGAACAGTAATATGTAACTCGAGATTGACAACGCCAAGGATAAACGCCACACATGCAATGGTAAAGCTTACCAAGATATCCGTTTTTGAAGCTTCCAAATCAGAATGCGCCCAGCGCAAACACTGGAGTTGCTTAGTCGGAGCCGGCAGTAGAGAACTGGGTTTGGTAGAACTGCAAAAACTCCAACAGCGTTAGCCATGCTGTGACCAATAAAGACCCTTGTTCTGCATGGAAGAATACTCACATCTTCAACCTGCGAAGCTAACTTCGGGCTCTTAGTCCACTTGGGCGGCAACTTCCAGTTGTTGACCCCATACCACCACCTGCGAATCCGGCTTCCGAGAGTCTGGCCGCTGAGAGAAGCGCCGCGGTTCCAATGCCGCCATCCGGCAAGTGCAAGGGTCCAAAGAGTTCCTTGGAAGAGTGGGAGGAATACCTAATAGAATTGAATTTGTTAGACCTGCTATGCTGATTGAGGCTTTACAGCTTCATCGCTGCAGCCATCTCGTAAATGATGTCAGCGCGCGCGTACCTGGTCTCTCACGGTAATCCACGCCACCCGCCCCCAAGTGTCCGCATCCTTCAGGCTAGCCAGGTAGCTTTGCTCGAAGCGCAGGTCAGGCAGCGGAGGGAGGGTTTGGCGCCGGCGGACAGGTCGAATCTGCCGGCTCTCGTCCACAAGGTCTGAGGAAAGGCTTCCGGCTTCCGACGCGGGTGATTCAACCACAGGGATCTTTTCCGAAGCGGCTGTCGAAGGATTGATATCGTGGGCGGCCGAAGGGTACTTATTGATAGACGCAGTCTGGATGGTCTCGGGGACCTCGAGGGCGTGCTCAGCCATGGTGTGTGATGGGGGCTGTCTGAGGATGTAGGTATCGCAAGCGTGGGAAGATGGGAAAGCAAGAGCAAAGCAACTGCCGCTGCGGACGTGATTTGTCGAGACTCGGAGTGGAGCAAGTTTCCGCCCCGACGCTTTTCTGCCAAACCCCTCCATCCTCCCACCTCTTTTGCTTCTCGCCCCAAATCCCTCTTTCTTTCTTCTTCTCACTCGTCTATATATCAATTGATCATAATGGCTGCTGCTCAAGGTTACCCTCTTTTGCTCCTGGAGAACCCTCTCCTCGGTAAGACCTGTTGGACCTTATAGTATCCCGCATAGATTGCTGATCTTTCGTATCTGTTTCTAGACATCCAGGCTCGTGGGTACGATAATAGTCGATAAGTAAAGGGTTAAAGTGACTCAATGGCTAACCTTGTATTTCAGTGATGCTGCTCTCCTCCAGAAGTATGGCCTGAAGGACAACGATGCTATCCTCGCCGAGGAGAAGCACCTGCCTCTCTACGAGGAGCTCATGGCTCTTGATGCTAAGTTGATCCCCGGTGGTGCTGCTCAGAACTCCGCCCGCGGTGCTCAAGTAAGATAGAGTGACTCTCCACAGTATTTTGGAATATGGTAGCTGACAGTGATAAAGTATCTGCTCCCCGACAACTCCGTTGTTTACATCGGCTGTGTTGGCAAGGACAAGTACGCCGATATCCTCAAGTCCACCTGTGAGCAGGCTGGTGTCAAGACCGAGTACCTTGTTGATGAGACTACCCCCACTGGAAAGTGTGGTGCCATCATCACCGGACACAACCGCTCCCTTTGCACCGAGTTGGCTGCCGCCAACAACTACAAGCTCGAGCACTTGAAGCAGCCCCACATCTGGGACCTTGTCGAGAAGGCCAAGTTCTTCTTCGTCGGTGGTTTCCACTTGACTGTCTGTGTTCCCGCCATCCTTGCTTTGGGTGAGGAGGCTGCTGCCAAGGACAAGCCTTTCGTGCTCTCCCTGTCCGCTCCATTCATTCCCCAGTTCTTCAAGGAGCAGCTCGACAGCGTTCTTCCTCTGACTGACTACGTTATTGGTAACGAGACTGAGGCCATCACCTACGCCCAGAGCCACGAGTGGGGAACTGAGGACATCGTTGAGATTGCCAAGAAGCTCGCTCTCCTCCCCAAGAACAACACTCAGCGCCCCCGTACCGCTATCATCACCCAGGGTCTCGAACCCACCGTCATCGCCATTGCTGACAAGGCCAACGGCGTTGTTATCAAGAAGTTCCCCGTCCGTGAGATCTCTCAGGACGCCATTGTCGACACCAACGGTGCTGGTGACGCTTTCGCTGGTGGCTTCCTTGCTGGTCTCGTCTCCGGTGACTCTCTTGAGGACTCCGTTGACAAGGGCCAATGGCTCGCCAGCAAGAGCATCCAGGAGCTTGGACCTTCGTAAGTCTCGATTTTGCTATGCACTTTTTCCATCTGATACTGATCGATTTCTTTTAGCTTCCCCTACCCCAAGCAGACCTATTCTCGCTCTTAAACGATGTCAACGAACCAAAACTAGAAACGATGTAATTTTCAACACGATTTCTTCCTCTGGAAGATTTTGATGCATGCAGCCCTGAAAAGGATTAAACATGCATCCCCAAACTTTGGATGATTCAACCCATATACCCAATTTTTCATTTTATCAAGTCTACTATAAAAACTAGCCAAAGATTCTGACTTAACGTCAAGAAATTCAAGGAACAGGAATCAAATCCTCCAGAACATGCTTGCAAACTCGATGTAGTCATTCATTGTATCAAATGAGTGTTTATGACAGGTAGCCGCCAGGAAAGTCTGATTTTAGCATTAGCTCCAACAATTGCCTGCCTCTAAGAACAAACGACACAGTAACCAGCTCCCTAGAAGCTTGGTTGTATCTTTATTTATTGCTTTAAAACCAAGCTTAGACTCGCAAAAAGTTACTGGAAGTGAGTAAATCACCAGGTGTCTCCTTGACGGTGCTTGTGGGGGCGAGGGCTATGCCGCTTTGAGCCGCCGACTACGCGGGTCGCCTGAATCACTCAATATAAAGATTAGGATCCAGTGTCTGACAAAGTGAACACCACGAGCGCTTCCGTTCTTGCTTATAAGAATGGCTGAGACCAAAATATGGGAGCTCGGAGATATCGACAAGGCAGGCTTCACCAAAAACGTGAAGGTCCTGATCTGCTACGAACTCGAGCCCACTGTCGATCGAGATGAATTGGTATCCGCAGCCACCGAGGGCATCAAGCATGCAACTCAGCTCTTCCCATTCTTGACAGGGAACTTCAAATTCCAAGAGTCTGGCAAGCTTACAATCGAGACGTCGGCGGATAGCCAGGTGGAAGTCAAAGTGCGGAAGTTTGGGTCTTCGGAGCACGAGTCCATATCTTCGCTGGCTCAGAAATCATTCTCTGATGGATTGGACCATGAGAATATGTTTCCCTCAGAGCTTCTCAAGAAAAATGCCGTCTGTGCAATTCAGCTGAGCCTGGTAGAGGGCGGTCTCATTCTTGGATTCCAGGTGAACCACGCCATCGCGGACTGGACCTCCCTTAATACATTCATGTCTTTGGTGTGTGAAAGTGTCAAAGCACACAGAGAGGGGCTGGAATTACCCAGTTACACACCAGATCTGGACCGAACAGCATATAATGCCTCTGAAGCGGACCCACCTATGTCGCGACAGGAACTCTTAGAGAGCCTACCGATATTCAAAGTGGTGGAGAAGAGCGAGTTCAAGCCTCCTCTGCCACAGCCACCTACCCACACGAAGCTCTACCGGACCACCGATCAAGTTACAAAGGAACTTAAAGAGCGATGTGCCCCATTCTTGCAATCGATTGGCGTCGAATATATCAGCTCATACGACTGCATCGCGGCTCTTTCTTGGAGAGCAGTCACGCGGGCTCGACTTCACCTCGAACCTCGCATTATCCCCGAATCGACCCATTTCTTGCACCCAATTGATCTGCGAACTCGAGATCCTGAGAACAAGACATCCGCAAAGTACTTCGGGAACGGTGTCATTGGATGTCAGGCGGGCCCCATTGGGGTGCAAGAGCTGATTGCAGATGGAGACAAGGAGTTTGCGCATGCAGCATCCCTTATTCGCAAGTCCATACCTACAGTGAGCTTGGCTTCCGTGAAGCATATGATAGCCTTGATGAACTCTCTTTCTGCATCGGAAATGCTTAACACTGCTGCTGATTTCAACTACAATGACCTCTTTATGAATTCGTGGTACTCTGGAAAAGCAGAGCAATATCATCTTGGAAATGGTACAACTCCAGTTGCATTCAGGAAGGATCCCCAAATTGCAGCCTCTTCAGTCGTGATTCTACCCGATTTTTCGAAGGGAGGGGCCAGAACTTTTGATGTTCTTGTGCAGCTGACAACGGAAGAGCATGCTTTCCTCAAGGAAGATGAAGAGTTTATGAGATCCTTCGAGTTCATTGCGTGAATCAGATAGTTGACAAAATCTTGACAGATTTTAATTTTGATTGTAGGATATAATAGACTTGAATTCTCAAATTGGATCATCAAGTATTTAATCAACATAACCTTGGAAAGTGAAAAGTAGCACATGAATGTTTCCGTTATCGGCCATTCGGATGTGCAAGCAGTCAGACTCAAACCTTAGTGGTTTCTTCTACCAGTCTTTTCCTTGCTTCCATGAGTGCCTTCCCTAGGAGGTTCAATCCCCACCGATGCCTCATGGCATTAGCATTCTTTGCTCCAAACCCAATACCCCATATGCGATCCCGCGGACTTGCCTCAACCAGCTCCCGATCCCCAGTTGCCAGTAACTTTGATTTCAAGTCTTCATTTTGGGAGAACTTTAGATAGCTCGCTTCAAGTACGATTTCAAATCTTTTTGCCTCCCATTCCTCATCTGTGAAGTTGGGAATCTTCCGACCAAGGCTGCGAAGACCTCTGGGGTGTGTTTTCCATCCTTTGCGCAACTCCTCTGTGATCGGGTGGTCGGGCCCAGCAAATAGGAGCGCTTTGCGATGCATCATATACCTTTGGATTCATGAGATTTAGTAATAATGCTCTGTATCAGAAGGGATGGGCTCTGTTACTGTTCTGCGTTTGCATAGGTGAATGTTTGATCACCGTGCTCCCACGAGAACGAAGACGGAAACCATTGTCCCAGGTAGCCATTCTCTTCTTCTAGTTTCCAGAAGCAGACAAGGCTAATCGCTTCAGTACTTGACCCAGACATTTCAACCTTGGGACTCTGAGGACGTATGTCGATGCTTTCGGTAAAATATTGTTCTCTTGTGAGACAGCTAGATGGGAATCAAGACAATGAACAACGGGAAAAAGAAGAGTTTATTTATCGATAAGTCTCTTGGCAGGGTCCTATGACTCCAATATTTAGTTCTTAAAAGGGCAAGACTTGTGGATTCGTTGATCGAGAAAAGGTGGCTATGGCAAAGCTCCAGGCACCAGCCCGCGCCGGGGACCCGATTTAGCTCGTATTGCATGAAGGTCCGACCATAGGGTCCACAAAGTGCTCGGTGACTCTGTGAATTTTAGGTCTTTGCTCAAATATTTTACAAGCTTAAAGATGACAGATTCTTCCTTCCAAGAGAGAAGGGCATCCAGTCACCGTGTCTACGTGGACCCCTCTAGATCATACCTGATTTGGTATGCAAGTATAGATACAGGCAGACATGTGTCATCAATTATTTTCAAAATTGGAAGTCCCTTAGTGTTTTTCATCTCTAAAGTAAAATTAAGCTACCGCACAACTCAATGCACTTTAGTATTTCGAGAGACTTGAGACTCCCTCGCCCGCTTTTATCCCAAAAGACAAAGAAGGTGGGCAATCAGAAGGAGAATTCGTGATAAAGGCAATATTCGCCTGAAGAATATTAATCTGTATTATTATACATGCTCAGTATGTCTACTCAGCGAGTTTATTCATTGTGCGCGCAATTGCTTTTGTTTATTTCTATTGCCAGTCTACCAAGGTATCTCCAAACCAGAAAGGCAAAAGGCAAACAACTAGGGCTTACATGTAGTATGAAAAACCATGGTTTAAATGCGAGAAAAAAAGAGGATACGATAATTTCAGTTGTCCTGGGTTTATTGTTGAAACCCAATAATGTCATTGTCGGTAGATGCAGGCTCTATCAGATGCAGCTAAAACCAATCACAATGGGAATTAAGAACTACGCGAATGCATAATCAACCAAAAGATATTATGAAAGAGGCCTCTGTCCCAGGAGCTCAGTCAAATGGCCACCTGCGAGCCATTTATTAGGAACAGCGGACCGCCAGCACTTGAACGAGAGCATATTATTCTTAGCCTTTGGCATACTATTAGAAACTATATTCATTAAACTACCCCCCCAAAATGGCGACCCCCAAATCCGGACAGGTGATTGATATTGGAGGATCGCCACTTGAGAAAAAATTGCGTACAAGCCTCCAAGATGATTTCATTAGGAATGGCGAGAAATCGGCTAGAGTCTTTCCAACAGAACTATTCTATTTCGGTCCAGGACTGGACCTTTGGAACAAGGTCTGCTGGATCAAAGACTACCACCAGACGAGAGATGAAATTGCTCTTCTAGAGAGATATGGCGCTGAGATATGTAGGGAAATACCGGCAGGGTGTACTATTGTTGATATGGGATCCGGGTGGGTAATTTTCAAGAAATATGAAAAGACCGATTGCTGATAGTGACACTAGTGAAATCCGAAAGCCCGCATGTTTACTGCAATGCTTGGAAAAACTCAAAATTCCAGTCACATACTACGCTCTTGACCTCAGCCACAAACAGCTCAAGGAAAGTATGTCATATCTTCAGAACAAATACAAATACGTGAAGACTTGTGGGCTGTGGGGTACCTTCGAGGACGGACGTCAATGGCTTCAAACTGTAAAAACACCTAAGTTAGTCCTCTCGCTCGGCTCCATGTTTGGCAATGATGAGTTTTATCTTGCCGTCGAGCGTATGCGACCGTGGCGAGAGGTAATGGGGCCCAACGATCTCATGTTGTTAGGTATGGACGCACGTGGAAACAAAGATGAGCTACAGAGAATGTATCATGACAAAAAAGGCATCTGGGAGGCATTCATTCGCCATGGTCTTGCCCAATCCAACAGAATCCTGGGTGCACTTTGGTACAAAGATGAAGATTGGGTGTTAGATGGCATAATTGACAAGAACCCGGCCCGTCACAAGTTTGTTTTGCGTGCAATCAAAGACGTTAAATGTGACTCGCTCTCCTTGAAAATAAAAAAGGGCGAATCTTGTGAGTTCTTCGAGTCTTGGAAATACGGTCCAGAGATCATGAAGGCGCAATTCAAAGCGGCTGGAATGAAAGAAAGAGGAACATGGAAATACCCCCTTGGCGCATTTCGTAAGTTTTCCCATGTTTCTGGCTATTCCCAAGCCTTTTATATTGCATTTCAAGCTGCTAACCTATCGCAAACAGATCAATACCTCGTATCATTTATATAATGTTGCCGACATTTGAACTGTTGAAGATATCTTGAGGAGCCTGGAATTTGCCTCGATGAAAATTTGGAGGTAGTAATAGGGACTGAGCTTAGTGACTAGACAAGGAGGTGAGGAAATGGGAACTTCAGGTTATGTGTTGATAGCGAGTTAGATATTTCCATTAAATGAGATTGTGTTATGCACGTAAGCTTCTCTCCAGAGATTTCTATGCTATTTTGTTTTATAGTCAGAACAACAGTACCATTGTTGAGCAAAGTGTAGCCCAATCCATCACCCTACAAATATGTGTTCTCAAAAAGCTTTGAAGATATCCCAGGGGCTATCAAACCCATTGCCCAACCTGCTTCACGATCAGCCTCGAAACTTGCACTGTGCGCATCACAGCGGCAAGCGGGCGCCGATAACTGGCCGGGCCTCAATCGCGGCAGGGATCTTCGGATTAGCACGGGAACACCCTTGTCCATCTCGCGACTCCTAATTTCAGCCTTTTGTCTGCCCTATGAGAGAGCCGCAAATCGTTTGGTTAGCGCGGTAACAGGCCTCTCAAATGAGACACTAAGGCCTGCACCGTATAGCGCCATCTATTTTCTCTGTTTTAGCCTTATTACGTCCTCGATCCTCGTAGGCGCCGGGCCGCGCGAGTCAAGACCGGTGGAGAACAATCGCCCTTGCGAGCCAACCAAGGTAGATCCTGGCGATAACCATGTCGATTCGGTACTTTTGCTTTTGGCGCAGTCCCTCTTGTCACGGGAGTCCCGGTTCCCAGACCGTGGCTCAGGAAGCTGCTCGCGTTTTCTGTCTTTATCCTCAAGCCGAACGAGAATGGGGGTGACCACATCTCAAGCACGCTTTTTGCGTGTATCCCTTCTTTTTCTTGGCTCGGCGACTCTTATTTTCTATTTCTTGTCTCCCAGTCGCTGGACATCGTTTGGGAAATCCCAGCAGGCCTGGGATAACTATGATGCCATTAGGAACGAAACCCTGGGGGTAAGAACCGGCCAGCGCAGGCGCTAGATTCAGTCCAAAGCTGACCCTACTCCAGGTCCAAAGGATCTTTGGAATCAATCTCCCAGAACGGCTAGATAAGCGTGATAATATTGATCTCGCGTCTGCTGTCTGCGACTTTCGCGTCGACTGGATCGACGGTGTGCGGTCGCAGGACGTGAGCCCCAAAATATACCCTTATGTACGCCTCAAAGTTGCATTTTAATGTGATGCGCAGCAAGTTGATCGGACTACAGAATTGGAATAATCAAGGTGGCCCGACTGAGTTCGCAAGCCGACGGGCGCACGTAAATGCAATGCAAAGGTAGGTCAATGCCCCTTCTTTAAACGAGATATGTAGCTAATACATCGCCAGGATCATTGAACAAAGAATCAATAGCGCGATTGTGATGGAAGACGACGTTGATTGGGATGTTTCAATAAAGTCGCAGCTGCAGAGCTTCGCAGTCGCAAGTCGGGCCCTTCAAGACTCGAAAGGGCGACCGACAAGCTCCCCCTTTGGCGACGATTGGGATATTCTCTGGCTTGGACACTGCGGGCTGGAGTGCAAAGCTGATCTGCCTTATTTCTTGACTCCCAATGACCCTACTGTCCCCCTCCCCCGACATTTCCTCCCATACTGGCGGAGCACTCCACCCATTGAACGACCCGACCACGCCAGATTGGTATGCACCGCCGACGATGCGGTTTGCTCAAGCTTCTATGCCGTGAGTTACCGAGGGGCCAAAAAGATTCTCGCTGCTTTGTCAGTCCTACCCTTGGGACTGGCGGAGGAAATTGACATCGGAGCCCAGTTTGACGTTTCTCTGGGTCGTATGTGCCGCCATGGCTATATCAAGTGCTTCTCCGCATACCCTGCGTTGACTGGGGCATTTCGCTCTGCTGGGGTTGCTAGTAAAGGCTCGGATATCCATGATGCAGAAGGAGATTCTGTGGGATTCGCCAGCTGGGGCGTGCTTTACAGCACAATGATGAATATCAACCGGATTATAAAAGGCGATCGCTTTGTTCACTCTAACTGGGAAGATGTGGAGGTTCCGGAAATTGCACCCGAGGAAGTTCATATCCTAGATGGAACACTGCTACCTGCTGTTCATGATGGGAACGAGTTACCCTAGGGGCTCTTTTGAGCGATTGAAAAAGCAAAACGAAAATAATGATCATTTAATGTACTGTAGATTGAAATACCAGACGCCAGATTATTCAACACTATTCCGTAAAATTGCCTCGAAGTAATAGTCAACAGATCTCGCTCTTCATGTTCCAAAAGCGTAAAGAATGGAGTAGGGAATCAAAAGGTGGCGGTAAAATGATCGAAATGCGAGTCTTTGTTTTGTCGGCGGCAAAAGGCTGAATGATGATATTAATAGCCTACCGCAAGGTTGATTCATCGCCACGTTTGTTCAATCATTTTTCAAAGAGAATATGCACCTAGGCGACTACAGAGAAAATTGGCAACGGCCTCTAAATTTTTTCATCCAAGACTTTTCATTCGAGCATAGAGATAGATGCTCGAATAGATGCTCAAATGTTGAGATAGACGAACACTGCCTTTATATCCTCTCATATAATTTCCAGATGAAAGTAATGCCGTGCTTTGGCGTGGAAATTGGTCTCAGCACAGTCAAGCTAATATGAACTGTCTCCACTACTGCTTCGATGTGATTGCACGCGTGCGAGTCATGGTACATGAACCCCCCTGACAAAAGAACCATTTCGCTCGGGCACCACGATTTGGGGCTGATCTTGGAAGCGGCTAATAACAGGCTAGATGAGTTTAGGAAAAGGGCGAAGTTAACTAAGTCCCAGGGCCTGTGACTCGATTCCCGCCCATTTTTGGGGGAGAAACTGCCTTCTTTCACTGCACCAGGCGCCCGACGCGGGAGTATCTTCCCATAGTCACTCGTTCTATCTGCCACGATCATGTCTTTTATTCAATTGCTTGCGATATTCATCTCCTTTGTCTTGCATGTGGTTTCGAGCGACAACAAGAATTATTTCATCAGCCCAGCTTCGAATGATGGTATAAACCCTGTCCTTACATTAGGCGAAACGACGGTGATCTCTTGGAAGACAACCCTTGATGTTTTCAACGTGACAATTTGGCAACAAAGCCTAGTTGAGCAAGGCGCAAGCAGCCAAGGCAATATATACTGTATGCATTATCAAAATGAAAGAACGCATCAAGACCAACAGCTGATTTTCTCCAGCCAAAATCCACGCCGCTGATCAGGTGTCTAATTTCACCTGGGCCGTTCAATTATACGATTTCGATTTCGATTACTCCAATGTGTTTTTTCTCTGGATCAATCCAGATGGCCCTGGGGGTTTCATATCCGCATTCTTCAATATAACCCAGGCCGATGATGACGCTTCCCCGACCACCCATTCGTCGAATTCGACCTCCACTCCTAGTCCCAACCCTTCGCCATCGACTGCCTCCTCGGCGGCAAGTTCGACAGCAAGTTCGAGATCAAGCGAACAGTCAGATTATTCGGGTGTTCAATCCACTACAACAGGAAAAGTGGCAATTGGGGTTGGCTGCGGAGTTGGGATACCTATTCTTTGCGCACTGGGGGTTCTTATCTGGCTCAAAGCCCGTCAGAAGAAACCGCAGCCAGCAGCACCACCGGTTCAAGTGGCTGCCCAACCCTGGTCAAATGCATACTATCAATCTTACCCACCTGGCTCACCAAAGGAAGTTCACGCTACTAGTCGATCCAACTTCCACGCTGAGCTTCCGACTCAGGGATTTCGCTAGATGAAGAGTCCGCGGGGGGTAAGAATCTAGCGTTTATGTCTATGTCGATGGATCGTCTGTTTCACGGGTTTAATGAATTTAGCGTTTTATACATGATACTTCGGAAGCAAATCTTGTACACAAAAAATGATGTTACGGTATTTCCATCAGATGCTTTAATAAAACCAACACCAAAAATCTACCAATGGTGGTTTCTCACGCGTGGTATGAAAGAAAATACAGTTATATCTCTTGCCCCTTAGGTGGCTGAGTGTACCTGACAGCAATCTCTTTGAAGATCAACGCACACACGGAAGAAGGAGCGCTTGTGCATATCCGTAACCAATGTCATCAACTATTCAAGATACCCGCAGATTCTATCCTCTAGACAAGAATTCGGCAATTCAATTGGACGTATGATTGCATGATCGGCTATAGCATTCCATCGGATTATTTCCACGCCATTAGCTCCTCGAGTCTATCGGCTTCGACGAGCCCATCCCGTTTGAAAAGTTGTCTGGTTGAAGCGTGGAAGTACATGAGCTTCCGTGTTGAACACAACCTCGGTAAGAGGAAGATAGTCCCTTGACGAGAAGAGTAGATATAGGTACTTCAGAGTCTCGGCCTTGATTGAATCAAACGTTAGTAAGCTCAGATCGTGAAACAAATTTGAATGAGACTTACCAGCCAGAAACTCTCCATGTTGTCACGTTTCGTAGTCGGAATTGCAGTGACATCATTAAGGGAAGTGTAGCCCTCTCCATCACCTACAAGGGTGTGTTTTTGAAACGCCTTGAAAATATCCCAGCCCCATTTGCGATAGATGGGGTCTTCGGTAACTCGAAACATTAAGAAAAGGCTTTCAACAGTCTCAGGTCGTTGAAGATTGTGGGCGTCTAATGGCTTGATTATGAAGTCCTTCTTCCAAGAATTGAGGTTGTTGCTACTGCGCAATCGGGACCGCGACCCAGGGTTGGGTTTCAAATCGTCTTCGTCTGCCTCAAACCAGGCTATCTCTGGTGAGAGACCTGATTGAGTGACAGCGTACATAGCCCAGCATGTTTTCATCAACTCTCTTGCGAGCTTCATCTGACGTCGCTTCTTCGAGTTCCAACTTGGGAGTTTTCTTGCCTCGGCCAAAGTTCTCCCTTCGGTGGCAGCAATCGCAATGGAACCGGGCAGGAAACAGACAAGATGATCCATCTTAGGTGAGAGCTTGCCGCCTATGCCATGCGGTAGTTCGGCAATGATATGCAGATTGGAATGTTTCGTTGTAGTAACCAAATGTTTCTGAATTCCTTCCAGTGCCTCCTCCCACATTTCGCTGTAGATAGGTTCTTGTCCAAGCGTTTGCAGATACTGCTTGGCGAGATATTCTATTGGATTCAATTAGAAGATATTTCTTAAACAAATACTGTAAGGTGATATACCATAGTAAGAGTCGCCTCGGCTTCCAAGACGGATTTCTTGGTACCGAAAGCTGCCACTGTCTGGATGCACGAAAATAGGCAATAACCCATCTTCCATACGATGGTCATCAAGAACTTTCATGACATGCTCGGCCTTGCGCCAATATTCCTCTTTTCCTGTCAGATGAGCAAGATATTTCATCTCCAGTTGCAGAGTTGCGGCTTCCGCTGTAGACGAGGCCCCACCGTCTGCATGAGAAGGAAGTCCTTGGCGAGTTCCAATATTTACACTCGCATAGGGGATCCCCGAGCGAGATTCATAGGCGCTTAGAAGCCTATCAGCCAAGTCCACCGCCTTGTTCATGTAGATGTAATCGCGACGAGATGATACATCAGGTAGCTGTGTTGAAAGATAATGTGCAGAGAGGAGTCCTCCGAGCATGCGGATGGTCGTCTCGAATGTATTGACATCTTGATTCTGATCATATGTTAGACCTCTGTTAAGCCACTTCCTGGCATCAGATAACTGTGATGTAAGGTTCATGATCATCAGAGTATCAAGGCTATCGACGATGATCCACCCCAAGCCACTGGGGCTCATCTGGGAGCCTGTTTTGGAAATTGGATGAAAGACATCATTTCCTAGATAAAACACGGGATCAGTTCCACAGACGAACAGATCAAAGGCGAAAACTGAGTATAGAATGGGTCCTTTAACCCGCGGGCATCAGAGAGGTGCTCACTTACCCCATGCATATTTAGAATAAGCATCCCAACTAGTCACAAATGCCTCCCTGACTTCTTGCTTATGATCATGCCAGTAGCTGTCATCTTGAACGGGCCGGAAATAGTCAAATGCTGCATCAAAAGATGTAAAATCGGCGCAAGAGCCCGCGAATATGGCCGCTGCGCCTGTCAAAAGACCTTGAATCACCCTTTTATTACCCAGCCACGCAATCCATCCCTTCTTTCCGGCAATCCGAGTGTTGGATGGCCGCTTGGGTTGCTTTGATGGCATTTTTAGCTGGCTGGTTGATATTCACCTTGAGGAAAGGAAACTCAAAATTGAATGCTCATACGGGATGAGTAGCCAGCCGTTGCTTCGTGGGCGCATTCAGCCGCAAGGAACTGGCTGGGTATTTTTCCTTCATTTCTTTCATACCATAAGCGCTTGATACGTCCCAGCGCCATGACAAGGGACCAGCCGAAAACTGTGTCTTTCCTGTGGGTGGGCTGAGGGGGAAGTGGATGCGCCCTCCACAAGTGAGAGTTCTGCCCCAAACTACATTGACAGGGTATATCGTCAATCGTGTCCGTTTGACGTTTAGCGTATGTGCGTTCGGAATGGCTTCTCAAATTTGGGCAATCATTTCCAAGATTCCGTGGGCGAGTGGCCCCGTACTGACAGGGATTAAATGGCATAGTTTCAGTTGAATGCGGCCACGAGCGACTCCATCCGAGAGCGCAGCCATATTTCTTATTTCAGGCGATCTTTCAGCGCCGTGGATCTCGAGTTATTACTGGTCGCGCCCGCTCCCTACGAGACCACTGCAGGCAGGTTTACCGCTGCTGTGCACGCGGTGCATTAGCCCGTACACTAGGCTATCGTATCGGGAGCGTAATGCCCTTGGGGATAGTCCACGAGGCGTACTTTTGACCATGGTGATCAGGGGTCTTTGTCGAGTGGGTTTCGAGCGAGTCAGTTCACGAATGAGTAGCCTTTTGATGGAGTACCTGGAATTAATCTGTCTTATGGACCGGGGGCCAATTCATAAGCCCAGGGGGGCAATCTCTTTGGATCGTGGTCAATTTCACGTATTTCAGCCGCAAGACTATATCCCATTGCTCAAACTTCATACACACAGCACAAAGTCAAACATCTCCGTGATCATTGATCAGCAAAGGAGTGCATTTTGAATAATCTGAGTGTTTCCAACCGTTGATTCGATGGCCAAAACGACTTCTTACCCAGCCGAGACGCACACCGAGAAGGTCACATCATTTCTCCCTCTGACTACAGCGTGGAAGCCATCAGAAGGATGTGAGACCAAGTTTCGACTAGATGGCCCAAGTCTAATGGCATTTGACCCGGCCTATGGCATAGACGTTGAAGAAGGGGTTACCTGTGGCCCTCCTGCTGTGACTTCTTGGTGGCAAGGAGCCGGTTCTTCTAATACTGACTTCAGTATTGGACCCATAACATGTCCAGAAGACTGGGCGACAGTAGCCTCATCTACAAAAGATTCTTCGAGTACTTTGGAAATGTGTTGCCCATCGTGAGTATCACTGTTCCGCGGGTTGGATCTGTGAGCCAAGCAATAATACTAATTAATACTTGTCCCAGTGGATACTTTCTCTTCGCTGGCTCTCCCGGTCAAGCTGTTGGAGACTGTCTATCAAACGTACCCGAGGGAATGGTCTTGACTTACGGATCGACTGCGTACGATGACTCGACATCTTGGTCTATGGCAACAACAACCCTTGCTCACCCCTCCACAGTTGGTGCTATAGCTATTAAAGGCTGGAATATAAACATCCCCGAAACGACGTCTACTACTACTCCTACTCCAACCAGCACGAGAGCAACAACATCCATCTCAAGTACAGGACCCCCATCGACCACCGCTGCCACAAACGGACTTACTTCAGAAAACCTGTCAGCTTCTAATTCAGGGTCCCCCGAAGAGCTTTCAACAGGTGCAAAGGCCGGGATAGGAATTGGAGCTGCTGTCGGGGCGATTGGAATAATAGCGCTGCTGGTAGCGCTTTATTTCTTCCGTCAGAAGAAGCAGCGCCCGCAGCTGAGCGATGCCCCTTTTTCAAACCCTAGCCCCATGGCTTATCAACGCTCTGAAACAACGACAATGAGGTCTGAAGTTCCTTACCAATATCACCATACAGCTGAATTGGATGGGACAAAGTCACCGGCAGAGCTGGGCCCAGGAGTGCGATCTCCACGATTTTGAAGGAATTGAGACAGCTACTAAAGATTCTACTGGTTTTTGGCGTTGAATATCTACTTTATATGTTCTAATGTGTATTAGTTTCACGATATACCAAGACAGCTTGACAGAATTCTTATCAAAGTGACAATCGGGTCCTTAGTAGAACGGGAGGTTACGGAAAATTGAGGCTTTAAGAGGGATATGCAAGATAATTCTGTCGTAAACAAAGTTCATTTCGCATAAAAACAGTAATCTAAGGGGGACGGGGAAAGAATGTAGACGTAAACTAAACACACTTCGCAGACGCCTTCAAAGGCAGGGCCATGGCCTTCCATAATTGATCTCACTTCGCTGTGCCGCATGTTGAACGCGTAAACAATAATACCCTTCGTACCCCTTGATCGGAGCTCAAGATGAAAGTATCCAATTTTGGATCAGAGAACGAGCAGGCTACCTTGCAGCGAAGGCACAATCATAGCTCAGGCCCATCTTAATATCCTCTGTCTCCAAAGTATGTTCATCGCCAACGTAGAGTGGGATTTAAAGTAGTCCAATTCTCGTATCCAGGGACTGCGGCCAAGTATCTGAGTGGAAGCTGGTGTAGGCCAGATACTTGGCAGCGCCGGGATACATAGTTCTGTAATACCCCATCGCGGAGATACGAGGACCAGTTGCTGAAGAGCGATCGAATCAAGTCCTCAGGAAATGAAACAGAATTTTCACTCAGCTGATACACAGCTGTGCCAATGCAGAGAATGCAAACTCATTTTCGAGTGCGAGCCCACACGGTATCTATCAACCGCCTTGTCCGCAGGGAGAGGTCTGACCGATTGCACCAAGCTGGGGAGACGGCTTACGAGGACCAAGACCTGGGGGATATTGTGTCGCGCTGCGTGCGGATGCCATACTGCTTGCGATAAATGCTTCATTGGCCCACGTTTGGTTCGGAATACTACCGGGCATCGCCTGGCTGGGTGGCTCATATGGATTGTAGTTCATGCGAGCATGCTGATCCCGATCCCAAGCATGGGGTGGAGGCGGCCCCATGGATGACAAACCTGAAGATTGCATCCAAGAGGGAGTAGTTGCATGAGAATCGAGCGGGTTTGAGAGTGGCGCCTGGCCGATTAAGCTATGCCTGAGCAGCTCATTCGAGATCTGACTTTGGGATGGCGACAGGTCAGGACCATGGATATTTGAACCGGTCATAGGAGGCAACGGGGACGGAGGCCCAAGACCAGGCGGTGTTCTTGGTGTGCCCTCTCTCAAAGGGCCAGGGGAGGAAGTACTCCAAATGCTAGGTATGCTGGGTAGAGCTGGCAGCGAATTGTACGATTGGGCAAGGGACATGCGCAAAGATTCCGCGGCATTGGCGGAGGGAGGGCCCAATCCAGGAGGGGCCATAGGTATCCCCTGTGGTTTGATGCTCTGCTCGTCGTACGGGAAGCCTCGTGAGCTCGGCCGCATATGAGCTAAGGGCGTGGGCATATCTCCAGAGTCTCTGTAGAAGTCGAACTGATCGGGAATACCGGGGGGATTCTCATATGTATCTGATTCCACAAGTCGCTCAACTCCTTCAACGATCCTGTTCATGTTAGCAGACATGGACGCAGATGCAGACTGTGATCCGTCGAAAGTGCTGCGACTTTCTCCGGCTGAATTCAAATCTTGATTTGCCCGAGGGATATCCTCGCGCTCAATGTTTGCATTCTCCAAGGTATGTTGGCGAATATGAGGGCTAGAGAAAATCTGAGTTGGAAGCCCATCCTCTTGGTAAATGAATGTTTTCTTGTTGTCGTCGTCTACCAGAACAACGGGAATCTTATTCCTCACAACAAGATCAAGACCGTCAATAACGAACTCACGGATCCGATAAAGCATCTCCTTATTCGGATGATTTCGTTCCACATCCGGATCATCGGTACGGGGCTTGAGCTTATCGTTGGCAGACATATACCGTCGAACAGTTGATTCTTGGTCAAGAGGCGCAAAGCCAAGACTTTCTTCGTCTTCTTCTAGAAGATAATCAATTTCTGGCAGATGCAGGATATCGAAAGTTGACGCGAGAAGAGTCAACGTGCTTGCGTATATCTTCCAAAATTCTTGGATTTGGATTGCGAGCGAAGAGTCCTTCTCCTCTTTTTCTGCGATCAATAAATCACTGGTCGTCAAGAGCCAAGAGCTGTAATGCCGAAGGGCAGGCAAGATCCGACGCGCAACAACCGTCACTTTGTCAGGATAGCCGTTGGTGTCCTTGTTATTGGGATCTTCGCCGGCAAATCGTTCCAGCTCAACTAAAAGAATCTGCAGCAAAGTGAAGAAAGTCTTCACGTTGATACGTTGGAAGAAAACAAACGCATTTGAGACTGACTCATTGTTTGAACGAGTTCGAGCAAAAGCTTCTGCGGCAACATTGACAAGGCAAAATTTCGTAAGTGTGCCTTCAAGAGACCGTTCCCTGATTTCCACAGCCAAATAATTCATCACATCGCTTTCAAGTTCCTCGTGCCTTGGGAAATCATTGCCTTTGTAGCATTGCGCATGTAGTAAGACGAAAGAGGGTGCCAAAGCTCTCGCCGGAACACCCACATCCTCACTGCGAATTAGGCCTCCCTTGGCATCTGCGCTCATAATTTTCCGGAACTCGATCTCTAGATTCCCCTTTGCGGAAGGGTGGGGTTCTTGAGCAGACAAGGCGCGGTAAAGGTGATAGGTTGCGCGGAAATGGTTACCATCAGCCAACGCAATAACGGCTTGCTGGTTATGCGACGCGCCGGACGCCGGGTATATCACTGCTGCCAAATCATAGTATCCAATAGCTGGACCCCAATTGCGATCCTTACTGACAAGTTCTGTCTCGCGGTATCGGGAGAGATCGCCGAGGCGGATAAGTGTCGAGTGGCATGACAAGAGAATTCGCTTTCGAAGGTCCGAAGAAACCGAGGGGGCAGGCTGCGCAGACAAATCTAAAAAAAGATATATTAGTTTTGAAATATTGCCTTTATCCGCGAAAACGAGAGGGACTCACTCTCAAAATTGAATTTGCGCGCAACTTTCTCCAATTCACCAATTCCTCCAAAATGGGATGAAAGATGTTGGATATATCCACGGTAAAAGCGCTGACTGGTCTTGATGAACTCCAGGTAATGTCTCTCTAGCTTTCGTTTTTCCACCGGCTTCCGCTTCGCATTCTCCTCACGGTACTGTTGTCGAGCAAACGAGTCAGTCACAGCGGTACAAACGCGCGACACGAACGATATGTACTCACGCGGGAAAGCTGTTTGCGAAACCGGATATTCAGCTTCAAATGAGCATCCCATAATCGACCCTCTACATCGGTTTCACGAGCTGTATCGAAGTCGAGCAGGATAGCACTTTGGCAGACTGAGCGATACCTATTGCGGGAGAAAGTAAGGTCATGGTTAGCGCAAAACAGCCGCGCGCAGAGGTCTGGGAGAGACGGACTCATTGAGAAAATGTGAGATCTCGGTGAAAGTCGGCTCCTTGTCGTTGAGGCAGCGCGTGAGTTCGCGCTCGATGTTCAGCGCTCTCCTGCGAAGGGCGTCAGTTGAGATGGCAAGAGCCGGGCGTCAAAGAACTCACTGCCAGGCGTCCTGGAACGAGGCCGCCATCGTAGGGAGGAGCCCGTTGAGCCGAGCTCGCCCTTGTTAGCAGACAGCAAGCAACTCGAGCAAAGTCGGGCAAGCCATGGGAGTGGGGGAGGGAGGAATCGATATCAAGAAAATGGAGTAAAGCGCGGCATCTTCCCCCAGCGCGTTAATTGGCGGGCGCCCGGTGGGGCCTTCATAAAATCACATACTCAGCTGCGCCTTCTTCATACTGTTCTTCGATTGTTTCTCTCTCTTCTTCTGCGAATTGCTGGCTGTGTCTTGCTCTTTCTCCACTCTTCTTTGCCTCTTTGACATGGTCTAGCCTCTCGCTCCTCCCCGCCTGTGATTCGCGGGTAGAGTCCTTGCTGTGCGCTGCACGAACCCCCGCCAAGTGGACCGATCACACCAACTGCGCGCCCGACACCGCAACATGTCGAAACGCTCGCGAAGCAGAGAACTTGAGCCGGAGCCACACTCAAGGTCCCCTGTCTCCGAGGCCAATCCATCCCCTGACCGGAAGATCTCAAGAGATACTGTCCCGGCCTCCGAGGTGATGCAGTGCTCTCTTCCACCTCACGGCGGGCCCTTGTCATTTGCTTCGTACGAAGACTACGAGGTTCACTATCAGCAGGCCCATGTCAATCGCTGCTCTCAATGCGGCAGGAACTTTCCCACGAGCCGTTTCCTCGATTTACATATCGAAGAAAACCATGATCCGCTGGTGGCTGCGCTAAAAGAGCGTGGAGAGAAAACGGTAAGCATCTGGCCATAAACTGATTCAGGGAGCGTGTCTTACTCATTAACCTATCAGTATGGCTGCTTTATCGAGACGTGTGAGAAGAAATGCTCAACGCCTCAAAAACGAAGGCTCCACCTCATTGACAAACATATGTTCCCCCGGGTATGAATTCATCCCGGAATTGCTATCCTATTTGGCTAGTGGCTAATGGATCTATAGTCATACAACTTTTATATAGTAAACGATGGAATTGACAAACAGAGTTCGATGCTCAGATCAATGGGCAGCGACAAGACCCGGCGCAGGATCTCGGCAGCCTCCATCTCATCTATCCAAGACGGAAGGCTCCGCCGGCGAAGCTCTGTCTCCCAGCCGACTTCTCCTATAGCAACTCGTCAAGCCCCTGCGCCATTGACTAAGACGGCTGTTCCAGACGATATGGACATAGACAGTCTAGAGCAGTCCATGTCAGCCCTCCGGTTCGTGCCTGCCAGTGTTGCAAAGAATAGGGTCAAGACATCTCAAAAATCTTCATAGAGATACAGCTTTATGTGACGAATTTATATGACGAAATGATTATGAAAAAAACGTTGGAATTGGAAGTGATCGCTTGATTTTGTAGACCGAAATGCCGGAGACCAATGCCTGTCAGCGATATTCCTTGGAGGGAAGGTATTTATGGAAAAAGCGCATATCCATCGTATTCAATTCATAAAACTGATGCTTGCATAACGGCCGACATCACAAAGTCTCGGCGGAATGCACCATCGGGTATAGACAGCAATCACAGGTGACGAGTCATACATAATACATACAGAAATAGAGGTCCCAAAGCCTCCTCAGACCATCCCACAACATATACAAAAGGACAAACTCCGCTCAAAATGATATCCATCAAGAAGGAAAAGAAACAAAGAGCAAAGAGACCTTGAAGCAAAGATCATAACAAAGGAATCATTACCCGAACGAGGCCACCAACCCATCAAATCCATAGCAGCGGCATCGCCTTGCACAAGTCCAAAGTCCAAAAGATATGAAAGAACAACCATGATTCAAGATGACTTTTCATGGACAAGGAAAAGGAAAAATAGAAAAGTTTGATAAAAGAATAAAAAGGTATAATGCGCAGCTACCCTTCCAAGAGATCTGCATATGCATCCAAGCTTGACCCCACTAGGTCAACAATAGCCCAGCTTGTATTGCCCTTGAAAGTCCTCGCCCAAACTCGGACGATCGCAACGCTGAGCTGACGCACTTTATACGGATTAACAATGAAGTCCATATCAGGCGCGCCAGGCGGATCAACAGCCATTTCGGTTTCATCCATCATGCTCTTGATCCACAGTAATAGCTTTCGCTCGTGGTCAGACAGGCGTTGCTCCGGCTGAGTCGCTGGAATGGCGAGTAGCCAGCGGCTGAGCAAGAATGCACATTCCAGACTGCATAGAGAGTGCTGAATACTCCAGAAGAAAGAGTGAGTGCGTGCGACAAAGTCAATTCCCAGCCGGACGGGGATCGAGAGGGCATGCGCAGAGTGCAGCAAAGCCATGATCAGCCGTGGGCTGCGGACGATCGGGGGCGATTCGGCTAGAGCACCTGCGATCTGCATTGGGTCTTGGGTTATAAGATGCCTACAAGGGCCTAGATCAACGTGTAGACGGATGTAGGCTAGCCCTAGTAGTGCGGTCGATGTGAATGCAATAGGGCCTGCCGGGTTTTGCGGATCAATGCTGGACTCAGGTGTGCGCTTCCAAAGCGCCTTCCAAGCACTGAGCGAGTTGTCCAAGGAGTTGAGATCTTCCTGTCGGAGGCTGGTACCCTGCAGATTGGGTGCGGATAGACACAATTGTCTAGCGAAGAAGATTTGCTGAATAATGGCGTGGATGAGAATGTAGTTTCCAAGTGGGGAGATAGGTGCGGATGGAAAAGAGGTAGGAGATTTCAGGAAAAGTCGAGCAAAGGCTTCTTGGAAAGAAACGTCAAACCCTTGACGGTTGCGATAAACCCGCCGCCATTGTACGGCATTACTTGCCTTCCACAAGTCGTGGGAGCATGGCATATTCAGATTTAGCTCTCCGTTGAGGATCAACGGGGGAATGTTATACATGATCGAATGAAGATTGGAAAAGCAATAAACAATCATCTTGATTCTTCGATTTCCCTCGCGGCGAACCCATTCTTCCCAAGTCATGTGGTCAGGATTTGTAGGAATTTCAGTCAACCCATGCTCACGCACGAGTCTAGCCAAAGTGCTTTGAAGCGAGAGAATCTCTCGCAGTAGCTCTGGGTGTCTCTCCCATGAAGCGAACACTGTCAAAAGCAGGAAAGTCTGAATGACCTCCATGTGGGCATCCGAGTCATCGGGCGTATAAATTGACGGATTGACTGGGGGGTTTGGTACGTGGTGAGACTGAAATGGACTCTCGGTAGAGATCATCGAAGAGCTCCGTGAGTTATGATGTCCTGCCGATGGAGGAGATATATAATTCCACGAAGGCTGGGCAACCTGCCGACTATCTCGTCGGTGGAGGCGCTCTAATAAGATTGCTTTAGCGGCATGGAACAACTCAATTCCTCGGCCGTTTTCAAACCGATAGTGAGAGCCGGCAGCAGCAGTCGCTAAGGTGAGTTCCGGTGAGCACTTGGCTATTGAGAATGTAGGTACATGCACAAAAGGCAAGTGCTCATTCAATCCGTTGATATATCCTGCAAAAAAACGGGACAGAGCATGCCGAGATGGCGGTACAAATCCTTTCGGGAGAATGAAAGAAAACTCTTCAAGCTTTGTCACGAATGTCTGCCGGTCTGCATTGGTGATGTCCCAGGCTGGTCGTGTACCCTCATCAGACAAGCCAATGCGATCCTCAATCTCGTGGGACTCTGGTTGTAGAGAGGGCAGTCGGGATCCAAAGTTGGAAAACGACGGCGGCTCATCTCCCTGGCCACGAGGGTCGCTCAAAAGATCCGCACCTAGTCTTGTCGATACAGGCGTATCTCGAATTTGAGGTTTGGTATCCATTGGCGGCATACCCGGGGGCAGCATAGGATCTTCTACTGATGAAAAGACCCCTGAGTCCCAGTCAGATGAAAGACCTACACTCTCCAGGAAAACCGTGAAGTCTTGTACAGGGTCACCCAAGTCGGTCAGGTCAAGGAACGAAGGCTCCACACCATAATTGTCGGTGATAGCTCTTTCCGGGGCCGGAATTGACTGGGATGGGGTGCCGATGGAATGAGGCGTCTTCCGGATAGCCTCCAGGCTTTCTTGTTGGCCCTCTAATGCCACATGACTTGCCGCATGAGATAATAAATTCAGATCGTATCCCCAGGACGGATTGAAGTGTGGTGTGTCTACTACCGAAGGAGGCTGGACCTGGACCTCAGGAGCTGATGGAGGTATTTGCGTGTGGACGGGAATGGCATCGGCTAATTCGAGCATGCGCGACTCATGGTGGGCAGGCTGAATTATTGACGACTGAATGGGAATATCATGGTGACTGTGATCATTACCGTTGTGGGTGCGATGTTCCCGACTGGCAGCACTCTCGGCAGGATGGACCAAACGTTCATGTCGCACTAGAAGGTCACTGCGCGTTACATGATATTAGCGGATGTGGGGGGAAACAATTGCGGCAGTCGGCGCTTGAATCAACAAGGACTTACCTTCGGGCGAAAGACTTGGAACAAATGTCACATGAGAAGGGCTTCTCCTTAGTATCTGTTGTCCTACATTAGTAGAGCCAAGTGGACACAAGTCCGGGGGGTTACTCAACGGGTGCGGAGATGGCGTTGGAGATGCTCTAGGCGAGCAAAGGATCTGCTGCAGTACTCGCAGGAAAGAGACTTTCGGTGAGCGGTGGCCTTTTTCTTGAGTTTGGCAGCTTTATCGTCATCCATAGTTGAGGGGGAAGTTGGAGTTCCGATTGAATGGGGCTAAGAGAGGGGAAGAATTTGAGGCCCTCAGGGAATCTAAGCGGGGAAAATTGAACTGTGGGGTTTGCGCGGCCGGGTGAGGGGGGTGCACGTCACGTGCGCGCCTGGGCTCCCTGCCAGACTACTTCAGCCTCAGGATATTATGCTCTTTTTTGTACAGGACCGGGCCAGATGGGGGGAGAGGGGAGCACAAGGACTCACGGCCTGCAGAGGTCGGGCTGGTTGGGCTCAGATAATCTCACCAAGCCCCGTATGCACGACGGTCTCCACCAGTGCGGAGAGAGCCAGCAACAAGCATTCGGACTTTTGGCTTTGTCGGGGAATATAGTAATCGCATTAAGCATTTGGTCGGGCCATCTGGGGAAGCTTTCCCGGGCGAGGGAGAGGACACTATTGTGTCTAGACTCGGTGTTTGCATCTACTCTCTAGAGTAGCCGCGTCCGAGCCCGTGGACGGTCTGCGTGTGCATCACTGCCCACACAACATAAGGTAAGGATCGTTTTGTTAGCATCCAGGGGTTTTTTTTTTCATAAGCAGGTAAATTTTGACCTTGGGTTCATTTCTAATCCCAATAGCGGTGCTATCAGTCTCAATGAAGTGCAAAAGGTATAGCTATGAAACCTCGAGGGATATACCCGACGGGATGCGTGAGCTCTTTCTTTAATTACTAGTAATGTTGAGTGGCGGTACGAACGATGAGATAATTTCCGATGTATTTTGAAACCGAGAGAATCCCCGGAGTCATAAATTTGTAGGAGGTGGTCGGTCATATCAGGTGGGCCAGCCAGGTGCCCAGGTATACTGTATATTGACGAAGTCTGAGCCTCAGGAGCAATACCATGGACTGGAGGCTAACACTCCACATTTTACCTTTGATGAAATGAAAGCCCTTATATATCTCTTGTATCTTATACTCGCGAGAATACCCTGCTTTGTCAATTAGAGATCCAAAATCCAGGTAGCTTTTATAGTCTGATATACCAATCGACCAAGGTTGGGATCAAGAAGAGCTTTTTGTTTCGCCAGAAGAAGCCGGAACACGAGTTTGTCTTCTAGAATTTATAATATGCTTTGATCCCCTTCGAATTATCCACTCTCGATCCCGCTCACAGATACCTGGGTGGGATCTACTGAACGCCAAGCCATGGCGCAGGGATTGTCCTAATCTGCCTTGCTGGCTTGGCGCCTTAAGCCCTATCAACAATTGAATAGTTACGAGGCTGTGAAATATTATCTAACAAAATCCAGTTTCGCTATAGGTGATCGGACCTCTTGGGTACTTTCTAATTCTAAGAGCCCCGTTGAAAACGCCAAGGCCAGCTGAGCTGAAAAGAAAATAGAGCCCACGTCATCTTGCTTCTTCACACAATAAGTGATGCGGGCTTCCCCTGGGTTTTCTTTGAAATAGACTAGCTAGACCAGCAATCCATACCTTTAAGCTTTCTATGCGAAGAAAATCATCTCGGCATAAGACATCCCTTCGAGCAGAATCGAAGTGTTCCGACCGGTGGCAGACAGCCAAACTGTCTCAAGTCTTAAATCCAAAGCTATTTAGGTACTGAGTTGCCTTCAATGGCAGTTCAGGCGTCCACATCTTCAAGTCCAGTCCTGCTAGACGCGGTATCGGCTAGGAACTACGATCTCTCCGATGGTATTCAAAGCACCGGCAAAATTGAAGCCACATCTATCGCTTCTGCGCAGGAGCAAGATCCAAGTCTCTCTGCACAGGCAAAAGTTGGAATCGGTTTAGGGGTCACCACTGGTGTTCTATTGGGGGTAATCATTGTTTTCGCTTTTATCCTGCTGCGACGAAGAAGAAGTCTTGCTCCAGGTCTCTCGCATCCACAAACTTTACTCGATCACGACAGCGATGCGAAACACCACAATGCGGCACAGAGAGACGTAATCAAACCGAAGACAGCATGGGAGACGTGGCTGGCTTGGACTTCTACAGTTATGGACACATGGCTTTACGAAGTGATTGGTCTTTCTTTTAGTATCGCTTGCTTTGTGGCATTATTTTGTGTCCTAATTGTTTACAAAAATGACTCGGTGCCGCACCTCCCAACCGGCGTGACTCTCAACACTGTCATCTCTGTGCTCTCAACAGCTTCCAAATCGTCACTCTTGTTTGTTGTGGGCGAATGTGTTGGTCAGCTGAGATGGATCTCCCTATGGGATAACACCCGCCCCCATAAATTATCTGCTGTCCAAACATATGATAGCGCAAGTCGTGGGCCATGGGGTGCCTTTCTCCTGCTACTCATATTCATCAAACAAAAGACTTTAAATAGCCTCGCGACTATTGGATCAATCATTACCATATCATCCCTTGCGTTTGATCCGTTTATTCAGGAAATACTGCGCTATCCTCTCAAGGAGGTATACATTGAGTCAAATGAGGCGATCATACACCAATCGCGTGGTTTCACTGGAGACGCTCGACAAACAAGCTTCATGGGAGCTTTAAATAACGCTTTATGGTCTACAGACAATATCATGGACCCCGTCTGCCCGACTGGAGAATGTCAATGGCCACTTTTTCAGTCACTTGAAGTTTGTAGTAAATGCGAAGACGTGACTGCCAGCGCAACACTCTCCGGCTGCAATTTTACCGAGTTGAACTCGAGCCAGGTTATTCCAGATTCACCATTTATAGATTTTGCTGAGCAGAACGTGTCATGCAATGCCTCTGTTCCTGGGTTATTTAATTCAAACACGACAATGAGTCTTATGTCACAATACGGTGGAATGGAAAGTTCTCCTACAGCTCGAGATTTGTTTATGCCAAAGTCTGTTACTTGGCTGGGTGGGAGCTATGACAGATATGCCAATCAAGACACCTGGGCAGTTGTCGGTCCAACATTCCTTGGAGTGAAGGGGCCGCTTTTCGTGTTCGCAAATGCACAATTTACTACTGATATCCTTGAACAAGGAAATTCTAAGAACGTGACTTCGCACCCTGGGGGCGGTTACCGTATCAGCAAGCTTACAGAATGCGTCCTGGCCTTTTGTACCAGAACTTACAACGTATCAGTCTCTGGTGGTCTAAGTTTCGTCCAGATACCGGAAGAAAATTATGCAATTGACTTGGGCACCACAGACATGGATGGCAAATGCTGGGGGTTTCCACCATCGTCCCTGGTCAACGAAACAGCAGAAATATATGCCAGGGTTGCAGAGAATGGAACACGCAAGTCTACACGTGGTAACGCACTTCGAAAATATTGCACTCCATATATCGACTTCTCGAAATATCTTGATTACATTTCGTTATTTGGACTGCATGAATTCATATACGGCACATATCTTGAAGATGAGAGAACCGACTTCAATTCGACTTGGATATTTCGAGATGTCACCGATAGCTGGGACAATCAAGCATATGGATACGATCGAGATGGTTATCGATATGAGATTGAAAATGATGCTGGTCTGAGAAAGGTTCTCGATTATGGGTTAGAGGAGACAACAAAGAGCGTGGCAAGCTCGCTGTCCAGGTGGGCTCGTGATAACAGCAGCTATGCAGTGCTTGGGCAGATGGGGAGAACGGAGTCGTACGTGGAGGTCAACTGGCCATGGTTGGCTCTTCCTGCTTCGCTCCTTCTGTTAGGAATTTTCCTTCTCATATCAACCGCCCTTGTTAGCACTCGCCGCAGCGTGGGCCTTTGGAAATCTTCAGTGCTGCCTTTATTGTATCATGGACTTGATAAGGACCTGATTCAGCCAGATGAAGAGTATAAATCAGTCAGTATGATGGAGCAAGCTGCTGAGAATGTCAAAGTCCGCCTGGGCGTGTCGGGCTTGGAAGCTAGGGCTATGCTCCATGCGGACTACAAGTCGAAGAGTAGCGCTGCCACCAGCTCAGAGTTTACAGAGTATTTTGGCTTCAGTCAAAGAACTACTGCCCGTCGGCAGTCATGGTGAAGATATGCTTGAGGCTATTCGAAATGAATGCACGCTATAACAACATATTGTTTTCTAATAACCTTAATTATAAAACAATAAGATCTGATAAAGTTAATTGACAGCTCTCATGTTGTAATGCACTTCTTTTCCATTGATAGCCCATGCATACCCATATTTTTAGGACTCGGCAATCCCGGCCTTCTATTATTAACAAGCGATATACCCGTGTCTGGGCGGGGGCACTGGCTCAATAATGGAATTGTGCGCACAAAAGCGTTCAATGTGAAGCAATAGCGCCACCTGTCACCTCGATTTCAAATCCACAGTGACAGCAAGAATGGGCCTCCAGCGGACTGTCCTACTACCTTTAAGCTGGCCCTTGGCGTGTTGATTGGAGAAACGAGGCCGGCTCGGATGGACTCGGTTTCAAGCCCAGAGCCGCTGTTTCACAACGAGGACCGGCCGTCCTCTGCATAGTTTTTAGGCCCGGGGGCTACCTAAACAGACGTAGTCGAGCATAGTCTGTTTTAATGCAGACTTAGCCAGCCCCAACGGTCGGTGAATGGCTGGGGGAGTTCATGGTGTCAACCCCAAGCAGAAGTAAGCAGAGCAAGGGATGAGACATGACACCTCCAGTGGCACATATTTTTGGGGTTTTTGAAACGCGTGGACTCCGCAGCCCCCTTGACACGGCACGCAGCGGGTTGTGACGAGTCCCAGTGCGACCAAGTACGCCACTCTCGTATCTTGTCTGTTCTGTGCCTGAATATTTCGTGGTTCTCGGTGGAGCCTACATCGTCGATAAACGTCCGTTCCAGAACCCCCGAACCGCGCTAGTTGTGGTTCCGCCCGATCTCGCCCAAAAAACCCCAGGCCTCCTCTTCTGTCTTCATTCCAATACAGCCTGGCAGCGCGAACAAGGCCTCGGGCTCACTATCGTACTACCAAGGTCAGTCCTACAATCCCCGGCAGCAGTGCTATACCTGGCATTCCACGTCAATAACGCGGAGGGGTCTTATTCCCCCTCTCGGCCCCCAACCGCCATCTGACCTCATAACTACTGCCCTTGTTGGGCGCGATTCGCATCAAGCTGACTCGAAGTCTAGGCCTCGGAACTATGTGTCGTTGACCTCGATACTTCCTACGGCTTCCTACGGCTCCCTGATACAACCGGCGCGTTTGCCCGCAGGCACAGGCAGGACGCGACTTTCGAACTCATACCATCAAAGTACGAGCTAAACCGAGACCAACCCCCGCAATGTTGGCTTCTAAGCCTCAGTATGCGACGGCCGGGTCGTCGGCTCAGACTCCGTTGACGGCCTTTCATACGAACACTCCCCGGCCCGCAACGGCTACGAAGGCAGACGGAACTGGGTTCTTGAGCCCAACCAAATCGGAGTTTTCTGATGGGCAGGAAGATTTGATGGCTATTCGGTAGGGTCGCTCGACTTTGTAAAATATGGAAATTTGTTGATTTGGAATGGTTATAGGTGCTGGGATGAAAAGAAGGTTGTTGCCTGGCTGCACAGTATTAAATGTGGCCAGTACGAGCAGCTCTTCAGAGGTGAGCTCTTCGAATTGAAATATGTCTTTGTATTAATGCTAACTCCAACCAGACAACAGTTTCAACGGAGACAATCTCATCGACTGCGATCAAAAGATCTTGCAGGAGATGGGCATCAAAAAGGTCGGTGACCGAGTACGCATCTTCGTGGCCATTAAGCAGCTGCGGAACAAGTCAATGGTGAACCCAAGACAGAAAAATATGGTACGCGTCTTTTTCTCAAACTCTCAAATTGGATGACGACTCACTCCTTCGGCAGAACAAATTGGCCGCTATGGAGGCATCGGTAACAAGCACTGAGCACTCACGCTTCTCTGGCTTCCCCAATCTAAGTAATGTCATCAACGGCAAAGGATCACAACCCGTGTCTCCTTCTGACGCTTTACGAAAAGATTATCTCAACCGTGGCGCTGCCAGCTCACACCCTCGAAATCCTAGTCTTGATGGTCTGACAATGGGCCCTTTGCCTCAGAATTCACCTGTCATCCGCGTGATCTATACCGGTGGCCAAACGAAGGTCCTCGATATCAGACACTGCAAGACTCCAGAAGAGGTAATGGTTGGTGTTCTCAAGAAGTTACAACTCCCTGAACATCAGTACCGCAACTACTGCTTCTATGTCTTGGATGGCTTAGATCCGGACCTGTCCAACGTAAGGCGGCTTACGGAGTCTGAACTTATGGAGATTTGCGAGGGAGTCAATAGATCCGAACGAGGCCGTTTGATTTTACGAAAAATTCATGCCGGGGAACCTGATGGCGACGAACTCCGCCGTGCCTCTCAACTTGCGGTGGACGAAAGCTCGGTCACACATCGCATTGCCCTCGACAAATCCAACCCCCGCCAGAAGAATAAGATCCAGCAACTTACTGGTGAATCATGGCAGGTTATCAACACGAAACAGCCGGTGTCTCCTGTTGGCGCACGTCACCGTCAAACACCCTCTAACGGTGGAGATCCCGACTCGCCATGCAGTTCCGATCGGAACCCTGTTGCGAAGTTGCGTTCTTTCTTCGGCCAGAGACCACCCAGTGAAATGATTATCCATGAGCTTCCTTCCTTCTTCCCAAGCCATGATCGTGATGATATCGCGAAGACCATGCGCCGGTCCCAGCGTCTCAGTCGTGCTGCAAGTCGCCTCAGTGTTGTTAGTAACTTCAGTGTTGCTTCGAGCATGAAAGATGCACCTCCGATGCCCCCTCTTCCATCTATCCCTCCCATTCCCCCAATGCCAAATATTGCCGATGCCTGGCTGCAGCATGCAGGTGGAGCACAGGCCGCGCAGGCTCCGCGGCCAATCTCTATATCCAGATTTAATCTGCCACAGGCTTCATATCGTGACTCGATTGCATCAAGCTCTCTGCAGCCTTTGCAGGAGGAGTCTCCGACAACACCAAACCGCAAGTCTTTCATGTCTATCGGGACTAGCTCCGATGAGCCAAGCACTTCACGGCAGAGCATGATAGATGATAGCATGAGTGTGGCAGCTACAGATGGTGAATCCGAATCTCTCAATGATCAATCCGACTCTTTCAATGATCAATTGAGCGTTGCCGTCGCCGAAGACGATGACGACGAAGATCCCGGCCTTGAAGACTTCTTGGCTGGCAACAACTTCGCTCCTCAGAACTGGATGAAGGGATCTCTCATCGGCGAGGGTTCCTTCGGTAGTGTGTACCTGGCTCTCCATGCCATCACCGGAGAGCTCATGGCCGTAAAACAGGTCGAAATTCCCTCGGCCACCGAGAGCACTGAATACGACCAGCGCAAGAGCAACATGGTGACAGCTCTCAAGCATGAAATCGAACTCTTACAAGGCATGCACCATCCAAACATCGTACAGTATCTCGGTACTGCAGCAGACGATCAGCACCTGAATATTTTCCTGGAGTACGTTCCTGGTGGCTCCATCGCCACCATGCTGAAACAATACAACACCTTCCAAGAACCACTGGTCAAGAACTTCGTTCGCCAGATCCTCGCCGGTTTAGCTTACCTGCACAGCGAAGGCATCATTCACCGAGACATTAAGGGTGCAAACATCCTCGTCGACAACAAGGGTGGTGTCAAGATTTCCGATTTCGGTATCTCCAAGCGTGTCGAAGCAACTCATCTCCTCGGAGCACGAGCAAGCGGCAGCGCCGGCACAGGCGGTGGTCTCCACCGCCCCTCGCTGCAAGGAAGTGTCTACTGGATGGCTCCTGAAGTCGTACGACAAACCGCGCACACCAAGAAAGCCGATATCTGGTCCCTGGGCTGCCTTGTGGTCGAGATGTTCAGCGGAGCTCACCCCTTCCCCGACTCCAGCCAGCTGCAGGCTATTTTCGCGATTGGGAGTAACCAGGCTCGGCCGCCTGCGCCGGATCATGTAAGCCCTGAGGCTAAGGAGTTCCTCGATATGACTTTCCAGATTGATCATGAGAAACGACCTAGTGCTGAGGAGTTACTGAAATGCAAGTTCTTGGCTATGCCGAATATGTGATGTTGAGAAATGAATATGCTGGGCTTTTGTTTTTTTCACCCTGTACAACGATTTATGCATGATGGAGTATGAAAGGTTTCTTGATAAAACGTGGTTGCGTCCCGGGGTTTCGGTCTTGGTTAGATAGCAATGAATAATGGACTCTTGCCGGCTGTGCTGGCATTTGATCCAAAATAGAAGAAAACATATTGAGCAGGTCATCGTAACATTGTTCTAAATATTGTTGATTTCCAGATGTAGATTCCGCTTAACATGGCAATGAGGACAAAATGAGATGATACAGAATTTGGGTGAATCACAGTAGCCACTGTGCAGGCTCTAAAGTTACAGGTATATGGAGACAAAAGCGTCGAAGCTGTCATGCCGTCAACTAATCAGACAGCGCCAGCAGTCTATTGCACAATCTTTCCGTAGAAGGGAATGCCCATAGCACTCAACAGGAGTCGAGCATCCTTGTCCGCACTCGCGGTTGTGTGGAGGGTGATATGGCAACCGGGGATCATCTTGGGAGGGTACCTGGGAAATAAATTAGAATCAATACTTCATAAGAAGTGGAAATAGCAAGACAAAACTTACATATCATAGTTAACCTCAATCTCAGGGAACATCGCAACATACTCCGGGTCCAAACCGAAAGTAATGTTACCGCTGCTGTCACCACTGCTACCCTTGACACCAGGCCAATCTTTAATACGGGGCAGAACCACATCAACCAGCTTACTCAAGAAGTGGTACATGGTCTCACCCTGCAGCTCGGCCTTGACAGCAACCGCGTCACGGCCAGGAACAAGGCTCCAGCCGGCGACACTGCTCTTGCTGCGGAAGGTCTCGACACGGACATTGGAGATGGCCTGGACGGCAATACCCGCGACGTGCAACCAAGACGAGTTTCCTCCCGCGGCATCCTTCACGTAGCTGTGGATTGTGATACGCTCTATCTCCGGGATGTTTTGGAAGGTAATCGGCTTGCGGAGTAGACGCAGCACGTCACCACCGCGCGGGCCGCGAAGTGGACGGTTCTTATGGTACGGTGATGAATCGTCCCATTCGCGCAAACGGGGGGCCTTGGGTGGTGGCTTGAATCCTGGGGGATTGTGCACATAGCACAGGGTGAGGATGTCCGAGGCTACGGTCGAATCGTAGGTCTGCTTTGCACGGGGCAGTGAGAAAGGGCCCGGGACGAATAGACGAGAGGCAGGGTCTGAGGGTGGCGGTGGTTGATTAGGGTGGAGAGGGCCACGGTAGTATTTTGGGGAACGGAATTGGTATCTGGAGGCAGTTTGTTAGGGGGACTGATCTCAGGATGTCGGCTCCGTTGTCACACGACATCTAACGGAGTAATGGGAAGTTGGTCACGTACCGACCGCGAGGAAGCTGAGTCTTGCGAGTCTTTGCTCGTGCGGCTGGGTCAAATGACTGTGCGGTTTTCGCATCGACGCGTCCGGCGAGAGAAGACTCGGTCTCGAGCTCGTTGATTTCCTTAGATAGACTTCTTGCTGGTGCGCCGTCGGAGGCATTGCGGCGACCCAGGAAAGCCTGGGGTCGGGCTGACGGGGCTAGTGTTCTGGGAACAGCCCTTGCCAGGTATCTAGATGGCTCCCTGGCAGCCATTTTGGTTGTGTGGAGGACGGGTATGATGGGACTCGGAGTGCTCTTGCTGGAGGTCGCTGTTGCGGAAAATTGTTTGCGCTCCGGGGATGTCACGTGGCTTTATTCATGCCTGGTTTTCCTGGCGGCGACGCACGGATTCAGGCAGAAAAAGCCCCGCGGAAGTGATCAGCACGTCCTCTAGCTTTATTGGATCGTCCCGCGATCTCTTTCTCGAATCAATTGTCAAAGACGTGTCAGCTCCTTTCATATGGTCATTTCTTGCCCCGTGCACTCATCAGAAGTATTTCCTGCTGATGGCTTCATTGTTTGTTCCATGGAAATCTTGCAGCCTTGACTCTTCCGCGCTCCGTTGTACTTAGCGCTCACCCCAGCCTTTCTCCCCGCATGTTGCCCTCCGGCTTTTGATCTTGAGATCTGTCGATCTGCATAACCCATCGGTGTGCTTCGAAGTGTTAAGCCACCATGTCGGGGATTCATCGTTACTTTACTACTCGCCGCGAGCGACATCGATCACGGCAGGGTAGGGAGGAGGTTTGTGTTTTCCCACCACCGGGTTCGAGCCGAGGCCATGGCTGGGGTATATGAAGAGCAGTGAATAACTGATGAGGTCATTTTTACAGAATATCCTAGCTCTTTCGCAACCCTTGTTCAAAGGCTTCTTCTCCGCTCAGATGAAGACTGAAGAGACACAAGAGTTTCGAGACAAGGTACCGCCCCCAATCGCCCCTCGATCGCTCTACATTTCTAACAATCTGACGTTACATTAGGTCAAAGGAATCGAGAAGCGCATAAAAGACCGCCGAATCACGACACTAGAAGAGCCGAACGTTATCTATGCATTGCGGTCTACGAAAGAGGACGAGGAAGAAGCCTTCAATCTGTTGCTGGTTTTGAAAGACTCAATCGAGGGCGTTGTCAAAGACTACACACCTTCCATCAAGCTTCTTGGCGCGGAAAACCGCGCTTTTGTTACTTGCTATCTAGATGCCTTACTTTTCGCCATGTTCGCCCGTTTGGACTGCTTCGAGCCTATCCTATACACATCATTTGATGACGAGCCACGCCAAAAACTTGTAACATTACTGAGATTTTGGGTGAATCTGCTGCGGTCTGGCAGGCTCATTACGACAGATATTGTTTGTCTATACCATCCCGTCTTTACATGATCGAGCTAACAACTTCATGTTTAGACAAAGCATATTCAGGACGCCCTTGCCGAGTGTGGCTGGGAAGAGGCGGGTATGCTTCGCCAGCAAGATGCATCAGAAGCGTTTACTTTTATTACCGAAAGGCTAGATTTGCCGTTACTTACTCTCAAAATGGACATCTACCACCCTGGCAAGGAGGATGCGACAGACGACCATAAATTTATCAACGAACGTCTACTCGAGGTTGCCCTCCCCCCGGAGCCTACCGATGGCACTTCTCTTACGCTAGAGGACTGTTTGGAGGCATATTTCAATAACAGAATTGAGGTAAAAAGATACAAAGAGCGTCACAATACATTGACCTCAAATCGCTCTATGGAGTCCCTGGTTAAAGGCGCCGCCAGCCACGTCGAGGAGATTGACATATCGCCGACGTTATCTCCAGTCCAGTCTACCCAATCCTTAGAGAAACCCAGTCCTTGGTCTTCGTTCTCGGAATTTGGGGAAACGACGTCACGGAAAAATAGCCGCCGGGACAGCATTGTTCGTGATCGATTCATTCCTGATTCGTCTGGCAACGAAACACCCACCAACGGAGATGCTCCACCACCGGGTGCGCCTCGCCGCCGAGGGACGTTTGTCAAAGAAGTCATGATGCCTGCATGGCAGTTCTTCCGCCTGCTTCCTTGGTATACGGACAATACCCCAACGACCGATGCCCAAGTTGCAGCCCATTTCTCAAGCAAGCGACCAATTCTTGGGATGTCTTTGAAACGCTACTCTTTTCTTCCTAACGGGAATGCGGTCCGTCTTAATACATACGTCGACATTCCTACCGAGATCGGTTTGCCTCACTTCATTCAGGACGACAATATGGACCCCGATGCGCCCATCTATGGGAATTTCAAACTGTCTCTGCAAGCGATGGTTTGTCATCGTGGTCACTCGGTCGATTCCGGTCACTATATCTCTATTGTCAGGGGAACTAGTCCTAATGTCCCCGCGTCAAGCTCTAGTGATAGCTCTGGCAACATATCTGGAGAAGCATCAAAACACTGGATGCGTTTTGATGACCTCGCCAAAGAGAGAGTTACTCTTATCGACATTGACCATGCCTTAAAGAGCGAAACCGACTTGCCCTATCTCCTCTTTTACCAAATTCTTCCCATCGGAGAGGATGCTTCCATGGCCAGCCTTGTCAAAACTTCCTCATCGGGAGCCTCGGACGCTACACTGGAGGGCGACTCGGCAGAAATATATAGAAAGCTCAAGAGTTTGGCTATTGACCAAGCAAACAGGGGTGGCTCCACCGAGAGCGTAGGATCAGGCCGTCCCAGCCTTGAGGTCACTGCACCGGACGACGACTGGGACGCTTCCTTTCAGAATCGCCCAGCAAGACGAGCAAGTGTCACTTTTAAACAAGAAGTTCCACCTGTCTACGTTCCACCTCCGCGATCGATGCCTGCATCTTCGCCAAGAATATTAGCGGTCACAGAAGAGGAGAACAGCAAGGGATTCCCGTTTGGTCGGCGCGGCTCTCGTACCACCAAAAGCAACTCGGGGAGTCGAGCCAACAGCCAATCAGGGGAGCACAGGCTCAGCTCTACATTCACTCGCCTTGGTTTTACACAGCGGTTAAGCAAAGACCGATTTGTTTTGGATGGCGAAGGCGAAGCAGATGAGGACGCTCTAGAAACAGAGGAGGTCGTTGACGCTAAGTTGGAGCCACCTCGCTCAAATGAAGGTAAGGAGAAGGACGGGAGTGCCCGTGGGCGAACAAAAGATCGGGGATCCAAGGGCAAGAACAAAGAGAAGTCTAAAGAGAAGGGTCACAAGCCGGAGCGGGAATGCACAGTAATGTGATCGCATGGAGGGTGGCATTGAATTTCACATTGGTTCCAAGATACCCAGTACATAGGTTTGCATGCCTTGTTTCTTTCATTTCTCATCTAATGATGGACGATACCCAATGCATCAGGAACGCAAGCATCCTCCATTTAGATAGCAAATCATTAGCAAGAAATATAAAAGGTGATATTTTCTCCGAGCTACATCAACGTACTAATGCCGAACTTGGCAATAAAGTATTATTCGTATCGGCAAGTGAGGATTCTTATTCATCGTAATTCTTTTTAAAAGCTCATAATCAAGACTAGCAGAATAATCGTAGTTCGGGCTGTCTGACAAGGTTGGTTTGCGAGAAGAGCAGGGGATTCGGGCCGCAATTAATTAGATTACACCCGAAGCTCCACTGATTCACGCTTTCCGTCAGCAATTTCCATGACCTCTGTATCAGGGCCTGCAAAAGCTTTGTCACCGAAAGCAACCGCGATCTCCTCGAGTGTATGGTTTGCTGTTTCCACATAATAAAAATGTACCAACAAGGCAGAGGAAAGACAGAAGCCCCCAATAATGACATAGAAGTATCCATGAATGCCAGCAAAGGCATCTGGAGATACCATACCGATGATGAAGTTGAAAATCCAGTTGCTAGTAGTGGCTAAGGCCATACCTTTACTGCGACCTCTCAGGGGGAAGATCTCCGCGGGCAGTAACCATGGCATAGGACCCCAGGTGAATCCGTAGACGATATTATAAAGCATGACGAAAGCATACTGGCCGTTCGCTCGGACTTGAACTTCCAAGTTGGCTTCGGTGAAAGCACAAACTATACCTAGCAGTACAGCCATTAAAAGACCTGTAGAGATTCCGTGAGTTAGTGCCTACTTGGCATGTCCAGTATAAAAAAGGGAGCACTAACCTCCAAGAATGAGTAGAGGCTTCCGGCCCCATCTGTCTGCGAGCCACCAAGCTACAACTGTTGCTGCGGTATAGGGAAGAGCATTGGCTGCAGTGTAAAGGAGTGACTTTCGTTCGTCATACCCAGCGGTTGCCAGCGTACTCGGCAGATAGAAAGATATAATGTTGATACCGTTGATCTGGGCGTACATTTGAACTGTGATGCCGACAATAGTTCGTTTGCGGTACCGAGTAAACATCTCCTGTTAATCGCCGTCAGAAAAATTAGTCTGCAGAGAAGTTTGAATAGGAAGGATGTCTCTTACCCCCCATGTAGATTTTCCAAGGTTATTTTCATAGATCACAGCTTCTTGGATTTCGAAGAACACTTTCCGAACCTGCTCATCTTGCGTATTTCCATTTGAGTGAAGATCTGCAATCGTCTGGAGACTTTCGTCCATGAAGCCGTTGATTGCCAACCATCGAGGTGTTTCCGGGAGGAAGAAAGACATGACCAACAAGACAAACGCCATAATGATCTGGATGATGAAAGGACCCTGCCATGACATATTGGTCGGCAGCATGAAATTGAACCCATAATCCACCCAACAAGAAAGCATGTATCCGCCAATCTGAGATGTATACTCAATTCCAACCATCAGGCCACGTCGATGGGGCGCGGCAATCTCTGTTTGAATGATCGGCACAGTCATGGAGAGAATGCCTACTCCCAGGCCCTGGATAGTACGGCCCGCGACGAATGTCCCAAATCCAGGGGCGAACATCTGAATGAAGGTACTGAAGAAGTAGATAAAAGCACCAATACGAACACTCTTCTTTCGTCCAGCCATATCGCCGAGTCGGCCTGCAGCGAGTGCACCCACCGCAGCAGATAATTGGAGACAGGCCACTGAAATTCCTGTGATTGATGGGTCAACCCCCGAAGTCGACCCATCAGCACCACCAAAGTCCTTGAAGAACCGAGCCACGAAGATTGGATTGACCAGTAGGCCAGACATGAAACCTATCAACGTCAGTGTCTAGGTCCATATTGGTATCTAGCTCAATCGTATTACCAGAATTAAAACCGAATAATGCATCTCCCAAACTACCAAAGGCACATGATGCGTAGAGCAGCGGTGCACCTTTCACAGGGTATCGAGCATTGATCCTCTTGGGCTTTAATTTCTTCTCCAGCCAGCTCATTTGCGCAGGCTGCGGCATAGCGACATTGTTGTCTTGTTTTGTGGCAGCCGGAATGCGCTCCCGCATCTCTGCGGTATCTTTCGAACCCATTGTGCCGGGGTTATATCGCAAAATGAGGTCTTTCAATCTCGCAATGCTTCAAATTCCAAGAGCACACAAACGCTACTATCAGCGGGGGGGACAGGGCTTTATGCCTACCCCAGAACATGGTGCCATGGGGAAAATCCCCTCTCCGTTTCTCCACAAAATCAGTGCGAGAAGCCCTACCGGTTCAATCAGCAACAGTATTGCGGAGTGCCCTGGGGTGTTGCGATCCACTCACGCCGGCCAAGACTCGGTAAAATTTTATGAAACCTGGTCAGTCGGGCCGGATGAGCGCAATTATCGGGATGCCCCGGTGTTGGCAAAGTGATTTCCCTCGTGACGAGGAAAACTCTTACATCAGGAGTGTCACAGGCCGTCTAACAATGGAGACTATCATGATGGCGTGGAGTTGCTTCCGGCGGGACCTCACGGTTCCGTGTGAAGTGGGCTTCGGTTCCGGTGGCGAATCTCACGGTTCCGGGACTAAACCTCTCGATAAACAAGCCTAGCAAGCCGGCCCAATCAAATACGGCATATCTAGCGGAATTTGCGTGATTTTCCCCTCTTTTTATAGTTCTCACCCCGTATTTTACTGCTAAGACATATAAAATTTGCTCGGATGATCATTTCGGCTCAATTCCAGGAGTGAAGAACGGCGTGTCCTCCAACGGCTCCTAGACTCTTACTTGGACACGCAGTAGGAACTACTCATGCAATGGCATAGATAGAAAATTTAGCAGGTCATTCTGTTCCCCTGTGGGCCTCCAGGTTCCACATGAACCGCTGGACAGCTGGCCCTAGAGGTCAAAATTAAGAGCCCTGGACGATGTATCTCTTCCGGATCCGACTGAGGTCATCACTGGTTCAATGTAAGACTAAATAATTATAATGAAGTTCAGTTCGTTATTCCAACCTTTTAGAAGTCCATCCTTGCTCGCGTTTTCTCGTGTTTCAATTCCATAAGCAGCCCAGCAACAGACATAATGACAGTCACAACGGACGGCAAGGTTCGTTACTCCCTAAATTTGGTCGTATTCCTCTTTATTGAATAGTTTGAGCTGACCTTTGGAAATATGCAGGGTGGTAACAAGGCCTTCGTCCTTCATCCTGGAGGATCATTCACCTTCGAAGAACGCGACGTACCTACTCTCCAAAACGACCGGGATATTCTAGTCCGAGTTGCCGCGACAGGTCTCTGCGGCTCAGATGTCAGTCTTTATATTTTCTTTTGCAGAAAATGCATTTTTGGTTGATGCTGACGGTTATATCTGATAAATAGGTGCACTATTGGCAACATGGAGCAATTGGACGCTATGTCGTTGAGAAGCCCATCATCTTGGGACACGAGTCATCCGGAGTCATTGTCGAATGTGGAGAGAGCGTCCAAGGCTTATCTGTCGGTGACCGCGTCGTCTTAGAGCCAGGCAGTACCTGCAACATCTGCAACCATTGTCGTTCCGGCCGGTACAACCTCTGTGACGCCGTTCGCTTCGCTGCCACGCCCCCTATCGATGGTACACTTGCCACCTACTACCGTGTGCCCCAGGAATGCTGTTATAAACTCCCATCACATATTTCGCTGCGTGACGCCACGCTTATTGAGCCTCTGAGTGTGGCAGTACACAGTTCTCTGCAGGCTGGTAGCATGCAAGAAAAAACTGTTGCAGTCTTTGGAGCAGGTCCGGTCGGGTTACTCTGCACTGGAGTTGCGCGCGCTTTTGGTGCGTCGAAGGTGATGGCAGTGGATGTAGTTCCCAGTCGTCTCGCTACTGCACTTAAGCATGGTGCTACACATACATATCAGATGAGCTCTGATTCTCCAGAGAAGAATGCGGTAGATTTGGTAGCTACTGCTGGAGTAGATACAGGTTTCGATATTGTCCTAGATGCGACTGGAGCAGAGCCTTGTGTGAACTGCGGGATTCATGCCCTTGCACGAGGTGGAACATTCGTTCAAGTCGGACTCGGAAAGTCTCAACTTTCAATTCCTGTCGGCCAAATTTGCGATAAGGAGATCTCATTCAAAGGAAGTTTCCGTTATGGGCCAGGAGATTATCGAATGGCGATCGGCCTTCTTAATTCATGCCGTCTCAATCTAGAGGGGCTTATCACCCATGAGTTCGCCTTCTCGCAGGCAGAGGATGCGTTCAAGAATGTCGCTGGCCGTTCTGGGATCAAGAGCGTGATTTATGGCCCAGGCTTCGACTCAGAAACGGCAAAAAAGGGTTTGACAGAATAATATACACCTTTGAATAAAATTCTCACATTTGTATAATTATTATCCTTATAGATAATAAGAGAAAGGTTAAGAATCGTATGCCGTTATCTGAGGTCGTGTTTTTCGTGAAGCTTGTAGTTTAAGCCACGGCTTGCGGGTGGATAGTGTAGTCCAGATAATAGAAGTTTAGGATTATCTGTCATGTACGTTCCAAGTCATGTCCCATAACCAGGTCAGTCCCCCATCTATGGTTTGGTCAAAAAAGTTCTCCGCCCCAGTACCCTGGGTATCCCCGGAGACATTCCAGTTATTTGCAAACATCTGCGGCATAGTACCTGAATGTTCGTGAAGCTCAATAGATTCATTATTCCGGTGGAAATTTCCATCAGGCGGAGCTCCGAGAAATTGATCATCGCCAGGGCCCAAGGCTATGAAAAAAAAATTAGCAAAGTAACACATGGCTGGTATTGAAGAAGATAGCTCACCATGTTGCACAGACGCTAAGCTCTCGTCCAGGCGATTCAACCTGTTGACGTCTGAGAACATCTCGTTGGCTGGGAATGAGTGATGCGAGCTAAAAAGAGAATTAACTGGTAACCGAGTTGCATTCTCTTCAGTAATCGGGAACGTATCAGATCGCGACCCGCTAGTCTGATGGCTAAGCGGCTCCTTTGTTTCGTTGGCCGGTGCGAGCATTGCTTCTGATTCTCGCCGAAGAAGCAAAGCGACGACATTTTTAAGAACAATCGTGCTCTGTCTTGATAGTGCTGATCGCTTCCCAATCAAATCCTGGACACGGAAGATTCGAGTTATTGTGCGTTTGGCTTCTTGTGCTGTGTCTGAAAGAGGCTCTGAGAGTGCGAGCACTGCTAGCACGATCGCCGCATGAAATAAGTTTATGGCGAGGAAGGCAACTAGATGGCTATCTGTGGCGAGTCGAACAAGTGCTGGTAGTTCAGTTATTTTTGACGTTCTCACGGCAGCATCCATCCAAAGCTCAGAGCTTGCGGCACGCATGTCACAATACGCGGTTTCAGAACATGAGCTTGAGTGACATGCTGCATGGGCCGAGGTGACTGGGCTATATGTTGTGGAATCTGGTGCAGTTTCGGCTGGTGAACTTTTCTGCATTGTTGACAAATGGTGCACCTGCCGCGTAAGCAAAGGTCGATGGAGCACAATGAGGATATTGTCATATGTCAGCTGCAAAGACAGAGATTGCAACGCATATGCTCTCGTGCTCTCATGGCCGTCAGAAACAAAATCGTTATTGAGATCCAAACTCAAATGGGCGGGCAAAGAACCTCTCCAATGCTCCAGTTCCTTGGTTGCATGTTTGACCAGTGTAAAGTACGAGTCACTAGTTAACTGCTCCGGAGTCCTGAATGTACGAGAACCGAAGATAGCATCTAGTGCGGGCGACGCAATCAAGTAGAGTTTATTCAACTCGCGCTGGTAAGTGGAATAGCATATTGCCTCACCCTGATGGCCAGCACTGCTGAAGTGAGGGTTCTCGAGAATATCCGAGGGCATTTCGAGATTGCAGTCATTGTCGTTAATGCCTAATGGGCGGCCATATGTTATCGAAGCAAACCTATCCCATGTGTAGGTGGTCCACCAGACTCTTTTTCGTTCCTCGGTGTCTTCGGGATCCCCTCTGAGGAATTTTCGCTGTAGCCCAATAGAGTGAGCCATTTTTATTGTTGCTCCTAGTAATGAGAAGGAAAGATTGGGGCGGCCATGATAAACATTATGTGATCCTAGAAGGATACAGGTCTGGGTCGCCATAACGGAAGGTTGATCCATCAATTCAACCAAGTTTGACTCGACAGTCTTGATCATATTCGCACTCAACTTCCCCCAGTTTTCATTGTCGCCGGTAAATTCAGCATCAGTGTTCCGAGATCGATACCAAGCTGCCATGCCGAGTATGATAGATAAGAGCAACAGAAATGATCTCTGAGATGGGTGGGCGTATCCATCGGCAATGGAGTGGAGCCTTTTGCGGAATTTCGGCTCATATATTGCGAGTGAGAACCAGTGCACAGAGTGAAAGAATTCATCTACAAGACTGTACACAAGGCCCATGGATGGTAAATCTTGACTCAATATCACAGCTATGGGTATGCGCTGGCCAGCTGTTGCAGAGTTTGAGAGTGATGCGGTGATATTTGCGGCCTGCCCACCGGGGATTGCGAAGGTGATTTGCTCATCGATGCGGTGGCTGCCCAACTCGCAGAGTCTTCGAGCAATCCCAAATGCAGATTCGGCTTCGTCTGCTTCACTGCAGTCCATAGACCGTGGTATGCCACGTGCTACGGGGGGTTCATCGGGGTCATTGCTAATTGGCAGCGTAGTTGGCGTATGGGCCTGTATCGGACTCGGTGCATTGCTACCAGGGCCAGGAGCTGTATCCCGCGACAGATTGTCGAGCGTCTCTGTTGATCGAATACCCTGGGCTTGGGCAGCACTAGAGAGCTGTCTGGATTTGGCACGTCTGTTATAACAGTGTCAGCCATGTCATATAGCCAACAGATTGTTCCAATCTACGTCTTACTTCTTTGCATTTACCTGCCCTGGTCGATTTGTCTGAAGTTGTCGACAAGGGGCATTTGCGCGAACACATACTGAGCAGGGCCGAAAAGGATCGCACTGGATAAATTACACCTCTCAGCACACAAGAACGCAAGACCGCTAGTCGGAACAGGATAGCCCTACCCGAGATTTGTGCCGACGGCATCTGTCACAGGCGTTTCTCACTCTTGTGGGCAAGGGAGACCGCAAATGGCCTCTTTGCCCCGATGATGGCGCAATATAGGTCTCTGCGTCATGTCTGCCAGGGTCATAACTGGTCATTATACCGGGATGAATAAAATAACAAGCATGGTCACGCGTTCAAGGCGATTTAGGTTGAGAGATGATCGGCCCGGGAAAAGGTAAGCCCGCTGGGAGGATCAGGTTGCGATAGATTCCAGAGTAGCTTTTGATAATACAATAACAAAAATCAATGTCAAACGAACCTACCTACCACTTACGACTAACCTATGCATAGAAAACGAACCCAGTCGCAGATAGAAAAAAAGAAAAACCGACAGGGGCAGGGTTCGAACCTGCGTCGCCGTACAGATACCAGTACCTTATAATGGCCCCACAAGGTACACTATGATTGGTTGGTCCGAGTCTACCAACATGCCCGCCCTCCGCATTGCCAGCTCCTCTGCATCCCCTCAAGCTCTCTGACTCGGCTCTCAGCGTTGCGCTTGTTGGACAAGCGGTATGAGATAGCTTCTCGCAAGTCATGGCGCTAGTGCTGGATACTTCCAGCAGTTATGTTGCTCCTACGAACCTAATGGAGCCCTCGGACTCGCTGCCTATCTTCGATGTGCAGCAGGTACCGCTCCATTTCCCCATTGCCGCCGACTTTGTAGCTGCGCAGGTCGCCAACAATGTCCTCATACTCGCCCTTTCGACGAATCGCATTCTCCGAATTGATCTGGATAGCCCTCAAGACATCGATGGTAAGATTCCTACAACCCTGTGCTCCCGTGGCTCGGACAGAACTAAGCTCGTCATTAGACATCGACCTGCCCAAGAAGTCTTCGGAGATTGGCCTGATACGACGCATGTTCCTCGATCCTTCTGCATCACACCTTATCATAAGCACCACACTCGGCGAGAATTACTACCTCCATACCCAATCGCGACAGCCTAAAGCCTTGTCCCGCTTAAAAGGCGTCTCGATCGAAAGCATCGCATGGAACCCTTCTATGCCAACGGCCTCGACCCGAGAGATACTCTTAGGTACGACTGACGGAAATGTATACGAAACCTACATCGAGCCCTCCACCGAATTCTACCGCCGCGAGGAGAAATTCGTCTCCGCTGTCTATAAAGTTCCAGATGGCTCGCCAGTCACAGGCATATGCGTGCAGACGGTTGCCTCGAGGTCAGATTCCAAAAGGGTGCTCGTCGCGACGTATGGGAAATTATTCCATTTCCTTGGCCATGCTGGCCCTGTGAGGCCGGGAAGAGAGGGTGGTGGGTCTATATATGCGGAACTGTTTCAGCGCGAATCGCCCTCCATCCACGAAGCTGCGCATGCGTCTGCTTCGGCGCCATCATCTCTTGTCCTCTCGCCCTCTGGATCTGATGGCATCCCTAATGAGGGCTCTACGGAGAGGGACTTTGCCTGGCTTAACTCTGAAGGAGTCTTCCACGGACAGCTTACATCTGAGTCGCCATTTGAGAAGGCGAAGCTTCTTCCGCGATCCAAATTTCCTGCGACGGAGTCTGCGCGCGGTGGCAGAAAGATGATCCAAGACCCGGTTACTGCAATGACCCTGTCCCAGTGGCATGTCCTTGCGCTGGTTGAAGGTCGTGTTGTTGCTGTCAATAGACTGAACGGCGAATTTGTGTATGAACAGACTGTTATGGAGCCCAAACAGGGCACCCTTGGCTTCTTGACGGACTTGACACAGGGCACCTACTGGATCTTCACTACAAATGAAATCTTCGAAGTGAGTGCTAACGACGAAGACCGAGATGCTTGGAAAGTGTTCCTACGCGAACAAAAGTTCGATGAAGCGCTTCAATATGCTCGCGGGCATGCTCAGCGTGATGCGGTGTTGACTGCTTCTGGAGACTTCCTGGCTAAGGATGGTCGCTTTTTCGAGGCAGCAAAAGTATGGGGCAAGAGCAGCAAGGGCTTTGAAGAAGTCTGCTTGACTATGATTGATAATAAGGAGTATGACGCGCTGCGGAAATACCTTCTCTCGCAGCTATCAACATACAAGAAAACATCGGTGATGCAAAGGCTCATGGTCGCGAGCTGGCTGGTCGAGCTTTTCATGTCAAAGCTCAATTCCTTGGACGACAACATCGCTACCAAGGCAGAACTCACCGAGGGCGCGACAACGGGTGATATCAAAGACGAACTCGGCACTATTCAGGCCGAGTTCCGGGAATTTGTAAACTCGCACAAGGCCGATTTGGATAAGAAGACTGTCTACGATATTATCAGTAGCCACGGCCGCGAGGGTGAATTATTGTTCTTTGCCACCGTCACCAACGATTATAATTACGTACTGTCATATTGGATCCAGCGCGAAAAGTGGACAGAAGCTTTGGATGTGCTACAGCGGCAAAGCGAACCAGATGTCTTCTACAAATACAGCAGCGTTCTCATGACCCATGCTGCCACGGGATTAATTGAGATCCTGATGCGCCAGACAAATCTCGACCCCGAAAAGCTTATTCCTGCGCTCTTGAACTACAACGAGACCGCGAATGTCTCCCTCAACCAGAATCAGGCTGTTCGTTATCTGAACTTCATCATCGTCAATCACCCGAAACCCTCGGCAGCCGTACATAACACCCTCATCTCCCTACATGCATCCAGCCCGTCAACATCCGAAGCGGGCCTTCTCACCTACCTTCAATCCCAAGCTTCCTCCCCACCTCCGTACGATGCAGACTTTGCTCTTCGACTTTGTATACAGAATAAACGCGTGCAATCATGCATCCACATCTACAGCGCAATGGGCCAGTACCAGCAGGCAGTCGAGCTTGCCCTGGAACACGACGACATCGAACTTGCTGCCATTGTCTCCGACCGCCCTGAAGGCAACGACAAGTTACGCAAAAAGCTTTGGCTCTTAGTAGCAGAAAAGAAGATTCGCCAACCTGGCACAGAAATCAAAGATGCTATCGAGTTCCTGCGCCGCTGTGAACTGCTGCGTATCGAAGATCTCATCCCTTTCTTCCCTGACTTTGTCGTCATTGATGATTTCAAGGATGAAATCTGCACTGCTTTGGAAGACTACTCTCGTCACATCGACGCTTTGCGGCAGGAGATGGATAACTCGGCGCTCACCGCTGGGCAAATTCGCAATGAAATCGCCGGCCTGGACTCCCGTTATGCAATCGTGGAACCGGGCGAGAAATGCTGGATCTGTGCACTGCCTCTACTCAGTCGTCAATTCTTCGTGTTCCCATGCCAGCATGCTTTCCACAGTGATTGCCTTGGTAAAGAGGTTCTGGAGGGGGCTGGAGGGAAGAAGAAGTATATCCGGGATCTACAGGCAAATCTCAGCAAGGGAGATCTCTCGTCTGCCCGCCGGGAGGATATCGTGAAGGAATTGGATGGCCTAGTCGCTGAGGCTTGGTAAGTGATGACTCAAATATTCTGACCCATTGACAACTGCTAATTGTATATAGTATTCTTTGCGGCGACCATGCTATCAAGCAAATTGACAAGCCTTTCATCCTAGCGACCGATGCGCAGGATGAGTGGGTATTGTAATAGAGATGATATCGACTTTATGCACCATAATACCCTTCCGTACATGTTGACAAACTTGCAATAAGACTTTCGATTTTCCGTCTACTTTCGCTCTCGCATCAAGACATGCATCTAAATACCTTCCAACCATCCAACAAGCAATCAGTAGTAATCTCTATTCCATACCCGAAGTAATATACAGTCCTCACCCCAACCCAATCTTGGAAGTCAAACCAAACTCCAATCCCCCCCAACAGCCCCTTGAATCTCCTGCGCACTCTTCCCAACCAACCCCTTCCAAAACTCCGACGTCCCAGCCGGCACCAACTCCTCAACCTCAAGTGCAATCAGCGCACTAAACACCCAATCCTGACACCGCCGTTTCCCATCCCTCGGCGCCGCCTCCCCGCTAATAGTAGTAATAGCCTGCCGCCTCTGCTCCGAGTCCAACGTCGCGATCTTGCATAGCCCGAGCGCCTGCATCACCTTCAGATCCGTCCCATATCGAGGCTCGAACTCGTACCACAGCCGATTGATATCGATTGGGCGGACGTGGAGGAGGTCGCCGTGTGTATTCGGAGGAATGTGGATGACGAAACCCCAGTGAGAGCGGTAGTTAGGGTCTTCGCCTTGGCCGAAGATTTCGATTGAGAGCCGGTACTGCATTTTGGGATCTGGGAGGATCCAGATTCGGTTCTCTGAACTGTGTCTCTTCGATCGATGGTCGAGGATGGTCTCGAATGGTTATATTGAAAGGCCCATGGTGGTATCTAGGTGAGGAATTGGATTTGAAAGGTGTTCGTTCTTTGCTTCCTATGACTCGGTGGAGGCGTATGCCTAGCCCTGTACGAACACCCTAGCTATACGTCAGGAACTATAGCCCTCCTGGCCCGCGTAGCAAACGCAGGGAAAGAGATAACTACTTGTATGTGATACATCTACCTACTCATACGAGTAGCCATCGAAAGCAAACATCGGCAATCAGCACCAGCACCAGCACCAGCCACTATCCCTGGGACAAACGATAGACCACTGAGTCTCCTGTCCACTGGAACCCCAATTCAACCCCCAACCTCCAACTCAGCCCCATGGTCCCCCAACCCCGCAAGCAGATCAGTGATGTGCACACATCCATACACTTTCCACTCGGACTACGGACTACTCGTACACTAAAAGAGATAGACTTTCGACTCCGCAATGTCTGCAAAGAGGGGGGAGGGGGATCGTATTATCCCGCATTCTACCAGCGATCGCCGTAGGACGAAAATGGCGTTGTACATACACATCGTTCCACACGCCTGGTAGAATGCGTTCATACCACCCGCTCTGGTATTACCTGAGGGGACCTCCGACGCCGGCGATACCGGCACCGAAGTATTCGCCACATACCCTGCGACATTGCAGCTCCCCGACAACGTCATTCTGGCTATTTTAGACGGGCGGCGGTTGCTTTTTGGAGATTCGTACAGTACATTGGGTTCTCCTAGATCGGTGGGTACATGGATTGGGTGTATGGATACGAGTACAAGTAGGAGGGGAGTGTAAAATACAGAGCTGTTTGGAGCCACGCTCTAGACTCGTTAAACTTAGAAACAAACATTGCTCTGCTCTTGGGTTCCAGCTTCCATTCGATGATGTTACAGGTGTAGGCTGTTACAGGGGGGTGCTATGATGCTTTTTGCGTCGGTGCTGTGATGTACGTGGTCTTCGACCATGATGGAGAACGCCTGAAACATCGGTGGGGGTGGTTGTCATTTCCACGCGTAGAACTGCCGAGTAAAGGGGCTGCTATTTACAGTTGCTTTGTGGGGACTCGGCGTGTGTTCAGGGTGACTGGATCGATCTTTAATTAATTCCAGTCCATTTGGATTGTTTGTTTGTGTTGCGTGGCGAGGGTTGCTGCGATGTGGGCTGCTTGGTTTTGTTGGGAATAGGCAAATACATTCTGACGCCATCGGGTGTATGAACAATGGCAATTGCTGGTCAATTGATTTTAATGGAAGGGTCTTTTCGGCATTACGGATAGAGTATGATGAAATCGTTTGTTAAGTTTCCCTAGTTGGTCTCTTGCTGTCCGTTACGGTATACGTGTATGAATGGAGCGGTTGATGCCAAATGCACCCCAGACTACCTGCAGTAGAGCATGTTGTATGAGTAGCAATGTAGAAGGAGAAGCCTCTTGAACATCCAACTAAGTTCTTACCCTCGGGTAGTATGTATTCTGATTGCATCTGTTTCAGCTAGCTGGCCTATGCTTATGTCTCCGGGTACATTTTGATGCGGCACGTCACGGGTGCCAGCACTATCCACGGGTGTTTGCAAGAAGCCTCAGAGCTTTTGGGGTACGATCTTTCCAGGGCTCCGAATAAAAGAATTGCTAGGTATTTGTCTTTGTATAGAACACGTTTGAATTACTGATATTCTTCATTGGTCGAAGGTAATGTTAGGACGAGCAATTGGAAGATTGGTGCCGAATTCCGGTCACGGGTATCCAAGATATATCGTACCTCTTCGGTCGGTCGAACAACATTCGAACACTGCGGTTTACCTATCTAGATACATCTTAGAGAGTGAGATAGACGTGGAATATCTGAAATCATCCATCGATATCAAAGGACTATCCCTAGTTGTGTAAATCGTGCAGCAACCATACACCTGACAAAGTTAAGTACATCTACAATGCCTCAGGCAACAACCCGAATTCCTCCCAGCCTGCATTTCCGCGTGTGACACGGAGAATAGCAACCTACGAGCATCGCCTCTAATGGCGTACAGAGTACGACCAACATGCATTCACATATGCAGCGCTCGCGGACCGCAAGCGCAGCACGACACGCGATGCAGAATCGGGGCCCTCCGAAGCCGGGTGACCCCTGCTCGGCAGTGGCTTTCCCATTCTTAGCTGGGGAAGTCCAGTCACACGAGCCGTTGGTTTGGCTAGTCGGCCATCGAATTGGACTTTGGACCGATACGAGGTCGAACTGCTTTTTGCGTTTGGCTAGCCCCGGATCGGCAAAGGCTATACAAGACGTGGGCTATCATGAATGATACAGTACCGGGAGAAGGGGGAGTGGATTTGGAGCACTCGGAGGATTGCTTGAAGAGGGAATAGATAGGCAGAGGGAGTCAGCCCTGGGTCGTTCATCATTGATTACAGTTCACTGTATGTAGTTAGCTTTGGTTATCTGGCTAGGGGACGGCCAATAAGGAGGATCCACGAAATGCTAAATAACAAGGCTGCTTTTTCGAATGTAAACCGTGGCGCGGTGGTTCATCTTGTCATTCGGACCAGAATCCGGGGAAGTCTATTCAGAGGGATTCAAAGCTGGTCCGGCCGGATCGGCCTTACGCCTTAGACGTTATTTGCTAGATTCTGGCTTATCTTAGACTGGCTAGACAGGCTCGCTTGGGTCCGAAAGGAAATGACGAGGACTAGGCGAAACGGGAGATAAGCGACTTGTACAAGTAGTGATCTCACTATTATCTCAGGCAGCGCGACAAGAACGAGGCTAGTACTTCTGCGCGTCGCACTATGACTACTGGTGCCCCGGCTCATACTTTCGTTGGCCATATACAGTACTCCGTAGTATAGCCCCCATTATCTGATGAGAGGACATCCGTATCCCCTGATTCTCGAGACTGACGATCCGTGCGGGGTAGAGATAGGCTGGAAAAAGGGTCGGAATCGAGGGCTGCCACGGCGCTATCTCCTGCTTATCAGGCTTCGGGTCAACCATGGTTTATCTACACTTTTGAGTTGTTCTAGTTGGAGTACCCGAGATATCGATAAGAGGCCGTATCATGTTGATTACTGATGATCAACACAGGGAACATGTGTTGAGGGACTTTCGGAAGCGCAAGAATCTGCTGGATTGCATTCTCGGCACATAGTTGTCTGGGGGCTAGCGAAGTCTGTTTACCTGCAGGCGCATGGCTATACTGGTCTCAAGATGACGAAAGGCGCATACGGGAGCCATCCGCGACCGTGAGATGGAGGGGGAGATCCCCAGCACGAAGGCTGTATTGCGTAGACCGCGGTCATGGACCATTAACCGTTGACCACAAAGCGCTCTAAAGTCGAAAAACCAAATTACCTACAGTATATGGAGTATCCAACAAAGGATCAACTGCAACCTCAACGGCCATCGCGTGATGTGAAACCACGTCATGAACAATGGGCGAGTCTTCGACTCTGGTCGACCCTCGGGGATGCAAGGTTGGTTCTTGCAGGAGGCGGTCAGTCTCAGCCATCCTCACCGCTGGACTCGGGACCGAAGGCCGCTGCGTGGGTGTCTAAGACCTTTGTGCATGCCCTGTGCTCTGCGGATTTGTGATCTTGGGAGATCGGGATTCGACCGTCTCCCACCCCCCCCCTGAGTCGTGCTTTCCTTTGGGCGTAAGGGCGCTCCACTCGATCGAGGATCAGCGTGACCTTCGTCCCCCCGCAAATTCGGAGTCACCCCCCCAACTGGCACACTGGCTGTCTCATCGTCCCGCGCGCCAACGAACGTCCCAACGTGGTGGGCGTGATCAGTAGTGGGCGGGGACGGGCGCGATCGCCGAGACTGGTATTGCCCCTTTTCCCATGGACTATGGAGTACAGTAGTTCGTGGACGGCGCGTAAACAAGGCCGCATAGGAGGTCTGAGTAAACACAACACAGCACAGTAAACAGGAAACAAGATAGCCGGTGCATCAGGTACCAGGTAGCGCTGCTGTACATACAGTGTACATTGTTAGGCCGCGAGGTACCAGGAGTGGTTCGGCGAATGAGGGGGCCATCACGCCATGGCAGTGCATGGCGTCATGCGCGCTGGAAATAGTGCAGCGGGAAACAGATGTGATTGGTCGGAGCCCCACAATTTGCTGCGCCTTACGCCGGATGCAGGATAGCGCTTTCCCTGGATCCGCCCTCGGCCGTCGCTCCCTTTACTGTAGAGAGAGACCATTCTGGACTGCAGGTCCCAGACTTGGAGATCTTTGGATTATGTTTGAACCTTGGGAGTCAATTCTGCAGATCGACAGGATCCCGAAGATACGGACGGAGGAGGATACGTAGTATACAGAACGGGGTTTGTACGGCTGAATCCCTCGCATCGGATCTCTCGAGACGGTGTAGAAGCCTTTGTCGGATCAAAGAGTCATTGTCATCACGGTCATTCCAGCGAGCCCTGGAATGTCTGGAAGGTTCACGAAGATGGGGCCGGTACATACGTGGCCGTAGCAGTACCGTCTCCTATCGCCCGGTTACCACATACTGGGCCTATCGATAAGATTGCGTGTCGTCACGCCATTACCCGTTTCTGTACGGGACAGCCACGGGAGCGGAAGTCGTCAGCGCCCACCCCAAGTCAGACGTGGGGAAAGACACTGCTGATCGCACGAGGGTCATGTCGTGACGCGTTTACTGACCGTCATGTTTTGGCGCTAGTATCGTCAGTAGCCGTCGCCATTGGCCCCTCGGCCTCAATTTCCCAACAGTCCCCACCCCAGAACGTATCGTAACAGCAGTTGCGTGACTAACGACCGTCTCCCTCTGTGACTCCGACTCCTGCTCCCCCTGCTCTGACTCCTTATCCATCTCTCCCTTCCCTCGTTCCTTCCCCTTCTTCTCGCGTTACTTTTCTATCACCATCCTCCGTCCGCTCTCCTCTTCGCTCTCCTCTTCGCTCCCCTCGCTCCTCCAACTCTCCTCCTCTCTTCGCCTCTCGCTCCAACTCGCCCGATTGATCCTACTCTGTATCCTCTGCGACGCCGCGCCGTTATCAATTCGTCGTGGTATCAAAGCCGTTACTTTTAGCTTCGATCTACCTCATCTCTCTTACGCCTCTCGGACAAGAGCAACTCCTTGGTGTTGTTTCCACTGCCTTCCGGTCCCGAGCTTTCCAGTGATCCCGTCTACCTCGGTTACTAGAGCTCCCCTGACTCATCGATTCGTCCGTCTTGGTCCATTCTTGTTCAACTCGACGACCAAGGCGTGCCTGCGAATCACATCTTTTGTCTTCGGACCTGCCTTGCCATCCTTGCGTGATTTGGAGTTTGGACTTGTGGGGACCTGGTCTCGAGCACTCTGACGCTTCCTGTTGTTGGATTTGAAGGTGTTCTCCAGGATCCCAACTCCAAACCTCCCTCTTTCAACCTTTTGAGATTCTCCCGTGAGAATCTCTTTCAATCAGCTTGCTCTTCGCGAGTTGATTCTTTTCTTCTCCACCTATATTGCCAATTGGTCCCACTCATGACTCATTAATCGCAACTTTTACTTTGAGTCTCGGCCTTCAACTTTGAACCCGGTGTTCACAGGCTTCTTGTTTATCATACCTTTTTTGCCTTCCATTTAAATTACGATATCACGCAGCGCTATCTCTCTCGACTTTCCTCGTCACCTATCAGGCTTGACGATACTCAACTTCACCACCCTCTTTCCAGTCTCTTCTCTCAACTCAAGGCAACCGCCCCCTTTCACAACGAAAACGATATACAAATGAGCACATAACGGTCTTTACCATTTTCCTTGAGCGTCCATAACCCTCGGGTACATTCAGCTGCGCCTTCGCGCCGACTTGTCATTTTCCTTTTTTTTTTTTTTTTTGTCTATCCAATTGTCGTCTATATTATTACGACTCCGTCTCCCGAAACTTCTCATCTCATCCTCGTCACATTTGGTCCATCATCAGTGGACCTTGACGCCTCACTTCTTCAATTCTTGCACCTTAATCCTTCCTGCCTGGTTGCTGCACTGTTGACGCGTCTCGCGTTCAACTTCATTAAGCAGCCTTTGACTATATCTTCACCGGACTCCAATCCGTGTTCTGCATCTTCTCTCCAATCAACATATCGACTATGGACTGTCTTCGCAATGAATTCATCGAGGGCCGCATCCTGGATGGGCGTTTCCAGACAATTCGACCACTGAACCAGGGATCCTTTGGACAGGTGTTCCTCGCCAAGGATCTCAAGACCAACCAGGAAGTCGCCATCAAGTGCCTGACCAAGTCTCCTTCAGACTCGGCCAGCTCGCCCACTGTCGACGGACGATTTGAAGAGTTGGAGTGCCACCTTCGCTTTGGCAACCACTCTAACCTTGTCAACCTCATTCACAACTTTGAGACCGAAGCCCACATGTACTTGGTCCTCGAGTTCTGTGCCAATGGTGACCTCTACGAGGCGATTCGACTGAACCGAGGCCCCTTGGAGACCGAGCACGTTCGTGACTTCATGCTTCAGCTCGTCGATGCGTTGGAGTACATCCACTCAAAGGGTCTTTACCACCGTGACATCAAGCCAGAGAACATCTTCCTCATGCAGGATGGTTCTATGAAACTTGGTGACTTTGGCCTCGCTACCCGCGAATCCTGGTGCTACGAGGCCTGTGTTGGCAGTGATCGTTACATGGCTCCTGAGCAGTATGAGCCTGGCAGCTCCGGTTACTCCCCTGCCCAGGCTGATATCTGGTCTGTGGGAATCTGCTTGTTGAACATTCTGTTTGCTCGCAACCCGTTCACCTCCCCTGCTGAGTCTGACAAGCTGTTTGAGGACTACGTCCGTGACAGACAGTCCCTGTTCGATATCTTCCCCAACATGTCTCAGGATACTTTCGAGATCTTGACTCACTCCTTGGCTGTCGACCCTAAGAAGCGATCTCTTGCCGACCTTCGTCACTCAATCCTACGAGCTATCTCGTTCACCACTGACGATGAGTCACTCGATGACTTCTGCACCGAGGACAACGAGGTTGTTACCGCTACTGCCAACCGCGAGCCTCTGCGCACTCCGTCCATCCAGAGCCCTCATGTCAATGCCGGCGACTCTTTCCCTTGGGCAAAGGCCTTGCAGAGCACTCCACCCCTGGCAGTCCGTCAGCTTTCCGTCATTCCCGACAACGAAAGCTACACGGAAGATCTGTTCCCTCCTTCCGAGGTGGGTGCAACCTCGTGGTTCTCGACTCAGAATGCCCCTTCAATGGCGTCTTTGGTCGAGTCCAACTTAAGCGCATCACTCAAATCGCTTTACCTCCCCCAGCGTCAGCGTCCGATGCTTCCTCGGTCTGACCCTGTTCCTATCACTGGATCTCTTCCCAGCCATGCTTCGAAGCCTCTGCCATCCTTGTCGATGGTCTTTGGCAAGAACAACACCGACCAAATCTCCAAGAGCTGGAGCGATCTGTGGGATGAGGAAGAATCCGAGAATGAGGATCTTGTCCTCCAGCAACGCCGTGAGCAGAACTCTCGTAGCTGGAGCCAAGAAAGCCAGGAAGTACGTCCATCGGGATTGCGCGAGCAGGACTCCGCCTCCCCTGTTGACCGCTCTATTACTCCGGTCACCGAATTGACTGCCCCCCGCGCCGTTCACGCTCATTCTTTGGAAACCGATAGTGACACTGGCACATCCAGTAGTACTCCTCGTCCAGTGCGTCAGGTATCGCCCAAGAAATCCAACATTGATAAATGGGCCGACCTTGGAGACAAGCGCCGCAACTGCAAGACTCGCGACCTCTTCGGCCCTCAGCGCGCCGCCAACTCTTGGCGTCGTGACTGGGGCCTGGGATCCTCTGGTTTTGACCACGGATCTCGCCCGAAGCGCGAGTCTCCTCCACCTGACCGCCGTCGCCGTCTCTTCCTCGAGAAAGACTGGCGTCGTCATGACGCGGATGCGCCCAAGCTGTCTCCGATCAAGCTTACATATGACAGCACTATCGACGATGATCTTGATCTCGTGGGTGGGTGGCACGATCTTCACCTGTAGCATATACTTGTGGCTTGTCATTCCACACTACCTATCCTGTCCTTTCTTGCCGACCTTTCGTCCTGTTTGCAACATTCTGATTTGTTGGAAAAAAAAGTTCAAAAACCTTACCAACGATAAACTAATGCTCTGTTTCTGCTTTCCTATTTATTCTTTTTCTTGGTTTGTTTGCCGGAGTCTGCCGCTCTCTTAAACTTGGTGTGGCACCTCATTTGTCACAACACTGTCCATGGCTGTTTACCTTCTGTTCTTCTTACCTTCTGTACTATACGAGGCCATGGACAGCAGAGTGTTGCGGCAGACTCTACGCGTCAAAACGACTAGAAGGGGGTGTGTTCTTTCCTGTTTTGAAGGATTTCTTTTTCTTATGCATTACGGACAAAAGCTTGGTTAAAGGCAGGATGGTGGTGGATTGGATGATAGCCTGGGAGCCAACTACGAATCTTGGCTTCCTGCTACTGGTTGATTAAACGCGGCCGTTTTCTCTTTTATTGGACTGGACCCGATGTAACTAGCTTTCTGGATCAGTGGAAGGGAAAATTGATATAATTCCGTGACAATTCTTCATCTGTAATTAAAGTAGATTCAACGTATCGTGTAATCTGAGCTAACTATGCTCTATGGTCCGTTGCCTCGATCAAAGATGGATCTGAGTAGCGTGATCGCCTTGGTGGCTGGATATGATGTGATGGCGGAGATGGTCACCCCGAAGACTTCCCCTAATAGAACGTTTAATTAAGGGGTCTCTAGGTTTATGTTACGGACTTCAAAGAGATGTAAGTCCACTGCTCATTTCCAGACTCATATCCTTGATTGTTTACCATTCTATACTTCGTCTTGCCGCTTGGATACCTGGACCACGCCTCGCCTACGTCCGAAATCCTCGGATCACGAACTCCAGACCACGGCAATAGTCCGCGCCCTTTCAGGCCTCATGACGGATGCATTCGGGCACTCGGCGTAAAAGTCGGTGGACGCAGCTAAACCACACTGGTAAATTTTCCATGGCGCTAAAGCTTGGACGCGGACCTGCAGTGGGTCACGCAACAGCTTGCAGGCTGCATTTTGCATTGAAATGCCAGGGCCGCAATGTCAAATAACTTCTTTGTTTCGAAACAGGACCTCCTGACTCCATCCTCGAAACAAGAATCCAATAACCTTATTTCAATAGAATACAATATTATCGAAACGCCTTATTAAATACAATCTCAAGAACGTCTATGTTAGAATCCAGCGGTGAAAAGGGCGGTGACCCCAGCTTGTTCAGCCGTTGAGAAGCCACGCTCCACTTTCCCACCACCTCTCCGGTTCCAAGGTTATTCGTCCACACTTCCTCCTCCATTCGTCTCATCTCTTTATTCCAAATCTCTCAGCTGAACTCGCGCATTGACGGCCCTCGATCTCGAAAATCCCGCTCGCCAATCCCTCCCGGCTCCAGACCCGGCACCAGATAACGACCGAGATCGCGATTGGTCTCGCCCACCCGACAATGCGCACTTCGTAATCTCTGTGACGATTAGAGGCATAGCCCCATAGAGCCAAAGAAGAGAATCGCCGCTTCTCCAGAGTCAAAGACGGATCCGCAGAAGCGCACAATGACGCTCTTCTCCTGCGGCCGGGTAGCTGTTGCTGCGCTCGCGCTCGCAAGCTATGTTGCCGGCCAGGCTGTGGAGCCGCAGGGCAGCCAGGCGCCCCGAGCGGGAGAATCCGAAACGTGCGTCGCGAAGAGTTCCTGGGAACTAGAAGCAGAGATCTTCCAGGATGCGGTGTGTTTTGATATCCGGATGCACCCGGAGCAGGGCTTTAGACCTGTGAATGCAGCAGGAGGGTGGAGTAATTCGTTTGGAGGAGAATCAGCATCCGCGACAGTTGAGACGGTTGATACGGCTACGAAGAGCGAAGAGCAGGATACGGACTCGCTGCTTGATAGCGAGAGTTTCCTTTCGTTTGAGGATTGGAAGAAGCAGAATCTTGCGAAAGTCGGACAATCTGCTGAGAATGTTGGGGGCAGTCGACGGGCTGCTGCGGCGGGGAAGGAAGGGAGACGACAGCCTGGGATTCAGAATGCGTTGGACTCGCTGGGTGATGATGCGGAGATCGAGTTGGATTTTGGGGGATTCGGTGCTGAGACGCCGGAGGCGAACCCTACTGCTTGGGCATCTCCTATTCCGTCGAGGTTTGAGGAGGTGGATGGGGGAGATGAAGGAGAGAGGCAGATACAGCCTAAGGGATCGGATATTTCGCATCGGAAAGATGCAGGGACTACGTGCAAAGAGCGATTTAATTATGCGTCTTTTGACTGTGCTGCGACGGTGTTGAAGACGAATCGCGAGTGTACGGGTTCGTCTGCTGTGTTGGTGGAGCATAAGGACAGCTATATGCTGAACGAGTGTCGAGCTGACAACAAGTTCCTTATCTTGGAGCTGTGTGATGATATTCTTGTTGATACTGTTGTTCTGGCGAACTATGAGTTCTTCAGTTCGATTTTCCACACATTCCGTGTCAGTGTCTCTGATAGATATCCCGCGAAACCAGATCAGTGGAAGGAACTTGGAGTATACCAAGCTCGGAATACTCGCGAGGTGCAAGCATTTGCTGTTGAAAACTCGCTCATCTGGGCCCGCTATCTCCGCATCGAATTCTTGACACACTACGGCACGGAATTCTATTGCCCCGTCAGTCTGATTCGTGTGCATGGAACAACCATGATGGAGGAATATAAGCATGACGAAGGTGCCAGCCCGGCTGATAATGAGATTGAAGAGGCTGTCGCAGTTCCAGAGATACCCCAAAACGCCGAATCTGCGGACGAGCCAGTCGAGGTTTTGCCTCATATCCCGGCCGAAGAAGTCCCTGTTATCGAGCCTCCTGCTGTTTGCGTGAAGCAGCTCAGCGAAGTCGAAATCCTCCTTTCAAAACCCACCTCCGGACCTCGTGAAGTATGTGAACCTGATCAGTCGGCGATGGAGAACGAATCGGAGAAACCGGTTCCTACAGCCCAGCCAAAGCCCCCTGTGCAGGCAAATTCAACTGTTACTAGTGGTGATCAAGTGCCGTCGTCACAATCGGGTACATCTTCTCAGTCCAAAGTGGTAGAAGATAGCCGGAAACAAGGCGATTCATCCAAACCGGTCATAACAACTCCTAACGCATCTGAAGCGGCAAAGGAGCCAACCCCCCATAACTCAACAATCGAAACGACTGGCAAGCCATCCGCCAAACCCAAAGAAGAGCAAAGTGCTCCTCCTCCAGAGCCAGCTAAAAGCACAGCTACACAACCGTCACCTCCTAATCCTACGACACAAGAGTCGTTCTTCAAATCAGTCCACAAGCGATTGCAAATGCTCGAATCGAACTCCACGCTGTCTCTTCTCTATATCGAAGAGCAATCAAGAATCTTACGGGACGCGTTTAATAAAGTGGAAAAGCGTCAGCTATCAAAGACGTCGACATTTCTGGAAAATCTCAACGTCACCGTTCTCAATGAACTCAAAGAGTTTCGTGAACAATACGACCACGTTTGGAAGTCGGTGGCTTTTGAGTTCGAGAACCGCATGCGATACATCCAAGAAGTCCAATCCCTCAGTAATCAACTGGGTATTCTGGCCGATGAGATCGTTTTCCAGAAACGCGTTACCCTCATTCAGAGCATCATGGTTCTTTGTTGCTTTGCTTTTGTATTATTCTCGAAAGGATCTGTCAGCAACTACATGGAGTTCCCTCGCGTCCAGAGAATGGTCGCACGGTCTTACAGTCTACGATCCGGGTCTCCTATCTACAGCCCTACCTCTCCGTCTGGGAGTCCAATCTCGACCCGGCCTACTTCTTCCCACCGTGAGAATGTTGGTCACCAACGAAACATTTCAGACAGCTCATCGCAAGGCGATCCAGGCAGCCCTGAAGTGGCCTATGTACCGCCGACTCCGACTTCCGAAGCCTCCAGGGAGCTTGGCGAAGAAAAGATTGCCGAGCCGCAGTCGCCAGGTTCGATTTCTGAGCCTACACCTGGCACGCCACATTTGCGTTCGCAGAGCACTCCACCGGTCTTGCCTGGTCACATACCAGATTTGGATTCTGAAGGAGCGGAGTCATCCTCCCCTGATTCTGGTGTTTCAACACCGCTGGATGAGTCAAATGATCTCCTCTGAGACCTGACCCCAAAAACAGGGCTGAGTCAAAGCCCCTAACTTGTGCCCATGGGCTGGATCCCATAGTGCTACTACTCTTGATTTATGCATTTGTACCTGTACAAGACGCGTTATCTTTACATCTGTCTATCTTGTTGCTATTTCTATTGTTCTCGATTGATATTTTGGGTTTCGTCTGGCGTTCGGTTGCATGGCCTGCACTACCATAACCCGGCAAGTGTTTAGCCCACGATGACGATTGTTTTGACGAGGATTGTACGATTCCTGCATGCTCGGCTAATTAATACCCTGGTTCGCAATAATATTATATTATAAAACTCAAAACTAAGATCAGGATCCCGTAGATCAATAAACAGCATGAAGAATGCCCCCACAGCCCGTCATAGCCACCGTCATCGAGCGTTGCCGGGCCAACAATCAAACGGCATTTTCTTCGCCCACCTGCACCAACAACACGTTTTTCTCTCTTATCCGATCCACTGATCTGAACTTCTCCAGACTCTTCCTGATCGCTGTTCTTCATCCAGTGCTTATACTCCAACTCGTCTCAACTTCACACCCAATCCAAATTCACACATCCGAAATGGACGCCCCAACACAAGTGCAGCCTCTGGCCGACCGCTCCACCAACACACACCTCGCCAATGCGAACATCGACAAGTCAGACATGAAGGCCGCAGACCTGTCCTCCATGGAACACCACCGCCAGGTTCTCCAAGGCAAGGTCGAGAGCGAAGAGCAGTGAGTGAATCCCAGTACTGTCGCCGCTTAATAGCGGTGTAGACGCTGTTCGCATCAACATTAAAACTAACGTCCCCGCCAGACAACCCACTGCCTACGTCTCTCCATCGGACGACATCATGAGCCCATGCACCAAGAAGCTGAGCGATATCAAGGGCAAGCGCTTCAAGAAGTTCGTTCCCACCTTCCCCCTGCGACCGCGTGAATCCCATCTAACAGATTCCCGTTTTAGTGCTGGCAAGCCGCAATCGCTCTTCGCCAAGCTCGGAAAGAAGAGCTACGAGCAGTCCACATCTGCTGAGCAGGGCCGAACAGCCGAATAAAGCATGGAAGCGCATAGCTGCGTACTACATAAAATACGTTCGCTGAAATGCTTCTCATGTCTTTCATTGTTTTGATCCTTTGCATTTGAGGCCGTGCACTGTTATTGTTTGGGACTGGGCGATCGCCCTAGCCTAGGCTTCTTTGCCTTGTCCTCGGTTACCCTGGTTTCTGGTCAGCGCTGGACGTCATGCTCAGGAGACCTTTGGGTCGAGGCTGGGCTGGGTTACGCGTGCCGACCTCATCATTCATTATTGGTTTTTCTTTTTTCTTTTCTTTTGTAATGACCCGCGATGCCTATATTTGTGTGACTTGATTACTATTCTTGTTTCTGGTTCTATTGGGGTTTAGAGGTGCTGGATTTTGTTGTTCGGTAATTGCCCTTGCGAAGGGATTGGGAATGGAGCAATTGCATACTTGATCAGTCGATACATTTCAGTTGAATATGACTTAGTTCGACTACGTCTATAGATCTTTAAAACTAAACTGCTGTCTGTCTGTTCTTTGAGTCTAAGAGTGATTTCGTCTGGCTGAAGGGTCCAGACCATATGGATACGAGACTTCCCCGCAAAGAGCGCGCTTGGAAGGGTCCTGTAAGGTAAATAGTAGGCGTTAAGTCCTCTGTTTGACCGCTTTGATAAATGCCCCGTTGCATTTGTTTGTAGATCGGTATTCTGGCCGAGGTTCAGACGTCCGCGGTTAAGCAGACCGGATAACTATACCCTCACTATGGCTATGAAGACACTCATGATCCATAAACTCCCAGCCATAGAGGATTTAGACTCCTAGCTGCCAAATACAAATACCCCACTGGTCTTTGCAAATGGCCTGATCGATGAAGATCTAGTGGTGCCACTACAGACTAAGACGCGCTGGGCCGAGGCAAAAACCCACCGCGCTCGGCATCTCCACTACTCCGCAGTTCCAACGCCCCCAACTTATATTCTCTGCGATCCAGATCTGTCCTGCTCTTTCTTCTTTCTCCCAGCTCGCCTACCATGTCTGCCTCTACTCGTATTCCTCCTATCGCTCTGCCTTTTGTCAGTGACAAGGCTAAGAAGACCCTCGATCTGGTATGTCTCCGCAATTGCGACTCCCCGCTCTGTTCTTAGGAGCTACCTGTTGCTGCACTATATCCTTGCAAACATGCTTGCCTTGGATATATTGTTTTATCGCTTGATTTGTTCATTGCTGACACTATGTTTCCCTAGGTCGAGGAGTTCGTCGAAAAAGAATGTGTCCCCGCCGAAGCTGTCTTCTCCGCCCAACTTGGCGAGGGTGAGAAGCGATGGAAGACAAACCCACCCGTGCTGGAGGGCTTGAAAGAGAAGGCTAAGAAGCTGGGACTATGGAACATGTTTTTGGCCAAGGCACACTATAGTCAGGGCGCTGGCTTCACCAACCTGGAGTACGGTCTGATGGCCGAGATTCTCGGCAAGAGCAAGATTGCCTCAGAGGTACGCACCAATGCCTCGTTGTGAACAAATACGGTCGCTAATGCTGATGATTTGGTTAGGCCACAAATAACGCTGCCCCAGATACTGGTAATATGGAAGTACTTGCCAAGTACGGCAATGAAGCTCAGAAGCGCGAATGGCTCGCCCCATTGCTCGAGGGCAAGATTCGCTCCGCATTCCTCATGACCGAGCCAGATATCGCCTCCAGCGATGCCACAAATATCGAGCTTGATATCCGCCGTGAAGGCAACGAATACGTCTTGAATGGATCCGTGCGTACCTTAACCCCCGCACATCATACCCAGGCTAATTGTTCTTCAGAAATGGTGGTCCTCTGGCGCCGGTGATCCCCGCTGTAGCATCTACCTCGTAATGGGCAAGACAGATGCTACCAACAAAGATACCTACAAGCAGCAGTCCGTTGTACTCTGCCCTGCCGGTCTACCAGGTATCACCGTCCACCGCATGCTGAACGTCTACGGCTACGACGATGCCCCCCACGGCCACGGCCACATCTCCTTTAAGAATGTGCGCGTCCCAGTCGCAAACATGGTTCTCGGCGAAGGCCGCGGATTCGAGATCATCCAGGGCCGTCTCGGACCTGGCCGTATCCACCACTGCATGCGCAGCATCGGTGCCGCCGAGAAGGCCCTCGAATGGCTTATTGCCCGCGTAAACAACGAAAAGAAGAAGCCCTTCGGCCAGCCTTTGTCCTCCCACGGCGTCATCCTGGAATGGATCGCCAAGTCCCGCATTGAAGTCGACGCTGCCCGTTTAGTGGTTCTGAACGCAGCTATCAAGATCGACCAGACCGATGCGCGCTCCGCACTTAAGGAAATCGCCGAGGCCAAGGTCTTAGTTCCCCAGACCGCTTTGACTATCATCGACCGTGCTGTCCAGGCATACGGTGCTGCTGGTGTCTGCCAAGATACCCCATTGGCGTACCTGTGGGCTGGTATCCGGACGCTGCGCATTGCGGACGGTCCTGATGAGGTGCATCTGCAGCAGATTGGACGTCGGGAGAACAAGTCTCGCAAGGATGCTGTTGCTGCAAAGCTGAAGTTCCAGACTGATGAGTCAGATCGCTTGCTTAGTGCCTCTGGGTTCAAGGCTAAGGCTAATTTGTAAAAAGAGTGACTATGTTGATATCTAGTTGCGATAGTTATGCGAGGTCACTTCAGGAATGAACCCGCTTGAATATAATGATTGAATAAAACCACTGGAGCACTTAGTTATCTGCAAGTCTGGGAAACACAATATCAAGTTCAGATCTCCACGCCCGGTTCTCCTACAACCATCATTTAATTCTTCATCAAGATGGTCCAAAGGTCCAGCTGGAATAGTGTACAACCTGAGCTGCTCGTAAAGCAGTAGGATGTGGCTGGCGTTGGTCAGCACGCTCTGTGTGTCGGCTTCTAGCTGGGAGCCTTGGTGGCTGTCCCCGACCTCGCGGTCCGGCATTAGTCTGTGACCGTGGTAAGGGTCCAATAGCTGCTTGTTCTTGCTGCCGAATTAACCGCTCAGCTTCCATCTCTTCCCTCTCTTCTCTTTCTTCTCTTTCCATCCTCTCCTTCTGCCTTATGATCTCGGCCGTCATGACCTGTCCAGCCCCAGTATCAGGTAGCATATACCCCTGAGCAAGCTGCTCCGTGATACGGGGCCTTCGGGCGTGCTCTTGTTGATAGAGCAAGTGAATTATATCGAGCCCCGAGGATCTGTCACCATGAAATTGTTTCAACCTCGCTCCATCATGAATCATATTTCCCCAGAATTCGGGCGTTGTCGCAAGCTCCCTTTCTCTGGATAGCATTTCCTGTTGAGCTGCATCATTGTTCCTGATCGTGTTCCACATAGTAGTGACAAGTACGACCTGCTGAAAGAACTTTTCTCCACAGAAGGCTTGAAACATCTTCAAGTTTAGGAAAGAGGCACCAGTCATTCTCCTGTCAGTGATGCGCTGCATAAATATGATTCCCGCTAACGGGATATCTTTCTTTTGTAGATCCATGAGGTATGTAGTAATGCATCTCAGAATGTCGAGGTCCAGACGTTTAGTATCGTTGAAGCCGGGGGTATCGATAAGTGCCACCGTATTCTGATCGTCAAGGCGACACTCGTAGCTTGTGCATTCTGCGGTACCTGGTCGAAATTATGAAATCTAATACCCATGGTGCTGGTTTGGATAACTTACAAGAATGGGAGTTGTGTCCAACTCGTACCTGTTGCCCAGTCACCTCTGCAATGAAGGAGGACTTTCCTGCCCCAGTGCCACCCATAACTAAGATCGCGACTCTTCTATGTGGGGGTCCTGGGGGATTTCCTTGAGCCTTTGGTGTTTCTTTTGTTTGGACCGTAGAGGGAGGGCTTGGATCCAGGCTTTCCTCTCGCCGAGGAGTAGAAGCTTTGGATTGTTGACATGGAGCTGGATCGCCCTCCTTTCGAGGGACTTTAGGCTCTCGGAAAACTAGATTTTGATCGTCTCGATGTCGAGGAGCCCGAGTCTCTATTTTCGGTTGCTGTTGTGGGCACATCTTTCCTGTATCAGTCGTCATGATGTAGGCAGATCTAGCGATGAATATCTCCAAGGTTCAAATTTTAAATCAGTGTCAATATTATGGGGTGGTAAAATACCCCCCGTCCTCAATCCATATAAGGGCGAAGGGCGACTTCCAGTGGCTTATCTTCAGCTGGGCTACTGCCACGTAGACGGTTGGACCTCGACCAGAATCCATATCGTGTAGGAGACCAATGATAGCTCAATTGTGCATTCGACCGACATGAAAAAAGCATCGTGTCGGCTGAATATTGGGTAGCCCATTGGTGTGATGAGGCGCAGATCCTGGTATATATGCGCCATGAGCGACAAGGTAAATACGAGGCACCCGGGTGCTCCCTGGACCACATGCATCCTCACCCAGGCAATCAGATGCCTTATTGAGGATGCAAGCGAGTGAAGAGAAGGTTCAGCCTCACGCAAGCGCCTTGTTCCTTGGATGCAGGGTAGGAGAGGGCATCTGGAACTCTTGTGTCGTGTCTGCATAAGATTGGACGAAAGACCGGCAAAAGAGGCTCATATTTCTTTTTGTTTGCTAGCATTGCATATCCGATATCTAGACAAAGCTAAGAGCAGATTGAGATGGTGTCATGCATAGTATTATCACCCCGCCCACCCCTGATTACCCGGGTGAAGCGGCCTCTCAGCCACAGCCGGATCCGCGCTACCCTCGATGGGAACAGCCTGGAATTTAATCGAAGAGAGAATACGAACAGGTACATAGCTGTTTTCTTCTTCTTTATTAACTACCCTGCCATTATTACTGGACATACTAGGCTCAGCTTGTCTCTAACATTGAAGTTCAATTCTTTCACCAAATATTAACTGATTCAAAGTCCAATATGCCTGATATACTGATCGCTGTTCTGGGGGTCACTGGCGCCGGAAAGACTACGTTCATCTCCAAGGCCACTGGCCGAAATGATTTGAGAATAGGCCATGGATTAGCATCATGTTAGTTCACAATATTCTTCGGAATAACCTTTTTTCATTCAACCACAACTCTGAAGTGATTTACAGACACAGCTAACATTATTGAAGGTACTCAAGAGATCTCTACGTCCAGTCTTGAGATTGATGGCAAGCGAGTCGTTCTCATTGATACCCCGGGCTTCGATGATACCACAAAAACAGATGGCGACATCCTGGAGCTCATCGCTACGCACTTGGTGGCGACATATGATAAAGGTCAACTATTATCTGGAATCATTCTCCTACAGCCGATCAATGGAAATCGAGTTCAAGGCAGCGAAAGGAAAAGAAACCGATTGTTCGAGAAGGTTTGCGGCCCGAACGCATTTTCCAAGGTAATTATTGCTACCACGATGTGGAGCGACCTCGGAAACGATTCCATCGGCACTGAGCGAGTGGAGGAACGACGAAGAGAAGCCGAGTTCTGGGGTGGGATGGTAGCGAATGGAGCAACAACAGTCCGTCATGACGACAATTACAGGTCAGCCCGACAAATCATCAGAATGGTACTAGCGAAGAACAGCGGACCTATCATTCTTCAGATGCAGCGAGAGCTTTTTCAGAATGATGGACGTTTAGCTGCAACATCCGCCGGGCGACAACTTGGACTAGATTTACGAGAACAAGTCGAGGCTCTCAAAGAGGAGATTGAAGAGTTAAAGAGATGGTCCGGAATTCCTGATCAAGAGTTGAGACTGGAGCTTCAAGAACTGCGGCAGAAGATGGCGGAGGCAAGTTACGAGCAAGAGAAACTTAGCAAAAGAAGGGTAAGAGGGCCTCCTTTCCTTTGTCTTCCTTGCACTGAAGTCCCCCAAGATCAACATAGACACGATCCTACAATGCGCGAGCGTAGCAGGAGGGGTCGCAAGCTTCGGTGCTGCATTTATTCCACTTTGCACGATTCTATAGCTATTTTTGCTAAACTTCCGACAGACTATGCCTTGTTCGATATTATGATCGGCGGCGGTTGCGATACCAGAAAGGGAATCAGAGGTCAACCAGGTTTATGTAGATTGAGGGTATGAGTACAAGCCTGAGATACATTCTTTACATTTTCATCTTTTCGACAAGTTATACACTGTAATTATCATTTAAGAGACCCTATGTACTAAAAAATCTTGGGGCTTATAATAATGTTATCCGTCTGATCATGCATCTTCTATCATCTGTGCTCCGGGATTTCTGGGAGCCGATCACTGCCCGAGGCAACAGCTTTACAATCACCAACGCTACTCATTTAATAAACCAATGGACAAAAGGAACAAATCGAAGCACTGCACGCAACTGATCACCCTCTTCTTGCTCGGTTGACTTTTCCTTTGGCGGAGGAGCAGAGTTTCGCATCATACCAGCGACAGAAACATACAGCATAGTCACGACCCACTCAGGCATGACTTGCAGACAGACTTGAATGACCACTCGCCCATTGAAGGGCGAATAGTCTGGATTTTCCCCGAAAATGACAAGGAAAGAGTAGACAACCCGAAGTACCAGGAATATCAACCCCAGTAACACACAGAGAGTGGTCCACAAGAATCCAAACTGTGAAACTTGACCCAGAGCATCCGTTTTCAAGCCACGGTTGGCGACGACGACTGCTGATCCCCAGATAAATGCATATGCCGCCGTGTATAGACAAATTCCAGCCTTAAGAACAGGCGTAGTCGACAGAATGCCCCCAGAAAGATGAGATGGCTTGAAGGACTGCACACCACCAACGATACTCAAGATCGTGGCAATCATAATGCAGAACTCAAAGGTGACGAGAGCGCGATGTGTCTGGTTCGGAACTGCTTTGCAATGGATGCAGGCATTACATTGAAGAATGAGCCGCGTCGTGATAAGCAAGAGCGGCCCTAGACCGATGGAATTACAAACAGCCGAGCCAGTCAAAAGTTGTGTATTGGTGCTGTTGCTTGGCTGCTCTGTAGCTATTTGGAAGCAGTCGCCAATTATTCGAAGGGTGCAGAACATCATCAGGAAAGCCCATGGTGCCCGGGTAGCGAATGAGTTGCGATAGAAGAAGAAGAATGTTAAAAGTCCGAGAAGGACATAGAGAATAATTGAGACAACTGAAATGATTCCACGTGTATCAAGCATTTTGCAAGGAGGCTGTCGCGTGAAAAATGACGGTGAAATTCAGGCAAGCCATGGTGAGAATTCGAAGCTCTTATAAAACTCGAAACAAAAGTACCAATTCTTAGTTCGTGACTTTAAATTAACCTAAACTGGGATTCTCTGCGAAAATAAGGCTGTGTCTGCAAATATGCCATCATTGCAACAAGTAAAGCCAGTCAGCGTGGACGCGCGCTGAAATACTAGATTTTTTGGCGGGTCTCGATCGCCGATGATCGGCGTTCTCGCTTGCCATTTATAGGGCTGTCTTCGGCGTCGCCCCCAACTCGACCAAGAGCCCCCCTTCTATTGGGCTGGCGCTTTAAGTGTGGCGCATTCGGCGCAAACCGTATGGAAACTCCAGATCGAGAATCGCCCTATTGATGAGATTCTGGTTCAAGGGACCGCAAACTGAATGTCATTGCCACACGGTGCTTTGGTAAAAGCCAAAGACTTGAATAACATTACAGCACGGAGCACTTCGTAAAGCCTGCCAATTTTTTCGACGCCATCAATGGTGCAAGGCGATATAGTTACTACTTGCAGTAGACATTATACAGAGTCTCTTTGAAACTTTAACGTATTTATATCAAGTATATTGTGCCTTTCCAGAACATGAAGAAACTAGTATTACACCCTCGAACCTATCTGAAGGAAAATACTCAGAACCAATAGCTAACTCATATATCAATGTGGAATCTCATCTCTAAAGTATCTCGAGTCCATGGATCATTGCTTCACTCTTGCGACAGACCGGTATTGCCATCGAGCACTTTTTGCGGGAGACCAGCAAATGGAAGCAACGTATCTCTCGGATCCGAATAAGTGAAACGTGTGCCAATCTCATTCTGCTGGAGAGCTTCGGAGACAAGAGCAGAGTCAAGATAGGCACGAGCTTCGACGATTTTGTCATCCTCGCCCCAACGCGTGGCCCAGGCGTATCGGTTATCGAAAATCAAACCTAGACATATCGCATTAGCGAAATCCATCATGGGTGTAAAATCATTGTTTCGAAACATACCACTTTTACAGACTCCATAGACCTGGAGCTCTTGACCACTCCATTCTTCATCGCCGCCGCCGATGACATTGTGAAGGCTCAGACTCAATGGGTGCTGCTTGGATGCCGTAGCAGAGATTCTTGCGAAGGTAGCCTCTAAGACTGTGCGGTTGGTGTAGACACCCGCAGCGGGATGAGTGCCTTCAATAGTCCAGTTTACATTTGGAGAGACGTGAGAGAAGAAGGTTCTGTAGGAGGGGCTGCTGCTAGCGATCGAAGAAAAGATGTCGGTGATCTCGGCCTTGCTGGGATAGGTGGTATTCTGGCCACATAATGCCAATGGAAGGCATAAGCCAGTTAGGAAAAGTGATTTAATCATTTTGAAGGCTCAAAGAAGATACAAAGATCTATGAGAGACTGGTTTCAAGTTAGGCAATAAGAAGGTTAAATAGAAAACAATTTATAGCTTTTGATCAAGAAAGGTTCTCCATGGCTAGTGGAGCAAACCAAACTTTGGAGTTTGAGCCTTGGAAAAAATTTTGCCAGTTACTTCATAAAAATTGGATGATCTTCTCATGGCGATCTCCATATCCTCGATAAAGTTTATGGCTAAATATTCTCCCTACCATTATCTGTCAGTGGTCGCGCAGCTTACCGAAAAGGGTAAGCAGGTTGCAGTTCCTCCGCAGACGAGAACACCGCCCCCAAAAGTATTCTTTGCGAATGACTGAACGAGCAATGATAATGATATCATTATAAGTCTAAATGAAGAGACCCTATAGCGCCTGTGTCCTGATGACATTATTCGATATAAATGCTGACCGCAGTGGCAAAATGGAATATCATTGTTTATCTGACCTGCCATACGCCGCCTTCCAATGGCGGATGTCTGTCAAACCTTCTCCCGGATGAACGGTGTTTTGGGTCCGAAATGCCAAGTCACACCACTGTACTAGCTTCTGACTGAAGTTGAAAATAAAGAAGTTGTTCAGAACCTTGGGGTTTGCCAGGTACTGAAACGCACGGACCAGCTTGCGAGAAAACCCATTCAACACACAATTCATTTTAGAAGTCCAAATTGGGCCCTATGTGATCAATCGAGAGTTGCTTTGACAAAGCACTTCAATTGCCAGTTGAGACGATGGGTCCGCTTCTGGTCACTCCTTTATCACTATCCATTGTGGTTGCAATACATTAGCAAGTGAACTCCATATGATCGTCATTCTCTTCTTCGAAAGTAACCTCCTATGCGAGCAGACACAGGTAGCTCAAGTGGCAGGGCTTGACCCTCGCCACTCGACCTCCATAGGAGCTGTGCCTGTTTAGACCATCGAAAATGACCCAGAAAGCCGTCTTGCGCATACACTTTGTCTCGAGCGTCGTAGCCCCGTTTTGTATCCCTAGTGCCGATAATATCTTTTTCAATAGCAAGTTGACATCCAGCACATGAAACTCCGTGTTCAACGCTGCCAGTTTGCTCGTCATAATAAGGGAGTGCACATGACCCCATGAAATTAAACTTTCGATTTCGGTCCCCTGGTTGGAGATGCGAAAGTGCGTGCGATTGCCATCTGCAAACCAAAGTAGCCTGATGAAGAGAAACGATCGTAATATGGGAATTCTGTATAGATTCATTCATCGATTATATCCCAGGCCAGGACTTGAATGAACTCAATTTAGCTAACTCAGCTTTAGTCATGTGTAATTGCTTTCCGATTAAAGGCAGAGTCCGCACTTGTGTCTTTGGGGACTCCTGGAGGCATTTGAAACAACATCGCGTCCATGTTAGTATGGATATGAATCCACAAAATTCGCCGCAGAGAATGCATGTCTAAGTACATAATGCCTTGTAGAAGTCGAGTAGACTGACGTCGGTGGCAATTCGTGTTCGTAACAAGGCGCAGAAAAGGTTCAGACCATGCGAGACGACCATACGATACTGATTGAGGGAATCTACCATCTGTCTTGACCTGAGATTTATCTGTCAAAATTTGAACAAAGAATCAAACATATCCAGACGGTACAAGGTGTCAAACACAAGCTCGAGCGGTAGCCGATCAAGGGAGCCTAGTCCACCCTCCGAAGTCCGCTGGAAGGGTGTTGATATTGACGAACGAATCTCATTGTGTTCCCGACGCGGGTACCAGATCACGGACAAGGAGTAGTCTTTACGGTGATAGGCGGTGGTTCGAATAATCGCGTCGGCTTGTTCTTTGTCGAAGCGGAATTCGGTGGCAGAGCGATATCCTCGGGGCATGAGTGTAGCCATTCTTGAAATTTGGCGATAAACTTTAATGATGGAGTTACACAGAGTGGTACGAGGCTCCAGCGCCCTTTGAACGCTCCAGAGAGGCAAAGGTGTTGTATTGAACGACGCGATTATGAAAGACGCGACTGGATCATGAAATCAATAGCCTGGAATAATTGCAGAGATTATAATCTGCTGATATCGAGAGGGGAAGTAAGTCTCGACTCTCAATTTGGGAATTAGAGTGACTGGAAGGTATTTTCTGATTTAGAGGCCAAAACTGCTCAAGTATGGCCCGAGCTCCACCTGAGGGGTGGTAAGAGGAATAACTAGACGAGACCATAGCTCGGGACGGTTGACCTCAGGAGTATTGTGTCAGCTGATCACGGCTTCTGGAACAGAGGTTTTCCCAGAAAGCCTCACTCCAGCCAGTGAATGACCAGTGAATGGCTGGTCAACCCCGAATATCAAAATCAGGTACAATAGTGGCCACCCCTCTCCTCCTTCCGCCAAAGGGGCAAGGGACGAGAGGCTCGCAATTAGGTTATATATAATATTATTATCCATTACAAAGGAGGCCTCAAAGGCTTCTCAGTAATTAGTTGAATGGCAACACTTCTATATTACTTACCACCGTAGATTATAAAATAGCAAGACCTCCTTCAGTTGTATCTATTTCTATTCATGAAGCCAGTAACTAATATAGCTCTCATAACAATGGCAAGAAATTACACCCTCGTGCCCTGAAAATGAGATATTTCAGGAACAAGAAGATGCCACAAACGTACGGCAAACTGATTTTTTTTTATATTCTATTACATAAGGGAGACACTCTTCAGAGCTACCGATATTTTAAATGAACGCAGTAATAATTCCAAGAAATCCCCAGTGTCTTAATATCGAGTGTGATAGTTCTATCCTCGATCTTATCTCACAGCGCTTCCCGAGTAATCTCAGACGAATTGCCCATTACCCAAACCGTTTGCAAACCGAGTAGCTTATGCTGGAGCATATTGCATCGGATCATCCATACTCTATTGTCTGTTGTTAATATCCTCTCGCTGCAGAAAAGCAAATTATCACCACTCACCCCGGATTGTCGACTCGTAGTCGCCATGCCCGCCAACCCTGGATCGTGTGGTCATGGCCAGTTCCTGTATCATCCCCATTGACATACTTGTATAGAAGACTTGTGTCTCTCATGATAGGACTGTATCCTTCGAGACGCCTTTCATTCTCAACGCCGTCATATGATCCCCTTCCACTTCCTAAATCGTACGCATGGACCCCATGGATATGGAATGAATGAGCATCAAAGCCAGCGTCTAGGCCACTGACCTCATTCAAGAATATTATATCAATTACCTCGCCAACCCTGGCAGGATAAGCGTTGAGCATGATATCTCTTCCGTCGTTTATGAGTGCCATGTCAACGTCTGGGATAGCCTTTTCGCCATGCTTGTATATGTCCAGTAGATATGGACTCCCAGCAATAGAGTTAACATCATAATAAGGCTCATTGTCCCGATGCTGATTGTTTTCTGTCCATGTTTGGTTGTTCATAACCCACAGGAGTTGTCCAGCACTGGAGTTGCGCTGTACAGTAGTAAGATAGACTTGGCGCGAGACTTCCTTCGCAGAAGGGAAGCTATTTGATCTCAGAGGCTCTAATGTATATTCCATCCAATCGTGGAGAGCATAGGGTATATCAACAGGCTTCTGGCTAGGAGGCTCAGGTGGCACTTCTGTGTCGACAGTGCGGCTGGAGTCATAGGAGAGTATACCGTAGAAGGTGTTATTCTGGTTGCGATATCTGGTCTCAATCTGGATCCAATACTGAGACCCGCTGGATTTGATCTCGTCGTTAGACTTTGTATGAAGGAGAACATCATATCGTTGCCCCGGAGAAATTTGAATCAAGTCAGTTTCGGCTGGATGCGTGTATGAGCCATCGGCGGCGATTATTGTGAGATTAGAATGGTCTTCGATAGCAACTGCCAGCGGACTGAGAGAAGCCCCACTAATAAAACGCAGACGGTAAGTTGTGTCTGGCTCGACCTCGATAATCTCAGGCCCGCAAGATTTCTCAGCAGATGAGTTCGGTTTACCCCACGGTGGAACAGTTCCTGTCTGGTTTGCATCAAGGCCGCGATAACCCTTCCCGTTGAGAAGTACTGATGCTGCTTCTCCTGGCCTGCATGAAACCATAATGAATCAACATTTAAAGCCACATGCCAGGAAAAGAAGAAAGAGAATAAAAGATACATACCATTGAAGTCCGGCTCCTTTTACTAGGAGTCCCTCCTCGACCTGATTGTCTGTTTTGTTCCAAAGCTCAGATAAGAACAAGACCTTATCGTTATCATAGTTGAATGGAGGGGATTGATCCTTCTCTTCGACAACTAAGGCACCAGTCGCTGTTGAGGCTTGAAAGCCGACATCAGAATAGTAAAGATATGTCCCTGCCTCCCCGACCGAAGGTTTAAGCTTATAGTCAAAGAATTGACCTGCTTCGATAGGCCACTGGCTAGCTTGAGATGCCCCGTCTGAGCCCGGAGTATTTCTTTGGCTCAAACCATGCCAGTGCTTTGGATCTGGTTAACGCCAGAAAGCAGGCTGAGCTTGGATCTTCTTAACATACCATTGTGAGATTGCGACCAGTCATGTCATTGTAAACTCTAACCCACGTACTTTGGTCTTCCTTGAGGTATAGCGTCGGTCCTGGTATGGTGCCTGTTTCAATGAGCATGGATTCTCAAGGAAGTTGGGATAAACAGATACTAACCATTGACAAGAGTCGAAAGACGTTCTCTACAAGCAATGGAAATCAGCTGCTCAGTTACATGAAGCGTGAAACTTGGTTCGAGGGTATTTTCAAAGCGCGCGTCAGACCAAGCCACACTTGACGGGCTGATAGCCAGTAAAGAAAAGATCAGAGCGCTTATTCGACTAAGCATGCTGACAACGTGAAAATCTTTTTGACTATGCTTGAAAGTGACACCAGAATTCCTGTCTGCTTATATATGCTTTGATCAATTTGTGCCAAGTGACCCACCTTTAAAGTCTGTGATTGATTATGTTCATTAATCGGTATTATGTCCTTATAGTCAAATATTAGCGTATTCCCTCTGTCATGCGTCATTTAACAATTATACATAAATCTACAGTATGTGTTAACACATAAACCCTTGGTAAGCTCGGAACCTATGCTAAATGAAGTATCCATGGATATAATTACAAATGAATGAGTCAAAAATGATAGCGATTTGGTTAAAATTGCCCTTGTTAAAGCCCCAGTACATCAAAGGCTCTAGTACCATCACCTTTGATTATAACACGCCCATCTATGGAAAAGTCTAGCCCTCGCGGGGAATACTACGCATTCTGTCAGGAGATAATAGCATAATTCAAATTGGCCAATTGCTTCATAGCATCTGGACCCATAATCAAAGGTTTGAGAAGCGTCCCCATCAAGACCAATGGAATACCGGGTCCCTTTTGTCAGGCCAAGAGCCAAGATGGGGCGGGATGGCGTTCGGATGGCGTCGCTTAACTTCAATCAATGCGACCCTCTTGGCGCCTTGGCAGGATCGGCGAGTAGCTAGGCTGGCCTAAATCTGAATCGTTCCGGGATCTCGTGGGCTATTCTGCACAAAAAACGTAACGATATCACCATCAATCACCCCCGTCTTATTTACCTTCCTATCGAGCTCAACTATGTGAAGAAAAGAAAAGATTCAAATTTGAGCGATCATATTCAGAATTTCGAAATAAGGAGAATGGAAGCGACATGCCATGATTGGTGTCGGGTATCTCTCATGGATCTCGGTAGGTTGCTTAGGTAGATCATACGGGTTGCCGAACAAACACATGCCGGCCTCTAAGATTTGAGATCTAAGACTCGAGGCCGAGTGGTACAGAAATACCGCGAATCCTTCGGTAACGCTGATCATCTTCGGGGCTCGGGAATTCTATCTTGGCAGAAGGGTTCACTGCGCTTCTTTTTTGCCAAACTAGTGTGTGTTGTAGCTTCCCCTCCCCTTCAATACTCCAGGGTCTTAGAAGCAGAGTTCCGGGCCGAAGATCACCCGCCGGAGTCCGCATATCCGGTGTCTTTCGGTGTGGCGCAAGTCTACATCAATCTAGGAAGCATTAGACCCTCTCGACGAAATTTTGTTTGGGAAGTATTCCCCGTCAATGTTACGAGCCAAGTAATCTTGAGGTGGCTCTCAACATTAAATCTAATCATTTGCTCAATAATCAGATTCACAGAATGCTGGGACATCAGGCTACACACTGTTCAGCCCGACTTCATTGTAATCTATTTCAGCCTCAAGCATTCCTTGAAAGCCAGAGGCATCAAACGAGCAGGTTAGCCTATCATATCAGATCTCGGATATAATTAAACATAGCCTTATACGGCAACTTGTGATGATCAATCAATTGGCTTGTATCATACGAACATCCAATAGCAATGATTACACCATCGCGATAGGATAGGTCTAGGCTCACCAAGTTCCAATAGGCGTCTAGTTGTAGAAGTATAGTCCGCGCCTTTATTCTAGTACCTGTAGGACCCCACGTTACCGCGCAATCCATTGTTATGCAGCCAAGAACTGGGCACGGGGTCTCATAGTTATCCAATCACAATACCACGTAATATCAAATGCTTGTCTATTTTTAAAGGGACTATAGATTTTTTGCTCCCTAAGTAATATTTTGGTATATGTGTTATTCATTAAGCTAACAAGTTCATGACTCATGATGTGCGAATCTTGTTTTTGGCCTTCATAGTGGCCCTTGAGTTGCAAAACAAGATCACCTTCGTTGTACTACTAGCTAGGCCCTCAATGAGCTCAATTTTGTCCCAGATTTGGGCAAGAGACTTAAGTATTTACTTGGCAAAGCCAAATCAGCAAGCCGGCCTGCAGCTAAGGATACGACGAGAGGGCGGTTCCATACCAAGAATCAAAAGGAGCTGCCAAGTCGAAAGATCCTGCTGATCAAGCATCTGATGGGGCTCTTGAGTGATACGAATGCTGATTCGTAAATTTTTATTCCGTCTTGTTTGACGACAGAAGCGAAGAACGAGGAATTGAAGTATAAAAGGGTCATATATTCCCAGTTTAAACTACCACCAAACAATCCAGTATTTGATAAACCTTCAAAAAAGGTAAGTTAGAACCCCAGCTTATTCGAGGCTGTTTTAATATTGAAGTAGCACATTCTTTTTCTAACAATTGTATCAAGGACTGAGAGTCAATATGATGGCTGGACGAGCTGCGCTTCTGGCATTTCTTGCTATGAGTCCTGGGGCTCTAGCATACCGTTGGTTCAATTGGCAATTTGACAATACGTGCGAGGCTACAGGATACTTTGCACCTGCCAATGAATCAGACCTCGTGGACTTTGTCAAAGCTCAGTTTCCACGTAAAACCATGATCAAGCCTGTCGGTAATGGCCATGGATTCGGTAACCTGACCACGTGTGTCAGCGATGGAGAAACGGAAAGAGACTCTTACATTCTTACTCTCACCAACTTGAAGTCCCTCGAGGTCCATGACGATCACACTGTCACGTTTGGCGGTGGCTGGGATTTGGTAGATCTCATTCCGGCACTTCATGAAAAGGGTCTGCAAGCCAACAACCTGGGCAGCGAGATGGTACAGAACTTCATTGGAGCTGCAACAACCGGTGAGTCCGTTACGTGCTGGGTTTTAGCATGGAAAAAGCTCTAACAGATCATAATGACAGGCACCCACGGTACTGGAAAGCAGAATAGTAATATTGCGAGCAAAATCGTCGGTCTTCGCGTCCTGGATGCGCGAGGGACCATTCATGAGATCAATAAGAGGGAGAACCCCGACTTGATCGAGGCCTTCAGTATTGGCCTTGGTAGTATGGGTCTTGTCACTCAAGTCACCATTCAGGCAGAGCCCCTCTCCTATCTTAAACGCACTACGAAGGTTCTTGCACCGCCATCTAACATCACTGAGCTTTATGAAACCATTGCCGGCTATGCTGAAAAATATGAGCAAGTGTCTATCTTTGGACCAAACCTCGACTGGGATTACTCAAGAAAAGAGCTCATTCCGTCAACAAATGTAACTCTGTTGGTCTGGGAGGAAACTGACTACAGCGCTGTGCAGAACTGCTCGGTCAGCTTCTGCGCGAATGAGTGTGGATATTGTTCACGCAATTATCATTGTTACGATTACAAGAATGCGGCAATTGCAACACCACCAGCTGGAATCTGCTACCGCGGATTTATGGGTCAATTTGAGCATTTCTTTCCTATCGAAAATCTGGCAGATCTTGGTGCCGATTATTACAGATTTGCTATGTCCCAGTCAGACCTTTTCCGCCCATATAAGACCGAAGATATCATCGACGCAGGCAATTCAGGATATGAGGTACATGATGTCACCACTGAAACCCGTTTCGTGAAAGGCGACTCGAACTTGTTATCCCCGGCCAATACCTACAACCTTCCAGCCAACGCGAGCGGTGTCTTTGCTGCCTTAGAGTACACTTGGTTCCCTCAGTACAACAACTATACTCAGCAATACTTTTTCCAGGATATTCTGAGTGAGTTCATTCCAACATTTGGTGAGACTTATAACGTTCGCCCTCACTGGAACAAGATGCTCTACTATAACGAGACTTATGCCGCCACAATCTATCCCAAGATGAACGACTGGCTCAAGATCCAAGAGGACATGGACCCCAACTGTCAGTTCGTCAATCAATTTGTTGCAGAAACGCTCGGTATCAAACGGTGCAAGGCTGTTTTGGGAATTGAGTAGACTCAAGGCCGTGACGCTCCATTTGAAACCTCGGATGCGCCGTCGCTGTTGCGTACTCGCAACGATGATGTTGAGCTAAAGAAAAGACCCGTCCTATTATGTCTCATATATCGCTTTCTTGGAATCATTTCTTGGGACTAGGAAGCTGTCTTTTCTTCCTTTTATATAGACACAGTATACATATCGCATAGACGCCACTTGCAGGAAAAGGCACCCAAAGAACAGAGATAAATAGACTGCCCATATCAGTAGCCTAGCGATTGGTTTAGTTGTAGAATGAAGATATATCAGATGAGAGCAAGCGTCGATTAGTGTACTCTCCCCAAGTCCAATCCATACTCATAAACGTTCCGTTTCCAAGGCAAGCTTGCTCTCTTTGAACTGCTTGTATTTTCACTGAGGATAATTATATTATTTATTACACAGTGCTTGTATTGAATTCACATATTTCGGTAAAAGAAAAACATTGATGGTAAATGCGGCCATTGTAACCACGTAGAATGTCAAGTCCATCACCCAAGAGTCACTTGAAGTGATTTACCTCCATGCCCTCCCTGCGTTAAAATCACAGGAAACTTATCCCAATGCGGCATATTACTACCGCTCTGAACACAGCATGGAAGACATTCCTTGCGTGCTATTATTGGGTTGAATAGCCCATCAAGAGCCATGAAAGTCGAGCCTCGGTCTCCATCTACGACTACTATCTCGTGTCCTCGTATGTTGATGATTCGGGCTGGATGTTGCTCGTCTGTCATTCTGCATTCTTGTTCAATCTCCATTTTGATTCCAGCGGAAGACGGGCATACGTCCAAGCCACAGCTCACTCGGCCCGTTCCTCGAGCAATGGTGTTCACAATAAATTGAGGCCCAACTCGTTTCAAAACAGCCTGATCTCGTACAAGAGCATAGGATATTTGTAAAAATTCCATTCTCGCGGTAGATACTCGAGAACTTAGCTGCAACTCCAGATCTGCCCCGAAACAACGTCGAATCTCTTCAACAGCAGGTTTGGCGAGTTCATGCGCCTTTTTTTCTGGGTTCTTTTGACGACGATGAATATCCCATTGAGTCCGCATATTTTCATCTATGTATCGATAGTATCGGTCCTGGTAGAGAATATGACCAGGCAGCACATTCACTTTCGCAAGATTGGTAACATCATCATGATAAGGCTCACGAAGAATTTCGAGATAATAACATATCCCATTATCATGTACGGCAGAGACAAAACCCATGAGATCATCTTTCGGATTTCGTACTGGGTCGCTGAAAAGACATCTTGCAACCTGCATAGTCGTGAGCTCGATGTGTTTTTGAAATTGATACGTTGTCTCGGTGATGGAAATCAGAAAAGGTTGGCGTGTATTTGTTGGAGAGTTACGGCGCTGGTGTCTTGTAACTCCACCGAGAGGACGTCTCGCCATGTCGTTCACGCGTCGTTGTTGGACGCTATACAGATATTCGAGCCCACCTCGCTTGGGGAGCAAATTGGAGACATGGTTAATGCCAGCCAAATTCCTACCAAATCGTATGATAGTAAATGCTATAGTGAGCAGGCAATACATCGGTGCTCTCTTGATGTCATCTTTCACACAGCATGCCTTACATGCACATTCTTCGCAAAGTAATTTGGCGGCGTTCTCAAAAGCATCCGAAGCCTCCCGAAAAGATGGGAGACAAAGAGAATCCATGATTGGTTGGTGAAGCTCTTGATGATTAGGTTCCAAAAAACGTTGCTGTAAGAAAGTAACATACTTTCCGCCGTGGCTGTTTTCGAAGTAAATCGTACATTCACGAGTCCACTCCATATCCACACCCTCCTCGGCATTCACAATAGCAGAGAAAATACGAGCAGAGCTTCCTATAAGTGTTCCAAACAGCTTGGGCTTACTTTCAAGAGAGTGAAAGTCTTTCAGAAATGTATCTCCCAGAACAGAATCCCACGACAATCGACCTGATGGGCTTTCTCGATGTAAAGGGTCAGGCATCGCCTTCCTGGGTATGAATTCATCGATGCTTCTTAGCGGGATGGTTGTCTCAGTCTGGGCTATGGGAACCATCTGCTTCTCCTGGGAAAGTATAACGGTGATATGAGCCTCATGGTGGCTTTCATCGAAGCTTCTGTAACATAGTTGCTCATCGGCGTCTTGATCCTTTTTAAATATAGCGACATTGAGATCAAATAGCCAGTCTCCAATCGCTGCAACAGCAGCTGCGTCTGTGTTTCCGACAAGGGTAACATTTCGGATTTCGTTCCGTGCAAGTTTTGCTATGGCAAAGAGAGCTGCGGCAATGCTGTGGGGATCCGAGACATTTCGCAAGGACCGTGAATTGCCTTGATCATCGGGCTATGTGTGTTGCGCAACCATAGTCTCTCCATCAAAAGACATGAACGTCTCGGCCCGGAGAGCAAAGGAGGTTGCAGCAAGAAATCCATTGCATTTTTCCATGAGAATCTGCATGGGCAGCTCTGCGGGGATAAATTGCTTAACTTCCTCCGAGGCCTTGACGCATGTCTTCTCAAAGAAAGCCTTCATGATTCTGGCCGCCGATGGTATCGTGTATATTTCCAATAAACATGCCGATAAAGCTGTGAATCGAGCACATGAGTCATATTGGGTTAAAACGTCGAGAGGTGTGCTCTTTCCAAACCCCATCCATAGGAATTTTGAGAAGGTTTTCTGTACAACAAGGTCTTGAATGGCCTTTGTAAAATTTTGGCGTCCCTTTGTGCCTAGCTTTAAGTGACTGCCGACATAGCAGGCAACAATAACCGTGGACTCGTTTATTTCTAAACGCTGGAGTCTCCAAAGAAAATCTGCAGTAAACTTGGGGACGCCCACGAGAGATCCGATACCGAATTGGAGCTGAGGCACCAGAGAGCCCATCATGGGAGATTCTAGGTCGTCAAAACTTGAGCTGCCAAGTCTCGAGTGTCCTGGGGGGGGGGGGGGGGGGGAGTGGTTAAGATGCAGGAGCTTCGAGGGGGTTGACGCTTTAATAAGTAGCTTGCTCATTGCGCTGGTTCGCATTTGCCTTCAAGAGATAACTAGATGCAGCCACGAGACGTGGGATTGATTGATTGGCTGATGGCTGAGGCTGAGTACGCGCTGCTTTAGAAAAAGTAAGCCACTCTCGCAAGCTATAGGTGGATGCATCCATGGATGGTTTTCGGCGCTAATTGTTACGATAAAAATCCAATGAAAAGTGTACTGTGTACCTAGGCACTATGTAAGGGTGCCCGAGCATAACCACGCACATTGCGCGGCTATAGTCGTCTTTTTGCCTAGTTGAAGGTGGAGGCCTGCCTTCCAAGGTTTCAATGTTACAATAATCGGGTCTCAGCTTTTTGACACCAGTCAATGGCCAAGCTAGAACAGCATGCACATGTGCAGTAAAACTGATTATTGCTAGGTATGAGCGCTTCCTGATGTCATTGAGCACATTCCAACCTTGGAACATTTGAAAGCTGCATGCAACAAATCAACCCTGGAAGTTTCACTACGACATCACTCGAGTGTGGTGGTGTCTATAGACCTCGGGAGGTCGATAAGGGAGCAAAATATCAATGGATATATATAGAGTTGAGGGTCAAATGAACCGTGGGGAAAAATAAACTTGTCTGTATAGAAAGCCAAACGCCTGCAAATGTCTGAAACTATCCAGAGGTAAATGGAATTTGCATACATCGTAAAGACAGGTAAACCATCACACACTCGCATCTTCGTACGAAGACCATGCATACACAACCAACAATAGGAACTGATCATGTCAAAGGGGAATCAAAAGCCGTAAGGATCCATCAACCATATGCAAGAAAATCGTGAAAAAAAGCACTTTTAGTAGTCATCATCAACACCGTTGTTCCGCACCTTCTTAGCTTGCTTCTTGTTGGCCTTGAAGTGCTTCTTGGAACTACCACCTCGAACCTCAGATACGTCCATTCCTCGCTCGATGGCAATCATCATACGCTCCTTACGGCCAGTGGGGTTCTTGCGGATTTGCTGGCCCTGCGCTGTGTATGGACTTTGGAAAGGCATGGTCATGCGACCGGCCGAGGGGCCCGTGGCAGTGCCAAAGAATCCGCTATCGATGTTACGCGAACGTGCACCAGGCGCTTCAACTGGCAAATCTTTGGATGATGAAACAAAGGAGGCAATATCAGAGTCAAGGTCATCAGGATCGACAATAGTCTTCGCAAGAGCCGCTTGGCGTCTCGCAGGAAGATGAGCGATATCGTAAAGCTCCTCGTTGAATTGATGTGGGTCAATAAGAGGCTCATCCTCAGCGGTGGGAGGGGGGTGAACGAAAAGAAGCTTTCCGTTCACGTAGTCCTTAAGCACGTATCGCGCGGCGCGAGACTCATCCGGCTGTCCGAGACCCTGGGTAGAGAAACCACGGGCTCGGGCATAGGCTCGCAGAACCTCGCTTGCGGTTGGAATACCAGTTCCACCCTCTTCGAGCGGTCGAGTATTAATCTTGACGCCGTAAACGTTCTCCACAAAGTGCTTGGGGATACGCTGAGCGACCAGGCCCGCAGGTCCAGTAAACTCACGCTGCTGGTCAATTGGCAGAACACCGTTCACAACGAGGTCTGCTTTTGTCGTAGCGAAGTTGGGGAATACCAAACCAGGACAATCACAAAGCATGATTTCTGGAGAAAGGTAAAGAGTTTGGAAGTGCTTTGTCTTACCAGGTGTGGCAGAGACAGATACTTTCTTGGCACCAAGGAGAGCGTTGATGGTGCTGGATTTACCGACGTTGGGGTATCCAACAAGACCAATGGTCGTTTTTTGCTTGCGGGTCTCCTCTGAATCACCTTCCTGAGGGAGATGCTCTGGCGAGTTTGCCAAGAACAATTCTTCTAACTCATCCACATCGAGGATGTGTGGACCCAAGGACTCTTCTGGATCTGCGAGCTTTGCGATAGCTTCTTCCACTTCCTCGCCTTCCTCAGCTTTAGCTTCTTCATCATCGCTTGTTCTGTCTTCCACATCCAAGCCTTTAGCCTTTTCAGCCAACTCTTCGTCTTCTTTTAGAAGTTCAGCCTCGTTCTTTTCCTTTGCAAGATGAGCCGAAAAGAAACGGAAGTTGATGTTGTGCTTCTCAAAATATTCCGCCCAAGACTCTCGTTGCTTGAGTGACAACATATCAGCCTTGTTGACCAAGAGCAAATTCTGCTTCTTCGGGTCAATCTCCTTGACGTAGTTTTCCAGATCCTCTGAACGGAATTGAAGTGGGTTTCGCGCATCCACAATTTGCACCACGAGATCTGACCGCTCGATGACACGCCAGAGCTGACGCCAGACTTCCAGGTTACGCTCAAAGGGTGTCATCAACAAGTCATTGTTCTCTTGCAGCTCAGCTAGCCCGCGACGCCAGTCCAACAGACTTTGACGCTCCATCGACTCTAGCTGTTGTGGCGTGGTTGAAGAATCCCACTTTGGCCGTCTGGGAACGGTCAAGCGGGCCTTGTTCTTTTGATGTTTCTTGTAGGCATTCTTTTCTTCGGATGCAGACAGGAGGTAAGGGTTCTTCTGGTCGGAGTGGATGATCTTGACGTTATTGATCTTCTCTGCGGTGAAGTCTGTGCCGGCTAGCTCGGCAGTGCTGAGGAATTCGTCGAGAGCCGCCTGCTCGGTGATCGATCGCATTTTCACCCATGATGCCTCCTTGGCTTCGTTGGTGATATATGTTTCGCCATTAATACCCTGGCGCGCAATTCCGTTGTTGTGCGACGCTTTTTTCGCTTTAGATGCTTTGCCTTTGCCGAAACGATCATTCATGAGACTGTTACCCAGTCCCACATTGTTTTTGGATTTAGCCAACACCATGATGAAAGTGTTTGCTTGCTGCTGGAAAATCTTGGTGGGAGAAAACGAAGAACAAACCCCGCTTGAAAATCGCCCGAAATCTTTTGGATTATTCAGACGCGGATAAGATAACGCTGACTCAGGCGGGGTCACGGGACTACAAGGTCCTTTTTGGATCTTGAATATAGCTGGGTCTTCTTGAATTTTCTTCATCATTTCATAGTTAAAATAAAATTACACTGTGAACACCTTCTCACCCTAAAATACAAGGTACATCTGCACGAGATTAGCTCTACATCGCCATCTCTGCTTCCGCATAGACTTTTCTTCGGGCACCGATAAGCCGCACGTGACTCTATCTATCCCACTTTTTCGTCTTTTTTTGATCCACCAAGGTTGATTGTCGCTGGTGCAAGCATTTCTTGAAATATTCGCCCAAGATGCCTCCCCGGCAGTGGATGTGAGTATATCGAAGAGCGGATACACCTATATCATGATCTGACTATTCGCAGTGACAAGAAGAACGCGAGCACTTTCCAGCTCTTCCATCGATCTCAAAATGACCCGTTAATCCACGACACAGACGCCGAGGACCGGGTTCTTTACCAAGTTTCCGGGCCTACGGCTGCTCCAGAGCCTTCCTCTTCATCATCGGCATCTCAAAAGCCCTTCCGTAACCTTTCCGATCTCAACACCGAATTCAAAGGTGACTCCATCCGCCGCAACGAGGGTGAGGCCGCGAACCACGGCATTTACTACGATGATTCAGGCTACGATTACATGCAACATTTGCGTGAGTTGGGAACAGGAGGAGGAGACTCACACTTTGTCGAAGCAAAGGCAGAGAAAGGGAAAGCAAAGAAGGGCATGAAGCTGGAAGATGCCATTCGCCAGATCTCCTTGGATGAAGGCTCTGAGAGTGCTTATGGCGCGCCAAGCGCATATGGATCTGAGTATGGGGACTTCCGCTCTACAACAACCTCTTATACTCGGCAGAAAACATACCAGGATCAGCAAAACATCCCTGACGCCATTTCTGGATTCCAACCTGATATGGATCCTCGTCTGCGCGAGGCTCTGGAAGCGTTAGAGGACGATGAGTATGTGGACGATGATGACGATGATCTGTTCGGTGAACTCACCAACCGAGCGGAGGAAATGGAAAATGGTGAATGGGAAGATACACTATTCGATCATGAGGAAGAGGACGACGGATGGGAATCCGATGCCACAGAAAAGGCACCAGTCCGCGGAGACCACGCCGATGGCGTAAATGACGTCCCAGGTGCCCATGATTTAAAGTCTGGTGCCCAATCCGACGTTCCTCCCGGAGAGTTACCTGAGCATGACCAACCTGCTCCGGACATGCAACCCTCAGACCAAGACTGGATGCGAGAATTCAGTAAATTCAAGAAAGACGCCAAGGCTGGCAAAGCTCCTGTACCGGCCGCCCCTACTATTGCTCCTTCTGAACAACAGACTGCTGCCTCCACTGCATTTACAGTCGGTGGAACTCCCATTCGAAAGAAGAAGCGCAAGGGTGCTTTGACCAACCCCTCTGCCTATTCAATGACCTCGTCTGTTCTGGCTCGTACAGAAGGTCACAGACTGCTTGATGATCGATTCGACCGTGTTGAAGCGTTGTACGCTGTTGATGAAGAAGACGAGTATGATGACAGTATGTCCATGGTCAGTGGCATGACCGGAGCAACCGGTATGACTGGCATGTCCACTGCTTCATCTCAAGCGCCAAGCCTTGTTGATGCCAACGGAGAAGGATTTTCCCGCAGCGGCTTCAATAACGTCATGGACGACTTTTTGTCCGGATGGGACGATCACACCAGCGCGCAGACAAAACGAAAGGGAGCCAAGAACAAGCGTGGTAAGCATGGTAATGAAGCAATCGGCATTCGAATGCTGGATGAAGTGCGTTCTGGTCTGGGTCCAGCTCGCTTTAGTGGAAGCTCTAGCAAAGTTTCAGGGCGAGTTTGAATTGATACGTCGCTTTGAAAAGAGATACGACCCTGAATGGCATTCTTCATGACTCGGCGTTTTGTTGACTTCTTATGATTTACAATATCCTATCTATGCATCCACACGAGGACCCGGCTTTTTAGTTAGACAAAAGTGCTATACTCTCTTCTTCTGAACGTCTCACGTCTCAACCTCCCACCATATTGGTACCCAGTAGGATCCATTCGTTCTCTCAAAACAAAGGAAGAAGCCGTGAATTCTCGATACAAATCGCGTATTTTGACTTAGCCCGACTGAATGAGTAAAGTCTGGACTGATTTCCATGACTGAATGCTCAATGTCTCGATGGCTTCAAACTGGCTTTCTCGCATCTCGTTATAAAGTATCGCCATGATGCCTTCTTTTCGTGCAGCTTCAATGTCTCTGGTTGGATTATCACCAAAGTAAACTATGTCATTAGCGTCGATGCTATATTTTTGCAATACAACACCAAACAACCCATCCACTTTAGACTTTCCCACTTCATTTGTCGTAATCAACACATCAATGAAAGGCTGCAGTCCTAGCTCTTTCACAGTCCACCCCTGAGCATCTGCTGGGCCCTCGGTGACGATGATGATCTTTTTGTCAAGACTTCGCAAGGCTTTAATAACACTAATTGCGCCTGGCTTTGCTTTTAGGCTTGATTTTAAGGTTGACTGGTAAACCTCCAGCAGATATTTTAAACTTTCGTTGTAACGACTGGCATCGCTGTCAGGTTTCACGCCATGTGCCTGCAAAAGCTGACTAAATCGATCACGGCGATAGTCTGCTGATGTTCGTCCATCAGTGAAAGCATCTGCTGTGGCGCTGCGTAGAATGCCTTGATATGTGGTTTTTAGGTCCCCGCGCTGTATCTCCGAGTGTTCCAATGCTATGGTATCAAAAACAGCTTGAGATGCTTGTGAAGAGGCCATTCGAAATTCATGCAGTGTGTCATCGAGGTCGAAGCCAACCCATTGTTTGGCGAGAAGGGTTGATCGAAGCCTTGTCTCTGCGGACGACATGCTTCCTACTAGTCCTATGATCGCGCTTAAAAATTTTTAAGAGATCAATTGATTTAAATAGCAGAGGAGATAGAAGCATGTATTGTACGCGATTATGTAGATGAGTCAGTACACTTCGTGATGGCGTGACAAGTGGGTATAAATTAGTACAAGTGGGACCGCATCCCGAAATTCTACAAAGCTGCAGTCAATGGTTTAGAGCGCACCGCCGACCTTTTCAACAATCCACATGGCTAGCCGCACATTCCAGCCAACGCGTCGCTCTGTGCGCATCAGATCCTCTCGGGAGACAGGGCTGGCGTCTTTCTGCAACCACCGTGTTTCTTCGCCGAGCTTCTGTTTCAGCTGTTGATCGCTGGTGACAACCAGTGCGCCAACTTCAATATCCAGACTGTAGCTTCTCTTCGTGTAGTTGCTACTACCCACAAAAGTGATGCTAGGGTTCTCCTCGCGCGGCAGCGTCACCCATAGACCTTTTGCATGATACGTCCAGCCTCCTGGTTTGCCAACTGTTCCACGACGCCATTCCTTTAGCTGAATCGAGTTTGAGCTCTGAGCTGCGGCAACCCGGTCAAGGAATCGTGCTGAGAGGTGGGTGTAGGCGGCTGGCAGCATGCCAGACACGCCAGGTGAGCCATAGAACCCATTTGCCCAGGGAGACGCAGTCAACACGGTACCTTGGGTTGTTGATGGTATTTCAGAGGCAGCAGATGTGCTGGAAATGAGTAGAGACGAGAGGACTGGGTGGATGTTGAAGTAGCCGGCGGTGAAAAGCCAGCGAGCGCCTGCGAAAGCACTCGACTCAGTCAATAACCGGAGAATGTTCGATACAGCTGGGAATTCAGTTGAGGTGTCAGGCTTGAGCAGAGGGGTGAACTGTGCTACAGGGTAAACAAAAGTCTGGCTGGATGCGTCGAGGAGGGCTGGCTTGTTGCCAGAGGCTTGGATAAGGGGTTGTAAAACCGTTGAGGCGTATCCAATGAAGTTTTGGGGATCATCCAATGGAGATGGAGCCCCATTGGCTGTGGGCCAGTCCAGGAGATAGCCTGACTGACTCTGAGCATCTGGCAGGACTTTAAAGCTTAGGCTGCAGATGGCATGGTGAATGCGAGCATAGTACTCTGCCAATTCTTTGGAGCTGAATAGATGATACCTGTCAAGGCGGTTCGTGAAGTAGTCATCAGACAAGTTGGCTCTAATATCACGTTAGCATGACTCGAAAGATGAGGTTATTCTACGACTTACCCGGAAATGATGATTTCGTCGTCAATGCCATATAATTTCATATGCTGTAACCCCCAGCCTTCATTGATTCGACGTGGAACGTATTTCTTTCTCAACCCGGTGAGATTAGGGGTGTGAAACATCCGAATATCAACTCGCTCTGGTCCGAATTCTGCTACTAAGGAGCATAGCAATGAAGCACACGAAGGGTCCGGGGTTTCGCGAGTGCCACGGAGGGCGTCCGTAAGAATCGAGACTTTCAGATCTGGGTTTTCACGCAGGGCTTGTGCGATTGTGTCGATCAATTCGAATTCCGTCTTGCCGATATACAAGGTCGAGAGGTAGACGCGCCTTCGTGCATTGCGGATTTTGTTCTAGCGGTTTCATGATTAGACCTTGACCGAATATATGGTAATTTTCTAAATAATCACTTTGAGAGTTGAGTAGAAGCTCGAGGGTGAGTCCAAGATATTAATCTGAGAGGCAGGGACCTCGAATCGCGGAGCAATGCGATCCAGCTCTACCGTTATGCCCCCGAGAGGTGACGAAGCAGACGCGGCAGCTGGAGATGCACTTTGCGCGGAGAATTTGCGATCATAGAGCCTGCGGCGCGGCGCATGCCTGCGAGCAGTGCAACGAAGCGCTTGTCCTCCAATGCGACCAAACATGGTGAGTAGAAGCTCTCGTTGTCGTGAATAAAGATGAGCTGCTGGAATATTTCTGAATCGGGAAGGTTCGGGTGCAAACGCTGCAAACCGGGCCGAGTGCCTTTTGCTTCAATCTCGCGATTCAAGTCCGGCTTGGTCCCTCCGTGAATCCCCTTCAATTGCACAGCCAAAATGTCGACCATTCTGCGGACGCTGCGCAACTTGCGCCGCATTGGCATCAAGGTTCGTCTAAATCGCCCTATCTGGCCCGCTTTGGCTGAATGCTAACCCCCTACAGGAATATGGACACCAGATGCAGGTACGACTTTGCCCTCGGATACTCAAGATAAGATGGACAGGACGTTTGCGAGACTAACAATGGCCCCTTCTTTGCTTAAATAGAACATTGGTGAGTCTGAACCCTGGTATTTCAAGGCTAGCGGTGGGGTGCATTGCTAATTGAATCGACCACAGGTGATACCAAGGCCGGAACCCTGATCGGCGTCGACCGCTACGGCAACAAGTACTTCGAGAACATGGAAGAGGAGCTGCCCCGTAAGATACCCGATGATGCGCAATGAGTATGATAGAGGGGTTATTGACCGACCAAACCCCTTCTAGTCCGAACACGATGGGTCGACTACAAGACGAACTGGCCCGAGTGGGAGCCTTCTCAGATCGAGCCTGGCTGGTAAGTTGCCTATAACCCAGGATTGACAGTCACTCTTCAGTCTTGTAATTGCTTCATAAGCTAACATTAATTCCTGAAGGCACGCTTGGATCTCCTACCTGGTTGATGCTCCTCCCACTGCCGACAAGCTCCTGCAGGGTGGCCACCGCGCCTGGGAACTTCCCGAGCACCGTCCCAACCTCACTCAGACTCGCGGTGCTTTCCGGACCTACTCTACGTATGCTTCATCCCAAATCACCCAAGGGTATATATGCCCGCCCCAGAATACCCGCTAACGAGCATACAGTACCCGCCCCAAGTACTCCGCTTGGACACCCGTTGCGGCTCCTCGGTAAATCCAGGCCGGCTCTACAGATACTAGAATGAACCAACTCGCAACCTTTGACGGTTTTGTTTTCCTTTTCACTCTTCAAGCACCTCGGTTGGGCTTATGAGATGTACATAAAGTTGTGCTACTGTTTTCTACGAGATATCTCGAATTCAAAACTCCGCAAAAAAAAAAGAACCAAATTTTTCATTTCCCAACAAACGGCTCAGATAATACAGGGCCTGGCCATGGTCGTAAACCCCCAGTCCAGTAAAAATCGGCATGGTATCTCAGGTATAGAAAATGATAGTTAAACGGTATAAGGAAAACACGCATGCAAACCGGCAGAAGAAAGGAACCAAAGTAGATACATGAATGTTTTCTTAACTCACACTAGATTTTGACATCCTTACAAAACAAATACACCCGATCCAATGTTTGACCAGTGTCGGATGGGTCGACGATCTTCCAGTTCAATACACCACCACAGAACTTCCTTCAACTTCTCAATTTGCTCTCCAGCCTCGTAAGCCCGGGAAAGAGCATACCAAGCCTCCGAGTTGTCCCATGAACTTCCAAGCTTGGTTAAAGAAGAGATGAGTGCATAAGCACGGTCTCGAGCCGCCAAACGATGGAGGTGTTTAGGATCAACTTCGTGAGGCGAGTTGGATACCGAGACTGGGTCTGGGACCTTAGCAGTTTCAGGTGCCTTCAATTGATCCATTGACACGGCCTTGGCAGCCTTGAGCTTCGCTGTGTCAGATAGCAATGACACGCGGGAAGCGTTACGATCCACGTCGGCATTTGCGGAGTCGAGGATCAGAGTCTGGTCCCAGACATCGAGCAGGAGATTCGAAAGGCCGATGGTAGCTGTGGGGTGCTCGGGATTGCGGAGGAGGGCATCTTCAAACAATTTCATAGCTCCATGAGGGTTTGATTGAGCCTGGGCTAAGAGGCCTTGCTCAGCGAGGACATCAGCCCACAGTTCTTCAGAGCACTTTGCTGCAGTCCAGCCACGCTTGCTGAAGTTGCGCGCTGAAGAGTCCTCGGATGAGGCTAAAGCTTCCATGCGGGCTGTCTGCTTCAAAGCCTCCTCGCATGCTTCGCCAGCGTCGTCGAAGAGGGATGCACGGCGGTAGAGACCCGCAATAACAAGCCAAATCTTTACTAGTAGAGCAAGAGCATGTTTCTTGGATTGAATTGCAGAGAATTTAGTGACAGCGTTTGTAGGAGAGTCGAAGCGATATCCACTGGGGAGGCGCACATCTTGTACTGGTGGCTGCTGCTCATGGCCCCCTGGGTAAGGTTGTTGCAGATGAGACATGTTATGCGGAATTGGCTGCAGTGGTTGCCTTCCACTGGCAGGGCGGCGCTCTGAAACGGGAGAAGTATTTCCAGATACGGCGATACCAACAAGCCCTGGTGATTCGGATCCATTTGGCAAAGGCGATCGTGCTGGAGATCTTTCACGTCTGTGCGTGCTGCCACTACGAGCTCTGGATTTCTTAGACTCGCCTCCGGATGCTCGCGATTGGCGATCGTGGTCGTCATCAGTGACCTGGATGAAGGGCGCATCTGGCCCCTGGTGTCCGTTTGGAATCGCAGGAACTGGTGGAGCCTCGGAGTTTGCGCTTGGCGCTCGGCGATCTGGGAGCTGCGATACTCTGTTGCGACTAAAGATACTTGATCTGAAGCTTCTCGCTGTACCGGCAGAGCTCTTCGGTGGAAGCAAATGTTCTTTGCATTTCGAGTTCCTGCTGCCATCAGTTTCAAGGTTCAAGTCCTGGAACAAGATACCAAAAAGACTGAGCAACTGTTCCGTCTTGTTGACAGCTGCTTCGGGTCCTTCCAAGACCTCCACGAAAGCAAGCTGGGTAATGCGTGTCTCAATAATACGCTCCTTCTCTCGGCCATGCAAGCGACCAAGTAATGTGCGTTTGAGATTCGTTGAGCTGTGATGAGATTGCCTTGATACACGCCTGTCGCGATTGCTCTTGGGGAAAATATCGGAAGGAAATTGCTCAAACGCAGCTTCACAAGAACGTTCAGCAATGTCAAATTCTTGTTTAGCACTGAGAAGTAAAGCAAGAAGATGCCAAAGTGATACGAGATCACGTTCTTTCGAAAGATCGTCTGAAGCAGGGGACGGGTCATGAGAAGACAGGGCGGATTTGACGTAATCCATGGCGGTATCGAGATCTCGGTTTTGAGCAAGCGTCAAAGAAAGCGCATAAAGAGATGAATAGCTTAACTCTTCTCCAAGCTCGGGTGAGACACTTCGCTCCAAATAGTCAATTGCCTCGGCACGAATCTCGTCGCGGGCTTCGTTCAGGGGCGTGTAGGCTGCCCAATTCGCTAATCCAACGCCGATTGCTCGATAAGAAATGGCAAGGATTTGTGGAGAAAACTCGGAGGACTCGGTAGAGTTTGGATTGTAGGTGAGGGATAGATTACCGTTGGCGTCGTTCTCGGGGTTGTCTGCTCCTTTCTTCTCAATATAGTCTTGGATTAACTCTGCCATGCCTTTGGCCTTTTCGGCTTCTTCGAAAGATCCAAGGCAACTCAAAAGTGTGATTCCCTCGGCGAGAGTTCGCAAGAAGATATCATCTGACTCTAACTCTCCGTATTGCGCAGATTTCTCGGCGCGCTCCTTGGCAGCGGTGACAATTTCAATGTAGGAATCAAGGGCCTTGATGGCAAGGTCGAAGTCTGCCAATGCCGCATGAACGTGGAACAAGCGTCTCAAGATCAGATTTGAATGATATGTCTTAGTTGCGGCACGGTACAAGATCTGAATATTGATTAGCCTGGGAAAGAATGTCAAGGTAAAAGGTTACACTTACATCCAAGACATTACGACCAACAACATTTTGGCCACCTTCGCCTAGATCTTGATCGTGCCAGTACGGTCCACAAAGAACTTGCCAGTTACCGATGACTTGTTCCACCCATTCCTCGACGTGGGTGTTATCCGCGCTAGCGGTAGGGAATTTCACTTCACGGAGGATGTTCCCCTCGCAAATTGATTCAACTAGACGCAATTCACTGGCTAGTTGTGGTCGGTCTGGTCCCTCGTTTTGTGGGGCATATGACAGCTGCTCTTGAAGAATTGTCGTCAAAAGTCCGTAATAAGCCCTCCATACTGTGGATCGTGAAGGGCCCGAGGTTGGTGCTTGTGATGATTTGGAGGCGAGACTCTGTTTAACAGAGGGGTGCACCGACCACAAGCGGAACAATTGAAGTGCGATTTCAACATGTCGGGGAGTAGCATACTGGCCCGCAGTGATTGCTTCGTCGCTCGCCAACAAGGCCCCCTTGCCGAGGAGGGTTTCCGCCCAGCTTAGGAACTGGGAGTTGGCATTCGTCGTGAGTTTGCCGCTACTTAGCCAGGGTACTAGCGAGGCAAAAGTTTCCAAGGTTTCGTCAATGTCAGTGACTGCCGATTGCGCTGATCCTGTATCAAAGATATAAGCCGATTAACTCCTTTTTACACATGGTACCCGAACATGCGTACCCTTAATGTAGCATCCCTTCACTAAGCAGACCTCAGTCCATGTTGAGAGATCATGTCCCTCGCTTAATAGACTGTCAACAAGTGCTCTGAAATCTTTAGGAAGGCGACTGGTGGCCAGTGCGGGCTCATTGAGGGTCCAATGGATCCATCCCAAGCATACACTGGCCTGGAGAATCTCTTGCGGGGCGCCGTCGTTGTTCTCGATTGTCGTTAACAGTGCAGGAATTAGCTCGTGGAGGTTTGGGGCCGAGGCCGACTCGGCAGTTGTTTTCTGTTGCTGGTAGGCAATGACTCGCGTTTCAGCGGTAGCGGTCTGGATGATGCCTGGATTCGAGGGGAAGATCTCCAGATTAGCGCGCAAGCCACTGGGCGGGGACAGGTAGTCAAGTTGCACGTACAGATTCTCTGCGGCGAGTGTTTGGTCACTTTACGAATCAATTCGGGAACGTCTTCCCATTTGCCTTGCGCCCGCGCCTGGTCCAGCGCCACGCTGTACCGTTGTCCCTTCTCGGCATTGCCTCCCTAGGAACCAGATATCAGCTCTGTTGAAACTCGAAAACGATCAACAGGCCCCTGCCAATCCGGGGAAACAACGCGAATACTCACCGCCATGGTGTTTCAGATGGGGTCACAACAGGGAGAGAGAGATGCAGGAGGGATAAGTCCTCGCGCAGCTCAGCGCAATGGAGAATGATCGCCCAGGGGTGGAGAGGCTGGCGTTCCGGTGCCTGTATGGGGATTACCGCGGTACCGTAACTTTGGCCCGAGGCCCAGCTTTCGATTGCCGCAAAATATGGCAGAACCCACTGTGTCCACTGGCATTCATGTGCGCGGCGGTGGCAGCCGGTGGTCCGGGCGTTACGCTGCAGAAAGGGTAAAAAATTACCGATAAGCTTCGATAGTTTTTTCTGGCTTTTGGTCCTGCTACACATTCCAGTCTGTCCTCGGCACAACACTCTGTTCCCTGATCTGGGGAATTCGTGTCGACAATGGCCTCGACAACTCTGCGCGCCGTCGCGCATCGTTTAACAACCACCCCCGTCGAGCAGTTGCCCTCCATCGCTTCGTTTCTCGCAACCTCTCTGACCGATTGCGCCGAGCTCCTCTCCACCCCGCAGACTCAAAAACCGGGCAAAAATGACTCCGAAAATACTGTACAGGTCCACAAAGTGAAGACTCGTCTGGTCAGCTTGCTACAAGATCGCACTGTTGAGGGCCGATGGACGGCCGTTGTGCTGGCCAAGGCCTTGGTTGAGGCTGGTCAATGGGAAGTTCTACGTGGGTATGAGCCCATCGTTCGGGGATTGATTGGCATTCTAGCAGTAAGACAAGTGACAATCCGTTTTTGATGCCAAATGCCTGTGGCTAACGCCTCATACAGAAGCCAGATCCAATCTCCACGAGAAAAATGTGCGTTATCACCCTCACGCGCATTTTTCACCTCACCTACCAGTACCCGACGCTGGTACGAGAAATCACGACGCCTCATCTCCCGGGATTTGTCACAGCCGCCCTAAACTTGGTTTCAACTATTGTAAAGCTTCCCTCCGGATCTGCTCGCAAAGCTAAGCCCAACACCCCGTTCATGGAGACTGTCCTCTTGGCTCTTCTGGAATTGATCCCACGACACCCGACCATCTTCCGGCCATTTGGCTCCCAGTTGCGATCATTGGCTGCGGAGATTCTGGGCTCTCAGGAGTTATACTTCACGGAATTAGTCGTCGATGCCGCGGAGCAGATGTTGGCTTCTCTGCACAAATGCGCACCGAAGGACAAGTCTACCTCTGGCTGGACAGATGACTGCAAGTCGACAATCCTGTCCATCCACCGAGCTACCGACCATGTATACCGAGCAGTGGTGGAGCAATGGGAATCGGTTGATACAAGCCTGGTCGCCACAAGACAAAACTACAACGAAGATTTGGCTGATCTGATGCCTGATGCACTCGGGCTTCCAGCCTGGGCGGGAATGCATGCTGGAACAGACCGCATTATCACTCTTCTGCGAGTTTTGTCTGCTTTTGTGTCCATGCCATCCGCCTCTGCCGTTGCTTTGCCCTTGGGCTCTATTCTCGACTTGACATCACGCCTGACGGCCGTCACGGTACCACTGGACGGCGCTTCCCAGGCCGGTGTTCAAACAAACCCTCAAATTGGCCGTGAGGAGCGTGAACTGCTCTGGGCTGAGCTGCCTCGCATCCACATTGCGTGCATGGACCTGCTAGCTCACGTCCTTTATGTTCTCGACACCAGTGCTACCCCGCTTACGCAAACTATCGTAGAGCAAATTTCTTGGGTTTTCCGCCAAGAGAAGTTTAGCCGTGATGTTCGAACTGCCTCATATGATCTACTCGCCTCTTTGATCAATCTTAATGGCCCTGCGATGACAAAGCAAAGTGTGGCTCCTGTTGCAAATATACTTCGATCTTGCTGCCAGGACCTGCTTCCAACGAATACGGAATCTAGCACGCCAGTCAAAGCTCAATCTGATTCTAAGGCCAGATCCAAGGGTCAAGGTACTTCAAACGCAGACTCTTTCTTAAACCCAGATCTGCAAAAGAATAAAGCCTTGCAGAGCTCGAGGGATACAGATCTTGGTCATGCCGCTTCTGTTTTAATACAAAGCGTCCTTCTTTCCATTCCTGCTGAGCTGTTGGCAGCATCAGTTCGGGCCGAAATCGATCGCACCGTTATCCTAACATCTGACAAGGACGCGATGTTAGCAAGTGTTTTGAACCCCGTGCCAGCTGTAAAGGGCAAGGGTTCTCCCACCAGTATAATTCCTTTCCTTGCCCGCGGCTACTCGGATGCGGTAGAAGTTGAAACTTTGATCCGGCCACGGATGCCGGTCATAATGACTGCCCCTGAACTCGATGCCCAGACAGAAGCTGAGGAGGATGAGGAAGACGAGGAGATGGAGAACGGTGTTCATGAACCTTTATCTGAGACCGCTGCATTTCTCAGAGCCCCAGTCGCGGCCGCCGCGCCTAATGAAGTCCAGTCCGCCGCAGCCTCAGGTCATACGTTGCCAGTTCACAAACGTACATACATTGAGGAGTCCACGATCAAAACACCCAGCCTGTCAAGCTCATTGGAGCAGCATGCAGTGCAAGCTAAAAAGGCACGAACTCAGGAACACGATGCCGTTATCGAAGATGGAGTCCAATTGGCTCAACAACCCAAGGCTGCTACTGGGGTGGTTACTTCTTTATCTCATCCTGTGCCAGTTGTGAAGCAGCAGACTCAGGTCACTTCCCAAGTCTCTTCCGTCCCAGACGCCGATGTGCCCGAAGATGACAGCGATGACGACCTTCCTACGCTAAACATCGACCCTGACACTGATGAAGATGAGGACGATGATGATATACAAATGGAGGGATAATAGCATGCATTTGAGGGCGTTATACCATTGCATATTAGAATTTTCTATCTTAGTATATATATCTAAAAGTCATGTTTTTACCGTCTCCGAAATGATTCCAGGTTTGCCAACATCTTCTAAATCATCCGTATGCCACTACCCCAGTATGTACCATCACTCCAGTGCTGGAACCAAACTCCTTGCCAGCACCACCATCCCTGACCATTTGCCAAGCCGAGCCCGCGGAGAGGACTCAAGGGAACAGGCTCCATTAGCCATATTCCGCCGGCGGCGAAGTCGTCGGCAATCAAGGGGCCCGAAAATAGTAGCCACGCAATGACACCAATGAAATTGGTGGCGCGACAAAGCCAAATGGGTGATCTGGCAAGAGGTGTCTTTGGAAGAATAACAGTCTTGAAGACGCTTTCCGCTATTACCGCGACACTTTGCAGCGCGAAAAACAGAAACGGACCCTTGGATGGATGTGTCTCTGTGAACTGGGTGTAGCTTCCACTAGCATGGATACATCCGCTCAGTGAGAACGCAACAAAGATATAAGTCAACCTCTTGACTCGGGCGTTTGAGCTCCATTTCCTGGGCATTATGGACAAAATCCATCGTGCGGTGGTTGTGAATCCATGTCGAAATATTTGATGCCACCACTGTCCCCATGCGCCAGCGAGTCCATCGTTAAGTACCGGGCCGAAGAATGGGCCAAATGTGTCTGCATATAGCCAGGGTGCATCCAAGGGCGCACCTGTAAGCTTACGTGAAGCATTAGGGAACAGCAAGGAAAGACCACGAAAGAATATCGGATTCAATGCAGTGACAAAGATAAGGGCTGCGTAGACACCCAGACAGGTGGTGGAGCAGTGATAAAATCGAATGGCAAAAGGAATATTCACGAGCAACGAAATTGGAAATGGCTTCTCTGCATTGCTCGAAATGTCTCCTCGAAAGTAAGGATCTCGTATCATCAAAGTCTTCAATGCATCCAAAGCGAGATAGCCAAGCAGGAAAGTCCGAAAGGCCTTTTTGATCCCGCTATCTGTGTTGGCTTGAGGCATATCTTTTTCTTGCTGCATATCTTTGGAGATAAATCCGGAGCTCAGCTGCTTATAGACATTTCGAGGCAAAGGGGCCAGGCGAGGTGCTCGCCAATTCCATTCTGGGCCTCGGAGGTTGAAGACTAGCCCAGCACACCACTCCAGGCGATGTGTGAACTTTGATGGATAAGACTGCCAGTAAAACTGCTCTGGTTCACTGGTACTGTCTTGTGGCCGATCACTTCCAACTCCTGGGATATTATGGCCATCGGATTTGGCTTCTGATGAGGTGCTCCGTCTTTTTCCTTGGTCGGTGTTGACCCTTTCGATCCGTCGATATTCCTTTTCCACATCTGTAAAGCAGTACAAAGATGATACCCATATCAGCCACCAAGCGGTCATTAGCCCAATCATGTATCCATTTCCACCCAAAAGGGCCCGGCGTTCTTGTAAAATCTCAAGGGCGAAAGCAAGACATGCAACAAACACAGCAGGGCGAACATATTTCGTGGGCCCAGAACGTGGGATGACCAAGCCGACCAAGGGCAAAAGGTTGAAGAAAATGAGCTGATATAGAAACACTGGCTTGAAAATGCCCTCTTCTATGAGTAGATCCAACTCATGTTCATGCTTCTGCACAATTTCCCTCGAAACCCCGTTGTGATGAGCCGCCATTCGGGATCGGCTACGCTAAGGGGTTAAGGCCCGACGGTGCCAGGGATATAGATCTCGACCGAACGAATTTCAAGGACACAAGAAACCGCTGATTAGAAGGGCAATACTCTTGAGTCCGATGAAGAAAAAATACCTCCCCTGTGTTCACCTATGTCCAAACGTACGGCAAGGAAAATAAAAGCAAGTTAAACATGATGAATCTCTCGCAAAGCAAAACGAGGCCCGATGAAGTCACCAACACGTGACCCCGCGTGCGTTTGCGCGTGGTTTCCCGATTGGGCCAAGGCGATCATTCCCCGCGACTTCGTCGTCTTTCTCTTATTTCGCTGCAACCTCCCATTGATGCATTGATCAACGAAAGTCGCTGATATGCCGCGTTCCTCAGAGAAGCGCAAGGCTGATGAGGTCAACATCGAAACCAAGACTTCCCCGCCAAAGTTTATGCGCGGGGAAAGATTTGGCGAAAGCACTGATTTATTCCCATTGTCGCAATTGTCTCAAGTTGCGGATGCTGACTTTGAAGACGATGAGGCAGCAGAAGAGCTCCAAGGGTCTGGCCAAGATGCGGGATCTGTATCATCGAATATGCTCTACGGTACTTCTACTTCACCTTCTACCTACTCCCATCACCTTGGTGTCATGTCATCTAATGTGATTGAACAGGCGTCATGGAGGGCAAAATTGTCGGAGTCCGCTACTACAGAGGCGTTGCAAACATCGGCGAGCATGTGATCTTGAAGCGAGAGCCTCAGAACCAATACGACCGCAACGCTATCCAAGTGACTAATGTCATGGGTGACCAGATAGGTCATATCCCACGCCTTCTCGCTATGAGACTGGCCCATTTCATAGTCTGCTAATGCGACTGGGAGTCTTTGTTGAACCACGCTAATCAATCTAGTAGGACACTAATGACCTAGAGCTTGAGGGCGTATTGACTGGTCTTGGTGTTTACGAATACCCTATTCGCATATCGCTATGGGGTACTCGAGATCCCGAAAAGAGCGAAGCACTCAAGGGAAAAATGCAAGGAGCCAGACTTCCTCTGAAGGAGTATAACGAGGCTAAACGCGCTGAGGCCAAGCGCGCGAAAGAAGCCGCCGCTGCGGAAAAGAAAGCCCGTGCTATGGCACTTGGCAAGGCTGCTGCGTCATGGCAAAACAGCGAGAACGCAATGTTTGCAAACTTGTTCACTCCAACAGGAATGGGAGGCGAGAGTGAATCCATGCAAGAACTTCTTAGTCAAAGTAGCCAATTCAACCCACGAGACATCGGTCAAGTGGTCGAGAATTTTGGACAGAAAGAGAATGACATGGAAAACATGCCAATGGCAGATACTCCGGCAGCTCTTGCGACAGAATTGCTTCCATATCAAAGACAGGGCTTGGCGTGGTTGATTGACCGTGAAAATCCCAACTTCCCACCACCAGGATCTGACAAAGTGGTTCAACTATGGAGGCGCAGCGGAAAGAATTTTAACAACATTGCGACCAACTTCACTACGCAGACCGAACCGCCTCTGGCAAGTGGTGGTATTTTGGCCGATGACATGGGTTTAGGGAAAACCATTCAAATTATTTCGCTTATCCTAGGCAATTCAGCTCCACGTTCAGCAGGCGCAAGCAAGTCAACTCTCATCATTGCCCCTGTTGGTGTCATGAGTAACTGGAGAAATCAAATGCATGGTCATACTCGCGCTGATTCGATGCCGCGCGTGTTGATCTACCATGGCAGTGCCAAAAAAGAGGCCAAGAACCTCAGTGAATACGACGTCGTGATTACGAGTTATGGTGCTCTCGGCCAAGAATACAACCCAGATGCGGTAAAGCCACCTTCCAAAGGGATATTCTCTGTCTACTGGCGTCGAGTTGTATTGGATGAAGGGCATCAAATTCGCAACCCTCGGTCAAAAGCGGCGCTCGCGGCTTGTTCACTACGCGCTGATTCTCGTTGGACACTCACTGGTACTACGATCATCAACACCCTCAAGGATCTATACTCGCAAATCCGATTCCTGAAGCTGTCCGGTGGCTTGGAAGAAGAGCCCATGTTCAATACAATTCTCATTCGGCCTTTAACTTTGGGTCAGCCCGAAGCTCGTTTACTTCTCGAAGCCCTTATGGGAACTATTTGTCTGAGACGTCGGAAGGACATGAACTTCATCAACCTACGCTTGCCTGAAATGACATCCCGGGTACTTCGAGTCAAGTTCAATTCTCACGAACGAGAAACATACAGTGCCTTCCAGTACGTCTTGTCGCCTTGAAATCTCGTTATTGCCCTCCTTGATCATTTTGCGCTTTTGTGGCTATGCTAACTGTTGACACTAGATCCGAAGCGAAGGGCGCTCTGCTTAATCTCAAGGATAAGCAAGGAAACACAACCTACTCTCACCTACTCGAAGTACTTCTACGACTTCGCCAGGTCTGCAACCACTGGGCTCTTTGCAAAAAGCGAGTGGACGGTCTCTTGGAACTCTTAGAAAAGCATAAGGTCGTTCCGCTTACCCCCGAGAATATGAAGGCCCTCCAAGACATGTTACAGCTCCAGATTGAGAGCCAGGAGATGTGTGCTATTTGTCTTGACAACCTTGAACGACCCGTCATTACTGCCTGTGCTCATGCATTCTGCAGGGGATGTATCGAGCAAGTAATCGAAAGACAACACAAATGTCCTCTCTGCCGTGCTGACATTAAAGACAACACCGGACTAGTCGCTCCTTCCTCTGGCTTAGGCGAAGATGCTGATACGGCCGCTGCGGATCCGCAGAATCCTAGCAGCAAGATCGAGGCCTTGATCAAGGTGCTTACCGCACCAGGCCAAGTTCCTGACACCAAGACTGTGGTTTTTAGCCAGTGGACGTCTTTCCTTGATCTTGTGGAACCGCATCTCGAAGCACGGGGCATCAATTTTGTCCGCGTCGATGGTAAAATGAACTCCGTCAAACGTGATAACTCGATTGCTGTGTTCTCGGAGGACCCCAGCTGTACTGTTCTGCTTGCTAGTCTGAGCGTCTGTAGCGTTGGTCTCAATCTTGTCGCAGCCAACCAGGCCATCCTTGCCGATAGCTGGTGGGCCCCTGCTATTGAAGATCAAGCTGTGGATCGAGTCTATCGTCTTGGTCAAAAGCGTGAGACCACAGTATGGCGACTTGTTGTTGAGGAGAGTATCGAAGAACGGGTACTCGATATCCAAAAGAGAAAGCGGGATTTGATGAATACTGCTTTCCGTGAAACGGGCAAAAAGAAAGCTGAAGACCGTGCCACTCGCATTGCCGACTTGGAGACCCTTTTGGGATAGAAAAACTAAATATCTCTCTTCTATCTGTGCCATTCTTCCATTTCTTGTTGATATATCGCCATCGTCATTATTTTTCTTGTATGTATCTACTTTTATTTCGGTGTGGACTGGTCTTCGACTCGAATACATTTATTTTCTTTGGGTTGCTGACTCACATAGCCTTTTTACTACTTCCCTTGTATCTATGCTGTATTTTCTCAATTAGCACAGAGTATTTATCACTTCAAAGGTACTTTCATTTCGCTAATGAGGATGTGTGGAAATTGTTCCCGACGAAGATTGTCTTCGCTCCGCAAATCCGTGTGTAAGCGTCACCAACCTTGGAACCGGCAACGTCCAATCTTCCGACTTTCGCCTAGTGCCGAGGTTGGTAAAACTTCCCTGCGCACGTATATTCTTCACGAAAGCCTTTCTCAATCAACATTAGCAGGTCATTAACATGTATCCTGATAAACCTTGAAAATGGTCAAGAAAAATGGCCGGATGCATATCCCCTGTCGAGGGCATCACCGGAGCGTATAAGGGGAACAGCTTTGCTGTACAAGCCTCTCTCGCTAGTCTTCTCGGCTGCACCTTTTACAGTTGCTTTGAGCTCATCGTGCTCATTTTCATCATCTTCAACGTCTACCGGGGGCTGTACTTTTGGAGCTTAATAGTATCGACAACACTGGGTGTGGTTCCCAACGCACTGGGATTATGTCTGAAGTACTTCGAACTCTCGCCCCTATGGCTATCTGTGACATTGACAACGGGTGGCTGGTGTTTCATGGTCACAGGGCAAGCTTTGGTGCTCTATTCGCGGCTTCATCTGGTCGTTTACAACCAGAAAATACTTCGTTGCGTCCTAGGAATGATCATATTCAACGCCATCGCAATGCAGATCCCTCAGCTCGTCGCTTCTTATGGCTCAATTTATGCTTGTCAGTCCCATTTCATTGGGTTCTTTGAAATATGGCAGAGAGTTCAACTTGTGATGTTCTTCTTGCAGGAGGTCATCATCTCAAGTATTTTTATTGTGGCAACCATCAAGCTTCTACGCCTTTACCCGACACTCGACAAACAGAGGCTCGAGATTATGTACCAACTACTAGCAATTAACACTGTGATTATCTTGATGAATATTTCACTCTTGGTGCTCCAGCTTCTGGGCTTATTTATAACCCAAACAGCGCTGAAGTGCTTTTTCTACACCGTGAAATTGAAGCTGGAAATAGCGGTTCTTTCCCGATTGGCTTTGATTGTCCAGTCCCATGCCCTGTCACGATCCTCTGGATTGAGTTTCTTGACCGAGTGAATTATGGCTGTTTACGAGACCGTACATGTGGAAAAAAGACGATCACTGAAATTTGGTGATTGGAATGACACCTGTGCATGTTTTGGCTCACATGAGTTTGGAATGTATCATAATCCACTACGAGACAACGTTCAAATAAATCTAGACATATCCGATTTTTCAAAGCTCTGGGCAATCGCGCATGCAACACCAAAACATAACATTGAACTTCAAAAGAAGCGCTTAGATATTTCACATAAATCTCTCAAAACTCTATACTCGTAATCACTGTGCCGCCTCGGCCATGGATGTGAAAGCGTGGACGCTTCCACGTGGCTGGAATGTAGAATGGTTACCAGGTTGCTTTGGAATGCTAGTTTCAGCATCGCCAGGAATTGTACCCCAGCCACCACCTCCAGGTCTAGGAAAAATGATATCAGTAAAGATCCAAATAGTTAGAAAGAGTGAAACTTACGTGTGAATGAGGATACGCTCGCCCGGCTGAACCTCAAGTTCCATCTTACCACCGATGTTAATGGCTCTATCGGCCCCATCATGCTCTTTCTTCATGTAGATATTCAAACCAGCTTCTCCAAAGCCACCGCCTTCGAGTCCATAAGGACGGTAAACACGTCTCTCACTAAGCATGGAAACAGAAAGGGGCATGCGGAATTCCAATTCCCGGATCACTCCGTCTCCACCACGGAAGCGACCTTCACCTCCGGATCCTGTCCGAATAGAGAATTGGCGTAGAATGACTGGATATCGTAGCTCGTATACTTCAGCGTCAGTAATACGTGTATTTGTCATATGACAATGCACGCCAGAAGTGCCATTCCATGTGGGGCCAGCACCGGAACCTCCACAAATTGTCTCGCCGACACCGAATCCAGGGACTTCGATCCCAGTCTTTGGGTCCACACCACCCATACCAAACGATATGATGTTGCAGCAGCCTTGTGAAGCGGCACATGCACCAAATGCACCTAGGACAACATCTGTGATACGCTGTGAGGTGATTGGGTTTCCGGCACAAACAGCAGCGTATCCCGAGGGATTCAGAAGTGTCCCAGAAGGAATAATGACCTTCACAGGAGCAAGACAACCCTCGTTAAGAGGTATATCAACATTAATTAGTGCACGTAGAACATAGATGATGGCTGAATGTGCGATTGCCTTGGGTGCATTCAGACAGTTAAAGGTCTCACGACCAGTACCCGTGAAGTCGAAGTCAGCAGATCCAGTCTCTGCATTGATACGAATCTCCAACTTGATTTGTGTTCCATCATCCATATAATCAGAGAAGCATAATGACTTCCCTTCATTCTTGCGACCGATTGACTTTAGGAGTTCACGCACAGCAACTTCGGCATTTCGCTTGATCGCGTCCATGTAGAAGTGCACCACCTCCAAGCTGTTCTCTGTGACGAGTCCCTCCAATAATTGGGCACCCTTGTGATTAGCTGCAATGGCAGCCTTGAGATCTGAAACGTTATCGTTGTATGTCCGCGTGCCACTGCATTTTGCGTATGAAGCCGGATCATCGTATAGGAACTTTCGTACGATCTCTTCATTGAAATGACCATCTGAGACGACCTTGAATCCCATAGTCATTGCGCCTTCCTCATAAAGCATCTTACTGTTGGATGGCATAGATCCAGGTGCAATACCGCCAATCTCAGCTATTATCCGTTAGTCATGCTAAAATTTTCATTCGGCTTAGGTAAAATTACCGTGGTGACCTCGTGAGGCAACGTAGAAGATAATTTTCTTGCCTTCGTTGTCCCATACTGGAGTAATGATTGTGATATCAGGCAGATGAGTACCACCTGCGAGAGGGTGGTTGGTGAGAATATGATCACCCGGCTTCAGATCGCCTCCAAATTGTTCATGCTGGTAGCGAACTGCATATTCCATGCCTGTGAAATGAATGTATTAGTCTTGGCCTTATTGGAATTCGACAATAAACGGATGAGTTACTCACTTCCCAAGTGGACGGGAACATTTGGAGCGTTTGCGACCAGTTTGCCATCTGGCGAGAAAACTGCACAGGAAAAGTCAAGACGCTCCTTAATATTCGTAGAAACGGATGTCTTCTGGAACATGCGACTCATTTGGTCAGCTACTGACATGAAGCGATGGCCGAAGATTGAAAGTTTGATAGGATCAACGACAGTTGCATTATCTGTCTGCTTCTTGGAAGACTTCACGTCAAGAATAACATGTCGAGAGAGAATGGTAGCAGTTGCATTTGGCTCAACAACAATTGTTTGGGTCTTGTCGATGATCATAGCTGGACCTTGAATGAAGCTTCCAGGGCTGAGATTTTGGAGGAAAAAGACCGGAGTAGTGACACTGCCAGTGCCCGAAAAATATACATTGGATGATGAGTCTTGCTTTTCCTCTCCAATAGACACAGTTGCGGTCGATTTGAGCTCCTTTTGAGGGGACTCGGGAGTGGAAGATGTAGCCTTTCCAACACCGCGGACACGAATATCCTCGATAAGAATATTGCGGCCTGGAAATGTGAAGGAGAACTCGCGCTTGTGCTCTTTGACAAACTCATTTGCAAAGTCACCATCTTCGGGCTCCAAAACCATAAGGAGATTGTCGGTGCCTTGGTATCGCAAATGCAAGTAGACTTCGTGTTGCACATGGGCAGCATCAATGCCATCGCTTCCCAGACCAGCAGTGACCTTCTCCTTGAGAGCAGCAATACGACCAGTGATGCTTTGCATGGCCTTCTCATCTAAAACACCAGAAGCTGGCTCTTGGGCCTCCTGAACGACATCCGCAAGGGCCATTCCATAGGCTGACAGAATTGACGAGTATTGGTGAATTATCACAGTTCCAATTGACAGTGACGAAGCAATTGCGCAAGCATGTTGTCCTCCCGCTCCTCCAAAGCATGCTAGATTGTGTGCTGATGTATCGTACCCACGTGCTTCTGTGAGAGCACGGATGGGCTTTGCCATAGACTCATTGGCTACCTGGATGAAGCCCAGAGCGATCTCTTCGGGGCTCTTGCTCTGTCCCGTCTCCTTGTTGATTTGCTCCGCCAGCTCTGTGAATTTGCTTCGGGTGACTTCGACATCTAGAGCCTCATTTTCATTTGGCCCAAAGATTTTAGGGAAATATTCTGGAAGAAGGCGACCGAGGAACAAGTTTGCATCGGTAACTGTGAGGGGTCCTCCTTTGCGGTAACACGCTGGTCCGGGATGGGCTCCAGCAGACTCAGGCCCAACCACAAATAGCCCGTGTCGCCAGAAAAGAATACTTCCTCCACCCGCAGCCACTGTATTGATGTCCAATTGAGGCGCCATAACCGTGACACCGGAAATGGAGTTCTCGAAAGTGTGCTCAAGCTTTCCATCATAGCGAGACACATCTGTACTGGTGCCACCCATGTCAAAGCTACCCAAATATTAGCCATGTGTTAATTTGTGTAAGAAATGCAGCATTAAATGACTCACCCGATAACAGGCTTTCTATCATTCTCATCATATGAAGTTCCAGCGTAGCCGACTACTCCGCCGGCTGGTCCCGACAAAATTGCACGCAAACCAGTGAATCTATTTCTGTCAGACGTAATCTCATCGCGTAATGGGGGACTATTCACTTTTCGAAGTTGGCTAAGCCACCATCACTCTGCATAAATTCACAGCGTGTGTCACTTGAACGTAGACCATCCTTAAAGCCGGAACGGAAACCTTCGATGTATCGTTGGATGACAGGGGTCAGATAGGCATCTGCGGTAGCTGAAGCACCACGCGATGTCATTTTGATCATCGGAAGTAACTGACTAGACAAAGAGATTTGGTTGAAGCCCACTTCTTGAGCGATCTTTTGGATAGCCAGCTCATGTTCTTGAAAAGTGTATGAATGTACGAGCACAACGGCAATGGAACGATAGCCTTTCTCATATAATTCTTGAAGGCTCGCCCTTGTGCTAGCCTCGTCTAAAGGCTCCAGGACTCGGACAACTTCTCCACTGACTCCTCTAGTCAGACTTTTGTCCGAATCTAATAACTGGTTCAGACTTTCTTTGTCTGGGGTGGGATTTTGCTGATAATCTTCTATCGTGACCCGCTCATCAACTTCGACAACATCCTCGTAGAGCACATCTGGTCTTCGGATATTCAAATCAAAAAGATTTGGGCGAGATTGGTTGCCGATCCGGAGGGCGTCTTTGAAACCCTTCGTGATCAGGAGGGCATGACGCTCTCCCTTACGTTCAAGCAAGGCATTAGTCGCTACTGTTGTTCCCATGCGAATGCTCACGTCGGAAAAGTCGGCGGTCGTGAGCTGTTGATCGCGTGGAAAATCCTTCCCTGTGGCTTGCTCGAGAATGCGACGAATTCCCTCAATAGGTGCGTCGGCATAGTTAGCAGGGTCTTGAGAAAGTAATTTCACTACGATCTCTTCGTCCCGCCCCTCCACGATGCCAAGACAATCTGTGAAGGTACCGCCACGATCTATTCATCGAAAGTAAATATTCATCCGACCTCGAGTAGAGAGAACTCGCGGAGAAGTACTACAGGATGACTTACCAATGGCGATCTTGATGCTTGGACCGTTCAGCTTGTGGGGAGACATGGTGCGACGGATTCTGCCCTCACACTACAGGGGACAAAGAGGGTCTTTAAGGTAACTCATGAGCCCAGCTGACTCGCCCGATATGCCTACTCGGACAATACAATGAGCCGCCTAGAAGGGCTAAACGGTCCATCGCGGTTTGAGTCCGACTGGTCCGACATGGAGGCGTGAGGGGAACTGCGGAGACGGCCGCTTATCTCGTTCTCACCTTCCCCCAGCGCAAACCCTAATTCCTCCAGATAACACATGACAAGATGACTTCGTGCAACCACAGCTCTGGAAATGATAAAGAAGTAAACAGGGCCTTCTTGAACTCTTGTCATCATTCACCATACTACCTTTGCGATTTATACATTGTTAAACCGATCCCCCTTACTTGGGTGGAGATCATCGACTACAAGCCGGCACAACCATGACCTCTGACATGAAAGAGCCAGAGATGACTCCTGGTCCCCATCTCGCTTTAGACCAGGAGAAATCTCAGGCAGGGGATATTGTCGAATCCCAGGACCGGTCTCGAGACAAGGATGTCGCCGCGCAATTTCTCGCTCGAATTGACCCAGCTATTGTGGCGGAACCGATCACGAAAGAAGAGGCTCGACGCGTCTTGTGGAAAATCGACCTCATATTGATTCCACTCATCATGGTTTCAGTTGTTCTCGCGGCAGTGGACAAAGTCATTATCTCGAATGCGGCCATCTATGGCATGGAAACAGATACCCACCTGACTGGAAATGAGTATTCCTGGGTTGGATCGATTTTCTATTTCGGATACCTGGCTTTTGAATATCCTTCTGCCCTTCTCATTCAAAGACTTCCGGTTGCCAAGTTGATGGTTGGAATGGTCTGCGGGTGGGCAATCCTCCTATTATGTACCGCGGCCACCCAGAACTTTGGGGGTTTAGCGACCGTACGGTTTCTAATGGGAATGACTGAGGCTTCTTTATTCCCAATCTCGAGTATCCTTACTGTCATGTGGTGGAAAACAAGCGAACAGCCTCTTCGCCTTGCATTTTGGTTTAACCAGCTATCTTCGGTGTTTTCCGGGCTTGTGAGCTATGGCATTGGGCAAACAAACACCGCACTAGCACCCTGGAGGCTGCTTTTCATTGTGCTGGGTGCTTTCTCTTTCCTTTGGGCTGGTGTCTTGTTTGTCTTCTTGCCCGACTCTCCGGTGCAATGCTGGTATTTCTCTGATAGAGAAAAGTTTGTCTGCCTCGAGCGAGTCAAAGACAACAACACGGGCATTGAGGATAAAACTATTAAGTGGTATCAAGTCCGGGAATGTCTTCTTGATCCCAAAACATGGCTACTGGCACTTTTTGCCTTGGCTCAGAATATCCCAAACGGAGGTCTTGTCACATTTTCTTCTATCATTGTCTCGGGCCTTGGGTACTCTACCCTGATTACAACTGTTCTCGGCATTCCAACAGGTGTTCTTGCCACTGTCTGGCAAATTCTCCTTGGATTTTTGACAACCCGAATCCCAAATTCGCGCTGCGCAACTATTGCTGTCGCCAACTTAGTGCCTCTTGTTTGCGCCATTCTCATGTGGAAGCTTCCGACCGAGAACAAACATGGTCTTTTAGCCTCGTACTACGTTTTCTATACGTATTGGGCTCCTTATGTGATATCCACGTCGCTCCCTATGGCGAATACAAGCGGGCATTCGAAGAAGCTCACCATGAACGCTATATTCTTTCTATGTTATTGCATCGGAAACATCATCGGTCCTCAATGCTTCCGTTCCAATGATGCGCCCTCCTATTCAAAGGGATACGAAGGCTTGCTGGCCTGTCTAGTCGTTGCTATCGCAGCGATCGTTGCTTACGGAGTTCTTTGCCGGTGGGAAAACAAGCAACGCGATAAGCTGCATGGGTCTCAGACCAATGCGGATGCCTCCGAAGCTACAGCCTTTTCCGATCTCACAGATAAAGAAAAGCCATCTTTTAGATACACGTATTAGTCGTTTATAGTATCTGTTCATGTCTATCGCTATCAAGTTATTGTTTGGTCAAAATACAAGCCACTTTGTCTTTTAAACGTTGAGCCTAATCTTTCATAATTAATCTAAGACAAAAGAAGCATCAGCACTAAGCAAACCCACAAGGTGTAAATGCGGGGAAGCCACGAAAAGAAGGTCGGAACGAACTTGAACTCGGCAAGTCTCCGATGCTTTGCCCTTATCGTTCTTATCACGCTTATCGCAGAGGAAGGTCAGACCGAACCAAAGGCAGTGTCAGCATTTCGATGGACCTAATCGCAGGCAATATGCACTTTAGGAAGCTCGTAACGAAGCTTGGATCTAATGAATAACGTACGATCCATTAGAAAGACACAATAAATACATCCACAAGCCACCTCTACAGCGGCCAAGAGTCATATTCCACCTCAAGATAAGACCATGGATAAAGACACCAGGATCCTTATCGTCGGAGCCGGCTGCTTCGGCACCTCCACTGCTTATCATCTCGCGCAACGCGGTTTCACTTCTATCCGCGTTCTCGACCGATACGCGCCACCCTCTTGCGAAGCTGCATCAACCGATATCTCCAAAATCATTCGCAGCGATTATAATGAGCCGCTCTATGCGCGTCTGGGAATCGAGTCAATTGCTGCATGGAGCTCATGGCCCTTGTTCCAGGGACTTTACCATGTCCCAGGCTGGATCCTGAGCGCGGCAGACATGTCTGTACCCTTCGTCGAGGGTTCAATTGAGACATGCAAGAAGCTCGGGGTTCAAGGGCTTGAGCGCTTAACACCGGATGCCATTCGATCTAGATGGCCTGTTCTCACGGGCCTGCTTGACGGTTGGAACATTAACGTGTGGAATCCAACAGCCGGCTGGGCCAAGGCTGGTGAAGCAGTAGAGCGGATGGCAAAAGCAGCACAGGAGAAGGGCGTTGAATATATCTCTGGAGAAAAAGAGGGCTATGTGCGCAAACTCATTATGGATGAGAAGACTGGAGAGTGCAAGGGTGTGCTCACTGCCGACGGTCTACAACACGAGGCGGACATCGTGGTCGTTGCGGCCGGAGCTTGGACGCCATCACTACTGGATTTGAAAGACCAATTGACTGCCAAAGGACATTGTGTAGCTCATATCCAGCTCACACCAGAAGAAACCAAACATTACTCATCTATGCCTATCATGGACAACCTGGAGATGAGCTACTTCTTCCCTCCGCAGGAGGATGGGATCTTTAAAATGGCTCACAGTCGATTCGTCACTAATATACTGACTGATTCAAATTCAAATATTACCACATCGATTCCGCACACTTTCAAACAGAGTCCCTCAGATGGCCTGCCGCTCGAAATTGAGGCGACCATGCGCCGCAACCTGCGCCGTATCTTACCTGAGTTGGCAGATCGGCCTTTCTGCTATACTCGGATCTGCTGGGACGCAGATACTGCCGATAGACATTTTCTTGTTACGCCTCATCCAGACCATAGTCGGTTGTTTTTGGCTGCTGGGGGGTCTGCTCACGGGTTTAAGTTTCTTCCCGTAGTTGGGAAGTATATCGCAGATTTTCTAGAAGGAAAGCTCGATGAAGATACAACGCAGAAATGGAAGTGGCGAGCAGGGCAGAAGGTCGAGTCAAAGAGCTTGGCACATATGGAGCCTGAGTTGGAGCTGGCAGAGTTGACAGGTTGGAAGGGCAGACAAGACCGCGAGAGGAATTTTGCATCTAAGCTGTAAGGTTATTGCTATAGCAGCTCATATACCATTGATAGATCCCTCAATTTATCTCCTGTCATCACCAATCTTTTCCACATCTATTTTAAAGTATGTGCATCTCCAAGCAACAGTCAAAATCGCGGCGAAGACAAGCCGATCCGGCCATTCGGTTCCGGTGGAGAACGATTATCTTCCCCGCAAACCACGTTCCAGCCGCTTATCTTCCTCGGCTTTAATAAACACGAAAGCCCCCTTTGTCTTTTTCTCCCCCCAAAATTCAAAATGCCGGCGATATCGAGAGCACGTACGGGATGCTGGACATGTCGATCTCGACGCATCAAATGCGATGGTATTTTTCTCCTTGTGACAAAGAGACATGAACTAGCTCTAATCTGTCTTGTCGGTAGAAACCCACCCAGTGTGCCGCCGATGCAGCCGTAACAACAGCCCTTGTGGCTATGGCATTCGACTCATATGGCATGAAGAGTCTATAGCCCGAGGTGTATGTCATGGAAGAGCAGGAGTTTGGTCAAAAAAGAACGATGCCGAGAAGGACGAAGATCGCACGAGCCCTCGGGCAAACGCGTCCACGAAAGGCTGCAAGAGGGAGCAAATAAAACGAAGAAACTTGAATTGGATGTTTCTGAACACTACAATAAGTGATATTCAAGCATACTATCATGGCCCGGAGTCAGAAAAGTGGCGACAGCATAAAATATTCAGTGCCTCCGCCCCCGCTCGATGGCTCAACTCAATCCCCGCGCAGGCCAAGCGAACCCAATACGACCCGACACTGATGACTTTCTTCGAACACACAATATGCAGTAGCTTGACACTTGTCGATAATGCAAGCTACAATCCCTACCGATATTTAATTCTGCCGATGGCTTTGGAGTCTGAGGGCCTATACCATGCCGCGTTAGCCGTCGCGGCTATTACACTCAGACTATCAAATCCACATTACCAATTGCCAGCACTAGAACATCATAATCATGCTTTGGCCTACCTTCGCATGCTTCTTACTCGTGAGAAGTGGGATGACAAAGAGCTTGATGAGATGTTAGGATTGGTTCTCATGTTATGCTGGTTCGATGTGAGTCATCTACATTTGTCCTTGGTCAGTGTTATGCTAACACTCCCAGATATCTGACAATAGTCGATCCTCATGGGTAACGCATCTGAGTGGATTTCAAGATCTCATAAACACACGAAAAAGGCGCCCTGGCTACTCTTCTCACAGCAAAGAGTTAGCGAGTTTCTTCAACAGGTACTTCATGTTTCATCTAGTACTGGCTCGTACTGCCTTCCGAGTCAACGACGCAACGTCTAATGAGTACCTTCTTCCAAATGAAACATCGGAATCGCCTGATATCATCGATCCTTATATGGGCTTTAGCCATTCTCTCCTATGCCTCGTCAGCAAAACGACAGAGCTAGCATGGACCGAGCCAGAGAGCAATAATCCCAACACAACAGATGTTGTTCAATTGAGAGATGATTTAGAAAATCTTCAGCAGCAAGTACCTGCAGAGCTCATTGACCCTGGTACGGAGTGTATGGCGATCGCAGAAGCCAATCGCCTTGGTGCTTTGCTTCTACTTCATGAAATATGCTCCCCAAGACCCGGACCAAGAGGACACAAGCTTCCAGTCTTCGATACTGAAGAGAAGGGTATATACGTTGATCGTATCTTGAATTTAATAATGTCTAAGAAAGTCAATATGATGCGCACTGCTGTTCTGCCCCTTTGGCCTCTCTTCTTGGCGGGGTGTTGCTCGTCGACGGAAGAACAACGCCTCCTTGTTTTGCAGCTTTTTGAAGAACTCGACAACATTCGGAGATTCGGGGTAAGTTATTGACATTTGAAATCCACAGACGAAGCCTCTTTCTAACATTGCTGTTCACAGAACATCGCACCGGCAATGGAAGTTGTACAAATGGTTTGGCGGCAGAACGATCTGGCAGTGCAGGATGAGCGGAAGCGAAAACAACTCCTGCCGACGAATGATGAGACACAGTCTTCTTACGAAGCTCGTTTTGCATGGGAGCATGCTATGTCCATTTTGGGCGGATGGAAACTCAGTCTGACATGAGATCTGGGCTATCCCGGCCGCTTCATAGAGACTTGAGTTTCTACTAAAACAATGGGACCATTCGATCACAACGACAAAATGCATTCAATACCCCAAATAATATCTCAAAGTCTCTACTATGTGTAAAATAATGTGATACAAAGTATGCGCTTGCGGCTCATCTAGACCAGGCAAAAGAAAACCCGAATCCGCTTCTAATATCAAGGTACCCCACATTTCTTAATACCCTTCCCCACGGGGCATGAGTCATTCTGTTTTTGTGCGAGGAACACTCGAAGAACAAATAGATTTATTGTTCAAAATGAAGCGCTTAGCGCTCTCTGTTCTTTTGGGTTGTTTGCCCCCCATGACCCAGCGGACTCTGCCCATGCGGGCTGATCAGACCTAATGGCTTCGCTTAATTAGATCTCCAGAATGATGAGATGTGAGCCTCGTTTATTGATTTCGCCCGCCTCTACAATGTTCGTTCAGAGCGGATAGTGCCGCAGTGCCTGATCCGGTATAAGGGCCCTTGACACTGGAGATCTCGGAGCCTCTCGGTCTCTTTGTTGATTGGTACCGTATATCTTGGCACCGTTGACAGGCCCATCTGTTACCTCGCACTTGTTTTGCCTGAGCATGTGGAGTACTAGAACGTGCAATATCTCACCGAAAATCGCATATCAGAGAAATCGGCTTGCAGAACTAGATTATGTGTTCGTTCAGTTTATCCACATAAAATCAATTATCACTTGTTTATGTCTGGTGATTATGCCCTTAGCAGTGACTACAAATTGAGAAACAGATTAGCGTCGATAGATCTACACGCCTTCGGTCCTTCCCCACAAGAACTTTATGGCCGCATTGACGCAATTTTGTTCCTTCAATCTGGATCTCGGCAGGCCCTTCTAGTCCAGGTAAAAGCTTCCTCAAGGTCCTCGGAATCCGATAACTATATCTTTTAAGCTTCGATTAACTTTTCAGCTTTATATCAGTTTCCACTTCCGGCAGGAACAGCCGTACGGCCTTCTACCTAGAGCCAAGCTGTAGTGATCTTTTGGATATAAAGTAGTTCACGAATGCAGGAGCTCGCCATCATCAGAAAAAATCATTCTAGCAATCATGGTGCGATACATCGCTACCCTCAGTTCTATACTTGCAATATGCAGTGTCCCAGTAAATGCTAGTTATTCTTTCTATGTCGGAAAGAATCTCACCGAGTCAGGAAGTGTCCTTGTTGGCGGTACAGGTGAAGAAGTGTCTGGCCATTGGCTCAAGATCTATCCTGCTCTGGACCATGCGCCAAACGAAACAATCACGATCGGTGTGACAGAGGAGGCTGTTGTACCTGGCAAACTCACAACCATGCCTCAAGTTCGCCATACGTTCCGATACTTTAGCATGGATTACGGTGACTACCTTGGGTTCCCGCCTCCGATTTCAAATGGTGGCTTGAACGAGAAGGGCGTTGCAGTTCGTGACGTCTGGGCACCTGGTCGCGCAGAGCTTCTTGACATGACGCCCAGGCCACAAGTTGGTCTCTCTTATAGTGACTTGTCGAGGCGTGTGATGGAGCGTGCTAGCTCTGCCAGCGAGGGAGTAGACATCATTGCGGAGATGATCGAGAAGTATGGCTATGCGGACTACGGCGGAAACAGTCATTTGATCGCAGACAAGGACGAAGGCTGGATTGTCTGGGAGTTCCCTGGCGGTAAGGGACTGTGGGCTGCAGAGCGACTCGGGCCAAATGATGTTCGCGTTTCCTTCCCTGGCTACATTCACGACTTTCCAACAGACTTCAAGAGCAATCCTGACTATAGAGGCTCTGACAACATCATATCTTTTGCAGAGAATCATGGATGGTGGAGTAAGGACTCAGGCAAGCCTTTTAACATCAAGAAGATCTATGGTCTTCAACCAGGTCAGAAGACTCCTGCTGGTGGAGATGCTGAGTACATGTCACCAGCCCGTCTAGAGAACTTGACGATGGCTATGGTACCTGTGACTGAGAAGGACCTCATTCAGCGTGTGCGAGACCCTCGTATCTCGAACGACGAGGCTGGATATGGCCAAGTCCTCAGCCTGCATGCCGACATTGACCCAGACATGTATCGATTGTGGATTGCCCCTACCAGCTCTGTCGCCGCTCCGTTTATCCCCTGGTGGCTCGGAGCTCAGTCTGTCCCTCCTGAGCTCGGCGAACACCGTTACCTGAACCGAGACGCCGAATCCACTTTCCTCAACATCGACTATGAGTTGCAGGAGGCAAGCTTGTTTGCTGGTCGTTTGTTCAAGCGGGTGCTTTACTACATGTGCTCCGCCCCCAAAATGTTCCTATCGATCGTGACTCGAGGATTCGTCGGTTTTGAGGATGAGTCGCGCAAGGATATCGAGTGGGTTGAAAAAGGCGCATATCTGATGATTGCGAACGGCGAGCGGAATGCTTCCAGAGAATTCCTCACTCATTACTCGCACACACGCGCCAACCAAGCTTTGCAGATGGGCAATGCTATGGTCGATGCTCTGGATGGCTACATCAAGCTCACTGGACAGTGGCGCAGCCCATCTGGCAACCAAATCAATGTCAGCCCAGACGGTACACCTGTCAATTGTCTGGTTGGGATTGACCCCGAGTTGCCTCCAAATGAGCAGCACAGTAACTAAGAGTTTCTGCTTTTACTTTGGCTAAACCATCGATTATTGTATATAGGTCATTTTTTTTTTGAATAAGTTTGCAATATGCGAAGAGGGAGCAGCCCAAAGGGCAAGCCCACATGCCAAGGGGTATATCGAGAACCGTAATGAAATAGGCGCCAACAAGTCGTCAAAATACAATCACAAGCGCCAAATGCTTCATAAGAGTCCCCGTAGCGAAGAAACAAATCATTGTCGCGTTAAGGAGAGAATAAATCCGCTCCTGATCCAGCAGCGAGCGCGCCCAAGAAATTTCCTTTGGCGAGAACCCGCCACGCAAAATTCGCCCCATTGTTCCCGCCAACCCATGAGCTCAGTGCGGCAACAACAGCCGCCGCATCATCACAGGGGATGCGTATCCATATTTGTTCGCCCTTCTGAAATTGTGAAGGCGCTTGCTGCGCACTAGAAGGGGTGTTGTGCTCAATTTTGAGGATGTCAATGGATATGGATGTCCCCGTAATGCCAAGATACTGCGATAGCGCAGACGATAGATAAGTTCGTGCAGTCAAAGCATCCAATGGCGTCGTCGAATCCTTATCTAGCTGGGGAACGCTGTTTTGACATGTTAGCACGTCGATTAGAAGCTGGAGCAACGGGGTCACGTGCAGTTGAAGTTTGAGATAGGTCCATGGAGGGTTACGCGACGTGAACTGGGGGAGATTACTCTCCGAGCCGGGTGCCTTGCGTTTTGTGGAATTCGATTCCATGTTTTGAACATTTCCTTTTTGTACGTCTTCCATCTTGCAGGTGATTCACTCGTGGATGATTTTGAGGTGTGGGCGATGGGGAAAAAGCGGAATTGACGTCACGGGACCTGCCGGCTCACATCTATAGAAGCCTTTGGCATTCTAGCCATTGCTTCGTGCGATTCTTACTAACGTTACCAATTATTGTGCAGAAGAATTTCTCTGCATTATTTTCAATGGTAGCGTAAACGCCAATTTCTTTACGGAAAATGTCGAGTCTTTCCCGACCAGAAAATGTAAGCCGAATCCACAAGATGGTATTTCGTGAGAAAAGAATTCTGTTAGAAATTCACATTGGGACGCAAAGTCGAGCGGAGATTCATATTTGCCATGATTCAGACTGCTTGCTTGTCGTGGAGCAAAACATAGTCAAAGGACATGAAAATCAAAATTCAAACATGAAAAATAAAATCAAAACTCATGGTAAGATAATCGACTTCATCGATATTCGGAAAGCACAAAGACCCATGGGCTTGGCTGCAAGATTATTGGTTGTAGGGCACTAGACACTTTCCACCTGTTCAGGGGTGCCCGTGGACTTAGTTGCTACCACTTTGCCTTGGACATGGTCGGCGTATGCGACATGCTCTTTATAGAGCTCAGGGCATACGACTTCACGGCGACGAAGGATGGTACGCTTAACCCACCACGGCAAAACTTTGGTAAGCTGGTACTTGGCATGTGTCCGAGTTGAAATCTCGAAGACATAGTCCAGCTCCTCGAGGGAGTATCGCTTTGTCTCGGGCAGAGAAAGAAAAATTAGCACGAAAGCAACGATATTCAGGCCTGCGTATGCTCCGAATGCTCCTTGGGGTGTGAAAGCACGGAGCATCTTTGGAAATGTTAGGGATAAAATAGCTCCCCAGAAATTGTTTGTCGCGACGGCCCAAGCCATTCCTATTTCACGGTGTGAAAGAGGGAATACCTCGGCAGAGTATGTGAAAGGAACCGGGCCTTCTCCGGGAGAGTAGAACATGTCGAAGAGGTAAATGAAAAAAGCGATCATTCCGAGATGCGCTTTGCTGCTTTGCGGGATCCAGAAACAGAATCCGGCCGCGAGTAGAGTCCAGCACATCTGAGGGAAAGTGAAAAGCAACAGACCACGTCGCCCAAAGCTATCGATGGTCCAAACGGCGGGCCAGGCAAAAAGAAAGTTGATAAGACCGAAGCCAAAAGAGGCAAGCAGCGCATGCATATCAGTTGCTCCAGCAAGCTTGGATATAATGTCAGTAGATTCCCCAATAATAGTATATGGTTTCTTCTCATGTATGCAGTTTAGCTATCAACTTCAACTTACCGAGAATACGGTTGAGAAATAGAACGAGATGATGTTGACTTGAAGAAATGTTAGCAAACCCCAAGCTCAATTTTTTCCAATATGCCAAGAAGAATTACTTACTTCCGCACATTTGCTGCGCTATCATGACGATACCAGAGGCTTGGGTTGCACGACGCAGACGCGGCACCGAAAAAAGTTCAATGAATCGTACGACCATATTGTTGCTCTGGGAAAACCCCGATTCAAGGAGGATCTCCTTTTCCATAACAAGCTGGGAGTGGATCATGTAAAGATCTCTAGCAGCCTGAAGACTGGAGTTTCGAAGACGCAAGAGAGATTTGTATGCATCTCTATGACGACCTTTCATAAGGAGCCAACGGGGAGATTCTGGGCAAAACCAGATCCCCAGCACCAAAGGAATCGCGGGAATAAAAGCAGACCCTACCTGCAGACGCCATGAAATATGCCCCGTATTGGCCACTGCTAAGTTTGCGCATGTCCCAAGAAAAATTCCGAACGCGGTCCACAGTTGCCAGGACATTACCAGACCACCTCTGATCTTGGTAGGTGCGTTCTCAGCCGAGTAAACCGGGACAGTTACTTCCTTGAGGCCCATCCCAATGCCGAGGAGTACACGACAAACCACGAGCTGACCCCATGTTTGGGTAAATGCTGATCCGATAGGTGCAAGCAAGCTGAAGATTGCGGCAAGGAATATCGTGCCTCGGCGGCCAAGCATATGGTTCAGGGGATCAGATAGCCAGCCAGCGCTGCATGGAAATAATCATTAGTTGCTTCATAACGTGTGTGAAACGCGTCGGCTTACAAGAGACAGATGGTAATGTAAGGAACTGCATTGATGAATCCCACAATCCACTGGTTCTTGTCACAGGTCGCGCTGTCACGGCAAGCTGGAGGGTTGTTTGGAATTCCGAAGGCCACATCAAACGTCAGATTCGCTCCATTTGAACCTATTGGATTTGCTATCAGTATATTCTGTTGAGGCAAAGTATGGCTTCTTGACTAACCTGTCTGATCCCATCCTTGAACAGCAGCAGCGATAGAATTCAGAATGATTGTGAAGTAGAGGGTCTTGGGGTGCTGCCAGCGATGTGCCTCCTTGGCTAGGATGTCGCGGTCAAGCGAACTTAAAGCTTCCTTCGCTTCAGGAGAGTTCTCATTCTGGCCAACCAAAGCACCCTTCTTCAGGAGCGGGGTGATGTCTTCGAGGTTGTGTTTTTTTGCATATGCTTCGACATCAGTCATCAACTGGAGGCATGGGATGCCAGCGAGAGGGTTTTTGATCCTGCAGATGTTTAATAATGTTCATCAAGCGGAGGATGGCGCGCTTCTTACTCGGCAGTGACATCGTTGTACTCCCTGTCATGCGAAGATCTGAGTTAGAGTTGTTCTCTGCCATGGTCAATAGTCTCTGACACTCACTTGGCCATGGTATGCTCATTTTTGGCAGACATCTTCTTGGTAGAGAACGGAGCCTTTGGTAAAATGACTCTCGAGATCTGTAGAAATGCAGGAAGGTGTGTTGATATCAGGGTTTGGTGGATCTGGGTCAGGTGTGGAACAGAAGTTGGGGTCGCGAATAGTGAAAAGAAAGAGAAGTGAAAGTAGTAAGCTGAGAATATGGGTTGAGAACCTGCCGACTTTCTTAGGCAGCCATAACTGTATGTACCAGCTTTTCTTCATATTCGATCCCCCGGACTTGCTTCTTTCAAGCTACCGATGTACTGTACAAAGTAGCGCGTTGAATAGGACATTCAACATGGGTTATGTCCCTGTGAAAAGTTATTAGCACAAGAATCAAGTTAGCTAAAAAAAAAAAAAAAAAAAAAAGAAAAGAAAATGGTCTCTACGTCGGCCAAAATCCCCAGGCCGTAGCTTGAGAAAAATAAACCCTGATCATTACAGCGAGGATACGTGCCTGCAGACAGTTAGGCTTCGTTGACTCTCTGTGACTCGAACTTCCAGGAGCGGCCATCGGAGCGGCCTCTGCACTTTTATTGTTGTGCAACCTGCATGGGGATTTCGCAAGAGCCTAGATTATCGGGACTTTAATCTTGCCAAACCTTTTATGGATGCCCCATGCTCAATTTCTAGCCATCATTGGTTCCTCTGCTCAGAGGCTGATTGGTGAATCTACGTTTCGGAATTTACTTCCTCATAAAGCCTTTGACCTTTAGTGCTTGTTATTTCTTTCCCTCGGATAAAATCCTGCTTTCAAAGACAAGACTCGATGAACCTCTCAATCGAATTCCCAGCCCATCTCTCCCGTTCACATCATCGTGAAAGTGTTTAGCAGCATAAAGCAGCAAGTCCGTCTTCTGACCACAATGGTAGGTTATGTTATCACTTGATTAAAACATGGTCAGGCGGCGTCCAGTAATAAGGGACTCCGTTGCCTGCTCATAGGCCCGCTGAGTTTGCTCAAAGCGCATGAACCCACAGCCCTCGCTCTCAAGATGATTGAACAGGGAAGCCAATGTAGTAAATTGCTTGGAACAGGGACCACGATTGGGGCAATGATACACGTTTGACTGATGCGCAGTTGAATTGAGATGTTGGTTGAGTCCTTTGAGTAGGCGGAAAGTGCGATGGCATAGGTAGCACTCGTATCCATCGCCGTTCCAAGAGTTTTCGTTGGCGATGTACTCCAGCCCATGCTCCTCGCTTCCTTTGATCAGCTTGTTGGTGAAAACGCCGCCTGAGTCTGACCGGCGACAGAATTCAAGGATCGTCTCGCGGTTGATACCACGGGCTTTGGAACAGGCGCCACGCTCCAGATGGTGCGAAACACCACTAGCAGTGGTAAAGCCTTTCTTGCAAAATGGGCAACTCATCTGGCCGCCGCGGTGAACCTTCGAGTTCAGATGCTAGCAATGGTTAGGTCCTTTTTAATGAAGGTAAAGAGAAATAATTTCCCAGATGATTGAATAGAGGACTTACCATTCGCAAATTGTTCGCATTTTGGAATTTCAGGTTACAAGAGTGGCAGTAATTCTTCCAATGACCCTTTGCGTCCATGTGGTTCTCAGTTGCTCGTTCTGAAATGAACACTGAATCGCAGGTCTCGCAAGGAATCCGGGGCTTCCAATGATCTACTGCATTCATATGTTGACAGCGTTGATGTTCAGTTGCAAATACCCTTTCACAGGTCTCACACTCTAACCAGTGGCCTTCGTCGTTCATGTGTTCGTAGAAATCAGATCGATCCCAATATCGATCGCCGCACTCACCACATTCAAACATGATGGGAGGGAGATCGAGAGGATCTCGAAGCTGTGATTTGAGGAGCAAGATAAAGATCGAGATCTGGGGGACTGAGGGGGGTGAGAAAGTGAGGTTAAGGAGGAGAGCTAGAAAGCGAGGCGGGGATTGCCCGATAGATAAGGTTGACCCCCAATCCACGATCGCCGATCAACAAGATTACGGGACTAGTTAATGTGATCAGTCAAACACGCCTACAAACGTACATGTTAGTCGACCTTTTGTACACCTTTTGTGAGACCCAGAGGGTCTTTTGGAGGATGCTGCGCGGGAGTATAGCTCAATCAATTGAAGTGGAACTAATCGCTAGTCCTTCTAATGAGGACATTCTGCTCTATTTAACATAATATGATTCCATCCTACGTCCTAGGAAACCGGGCCCTTGCCTTCGCTTGGGTAAGTGCAGACAGTATCCTGCACTTCACTTAAATACCAGCATCCGTCGTGCGTTGACTTAGTTTAGAATCCAGCTGTCGTTGTACCCGTGGTGCGTTGTCAGAGCCTGAGGCTTCCAGCGGATCGTGGTTGTCTTGGGGCCTGACACCTTTCTTTGATAATTCTAGACGGTTCACGTCGAAGACGAATGATTGCAGACTTGTAAGAACTGCGCCTAAGGAGAAATAAAGCGCAGTCGATAATTTGACAAATGTAAAAGAAATCGATTGAACTGTTCGCTGGTCTCCTAGGATCCAACTGCGGATATTCAAAATCAGGGGATTCCTGCATTTCACTCGGATGCTAACAGATGGGACCCTGCATAATGCGTTGAGTGCATCGGAAATGCGGCCGGTGCCGTTAGTTTCGAAATACTCGTGCGTTTGTTGAATTCTAGGGCATCTCGCGAGCTCTGTTGGCCTTGAAGCTCACAAGGCTTCAAGGTTCTATCTTATTTATTCTTCTAGAACAAGAGAACACTGTCTAAGCTTGAGAATCCCGCAGCAACTCCTCCTTCATTCACCTCTTTGCCCTTTGTTCGCAAGAGCCAGCCACCTTGGTCATTGTGCAGCACTTTGCCGTTATTCTCCCACAGAATTGTGCCATATACGCCCAGCTCAGAGATGACATTGCCACGGAGGACTTCGCCGTCATTCCTCAGCGCAACGTTCTCGGCATTGGCTGCGGGGTTGATCAATTCCATCAAGACCCAGCCCTTCCAGTCTGCCTCCGGCATCGACTTCAGGTAGCCTGGAATATCTTCTTTATAGATATTATTGCCGCCGCCTTCCCGCTGTGGCTTGAGCACATGCTTCAGGGCAGACTCGGGGTTGAGAGCCAGATCACGACCCTGTCCAGGCACTGAGAGGTCATATTGAGGGGCAAAGGTCTTTCGAAGCCGTTCAATGACTGAAGGGTCAGTTCCTTTAAGGAAGCTCGAAAGGTGGTCAGGCCCAAATGGGTCTGCCAACACCTGTTGGATCTTCTTGCAACCAGACAGCTGGTTAAGCGCCGTGGGGCATTTGATTGCAGCAGATCTTTCAAGGTGTGTTCGTGCTTCCCAATCACGGCTGGATGTGTAGTCGTCAGGGGAGTAGTATGCGCGTAGGTAGACGGTTGTGACTTCGAAAGGAGTCGAGGGAGAGTGAGGTGGCGTATAAATGAGAGGTCGAGAGGGGTCCGAGGCTGGAATTGATGTTTGGTCAAGGACCTTGTTACTTGTGACACGGAACACAGGGATTTTGTGGAAATTGGTGAGTCGCTTCAACAAGGCTAATTGATCGAAGACGTTCCGCTCTCCATCCTGTACAATGAACAGGATAGCTAGAGGGAGCTGTGGAGATGACTTTGATGGCCCGTAAGCTTCGTGTGCTGCAGCCAATCCACCAGATAATGTCTCCACGGCTGTGTTCTCGGGAGGTGAATTCGATTCGAAAAGTGGATGCTTCGGGTAACTGATTGGGAATCCAGGAGGAGACGCAAGAAGTTCCGCGTGAAGAGACCTTACAAGTCCTGAGAGGCCGCCGAATGACGAGGAGATTGTGTTGAATTCGACTTGCTTAAGCTCTGCCTGGTTTCCGGTTTCGTGGGCCATATAGTCAGAGCGGAACAAGCCCAATGACAAGTTCTGCACATATCCTTCTTTTTTCACAGCAAGGTGAGTCTTCCAAAGGTTGGCCACGAAGTCATCGACATCCACTAAGCTATACGAGACGAATTGGTTAGTTTCAGCTATCATATCGGCAATTGGCTGACCCTACTTCTCAATAATATTTCCTAGCCACTCCTCATTATTTGTAATGGCTGCATAAAGCTCATTGTATGCCGTTTGGATAGCCTGAGCCTCCTCGAAGCAAGATCGAGGGAACGGACTCGGGAACAAGGTAACTGGCGCAGTGGTTGCTAGAATTCGATTCGCATCTACCCCCTCCGGAATCATTGCAGGCGAAGGTCTCACTGCCAAGCCATTCTGAATCGCCCAATCCTTGATTGTAGAGACAAGATACTCCTGCTGTGCCGGAGACAGGGTTGGAGGGTAATTGGCATAGATTGACTCAGCCATGGCTCTTGGGGCGCGCAAACTTAAGCTTATCGTAGGACAGCCGGAGAATATTTTCAACAGCAGAACAGATCCCTCGAATCCAGCTACCACGGACAAATATGAGCCGAAACTGCCAGTTCCAAATGTTTCCAATGTTTAATCACCGGCGCGACAGATTTGTCATCCGCGGGGCTATCAATCGAGCACGTGCTTATCGGTTCTGCCGGTACTAACATTGACCGTCTGCAGTACCGCTTTATCTACCGCTTTACGCTCATATTTGCGGGGTGGCAGATTTGCCGCAGTCAAGGATTTGTATTCCGCAGTACGGAGTAACTACTTACTGGCAAACGCGCTTGCCATATCTTTTAAGCTCCTAATTTTGGCATAACAGGTAGCAAAGAAAATTCTCTCAATTCCTCATGGGGCACCTTAGTATGGTGCCCAGACAAATGTTCGATATCAGTAGCCATTCAGTATGCCTAATTCGCGCGCGAATTCACTCGGTATTCTCTTTAGCCACGCGCGATGAAGTGTAGCCCCATGTTAACGATCTTGGATTTACCGGTGGTGTTTTGACCAGAAGATCGACCTCATTCCGGTCCATCTCTTTTAGCGGGTCATTTTGAGGGCCTTGCCAAGTTGCCAGACACGAGGTACCATGATTCAGATCACTGGGGATTGGATCATCGGATGGAAGAGAAATATCCATTAATTCTTCTGATGGATCTAAGAACGGGCCACGTGTTGTAGAATTAAACGCTTGCCTGGGTGGAGCAGTTCGCGGGGTTTGGAAATTCTCCCTACCGGCTTGTGATGATGGAGGCACGTAGCTTTCAAATGGAAACGTTCTGGTCTGTTGGTGCAGAATTGGATTTGTTCCATGTATTGACCAGCTGCTAGCCTGCTGCGATGGATCCATGTGGCTATCAAGTGGAAATACATAGGCCTCTGGGGGGTAAATCGGGCCCGTTCCCTGCATCGTGAAGCTATTAACTTCTTGCGATGGAAGTACATACCCACTCGTTGGAAAGCTGCTAGTCGCTTGTTGTCCATGTGAAACGATAAATTCTTGTGAGACAGAGCTTGGGTTGTAAGCGACAGGCCCTATAGTTGCAGCCGTTGATGCTGGTTGAGGGGCATGCTGAAGACCAAGCGCCGATGAAGATGCGACGTCTCTTCCCACGTGTGGGCTTGTATTCATTTGTTGAGGTGGCCCCGTGTATTGGCTCGTATTCATTTCTTGAGGTGGCCTCGTAGTTGCACCAGACTCGAATTGGTTGCTCTTTTGCTCTGGATAGCCATATGATTGTTGATACAAAAAGGTACTGAGCCCATGGGGTGGGAGAATGGAATTCCAAGTTCCCCCGGTCTGTGGCTCGCTGCTTTCTAAGAGCGGTGTAGCAACAGGCCCTTGGGGCTCAAAATAACGGAGGAGTGAATTCGGCTCAGTGGGATCATATTGAATTGTAGGTCGATTTCCAGTATGCCCGGCTTGTGGGGAGGTGGGGGCGAACCTTTGGTTAAGTCCGGTGAGTGTTTTAATATGAGACGCCATTGCAGTAGAGCCGTGGGGTTGATATTCCCAAGCCGGTAGAGGTTGATTGATAACACTCGCAGAGGGTGGATTCGATTTGGCTTCGACCTTTACCTTTTCGTGGCCAGCACGGATGGAGATCTTGGAAGGCGCCTGGGGATTGGCCTTTTCGGAGTTAGGTAACTTGGCAGTAAACGCTCCTCGAGACCCCTGACTCGTAGATAGTTGAGATTGAGTATCATGACCTGCTATTTGTTGAACACTGGGCACCTCGCTCGAAGGATGAACAGATTGACTTCGAGTGTATGCTTTTTGCTTGTTCATTTGATCTCTGACCACATTCGCCAACGGTTTTCCCTGCGCTTTAGCTTGAATAGAGCCTAAATGCAGAATATCAGGAGGTACCATGTCTGCTAAGTTATTTGCTTCTGATTCGGAGCTAGGAATACCATGCATTATCCAAGAATAATTCGGCGGCAGGCTAGCTCTTGCTCTGTCTTGATTGTTGGTAGCTTCGTGCTGAATATCATAACGTTGCATTCGAGATTGATAGCTTGCTTCGGGGCCAGACGCTGATTCAATAGACATGGCTGAAGGGGGCCAGGGGAGAATCTCTCTTAATCTTGGTAGAGCAGGTGAAGCTGCGCGCCCAGTGTCAACAGACTGCATTGAGGAGCTTCGGCGCGCTATCGGAACAGTACCAGAGGATTCTTGGGATGGTGCAGTGGTCACTGCCGCAGAAGGAAGAGTCTTGACTCCTTTGGGCCTGCGCCTTTTGCTTTCTTCTTCGCGATGATGATATCGCTCTCGATTCTCGGCTTCTTTTCTCCTCTTCAGCTTGTTTCGCTCCTTGCGCTCCGGCTGGGCCATCTGCTTTTGTTTTTGTAGCTTCTCCTCGTTGATTCTTTTCTCTTTCATCCCATCCTCCCAGTCTCGGATGCCTTGGTCAGAAATTGAGTCGGATTCTTCAGTTCCCTGGCTTTGGTTGTCCACCTCATCCTCTTCCTCAGGTGGGTATCTTGCAAGCAGTCCATCAATAATTTCTTGTTGGGTTGGAGCGCGTGGTACATCACGGAGGGACCCATCTGAGCCATTCTCGGATTCGGAGATGGACTCTGAGCCAGATTCTATCTCGGTGCCGCTTTGGTTGCTTTCGCTGACATTCATCTTGGTAAGGCCCTTCGGACGGAATGATTAGTTGATGATCCATGGTGCGTTTCGGTGAAAATCCTACTTATTGTGTCGTTGGCCTCCGACGCGTTTTATGCGATATTTCAAGTCGGTCGGTAAATTCTTTGACAGCAACCAGATCAAGTCGCGATTGCAGTTTAAATAGATGTTGTCTGAAGGTAAACCGAGAGCCGATAAAAAGAACATAGATGGTGCATGCTTGGTAGCGGATGAATCAGTGAGGAAGGGAAAAACTTAATCAGGGTTGTTTACACGGAAAGGTGCGCGGAGCTTCTGTGTTTTCATCTGGATGAGCAGCTGCAAAAAACTCACTTTCCTGTCTGGATTCATTGATCCCGATTCACACGAGACTGCGGGTTTGGTTGATGAATTTGGTAATGTTATTCATTTTGTCTCGTTAATTTTGTAGTGTTCAAGGACTATCCAATAGCCATTATATCTATCAGAGTCTAAGGTTTAGACTGGGAATTTGCAGGACTTTGCAGGACTTTGCAGGGCTCGTCCTACATGTAAAAAGTGATATGATTCCAAAGTTGATTTTCGTGATGTCAATGGACATGGAAGCGGTACATTTCTAACCTTGAAAAGTGACCTTGAGACCCAAGCTAGAATAAATGATTTCCACGATGAGCTATAAAGCAGTGGCTCGTCAACATTTGAATCTAACCATTACAGCCACGGGAAGTTCCAACGTTGGAAATTCCAAGGTTTTCTATGAGTCCATTCGGGTGTATATTTTTGCTTTGTGGGTAATACCTCACTGGATCCATGGATGGCAGCTGCAACCTTTGAAGTATGGACCTCCGCAAACCAACATTTGAATGATCCTGAATACTCCCGAAGACAGCACATCTTTACTTACACCATCAATGAAGAAAAACCATCACATCACCTTTCTATAGACATGCCCGTGTTTACTCTGGCCGGACATTGCCCCAAGGCCCCACAGCGAACAGCGCCATCGCTCGGCTAAGTGGATTGACCCGCACATTATTCGCCCCAACCTCAAGAAGCCCTAAACGCACACTTCAAACATGCAACAGGGCTTGTGGTCTAGTGGTATGATTTTCCCTTAGCATGGGAGAGGTCCGGGGTTCAATTCCCCGCGAGTCCATGTCTTTTTGCATTTTTTCCATGTTGATTGGGCAGACGTGATGCCAGGGCGATTTTTTGGCGTCGCGGGAGGTGCGCCACCGACAGGGGGTTTGGATCTCACAGACTTTTCATACGGGATCCAGGAGCTGATCAAGGAGCTGATTAATTGTTGTCAAGGGTCTTGAAACATGCAGTATTATTTAAGCCCCGTCGATAGAATTAAGTGATTATCAGCGAATGCATTTTCGGCCAGCTCCATGCGTAGTAAAGGAGGACGGACCATCCACGCGAGTGCCCCAGAAGAGATCTGTCCACGCCCAATCATTGCGCCATGGAATGGGACAAAGAAAGACATGGAAGGATCGGAGTAAATAAACGAACTATGCTCGAGCACTTGCAATAGCATAAGACCTCGGATCCGACACGGGCTTCGATCTATCGATCTGATCGCGGAGCTGAACAACCGTGCATGCTAAAAGTACGATCTAGTGCACGACATGCTCTAATTGGCGCATTGGCCTCGATAATCTCCGGATGTGCCGCGCAAAGCTGGAAGTCTTGTGTTAACGAGGAATTGACTTTCTACAGCACAGACCGTGGGATTCAGACTTCGAAGATTTTCACATGTTTAATTTATTCGGAGGCAAATCGTAGCTATCGTTAAAGACCCGAGAGATTCCGCAGAGACGCCATGCGCCCATTTTAAAACATCCCACCAAATATCGAGCGCGGAAATAATGAAAAACATAATACACGTATAGAAATAAAGTTTGTACAAGAATAGACGCCCGGACTAGACATCCCGCGGGAGCGACCTCGAAGACTCGCTGCTGGTCGCATTGGTAAATACGAACGGCTCTTGTTTCTCGCCAGCACTGATTGGAGACACAGCACGGTTATCAACACCATAACCGTAGTCAAGCCCTGTCTCGGCGTGATGCGCTAGTCTAGACTCGGTCCAGCTCTCCATTTCGACAGTGCGCATGATTTCAAAACGGTCGCTTTCGCAGTCGTTGGGTGGTGCGAAATCCCGAGGGACAGCGTGGGAGTTACGCGAGCGACTAGCCGAGGACCAGAGCTTCTGTCCTCGGCTGCGCTGGCTGCGATGGGCGTACTTGCTAAGGTTGAGAGAGGACTGCAAGAGATGGGGCAAGAATGCAGTGACTAATGGTCGAAGAGCGGGGGCAGATGAGCAGATCTGTGAAGTAACTTAGTAATTGTTGACACGAAATGCGGTGGTTGTCTTACCAGGCCCAGGGATATTTCCATTCCGGCGGCTACCAGAATTGGCCACCCAATCCATGTTGTATCGATGCCGGCGACCATGCTCTTCCAAACGTAGACTGTGCGGACGGAGCCAGCCACGTTCACAATAACTCCTATGGCAAAGATCGAGATGACGGCGATTCGCTGACGAGTTGGGAGTTTGAGACGCCAGATAAGTGGCATGGGTAGTGTTGTGGAAATGAAATCGGTCACGATGTTGACGACGCTGGCGGCGAAGACAATAGCTGGATCGTTGAGACATTTGTGGGGATACTGAGGGTTCACTTCCCAGTATGCATTGACTGGACTGTGGTACATGTAAGTTTGAGACCGTAAGGTAAAATGCAGAAGATACTTACGTGCACTGGAAGATGCTGGCGATAGTAAATGAAATGACAGATAGGATAACAAGAATCATCGCCCCGATGAATGCCCAGTTGTATACTGCAAAGTTTCCTTTGGAACGTCCAAGCAGTCGCCGACAGAACCACATCAAGGATATCTTTGTAAGAGAAGAGGCCCAAGAGAAGGTGATCTGGAACACTAGATTCAATTTCTCCACCGTTGGAATCCATGTAACAGGGAGATCCCAGATGTGTCGGTTGAAGCCCCAATTTTCCGTTGCAATAGATGTGACAATTACCATAGCAATAGCGAAAAGAAGTGCTATCACAATAAGAATGTCGTCAACTCCAGGGGTCGCTGTGATCCATATCCGGGTGTATAGTCGTAGTAGTGTGACAATGAATGCTAATGACATGCAGATGGCATTCACAATCACCACGCCATGGCCGCGACTGACAGGGTCGACATAATTCGGCTTAGGCCATGTGGCCATGACAGCCAAAGATGGAAGCTGCATGCTGATCGTAGTTTACTATAAGCGCGAGGATACTGTTGGATGTAGGGCTGCCGAATATTGTAGATGTATCCTCTATAGACGAGTAGAAGACATTGCTGTACTGTGTCGGCGTTTAGATCGTGTGTAGTTATCGAGGACGGTCACCAGGTTATGCCAGAGCAGTCAAGACCCTTGGGCAATACAAAAAGTGACCGAGTGGGAGAAACAGCCGAAAGCAAGCGGAGACAACCTGCGAGGGATCTGGGGACCAGATATACCTAGAGGACGATCAATCAGGTTCCACCAACGTTAGAATCTATGAGAAAAGTAAGAAAATACGAACTAGAGCCTCGACTTGATTCGTGTGGAAACTTTCCCTTCCACCGAACTGACGACAGGCGCAGCGTCGATCGTCAACCATTCCACTACAATGTACGGAACCCCAGTCTTCCAGAGCCTTGAGCCCTGGGACCTCCACAGGAACCAAGTCGAAAGGAGAAGGAGGGCCGCGAGGCTAGCAGGGTGGCAGGCACCTGTTCACTGCGATAGGCAGATTCAAGGCCCCGCAGTTCAGTGCTTGGATCCACTGCCGGCGAGACTGATCTGATACACCGGCTCTGAGAGGCCCAAGAACGAGGAAAGAGATGGCGACCCTTGGCTGGATGGGTCGGTTCAGGAACATCCATGTCGAATCATTCGCCTGACCTCTGAGATCCTGCTATGAGGCACTTATTGCGCTTAATAGTTTCATTGCCAACAATCCACGGAGTGCCATGTCTACCTTGACATTAACTCGGCAGTCTAGAAGCCAAGCCTCGGTTTAGCACATGGCACTAGAGTTTCAACTGTTGGATCGGGTGTAGTCGCAACAGAAAATTCGAACTGTACAGTAGAAGATGCGGGGGACGACCAGCCGAGACTAGTGCGGGCGAGTCGCCGTTCCAAAAGTTTCTTCCATTGAAATCCATCGAGGATCCACCACACGCGTTTACCTGTCCCACTGTAGCCGTCGGAGTCCAGGTTGACCTCGTTGAAGTGGCCCTTCGCATGGGACTTCATTCCTCCTGCCACGGACCCCTCGGGAATCCCGGCCATTGTAACCATGTTGTATTCCGCAGTCCGTGAAAGAGAAAGATTTTGCAACGTGAGCTAGATTGTGGTAGCAGTGATTAAAGATGCTCCGCGCACCTGTCAAAGTCGGGCTAATTCATCCTTCGAGTCTGGTGGGCTGTACGGGACCACTCTGAACTCAATTATTCTCTTGGAGACTCTCGCACGACCAGTCGAACCAGACTATCGCACTGCTCCAAATCAGATCCTTACTATAACAGCTGAGTGGATAAATCACCCTCGGTACTTGAACGGGCAAGCTGAAGAACCCCATGGCTTAGCCGAGAACTATTGGAACCAAGTGGGAATGACCCAAACTTCGGCATAACAAATCCCGGATCGCATTGAAATGCTTTTTTGGACCAAGCTTGATAGCTGCGGTCCTCTGACCACTATTATTGAAGGATGATCGTTGCAATCGAGTCGCCTTCTAGAAAAGCCCTCAAGGCGCAAATCTAATCCAAGTGGCGATTCAAACTTTTTACAGGGATTGGATCGTCGTATGAAATCGTGTCCCGAGGCCAATTGACTCAGTAGCTCATTCCATGGATCTAGTCCCATTGGGTGATTCGCGGCACTTCTAGCTACCGAGCGATTTACAACGATGAACGTTATGATTGGCACTGTCAAACAAGTCCCGAAAATAAGACTCGATGATCTGCGTGCCGGCGATCTATCACATTGTCTAGGTCACCCCAGTGCTCGCAAACGCCAGGTCTGATGGAATAAACCCAAATCGCTCGGCTCAAAAGCATCCCCGCTCGCGATGCCCCATAGTGCGCCATCGTAGACTTAGCGCCGGGCTGGATCGCGATCTCAAAATTAGGATGTGATGCATCGGCCGGCCCAGCGGATACATTCTTGCATGTCCTGCAAGTCAATTTCGGGTATTATGAATCCATATCTTTATCTCTGGGAAGAAGTAGAATTGGAATTTAGCTCAGCGTTAAACCTTGAGCCAAATACCTGAGGTCGATCTCGGGAGTTGCCTTGTATTTACTGCCATAACCCCACTTCTAGACAAGCACGCAAGCCGCGGATAATCGGATGTAGACATTCGAATCGTCCAACGCAATTGCCGGCGTCTTGAGTCTAGAACCGTAGTCTCTTACTTTCAAACAACTCTCGGGAAATCTCGACTAGACAATCTACTCAGGCATGAAGCTCAGAAGCTCTTGCCTGCTTGGTCCATTCTCAAGTCAAGTTTATGGCAGAGCTGACAGAAGCTACCTCTGACAGTAACCTCAAACCAGATTCGAAGAAGACACATATTTGATCGGAGCAAAAGAATAAATTCGAGGAAAGCAGAAACCAAAGCCCCTCTTAGATGCCTTTTATCCCTTACATCTGTATTCTCTATCATAGGCTGGACATAGGGATTTACTAGAGTCGGAAGCCAGTGGACTGCAAGCCCCAGTCAACTTTAAGCTATGTATATATCCACAGATGCCTGGACATATCATATTCCATGCGCTCGTTGCAGGTCAGGAAGCGAGTTGATGATCGTAGTTCGCGAGTAGAACCGATAGAGGAAAAGGGATGTCTTCCGAGAAGCGACAGCTGATCTGAAGTAATTTGATCAATCTGGATCAAGAATGTTATTTTCGTTTAAATAGGGCAATATAATACGTTGGTACATCGTCCTAATTGATGGACTTGGGCTAAGGGGAATTCCAGAAGGCACATAACATGACCATGATTTGAATGAATGAATATCTTGAACTATCTTGAGAGAAGGGAGCACCTAGGATGCTACGAAATAGCAAACTCAGTCTTAATCGGTAATCTCCATCTGGATATACGTGCAGAGGAGCTGAATCGCACGGCAATGAGCTCAAAGATGGAAGAAATCTGAGAACTGCGGACTTGTACACATTCACCCATTTGCCTCGTGAATTTTTGAAAAAATTGCAGATAAACTTCCACGACCTTATTAAAAGCTACAATGTTCTCCGGTCTATACACTGCCGAGTCATTATTGGCTTGCATTTGAAATTGCATGGCTTCCCGAAGTCCAAGGCTTCGTGTACGTACGGGGAAGAGAGCCATCGAGGGATTGGATGGTAACCTTTATCAAATTTTCTTCGGTCTATAGACAAACAAACTAGGTTTTAATGAGAAAACACAATGAAATTATGGAATGCACAAAAAGCAAATTCTGAGCTAGTTTTAGCCTCTAAATAAACCAGGACTACCATGTCCTCGCACATCGCAAGAATATGCTTGGATGCGCATTATAGCCCGCCGTGCAACAATATTTCGTAACATAACCACTGCCTTTGAAATCACCTTCAACTCGGTGACAATTATCACGCCTGAAAGACAATTCTGCGACCCCTAAGCGTCAGCCGCAGCTAATCTAGGGATTCTCCGCAAGCATTTCAGACCATAACAAACGTTTACACGAAGATGGTGACTTATGTACGAATATCTTGCACTTATGCAACGCTGTTATGAACCCTTTGTACCTATTAGGTCAGGGTCACAAGTGTAAAGTCCGTTGCATTAGGTGATGTGCAAAGTTAGATTATCAAACCATTCAGCTTCGCAGCCTTCTTGAAATCAACCAAGCTCAATAACAACTTCTATTGTATACTCCGTGCTCTGTCATGGAGCTATCTTCGTGGAAAAGGGGTAGAATCTATGATGCGCTAGCGATCAGCTGTGGGCCTCCGTCCCGATGTGCATCTTTCTAAACTACGTGGATCAATTGATTGGCTTTGTCCACCGATTAGTATCGCGCCTACCGCAGTAGATCCGACGCTAAGTACGCATAGGAGTGATCGCAATGTGGCACAGGTGGTATGTGGATATTTGCTGGGTCTTCTTCCGCACACGCATAATGGAGTTGTATGGCTTGATAATAGGGGGTAGAGTGGATAGTTGCATTTTGTCGAAGATATTAACATACTCATGTACTCCGTACTGCAAAAAAATATTCCCTGGAGGATCAGTATGCTGATAGCAAAGTCTTGCAATTGCTTGATCAAAATGTTGAAGGGCAATGCATTGAGCCTGGGCCATGGGTGCTTCGATTGTCGAAGCTCAGGCGGGCCATGGCGGGTACGACCGCTAAGGCGGGAAATGAGACCCATCCCAAAGTACCTTGACAAGTTGAACTACAGGAACCACATTGCTGCGCGATAAAGGAACAGAGAACATGTCCCTACTTTGGACTTAAGGGTCCTACTTCTGAAGTGCAAGCTTATACAAACGTGTTCCACTGCGCTGGCATCCAGACGCGAGGGCTCGGAACTCGGCACAGCCTGAGGAAATGCAACAGGGATGCGAGCTGCCACGGCTTTAACCGCCAGTATTGATTGAATCAGAGCGCCAGGTCCGTCCTTTGCTCAGGGCCCGAATCATCGGGAGCACCGCTCAGGCCTCACCACTTGCGAAAGCGTTACGGCCCCATCCTGATGGATAAGGTTCCTTCCGCGCTCTTTTGAGCTTGGACGGAGGGACAATACAGAACACGCACTTCGTAACGCTGCAAGTCGCTTATGATTCTGCGTCGCTCGCTTGACCAGCTGCATGAAGCCTGGCGCCACACGGAGAAAAAGCTCGTAATGCGTAATATCGAAGAAGATTATACTCCGCAGGAGCCAGGCCAATGCAAGCAAATGGAGACAAGCATGATCCCAATCGGCCTATGAGGGGCGATGAATCGAGATTCTTTCACCGTACTTCTGTCAATCGCCCCGTCTAGTTTGTCCGAATGATGCGCAGATCCCTGCGATGGACCTATCTGACTGCTTAGTGTCTCCGAAGCGGGGATGATGGACGCGAACTTGCCGACACCGATCTGGACATTTTTTTACACTACTCTGTACTAAAGAATCGGCGGTCCCGCCCCTAATTAGGGAGCGTGCTCTTTTCGCCCTCTTCTTCATCGGCCGTGCTGGTTATTCCAAAGCATTGAGGAAGACCATTTGGCTGCCGAGATGGGTGTTGCCGAGGCCCCGTTGGATAGCCGAGAGTCAAAGCTTGCGGAGGCTCCTGGCGATGAAGAGACTGTCCCGTCTTGCGACGAGAAGTCCCTGGAGGAGCAACCACCGGTGATAAAGGTGTACCCCGAGCAAGATTTAGATCGCGGGATCGTGGGATGGGAAGGTCAAGATGACCCAAAGAATCCGCAAAATTTCCGACCGGCGCATAAATGGGGTTTGTTGATGGTGATGAGTGCGATTACCTTCATCTCGCCGCTGGCCTCGAGTATGTTTGCACCCGCGGTCAGCTATGTGCAACAGGACCTCGATGTGGAGAATGAGACGCTGCTGTCTTTCAGTGTCAGCATCTACCTCTTGGGATATACTGTAGGTGATCGATTGGCACTTGGCTCGGAATGCTTGTCTAATGCTTGGCTCTATAGTTCGGTCCTCTGCTACTGGCCCCACTCAGCGAAATTTACGGTCGTCGCATTGTCCTCAGCTGCGCCAATTGGTTCCTGGTAGTGTGGCAGATTGGATGTGCACTGTCTCCAAACATCGCCTCGTTGATTGTTTTCCGACTATTGGCTGGCATGGGAGGTTCAGGCTGCTTGACCCTTGGCGCTGGTGTGATCGCCGACCTTTTCCCGGTGGAGCAGCGCGGTCTTGCAACATCTATATGGAGTTTAGGGCCCTTAGTTGGTCCGTCCGTTGGACCCTTGGCAGGTGGTTTTATGGGTGAGACAATTGGGTGGAGATGGATTTTTTGGGTCCTCTTGATTGTTGGTGGTGTTGTGGCGTTGGCGATTGAATTCCTCAACCAAGAGACCTACGCCAAAGTGTTAATTCGCTGGAAAACAGAGCGGTTGTCGAAAGAGCTGGGTCGTAACGATCTCCGCAGCGCCTATACCCCCGAGGGTGAGAGAGTGTCTTTGGCCACTTCTCTGAAACATGGTCTCCGCCGGCCTTTGCTTCTGTTCGTGAAGTCCCCTATCGTGGCTGCGCTGGCTACGTATATGGCCTTCATCTACGGGCTGCTATATCTTTTTTTCACGACTATCTCGAGTGTCTTTGGACAACAATATGGGTGGTCGACCGGGATTTCTGGCCTTGCGTACTTAGGCATTGGAATTGGTTTTATTACAGGGACGGCCTGCAATGCTTTGACCAGCGACCGCATTGTTATGAAAAGGACCGCCCAAAACGGCGGGAAATTCGAGCCGGAGATGCGCCTCCCCATCATGATCTTCTTCTCAGTCTTCATCCCAATCAGTTTCTTCTGGTATGGCTGGACAACAGAAAAAGATGTGTTCTGGCTTGTCCCGATTATCGGGATGGTGCCGTTCGGCTTTGGCCTCATGGGCCTTTATCTACCCATCCAAACCTATGTCATCGACAGCTATCCCGAGTATGCGGCCTCAGCTAATGCGACATTAACGACTTCTCGATCGCTAGTGGGCGCCTTGCTCCCTTTAGCGGGACCCAAGCTGTTTTCGAGTCTCGGGCTAGGTTGGGGCAATTCTTTGTTAGGGTTTATCGCGCTGGCCTTCGTTCCCGTGCCGATCCTTTTCTCCCGTTACGGACAGCGAATCCGTAAGAAGTTCCCAGTGGACCTGCAATAGTGCGGCTGGAAAGCTGGGCACAAGCTGGGCATGTCAGCAATTAAATAGATTAGTCCTAGGGTTTGGGGCCGTGGTCTGACGTGGGCAAACTAATCCTATTAGGGTTGCCGAACATTCTACCCGCTATTAATGATACTCCCGCAATTGGCGGCTCCTATACTTCAGGAGAGAAATTCTGCAGTTTTGAGGACCCTAGTGTAGTATTGGTTAGCCTCTAGATCATAATTGACATCATAAAGTAGAGCTGATCAGTGGCAGTGCCCGGACACCCCCTGAAGGCACTTCTAAATTTAAAGCCCCTACGTGGCCGCCAGCGCTCCACTCTCCACTTGGTGCTGTCGGACAGCCATTCCGCTGGGTCTAGAGCATCTTTTCAAGCGCCATTCGCCGCGCCATGAAACAATGCTTCTCTTGGCCACTGCAACGCGCTGTTTCAGATCCTTTTCTACGTTTGCTCCGGTTTTTCTCCAGGTTTGAACTTCGCTCTCTTATTCTTTCTTATCGCCGTTTACCCCTGTTTCAATTCTTATCGACCCTCTTTTGCAACACTCTTTCGCCTCTTTCTTTTCTTATCTCCCCTATTACTGTCGCATCTTCACCATGACCGAAGGAGATGCACCGCCATCATCGTCCGCCGACGCGTCTGCTGGCAACGTGACTGCGGACAACAACGCGCCTGCCCCTGTCCCCGCGAACATCCATCACGATGCCCAGCACCATGGGCATTCAGACACTACCGCGAAGGAAGAAAGGGGACCCGGTCGCTTAACGCCTCGACCGACCTACATGGAGCATCTAGCCAGCAGTCGAGACATGCAATTCAAGCTGAATCGACAAGATTCGACCGACATGGACAGATACTTTGTAGGTGGAGCCCCGCAAACCCTAACGGCGCGCCATACATCTCAACCACGGTTGACTAACTGCTTAATTCTGTATGCAGCATGGCCCGCGAGACATGGATAAGCATTCTAAATGGCCGATCTTCATGCGTATGCACGGAAGTGTTACTCCGAAAATGATCCTGCCGATGTTGTTTGTGGCGGCCGAATCAACTGTCATTACTGTTATCTATCAACTTGTCTACGACAGTAAGTCAATATCCAGGCGAGAAATATTAGAAGCCGATAATTGATTCTCGTGAATAGTTGGTGTGAACGATATTCTGCTCACTGTGCTGGGTTTCGTGGTGGGTCTGGCTTTGTCGTTCCGCAGTTCAACTGCATATGAGAGGTACGAATGCCTTGCATCCCGCTGTTGAAATCGTTTGCTTACCATACTTGCTATATCAGATGGGCCGATGGCCGCAAGTACTGGGCTCAGCTCAACCAGGTGTCTCGTAACCTTGCTCGTACCATTTGGGTGAACACCTCCGAGCGCTCTGGGGAGGCCGGCAAGGAGGATCTTTTGAGAAAACTGTACGTCAAATGCGCCCGACGCTACGCCTTACCTTGTAGTGTGCTAACGCAAAACCAGATCTGCTATGAATCTCATCTTAGCATTTGCCGTTGCCTTGAAGCACAAGCTCCGCTTCGAGCCTGACGTCGCTTACGAGGACTTGGCTGGTCTTGCTGGCCATCTGGATACCTTTGCCCGCGATGCTCACGACCCCGATGCCCTTAAGCCCAAGAAGAAGAACGCCTGGAAGGCCGGTGGCGAATATCTCGGCGTGTCATTCGCCGAGTCCAACCCACGTAAGGCTATCAAGCGAGCGAAGAAGCCGCTTGGACATCTTCCTCTGGAGATCCTGAACCACTTGTCCGCGTACATCGACTCGTGCGTAAAGAACGAGACTCTGACCTCCGCTCTTCACCAGGGTCAAGCTAGTAAGTAGCGACAGACAAAGTTGACTAGTGGATCTCACTAACTTGAACAGTCACTATGATTGCCTCCCTGAATGAGGTTCTCACGGGTACCGAGCGGGTGCTGGACACCCCGATGCCCACTGCATACACTATTGCCATCGCACAAATCTCCTGGATCTACGTGCTGGTTCTCCCCTTCCAGCTGTGCCAGTTCTTGCAATGGATTACTATCCCCGCCTCCATTGGTATGACTACCTGAGAATATCTATCACCCTACTGGAAACTTGCTAACACTTCAAAGTTGCCGCCTACATTATCATCGGTCTAGCCACCATCGGTAGTGAGATCGAGAACCCCTTCGGTCATGATGTCAATGATCTGCCTCTTGACACCTACTGCCGCCAGCTTGCTGTCGAGCTTGATATTATCACTTCCACTCCCGCGCCTGATCCAGACGACTTCATGCGCCGCCCCGATAACCTGGTACTCTTCCCTCTCAGCCAAGACGGCTATGCTGAGTGGGAGGACCGCTCGGTGGAAGATATTCGCGCGGCTTTGCGGACTAAGATGCACGCCAACCCTGTTGCGCCCTCTAATTCTGACTCTTCGACTCTTGTGGGCAAGTACCCATCGATGAGTAAACAGTCCGTCTAGGCGTGAGACTGTATCTTGGTTATTCCGGACAGACATTGATTGTCTTGTCTAGAGTGGCATTTTAAAATCTGATTTTGACCAAGCGAGACCAAATTGCATATGCTCTGGATTCCCAGCAGCGCGAGAGCTAAGGAGTTGAGAGCAAAATACATAAAAAGACATAGCGAGTTACCTCGGTGTTTAGATTGAATTTTAATGGTTGTGTACATTCTTTGAAGCTTTTTGAGACCTGTTTACAGACTTGATTATTTCACATTTTATGTTTAATTTCATATCTTTTGATCCTCTCAAAAATTGAGTATAATTATCGATTGACTTAATCTTACGCTGGCACTACAAGTAGCTTTCGAGTTCCCTTAAAATGGGCAGTGCTTGGCGCGTGTACTTGCATGTACAGCACACCCAAGGCGGTGTGAGCATGCGAGGAGCTGAATTCCATCACAAACCCAACTGCAAGTGTGAGAAACTCGAGAATTCGAGAATCCCCAGAGATCCTGTGGTTACCCATCGAAAACGTGAGGTTTGCTGATCAAACCGCGGGAGAACGCTGGGACTTCGAGTCCGGCGCTATCGATAAGCGCCGAAACGCGTACCCTTTTGTTTACCCCATCACACCTGCGTTCCTCTCCCACCTGCCGGTCGCCCTGTTCTATCCCACACCATGTTGGACTGGATGAAGGGGAACGAGGGTACCGAGGCTGCAGGTAAGATAATTTCCTCCTTGATTGACGCTTCGCTAATCACGGATCGCATAGACACCTCGAAGGTGCTGGAGCCTCCCGAGACCCCAGCGCCCGTCTTTGCTCTACGCGCCTTTAAGAGCGCTTTGTTTGGGACGCCCGGTGCTGATGATGACGATAAAACTCCGCGACCAGCTCAGCCAAAGCAAGCAGTTCACCAGCGCAGTAAAAGCGAGACCGCAAAACCCATGCCGATCGAAAAGCCCGATCTCAAACCCGACATCGACGCCGCGGCCAATCCCTCCGGCTCTCCAACTAAGAGCATCCTTGTTACCCCTGGCACAATATCCAATCGCCGGAAAACTGTTTCTTTCGGTGAAGGTGTCGTCGACAATGAGGGGAAACGGGAGTCTCCGAGCAAAGCTAGAACGCCGCAGGCTACTGGGAACCTGAGTGCACAGTGGATGTCTGGATCTGCAGATGGGAAGCGCAGCAAACTCACCCAATCGCTGATGGATGCCCGCGAAAGCAGTTCGAACAAAGCCGACTCTTCAACTGCGCCGAACCCGTCGCCAAAACCCGCCACCGCGACGCGTCCCACTTCGGAGGATGAAGCTGGCATGGAGGATCTTACGCTCAACCTGGACGAACCTCGCTCTGAGTCAGGGAAATACTGGAAGACAGAATTTGACAACTATCGTATGCGCACAAATCGTGAGATTAAGAAATTGATACACTACCGCTCCGTTTCAAAGTCATACGCGCGCAAGAAAGACGAGGAGGCGCTACGGCTGGTGCAAAAGCTTAAAGAAGAGGAAGAGCGGGTTGCCGAGATGGAGAACCAGGTCTCGCGTCTTGCTTCCAGTGTCGCAGGAGGAGTTTCGAAGAATAACAGCGACCAATTGATCAAAGATTTGACCAAGCAGACCGCGTTGACTCTGCAGTACAAGCAGCAGGCTGCTGGCCTGCGCTCTATGCTGGAACAGCAGGGCGTGTTTGAGGCACATGGATCACTGAACAGCAATGGCGTGAAGAAGGAAGAGACTTCTCCAAACCCGGGCCCAAACAAGCTGCAGAAGCCTCAGCCTGAATCGAAGCAGACTGACACCAAACTCGAAGAGCTAAAGCAGAAGAACCCGGACCTGGCCAGGCTTCAAAATCTCGCGCAAAGCTCCCAGCAGAAAGCTCAGGAGCTGGAAAAAGAAAACACATCCCTCAAGCAAACACTGGCACGCGTCAAGCATGAGATGTCGCGATATGAAGGTCGGCGCAAGGAGAAAGAAACCAAGCTCAAGCAGAGAGAAGCAAAACTAGAAGGCCGCATTCAAGAGTACCGTGCTCGTCTCAAAGCCACAACTCAAGAACACCGGCAGACTGAAGAAGAGCTCCGCAATGACTTTGAAGCCGAGCGCCGCAAAATGCAGAGCCAAATCGAGCAGCTGAAGACAAGAGTGATGGCTGTTGAGCAAGGCCCAATCCTTCGTCCCCAGCAACGGCACTCTCTCAGCCCTCGCAAAGCATACACAGGAATCCAAATCCACGATTTCGCCGATCAAGAACCTACCCTCGACATCGAAACCACCGAGGACATCGAAGCTCCACCCAGCCCCAGCCCGCGCTCCAAAGCACGCGAAACGCGCCAAACCCGCGCCGCAACAACAAGTGCTCTAGATGCGAAGCGTGCATCCCGCGAGATCGCCGCTGACGACGATGAAGTCACCCATTACCTAAACGCCATCCTTCCCAGACACTCAGCCCGTGCCCAGGATCTAGACGGTATCCCACCCTCTTCACCACCTGATATCGCGCCACTCAAGTCCCTGAATGGATTCACGCGGCGCAACTATGCGAAGCAAGATGAGCCAATCGCTATCCCCTCATACCGCTCTATCCATCGCGATCCCGACACGACGGATCCCGCGCCTGCAAATACCCACAGGCCTCGTGCTCATATAAAGTCTACGCTAGACTCGATTTCGGGCCCACAGGGATATACTATCTCCGGAGATCGTGCGAAGAATCCCAGAGCTGGGCTTTCGGATACTAAGATGACGGATTTGACGCCAGATAGAGTGGCCGCGGCGCGGGAACGGCTTAAAATGAAGACCGACAGTCGACGGATAAAGAGTAGGGCTTTTGGAAAGGAGAATGTTGCTTAAAACTTAGATTTGAAAGGATCTACGGTATGTGAGATATTGTCTGCTTGCGTTGTTTGCGTTGTACCTAGGTATGGCGTGTCGGAGTTCTGTTGGGGATGTGGGTTTAAGCCTTCGGGCGTGCATTGCAGGAGCCGGGTATTCTTTTCTATAATTTGAACAATCCAAGAACCTTGGAAATTTCTACTTCAAAATTCGTATCTAAGCAGGAAGAGTCGACAGTGTCCAAAGGTTCAAATAACAAAATCTAGATTCATAGATAAGCTCTGTTTCTATATCCAACCTCAGTCTAACCAGATAGAGCTATATCAGAAATCTATGACCTATATAAAACCGTCCAATATCATCACACATTCAATATCCGCATCGTGTATCCCGCTTTTTTCTTAATTACATATTTAATAGATCGATTGCTCATTCTCAAGCAAGGCAAGATCATCTAAGCCTTGCCATCTGAGAAAGAACAAACAGCCCACTTACCGCTCCAAGCCCACTTCCGAGCCTGGTCGCCACCTCCATTAGGAAGCTGGCGAAGCTTCTCGTCTTCGCCCGGAGCGAGACCAACCACGGTATCGGCTTTGCAAGTGCGGAATGCCAGGATGCGGATACCGGACTTGGGGCCCAGAGGGCCAATGGCTGTTGTGAAGGGGGTTGTTGAGTCCCATTGGGCCTATTCGGTTCAATTTAGCATATTTATTAGCAGTTCATACGACGGGGTACTTACGTCGTTGGTCAGCTTGCGGTAGTTCAGATCGCCCTTGAGCAGAACCAGCTCGCTCTCCTTCAAGTCCTCGGCGAGCTCGGGAGCGAGGTGGGGGAGACGCCAGTAACAGCCTTGGGTGGTCCAGAATGGGTGAGGACGGACAATCAACTTGCCGTCCTGGTGGAAATCGCTCCATTGCTCGAAAAGGAAGCGGACGTCTTCGACCTCCTTGTCGGATAGTGGGGGGTAGGTCTTGCCTGTGTCGTCGGCGGCAGTGTAGAAAGCTTGTGGGTCGACCATGGAGTTGAGTAGGTCAGAGAAGTCCTTAGGAGTAACATCGGAGACAAACCAAGGCAGACGCTTGGGGTGCAGGATGATACTGGTGGCTAAGCCGGTAGACAGGAGGTAGCCAGCTAAGATGAGATCGACGAAGAGCTCAAAGCCGGAGTTGTCAAGGATGATATCGACGCGACGCTCGCCGTCTTTCTTCTCTTGGCGAGCTTTTTGCAGAGTAGAGAAGGCAGTGTCGATATCATTGACAAGGATATTGGTTTGCGAAGCCTTCCGTGCCTGCGAGCCTTGCAACTTCTGGATATCTTCGTAGGTGAGCGACGTCAGGAGTGACAAGTCAGTAGCATTGCCCCAAAGGCAGATCTCGCACATCTCTGAGAAGAGAAGCTTCTCAGCTTGCTCAATTTCCTCGGCGGTCTTTCCATCGGAGCCTTTGCCAGATGCAGCCTCGACTGCTAGCTCGCGGTAACGAGCTGCAAGCTCAAGGACAGCTGGGCGTGACGACTTGAAAGTTGACATCTTCTGTCGGGAAAACACATCGTATCCCTTCCAATGCTTGGACAGAGCGAAGAAAGTCTCCATGCGACGGTCTATTGTGGCCATCAGCTCAGCACCTGTTTATGTATATTGCGTCGGGTATGCGGTCTTTGGGACCTACAAAGGTAGCATTCTGCGTAAAGCCAAGGTGCATCGTGCCAGACAGGGTTTCCACGCTGCTCCAACTCTTGATTGTAACTAGCAATATCGGATTCGCCGTCATCTTCGAGGGGGCTAGGATATTGTCGTCAGAGATGGATTCTCGAAACTTTTGAGGAATGTTGGACTGACGTCAATTGCCGGTTGTGCTGGAGCTCGTATTTCATTTTTGCGAGCTTCTCGATGATGCTCTTTCCCTCATTCGCTTTCTCTTCATCTTGCACGGCGAGAGACGAGCGGTGAAGATCATCGATTGCACCAGTCTTCCAGAGTTAGAGCTGCAGGATCTGCAGTACGAAGTGTACTTACAATGATAACGGGCCATCGGTCATCGGCCGAGACCGAGGCGAAACTCGACGGGTCCGAGGTGAGGAATTGGGCTGCGCCTTGTTAGGACAGCGAAGCTATGGCTTTATGTATCATACTCACGGGTCTTAGGATCGAATTCCATCTTTGCGGCTTTAGAGACGTGAACTGACAGGAAAGTGGGGGGAGCGATAGACGCGAAGAGGGGAGACGCGGGGCAGATGGAAGGCGGTAAGGTCTACTCCGAAGTATATAAATCGATGTACAGAAGAAACAGATCGCAATATATGTGGTGGGAAAACAAGATAAATGTGAAAGTAAATACGAAGTAGAAGACCTCTATCTCTTTTTAAATCAACGCCACCGCTTGCATGTCAATAGTTTTCATTACATTTGGGACAGGATGGAGTTCTGGGCATAGGCCTGTACAAGGAGCGGTCAGCTTGAATCTTTGTTAGAAAGGAGGAAAAGGACTTACCATAGGCTTAATATCAGGGTGCGGCACAGCCTCGAACACCTCATATGCGAGCTTCAGCTCGGGCCCAATGTTGATATAAGCACCCTTGTTCTCCGTTGAGTCGCAGTACTTGGGTGCAGAGAATACAGTAATACAACGGCCATCGTGCTCAACCTCGTAACCGCCCATGCGAACTTCATGAGAGCGGATAATAGCCTCCAGGCCGTTGTTCTCACAGAAGCGCTTCGTGACATCGGGTCCGAACTGGAGACCGACTCCACGCTTGCTAGGTCCACGACCGGGCTGTGGCTGCGGGTCAGTCCAAAGCATCTCCATCATCAAGCCTTGCTGGCCAGGCTGGCGCTGGCCGTGACGGTTCAGCTTTCGGATATCGTCCAACGTGGTCTTGTCGTCAGAGAAGAGACCGCCGTGAAGAACCAAGTACTTGTCGCCGATCAGGGTGGCCAAAGGCAGAGCAGAGAATGACTCCGAAAACACCTTGAAAACCCGCTCGTTGTACTTCGCCTTACATTCGCCCTCGAAACCGTAAACCTTGTTCATGTCGTCTGTCTCGTGGTTTCCACGGTTCAAGAACAGTCCGTTTGGCCGCAGCCACTTATAAGCGTACAGCAGCAGAGCAATTTCAGTTGACCAAGAGCCACGGTCAACAAAGTCACCGTTGAACAGATAAGCATGGGAATCCGAGGGCGAGCCGTTTCGACGGAAGATCTCTAGTAGATCAAAGTATTGACCTGCGCTTGTTAGTCACGCCTTTTCTGGGGAGAAAATAAACAAGCATACCGTGAGTATCACCACAGACAGTCAATTTCTTGCCAGCATCAACACCAACCTCCACCATAGTAGGCTCATTGTACACAAGATCCGTCACAGCCTTGATAATCTGGAACACGTATTTGCGGTGAATAAGCTTGCCGTCTTTAAATCGTTGAATCATGTCATCAATAAATTCCTGCGTCATTTCCTCGCCCAGACGCACACCATCGTAACTGTCGTCAACATTGATAGCGTCGATATCCAAACCCTCAAATGCCGAAGGGGGATCTGCAACCTCGATAGCCTTCTCGAACTCCATGCGGCGCACGAGCTTCTCGCATTCTGCAAGCTTCAGCTTCGCACTCTGGTTGCCTGGCTCTCGTCTCACAACCGCCTTGAAGTCTTTAAGCGCGCCCTTGTAGTTCAGGATAGCGGTGTTGGCGAGTGCACGGCGCCATAGTGCCTTTTGGATAGATGTCATGTTAGTATAGATATTCCAAGCTAGATCCAGGATGATGCATGCAAGATGCACAGAAAGTTCCGTGCTGGGATTCTCAAGCAGCTTTATTTGCCAACTCAACTAACCTTGACGTAGTTTGGGTCCAATTCCAAAGCCGAGGTGGCATCTGCAACGGCGAAGCCAAACGCTTCCAGTTTGATTTGGGCCTGCCAAGAAACGCATAACTGTCAGTCCCTTCTTTCGGAGAAAACACTGTAGATCTAGGGATTTGGATGTGGTGGGACCGCAGGGCGGACGTACCTGAGCACGGTTGCAAAAGAACGAGGGCTCCTTGTCATATTTCTCGATAGCCTGATTATAAAAGTCCACCGCAGTAGGCCAGTCATGGGTAGCAAAGGCCTTGTTTCCCTGCAACTTGAGGGCGTTCGCCGCCTCTTGGTCTGAAGCCATGGGGCGGTTTTGGAGAGGGGCACGCGAGGCGACGATCGGTGGGCTTGGAGGTAGTTCGGAGGTAGAAATTCAGCGAGAGAATGTAGCGCTGAAAAGAGGAGAGGAGTGGAAGTGAACTCAAAGCAGCTGAGCAAAGACCCCAGAAAGAAAAGGAGATGAAAGAGCCCTTCAAGCAGAAAGGTGAAGAACGCAGAAGGCGGTTCCTGACGTTCTTTTTTCTCCGAACCAACAGCGGGCTTGGCACGTTTTCCAGAACCCTCGACCGCAACTCTCCCGCTTTCCCTCTCGTCGTTACGCCTCCAACCATGTCGGGCTCCTTCTTCGCTGCTCCTAACCAGCAGCGCCATCTGCGCGCTTGCATGGTTTGCTCTCTTGTGCAAACACATACCGTGAGTCTCCTTTGAGCCGCTGCGATTGATCCATTCTTTGACACGCCCTAGAAATTCACCCGCGACGGTTGCCCGAATTGCGAGAACATCCTCCAGCTGCGGGGGAACAACGATGCGATCCAGGAATGCACCTCGCAGGTGTTTGAGGGATTGATCTCTGTGCGCGACCCTACTGTCAGTTGGGTTGCCCGCTGGCAGCGCCTGGACAATTACGTCCCGGGGACATATGCTACAAAGGTCTCAGGATCGGTGAGTCTCCTGAGAAAGGCCACTTGGCCTTCGTCCGTCTCAAATCGAGTCAGTATTGTCTAATATCGGTATTCTGCAGCTTCCCGAGGATATTATCAGCACCTTGGAGGATTCCGGCGTCAAATATGTCCCGTATGTACCCCAATTGAACTCACCTGACCCCTCACTACAGATGCTTACACTTTTCTCTTCAGACGCGATGGAAGTAACGGCGAAGAGGACATGTAAAGCCTCGACCGTCCGATATCCTAGTCTGTCCTGGCTCTACAACCTCAAATACCCCCGTCTACATACCGAACCCAATATCCGTCTTTACACAATACCTGCTTGCCCGGAGTTACGGTTTGGAAGCATTGCATTGCTCTTTTATCTTAGTGTCTTAAGGACGCTATGGCGTTAAAATACTTGGAATGGAAATAAAACGTGGAAGTGAAGCTTATATGGAATCAAATTTTTGACGACATTGAATGTGTCTATGAATGTACAGTCCAAGTCGAGATGGCATCAAATCGTAGGCAAGTAGATGGTAAGGAAGCCAAGCCCAGCATAAATGTAAAAGAAAAAGAGAACAAAATCCGCTAATTGATCCAGAAGAAAGGAAAATCAAGGCCCTAAGCGACCAAGCTCATTAAGGTTTTCGGGGCTTAGACCAGGTTGACGATCTTCTCGAGGCTCTCGAGAAGGATGTCAGCGTGGTGCTTCTGGAAGATCAGCATGGGACGCAGACGGACGGCGTTGGCACCGCTGCCACCAATGTTGACACCGACGCTCTTGGCCGTGGCAACGACCTGGTCACGCTTGGGGGTGTCCCAGGCAATGAAGGTACCCTGACCCTTACCACGGAGGTTCTGGAAGTGCTCGGGGTACTTCTGGGCGAGGCGCTCGAGACCAGCGAAGAGGTAGTCACCGGTGACGCGGGTGTTCTCGACGAGGCCGAGACGCTCAATCTCCTCGGTGATGCCGCGGAAGATCAGAGCGCGGGCTGGGTCACCCATCCAGGTGTTGAACTGACGGTAAGGCTTGTTGGGGCGCAGAGCTGGGTTGCCGAAGTAGTAACCGGCGGTCTGGGCCTTCTTGGAGAAGGTGACCATGTCGGGAGGAGTGGTCAAGTTCCAGTGGTCGTGAGCCCAGAACTTACCGGTGGCACCGACACCGGTCTGGACCTCGTCGACGATGAAGAGGACGTTGGTGCGCTTGGTGATGTCACGCAGACCCTGGAAGAAAGCGGGAGAGGCGTGGTTGTCACCACCCTCGGACTGGATGGGCTCGACGATGACGGCGGCAACGGGGTTGTGGAACTCCTTGATCAGACGCTCGACCTCCTGGAGGCAGCGCTGCTCCTCCTGGGCGTTCTCCTGGACGTGGTCCTCAAGAGGGTACTTGAGCTGGGGGAAGGTGGCCTGGGGCCAGTCGAAGGCAGGGATATCCATCTTGTGGATGGCCTTGGAGCGAGTGGTGGAGAGGGAGCCAAACAGACGCCCGTGGAAACCAGACTTGAAAGAGAGGATGGACAGCTGAGGAGAACCAGGGGACTGGTTGGTCATGGTAGTCAAAAGCTCCTCCTCGGTGAACTCAACCTCGGGGCCACCACGCTCCTTCTGGCGGTGGTACATGAAAGCAGCCTTGTAGGCGGTCTCGTTGGCATCAGAGCCAGCCATGGCAGTGAAAACCTGGTCAAGGCCCTTGGGGGCAGCCTTGAGGATACCGGTCTTCAGGGTGTGAGCCCAATCGGCGGAGGGGAAGTTACCCAAAGCTGGGCGGTTGATAAGGGCAGAGGTCATCTCTGGGGAGGTGGCGACCTTCTCCAAGTGAGGGTTGTTGTAGCCAACTGGGATGGAGGCAATCTGAGCGTAGCTGTGACAATGTTAGGACTCATCACATTGGGACATCCAATTGAACATCTGAATGTTCCTATCCAGACTTACACATCGAGCAGCTTGTTGCCGTCGAGATCAGCAATGTAGTTGCCAACGGAAGCAGAGTAGTCGGCGAGCATGTTCAAGCTGCGGACATCAAAGACCTGGTCCAGCTCGGTAGCAGCGGCCTTGTTCTTAGGGCCAGGAATGGCAGTCGAGACAGTGGGAGCAGAGGGCTCATTGGCGAAGAAGGGCTTCTCAGCAGCACGCAGAACGGTAGAAGTAGAGAGAGCACGAGCGGCGGGGATGCGGGCCGCAGAGCGCAGCTTAGTGCTGCAACGAAGAACGGAAGCCATTGTGAAGAAGCAAACAAGACACAATTGGGAAAAAAGTGTTCAATTTGCGAGGCGGGGGGGGATTTATAGAGATATTCTTATCGGCGGAGCTGTTGGAGCTTCGCTTTCTCCCCGCGCTGATGCGTGGCGGCGATTGGCATTCGGCGGCGCGGTCCAATCAGCGGGCCCGAAAGCTGTTCTGAAGCGCCGAACAGAACAACCTTAACACCTGGAAATCCAGGCATTCATAGCCAAAAGTGGTTCGTCGACGAATTAAGAAAGTCTACGCTGGAGGGAAGGCACGATCTGTTTCGATTGGGTAAGCCATTCCATTTAGCAGACCCCATCCTTCCTAGAAAGGTCAATCGGAGTCGTGGAGAAGCCCAGAGTTGCATGCTTATCGGTCCGATAGCCACACCGCTTGCACGGCCCTTACAGTAGCCTAGACGATCACTTCAAATGAAACGCTCATTGAGCCATCGTATCACAAAATGAATAAATACCAAGCGCTCTTCATATGCAGATAATAGGAACATTAAATAACCTCCACAACATCCCCAGGAACTCCAATCCCCCATCCAGATAACATCAATCATCTTTCCAGGCGACCAAGATCATAATATACACAGGAACTGGTCCGGTAGTTGTAGATGAAAGCATTGGTATAGCTCTCACCAGATCGACTTTCCGACGCAAGGTCACTAAGCAGCTCATAGACTTGGCTGAGATACTTCCTTTCGTTCAACGGCGCATTTTGGATTGCAGAGCGCCAACTTTCAGGGTCGTTCAGCCGAGTATCGCGGATCGACTCGAGGACATCATCGCGAGTGTCGATGGCAGCGATGGGCCCGTTGCGAGCACTGTCGATAACCTCACGAGATCGCATGAGTGCTATGAAATCATGTCAGAAAAGATCATGTCGATGCAACTGCCAAAGGGTAGGAAGTACTCACCTGACTCAACAATGTTTCGACGGTTGGTCTTCTTGCTGCGGTGTTGTGGAACAAGAATGCGGACATCGCTCGCCTTTTCATTAGCCTGCATGGAGTCTTGCTGGCTGGGTTGTCGATTTTGACGGATCTCCATCACCCCTTCGCGTTGTTGGCGGGCTAGTACTTCAGCGCGCAGCCACGGCACGAGCTCCGTGCTACGAACATCGTATTCTTCGCGACGAACAAGATTTCGGACCTTGAAACCTCGTTCCTTACTATCTTGTTTGGCGATGACGATCCAGCGGTGGTTGTGCTCTCTGTACTTGGCCAAAAGCTCTTCCATCGATGATGCATCTACCGCCAGCTCGGCACTGATGCCATTTGTCCAGAGGTCTTCAATTATCTTGACGCCGGCTGTCCTGAGAACAGTCGGATCGAAGCTAGCAACGAGCACATCACACTGTTATTGTTAGTAAATGAATTCACGGAAGGAATAATTTTGAACATACACGACGAGTGGACCAATAAACTTCGGCCCCAGTCTCGGAATCTTTGGACGCTCTTGATTGGAGATACTCTCCCATGGACGAGCCCAGACGATCAGAGCTAAGGTTGAATCCAACTGCATGTGCTTGAGGTCTGCTGGACAAGACCTTAGGTGAGAATTCTTGGATAAGGCGGTCGTAACGCCCTCCGGCAGCGAACACATCACGCCGCTTTCTATCGAAAATGCACTGGAACAATATGCTGCCTCGGTAGAACTTGTCGTGTAAACTACTGAGAGGGTTGACATAGACCTTGCGCTTCACTCCGAAGCATTGTAAGTAGGTCATAAGGATGTTCAAACGGGCAAAGATGGGTGGGATGCGATCCACGTAATCAGTGCCATCCATAATGCCTTGCAGCTTTCGCTGGGTTTCGACAAGTGAATCTCTGAAGTCGAAGCGCTCTAGGTCGTCCAAAGAAGTCGAAGAGATGCCGATGGCTGGGGAACGCAGCTCACTTCTGATTTTTTGCATTGTCCATTTGCCAACGTGAAGCTTGCTGATGACCTCCTTTACCAAAGGAATCTGTGCCGGTGTGATCCGACAAAATTCCATGATGAGTTGAAGAAGGTCGGAGTGATTGACAAGGAAGCACATCGAGCCATTCCGCAGAGGTGGGAATTCTTCGATAATCTCATCAAGCACCTTGATCACCTCGGCTTCTTTCAACGCTAGATCTAGCGTGTTGTAAGACATGATATCAAAATCCACCTCACGATGAGTCCGGGGCTCACTGCCATGTGTTGACTCTCTGTATACTGTACCAAAGGCAAATGTCTTCTCCAGTGAAGTATCCTGTCTAGGAATCGCACGAGCATTGGGAACCGTAAGATCGAAAGGAAGTTGAAGCAGGTTTCCAGACGAATCTAGCAGACGTACAGCACCACTAGGATAATGTTGAGACCGTGGGAAAAGCATCTGACGTGAGGATTCCACTGCTCCATGCCTCCGGAAGATGGAAGTCAGCTTTTCCTTCACAAGACCTTGGACAAGCAATTCGTTGGCTGCAGGTGCGCCATGTGAATCCATGTCCCAAGCGAAATCCTCAAGTTTCTTTGGAGATTGAGAGAATATCGCAGATAGAATCTTCTTATAATCAGGCGAATCTGGGTCGGAAAGCAGATGGACAATAGCCCGTCTAAAGGTCTCCTCCTCCACTTGAAGAGGAATTCTTCCACTAGAAAGAAGCTCGGCCGCCGTGGGTCGTTCGGCTGGCTTATGGCTGAGTAGGGACTCAATGATTTGGCCTTGTACCACTTTGTCAGATTGCCGGAAGGCCTCCGGCAGCGGGTGACCCTCTTCTCGAATTGATCTTAATGTTTGATCGCGCTCCATGCCCGTTGGAAGTGGGTAGTTCATTTCAAAGAAGATAACACCAAGAGAGTACATCTATGTTTCGTCAGAAATATTTACCTAATGGAAGGAAATGTGACACTTACATCGACTTTCTCGTTGTAGTGACCCGAAAACCCGGATTTCATCTCGGGGGCAACATAATAAGTCGTCCCCAAGCTTCGAGTAAAATCTCCCTCAAAGTCGGCCGCGGCAGATGACCGCACAGCAGTCATAAACTGGCCACTCGTGGCGAGACCAAAATCACCGATACGAGGATTATTGGCAACGTCGATAAAGATGTTATCTGGTTTCAAGTCTCTGTGAATGATACCGTGACTGTGAATATGGCTGAGGCCATCGAGAATTTGTCTGAAAAGTCTCCAGGATCGATCAACATCATCGTACAAGCCGTTCCTCACAAGATCTCGAAGAGTGTGCTTCTCACAATACTCCATCTGGATATACAGTGTAGTCAAAACAGGTCTGCCATATGAACCCAATCTTGAATGGCTAAACTGTTCCTGATCGTCGCTGCCATTTTGCCAGCCATCTGGACTATCGGCTTTCCTCCTATCTGATAGGGTTCCTTCGTCTTCACTGTCGGAACCCGCGAATTCGATCTTAGGGTAGCCACTAGAGCTGATAAAATCAAGACCGCCGGTGCTGAACCCATGTGGATCTTGACTTGCATAAGGATCACCCTCTGTGGAAGACATGGCTTCTTCTTCAATATGATTGAAGTCTTCTTCCAGCCAAGCGGTATAATATCTGACAACATAAGGATGGTTCAAACGGGAGAGAAGCATGATTTCGGACAATGTATCTTTCAAAGCTGCAGCAGAAGATTGAGAAATCTTTTTCACCGCGTAGAAACGACCATCAAGCTTATTTCTGGCCTTGACGACCTGCCCAAATCCACCTCTGCCAAGCTGTCCGGCCTCATCAAAGTCTTGATGGTACCGAGATAAAGTAGGCACGGCTCCAAAGGAGTCCAGGCGTGGTCGTCTTTGCATTGAGACCGAGTTGGATGATCTATCCCGCGTTACTAATGGGGCATCAACACGGAAGAACTCTGATGGCTGGAGTTGGAAAGCCGTCGGGCGCTTCCTGGGATCTGGGTGTAAGAACTCCTTCAAAAGGTCTTGGAGCGGCGGAGATAGACCCTGCGATACCATCAATTGATTGGCTGATGTGTATCTCAGGAGAACGTCTTTACCAAAGCCCATCTGAAGTAGAACAATGCCCAGGTCCCAGACATCCGTCTTCATGGTAGGAGTTGAGGCCTCCTGGGTCAACTCTGGAGGAAGCCATAGTGGCGACTTTGATGTGGTGAGAGATCGTTTCGATCCAGGGGAATCCGGCAAAGCTCCTTCCACGCTCGATAGGAGCTTGACAATCGTGTTACCAGAGACGTTCCGATAAAGCATTATCTGCCCGCAATGGATATTGCCATGCACGAATCCATTCCGGTGATAGAACTCTAGTGCTTCGAGCAATTGTATCATCCAACCTCGCAGCGTTTCCACTGCGATAGTTCCAACGATGTCAAGGAGTTCTGATAAGGACCCCTTATTTGCGAACTCCAAGAGCGCAAAAACAGTCCACGCCTGGTCTGGGGTGTTGAAATCGATGACAGGGCGAATGATCTTGAACCCCACGAATTCCACTAGATTAGGGTGTCGGAGCTTTTTCAAGTTCTCCAGCCGATCCTCAATTGCTCCCATTTGCTCACGGAACGCAAAAGACTCGGAGCCCTTTCCATCCAGGAATATTTCTTTCAACACAAATAAAGGTACATTGCAACGACCCTCAGAGACCACGGGCCGTACAGAGAATGTCTTTTTATAGTTGTTGGATTTCAATAGAGTCTTCCCATGCACAGCACGGAAAACCAATAACTGCCCGTCCGAGTCAGTGACAGCTAATGGCGGATCAAACCCGATCGCCCCGGGGGTTGTCTCCTCGGGGTTGTCCGTGCCAAAATCGACTCCGCTATTTCGACTCTTACGGCGAAGGATACGAGCAGCTTTTGATCTTTGTCGAGCTCTGTCCTGGAGCAGTTCTTGCAGGGCCCGCTCCTCAGCCTCCGTCGCAGCGTCTTGTTTGCGCTGCTCTTCTTGCTTTTCCAGCTCGGCACGCTGGAGGGCTGCTGCTTCTTGTTCCATGCGTTCAACCTCAAGACTGGGCAAGTCTTTGTCGTGTTCGCGAGCTTGAGCGACATCCTCCAAAACATCCTGAATGGAGACGGCGAGCTCATATATCATTTCGCTACCGAGCAGGGTACTAGGTTTCTTGCGAACGATGTCTTGGATTCGGGATTGAGCGCCTTCTCGGAAATCGTTCAAGTTTTGGAGAGACAAATTAGGGACCGTTTTGGGATAGGTCGCAGGAAGCTCGACTTGTATTATGAGACAGACATCTGGATTGGACGAGGCGCGGAGGTGGAGCTTGAATGTGACATCTGAGGATTGCTGATCGCGATAGTCAGTTGGATGTGTCATACGGGAAGAGACGAAGCTTAGCACGATTTGTACTTACATGCCATGCCGATGGGCGGGTTTCAACATCTTCGAAGTCATCGCCATAGATTGAGCGAACAGCTTCGATCTCGTTGAGGTGGATTTCACGGTAATTGGTGGTTGCTACTGGGGATGCCAAGGAAGAGTCGGAAGAAGTTTGCTTTTTCTCGCGGGGAGCTTTTTTCTTCTGTTTGGGAGACATCGCGAGCCTGTGGCGCGAAGTCGCCCTACATCCGGGATATGTTGCACAACATGAAGAGCTAGAGACGCAAATGCAATGAGAGAGTGAGGTTGTCATTCGAGGCGTGGAATCTGTCGCGCTGATTCCCCTCGTCGAACAGGCGGTCAGGCGTGTCAAATGCGTTATCGATAATGGTGGAGCGGCAGGTACAACACGACCTGGATGACGTCTCGGTATAACTGCAGGTTTCGATTTGCTAGGAAAATTACCTGAGCGACCAAGCAGATCTTATAAACTCGAAAAGTCACTTCTTAGCGAGTCGACAAACTGCCATGGCTCGACAACGTAAACAACAGAGTGGAAAGGTACGTGAAATGCCCAATAGTGGGGAATCTGCGTTGGCCTCGATCCCCTCAGAGACTTCTTTGAATAGGTTAGGCATACAATTGGCATTGGGAACAGGAGTCCCGCAGATCTCGTACCCTAGCGCGCAACCGCAATGGCAAATAAATCTTGGAATCGCCTCGGTCTTTTTAGACCGCCATTAGAGCATCGACCACCGTACGATCGTGACTGAAGCGGTCAGGAGCTTCCAATAGCCCGATGTCAAATCATCAAGGCAGTTTGATGAATAAAAAAGCTGGCGATTTCTCTTCGACAGAATTGTTTTCATGTCGTAGGTTGGGCCAATTAATTGCTCTGCGTAACTTATCTACACTAGAATATGCGCGGATGCTCCTGCCACTTCATCAGTGATTCAGTACTTTGGCCTATATTAAACTTTTGTATGACATTATATTTAGTCAATCGTTCATCGTGATTAAACACGCCGACTTGCATCATAGTGAATGCTTCCATCTTCCTCTGCCCAGTATGTCGAGGCAGGACTCACGGCTCTTTCATTTTCCCGCAAGTGCTCCATTGAGCTTCCCGCCATAGTATGGCTTCCATCTGATGTACTTTGGCCCGTGCTGTCTCGCACCACATCTTTCTTTCCGCCACTACCTCCAATAGTCACCAGTTCGCGAGGCTCGCCGGTGTTCTTGCTACTTTTGCTCGAAATCAGGCGTGTGAAGCCTGTTCCGTCTGAAATCCAAGTCAACAATGGACGCATCAGAGGCAAGCATGCCGATATAATTCCAGCAGAGGTCTCGACTATCGTCCAAAGCAAGATTCCAGGGAGAACCCCTATTAATATGTTAGAATATTTTCGACAGCAGCCCCATCGGTCTATGTGACTCACAAGTAATATCAGTATCCTGCTTTGATAGCCCCAGCACTTCCTTAAAGCGATACACGCTACTGATACAGGCTAGCGCACCTAGCATGAACACAAAACCAAGAGCAATCTTCTGTGGTAGTTTCGCGTGTAATTTACTCAGCTCCACAAGAGGCAGACCCAACATGATAAAGTCCGTCGAGAAGTTAGGCACCGCTTTGCCGATGAAGATCTTGGTTGTATCGAGACACGTTCCCGGGGTGAACGGATCCCATGATTTGCTGATGGGGTGACACCTGAATGCTGAGACAAAGATACAGGCTAGCCACCAGGCAGTGACAACAGTAGCAAGTATAGCTGTGCTCCACTTCATGAACTTTGTGGGAAAGAGGCGGCGGTATAGAACTAGGATGCTCCACTTTGTGGTCGCCAGGACGGTTGCATAGAGAAAGTCGCCAGCGAAGAAATACTTCAAGTGGCTTGAATTAGTCTCTGGGAATCACAAGGAACACGATTTGCAGAGACTTACCAGTTCCATTTTTACAATAGCCTGGGGATTTGTCTTATCTATGACAATGACATGCCTTCCGAGGGCACCAGATTGACTATAGAGAATGCCTATTACGTAGAGGCCCCATTGTATAAGCTTTGGGGTGATTGGCATTAGCTAAGTGAATATCAAGATCAGATAAATAGAGCACTCACCATGGCCAGTAATATTAACCAGTCATCCAGCCCGATGCGCATTTTGCGCAAGAATCTGGCGAAGAAACGCAAGCCGACGAAGATAGTCGAGAGGGCCGTCACAACACTTGCTTTCACAAGAGATGAGCCTGTTGAGTTCGCGTTGATATACTCTGGGGGTAAATTGGATATATCCATTGTGAAGACTGTCGCCGAGCTATACGCTTAGGAAGCTAAATCCAGACAGTGCGACGGTTGATAAATATTAGTCGTAAGTCCTCAGCGATGGCCGAAGATATACAGACAAGTAAGCGGGGAAGCTCAGTACTTTTACAAGATATTTTCTTATTATAGAACCCGGGAGGGTGGCTTCTTGTTAAATCGCAGCACACCATCTTTCCTGGCCGGATTGCTGAAGAGACTCAGCCCCAAGTTGCTAACTAAAAGTAGGCCTCCCACCACTGAATAAACTGCACGAATTCATCGGCATGCGCCCCCGCGGCACGAATCTCTATTTTATTGGGTATCCTCTCAGCAGAATGCTCAAGATACACATGATCGACAACGTAACTGTGCTTTCTCTGGAGGGGATGAACGGCCCCCACGCAGGTTCTCAATCGGCGATGCGGGCCGTGCATGAGCTGAGGGCAACTCTTGTCGCTATTATGCATAGTGAGCGACCTTGAAGCCGAATGAAAACCCGAAGAATGATTTATTCGGCCTCCCTCTGCAGCGCAGGGCTAGAATGTGAAGCCGTGGCGGGTGGCAGGAGCATTAACCTTCCCACTGACATCGGTGCAGCCCACTCTTTTAAGTTACTTGAGCCACTTCTTACTTTACATGAACAGTCCATTTTCAGAGTACATTCAAAATCATATACAGCGAAAAGACCCTGACAAAATAGCAGAAAACAGAAAAGCAACAGAACATGAACAAGCCATTATATTCCCCTCTCCCGCAGTGACACCATGGGGGCCAAGGTTGACAAGGCAAGCATGCAGGATGCAGTCAGCAATTAGGCCGCCACTCGCAGTCCAGTTTCTGCAGTCCAGAATTGGCAATATGATGCTTGCAGATTTTATCCAAGCTAGCGCATTTAATATCTCAATTTGAATCATAATAGTCCTTACTTCGAAGTGGCATACATTCCAAGATCCTGGACTTCGAAGTGGCATACATTCCAAGATCCTGGAAGGGGCGGCTCGTGTAGCTCTAGAGCGTATTGATAAGTTCAAAGTCACGAACCGTTAGAATGACATCAGTTCTATCACATTGTTTAACTTACACGGCTTAGATAACGGTTTTCCTTCGGCAATAACCAAGATATAATGGCCACAATAAAATTCCTTCAAACGACTCAATTGAACATAGTTTCGATTTTGAACAATCCTAGACCGAATGGTACACTCAACATTTGACCAAGACTTATCTCCTGATAGTATATCAGATCTGCCCCTTCCCAAGCGATCGCAAAACTTCCAGCTCAGCCGTAACACCCAGATGATCCGTAACCCACGGCTTCTCAAACCCAAGCTCGACGATCTTCTTACCTTCCTCCTGACCCTCCACCAAAACATCCTGCCCAAAGCGCTCAAAGCTAAGCAGCTTGACCCGACCGCAGAAATAAACCTTATCCATCCTCGAGCACCCGAACTGCGTCCGCAATTTCGTAGCCGCCTGCTGGCCCCATGTATACCCCTCCTCTGTATCCTCCTTCCCGCCAAGCTCAAGGAATGCATCCTTCAGATCATTATTATCATCCACATGCAGTGTGCGATCAAATGGTTGGATAGCATTGAAATCGCCCGCGACTAAACCCGCATGCACGGAGTCTTCGTGCAGGTATCGCGCGACAAGCTGGACTTGCGATGGGCGGAAGGGCGGCTCGAAGGCCATGGACTCGAGATGGGTGTTACAGAGTCTGATTCTCTTATTATCTGGCGCGAAGAGGAGGTCTGTGAAGAGGGCGTCGCGATCCATTCGGGTTTTAGAGTAGTGGACTCGGAATACGCTTGCTATCGGGAGGCGGGAGTCGATGAGGGTCGTTGTGCCGTAGTGGGTGGTCGCCCAGTTCGTGTGGTCTATATCTGTGATATGAAATCGCTCGCGGACCCATGGGGTAGCTGCGATGGTTTGCAGGTCTTCGGGCTTGCACTCTTGGAGGAAAACTATGGGTGCTGTAGACGGGGAGCTTGACTTGGCGCTTATGAGGTCGTGGAGATGGGCTAGAGCTGGCTTCATGCGAGCTTCGTCGAAGGGGAGCATAAAGTCAATGTTCCATGTATAGAGAGAGATGTTGGAGATATTGGAGCTCCCATTGTCCGATGTTCCTGACGACAGGGTCTTAGCAACCCAGGACGAAGTCGCCTTGTCGAATGCATGGTATGATTGCTGGACTGGTTCATCCGCATTCCAAGGAACAGAGGTTTTCCTCAAAGCCGAAGTGTCTTTAATCGCCTGCGCAATAAGAGCTTCCATTTTGATTCGAGTGAAAGATCGAATTAAGGGTCAGTTGAGAGAATTAGATTGGCATAAATAGTCTCGGAGAAGCGTGTTGTAGTTGGAGAGAATGCGGGGCTGCCTGCTCAGCCGTTGTCAGCAAAGAATTTAACTAAGCAGTCTCAGTATCACAGCTGCGACTCTCAAAAAACTCAAGCTACGCTATTAAGCTGCATATACCCCTGTCTGTATGCACTCTCCAGAGGTGTCTTTGTGACGTGGCACAAGTCTTTCTAGGCAGGCGACGCTCCGGGCCCACCTTGATGTCTCTGTGTAGTGACCATCTTGTACGCATGCATAAGATCCATGTATAAGTTGATTTTTATCCCAAGACCATGGGGACTCGACCGAGAAGGGAATGCATTAAGGCAACCAGCGTGAGAATCACGAGGCTGAGTCCCGCGTATACCGCGGTCCTTAAGCGCCTCCTAAATATACAGCTTGGCATGCACTGCCGAATTGCCAAAATTGGTATTTCAGAAGATGATCCCACAATCTTCAACTGCTGACAACTGATCCGGAACTCAGTAATTTATCAGATCAGAGATAGGAAAATCATTCAAACTTAATCAGGATGTTGTTGAGCATAGATCGTTCAGTCTTCTGAGAAGCGGGGCGTGATTACGTAAAATCTTGGCATGTGCGGATTTCTCAAAGAACACACGCAGTGTTCTCTTCAGACGATCAAGACCCAGCGATCGAGGAAGGGTGTCTGAAGCTAAGGCTGCGATTGGACTTGAGTCTCAGAAAACATCTAAAACACCGCTTGCCTCGATCAAAAAGCGTGACAGCTCGGGCGAAGCCTGAGAACCGGCATCATGGTGAACATCACGGAAAAGATCAAAGAGTATGTCCTGAGGCTGGAAACGGAGTGAAACATGTCTTACTCGAGTCTTCATACTGACTTCTATTCCCTCAGGATTGAGGATGAGATGCGCCGGACGCAGAGTGAGTAGCATTGGCATCAAAGTCTTCAATATCACCCCGCTAACATTGCCCCGCAGAGAACAAGGCTACAGGTAGGCTGCTGCCATCTGATGCGAATATGCGAATTTACTAACTCCCAAAAGAGTACCACTTGGGTTTATTGAAAGGGTAAGCCTCCATTAATTTCTTCTATGCACAATCTCCCGAAATACGAATTTCTCGACCATTGACTAACCACGAACAGTAAACTCGCGCGGTTGCGTGCCCAACTTCTCGAACCAGCAGCAGGTGCCGGCGGTGGCGGCGGCTCCGGTTTCGACGTGAGCAAGAGTGGTGATGCCCGTGTCGCGCTTGTCGGTTTTCCTTCCGTCGGAAAATCGACCTTCCTGTCCAAGATCACGAAGACAAAGAGTGAGGCTGCTGCATACTCTTTCACTACCCTTACTGCTATTCCAGGTGTACTGGAGTATGGAGGCGCAGAGATCCAGATTCTTGATTTACCTGGTATCATTGAGGGTGCATCCGAGGGTAAGGGACGTGGTCGTCAAGTCATTTCAGCTGCGAAGACGAGTGATTTGATTCTGATGGTTCTGGATGCTACGAAGCGTGCTGAGCAGCGGGCGTTATTGGAGGCTGAATTGGACTCTGTGGGCATTCGTTTGAACAAGGAGCCTCCGTAGGTAACTCCCTAAGGTGAAATGAGTTGGTGGCTGACATTGTATAGAAACATTTACTTCAAGCCGAAGAAGGCTGGTGGTTTGAAGATCACTTTCCAGAACCCACCGAAGAACCTGGACGAAAAGATGATATACAACGTCTTGCGTGATTACAAGATCCTCAACGGTGAAGTACTAGTCCGAGATGAATATGGTATGCTTCATTTCTGCTACATTGTTAAATGTTACTTATATCTTTCTAGCCACCGTCGATGACTTTATCGATGTTATCATGAAAGACCACCGCAAGTATATTCGCTGGTAAGCTTCAACATCGAGTGTGAAAACAGTTGCGTTTGGGTATTCTGACATTTGCAGCCTCTACGTCTACAACAAGATCGATAGCGTCAGCCTCGAGTTCTTGGACCAGCTCGCTCGCGAGCCTTACACAGCTGTCATGAGTTGTGAGCTTGACCTCGGCGTACAAGAAGTGGTCGAACGTATCTGGAAGGAATTGCAGCTTATGCGACTATACACCAAGCGGTAAGAATAATCCCTACGTCTGCGTGAAGCTAAGCTAACGTGACTGGTTTTATAGCAAGGGAGAAGACCCCGACTTCAGCGAAGCACTAATTGTGCGTCGCGATTCATCAATCGAAGATGTTTGCGACCAAGTTCACCGCACACTTAAGGATACTTTCAAGTATGCTTTAGTCTGGGGTGCCAGTGCACGACACGTTCCACAGCGCGTGGGATTGGGGCATATGGTAGCAGATGAAGATGTCGTATCGATTGTTGCAAAATAGATTACCAGGCTACGAATAAGAATGCAAAAGTTTAATCACAGATCAATTGAACAAAATTTCTAAACGACTATAGACAACCAGGAAATGAAATATATGAAAAACCCAACCATTATACAACCGTACGCCCAAGACTAAGCAGCCTATGCGGCGGCGGCAGCGGCAGCAGCAGCAACGTTCTGCATACCGATGGTAGGCTGAACACCCACACGCTCCTTGGCGAGGAGATCGACCAGGAGAGGGCTGGGGCGGCTGTCACGCTGGGGGTACAGACCGGCCTGGCTGGTCTTGTACTTCAGGACACTGTCCAAGTAGATGTCGAAGAGGTAGGAGGAGTCCAATGGACCACCCTTGGCCTCGGGGTGGAACTGAGTGCTGAAGATAGGACGAGACTTGTGGATCATACCCTCGTTGCTAGAGTCGTTCAAGTTGACGAAGTAGGGCTTCCAGTCAGAAGGCAGAGTCTCGGCGTCGACGGCGTAACCGTGGTTCTGGCTGGTGATGTGGCAGCGACCAGTGCTCAGGTCCAGAGCAGGGATGTTGTGAGCACGATTTCCGTACTTCAACTTGACGGTGCGGGCACCGGCAGCCAAGGCCAACAGCTGGTGACCGAGACAGATACCGAAGATGGGGATCTGAGAGGTCTCCATCAGACGCTGCAGGTGGAAGACAGTGTCCTGGCAGTGAGTAGGGTCACCGGGGCCGTTGGAGATGAAGACACCGTCGAAGTGGTGGGCGACCTTGTGGATGGGGAAGTCGAAGGGGAAGACGGTGACACTGGAGCCACGGCCGACCAGGCTGCGGAGAATGTTCTCCTTGACACCACAGTCGAGGACAGCAACGTGGGACTGAGGATCGGCAGCACTGACGTGGAATGGCTGTTTGGTGCTGACCTGGCGAACCAAGTGGATCTGCTCGGGGTCGGTGAAAGCCTCGTCTTCGTTGGCATCGTACTCCTCACCAACGGTGATCTTGGCCAGGGAAGAACCCTGCTCACGCAGATAGGTGACAATGGCACGAGTGTCAACACCGGAGATAGCAGGAACACCCTCGCGAGAGCACCACTCACCCAAGCTCTCCACGGCGGTCCAGTGGCTGTACTGCTCGGCGACATCGGCGACGACGACACCGGCGGCCTGGAGGTTGGGGGACTCGAAGTACTTCAGGAGACCGTTCTTGTCCTTCTCGGCGGAGGGGACACCGTAGTTTCCAATCAAAGGCTGGGTGAAGACGAGGATCTGGCCTCGGTAGGAGGGGTCGGTCAAAGACTCGGGGTATCCGACCAAAGAGGTGGTGAAAACGGCCTCGCCGGAGATGTTGGAGCGAGCACCGAAGGACTTTCCGGTGAACATGGGGCCATCACGGATGGTGAAAGTAGCAGGCTCCAGAGCAGCCCGCTGGCGGACAGTGGCCATAAGACGAGACTGAGCGGAGTGCTTGATAGAGTTGAATGCCATCGCCCGAGGGGGCATGGCCTTGCAGAAGTTCATGAACATTTTGACAGAGTGTAAGATACGGGTAAGATAGAGCGGGTTGTGGGAAGGTCAATTCAGTTCTTGGAGGCTTTCCAGAGGTGATCTATACATGAAACGGTTAGTACCTCGAGGCATTGGAGAGGTTGGAGAGCAGCGTAAAGTTTCATACCGGAAATGTAGTCCTGGGATGTGAAGATTGAGGGTGCCAAACACATAAGCGCGACTGAGGATAAACCAGTCAGGTAGAAGGGGGATTGAAGAGGGTTTTGTTTAACACGACATGGGGAGTGGAGTAATGTTGGGACTGGGGAAGAAAGGAAGAGAGGGAGAGAAAGAAGGCTTGGAGAGGTTTTTCTCACTGACTCAGTGGGGCACGTGCCTCACCGACTCCATTGCGCCCAATCAAGGCGGTGGGGCCGGTATCGGCCGTCCGCTTTGGAACCAATCGAGGCTTCCCGAGTCAAAGATTTCCTCTTATCGTTCTTTCCCACACAATGACACACCGCTAATCGGACCCTCGAGATACGCTGGAAGGATCGAAGGAGTCTAGCGAGGGATCTGCTATTGCTTCCTACGCTTCCTACGCACCAGTGGGACACCTATTCGGCAGTTTACGTAACGACAGCCTAGCTTCGATGGGGCCTCGAGATAGCGTGAGGGAATGACCTCAGTGTCCGGGAAACATGGCAAACAGTGGGTCTAGGTCCTTCAGGCGAACGCCGACGCAAAGATAGAAAGCTGGATGATTTTAGCTGAACGATCTTTGTCTGGGGAACAATGCGACTGGGCTTAATTAAGGCCATGTCCCTGCAATGCCCTTGCAGAGAATGAAGATGAAACAATTGAAACCGGCGTGCCATAAAGCAATCGAAACCTCCACGAAGAACTCGATAACGGATTTGGGCCATCAACAAATAGAATAAAGTAATTTATAGAGTGGATTAGAGCAAAGGTTTAAACGGTGAGGGATCTGCCATCCTGCAGAGACGCCTATGCATATTTGCTGTGCATGTAAAGGTGCCTGATTCAATAGTAGGTCTGGAACACCAACCTCCTAGAAATTGCTCGATACTGACTATTTTAAAGCCCGTAGCCTACGACTAAGACCACAACGCACTAGCTAGGCACCTCCAAGCGCCAGCAGAAACGAGGAACGGTACGACCCGAGGCGCTCGGGCGGTCATGCATAACAGGGCAATGCTGGACTCCAGGAGGAAATACCATAGGCGGATCCGGTCAAACCGATCAATCTCGTGTCACAGCTTCACTATGAAGTGCAATTGGCAATACGTCTGCGTTTGTTTGCTGGAGCGATAAAGTTGCGGAGTTGAGAAAAAGCATTGACTTTCCGCGGGCCCTGCGAATCTGACTCTCCCCAAACCCCCGAAGCATCTCCGCAACCACCATGGCCGACTCCACCGTGACGCCGCGCAAGCGCTCTCGTGCTGCCTGTCTCTCATGCCAATCGCGCAAGCGAAAGTGTTCAGGCGAAAAACCATGCGCGACTTGTATCCAGGCTGGCGTCGAGTGCCAATATAACTCCGCCCCGCGCAGGAAGCACCCTAGAACCAGCAACACTTACAATGAGGGCATGCATATGCTCGAGCTAGCTGCTCCACGAGATGTGCAGAACCCACCTGTACCACCAGTCCAGTCCAGTGCCGTAGGGAGTGTGCCCTCTCCGGCCTCATACAACCGAATTGAACGGCCTCGAAATGTTAGTCAATCGCTCGAGGTCAATTCCGGGGCGGCGTTCGTGCGTAAACTGGGGCTGCGGATTGACCCGGCGAACGCGCCACGCCTGAATCTATTCGCATGGAATGTTGGTCAAAGACGCTTGTCGCCGACACTTTCGTCTACAGCCCAGACAATAGCTAGGCCTATTACCAGAATTCTTTCTCAGGAAGAAATGCGCCGACTGGCCACCGTTTACTTCGAGAAGGTCGATCCATGTTATCCATTTCTGGACCGCAAAATTGTATTCCCTCGCATTGCTCATCGCTGGCTGATATCAGCCTCTGAAGAAACAGAGCAAGACTTTGATGCCATTCTATATGGAGTCGCTGCTCTTGGTTTTCTTTTCTCTCGCCGTGAAATCATGGACACAGAGCTCCACCTCGTTGATGCAGCGCGCAAGCTGCTAGAAAAGAGCGTCCTCTGCGCAGAAACACCCTCCATTGAAACAGTAGCAGGATGGGTGCTTCGTGCTGCTTATCTTCGAATGACAGCATCACCGCACGCAGCCTGGATGGCAAGCTGCACACTGATGCATATGATCGAAGCCGCAGGCATTCACCTCGAATCCTCCGACCCAGAATCAACAGGACTAGTCCACGGCCCATCCAACGCCCCAAACACCAACCCAACAGCTGAAACAGAATTCGTAAAGCCTCTGAACACCCCAGACACCCGCCGCCGTCTCTACGGCATGGCCCGCCATCTCAACACATGGATATCATTCGACCTAGGCCGCTCCCGCGTCGTCCTCCACGGCGCAACAGCGCACCGCGTCTGGCCCATAAACCCAAATACCAGCCAGCCACCTTCATCATCCAGAGCAGATATCTTTCACCTCCTTCCCCTCTCCGAAAACTTAGACCCAACAGGCCCAACACCCCAGGATCTGCCCGAGCTCGAAGCAGCCCTAAACTCCGTCCTCGACATCGTCTACACAGACCAATCTCTCATCCTAGTCCAATGTAACCTGATGCTATGCATATACCGCCGCGTCCGCGCTCTAAACGCCCATCCCCCGTTGTCAACCAAACTCTTCGACCGCGTTCTCGCCCTCGCGGGGCGTGGTCTCCGCGCTGCTCGCGGCATGGTCGCCTCCTCTTGTCCCTGGCACCAGGTCGCTAATGTCCCGTTCCAGGTTGTCTGTACGCTGCTTGCAATAGATAACCGCGCTGCACTGGCTTTACTTCCTGATGCGATGCAGACGTTACGGGAGGTGCTTAGTGCTTATGAGACTGATGCTATGCGGGAAGCCTACTCGACTGCTTATCTTCTCATCGCGCTGCACCAGCGCAGGAAAGAGGATGATACTAGAGCACTAGGCGCTGTGTTACGGGCGAACGCGGGTGCTGCGGGTGCCGAGCAGAGAGTGTCTTCATTACAGGGCGATGGAGGGGTAGTAGCTGATGGACAGCAGGTGCAGCAACCGCCTTTGCAGCCGGTCAATAATGCGCCTGTATCTAATCTGGAGCTTTCATGGCTGGGCGATTTGGTGATTGATATGCCCAGTCTGCAGAACTTTGATCTTGACCAGTTCCTCATGACTGATGTGCCGTGGCCGTTACCTGAGATGGGGATTTAGGACTTGGGCAAAAACATACATGGGAGGAGTTCTCGACGGTTTCAATGTTGGATTGTATGTTATTGATGGCTAGCCGAGGCTTGGCCTAAAACGCCTGTATGAGGCATGCGATGGAAATGTAATGTGATACCCTGAACGCTATGTAGCAAAAGAAAAATCAATGACCGAGTCACGACTACTCTTTCTTCTTATGCTGCTCGTCCTTGGTCGGCTTGTTAGCTCTGATACCAGAAGACCAAGCCACGACTGCAAGCCGCCATAGCACCCATAAGAAGCCCAACCCTATAACAGCGGATGTGGCAATCTCGATATTACGAGTCTTGAAGAGGCCTTGGCCGTTCTTATCCTGGAGCACAGGGACATCTATCTCCTCAACCAGACGCTCAGCGTCAGGACGGAGCTGATAGAATAGTGTATGTGGGTTGAATAGACTATCCCAACCTAGGGTTGTGCGATCAAATGGATTCATGCCCATGGGCGTCTCATCGTCGGAGTTACAGGCCCAGAACACAACAGGCCATGGCACCTGCGCAGTGCGATATCCCGATTGCGACGGACGGAGGTACCGCAGATGCAGCGGGATTGTTGCGGTCCAGTTCGCTGCTTGATCAAGAGTTTCCTCCGATGGGGCGGCGAGCTCAAAGAGCCATGTCGAGCCCCAGCGCTGGACGGCCCAGTCTGGGGCCTCGAGGTCTGTTTCACCTGCGTGGGCGCGGAGGCCTGCGAGGTTGTGGGATTCGAGGAAGAGAGGGTCTGTTGTTGCGAGTTGGTATTGGTCGCCGAAGACGGAGGATGGGAGGGTGAGATATGTGTTTAAGCTGCACTCTTGGTGTTCGGGGGCAGCTGGTCTGGTGAGGGCTGATTGGGGGATTGTTATTGAAAGGGTCGGGTGCAAGCCTGTTGGTTTGGAAAAGGAGACAGTGTAGCTGGAGGATTCTGGGAGAGGTTGATGGCGTGATGGAAAGTGGAACATGGTTGGCTCTGCCTTCTAGTCAGTATAATAATCTTCACCGAGGTATCGACCGACTCAAGTCACACATACTAAGCTTTTTGTCGGTCCCAATGACTGCTAACAAGCCACCCATTTTCAAGTCCTCTGGGTCTGGTGCTTGATCGACACTCAGGAGGCCAAATTCAACCTTGTCCGAGCTTGAATATGGTCCATTGATCTCTTCTTTCCAACCGCCCGCGGGTGCCTTTGCCCAAATAGCAGAAAAAGTCACAGTTTGGGTTGTGCTATCATAATCGAGATCAATGGTGTCGGCACCAAGGAGAGAGGAAGCATGCTCGTGGCATTTATGATTAGCGGTTTTCACATCACCGCATATTCTTTCCTGCAGGAAGGCAACAAAATGACCCAAGGAAGGAAGCTGGGTATGATAGTGCAGAGTGGCCGGGGTGGGTGATTTCGTATCCTCAAGCGGGGGCGTAATGAATGATTCCTGTGATTCCAGATGTTAGAAGATTTAGGACATAACGATAAAGAATAAACGTACCTCAATAGTCCCACAGTCTACGCCTGTCGACCCATCTGAACTGCCACCGAAAGCTACATGTAACTTCGAACATAACTCCCCACTGGCGACAGCATTGTTAGTTCGGAAATTGTAGCACTCCCTAGAAAAAAAACTCCAATTATCGGGTTCTCACGTTGTGATAGTTTTAGCCTCCTGCGCAGGTGTAAAGTGTACATGGAGGCCGGGCGGGAGTCTGCTGGTGAACGGCGCGACGGTATTATAAGCTTGCTCGGAAGCCCAGCGGAGGTGGAGAGCGTGGGAATTGTGAAAGACTCTGTGGAGCTGAAGAGAAACAAAGTCAGAAAGTATGCATTTAAAAGGTCGATTTCTCGGACTCACGTATGGTGGGAGGTCCTTGAGCTCGAACGTGACGCGGTCTTCGCGTAGCCCTTCCAGGCCGTTGACTGTGAGAGACTTAGAGGTCAACGCTGCCTGTTCTGGCTCAAAAGGCGCATTCGCAGGCTGAATGAATGTCACTCTTCGCTTCATGGTCGAGGAGCGTTAGTGGAAGTAACACGGTTGAGGGGAAGTCGCCAGTGATCTGTCAAGGAGCTTCACTTCTCCGCATTACCCCATCGGGTTTAGGCTGTTTACATTTGGAGGCACATGGACATTCACGTCATCTTTAAGATTTACACCCATAAGTCTGATGATTTTTTGCATGAGATGTGACATTTCGATTTTATTTTGGAAATTTGCCTTGGAAGCTATCGATGTGTGAGCATATTCGTTGAACCTGGGAGTACTCCAAGCTCTAAACTTCGAGGCAGATTCAAGTCGCGAGGGGGTTATCTTATCTATAGGTGCTTTACAATTGAAAAATGGTTGACCATCTACTACTTCCATCGTGACAGTCATCGGATACCCAGGCCTTCAATATAGAGCTTTAAAGTAAGGTAGAGGACACTGGCATAAAACCTAAGCCTCTAGTCCTAAATTCACTAACTCAGATGAGCCACGCAAGGGAACTTCTTCCAAATTGTCGAGAAATTATTATACATGCTATATTAAGAAGCACCTACAGTTCGTATGCAAGATCACATGAATCGGTGCCCCTCAAGGTTAGCGCTGTTATCCTACTCCGTGCTTGCATTGTTTTTTCAGCTTTGCTGATCATTGCCCCGAACACCAGAGGGGCTCAGCTGAGTTGACTGGGGACGCAACATGACCCCGGAAAGAGAAATAAACCGATTTTAACACATACGACGATGGAGCCAATCTATATGCCGTCAAAACTGACTTATGAGCACTACACCGTTGCTATTCTTTGTGCCCTTAGAAAAGAACTCCGTGCTGTGCGCATACTATTCGATGAAAAGCATCCAGATATACCAACAGCACAGCAAGACACCAATCATTATGCACTAGGCAGAATTGGCCGACACAATACAGTGACAACATGTCTACCATCGGGTGAATATGGTATAGGAGCCGCAAGCGAAGTCGTCCAAAATATGTTCAGAAGTTTCCCCAAGGTAGAATTTTGTCTGCTGGTCGGCGTTGGTGGCGGGGCTCCATCGCCAAATCATGATATCCGGCTCGGCGATGTCATTGTCAGCCAATCGAGCGGCTCTCACCCTGCGGTATTGCAGCATGACATGGGAAAGCTTTTGGAAAATGGGGATTTTCAAGTCACCGGGGCACTGCAGCAGCCTCCAAGATTGCTTCGCAAGGCAATTAGCTTGCTGGATTCCAGTCCAGATCCCAAGGATACATCTCTCCGGCCATATCTCGAATACATTAGCAATGAAATGCCAGCCTACAGTTTTCCTGGCCAGGATAAGGACTTGCTGTTTGAATCAGGTTCTCGGCATGGGGAAGGCCCTGATTGTAATAGATTAACAGACCAGTACGAAATTCAGACGAGCCCCACGTTCATTATGGTCCTATTGCATCAGGAAATCAGGTAGTGAGGAGTGCCAAGGAGCGAGATAGACTGGCAGCAAAATATGGGTCTCTGTGTTTCGAACTGGAAGACATGGCCACGATGGGAGCTCAGCGAGGCAATATCTGAGCCATGGATTCCTTGTTGGGGAAAGATTCAGTATGATTATGATTGATGCAAATATTTACGCAAATATTTACATTAAATCAATTGATTCGATGAGGAGCATTGGATGTTGCTCTCAACCTGTGATAGGAAAGACAATGTAGAGTGATACGGCCCAGAGAGGTTCGGATAGCCACCGACTGGGTCTGCGTGAATTAGCCCAAAGTGATATTATTTACATTCATGATAGAAGTTTGCCAAGAGCGTGTACTATAGATTCAGATACGGATCGCGGCTTTTATTTTCAGGCCTCATGCCCAGTAAAAATTGAAATAAATATGATCATGATTAAACCATAGAATGGGAATCGCTCACACCAACGCCAAATGCATGCAAATAGTTTTAAAGGGGGAATCAAGGCAGAATATCTTTCAGAAGATCCTTCTGTTGAGCCGTCAAGCTGGTTGGGAACTTGACATTGACGCGTACCACCATGTCACCGCGTTCGCTGGGCTTCTTGGAGACTACCATGCCCTGGCCGGGGAAATGTTCTTCGAATCCAGGTTGCGTTGGGCCAGGCTTTGCGACCCGAATGGACTTTCCATCGATTGTCCGTACAATACGCTCCCAGCCGGTCAAAGCCTCTTTCAGGCTTAGGTCGACAGTTGTGATGAGGTTGTCACCGGCGCGCTTGAAGTCAGGGTGCTCTTGCTATAAACACAAATTAGTTAGCAATCTGAAGAGCAGAATGTATTTGTAGGGGAATCACATACCTCTTTCACAATCAAATGGACATCTTGTCGCCCACCCTCTTCCTGGTCACCGACATTCTTATACTTAATCTTCGAGCCAGCCCGAAGACCAGGCTTAATAGTAGCTTCCAGAGTAATCTCGTCGACACGGCGCTTGCCCGAAGAGTCAAACGCCTTACTCTTCGTCTTGACCTTCTTCGTAGTCCCCTTAAAGATCTCTTCAAGCGTCAACGTCAAATCCTTCTCAACGACAGTGGGTTCAGGCGTAGGCGCCCGGCGAGCCTTCTGCTGGAAGCCACTTCCGGCTCCGCGACCACCACTCGGACGACCGCGAGAAGAGAAGCCGCCATTAAGCATGGAGAACAGGTCATCGTCGTCCAGACCGCCCATTCCGCCCATGCCACCCATACCGCCCATCCCGCTGCCGCCTTTGGCGAATTCACGGAAGATGTCATCGGCGTTACTGAACTGGAACCCGCTACCACCGCCAGGTCCAGTGGAGAAGTGGAATGAGCGACCTCCGCCGCCGGGCATGCCGCCGAAGTTGAAGCCGCCTGGCATGCCACCGGGGCCGCCTCCGCCGCTGCCACCGCCGGGAGAGGGTGGTGGGCCGCCGCGGAGGAGATATTCGAGGCCAAATTGATCGTATACTTTGCGTTTTTCGGGGTCGGAGAGGACTTCGTATGCTTGGGATACATCTGTAGCAGGTTAGTTTCACGCTCGCATCGTGCGATGGAGGGGCAAGAGGGGTAGAGGAGAGCAGGCATACCTTTGAACTTCTCTGCTGCGTCGGGGTTGTCCTTGTTCTTGTCGGGGTGGTGCTTCAGGGCCGCCTTGCGGTAGGCCTTCTTGATCTCATCTTGAGTAGCACTAGGCTTGACGCTTAGCGCATCGTAAAGCTTTGTTTCCGCCACCATGTTGTGCGAGGTGGAATTGAGTTTGGGAGTAGGAGCCCACGAGGGACGCGGGCGTTGGGGAAAGAGGGAGCTTAAATTGCAAGAATCTCACGCGATAAGGATCGCAGTCGAATGATGTCGGCGATTCTCGAATGACGTAGAAGCGTCGGCGAGGAGCGGTCTACTCCGGACAGGGAGATGGGTGTTTCAGAGAACAAAAGCAGTGTCAGACACGAAGGAGAAAGGAAGAGAAAGAAATTGCAGAGAGAAAAGGCTCTCAGGGAGGGGGGTAGAAAAAGGCGCATTTGGAAAACCGGGCTCTACAGGGTCATGCTCGAGCGCCGACAGTGACGTGTGACGTGGGACATCAGGCGGAATCTTCGAGAAGCTTCCACGCTCTCCATCACAGCTGAACATCTACACAAGCAGCCGTTTATGCATCTCCAGATCTATACCAGCTCTCTATTTTCCTGATCTTTCATTCCTCACTCCTAGCTGAACGCCCGGGAGTCCCCGTCCTCGTCCATCGCATCATCGACGGCTCCGCCCCACATGCCGTCAGGCATTCATGGAGCCTACATTGACAAATTTTCAAGGCGGATTTGAAAATAATATGCCACTGACAATCAAAATAGCATTTCTATTTGAAACCCGAAACCTCTAGTCTGCTATAAATGGAATACAGCCCGCTTTATCCCACGACAACATAGTCTTTGATGACAGCCGTGCCATTGAGAACCCGCGCAATCTGGTCCTCGGTGCAGCTCGCGTCCAATGCGAGAATATAGCACGACGGCTCGGGGTCTTCATACACGCGGTTCTTAATATGCCACGTGGAGGCTGGACCCTGCGTCGAGTACGAACTATTCCGCGCAACATTGACCTTGCCAGTCGCGATATCGCGGTCAAAGAGGGCGCGGTGGAAGATCTCGTAAGCCGTGTTGGGCTGATAAGCGGGGACTTCGTGCCCAGCCTGATAGACCCGGGTAAATGAGAAATTTCCGTGCTGGCGAACTTGCCCTCCAACATACGAGGTGTTCGTGCGAACGGGCGCATAACCTGCCGCGCGGAAGGCAGACGCTGCGGCATGTTCGACTGCGAGGCTCACATCTTCACCGCCAATCCAATTGCAGGCGTAGTCGCGGTCTCCGTAGATTAAGGCGACTTTGATGCCTGCGTCGAGTACGTATGCGATGTCTTCTAGGTAGCCGTGCACGTCCGCGCGGGGATAATCGCCTGTCGCTGAGAAGCCGTCGCCGACGCCATCGCTAGCTATGCTGAAGTTGACGGGAACTCCGAGTGCGCCTTGCACCCAGTTCTGGCTGAGATATCCCTGGAAGTAATTTGGTGGGAAGGGATCGGGCTCAGAGTGCGTGATGTCGTAGTAGCCGCGCCCAGCATACTCCACGTATGGGCCTTCCACCTGGTTGTTGCAGATATCGTTTGCCTTTATGCAGGCCTCGTTCACGGTCTCATTGTTGCCATGCATCTTGGGGTCGCCCTCTTTAGCAAGCGCGCGACATTGTTGAATGAGGTCTTTGCAACCACCTTTGCGACCCCAACCATCCATGGCTCGTTCATAGACTGTCTTGTTAATAGTTTCAAGATCGTAGGTGTTGTTGTATGCCATTTGAGGATACGATGGAGCCTGCACAAGGAGATCAACACAGGCATTTATGATTCCAAGTGTGTCGAGATGTATAAAATGAGACTCCGCGACTGCAGCGGCGGATTCATTGGCGATCTTCTCATTCTGTTTCTGGAAATAAGCCGTGAAAGAGGGTCCGTAGCGGCCACCGTAGGATTCAGTCCAGATGTTGACTTTGTCATTGCGAGGCTTATAATGAGGGAATTCTGTAAACCAAGTCTGAGCAAAGTGCCACAACGACCGAGCAGCATTCTCGGTGGAATTCGCTGCAGAACTGGCCTTCTGGCTGCTGGTGGTTCCGACGTAGAAGGTGTTGTTCTGGTCGGGCACTCCACTGGTCCACTCCGAGACATCCCACGCTGAAGTAATCTGGTCAAACGTGCCATTTGTCAAAACGTCGTAACTGAATCCCACTTGATTAGGCTGGTCGATATAAAGCATGTTCACGTAATTGTTCCAGGACCACGGGTTGGGCTCAGTTGAGTTAGAGTCCGCTTTGACGATACACGGACCATTCTCTTGCAGAAGTCCTATCATAGACGAGCTGCCCGGTCCTCCGTTCATCCAGATAGTCAGTGGGGCATTCTTTGGGTTGTGACGAGCTTCAAAAAACCAAAAGAAGGTGTTGATGGGGTATTCCTGGTCAACGCCCACATCGCTGAGCGTGCCGGGCGGTAGATGGACATAGCCAGAGAAGGACCTGACGCCTGGTGTGGTTTCGCAGATATGAGGCTGCAAGAGTTACTATCGTAATGTGATGAATGAAGCCTCGTGCAAGCTTACCTCTTTATATGAGATCTTGACTCCCTCCTCGTGCTTGGAGGGAATCACAGTCACACCTTCTGGAGCGGGTGGAAAGTACTGACCGTTAGCAACACCTGTGAGTAAGGCGACCGCCAGCTCTTTAAGAGGTAACATGATCTCCACGACCAGGGAGTGTGACAGAGGAGTCGTGGAGTCTGAGTTCGTGGGGACCGGTGGAGCGCAAGACAGCTCCGGATCGGCGCGATAAGAGCGACTCCGCAATTACGATAACACTACTAAAGAAGCCCTGGGAGTACCAGGTTATTTCCTACACAAGACAAATTTCGTGAAGTCTCGAAAAACAGGTAAGTCATTTGCATTTCAGTCATGCATCAAAAACGATTTCTCTAAACTGCCCCCCTCGGCCACTCACGCCAATTGACCAGCCCCTTCAAACCCATACCTGACTCAAGGACGCAAAAAGGTGCCAGCAGAGTCCAGCACAAATAAGTATCGGAGGCGGATTCGGTCTTTGTATCTTGTAAAGCCCGTAAAATTACTTTCGCTATCTGGTGAGTCGACGTTGATGGCATTTATTCCCTTCAAGTCCGAATGAAGATATTCGGCATCCCTCCATGCTGTATAAGCGGAGAATTGAGTCTGGTATCCTATGTCGAGAACCTCACAGAGAAGCATCATGTTGAGGGGGAAATGGCCCGATTTCTGACAATAACCCATTGAAGTCGCTGAATGCGTAGCAAACCAGACGGCCGACGCTGTCGCAATCCCGCCGTTACCGAGTCCCTTGCTTACGATCTCTAGAAAGTTGCCAATGGGGGAGCCATGCCAAAGCAAGAATCGCTGACCAGACGGGCCTTTATTTTGCGACATGGCAGTCTCGATATTTTCGGTCTCTTGACGTCTCTCGATCCGGAAGATTTGAACCCGCGGAATCGGTCTTTTGGGAAGATGGCCAAATCGATAATATCCCGTCAAGTTACGGTGTTCATTAGAAGATGGATGGACTTTTTACATGTCAGCAGTTGTCAGGGACAGAATTTGACTTTAATAACCCACCAAGTGTCATGCTCTTGAGGCCTGCAAGCTGAATAGCTTGCCAGATTTCAGTATTTGAAAAGCTAGGAGGATCTTGTAATCCGTTGGGAAGGTCTTTCATGACATTGAGAGCCATTAACTTCTTCAGTTCAAGAACCACTTCATTTTTGGTACTGAGGCATTGGCTTTTAGGATTGTCTCTTAGACTCGTTAGAACAAGCTTCCGGTAACCTATTTTTAATTGGTGATGATTTAGTACACTCGGAGATCGACTCAACAGTTGATTCAGTAGCTCGATTCCTAATGCCAGCCGATACTCAAAGCTCGAGTCATTCTTATCCACTGAATATTTGAGATATGGCAGAGAGATTTCATGATGATGACGAAAGAAGGACTCCTGGTATTGGGTCTTCAGAAAGTTGTATGGTTGATAGCCGGGTGGCGTATTTACTACACCAGACCTGGAAGAGAAGTTTGCAAAACTGTTTAACGGAGGAACAAATTGCCTGACAAATTCAGAATATGCTTCGTCGTACCAAGAGGAAGTTCCATAGAGCAGCTCAAGAGTGCTGCGAGTGTGCTTCTGAGCTACATCGCCCGATGATAAGCTAATTATCTTTGCCACTAGCTCATCATGTTGAAATTCTAACCAGACAGATTGGTCGGACTGCTGGGAAACATCATGACGATCATTCCAATTTGTACCTGTGAGGCTTTGAAATAATGTGCAGAAGCTGGATATGGCAGCCTCCTCTGATTCTTCCGAGGGATCATCGCGCAACATGGTATGGAATACAGATCCTCGGCTTCTAATTATTTGGACAACCGTAAAATTGAAAGATTTGTCACCGGTGGCATCTTGCTTCCAAAGGACTTGGATATTCCAGACTTGTAAAGGCTCGCCGAACTGGATGATGTGAACATCATAGGAACCGTCACCCGTCGTGTAGACTCGGAAACCTATGGAAAAGGAAAATTACATATTTTTCAATATAACTCGAAGAATAGGGTCTCTGAACTGCTCACCTTCTTTCTTCAATAATGTGTTCACAATGGCAGCTTGGAAAGTATCATTTGACGAAATATGTTCAGCATCACGGCTCTTTGACTTGGTCTGGTAGACAGGCGGCTTCTCAGTACCAGACTTCTTAGACTTCTCCGAGAGTCTGAAACCTTCAACGTTGACTTGAGTACCTTGCTCCATGCATTGAAGAAGCCATTCGATGGACACACACGTGCAATCCTTGGAATTAAGAGCTTTGGTGACTTTATACAAGCAGAGTGAATCTTTCAGCATCACAAATGTACGGAAGATACCCAGGTAACGTACCTTTTGTCGGACGTCTCCGTCGCTTTCCGATAACCTTTTTCGTCGTGATAAGATGGGTAAGAGGGGGCGTAGGGTTCTCAACTTTGACATACTTAGCGCCTAGCCTTTCCAATATACACCGTATCTCATCTGAAGTTAATTCGAATTGTTAGAGTCTATTTGGCTTCTATGATCGGGGCACAAACCATGTGAAAAACGAGGTATATTTCCACTGGCTGAGACAATACAACCAGCAAGCGGTTTTAGGTTTGAATTGACCATGCTTCCGGTCCAAGCTGGAGGTTGGCCCGGTAAACCTTTAGAGAGACGACGGAGGACCTGGAGGGTGAACTTGAAAAGGCTTTGATGAGAATACTGAACTCGAGCGTTGAAAATGGTTGTGAAGAACATTAAAAAAGCGAGCCCAGTTTAGAACATAAATAGTCAAAAGGCATGGGCAAACGCAAGAGAAGCTCGAAGGCTCTACAATCAAAGCCAATCCGTTTGGAATTGTCATGAGCGGATAGTCTGATGAGCGTACGGCGGAGTTTTCCATGGAGATCTCCGGCCTTCCCCTCGAGCTATTTAAGTAGCTCCCAGACGCCCTCTTTCCTCTTCTTCTTTCCCCCCTTCGATAGTTTGATGGTTTTTAGCTTGATATCTATTCATTGACCTTCTTCTTCCGCTTCTTCCATGGTCTCTCTCCCAATTTCCCCTCGTGCCTGAGTTCATCATAATCAGCAATGATAACGAAAACAAACTCTCTTTTCGTTTTCAGTATCTAAATCACATGCACATTGCGCAACAGCTCATTGAAAGAGAAAAGTATCGAGATTCTTCAGTTCTTGATACCTTATGCTATTGAAGCATCCGCGCTGTTCAACTTCAACGATTTCACTGTTATAACCCTGGAGACCCATACCAAGGAAGATGTAGTGAGAAATATTTTGTTAATGATAGTATATTTACATGAATCTGTTATCTGCGAAGAATGAGGTTCTTTCCCCTCCCGTCTACAGATCCGTTGTCGTTGTCTTCATTCATCCTCATACAGCATATCATTTGCATGCCGCGTTGCGGTAATAGAATTGCAGCCCTGTAAAACACCAAAAATAGACAGTCCAATCTGCCCTCCAGTTTATTGACTGTGCCGTTTGTAGTTTTGAGTGGTGGACCAGCTGTGATAGCCTTGAAAACGGGTTCTGACAAAACCTCTTTAATACTTTGACTTCGTGGTATTTACAAAGACAATAGTAAATTATTTGTTCCTTCAGTTGGTGAATAAAGATCATGAAATAGTCTGAACCGTTTTTATGAAAATGGAAAGAAACTGAAAAAAATTGTGCTAGCATAAATTGAACAGGCTAATTTGCGCAAGAGAGTTCCTAGGTACAGATTGAGTCCGCGGTTTGGCATCTCGATGTTGACGAAGATCATCTTCATGCATGTATAAAGCATGAAGAGTTCGACTTTTTGTCGATCAAGATGCAAAGTGCTGACTTGATTAAGCCTCATGAGGCCACGAAAAAGAAGACGATCGCTCCACCAACCCTGAAAACTCGTCAAGTGTCGCTTTCAGCTTTTCGGCAAAATGTTGAATCTCTTGGGTATCTGCGGGAGAAGCAGAAATTTCGCTATTCTGAACCCAAAGGACCAAAGACTCCAGCAGGATTGGGGCCTTATTTGCAAGAAATTCCATCGTAATTTAAACTTGTGCTTTCTTTGTTGAGGTTTGAAATTGGCATCGAAGATCTGTGATGCCACTCATATCGCGAATCATGTCGCGAATGATATTTCGCCAAGAAAAAGGGTCTATTCTTTTCACGCTGGAAGCGAAACGGTGCATGTAGTCACTTTTCGAACTGAAACAATCATCGGGTCGCCAGTAAAGTTGGCTACTGATGCAGAAAACATCTTTCACATGACATTCCTCTCGTACTTTCTGTCTAATGTCTTTGGCGAGATCCTCCATTAAGAGCATGTCTCTTCTAAAAACTTTTAGCGGGTACTGCCATTTTTCTTTCACGAGGAGAAGAGTAACGAGAAGACTCACTCAAAAGTAAGGTAACTGATTCTCTTCTCAAAAGCAAGATAAATTCTTAGATGGACGGTCTGCAAGGAGGTAGAAATCTGCAGCTTTGATTTTGCTCAAGTCTTGCTTGCCTTTTTAATTTCCGCATTCCTTTGCCTCGTTATCTCCTCGAGTTGGTTTGGAAAATTGGCTATTCTGTGTGGGCCTGCGAGCTGTTGGGCACTGTTAGAAAAGAAAATGATGAGCAATCCGTATTCACTTGTTCTCTTCTGGTCATGACAATAATTTTCGTCTTATCAGGGAAAGAAAGCCTTGACTTTTTTGATATGAGTTCCGGGATAAACCCCTGAATCCAATCCCCATATATATGGTCGTCAATGGAGAAACCCTGGAGACGAGCAGGAGGATTAATGAATATAAATATGGGTAAATAAAGATGCAGATCTCTGGAGTGCTAGATATAAACAGAAATGCGGAGAGCTCCAATCCGGAGAGCTCCATCACGAGGATGTCTTTGCACCGCTTTAGGTCGTCGGTGGTTTCGATGAAATGCATGCCATTCCATCTATCTTCCGAGCCTTCTGTTCGAGTAATATTTGAAGAGCCCATTCAACAAGCTGTGCATGGGCCGAACAAAACTCTCCAGCAGCGATGTTCTTTGGATATTCTTCTGACAACTCTGTTCAATGACCAGATTCAAGAAACTTGTAATCATCCAAGTGCTTTAATTTCCACACGATCAGTATCTTCTGTCAAGAGCTCTCTTGTCTCTGCTGGTGAGCTCATGGGCACTTTTTCCAAGTCGCTCAAAGAGCTAACTGTCCAGAGATACATTGGGAAACACAAAAACAGACCTGGAAACTACTACAGTGGGATTCAATAAGCGCCTGAAGATATATGATGAAGTTTAACTTTGGAAAGAGAAAGGTTACTGTAGGGGTCTCATTCCATGTAGGAATTGGAAATTCATTTGTCTTGAGGGGCTGGTCCCTATTCGAGATGTTAATTCAACTTGAGCATTGGGCAGCTCAACAGACTATTTGAGATCGTTGAAAGTGCGTATCATTCCACATATTCCTTCAGCGCTCATCTTAGCAAAATTCATCTCCGGCAGACTCGCTAGAATTTCTATCTCAGATCTTTAGGCTTGATCTGAAAGAGATATCTCTTTCGAACCTGCATGGAGCTCGTAACGCAATATTCATCATAAGCGTATTCGTTGTCGTCCCAATAAAGGTAAGAAGGGACAGGTGCGGTGCGTTCCATAGTTTCATGGTGCAGCATGTGAACTCCTTTGAGATCTGGGTGAATGATACCTGCGTCTCGCCACTTCCTACCTGCTGTACTCGTGTGAAAAGCGATACGAGGATGAGCATCCTTAGATTCGCTGGGGTGTATTTGAAATGTACCCTGATCGATCCATTTTCCCACTTCTACCTCGCAAAGGAGCATGAGAGCGACAGGATCCTCAGATTTCTGACAATATGCCATGGAGATGATGGACAAGTCAGAGAAATAAACTCCAGGCGGATCATTATAAGGCTTTAGTCCACTGTACAAAATTGATTGAAGGTTTCGGGCTGGAGTGCCATGCCACAATAGCCTTTTCTCGCCTATGGAATGTTCGTGAGATATCTGAAAGTCGTCGTATGACTGCTGCTCCCCAGTGCGCTCGATTCGGAAAATGGCGACAATTTCGTGCTGATAATGGAAATAATCCACCAAGGCACAATATTCACGCGTCAATGGGTCGACTAAATTGTAACATTGGCTATCAGCGAAGTTTATCGAAATAGTTGACCAACTCTTACCAGCCGATATTGCCTCGAGACCAAGTCCCTCATGAACTATTTGGGAAAATCCTTGAGCCGAGATAGACGAAGAAGAACACGTGGGAGCGTGAAGAACAGTCCGAAGAGCATACAAGCTTTGCAATTTTGTGATTCCTTTCTTCACGTCTTCAACTGCGATCGGAGCGTTAGAGTCAAACGGCGAAGCGCAGGAGAAAGTCTTTTTGTAGCGTTTCCCAAGATCAACTCTGAGCTTTGCGCTGAGTGACGGGCTAAGCAGCAAGTTTAAAATCCCTATGCCTGCCCGAAGTTGGTCATCGGTTGGAACGACATTTTGGTTGACCTCAAATGAGTCCAAGTCTCTTTGTCTGAGCAAACTCGTTTGATTATCACCAACTACAAGCTTCAGGACTTCGCGTATGCTGTCGCACACGCGACTTCTGTTGTCCGGCGTAAAAGGGCAGCTCACTGATTCATGGTCTATCATGTCAAAATAGGCAAACTTACCATGCACTGGAGCTTCATCACGGTTTATCCAGGACAGGCCAGTCAATTTCTCAAAATGGCGAAAGAAGGTGACCTTTGCTTGACCTTTTGCCACTTTGCACATCTTTTTGACAGTCAACTTGTTACCAGTCTTCTGATAAGACATAAGATAATGGCTTTTGGTACTGGGCTGATAGAGCATTTGTAATCGTGCTGTCTTGGCCATTGGTCCAAATTCGACAAAGTTTGCATCGTACGCTGAGCCTCTTTCAACAAGGACCCGGAAGTCTATGAGAAAGTATGAGCTTCTGTCCACCACAACTTTCCTCAAGATAGTGAAAATAGGAATCACCTTCTTTCTTCAAATTAGAATCAATTTTAACTAGATGGCTGTCCACAAGATTAGCCAGGAAGATATCATAGCATCCAATCTCAAATTCCAGTGTCGCCACTTTCGTTTGACTTTGCGCGCATGCCTGCAGCCAAGCTACAGTAACAAAAGTGCAGTTCTTTTGCATAGCTGCCTGAGACTCTTGAAAAGGTTGTTAAGATTCAGTGAGTTTTTTCAAGATAGGAATTTGCCAATCCTTACTTTTTAAGGTTTTCGTTTTTTCGGTTGTAATAAAGTGCGTACAACTTTTGACATCTTGCTCCACAAACTTGGCACCAAGACTCTCGGCAAGAGCTTTCACTTCTTCTGTAGTTTGTTTTGTTTAGTAAGTCACGTAGCGCTATTTTCAAATCGTGAACCAACCATGTTTGATACGATATGGATGACCAGAAGCAGCAATGACGCATCCAGTCAGAGGCGTCAAGCCGATGTCTTTGGTTTTATTACTCATTTTAATAGACCGAAAGTCTTAATAGATAAAAAAAGACTGATTAGAGAGCAAGTTCAGGAAGAGACTTAGAGGTAATAATATATTGGGGGCCTCTTATGATGAGATGGAGCAAGACACATGTGCAAACGGGGTGGCTTTATTGACTACTAAAAAAGGAGACCACCGTTTATCATTGCAGGTATATTGAGAGTCAATTGTGACAATAAGATCCTATTCTTGGTTTGTTTGAATTTAGTATCCAACGGTTTTGCTAAACCCGTTTGAGTAGCTCTTCCTAACAACCCAATATGCACTACATAATGTCCTAAGAGAAGTAGCGGGCTGCTTAGAGGCTGCAACCTACAAAGATACACATGCATTTATATCCAATAACTATATGAATGATATTAACGCAGAGCGAGTTACTGTTGATTAGGATTCCAAGCTCGGAGGCACTAATATTCATGAAGCAAGACTTGTAAATTCATTTCGCGCACGTTCTTAGCGACTAGAAATACTTTGAAGCTAGTTACTCTTGAAGTAGTTCAGCGCAAGAATCTCCCCAAGCCCAACCTCTTTGACCCAAGAATCAAGATTATACCGCATGCGACTCATATTGCTGAGGTTCTTGCCTCCGGGTGGGGCATATTTCTTCGCATCAAAGCCAGCGGGTTGCTCAAACAGGAAGAAGACATAACGATGAGGACCGCTGCCAGGGGGCGGCGCTGGTCCAATGTAGTTTGCAATGAAAGGGGCCTCAGTATTCAAAGTCAACTCAGAAGCCTTGACATCTGGCTGGACCCAGTGCAGGATGGGGCCAAGAACATTGAAAGAAGGGAAAGGAGCGTCAATGTCGAGAGTCACTATCAAATAGGTCTTTTCGGGCGAAGCTCCGAGATAAGTGATCTGAGGAGGCTGCTGGGCATCTATGCAAAGATGTGAGAATTTTAATCGTCCCTATGAAGTCCGCGGTTTGTGATGATTCTCACCTGCGCGGGGAATGTACGTTCCCGGCTCAATATTCTCATGACTTCCCACCTTCAAGCTTAGGATTTTGGAAAGATCGCTCTCAATGAGCTTGAGGCCCTTTTCAATACTTTGTTCGGAAGGCATAGTAATATGACCCAGGCTATATCCTTGTCGAAGGCAAAAATCAAGCAGGGGGGCAAGAGAGGTCCAGCTTTTAAGTTGTGGTCACGGGAAAGCTTAATTAAGGCCTTAAGGATGCGCTTCCGGCGATAGCGGAGTTTAAACCTGTAACTCCCTCAGCCCTACCACCTAGCAGATATTGCATTAATAAAATTTAGAATACGCATATTGCACTAAGCCAGACAAGTACAAATTTCGCAAAGACCAATGAAGCAGAGCCAAATTATCGATGTATAGAACTTCCACGCACATTTTCGCTCACGCCTCCACATGCTCGTTATGTTCGACGCTCAACCCGGCCTTCTCATTCTGAATAACCACTTCCAGTCGCTGGTCACGGTGAGTCTCATAGTTTTTGAGAGCCCTTGTGGCAAGAATAGGAACATCAGGTCCAAAAATTAGGTCCATGTCCTCCATGCCGACTCCTTTGGTCTCAGGAATGAAAAGGAAGGCAAAGATAGTGGCAAGGACTGTACAGCATGCGAAGAACAGAAAAGTGCCATAACCAATACCGTTGATCATGTGGGGCAAGGAGTACACCACGATGAACTGGCCTAGCCATTGTGTAGCGACTGAAATCGACATGCCCATGGTGCGGACTCTAGTAGGCAGTGTTTCCGCGGTGAACAACCACGGTATCCCGTTCCAAGAAAAGCCATAGAAGATAGCATAGATATAAATCATAGCAATGGCGCAGTTTGCACCAGCATCCCTTGGAGGAGCTTCATTGAGACTATTGCTGACTTTGCTGTAGATAGCAAGGTAGAACATGGCAAAGCCAGCGCCTATTGAGCCGGTGATGAGGGCAGGGCGACGGCCAATCCGGTCGACGATCACTGTGACGAAGACAAACGTAGAGCCCATCTTTACCAAGCCGTACACACCCGTAGCGAGGAGTTGAACAGATGTGCCAGTAAATCCGATAGCCTCGAAAATAGTGGGGCTGTAGTAGTTGATGGCATTGATTCTGCAGGATATTTGTTAATAGCTATTGTGATCGTGATTAGTGAAGTAGCACTCACCCAGTGAAATTTTGAAACAACATCATGGCTACACTGATTCCGATGCGATTTCGTACGCCCTTTTGCGAGAGCTCTTTCAGAAGCTGAATATAGTGACCAAAGCCCTCTCCAGACTCAAGTTCCTGATGAGCACCAGCCTCCATAACCAAGAATTCCCGCTGCACATATTCGTGCTCCTCGGGCAAGTTTCTAATCCAAGATAATGCACGCAACGCCTGAGCCCTCTTCGCTTTCGAGGCCAACCAGCGCGGAGACTCGGGTAGAAAAATTAGAGAGACGAGAAGTAATCCGATTGGGATGAACTGCACGGCCACAGGAATATGCCACTGCTTGTCTCCAATCGGCGAGACATTCTTGTTCACTCCATAGTTAACCCAGAACCCAAAGACAAGAGCAATCTGCAGCATCACTTCGAAAATCCCGACCAATCTTCCACGTATCTTTGCAGGCGAGCACTCGGCAATATAGATCGGAAGAATCATAGCAGAGCATCCAACACCAAGACCAGTCAAGGCTAGACCGGCGTATAGCAAACCGATCTTGCCGATCATTTGCAGAATCACACCAATTGTAAAGACCACACCGGAAAGAAATAGAGTGGGTTTCCGACCAAACCGCTCACCAAGGAAGAACGCAAAGATACTCCCAAAGAATGCGCCGCCTTGAAAGGTGGACACAATATTTGATGAAAGATCCGCTAGTGCGCTGGCATCTTGTGTGTCCAGCCCATATGCGCGCTTGAATGATGGGAGACTCAGTGTTGTTCCGATGAATGCTGAATCATAGCCATAAGCGGCCGAGGCCTGGCTTTACGTATTAGCTATCACTGAAGAACTATACATCAAATAGATCAGCTTCTTACCCAAGCAGCCGAGAAAGACAGCAAATAAGGCCGGTATCCATAAATCTCCTTAGGCTCATCCCCGGAGGCCGGCGAGCGAAAATTTAACGAACGCATCGCGGAGACGCGAATAAGCAGAGACCAACACGGGGGCTAGTCGAGCTTCTTAACTACAAGTGCTTAGCAGGTTAAAAGGATAGCCGGCTGGCCAGGCTAAGACTCTCGGGCCTCTGAGTGGTCCATGGAAGTCAAACCCCCTCTCTGCAAGTTCCCCAGACTGCGGAGCGTCATTTCCCCAGATCCTTCAACCCCGTTTAATCGGGATCTTTACTTAGTTCCCCACATGCATAGACCAGTTGGATGTGTGCTGTGGGGAAACGTGCATAGCGTGGGGGCAATTCAGGCAAAGCGATTAAGCGATCTCCTCCCAAGTTCCGTTTAACCTGCCACCGGAAAGATACCGAGACCTTAGTGACCAGCCTCATATAGGCAAGTGGACAGCCAGTTTATCTACCTTGAATAGTTAAGACATAGCTTCGACTCGTTCAAGATGCTTCCTACGCAGTGGCCGAAATTCGACGAATTACCCCTCGATCCGACTGGCCCACCAGGAAATGCATGGGGGCTCTTCGGAGAGGATGATCAGTTGGGGATGCTGAATCTACTAACGCCAGAGGTTGTCGCGTCTGCAGCTTCGGAGATCAAAAATGGGATTCGGATCTCGCTAGATATGCCCTTTGATAAACCCTCTTTTCCGACAGAGGGTCGCAGGAAATTCGAGCATCGCATTCTGCATTTTCCAGACGTGCCCTTGAATGATGACGAAGTGTACATGAATACGCAGAGCAGCACTCAATGGGACGGATTCAGGCATTTTGGTATCGTGGAACCTTAATTTGTGAGAAATTGGCTGAAATTATTGACTTGGTGATAGGGTACAAGAACGCAAAGCGGTTCTACAACGGCCATCAGCAGAGCGACTTTGATGATAAATCCAAAATTGGAATTGATCGTAAGTATACTCATTCCTGTGCAAGCCGATATTATCTCACATTTGATGTTCAGAATGGGTCAACAAGGGTGGAATCATCGGCCGCGGGGTACTAGTCGACTGGTACGAATGGGCTATCCGGCACGGAAAAGAGGTAAAACCTTTTGAAACAGGCTGCATTCCGATCCAAGATATCAAAACCATCATCGACGAGCAGAACATTGAGATCCGACAGGGAGACATCCTCTTCCTCCGAGTTGGTTTCATGGTAGCATACAACGCTCTCTCTGCGCAGGAAGAGGAAAACTACCCTGCTCGCGAACCAGGGGGCTTGTTGGGTCTTGAAGCAAATGAAGATACTTTGCGCTGGCTATGGGACTCACGGTTTGCTGCTATCGCTAGCGATTCTCCTGCTGTTGAGCGGGGTCCCGTAGGCGGTCCTTATAACCACCCTGACGTTTCTATTCATCAATGGTGTCTTGCTGGTTGGGGTCTTCCACTAGGTGAGATGTTTGATCTGGAGGAGTTGGCTAGTACTCTGCGACATTTGAAGCGGCATTCATTCTTTTTGACCAGTGTTCCTATCAAGGTATGTGGGAAATCTCAATACTGAGGATACTTCTAACAATGCTTAGGTTCCGGGTGGAGTAGCTAGTCCTCCAAATGCAGTTGCTATCCTATAGATCAAGGACGACGAGGACAGAATAAACCATATAAGATCTATTTGTTCAAGAGAATGTTACCTCGAGGGATTTAGCATATAGACAAATAAACATCGACTCAATGCGAAGGGCCATTGAAAATTCCAAGCCCAAATTCATCCGCTTAAATGCAGAGCGCTGAAAGAAAATAGATGGCTGAGCGACTGCCCATCCCAAACATGTCGACTGCCGTTGGTACAGAAGAGAAACGTAGATCTAACCTGCCCACGCTCCGAGATAACCAAAACCAAAACCATGAAATATCAACTCCGCGCAAACCGGTGGTATCAATGAGGATCATCAACTTTGTACATAGAGAAAGAGAATCGTGACCAAACCCGAGACGAAAGGGAAACGGGAACGTGAAGGCTTATGCGGTCTGAGTAGGAGCAACAGTGTCGCTCTTCTTGTGCTCAGAGTCAGCTTCTGGAGAAGACGGCTTAGAAACGTGCTCCTGTTCAGCCAAGCCTCCCAGGACATTCGCCTCCTCCTGTAGTGCATCGGCCTCTTCATGCTCAATCTCAGCCTTTGTCTCCGGCTTGGGAGAAATAGAGCCATGTAGTTCAGGCTCTTGGTCCTTTGCATCATCGGCGGTGACGACAGACGCATCTTCACTGGGCTTGCGGCCTTCGGTCTCTTCGCTGTCATCTCCGTTGACGGAGTGGAACTCGTCCTTTTCAAGACGGGTTTCCTCCTCTTCATCCGAGATCAAGTCATCTTCGTCCACAACAGCAGGGAGAACAGTGTTGGTTTGCAGCATCTTGATGTTCGAAGGAAGACCAGAAACAGCGTCGCTAACTGGCTCAGTAAGCTCAGCTGCTTCGATAGCCTCAGTCTGCTCTGTGCTGCGACTTGACTGCGAGAGAGCAGTCGGAGACACAGACTCCCGGCTCGAGCCAGAACCCCAAGTGTGTCGAGGGTGACGCGGTGGGAGAGCAGGCGGCGTCGGACGCTTTGGAATAGTAACTAGACGAGCACGAGTAAAGTTAGGCGACTGACGCGGGGAGTCACCAGGCGCCTGTTCTTCGACCGGAGTCTCCTGCTTCGTGATCCTCGCATTGTTGACCTCATGAACCTCGAAATCATCCTCATACTCCACGGCATGGTTTTGATCATCCAACGAAACGCGCTCAAAGCCCTTCTCTTCATCTTCCTTCCCACCTCTCACCGGCATCGAATCCCACTGCGACTGTTCCTCCGCCCACGGACTTCCACTCTGACTCGCTCGACTCCCACCACCCATCGACTCCTTTGCGCTCCGGCGCGACGACGCTCGGCTCACTGAAGCAGGTGCGCTGGTTAGCGGGAGATCAGCAGTTTGCGTACCGCGATCAACGCTGACATAGCTCTGCACGCTCGCACGGCTAGCCCGCCAGCTATTCCGCGGCGAGCTGCCGTCCAAGCTATGCCGTGGAAACGTCGCGAAGACCGGGCTGCTCGGGTTGGGCCGGAATTCAAAAACATCATGGCTAGGCCTCACCTTCGAGCCGGCCTCCCGGATGAACATGCCTTCCTGCTCTAGCGCCTTCACTCCGTAGGGGTCCGGGTCGTCGGCGGCGGGGACGCCGAATGCGTTTCCATCAGTGGGGAGCTCGATGTCGCCGGGTGTTTCGCCAGGGGAGATGACGGCGCTCTCGTCGACATCTGAGTCGCCTTGTGCAGCTTTGATTGTTTGGATGAGGGTGTGGATAGAGCGGGGTGGGTGGCGTGCTTTGCCTGCAAGGATGTCGTGGACGGAGATGCGCTCGCCGTAGAAGCGCTCGTTTTCGTCGGTGCGCTCGATTATGATAGTGCCATCGACTGCGACTCCGGCGTATAGTCCTTTGCTCTTCATGTATGTCCAGATCGGGGCCTGGCGTTTATGGACTTCGGATTCAAGCACGCCACCCATTCCAACAGGTCCTGCGGCGACGCTAACTTCGCCACCGAGTGTGCAGCGCACTCTCTTGAATGCCTCGAGTGCTTCGTATGTGTTTATAATAACGACACAGTCGTAGATATCGACACCGGCGAGGAATCCCACGCCGGCAGTGTGAAGCATGATACCGGACGGAGGACTCCATTCGCCTGTTTCTGGGATTCGCGCGAGAAGAACTCCGCTGCCTCCAGAGCCACTGAACCAGAGCCCAGTGCGCATCGTAGTAAATATAGCAAGACCTTTGGCGTTCTTGACAACAGCCTGGGGAATCTTCTGGATAACCCGCTGCTTGCCTTTGGGACGGTTGATCTTTCCATTTTCATCGGTCCCAACTTCAGACTCAGGCGCATAAAATCCATCTTTACAGAAACTGCGGAGGATTCTAGCAGCCTTGTCGCTTTCTTTGTCGATTTCCATGGGCCAGAAAGCCTCTGCGCCAAGTTTGTTGGAAAGCCGGTTAACCGGCGCCCCAAGCTTATCGACGGCGGCCCATGTCTTGTCAAAGCCCTTCTTGGAGAAGCGCTTCGTCTTGTCCCAAGTCGTCTCGGGCATGATGGGCGCTTTCGCGGGAAAAGCGGATGTCAGAACTAGAAAGTCTAACGGCGCAGCAAAGTGTATAAGCTAGGCGCTCTATAGGCGGCACAATATCTGAAACGCGACAGGTGCGCTGCAAACAGCACCCATGGACTTGCGGAATGCTTCTGCGCAGCGATGAGGAATGCTGAGCGATCGAGTCGAAATAAATTGGCTGGTGGAATCCGCCGTGATCGGCAGGGTCGCCACTGTGGAATGCGTGCGGGGAGGAATGTATCGATGACACGGAAGATTTCAATGTATAGATGCGCCTCCAGATCTGGGAAATGGATGTCAGTTATACAGAAATTTCAGCAGTGGGAGAGCTGAAAAGCGAGCACTGGGCCAGCCACCAAGTTCCAGCCCAACGGCGCAAATCGTGGCGACCAAACGAGGAATGTCAAAACAACCGAGGGGCAGGCTTACCGGCAACCTGGTTCGCAGTGCGGATCTGAGGATCTGAGAATCTGTGAACCCTCGACCAAGCTGTGCCACACTGTAGTGAAATGTCGAACAAAGCTAGAAGGAAACAAAGTAAGAAACCGGAGCATCAGGCCGCAGCTTATATGAAAAGTCCGGGTCAGACGGAAAGGCCCTGCAGAACAAGTCCATGGAACCCCCCCGGAAGGACGTCATCGATTCGTGGCCCTCTCGTGGCTTTGCTTTCTTTTCTTCCATTTTTCTCTTATTCTCCTACTGATCACCCGTGTGATATTGAAGCTTATGCAGCTTTTTTACATCCTGCTCATGCAATATTCGCCCGCGCTATGCCCTCACCTGCAGGATCTTCATCTACTGAACCCTGGACCGTTGTCTTCAATAGACCACAGCGCCCCACAGGCGAGCCCCCGTAATAAGGCTGGAGTCTAGACCAACGGGCCAACGTTCCTGAAATTTCCACTTTAGTCAATCTCTGGCCTCGAACAGAATGGAGGACACAAGGATAAAGCTTGTATTTGCCGGCATAAGGCATAGGCTGGGAGGCGTTCGCATGCTCTCCGTTGAAACAGCTCAGCACCGCCACCCTCGGCAGCGGTAGCCTCGCTACATGAACCATAGCTGTCAAGCAATAATTCTGATACAAGGCAATAGATCGCTAGACCAGTCATATTCCACGATGAAGAGTTCGCCAAGCCCGATCACCGAAGATCGGCCGAGCTGGATGTTAGATATTTCCTCGAGGCTTTGAAACTTTGCCTTGCTATGCTTGCCTTGCTATACTTGCCACGGCCTCGAAACATTTGGATGTGCGAGGCTGCCGCTGCGGAATCGGGCTGCATTTAGACTCACATGAGAGGCTCTGGTAATAATATGCTGGGGAACAGCTCGAGGTCACGCAGGTTGTTCTCGGAGATCCACTACAGGTGCGGTCGCAGCTGTACAACCGTGCGATCTCTCTAGTGCCACCCCCAGATCTGAACAATAATTGGACTATATAAGCCACTAGTCGGTACCTTATGAAGAGGGTAGAAGATACCCAGTCGGGAGTTTTCATAAACAACGTAGAGTCTCTTCTAAAATTCACAATGATTCTTCAAGTATCCAAGTTTGCCAGGTGCACAGCATAAGAAGCAATAAACTTACTGGCTCCACTATCAAACCCTTTCCCTGGGTGTCGCTCATTCCATGTAAACCAATGTCCAATGACTTGCACAATTCTGAGACTTGCCACTGCTCATGCTCAAAAAGGGGCTTCTTTGTTGGATATACAGCTCACCTGAAAGCCCTAAGCCTCATGCGGCGCTATGCAAGTGGAGTGGCTTTCGGAGACTTATCAACCGCAGCGCCACTGCTCGCTAACAACCAGCCGGCCGAATTATTCCTCCGACCGGAAACATTTCTACACTCTACTATCTATAGCTTTCTAAACATCGATATCAGGACATTTAAAAATGAGCATCTCAAAAGGCTACTTATCCCCTTACTGGACTCAGCAATGCCATTCTCACAGTTCTCAACTTCAATTGAACAATGGGCGAAGAAAACATGGCTAATCACCAAGGCACCGCCGATCACAACCCATTTACTACAGAGAAGATGAATCTCCTCCAGGAAATCATAATGCTCTTCGCCATCTGCTCGGCCCAAGGCATGGTCCAAGCAGTTCTAGCCCAAAGCTTCCTCCCCGATAGTGCAATCGGAGAAACCTTCAACTCAGAAGTAACCGATCGAGCCTGGTACCCAGCCGCCTACGCATTAACATGCGGGACATTCATGCTCGCAACAGGCCGTATAGGCGACATGATCGGCCACAAGAAACTCTTCGTGCTCTCCTGGTTCTGGTTCTCTCTCTGGAGCCTTATCGCTGGTATATCTGCCTACAGCCGCTCGGAAGTCTTCTTCGATATCTGCCGAGCTATTCAAGGGACGGCTGCTTCGGCGCTTGTTCCGAGTGCTTTAGCTATTCTTGGGAGTGTATACAAGCCGGGGCCGAGGAAGAATTTGGCTTTCTCGTTGTATGCGTCTGGTGCTCCTATTGGGTTTACGCTTGGGGCTGTGTTTTCTGCAATGCTTGCTCAGCTAGCTACATGGCCGTGGGCATACTATATCACGGCTATTGCTTGCTTTCTTTATGGATGGCTGGCGCAGTTTACTATTCCTGCTTTCGAGACTAATCGCTCGTCTCGGAAGGAACCGTTTGATTGGATTGGGTCGGCGACTATTATATCCGGTAAGTCAGTTGCACTTCTACTTCGAGCGAGGCTAATATACATGTAATTACCAGGTCTCATTCTGTTCAACTTCGCATGGAACCGTGCCCCGGCAGTAGGCTGGGCAAGCGCACAATGCATAGTACCTCTCATTATCGGATTCATTCTGATAATAATATTCTTCCCATTGGAGAAACGAGCGTCCCACCCCATAATCCCAATCGCCGAAATCGACAAAGACGCAGGCTGGATCCTCCTGATCGAAACCCTTGGATGGTCATCCTTCGGAATCCTCTGCTACTACTCCATCAACTTTGTCGTTCGCCTCCAAGAGAGCACAATGCTTCTAGCCGCAGCGTATTTCTCCCCAGTCCCACCCGCCGGCATCGCAGCCAGTATCATGACATCGATGCTTCTTTCTAAAGGCGTTACACCGGCAGTCATTCTCGCCTTCTCGCTTATATGGTTCTGCGTCGGGAATATTGTCCTCGCGGTAATCGATGTCGACCAGAGCTACTGGCTAGGTATCTTCTGGTCCTATCTCATCAGTCCGTTCGGGATGGATATGAGTTTCCCTGCTGGGACGATTCTGCTTAGCAATATGGTGCCGGCTGAGAAGCAGGGGATCGCGGCTAGCTTGATTGCGACTACAGTTTATTACTCCCAGAGCTTGGGGCTGGGGATTGCGGGTGTAGTGGAGGTTAACGTAGCAAATGGTTCTGTGCTAGAGGGGTATCGCGGTGCGTGGTATCTTGCAATTGGGCTGAGTGGGCTGGGTTTCGTTGTCGCGGGGGGCTTTGCGCTTGCACAGATAATGAGGGGCGTCTCGAAGTCCAGAAAAAAGGGCCCTTCAGTCGATCAGAGTCCTGTGGGAGAACAAGGGGTCACGGACTCTCAAGAGGCATAAATCGGATCTACAGGATTGGATCTGTGGTGTTCTTGTAGCATCCTTTGCAATAACAGCATCTATGGATGTCTCTTACTCTCCTGACTACGAAAACAATAATGCCTGTTGACTTTTCCAGCATATCGATTTGCCCTGAAGCAGACTAATGTATGAAATCTTCACATTTTGCATTTACTGGAGATAAATCATCCCCTAGCACTTGCCGGTCATCGAAACCAGACGTGACCAATCTAGGTCTAGAACAGATGGTATAGAAACATAATTTAAACAGTAACCACCTTCAGCGCACACATCTAGAGCGCACCCAGCTCCTTCAGCTTGGAGACCAAACTATCAACGTCCTCAACCTTGCCACCGCCCTTACGTGGTGGGGGCTCTGTAAAACAATTAGCACAACTCAAGCAAACCCCAATTCAATGATAGGAAAAGGAGAAACATACCAGTAACTTTAATAGTCTTCAAACGCCTGGTATCCTCGACCCCAAAATCCGCCAAAGTCTTCTTCTCCAACGGCTTCTTCTTCGCCTTCATAATATTAGGCAAACTAGCATACCGCGGCTCATTCAACCGCAAATCAGTAGTAACAACCAACGGCAACTTCGCCTTCAGCGTCTCAACACCCCCATCAACCTCATGCGTGATCTCCACAGTCCCCGCCTCGTCCTTGATATCAACCTTACTCGCCTGCGTCGCCTGCGGCCACCCCAGAAGTCCAGCAAGCATCTGCCCTGTCTGGCCCTGATCGCCGTCAATAGCCTGCTTTCCGAGAAGAACGAGGTTGATTTTCTCCTTCTCGACTACGCCCTTTAGCATCTTGGCGATTGTGAGAGGCTCGGGGCTGCCTGCTGCATCGGGGACGTCGATGTGGAAGGCGCGGTCGGCGCCCATGGCCATGGCGGTGCGGAGAACATCGGGGGTCTTGGGGCCGCCGGCGGAGAGGGCGAGGATGTTTTCGACGGCTAGAGGGCCTTTGCGTTCGCGGAGGCGGACGGCTTCTTCGATGGAGAGCTCGTCGAATGGGTTTAGGGAGTGTTTGACGCCGGTTGTTTCGACGCCGGTTTGGGCTTTGTTGATGCGCGGTTTGATCTATTTATTTTCGTTAGGAGGGATGGTCTTTTCTTTTGAAGGTTGGGATTGGGATTGGTGTGCTGGGGGTGAATTTGGTGTTGAGGAGCTGGTGGTGTAGCTCCGATCACGGCGATTGCGAAAGCAGCTTGGTGTAGATTATAGAAGGGGAGACGAACCGCGTAGTCGATCACCCGCTTAACGGGGACTAAGATCCTGAGTCCGCTGGCCATGGTGTTGTACAATGTCTTCGAGAGACGTTGGAGGAGCGAGGAGGGGAGAAGTCGTGAGGTGGAAGAGGTGTCTGCGGTGACGGAGTGCCAAGACACACAAATCGCCGACGCGGACCGAGAATAGCCTAATGATATGATTAGCAGCGTTGCGGGCAGCCGAGGTTAACCCAGATGGTTTATCTGATGCATGATTATCTACGCTCTGTCCACGGTTGCTGCTGCAATGCTTGGAGACTTGGTCGAGTGATTACTTTTTCGGGGCGATCTTTTACAGGGTGACACAGGAGTCTTGTTGTTCAATAGTGTAGGAATAGTCACATTTTGCGGATAAATGAACAGGCTAAATGGGGTATATACATCCAAAGTCCAACATTCTATATGCGATCTGACAGCATGTACAACGTAACGCCAACCCAGCGATCGTGATCATTAAACAGCGACAGCGCGACCGAGTCGTTTGTCCACGACCTCGGTCTCCTTGCGTCGAGTCCCCAGACCAGTCAACTTCTTCAGGAGTTGAGAGGCCTTGCGCCGGCGCTGGGGGGTCGGCTCTTGCTCTTCACCAGGCATGCGTAGCGAATAGAAGCCCTGGAGTTTATCAAAGCCATTGAACGAATCTGAGTCGGAGTCCTGCTCGTCCCAAATAGGATAGGCGAAGTCATGAGCGTGCTTCTCCTCGTCATCAACACCGATGCTCTGCATCGACAAACTAGTGTGAATGATCGAGTCACGGCTCTCACAGACGTCAAATCCTGCCCAGTCCCGGGATTTGGATCGTGATTCAGAAGGTAATTTCCGCGTACTGTAGAAGCGGCGCGGCAGAGCATTAGGCGGGCTCAAGGCTGTTGAAGGAGCAGAGACCATGCCAGCATGGTTTTCCTTGCCACCAACGTCGCCCATACCAGCACCATCAAGACCACCGTGAAGCCATGCCATTCCCTCAGCTCCTAGGAAGGTATTTGACGGCGACATGGTCTCTGTCACAGGCGCAGTAATAGGCCTCGGCTCCTGGCCGAATCCCCACCCAAGATCCAGCTGGGGAGGGCTGTAAGGAAAGAACGCCGGGCTAGATGAACGGGAGCGAGACCTCGACTCAGCCGTCGAGTCGGTGGCAAAGCTCCTTCCACGAGCGCGGCCTCTTTCGAATTCCTCCATCGGTGGAGACATGGAGCATTTCCCGTAGAAGCGGCCCGTACTTGCAGAAGCCGTTGTGGCAGAGAAGCTATTTTGGCCCACCCGCCCCATCTTTCCCGGCGACTGCAGACTCATGCCGACGCCAGAATCATATTGACCCTTGTGGGGAGGAATGGCGTTCTCCAATGGCTGGGCGAAGTCGGTGTAGTCCTGGAAATTGGGTTGTGTTTCAGGCGGAGAAGCTTGGGCCCGCGCGGTGGAATTAGGGCGGCGATATGTTTCGACATCCAGTGATGGCCACATGGGGAGTCCGCGGTCGATGCTGTGGACTAGGAGGGCGCAGGCATGTTTGACGTCGTCTTCGACCTGCTCTTCGATTTCCTGGCGTTCGAGCAGTGGCGTTTCTGGGCGGAAGAACCCTGGCTCGTCTGTGAAATGGTAGTATCGGGTTGAGTCTTCATTGTCCCACGTCACCCCTGCTGAAGAAATGGGGGTTGTAGCCGAGCGCGAGCGATGGCTAGCACTTGATGCTGGACGAGAGGAATCTAATGTCGATGCGCGGTCTCGAATTGTCGAGTTGCGAGTCTTGAGAGTAAAGCGTTGGCGCATCTGCGCGGCTTTCTGGGAGAGCTTTCGCTCCATTGTAAGAGTATGTAGTGAGGTGATTAGGAAGAGGTCGAGGGCGTAGGCGGTTCGCGGGGAATTCTTTGGAGCAAGTAGAGAGAGAGAGCGCGGAGGTGTATTTAGTACTTGGAGTCGGCTTGCTCAACGCGGAGTATACGCCACACACAGTGGCACGCAAAGTGGACGGACGAGTTACAGACGCTCCAAGCACAGCAGATGCAGTATTGTTTCCGACGTGCTGGCCGGTTTAGATGTTTACCACCGAAATGAGTGGAGAGCGTTTCCGGTGCGACAGTCTGGTATGCGGGGAGTCCCAATCGAGGGATACGCCGGAACGTGCATCGATAAAGAAAGTGAAAAGCAGACACGAGGTCAAGGGGATTTAAGAATCAGGCTCTCTCCCGTTAAGCAGAAGGGGGGGTATTAAGTGTTCATGGAAGGGGCCCGAGGGGACCAGGATCAGCGATAAAGAAGGAGTTTGGGGATTGGGCAGGCGCAGTGGAGATGGGACCCCCTACGCCTCTTGCAGATTTCTTCTTTTTTTTCCCTCATTTTCTTTTTTTCCTCATCCGCAATAAACCTGATTGTGATAGCGTCCAATGCGGCAGGCGATCTTCTGGCCAGCAGTCTCGACCGTCCACCGCCGCGACTAGTCTATTGATCGGCTCAACGGCCCCTTTCCGTGGGTTTGTACGGAGAAGGTTGGGCCCCAAAGTCGGGTGTTCTCTAAAGACGGCGCTTGCCCCTGCTACTCCTACTGCAGAACCGCTCTTTTGCGCTCACAGATTCGCTTCTGCAATCCGCAGTCACCCCAGGATGTCCCATCGACGCCCCACCGTCTTTGTACTCGTCCCTTTTGCAGATGGAGTCGACTACCAGCTAATAGGACCAGACCCTGCAAATGTGGACGCTATTAACGCCTTCAAAGTCGATGGGTCTCAGCTCCACTTCGAGGCGGCTTCTGACTCAGGCTGTTTCAATCTCCTTCATCCTCGTCCGATAAGGTGGACCGAGTGGAGAGGCTCCTTGCAAAGCCGTTAGGGTCGCGGTTTCATTGATGAAGCGAGGGACCAACTGCACCGCTCGGCTTCTGGCTCCTCTGTCTGAGATGCCTGCATGATGATGCCAGCGGGAGAAATTCGCCACGGACGCCTCGATTCTCTTTCTCAGGCCATCACAGCCACCAGATACCCTCGGCAAAATAACTACAGTTCTAGACCGATGCCCGAGTTGCATTCGTTTATCGACGAAAACAGGGCTCAAGCGCGCTAGTGGCCCAGCAATTGAGCCGCGAACTCAAGTCGGTGGCCTCGGTCGCTCGATTCAGCTGCTATCTACCGTGAGGGCGCCCGGGCCAGCGCCCGCGAGGCTATTACTAACGATGTAGAGGTCCTTAATTACTGGGGACAGCCCTGTTGATCGGTCTACCTGTCCGATAAGGACATATTAGGAAATAATCCGTAGGAAAATAAACAGTAGATCGAGTGTTATGAACCTACCGCTGAGTTACTGCCCCTCTTGTCATAGAACCCCCCAAAGTTTGGTTCATGAGATGCCTATCCAAGGCTAGGTTATGATTAAATTAGGCTTCATTAACTGCCAACACAAACGGGAGTACTAATGCCTTCACTCCGCGCGGATCTTTCTCGTCTGCAGATCTACTCCATCTACTCCCACATCCACAGATAACATATCCCCATATCCTCAATATTCAGGTCTTTATTCTACACTACTGCATCTGTGGAATCTCCTAAATCGACGGAGTACCGTCGACCCACCTATTCTGAAATATTCAGGGCACACCCCAACATCCATGGATTTCAACCCATGGTTGGATTACCCGTAAGCGCCATAAAAAACCCAACATCTACAAAGCATTGCATAATGGTGTACACTCCCAATACAAACCCTGCAGCCGATCGGCTCGGAACGAAGAAATAGCAAATGAACGGCGCAGGGCACGGATCTGCCACACGCGTCATCGGTCACTCGCCGCGGCGATCAGCAGGGCCACATGCACCAGGCTGTGAAAGCTTGTGAGCGCGCTGCGGTAGCGCCATGCATGCCGAGCCACGTCGCGTGCGCTCGCTCCTGTCCTTGTGTGTAGGGCCTCTCTAGCTCTCTAGGGGCTGGTCTGGTTATCAACTTGACGCTACTGCACGCTGGAGTTGTGTATCTCGTGGCGCAAGTTTGGAATTCTGGGTCCGGCGTCCTTGGTTTAAAATCGGGGTAATTTCTTTCGATTGCTAGCTTGTTTGTGCTCGCTAGTTTGTTACATTTTGAATGGGCTAGGTCATGGATACTCCCCGTAATGATCTGTTTTGTTAGTATTCTACGGAGTAGTGTTCTCAGGGACAGCCTTAATGTTACTTGTTACAATGGTGGTTACGGCTCGCCACAAGTAATAGATTGTATTGGCAAATCTATCTGTGTAAAGGTGCGACTCTCGTCACACAGCCCGCGGAGTAGACTATCGAATAAAATTGACCCATCAACCCCTGGAAGTGAACCTTCTCTTGGAGAAATTGACCCAGAGGGTGGGTCTGATGGAGAGCAGTTGGATGCTTCTTGTGCAGTCATCTCGAGTATGGACAGGCCAGTGAGATTCGAGAGAGGCAGTTGGATGCGCATCTCTCTGACTACGGAACGGAAAAAGAACGGCAACCTCTACTTCCCCTGGGGTCCGCCACGCGTTAGCCCAAGACCGAGCCGCCCCGTCACTGCAGCTGCAGGTGCAGGTGCAGAGGCCGGGGGCGGGAACCCATGTCGGGGCTGGGGCATGGGGTGGCTGCAGAATGCACTGCGCCGACACATCTAATTTTGGTCTTGAGGATTACCAGGCGGTCATATCCTCCACCTCGGCCTCGCCAAATTTGCTGCTCTTGGTGAGCTTGGTAACGCTGGCAACTGCGGCGGCACCTTCGGCACTCGAGTGCGCCATGAGATCAGGCAAGACCTCGTGGAAGAACTCGACGATATGGCGGTTCACCTGCTCGAATTGCAGGAGGAAGGCATCGTGGCCCTCGGGGCTTTCGATGCGCTTCAATCGCGAGTTGTGAATGCCAGCAGCGACTTCTTGCTGCTCGGAGAAGGTGAAGAGACCATCGGATTCGATGCCAAGGACAAGAGCCGGCTGTCGGATCTGGGAGAGTGCCTCGTAGACAGAGTTCTCCGAGTTCTGATCGGCACGTTGTCGTGAGACATCATGAGTGTCGAGCTTGCGAGTCATGGCGATGTAGCAGTTGGCATCAAAACGCTTGATGAACTTGTCGCCTTGGTAGCGGAGATAAGACTGCGCTGAGAAGTATGTTGGCGGACGAGGGCGGCCAGAGGCATCTGTCTTAGGTTCTGGCGTAGGTGCCGAGAATGTCTTGGTGCCAGAGAACTGGGGATCCATATACTGGACTTCAGTCTGGGGGGCGGGCGAGTCTTGTCTGCTTTCAGAGCGAGAAGTTGCCCCTCCGCGGTGACCATCATTGTGAATAGCCCAATGCTCGTTCGGAGGCGAGGGGTTTCTTTCGACTCCATTGATGGTCTGCCGCTTGGATGGGTCGGGAACATTACGACCAAAACGAGACTCGAATGAGTTTCGGCTGCGGTAGGTGAGAAGTGCGGACATACGTGCTGCACCGAGACCCGTGGCTGGTGGGTCTTCGAACTGGTAGTAGCCGTCGTCATACTTGGGGTCGGAGTAGATGCTCTGTCTTTGAGCTTCTCCCCAGCTGATACACCAAGCCGAGTGGCGTGCGCTTGTAGCAATGGGGACAATGGCACGAACATAGTCCTTGCCAAAGAAAGCATACTCGAGAGTGAGCATTCCTCCCATGGAGCCACCGACAACAGCAGCAATCTGCTTAACACCAAGATCATCTAAAACAATCTTATGGATGCTGATATGCTGTCAGAAAGACCTTCCACTTGCTTTGCGTGGCACAACTTACTTGACATCATCACGGACGGTAGTGAGAGGGAACTCCGGGCCATAGTAGCCATTCTCAGGCTTGCCATGCTTGTAGGTCACTGCACTTGCACTTCCGTACGGACTACCGAGACTGTTCAGACAGACCACGAAGAACCGTGAGACATCGAATGCTTGTCCAGGACCGCCGAGGAGTGGACCCCACCAATCGGCGACATCGGCGCTCCCACTAAGGGCGTGACAAATCACCAAGACATTGTCGCCATTGGGAGACAGGACACCGCGTGTTGTGTACGCAACCGGGACATTGTAGAGGGTGACACCGGATTCAAGGGTGAAAGAAGGAACGACCGCAATGGATTGGTCTTCAATCAAGCCAGCGTAGGGGTTCTCCGGCTGCGAATCGACTCTCTCTACGGGATTTAGTAGCTGTTCATTGGCAGGGGACGGGGACAGGAGGGATGGGAGACTGACGGAGTCGCGCAGGAGGAGCGCTGGGTGTTTCGGAAGCCATTGGGATGGCGTTGAATGAATAACTGGGGGTTTGAATGAAGAAGAAAGCACGGGCAGAAATATTCCAATTTATTCTCTTCTGTCCCGCCAATGACTCAACCCCGCGGTACCGGGCAGCCAATGAACTTCCGGGCGGTGAGATGTTCCAAGGCGGGCGGATCCTTTGGACCCAAACACCGGCAGAATATATAGAACTGATGGAATGCTTCCGAACGCTTCACCTCTTTTCTTTACCATACGCGTCTCTTTTGACCTATCCGATCAAGACATCCTTTACTTAAATCATCAAGATGGGAAAGAAAAAGAGCCGCGTCGATACCCTGTCAGCCCGCCTGGCCCTTGTCATGAAATCAGGCAAAAGTAAGAACGTCCTGAAGGATCACGATGCCCCAGCCTCAGCCACTAATGAATACCAGTTTACATGGGCGCCAAATCGAGCATCAAATGTCTTCGGACCGGAGACGCTCAGCTTCTCATCATGGCAGCCAACTGTCCTCCGCTTATCAAAGCCGAAGTGAGCTACTATGCCATGCTCGCGCGCACTCCAGTCCATCACTTCAATGGATCAAACGTATGTCGACCCCACCCCAGCCATCACCCCAAGGGGCGGCCCCCAGGAGCCAGCTCCACTACTCTACGATGAAGATGGACTCTCCACTTCGGAGAGTGAAGTTGCTCAGCGATGGGATTCTGCAAGGATCCCGGAGAGCTCATGTACTAATCGCCTTAATAGACTGATCTCGGCACTGCCTGTGGCAAGTTCTTTCACTGCTCCTGCCTCGTCGTGATGGATGCTGGCGACTCAGATATTGTCGAAGCTTATGGCTTTGATGCCGATGAAGACCCTGATGCCGAATCGTCCAAGGCCTAATTAGCCGCGAGCTCGCGTTGCGGATCTTCGATACCATGTGTTACGCTGAAACGACTGGCCACGAACGGGAGAACGAACTGTTTTTTGACTTTTTTACAATCATACTTTATGGTTGGGGAGCAAGGTGTTCGGTTAATGGGTGGTGGTGACGCTAATATGCTTTTAATGTGATCTCCATTTCCAACGTCTGGAAGAGGTACTCAGAACTATTCTCTATTCCCTTCAGCTCTGGTGTTTAAGGTCCAGGTTATTTCCCAAGTAAAATCAAAATACTATTGCAAATGCTTGCCAACCTTGGAAGGCACCTCCAAGGCTTGATCACTTCCAATATTGTAATGTTGTGAACGACCTTGGAAGCTTGAGAGATTTGCCGAAGTGTTGCCGCAGGCTGGATCCGAGGTATATACTGTTCGGGAAGCTTCCCGATCTCGAGTCTCCCATCCTTCAAAATTTGGAAAGCCCGAGTCACTTCTTTTAAAATTAACAAGCTGTTGTTGAACAAATACTAAGGACATCAATACTCAGAAGACCCATGTTTTGCTTTTGAAATCCAAGTTCGGCATTGCTTGTACCAACGTGCCCCCACGCTTTGAGCCAGCGATTGCGGGGAAATGCCGAAAATCCACCCGCAACTACTGTAGTATTCTAGCCAAGATACTGAACAACGATCGTCGCAGGCAATAGGCTGAAATAAAAGCTAAAAGCACGTAAATTTAGCCTGATTAGCTCTTTCCCATGAGGGATTAAATGCCAGTGTCGAACATGTTCTGCTTGGAGAGGTTTTGATCTTGCAGATGCCTCCAAATGAAATAACAAAAGGCACTTCTATCCACAATTCCAAGACTAATGGCTATAAGGCATCGGTACTTCAAGATGCGAAGCTATGGGGCTATAATCCTAGCGCTTGTAGCGTGTGCATCTGGAGAGAGCGGGCTGGACGGATGGCTGCGATATGCGCCACTTCCGTGTCAGCAGGAATGCCAGGACAAACTCCCCGCAACAATTACTCTTCTCAATGAGACTACGGGGAGCCCTGTTCTAACTGCTGGTGAGGAGTTGAAGAGCGGGCTAAAGGGAATATTCGACAAGGAAGTGCAAACCACACATGGTCATGGCAATTCTTCCATTATCATTGGCACAGTCCAACAGTATCAAAGTGCTTATGGATCTTCTAGCGACATTCCCGATCTGAGCCCTGATGGTTTCTGGCTCTCTACGAGTGACAGCGAAGTGAAGATTCTCGGACAAAATGAAAGAGGCGCTCTCTACGGAGCATTCGAGTACCTGTCATTACTGGCCCAATGCAACACATCCGAGGTAGCCTACGCAACTAACCCAGCAGCCCCGATACGCTGGGTGAATCAATGGGACAATATGGATGGAAGTATCGAGCGAGGCTACGGCGGCGCGTCTATATTTTTCAAAGATGGCAAGATCTTGAGTAACCTGACTCGTGTGCGTCAGTACGCACGACTCTTGTCATCTATCCGAATCAATGCAATTGTGGTCAACAATGTGAACGCAAATGCCACGCTCCTCACGCCGCAAAACATTGAGGGATTGGGTCGGATTGCAGATGTTTTCCGAGCTTATGGTATACAAATTGGCATCTCTCTCAACTTTGCGTCACCTCAAACACTAGGCGGACTTGATACTTTCGATCCCTTGGATAAGTCTGTGATTCAATGGTGGTCGAATGTCACAAATCAAGTTTATGAGAAGGTACCAGATCTTGCTGGATACCTCGTTAAAGCAGATTCAGAAGGCGAGCCCGGTCCTCAAACATACAACAGGACACTTGCGGACGCTGCAAATTTGTTTGCCAGGGCAGCACAGCCATATGGCGGTATCGTGATGTTCCGAGGTTTCGTTTACAACCAACTCAATGAGTCAAATTGGGACGCGGATCGGGCGAAAGCAGCTGTCAACTTTTTCAAGCCCCTCGATGGAAAATTTGAAGAGAATGTCGTGGTTCAAATCAAGTTCGGTCCAATTGATTTTCAAGTCCGAGAGCCGACGTCTCCCTTGTTCGCGAATTTATTCAACACGAGCACTGCAATTGAGTTGGAAGTGACTCAGGAGTACCTCGGACAGCAGTCGCATGTTGTTTATCTCCCTCCTCTTTGGAAGACTGTCTTAGATTTCGATCTGCGAGTTGACCACGAGCAGTCTCTGGTTAGCGATATCATAAGCGGCCAGCGGTTCAACCGCAGTTTGGGCGGCTATGCATCGGTTGTGAATGTTGGCACAAATATGACTTGGTTGGGTAGTCACCTGTCTATGTCAAATCTCTATGCCTATGGTCGCTTGGCATGGAACCCTGCACAAGATCCACAGGATATACTTCAAGATTGGACCAGGCTAACATTCGGTTCTGATGAAACCGTGATTGACACCATTACAGAGATATCGATGGAGTCTTGGCCTGCGTACGAGAATTATAGTGGCAACCTGGGAATCCAAACACTGACAGATATCTTATACACTCATTATGGACCGAATCCAGGATCTCAAGACAATAATGGCTGGGGTCAGTGGACACGCGCGGATGGTATCAGCATAGGCATGGATCGCACAGTTTCAAACGGCACTGCCTACACTGGACAGTACCCGGATGAGATTGCGAGCATGTATGAGAACATCGAGACTACCCCAGACGATCTGTTATTGTGGTTCCATCATGTCAACTACACACACCGCTTGCATTCCGGAAAGACAGTTATTCAGCATTTCTACGATGCGCATTATGCCGGAGCTGAAAGTGCTCAAGGATTCCTCGATAAATGGGAGTCGCTGCGAGGAAAGATTGACGAAGAGCGCTTTTTGCATACCCGCCGAAGACTTGAGTACCAGGCTGGCCATTCTATAATCTGGAGGGACGCAATCAACGACTTCTACTACAACCTTTCCGGAATCCCCGATGAAGCAAAGCGAATTGGAAACCACAAATGGCGAATTGAAGCAGAAGACATGGAGCTGGATGGCTACAAAGACTATGCTGTTAGCCCATTTGAGACAGCATCTAGAACGAAAGCCATTGTCACAGCCTCTAATAGCACTACGGGTGTTGCTTCTACTACAATTAATTTCGACTCGGGCACATATGATGTGGCAGTGAACTACTATGATCTTTATGGAGGAAAGTCTAATTGGAAGATCTTCTTGAATGATGACACCATTGGCGAATGGACTGGAGATACAGAGAATTTCCTGAGTCATACCCCTTCGATATACTTGGATGGTCACTCAGCTACAAGAGTCAAGTTTGGTGGAGTGAAGATCAACAGAGGTGATGTCTTGAAGATAGTCGGTACCCCAGACGGAATTGAGCCCGCTCCACTGGACTACATTTCTTTGCTTCCTCCGGGAATTATTGACTAGACGCTTGGAAGATCCATTCTATGCAATTGATCATAGCTTATTTTACAACACTTGATCTCTATGTAGAATGCTTATCTTGAATATCAGAAAAGCGATAGTTAACTAGGAAGTAAGGCCTCCTTAAGCCATGCATGAACTCCGAAGTACATTTTTCTGAAGCTTGTATAAAATACTTGAAAGATAATTACCCAAAAATTCACGGTAATTTTTACACGAGAAACCATATAGCTTAGACTTAAGGCTGTTGAATCAGAGTAGTTGACGGTGAGTGAATTTCTTAGAAGCAGCTTAGCCGACAACAATAACACACGCCAACTAGACTAAGCAGCCGGGGCTGCTCGCATGCATTTTATGACTCGACACAATTACCTAAAACTAAAAGGCGGAATTCAAGCAATATACAAATCAATTATCTTCATGGCCCGCGGGCTTTCAGCTTTACACAGCAAATACTTCGACGCAGCGGCCCCGGGAGCGTTTCGCTTCTCTGCCCCACCTCACACTTGCGATCTTGCCATTTGTATGGCAACACATGGGTTTCAGATCCATAAATAGAACTTATTTCTCAGGGACTTTCTTTGCTTGAAACCAGTTTTTCTGATTCCACCGAATACCTCGACCAGCAATTTGGAAAGCTCCGTACATACAAGGCGCACCCGCAGCTTCTGCTTGGCGCCGTTGAAGCCCCCCGCGAGTATCAGCATAGCAAAGGCTTATGTTGATCGCACCCCCGGGGCCGGGGTTCTATGATTCCTTGATCCAATATTTGGCTTTTGAATTTGTCTTTCTTTTCACTCGCCACTCAGGAGGAAGGCGCCCTTTCTATTACTTTCTAAAGTTTCTCGACTCCCTGGAATTATCAGTATTGAAGTGATGCCACTCCATCCAGACAATAAATTGCGACCCGAGCTCTGGGATCGATGCAACGAATTCCGCACCCAGCTCCCTCCAGGTATTTTCGCCGACCTTTCAGACCAAAATACGCGATGCTCACAATATGTGGAATATTCCTTTACGGAGCATGCGAATATCTTGGACATGATTTCTGGATCAAATTCCTGGCCCTTTTCTCGGTTTCTCCAAAATGGGTCTTCATGGGAGAGCCATTAGGCCTGCTCTTGTGTTTTATTGCCGGAGTATATGCAGGACAATTACTACTTGGGCCATATGTCAGTACGGATGGCTTGAGATTCATTTATTTCTGGCCAGTTGGCTTTACAATCCGCTTGATATGCCTCAACGGCATCTTTCAAGATTGGCGCCCAGAGGATGAAGTACAGGCATTTGGTTGGATAATTTTCATAATTGGATGGTCAAATATTCCTGAGGTTCTGTTATGTGAGAGCAGGGCGATCTTGTAGGTTGCATTCCTTATTGCTTTGGGCTTGGTTGCTAACTGCCATTCACATGGTACGACACCATAACTGAGCTGTGAAGATAAGACATAAAACGGCGCAGGAGGAATCCAGGCTGGGGTTAGAGCTTGCCATGAAACCTTGGAAGCACCCAAACCTGCTGTGGACAATATATAGACATGTTCCGCTTGATGTGAAGATACATGTATTTAAACCTTTCCAGCTGATGGAGACCTCCGCCTCCGTATTGGAGCTCCCCGCCTTCTGCCTATATCTAGCTAGCTCTCTAGGCTCCGCAGCTTCTCTTCTCTATCATCATCACCAGCTACCAACCCTCGTTTTCCTTCAAACATCACTCTATATAATTTTATCTTCCGGAAAAGAAGGACCTTGTATTCCTCATATTGTTTCCAAACATGTCCCGGGTTATCCAACTATATCGATGATTGCACTTCCAAGGTTATCAATTCTTGCACACAATGTCCGGCTTCGAGGTATGCACTTGGGAATATTGGGAGCGCGTCGAGAAAGAGGACTAGCCGCTTCACCACTTGAACTGGAAGGGCAATCCATTTCACACTGTCAGTAATACTCCCCCCATCTGAGTCTTTTGCCGTGCTAAATCCAAGAAATAGGGAGATCTCACGCGGTGAACCAAGATCTTCGATTATCTTGGTAGTTACTGTAGCCCTCGGTTTTGTCAACGACGTTACCAAGAAGCTGACAGGCTTACTAAAAACACTCACAATACCTGCGAAGCCTGACCAAACCATTGGGAGAAAGTGTTACTCATGTAACCAAGCAGTTCTCGATGATGCTTTCCCCAGATTTTGTGACGAGTAACCACAAGTCTATATCAATTGATATTTACTGTCTACAAAGACATGAGTTGTGGTCTCCCAACTTGTACAGGGAAAATGACATCTCTTATATCAACTGATATCCATCAGAAATATTCACACCTTTCAGAGCGAAGTTTTGAGAAGTTTACCAGAGCTGATCAGCGAAAGTCTTCGATTTCTTTGGCTGTACTATTACGAGCAAATCAGGACTCAGAAGACCTTCCAAAAATGCTGCACGCTCGGTGCCCAACAAAGGGTTGTGGTGAAATCAAAGCCTTCGTATAGACGATTCATGAGCCATCCATGGATAGACAGTGTCAGAAATACTCGATGAAAAAGGGGAGATGAAGGCGGAGTTTCCTCCACGGGCTTCTCCGGCCTTCCTCCTAGTCTGGATAGCTCCCAGCCTCTCCTCTTTCCTTCCCCCCCCCCAGATAGTTCATAGGTTCTTCCCAGCCAGCGAGATGGTCATCGATTGAGTTTCTCTTTTTCCGTTCCTTTCATGAGCTCTCCCCCGTTTCCCCTTAGAGCCTGAGCCTCATCAATGCTCAAAGTTAGGGGGCTAAAATATGTTGTCTTGAAGGAAAATACACAATAAATATGTATTTAAAGATTCCACAGTCAACATTGAACATATCCAGATGCTTTTGGGAATCGGTGTTCCTAAATTTACTATCAACTGAGGAACTAGCCCTTAGAATCTGACAAGCTCTCTGATATTATCAAATTTGATCTCCAAGTAAAGTTAGATTCAAATTAAGTACTAAGTTGTAACCGCATTCAAAGTAACTCCAACATATGGTACCAGAATGACCAAAGCATCTCCAACGGCACAGCTGGCTCATGATAAAGGTCACCAGACGTAAAGCGTGATTAATAGGGCGGACGCCTCGCACAATGTAATAAGTGAGAGTCCAACATAAAACATAATTTGCAGTTACCAAAAAAAGGCCATCAGGAACAATGAGCGACCCAATTAAAAAGTTCAATGTTGTAAGATGGTTTAACTAAAGGGCTTACGCAGATGGGAGCGCTGTAGACGTGGGCCGCGCTAGTCCACATCCGGATTAGCCCCAACATCATCGGCGCGCATTCCGTCGCGTCCCCAGATTTAATCCCTGCGTTGACTTCTCTCGTTCTCGGCATTTCAATCCACATGACCCTGCACCATGACCGACTATTCTTCGTGGAAGGTCGCAGACCTCAAGGCAGAGCTCAAAAACCGCGGCATTCCCCAAACGGGCCTGCGCCTCAAGCAACAGTTCATCGACAAACTCAATGAAGAAGACGGCGGCGCCCAGCCTGAAGAAGCCCCAGTTCCCCCCGACGCCGAGGCACAACCTGAATCAGAACCCGAAGCCAATGCGAACGATAGTGCTCAAACCATTGACGCACAAGTTCCAGAAGTGCAAGAACAACAACCTACCGCGCCTGCCTCAGAGCCCAAGCATGACGCTCCTGCTCCGATAAAGAACCAGCCTTCGCCTGCCCCACAAAGCGAAGAAAAAGACACACCACCTCCCGCTACAGATACTGCGCAACCTGAGCCCACTGAGACAATGACCCAAGATAACCAGCAAGATGGAGGCAAAGATCAGATTGCAATGGAGGATACCGAGAAAGCTTCAATTGCCGCGCCAGAACAAGAGCCGGAGGATACTGCTGTTATGCGGGCAGAGTCCGCAAAGCCCGCTGAAATATCCGGTATTCAGACATCAGAAGCAAACACGGAATTATCTACACCTATCCCGGTTGAAGAGGCCTTAGAGGACAAGCTCAAGCGAAAGCGCCGCAGCCAGAGTCCCATTCCTAGCGCCGATGCAATCGCCAACAAGAAGTTGCGAGCAGAGGAAGAACAGCCTCTAATGCAGGTGAAGGATGAGGATGATAAGCCACAGCCACAGAAAGATGAACCCTCCATGCCAGCTAAAGATGCCCGCTTTCGGGAGCTCATCACTCCAGCTGTGCCAGCTCCTACTCGTGAAATAACCATGCATGATGCAGATGTGGAGCCCGCAGTACATCCAGCCACGGCTGCGCTCTACATTGACGGGCTTATGCGCCCACTCCAACCTGTGGCCCTTCAGACTCATCTAGTGAGTCTTGCCGCTCCTGTGGATGACAAGCCTAACCCAGAAGTTGTGCAAGAGTTCTTCCTCGATGCTATCAAGACCCACTGCTTTGTTAAATTCAGCGACGTTGCTGCTGCCTCGCGAGTTCGTGCCAACTTGCATGGGACGACTTGGCCGAATGAGCGCAATCGTAAAGCATTGCGAGTTGATTTCATACCCGACGAGAAGGTTACAGAGTGGATTCGCACCGAGGAAGAATCACGGGGCAGAGCTGGTCCACCTGTTCGTTGGGAGATCCAATATGAGCGCGAAGGAGACGAGGGAATCACGGCTGTTCTTGCTGAAGTGAACGCGAATCGGCTCGGTCCATCGCGACCACGCGAACCTGGCTTCAATCGCACGCCACCTCTGGGCCCCCGTGGTGGCCCTTCGCAAAGTGATGCAGAATCCAAACCTCCTTCACATCCAGGTCAAGGGTTCAAACCTCTAGATGAGCTGTTTGAATCGACTGCCACTAAGCCCAAGCTCTACTATAAACGTGTTCCACGAGAGGTCGCGGATAAGCGCTTGGACCAGTTCGATGATCTACTCAAGAAGGGGCCCGTTCCGCGACGCGGAGGCGAAGAAATGCGCCGCATCACGTTTGAGGAAGATGATTATTTTGTTGACATTGGGCCGGAATATGGATCCGGTTCGCGGGCCCCCCATCGGTCAGGGCGTGGCGGACGAGGTGGACGAGGTGGGCGCCCTGGAGGCAACCGTCGTGGCTCTGGGTACTGAGAGAAGACCATACTATTATTCAAAAACAAAACGGAGAATCAGAAAAAGACCCATGGCCGTGCTAAACGAGCAGGCAACCCATGTATCATAGGCATCTAGGCAGCTGTGTATCATTAGGAATCCAACGTATTAACGAATTATTTCAGGGTGAGAATTAGAGTACGAAGCTGTAGTCGATCCTTCTCGGCATTCATAGCCAAGATATCGCCAAGTTCACCAAGTCTGCCTCGTTCCAGAGCCAATTCAGACCCCAGACACTCCATGTTACAGGTTCGTCTTGGTTGATTCCACCGCAGCTAATGGCGCTTTCAGGGCCCACCGATTGCGCGCTAAAAGCTCCGCCGTTGCCAAAAATAGCGCCACCAAAAAGCCCCAAAGCCCCAAAGCCCCGAACCCAATGACCAAAAAACACCCTAGTTCAGCAGCCTACGCACCAGATCCGCAGAACGTGGCTAGTGCCCTTTTCAACAGGGACTGCATACGCCACACGGGCCTCAAGGCTTAACCACTTCAACTCCCGTATTGTTGACGGAGGCTTCCCCTGTTGATCGTCCGGATAAGATAACCAGGGCAGAAAAAAGAAGAGCGCCGCCGCCTTCTTCCCCCTTTCACCTCTTCGTCCTTCTGTCGCGCCTCGTCGCACACCAGCCAAAATGGGCTGGACAGTGTGCAATGCAACCGAAGAGAATGAGAACAGTATGCCCCCTCTGCCGTGAGAGTGGTGGTCTAATGAGCTGACGCGGGATAGTCTCCGAGGATCCTCTTTGGGATGGCGGCATTACCTTCCACTCCATGGCCCTAATTGTGGGCGGCGTGTGTGGTCTTCTTGCTTGCGCTATCTCACTGTTCCTGATTGTAGGCCATGCGACGCACTACAGCAAACCTATCCAGCAGCGACAGTGAGTTCTGCTTTCCAGCATCCGCGCATCCCGCTTTCTCAAACGCTGACCCTCGTTTCTTCCAAACAGTATTATCCGTATCCTCTGGATGGTTCCCATTTACTCCGTCGTCGCATGGCTCAGTATCCTATTCTATCACGACTCGGTCTATTTTGAAGTCATTGGTGACTGCTACGAAGCGTTTGCGATCGCCTCTTTCTTCTCCCTCATGTGTTCATACATCGCGCCCGACTTGCATAGCCAGAAGGACTATTTCCGTGGAATTACACCCAAGGACTGGGTCTGGCCCCTGCCTTGGTTTCAGAAATGGAAGTGCTGCTTCGGCCATCGTGGGGCATGGCGGAACCCGCGAAGTGGCTTGACCTGGTTTAACGTAGGGTTGTCGTGAAATACAATATTTCGGGGCGCAAGACTGACAATGTAACTTCTTTAGGTCGTTTGGGCTGGTGTCTTTCAATACTGCTTTATGCGTGTATTGATGACCATTGTTGCTGTCGCTACCCAAGCAGTTGGGAGATACTGCGAAGAATCACTCAGTCCCGCTTTTGCGCATATTTGGGTATGATAATGGTCATTTGCAGCAAGCGTGGGACATTGCTAATCTTCTAATAGACCCTTGCATTTGAATCGGCGAGTGTCACTGTGGCCATGTACTGCCTGATTCAATTCTATATCCAAATCAAGGATGATATCGCCGAGCATAGACCCTTTTTGAAAATTCTTTCAATCAAGCTCGTCATTTTCTTGTCCTTCTGGCAAACTGTAAGATCTCATACCATTTTTGCGGAGGTAACCGGGCTGACAACTATATTTCAAGACCTTGATCAGTCTTCTCGTCTCAGGTGGTGCCATCCATGCAACCAAGAAAATCGCCATGAACGATCTCAAGTACGGCATTGGAGAGTTGTTGATTAACATTGAAATGTTCATTTTCTCTATCCTACACATCTGGGCATTCTCCTACAAACAATATGCAATCGCCAGTCCAGGAACCGAAGTCACCGACTTCTACGGCGCAGGAAAGGGATCATACGAAGGAGGTAAATGGGGAGAAAAGGCTCTCATCGACGCAATGAACCCTCTCGATTTACTCAAGGCCATTGGACGAAGTGCGCGCTGGGTATTTGTCGGCCGCAAGACCCGCACGGATGATATCAGTTACCAACGACAAAATGAGACAATCGGTCTCCAGAGTCCCGATGGAACACAAGGAACAGCCTACCAGGGCGCTGCAGCTTCGATGCATGGAGGACGCTACGGTGTAGCTCCGGACGAGGAGGATGCTATTTTGTTGGCAAACGCCCAGTCCAACCCAGAAACGTCACATCTCGGTACTTCGCCATATGGAGAGGACTCTGATGATCTTCTTCAATCCGGCACTGGAGGCCGTTACTACCAGCAACACAATCAGCCATCTTTCTATGACCCCGCACCACCGCATATCGCACCTTATGAGCCTCATGGTGGTGCTACCGATCATCCTTATCCGACAGACGGCCCACTCCGCGAGCAGGTGCCCATGCCTATTCCCGAGCCAACAATGACCATCCCGGATCCATATCAACCTCCACCACCTTATCCCGAAAGTCTTCATCATCCATGATAGCATGAAAGGTATTGCGTATAAATTTGGTTCATTTCTTGATTTAGCATCCATGGCACCACGTCTCATTTGATACGGAACCCCGGGGGCTTTTTTTCTACGTTATTTCTTGTCCAACGCTACCCATGAGTTGTTTCTGCGTGCTTTACTCCTACGGTTACGAATACCCGCCATTTGTCCGACATTGGCATGTCTTTTCCCGTCTTCTTTGGTGCATAGTCTCATGACGACGCTCCGCCTCCTGGCACTTATTTCAAATATCCGGTGGTGTGTACTGTACAGTATATTTACGATTAAAGATTCAATCACGTTTCGTAAATTCAATATATTCTCTTTGGAAAATAGATTCGTAAATGCATTGAGACCTCAGGGCCATCATGAATAAACTAGAAACGCTGATAAAACAAAATCCCTTCTCTCATCAACGCCCGTGGGTATCATCTAGGGCTTTGTCCGTTGCGATTATCTCACGCATACATACTAAATCCGTCCGATTGTCGCAGTTGCCCTGAGAAAAGCTCCTCTTCGTATCGTGAAGCATTGGGCTTGCGAGAGCTATTGGCTTGGCGCGCGGAATTGACGACAGCGGAGTTTCGGCCTAATTCGCGCGCGGCCTTCACGTTTTCGCCCATTTGGCCTAGGACAGAGGCGAGGAGGACATCGTTGTTTTGGGAGAGGACTTCTGTAGATAACTCTGTTTGTCCGGATGGTGTGAGGATGGAGAGGTGGGAGAGAAGGGAGTTGATGTTACGGAGGATAGGATGGGAGAGTGTGGTGGCGGAGGTCCCGTCAGCGTCTGGTTCGGAAACGCTGGCAACGTAGGACTTGACGAGCGAGATGCGGGATTCGAGTGTTCGGATGGCATTCAGACGGGTGTTGAGGTTTCCAATAACTAGTCTCGGGTTAGAAAGACTATTTCGTCAAGGTTGGATACGGATATACATACGTTCTTCTTCCTCGTTTGATAACTCAGCTTGCTGCTTGGTCTGCGTCTTCGACTTGTCGGTAGCTTGGTTTTCATTTTGGCTCTTTGGAGTTGGCTCGGTCCATGATGCAGTAAGAGAGCTTTTCGCAATGGTATCGACACCGATCATCTCCGCTTCGCCTGTCTCCACGGAGTATGGTAGCTCGCGGAACCGAAGGCTTAGCTTTGGCTCCTCGCCGTCAATTTGCATGTCTTTTGATGCATTGTCGGCATTGTCGCCTTCAAAGACAGTCTCATATATCGTTAATGGAAGCTTTGCGGCATGCGATTCGGTTGATTGGAGTTGTGACGGGTGGAATGCTAGGAACACAGCGGACTCGTTGTAGTCTTGGAGAATCTGTTGGTGTAGAGGGAGATGGGAGATATTCGGGCCGGTTGGAGGTGCAGTCGACCACCATCCAACAACATCGAGCGGTGGCTCTTTGTGGACATCCTTGACTAGAAATTGTTAGACATGATTTCAAAGAATAACTTCATGGTCTCCGGTGGAATAGCGATACTGACATTGTTTCACGCGTTCTTCAAACCAAGCCGTGTTCAACAGGGTCTCGCCGTTCGAAGCAGCGCTTTGACATTCGAAGACGTGTTCTAATGTGATTTCACGTCCATTCTGTTGACCTAGAAGAGCGCCAATGATTGGACCTTGCTGTTGGCGGGCAGCATGTCGAGTGATGTGATCGGAGATCGAGAGGAGGACAAGGGGGTGAAGCTGTATATGAAGTCCTGAGTCCGAGGACCTTTGAGAGACGAGAGACTGTGAGTTGTCCATTATTGTCGCCCCTCTAGAGACTTGTCGAATGAGTGGGGAAGCTGGAGAGGATGGTGTTCGTGAGCATGCGGATAAGAGTGTTTGGCCTGTTATGGCAACCGATAAGCTGATTAGCGCAGATGATTAGTCACCTGTAGTAATTACTACCCGTGTAGCAGGCGGTCAGCTTCCCGCCTGTGGTCACGACTGAAATTTCGCCCAATTTAGCAATAGTATACCTGAGGCAATATGCACTTATATGTACTGGATAATGTCTTGCGGGTGGGGCTTTCCTTTCCTGGGTACCGCCGCTTTAATGAGGGCGCTCAGGCTCAGGCTCAGTGAGTAAATTTCAGCATGAGCTTAGTCTCAGGGATCAGGTCAGAAAGGTCATGTGACTGACTTTATATGATCAGTGATTGCTCAGTGAGCAATCAGGTCCACTCAGTGTCGGAACGAGGTGTATTTGACGCTGAAATTACCAGATTGTTACAAGCGAGAAGCCACGCTCAAAGTGGCTTAGTTGTTTCTTATATAAGGTATTTGTATTATAAAAACACTAGACTGTTATTTTAGAACAATCAGAGTTACATCCATCTATCCTTCATACCCGTATTTTACATACCCCTGTCTTCGCTGCTCCAAAAAAATGTGGGGGTTGGCTACGAAGCTTCCGCTGACAAAGCAAACCGGTCCGCATGGGCAGACATTCCGAATCCATATTGGAACCGCCAAAATTCCAGAAAATCCGGTCTGAGTCTTTCTTTCCGGGACGCGAGCCCAAAAGTAGACGCCATCATCGATGGTGAGTTTTCATCGAGGATCGAGGTTGAATAAATAGCTGTTCCATGATGCTTTGAGCTACTTCGAGATACAGGCGAACTTTACAAAGGTCTTTAAAGTAGGTATGTGATAGTCAGTGTCTTTTAAGTTGTGCTCACAATTCTGGTCTGGTCTCGTCAGCGAAATGAGCAAAGAGCTCCCCGCTGTCCACCCCCCATAGAGCCGCCAGGTCGTTTCAGGAAACTTGATCAGCCGACGGACACTCCATCCATCGATTTTTATGAGGGGAATAAGCAAGAAAGTATCAGAAATATACAGCAGAAGCCGCTCAAGAGAGCCAATTTGGTCGTTTATCTAGGCACAGAGACACTGTGCACCTTGATTAACCGGCCACCCGCTAGCCAATGATGTTTAACACAAACTTTGCCAACAGCGTTAGATCTTACTTATCATGAATGATATTGAAGCTCATATGAACTCAACATAGTCCCCATCATAGGATAAATAGCTAGTGTCCAGGATCTCCGTGCGACAACTCAGCGATGTAATTGCTGATACTCATTTTGCAACGCGCGAAGACTGTTGCACCAAGTCAACAAAATTAAAACCCAAACAAATTATCGTCCTCGCTGTACCCAATCTCCACCAGTGCTGGAAGCACTGCTTTCTGAATCATCGTTGGAGGACCACAAAGCAAGGCCACATTTCCCTTCTGGGGTCCAAATGCGTACCTTTGCAGTACCTCCTTCGACACATGGCCTTTTTCTCCACTCCAATTGCCATCTGGATGTGAAAGAACGTGCGTGATTTTGAACTGACCAGGATTTTCCATTGCAAATTTATCCAATTCATCCTTCAACAATATGTCGCCTTCGGTCTTATTCGCATCGATGACCTTGATATTGGTTTTGTCCTCCCTGCCACCTTGGTCTTTGGCACGCAGAATTCGTGAGATAAGCTGGTACCCAGGGGTAATACCGGATCCACCTAGGACAAGGCTGACATTGAAGAAATGGTGTTTTTTCTCATCGATGATGAACTTGCCTTGGCCCGCGTACTTTATCTCGCCGGCTGGTCCTTTCACTTCGATTTCCTCACGAGGACGCAGACAGTCGAGGATATTGCTCATTGTTCCGCCTGGCTGGGATTGATCCGGCCCATATGTCTTGACCACCAAGTCGAACGTGCCGTCTTCCTCTCTTTCGAAGATTGGTCGTGTGGGTGTATATGGCCGGACCACAAGACGATCTCTGAGATGAAATCCAAGTTGGAGATGTTGGCAGGTGCCGAGGTTGAGTTTTTTCTTGCCCGGCGGTAGCGAGAAGGTGTATCGACGAGTGTCCTCCGAAAGCTGCTGCTTTCCCTTGAAGCAGACAGCATTCCAACGGTGACGATCGAAAACGGCCTCTGGTATTTTCTTTGAGTTGGCCTTCTCTGCGGCCGCATCTTCGGCTTGCTTCTTGATATACCCCATCGCCTTTTCGGTGGCCACTCCGAGGACGCAATCTGTGTCCAGTCAGTGAATTTTGCGGCAAATAGATATGTGAAATCGTCGTGTAATACCGCTCAATTTCTGCTCCGCGTAGTCATCATGGATGCTCTCGAATTCCTCTGTGGTATCGACATGGGCCCTGCCCGCATGTGCCATTATTGGTGCCTTACCACCGGGGTGCCAATAAAGCACACTCGTCGCATCGTACACTTTGCCTTTGATAACAATCCAGCAATCGTTTTCCTTATTGTGCTTTTCGATCTCCTCACGTGTGAACTGCTTTTGCGGTGATGCCGCTTCATGCTTGATGTTTTCGATGCGATTCTCCGTCGATGGCTTCATCCACCCTCTCGTTCCCGTGCCAGGCTCGCACGGATGTCGGAAGTAAAGCGAAGAGCCGACACTTTCATTACCATCCCGGATCTCTGGGAGAACGGTATACCAGCAATTGTTCATCATACTATACATGGTCAGTAATCTTCTCGGGTTGTTGAAGCGATGTTTACTTGCCCCATAATGTTCCACGAAGGTTTCCTCGGCTGCGTGTTTTTAAAGACATTGAAGCCGCGGACGACTATGCTATCGGCTCGAACAAGGTGCGACAGAGTGACATCCACATACCAATGAAGCCAGGTCCAGAACTTCTTCCCATGACGGATCGGGTGCTCAGGAAACTGATCACGACAGTTTAGACATGCGGTATGATACTGGCGCTGACGAACGGACGGACTCACCCTGCGGATACAATACAGCCACGTTTTTCCACCATCCAGACTGGCTTCCACCCTCTGGACTTCATGACCACCACCGTCGTATGCTATGCCTGCGATCCGGTAAGTTTGTTTCTTGTCCACATTTGACAGGCTAATCGTCTCGCCATGCTCGGGTTTCACAATGATTGAGTTAAGATTCTGCTCATTACAGGTCGTACTTGGGTGATTGAACATGGTGTGGGAGAACTCCGAGTCCATATCACGAATGAAGCTAGGCAGAACCCGGTTGTCCCAAACATGATAATGGCTGTCATTCTCCTTGTTGGAAATCCAGACTTTGTGGAGCCATTTGACACAACGACCACCAATGTAACCGGGAATCATTACACGCACTGGATAGCCGTGATCCGGCGGCAGTCGCGCATTGTTCATTTCGTAGGCCAAGATCACGTCATTCTCAGGGTCCATGGCATATGCCAATGGTATTGATGTCGCATAGTTGCCTTCCGTGAGCTCGTCTGCGCCTTCAAAATGGACCCAGCGCTGACTCCTCCCGTGATGACGATCAGAATCCTCGACACCTGCGGCAAGAAGTACGCCCCGCAGAAGAGGCCCTTTCCAATATGCGCAGCTAATTGCTCCAGCGCCCCAATTGAAACCTTTTGACCGTCTGATCATGTTCAGCTCTTTCCTCCGGTTGCCGTCGCAGGCCAAAGCCACTGCAATGTTGATAGATTCAAAGTCTCTTTCGAGATCATCCATCGACAGGACCAGTTTTCCATTCTCGACATCAATCTTGTGAGATTCCCATAGTAAATGGGGAACAGGGCCATGGTTCCGAACGTAGTGCAGTAGATTGGGGGTGACAAGGCCCGCTTCGTAGAGGGTTGTCAGTTCAGGCTCTCCATTGAGCGGATGCTTGCCCGTTAGGCGGATGAGATGGGAAGATCGGGGAATCCAATTGTCGGGGGTAAATTGGTCGGCCTCGTCAATAGATATGTTCTGTTCCTCCGTTAGATGGACAGGGGATATGACTTTTCCATCGTTCTCGTCTAGCGTCTTCATGTACTTGCTCTCGGATTGTAGCAAGCGCAGCAAAGATAGCTCCTGCGGCGAGTATTTGTCCGGCATATCTTCTTTCTCATCCTTCCTTCCTTCCTGGCCGTCTTTATCAGGGGATTTTTTGCCAACCGCATGTGCCTCGTTGTGTGTCTCATTTTCGCCGCGAGCCCGTCGCCACTGATACTCTTTCTGTGGCTTCTGGTCGTCGTCTTCCCCCCGCTTTTGGTTTTTCTTCTCCTCTTCTTCCTGCTGCTGACGCCTTTTTACATTAACAGGCCAATCCTGCTTGTACTTGATGAAGTCTTCTGTGGTGTGAAGCACGTAGCGCCAGCCCCGTGGGTGATTTTGCGGAAATCTCAAATGGTAGTCCTAGAGGGAGCGAAGTCAATCAATGACAGCCCAAAGAAGCAAGGTAAAGAGACCCTAATACACACTTCTTCCTTGGTCATGAAATCGCGGACATTGATCAGATCGTGATTCTCCAGCTCCTTATTGAGTTCATCCGCTTCTCTCTTCGCCTGAGCTAAGAACCCCCGCTCCTTCTCTGTATTCCAGTCATCTCCGACATGTGTGTAGCCCGGGTGCCGATCATTGCGATCGCGAAACCCGATCCGATGATGATGAGTCTTGGGCCAATCTGGTTCATTTTCGATATCGTCCTTGGAGGAGCCACCATGACTCCGATCTGGACGCGTGTAATGCTGATTTCCTGCCATTCTGAAACTCTGCGGATTGAACAGCTGCGTGTAATTTTAAATTAATGAGATTGCACAAGGGACGTATGTCACGCAGGTATCTGGTTACCCATGAATGTCATAAGGAAACGAGTGAATATCCTTCTTTACATGCGTGGAACAGTGAAGAAACGCTGGTAGATAAATACAAATACCTCCAGGAATGCTCGGTTAAGATACGTCATGATTCCTACGAAAGACCGCCCCCCCCCCTCAAACACATACCACCAAGTTCTTATCCAACCCCATGAGCTGGTTTTATTCCTAACTTTTTCTTCTAACTTATTCCTCGGCACTAACTGCGTTCGCTTCTACAGGGAGCTTATTCATTTTAACTCGCGCGTCGTTCTTGACTTAAATATCCAGCGAGGAATAGGCAAACTTGACGTTGCTATGTAAGTGTGGAGTTCATTCTTGGATCAGCAGAGAGCAGATTGGCACTTGAGAGAGCCTGAGCAATGGCCAGAAGGCTTTCGGGCGCAGAATGACGTATGATGGATCCAAACAAGTCAGAAAGTGCCCGTTCTAGGTTAAAGGGGTAATGAGTTGGAGCGTCCATTATTAGTGCAGCAAGTACTTTTATGGATCTCGATGAGTCATGTGTTACGGACCCGCAGGGGCTAACTCGAAATAAGTCAACTACAGCCAATCATTACGACAAGGATACACGACACGTGATTAGGACTACGGACACGCGCAAGGAAAGCGGTGTCGCGGGAAAGAACGCGGTTCGGAGAACCGCCCTACACGGAAACCATGGTGTTTCCACCAGTGTCGAAAGATATGATATAACCCGGGATCACGAGTGCCCTAGGGTTAGGAACGTCCCGTGGTCAGGCACGTCCTAGGATAGGGAGTGACCTAAGGGAACAGGAATCCTACGGAAGAAAAGATCGCACGATGGGGATCAACGCAAAACACCGACTATCGTGGGACTGGCAGAATCCCAAGGCGGTGCACATCGGGCGATGAACCTCTGCACATCAGTGATGCGCGGAACGCATCAGCGATGAGACCCGAGCACATCGGTGATGAGCGAGGGACTGGATATATAAGGACACTCATTCAGCATCATGTATTTAGTTCTTCGCGTTCAATCCAACTATTGTTACTTAGGACCCAGATTGGAATACGACATTATTGTTCTTGTTTGTTATCTGACGAATCACCTTAACGACGAGGGGAGATCCATAAGAACCTGACCTCGCCGGCGCTACTCTATTCAGCACCTCCTTTACTAAGCAAGACCTCTAAGGACTTGAGTATATAAGGCCTGTTGCCGTGTGTGATCGGTAGGCATTACAACAGAGTGACGAGACAACCTTGGGGTGACGAGTATCCAAGAGAAGTATTACCCTTTGAGGACAAAACTCACCGTGCCTGATAAGCAGTGCGTAACACATTGAACGCCTTTTTCGAGATAACATAACAACGAACGAAGCATTGACGCCCTGACTTGACAACAACAACTTGACTAGAGTGTCAACATGTCTACCTCAAGCAGTAACAACAAAGCCAAGGCACCTGTTCCGCCTCAGTCTCAATCCAGACCTGCACCACCTGAGGAAGAAGACGAAGTCGACGTCTTAAAGGAACAAGTGGCCGAACTTATCAAACAACTACGACGACAAGAAGCCTCCATTAGTGAACTGAGAGATGGGGAAGAACAAGCACGAGCTCAACTTGGAGCAATCCCACGCAACGCTGGTTCTAGCAAGGTCAAGATCGCTAAGGCTGAACCCTTCGACGGCACCCGATCCAGATTGAGAGGATTCCTCACGCAAATGGATATGCATATCGACGTCAATGGGAATGACCTACCTACGGAAGCTAGCAAGGTGATCTTTGTGTCCACCTATTTGCGAGGACAGGCTTGGGCATGGTTGGAGACCCATGTCAGAGAATATTACGATAAGCCCGCCCACGAGTGGACGGAAGTAACTCGAAACATCTTCACCGGATACGTCAATTTCAAACAATACATGCAAGACATGTTTGGGGAAATCAACGAACGAGCCAACGCGGAACGCAAACTGACAAAGATACACCAAATTACGTCTACTGCAGCGTACTCTACCGAATTCACCCAAACCGCAGCCATCTTAGGATGGGCTGACTACGCATTGATCCCTCTGTACACACAAGGATTGAAGTCGCATGTCAAAGACGAATTATCCAAAATGGATCGACCAGAGACAATGAGGGAACTCATCGAACTTACTGTCAAGATGGACAACCGACATTTCGAGAGACAAATGGAAAAACGAGAAGTCGAAAACTGGAGACGCAATCCAGGACGAAGCAACATCGGTAGCCGAATGAGGCCCAGGGGAGGTCCACGAGCACCAAACAGGAATTACTCCGATCCATATGGACCGCAACCCATGGATCTGGACGCAGCGGAGAACCCGCATAAGGAGAAACAACACCGGCAGATGCGAGGCAAATGTTTCAATTGTGGCAAAGAAGGTCACTTTTCGAAGGAATGCCGTTCGCCGAGAAAGCAACAACGACAACAACTAAGCGCAACTGAAGAGAGCCGAGGAGGCTACAACGATACCAAAAGACGACAATTGTGTGCAACAAACGAACAAGCCTGGGAAGAAGTCCCAGAAGAATTTGCCAAAACGTGGCTAGGACCGAGAAACACGCAATCAAACTCATCACAGACGTATGCGAAGGACAATGCCGCAGAACTGTTGAAAGAAAAGGAAAACCGCGCCAGAGATGCAATATATGACGAAGCAGCACAGATGTACGCCAAAGAAGCGGAACTGTTGGAAGAAAATCTGAACAAATCACAGACGTACGAGGAGAGTGACACCTCGGAACTGTTGCAAGAAAATCAGCGACACGAATTCCCAGAGATTGATTGGGAATGGTGGGAACAAATGAATGACCCACAAGATCGAGACAGGAATTCCCAAGACGCAACCTATATGACTCCTGGAGACTACAGTGACTCTCAGGACTCCAATGCGGAGATACTAGAAGATCTTTTTGCGAAACCTGGAAACGACCTTGAGATCGAAGAAAGACCTTCAAGCCCCAAGTTACCCTACTCCAAGGAACAGAGAGATAGGAAGAGAGTCAGCGACACTCTAGAGAAAGAACAACCAACCTGGTATGACGAAAAACCACGAACATGTCCATGCGATAGGAAACGGTGCGCATGCAAAGGATATATGCAACACCCAGACCATGAGACAATACAGCCAGCAGCTTGCTACGAGAGCAATTGCAGAACACATTACATGGCTAAGGTAAACCGTGGAATTGATCCAGAAAAACCAATGTCAAGATGGACACCACAGTGGAAACCAGGATTTGAAAAAACGCCACACGACGAACGACACTTGCACTACGGGCACATCCCGAAACCAAAAGACTTATGTGGAACACAATGGGGACCTCACTTGAAGGTTGATCTCATTATTTTGGGACGGATTGCCAAGGCAATGATCGATTCAGGAGCAAGCGGGAACTTCATGACGAAAGGATGGGCAAACGCTCACGGTGTACCGACTTTTGCCAACCCCAACGCTCAGCCAATCAGAGGATTGGACGGACAAGTGTATGGCACAGGAATCCAGTATGAGACTGGATGGGTACCAATGGAACTCGGAAACCACTTCGAAATGAACAACTTCGACATCACAACACTCGGAAATTATGATGTGGTGTTGGGTAGTCCATGGTTACGACGACATAACCCCACTATTGACTGGAAGAAACACGAAATACAGTTCAACAGATGCAGATGTCAAGGAACGACACGCAAGGCGACGGATAAGCCACGGAAAACCGCCACATTTCGGGAATCTAGCCCTGGGCAGGCAGATAAACCAGAGCACATGCACAAGGAAGGACCTAAGCATAGTACTCGCCCTTTGGAAGGCAGGGCCAAGCGTACCAAGATGACTATGGACGCATTTGTCACAGAAGAAGTCGCAATGAGCGATCAAGAGATCGACACGTACGTGGTAGTCGACCACGCAGCAGATACGAAAACCCTCTGTGGGACAGAGGAAGAGGTACAAATACCTACGGAATACCAAGAGTTTGGCGATGTTTTCACGCCACCACCAATTGGCAAATTACCAGAGCATGGGACCTACGACCATGAGATTAAGCTCAAGGAAGGAGGAATACCTAAGTTCATGCCAATCTACCAACTGAACGAAACTCAGAAGAAACTCTTGAGAGAATACATCGACGAAAATCTGAAGAAAGGATACATCGAACCATCGAAATCGCCAGCAGGATATCCGATCCTGTTCGTTGCGAAGAAAAATGAAGATCCGACAAAGAAAATGCGGATGTGCATCGATTACCGACAATTGAACGAGATTACCATCAAAGACAGACACCCGTTACCACTGATCCAAAGCATTCAGGATACAGTGAGCAAAGCAAAATGGTTCACGAAATACGACATTACGGAAGCATACTACCGCCTCAGAATCAAGGAAGGCGACGAATGGAAAACAGCTTTCAGGACAGAGTTAGGACACTTTCAGTACAAAGTGATGCCCTTTGGACTCACTAACGCACCAGCATCGTTTCAGCGATTCATCACGGACACACTCAGAGAATACTTGGATCTCTTTGTGGTAGTCTATCTGGATGACATCTTGGTGTTTTCTAAAACAATGGAAGAACACGTGCAGCACAACAAACTCATACTTCAGAAGCTTCGAGAGGCTAGAGTGACACTCAAGCTCAAGAAATGTGAATTCCACGTGCAAGAAACAGGCTTCTTGGGATATGTGATCACCAAAGAAGGATTCAGCATGGAAGAAGAAAAAGTCAGAAGCATCATCGAATGGCCAACACCGAGAACAGTCAAGGAAGTACAACAATTCCTTGGACTCGCCAATTACTATCGACGATGGATAGGAGGATTTTCAGGAAAAGCCAACGGAATGACGAAGTTGACTAAGAAAAATCAACCATGGGAATGGAGCACCGAAGCAGAAGAATCATTCAGCGAGATCAAACGGTTATTCGTTGAACGAACCATTCTAGCACGAACGGATCCAGAGAAACCATACATCATGGAAACAGACGCATCAGATTATGCGCTCGGAGCAAGACTCGCGCAACCAGACGAAAATCAAAAATTACGACCAGTCGCATTTTGGTCACGAAAGATGACACCTCCGGAACTCAATTATGACATCCATGACAAAGAATTGCTAGCTATAGTGTCAGCATTCAAACAATGGAGACCATACCTTGAGGGAGCAAACCACCAAGTTCTGGTGAAATCAGATCACAAGAATCTGACATATTTCACAACGACAAAGGAACTTACACGACGACAAGCACGATGGGCAGAGGAACTATCCAGATACGATTATAGAATCGAACACTGTGATGGAACCGCCAACAGTCAAGCAGATGCACTCAGTCGACGACCAGACTATCAACTAGGAGTGAAAGAAGCATCACCAGCCATCTTAAAACAAGATGAAAAAGGGAACATTGTCCACAATCACCAAGTACTGGCAGCGACCAGTGAAATCCACGATGAATGGACACAACGACTCAAGGAAGAAACGAAGAATGATCGGATTCAAGGAATCATCGATACGGACAACGAGAAATTTCAACAGCAAGACGGGTTAGTCTTGATTCATGGACTCATTTACGTTCCAGAACGAATGAGACAAGAAGTAATGAAGAACCACCATGATACACCATCAGAAGGACATCAAGGTATTGAGAAAACAGTTGAAAGCATCACGAGAAATTACTTTTGGCCAAACCTACACAGGAAAGTGAGGAGTTACATCAGAAAATGTGACACATGCCAACGAAACAAACCTGGACGACACATGCCATACGGAGAATTACAAGCATTGGAAGTACCAAACAAACCATTCGAACACATCACGATCGATTTCATCACCAAGTTACCAGAATCGGAAGGAAACGACATGATCATGGTAGTTGTCTGCAAACTCACGAAATATTCCTACATGATACCAACAACAGAAACAATCAACGCAGAAGACATGGCAGATATCCTAGTGAGACACGTTTTTGCCAACCACGGAACACCACGAGTGATGGTATCCGACAGAGACAAGCTGTTTACATCGAAACTATGGCAATCACTAGCAGACTTGATTGGAATTGAGACCAGGCTCTCAACAGCATACCATCCACACACCAATGGACAAACGGAACGAGTGAATCAAACAATTGAACAATGGTTACGCCACTATGTGAATTATCACCAGGACAACTGGGCAGCACTATTGGCTATCGCACAGTTCGCGTATAACAACGCAGTTCACTCAACAACCGGTGAATCACCAACGTACGCAGTTTATGGATACAATCCAACACTGCTCGGGGAAGCAATCGGAAAGAAAACAGTCGCGGAAGGAGCACGACTAATGAACGATGGGATCAGGAAACTTCATCAACAGATCGCCAGAGATATCGAATTCTTCAACACTCGGATGAAAATTTACTACGATCGCACCCACCAGGAGGGGCCAGACCTGAAAGAGGGGATGAAAGTGTATCTCCTACGACGAAACATCAAAACCAAGCGACCAAGTGCAAAACTCGACCACTTGAAGCTGGGACCATTCAAAATCGAAAAGAAAATTGGACCAGTCAATTATCGCTTGAAACTACCAGAAAGCATGAAGAAAATGCACCCGACGTTTCATATCTCGTTATTAGAACCCGCACCAGAAAATGCAACCATCGAAACAAACGTGGAACTCGCGGACAACGAAAGCGAAGACGAATATGAAGTCGAGGCAATCCTGAACGACAAATGGATGAACAATCAGCAACAGCTCTTAGTGAAATGGGAAGGGTATCCTACATCGGAAAACACATGGGAACCTATTTCGAACCTGAGGGGCTGCCACCAGCTGGTTCAACAGTATTACCAGAAGGCGAAGAAGACGCCTCGGCAACGGAAGGAAAGAAAGCGTCGAAATCAACATTACCCCAGTCCACCGGACTCAACGGATCGACAGACGCCATCATCTGCGTCAGACTAGGACCATCTGACGTGGCCGCAAGGATCCTATTGGGATCATCGACAGCAGCAGATTGAGAAACCTCGCTCGCGGCACGAGCACTCTCTGCCACAGAATTTTGTTTTTCCGTATCGACACGCTCTTTCTCGATACGAGCAAGCTCTTCAGCTTCACGACGTTCAAGCTCTTCCAACTCGGAAATTTCCTTATATTCACGAGCGATATAATCCCCAGCGCGGGATTCCAGAAGGAATGTCTGTTTTTCCAAACGCATCAACTTAGCAAGGGCTAGTTCGCGTTCCTCACGAAGCGCCTGGCGGGCCTTCATCAGACGACGCCATTCAGCATCGGAAAACGACGGCTTAGACATTTCACACTTGGCACGACCACCACCAACAACACAGTCAAGACACTTATCGGAGCAGTCGGCTCGAATACACACTCTTTTGAGACGAACACAACGATCGCAAGGAATCACTGAACGAAAACCTTCCTCCTCGATTTTGACCGACAAGTTGTTCTTACGAATAGACGACTTGGCAGGCATGATTAGAACATGAAGGAAAAGCGAGTTACATCTCAGGACGGACACGCACCTGGGGCACAGCGCAGTTAAATAGTCTTTGGGACAAAGACCTTGAAGGAGGGGATGATGTTACGGACCCGCAGGGGCTAACTCGAAATAAGTCAACTACAGCCAATCATTACGACAAGGATACACGACACGTGATTAGGACTACGGACACGCGCAAGGAAAGCGGTGTCGCGGGAAAGAACGCGGTTCGGAGAACCGCCCTACACGGAAACCATGGTGTTTCCACCAGTGTCGAAAGATATGATATAACCCGGGATCACGAGTGCCCTAGGGTTAGGAACGTCCCGTGGTCAGGCACGTCCTAGGATAGGGAGTGACCTAAGGGAACAGGAATCCTACGGAAGAAAAGATCGCACGATGGGGATCAACGCAAAACACCGACTATCGTGGGACTGGCAGAATCCCAAGGCGGTGCACATCGGGCGATGAACCTCTGCACATCAGTGATGCGCGGAACGCATCAGCGATGAGACCCGAGCACATCGGTGATGAGCGAGGGACTGGATATATAAGGACACTCATTCAGCATCATGTATTTAGTTCTTCGCGTTCAATCCAACTATTGTTACTTAGGACCCAGATTGGAATACGACATTATTGTTCTTGTTTGTTATCTGACGAATCACCTTAACGACGAGGGGAGATCCATAAGAACCTGACCTCGCCGGCGCTACTCTATTCAGCACCTCCTTTACTAAGCAAGACCTCTAAGGACTTGAGTATATAAGGCCTGTTGCCGTGTGTGATCGGTAGGCATTACAACAGAGTGACGAGACAACCTTGGGGTGACGAGTATCCAAGAGAAGTATTACCCTTTGAGGACAAAACTCACCGTGCCTGATAAGCAGTGCGTAACACTAGAGACCCAAAGGGATTGGTAGTGGCTTTAGTTTACTATAGGGATGATAGTAATATAATACTAAACTCTAATATATAGTATATTCTTTGATATATTGCTTAATATTCCCTCTCATTGAGAACTAGTAAAATTTTCTTTTAATTAGTTTGATAGTATAGTTTCTTCTAAAGTAACTTATTGTTAGTTTATTATGATATAACTTTAAAATTAATTGTCTAAGGTCTTAGGTAGGGGGTATAAAAAAGTACTTCTTGAAGAGAATAAAGCTATCTTTTAGTAATTAGTTCTTTAGATCTCTCTGTCTGTAGAAAAGGGTTTTCTTTTAGTATTGGTAATAGGGATCCTCTATCTGTAATCTTAATAGTTCTATGGCTAGATTGTCAGAGGTCTATAAATCAAAAATATATATAGGTTCTTCTACTATAATTGTATATAAAGCCTCTTAGGAATTCAATTAATCTAAAACCAGATTGTTCTAGATAGCCCAATTAGTTGATTTGTTTTTATCTATAGTGGAATAAGGCTATACCTTAAATTGGGATTTGAGACTAATTAGGTCTAATTTGTAAATCTTTTGGATAACTATGTTCCATAGGGAAATAGTATCTAGTCCAGGGGCTATCTATAATATAAGAGATATAAGGATATTAGAATTCTGAGTATTCCTAGTCTTTTTAAAAAGCCTTAAAGGAGTGTTAGCTGAGTTTGATTTTCCTAACTAATGCTTAATAATAAAATCAAAAAATAGTAAGAAGATATACTAGTGGGTTTAATACCTATTGAGTTTGGGTTATTATATAAAAGTTTGTAAATTAGTGTAGTCTGATAAAACTTTAATAGTATGTCTACTTCTCTTTAAATAATGTTATTAGTATTTAAATGAGTAAATGATAGTAAATAGCTCTTAATCTAGTATAGTGTAATGGGTCTTAGTATTATTGAATTTGTGAGACCAAAATACTATAGGATATTATTTTCCATTAGTTCCTAACTATGAGAGAATATTTATTATTCTATATTTAGATATATTAGTCTCTAATTGGATAGGGTAACTTAGGTTAAAATAAATGAGAATAGGGGTGTTTGTAAAGATGTTAATTAAGATATAAAATGCTTGGGATTTGGTTTTATTTAACTTTATAGAACTAGGCTTTTTCCCATCTTTACTTCCCTTTAATAATAATATTAAGAGTTGTATGATAAAAGAGAATTTCTCAATGAATTATCTGTAGAAGTTGTAGAAGCTAATAAATACTTGAATATTATAAAAGGTTTTGGGTTCTGATTATAAAGTGATAGTAGAGACTTATTAGGGATTTATTAAAATATCCTTGGATAAGATAATATATCCTAAGAAGTTAACTTAGTCTTGGTAAAAAGTATATTTGGATAGTTTAGTATAGAGTTCTGCTTAGTATAGGTATTAGAAAATAGTTTTGAAATGTTGGATATAGGTTTCTTTATTGGATGAAAAGATAAGAATATTATTAAGATAGGTAATATAAAAAATATTAAGAATTCTATAAAGGGTAATATGAATATAGTTCTGGAAAGTAGTTAGTATATTGATTAGACTAAACAATATGACTATATATTTATAGTGGTCATATTAGATATAAAATATAGTTTTCTATTTATCCCCTTGCTTAATATAGACTCTATAGTAAATATCTTTAATATTAATTTTCAAGAAGAGCTTAGTACTAATGATTCTATCTAAAATCTCTAAGATAAGGGATAAGAAATAGTAATTTTTAACTAATATATAGTTTAGACTGTGATAATCAATATAGAGATAGAGAGTACTATCTTTTTTAGGAATAAATAGGATAGGTATACCTATAGGACTTTTAGAGAATCTGATTCTGTTTACCTTAATATTAATATTAATATAATTATATAGGATAGTAAGTTCTATTTGAGAGAGTATATAAATTAGTCCTTAAGGAGGTTACTCTTCTTCCTATAGATTAATAGTATGATCTGTTTTCTTTTGTAAAGGTAATTATATAGTATTTTCATATGAAAATACATTTATAAATTCCTTTAATTCAGGAGGGATTTACTACTCTTCTATAGAGTTAGTAATTAGAATATAGTTATCTTCTTCTTTGGTAGAGAGATTATTTAATTTAGATAGTTAGACAATAGTAAAGACATAAGCTTTATTTTTATAGTCTTTAGTAAATTAGTGTAGGATTCTTAGTTTGAAATTGGGAGTAGTAAATCACTATTGTTAATTTACTATTAAGATAATAATGGAATACTAACTAAATATAGTTATAGAGAGGAGAACTGAAGAGTTTATAGAGTTTGAATCTTAATCTATTACTATATAAGGTCTCTCAATAGTCTTAGTAGTTCCTCTAGAATTAGTAAGAACTAGAGTTATCTTATATATACTATATTTGGGGCATTCTAACTTGCCTATAGTATATAACCAGGGAGTTTATAATTTAGCTTAAGATAGGTATTACTATTTAGCAAAGTTGATACTTATAATATTGAGTTGTATATAAGTATTAAAGTCTATGTGGATTATAAGTCTATTCTATAGGATGACTGTAATAGTAAAATAGGATATACTTCCTATTATAGGATAGTGGGTTATAGATATAGGAAGATCTATAGCCCTTACTCTTCCCCTGAAATTTCAGTAACTTCTATAGCTTCTGTAGCTTCTACAACTTCCTATATTTACCTACTGGATTTAGAAAATTTATTTGCCCAGTGGCCTGTTTTATAATAGATAAAGTACTGATTTGGTAGTTGGCCCTTATTTATAGGAGTTTTACTTAGTCCTAATACTAGAATGTAATATCTTTTAGTCTGGTAATTTAGTCTCTAAGTAAATTGAGGTTATTCCATATACTTTCTAGTATTATTCTGGATTTTGTAAAAGGGTTTTTTGGAGAAAAAATAAGATTGTTCATTAGGGGTACTGTGTTTTCTGTTATTAAAATTCTTCTTAAATCTCTTATAGATTATCTTCTAGATATATACTACTATATTTACTATTTCTTTATGATTTTATAGAAGTTCTATATAATAAAGACTAATAGTTTCTTATAGTTTTGGGTATAGTTTTGTAAAAAATTTCAGAGTGTGATTTGGTATTAGGTCTCCAAATTGGTATAAGTATTTATTTTGTCTGGTTTGTAGCTCTTCCTATTATTACTATAAGTTATTAATTGCTTAAATTCATATATTAATAGCTTGCTCTTATACTATAATTTCAGATATTGTGAGATCTTATAAGTTTGTATATAGGTTTCCTTATTCCAACAGAGAGGGTGGAATGCTTTCTGGTCCTAGACTAATAGACTTCTTCTGGAAAGTAGTTTAATATGTGTTTACCATTATCTTCTGGGTAATCTGTAGGAAGAAGGATTAGAATTGTAAAGACAGAGTAGATTAGGTAAGAGAGTGGTAATGAGAGGTAATGGGGAATAGTAGTGGAATGGCTATGAAAGGGGTATGGAATGGGACTACTAAGTTGGCTATATTGGGTGTGTGTGTAGTAATAGTAAAAAGACTAATCCTTAGTAATCCCCGAAGTCAGGGAAACCCTCCAATCTATTTAATTATATGACTTCTAACCCCAGGGTCACATGTATTATATTGGTGATGTATATAATAACGCATAGACGCAGAATGATGATAAGAGATCCTGTGCTTATCCGGATTACTGTCGGATGGGGCCTGAAAAGCCATCGGGCAGCAATTGTGAACAGTGTACCATAACAAGTTAGGACCTATATTAAGGAAAATTTATATTATAGGTTTATTATTCTATTAATAAGTCTATTTATATTTCTAATTCTAATAGTAAGAAAACTAAGAGATGGCCTATAGTTCTATATAGACTACTAAAAGCTAAATACTATAATTAAGAAGAATAGCTATCTAATTCCTCTAATTAATAAGATCCTAGAGTGACTAGCTAAGGCTAAATAGTTTACTAAACTTAATATTTAATAAGGTTTTTATTATATCTAAATATACCCTAAGAGTAAAAACCTAATTATCTTTAAGAGCTAATATAGATTATTTAAATATAGAGTTATACCCTTTAGTATAATAGGGGGTCCTATAATATTCTAATACTATATAAATAATATTCTATATAATCTACTAGATATTATAGCTATTATCTTTATTAATAATATTTTAGTCTATTTAGAGAATCTAGATTTCTATAAATAGTATATTAAGGAAGTTTTACACTATCTCTAGATAATAGGTCTTTAGATCTTACTAAAGAAGTATAAATTTAATATAGAGAAGATAAAGTTTCTAGAATTTATTATAGAAAGAGATAATATATATATAGACTCTAAGAAGTTAAATATTATCTATAAATAGAAGATACTTACTATAGTTAAGAGAATTCAGTCCTTCCTCAGATTCTATAACTACTACTAATAATTTATTTAAGACTATAGCCACCTAATAAAGCTATTATTTATCTTAATAAAGAAGGAGATCCTATGAATATAGAGTTTAATCTATAAGACTATATTTAACTAACTAAAGATTACCTTAATAGAACTCCTAGTTATTATATATTTTAACCCTATATAGCCTATTTAGATTAAGACTAACTTCTTAAATAGAGTAACTAGAATAGTTCTAAGTCAGTTATAAGATAATAATAGCTAGTATTTAATAGCCTTTCTATTAAAGATAATAAATAATACTAAGACTTAGTATAAGATTTACAATAAGAAGCTATTAACTATTATATAAGTCCTTAAGGAGTAGAGAATAGAATTAATGAGTATAAACTAAAATCAGTATATAATTATCTAATTAGATTATAAGTCTTTTAAGTATTTTATAACTAAATACTAATTAAATATTAGATAAGCTTAGTAGTTAGAGTTTCTTACTAGCTTTAACTTTATAATAAAATACTATACTAATAAGACTAATATTATAGTAGATATTCTATTAAAAAAGGGATTACTATTAGATTAAGATAGGAAGAAGACTACTCTACTTCTATAGTATTAGCTGAATTTGGAGATAGTCTTATTAATAGCTATATAGAAACTTTCTAGTTAGAAAGTTTTTAATTAAAAACTAATAGTTAATATACTAGTTTTAGTTAATATATCCTTAAGTCTAATTTTAAATACCTCTAAGGAAATAAGAAAGATTCTCTAAGTAAATAGATAGGTAGATAATAATTAATTAATAGCTATATATAAGAAAGCCTTACTAGAAGAGGAAAATAGTCTCTAAAAGCTCATAAAAGAACTATTCCTCTATAAAGGCTAAGTCTTTATTCCATAAGGAGTAAGATTAGAACTACTAAATTATATTTATAAGTAATCTACTCTAGTACATCTTAGAATAAAGAAGATATAGGACTATATTTAAGAGTAGAACTTTATATAATTAGGAATTATATTTAATATTAGATAGTTTATAAATAATTATATAACTTATAAGAAAACTAAGTCCTAGTAGGATTAATTAGGAGAGTTACTAAATCCCTTACTAATACTATTAAGACTATAAATATATATTTAGATGAATTTCATAGAGTTACTAAAAGACAAAAAGAGATATAACTATATCCTAGTAGTTCTTAATTAATTCTTAAAAAGATATATTTCTATTCTATATTATAAAATAGTAATAAATAAGAATATAATCTAATTATTACTATAAAATATTATATACTACAATGGACTATCTAACTTAATTATATTAGACTGAGATTAAATATTTATATTAAGAATATAGGAAGAGCTATATAGGATACTAAAGATTAAACATTCTCTATTAATAGTATATTACTTATAGTTAGATAGGGAGTCTAAGAGAATAGTTAAAAGTATTAAATAGTACTTATAAGTCTTAATTAACTTAAAATAGGATAACTAGTTAGATATAGTATACTTAGTAGATATTACTTAAATAGTATTATCTTAGAAATTAACTAAAGTATCTTCCTTTAAAATAGAATAAGACTATAAGATAAGACTATTTATAGATCTAAATAGAGAAGAATTTAAATTAATAACTAACTCCTCTTAATAGGATATAGTTCTATAGTTTATAGAGTAAATATAGATAATATAGAATAAAGTAGAATAGAACCTATCCCATATATAGGAATACTAGTAAGGTCAAGTAGACTAGAGAAGATAAGAGATTAACTTTAGAATGGGTAACTATGTTATATTTTCAACTAAGTACCTTAAGACAAACTAACTATTAAGAAAGATAGACTATTAGGCCATAGAGCCCTTTGAGATCATTAAGTAGAAACATTCTAATATATTCTATCTTTAACTACTACTTAATATATTAATCCATTCTATTATAAATATAGATTAACTATAGAAAGTATTTAGAAGTAAACTATTATTAGACTAGGAGGTTAAGAGAAGACTAATAATAGTAAATACACTAGAGGTAGAATTAGAGTTTAAAGTCAACTTTATTTAGATAAGCCAATAATCCAGAGATAATTGGGTAATTTATTAAGTTAAATAAAAGGAGTACAATATTAATAATCACTAGTATCCTATAAGGAACTTTAAGAATATACTAAATTACTTACTGGACTTCCACTATTAGAACCTATTAAAGATATGACCATAGAAGTTCAAAGTATAACTTCAAAATAGGGGAGGTGACTTATCAGACATAGACAATAATAACAAACCAGGAACAGGTAAATTTAACATCATATAGAGCAAATTTCGCGATTTCAGGGTCGAAATCGAGTTTAGGAGGGAGGTAATGTGAGAAACCATATTATGGTGTATATACTCTGGGTTTTCCAGCCGGAAACTGGGCGGTAACATAGGCGGCTCTGTGGGTGCGATCTATCTTATGTATTAGAGATCTGCAGAGGTCCCTCTTCTTCTTCTTCTTTCCTCAAGTTTAGAATTCCACGTTGGACATGCTTTTCAGCTCTGGTTCTTTCCGTACATCACAGAAGGCTAGGCTAACCGCACTTTAACAAAGAGCCAATATTCAGAGATAAAAATCCGCCTTTTTAGTCCAATCTCTGTAATAATATACTTTATAATAATAATATTAGAATACTATAGTATGCAAATAGCTTTAATTACTCAATGAATTAATAGTATTCATGGGCAAACCAGGCTCTTAACTATTGGAGCAGTGGAGACAGGAGAATATAAAATACAGGTATAGAAGATAGATATATATAACTCTAATTCTTCTAAAATGACAATCTAATGTTTTTATAATACAAACACCTTAAATAAGGAACGACTAAACCATTTTGAGCATAGTTTCTCACATGTATCCATCTAGTAATCTCAGTGTCAAATACACTGTATTCTGACAGATACAGCCTCCACCCAACCAGCACAACGTTTACTGGACAACACTACTGGACGGTTACTAAGAAACCGAGAACAACTGCCATTAGGTAACAAGGCAACAAATCATAGTACGCGCTGTACTAAGGGATGGTAGCCGCTGTGCTGAAGAACAGTAAGCAATGTGCTTGGGTACATCGAGTGATGAGCGAAGGAATGGATATATAAGTATACTTGTTCAGCATTATATATTTAATTCTTTGTGTTCAATCCAAGTATTGTTACTTAGGACCTAGATTGGAATACGATATAATTATTCTTATTTGCTATCTGACAAAACCACCTTAACAATAAGGGGAGATCTATAAGAACCTAACCTCACCAGCACTACTCTATTCAGCATCTCCTTTTACTAAGCAAGTCCTCTAAGGACTTGAGTAACTAAGACCTGCTGCCATGTATGATTAGTAGGCATTATGATAGAATGACGAGACAACCTTGGGGTGGCGAGTATCCTAGAGAAGTATCACCTTTGCGGACCAACTCACAGTCCCTGATAAGCAGTCCGTAACACAGCACTTATATCTCCGTACAAATTAGTAAACCTGGCTTAGAAACCCTAGCCCAATTAGTTCTCTAATAATCGAAACAGGCCAAGCTATATAATCCTCTGTACTCCTCTGCTGTCTAGGAAGTATATTCGGACCCTTTATTAGCAGAAGCTATCTTACTAAGAGATAAGTCTCTTAACTATATATTGGGTACTATATAATAGTATTCATTTCGAGCGACAAGAAGCTTTAGTTGGATTCCATGTCGTATGTCTCAACCTAAATCATCAATGTCTAGAGCACGATTTTGCACATCGCATTATCTTCAACCGGAGAGCAAGGCAAAGAGAAACTCAGAGTACACCAATTATTCCGAAGGCTTTGAGTCTAATCCAGCCATGATGTTACGCACTGCTTATCAGGCACGGTGAGTTTTGTCCTCAAAGGGTAATACTTCTCTTGGATACTCGTCACCCCAAGGTTGTCTCGTCACTCTGTTGTAATGCCTACCGATCACACACGGCAACAGGCCTTATATACTCAAGTCCTTAGAGGTCTTGCTTAGTAAAGGAGGTGCTGAATAGAGTAGCGCCGGCGAGGTCAGGTTCTTATGGATCTCCCCTCGTCGTTAAGGTGATTCGTCAGATAACAAACAAGAACAATAATGTCGTATTCCAATCTGGGTCCTAAGTAACAATAGTTGGATTGAACGCGAAGAACTAAATACATGATGCTGAATGAGTGTCCTTATATATCCAGTCCCTCGCTCATCACCGATGTGCTCGGGTCTCATCGCTGATGCGTTCCGCGCATCACTGATGTGCAGAGGTTCATCGCCCGATGTGCACCGCCTTGGGATTCTGCCAGTCCCACGATAGTCGGTGTTTTGCGTTGATCCCCATCGTGCGATCTTTTCTTCCGTAGGATTCCTGTTCCCTTAGGTCACTCCCTATCCTAGGACGTGCCTGACCACGGGACGTTCCTAACCCTAGGGCACTCGTGATCCCGGGTTATATCATATCTTTCGACACTGGTGGAAACACCATGGTTTCCGTGTAGGGCGGTTCTCCGAACCGCGTTCTTTCCCGCGACACCGCTTTCCTTGCGCGTGTCCGTAGTCCTAATCACGTGTCGTGTATCCTTGTCGTAATGATTGGCTGTAGTTGACTTATTTCGAGTTAGCCCCTGCGGGTCCGTAACATCATCCCCTCCTTCAAGGTCTTTGTCCCAAAGACTATTTAACTGCGCTGTGCCCCAGGTGCGTGTCCGTCCTGAGATGTAACTCGCTTTTCCTTCATGTTCTAATCATGCCTGCCAAGTCGTCTATTCGTAAGAACAACTTGTCGGTCAAAATCGAGGAGGAAGGTTTTCGTTCAGTGATTCCTTGCGATCGTTGTGTTCGTCTCAAAAGAGTGTGTATTCGAGCCGACTGCTCCGATAAGTGTCTTGACTGTGTTGTTGGTGGTGGTCGTGCCAAGTGTGAAATGTCTAAGCCGTCGTTTTCCGATGCTGAATGGCGTCGTCTGATGAAGGCCCGCCAGGCGCTTCGTGAGGAACGCGAACTAGCCCTTGCTAAGTTGATGCGTTTGGAAAAACAGACATTCCTTCTGGAATCCCGCGCTGGGGATTATATCGCTCGTGAATATAAGGAAATTTCCGAGTTGGAAGAGCTTGAACGTCGTGAAGCTGAAGAGCTTGCTCGTATCGAGAAAGAGCGTGTCGATACGGAAAAACAAAATTCTGTGGCAGAGAGTGCTCGTGCCGCGAGCGAGGTTTCTCAATCTGCTGCTGTCGATGATCCCAATAGGATCCTTGCGGCCACGTCAGATGGTCCTAGTCTGACGCAGATGATGGCGTCTGTCGATCCGTTGAGTCCGGTGGACTGGGGTAATGTTGATTTCGACGCTTTCTTTCCTTCCGTTGCCGAGGCGTCTTCTTCGCCTTCTGGTAATACTGTTGAACCAGCTGGTGGCAGCCCCTCAGGTTCGAAATAGGTTCCCATGTGTTTTCCGATGTAGGATACCCTTCCCATTTCACTAAGAGCTGTTGCTGATTGTTCATCCATTTGTCGTTCAGGATTGCCTCGACTTCATATTCGTCTTCGCTTTCGTTGTCCGCGAGTTCCACGTTTGTTTCGATGGTTGCATTTTCTGGTGCGGGTTCTAATAACGAGATATGAAACGTCGGGTGCATTTTCTTCATGCTTTCTGGTAGTTTCAAGCGATAATTGACTGGTCCAATTTTCTTTTCGATTTTGAATGGTCCCAGCTTCAAGTGGTCGAGTTTTGCACTTGGTCGCTTGGTTTTGATGTTTCGTCGTAGGAGATACACTTTCATCCCCTCTTTCAGGTCTGGCCCCTCCTGGTGGGTGCGATCGTAGTAAATTTTCATCCGAGTGTTGAAGAATTCGATATCTCTGGCGATCTGTTGATGAAGTTTCCTGATCCCATCGTTCATTAGTCGTGCTCCTTCCGCGACTGTTTTCTTTCCGATTGCTTCCCCGAGCAGTGTTGGATTGTATCCATAAACTGCGTACGTTGGTGATTCACCGGTTGTTGAGTGAACTGCGTTGTTATACGCGAACTGTGCGATAGCCAATAGTGCTGCCCAGTTGTCCTGGTGATAATTCACATAGTGGCGTAACCATTGTTCAATTGTTTGATTCACTCGTTCCGTTTGTCCATTGGTGTGTGGATGGTATGCTGTTGAGAGCCTGGTCTCAATTCCAATCAAGTCTGCTAGTGATTGCCATAGTTTCGATGTAAACAGCTTGTCTCTGTCGGATACCATCACTCGTGGTGTTCCGTGGTTGGCAAAAACGTGTCTCACTAGGATATCTGCCATGTCTTCTGCGTTGATTGTTTCTGTTGTTGGTATCATGTAGGAATATTTCGTGAGTTTGCAGACAACTACCATGATCATGTCGTTTCCTTCCGATTCTGGTAACTTGGTGATGAAATCGATCGTGATGTGTTCGAATGGTTTGTTTGGTACTTCCAATGCTTGTAATTCTCCGTATGGCATGTGTCGTCCAGGTTTGTTTCGTTGGCATGTGTCACATTTTCTGATGTAACTCCTCACTTTCCTGTGTAGGTTTGGCCAAAAGTAATTTCTCGTGATGCTTTCAACTGTTTTCTCAATACCTTGATGTCCTTCTGATGGTGTATCATGGTGGTTCTTCATTACTTCTTGTCTCATTCGTTCTGGAACGTAAATGAGTCCATGAATCAAGACTAACCCGTCTTGCTGTTGAAATTTCTCGTTGTCCGTATCGATGATTCCTTGAATCCGATCATTCTTCGTTTCTTCCTTGAGTCGTTGTGTCCATTCATCGTGGATTTCACTGGTCGCTGCCAGTACTTGGTGATTGTGGACAATGTTCCCTTTTTCATCTTGTTTTAAGATGGCTGGTGATGCTTCTTTCACTCCTAGTTGATAGTCTGGTCGTCGACTGAGTGCATCTGCTTGACTGTTGGCGGTTCCATCACAGTGTTCGATTCTATAATCGTATCTGGATAGTTCCTCTGCCCATCGTGCTTGTCGTCGTGTAAGTTCCTTTGTCGTTGTGAAATATGTCAGATTCTTGTGATCTGATTTCACCAGAACTTGGTGGTTTGCTCCCTCAAGGTATGGTCTCCATTGTTTGAATGCTGACACTATAGCTAGCAATTCTTTGTCATGGATGTCATAATTGAGTTCCGGAGGTGTCATCTTTCGTGACCAAAATGCGACTGGTCGTAATTTTTGATTTTCGTCTGGTTGCGCGAGTCTTGCTCCGAGCGCATAATCTGATGCGTCTGTTTCCATGATGTATGGTTTCTCTGGATCCGTTCGTGCTAGAATGGTTCGTTCAACGAATAACCGTTTGATCTCGCTGAATGATTCTTCTGCTTCGGTGCTCCATTCCCATGGTTGATTTTTCTTAGTCAACTTCGTCATTCCGTTGGCTTTTCCTGAAAATCCTCCTATCCATCGTCGATAGTAATTGGCGAGTCCAAGGAATTGTTGTACTTCCTTGACTGTTCTCGGTGTTGGCCATTCGATGATGCTTCTGACTTTTTCTTCTTCCATGCTGAATCCTTCTTTGGTGATCACATATCCCAAGAAGCCTGTTTCTTGCACGTGGAATTCACATTTCTTGAGCTTGAGTGTCACTCTAGCCTCTCGAAGCTTCTGAAGTATGAGTTTGTTGTGCTGCACGTGTTCTTCCATTGTTTTAGAAAACACCAAGATGTCATCCAGATAGACTACCACAAAGAGATCCAAGTATTCTCTGAGTGTGTCCGTGATGAATCGCTGAAACGATGCTGGTGCGTTAGTGAGTCCAAAGGGCATCACTTTGTACTGAAAGTGTCCTAACTCTGTCCTGAAAGCTGTTTTCCATTCGTCGCCTTCCTTGATTCTGAGGCGGTAGTATGCTTCCGTAATGTCGTATTTCGTGAACCATTTTGCTTTGCTCACTGTATCCTGAATGCTTTGGATCAGTGGTAACGGGTGTCTGTCTTTGATGGTAATCTCGTTCAATTGTCGGTAATCGATGCACATCCGCATTTTCTTTGTCGGATCTTCATTTTTCTTCGCAACGAACAGGATCGGATATCCTGCTGGCGATTTCGATGGTTCGATGTATCCTTTCTTCAGATTTTCGTCGATGTATTCTCTCAAGAGTTTCTTCTGAGTTTCGTTCAGTTGGTAGATTGGCATGAACTTAGGTATTCCTCCTTCCTTGAGCTTAATCTCATGGTCGTAGGTCCCATGCTCTGGTAATTTGCCAATTGGTGGTGGCGTGAAAACATCGCCAAACTCTTGGTATTCCGTAGGTATTTGTACCTCTTCCTCTGTCCCACAGAGGGTTTTCGTATCTGCTGCGTGGTCGACTACCACGTACGTGTCGATCTCTTGATCGCTCATTGCGACTTCTTCTGTGACAAATGCGTCCATAGTCATCTTGGTACGCTTGGCCCTGCCTTCCAAAGGGCGAGTACTATGCTTAGGTCCTTCCTTGTGCATGTGCTCTGGTTTATCTGCCTGCCCAGGGCTAGATTCCCGAAATGTGGCGGTTTTCCGTGGCTTATCCGTCGCCTTGCGTGTCGTTCCTTGACATCTGCATCTGTTGAACTGTATTTCGTGTTTCTTCCAGTCAATAGTGGGGTTATGTCGTCGTAACCATGGACTACCCAACACCACATCATAATTTCCGAGTGTTGTGATGTCGAAGTTGTTCATTTCGAAGTGGTTTCCGAGTTCCATTGGTACCCATCCAGTCTCATACTGGATTCCTGTGCCATACACTTGTCCGTCCAATCCTCTGATTGGCTGAGCGTTGGGGTTGGCAAAAGTCGGTACACCGTGAGCGTTTGCCCATCCTTTCGTCATGAAGTTCCCGCTTGCTCCTGAATCGATCATTGCCTTGGCAATCCGTCCCAAAATAATGAGATCAACCTTCAAGTGAGGTCCCCATTGTGTTCCACATAAGTCTTTTGGTTTCGGGATGTGCCCGTAGTGCAAGTGTCGTTCGTCGTGTGGCGTTTTTTCAAATCCTGGTTTCCACTGTGGTGTCCATCTTGACATTGGTTTTTCTGGATCAATTCCACGGTTTACCTTAGCCATGTAATGTGTTCTGCAATTGCTCTCGTAGCAAGCTGCTGGCTGTATTGTCTCATGGTCTGGGTGTTGCATATATCCTTTGCATGCGCACCGTTTCCTATCGCATGGACATGTTCGTGGTTTTTCGTCATACCAGGTTGGTTGTTCTTTCTCTAGAGTGTCGCTGACTCTCTTCCTATCTCTCTGTTCCTTGGAGTAGGGTAACTTGGGGCTTGAAGGTCTTTCTTCGATCTCAAGGTCGTTTCCAGGTTTCGCAAAAAGATCTTCTAGTATCTCCGCATTGGAGTCCTGAGAGTCACTGTAGTCTCCAGGAGTCATATAGGTTGCGTCTTGGGAATTCCTGTCTCGATCTTGTGGGTCATTCATTTGTTCCCACCATTCCCAATCAATCTCTGGGAATTCGTGTCGCTGATTTTCTTGCAACAGTTCCGAGGTGTCACTCTCCTCGTACGTCTGTGATTTGTTCAGATTTTCTTCCAACAGTTCCGCTTCTTTGGCGTACATCTGTGCTGCTTCGTCATATATTGCATCTCTGGCGCGGTTTTCCTTTTCTTTCAACAGTTCTGCGGCATTGTCCTTCGCATACGTCTGTGATGAGTTTGATTGCGTGTTTCTCGGTCCTAGCCACGTTTTGGCAAATTCTTCTGGGACTTCTTCCCAGGCTTGTTCGTTTGTTGCACACAATTGTCGTCTTTTGGTATCGTTGTAGCCTCCTCGGCTCTCTTCAGTTGCGCTTAGTTGTTGTCGTTGTTGCTTTCTCGGCGAACGGCATTCCTTCGAAAAGTGACCTTCTTTGCCACAATTGAAACATTTGCCTCGCATCTGCCGGTGTTGTTTCTCCTTATGCGGGTTCTCCGCTGCGTCCAGATCCATGGGTTGCGGTCCATATGGATCGGAGTAATTCCTGTTTGGTGCTCGTGGACCTCCCCTGGGCCTCATTCGGCTACCGATGTTGCTTCGTCCTGGATTGCGTCTCCAGTTTTCGACTTCTCGTTTTTCCATTTGTCTCTCGAAATGTCGGTTGTCCATCTTGACAGTAAGTTCGATGAGTTCCCTCATTGTCTCTGGTCGATCCATTTTGGATAATTCGTCTTTGACATGCGACTTCAATCCTTGTGTGTACAGAGGGATCAATGCGTAGTCAGCCCATCCTAAGATGGCTGCGGTTTGGGTGAATTCGGTAGAGTACGCTGCAGTAGACGTAATTTGGTGTATCTTTGTCAGTTTGCGTTCCGCGTTGGCTCGTTCGTTGATTTCCCCAAACATGTCTTGCATGTATTGTTTGAAATTGACGTATCCGGTGAAGATGTTTCGAGTTACTTCCGTCCACTCGTGGGCGGGCTTATCGTAATATTCTCTGACATGGGTCTCCAACCATGCCCAAGCCTGTCCTCGCAAATAGGTGGACACAAAGATCACCTTGCTAGCTTCCGTAGGTAGGTCATTCCCATTGACGTCGATATGCATATCCATTTGCGTGAGGAATCCTCTCAATCTGGATCGGGTGCCGTCGAAGGGTTCAGCCTTAGCGATCTTGACCTTGCTAGAACCAGCGTTGCGTGGGATTGCTCCAAGTTGAGCTCGTGCTTGTTCTTCCCCATCTCTCAGTTCACTAATGGAGGCTTCTTGTCGTCGTAGTTGTTTGATAAGTTCGGCCACTTGTTCCTTTAAGACGTCGACTTCGTCTTCTTCCTCAGGTGGTGCAGGTCTGGATTGAGACTGAGGCGGAACAGGTGCCTTGGCTTTGTTGTTACTGCTTGAGGTAGACATGTTGACACTCTAGTCAAGTTGTTGTTGTCAAGTCAGGGCGTCAATGCTTCGTTCGTTGTTATGTTATCTCGAAAAAGGCGTTCAATGTGTCACGCACTGCTTATCAGGCACTGTGAGTTTTGTCCTCAAAGGGTAATACTTCTCTTGGATACTCGTCACCCCAAGGTTGTCTCGTCACTCTGTTGTAATGCCTACCGATCACACACGGCAACAGGCCTTATATACTCAAGTCCTTAGAGGTCTTGCTTAGTAAAGGAGGTGCTGAATAGAGTAGCGCCGGCGAGGTCAGGTTCTTATGGATCTCCCCTCGTCGTTAAGGTGATTCGTCAGATAATAAACAAGAACAGTTTGTCGTATTCCAATCTGGGTCTTAAGTAACAATAAGATGATTGAACGCGAAGAACTAAATACATGATGCTGAATGAGTGTCCTTATATATCCAGTCCTTCCCATTCCCGATGGGCTCGGGTCCTATCCTCGATGGGATCCGATCCTATCCTCGAAGGGTCATCCCATTCCCGATGGGATCGTTGCCTTGTTGCCTTGATTAGGTAATTCCTTCCTTGGGTCTTGCCTGGTCTGGACAATCACGTTGTTTCCCTGTTAAGGTAATGTCATGGTGTCTGGCTGTTCTAGCCACGTGACCCAATCCTTGCCTAATCGGTTGGTTGTCATTTTCCTATCCTGGAGTCAGCCCCAGTGGGTCCGTAACATTAGTTTCCCAAATCTAATTTAGAGAGAACCTTAGTTACTCTAGAGGTCTCTTTAGTTCTCTGTTCTTGGATTTAGACTTAAGTTAATACTTTGGGCTTAGGGTATATAGTAGTAAGATATTCTAACTCCTTATAGTTATAGTAATAGTCTTCTATTTAAAGTTAAGTTCTTTTGACTAAGAACTGAGTTTAGAGTTTTAGAGTACTTATAGTAGGAGTAGATAATTAGAACTTTAATTCCTATTTAACCTTAGACTTAGTCTTAGTATTAGTCTTTAGAATAGAACTAAAACTAGAGAAAGAGAATTAGGTCTTACTAGTAGATTTAGAAGTAATATTTATCTATATTAATACTAGTTTTTTAAACTAGATAAAGGAAATTATGGGGTTATACTTAGCTATTTCTATATAGTACTAGACCTAATAAGATAATTTTAGTTATATCTTACTCTTCTAGGACTTAGTAAATAGGTAAGATTCATTGGTTAGATACTAGAATAAAGATATAAAGTCTTAATACTTAGAGGTATTCTCCCATTAGAATATCTAGAACTCATATTAGTACTTAGTAATCTAATTTGTATTTTTAAACTAACTTTAGAGAAAATAAAAGACCTTATTAACTATAGTAAATATATTTAAGTAATCTTCTTAGAAATAAGGAAATAATATTATAAAAACATACTCTATAATATATATTATAATATAGTAGATCTTCTATTCTATTATTGGGAAGTAATTACTATTAGATCTTAGTTTCTAATATATTATCTATTTCCAATAGTAATATAAAGAGTTCTTATTATTAGTAAGCTTTTCTGGATTAGGTAATTTAACTAATTAACCCTAGTTAGACATTAAGATGGACATAAGACTTTACTATCTATTCATTATAAGTAGGTAATTAACTTATATTTAGAGAGTAGTAATCTTATTATTAGTCTCTTCTTAAGTTTATTCTGGGGTAATGTATTATAGCTACTAATCCTACTAGAACTTATATTATTAGTAGAATAACTCAAATTCTTCTTCAAATTCGTACATATAATCGAATATAATCTAAGGACCTTAGTTTAAGCTAGGGAAAAGAGTTAGATAGCATATACTACTACAAATTGGGCTAGGGGTTACTATTACACCTAGTACACCCTTAGTAGCCTTATAGACTGCTTTATCACTAACTAAGTCTTATTTAGCCTCTATAATTACTTGTATGGCATTATCCTCTAAAGGATACATCGCCTGTAAGCAAAGTTTTTAAGTTAGTTGTATATTAATGCGTTTATAAGCATAGTAAAAGGCTCACTCGCCCACTCGCGTCGAAAAGGAAAAGAGGAAGTTTAGAATTATGTAATGCATGGAAAGAACCAGAGTTGAAAAGCGTGTCTAACATGGAATTCTAAACTTGAGGAAAGAAGAAGAAGAAGAGGGACCTCCGCAGATCTCTAATACACAAGATAGACCGCACCCGCAGAGCCGCCTACGTTACCACCCAGTTTCCAGCCGGAAAACCCAGAGCGTACGCACCACGATGTGGTTTCTCACACCTTCTAACCGGATTAAGCCAGATCTTAAAAGACTACAGTAGCTACCAACGGGAGGTTGGTAGCTGGCTAGGACCTAATAGTAGATATAGTAGCGCACATAGTAAGTTACCCACTGTAACACTCTTATCTGGTTATGTAACCTTTGAAAAACAATATAAATATTGTAAAATTGGAGAAAAACAGCCAAAAGAATAGGTAATAAATTGTAATAATGGGGTGGATTAGGTAAGAAAATAATGATGATGAGTTGTGGGGAATAGTAAAAGACTGGCTATGGAATGAGTATGGATTAGGATTGCTAAGTTAGCTATATTATATATGAATAAAGTAGTAGTAGAAAAACTAATTCTTAGTGATCTCTGAAGTTAGGAAAGTCTTTTAGATTATTTAATTATTTCCAGTCTTGATGGTGGTCTACGTCGGCAACAGTCTGCTGGCGTCGGATCTCATAGTTGATTCGCAGTGCGACAGAGTTATAGAGGCGATCAAGCTCTTCATCACGGCTTGCATCGTATGCAGGTCGTTGTTCTGGGGCTTGACGGTATGACACACGATAAGCTAGCTAGTTCAAATAATTAGGTAGCGATCGCGAGTCCACCCAACATGCACCCGGGCGTTTTGGCTATCAAATAGTTATAGTTACGGCTGTGCATCTATGCGTTGTCGTGCCCGGAACGGGTTCGGAGCAGCGGTTCTATGCCCGTCACTATTGCCAGTGCATGTTATGTAATTAAACACATGAACAATCCCCCTGCTTCACTGATGGCTAAGTCTTAGTTCTTGACACTATTCCAAGACCTCGCTCGCAACATAATTCCATTTAGCAATCTGACTCCACCTCCACTCCGCTATAAGTCTGTAGCCTCTCCGATTACCACCGTGATCAAAGCTTTAATATCATTTTACGAGACTTCACATTGGCCACTGAGCTCTTTCGGTAGGCTACCTGCTAGACTGAGCTTATATTGTGACTGATTCACATCTCTAGGAGCCATGATGCGATTTCGGGACCTCATTCGAGGTTTTACTCGATTGCTCAACCAAATTGATGGTCAAGAATTAGAGCAAGAAACCTCAGCGACTGATTCTGAGGACACAAACTCTGAAGCCAAAAATGTGGACGATAGTCAGCGTAAAAGTCAGAGGATCTGGAACTTCCCCAGCAAAAGAATATCCGCAAACACTTCCACTCCTCAGAGGCCCTGAGGTCAATGCGACTATGAATTCTACTTGGTTAACGAAAATGTTTCCACCGGAATTTTGGAAAGTTTCGACCTTGTTGATCAAATTTGTTTTGCTCCTACCTGCAAAGCTTTCTTTACGGTATATAAGAAAATTGTCCCAGACAAAGCAATACTACAGCAACGACTAACCACATATCATCTTCCTCTCTCGCTTGTGAACAGTGATAACGAGCTACGAATTCAGCTCCTTTTAGAGCTCGAGAATTCTCGTTGGTTGTATTGTACTGAGTGCTTTCTACTTAAGCCTCGGGCAATGTTTGCACCAGAGATGCTTACTGTCTTGCCTCTAAAGAGACATTGTACACACTATGATGGAGTCATCAACCTGTGTCCATGTGTTCACTTTACTCAGCGTGATCGAAATAATATGCGGCTTCTTCTCCGATCCTCTTTAACGTTCCCTTCTACCAATTATGGCTATTTTGGGAATGATTCTGAGGAATGGAGATTCCAAAAACATAATTGTCCATTTTATTCGAAGAATAGTGGAAGTTTACAGTTTTCTATAAAAATCAGAATTCGGAGTGTGGGATCTGTCAGTCTATATATTTTCTATACTTTGCAGTTGCCAATACCTTCTTCAGAGGCTCACTCTGGTTTAGCCAAACCTATCTTCGTGTGCCCTCACCTTAATGTCATGGACTTGGTTTACACAACTGGAAATGCGACTGACTGCAAGGTATGCACTACTGTTGTTTGGAGAAACTCAGACTTACAAGAAGAGACTGGCACAGTGACCTTTATCGCACAGCACGACCTTGAATATGCAGATCAGCCAGATGATGAACTTTGGTATCGTCACTGCTATGTCCCCAATAATAACACTGAGTATGTTGCAGCATATATTTACACTTGAACTGCCACGCTAACTGTTTTAAGATACAATTATTCTGATTTGAGGAGTGGATCAAAACTTTGCCACCACTGGCGTAGTGACACATCATCGGTTTTTACTGGACTCAATAATCCACCAATCGTTGTACGAGGTAGATCGCTTGATTCATAGCACACGTTAGTCTCGAATCAGCTACTTCTGTTGCGATTGCTTAACGCTGAAGTAAGGCTGGGCACGGTATCGCAATTCTGCGATATCGCATCATTTCTATCGCTATCTCTACCGTACCGCAGGAGGTGAAATTTCGACGCTAATTCTCGCTGGCCGTATCGCAGGAGGTTTGGAGATACGATACGATCAGCGATAATTATCGTCGAAATTTCTGCGGTACGATCTGCGGTGCGATAATCCAAGAAGGCCCGCAATATCGTACCATGCCCAGCCCTACCGGTGTATCTTGCTAGCTATTCATGGCATAAGTTGCGGCTCCATATTGCTTAGTCGGCAAAAGTATTCAATAACAGTTAATACTACACCGCCTATCAAATATACTTTGGCTTTATACTTACTACCGGGTTCACTCAGTTTAGGAAGGTGATGAGTGGGTAAAGATCCCCAATTCACAGCACATCATCATCAAAAATTGAAAAGAAAAGATTGACTAGGTTATTACGCTCCGCAAAGACTGCGGGGGAACTGAAGGGCGCTCAAGCTTGGCCTGTAAATGGCCACCAAACTTGGCGTTCTAAGTAGCGGCCTGAGGCTCCAATTGTTGATAGCTTCCCCGCCATGCCACCCGGAAATCTAAGCTTCTCGTCCACACTTCTCCGTCATGGCCATCCCTTCATCCTTCGATGCGCTAAACGCGCACTTGGCGCAGGTCCAAGGAGATCCTTCAATATCCCTTGATATCAGTCTCATCGACCGTCTGAAGCTACAACTCGTCGAGAATACGGCCCCGTTGGTCCCCGGATCACTCTTGTCGCAAATATCAGCCCTACTACCGGTGCTTCAAGAAGATCCGACACCTCTCACTACCCTTGCAATCAAAGCCACTACGTACCTCAATTTTGCCGACCTTCAATCCGTTCAGCCATCTATCAACCTTGTCGCTGGTTTCAAAGCTCCGTCTCCGCCCATCAACCTCCTAGCCCTGTCTCTACTGGCAAAAGCCGGAAGAGCATCGAGCGATGCAGCCATAGTCGCAGGAGACCCTGGCTTAGTGTCTTCTCTCGTTGAACTCTGGCTATCGACCCCCTCCACGTCAGTTGCACAAGCAGCGCTTGATACCTTGTGGGCTCTCTTAGAGGTGGACCTAGCCAGTCCTCTCGAGAATGGTGCACATGAGCAGAGCAGTGAAAAGGGTGGTGGACAGGGACTCATGTGGCGCAGGCTGTTCACGGACCAGGATGTCTATGGGCTGTTGTTTGGCTTGTGTAGCCTACAGAGCGGTGCGCCTGGTGATATCTCGAAACGTGAGCGCACTGTGGCCCAGGGAAGGCTGACAGGCTTCCTTGTGAAAGCAGGCAGCGTACGCTGGGACATCATCTCAAAATCGCAGGTACCAGATGTCGAGAAGAAATACCACAGCAGCAGTCTCCTTCACTTCGCGGCGTCCGTCATGGTTGATACTAGCGATGTGCTCATGCATATGACTCTTCTCAATTTTTATCGCGATCTGCTCGAAATCGACGCCCCTGGTCTTTCTGCGCGGAGTCATGTGGCATCCGGCTCTACATTCTCTTCTCAGGCCTTAGATTTTCTCATTTCCGAGAAACTCCATTCTAAAGTCCTTGAGTATTATCTTGACGACTCAAAGCTTGACCCTGTGGACTCAATCTATCTTGCGGGTCCTACGATGTCATACGTTACCAGATATGCTGAATCATATCCAAACCACCTTCTAGCGAATCCGTCGACTTTACTCGATGGAATTATCTCCCGCATTTCTCGATCTCTCGCGATTCCTTCAACACAGTGGGCACACGGAGAGGTCCCAACAGGCCATTTAGCTGTCCTCGCTGCTCTCCCACGAGTGTTGTTGGTGGAAGCCGGCAAACATGGTAGTAATCCTATCTTGTCAATTCCTACAAACCCGCCAAATGAGGAAGCACTTGGAGTGCTGGGCAAAATATTGAGAGGGCCAGCACATGCAGATGTATCCGACTCAATGGATCTCAACGCCTCCGGCCAAACACCAACAGATTGGCACCGCGAAGCTGCCGCGGCACGCATCTTATACTTCACCTATCTCAATCACAAACCGAACTTCTGGAGCGACATTGTTGCGGCTGCTGACATCCTTGTTATGAAGGATGCTGCTTTAGCTGCGATTAACTTCATGAACTCTGTCGTCACTGCAAATTGGCAGCCCTTGCCTCCGGCCTCGCACGTCTCCAGCGGGTCGTCCCGATTCCAATTGCCTTCTGAAGAGGGACTAGGACAAGTCTCACCTGCTGGTAGTGGTCTTTTGCCATTGACAGGAGCATGGGCTGTTCTCACTCCACCCGCACTCACGACTCTTTTACCATATCTCTTCAAGCCACCGCGTTCTTATGGAGACTTTGTTGGTGGCGGTGCGGGAGACTCTCAGAACGCAGTCTGGAAAGTAGCGACAGCGAAACATGACGTGCTTGTGGCTCTGTACAACAAGCTCCAAGAAAATGGAAGCCAGATGGAAGGATTTGAAGATATTCTCCGGACATTGCGACAACGGGTGAATGAAGGACCGATGGGACCTGTGCAGCAAGGAGCAGCCCAAGTTGAGGCCGTGGGACTATGATGAATGTTGGAGTTCAAGTTTCCATAAAAGCAGATCTAGCATAAGTGTCGAACAGTCGAATACCCTCTTAATGAAATTGATGTTATTGTATGCACGCACCAGCGATCGGCGCTCTTATCTTAGCGCGGGGAAGGAGCGACCAGACCAGCCCTACCTTCCCGATCGGGAAGCTCGAGCAGTCGGGGCAAAGGCGGTCAGAGCGGATTTTTCTAGGTCGGCGCCGTGACTCTTTTTTTGCCGCCTCCAACGTCGAACATGGCGCCATGAAACTTGCGGATTTGTAAGATATAATTGTGTGTTTGGACCTGCAAAGCTTCTATGATGTCGCGCTTCAAGCGAGGAAAGAATGTGCCCGGGGCAGACATGTCCTGGGACACCGAAGGTGGTGGTGGTGGTGAAGCTGATGGCGCGCCAACTCCCCTCTACCCAGTAAGTATTCCGTGGCGTCACAGTATTTCCTTTGTCTTTTCCACGCGTGATTTTCTTCTTTATTCTGCCCATTTCTAGCCTTTCAATACCGTGCCAGAAAATGCAGAATGAAACCAAACTTACTCGTGATACTCAGGCATATGTCGTACCTTTCGCCCGCAAACTCAACCCGCAAGAACAAAGCGAAGTGAACTGGGGCCGACACTTCCGCGATCGCCTGCGCGAGGGCCCTTTCTTTTCTGTCCTCGATGTCACCTCTACCTCGGCTAAGAAGGGCACGGCTGCGCGCGCAAACTTCGATCCTTTCAATGGCATGCCCTCGTTCTCGAGCCGGTACCAGAAGAAACGCCGTACCCTACCTACAGTTGATCCTCATGAACGCGAGTGGGGTGAGTTTGAACACACATGATACTTTGCAATTGTCGTCTGGATTCAGGAATCTAATGTAATTGCAGTAATGCGATATTTCCCACGCGACTCGTGGACCATTATTCAGCCCGATTTCCGCCCTGATACAAATATTGTCGACGGGTACAAGCCAAAGGCATCTCGAACCGGCAAGCGAGGCTTTGAAGACGATGAAGATCAGGATGTGGAGAGCGCAACGAAGCAGCGCGCTGGAGAAGGCGAGGATGAGTCTGGCGGAGAGGAAGGTGAAGATGTCGGGGAGCTTTTGGACGAAGAAGAACAAGATGGAGAAGAGGTAGTGGATGACGACTTTGAAGATGACGAAGATGATATGGGCGGAGACTACAATGCAGAACAGTACTTCGACGGAGGCGACGAGGACTTTGGCGACGATGATGGTGGTGGCGGCGATGAGGACACATATTGAGGCGCTGACCTGAGATACCCTTGCTATTTTGCCTTTTCTACTTCATTTCTCGGCGCCCTATTTTTTCATGTCCATTATTCCATCAAGCGTTGGTAGAGCGGATATCAGCTCCGTTCGGATATGCATACTATTCAATTCAAATACGATTGCACGGCCTTTCCCCAGTATACGTGTATTGTAGTTTTTACTAGAATATTCAATCTAACAGTAAGCGCCAATTCCAAGTACAATAATTCGATCAGATAAGACAAGCTGTCGGTGATCGCGCATGCTCGATAAGACGCGGCCACGATGACGTTTAATCAGCGAGATCGGCCCCGCGCGAGGAGGCCCCGCGCTATTCAGATTTGATCCCCGATAAATCTCCAACTACCAACACTCCCTAAATATGAGCTCCCAGGGCTCCGACCCAACAAGGTCAGCTCTCATTCTTTATGGCTCCGAGACTGGCAATGCTCAGGAAGTCGCCGAAGAACTGGGGACTTTGACTGAGAGGCTGCGCTTCACAACGCATGTCGCGGAATTAGATCAGTCGAAGGCTGTGAGTCAATTGCAAAGGTCCCCCATCGACTGATATGGAGGGAGCTTACTGACGCATATTTCATTTAGGACATCCTCTCATCATATAAATTGACGATATTCGTGGTCTCGACAACTGGACAAGGCGACTTACCGGCCAATGCGCGCAAGTTCTGGAAATCGCTTCTTTTGAAGAAGCTACCTCCGACATACCTGCAAGGTGTCAATTTTGCGGCTTTTGGCTTAGGAGACAGCTCATATCCCAAGTATGGTGTTGATCCATCCCTCCTGGAGGATTCGGTTCGCTGATTTCTTTAGATTCAATTGGGCAATACGGAAGGTATACAAAAGATTGCTTCAGCTCGGCGGCAATGAGATATACCCAACCGGAGAGGCAGATCAGCAACACCCAGAAGGGTAAGCTACCACCATGGCCACATCATATTGTCGTCCGAATTCTCTAATACATTCTGTCTTTACAGCCTCGAAGGTACCTTCATACCATGGATGACCGACTTTCGCAAAAACTTGTTAGATCGGTATCCCCTCCCGCCTGGACAACATCCAATTCCAGAAGATGTACAGCTCCCTCCAAAATGGATCTTAAAGTTGAAAGAAGACGACGAAAATGCAGAACGCCGCATCGACACAGACTCTGAAGCCTCGTTGAATGGCCATGCCGGCTTGGCAGCTTTGGAACGTGATATTCGACCATTGCCAGATACCTTCCTCGGAACCCTTGCCGAAAATCGCCGAATCACCCCATCTACACACTGGCAAGATGTTCGAAGGATCACATTAACGATCGACGAGGCTGCGCCGTACGTGCCAGGCGATATGATCGCAATCACACCTAAAACGTCACCCACAGACGTGCAGATACTTCTCGATTTGATGGACTGGAACAGCGTCGCAGATTCCCCTATCGCATTTGTTCCAACGGGGGATACAGGCTCTCTTCCTCCAATTCCTGGCCTCGACTCATATCCTAATCTTACCCTCCGCTCTCTTCTTGTCGACTACCTTGATCTCAAAGCTATCCCGCGGAGATCTTTCTTTTCTGCGATTGCTCACTACACAAACGATGAAATGCATAAAGAGCGTCTATTAGAATTTACAAACCCGGAATATTTGGACGAGCTGTGGGACTACACATCTCGCCCGCGAAGGAGTATCCTTGAGGTACTGCATGAGTTCGACACGGTGAAAATTCCGTGGCAGCATGCAGTCTCAGTCTTTCCTATTATGCGCGCCCGCCAATTTAGCATTGCTAGCGGCGGGGCAAAAAAGACGACACCTGATGGGAAAACTCAATTCGAATTGCTCATCGCTATCGTCAAGTACCAGACTGTCATTAAGCGAATTCGCGAGGGAGTCTGTACCAAATATCTGTCTAAGCTTGAGACTGGCAGCACGTTAAGAATTCAACTGCAGCCAGGTGGATTGAACTCATCTATCCAGCAATTGACTGGATCAACTGTTCTTATCGGCCCAGGTACCGGTATAGCACCGCTGCGATCCATGCTATGGGAAAAAGCCGCGCTAGTCCAAGCTTACCGGGAGCAAAATCCTGGAGCTGATGTTCCTGTCGGGACTACAGTATTGCTTTATGGCGGTCGTAATCGCACTGCGGATTTTTTCTTCGAAGAAGACTGGAGCGAACTGGGCAACGTTCTCCCTTTAAAGGTACTGACTGCTTTTTCAAGAGATCAGCAGCAGAAGTCTTATGTCCAGGATGTCATCCGTCAGAACTTTCCCCTGTTTTTTGAGGCTCTGCATGACATGAGAGGCTCGGTTTATATCTGTGGATCATCAGGTAAAATGCCCCAAGCTGTTCGTGAGGCTTTGATTGAGACATTCCAAAACGGTGGTGCTCCTCTAGCAGGGCAGTCTTACACACGGTCTCAGGCGGAGGAATACTTGATCGGGATGGAGAAAGTTGGGCGCTATAAGCAGGAGACATGGTGATAAAGCAGATACATGTAAGTTTGGTGATAGCTACTGCTAGAATTATGTTAGGCAAATACTCCGTGAAAGGTCGAATTTTCTTGAATTACTTAGACTCCAATGGTCAGTAGTGAGTCTATCGTCAATTGCGAGCGACTATGGCATGGATGACCCGATTTCTTACTGGGGCTGCTTAAGGAGATAGAGAAGGTGAGGGGGCACTATACGCTAAAGCCTCGCCATTCGCCCTGATGGATAAAGAGACAGGAGAAAGAGCCCTATGTGTAGTTTCTTGAAAGAGGTAGATCATCGTAACAAAGCCCAGTGGGTCCTCTGCTGATCCGGAGATGAAAATCGCTCGAAATTTTAATTCTATGTAGAATATCCGTACTTGGTCCATGATATGGAGAAGTAACAAAATGTATATTGAAATAACCTTGGAACATACAAACAGGTCTTGTTTCATAATTAAACCTTGGAAGTAGACATTTCTTGGGATTTGAAGTCGTTTGCAGTGACTAACGAAGATTTCCTAGGTACCTGTGGACACACCTAAGTATGCATCCGATCTCGCCGCCTGGCGATTAGGTACAGTATATCCAGAAAGTACCCCGAAGCTTCAATTCATCTTCTTCACTTCATCATCACTCATCTATTCTATTGATTCACTATGATCACTTGCTCTCCTTTGGCTGCCAAGGTCACTTGGAGGCATCTGGATCAGGGTCATTCACCATCTGCAGTCAGCGGTTGAAAATGCTATTACCCAGGTGAGAATCAGTTTGTTGAAGAATTATATAGCGACACATTGTTTCAAACATTCAAGACATTTCCACTCTCTCCACATCATATTCTTGTCGACGGAATATAAAGGCAACAGCATGGTTACGTCGTTGAAGATGATTTTTGAAGCTTTTATATATCATTAATCGAGAACTATACATCGAATTTGCTACGAGATACAGAATCTGCCTCTTGGCTGACGGTATGTACACCTTATTTGAGGCCCACGCTCGCACGATGAATCCATCAAACTTTGTTTTAAAAAAGTTGACATCTAATGATTTGCTAGCTTCATTTGATTTAGAGAAAAAGAGATTATAACAAATTCATACCCATTGTGAATGATCATTAAATATGCTTATTACCATTGGCGAGTCTCGTGCGACAAAAACATACGCTGAAGCACTGAAAAGTGAAATGGGGCCATTAATCGGGTCGCCAGAATCATATGTTTATACTATGTTCATCTATGCCTGAGAGTCATTGAATAACGTCTAATTAGTTTTCATGCCATGGATTGAAGCATCACGAAGGGCCTCGACATGTATTGAAAAGTGTCGCCGTCAAAATTTCCCGCCGCTATGCAGGAGGAGAGACCTACCATGCTTACCCTCGCCGCTATAGGAACCATGAAGGGTTTTTCTCAGGAAGAGAAGAAAGCTTCGAATTTCCAATAAATGAAGGTTCCTGCTTGGAGGAGTGGCCTACATGGAAGGGTCCTGGTGCAACCCGATGTTTGTGGGAGTCGCATAACCCGGGCTTTCCACAAGTTGCTTATCACAATCGGAAACGTTCAAAGAACCCTGCGACTAATATGACTCTTGCTAAGCACTACTCGTGGACAGAGGCCAAGCACACGGCCAGAGAAATTTCTTTTAGAGAGAGGTTCAGCCAGCTTTTCTGCATCCGGCGTGGCAAAGTCAAATGAAGTTAGGTGATAATAATCATCTCGCGAACTGAATATCTTATTTCTGAACAGGCTTTTTAGGAGGTTGGAGGACTGACAGAGCTTGTCTGCATGGGGGAAACTAGGGCCAGTCCGTTGCTTGTGGGAGCTGGATTACAATGACAATCCCCAGGTTTGCTACTATTTTGAAAGGGCTCTATGAATACCTAGGTACCTAGGTAGCTACGGGTAATACACATAGTATGTTCTTAGCCGTATTTTGTATAATATTCATAGGCGGAGGCAAAGGCAGATGGCGCCGAGAAAGAGGAACGATTCCGAAAGAGATTTCTTGAGGTTTTTGGCCGTTTGCGCAGCAAGGCCAAATGAAAGAGCGCGATAGAGGTTATTGTTGTGAGTGATATGTTGTCAATAGAGAGACTACGATGAACATCATGTTTCCTTTGCATGGCATACGATAAGAAGATTCCGCGAGTCCAAGATTCCGTCTACAAGTAAATTCCGTATACCCCGGGCTTGACTGCGCCACGCCCGGCAGGGCTTGTGGGGCTGGATAAGGAACTTTTTCTTGACTTTAGTACAAGAGCAAGTTTCTCCACCGATGTCATTGAAACCCTAAAAGCTTCTGACGTGCGAGAAATTGGCCATTGATAATCACAGCAAAAATATTCATTGCTTTCGAAAAGTATTAATAGAGAATACGAAGCCAACTGTCGAATTGCAGGCTGTTTTAGGCGTCCCAAGTGGTCATCCCTGCATGGACCCAAGGAACTATCGAGATGGCGCACTGTTTTCCCACTTTAGACTACTACCGGGCCTTAGCGATCAATGAAAATCTGGGCTTAATGCCGACGCCCGTCTGGGGTCGTCTTGGCACTGCCTGTGTTTTTCTCTTGCTGGTGTCGAGTTTATTGATTCATAATCTAAGACCTTATCCCTCGTTTGGTTCGCAAGGTTCGTAAATTCTAGCCCGGATCCTTTGTAGCAGTGATTATTCAATTCCATCCGAAACGCCACGACAAACCGATCCACGCCTAATATTGGGCGAAAGTTCCAGCTCTGGCCAGGGCTTCCGTAGTAGAAGCCCGAGAGGCTTCAGGCGGGCCACGCCGGTCCCTGCGCGCTGGAAGCGGAATTTGACTATGTCGATCGTAACGGGGAATTTAGGCTTTTGGGGGCGATGTTTGGATTGCTGGAGATCTGCTTTTTTTGGTCTATAAATAAGGGATCCCCTTTTCTTTTGGTTCCGCCCCCTTCGGTTTGGCAAAGACCAGGTTTGCAACATGTATGGTATACGGAGTCTGCAGGCCGGTCTGGTCGTGTTTCTGACATTGGTGACAACATCCCTTGGAGGACTTGTGCAGCATGACGCCTCCTTCCAGCCGGATCATATTTTGCGCGTAACGGCTCAAGACTACGAGCAAGCATGCGACACTCGATATTCAGTATTGGTCAATGGATCATCCCCCGGCCCGGAATTGCGATTGAAGGAGGGACAGGTCAATTGGATCCGTGTATACAATGACATGAAAGATGAGAACACTACAATTGTAAGCGAAGCAAAGCAAATGCAATTGCAACGACGCAATGTTCATTGACCGACGTGATAGCACTGGCATGGTCTGACTGCATTTACTGCTCCCTTCTCCGATGGTACGCCTGCAGCAAGCCAGTGGCCCATCCCTGCCGGTCACTTTTTCGACTACGAGGTAAAGCCTGAGGCTGGCACTGAAGGAACTTACTTCTACCATTCCCACGTTGGCTTCCAAGCCGTGACAGCTAAGGGTGCTCTTATTGTCGAGTCGGATAAGCCTTCACCGTATCACTATGACGAGGAACGCACCCTCTTGCTCGGGGACTTCTTCAACGAGACTGACAAAGCAATTGTTGATGGACTGACCTCTACTACCTTCACATGGAGTGGAGAGACGAAAGCTATCCTGGTCAACGGAGATAGTCGGCAGGCTACCAACGACACAGGATCTTGCCAGATGGCTTCGGTCTGCGTCGAGCCGGGCTTGTCGTATCGTCTCCGATTCATCGGAGGAACCGCTCTGTCATTCATTTCGCTTGCAATTGAGAGCCACGACGTGCAGATCATCGAAGCAGACGGCCATTACACCAAGCCTCTAAACACTAGCTTCCTGCAGATTGGAAGTGGCCAAAGATACAGCGTCCTTCTGACAGCCAAGTCCGAAGAGGAATTAAACAAGATCAACAAGCGTCAATTCTACATCCAGATGACCACTCTGGAAAGACCAGCAAACCTGACCAACTTCGCCGTCCTGGACTACTCTGGCGGCAAAGACACAGACCTGAAGACTGTGCCCTCGACCCTTCCTCTCCCCCAGGCTAGTACCGTATCAGGCTGGCTGGATTACGAACTAGAGCCTCTTCACGAAGACGCCGACTTCCCTGCCCTAGAAGAAGTGACCCGCAGAGTCATCATTGACGTCCACCAGAACGTCAGCACCCGTACCATCTGGTTGCAAAATGGTTACGACTGGGTTCAAAGCTTCCCCAAATCACCGTATCTCGTGGACATCTACAATGGAAACCTCGACACAGACGAGTCCTACGATCGCGCTATCTCCCGCAGAAACGGCTTCGACAACATCACCCGCACATTCCCCGCAAACGTAGGCGAAGTCCTCGAAATCGTTTGGCAAAATCAGGGTACGCAATCGAACGGAGGCGTCGATGTTCATCCTTTCCATGCCCACGGACGACATGTCTATGACATCGGTGGAGGAGATGGACAGTACAATGCGACGCTGAACGAGGAGCAGTTGCAGAAAGCTCATCCAGTTCTTCGCGATACCTCGATGCTGTACCGATATCGCTCACAGTCGACGGCGCTCACTCCGTCTGGATGGCGCGCATGGCGTATCAGGGTGACTGATGCGGGTGTTTGGATGTATCACTGCCATATTCTTCAACATATGGTGATGGGCATGCAGACTGTGTTTGTTTTTGGAGACCGGGAGAACATCATTGCGCAATCTGGTCCTGTTGACTCTGGATATCTCACGTATGGAGGCTCAGCGTACGGAAACACAACGCACTCGCCTGTCGTGCGACACTATTTCGAGTAGATTGATATATGATATTTTTTGATACCATCAATTGATTAATTTTTTCAAGATTTGAGAGCAAGAATAGGCTTCATTCCATAATTTTCGTGCTGCCGCGAGATTTATAGATAAATACATTGTGGTTGTAACATTGATTGATATTCAGCGACATGGAGCACAACGGAAAAGTACAGAGTATGTAGATCCCCAACACCGAGGATGCAATTTGCAGTTAACACAAAAGAAAGGAAGATAATGGTGGCAAAGGAAAAAGGAAATAGGGAATCATGAAGGAAAATCCAACCCCAAGGACCGTCCATCGCGATATCTCACAGAAACACTCAAAAGGATTAAGCACAACGATCACTAGTCGGAGAGGCATCGATTGCACTCATTGTCCGCGGCGAGGTCTTTTGCTGTCGCCTCCCATGCGTTGACCACGAGGAGTTCCATCAGCACCTGCATTGTCGTCCTGGTTAGGAGGCCCACGCTTGCGATGACGATTTCCATCGCGATGGTGATCACGATCACGGCCTCGGTCGCCACGACGCTCTCTTTCGCGGTCTCGGTTCTCAGGTCTGTTGTTTCGATCTCCGGAAGGATTCCAGCGGCGCCCACTCTCGTCATTGGGCAATGGTGGAGGATTAGGAGGTGGCGGCGGTGGAGGAGGGGCACCCATGGAGGAGGATGGCCGATTTCGATTTTCATTCTCACTTGGGACGGCAGTGGGAGTAGCTGTACCAGTCTCTGATGGCCCATCATCTCGATCCCGGCGATCCCTGCGTCGCATTTCCTCACGGGAGCCCGCATTCCGTCGATGGCTCTCACGAGACTCGTTATGACGACTCCGGTCTTTTTCATCACGAGGCCCTCCGCTGCCACCAACATCGCTGCGCCGGCTACGATCCCGTTCGCGACGATCCTCACGACGATTACTGCTGCCCCCGTTGGTAGAATCATCTGCTCGGCGCTCGCGATCACGGTCGTTGTCGCGGCCTCCACGACGATTATCATTTGAGCCAGTGTCTTCTAATAAATCACCACCGCGTACGTTTCCACGATTTCTTGTCTGAGAGTCATCCTGAGAAGCGCTGGGCCCAGTAGGGGGGCGGTTGAATGCTTGAGGGGAAGCATCTGGGGCATTAAGTGACTGCCTGTTAGATCCTCGGCCTCGCCCGGGAGGTGTAGCAGCAGTAGGAGAATCAGGCTTGTTTTGTTGAAGCATGTCGGCAATTCCAGAGAAGCGCTTATCGCCTGGGCCGCCTCCATTGCCGCCTCCATTGCCGCCTCCATTGCCGCCCCCACGGTTACGTTCACCACGAGATCCACGAGGGGTTTGCTGGTTGCCAGTTCCACTGCGAGGGCCAGAAGGGGGGGTCATGGCAGTCGAAGGCTGGCTCTGGGAGGGACTGTCGGTAATGATGTGTCTAAGGCGATCAGGATGGATACCAGTAGATTCACCACCGCCTGAAGGCTGTGCAGCAGGAGATGAATCACGAGCACCGCGCCCGCCCTTTCTGTTAGGCCCTGATGGCATCTGACGATCAGGACTCGGGAGCTTGGTAGCATTGCTGGACCCAGGAGCCACTGGTGCTCCAGAGACGTTCCTACTGCTTCTGTTGTTATTCCGGTTGCGTGGTCCAGACGGGATATCTGGCGTGGTTTCAGGTGGGCGCAGTCGGCCATGGTCCATATCTGGTGCTGCCACAGAGTCTCTGGAATCGCCCCCGGGGTTGCGAGGACCACGAGGGAATTCATCGGAACGAGGCTGTGTTTGATTCGCTCCCCTTCTTTCATTGGGGAATCGCTCTGGGCGGTTTGGAAGTTCAGAGCGGGGAGGAGACAAAGCTCGGGGATAGTTTCGGCGATCATCCTTCTCAGGGCGCATTGGCTCTCCGCGGCGAGGCCCATCAGCAGGTCTGTCAGGGAAGTCTGGCATGAGTTCACCACGGGCAGGTCCATCTCGGCCGTGGAAAGGCTCTGATGGTCGATTGCGCCCAGGTCGGTCCATTTGCCAGTCCTGATCCCGAGGTGTCCGATTCTCATGATAGGGACCGCGCATTTCGTCTGGCAAGGGCCTCATTGGGAACTCACGTTCACGATCATTCATTCGTCCACGACCGCGAGGTTCACCGGGCATGGGCCCTTCAAATGAGCGAGAATGATCTAAGTTGCTGTGACGAGTACGAGGGTTGAAATCGGGACGGTCTAACAAGTCGGGACGTGGTGGAAGCCGATTACCTTCGCTAAGCCGTGGGCGATTTGCTTGTGCTCGTGGATTAGGACGTTCCTCTGGGCGCTTTGGAATATCATTGAGGCGTCCAGAATCTCGTGTTCGAGAACCTGGCCTGGGTCGTGTTGGTGGATCCTGGCTACGCGCAGTTGACGGCCGATCAGCCGCTGGAACATCAGCGTTGCCATCAAATGCACCGGAAGTATTCTCGGATGTGGGTTCGAGGTTGGAGGAAATCGGCGCATCGGCATCTCTTGTTTGTTGCGAGTCGGCCATCTTGGCGTCTTCGATCTCACCATCTTCAACATCCATCTGTGTAGTAGCACCAGTCGCGGCGCTAGGGTGTCGATTGTCAGTTCCAGATATATCGTAATGTAGGCGATTTGGGACTTACTCTGATGACGAAGGCCTGAATTCACTTGCTGTTGCATTCAAGGACGTCGGGGTAGAGGCTTGATGTTGAGGGGTGCCCGAACCTTGCGAGCCGGATTTTGACTGCTGACCATCGGCCTGGGCTTTGACTAGATTGAAGGCTTGTGGCAGCATCCATTTCTTCTCCCGTCTGTTGAGGTCGCCGATAAGGGAGGCAGCAGGGATCTTCACATCATCTCTTTCGTCGTTCTTGCTGAGGTGATTGACGCAATTCAACATGTCACGGCCAATCCAGTTGACGGCAGGGAAATATTGGACAATGGCCTTCAAGACACTAATGGCATTACGGATGTGCATGTATTCACCTCCACTAAGACATGCCTTCAGTGCATTCGAGATAAGCCGGTGCCACTTGTAGAGCAGACGACGGAAGTCTTCGAACTCTAGGAACATGGTTGGGATGCCTTCCGGATCCACGTTCTTAGCAAACCCAGGAAGATCCCTCTTGGGGCCAAATGCCTCTTTTTCGTACACATTCTTGTCGGCATGCCATCTGCTCAGGTCACGTAATATTTCATTCAAGAACCGACCAAGATTGTCAGCTTCCTTGGAAGTGCAAAGGAAGATGAGTGCTGATAATCTTTGCTCGCGGAACAGTTGATCAATGAAGCCGGCAGTCCTGAAGTTAGGGGTTCCGGAACTATGCAGCAGCTTCAGCATTTTGAAGGAAAAGAAAGCATCGATGGGCGACAAGAGCAATCGGGGGATGAAACATTGCTCCAGAAGAGAAGTATTCAAAGCCTCATAGTTTCGTCGCATGCTAGCAAACCAATGGTCCTTTTCCTTTTGCAGTCTCTTGCGGGTATGGTCGTAATCCTTCAAATGATTCTTGTTCTCTTCAAGGATACGCTCCTGCAGCTGACTGATCTGTTTCTTCTCGCGCTCTTTGCGCTGATTGCCCGCCATACTCAGATCAGTACGGTCACTGTTGATTGTGGCGATACGTCGTTTCAGTCGGTCAATTTCGTCCTCATAGGACTTGCCAGGAATGTGAACATCGTAAAGTGAAAGCTGCCAAAACGTAGCATAGAAATGTGCGCCCACCACTTCCCATGTTTCGGTGGGCAGAACATTCTTCACGTTCTCGATTAATTCTTGCATCACAGCATTGGTAGAAAGAGGACTTGGAGTTGTTGGAGAATTTTGGTGAGTTTCCTCCTTGTCGAGGTCCATAGAAGTTTCCGCACTGTCCTCTTCTGGCTTCGCGGGTTCCTTCTCATCGTCATTCTCCATCTTAGTGTCATTGTCGGCACTATCTTCAACTTTTCCACTCGCCGATGCCTCAATTTCTTTTCTTGACTGCTCTTCTTCCGAAATTTTGCGGGAGATGCTGATTCGGCGGATCCAAAAGGCGACCTCTGGCTGAATACCGAACTCTTGGACCAGGGAAGCAAAGTCAGGGACAAAGGAGTCAAACTCATCAACAGTGAGGTTGCTGCGAAGAAGGTCAAGGTACTGAGTCAGGATGCGGTGAATCTCGTCAAAGATATTACCGAGTAACTTCAGCTCGGACGATGATTCGTTGAAGACACAGGTCAGGCGCTCCTGGGCGATGGCAACTAGGAGCTGCCCTGCTAGTCGAGTATGCGTCAAGGATTTGGTGAGTCTCTTTGCTGTGATTGTTGACTCGTGTCGCTTATCAAGGAGTTGCAGGATTGTTTGCGATTGCAAAATCTCTCCACCCGCCATCGCCTGGATCTGGTTGTCATTGAAGTTATTATCTGTAATGATTCCGGCCATGGAGCTGACAATTTGCTCCAGCACAATCAAATCGGTGGAATTGTTGCGGCGAAGCTGCTCGACGACGTATTGCAGTAGCGGAGCTGGATCCATGACTGAATAGCGCTTAAAGGTGCGACCCGCGAAAGTAGAAAGGGCATTCAGCCATCGGCTGGTAAGAAGACCACCTTCCTGAACACGGCTTCTTCCTTTTTGTCCCAGCGAATTGATCAAAGACCAGGTCAGAATATCGTATCCCAGGTATGTAAAGTAACGAGCACATTCGACAACGACTTCGATGAGATTTTCGTACGACTCGATTTGGCTGATTGCGACGTTGATAACAATACCAGGATTGGCATACGCAATCTTGGCAAGTGCTCTAGCCATGGGCCTGACATTGGTCTTGCTGAGACGTTTGAGTACATCTTTCGTCTCTGCTCTAGCTTGGTCGAAGGCAGATTTGATATCTGGAAGTCGAGAAATTTGTCCAGAATACCATTCGGCATACATGTTGTACCGGACATCACGAGGAAAGAAGCTGATAAGATCGAAGAGTTCATTGACAACTCCCGGATTTGCCTTTGTCAAACTCACTGAGGGTAGCAACAAGCGTTTGCAAAGATCCTTCCAACGAGCTTTGTTCTCTTCAGAAGTATCTTCACAAAGACTGGCTTTGCCGATGCGAACCAATTTCGTGAGAAGACTGGAGTCCTGTCCGATTTTATGTCCAGAGAGGTTGAGGAATGATGAACAAAGAGTGAAGACATCATCGACAGATTGGCAAATTGGAATATTGTCGGCCCAATCTTCCCAGTAGAATCGATAATCTGTGCCATCTTCATCTTCCTTGTCGAGTTGAGCCCAGCGTAGGACTCGTCTTGCAGGAGGCTGCGCAAGGCGAAGCTGTCCTTTGGGCACTCCACTTTGGTCGGAACTGAGGATCTGCTTTTCGGTGGCAACGTTTTGCGTCTCAGCAAGAGGCCGCTGAGCTGTGTAGACTTTGCTCAAACAATGATGGAGGATGCGGTGGATGAACTCAGGAAGCTCAGGGTAGCAATCCATAAGCCAAGGAAATTTAGTGAGGACAAACAGAGCCTCGGGGATAGCGCCAATGGCTAGGAGGCTCTTCAACAGTAAAACCTTTTGATCAGATGGTTCTGGCAAATCCTCTTCGCCTTTAGCGGACGACTGCTTATCGGCATCATGATCTTTCGAGGGGGTAGCCAAACGCGAGTCCTGATCACGCATTCGAGGGGGAGGAGCAGTATCATCTGACAATGCACCGGCCATCATAAGCGCATTGATACCACCGCCAGGACGAGAAGCTCGCTCTTTCTCGGCCTTTTCGTTCATCTTCTCGTCTTTGAGCACATCCATCGAGTCGTCGGGTCGCCAGAGATGAGCGTAGAGGTCTCGAAGAGAGATGAAGCCGACCTTGATGAGCAGAGCAGCAAGGTAAATCAGGTTGTCGGGTAGAGAATCGGATTTTGATCGAGCTGTTGAAGAATAGAATCGGAGTTTGAAGCCAAGTAGCTGGGCAGCAACGCGGTTTCCACTGGGCGGTAATGTTCCAGTCTCCTGAACCCATTCCCATGTTGCATTTTCTTCTTCGGGGAAAAGATTTCCTTCAGGTGCAAATTTGGCCTTTTCCTCTTCGGATAATGGTTTGCGTCCCAGTTCAAAGAAAGCCTGGATTCCAACCTGTCGAACCCGTTCCCAGAAATTCACATCGTGCTCTTCATTTGCATTGAAGGCTGCAATTCGCTCTTCCTCGGTTGTTGCCCAGCCAGAGGATCCAGGTAGGGCCCAGTTAGGTAGTCCGGAGGCACGTCTCCTCCAGTCAACTATGTTGTTGCTTTCCTTCGGCCACCAGGAGCTGGCACGAAGTAATTTGACGAAGAAGCGGAATTGCTTGACAAGAACAGCAGCGAATACATCGAGTGTCACATCCAGAACTCGGCCAACATCCATATCAAATGCGCCAATCATGGCCTTGACTCTTTCGAACGTTTCCTGAACAGCGTCGCTTGTCGGTGGTTCATTGTTGCTGGTAGTGAAAAGTTCAGTCAACAGCTTTGAGTATCCTTCAGACTCTTCGCGCAAAAGATTGTAATTCGATTGACGGTAAAGCAGATTGGTTTGTTTGCGGATTCCCATTCGCGTGAATGTCTCGCGAACCAATCCGAGTGCCTGTAGGAGGGGCGTCTCGAGCTGAAGTCGCATGAGAGCAGGGGATATCCCGGTACCAAATACCAGTGGTTTGATGGCAGGATTGCTTGTGTCGGCATCCGTGACAATAGAAAGAGTGTCAAGGAACAAAGAGCTTGGGTCGAACCCCGAAGGTGACTGCTTGTCCTCTGAACCCTCCATGTCCATATCTTGAAGGGCGCCTGCTTTCTCGAGCATTTCCTTGATTGCATTTCCGGCTTCGGCTGGTGCAAGACGCTCATAGAGAGCAGAACGAATGAGTTCTTGGTATATCGATGACAAGCGGACAATATCCTGTTCTGCGCATGCTGCATTACCCTGCTCAACAACACTTTGTTTCCCTGTAGATGACCAGGATTCAACCACGTCATCATTCACAAGCTCATGTTCGTAGGGAGGAGGCGGGCCTCGAGGTGCGCGAACAATGGGTTCGACATTTGCTGGAGCCTGACGTTGCGGCTGGGCTGTGGGAGTGGGCGTGCTCGGGGCGAGAGACGGGGTAGACTGCGCGGGTGCAGATTCGCCATTTGACCGTGCTTGTTCCGCCGTGTCCTTTGGTTGAGGGGGGGGAGGAGACATCGCGCTGGATTCTCTAGCTTGCTGAGAAAAGTTTTGGTGGTCGTGAGAGCCGCGACGGGAGTTGCGACCGCCGTTACCGCGATGGTTCGGTCGTCGAGAACGGTCATACCCATCGCGGTTATCTCGTGGAGGGCTCGAATGATGACCGGCGTGCGCGGCCATGTTCAAGGCACCGGGGCGATGGGGAGAAGGTCGCGAGTCAGTATTCGCGGGATCGCCAGACCAGGAGGATCGTTCACTGCGTTTCCTCTTGCCACCCTGCCCGGGCGCCATCGCTTTTCAATGGCAGGATCAGACGCAGAGGGCAGAAGCGGTAGGTTTGGCTGATGGAGGTTTGCTGTTCATGAAGTTCTGTAGCAGTCCAGGGTGATATCTTAGCTTGGCAATTGACGTGGGTGCATGAAAGGTGACAAAGGGGCAAAGATAGCACGGACTGAAGGTCAATATACATACCAGCAAAACACTTCATCCAGAGCGCAGGGGTACACAGCGCGGTGATCGGGGATGGAAGTGAAGGAGGAGCGACGGCTGTGAAGCTTCGGAGGACAAGTTTTGTCTGCCTCAGGCAGAGGTGGTAGATCCACACCCGCGATCCTGCGGAAGTATAGAACGGACACCCGGTGCATAGCAGTCCTGCACGCTGCTACGTGAAACTTTAAATCAGTTGAGTGTGATTTATATTCTAAATTCATTAGATAGATGAGCTACAGTTTATTTTGAAGCAAACGGCAAGACTAGTAGTAAATCATTCTCAATTTGGAAACTAAGCTGCCGGCACGCAACCCTCGTGGAGGCGCAGTGCCATACACGATGCCGAGCAGAACCCGCAAAAGGGCGTGCGCTGAAATTTCAAAACTCATTTGCTCTCATAGTTCCTGCAGATTTGCTTCTGGTTTCTCTTATCGATTGACCATTGGGCGTATTCGAGGTGCTTTGGAATTACAGTCCAAGACCTTTCGCTTCGAGTGTCACAATCTCCGGAATGAGATCGATCAATTTGGGCTGCTTAGGCTCCCATCCAAACAATTTACGAGCACGAATGGCATGCCCCCTTGAGTTTGAGCCCCATGCATAAAGTCCGACAGATAATATCTCGGTGGTCTGCTTGTCATCGAGTGACTCGACCTCAGGTGAGGAGATATACTTCTTGTCGAAAGCTGCTTGCGCGACGGCGCGCTGGATGTCGCCCCAAACGAATGAACCATTCTCAGCAAGATAATAACCTTCATCATTCCAGGTAGCCTTACCGCCACCTTCTGATGCGGCGTCGCCAAGAGCCAGGTACACGTTGCTCAGGTCTTGAACGTGGATCTGATGCCACACATTTTCTCCCTTGCCGACAAGGAAACCCTTACCGCGCTTGATAACCGCAGAGCTAAGAAGATACGCCTGGACACTCTTGGTGTTACCTGGTCCACGGCCCAGGCCGTATATGGTTGGTGGGCAGACCATGGCAGTTCGAACGCTGGATGGGTTCTGCTTGCCTGCGTTGATAATAATTTCGTCCACGTTGCGGTGGAAAGCATCAGCGGGGAGGTTGACAAGCTCGCTAACCCCCTCCCAATCGTTGTATTCCTTAGGACGCTCAATGCCATATGTACGTGCTCGCTGGTCCTCCACGGTCAGAATGCCGGTTCCTGAGGTGTGGATCACCCAAACTGGGCGTTCAGATGTGTGGTGCTTAGCGCCCTTGGCAATGGCCTGAGCAGCAGCAACATGGTCACAATCAGCAAAGTCTGAGGAGTCTATTAGCGACGCACAAAAGACATAATGAAGTTACAATCGATGGGCAGAAAAACGTACGGAACACAAAATCCGCGTTCTTGACTTCTTCTTCGATGATATCCGAGGAATCAAGATCTCCGAGAACCACTCGCACTTGAGGATACTTGCTTGAAAGGCTATCGGCCTTCTCCTTGCTGCGGACAAGTGCTGACAATTGCCAATCAGGGTGGGCAGAAGCGATCACATAAAGACCATCGCCGCCGATGTAGCCTGTTGCGCCAGTGCTGACAAGAAGATCAGATAATGTCCGAGTGCCAAGGTAGAGACGTCTGGGTTGGGAGCACCTACATAAAAGCTTTTGGAGCCATGTCGAGGGTACTTTCTAAGTGAGATCACTTCAATTTGAGGATAAAAACAAGAAGAGCCAAAGTAGCACGAGCTGAAGCGACGGCGATTGTGAATTATAAATCAACGGCTCGATCAAGCAACTTCGACCGAGACGCGCTCAAGCGGGGCGACGTCATTCGGGAGTGGGGGATCCGCGGAGGCTCGCGGGTCTCTTCCCCAACTTGGATTGATATACAAAGACCTAGACAGACAAGCATTGAGAATAAGCTCGCAAAGCATCGAGAAAGCAATGAATAAAGATTTCCTTTAACTAGGAATCGCTACAAGAAAACAGTACCAATACGTCAGTCATGTATGAAGCCGAACTTCGATAGAATTGATATACCAAAATTGCATACGGGTTAGTTCGATAAGTCATGAAAATGGGCTGAATAACTTCAAAGGACAAAACGTGCATTATTGGGACAGGAAAGGGGAATCCCAGCATGATGACCAGGCTACATGTACAGTTCCGATTAAAGGGCAACCTGATTAGAAGGTACTGGTGGCCAGTCGGCTGGCAGCATTGCGCGCATCAAGGCGGTCGTCATCGTCTTCAGCGATTGATCCCACCTGGCTGGTAGAACGTACGCGCCCAGTAGCAGACTCTTGGTTGCTCTCTTCTTCCTCATCTTCATTCACAGGGCTTGTGAAGCTACCGCTCATGCTGCGACCTGCGCTATCGACTCGGCGAGGGACGCCACTCCAAGCATCGCCCTTAGGTCCTTGGCTGGATGGCATATTTGAGCGTCGCACAGCAGGGTGAGCCTCGCGGCCCAGGCGACTTAATCCTCCCGAGGCATCAATTGAACGAATGTCAGGGCGCACACTTTCAAGAGTGGCCAAGGTTCGTCGCTCGGCTTCGATTTGGCGCAAAGTGTACTCGCGCAGACTGAACAAGATATCTGCAGTAGTTCGATCAAACCAGCGGCGTTTCTCCTGGAGAAGGTTGCTAGTGACACGCTGGGTACGTTTCGTCAAGTAATCCTCCTGACTCTGTGCTTCTTCGAGGGCGCCGATCGCTTCATCGACTTTGTCTGGGCGAACAGACGAACTAACTTTCAAGCGGTCTGCAGCACTGCGTTTACTTTGAGCGTTCTGCTGCGCATTGTGAAGCTCTCGGAGCAAGATGTGGCGATTGGTCAATGTTTCCTTGACGATAAGCGCATCTGCAGAGTGGTAATTCAATGGTTCCGCAAGAGTCGTGGCTTCTGCTGTAGCTTGCATCGCGTGGTAATCACCGACTGTTTGAATAACCTTGCCTAGTTTGCGGTATGCTAAGCTTAGACCTGGGTGAGTCTCTTGGACGTGCATTTGGCCCAACTTGACACCAAAATCAGATTCCGCAAGTCCAAGTCCTGGGGAAGATTAGCTTTGACTCAATTGCAAAGAATTAGGAGTCCAAATGCATACCTCGTCGGCCCTTGATAACACGATCCACCTTGTGATTAGCGTCCATTGTTCCAAGATAAAATAGCTTGACGATTGGACGAGCAGCCTGGAGCTCAGGAGTATCATCGGGGGGAGGCGCAAATTGCTTCAACATCTTGCGTCGCACACCAGTTGCCGGCTGCTTCAACCGGACTACAGGGCTGTAGCCAAAATCGCTTTCGACAAATAGAACAACCTCCGGATCCGGGATGAGGGCTTCATTGCTGAATACAACGTTTAACCAGCGCTGCATTGAGGACTTGACGCGAAATTCGTCTTCATCGGTTCCTGCACCGGCCCCAGTCACTGGTGGCGGCACTGCAGGGACGAGAGCTTCGGGGTTGGCGGAGATCAAGTGATCAGCGAATTTCGTAAATTCGGAATGGGTTCGGCGGACATCGCGGTATTGGGTAGTGCGAAACTTGGGAATGTTTGTCTAGATGAATAGCCGTCAGCACTTTGGTATCATTATGGCCTTGCTGGGCGCATTAATTTCGCATTGGGGGCAACCAACGTGAACGTCAAAGCGGAGAATGGGGTCTTTCTTCCCGGTTCGCTCGAGGCCGGTGATCTTCGCTTGAATTTTATACTGGGGACGCGGTTGCTGCTGAGGCTGTGGGTGCTGCGACGGTTGCCTGACTCCGGTCTGGTAGCGTGCGGGCAGCTGTGACCGCTGCTGGTCCGCCGCAGGGGATTGCTGTGTTGGTGCAGCAGGCTGGCTAGTCTCATTGATTTGCGCATTTTGTAACTGAGCGGACAGATCCGGGGATTGGCCTTCTGCAGGGCCATCTACGCCCTCGGCTGAGTGGTCGTTGCCGGGCAAAGGTGATGACGGGATATCGCTCGTAGCAGAGGCGGGGAACGAGACTTGGTCAGGGCGGGGAGAGCCCCAGGGGTCGGAGCCCGCAGGGTGGTCGGGATCGTGGGTAATGGCCGAATAGTCCATGGTGATCGATATTGGAAGCAAGGAGGGTGCTCACGAGGATTGAAGGGGGAAGCTGCCAGGCATTAGCAGGCGTCCGGAATAGCGAGGATCACCCCCACAGTAGCGGCCAGATAGCCCCAACTCGCAATTGCGTACCTCAGACGGCGTGGGTAAAGCAGCGAAAGTAGCACTAGAAGCACATGGCAAGTCGCTTGCTGATTGTGAACGAGGTAAAGATCAGTGGCGGACCGGCACGAGGTTTGGACAATGACAGACGCTGTGAAGCAGGTTGCGTATGGGCCAGAAATGCCAAGCCCGCCCCAGCCTCGAGTGGTTTTTCCTTTCTTGAAGGTGTCAAGCCGCGACAAAACGAAGCTATCAATGGGGCCCTGTGTATAATTTGCTTTCAATTTTCATCGCGTGGATGATAATTCACATTGGAGGTAGCTATGGCTCCTATGATGCGTCTTCCCCAGTCAGGGGGGCGCTGGTTGAGCCATCTGTATAGCATCCAAGCTGGCCCCAGCAAGCACAGGATTTGGAACTCGAATTTACAGATCAAGCTCAATCAGGCTCGAGGTCTCTCGACAACGCTTTCAAGATGCCAACAAGATCATCTGGAAAGGACGCGGAACATTGGCATTATCGCACACATCGATGCTGGTAAAACCACCACAACAGAGCGTATGCTGTTCTATAGCGGCTTTACTCGGCGCATTGGCGATGTGGATGAAGGATCCACCGTCACAGACTTTCTTCCTGCAGAGCGAGCTCGTGGAATTACAATTCAATCAGCTGCAATCACCTTCCACTGGCCACCTGAAGGCACAGAAGCCCAACCTCCATCACAAGGCCCGCCTCTGCCACGGGCTGCCAATCCTCATACGATCAATCTAATTGATACTCCCGGTCATGCGGACTTTACTTTCGAAGTAATGCGCTCTCTGCGTATCCTCGATGGTGCGGTATGTATTTTGGATGGTGTCGCTGGTGTCGAGGCACAGACTGAGAAAGTGTGGCATCAAGCCAGCACGTACCAAATTCCTCGAGTCATTTACGTGAACAAATTAGACCGTGACGGAGCTGCATTCGGCCGAACTGTTCGAGAAGTCAGCTCTCGATTGTCTGTTTATCCCGCTGTTTGCCAAATCCCCTGGTTCCAAGGCGGCAATGGATCATTCGTTGGCGTGGCAGATGCAGTCAATCTCCAAGGTTTGCGATGGAAAGAAGGAGAGGATGGCCGCACAGTGAAGATGATTAATCTAGAGCAACTTGATTCCGAAGAGCCAAGTCTCGCACAGGAGCTCCGACGAGCGCGTATTGCCCTTGTTGAGCTGCTAAGTGAGCAGGATGAAAGCATTGTGGAGAAATTTTTCGAATGCGAGGAAGACCATTTGGCTGTGTCACCAACTGATATAGTTGAGAGTCTTCGCCGGTGTGTACTTGATCCAACAAGCAGGGTGGTTCCACTTTTCGCTGGCGCAAGCTTCCGAAACATGGGAGTCCAGCCTCTGCTTGATGCAGTTGTGAACCTCCTTCCTAGCCCTCCAGAGGCACCAGACCCCGAAGTGAGCATTGGAGGTGTTAAGGGTGGGCTACGTCGTCTGTTATCTGGAGATCTCATTGTCGAACAAAATGAACAAGCCGTCACGCCAACTAAGCACAAGAAAAAGAAGAAGAGCGCCCCTCAGACGGATCCCAAAGAGGCCATCTCCAAGTTGCAAAGCTGTGCTCTAGCATTCAAAGTGGTCAATGATGCCAAACGGGGCGTTCTTGTATATGTGCGTGTCTATTCAGGCTCCCTTGACCGCAACAGCCTTCTGTTCAATACGAACCTCCATCTATCTGAACGCGCACCGCGTTTGTTGAAGATGTATGCCAACGACGCCGTGGAAGTTGACTCGATTCCCGCAGGACATATCGGCGTTGTCGTGGGTCTCAAGCATGCTCGAACCGGCGATACCCTTGTTTCATATGCAGGAAACAAAGCAACTCCCCCAGAGCCTCTCACTAGTCTTCAGCTACGTCCTATCGACGTTCCTCCACCCGTTTTCTTCACTAGCGTCGAGCCAGACAGCCTAAGTGAAGAGAAGAGGATGCAAGACTCGCTCGCTTTCCTCCTGCGAGAAGACCCAAGCTTGCATGTCAGCGTTGACGAAGAATCAGGTCAAACCTTGCTCAGCGGCATGGGCGAGCTTCATCTTGAGATTGCCCGCGATCGTCTCATCAATGATCTCAAGGCGAAGGCATCCATGGGCCGCATTGAAATCGGATACAGAGAATCTGGTCTAGGCACATCCACCGCCATTACCAAGATATTTGACAAAGAAATTGCAGGAAGGCGCGGTAAAGCCGGATGTACTGCTGTCGTAGAGCAAGTCAACGACGAAGACCCATCAGATCTAGCAGATGAGCACACCATTCTCGCCGCTACAGTCGATGGCAACCAGATCATCATCCAAGCCCCAGGCTTGCAAGCCGAAACCACATCCATAGGCGATGAGGAAACAGGGCCTACGTTACCTCCAAACATGGATATAGCAGCGTTCCGCGCTTCACTGCAAAACGGTGCTCTAGCGGCCCTCGCTCGAGGCCCTCAATTTACATTCCCAATGCACAACACCCGCGTGCGGCTTACAATAAACCCAACCGAGCACATCTTTGGTGGCGACACGACTACTTCAGCACTCTCATCTGCTGCTCGTCAAGCTACAACTGCAGCACTCCAAGACCTCCTCTCCGGTTCCGGGACCGTAATGATGGAGCCGTTAATGAACGTCATTATCAGTGTTGACGAGGCGAGCCTAGGCTCTGTCGTCCACGATATCTCATCCTCGAGAGGCGGGCACATCCTTTCATTGGACGAGGAAATTCCCATCTCAGCTACAGATGCTTCTACCGGCTCTGTAGAGGAGCCTCTGCCGCCGATAGATCCCAAGCGCGTATATGCCCCTCCTGACCCATTCGAGTCGTCATCGGTTGGAGTCGAGGTGCCCACGTCGACGTCAACACAACGCACAATTACCGCCAAGGTGCCGCTGAAGGAAATGGTTGGGTATCTCAAGCACCTTCGCAGTCTGACTGCTGGCCGCGGTACTTTCGTGATGAGTGTTGATCGGTTCGAGAACATGTCCACGCCGAGACAGAAAGCTGTTTTGTCCGAGCTTCGAGGCGGGTTTTAATGGGTCTGATACATGTAGACTCCACTCTGTACAATAGGTATATCAATGTAAAACTCTCATGTACTTTATCTCATCGTTTCTCTATTCGGCGTTAGACTCGACGTCCTGCGCCTTCTTCGATCGCTGCTCTAAACCCCGTAACATGATGGCTATCGCAAAGGACTCAAACATCAAAGGCCCCTCCGTACCTTAGGCATCGGAAGGTACTCATTCCATGAGCAAGGTATACGAAACAAGCATTCAACACGCATAATAGACATATAGATCAGGCCATGGCAATATCACCAGCAATGCAACCGAGCCCAAGCCTCAGATAAAAACTCATTTACGTATGTACTACCAATCATCACCCCAGTCCTCCTTCCCCTTACCCGTCGCAGAAGACGAAGTGCCCTCTGCATTTTGTAATCCGGTGGGAGCAGTCTCTCCGGAAGGAGTCTGTGAGTTCTGCAATGAGCTTGGTGCAGGTCCCTTTCGCATAGCAGCAGTTCCAATCACATCAGACCGGGAGCCACTGCGTCGGTGGCCACCTGGTTGTTGCTCTTGGTTGCCCAGGGACGAAAAGTCGTCCCAGAAGTCTTTGTGCTCGGGATCAACGCGGGAGTACTGGCCTCCGCTATCTTCTCCTTCGACGAAACGGGTGAATTGGTCTGTAGCAGAGCGGGCGCCCGTTTGCAAGTTCTGACCAAAAGTTGCGGCGTGGACGCGGGCTTGAGCGGCGAATTCGGATTCAGCCAGCTGGAGCAGGGTTAGTTCATTGTGTCATATGAATACGTGAAAAACTCGTCTAAGGGAATATGGGAAACACGCGGTACATACCTGTTTGGCGGTTGGTTGCAAATATGAATCATTGACAGTCTTAGCACCCTTCCCAACAGCAGACGCGAACCATCCAAAGCCCTTCGATATAGACGCAACAGGGTCTTTCTGGAAATCATCAAATGCCGGTCCTCCACCTCCACCTCCACCTCCACCAAACCCCCCGAACCCTCCAAAGCCCCCAAACGGCGAAGAGCGACGATCCCCAGCAGCAGGTGGCGGCATCCCACCTCCAAAACCCGTAAACTTCCCACCCTGCGACGGCGGCAGAGAGTCCGAGCGATTAAGATTCTCATTACCCAGCTTCGCGAAATAAGCCTCATTCTGCTCCTTCTTCGTAGGCGCGCCTCCAGACCGCAAGCTATCCGTCCGCTTGATAGACGAGGGCGCAGGCGAGCTCGTCCGGGCACCACCCAGACTCCCACCGCTTATACTAGGCGTGCTCGAGCGCGATGCATTGTTATTCTTCTTCTCCTGGCCTTGCACATACTCACGGCCCTCGATCTTGCAGGTGAGCCGCTCTTTCCACTCCTCGCCCGCGTCGCCTTCATAGCGCTCTTTGATGGTCGAGTCCTCGAACGTCCGGCCCTCGGAGACAGTGACTGTGTGTGCATCGTAGAAGGCCTTCCACGGCTCGTTGCCTCCTTGCTCCATGCGCTGGATCTCGGCGTGTTTGAAGGCGTCCATGGTGATCGATCGCACGAAGGAGATGTGGACGCCGAGTCCGCGGTGTGTGCCTGCGCAGTTAAGACAGATGAATGTGCCGAATTTGGGGGAGGCCTGGTCGCCATGGTGAGTTAGTTACTGCTGTCGGAGGGATGTATCGCGTGTTTCAAGCCGATCTGTGCTTGCGCGGGGTTCGGAGTGAATAGGAGATCAGGGCTTACCCATTGGGGCGATGGAGCGCCGCAATCGCAGCATCTGTCGTTGCCGTTGGTCTTCGAGATCTGGAGAAGCTGTAGGGCGCGAGTGGTAACGTCAGTGGACTGGTCTCGGTGTTTGGCGTAGGGCTAATCTATCTGTGAATGAGGGGTTGGTGGGCGCACCTTGGTCTTTGTCTCCGGGTCGACCTCCCACATGCGAGACATTGTGAATGGCGAGCTCTATGCGATCTCCAGATATAATTGGGGCAATTGAAGGAGGCTTTGCTCTGGGAATGCGGAGGAGACGACAAGGCGGAGTTGACGCTGGTCGTTCGGGGCGCTTCTGTATTAAGTGCCTAACCCCTATTTCGGGAAAGTACCAGCAACAATGTGAAAGAGCGGTGGAATCGACAAGCGCTAAGTCTGAATTGATTAGAGAGAGATGACGAGGGGACGTATGTTTTTGTCTGCTGAGATCGGCAAGGGTCGCCCCATTAGCGTCATCGCGCCAAGTGTTGGTACTTCGTCCGCCTGAGGCGAAGCTCAACCAACCACGTTCTACAACTGCTTTACTAGGATTTATAGTGCCAGATCATCATCACGGAGTTAAATGGGTGCTAAGATACAGTATAGAAGGCAAAAAAAAAGTCGTTAGGGGATGGAGAAATCAGCAAGGATAACCCTCCAGCATGGACGTCAAGCTCCATGAGATCCGTTAAAAAAAAAAAAGAAAGTCATCATCACACCCGTGTCTTCACAGATTCGTCTCCCAATCCGCTGGTCGAGTAAGCTAAGAAGATATCAATCCGCAGCCAATCTTGGGCCTAAAATAGACCAGAGGGGACAACTATGATCATATCCATATGGTGGTCTTGAGATGTTTCCCCCCCTCTCGCATACCCTCCAACCCAATCGATGAGCTATCTGTGATCGGACGTTTCATTAGGCATTCAAGCCTCGGTGGCGGCAGCCTCAGTAGCAGGTGCCTCCTCAGCTTTCTCGGTCTTCTCCTCTGCGGGGGCCTCGGTAGCTTCGTACTTGTCAGCGGCGTCGTTGACATCATCCTCCTTGCCGGGGCTGTCAATGGCAACCTTCACGGCAATGGTGCGTCCGTCAATCTCCTTTCCGTTCATCTCAGAGACGGCCTTGGCCTGGAGCTCCTCAGAAGAAAGGGTGACGAAGCCGAAACCACGGGTCTTGCGGCGCTCGTTGCGAGCCTGGAGCTTCTTGATCATGAAACGGGGGATGGGACGGAGAGCGACCTTGGAGGAAACGGGGGTGTAGTCCTTGAAGATTTCCTTGAGCTGTGAAGGGAGTCAGTGATTCGTCGGCTAAGTAAAAGTGTTTCTTCAACGTACCTTGTCCTCGGTAAGGTCGTAAGGGAGGTTGGCAACCATGACCTTAGTCTTGGATGGGATACCATCCTCGGGAGGGCCACGCTGCTTCTGGGGACGAGCAGCAGCGCGGGACTTGCCCTGCTTAGCTCCGTCGGTGCTGGCGGGCTCGTTCTCGTTGTTGGCAGCCTCCTCCTTAGGAGCAGTCTCAGCCTCTGTGGCCTCTGTGGCCTCGGTACCATCCTGGGCCTTATTCAATCGTGTCAATATCGCGTTCAGTAAATCGGGGCGCCCTATAAGGCTGGAAAGACGTACATTTCGGCCTCGGGCAGCGCGACCACCACGGCCACGAGCACGACCACGGCCTCGGCCTCGGCCACCGGCACGCTTGCGGCTCTCATTGCCGCTGGCACCCTCACCACCGCTGGTAGCACCTTCCTTGGCATCCGCGGGCTCTGGCTTGCGGGCAAGCTGCACTGACACCTTGCGAGAGAGGATCTCCTTGCCGGAGAGCTCCTCAATAGCGGCAGTAGCTTCAGCAGCGGTAGCCAAATCCACAAACGCGTATCCAACGGGGCGGTTGGTGCGGGGGTTCACCGGGATCGAGGTGCTCTCGCTATGATTTGCGTTAGCTAAGAACTCTGGGTTTGTTTGTTTTCAATGTCGATCATCGAGGATGTATCGTATGATGGTAAGACGCAAGATCTCCCACCGCCCTCATCGGTACTTACATGGTGTAAGACTTGAAAAACTCCTTGAGTTCCTCCTCAGTGGTCGCATAGGCGAGATTTCCAATGTACAGACGGCGGCCCTCATCAGCACTGGCAGCCGCAGCATCAGTGGACTGAGTAGCAGCGGGGGCGCCGTTGGTGGCGGGAGCCTCGTTGATAGTGGCCGCGGCCAGCTGTTCGGTGACGTTGTCGGCAGACATGTTGATCGAGTTGACACAAACGGGGATTGGGGAGATAAGGTTGAGGTGTGTCAAACAAACAAGAGGGGAGTTTGTTTGTTGTTCGCCGGGTAGAAGACTTGACGGGAGGGGAGGGAAGGAGCAGGGTAGCTTGGTGCCCTAGATACCGATTGAAAAGGGGGGGAGAGGGGAAGGAAGAGATGGTTTGGATTCAAAGGCAGTAGTTGACTCTTGAAGAAGGGAAAGAGGGATCAGGGAGTGAATTTGGAGGAAAGGAGGAGGCGGTGTGCGCTAGCCGTGTTGGGACTCCAGCTCTGGGCGTGCTTGCTTGGTTGCTGGGCGCTTGCGGGCGCTTGCTCGGGGGTTCTTTAGGCGGTCCTCTAGGCGGCCCTAGGCCCCCGATGGGCCCAGGCTGGGCCGCCGAACGCCATTCTTCGGGTACCTCTTGACCCCTGCTTGTAAGCTTGAGGTTTGATGTCATGCTGGAGAACTCCCGCCACCGGACAGCTTGCTCTGCCGATCCTCCATTGTCTGTCGCATGACTACTCGTACTTGTACTCCGTACCATACCGGCATTACGGGTTGTCTTCACATCAGATCAAAGCCTAGCTGCCAATTCCAGAGCTATTCCCCCGCAGGCCTCTCACCTCCTTCTCATCCAATTCACACCGATCCACTCGAGGATCGATCGTTCCAAGTCACTGCGCCCCACTTTGCCTCCCAGTCTCCACGCGACGGGCTCTTAGGCCACAAGATTACGGTGTGAACATTGCGTGCGCGAATCCTTTTCCGCTTTTCGAACTCGGCAAAGCTATCCTGCAGCTGCATCCTTGGCGCATCAGAAAAAAGCAAAACAAAAGCCTACAAATCCACGAGTTCCCGCATGTCGTGCAGCCCCACGAGTCAAAATGCCTGTCAATCTGGTCTCCACCGCCACACCGCCATGCACTCCAGGCAGTACTTTCGTACCCAAGGGCATCACTGATAAGCATTCAAGCCGCACAATTTATCTTCGTATACAAGGAGATAGAGAACGCGCGATTTCACAATAAAAAAAATAATCCTGGAATAGAGCTTCATTGAAAATATCCATTCGCCAACAATATGTCAAGCTGGGTGTCCGCTATATTGTCGAGGTCATCTGCCTGGAGCTGAGACAAGGGAGCACTCTCACCCCTCCTGTAAATACGAAGTTCATGCTCGTAATTTAAAACCCCATCTGTCAATATTTGAGTAAGATCGAAATTTAAAACGGCATTGTCTACAATTGCCTGGCGATTTGGCTGCTGAAAGACAGAAAACCACATGCGGTTGGGCGTGAAAGAGCTCCATCTTCCGAATTGGCATGGAATTCGCGGGTTATAGACTGGTCTCATGCTTGGAGTGAATCATTCTCGGCCTGTTTCTACTGGTTGTCCCCAGCCAGCGGATCTTCCAGAGTATCTCGGTTTGCAAATTCGCTTCGCGGGTGGGAAGACCTCATCCCATTGAAGCTGTGGCCGTTTTCGCTTCACAGGCGTGGCCTTTGATGCGCCCCCTGCTCTTGAAGAAGACATTGTATCGATAAAGCCTGTATTTATGATCAAGTTCGTGCAGAGTAATCGAACGACAGATCAGCCTTCCTCAAACAAGTTCATAGGCTTCTATATTTGTTAGGAATTGTCTTGCTCGCTTTGCTGGAGGTCTCGGTTTCAGTATTGGTTTCTCGCAAATACTATGTCTCTGAAAGATCTGAGTGTCCAAGTTTTCAAAAATGCATACGAGGTTCCAACCAGAAGTAGAACATGTAGTTCAAGTTATAGTGGTGAGATTTTGCTGTTATTTGAGACCACCCACTTGATGGAAGCATTCCCATCATAAATGATAGCACGAGCAAACTTGTAAGTTGTTATCTACCCATTGGAAGCTTTATCCTCCTTTATCTATTTTGTGATGAGCAAACATTCTATTTGAGAACCGCCCTTGTTATAGCAACCAGCTACGAACAAGATCGGCGACGTCACTCACTCATAGTAGGAATATTATGGCGCTTGTTACATATGGAAAGAACTCTACACGCGTGTATACCGTTTCTTTTGGAGCTGAAGATTGCCTTTGTGGGTGGCTTCTAAGGGCCTTTCTGTGCATAGAAGCATAGGGTGCCGCGCCTAAGGAGCAACCGCATAGCCATAATTTGCGGCACCGCACAATTCAATACGTAATAATGGCTTAGAATATCTCAATCCAATCTCGCGTTATCGCAGAAATCTTGCGATGATGTAGCCAGTGCCAAGCACAGTGTGCTGGGTCCACCAGGAACCGAAGCTTGACACGCCTAATTCTTTATCTTATTTAGCGGGGGCTGTGTGGATCTTGACAGTACAATATGTACAAAGACGGGGACTTGTACAGGGAGTATTCGTGCAGGCTACAGTATTGTCTGCGCCACTTGCCTTGCTTATCGGGTGCCACGATCGTGATCTCTTTTCATGCAGCCCATTACGAAAGGATCGACAGAGGGCAACAGGGTGATGGGGATCGACAGCATCCCAGAGCACTTTGGCTGGCACAGACTCCTCCTTACTCCACAATCCTCGTCACTGCGAAAACAAGATTTGGTCCGCTGACTCAGCACGCTGTTGGCTCCAACTAGATCGGCTCTCCGTTCCAGACCCGTTGAGAAAAACCTCATGTGGCGGTTTATTCCTGTATTCTAAACGGTCTCAAGGGGGTTTGGGCTGCTGTTACGATTCCTTTCTGTAGAAGCTCCTTTCGGCTTCCGATCCACCCTCTTTCTTCTTCCCAGCCCCCTTTGCGATCGCGATCCATTCTCCAAATCGACCCCCCATGGATCCCATCGAGCCTGTCGGGGACTCGAATGCCCAGGGGTCATCTTCCGATCAGGGCGCCTCTTCCTCGTCAAGACCGGCCCTGGCAGTCTTGCAGCCAACATCGCAGACGCCGGCGCAAGCGCAACGCCAACGGGCCCCTTCTAATCGTGCACGTCGACCAAGTATCCGCTTGACGCGGTTGAACTCCGCCTCCTCTTTCGAAACGGCCAATGCCCAACAGTCGAACCCCGAGGCCACGACTCCCCTACCACCGCTTCAACGCGAGGTTTCTGTCAAATCACCTCTTGCAGAGGAAGATGAGTCCCAGTTTTCAGGTCGCCGGCGCAGTAGTTCCGAACCGCGACCGGGGCGATGGGCTACTTCCCCGGATGTTTTGTCGCGCGGGTCGACCCCGATGCGCATGACAACCTTGACAGAGGCTGCATCCCACCAGAGCCCTGCTGCGCGCACCCCACAGCCAGAAGACACACAGCAGGCTCAGGGTGATGAGGATCTTGACAATCTCGCGGCGGAGGCACTCGATGTTCCCCCAGAAGCTCTAAAGCGACCTGCCAGCAAAAGCCGGTTACGCCGTACAAGTCAGGCCGCATTGCGGCCCTTCACTCGAAACCGAGCCTCTACGGTAACTGGCGCACCCCCGACTGCCCCGATGACCCAAGAGAGAGACGATACGGAGTATGGGCCCCATGTTGTTGATGTTTTAGATGTGATCGGTTTGTGTCTTTCTCCTTGGATTTTTACTCTGGATTATGATGCTAACAAGAACTAGATCCTGAGGTTTCTGCTCTATCAACTTTGACCAACGTGCAGAACTCATTGTTCGTTCCTAACCTTGGTGGTTGGATTAATCGAATGCCCACATATACAATTACTCGACCTCCACAGGACGAAGAGCAGGGGACTACGACTGATGAAGCAACGGATGAAGGTGAAACAGAAACATCCGACGAGAACAAAGTTAGGCAAAGACCGACATTGGAACAACTTCGTCCGTTCACTAGCATGTCCTCTGTTCTGGTGGGCCCGCGGTATGCTGTTCTGCCTGAAGGACAAGAGCTAGAAGGTTGGACTCGTCAGGACTTTGTCGAACTCAATGACCATGTCCGTCACATGCTGCACTCCCGCCGCTCTAAGTTCAAGCGCGCTATGAAGGGATTTGGTCAATACGTTTCGAAACGTGAGTTGCGCTACATGCGGAACGCAAGGGATTTTAGAACTGACCTTTTTTGATAATAGCCTTGGGATTTCTTGTGACTCTCTATGCGACATTAATCACCCTCTTCGGTCTTGCTTGGGTGCTCTTCTTGATTGGTACGTTTGTCGATCTCTTCTTAGAGACCTTGTATTTGGGACACAATTTGCTGACTCCGGGACAGGTTGGATCAATGTCGGCGGAAAACAATCCTATTTGATCAACATTATTGATAATGTCTTGGTTGGCCTATTTGCTATCATGGGTGACGGTCTCGCCCCCTTCCGGGCCGTTGACACCTACCACATGATCTACATTGCACACTATACTCATCTTACCTGGAAGATTCGGGAAAAACGAAAGTTGCCCGATCTCAAAGACAAGAACGACCTGCCAGAGAAACGGGAGAAGGAAGCAGAACTTGAAGCCGATGCCCCATTTCAACCTGAAGAGGGCGAATATTCTGTCCTGAACCCAGATCAACAGTACAAGTTGATGCATCACCAGACCAAGTTCGCCAAGTCTCATACATTCTATAAGCCTCATGAGACTATGACCCATTACGCGTTCCCTCAACGAATGCTTATCGCTATTGTTGTCATTCTCGATTGTCATTCACTGCTCCAAATGGCACTGGGCGCTTGCACATGGAGTATGGAACCACCCAAATACCGACCTCCCGCCTTGACTACTGTGATCCTGTGTTGCTCTATCTGTGCCAATATTACTGGCGGTATCCTGATCATGATCGGTGATCGAATGACCCGCAAGAAGGATATTGTCGAGCGACTATTCAGACAGCAGCTTACCGAGGAAGCCATGAAGAAAATGAAGAAGCGCAAGGCCAAGGAAGAACGGCTAAGCATGCAGATGGAACGTCCAGAGCCTTTCCCTGGCACTTAATTTGCCAATCCACCCTGCTTACGATCGTCACGACCTCAACCTTGCTACTTTTCTCATGCGCTCACCTTTGTACAACCTACCGAGTTACCCTTTTCTTCGATTCTTTACCAGCGAAGTCATATACAAAGCATTGGCGTCTTCTGTATTTTTGAAAGATGTAGATATTCGCTTCACTTCCTGTTTTTACATACTGCTTTATTTTTAATAGCTCCGCTATGCTTGTACATTTGTTATCAATAACACGAAGTGCTTGAATAAGACCTTTGGATTCTCACCCTAACTTCCGCTGTACGATGTTACACGTCTTCTCCGGAAGTTCTCAGTAACACGCTAGATTGCGCTGATACCGCGCTGTAGATGAACGTCATTTATGAACCATGCAACGTGCGGTTCTCACCGGAACGCCGCAATCGCCGCAATTCCCGCTGCTGAAATAACCGTGCTCTGACGCCATGGCCAATGCAGCAGGGTTCTTATCAGGGTTCCAAGGCTGAGTAAAGTTACAAGGAGATACGGAGTCCATTGTGCCCCATCTTTGCACTAATTCAATGCTCCAAGTGAAACCGTCGCTCCGTCATGGCACATGTTCATTGATTCTCTCATCAAGATAAAACAAATATGTAAAAGCAGTGAATAAAATAGCTCTGAATTTGCAATAGTCCCACTGTCTATAAGATTCAAGGCCTTCAATTACTCCGTCAAGACAACCCCCTCTCCCACCCACCGATCTCCGCCCGTCTTGACCACCTCCCGGTAAATCCACTCTCCAATCGAAGCACGCGGCACCGTGTATCCTAGCACCGGGCTCTTCTCCGTTCCAACTCGTAGCTTATTCCACCTTGAACCTCGATCAGAATCAGCAATAATGTGATCCCCAACTAATAAACTAGGTCGAATGATAATCATTCCTCCACAAAGTACGTTATCATCTCTCTCCTGCTCAGCCGCTAGCAACCTCTCCATCTGCTGCTTATCGGCGTGCGGAATTGGAAGAAGAACATCGTACATCGCCTTGAAGAGAAGAGGAACATCGCGCTTTATCCCCTTCTTGATCCCAGTCCCAGATATGACAGTCACTCGCGGCGCAACAGCCGCATATGCTTCATATGAAGGGAACTTCTCTGTCGCGATACGTCGTAGAGCTTCGAGCTGGGTAGCTGTGCTTTTCTCAGTAATATTCGGGTCCGGGATATTGATGTATGGAAGTGTTGGGATCCGTATATTACTCTTCTCGCAGAGCTGCGTAGTATAGGCCATTGTGCCTGTACCTCCGATTCCACAAATAATGCTTGATACGAGTTCAGTGGGCCTGGAGTCTGACTCATGAACGATGAGGGTTTTCATCACGGACTCGAAGTCTGTTACGTCCCCTTGAATAATCTTGAGATGTCTGTCCAGGACTGTAGATGTGAGGCCCGGTTGCTCGAGCAATTGGTTGGTGAGCTTTGGTGGCGATCGTGCTAAGGCGATTACATCGTGTCCGTTTAGAAGGGTGTATGCGAGGCAGGCGTTGACACAACCACCGGTTGGGCCAAAGAATGCAATTTTGGGCATTTTTATTAGCGAGTGGTGTTTGTGAAAATGAAAATGGAAGCTTTGATATTTTCCAACTGATGGTGTCTTGATCATCAAGATGAATGAGACTTAGTTCGAGGATATGACCTTACAGTCTCATCTTATAGATATTCATTTCGAAGGAATTCAGACATCCAAATGGAACGGAACAACTCTACTGCTTCAACTCCATGAGTAACTCCGTATCCGAAGCTGAGCCCCAGAAGTATACATGCTGCCGCAGTGAATGCACCCGGTGGCCCCACTCTTCAATGCACTGCGCCAAATCGGGCTTAGTGTGGTCGGGGCAATATCTGCCCGCCGGAACAACAAGTTGCTTTTGGGGTCTATAAAAGCTTGTTTCATTCGCACTGAACTTGTCGATAATTATCGTGGCCTCGAACTTAGTATTATTTCGCAGATTCAACCGCTGTAAAATACCAATAAAAATAGTCTGAACATTGCACGTGCGGAACCTTGGAAACATCCAGAGGTATGTTGGAAGATTTGAACCCTAAGGACGGATATATATCACTGTACGACGGGATCACGTATACTCGGCCTTTTGACCACCCGTGGACCATTTGCGGCAGTAGTATAGTAAATATCCATGAGCTTAACATACAAAGGACAAAGATTCGAGGAATTGTTAACGTAGTATCAAAAGAATCGAATATATTCGCAGAAAGTGAATCGTGATCGATTTTATGATTCGCTGATCGCGAGCATTGACCCGTCGATGGAAGTCCTATTGCATCGCGACACCCAATATATTCCATAGCTAACTACTCGCCAGTCTTTACCAAGGTTGGTCACTACTCAGATTTTCCAAGTTAATTATTGGAGGGAACGAGTCGAGAATAGTTAGACCATGCGAACACCGAATAGTATGTAATGATACTAGGCCTGCTCAAGCTAAAACACTACACATTTGTCCGAGAAACAAGCCCGTTACAATCAATCCTTACTATCTACTGTGATTGTTCTCCATGGAAAGAAGAGTATGTACACAGAGATGCCTTTCGCATTCATCAATAGCAAATGAAAGGTGCTCCCGAGATGGCACGAACAAGGGATAGCTCGCCCCTTTGCTATCTCAACCCGAATATCCTCGCCCACTCGAAGGGTGAAAACATGCAAATTTACAGAAGCTATGTGATGTTCAAGCGGTCTAGCAGACAATCATCTTCCAATGCTCAAGAGATATTTGCCCTGAGTCACTGTTAGGACACCGACTCGGCCATTCATCGAACAAGGCTAGATCTGCGATGAAAGCCCCTGTGAATGCATTCTTTCCCTGTGAAATTAAACCCAGGGCAGAATGAATTGATGTAGATCCATTCGGTCGCCCATCGTAACGTGAAATGAAGCCCACATAGGCTGTACCTGAATACTAGAGGAGTCAAGATCAACAGGGGCAAAATCTTGTAGTGACCATGCGAGTGAATGATCGACATATTGTTTTCTGTTAAGCCGAAAGAAATTATGATTATGCGGAGTACAGTGATCCACTGATTGGGTTTACCAAGCCAAGCGGATGGGAATACTACTGTTTGCCACCGAGTTGTAGATCAGGAAGATGACAGAGTACTAACTATGGACGGTCCTGAAGACTCTCCTGTAGATAGTGAAATAACTACTCTTCGTAACACTTGGAGCCATACACAGTTTTTGTCTAACAATTTTATCTAGATAGTGCTGAGTATTAACATGCTTTGCCCTGAGAATTGATTCAAATCACGTTTCGGTGCCATGTCAAAAGTCGATTTTGAGAGTGGAACATGTGGTTCTAGAACGATTGAAGGAATCCAGAAACAAGGTAACTAAACATGAGCAGGGTACAAACTTGCTCCGCTGTGAATTGAGGACGTCAGAATTCGAGGCTCTCAGGGTCGCAAACACTGCGGTAGGAATTGTCAGCATCCGTAGGGTAGCTTTCATGGATACCACCCGTGAAGGAATGTAGGACTCGTGTGAAGCTAAGGAGCTAAGGGGCTTAAGCCACCGGCGCTAAAATTCCATGGAGATTCATCCGCCAATCGAGGGACCTCAAATGCTCGAGTTAATGTGTTTTTAGGTGTGCCTCCCTTGCGCGCGCATTCCAACATCAGAAATGGGACGCTTGTTTGCCATGTCTACTCACAAATTTTTCAGAATCAACACAAGGCCAAACAGTCGAGTCTTCGAAGATAAAAGGCGACGTTCGAATCGACGATTCACTCCTCATCACACACTCTTCTCTTCTCTCTCCATCTTCCAAAAACATCTCCAAAACCCTATCTACCTTCTTTATAATTCTTAAAGACTTACAATCTTTAATACATTCAAGATGCAGTTCTCCATCAGCGCCGTTGTTCTTGCTTTCTCCGCCATGGCTGTCGCCGCCCCTGTCACCGACAACCAGACCGGTGGCATGGCCACTCGCGACCTCAACGCCCAGGGCCAGGGACACGTCAAGTGGCCCGTTCCCGACGGAATGACCGTCAAGGAGGCTCAGTCCAAGTGTGGTGACCAGGCCCAGCTCTCTTGCTGCAACAAGGCCGTCTACGCCGGTGACACCACTGATGTCAACTCTGGCATCGGTGGTGGTCTCCTCTCCAACCTGATCGGTACCGGCTCCGGTGCCCAGGGTGCTGGTATCTTCGACCAGTGCTCCAAGCTCGATGTCCAGAGTATGTTTGACAACTTCGTTATTCACCTACCAATGCTAACATTATCACAGTCCCCGTCCTCATCGCTGTTCCCGTCCAGGACTTGCTCAACCAGAAGTGCAAGCAGAACGTCGCCTGCTGTGCGAACTCTCCTTCCACTGCCGTAAGTGCCCTTCGACAACTCTCAGATTATATTCATACTAACCACTTCATAGAGCAACGACCTTGTTGGCGCTGGTCTCCCTTGCGTTGCCCTTGGCTCCATTCTCTAAGCTACTCGCTTCTTGGGTTCAAAAGGTGCCTCGATAGTTGGAGGAGTCCGACGGTATACCTTCATCTGTTATTTCCTTTGTCTGCTGGTGGATGAAATGTCTTGGTTACTATCGAGAGATAATATCTGCATCTAATACATAATTTCCTTCTTCAATTTCCAACCTTCAACTAGTAGTAACCCCGGAAACAAACAGAGTCTTTGCACTGCTGTTCATGTTAATCCTATGTGTTCCGATGAAGTAGACGTAATTAGCCTTCCCCGGGTTGCTTTCTCTTCTAGACACCATCAGTAGACCACCCCGTGGTTCTTTTTTCCCTCATCATTCAGCAATATTTTATCATCTATCGTCAATCATCGTTACCCACATACGCATCCAGCCTCTATGCTTTGTGTATCACTTGCCAATCGAGATGCCACCAGCAGGCTTGACATCGTTCGACTGCGTCAAACTAAGCCCTAGTGATTTAACTATAGTCCTAAGTCAATTACAATCTGCCTTCGCGTCGAATCAAACTTTAACAATAGCCTTCTATTGTGTACCACTGATATTGAATGGTTCTATGGAATCTGCTATTCCAAACAAATTCGTGCCAAACATCTAGCTCGAAAGAGCTTGAATACCGGCTTCCAGGGCCCTCACATCAGCCCCACGAACACGCTGTCCAGTTTCCTCTCCATTCTTCAAGAACACGAAAGTAGGCATGGCAGTGACGTTGTACTGCTGAGCAACACCGCGCATCTTGTCAACGTCAACCTGCACAAAACGCACATTCTGGTATTTCTCGCTGAGCTCGCCGACCTTTGGCCCGACTGCCCTGCAGGGTCCACACCATGTGGCATAGAAATCGATCACAGCGGGACCACCCGAGACGAGGGCCTTGAAAATGACATCGCTATTTGTCGCAGGGTTAGTATCGCGCAATTATGAAGTGCGATTGAAATTGAAAAATCAGGCAGTCGGATATTATTCTTACTTGTCAACGTTGATCACCTTTCCGTGCGACATCATGGGCTTCGCAGCTTCTTTTCGAGCTTGGTAGATCCGGTAAGCTGAACGGTGTGTTAGCTGGAATGTCGCAGATGTTCGGTCGCTCCCTTGCCGAGCTATCCCTCGGGCCAGGGGGGCATAACTAGGGGGCCCTCACCGATGAAGACCACCGCAACGATGAGAATGGTTCGTAGCTCCATTGTGGGTTAAACGTCGGAGATGATGGGGTTGCTGCTGCCGGAAACGCCATTGCCGACACGTGACTACGGCCAAGTATAGCGCCATGATGCTAACGTCCCTCGAATAGCTGCTGCTGTTGAACAGCAATAGCCTCATATCAGATTAATCCTATTCAGTTACACGTTTTGATCTAAATTTAGTGCTGTGCAGTGCGCAGGATTATCGATACCATATCGCAGGACTTTTGGGACTATCGTATTATTTCAAATTTGTATCGCTATTACCACCCGGCCCACGGGGATTTGGGAAATGATACAATGTGCGATAGTCATCTTCAAGGTTTGTGCGATACAATTGTCAATATGCGATAAGGTAATAAATTACTATATGTTACAGATGCTAGAGCTCAATATAGACCAGTTTATCCTTCTAGCTCCCACGCTCTAGCACGAACAACCTCCCGGTTTGCCCTCGCTGAAGTCTTCCATGGTGGAGTCCCAGAGGACCAGAGATCATCAATCTGCTCCAGGGTAAGGCTGGCTGTCTCAGGAACAAGAAAGAACACCAATACAGCAACAACAGCAGTGACGCCTGCATAGAAATAGCCAACATCGGCCCCCATATCCCCATGCTGTGAATCCAGCATGTAAGGAGTCCAGAAGATAGCGCCGAAGGAGAACAAGCCATAAAATATAGTCGTGTTTGCTTGTCCGTATGTACGGAGAGACACGCTGTGCATTTCGACCGACGCTAGGCCCGCCGTGGGCGCGATGGTTCCTCCGAATATAAATGCCCATAAGCATAAGAAAACAACGATAACGATCTTGGATCTTCCGTCCTCGCCGAGTGCCGTGTTAACTGAGGACAGGATAAGCATAGAAACGGCCATTGTGACATAACCCGCCAGAATTGTGAGGCGGCGGCCGCCGTACTCAACCACCCATGGACCTAGCAATGAGCCTGCTAGAATGCATACGCCGATGATGACGTTTATCAGATATGGATCACTCAAGCCCACGCCACGAAGAAACGTTGTCGCGTACGGTTGCACGAATTGAATGCCAGTAATTGACAGCCCAACCATAATCAATGCCGACGCCGCTGTGCGACGCAGCTGGCTCTTGTGGTATATCTGGTACCACGATGTGGTTTTTAATGTATTCCGCTCGTTTTTGATATGCGCCTTAACGTCTTCGACCTGAGCGGTAATTGCAGGTGAAGAAGGATCCATGTGGTATAGCGCTGCAAAGGCCTTGCGAGCGTCCTCTTCTCCGTTCGGCCTGTTGGCGAGGATCCAACGCGGCGACTCAGGGAACATGAGGATCCCTGTACCCAGTATAAATCCAAGAGGAATCTGACACAGTATAGGCGTTTTCCATTGCCAGTTGTTCCCAGGCTCAAGTCTTGCAGACCCAGCACAGACTGCAGAGGACGCGACATTGCCCAATGCCAAACCGATGTTATAGACACCGAGAGAAAACCCGCGCTTCTGCGCCACGATAGACTCGGCTCCATACGTGACAGACGAGGATATAAGAAGCCCAATGCCAACAGCACTGATGCACCGACAGACCATGTAGTGCACGAAGCTTCCATACCCACGGCCACCTGTGCCTAGCATTCCTGCTGCGCCGATAATAGCGAGCACACATCCGACTTGAATAGATCCGCGACGGCCGAAGTAACGGCCCGTTATGCCCGATAACCCGCCTCCGATTCCGATAAAAAGGTAGTTGAGACTGATCATCGATTGCTGCAGTGGAGTTATAGAGCATTGTTCAACCACCAGGCCAGTTTTGGTATCCATGAGGGTGCTGCAGGTGCCGAATGCCTTTTTGTAGGATGGCATTATGATGACTGTGCCAGTATACCCATTATCGAAATTTGCTAGCCAGGCCGCAAAGGCAATCCAAAGTGAGAGACGAAGCATTGCTGCTGTTGAGTTGGGAGTTTTGTTCAGGCTTGAATGAGTGATATCTGGGTCTGTCGGGTTTGCGCGACACCGCTTCAACGAGACGGTGTCGTCTATGTCGATGTCGTCGTCAAACGAGCGCATGATTGCTGGCGTTGGTTACTGATCAAGAGAGAACAGCTCAACCATGGAAAGCTGAGTCTTAATTTTCCAAAGCTACCAGCCATCTATGTGGGGTTATTATATTCCATTCCACGCCGCGCAATCTGCCCGCATACCAGAGACCTCCTATCATGCATAACGTACGGATCATATGGAATGCCGGCTGTTTTACTGACCAATGAGATTGGAATGTAGCTCCCAGTGATGATACGTTTCCTGCTCCTGGAAAGCTTAACCTTCAATTTCAGTAAGTCATTGGGTGAAGGTTTGCTAATGAATTCAGCCCTAGCGATTTGAGGTAGGATAAGCTATTCTGAAGGGTTCGGTTCGTGATCAATGATGTAACGACTTCCACTACTTGGTTTAGGAACCGGTGTGGATCCCTGTCTCAGATAGTGAATGTTCATGATATGAGAAAAATCAGTACTGTCGTCATCGCGTTGGTGCATACGCTGAGTTTTACAGTACGTGTTTTCACATCAACCTCTTCTTGGGTGAACATCTTCCCTATTTGAGATCTTTTAGAGATTTTCATGCTTCATGTCGAGCTCCGAATTGCGATTCTTGAAGATATCTTATAAGCAGATGGTAATCAGCGTCTAGAGCTTATGCCATGACGCCTACGGGAGTCGGGCTATAGGGGTAACATGGAGATGAGCGAATAAGAGTAGTCCATAGGAGCAAAAGTCTGCTATTTGGTCGAATAGAGAATCTATGTACACCAATGCTTGGAATTCAACACCGGGCTGAAATAATAAAACAAGAACAGGCAACGCGGCGATCCAAAGGCTAGAACGCTAGATCTTTTGGAGGGGAAATTTTCCAATAAGATAATACGCTCAGAAATTGAAATGGGAAAGAGAAAGGCCGGTCGATCCGGTATAGACAAGGCAGTTGGGGCTCATGTACAAAACAAAAATCGGTGACTGCGAAACAGAATGAAGGAGTGAGGTACCATGTCAGGAGCGACGTGGTGCAGTGTTTGACAGTAGTAAGAATAGAAGGGGTGCACGGACACGTCTTCTAGTTATAGACGCCTTTGCTAATGCTAAACAAACGGGAAAGAATAAGAATGCCAGGGGGTAAGTAGATCCTCATGAGACATCGGGCACTTTTGATGTCTTCAAAAGAGATGTAGGGGTATTGTGTATCGGGAAATTTATAAAGTGAAACGACGGTTTGGGTGAAAAACGCCGAGGGTTTGCCTGATTGATCATAGCTCAGAGTGAGCAGGCTCAATCGGAACTTCATCCGCTTTACGACCGTTCATCATCTCCTCGAGAATATCAAGTCGTTGCCGGGTAGTGCGAATGGCGTGGTCCATTTCGCGATCAGATACCTTTTCCTCGCCAAGTTTCGCGACAAACTCTCGCTGATCTGCAGTACTGATATGTGAAGAGTGGCGTTGCTGTTGAGCTGACCTATGGTGTAAAGAAGGGAATACCATTCCATCCATGCCCGTTCGATCTTCCAGCCAGCTCCAAAGTTCATTCTCCTCACGTCTCCACATCTCCTCGTAGGCAGCCAAGCGTTGAGGAAGACTCAGGCCGGGGCACATCGAGTCGGATCGCAACATGGCTGGGGTCGAAGGCGAGCGGAAGAATGCAAAGTAGAGCAGTAAACCGACGAGCAAGATAGCAATGTTACCACTCCATAGAGGCTTTACCATGCTGGTGATGGGTTCAAGGATTGGCCGAACTGGTTCAAACAAGCCCCAAGAATCGGCACTTGCGGCACTGGCATCTCCAGCGGCCTTATTTGCTGCATCTGTCGATGATTCACGGGCACCTGCATCGCCCTTCTTGCGGCGGCCTTTGCCTTTGCCACCACCACCATTGGTACGTCCCCGGGGGACAACTCCTGCCTTCAGGGCCTTGACGAGATCGAGACAGAAAGTACCCTGGCCATCGATAGCACCCTTTTCAATTGGGCCTTTCAGCCAACTCTTGCCAGTCCATTCGATCGAACAAGTCACTAAGAATCGAGTCTGGTTGTTGGCGGCCCAGGTAAAAAGATATTTCGTCTTGACAGAGAAGACGTTGCCACTTGGGACATCAGGGGTTTGAGTGCTAAGAGTTACAAGGACTGCTTTCTCAAGATCAAGGAAATCCAAGTTTTCTGAGGTGATACACTTGGTCTGCCTCGGGCCAATTGATCCAGGCAGGGGCTTGATGTACGAGTACTTGCGAACTCTACTTTCGTTGGTCAACCCCTTCGTGGTACCCTCGAATTGTAGCTCGCCAGATTTTTGGTTGTCCACGAGGAATTTTGTCATGAAATCACCAGATGCAGGCCCAAACACCAATGAATAGACCTTTCCGAGGGGCGCCGGGATAAACTCATCCTTAATGACCTTCTCGTATTGCCCGTCAGCTTCGGTATACTCGGTTGGTGCGTGTGTAGCTGGGCCAGGGAAATCTGCTTCGCCTGCACCCTTCTTATCGCTACCCTTAGAATCGCCATTCGCCTGCCCGGCTAGTGTTGCACCAGTTCCAGATAGACCCGATGGCTGGCGACTTAAGCCAGCTCTTACCGGCAAGGATCGATCGCTTGCGTTGGCACTGGCGCCGGCATCGAAGAAGCTGTCGGCATTGTCTCCCTCTTCATCTTCGTCGTAGATCTCATCTTCGTCGGAGACATCACTTGCTGATTCTTCGTCGCCTTCACCAACCTTCTCGGTTTTATCGCCGGTTCCATTCGCGACTCTTGTTCCGTTCACGGAGCTCTTAACAGTGGGGTGGTTGATCTTCCAGATGTTGACCATCAGGTCATACGTGGATTCACGGCTCATCAAACTTCTGAACGTGTGGCGGGCGTGCAAAGTCTGAATTCCAATGGCATTGGGGAAGACCATGGCGGTGTTTTCCTTTTCGATAGCGACAATCTCATCAAAACTAATTACCAAAGTGGTAACCCATCCAAGGATGTTGCTGGAAAAACAGATATGTCCTTCAGAGATGTAAATCCGCCCAGCAAGAATAATTTCACGTTGCAGGGCACAGCTGTAATCCTCGATCAGATAGTCGTCCTCGGGAACGCTTCGGAATAACGAATGGAAATCACGATTTCGCTTCTTGCTCGCGACAGCAAAGCCGGTCAGACGCGGTACACTCGAGTTGATTCCCTGAGGTCCACCTAACGTAAGGGCGCTTACGCCAATAGCACCAATTGTTGAAGTTGTCGCTCCAGACGAACCCCGATGGCGGCGGGCCAGGCGGCTTCGGACACTGCCAGTGCGCCTGAGACCCCCACTGCCAAAATCACCATCAACAATGCTACCGGTTGGAGGAGTGAGATCACCACTCATCAGGCCATCTCTCGGCAAGGAGGCAACTGATTGGTTCTCAAGAACTTCATCACCTGGGGAACCAAGTGCAGCTTCGGAGTGCTTTTCATAAGCCATGTGAACTGCTCGTGTTGCACGTACATCCTCCTGTTTTGCCGCCTCTTCATCTCGCCGATATACAGCATTATTTTTGCGTCTGTCGGGCGTTTCGGGCTTCGTTACAACAACACCATCAGTGCTCGAAAGGACCTCGCCTAACGGAACATCAAGATCGAGGTGACTGAAATTGAGATCGCCAGAGCCCATCGTGTCGACAGTGGAAGGTTTGCCAGCTTCTCCCGGGATGTTTGAAGGGTGCCTTGGGTCTCCGGAGTGGCTTGCGAGGGTAGAAGCCTCGATTTCTGTAGATAATGGTAGCGAGTCTGATCGATTTTTCTGGGGACCGTTCAAACTGCTGGTGATAGAGGACGCAGCATTTTGTGCTGCTGAAAACATCGAAGAGAAGAAACCGTTCTGTTGGCTCGAGGTACTTTTAGGTGACTTTGACAACTCATCCACTGGACCTAGGGATGAAATTGAAGATGACAACTTGCTTGGGCCATGAGCCGCAGAGGCAGATCGTACGCGCCGGTGGGAAATCATGTTCCCGGATTGGCTGACCGTCGTAATTCCAGTTGGGGACATCGAGCTCCGGGGCTGGATAGTTTCTGGCGAATCCGTGATGGCTCCAGCCACCATGGCGGGCTTGAGTGGGTTGTGCTCCGTGGGGGTTGGAGGTGTCACTGTAGTGGCGGGGGCTGGAACGGGGATGGCTGTATGAGGGGGCGTATTCGGTATGGGGCTTTCCTGCAGCTGTCGTGGTTTCTGGTCTTCCTTCGTAATGTTCTCGACATCTGTTCGAATGGGCTCTGGTAATGGGGGAGGAGCCTCTGGGGTTGCTTGGGCGCGTTTAGCGGAAAGGCTGTTTCGACGACTGCTGAATATGCTTCCCCTCTTGCTAGCGCCTGACTTAGACGACGCACCGTCGCCATCGTCACTTGGCCCTTTCTTGTCAGATGAGCTGAAAGCATCCTTGAACCGTCGCCGCCCTGGGGAAACGCTTCGACGTTTTCCGCTGGGTTCCGCTGGGACACCTAGGTTAATACTAGATTGCGTTCCCGGCCTTGGAGGATCGACGCTATTCGAATCTGAGGTCTCAGCTGCACTGGGGGCGCCAACGGCGGATCCCAATTCTGCATTTTCTTGTTCATCTTCGGGGGAATCTGCCGTCGTGGTTTTGATGAGCGGGGAGGAGGATGTGTAGAAACCGGTATGAGAGTCACGAGATGTAAGGGGTGGAGTTCTGGGCGAGACGTAAGGGTCAGCTCTAGAATAAAACCTGGATGATCTGAAGTTTTTGACGTACCTGTCAGGCTCAGAGTCGTCAGTGAGCAAGTTGATGGCCTCTGTTTCAGGCGGGGCGGAGCTGTTATTTGACGAAGTTGCAGCTGATCGACCGCGAGATTCGTGTGAGGGAAACTGTTCCAGCTCCTGATCTACGACCAAGTCAGGCACGGGCGGGACCTCCTCCTGACTTTGGTTCTTCTTCTTGCGTCGGCCACGGGACTTGAGGAGTTTGGAGAATCCGCTCGAGCCAGCTTTTGCGGATTCAGGAGCTTCCCCGGCCTGGGTTTTGGGTCGCTCGGACGAGTCATTTGAAGATCTGCCATTGCTCCGACTTGAAGTTTCCATTGCATCCGACTCTGCAGAAACCGTCCAGGCACGGCGTGACCTCCCGCCCTTGAGGCTGGAGGACTCGGAGTCTGCCATGGACAGCAGGGGGCAAGACTACCCTGAAACAAAGGAACGAAACGGTGGAGGATCACAGCATAGAGCAAGAAAGACTGAAGCTCTCCATGAAGCAATGTCGCATTGAGAAGAATGGTGCTCTAGAAGCCAACTGGTAGGTGTCCAGACGAGGAGGGGATGGAGACCTCGGGATGGGGCCCTTAGTCAGGTGCTCTAGAGACCTGGACCGCGTTCTACGCTCTCCACACTCCACATACGGATATGCACCGGATCAACCACTAGAACGTTTCAGGGCTTGTGCACGCATCTTGACGTCGCGGTCCAAAGCGGGATCGACTATTTTTCTTTTGTTGAGACTTGAGTCGTATTCGTTTTGTCCTCTTGTCCCCACCTACCAGAATGCGGATGTTACAGTGAAGCCGCCTAGTCCCTGCTTTCAGCGACTCGTGGGGGGTTCTTGTTTTGGCGTTCTGCTTATTTGTTGACTGGAATGGCGAGGGAATGAGAGTGCGACTATAGTTCCTTGGGTTCCGAGGAACCTTGTCATATCTAGGTCGTTCTTAGCTCACTGCCTATGGCCAGATAGAACATTGACCCATTGTATAAACCTCCCGGCCTCGGGAACCACGCCTGGGGTTTATATCTTCCGTGCCTATATGACGTTTGGACATGGAAGTATTTTATAAATTCCAGGCGATAAAGTACCCAGATAATAAAGGACTTTCAAGCTTCATAATAGCTGCAAGGATATCCCGAGAACCGGTGCTGTCGACTTTGCTGTCTCGGCGGAACAGGGAATGCCTGTTGCTCTCGAAGCGGACAGTCCCGCATGCTCTTTAATGCCGCGAACTGCTCTTTCCCCAACTCACCCAACCGCTCTTCCCGTCTGCCTCTACGTCTATGGTACTCTGTGGAACTGCAATCTCCAAGCTATCTCGACACATGATCCATTAATCCTCCAGCATGGAGGCTGCTCCGCTGACGCTGGTAATTTATCTCTACCGGTCTTCTCTCCCCGCCGGCTGAAGCTGACCCGACCTCACTAGGCCCACACCCATGCCCGAAACGCTGTCTTTGAGACCCGCAAGTCCAACCCTGTTGCTGCCAGCGAGGAACATGATCTGGCTGCTGGAGAGTTCTCTACTGCAGCTCAAAAATGCTCGGACCAAGAAGTAGGTACCTCTCTGGAGCTGCGCGGAGTTGTCACAAGCTAAAGTGGGGATACTGCTACTAGGCGCGAAGGACTCTATTGTTACTCGAAACGCACCATAAGAAGCTCGCCGAGATCCTAAGGTTCCAGCATGAACATCCGGAGGCATCTAATGTCAACGTTAGTCCGAATCCAGGCCAGGCCGCCGCAGATGCCACCAACACGAGAGCTATCGCGGCTAGCCAGGAGACGCATGGCCAACCTCCAAGACTGCCAGGGCACCCTCGTCTTCCAAGCAGGGAGTCTTCTTCAATCGCAAACAACCTAGCAACGGCTCGAGGGATCCCTGCCCAGCCTCGACGCGGATCGCCCGTCTCTCCTACACTGTCTGCCCAGCAAGCTGGGTCAAGGATGTCGGAGAACAAAGCAAAGACCGGGCAATCAAGGTTGAGGGAAGCAGCGAGAGGAGATCGCTCGAGCCGAGCTCCTCAATCTCGTCAATCTTGGATACCTCCATCGGGTCCTAGCGACGTTACCTCCAAGCAGGGAGCGTCTCCAGAGACTGCCAGGAATGCCAGGAGGCCCGCAGCCGATGAACAGTTCCAGGGATGGTATACGAACGTTTTCGAAGGCCTTGTGTCCAAAATCACTGCTCCTCTGGCCTTCGCCGGTCTACCTCTTGGGTTGGAAGACCCTGCCAAAGCGGGATCTGCAAGCCATAAGTCGGCAGCTGAGGCCAAGGTCGATCGGAACCATGCAACTTCAGATCGGAGCATAGCGGAGCCTGATGTTAACAAACTATTTTCGAAGGCAGCTCTACGGTCCCTTCGCGATTCGCAGATTCAATCTAACCCAGCAGATTCTTTCTGCATTGTACCAATCACGGGCGGCACAAAATCTTATGCCGAAATCTTGACGAGAGCAGAGAGAGAAGCTCGAAGGAACAGTCTCGAGGATGACGATGATTTTGTAGATGCTCGGGAAACTCCTTTCCAGTCTCCAGAGCTGCGGCAGAGCGCAAGCAATATCAGGGCTCGAATGGGGCGCCGCAGCACCGGAGACAAGCAATTAAACCTACGCCTGGAAGAGCTGGAAACTGAGAACCAAATTCTGAAGCAAGCATCGGACACCCTATCCAAACGCTTGCATATGTGGGAAATGAATGCTCAAACGTCCTCCATGGCACTGCACCAATCCCTCCGCGGTGCATTGAACACTTCGCCTGCCGCGACAATGACTGCTACGCCCCGCGCTCCAAGCATAGACACGAGAATCAAGGAACTTGAAGATCAGCTTCGGCGCAACAAAGAAGACCTGGAGCGCACAGGCGCTGAGAATGAAAAACTCAAGTCATCGCTTGGAAGGTACCGACAGAAATGGGATCAATTGAAAGAAGGTGCCAAAAATCGGCGGGCTGAAACTCGGGCAAATGAGGCTCAGAGTAACGCATCGACCCCCTTGGTCAGCTCCAAAACTCCTGATGCTCCCATGTCACCTCAGCCTGACACAGACTCCTCCGATAACCCTGCGGGGCGTGGAGCAGCATAACCTGGAGTATGATTAAGCAAGGCTGCTCTGGACATACAGACAACTCTCTGCATTTAGTTTAGCGTTTCATCTCAATAATGAATTCACGAATCTCAAGCTTTAATCTCATAATGTTCTCAGATGGTCAAAAAAGGGAAATTAAGATCCGGTGTAGATGATATGAGATTTCACATAATCCCCCATACATGCAGACTAACCAGTTCAAGATGACACGAGGCATGAGAACGGCGCAATTAATCCCTGTATACGCTGGTATGCGCTGTCTATGGAGCATCTTGTCCGGAAATTACCTAATTGCAAAAATTCATTTGGGGACATTGTTCGTCCTGCTCACGATTCTCTCCTCCGAGACTCACATCGGGTATAGTCGATGCATCCCATCCCAAGCACCCGGGTCCACGTTTCATCTCGCTGAATGGAAAAAGAACAGGGAATGAAACTCAGTTATGCGCGATAATATACTAAATCCGGAAACTGGTAATGCATGAACTGCGCATAGCCAGACCGCTGGAGAACAGCTCGAGAAAACCTCCAATTCGGCACCAGTCACACAGCATCACGAAGGAATTGTGCATTTCCGAAGCAATGCTCAGCTGCAAGTCTCAGGTTATGAAATAGAATAACATAACCTCTCAAATTTGGATGCGAAAGATCCACTTGCCTGCAGCGAACATGCAGCGGGGCCAGTACTCGAGCTGTTGGCCCCCGGGCCCGGGAGTTGGACCTCGCGCACCGAACACCCAAAGAAATTACTGCTCTATACTTCCCTGGGTTAGCCGCAAAACGTGGATGGATCTTGCATGCAATGCATCACAGAAGTACGAACGCCTTGCGCCATTCGGGCAGAGCGGCTGGTCTGTGTGCGCTATAGATCATATTGATTCGTCACCCGCGTGCATACGTCGACGCCATGAGGCTGGCGGGGACATTCCCAGCCCGCACTTTTCTTGCACGGGAATAAAACGTGGCTTCGGAAGAAAAAGCGATTAGAGACGATATGACGATAGAAGTGTGGGATTGTGAGGCTCATGAAAAGGCTCGAACCACAATTGATCACTCCCATCTGTGGTCTTGGGATAGAATTTGCACACAATCCCGAGGAACCTTGGGAGCGGGTCTTATGTCCGACCTAATTATAAGTCCCCGATCAGAGGATCACCGATTGGAATTCCGCTACTGAGATTCGGTGCCTGAAACTCTATTCCAGTGGCTGAAATGGCTTGGGTCTAAGATGCTTGATTTCAACTAGCTGCTGCTGGCTGCCGACCTCGACATCCTCGGCTTGAAGCTTCAGACTGAAGCGCTCCACCCACTCTGGATGATGATATTTCTCTATCCTAGACATGTGTCTTGATGAGCCTCTCGAAGATGTCTCAAGAAATTTCTCTCGGACATGTCGGGCCTGTGGAGCCTTCGGGTACAGCAGCGCTAGACTCAGCTTAGCTGCGCATGTCGATTTGGATGGACGGGAGATGGTTCATACTCCACTCGATCGATGCATTGTATCCACCGTCTCGCCAAAAAGCAAGAAGAGGCTATCTCAGATCAAGGAATTGAAGATGGTGATCGCTTGGTCGTACTGTGGGCCTGAAAAATTTGATTGGCTTCGTCACTGACGAGATCTGAGATTGAATCTGTGAGCTGACACTGTTCAGCATGGCTGAACGCTAAAATTTCTGTCCGGGCCATAACCGAGGTCTTTGCACGTTGAAACCAAAGAAAGAACATCTTGGGGGCAAAAATTAGATCCCATCCTGCTAAAAGTTTAGCTTGAGAACGGTCATATTCTGATGATCATGTACGAGACCTAGCAGCAGCAGCTTCTAGGGCCTTTTGCGGTGTAAAAATGCCGCTTTCCATCTGATCCGACAAAACCAGGGAGAGGCTCGTTGTACATCCGAGGTGCATTGATCGCAGGTCGTACTAATGCCATTGAAATGAGGTCTAGCTCCTATTTTCTGATGGGGCTCTTGTTCTTCAACGTGCAGGGCTAGGCGTGCGCTAAGAGCAGAAGCCACTTGAATGTGCCGCCGCTAACTCTAGGGAGTACAACCGGTTTCTTCATACTGTGGAGCTTCTACCAAGATATCCGATCTCTTGGGTCGGAAATTACTTTGTTATTTTTATCAAATTTTGAGATCTCAACCTTGGATCAAGCGGAAAACTCATGCGCATAGATTGCCTTCATATTAATTTTGGTAGGGCCGCTGAGCTACCCGTCATGAATCCCTGGGCGCGCAAATTACGGTCTCCAGTCTTCCAAGGTCGATGCTAAGACAACAAGGAAATGTGTTTATTCAGCCCCATCGGAGTCAAGCCCGAGTCTAGATGTAGAAAACTCACCGAATTAAGGCCCACTATGCCAGGCTGAAGCTTCCGGCCTACTAGAACCCATGCAGGTGTTATAATATCGCATTGGGCTACTTTTGCTACTGCAGCTAAGATAGCTCCTTTCTGCGGCCTCAAGCCGTGCAATTTGCTGTTTGACTTTTTCTATTTATTAGCTTGATTCCCTAGCTCGTGCTCAGGATGCGTCCAAAATCTAACCCCAGACTCACCATGGTGGAGGATGTGCCTGTCCCGAAGCCTTTGCTGGCAGCAAAATTCAATTCGCCATTCGATATGGCGAAATGGGAGAAAGCTCTGCCAGTGAATGACCATGTTCCATATGAATTTGTCGCCCCAGAGAAACGAAAAGAGAATGGAGGCGTTAGTCGTTCTGCGAGTCTTAACACTACTCGAGTCCAAAGGCCCCCAAGTGCTCGACGGCCGCGCAGTAACCCCCCAGAGATTACAAGTACGTGGAGGAGTCACAGACGAAAACAACTAACAGCATTCAATTCTGACAATCAATTTTAGCATGGGATAATCTAAGGAGAACGCAAAGTTGGACACCAACACTTAATGAGAAAGAAACTTTCCATGTCGCCGACAAGGAACCTATCACACCTATCACACCTCTTGCAGAAACAGCAATGACCAGCCCTGTACCTTCGGAAAGCTCAACATTTCACGATCCCCACCATGCAATGCACGATGTCTACGAAAAAGCAAAGACTCGGGGCGCTGCTCTCCAACGAAAACGCTGGGTTCGCATTGTATTCGAGATTAGCGCATACACCCTGCTCCTCCTCGTGATTTACTTCGGCTTAATCGGAATGCCTCTATGGAAGGGCGGCGTTTGGTGGTTATATTGGGTCGTGAGCACTAAATTCGTTATCCAAGGTGGTTGGGCGATCCTCATTGGTCTAGCCTTCTTGTATGATCATCCTGTTGATTTTCCCAATGCGAGAGTGATGATCGGTGATCTGCTAACACTTCTCCACAGATATGCATTTTGTCCGCTTCTTATTCTCTTCGAGAAAGATCCTCCCTCTCCAGACACGGTGACCAGTGATATCGATATCGAGCAAAATCTGTCGAAGGCGAAAAACACTGCTCTGATCATCCCATGCTACAAATCCGCCCAGATCATCGGACCTACATTGGAAGCTGCCTTGAAGATCTTCCCAGCGGAGAATATCTTCGTTATTGCTAATGGAAATTCCCAAACTCCCTTGGATGACACTGAAGACGTCTGTCGTCCCTATGGAGTCAATCATCTATGGGTGCCGATCGGGTCCAAGATCGTCGCCCAGTTCGCAGGATCATATGCTGCTGATAATTTTGAAAATGTCCTACTGATTGACGACGATTGCGCACTACCACCGAACTTTCCTATCGTGAGTGACCGTCTTAAGGCTAAAGTGAAGTGTATCGGGTATACTATCAAGAGTGTCGGGCCCAACTCTACACCTGGAACCTGGTGTCAACAGGCCCAAGACATGGAGTACAAAATGTCTGGTATCCAAAGAACACTTTTCGGCCTACTTGGGAGTGCTACTTTTCCTCATGGTGCTATTTCGCTTTGGAAAACCGATTTTCTCAAGGCCACTTTTAATGAGCACCCAGGCTACTCTGTGTCAGAGGACTGGTTCTTTGGAGATGCTTCTCGCCGTCTCGGCGGTCGTATCACCATGTGCTCGTCGGTATTTGTCGAAACTGAAACTCCTTCGTCTGTTTTCTTTAGCGGCAGTGGAAGCCGCGGTGGGTTCGGTGAGATGACAGTGTTTAAGCAAAGATTCAAAAGATGGAATTTCTTCTTTGTCATCGGCATGTATTACGATATGAAATACATTCTGACAAGCTGGAAGCTTCACGGATGGGAATTCGGGGCTAAATTGGCCGTTTGGCAAGAGGTATGTTGATTTCTCTCAAAAACTTCACATCATGCTAAGAATTCTTCAGGTCTATGAAACCCTAATTTACTTGCTCGCGCCTTTCATGCTTCCGATTTCATTCATCGTTCGACCACAATTTACCGGCATCCTTCTCGGCGCCACTATCGGCATGTACATCATCAACGTGCTGATATTCAACGAAATCCATCTTCGGCGTAAAAACGAGCGAGTCAATTGGATGGTCCTTGTCTTCTACTACACGGGCTACAAGTTTGCATTGACAGCCATCAACGTCTTCAGCTGCTATTGGTCGCTCTACAAGTACGGTCGCTATTTCTCCAAGCGTCATTTGAAGGTTATTGAAGATCGACAAGCAATCGAAGTTGTCATGAGCCTCGAGAAGGAAACTGAAGTTGCTTCGCCCACCGATATCGTGATTCCTGATCTCACTATACCCGAAGATGCGCCGCTCAAGGTGGAAGCACCAGAACGCGGTCCATCTATCAACCGGAACAAATCATACAAGAAGGTGACCCTCACGAAGGTTGAGGGTCCGAGCCTCCTCACCGCAGAACCGTTGGAGTCTGACAATGAGAGTCTATACTTACCGAGCAGACCTGAAAGTGTGCATTCGCAGACGTCTGTCATGTCTTTCAGTTCTTGGCTCTAATAAAAGCATGTTGTACATAATTTTAACGAACATAGACTTGACGCTCAACAAATTCATCATTTCATGACAAAAGTTAGCTTATCGCTCAAGTATTCAACACAAAAAGTAAACTTCACCTCATCGATCCCCTTCCAAGCAAGGACCTAAAGACGGCAACAACCCATGAAGCTACGTATACGAGACTACAAATACCCATAGACAAGGTCTACATTCACCGTGCTCAAATTTACATCAATGATACCGCAGATAGCGCAGACTGGAAGAACTCGAAAGAGTTTGAGAATATTCATGAATTGTACAGTAATAATAAAGATTGACAAGATAGAAAATCGCGCTCAAAGAAACCCCGCATGGAAGCCGAATCAAAAAAGAAGCATATCATAAGCTTAGAAACTATACCCCGCAAAATGCAATGCTTATTACAATCAAGTAAAGGCGAGGAGATGGAAAGCGCTTCCCAGAAAGAAAATGAAAACAAGCGCCAGAAATAAGAATGGGCTGAGAGGATATGTACGAGATGAGTGGCCCAGCACTCCACATTTATATCTCAACTGGCGAGAGTAAGAATGCCTCGCCTATTGTGGGTTCTGAGGCCCAGAGCCCACATTGGTATTTGAGTATCGGCTCTGGTTGATTGTTTCTTGCGACGAGGTACTTTGTTCGGTAGCTCTGGTTTGAGAATTTCTCCGTAGCGCTCCGCCCAGCCAGGCAAGACCACCGTTCCAAGAATCACTGAAGCTGCGCATGCGAGTCCCTTCTTCGTCGGTTTTCTTGGCTGGCGTGGTGTAGAGCTCTGTAGCAAGAGCTGGAGTGGAGCGGCCAGCTTCCGCGGATGAAGTGGTGATATCAGTTGCTGACTGAAGGCGCTCATTCGCGATGGTTATCGAGCTTTGGTGTCCATCCTCCTGTCCGAGGGGACCAGAATCTTCGTCACGATAGCGCGTAAGATTATCTCCAAATGCATCATCCAGCTGTTTCCGACGACCTCCCCTGCGTTTACTCCGATCCTTGAAAGGGCTCCCCTCACCGCGGCGTAGAGACTCCACGACCACGGCACTTATACCGCCTGAGAGGGTAGGTAGAAGAGGGCCTGGGGAGTAGCGGTTTGAAGGCGTGTGACGTGTACTGCGCCGGGGCGTTTCAAGACTAGCACGCACTCTGTCGGATAGTTGAGGCTGATCGAGTGCAGTTGGGGTAGAGGCTCGTCGCACTGTCGTCTGCATGCCAGTCGAGTTGTCATCCATACCAGGAGCTGGTGGGAACTGCAAGAGTACAGTTGACTCCATGTCATTAGATTGACTTTGTGTTGGGGGAGTCATTGGCCGGAATATCTCAGGATCTGACTTGGGTGTTGTGACTTCTTCTTGTGAGTCTGCCCAAGGATTAGACATCCTTGATGGAGGTCGCAAAGGAGAAGTATTTTCGAGCGACGCACCAGAGAATGCGGAAGTTCCGGTCAAAGAGGCATTCGGGGAGGAAGGCGTCGGCGAGAGGCCTCCCCTTGGCGTAAGTTCGTCCTCGTTGACACCATCAATGCCCTGGCTTGCGAGGGACCCTGAAGGAGACTGAGGAATATCGCGGGTGACATCTGGAGCCTTAGCAGTGTTTGATGCACGCAATGCAGGGCCACGTGGAGACAGATCCACGCGGTCTCGATATCTCTCTCCATCTAATAGCCCGAATGCTTCCTCTTCATCAGTTGAAAAGGTTGACTCGTCGTCAGACCGCACACGGCCACTTGTGATGAAATAAACGCCAAGGAACGTCAAAAGACACCCCCCAACAAACTTCGCCCCGCGGGCGAGTGTCATAGATTCAAAGTCGCGATATAAAACCGCACTTCCGATAATGACGGAAATTGTGAAGAGGACGAATTGTGTCGGAATGACTTGGGTCGAGTCGAAGCGCTGCAATGCGCGGTTGATGTATCGTATTTGCATGAGAGCGCTCGAAACAAGTACGAATACAAGCAAATAGAAAATAGGATACGTAATCACATGCCAAAATGTAAATGTTAAGAGGGAAGAGACACCTTTAGTCGATAGAGCAGTGTATCCACCTATTGATCGTTAGTGTTTCTTAGCTCAGTAATAGGACGTGAGTCCAACATACCGAAGAGGGCAACAAGCCCAACATCAATGATAATACTTCGTGAGCCATACTGATAGCTTGCCCACATGAGACCAACAATCAATGCACATGTAAGTCCCAGGTAAAGCTCGAACTCCCAAGTGGTGATCATTGCCCAGATCTCTCCTGGGCCAATCTTCTCTTCGGATGACTTCGCGCTGAGAACCACAACAACGGCGCCCGCAATAGAGACAAGCAGGCCCCAGATGTCCCGTCCACGGAATTTCTCGTTTAGCAGACACGGTGCAATAACGCAGTTGGAGATTAGAGCTACAACGCCCAAAGGTGATACGATAGAAGCAGGCGCAAATCCATAAGCCAGAAAGTTGCCCGTTTCTCCAAGGGTCATTAGGATGATGCCAACCCACCAATATGGAGACCTGAGGTAGGACTTTTTGCTGCCCTGGCCATCTTCACCGTCAGGACGGGCGGTTTGATCAGAGCCAAAAGACCCACGCGTGGTATTTCGTCGCGATCGGCCCCTGCGAGCTTGATAGAAGTCTTCCTCTTCTGCCTCATCGCGATATGGGGCGAAGTGGCGTCGCTCGCGGTGACGCTTTTGCGGCGCTCTACCCCGACCATTGTTCTGGCCCTGGCTATCTTCAAGCGTCCCATAAGAGCTTGTCCGTGAATGTCCCTGTCGCGAGTCGGGTTCTTTTGAAAGCTTATCGAGCTCGTATTCGCGGGCGATCCGTATGTGAGCGTAACGCTGGATATTGAGCGCAAGGGAGATAAGGACGTTTCCGACCAAAGCGGTCACGATGCCGATTAATGATGACCATCTCTGTAGATCTTCATGGCTAGGGCCGGATCCATTATGCGGCTGTGAGGACGAGGTCGGACTGACAAAAGGAGCGGTTTGATGGACCCAGGAGTGGGTTGCGGACGGGGCGATCGTCGGCGCGGCCAGAGATGAAAGAAAGCCCGCCATTAGCGGCTCTTGAGAAGAGTCCATCTGGCCGTGGAGGGAGCAAAACCGTCCGTCAAACGCGCAGCGCTCGAATACTCTCTGATCGCAGCCTGCGGGGGCAAGCAGAGCCGGGCGGTCCGAACTCCTGTAGCGGCCTTGGAGTTTTCGCGCTTTGTCGTTTGCTCAAAGCCTAGTGAGATAATATGAGCATGTCACGTCGCGGAGGACAGCATTCTGCGAGGGCAAAGCCCGAAGTTGACGATCTCCTTTAATCTGTGCCTCCAGTCGCGAGTGCTGGAAGTTGAAAGATGCGGAGGCGTACAGATAAAGCTAGAGCGGAGCGCCCGAGTGCTCATGTCAGCACCGGTTTCCACCTAAAGCTTTAGGCGCTCGTGGGCTCTCCTTACTCAAGCGTCTAAGACCAACCGCCGTTTGTAGCTGCGCTCAAGCCTACGATTTCCTGGGTCAAAGCATTTATTCCTGCACTCATGCTGCATGCATGATCAAGGATACGCCCCGACTTTTTGGATTACAAGGACGTCATAGTGCGGGATTAAGAAGAGGGGCGCATTCCAGAGCCCTTGCTAGTCAGCCCTGGAGCCAGTCAAGGGCATTTATCTGCGAAAGATAAAATGTTCTCGCTGAAAATTTAGTTTGTGCGCTTATTTATTACTCGGTTTGGTTAATTTAAAGTCAATAGTCTCCAATGAAAAGGCGGACGGTCTTCAAGACTGGTGTATTCAATAACATAGTATGGCTAATTTACAAGATTCCAAGTATGCTGCAGGACTCAGCGCCGAGCCTTTTTCTTCTCTGGTTTTGCTTCCTCTTCGTCACTCAATTCAGCATATATCGCATTTGGCTGTGTCTCCTTGTACGCGCGGGTGAAAATTGGGTCCTTTTCAGCTTTCTCAGCAAATTTCAAGAGGGCCTCGCGAGGATCCTCATCACGCATAGAACTGAGAGGGATGTGCTCGCGGACATGCTTTTCATCAGGCGTAGATTTGGCAAAAGGCGTGACAGCAGGCAGATGCGGGCGGCGAGGATCTCGAGACCGACCGGATGCTGTCAGGCCAACATTCGGATGGCGGGCTGACCAGGTCGATGAGCTATAATGAGGTACACCGTTGGAGCCGACGACAACAGAGTCCCCGGGTAGACCACCCGTAGTGTCAGTTGTGAAGGTGGAATTGTCGTCGACATGGCGGCGTTTAGGAGCGCGGGACATGACCTGTGATGCACCTTTGACTGAGGTATTAGGATTATAGAGGACGTGAGTCTCTGCGTTCGCTGACCCGGTCACAATCTGATTGAGCTTCTCATGCCATAAGACAGATATCAATGGTGATCCAGGAGTAACGGGCGTGACGAGTTCAGGCTTAAGTGTGGCAGGATTGAGAATATGCAGATGACCAGTCTCCGAGCCGACAATGACATTGGCACCCGATGGAGAGAATTGGATATTCGAGGTTGGAAAGCGAGATGATGTCGAAACATGTTGCACAGTGTTGATAGGGGTCTTGAATTTTCGAGTATCCCAAAGCTTGATCGTATCATCGCCGCCACGAGAGACAACAAGACGCCCATCAGGGCTGATATCAAGCCCACTAGTCCAAGTGTCTCGCGTATGCGCATCATGGGCTTCAGCACTAGGTCGTCTGAAAGGACCATTGCCACTATACATGGACAAGCTACCATCCATAGCCGCTGTGACCAGGACATTTGAGCCACCCTGCTTCGGCGAGCCCCAGGCGACAGCAGTCATCTTAGTCCGGCCAGCAGACCCAGCAACCTTTGATTTGTGCATGATGACTTCCTTTTGCGATCGACCAACGTTCGCATCCCAGATGCGCACCGTACTATCTGATCCAGCAGTGGCACAAAGATTATAATCTGAAGGGCACCAAACACCGTTTGTCGCCTCGGCAATATGGCCCTTTGTATTGTTCAAATCTCGGAGGTACATATCACCCTTCACAAATTCAGTCAAGGTCTCGCCATCGCGATCAAGTATCCGAGGCTGCGCTGTAGCTGTGACAACCAGGACATGGCTGGGCGAAAGAGGATTGAATGCGGCGTAGTGGACGGAATGGGTGTCTTGGGCGGCTGAAGCTTTCTTGAGCGAGGGATCGACCGATTTGAAGGCGCGGATGGTCGAAGGTGTCATAGAAGCAAAATCATGAAGCTTCAAGGTGCAATCGGTCGAGCCTGTTATTAGTCGCGCTCCCGAGGGGTCTAGGGTAAGAGTCGTCACAGCGCGCTCATGGGTATTCAAGACCATCTCATGGGAGACTGGAAACTCGTCCTCGTCGTCATCGTCTGAGTCATCGTTATCTGAGTCGTCTGAATCATCATCATCGTTATCTTTTGGCTCTTGATGCTGCTTCTTTTCTGACGCAGCATCAGTTGTGGTTGTGTCTTGAGCTTCATCGTCGGCTTTAGGCGCGGAGACCTCGGCGCGCTTGGATCGGTTCAGCTGGGTTTCGACATCGACGGTTTTCTCCTTCTTCCCAAAGCTTGAGGGGAAGAATTTGCTGAACGCTTCCTCATCAAAACCCTCCATGTCTTCAGATGGTATGTGAGTTCGATATCGAGTGTCGCAAAGCTCTCGGCAGAAGTTATCAGCTGTGTTTGCAATGTTTGCTCTGTCTGGATCCACAGATAAGGCGCCAACTTCTAGACGCGTTCATGACGATCAAGATTTGGTTTTCTAAGGGTTAATACCTGACTAAGAACTTTACTCCTACGTGAGTGATAATTGATCGGATATATGAATGTATGATATTCCCGCAAATCTACCGTTGATCCATTAGAATACACAGGCCAAGCCAAACTCGATACACCAGGCAAAGCCGGTGAATTGAGTCGAACTTCAACCAGCGATTACAAGTACAATCCTTCCACGGGACCGCCATCTTGCTTGGTCTTCATGATACGCTCACGAGCAGCACGGAAGTCGTCCATCTGGACTCTCATACGTCGCTCACGCAGGGCCATCAGACCAGCCTCGGTACAGATAGCACGAATATCAGCACCAGAAAGATCATCCTTCTGGTTGATGAACTCATCCAAATCGACGTCATCGCCAAGAGACATCTTCGATGTGTGCAGGGTGAAAATCTTCTTCTTGGTAGTTTCTGCATAATGTGTAAGTATGAGTAAAATTTGGATGTATTGGTACAAAACTTACGGTCTGGGTTCTCAAAGAGAATCTTGCGATCAATACGACCGGGACGGATCAGGGCAGGATCCAAAGTCTCGATCTTGTTTGTAGCCATGATGACCTTCACGTCACCACGGTCATCAAAACCGTCAAGCTGGTTGAGCAACTCCAGCATGGTGCGCTGAATTTCACGCTCACCGCCAGACTGGGATTCGTAACGCTTGGTGCCGATAGCATCGATTTCGTCAATGAAGACAATGGATGGGGCGTGCTCGGCGGCAACAGTGAAGATCTGGCGAACCAAACGAGGACCGTCACCAAGGTATTTCTGAATCAACTCACTTCCCACAATACGGAGGAAAGTGGCACTTGTCTGGTTGGCGACTGCCTTCGCAAGCAGGGTCTTACCAGTACCAGGAGCACCGTAAAGAATAACACCCTTAGGCGGCTTGATACCCATTTCCTCATATAATTCGGGGTGCAATAATGGCAGTTCCACCGATTCGCGAACCTCTTGAATCTGGTTTTCCAAACCACCAATATCGGCATATGATTCCGTTGGAGCCTTGTCCAGCTTCATCACTGACACTAAGGGGTCGGACTCTTCGGTGAGGACACCTACCACTGAAACCGACTTGTGATGGAGAAGGATGCTGGCGCCAGGTTCAAGGAGATCCTTGTCGACAAATGACATGATCGATACGTAGTACTCAGGGCCAGTGGCACTGGAAACGATCGCATGGTCATCGTCAATCAACTCCTCCAAGTTACCAACGCCCATTGGGCTGCCTCGCATGTCATCAACTCGACTCCGCTCATCCGCATTTCGATCTGTCACGTCAAGATCGCCCTGGGCTGCAGAGCTGGGAGCAACCTGGGCCTTCGACTTGCGCATCCGCTCCATGTTCTCGACATATTCCTCCTCTAGAAGCAAATGGTCGTGCACGCGCTGCATTCGCAGGTATCGGAGCTTGCATCGAGAGGTTGGGTAAATGTCAGGGAGTTTGGAGGCTGTGCTGGGACCGGCGGCCTTGCGCTTCTTGCGACCGATGCGGGTTGTAGGTGGAGGGGGAGGCTCGTATCTGGGCTTGTCCTTCTGTAACGGTCCTTGATTAGAGCTAGGTCGGTGGCAGTAAGATCGTATAATCAAACCTTCTTATCCTTGTCATCACGTCCGTCACCACCGGGACCACCGCCCATGTTAGACTGCTGGTTACCCTGTTTTGATGAATGTCAGCGTACTCGAGTTGGAGGCGAGTTCGAGATAACCAACCATGTTTGTCAGCCAGCGATCAGATCGCTCAGGCGCCTATTAAGAGGAAATGCTGTAGGTTCCAATATAGGCTGTCTCAGGTCTCCAAATGAAAGGATGGAGATGGACAAGGGAGAGGATGGGGAGGTGTTGTGTTGATTGGAACAGCTTGGAAACAGCTGTGCCGGCGGTCCTGGAGCTCTTCCGCCATCGGTGCACGTGACCCCTTCGTGCCTGAGGCCTCGATATGCGGCCCCATGCGTCATCGTTGGAGGCCCAGGCTTCAAGCTAAACATTTAATTATAATGGATGTGTGTGAGAAGTAAGCTCTAAAGTACCGAGCTGGACTATCCTCAGAAATACTCGGATCTCTCTATCTCCTGTAGTCCCAGAAATCGCCTCAGCTGTAGAACTTATAGTTCTCCTTGGTAAGGTTGCTAAAAGGTCCCCCGCCTTTGTTCTCTCGTCCTCTTTCACTTATTGTGTTGGACGTCCGCATAAATTGAACCAATCGTGGTGGAGATTATTGGCTAATGTATACTCGGTAATAACAGGTCCAGCGCTGAGCTTCGAGCTCTCGGTTTAGAATTCTTGGACACTGACCGCGGCACCTCCCCACATTATCCACGTTCAACAAAATCTGCCGCACAGCGATTGTTTGTCGACGTACACTTGTTGATTACTGTACAACCTGCATCATGGCAAGTAACAGGATGCGCCGTGTCGCCAAAGAGATGACAGACATCCATGCAGACGTCAACTCTGGTGTTTCTGCTACTCCCGTGAACGAGCAAGAGGATATCACACACCTTCGCGGTTCATTTCCAGGCCCGCCGGGAACGCCTTATGAAGGCGGCACATACAATGTCGATGTCAAGATTCCGACGGACTATCCTTTTCGTCCACCTGTCATGAAATTTGAAACTAAGGTGTGGCATCCAAATGTCAGCAGCCAAACTGTAAGCTACTCGCATCTGGAAGGAGCGGCAACCGACATTAACGATTCGCCAGGGAGCAATCTGTCTTGATACGCTTTCGAGCGCTTGGTCACCAGTTTTAACCATTAAATCCGCTCTGCTCTCCCTTCAATCTTTACTGAGCACGCCTGAGCCGAAAGATCCACAGGATGCTGAGGTTGCCAACATGATGCTGACACAACCACAAGAGTTTGCTCGTGTTGCACGCCAGTGGGCTGTGATGTATGCTGGGGCTCCTTCATCTGACTCGGGATCAGCTGGGGTGGCACAAAGCCAGTCACGTCCCGATCCTCTAGCTAAGTATGATATATCCCATTCACAACCGATGCTCCCGCTAACGATATGATTTAGATACGATGGATACAACAAGGACTTGGTTGATCGATTTGGAAGCATGGGCTTCGGAGTAGAGCAGGTCGTGGGCGCATTCCGCCATGTTGGAATTGACCGTAGCGAAGGCCAGGACTACGAGCTCACTGGAGGTCAGATGGCTGATGTCACTGGCCGCTTGCTTGGAGAGTAGGTAGCGGATTGCATCAGCTATTCCTAGACTGGAGGTACCGCATCATGTAGATAAGATTTATTGTTGTTACGAAATGCATTCATTGAAAACATTTTCATGATTTTATTACCATTCTGAGTACATGTAGTAGCTGTTAACGAAAAAGTACTGCTTTCGAGATGTTGCGCGAAACAAAGATAGCTTATCGATATCGATAAGCAATTCCTCACGGAGCCTCCCCATCTCCGCGGTGATCATCAACATCCCATCTCGCGCAAGGCACAAAACTTGCAGTGCCATTTGCCAAAGTCACCGGAACAAGTCAAACAATTTGTCTTATCAAATCAACCAAGGGACCGTTTGCCCAAAGGCCGACCCCGCCAGTGTTCTGTCAGCAACAGAACCAGGCTTTCTTTGACCGCTACCATGATTGAGGACGAGATTTACCGGACCTCCTCACAATTTCGACTATGGTCATACACGGAACCCTCCCTTCACGAGTTACGGTCGAAGACGAACACAATCGCCAGTGAACGAGTACGAGCCGCATTGCGCCGCGCCCGAGAAGCACACCAGTCGACGTCCTCCTCGGCCAACGGAACCCCGCAGACAGGGAGTGATGGGGAAGCCAAAAAACAGGATGATAAGGAAATTGATTGTCTGACTCCAGAGGAGGAACTGGCGTTTGTGCGCTTCTACTGTGAGAAGACGCTGGAGCTTGGGGAGACATACAAACCACCACTACCTACCATGGTCCGAGTAAGGGATTCTCACATTTATATTCCACCATTCACGCCTAACACAATATTTCCGCCATAGGCCACGGCTATACAATACCTCAAGCGATTCTACCTCACAAACTCTCCTATGAACTATCACCCAAAATCCATTATGGCGTGCGCGTTATTCCTCGCAACAAAAACCGACAACTACTACATGTCTCTTCGGCAATTTGCAGATGGCATCCCGGGGAAAAAGCCAACATCACCCGACGAAGTCATCGCTCCAGAATTCGTCCTAATGCAAGGCCTCCGCTTCACGTTCGATGTCCGACATCCCTTCCGAGGCCTCGAGGGAGGAGTAATGGAAATACAAGCCATAGCAGACGGACAAGGCCAACCAGGACCACACCTTACCCACCAAACCGCCCATCAACTCCAGCAACGCCTCCTCGCGATCCCGCCCGGTCCTGTCCGCTCCTCCTCAATATCAGACCGTATCGGACGCGCGCACGGAACAACACGAGAAACCCTCAAGTCAGCAGCCCAGATGACAGACGCGTACTTCCTCTACACACCATCCCAAATATGGCTCTCGGCATTCCTCCTCGCCGACCGCCCATTAGCCGAGTTCTACCTCGACACAAAGCTCGGTGGTCCTCTTACTACCACGGACGTTAAACCAGATCCATCAGATCTGCAAAATCCTCTATATGATCTCCGCACGAAGCTCCTGAAAGTGCTCATGGACTGTTCGGCTTTGTTGCAAGCATACCAGCCTCTTTCGTCTGACGAAGGGCAGATGGCTGATCTGCAGCGCATTGCGAGGAAGCATCATCTTTGCTTGAATCCTGAGAAGAAATTGGGCGTCAAGCGTATTCCTGCCGGTGCGGGGGTGTCGCCTGCGCCTGCTTCTGAGAGCGAGACAGAGCGGCTTGCGAAGAAGAGGAAGCTTGAGGCGCAGAAAGCAGCAGCCAATGATATGTTTGGGCCTGAGCTGGTTACTGAACGGACTAAATAAAGTAATAATTTGATCTATTCCAAGGTTGCTTTCATGATATTATAATCCTCCGGGTAGTAGTGCTGTAGGCTTGATCAATCTTTAATGTCTAATCTGGTCGGCCAGATGTCTTCCTGCGTTTCTCATTATGCCGCTGTACGAAGGGTACTAGGTACTACTTTGATATTACAAATGAAGATAGTTCAGCAAATCTGTCAAATTCAAACGAAGATCCGTAGATACGTCGGCGAAAACAGCAGTAACGACATCCAGCCCCATCCTTCGGTAGGAACGGGCTAGAGCTCTATGAAACATTATGCAAGAAAAAATCCGACGGCAGCTCTTCTGCCGGCGCCGGCGGGGAATGGATCATCACACTAACGTCGAACCAAGCACAAAAGACCGAGCGATCACCCCCCTCTAAACCCAATTCTAGAGAATGAGGACAGGGAATCAACGATCTATGGACAAAGGGAAATAACATCAAGAACTAGGACCTATGGAGGCGTGGCATGGTATGATCCGGGATTGCAAACTCCAAGGCCGTTCTGAACTTTTATGCACAAGGCATGGATTCCTTCAATTCTCGTCTAGCATTGCGTCGTCATCAGGATATAGGAAAATAGAAACAAGAAAGCGGCGACTCCATAAAAGGGCTTAGACAGCACCAGCGGTAACCATCTTGTCGCGAAGGTACTTCTTGTATGAACCAATGCTGCCATCCCAGCGGCGGACGGTCTTGTGCTCACAGACCATGATGTCCTTGGCGATCTTGTCCAAGAGACGGAAATCGTGGGACACGACGACGACACCACCGTGGAAGGCGTTGATAGCGTCGGCGAGAGAGTCAATGGTAGGAATGTCGAGACCGTTCGTAGGCTCGTCGAGCAGGATCATGTTGGGGGACTCGATGGCGAGCAGGGCGAAAACGATACGGCTCTTCTGACCCTCGGAGAGGGTACCCATGATGGCGGTCTGGGACTCACCAGAGAGACCGTACTTGCCGAGCTGCTGACGCCAGTACTGGTAGTCCTGGGACTTCTCGGGGAAGCGGTCACGGACGAACTCGAGGGAAGACTTGGTCAGGTCGAGCTGCTCAGCAGAGTGCTGAGAGTACATGCCGAGCTTCAAGTGGGTGTGACGAGAGACACGGCCGCCAATGGGGGAGAGCTTGCCGGTCATGAGACGCAGAAGGGTAGACTTTCCAACACCGTTGGGACCGACAAGGGCGGTACGGGAATCCATGTCGACACCGAAGTCCAGGTGCTCGTAGAGGGTGTCGGCCCACTCACCGGAGTAGGAGAAGCTGACATCGTCGAAGGACAGAACGGGAGGAGGGAGCTTCTCGACATCGGCGAAACGGAAGGAGAAGACACGGTCGGGGATGACGGGTTGGATGAAGCCATCGGCCTCCATCTTGTCGAGAATCTTCTGGCGGGACTTGGCTTGACGCACCAAGTTGGCGTATGTACCGGCAGAAGCAATGAACTTCTTGATGTGTTGGATTTCTTCTTGTTGCTTGGTGTACGCCTTCATCTGGTTGGTCTCCTGCTCGGAGCGAGTCTTGTGGTAAGAGTCGTAGTTACCACCGTAGTAGAGGAGCTGCTTGCCACGCATGTCGAGCATGTTGGTACAGACACCGTTCAAGAAATCCATGGAGTGAGAGACAAGGATAAGAGTCTTGTCCCACTTCTTCATGTACTCCTCAAGCCACACACAGGCCTCAAGATCCAAATGGGCAGTGGGGTCATCGAGAAGCAGGAGGGAGGGCTTAACGAAGAGAGCCTTGGCGAGGGCCACACGCATACGCCAACCACCGGACATATCCTTGGTCATCTTGTTGATGGTGACCTTGTTGAAACCAAGACCAGTCAAAATAAGGGAGGCACGGGTGTGGAAGGTAGAGGGGTCCATCTTGTCCATACGCTATAGATAGATTGTTAGTAATGTTATCATGAAAATCACCAGTCGATGACACTCACGTCGTAGAGATCTTCCAGGATAGGGCTCTCGGGGCCTTCGTGCTCCAGAATCTCCTCAGCCTTCTTCTCCATACCATCAAGCTGAGCCTGGGCCTCCCGAACAACCCACTCAAGGGCACCGAACTCGGTTGGAGGAGCACCCTCGTTCAGCAAGTAGATATCGACGTGCTCGGGGATGGGGAACTCGCGGGTAGCGATAGACTTGAGAAGGGTGGACTTTCCACAACCGTTCTCACCCAGCAGACCGTAGCGGCGACCGAAGTTAAGTTCGAGAACGGAGTCGGTGATGAGGACCTTTCCGTGGAACACAAGGGAAGCGGAGGTGATCTTAACATCGCGAGAAGCAGGCAGAGATGAAAGGACACCGGTGGTGACACGGTCGGACAGACCGTGCTTGTCCATCTGCGAGGTGAGCTTCTCAACCTCCTTCATCTTCTCGTTAGTGGTGGCAGGCTGCTCTTCGGGGGCATCTTCGGTGCCCTTCTTGGCGGACTTCTTGTCGCCAGCCTCGGCACGCTTGGCCATGCGGGCAGCCTTCGACGCAGAAACCATTGTGACTATGGGTTATGGTGTCGAGTCGGATGGGAGGGGGGTGAGGAAGGAGAGATTAGAAGGGACGAGACCCGCAACAAACGAGGAAGAGTTTGAAGCAAAAAAGATTGAGTGGGGCGTAGGTAGCGGGGCGGATAGAGGGGCGCTCAGCGTGGTGGGGGTTTTTGAGCAATCGAAAGTGCCTTTCAAGCAAGCCCTTGATCCCTTTGCAATGATCTTGAGCCACAAGGTTGAGAAAGAAAGAAGAATAGGCGGTGGGCTCCTAATCGAGTTTTCATGTGCTCGGGCACAAATACTTTTTTTGACGTATGAAGAGCGTGGGATAAAAAAACCACACACAGTGGAACCAGACAGCCACCTCATTGGGGAGCGACGTCACCGCATCTGAGTGGCAAATTATGGCCTGAGGCAGACATATTGGGGGCCTGAGGCGCCAAGATAACAACCGATATTTGCCCGGCTATGATTGGAGCAACGCTATAGGCTATGCTGGGCTATCTTATCCTGTACGGCGTACGCCAACTCGTTCTTTCCTTTGTTCACAATCGCCTGCTGATCTTGCGAAGAGCCTCTCGCTCGTCTGCTGTGAGATATACCCCATTTGGGACCAGAATGTCCCCATGCTCCAGTACAATCCGCCGCGGCACTTCGGATTCGCTATCATAATGGCTTGGAACACTAGGCGTTTCCTTCTCAGGCCTCTCTTCGTCACGCCGTGACGGTGCCAATGATTGCGGTGTCCACCAATAAATGGGGAACCGCCGTTGAATGTTGTTGATAATTAAAGCAGCGGTTTGCATCAGACTAACCCCCAAAATAATTACAGGGAAGAGGAACCAGCCAAGTTGCCGGGTTTGGGGGTTCGTCACGGCAAGAAGGGCCGTGGCGCCGGCTGGAGGGTGCACGGTTTTTGTGAGAACCATGAAGAATGTTGTGGTGCTGCACGCCAAAGCTCCTCCCAGGTATGTATAGTGCTCAGCGTTGGCATTCAGGGCGAAGAGCTTGGAGATGCCCACTCCCACAAAACAAGCGATCAACTGGCCGAACAAAGCATTCCGAGGTTGTGCAAGAGGTGACTCGATTGTGCAGAACTCGAGGACTGCAGCAGCACCCTTGGGTAGACAATCAGCATTCAGGTCAACACTTTGACAGTATGATCAAGGACAATAGTTCTGACTTACAAAACTTCCGATTATGGGTGGTGCATCTCGAGCTTGGAATGAGGGCACATGCTCCGAAACAAAAGCCACCAGAGCAACGCCGCAAAAGGCCCCCAACAAAGACCAAATGGCAATGAAAATGTTTCCCAGGTCCTTTGGCCGCTCTTTTCTATAGCCCAAGAAATGAGCTACTGGCGTGGGAACAAGCTGCCATCGAGGCGCCGGGATAAATGGGTTCAGGAGTCGATCGATATCGAAATCTCGGGCACTGATCCGGGCAAACCATCCGGGTTCTTTGGAAGGCGGCGCCATATAGATATGCCCAGTCAATCAGGGCCAAAGACGACGGCCCTTAGAGGTACAGGGCAACTTGAAAATGTTTAATTATTAAAGGACAGCGCCCTAGACTCGCAACGGGCATCGAGATATCCGTGCCGCCATCTGTGGGAGATGAGACTCTTCAGGGCGGTCTTGCGTCAACGTGTATTCTATCTCCGCGGACACTTCGGCTCACGGCAGACGAATTGATTCCCCTTTAGCCTCTGCAGTTGCTCCAACTCATTTGCAATGGCATCGCGCCTTCCAATAGGAACATTTAGGTTTGCTAATAGAAACCTGGTTGGGATTAGTGGCTTGGCGTCATGTGATCTGTGATCATCTTTATACTACAGGTGTAGGAACTTACTATGCCTACGAATGGACCTAACGGGCAAATACTTGGGTCGGTGCCTTTTTGGCAATTGGTTTGAGCTATTAGTAGCTGATTACAACTGTATGTGTTATTGCTTTGTTCATATTGTTATCCTGTGCTTGAAATGTATCCCCTTTGGGCCATAGGAAGTAGATGGTGAATTAAAGCTGGGATTCAATATTCTCTCCATTGTCAAAGTTGTTCATCTTAATACTATAGGTATAGGAACTTATTATGCCTACGAATGGAGCTAATTGGAAGATACCTGGATAATTTCTCTTTCTCTTTCTTTCTTTTTTTGTTTTTTTAGAGATTGTATTGAGCTAGCTGATCATGACTGTGTGTTATCACTTCGTTCATATCGTTCTCCCTTGCTTGAAATGTATCATCCCCCATAGGCGAGGAGCGAGCCCAGAGGGCCCTCTGCGGAAGTAGCTGGCGAATTACTGCTGGGATTCAACGTCCTCTTCATCCTCGTCGTCGTTGCCAGATGGGGCCTCAGACTCGTCTGTCTTGACTTCTTGCTTCTTAGACTGATTTTTTATATTAGCATAAGTTAAAGAGTTTGTTTCCAACCTTGGAATGGTGATTTTCAAGACACCTTTGCAGCAGGGTTGTTCCTTTTGACGGAAGATGGAGAGCCTCTGTACATAGTGTGTTTTTTGAGGAGGTCTTGGATCATTGCATCGTTTTTAATAAGCTTGGTCCCCTCCGGTTTGAACTCTTCTCCTTTGAAATGGTTCCAGTACCCCTTTACAGTCCTAGGCGAAAGTCCCATGATTCCAGCAATGTCTTCGTAGGACATCCCAGCAACTCTGAGACCGGCCGCGAAGGCACGTTTGAGTGCAAGATTATTCTGATCATTGGCCATGGTTGATAACTAGCTGGTTGAGTATGATGCAGGTAGTGAGCAATTGGGCTGGTTGAAGATGGGGTTGGAGAAATAGAAAAGAGGAAAGAAATACATGGCAGGCTACATGTAACTTAATTATTGCGGACTATTATGGTTCTTTACTTCAATCACATATTGAAATACATACCTAGGTAGCTGCCTTCGACATATCTAGACAGGGACTCTTATTCAATGAGGAAGCTACTTCATATCTCCCCGGGGCCCCATTCACCATAGATATAACTAAGTGACAACAACTCCTATCATCACTTAGAGTAAATTCCTAGCCCCCGACTCTATTAACTATGCACCATCAATTCACACCAAGGACTTGCAAATTTGCATTCCTATGAGATTGGACAGCCGAGATAGCAGTTTCAAAGATGGTATGATTTATGTACAAACTGAGATTATGAAGACGACCACCAGACAGCCATAGCTTCGTGACCGAGAAAACACACACGGTATTCATATCACACAGAGGGAGAGAACCAAACAATCGACTTAATTAAATCCACCCAGAGCCTTACTTCAAGCCTCATCCGCCTGAAATGGGAGACCAACAGACCAAGCCCTCGGGTACTCCATTCCCCATTTCGCCATTAAATTCCGCAAATCAGCATCTGTCCCCGGGACAATATTCACAAAGATCCGATCCCCGTGCGAGCTAGGTTCAGAATGAACCGCGCCTTCCTTCTCCCCGACTCTGAAGAAAACGCATTCGCCATTCCGTGCTTGGACGATTCCATGCGGCGAAAGTGCAACCGCGAGCCGAGCCCTAACTGCGTCTGATGCTGTGGCACAGCCTACACATCGGATTGACGAGCACATGTGTCCTGTTCTCTCTTCTCGAACTGCTTTTTTAATACTTTGCTGGATGTCCCGAGCAGTAGCACCTGTCTCTGGGCCTATGAATAAAGTCCCCGGACCGAGAAGTGTAGTTGTCAGTTTCCAGTTTGTTGGATGGAGGCTCGTTGTAGTGATTTGGGCTGGTAGTAATGGCGGTCCCTCGAAGAATGGGCCATCGCTGCTCTTCTTCCTCACATGGGATGCCGTTGCGCGGCGGGCACGTATGACTGCGTCTCTGATCGAAGAGCGTCGTCGGTGAGTTGCTTTCGGTGGTCCTCGCGGAGAAAAGAATAAGTCGTCGGTGTGCCATCGAGGAAGATCGAACTCGGATGATCCTGTCGAGGCACGGATTGTGAGCCAGTAGTTGGAGATATTATTTTGAGTCAATGTGTCATGGGCGAACTCGAGAAATGAAAGTAGAGGCTGCAGAAGACATCCGTTGATGGTTGCTTCGTTCCATCTTTGGAATGATGATGGTAATGTTTCCGGATTAAGGTCTAAGAGCGGACCACAGTATGTCCAAGACGATGACTGTTTAAGGCTCATCGAATCTTTCAAGGGCCAAGCGGGCTTTTCGTCGTGGCTGCAGTAGTCTCCTTCGTAGGGCAAGACCTTGAAATCTGGAAACGATCGGGTGTCCATCCTGAAGCCAATGAACAGCTCTCCAGTATAGACCGCAGGTCAGACAAAAGTCCCAAAAACGATCGGACGTTTCGCGGCCGGCGCTGGCAACTACTGTGAATATATAGGTAGTCAGCTTCCTTGCGGCTCGCAGTGCTCGTGGCGGTCTGCGAAGATACCGAGGAGTAAGCCGGCTCGAACCATCCAAAGCACCGACACACCTGCAAGCTCGGGCCCGCACCCTGCATAGACCGTGTTTGAGATACAAGCTAACAATAAAACGTGGTGTGCCACGTTTTCCGCGAGCCCGTGCGTCCAAGCTGATGTGTATGACACGCCAGTTGTGGACGCGAACTGCAAGCCATATGAGGGGCTGCTCGTCTTAGGTAGACAGATGGGGAATAGCGCAGCGACGGATGCTGTGAGCCCGAGCTCGCATATCGTATGAATCCGCTTCGTATGATCGCTATACTTCGAGGATAGAGGAGAGGCTCGCTGGGATGGCCCCCATAGCACTTGCCGATCGATTGTGGGGCAAAACAGCCATGACAGGAAGTTTTGCTGGAAAGTCGCCGGATCTCGTGTTATCCATGCCCTACAGCCGCAAGTTGTAGATGCATGAACACCAGCTTTTGCGAAAAGGGGAGCAACCTTCCTGAGTTGGAGATGGATGGTTGGCCCTATGAAGCCTGTGTTTTAGCATGTGCGTGTCATGGCAGTTTGTCGCGCACCACATTCCCCGGAAATCAAGATTGGGCACGAAGATCGATGCCGGAATCACAGGCAGATGCGTATTCCGCATACGGAGTAAAAATCGCCCTCTCAAGACCGAACAAGGTTGCGATCTGAAACGAACTAAGGGTCTGACTCAGCGGCAGGGATCTACTCGGCTGTTGGTTGGGATATCTATTGGAAGGCACCATGCAAATCCTACTATATCAGGCGTTGAAGTTGGGGTCCTGAATTGTGAGGTTGGGTTAGAGGTCACTACCCGTGGAATCCGATTGGCTTTGCATACGTTCTATCCTGGATTCAACCTTGAGAGGTTGACTTGCTATACTAAATTTGTTATTGGGCTATCTCCTGGGAGGCATCGAGTTTGCACGGGCCTATACAGGCGTATTTGTTGGATGGCCATCGTCGTTTGCTTCAACATTTTACTTTATAAATAGAAACTATCTTTTACTGGAAGAAGGTTAGCTCTGAATACCTTGGACGAACCTGTTGGGTAAGCAGGATGAAAAGAAAAAAACAAAAAAAAACAACCATATCATGATTCCTAATGGTTTGTTCCCCTGCGTCGTTTGTTGCTCCACAGATGTCTTGATAACATGGTGGATCGATCAAACTACACTGTGGAGACGGCAAGTCTGACAGTGCATATGGAAAGCCTCGTGAGATAGACTATTCTTAGGCTGTCCATTTCTTGGCCCTGATAGGGGCCAAATTCAGATCAAGATAAGGTCACGCAAAGGTTTTATCTCTATTTCAACCCTATTTCGCTAATCATGTTCTCGTTGCTCTTCTATACATTTTAGACTTGCACATCCAAGGTGCGGCCAGTCTGGGAACTCTCAATCGCCAATTCGATAATGCGAATGACCTTAGCAGCCTCGGCGCCGCTGGCAGGCAGGTCGCCCTCACCACCGAGAGCTCGCACGAACTTGCGGTAGTACTCGGTGTAGGTTGGGGGCTCGACGGTAGGGACAACTTCCTTGACGGGCTTGCCGTCCTTGATGGTGGTCAAAGATCCTATAGATTATTAGACAAGGAATGCTTGAATGGTAATAGATTAGACTTACCATATCGCTCCTTGGGCTCGCGGCCGTATCCGCTGTCCTGGGGACGGAGACCCTCCTTGAGTTGGTCTTCCTGAATATCGATGTGGAACTAAAATCAATCAGTATACTGATCCTTTGGCCGAACGAAGCTTCGATAGACTAACCTTCTTGAAGCTTCCCTTGTCACCACGGACCCAGAAGCGAAGCTGCTCCTCCTCGGGACTGACAACGGTAGCCTTAGCAGTGGCAAGAGTGCCATTGGCGTAGTGAAAAAGAACGGTGAATGAATCCTCGTATCCGGAGCTGTTTCCTCCACGGGCAGATCCAGTGAAACCGGTCACGCGCTGAGGGACACCGAGCAAGTGCACGGCCTGGTCCAACAGATGGGTGCCGAGATCGAAGATAGCAGCACCACCGGGAATGGGCTTGTTCTTCCACTTGTGTGAGTCTGCGGAGGGCTCTTCAGGACGGTGGCGGTCGAAGTGCGACTCGTATTCGGAGATGCGGCCAAGGGATCCGTTCTTCACGAGCTTGGAGAGGGTAACGAAATCGGCGTCCCAGCGGCGGTCTATGAGAGATCTTGGTTAGATATGTGATCCGGTATTGATTCAAAGCTTTGCCTTGCCATTGAAACTTACTCTGGTAAACGGCGAGCAGCTTCTTCTCCTTCTCGGCGATGGCGACAAGGTCGTTGGCCTCCTTGGCGGTAGGGGTGAATGGCTTCTCGCAGACGACTATAGAATATTAGCAACTGAATCCTTAGTCCGAGTGAAAGCATAACTTACCATGCTTTCCGGCCTCGAGAGCTAGCTTGCAGAGAGTGAAGTGGGAGTCTGGGGCAGTGGTGACGATGACAATGTCGACATCGGAGTCCTTAACAAGCTCCTCTGAGGTACGGTAAGACTTGATGCCAGGGTGATCCTTGGCAGCATCGTCGTCCGGCTTAGGAGTGCGCTGCACAACAGCATGCAGCTTGAGCTCAGGGACCTCCGCGACGAAGGGGATGTGGAAGATCTTGGCGCTGAAGCCGTAGCCGATAACGCCGACGTTGTAAACCTTAGAAGCCATGGTGATAGTCAAGTTTAGGAAGGAATTGGCTACTGCAGAGATTGACTAGGAATACGAGGGAGCTTTGGAATTTATAGCAGAAGAATTGCCTCCCCCACGAGAGTGACAGAAGGTCCTAGCGACGACAGCCTTTGGAACCATGGACGAGGCGGGGCAAAATGACCGCAAGTGGGGTTGTTCAATTGCCGCTTTCTCGGCCAGCCGACCGAAGTGGTGCACAGGCCCGATATCTCTCTGAACAGAGGCATAGAATAGGGAGATTTGGTTGCGAATTGGACAGATTCGAAGGATTTATAATCTGGCGTCGTATCCATTCACGTCATGAATTGTTAGCGGCAGATGCCACTCAGGGTCCGTGGAATTCTACAAACGTACTCTACGAAGATGCGGATTTTACGGGTTTCATTTTCCTTGATTCTTAGAATGATTACTCGGCTTGAAATGATTGTATCCTGAGACAGAATACCTCTAGCATCGCAAAAATTAATACTTTGTGCCCGTTTCTGTGCTGCTATGCTGTTGCATAAGTATCCTACTGCGCTTGAACGCCAACGCATCGGGTTACCTCAACGGCATCCTGTAATGAATTAGCAAAGAAAAGATGTTAACATGAAGCGGAAGAACGGGATTCAATGACTCACATGTGAACCTTCAGGCTGTCGAAGGACACTTTCATAGATGAGGTTGGGGTTGCCGACAGTCTCGAGGAAAGGCTTATCTCCTTCCTCCATGAACGACTTCGCAGTTCCCTCGCGGATCCCTTCAGTGTTGTATCCTTGATTAGGGCCCTTCTTTGCTGCTTCACGCTTCTGTCCCACGGTGCTGCGGACATATTCCAAGTAAGGAGGGTTTCCAGGGTAGATGACATTGTCCGCGGCCAGCACGGAACCGGGCACAATAAGCCCATGATGTTCGAGTTGCTTCAAATCTGTAGTGTAAGCAGGCTTGTAGTGATCAAGGAACAGTAGTTCAATCTGTGTCACATCGCCGGTCTCGTAAAGCTTGTTCAACGTCACATCACTACGGCCGATCAAAATTTGGACGAAGTCGCCCAGGCCGGCCAGGTCTATGAGCTGTCGAGCGACATCCGCCCATTCAGGGTTGAGCTCAAGGCTCAAGTAGCGCTTTCCGCCATTCCGGCGAACGGCGTCACCAAATAGAATGGCAGAGTAACCGACGAAGCAGCCTAGTTCGATCATGGTCTGGGGCTTCAATTCATCAATGAGCTCAGTGACGACGGCACCCTTATCGACGCCGACTGTCATCATCCGCTCATCTTTACTGAATTCATCAATGAGATCAAGCACCTTCTGTGGGTGGCCACGGACCTCTGCGAGGTTGTCGAGGCTTAGCACCCACTTGAGCAGACGCTTAGTGCGATCATCCTCGTGCTGTGCAAATAATCAGCAAAAGTCCTATGTTCACGGTGTGGAGTTCTTCGAATTTCAAAATACTCACAGAAGCCTCGCCGGGGCGAGCGTGACGACTAGGTGGTCCAGCGCGTGGGGTGGACATTCTGGATATTTAGATCGTAGATAAAGTCACAGAGGTGATAGTGAAGGGTGTTCAGTGAAAAGTTCGGCTTTGAGGTCAAGTTCAAGTAGATAGGAACAAAGCGTTGAGCTTTAAGTAGTCGGCTCGGGGTTATTGACGATCGGTGAAACGTCCCGCGGGAGAGCCGACGCACCTCAAAGCGAAGCTGTCAAATGGTCGGAAGGAATGGTGTCATTTCGGGTGCCTAAAGCTATAAGACCGACACTTGTTAAATTCAGGAAATCAAGCCCGACGTTGCTAAGTCCGAGGATCAGATAAAAGCGAAAAAAGCCCCCCCGACCAACAGAGCATGACAGAACGGAATTATTGCGCTCGTACTTTTGCTCGGACTTATCGAGATGGCACTCGATCAGATCTGAGGTGCACATGTGGGCCCCCTCAGCTGGGGGTTACACCTTCCCCCGAGCTCCCAAGCTCCTCCCTTGCTGCTTCCTGCATTCCGCACCGCCATTCGAGTCTTCGAGGGCTCAGGCTTCGAGGGTGAACCTTCGACCACCAAGCCATTGTCACTATGGCGGCCCCAGCACAACATTGGACCAGTTTTGCTCCCATGGAGACTGTACGAGGTTGGACCTCGGCCGACGGCCTCTCGAGGCTCTTCCGTCTCTTGTTCCGAATCTCGGCCTCGTTTGCTTTGCTCTTTGTGGATAGCGGCATTCTACTGGGCGTACTGGTGCTCGAGCGACTACGATCAGCGACCTCCCGTGGCCGAAAAGTATCTTTCAAAGATGTGCATTTCTACCCCAAGACGATCTTGATAACGGGTATCGGGACCCCGCACGCTCTGGCCCTGGCGCGATCGTGGGCTCTCGAGGGCCACCGGGTGGTGGCTGCAGATGTAGCCGATCTGGACATCCCCGTCAGATCTGGAGGAAGCATGTCTAAGGATCTTGTTGCATTCTACAGAGTACCGAAAGATCACTATATCTCTCGGCTCTTGGACATCGTGCAGCGCGAAAAGATCGACATCTGGATTCCATGCTCACCTAAAGCGACTGCCATTGAGGATGGACTGGCTCGCCAGGTAATTGAAAGCCGGACAAGCTGCAAGTGCATCACCTTTGAAAGGGAGCTCACGGCCTGCTTTGAAGATGGGACTTCGTTCCGAGAATACTTGACGGGGAAGAATCTTCCTGTGGTCGAGTGCTATGATGTGCAATCACGCGACTCTATTCATAAAATTCTCCATCGGTCTCCAACCAAATCATATAAAATGCGCCGCTCCTGTCCTAGCCCAAGCTCTAGCATGCACGAAGCGCCAGTCATCCTGCCAAAACGGACACTGAGCGGGACGTATTCTGAACTGAGTGAGATTCAAATATCCAAGGACATACCTTGGGTTCTACAACAGCGGACTAGGCTTGGAGAGCTTTTCGCCGACGTACTATTTGTTCGAGGCCATGTCCATGCCATCAAGGTTCGATTGTCCGAATCTCGCGTTCCTCAATGGGGAGCTTCACGACTTGACGAGGCACTCGCAACAGCTATCCACCGTCTCATGCAGACATTTGGAGAAAAGGTCGGAGCCCAAATGACCGGCCATCTATCAGTACGCCTGCTGGTGGATGAGGAGTTCGAGTCGTCCTCTGTTCGACACACCATACATATTGCAGACTGTATCCCTGGTGCTGTTGCGTTGGAAAACCTGCTACGCGATGCACGCAGCCCAATCAGTGGCTATCTTACTGCACTCACCTCTGGATATACGGATCCAGCAAATTGGAAGGTAACAGCAACACTGGCTCCCAGTCCCCGGTCCAGGCCGACTATTGTGGATCGTGAAGTCTTCGGTTTCGCCATATCACGCATCTTGCCGATAAGGCTCACAACCCGGCTTTTTGGTCTCCTCGAAACCGAGGTGTATTCATTTTTCCCTTGGAAAGACGCACAGTTCTCGTTGTCTGATCCCCTTCCCTGGTGGTGGCATGTGCATATCTATCAGCCCTTGCGGGAGATCTGGTCGCTTGTCAAGCAAACGCGAGCAGCGGGTATAACGAAAGACGTTTAGAGCTAAAGAGCTCTAAATTGGATGATGTACTTATGATTAATGACTCTGGAACGATTTCGGGCTATTCCATATGCATCCTATCAATTATTCTCTCCCAAATAATCTAGCCTCGACAGTAGAAAAGGAGAAAACGTGAACCATGCATGCTTACTCATTCATTATGGGGCCCCAAACGAATCCTGCGACTGCGCATAGTTCTTCTTGGCATTAAGCTCCCTGCTTCAAGATGCAGTTCTCTGGTTGCCTGCATGCCCCGGAGAGGTACATCTACGAGTAGTGATGTCAGAGCTATTACCCTCGACCTGTGGCCGAACTCCATACTCGATATGGTGGAGAGATGAAAGACATGGTTCTGCCTGTGGCGACTCCACTTGTCGTGGCTGAAGCGCCCGAAATAGAACCACACGGCCTGTCGCCTGGGCGATCGTCGGCCTGGCAGAGAGACTACTTGAGTACAACGGACTGCGATCGTCTCCTCCTGATTCCTACTCCATTGAGCAATCAAGAATCCACAAGTCGTCTTCTACAAGTCTCGCGACTCCAATATTGTACTTGAGACCGCATTGTTTACCCAGCTGACGGCCGTTAAGCCCGTTACTGTTTAGGCCTCTCCTCCCCACCGAGGCTGACGTCGCAGCCAAGAAAAGTGCGCGTCTCCCAATCTTCCTCCGACACATTCAACCAAAGTGTGTCGCCGTCCATATTTTGTCCGACATTCCCTCCGCCGGAGCTCCCTGTCAATTGTACATTCCTGGCGACCTTGATACTTTATTCCCCGTGACCTTCCGAAGGGTTGATCCCACCCTTGCAGTCTACGAAACACCTCCAACATGCGGATGCCACGGCTGTCTGGTGGTAACTTGGGGAGGACAAAGAACATAATCCACTTCACCCAGGCATTTATCATCTTCATTGCCTGGGCTTTGACGATCGCCATCTGGACGAAGGGCGATGGCATCGACGGCCGGACAGTATGGTACTGGGTTTTGGTAAGTTCTTCCGCGGTGGCCTGGGACTCGACCCGGCTGAACCGATCGCATTCGTGAAAGGCCAGACAACTAACAGGCATGCATAGTGCTGGGTCAGTGTTCCGGGATTAGTGTACCTCGCCGCAGTGCCTATGTGGCCACGAGCCCGTCGATTCGGAAATGTTTACGCCTTCGCTACTGTGGATATCGTCTATGCCGTTTTCTGGTTCAGTGCTTGGGTGTGTCTGGCTTCATACGTGGCCCAGGGCAAAGCGCTAGGAAAGTCAACGAGTGATAGCGACAAAGACAGCGACAAGTCCTCGAAAACCACCCGCGCGGACAAGAAGGCTGCGTCTGGCTGCGACGCCTGGCACTACGGTAACGCTGCCAAGTGCAACCTCAGCACAGCGACTACCATCATCGGAGTCGTTATCTTGTGAGTACTCAGCCTGAGAATAAAACGGCGACACACTAACCTCGGATCCTAGCATCCTGTTCGCCATAACCGCCTGGATGTCCTTCCGCAACGTAATGCACTTCCGCCGCACCGGTACCCTCCCCGACGCCGTCTCAGACCCAACCTTCGCCGCCCAGAGCAAGGCCGCATTCTCCTCCAACCCAGCCCACGACTTCGAGGAGGACGAAGATGACTTTCGGTCTGGCCGCGCCGGCATGGGCTCCTCCGTCAACGACCGCGACGAGGACTACGCCCTTCTCCAGCAGAACGAGGCAGATGAAATGGGCAGCCATGCGGGCGGCCGGACCGCCATGCACGGAGCCTACGACCCTACAGAGTCAGGCGGCAGTGTTCTCCATGACTACAACAGCACGGGCTACGGTGGTGCTCACGGCCAGCACTACGTGCCGCCAACAGAGCAGTACACACCCTCGGACTACGGGTCAACGATGTTTGGGCGCTGAGAGAGTGTATGGATATAAAGAGAAAAATGGAGGCTTTGAATGCCGGCAATGAATACCCCTGAATCACTATGCTTCCCCTGCTTTTTTTGTGACGTGGATATGATCACGGACGGTGTTAGTAGGCGCATATTTTGTGATTTTATTTTCCATCTATGGTCAGCGGCTGTTTTGTTTGCCTTGATTTTTTTTAAGCCGTGAATGTATGACTTGGTTTCGATGTAGGCAAATAGATCGCATATGGAAATTTATGACAATTTCCACAATCGGGATAAAATTCTGTTCTTGAACGCTTAAAAGAGTATCGTATTGAATAAGGTGAATGCTAGAATAAGTCACTCTGCCTCTATGAACAATGCAGAGATATGGAATACATGATATATCATTTTCGTCATGAGCCCTTCACAGATTCTCAGAGAAAATGAGCGCCAGGAACCCAACTTTCAACTCCTCCATCAATGCTGGGTCCATTTCACCCATCATAATCATATCTGCCAGCTCGAGGGCATCCGGTCTTGCTGCTCGATGTGTAGGACTAACCTGCTCCCCAGCTTCCGCTTTTTGCCTATCAAGTGCATCCCAACATTCTTGAACGATCTTATGACAAACCATAAGGGCATTCTGTGGAGTCCGAGCTGCCATTGCCAAGTTATCCGTAATGAGCGACATATGCGTTGGATTAAGATCCTGCTTCTTTCCACGTATCCTAGCCAGCACCTTGAACAGAAAGTCGAAATAGTACCCGATTGAAAGCCGCGAGAGCCCTTTCCCGTAGCCTGATTTGTCCATGCTCGCAAGAACACTCCTGTACATTTTCTTGCAGTTCTTGAGGAATGAGATTTTATGGTCTGGCACTTTCATTTTCTGCCTCTTCTTGTCCATCATGTTATTGTAGATCGCGCGATAGGACGCAAGTGTCTCGGGTGAATCTTCCCAGACTTCGAAATTATCGCCTTCGGGCTTCTCGCCGTTTTCCATACATGGCTCCCACTTGTACATCGTGGTATCCCAGTCTCGAGTCAGCCATCCGGGGTAGCCTTCATTGCCTGTGGCAAATAGGACTCCGTCCCAGTCAATTATTGCTAAAAGCTCGCCCTCTTGGGTAACGATGAAGTTCCCGATGTCGAAGTCCGGGTGTGTGAGAGTGGTAGTATCATCTCCATCAATGGGGATCCAATTAATCATCTTGCGAAGAAGCTTGATAAGCCCTTCGAAAACTTTATTGCTAATGTCCTCCTCCATATCGATATCGAGGTCCTGAACGTTCTCGTCGTTTTGTCCGAAATATCTATCGAGCCAGAACGTTTGGTTAACGTTAGAAGTTGGCTCGCATTCAATGTATACGGGGTCACTATTCTGTTCTTGGATTGTGCGGTGGACGGAGGCGCCTATATCCATCAATCGATAGGGGCCAGCACCAGCAAGATCACCTTTGTCGTCGAATAATGGTCTTCCGACCATGTTGAACTTGAATCTCCCTAATTCCATCATCGCGGAGGAAATCTCATCCAGTGCTCGTTTACGGCGTTCCGCCACGATCTCCTTGCTTTCTCCGTGGATATGATGTCCAAACCAAACGTCATAAAGAGAGAGACCGTCGATGTATTCCATGAAAATGAAAGGGCAGCCCAAAGTGTTTTGTAGTGTCATATCGAAGGCATAAACTAAAGGAAGAGGGACCCCGCTGTTGTTCTGTAGGAAGCACATGGTTTTGGCTTCGGACTCAAGCGCATTAGCGGATAGTTGATCCCATTTCCCATCATAACCATTGATAGGAATTTTGAATATGCAGCGGAACTCATCGTTGAAGAACAGAGGGAATACGATATGGTTCGATCCCTTTATATACTCTTCAAGAATTGGCATTATTCTTGTTGCTGGGTGGTCGGGTGAGATTTTGCTTATGATTTCAAGGGCAAATTTTGGGAGGTTCTCTATCTTTATCGATCGCAGAATTGGCTCATAAACATCAACTTTCGATCCATCATTTTCCACATCAAGATCATCCGTCGCAAACGACCAAGAAGGCTCAGCATCGGAGCTATCTTCTTCCAACTTGAACTTGACCTTCTTAGTTACCGGTCCTGAGGACGGACGTTTTCGCTCATATGACTTGCGTTTCCGTTCATATGAAGATCTAGGAGTCTTGGTTGATCTAGGAGAAGCATCCATTGATCGCGGGCTTTCCAAGCCCAAAAGGGACGAGCGCAAAGACTCTGTGACTTTAGCTTCTGCCCTTGACCTGACAGCTCTCTGGGCATCCTCTTCGCTAACCCATTGGTCTTCGTATTCTGGAAGTTTGCGCTGAGGTTCAGCCTCAGAGCCGTCAGATTCATCTGAAGAGTCATCTGGTGATGAGGGATCTTCTTTACTGATTTCCTCAACCTCCATTGCATCTAAGATATTATCAGTGACGTGATCTATCACATCTCGCATCGCTTCGGCATCTTCGTTATCCTCGTCAATTTCATCGTCTTCGTTTTCCGACAGTTCGTGTGAATCTTCATATTCGTCTTCAGAGATAGCGGTATAATCGGCAGAGTTACCTGATGATGACATTTCGTTACTTGTTTCTTCAACCAATATGTCTGGCTCGTCTTCATCTTCTGGGATCTCTGGCTCTGAAGCATCATCATCAGTTTCTGATAAGACTTCGTTTCTTGTTTCCTCATTCAACATATCTGGCTCTTCTTCATCTTCTGAGGCTTCTAGTTCTGAAACATCATCATCACTTCCTGGTAGTATTTCATTACTTCTTTCTTCAACCAATATATCTGGCTCTTCTTCATCTTCTGGGGGCTCTGATTCTGAGACATCATCATCAATTCCCTGGTGAGGACTCGACGGCTCAAGTATATTGTCTTCTCCTACAGAAGGTGGAGATCCTACAGATCGCTGGGATCTAGCTTCTGGCGAGCTTCCAAGTGATGACACAGTCCCAATTGATGACGGTGATTCGATTGATGACGGAGATCCAACTGCCGGCGGAGGCCCCACAGATGGTGGAGAATCCATATACTGAGAGTCTGTTGGTGAGCCAGGCTCATAAGTCTCATCGTTCTCCGGCTCACTCTCCATTGAACTATCTTCTTCAGATGCATCCGGCTCTGATGAACTATTCTCGTCGTGCTCTATATCATCCCAATCATAGGCTTGCGACAGGTTTTCATCACCTGCATCTGACACGTCTGAGGCGTTATCGGCAGACTTTGGCAAGATCGGCGATGATGGAGAGACAGCCTCCTCGTCTGAGCTCCCAGGTGAGGACATTTTGTATTTCCAGACCAACCCAGCAAGAAAAGACAGCAGCTGTGTTTAAGTTCGGTAAGAACTCGAACAGGCTATAAAGATTCGCTGATTCTTGATCCTGTTTTGTAGGGGAGAGCTTCTTAAAGTAAGATGCTTTCTCAAAGTCACCCGCAAAGTATTGTTCATTGAGGTGATACTATCAAAGGGCCATTCCTCAAAGATGACCCGAGCGGTCCAAAGTCTGAGAACATTGAGATAATCAAATTATTATTAGAAACCCCACATAAGTGCAATATTAGCGTTCGATTTCCATCTCTGGCTGCCACGGTCTAAACATATCGTTAGTCTGTTTGGAAGTCAATCTAAGGCCATTTGGCCAATCTCGGAGTAAGTTCTTGGAGACTTTGCACACAAGCATGGCCGAGACCAACCGAAAATTTTATTTGCCTCTGCATGTTCATCAACCTTGGAAAATCTGCCTCATTCAAGTATTTGAGTGGTGACTACTCCCTCGGGAGAGTTGAGTGGCTAGTAAACAAGGTCCTTTGAAGCTATTTCTAACATTCAGTATTAGTCTACAGAGGCTATTTTCATCGATACTAATGTCAAGGACCAAAAAGATCGCACATATCCGCGCTATGGCAGTATTTGAGGAATACCATGGTCTCTCTTATTTGACTAACGCTGGCAAGTGGCGGTGACTCCTTCCCAGCGTAGCAGTAGTCAGTCTTCATAACCCAGGCTTGTTCGTCTCATTATGAGACTTCTGATACTTTTTGGATATCACATGCGTCTGATACTGCTCGATACAACTGGAGCAGGCCTATTTCTAAGGTTTACTCAGCATTTACGGATCTCGGGAGCACTTGAAGGTGATCGATATATCCTACACTTCTATCGCAGTCCTCCGCTACTGCTTCCAAGCTGGTTGTTTGTGAATATCTCTGCAGGATGTCGGTTCTTCTCTCATTTTGAAAATATGTATCAATTGGCAATATTCATCTATTCACTAGCTGGCCAGTCATTCAATCTTTCAATCGCTCGTTCTCCTAAAAGATGGTGTGTGAGATGTGCCTTTGTTGGTGGTTAGCCCTGAGTCTTGGCAATGTATTAGTCATCTGGATTCTGCCGACAGCGGTGGATCCTTCTTGACTGATAAACATGTTCACCGCCTAATTTGTACATGTGGACAGCTTGCTCTCCGCGGCGTTGACTACATCGACATTAAAAGAAAGTGTTGCGATTATAAAACCTCGCGACTAGTTTCACGAGGTATGTGACCCCGATGGAGGAAAATCGAACCATTGGATTTTTGGAACTGTTAAAAGTCCTTTTATTCGCAAGCTGAAACCTCTTCGCATGCTAACCTTCAAAGGATACAACAGCAAGCCAAGTTCTCGGAATTTGAGACCTCGAAAAGTCGCCCAACATGGCTAGCGAAATCGATATCTACAATCAGTACCCATTGCACATGGACCCAGCGTCCAAGGCAATTTCTCTCCCCCAATCATCAGGGTACTCTGCCGCCAAAACAGAGGAAGTCAACGCAGAGCTCCAAGAGCTCAATGCCCTCCACCGTGCCATGATCGCTCTCGACCCACCAAACATCCCCCCTCCACCTCTCCCTATCAACCCCAAGCGCAGCGCCCAAATTACCAAGCTCCGCGACAGCGCGAACGCCGCCTTCCGCAAGTCTCAGTATCCCGAGGCTGTGCGCCTGTACACATTCGCCATCGACATGGCCATTTCGCGACCCGGCTGGGAGCCCGTCACTCTCGCCCGCGAAGAACTGGCTAGTCTGTATGGAAACCGCGCGCAGGCGCAGATGGGGCAGCAGGCTTGGCCTGAGGGTCTTGTGGATGCGAAGTCGAGTATTGACTCGAAGCCCACGGGTAATGTGAAGGCTTGGTGGCGCGTTGGAAAGTGCTTGGCTGAGATGAGCCGGTACGATGAGGCTAAGACCTTCTTAAGCAAAGGCCTGGAGATCGAGGGTCATGATTCAGAGGGTGGAAAGGAGTTGGTCGGCTTGTTGGCGGACGTGGATGCTGCACTGCTAAGGTCTTAGGTTGGGGCGTGTGCTGCTTGCTTTCATTCGTGACGAACTTCCTCATTGCTTCTTTTCAAACTCTTTTGCATTTTGAGTAGGGCAACTGATGCCCTCCTTGGTCTATGATTCCCTTATTTCTGTTATGGCGTTCATTGGCGTATGTTCATTTGTATGATGTATCATTTCCGGCTATTCTGGGCTGGAAATGCGAAAATAAATTCGATGGTCATTTTGATCCAAATACTCTGTATAGATATGTTTATCTCCTTTGAGTGCTCACCACTCCACAAGCTTTGATTGTAAACTCGGGGCAAAAAGGGCGAGGTAAGTCGGAAACCTCGACGCCGTAGCCACGTTCCTTAGTCAAACCTAGTAGATTTCTAGGATAGGAATCATGTCTATACTTTGATACTCTCTACCTCGTCCAAAATTTATTTCATGGTGAACATAGCTGCAGTTTTGCCATGTGATGCACATTATTCAGATTGGAACTTACGCCACCGACATCAGCGGCATTGTCAAAGACAGTCTCTACTTCGAAAATGATGACCATCCCACGGAACCTGAATTTTACCAGTACATAAAAGATAGAAAAATTACATTGTGCACGCTTGAAGCTGTTTACTCAGTCTTGTGCAACAGAACCATTCAACATCTAGTCGTCTCTCATGTCCAGGGCGATATTTCCAGCCCTGTAGAAGATGTAAACCGGAACGGAGACACCCCAGGCCCAAGCACCAGTACGCAAATAGGCTGCCCTTTCAGAGCGAACACCCATGTAAAGAGCGGTATACAACACTCTAGCTCCAAGGTAGTTTAGAGCAAGAGTGTTCATTTCGCTAATTGGTATTTTTGTAACGTTGCCAGCCAACTGTTTTATTGAATATTCGTTAATTCTTTCTCAGGTTCAAAGGCTCAAGCGCGAAATTTGACCAGGTGCATCAAAGGACAAAGAGCGTACCATAGCTGCAGCAAAGAAGGGCAGTCCTTCCATGGCATTCATATGCGCCCCACGCGCTCGAGCAAGTTTATTCCATACCTCAGAGGAAACCTTGCCTTTCAAGGCACCGAGGTTTTCTCGCGGTCTGCAGAGTCAGATTACCCTTGTAACTACCGTAGGAATAGGCACTCACAGGATATTACTTGTGACACCTTGTGAATTCATACCCATCTTGACTACGTAGTAGCCATAGGGTGCAAGTGCCAGGCCATAGGCCGCCAAGATAGCCTGCAGAGAGCGATTTAAGGGCCGCTTTTCGGATGTCGACATCTTGAAGCAGAAAATGAGATAAATTGAAGGTCAGAATTGACTCATCATTTGTAGACAAAGCCTTAGCCGAGCTACCCCTGGGGCGGTCAGGTGGCAAGGCTGTCCTGAAAATGTGTTGGCCCCTTATGCATGCCGTTAGATTAAACTTAATTCTAAGTTCAACAAATCATTCAAATTAGACGCCTGAGGCTGTCGTGTAGTTCTGCTTTAACGCTTGTTGAGCTTTTCGAGTTCGCGGAGTTTCACACCGAGGTTGCTATAGTGCCGAGACACCGCGAATCTACCTCCCCGATACAAAGAGCTAATGAGTGGTGATAATAACGCATTTCGATAAATCAATTCTTGGCTTGTTTCTTTGAGAGACTTCTATACGCTTGGAACGCGAATATCGACGATTCAATCCTCCCCTAAGCTTTATCACAGCTGCGACCTCGTTCGCATTGTTCCCAATCTTGAGGCCTGTAGCTGATGCCCTCCACCCAAAATGATGTTGCAGTACCGTGCTCTTTGAACATGGCCTGGAAGTCTGCCCAGTCTAAGGGCCGCGGCTCTGAGCGCTGTATCCCTTGCGACCAGTATGTGACAAACCCTGGAACCCATCGCAGGGTGCCTTCCAAATAAGCCTTCTTTATTGCTACCACGTTATCGAGTTGCTGAAATTTATCGTTGCTCATGTCATGGCTTAGCCAACTCTCCATTGTCTGGAGATCATTCAGCCTTTGCATCGTTTGCCGATCGCAATGCGAAACTTGCTCTGCCACTCTCCTATGCAAAAGACAATAATCAGTATTGGGTCTGGAGCCGAAGAAAACGTGGTCAATTCACCGTCTCTCTTCTTTCCGTTGAGGTGAATTCTCCTTTCTGTGGCGGAAGATTGTTGGCAAGATACTTTCTGTGATCTGCTCGTAGCATTCGGAAATTTGCGCATAAATATCTCTGCCAGGACACATCAATTACAGTCATTCATGAAGTGCTGGAATGAGCTATTCGTCACTCACGTCGGGTCCAGGTCTAGGTCTTCGTGTTGCCAGAATTCTGAATGACGGTAATCGTTGTCAATAGCATCTCCCACGTTCGGGCAGCTTTGTCTTCTGTTCAGAGGTATCGTTTCTGATTGATAAACGTCCATGTAGGATAAGAAAATTTCAGAATGCTTGCAACCTCTGGAATTGACAGAATGAGGCATTGTCAGAGCCACTGCTGAAGTATCTCAATGGATATGGCTTGTTTGGGTTAGGCTTGAATGCTGTCCTTGGTAAAGCTGGAATGATAATAATAAACGCTACTCGAATGCAGATTGATAAAATCCTCTAGACTGATTGGGATTACAGGTTAACTAAGTACCCAGATATAAAAATGCCCTCTCTAGCTAGATCCATGCGTCAAAGAAGGAGGAAAGCTGGGCCTGCGGGACAGTTAAAGAAAAGGATTCCCGGTTCAAAGGTCTACAAAAATAGATCTCTAGACCGGTAGGTTCGAGCTCATTGTGCGAGTTTTGGAAACCCAATCAAAAAACTCACCAAGATTCACCCCTAAGGTTCTGCGTCAAATTTCCGAACAAAAAAATATTACTGGTCTATCGGCCATAATTCTTTGCCCTTATGATTGTTGACAGGGCAATAACCATGGTAGATTGGCGGTTGACAGACGAACCGAAGCCGAAATCGGTGACATAAGCAGCGTGGTATATTAGCCATGATTTTGGACAAGGTTAATTTGATGTGGAGGCATCGAATGCGCACAGGAAGGCATTGGCAGGATCATCATGTCCTAGGGAGAAAGCAAACCTGGCAGATTCTCGCTTCTTGGGGCTATCGCTCAGATTTATTCAAACCCAATTACGGCGATGATCAAAGAACAACAGATCTGCCAAGTAGCAAAATAAATACTTGTTCTATGTGATTTGCAGGCCAAGGAAGCGTGTGCTTTGATGTAAAGATTAGTGGGAAAAGTGGATCCTCGTATTGCTTAATAGCAAAAAACCGATGGTCTACGATTCTACGATTCTACGCTGGCGTGTGGTGCATCGCGTTTGCATGTTACGCAGAAGTGACTTCTGCATAGTTTGCTAAAAACTGGGCGACTGCTTTCCCAGCAGACGGGTCCTGTGAACACTGTCTAAGATTAATCCAAAGAGAAGCGCGGAGAAGCCGGTGGTGTTCGACTAGCACTCTTGCCCTGAAAAAGAGCCCGCGTGATGATTGAATCTTTCGCTTGGGCACACAAGACTGAGGCTTAGAGAGCGCTAGCCTGAGCAAGTGCTGAAGAACAGGGTATTTTTAGCGTGGAGATGGAAGGCAGGAATGGTGCCGCTTTCCGGAGGAGCACGCAGCCGAGGAATCTTGCTGCGGTCGGGTCAGGTGGCCCCATCCTGCCAAAACTCCGCTAAATCCAGGGTTCGCTGAGGGTCCCTCGGGGTTACCCGGCAACCCCATAGTTGGCACGGCACTCACCCCTTCTCGCACAATTGAATTTGGGATATGGGAATCTCTATAGGGCAATAAGAGTAAGAAGTTACGGAAACACTTAGCTTAGATCTGAATATTGATCGGATACTCGCAAAATGGGCAATTCTAGTGATGTAATGGAATCTCGCGGAACTGCAGTTCGCGAGCGGGGATAGCGTCGATCAGCCCAAGCCCCATCCATTTTGATGCTAGCGGTGGCGTTGGGTTCGCGATTTTGAGGGGAAACCTTTAGCATTCCTAGTTATAAATAAGAGACCGTGGTACCTCCAGATTCAGCTCAACATCCTCATCCAACACAGCATTCGCATATCAGCGACTGTCGCCTCTCCCAAACCTCCAAACAAAGCCAACTTCGTTACACAGCGTCTCTCAATATCACGATGAAGTCTCTTGCTGCTCTGTCTTCGCTTCTCTTGCTCGGCGTTGCGACCGCCCAAGAAGTCCAATCCAAGCCCTTCCACTTGGTCCTCGAGTCTGCCAATAAGAAATACAATGGTCAGCAACTGAGCGCTTGCCACACTGGAGCTGCTATCGAATCATTGTGTCTTGCTGGCAACAATGGCGGCGCCCAGTTCTTCCTCAACACTACCAAGGGAGAAGAGCCCCCAATTAAGGGACAAGGTCTTCCCGGTGCTCTCATCTGGAACCTCCCCATTGCCAATGGTAAGCTCCATTGGATTGATCGAACATGAGATCTCCGTGCCTAACTTATAACAGAGCCTGCGCCCGTGTCTGAGCCTATGAGCTTTTCCATCAGCCCTTCCTCAAACATTGCTATGCCTATCTTCATGCCTAGCTACGATCAGCAGGATGTCACTTTTGGCAAGGAAGATGGTCTGATGGGCATCTACAGCTACGTTGATGATACTGTCACTCCACCCAATGTGGAAAAGATCTCGGTCTTGAGGAACTGGTATGTCTGCGAGACCAATTACAGCGGCTACCAGTACTACACCTTGAGCTGGGTTCTTGGTACCTCGAAGGCCAAGCCCCAGAACCCAAGCTGTGTTAAGGTCCAAGTCAAACGCAAGTTTATCTGAGCCATCTCGAGATTTGCAATACTTTCGCTATACTGGCGATATAGGCACTTGCGGCTCTCCTTTTTTGTTGGTTCCGATTTTGAGTTACGGAGTCTTTTGTTGAAGGGTTTGGTATATGATTTACGCATATTAGATGTATAGCGAGCGTCAACATTTCTATATAATTAATCACTAAACGAGATATGATATTCATGAATACGAGCAGCCTATTCCAAGTTCAAAGTTTTGAAAGTGATCAGTGGTTTTATTGTGGTATCTGGTAAAATTCAAAGCAAGCTTTTTGCCATTCCACCAATTGTAAGAGTCTTCACGACCTGAAATTCCGAGATTCCATGCTTAGACCCCTCACGACCGAAGCCGCTCTCCTTCACGCCCCCAAACGGCGATGCAGGGTCTGAGATAATTCCAGTGTTAATACCAATCATTCCAACAGCAAGGTGCTCTGCAACTCGATGAACACGTTCGATATCACGCGAGTACAAGTATGCAGCTAAACCAACATCAGAGTCATTTGCTAGATTCACCACCTCGGTCTCTGTTTCGAAGGGGAACAAGGCTGCGATTGGGCCAAATGTCTCCTCGTATGCAATTTTCATGCTGCTCGTCATGCCAGTGATAATGGTAGGTTGAAAGAAATTCGGACCAAGTTGAGGTACTTTCTTGCCTCCGACAATAACCTTTCCTCCCTTGCTTACAGCATCTGTAACGTGACTCTCTACCTTTGCGACCCCTTTGGCATGAATCAGAGGTCCATGAGTTGTAGACTCATCAAAGCCATTCCCAATCTTAAAGTTTTCGACCCTTTTTGCGAGCTTGACCACAATTGTGTCATAAATACCTTTCTGGACGAAAATGCGATTGGCACACACGCAGGTTTGACCGGTACCTCGAAACTTTGATGCAATGATGCCATCAACCGCATCATCCGGGTTAGCATCATCGAATACAATGAAAGGAGAGTTACCGCCTAGCTCCATAGACACTTTCTTCACCGTGCTGGAGGATTGCTTCATCAAAAGCTTCCCAACGGCTGTCGAGCCCGTGAACGAGATCTTCTTAATCACTGGGTGACTTGTCAAGATCTCACCAACCGTGGCCGTATTTTCCAAGGCGGTGATCACATTGATGGTGCCTTTAGGAAACCCAGCTCTGTGTGCCAACTCTGCAATGGCGAGTGATGTCAAGGGCGTCTCTCCGGGTGCTTTGCATACAACTGTACAGCCCGCAGCTAAAGCTGGAGCAGCCTTGCGAGTAATCATTGCTGCAGGAAAGTTCCAGCTGTTAAAACCCAATTAGCCAGAGCATTACGAATTCATTTTCAGTCATCCTCACGGTGTTATGAGTCCACACACGCCAACCGGTTCATGAATTGTCAAGATACGGTTGTTGGAGTTACTACTAGGGATTGTGTCCCCATATGTACGTGGCGCTTCCTCACTGAACCATTCAAGGAAAGACGCTGCGTATGAGATCTCGCCACGGGCTTCAGTGAGGGTCTTGCCGTTCTCTAAAGTGACAAGAGTCGCCAAATCTTCGGCATTGCTGACCATAAGGTCATACCATTTCCGAAGTAACTTTGACCTTTGTCTTCCAGTGGTGCGACGGAAGTCATTGAATGCTTTGCTTGCTGCATCAGCCGAGCCTTCAGTGTCCTTGGCGTCGAACTCAGGACATTTGGCAAGAACATACCCGGTTGCGGGGTCTGAGCATAATGTTAATTCCTTAATTGTGCTTCATTCTAAAAATCCTAGGTACCATACCAGTTACTTCAAATAATGCACCAGATGCCGCTGACTTCCAATTTCCGTCAACATAGCATACTGCTTCTTTGAGCAGACTTGGGTCGTTGAACTGAATGACTCCGTTAGCGTTGATCTCCATTCCATGACAAAGCCGCTGCCCATTCACCTTGACTGTCATCGTGATCGACTTTACGGTGCAATAAAGAGTGCATTAAGCTGCAGGAATTCGCCGATATTTCTGATCGGAACGAACACCACCGCTTGCTATCTAGAATAGGGCAAGTATTGCGGCGCGATAGTGGTCTTCGGCCAATCGGATGTTTTGTTCAGAAATGGACAAGATCGGCACAGCGCAGACCAAATATGGCGCTAGCCCGCATGAGGAAAAAGTCGGAGGTATACAACCGGAAATCTGGGGTCGAGGGCGTGTCAACGTCACTTCAGCTGATCGGGGTTTCGGGCCAATTTTAATGGTTCTTATTGGTTTAAATGTTAATGATAAGGGATAAGTTGGTTTCCAGAAAGAGTACGAGCCGACGAGTTGTGTAGGGCTTGCGGGGAGTCGACGGCACGTGTAGACCCCATTCAAGGGTATGTACTGAGAACAAGCCGATTGATTTGATATTGATTTTCTAAGTTACTCAGTCTTACTCAAAAGTCCTTGATGTAAATTTTGAAGTACAATCTATAGATTGTATAGCCTATGACGAATACATATCCGGTCAATCAACTGCACAATATTATTCCCCTACATCACACCCTGATGTCTCCCAAGTCAGATTTTCCCGCAAAGGAAGACATGAAAGACGTTAAATTCGGAGAGACTGGGAATATCCAGAGCTTCGCAACAGCTTTGGGTTACGAAAATGTCCTACATCAACGACGATCGACTGCCACACTCCTTTTTCAATCTCTTGCCATTGCAGCTCCTCCATTTGCAATCGGAACGCCATTGATCAACGCTATGTATGGAGGAGGCCCTCTTTCTCTCTTTGTTGGATGGCTGGTTGTTATTTGTCTTGCACAATGCGTGGCACTATCTGTTGCCGAGCTTGCGTCTCGATATCCTACATCGGCCGGACCCTACTATTGGTCGTTCCAAATTGCAACGAAAAGAAAGGTCCTGATATCTTTCATGACCGGATGGATCTGGCTTATCGGGAATTGGACCATCGCCCTAGGTGTGAATTTTGGGTTCGCACAATTGATCGCAGGCACAATCAATATGTGTCACCCAACTTGGGAAGCAACATCATGGCAATTACTCTTGATATTATGGGCCATTCTACTAGGCTCTCTAGTCATATGTGTCTTTATGAACCAATGGCTACATATAATAGACACAATATGCGCTGGATGGACTGCAGCTATGACAGTGGTTTACCTTATTGCGCTCTTGGTGCAGGCCAAAGATGGTCGGCACGATGCAAGCTATGCATTTGGCAAATATACAGAAGAGTTCTCAGGATGGGGTCACTTTACTTTCTTCATCGGCCTTCTTCCAGCCGCATACACATTTGCAGCCGTTGGAATGATCTCATCTATGGTAGAGGAGACCATTTCCCCACAGGTCAAAGTACCTCGAGCGATAACCCTCTCAGTCCCAACGCTGGGAGTAATTGGGTTGATGTTTATTATAGCAATAAACTTTAACCTGCCACCCATCGAAGACGTTATGGCGGCGCCCTACTCTCAGGCTCTGCCTCTGATTTTCAAAGCCGTCATGGGTTCGAATGGAGGTGGACTTGGATTGATGGTCCTTTTGCTCGTCTTGTCCCTCTTTTGCAGCATCGGAGTTACTACAGTGGCATCGCGTTGTACCTGGACATTTGCGCGCGATCAAGCACTTCCTTTGTCCTTCCTATGGGACAAGGTGACACCTCGGACTGGTGTGCCACTTAATGCGCTATTTTTGGTCACCTTGGTTCAGATGTTGCTGGGCTGCATCAATTTGGGCAGTACTTCCGCATTCACGGCTTTTGTGTCGGTGGGTGTTATAAGTCTTTCAGTGAGCTACTTGATTCCTATTAGCATTAGCTTGGTCCACCGGCGCGCTGAGGTCAACAAAGCACGCTTCCATTGCCCGCCCGCAGTGGGAACACTTATCAACTGTGTAGCATTGTGTTGGATAGCTTTTCAGGTCGTTCTCTTTAGCATGCCGGTCGCGATACCAACAACTCCTGTTGCAATGAATTATGCATCAGTTGTGCTTGTTGAGTTCGTTCTTGTTGCTCTCACTTGGTATATTTTCAGGGCTCGAAAGAGTAAGTCGTTTCAAATGTTGACTTAAGATGTGAAGTTTTACTGACAGCCTTGCAGTATACAAAGGACCTCCCGAGTCTGACGGAATTGGTTTTTGAGAGAGTGGATCCAGAGAAGACTACGGAAGAGATCAGTTGTTCAATGTCAATCTAGCAGTTGTAGATATATCATTAACTTCCATTGAATTTAGTCTAAAAGATTTCCCCCCCCAGTATTCCAACAAAAGAATGTTGTAGTTCTGATACAAAATAAAAATTTGATTCGAGGTACCGGTTGCACCCGAATCCGAGGATGGCCGTCTCACATCATAAGCCGGCCACTTGGGTCTCTAGACAAGTGACTATCGTTTTCAAAATAAAATATAATAGATCTTCTGTGGCTAGTTTCAACGGCTGTATTGATTAGGAAAACATCTGTTTAGTGTATTCGCTATAGCTTTGATGTGATGTCTCCCGGGGAGACTGCTAGGCGCTCCTTCACATCCTTCGCTGCGATACCTCCCCTTTCAATAGCTCCATCAATAAAACCTCGCCATCCATCAGCCCAATCAGAGCTAGCCATTAATACTCGGCCATGATCTTGCTGTAATGCCACAAGATACTTCGACATCTCCCCCGGTCCCCATGAGCTCCAAGCCCCTTTCGACCACGGATCGTTGACCCAGTCGTGGGTAAGATAGGAAGTGACTTTCACATCAGGCCGTAGGTGCCTGTTAAAGCCGGATACTATCGAATTACTATCTTCACAATCTCCAAGGTAACCGTTGTATCCGAAACCAATAACATAATTACTGCTTCCCTCGTTCTCCTTTGTTCCATTGTGGTCTGAGAATGCCAGAACCCAAGGCGATGTACCATAGGCGTTCGCCATTGCTAGCCATGCAGGCTCAGGCTTTTCAAGTTTGAAAAGGAATTTTGCGCCTTTGTTCATGTGTCCTTGACGGATAGCCTCCTGTCGTAAAGGGCTGAATGGAGGATCAAACTCAATGTCGGACAGTACGTTTCTGCAGGTAATCATGTGAGTATGTATCTTCGACATGACAAGTGAAAGGGGTCTTCAACTCACAGTGGAATAGTGCATATCGCGTACTTGGCCTTGAAAACTCTCCCAGTCTGTGTGGACACAGCAACTCCCGATGCGCTTTGCACAATTTTCTTCACAGGCATCTGCATCTTCACATGGCCACGGTATTCGCTGAATATGGCATTTGCGAGCGATGACTGGCCGCCTCCACCGAGTTTAAATGTCTCAATAATCTCGAACATTCCCGTGACAGTATGACCACCGAGTGCGTACCATCTCAGCGGCTCAACAAATCCGGTTTCAGTACCCGTTCCACTCCCAATAGAGGTCATCAGAGCCTCAAAATGATCTTTATCCTCCTGAGAGAATCCAACAACTTGATCAATTCGATCCTTCAGACTGAGATGGTCGTAGTTTTTCCATAGCGCTGGTTCACGAAATGGATCGTGGGGGTAGGGCATCAAGTCTCGACTCGTGAGCCCATCCGGACCAAAGAAGACCTCCCCGAGCTTATCCATCATTGCATCCATTTTCTCGGGCTCTAAATGGTAAGGCTTGCCCGTTGCTGGCTTATAGATGACTTTCTCTGGCTTTAAAGTGCCATTTGACGTTTTAATAGACTTATGTAGTCCATACCGCTGCAATTGAGTAAAAACACGGGGTTGGTTCCTATTGCACTACTAATTAGTATAAAAGACTTCAATTACCGACGAAAAGTTCATACCAATGAAGCCAGGTACCTCCCATTTCAAAATGTTCGCCATGTGCAGAGGCAGTCCAAGTGCGCCCGCCAATGCGATCGCGTGCATCAATCAATAACACATTTGAACCATGTGCACTCGAAATATCGCGTGCTGCGATAAGGCCCGCATACCCAGTACCGATTACAATAAGGTCATATACTGACTTCAACTGGGATTCTTGAGTGCTGGTGATCACTAAATCGGTCTCCAGACCCGTCGTGGTGGATGTGGGTGTCCACTTGAATCCTTCCTGGCTGCGAGGCATGGTGGATGGTGTAAATGCGATTGTATTGGTAAATTAGATGTACTACCTCTAACTACTTCATTGCTGTCTGAATCATTAAATAGAAAGGTAATTGCCTTGTTGCCAAGATCGGTAAACTCGGCGATCATATTGTATAACTAATGTGCATCTCACGCCTAGTACGGTAAACTCTTCCGATTGGCCGGCTGCTTACCACTGTTGAGGTACGACTGATAGTTCAAATGTTTTCCTCATTAAGGAATTGATACAACACTGGCATTTGAGATTACCGAAATAGATTGGGAGAATAAGCCTCTGGGTCTGACTTTGGCCTTCCTCCAGGAATTCGTATAAAAGCGGCCCGGAAACGGTTTAGCCAAATTAATCTTCCAACAACTGAGACCTAGCTTCAACGACCTCAAAATGACACTCAGCACTTCGATTAGTCTGCCAAATGGCAAGGCCTATGACCAGCCTATCTCTTTGTTCATCAACAATGAGTTTGTGCCAGGCTCCGGCTCGGAGATTACTGTGATCAACCCCGCGTAAGATTACCTGTCCTGAAGTGGAATAATCGAGCTAATCATATATTCTTAGTACTGAAGAGAATATCGTACGGTTTTCAGATGCCAGCAAAAATGACGTTGATCGGGCAGTAACTGCTGCTCGTGCTGCTTTCGAAGGGCCTTGGTCGGAGCTTGCGGCTGTCGAACGTGGTCAATACTTGTTCAAGCTTGCCGAACTGATCAACCGCGACCGTGAGATTCTGGCTTCAATCGATACATTGGACAATGGAAAACCCTACAGTGCAGCTCTTGGTGAGGACTTGGAGGAGTCTTACCAAGTTTTCAAGTACTATGGAGGAGCAGCCGACAAAATCAGCGGTGATACGATCGAGACATCGCCCGCGAAGCTAGCATACGTGCTTCGAGAGCCATTGGGTGTATGTGGTCAAATTATTCCATGGAATTACCCATTTATGATGCTCGCATGGAAGGTTGCACCTGCACTTGCTTGTGGAAATACGGTTGTGCTGAAGCCAGCTGAGCAAACGCCACTGTCTGCTATGTACTTTGGCAAACTCATTCAAGAAGTGGGTTTACCAGAGGGAGTAATTAATATCATTCCTGGGCTGGGTGCTGAGGCTGGAAAGCCACTGGCAGAACACACAGGGGTCGATAAAATTGCTTTCACTGGAAGTACAAACACTGGTCGCGCTATCATGCGAAGTGCAGCAACAAACCTCAAGAATATCACGTTAGAATGTGGTGGTAAAAGTCCGAGCATTGTTTTCGCCGATGCCGAACTGGATCAAGCGGTGAAATGGACTCACATGGGTATAATGGGCAACCAAGGAGAAGTAAGTTTGATGTTTAACACGTTTTTGTCTCCTGATATTAACCGCCCTGGCTCCTATAGATCTGCACAACGAGTCGTATTTACGTGCATGAAGACATTTATGACGAGTTCTTGCGACGATTTGTTGCGGAGGCTGAGTCTCAAAAGATCGGAGACCCCTTCGGCGAAAATACTACCGAGGGAGCCATCATCGCAAAAGACCAGTATGACAAGATTCTTGGGTATATTAAGCAAGGAGAGAAAGCTGGTGCCAAGTTACTGAGTGGAGGTGCTCGATTTGGCACCAAAGGCTATTTCATTCAGCCCACGGTTTTTGCAGATGTAAGTTGACTCCTTATCGAGTGCCCACGGAATCCCGATGCTAACGAATACAGACGACCGAAGACATGTTGATCGTTCGAGAGGAGATTTTCGGCCCAGTGGTCGCGATATCCAAATTCAAGACCCAGGCAGAAGTCATCCAAAAGGCAAACGATACTTCGTATGGACTAGCGGCTGCAGTATTCACAGAGAAGGTTGACCGTGCGCATATTGTCGCACGTAAGCTTCAAGCAGGAATGGTCTGGATCAACTCGTCACAGGACTCTCACTTTGGTATTCCCTTTGGCGGGTACAAATCATCTGGCATTGGGCGTGAACTGGGAAAATACGCTCTGGATGCATACACGCAAACGAAGGCCGTCCATGTTAACTTGGGCTCAAGATTATAGATTAGATTCAGTGAAATATTTTGGTTTCTGCTCAGATCTATGCTCGGGGTGCATTTTCCACGATACCTTAACACAATAAGAGCGAAGTTTAAAATCGCGTGGAATTTCTGCTCAATTGCATGCATACTCGCTCTCTTTCACTTAGTTCCCGATCTGAATGAACTACTTCAAGTATTTTACTTACTGCAATTTATTCTATTTCTCTTATGTTCTCTATTATCGAAGGGCCCAGAAGTAGACATTGAAATGCACAACCTCAACGATGAAGCACTGGACTACTTGATGATATACTAGTAAATTAAGCGAACGACCGTCCAGTGTCTAACGAGGTGCAAACTTGAAACCTTGGCAGCAATTCAAGATTGAGCGCTATGGAACTGCCTGCTAAAATTCACTTTTGCCTACAGAATATGGGTGAGGAGTATCTTTCTATTCAGATACTTACCCTCTCCTCAAGTATAATGTCGCTTGTCGTTTCTATTTATCATCCTTTTAGTACCACGTTATGTTCCTACCCCATAGAAAAGGAACCGAATTTTCAAGTATCTGTTGAGCAATCAGTAAGTGCAAGACGCACTCAAAAGACCCCTCGATAAACAGTAAGATTATGAGTCACCAGACATTCCGCTTTGAATGACTTGCAAGCGAAATCGAATTTACCCATTGGTGTACTACAGGGCCCTTGCTCCGGAGGTCTCCTTCTGCCATTGGAGTAATTTGTCTCGACATCGTCCCAGACTTGAAAGACATACAACAGCGAATCGGATAACGAGAAGAATGAAACCCACTAACTACGATTGACCAATCGTAAACATCAACCTAATTAGTTTTAGCGCATTGAGCGAGACAGTTTTGGTTGAATGACTTTGGCTCAATGCCTGGTCTTTATCGATTTTGAGCAAAGAATGCCGATGAGAGGAAGTAGTTAGAAGACCAATCGGAAAATGGCGATAGGATGCGGAATAAACTTTGTAAACCGGATCGTAGGATTGAGTATCCCGCTATAATCCGGCGGAGGGATGCCGATGTAAACAGCAACATCTTTTGTGTAAAGCTCCAATCTAACTCCAAGGAGGTTTAATTGAATTCTTATCAAAAATGTCGAACTCTCCAGATGGCATCTATGAGAAGGGGATTGTTGACCCCGGCCTACCGGTATCGAACTCTACGCAACCATTTTGGCTAAGCGAGCCATCATCGATCGCAAAACTTCAGTCACCATGGTCTCATAAAGCCGATTTGGTAATCATCGGATCAGGCATGAGTGCACTCAGCCTTGCAAGATCACTTTACATCAAGAAGCAAGATCTTAGCATAGTGTTGGTAGAGGCGCGCGACCTCTGCTCCGGTGCAACAGGGCGAAATGGCGGCCATTGCAAAGCCCAGAGCCCTGGCGATTGGCACAGCCGTAAGGCCAAATACGGTGTCAAAGAAGCAATCAAGATTATGGAGTTCGAGCACCTTCATCTGGACAAGCTTGCATCAGTTGTTCGAGAGAACAATGTCGATTGTGATTTTCGGCTACTCGAAGGCTTGGATGTTTACCATGACCCCAAGGGTTTCGAACATGCCGTTTCTGCCGTTGAAGAAATGAAAAAAGTCGCACCATCTTTGGGTGCACGTTACACTGTCTATACAGCACCTGAGGAGCTCCGCGCACGAAGCTGTTCGAAGAATGTGGTTGGGGCAATGGGAATGCGCGCCGCCTCGGTTTGGCCCTACAAATTCGTGACTAGCCTGTTCGACAAGATGGTTCATAAGAATGGACTCAAGATTCAAACCAACACTACTGTGACTAGTATCACCGACAAAGAATCAGACCTGTTTGCTACCGTCCATACCACTCGTGGCGATATTCAGGCTAAGAATGTCGTGCACGCCACCAATGGCTGGGTCGGACACTTAGTACCTGAGCTGCGACCTTATGTGTCTCCAGTGCGTGCGAATGTGCAACGCCTTCTACCGAAACCTGGAAAGATGCGGACACCAAACTCGTGGTGGCTGCGATATGGCGAGAAGGACTACCATTACATGATGCAGAGGCCTGATGGATCGTACATTGTTGGTCGGTCAAACACAGGGCGACGTGCGACTGCCGATGACAGCCAGCTGGACTTTCTACCTCACACCCATCTTCGCGGAGCCATACCGCTAGTGCATGACTTTGGGACAAGCAGTGTCGAGACAACTCATGCTTGGAGTGGGCCTGTGGCTTTCTCTCATGATGGAAACCAGTTTGTAGGTCATGTGCCGTTCACAAACCATGGCCACCAGTGGATTTCTGCTGCATTTCAAGGCATTGGGATGGTGCGAGCGTTTCTCTCCGCGGAAATTCTTGCTCATCTCATCATGCGCGAAGAAGTACCATCTTATTTTCCTTCGTCCATGATTATTACTGAGGATAGGCTAAAGACTTTGCCCAAGACTCAAACTAGCAAGCTGTGAATCTAAATTTTCAACTTTTGTACCGATGATCGAAGTTAATCTCATTTCTATTCATTTAGTAAGAAGTTGTGGAAGACTCGTCACACATTAGATAATGTAGCATTTCAAATGAGTTCAGCCTCGGATAGATCAGAGATAGATTGTTACATTAGATTCTTCAAAGACCTGGATATTTTAGCCAGGAAAAACTATTCCGCAGTCAGCATGTAAGCAATTCGTAGAGGATATGGGGAACTAACTTTCCCACTGCCTATCCAGCATTGCACTTAGCCAGTGTAGCTTACAGCCGACCTTGTACTCCATTTCAGGTGAATGGAAGCATTCATTCGAACAAAGCTCTTCCGTAGAAGACTTTGATACATCGCGCCGAGCCCATACATCCTGTACAATCTGCCAGCAGCAGTCAACATTCTTCACTCGTAACCGCGAAGTCATGTCATTCCATCTTTTCTTGATCCAAATGCGATCTTCCGAGTCCTTGACTTCACAACTCGCAATAAGAAGTGGAAATATTTGAGTATTGAGGGTGCGACTTGATGGTGGCACGGTTGCCAGCTTTGAAAGGACTTTTCTTGTCAATGTCTCCACGGACTCCGACAAAAGGTCAGGAACTGCTTGGTTAAGGTAAAGAAGTCCAGCGTAACGGATTGCATCAGCAGTTTGGACTGCATGTCGAACGTGGCTGCTTTTGTCCTCGAATCCCTTATATGTTGCAGCGTTGGGAACTGGCCATTCTCGCAGTTTATCAAGAATATCACTTGCTGCGCTTATGGTGCCAAGAGAGATCGATTTGTTCTTCCTAACCTTTTGCACTATGGCTGCGACATCTGCCATAAGAGGAAACAAGGAACTCGCGCATCCCAGTAAGGGGTCTACTTCCAACAGACCGCCCCTAGGGAAGTTCATCGCTGAGACAATTTCTTCATATGTAGGGTCTGCTTCTTCCTCTAGACCTGTCAATCTCGAGATGACATCGAGGTATACAAAGGTGTTGCAAAGGTAGCGGAGGACTTTGGCATTTTCCGACTCATCTCGGAGCTTGAAGGTCGATTCGGGACTTCGAAAGAAACTTTTCAAAAGCCCCCTAGCACCTCGAAGGTGATGTGTGAAGTTACTGATGGGATCTTCCCAGCCCTCTGCAAAAGCTAGTACCAAAGATGTAGTCAGAGCAGGGACTATTCGGAAGGTCTGGAGCTCATTAACAAGCTCTTTGATACTATCATTGCGACCTTTTAAGCTTCTTAATCGTAGACTAGGAGTATTATAAGATCCATGGGATGCTGCCATCGAAGATATAGCATGCTGTACAGCCAGAGATGTAGATGACAAAGGCCCGATAAGTGTTCGCCATGGATTTTCATTCGGGCCGTCTTTTAATGATAGAATTCCGCAGGTATCATTGTTGTACCGTAGCATGAGTGCTTCTTGTGAAGTGACATCAATAGATGGCTCCATAAAGAGAGAATTATTGAAGAAATTCCAATCGAATGAAGGTTTATCGACGATCAAGTCAACACATTCGTCGGGGGTATCTGCTTCGTAATCAGATGGTTCGAAAGCATTGGACATTGAAAGTGTAGCACCCATGTCCCCTGTTGAAGCTAGTTGATTGAGATGGTCGAAGGCAAAGTTATTTGATGGGAGATTATGAATATAATCTGCTTGGCGTTCGTCAAGACCTGCTTCATTCTGTGGCAGGACTTGGCAATTCTGGACGGGCAATGATGAAGTAAAGCAGGATTCTGAGTCTGATGCCTCGGAAAGCGAAGAATTTGTTGCGGATATTCCAGAAAGAGATCGAACCCATTGCTCTCCCTGCCCAGTATCGCTGACTCGAATACTTTCGCTTATGAAATGAGATGACCCCAATCCTGTCGTTTCGAATTGCGCAGGAGAGTCATGGTTTCCGTGGTTCAAAGACGATTTAGAGCTGTCCTCGCTAGATTCCAAAGCCTCGAACGCATGAGCAGCGGTGGCAAATGCCGAGCGTACGGGAGTGGAGACCCTTGGTGGTCTCTCTTCCTCGTTATGACGAGCTAAAGAGCCCCCAGATCGCCGGTTGAATGTCGATTTATGATTTCGGTCCTGTTGCTTTTGAAAATGGCTTGATTCGTATATTTGATGATTAAGAGATCGCCACTTAAAATCGTGTTTCCTGTACCCCTCGCAAGGGATTCGGCATGTTGCGCACCGCCGACAAGTTGGCTTTGTTTCATCGCACTTTAACCTCTTCCTCCTACATGTGACGCATCCTTATCAAATTGCTTAGATAACAGGTCCGACACAAAAGGCGTTGAGGTGGTGGTTGTTCAAGAGTCCATGGGGGAAGTACGTACCGTTCTTGCTTTTGCTCTGACGGGCCATGACATGGGCGATAACGGGTCGTTCTATGCGGGGAGGAATTCGGGTATCGAGAGAGCTAAGAATGATTCCAGATGAGCTCTCAGCGACCTTGTTACCGATGAACCGACTGCTGCCCTTACTGTTGGCTGTGAAGTTGCAGTTTCGAGTACCGAGAGTCACAAGCTGGTGCCGCAGAGGAGCAGAAAATGACAGTGCGGATCTGCTCTGATAACCGGTGTCTGGCCCCCAATCTAGTAATTCATTGCGAAATCTTAAGATAAGCGGCGGTTATTTGGCTGGGGAAACGCTGCTTATTGGGCAGCTGGAACGGCCGGAGGCCCCTAATCTTGGAATGCGGGGGAATCCACAAAATGTTTCCCATTCTTTCGAAAATACCCAGGGTCCAAAGGCCCATCAAGTTCGACTAACGGTTATATGGTAGCAATGTCACCGACAGAATTTAGATTCTCCATCATTCATGAGTAAATCAACAGGGAATCACCTAATATGAGTATCTAAAGCCCCTATTTCTAGCTCCTTAGACCTCTATAGATGAATTAAGAATCCAGGTAGAATTCGGGTAGGAGTCTGGTATAATTCTTAGTGGCAAAATGAGTCTCTTTTGAACTTATCGCGTTCCATAGCCTTGTGAATATTCAAATGACCGCTATCAGGAATTCGGAATTCTTTAGTCGTTGGTCAAGCTCATTACTCAAGAGTGGAGAAGCACATGATATTGGCGATTATTGAAATCAAAGTCTATATACTTTGCTACAAGAGCCACCCGTGAACTACTTACTATAATTTATGTCAAGGCACAATTATTGTCTGCAAGAATGGCCCCTTCGTCTTCGATGCCGTGTCAAAGGCTTCCGCGAATTCTTCAATCGAGAACGTTCCGACAGTATTGATGTGATGCAAGTCCATGTATCCCGCTTCTAGAAGCTTGATCATGTATCGAATGTCCTCTTTCTGGTACATCCATTTTCCTTTGAGAGTAATGTCGTTCAGCATCATTGTCGACGTTGGCAACGCTAAATCCATAAACCCCATAATGCTGATACGACCACCGCGTCTCAGTGATTCAATGCAGCTCTTGAAATGCGTGCTTTCTCGAGCCTGCCCTGGTGAAATATCGAAGAAAACATCCAGTGGTCCATCTTTCGTCAACTCTTCTATGTCCCTTTCGGTATCGCCGGTGATCTGGACTGCTCGCACCCTTCCACTGGGACTCAAGGCCTTGACTTTCTCTAGTGTTTCTATATCTCGGCCAATAGCAATCACAGATGCGCCCATCGCCAGTGCAGAAACAACAGCAGCACTTCCATAGGCTCCAGCTGCCGGTGCAATGGCCAATTTATCGCCCGTCTTCACATCCACATCCCGAAGACCTCCAAATGGAACCGACATCTGGAACATGTACATCAAATGCTCCAAGCTGTATCCCAATCCTCCATCCTCGGGATTTCCAAGCAGTCTTGCTTCATTCAGAGGGAAGCAGTTTTCGAGAGGCACCTTGGCGTATTCGGCATACGTTCCGTCTTTCCATTCGTTTTCCATCAGCCGATTGCTGCCTGGGTTAAATCCCGCGGAGAGGCCATGAAGGAACAATGACTTATTATCATCACGGCCGTGGATAAAACAATCGAAGAAAACAAGCTGGCCAACTTCTAGAGTCGTTGCGTCCGGACCCATGGCTGCGACTCGACCAATGGAAAATGAACCAGGCACGAAAGGAGTTGGATACGGATAAGGTTTCTTTCCACTGTAAACCCTGTTGGCATACGTCAAGACACCACTTCCTAGAATCTTGATAACCGCACTACCAGGTCCGGCTTGTGGAGTATCCTTCATCACGACTGCCATGTCATATGGATCTCTGGTCGAGCGCAGGAGAAGCGCTCGATGAGTTGGCGGGAGCTGGGTGGTTTGCGAGGATGTCATTTTCACTCAGACAATGTGATTTCACTTGGGATTATTGGCTCGGATATACTGTAAAGAATAAAACCAACCTGGCCGAATATTTATACTTCTTTGAAGTCGTTCGGAAGTTCGTTTTAGCGATTCCTAATTCCATCAAAAATGCCTAAATCCGACTTTTTAAGAAGTCGACAGTAAATTGTCTCTCTATAAGCAAGTGATCATATCACTCTCAGACGGAGATTATGTTTATCGCCGTACTTCACTCAAGAATGATGTGTCACACTGTTCTGATTGGAGCGTCAAACGCACTATGTTACCCGTTCGGCGAGTTGGCTACACTTCCAAGTCCTGCGCCTAAGCCGATACCCCCGAGAACACCGGGAACACCGAGCGTACGTGTAAACCCGCGAGTAATTTATAGCAATGTGCCTACGATTCTTCCTTGACTAGTAAAACATTCTTTCCTCTATTGCATGGAGTATGATAGAGAGGGTGAAAGCAATGTCGAAGGTCATACCTTTGTCCATGATATCTAATTGAACAAACACAAACAACAAAAGTCAATACCATCAAGTGAGTCTTTTTCCTTCAGTAGCTATGTCTTGATTTTAATTAGTTTGAATACCCAGAGCTAACACTCATGCAATGAACAAAGTTGTTTTGAGAAAATTTGATTTGCTGAATAATTTCTTTCGGAAACTGTATAGGAGACATAATCATATATACATAGAACGCCGCTTATTTAGAATGCATCCACTTCTTAGACATTAACGCTTGATCCGTCACTCTTCTGGCAGGCACAGTTGTTTGTTCCCGCGGCCACCTGACTTGGCGTGCGGGCAAAGCTGGGCGGTACATCGAGGACAGGGTTCCTGTCAAAGAAGTTTCGAGGACGCAGGAGAAGAGTCATTGGCTCGGCAGGCATGATGGGGTAGTCTTCAGGAGATGGGAAGTGAGTCAGACCGAATGTGTGCCACAGCACAACGTCGGTGTTATCGATGGAGCTGTTTGCACCTGCGGCGTCGATCCAATCTGGAAGGCCTTGTGAGGGTTCACCCGATGTTTGCGGAACGTGGCGACCAGCGGGGTGGATCTGGTCGTCAGAGTCTGGGTTTATTGTTAGTATTCGGATTAAGGTGATGAGAGATGCGGGTCTTACATTTAGTGACGTGCACAGCATGGCGAGCGAAGCCAGCGCGCTTCCAGACCAGTCCACCGGCCTTAGGAAGAAGAGGAGGAACATCGCGGCTAACAAGCTTATAGCAGACAGGCTTCTTGCTGTATGGGTTGAGCTTGTTGGTGTTGGCCATCTCCCAAGTGCGAGAAGTAGAGCCGTCGTAGTCTGACATAGCTTCCATGGGCGTTGTGAACTTGGTCTTCTTGGCGTAGAACGCATTTCCGTACTTGTTCTCAGCGCTCCCGACATCCCCTGGTCCTTGAACAGCATCAACCTGGAAGACAGTATTGTTTGGACCATCGATGTTGGGGTCAACGCGGAGACAGAACAAGTGCTGGTGGTTATGAGCGTTCACGCCGGGGTAAACTTCAGTTCCCCAGCCCTTGGTGTCCTCTCCAGGGTTCAAAGAGTAGGTGTTCAAAATTCCAGTAAGCTTAATTTCAAGCTGAATAGTACCATCCTGGTGGAAGATCCAGTAGACACAGTACTCGTAGTTTGCAGCAGTGAAGATGTGGGAAATGATGAGCTTGCGGCCACGGGTGACGATTGTTGACTCGTCACGGAAATCAGTGTGCTTGAAAAGAATACCAGCGTCTTCCTCGTGAATGCAGATAGCATTCTTGACAATCGTTGAGGCACCCGCACGGTTGACAAAAGCTGCGTCCATATAGTGGATCGCTCCCTTGCAGTCACATCCCAAAGAGAGACTGTTAGTCATGTAACCACCACCATATTCACCCAAGTCGAAAGCATGTTTTCGTTGGTGAGGATGCTCTGGGTTGCCGTAAGGAACAACCATTTCAGCAAGAGACAGACGGTAGAAGACTGGGCGCACATTGCCCTTGTCGTTGAAGGTGATGTTGTTAAGGACAATACCTTCGCGGTAGTTGAAGCCAACGTGGACGCTCCAGTTTTGCCATTCAATTGTGCGGTCCTTAACTTCGAATGAAACACCTTCGGGCTGAGTAATATGGATGGGCTTGACGTCTTTCCGGTATCCACCTTCTTGCTCAATAGCCGCGACGTGGTAGTTGTTTGGGGCGGCCTTGCTGACTGGTCGTCGAACTGGAGGCACGTCGATGTGAATGATTTCCTTGGTCTCTGAATTGAAGATAGGGCAGAAATCCAGAGGGAAGGTGTACTGAGAATCATCTGGATGAGGTCGGTAGTACATTAAGGCCTGCTGAAGACGAACGCCGTTTCCAAAGCGCTCGTCGTATCCAATGGTCCATGCTATTAGAGTTAATTAGTATGAGACCACCAACGAAGACAAAAAAAAAGACTACTCACGATCACAGTATACTTTGTGCATCTCATGAGGGTGGATACCAAGAATGGTACATTGCTCAATAACCTTGGGGTCCTTGCGCACAACATGCTCGACGTCCTGGAGATCCTCCATCGTGATAAGCGGCTGTGCATTCGGAGTGTGCTTCCATTCGACGATCTTCTTGTTGTCCAATTCAACCGTTCCGTCATACAAATTGCCATCTGGTGAAATAGCGACGACGTCGGCCGCACGAGCAGGTCGAGGAGTTCCCTCCGGATTGCTCAGCCAGGCTTGCATCTCGGCCTTTCGAGGCTCATAGAGAGTAACAGCATTGAAGTTGAGAGTGCCATATTCCTTGCGCACAAGAGCAACAACTGCATCGATTTCCGCTGTCGAGAGGGGATCGAATGGGTGAGGCGGGGCAGAAGTGCCGTTGACCTGGTAGGTCAACTGCTGAAGTCGGTCGAGAACCATATCGATTGCTTATCTTAACCTCGTGCAGTAGAGTATGTTCACAGGTTTATGTAGATATGGTGGACTGTACCACGTATTATCAGATGCTCCGAGGGAGAGTGAGGTGAACACAAGTGATACAAACTCAACGAGGGGTCGACTATGTTAAATACATGAGCAACCAGCTATCCTCGAGTCTCGCTCGAGGGCGATAAGATAGAGATGGTGTGGGGGACGGATCCGATGCCCTGATCGGGTCTAGCGTGGAATTGGAGCTTCCGATTGGCTTCTGCCTCGAGGATGCGAAAGTAGTGGGGGACGCAGTATTCGCATCGTCCTCCTCGATCAGGGAATCTATGCCATCAGGGAAATTTCAAGTCGTGGGTTATGAAGCTAGGGCAGAACATACGATCCCTTGACATTATCACATCCGCCCACGTAATGGCAATGGCCTCTGACCGGCATTTTGCGGGACATGCCATCGCGAGATATGGACTAAGACTAGTCTTATCGCTGATCTAGAAAGTCGTTCACTCGCGACCATGAACACAGTGTATCCGGCCTCGAGCTATGCATTGGACCCGGGATTTCATCAAGCTGTCGAGCTATCTACGCAAACTACACTAGACGATATAATCAGATGTGTGATGTGAATAAGAGCTCACTGTACATTAGCAACTCCTCGTCCAATTCTACCTATAAGACATGGACCCGGAATCGACTTGACGAGAGAAGAAAAGAACAATAAATAATAGGCGACGTACAAAAAGACATAACGCCTTCAAGATGAATTGAGAGACCAGAACAAACACCGAGAACCCACCCCAAACACCGCCACCGTAGTCAAGAACTCAAGAACCGCGGCCAAGCCGACCAGATGCAACAAGAAGGCGAGAAGACAATGCCGAAGATCGAAGACAGAGAAGCTAGCACAGGCCTTGTGCTTATGTACATGCATCATATCGCGTCATTTGAGCCATCCTTTGCAGGGTTGTTCTATGACTTACCCGCGATGCCACCTGGGGTGTGGTAGCCGGAGCCATGGTGTTGTGGTGTGATGGACCCAGTCATTATATGACCAGTGTTAGGGGTGCTGGGGGTTCCGTTTGAAGGGTAAATCGTGGCACCGTTGAGATTAGGGGTTTGCTGCGCCATGTGGTAGGACATTGCAGGAATTTGGCCATTAAGGCCCCAAATTTGGCCCGAGTACTTGCTTTCGTCGATTTTGCCGTCGAAAATCATCTGGCGCATTTTCCAGAAGATCTCGCCGGTCATCAATGAATCTGATCCAGCTTGGTGGGCGATCCCAAGACGCTTAACACCAAGCTCGTCTGCAATGTCCTGAAGGCCTGACTTTTGGCCCAGGTTGTTGAGGATTTGAGCGGCGGTATGAGTGAGAGGGGAGTCGTTGACGGCTTGATTGCGTCCGGCGTGTTTCATGAGATATTTGATATCGTAGAGGGATGGGAAGAAGATGTTGAGTAACTTGTGGAATTCCTCTTCGTTCTCTGGGAGGGGCGCGCAGAGCATGATCTTCATCAGATAGCCAAAATCGTAGCCCGAGTGGAAGGACACCCAGTGTGCGTCATCCAGGAGGACCAGGCCAGAGCTGATCAGCAGAGAGCCAAATTCGAATGGGTCGATACCGTTTTTCTCGTGCATGTTGAAGTCAATGCCGGATTTGGCGAGCATGGTCGTTGACTCTTGCGCGTACATGTCGCCTTCGAGGGAGAATCGGAAGTTGAACTGCCAAGTGCAAGGGGCTGGAGCCATCGTGTTTCCATATGGCTGTCCGCTAGCATCTACAGATTGTGCCGGAGGGACTTGGCCGGCCTCGTTGAATAAAGTGATGCCGAGTTGAATCATCTTTAACAAGTCGACATTGCATCGAAGGGTTTGGTAGTGATAGTCGGCCTTATTGCTAAATGTGCCGATCGGCCGCGCAACGATTCCGGGGAATTCAGTGTCCTAAGTAGAGGAGGTTAGAACAAAGAGATATGATGGATGGGGTACCCGTCCCATAGTGTAGGCGCGGGTACTTGCGTGCTCTTACCATGCTAATGTATGGGTACTTGTCCACCAGCGATCGCAAGACTGCCATCTCATGCGCAAGGTTGTGCTTCCAGACATCACGAATCCGTGACTTCACGGCTCCAGCTTTGGACTCCAGCGCTAACCGACCATCGACGTGATGTAGTTGCTGCTGCTGCATCTGTGCTCCCCGTGCGAATCCCATTTGCGCGGCGTGACTGGCAAGCCCGGTACCGCCGCTATCAGCTCCTCCAAAGCCGGCAACTGACATGCCATTAGCAACGCCAGCACCGGATAATGTGAAGGGGTTGATATTGGTATTTGGATTCCCGCTGAACCCAGGATGGCCGCCGACTGAAGGGGGTGGGAGGGCTGAGTTGGCGGATTGTGCGTGAGGATGTTGAGACTGGAGGTGAGCCTGCTGCATGTTGTACGGGGCACCAAGGCCCGAGGGCCCAAATCTGCCGACCGGGGGTGGCATTGTGGTTGGAAGAGATCGCGGACACCAGAGGAAAGCGTGCAAAGTCGTGCTCGTATCGAAAGGCGGGACTAAGCTGCGAGGTAGGTTACCGAAATGGCTTAGTGCGGCGCCCACCGCCCGGCAACTCCAACCTCTGGATGATCGCTCAACCTTCTACGTGAAGGACCATTGCACCCCCCTCTCATTCACAATGTCCGCCCGCAACCCCACCGGTTTCGATCTGAAGCAATTCAAGGCTGCGGCCTCTCCCTCCTCCCCTTTCGCCAAGCGGGATCCCTGGGCACGCAAGTACGTGACATCCGTGCGATTGGTTCCGATCGCAGACTTGTGCTAACATCTTTCAGCGAGACATGGCGCTACACAGGCCCCTTCACGCGGTGGAATCGCTTTAAGGGCCTCTTCCCTGGCCTCGGTATCGCAACTGTCGCTTTCACTGCCTACTGCACCTACGAGCACTTCTTCCTCAAGGACGACCACCACCACGGTGATGCCCACCACGGCGAGGGCCACCACTAAGCCTTGAGAACATTCATGGAGGACGTCTTTTTGTCCAGTCTATGACCAATTGGAACCTGGCAATCGATGCCTTGAACATGAGATGTTCCGCCGGTATCGAGCGGAAGGCATAAAATCAGGAGTTTTGTCGTTGCCCTGCGGTCCAATCTCTCCGATTTCCTTGCCTTATACAGAGCAGGACGCATTATTTGATTGGTATCCGAGGGGCTAGAAGGTTTTATTTTTTCTAATCGACTTGAGGTCGATTGCCCTTGTACATAGCCTATGTTTCACTACAGAAGACATTTCTTTTTTACTTGTTCATCACCAGTGCACCTCAATTAGCCGGTGCTTATGGCCCGTCTGGACCTGCTACCTACGTGAACGCATTTTAAGATGAATTACTTGAGCAGGATATTGCTGGAGTATGGTAGAACGTGGTATCATTTGTGTATAACATTTAAAGACTTCTATATATGCACTCGGAAGCCCTTACTCTTCCTCAAAGACTAATGAGATACCATCATCACCAGCTGTGACAATTCGCTTTCCGTCAAATCCTTGGACAAAGCCCATAATGCCACCGGCCTGCTCGCCGTCTTCGTTCTCGGTAGCACCCATGTGTCCCTTCCATTCCTTGAGAAGTCCCTGGGCCGCAGCTGCCGTACCACCACGTGCATCCCACCGGCGCACGACGCCATCCAAACCGACAGATGTCAGTAGCCATGAGCGTCCCTGGCCTGGAGCTGCTGCGGCTCCCGGTCGCGCAGCAGGAGCCTTGCTTTGCAAGAACTCAACCTTGACAACAGCGCTGCCTTCATGGGCCTCTTGGATGTGCCGACGAACAGCAAACCGGTGAGCCGCATCGAACAGTGCAATTGAACCATCCACAGACCCAGCCGCAAGAAGAGTTAATGGAGGCTGGGAGAATGATAGAGTCTCGATACCGTCAGACTGAGCCTGCAGTGCAGCGAGAATAGTACCAGCCGCAGACGCGGTAGAAGCCTGGGCACCCTTGCCCTTTCCACCCTGCGCGCCGCCAGCAAGTCGGGGCAAACCAACAACCCGGACATGGCCCTCTGCGCCTCCAACGGCAGCAATTCCACCACCAGGCGACACAGCCACGGAGTACAGACCTCCTTCGACGGCGAATCGCTGATCCTCTGCAGTCAATCCAACCACGGCGTTGGTACCCGGCGAGCCGGAGATACCAGCCGCAGCAGCCGCGCCGAAAACATCGTAGACATAGAAGCTTCCGTCTTCTGAGACGGTAGCAAGCAGGTTCCCGTCTGGTGTCCACGCACCCGCCGTGCAAGACTCTGTGTGCTGGAAGAAGGACTGGATGATGGAGATTGGCTGTCCGGCATCAGAATGGTCGACGCGGAACACCCAGGCGCTGCCATCGTTCGCTCCGATGGCAAACACGTTGCGCTTCTCTTCGCTGCCTTGCGTGTAAGGGCAAACTGAAATCCAGTTAATCTCCTCCACTTCCTGGGCCTCGGCTACAAAGTCCCAGACGAAACCGGTCTTGTCGGGTGTAGAATCCTGGTATGCGCGCAGCTTGCCGTCCAAGCCGGCGGTTACTGCATATTCGCCGGACGGCTCTGTGAAGACCACGCCATTGACAGTGTCTGTGTGTCCCTCCAGCTTCCTGATGGACTTCAGAGCTTCGCGCTCGCGGGGTTGGGGGTTGGATTCATAGCTGGCGGGGAGGAGGGGTTTTTCAGCGGGGGTGGAGTCGAAAATATAGGCAGTATCATCGCCGGCGCCGGAGATGACAATGTTGTTATGTACAGGATGCTGTGCGACGCAGAAGACAGAGTCATTATGAGAGTCGAAATGTGCGGATGAGTCGTTTTGGAAGGTGATTTGTTCGTCGTAAGTCATAGGCTGGTCGTCGTCTTCGCCGTCAGATTCCATCGGGTGATCTTCGTCTCGTTGGAAGATTTCTTCAGCCTCATCGGCACCAACGAACACGTCATCGCCGTCGGGTCTGTTAGGGTCTTGGGAAGACATTTTTGAGGGAATATAGAGGTATGGAATTGCGAGGAGGAAATCCGAAGCATTCAACTACATTTCATACTTTTTTTTTTAATCGGGGCTTAGAAATCCACCCCGCGGCCCGCCGGGCAAACGCTGCAAACAGGCAATCTAATCACAAGTAATGATTCTAAACATTGCTCTATTCTTCGATATATCTAGAACATTGGCATAAATTCGTATCGCATCGCTTAGAGCTTCGCGCCGGACTTCCTCCGCAATTCCTTCTCTTGGTCTCGAATCATGCGGCGCAAGATCTTCCCACTCGGGCTTTTTGGAATAGCCTCTACAAATCTAACGCCACCTTTCAGCCACTTGTGACGTGCCTTATGGTCCTGCACGTGCTTGATGATAGATTGAGCTGCAGCTTCATCAGCCTCACTGCTTGCTGACTTAACGACGATGGCTTTTGGGACTTCGCCAGCGGCGTCGTCTGGAATGGCAATGACAGTACAGTCCGCGACAGCTGGATGGGTGAGAAGATGAGCTTCAAGCTCTGCTGGTGCGACTTGCAGTCCCTGCGAAATTTGAATCAGCATATAAACCATGATTTGTGACAGGATCAACGTACCTTGACCTTGATGAGCTCCTTAATGCGGTCAACAATGAAAATGTGCTCGGTGCCCTTGGGTCCAACACGAACAACGGCTTCATCGCCCGTGCGCATCCATCCGTCTTCAAATGTCTCTTTGGTAGCCTTCTCGTTGTTGAGATATCCAAGCACGACACTGGGTGAGCGCACTACCAGTTCGCCTGGTGTATCGTATGCGGTGATCTCTTGTCCTTCTGGGGTCATTATTCGTGCCTCGAAGCCGGGGAACAGACAGCCTGAAGATCCAAGGAAAATGTCATCTGGGTGACTGGAGCAAACGACAGTACATGTTTCCGTAAGTCCTGGAGAGTAATTAGCAACCAATTTCGAAAAACCTTCACCTCACCAACGATCATGGATTGAAGAAATCACGTACCATAACCTTGTCGAATGATGATATTTGGATACGTCTTCAAAAAGTCCGCAGCAGTTTCGGAACCCAACGGGGCTGCTCCTGTAAAGAGCGTACTCGCAGAGCTGAGGTCATATTTTGCGCAAATTTCAGGACTTCGGAGCATGTTGATGATAATGGGCGGGACCTATCAAATTAAGGTTAATGAGCGTTATTTTAGTCAGGATAATTGCCGACTCACAAGGAAGAGCGCAGTAATCTTGAAATTTTGGATTGAAGCCAGGTATGACTTGATCTCAAACTTTGGGAGAACGATTGTTTGATCCCCTCGATAAGGACCAGCATGACAGATGACAACCAGCCCATAGATGTGACTCTGCGGAAGAAGTCCCAATGATACCTCGGTATATTCTGAGAGACCTTTTGATTTGGCAACTCTGTCACGATAGCTCTGCTCAAAGGTCACGGCTTGAAGAATGTTTGCGATGACATTGCGGTGTGAAATCATGACTCCTTTCTGAACGATGACAGACCATTAACTGATGTTTCAAGAACAAGGGAAATACCACATACCGGAAGACCAGAAGTTCCACTCGAGTAACACAGGAACGCAGCCCGACGGGCTCCCTCTCCTGCACTCCAGTTCAACGGCTCTAAAGCAGGCAATTTCGCTCCTTCTTCGGCAATTTCAGTCAATGTCTTGTAGCCGGTCGGGGTTTTTCCGCCTGATAGAGCTTGCTGGGGAACATCTATGAGGTAGATCCTGTCCCTTGGGAACCCTGCTTTCGCCGCTGCATCCAGTGCAACTTGCAACAAAGGTGCACATGTAAAGAGGGCCTTTGCTTTTGAATCTAAGAGCTGATGCCTTAATTCATCGGCAGAGTAGGCGGCGTTTGCGGGTGAGACTAGACCTGCTAGTCGGTGAACGGCCCAAAAGAATGGCAAAGAATCAATCTGCACAATGTCAGTGGCTGATTTCAATCTCTCCTAAGATGACCTCATCGTATTGGCGTACCGTGTTCAAGCTGAATACTGCAACAGTCTTGTCCCACTCACTGCCCTGGTTCGGTGTCCAGCTGAATTCTTTCGCCAACCCTCGAGCGATGTGATCCACGCGGTCGACAACTTGTCGCGAAGAGTATGTCTTTCCTGTGAAGCCACAAGTGTATGGGTCGCGTGAGCGACTATGAGCAAGTCGTCCATATCGCTCATTCAACATGAATTCACTTATTGGGATGTTGTCTGGGATTTCGCCCAGACTCCCAAATTTCGGGTTTGGTAAAAACACCATTGTGCGTGGTCGATCTCTCGGCGAGTTCGTTGCTTGTTTGAGTTGTATAGAGCTGCGGCAAGATATGAGTCTGCGGCTTGAAGTCGCGTGGAATATCCAGGAACAACCAAATGAAAAGGAGGAACTCCGAGACAAAATCCGCAGTTCCCCGGATTAGAAAAGGATTTTATAGTCCCCGCCCAATTCTATAGCTTGTCGTGCGGGGATGGGCGCCGCTCGGCTTTCACTGCGGACGTTCTGTTCCGCCCCGAGGCTTTCTGGTTCTCATCGGTTGCGATCGGTTGTACGCCCCTTTTACTCTTGACTATGAGAATCTCTAACCTCCCTTCCACCTTTGCTTGGACGCCATGGCCGCTCCTCAACACCTCTCGGACACGGCTTATCCAGGCAAACTGAGTTTCTCGGGGGCTTATGACGCAAGCAGATTAGCGAGCCCCATACGACTAATCTGCCGTGGATGCTCTTCTACCGAGGTTTACTCCAGACGCTCTCTGATTCGACAGAAGCCCACTCGCACAACAAAGCGAGCTTCGGTTGAGGAAAGACCCCCGAGAGTTCCAAGCCGGTCTCGTGATTCGCGAGTCATGTCCCCATCCTCGTGCTGACCCTTTGCTGACAAAACGAATCAAGTACCACAAATTGCGTCCACGCCGAAGTCGAGGACTCGATGAGGAACGGGCCATTGCAAGTGGATAACCGATTTTCTTCCTCTTCCAAGTTCCAATCCTTGCCCTCTCCGGCCTTCAGCACGTACTGGCGAGATGGAAGTGAGATGTACAGACGACCCTGGCCTCAGGCTCCCGGTGGGTCAGCGTGCAGCGGCCGTTGACCCCACAGAACTTTAATTCCGTCTGTCGTCATATTGCACTCGACCGTGACTTCTACTTCGAGGATATCTTTACTGGGCACCATTTCGAGGGCCAATCTGGAATGAAACTATCTGGCAATGTTCTATAGTGCCCATGATTAGTGATAATGAAATATTACGCCTTGCGAGAGCTGCTCCTCCACCCTCGAAGTTGAATCTTTTAACCTACTACTGCGATAGTCTCCAAAGTCCAGTAGTCCCGTATCATATAATTTAATCAATAATCTGAAGATCATGAAGACGAAATGTAAGCTAGGATCTAGTTGGTGAGAATAGATGTGCTCTCACTAACGGAGTGGGCCGCGCCTCCCTCGAGTTTCTGCCCTTTCTATGTCACAGCACCCGCATCTTCGTTTACCATGCCATTCGATATATGACTCCGCCTCTACACATTTGATTATTCCTTTCATCGATAACTGCGAAGCTTGCCAGATGGACGACTCTATTATAAAGCGCAAGCGATTATGCACGCGAGTTCCTGGAAGCTTCGACTTGGAGGAGTTGAGTCCCACGAAACCCAGTTCACCAAGCCCGGCACCTCAAGCCTCACCAAAGCGACGCCGATATAGCTCAGCGTCGAAGCAGCTCGAAGTGGAACAAGCCGAACTGAAAGCCAACAGTATGTATCAATGCAACCCAAGCGCTCGGAATCCGGAACTAAAACTCAGAAGTTGATCGCGAAGCTCGAAAGGCGAGGGATCCTCTTTATCAGTTGCTCAAGGCAAACGAAATGGAGACTCCTGAATCCAGCTGTCATGGCCCCCCGATATGGGCTGATGTATGTTTCTTCCAGGATCTCGAGCCATCGGTCCAAATCACTAAGTCTTTTGACTTAGCTGCGCCCTGATCTTTGTGCAGCTCTGCCGTATTTCAAAAGCTACCAAGGAGGTTCCTATAATCATTTCAGGCTTATCTTCGGCGTATTACAAGATGCCCATGGACTTGAGAATGATGTGATAACATCTCAGGTTGTTATCTCCCGGGTGTAAGTGAGTCATCGCTCTTCTGTCTGCATGTTTCTAAGTGACGCAGAGGGGGCTCTTGTCATATCAACAGCCAAGGAATGCTGGAGCCGCGTAAGGACCAGAATATCAACGAGAGTATTCCACAGTGGTTCAAAAACACTATGGATAATAAGATGGCCGTGGTACTGATTATCGGTTAGTCAAGGAAATTGGCTGTTTTGAAATCCAGTCACTTACAGCTATAGGCAATCGAAATCCTGCGATCGAGTTCCACCCAAAAGCAAAACGGCTCAATGTTATGTCTCATTTCCGGATTACGCACATTTGGCCGGAAAGGTACCGCGGGTCATGCATCTTCAAAGTTCGTTTTGAAAAGGTGGACCTACAGGAAAGAAGCTGGTGGTTTCCCGAGGAGCCACCGCGACCCGATTTCAGCATCCGTCCTTTGAAGAATACCTGCGACTTCTGTGGCGTGGAAAGTGCTCACATACATCAAGAAGAATGGCTCTGCCTTAATAACTCCTGCGAGGCGTTCTGGAAGAAATCCGACGGGGTGTATGCGACCGACAATCCGAATTACAACTTTGACTTTCTTAATTCTCGCACATATGATGAAGTATTCATTCCATGTTCGCTGTTGCCCGTTCATGGAATCCCATGGATACCTCAAATTCCTCTTTCCGCGTTCCAAAAGATGCGACTTACCCCACAGGACTTGGCTGACTTTCAAACAATTGCGAAAGGCCATGGTGTTCCAGATGAAGAAGAGACTATCGAGTCCCGTTGCATTGACAGCTGGAACTGGAAAGGTTTTATATGCCCTCTGTGCCGTAGATGCAACTCTCGGTTCATCTGGAATGCTTTGAAGTGCGAAAACTGCAGCTTCCGCTTCTCTTTAACTCTCCCCATGGACTCGATCTCCCTTACATCTCTCACTCAAGGAAGAAAGATCAAAGCTCCGCCATCGTCCAAGCGGATGAGACCCAGTTTTGAACACACAGACACCTCTGGTTATTGCTACCGCCAGTGGTCACTGGATGGCATAGGCTCCATTTGGCATGTCAAATCGACCGAGGCCATTAATGAGCAGCCGAGTGGGCCAAATGATCTGTTCAACAGTTTCCAAACAACAGATATTGGATTAAAGCGACTTGTCCTACGACAGGCAAACGGTAAGCCAAGAATCTCTTGAGCCATCGCTATTTTCTGATATAATCTAGTTGTGGGAGAACGGACGCGCCATTTTGCTGCGAACTTCGTATGTCCTCGGAATTTTCTTCTCATCCATGGATTAAGAATGAGCTAATTTCTCTCCCACAGGGCATGCCTTATAAATATGTCGCTCAGGTGGACACAAAGTCTTTCCAAGATGCGCCGCAGTGTGTTCTCCGCGCGATGGCTCAGCTGGATAATATTGGCAAACGCGTGCGTGAGCTTGACGACCACTCAACTGATTATGACGATGATAAGGAGTGTGCCAATGAATGTCTCATTCTTGGCTACATGAGAGACATGAAGATAAATGTAAGCATGGTTCGGCATTGTGGCATGAATAAAAATGAATAAAAAGTGACCCCGTTTGATTGATTTAGTATCACGACGATGGCGAGAAAGATCTCGGCGGTGAAATTCGTACACTCTCTCTAGGTGGTGGATCACGAATGAGCATCCGACTCAAGGCGAAGTATTACTACGGCTGCTCAAGCTCGGGGCTCATTGTGGAAGATGGTACCCTCGTGCCCCCTGGCTGTCAATTCGAAAACGACAGACGTGGATTGGCAACTGATTTAGCCTCTGGGATAATCCAACACAATGAGTATATAATAAAACTCAAGGAGCTTTACAGATTCAAAGAGGGTCTCAACGGCGAGCTCCGTGGTGTTAAAGCGAAAGATCGCCGGCCATCACCTGAGCTATTCGGGACATACCTGGCCCACGGTGACTACATTGTCATGCGGGGAAAAGCTTTGCAAAAGTATTATGAGCATGCAGTCACGCCGGACAAGGATCTTCGTTTTGCTGTGACAACTCGACACGTTATCCCTGAGATGATCCCGTCCGACCAACGCCAGCATTGATTATCAGAAATATGGTTCTAAGACTCTGGGGCGGTCTATAAATTTAATTATTATTATGTGCAGCATATAACTTAGTGCGTCAGTGTTCCTGGTGTCCAAACATAACCAGTTGACATTTGAAGGTTGCTGCCGGATAGTGAACGTGAGCTGCGGGTAGTATATACAGTCCACGCTAACACCAAGCTCTTATAGCAGTGGACTCTCCACCCGCTGATGTCGTAGTAACTGCTGTGTAACGCAATGAAAGACTTCCATTAATTGAGTATTCCCTCATATTATATACCTAGTCACTGTTGCCAGGCGTCATTGTTGCGTGGGACTGTGCCATGTCGCGCAAGTATAACCTGAGATCTGCGTGGCTCAGCCCTGACGACATCAGCTCCGCCCCCAACTTCTATGCCCAAGCCCACGGTGAGGAAAACGGGCCTTAAACTTGATATAGTAGAATTATTGATCAGTAGAATTAGTGACGAGAAGTCCTAAACTTAATGCTTTCCAATTCACGGCCAACTACCGTATACAAACCGTAGATAAACACAGGGCAGAGAGCGTCAGGTGGGAATGTGGCTACCTAAGGCTCCGCGGCTCCGTTAGTCAGTGAGGCTCCTACAGCAGGCTCGAGCCCTCGCCTCATCCCAACAGGATCCTCTGGCGACAAGGGGTTCCTAAAAATAAGAGATCGGATCTTATGCTTCTTGTTTCATAGTCTACTGCACGATCAGCAACCGTGGATATTCTCCGGCCAGTTCCACAGCGCTGGCGCGGGACAACCACGGCCCCAGACCCTCAGACTTCCACTCCCGCTATTTTTGCCAAGTTCGTAATTGACCCGCAACTCCACGCTTCTGCTCCTCTCTCTCAACGCTGCGATCTGGTCTCGGCCCAAACCCCCCGGTCGCTTGGAGTCAACGTTGCTCTTCTCCCCTTCCTCCTCCTACCGCCTTATTCTCGGGGGATGACCAGATTCGGAAGCTATTCGGCCCTTCCCTGCCCGCTCTCCCCCCTCCTCATCTTAATGAGATCAACCTCGCTGCAGTTCGTCTGTGTCGGCGAGTAATTCTCCGCCGTGCGCCGTATAACCTCCCCGGGCTTGGTACGTCGGGAGTACTCGTCAAAGAGGCGCTTCAGAGCTCTCACGACCCTCCCCCTTGTGCGGGCGCCGTCGCGATGGCCTATCCCAACGGCCAGCAGTCCTACTACGGTCAACCTAGCAACCCTCCGACATCCCAGTCTGGCTCGAATCGCTATCGCAACCCGGCTCAGAGCCATCACCTTCCGAGGCGCATGCCCAGCTTCAATGCCGGAGATGACAGTTTGCTCTTCAACTCCGGCCGCACTAACGCGGGGGCCGAAACGAGCGCGCAGTACTCGACTTATCAGGGAGCATACAACTCGGCGCATACAGGAAATGGAGATGGCAGAGACCCAGTATTTGCGCGACCATCGCCGGATCTTTCGCGCATGTCGCCCACTCGCGCCGCCTCCGTGGCCATGCCCAACTACCAAAATCAATACCAATCCTCCAGTCAACCTGCCTACAATCCCCAGCAGTACGCACTTCCACAATCACAGACGCAACCAAACCTGAGCTATACCCCGCTGTCCTACACCCCTTCGATCAGCACCTCCCATTCAAGCTCAACATCTGGTCACCAGCCGTACAACCCTGCTGCATATCAACCTTCCGCGGTGTCTGGGCTCGGCTCTCCCACTATCACAAGACGACCAAGTGAGGTTTCGCCTTATACTCAGACGCCACCCACTCCGCAAACATACGGATACCCCCAGCAAGCGCCTGTTCCTCCGCCTCGTGGGCCTGATCATCCGTATGGTGGACGCTCGTCATATGCAACCTCGTCCGTGGCAAGTGGTCACTCGAACACGACCCCTACAACGACCTACCATGCGTTTTCCCCACCTGCAAACCCGAATTATGCCACATCGAATTCTCCTTCCGCGGGTTATATGCCACATTCGTCGTCTCAATCCTATTTCTCAGCAGCGCAGGGATTTGGAAGTGATTCTCCGTATCCCTCTCATACTATTCCACCCATCACGCCTACTTACGATGATCAACCTCCAACGCCACCGGTTCACCAGCCTCAGAGCAATGGCACATCCAGCAAACGATCCAGCCTTTCTCAACCACGTCGACCTCTTCCGTCCACAGCGGTGCAGCAAGATTTGCCTGTTCTACCACCAAGGCGAACTGACACTTTGACGCGACATCCACAGGCTCGTCCGCTCCCAGGGCCACCAATCGAAGCAGAAGAGCCTGATTTCCGTGCCAATGATGAGCTAATCAAAGAGCTGGAATCGGTTGTAATGGATACCCAATCAAGCTTTACTAGAACCCATAGCTCTCGAAACTCCCATAACGGCTCAGGATCTCATGTTCGCTTGTCACCTGATGAACAACATACACACACGAACAATGGAAATATGGCTACAGGTACCGGACATATCGTGAACTATGATGCCTACAGTGACGACAGCGAGGCGGAGGCGGAAGCGGGACTTGCTATGCTCCAGATGGCAGAAGAAGAGGAGAAAGCACGACAAGATCGTGAACGTGAGCGTCTAGAAGGACGCATACGTCGTGAGACGAATGCTTCTGTGATGAGTTCTCACTCACATAGATCTTACAAATCTGATAGGGGCCCCTCTCCTCGCCACTCCCCTCGTGCGGAACCACAAGAGGAAAATGAATTTATGGGTCATGATTTAGCGCTTTATGAAGGAGGCTACCAAGGAAACATGCATTATGGCGCGGCGCCAACTTACAGTCCCGATTCACAGCACTTGGACCCTGTCACGGATAGCATGGCTGCCAGATCGAGCTCCTTCAGGAGCAACGCCTCGGCTGATCGACGAGCGGATACCCTCGAAGACTACGACCATCCGCCAATTGCGTATGAATTTGCCAATCTTTTGCACCATTACCCACCAGATGCTAGAGTTGATGCCGGCGGGACCGGAGGTCTGTCTACCCCCGGAAACTTGGATCGTCGAATGAGCTGGGACTATGGTGAAGAGACAGAAAGCCCATTTGAGCAGCAGTCAGCAGAGCATTCTGGAGACGAAAGCCCATATCATGCAGCACACGAAGATCTGTTCTTCCATCCAGGCATGCGTCCTTTGCCGCCAGCTCCTGTGGAACCAGCCGGCAATAAATCACCAGATCTCTACTCCCACTTGATGCCAGCTGGCACATACAGACCGCCAGATCAGGACGACGGCTCGGATTATTCACAATACAGGAATCCCTCTTTGCCAACTTCGGGAGAGGCATATGAGGAGATGCTCAGTCCATCGCAAGTCCCGCGGTCTTCATCTTTGTCGACTCCAATTGGGCCTCGTGCTGATGCTCCTATCAGATCGAAGACCGATGCAGATCGAGTCAAGTACAAGCAGCAGCAGGACTTCTTTTGGCACCTCCAGAACAAGGATCTCCCTGAAGTTGACCCCGCTGAAGCAGCTGCTACTATGGCTCTTGACTTGCCGGCAATTCCTACTGGACGCCGCAAGCGCTTCAATCCAGCGAAGCTTTCATCTGAGCAGTTCAAAAAGTGTACTGAGCCATGGGCCCTCAGCTCTATTCTAGCTTGGGTTCGTGACCTGAGTGAAGACGAAACAGATCTCAAGGAGCAGGCCATCACAGACGCAATCGTCGCCTTGTTCACACACAAAGTGCCAACAATGAATATTGCTGATGCTGAGACCTTGGCCTCCCGAGTCGTTGCCAATATGCTCCAAGAGGAAGCTCTCCTCAAAGAAGAAGAATGGGTCAAATTTGGCAATGGAAAACTTTCTGGTATCCTATTCCAGATCACTGGAACCGGATGCTATTCATCCAAATTACATGAGCAAGAACTGCACATCCAGGATACTGACACCTATGGACGCTGCTACTCCCATCATTGTATGAGGACTCTGAGAAAGGTGAACCTGAAGACGCAGATGATGGCACCGCAGAGAAAGATTGAGGATTGGGTTACTTTCTACAAGGTACCCAAAGAAACCTGGGAGTCTTTCCCCAAGAAGGAGATCGATCGCCAGAACAATTTGCACGAGATTGTGACCACGGAAGACGCGTACATTGGTCAACTGGATGTACTTCGAGAACTCTATCGCGATCAGCTGGCCACAATGAACCCGCCAATTCTTCCAGCCAAGCGGATGAACAAATTCCTGACTGAAGTTTTCGGTAAAGTCGATGCCGTGAAGAGAGTCAACGAGGACTTCCTGCTAGCTCAGCTCAAGTATCGCCAGAAGGAGCAAGGTCCATTCATTGTTGGATTCAGCGATATCTTCAGAGAATGGATTCGCAAGGCTAAGAACGTCTACATTGACTATGCAGCTACTTTCCCAACTGCAAACTACTACGTGCGCAAAGAACTCGAGCGCAATGTTCAGTTCAAGCAGTTTCTCAACCAAGTGCGTGAGCATAAGCTGTCTAATCGACTTAGCTGGGATACTTTCCTGAAGGCCCCAATTACGCGAATTCAGCGATACACTCTTCTTCTTGCTACAGTGCATAAGAATATGGTCAAGGATTCGGATGAGAAAGCCAATGTCGCACAGGCCATCGAGGAGATCAAAGTCGTCGCTTTGGAGTGTGACAATAAGGTTGGTGAAATGAACAAAAAGGCGGATTTGATGGAGCTTGCCACCAAACTGCAACTCCGGCCAGAGATGAAGAAGGAAGTGGAGCTCAACCTTGAGCACCTGGGCCGAGAGATTATTCATAGAGGCGATCTCCAACGCCCAGGCACAAGGACGCGTTTCCTTGTCGACACGCATGCCATCTTGTTTGATCATTACTTCGTTCTTGCGAAGCTATCTGCTACCCGAGACCAGTCAAGAGCTGTCAAGTATGACCGATACGATGTGTCTAAACTGCCAATTCCCATGGATCTCCTCGTTCTTGAAAGCACCAACGAAGATCCAGTGGTGAAGTCTTCCGTCAGAGGTGTGACAACAGTGACTCCAGCACAGGGAGCCGCAAATGCCCCTGGGGGCATCACAACTAATGGCGCGGTGACAACTCTTGAATCCAAGGATGATAAGATACTTTATCCGTTCAAGATCAAGCATCTTGGCAAGAATGGCACTTACACTCTCTATGCTTTCTCTTCTCAGAGTCGTGCTGAGTGGTGCCATAAGATCATCGAAGCTAAGACCAAGCATGCTGCAGCCCTGTTCTCGCAAAACGCTGAGCCATTCCGACTCCGTGTTCTCGCGGACACTGCGTTTGCTACTTCGGACCAGACTTCTGGCTTCAAGAGTGTCACGATCAAGGGTACTCCATTGCATCGCGCTATAAAGGAGGTTGAGAAACAATACGAAGGCTCCGGTGGCCGTCCTTCTGCCGTTTGCAGGACCTCAGTCAATTGTGCCACCGTCTTCCAGCAACCTCCAGGCAGGATGATGTGTGCAATTGGCACAGACTATGGTGTCTATATGTCCGACCTCAGTAATCCTCGTGGCTGGTACCGCGTAAGTTTGACCGTATGCTATTATCCAGATACATCATACTAACCTATCTTAGGCAATTCAAATCATGCGAGTCACGCAAATCGCCGTCTTCGAGGAATTCAACCTTTTCCTTCTCATTTCTGATCGATCTCTGATTGCTTATCATCTTGATGTGATTTGCCCGGCGAGTGGCGTTCCATCTCAATCTCAGGACTCTGCCCGCAAGGCTCCACAGAAGTTGTCTGGTAACCGTGAAGTCGGTTTCTTCGCAGCTGGACGGATGAAAGATCGCTACTTGGTTCTTTACAAGAAGCGAGATGGACTCTCGTCTACTTTCAAGGTATGTGATTCCATAACAAATTTGACCCGGGCCAGAACTAATCCCATATCTTCCAGGTCCTCGAACCCATCTTACAGAAATCTGCTTCAAGCAGGAGTCGATTCTTCCAGTCCAGGAGATCACAGACCGAGTTCTTCCGCGAATACGATGAATTCTACATTCCCGCCGAAAGTTATAGCGTTAACATGTTCCACTCTTCAATTGCCATCGCCACACACCGTGGCATTGAAGTTCTTACTCTGGATAAGAAACAATCTTGGTCTGTGCCTGATTTCCGCTCCGATACTACCCCAGATGCATCCGACACCCTTCAAAGCATCGCGCATCGCATTAGGGATCTCCGTCCCCTCGGCATGTTCCGACTGAGCGACTCTGAGTTCCTTGTGGCCTACCAAGAGTGTGCTGTTTACGTCAATAAGCACGGTGACGTGTCACGAAGTGTAGTCATGGAGTTTGTTGGCAGCGCACACACCGCTTGCCTCCACGGCAAATTCCTGATACTCTTCAATGATGACTTCGTCGAAGTGCGCAACGCCATGAACGGCCGCTTGAGACAGGTTATCCCTGGCCACAACGTTGTTTGTCTGGACGATGGATCCAAACTCCCCGGATCATTTGGCCAAGCCAATGCCAAGGGCTCAGGCGGCTCAAATGGATTCTCGGACGGCATCAACCACACCGTAAAAATCTGCATGCAACATCCTGACCATGAGCGCAGCCAAATCGTGCTTGAGCTGGTCGAGAACGAAGGCCAGAAGGACTAGAGCTCCTTCGGTAGATAATAACATTTGACTCCTACCGCCTTGTCTGCAGGCTCCAGACACTGGCATCACCATGCTTTCCCATGTCCGATGAACATTATCCCATGTTGCATTGCCCTTAATCTATACCCTTTCTCCTTTCTTCATCTAGTTACCTATTTTTTGTCATTCCGCTCTTGACATTGGTTCCATCTACTCTTATGGTTTGGGCGGAGGCATCAAGCGTGGATTATTGCATGAAATGGCTGTACATAGACATGTCGGTTGTATCCCATCTCACGACTTCTAATGACTTTTTATCTTTCGAAAGTAATTACAAGCTGTAAACTATAGTTTGATACATGTATGTGCCATTTCGGAGTATACAAGCCGTCTTCATGCCGTAATGAATGGCGTTCCGCTCGGTGTCGGCCTCGGCTTTTCGGCCTCGCGCCTCGCAACATTCCAGCAAAATAAACGCGAGATTATCAATCGCATTCTATAGCATCAGACAATTCAATGATTCCCCAAATACCATAAAGAGACATCAACTCTTCTCTCCAACCATTTATTCAATATACTCTATCCCAAAATCCACCTCTATCAAACTATCAACACTATCCACAAAACCCATCATGACAATCCTCGGCAAATCTCTTCTCGCGGTAGTCAGCCTCCTCACATCAACAGGCTGCTTCCTCGCCGACTGGAACGAGACACACATCTACAATGATCGCTGGACACCACACGCAAAATTCCACAATGGCCAGACTATGTCCATGGGCCTGCTTCTCGGCTTGATCACCGCGTTCTATACCTTCCGTCCCGCGCGCACCGCCGAGCTGCGCAGCCACCATCTTGATGTTGTTGCGATTGCTGGCGCGCTCTATTGGGTTACTCAGTTGTCGGCTTTTGCGTACCCGGGGAGTCTGGCGACTGATCCGGAGTTTGGGACTGGGGCGCCGCAGGTGTATCTCTGTGCGTTTCAGTTGTCGAGCTTGGCGGTTGGCGTTTGGTTGGAGAAGAGGGGTCTTGTGCGGGGGGTTGAGAAGAAGGGGAATTAATGGCTTGCTTGATGGAGTCAACTGGTACTTTGTGTTCTTTGTATGATTATTTTTGGTGTATTAGGAGGCTTGGAAGTGGTTTATTTTTGGTTGTTGGGTAAGGCTGGGACGCGGATACGTCCTTGCCTGGCTTTGTGCCTACGCTATCTCTATTTAAAGCCTCAAATTTTGTGGATCCTTACTTGAGACAAATAGTGAAGTTGTGCAGTATTGCAATCCAGATCAATTAAAACGCTATTTACACTCGCAAGGAAATGCCATATCTAACGTGGTTTATAATTGCACATGAGATAGTCCGAGTAGAGAGGACACAATGAGAGATAGCCTCCGCGTACGGTATTAGAGACAGTTGGGGAAAGTATCATGATTCGAACTCAACAACCTTACTTACCACCTCTGAGTCGTGCTCATGCGGCGACGAGCCAGACGCAGGAGTGGCCTTCTTGCTGGATCCCTCGGGATCAGCCTTGTTGTCCAGCAGGGAGGATGCTTCGACCTCGGCGCCCTCAAGCAGATCACGGTCTGCGTCACGGACACTTCGCCTCTCAAGGTCAGCTCCATAAGCACCGGCGCCCCAGCTGGAGATGCCACCGGCCATTGCGGACGCTGATGCACTAGAGCGCCGTGGGTAGTCCTCTTCATCATCGTCCTCATCGTCCTCGTCGCGGCTGAGTGCGTTGCGCTCGATTTCGCGCTGGGCCTCGTCCATGCGCTTCTTGACTTCCGCGGCCATTCGGATGCCGTCGGTGACGATGTTGTCGAGCACTCCGCGCAGGCCCTTTCCGGGTGGAACGATTCCGCCTGATGCACCAGCGACGGGGACGCCTGTGCCTGGTGAGACTGGAGATTGGCGTGCGCCGCCAAGTTTGGAGAAGGTAGTGAGGTTGGATGAGGCGGCCGATGATGCGGCGAGAGCAGCAGGGTGGGGGTGGTCGGAGAGATGGAATGATTGGGGGAAGTAAGATTCGAAGAACTGTTCCAGGAGCTCGTCGGCCAAAACAACCATTCGGAAGGTAGGAAGGGTTATGTGCAGAGGTCTGTTGGGATCTAATGCTTGGTTGGCGGATTCGGATTTTGGTTTGCTAGCCTCGCCATTTGTGCTGCTGGGCTTTGCGGCGGACTTGGATTTGGAGTCTTCGTCAACATCAATGAGGTCTTCTTCGTCGTCGTCGCCAATAGCAAACGAGTCGAGTTTCTCAGTTGCTTCTGTCACGGAATCGGGGTTGGTAGCCTTCAAATTTTCAGGATGGCTGGGGTCGGCATATTCAAAGCATCTACGAATGAATGCACTGACACTGCCCAAGAACTTTTCCTCGGTAGTGAGTCGAGTTGGTTCAGAGTGAAGTGGATTCGTCAGATCCTCGGTGGACTCAGTTGCGGTGATCTTGCCCTCAAATCCTCTCCGGGATAAGAAAAGTAGAGCCTCGGAAATTTTGAGGATTCCTTCGCGGTCCACTTGACCATTGCCACTGTCATCGTACAGATTGAAGAAATAGTTGATGTTGTTCATGATGTCAGGAGAGCCCTTAAGGCGAGCAAGGCCGTTCACGACATTCTGAAGATTCAATCCCTCTTCAGGGTCAGATGACCACTTCCAATACAAGCGCTGCATGAACTCATGGTCGGCAGGTTGTCGACGGTTGGCCCATAGAAGCGACTTTCCATTGCCCCTGGTACTGCCATAGCCCTGTGAATCCTTTCGCGATGGACCGGGGGAGTCGGAGACAGCCCACTTGGCGGTAGCAGCTAAGAACTCTCTGAATGCATCGTAGTCCATATGCGTGGGACTGGGTCCTAAACCAACGCGACCAACTTCCCTGTCGGTAGGTGGTCCAAGGATAGAGATTCGTTCATTTTTCTTTTCCTGTTTTCTTCGCTCCTCTTCCAAAAGGGTTTGATGCTGTTGCCAGTGATATAGGACTTCATAGAATCGATCGTAGATTGTACCAAGATCGTCTACACTGAGACGCTTGCTCTCTGGTCCGAGGTTGCGGATAGATGTCCGCTTGGCAAAATTTTCAATGTTTTCTAGAACAGCGTCCTTGTGTTTATCACGTGTCTCGGTGATTGTGCTGTGCGTGATGCCAGAGAACTCCTTGAAAGCTACCACCATAAGTTCTTGGAATCTGGTGATAGCACGCAGCTTAGGGTTCTCAGATCGTGGGTGCGCTGACTCGTCGAGGCGAGAAAAGTATGACTTGAGGATATGGATGAAAGAGCCGTCATCTTGAATGTCGAGAAGCTCCTCGCCGTTGATGCGGAGAATCGCAAGACCAACCTGGAAGAGAACTTTGGGGCCCTCCAAAAAGAAGACATCCAAAACGCGGAATGCGAAGACAAGAGGCATAGAGTTGATATAGAGGGAAAGGAACCACGGTAGAGAAACAACTGAAAGTTGCACATCAGACTTTGACAGATGTTCCCATAGGACAGGCATTGTCTTCTCGACAAGCGATTCAAAGACTTTTTGATCGAGCAATGTCCCGTACATGGTAGTTGAGTAGTAACCAGGTAGAAGACGATCGCAGAGAACAGAAAGAAGGAAGAAGGCTTGTGACTCGGACATATATCTATTTGCACGTTAGCGAGTATCCTTTGACACCTGGAGAGATGCTGAACAAACATTAATAAGGCAGCGACGACAATGTTCATAGCTTGACAGTAGCCGATTTCTGCGTTCGTCCAACTATATGCCGTAAGAACTCTTCTCAGCCGACCAATACCTTCTTCGCTTTGGAAGCCAGGATACTCCGGTAAACTTCGATTCAGATCTTTCTCAATTTCATCAATCGCAAGAGATTCTTGACCTTCAAATTTCGCCAATGTCTCCTGGTAGAGCTTAGGCGAACGAATACGCAACAACATGGATCCTGAAGTCAACTCCCACATCTCTCCCCGAAGACGATTTGGTAGACCAACACGAATCAGCTTGTGGAAGGTCGGTTGCCGAACCAAAGTAGCATTACGTCCGTTTTCTGATTTCGCGTTAGACTTTGATGCTGACTGACGGTAAAAAATGGGCTATACCTCTAAAATATTCACTCCAAAGGCGCATCTTGCTGCGGTCTCGGAGCTTACGAGCATCACCAGGGTATCTGAACAGCATACCAAGCCCGGCATCAGGAGGCTGTCGTCCGTCTGGATCGCCGCCCTCTTTGGGCTCCTTACCTTCTGGCGTCTTAGACTTTGCGCCAGATAGTAGGTATTCCGAATAGCAGTCCGTCACGACAGTCCTGAGATTATCCACTTCCTTCATGCCCTCGCGAAGGCCCTTTTTGAGGGTGTCGCAGAATCGCTCGCAGGCCTGCCTGCTACCAACAAGCTGCAAGATAAGGCGCTGAGGAGCGAAGTTTGGCTCCTGCTGTTTATTCAAAAGCCCGTTCCATGTTGTCAATGCGAGAGAAAACACCTCCCTTGCGCTGTGTAGGCGCTCCACGCGGCGAATGCAGGAAAGAGGGAGAGTGAAACCATTGCCGGAGGGCCCTGTCCCATGAGTCTGACCGGTCCAGCTAGTCGAAGCGCTGAATGTAGAAGAGGGGAGGAAGCTAGTCGGCTGGGTAGAGAAGCAGATGAATCGCTCGCTTAGGTGCAGGCGACCGGTGTAGCGAGTTCCGTGGTTATCAGACTTGCGGGAGCTTTCGCCAGAGCTGGAGGTGGTCGGAAGAGGGAGGACAAGCTCAGCGGTAATCTCTTGTAAAGGATTTTGGGAGTCGGGGAGACGGAATTGCTGGCGGAACAAGGAGGCTTTCGAGGGGTTGTCGGTCGACGAGGTAAGAGAGGGGATGTTGAAGTTGGCTTGGTCCACCAGGGATTGAGCCTTCTGAACGAAGGAGGACCAACCGGCTGGAATCATGATGTGCTACGATCAAGTCGGCTTCACCCTCAGACGGAAGGTAATGCGAATCCGGTGATGTCGAGGGGGCGGGACGGCGGAGCTATAGCTGCAATTTGGGACAACAAGCTGACCCGGGCAAAGAGGAAGTAAAATCGCCCGTTCTTGGTTCAAATAGAAGCTCGAATATCATTGTACAGAAATGATTGTTCTTTGGCCAGTCACCGGGCCTGCAGCTTGGGGAAACGTGGGGAAAGGAGTGTTTTGATAAGAGGGGGTTCACAGGCATCAGAGCATCTCCCGCCCCATCCCAATCACGTGGGCTCTCAGCTCAGATGGAGCGACGCTAGCTACGAACTGAGTGTAGTCGGGTTGATAAAGTACCAGGGCTAGTTTACTCTGGGGAAGCTTTCTCAAAGTTTCTTTATGTATCAAAGAATTACCAAGTTTGCAGAATATGAACAATCTTATTGTAGGAAATTTCGCTGTACAAGCCGGACGTAAAAAAAAATATGATCATAGAGACCATACTCAAACTACAGTGCGTAATAATATTGAGCCATAAAAAATCAATCCTTTCGCCAATGGGAACCCTGAACCCATTTCCTATTTCCCAAGTAGTAATTTTCGCGATCTACAACAGAACAGTTGCAAGAATCGTGCTCTTAGCAAGCTGAGATCCTGAAACTCTCGTCCATGCTGAAGCGCTCGAAAAAATTGAAAGGACTTTAGTTCTTGTCCAATGAGCTGCGAGAGGCTTCCTCGGTGTATACGGGAAGATCCTCCTCGGTCGACTCGACCATCAGACCTTGCTTCTCAGCGGTGTTTCCATCTTCCCAAGCAGCCTTGTGCTCTTGGGACTTGGAACCGCGGTATCGCTGCCATACGAAGACAACTGCTTGGCCGACAAGCATACCGACAGCACTGGCAGTGACACCAGCAACAACGCCAATAAGAGCGGGGATGATGATAAAGCGAACGATGCGGGAGAAGGTACGGGCAAAGGCACCGTGACCGTGGTGGTGCATGTGAGGGGGTCGGTGGTGGTGGTGAGGACGGCCATCAACGGCGTCAGCCTCGGAGTGTTCGCCGTGATGGTGGTGAGGACGGTGGTCGCCCATGCCCATACCCATGCCCATGGCGTCCTTGTGCTTTCCGTGGCAACCCTTGCGGCCAGGCTTGCCCATGCCGATGACACGGTCCTTGGCAGAGCTCAGAAGACCTTGGATGCGCGAGACAACGAGCTCTTGCAGGCACTTGGGCTTGCCATTGCACTTCTTCCAGGACAACTTCTCGGGCGGGGGTGCGGTCTTCTCGACATTGGTGTCGGCGATGAAAAGGTCTCCAGAGGGAGTCTGGATGAGAGTGATGGCGACAGTGTCCACAGGGACTGGGTGAGCCTCGAGGTCCAAGATAGTGAAACGGACGTCAAGTAGGTCGGTGTCTGGCGCATCGGCGGGGGCGGGGAGTGGCATAACCTCCAGGGCGTAGCCTACGGGCACAGGGGCCGACTCGAGGCCATCGTTGTCGGCGTGCTGAACCGCGGTAATGGGAAGTGGGGGAACGGGAGGGAAGATTTGATGATTGTTGGCCAGCAAGCGGTTATCTTCGACGGAGAATTCAAGGAGCTACATGGAAAGTCAGCGATGTCACTTTGGCGCCTGGCTCGGAGGGTTAGCGGCGGATTAAGGGGTTAGGCTTACCAGGCTTGACGGTTTGTCGTCAGACCAGCTGACAACACCCTCGGCATCGACCTCGCGGAATGGGCAGTTGGTGCAAGGGAGGAGCACGCCGTAGGTGATGTCCTCGAAGGGGATGGGCTGGATGCTCATGAGCGCATCGTCGACAGACTCCACCTCCATCTCGGGGACAACCAGCAGGGCGCGGGCGCCCAGGGCAGCCATGCCACCCAACAGGACATTCCGGGCAAGCATTTTGAAGGTGAAAGAGTGTACGCAGTTGATAAGGAGAAGGAAGATGGATCGATGATGAGAGTAAGATAGATATTTGAGGGGAGGACAAGGCGGATCCGCTGGGATCCGCTGATGGGGCGGGCAGGTGGAGAAGGTGACGCCAGCACCTGCGTGGCTCTGCGCTGGGAACAATCACCCGACGACACTTTCGCCTTTGTAGCCTAGCACTCAAGATTCTCTTTCCGTCAATGAATGGACTGAAATTTCGAATGGGACCTTTCATCTCATTGGAAATATCCTACTCCTTACCTTGATCCAAGCCTTGGAACCTACAGCGTTGAATGCTGAGTTCTAAATATAGTACGATTAACCTCGTAGCCAAGCTTTAAACCCAATAACGGATTCGCGTTTGGTAACTTAAAGACTTTTGCTAGCAGTAGTCAAAGGCCGAAGAGGAATCCAGAAATTTCCACTACCGGGAATTAAATCCGCTGCTCTGTCGACACCTACGAAACAATGCCGTGCAATGGCCCTCTCGATATGGCCCTAGCTCGCACGATCCATCTGTGCGACAGTCCGCCTTATCTTAAGGCCTGATGTGGCTAGACACGTATCAAGTGCCTCCACTTAGTAGAGTATCCTTTTCCGTGAAGAGACTTTTGAGTTGCGTGTACATTTAGGTAACAATGAGAAGCCTTTGTTGTTTTGTCTTATTTTCATTCACTCTTTCTAAAGTAACCCTAACCTTGAAACAGGCCCATGACTATCTGTCACACTCTCAATACTTGAAGGCCAGAAACATCCATAGTATAATTACAGCGAAATCATCTCCAGAATCTCGTGTTTTTCATTTCTCACTCCCAAAGCTCGTAATCCGGGAAATATGTATCGTGGATGCGGCGTGCGTATTGCAGAATCACCGGGTGCCCTTGGATAAGTTTCCTTGTTATGGGAGCCCTGGTTTCTCATTAGACGTTTCCAAATTTCTCAGGGTGGTAAATTACTCACGCTTCACACATCAAATTCGAGACGACAAACCCAAAAACCACCGCATCGGCATCAGTAGGTGTTTCGCCTCCCCAAACCCAGAAAGGGCCATCGCCACTGTGCTGCACATGAGACACCTTGAGGGCCTCACTAATAGTCTCCCATATTTCGCTTCGGAACTCCTTGAGCTCCTCTACTGTAAATTTTCCGGCGCCTTGGCCCTGGAAAGTGCGTATGTTCTTATTGTAGACTATATTCCCTACGACAACTCTGATAGGCCAAGGAATTGGAGCCAGAATCTTGTCGCGCATAGTGTAGTAATTCTGAACCCAGCGCTCATCGGTCTGATTTGTATATTGTTAGTGACTCTTCAGGGCTAGTGGATCCTAGGATTGTATTCCGAGTAGATGTCTCAGCTGCAAGCTACTTACCTGATAGAAGTAGAGCTTCTCTTCTAGTAGTGCTTGTAGACCTTTGTCTTGGAGCTTTTGGGGCCCAGATAGACTGCGGTTTAAGTCTGCTATTTTCCCCGCTTGAATGAAGTCCTTGATAATAAGGGTTGAGTCGGAAACGAGCTTCTTCCCGCCGTCAGGGCTTTCAATTGATATGTAGGGCACTTTGCCTCGCGGTGCGTTTGGTACTGAGCCAGCCTCAGTGCGGTAGGAGATCCCTGCGAAGCGCAAGCGTGCTTCAAGCTTCGTGACGAATGGCGACCATGTGTAACAGCCGGTCTCAGGAAAACCTCGGAAAACTGTAATAACTCCGGCCATTTTGTGAATAGGCGTGTTTTTTTTGGAACTCTGAGTATATGGCTCTTAATATGAATAGTCGATCAACCTTTGGAGTGGAGAATGGACGACAGATATATTTGATCTTTGAATCTAACAACAGGGGTATGAGAGCTATTTGTACTACAACCTCGGACTCTATCTGGATAATCAACCGCCGCAAAACGCGAGCAGAAGGCTGAGATATGATTCATTGTGTATAGAGTGGATACTGCGTGACAGTGACCAATCCCTTCAGCAGCACATTTATCACAATGGCGCATTTCCATCTCGGCGATGGCTGTTCGGAATCCCCGACATGCGAAATTCAGAATCTGATTGGTCACATATGCATGAGGCTCTCATAAAAGTGGGTCCTTTATGCCTAATTCCTCGGGCGTTCGATCCTTCCTTGTCAGCAGCGCCCGAAACGCCGACGCGTTGGAAATGCACGCGATAGAACGCGTGATAGGAGATGCGAGACCCTAATAGAGTCTGTTCGTCCCTTGCGCTACGATTATTCATTCACATCCAAATTCAGCCGCCGGTATTCCACGATCAACTCATTCACAGCTGCCATATCGCCATGATCGTATCTATAATTCCTCGGGCTCTCTTCGAATCCATCCCCGGCGTGGATATTAGACATAATCTTCTCCAACATAATGCGCGCTAAATGCCAGAACTCAGAAGCGCGTCGAAGGAAACCAACTTGTCTCCAAAGATTCGGCGCAGTCTCCGGGATGCCTTCGTCTTCGGGCACTCGCTCGCCCCATATCCGTTTCCAATTCTCTAAGCCAGTTTGGACTGGGAACAGGGTGGACTCGAAGACAAGAGAGTTGTGTAAATTGAATAAAAGGGAGTGAATAGCTGCAGGCGTGGGCGTGAGTGGATCTGGAAATATGAAAGCGGCGGAAGATCTGCTGTCTGCCAATACATACCTTGGACCACTGTGAATAGATTCAGCGTGCCCAGCTGTGATAATTCTTGCACGAAAACATCTTCAAGCGAGCTGGTACAGATTCGCCGAACGACCGAGGCGATTGATATATGGCTCTTCCAGAACCTGGTGCCGGCCCATATTCGCAAGCAACTCATACATTCAGCAGCCGATACTGCCTGGAAGCTCGCCTCGGGGCTCGCAACATCCATCCTGAGTTCAGTGATTAACGTCCTCGGAGGGGAGTTGTAAAATATTGTCGAAGCTGCGTCGATGAGGAATATAAATATCAGGGTTCTATCACAGGTGAGCGGATTCAAATATCCAAAGGTTGGTTTTCAATAAGATACTGTGACATACCGTATGAGCTCTTCCTCCTCGACGAATTGCTCCCACCAAGCCTGGGATGCCTCCCTTAGATCCAGCTGGCGGTGCGATGCTTTGTTGGATCCAATGTTTCTTCCAAGCTAAATGCAGTTAGACGATGACCAAATCATGTAGAGGGAATTACCGTACCGCTATCATTGATGAATATCGGTATAATTTGACTCTAGCCTGCGCATCTGCAGAACCCTCTCTTTTCAGAAGTGAGCAAGCTAGATATGAGGCCTGAAGGCACTGTAGTCTTTCTTTTCTCTCTATTGGATTGCTTCCAGAGACGGCGCCATCCATGTAGAAATATTTTTGACTGAATATCAACTCTTCAACTACACCCAGAAGACTTTTTGCGGCCGTCCTGTCTCCTTCTTCGGGCGATAGACAGGCTCCAAGCACAACCATGACACATAATAGTGGTGCATAAGATGACGACGGTTGAAAAAGCGGTCGGTGAACTATAGGGCAGTTAGGATACCACAGAGACCAAAAAGCCATCAAGAAACGGCGAAGATTCAGCGGCGAGAAGAAACGTGCAACCATCTCATGTACCGATTGTGACCATCGCATTTTCGTGATATCTTCGTTTTTCTTCGCACAAAGGATGTCTCGAATAGCCGCCAATAATTCGTGCGACTTCGATGCCAACGGGTCATTCTGTATTTTGTTCCTGAATTTCTCATCATGGGCTTTTTGTTGCAATAGAGATATCTCATGGGCCTTAAATGCCATATTCTGTTTTCTTTTGAACGATTCTTCATCTGTAAAGCTTGCCATTCCTGCAGTGCTGGTAAAATATACCATGTAATCTAGTCTCTCGGCAGCTGCAATGTCGGAGGTAAAGACTGGGATAAAAAGAAAATCCAGCTCAGAAAGATCGATAGGAGGGATATTGAGAAGATCAAAACTTTCCTCGTTTGAGAGAAGTTCATGTTGCGGACTTTTCGAATGGGGTGAGTGACCCTGAGGTTTGTCAATTGCCATTGGGTCTGTGTTGGGAGGACTTTGCCTCCCGTCACCCATATTCGATTGTAACTCCAAAAAAGATGTTTGATCAGCGTTCGGGATCGATGGAGCTCCATTCATTAATTCTTGTTCGCCCGATAAGGCCCCTGTTTCAGTACTGGTGCTCTGACGCCTTATTCCGGTTCCTCTCTGAGCTTTGCAAGTTTTCTGGTGCCGTCGAAGAACATCTCTAGAAGAGACCGTAATCAATGTCCTGACTTCTTATTACTATATCTTGTGGGATCTTACTTTCGTTTAAAGCTGTGGCCACATTGAGAGCAAGGATGTGGTCGGTCATTGCTGTCTGTATTGATTTAGTCAAATCCGCTATGTTTTATAAGGAACCTACGGCATGCTGCTGTATGGCGCTTGAGATGCTCTGGTCGGCTATACGTGACCAAGCATAACGGGCAAATCCATTCTGAGACCATTTTCTAGCATTCACAAGCAGGCCGAGATGGTTTGAAGACGGTGTGTTAAGGTTCCAAAGGCCCCGTGCGGGGCGAAATGTATAATGTGGAGAAAAAAGCGGTCGAGGGCTCTTGTCGTCTTCCTTGTGCATCTTGGTTGATTTTTCTTTCCTAGCATTTCCAAGCTGTGTGAAATTATCTTCCAAGCGCATCATTTCTTATTTCGTCCAGTTTTCTGCAATGCAGAGCCGTTTGTCTTTCTAACTGGTCATGCAGTGTCGATCCGGGGTTCCGCTGCCTTTCCACATGCCCATTAATGAAACAGCCAACTTTGAACTTCGAATAAATTGACCCAAAATCTTAAATAGAGTAACTATTAAATGGGTTATCTGGTGATATCAGCTCTGTTCTTCACGTGTCGTGGTTTGTCGCCTATTTTGCCCCTTGATTAGACATTATTCTCTGCTCCTCCTGCTGCTAGTCCTAGCGTAGGAGTTTAGAACCTTTGAATAATCATAAATTTCACCAAGGCCAATTAATCTAGACTCAGCGCCCATTCAAAGCAAATGAATGACCCAAGGGGACTTCGAAGAATCCCCGAGGACATCTAGGGCCCAAGGCGTAGCCTTGCATGTCATGCCCCTTGATTGAATACCATGACTGTAGATAACATGTGCACCCACCCCTGTCTCTTCGCAACATTCACTGTTTGGACTTTTCCAATATCTCAGAGTCTCAAGTCCACTGCGATGTTGTCGCCGACCTGATCAAGCATCGATCCCCTCGTTTCGACCAAACGCCACATGTACCGCCGCCGCCGCCATGTCATTCCCTCTCTCATACATCCGCACGATTCGCCGTGCCGTTATTAAGAACCGCATCCTCCGAACAATTTTGATCATATTCTTCGCTCTTAATCTGATAGAGGTACATATGATCCTGCGCCGAGTATCTGAAGCCGATCTCATCTATCGCGACAAGCCCCGCCAAAAGGAGCGAATATTCATCGCAAGTGTAAACTGGAACAACGAAATTGTGCTCAGAAGTCGCTGGAGTCGGGCATTGGTCGAGCTTACCTGGAAGCTTGGGCCTGAGAATGTTTTCGTCAGTATCTATGAGAGTGGCAGCTATGATAATACAAAGGGTGCTTTAATGGAGCTTGATGCAGAGTTGGAGCGTTTGGGGGTCCCGCGGTCTGTCGTTTTATCTCCTGTCACTCATGCCGATGAAATAAATGCGCCGCCGGGGGAGGGATGGATTTCGACACCTAGAGGCAAATTGCCGAGGAGGATTCCTTATCTGTCGCGTGTTCGAAATCAGAGTCTCAAGCCTCTTGAGGACCTCGCAAGACAGGGTATTACTTTCGACAAGATTCTTTTTCTCAACGACGTTGTTTTTACGGTACGACGAGTACAATTTTCTATTTTAGATGAGACGTGCTGACAAGCCGTGTGATACTAGACGAATGATGTCTTCGAACTCCTGGATACTAACGACGGCAACTATGCTGCAGCTTGTTCGATGGACTTTTCCAAACCTCCCAACTACTACGATACATTTGCCTTACGAGACGCAAGTGGCCACGAAGCTATGATGTCCACCTGGCCCTTCTTCCGCGATCCCGTTTCTCGATCTGCCATGAAAAGCCTAGACCCGGTCCCCGTGCAAAGCTGCTGGAATGGAATGGGTATCTATCCCTCCTTCTATCTCGGATACCAGTCACTAACAAAACACAGTTGCAATGCCCGCTGCGCCTTTCCTAGGCTCCCATCCGTTACGATTCCGCGGCATCCCAGACTCGCTGGCTGTGTCACACCTTGAGGGCTCAGAATGCTGCTTGATTCATGCAGATAACCCGCTATCGCCTAATAAAGGCGTTTACTTGAATCCTCTGGTTCGCGTTGGCTATAATGTGCGCGCGTATGCCGGAGTAAACCCTATCATTAACTGGCTGTCTGCAAGATCAATTCTGCAGGGCTTATGGATCAACAGAATCCGGCGCTGGACGACTACGGAGCTGTTTAAGGAATGGATGGTGCATTACCAGATCAACAAGTGGACCGCTTTAAGCCCGAGACATCAAGAGCCTGGGAAGTTTTGTGTTATAAACGAGATGCAGGTCTTGGATGTATACGGTTGGGCTCATGTTTGATGCTGTAGCTGGGTTTTTAGACGTCCGCTGGCCGGGCTTCTATTTTCACGCTAGAACATGTAGAAATCCTTCGAATCAAGATCGAATCAAGAGAATAAAAAGGCACTTTTGTTCAATATATTTCGCTGTGATTAAAGCTATTGGCGAAGACGCGTTTAATGTGAATGCAGTTTTTATGACTCATAACGATGGTGTCATGCCTAAACTCCGAGAAATGCTCCGCTCGGAACAGATATTCTGTCTTTGCGACTAATCCAATATCTCAAACAGACTCTCGGGAAACAGATTCTCGAGGCGATTTTTCTCCAGAGGTCGCGGGATCAACTGGTTCTTCGGCAGGAGGTTGAGCTGGCGGCGGTGGCGTAGGTTTTGGTGGCGGACTCGGCGCGAACCAGAAAACCGGATAGCGCCGACTTATGTTATTGAAGAGCACAGCGCAAACAGTGAGCATCGTCGAGGAAAGCAGTACGACAGGCAGGTAATACCACGACAGTTCCCACACTTCCTCGTTTGTCGCTGGTAGTAAGGCAGTCGCACCTGCTGGGGGATGCACCGTTCCAGTCAGCTGCATCACGACGATGGCGAGGCCTGTCGATAACGAGGCAGCGAGCCACCTAACAGATTCAAAGCGCGCATGGTCTGGGATCAGGCTGAAGAGCTTTGTAACACAGACCCCAACCAATGCGCTAAAGAAGTGACCGAATATCAAGGCGCGGGGCTGGGCAAGAGGGCTGTCGATTGCGCCGAAACATAGTACAGCGGAAGCTCCCTGTATGAAGATTAGCTAGAAGGAAGCGAGAATTATGCCGATCAACGTACATATGAAGCGATAATCCCCGGTACATGGCGGGCCGTGAAATAGTGTGAGTAGTTGAAGATTGCTTGAAGCACGGACAGGCCGCAGAACGCCGCAACGAATGAATACGCGGCAGTTAAATATTTGCCAAGCGGTTTGGGAGGCTCAGGTCGATAGCCGAGCCAATGCGCGATCCCCTGTGGGAGGCGACTCAAGCGAGATGCCATTGAGCGTATGTAAGAAAGTTGCTTCTTTACAGCACTGGAAGAGCAACATCAACTGCGTGTCAAAGGCGAAGATTTGCAATGCAGCTAATCCCAAAAGGCAAGAAGACAAGACGTGAGGGGATTCCGCGAAGAAACACGCGCGCTAGTCCCATAGTAGACTAGGGTGCGGGGGATGTTGTTTTCGTGCGGAGAAACGCGTTGAAATGCCGTCTGCCCGAGATTCTCTCAAGTAATGGAAACTCATCCTCGGCTTTGCAGTGCCGTGGACTATATGGCATTTTAGTCATACAGTAGGATAGGGCTATAAGATTGATAGAACATGATTATTCTTCAAAGCAACACCTTCCGATTGGGGATCCTTGGATACCGCGGTAATGTTGCCATGTACTCTCATTGCCAATGCGAGTACCGTCCGCTTTGAGACAACAACCATCGATGTAGGATCGATCTCTGCGACGAGTCATGTATATGATGGATATCTTCATGTATGAAAATTTCCGCATTCTGCCTATATCTAGCACTCCAGGGCTTTGCATCTCCATCTTCTTCTTATACATCCATGTTGTTCTTGCTCATCTCCATGTCTATGTTTGCCTTAGAGCTCGACACTCATAGGTGTCATGAATACATGTCACCTTGGACAGGAGGCCTTACAGGTGGATACATCATAACAAGATTTGAAACTAGTCAGGTTCTAGGTAGAAATCTTTTTTTCTTAGAGCTGGTTTTCTGAGTCCCTTCAAAATGAATGACTCGGTAAGTGAATGGGAATCTTGTTTTAATTGAACGGTCTGGTTAGGTTGAAGTGAGATATAAACTTAGTATCTTCACTTTCGATATCCCCGCCCGCCAAAATCCGATGAATTGGTCATCCCCGCGATGAAGTAAGAACGGTTTTATGACAGCCCCCAACCATGGTTTCATAAATTTTTGTGACCCGCGATGGGAGAGGGCGGATCTGCCTTGCAGAGAGTGATTCGGATTCAGCAATCAGGAAGCTGGAAGATCATTTTCACGTGTTGTGTCTCGATCTCGCTTCGATAGCCCTCCTTCGCTCTTTCACTGTTACTGAGCCTCTGTCTCTCTCTCCAGTTTCATTGTCTATGATTCTGTCTTGACGTGATATTGCTTCTGAGTTGGGTGGGTTGCCGGTGCTTAAATCATTTGCTGAGCCTTGAAGACCCAGCCCCGGACGGAGTACGCCTGGTGGACGAGGAGGCACGTTTGGTGGGCGAGGAGGCACGTTTGGTGGACGAGGGGACACGTTTGGTGGACGAGGAGACACGCTTGGTGGACGAGGGGACATGTTTAATGTTCGAGGCACGGGTGAGGCTCTAGAATGCATGATTGGCATCCGAGGAGGTACGGGTGGTGACCGGGGAGATATTCCAGATGTTGTTGATGGTTCTCTAAAAGACGTATCCATGACAGAACTTCTCTGAGCACCCTCCATACATGTGTTACACTCTTCTTCAGAGCCCCGGTTCGTCGTGGCGGGCCCTATGTTATTTTGGAACTGCGTGTTCCCTGGAGGCGTGGCGACCATAGCTGTTGGTCCAATATTTGGGCGAACGTCACTCCCATTGCCCTGTCGAAATAGCCCCCCTGCTTTTTTCACGAAATTTTGCTCTCGAATTACCTTCAAAACTCTCGTAATTATGTCTGCGGCCTGATTATCATGGGGCACGCATGTGCTCAGAATATCCTCGACTGCTTGAATGGCTCCGTTCGTCACCTTTGAGAGCTCGTCAAGGCGCGAGGCGTGGTGGTTTAATTGATCCTTCATCAGCTCCAATTCTTTGCGGATGCCGTCATCTAATGCGGTTGCAATCATGTCTTCAATCTGTTTACTCATTCCACTCAATGCCTCTTGCATCTGTAGCTCGGCCTCTTTAAGTTTTTTCATTTCTTCATCGAGGTTCTTAAGTTGCTGTTCGTTGAAATTCGGAAGGTTTTCCATCCAAATTTCGAGCTCATCCATTCGCTTAGCGACAATCTGGACTGCTGTTCTCAGAGAATCTGATGTTCCTTTTATTTGAGCATCCTGTGTCTCTCTTTTGATAATCTGTTGGAGATGAAATATCATTCCACGGATAGCCTCTGGTGTTGCAATTAACGCAATTGAAGATAAAGACTCCGGAGGAAGCGTAAGCAAAAACTCTCTGCAAGACACAGCCGCAGCAAGAGCAGCATAGCTCTGCCAAATACCGCTCGGTTGAACGTTTTGTTTATAAATGCCGCAAATTCCCCGAACATGAACACAGTTCGTTCCTTCAGACGCAATCACTGATTTGGGCTCGACGCACAGAGCATCATCCATCGTGGCTGGCTGAATATCTCTCTTCAATATACTGCGCTCCTTTGCATCAGAAACCAATCCTATACTCCCAGTGTATAGTCGGACTGATCTCTCTGGCTTGAAATACATTGCGGATGGGCCATGACGTGGTTGCGATGAATTTTGTTGAGGTCTTGATCTCTCTATATGATATTGAGCAGAGCTCACTGGCCGATGATACCGCTGCTTTCCATTTGGGATATTTTCAATAGTAGAATCCAGCGCGGCCTGTAAGCTGGAATGATGAGGCAGTCGATTCTCAAAAAGAATAGTGAGGGAGGAGCCCAAAAAGCCGGATTGCTCCATGTGTGGTAATCGAGAGTCATCTGTTTTACGGCCCTTCAAGTCATATTGTACGAGTCTGGTGCCGATAACAACATCGCCTGGCTGGGCTGAACTGCCCATTTTGTTTATTGGAGAATCCGCTAATCCGACCATTAAAAAGAACCTGATGCCGGTGAATTTTGACTGCATTTCTGCCGCCAAATCTTTCCCCCGAGATCTAACATTTGACCCCATTGGAGGAACATTGAGCACAATCATGTGTTCACCAAGACGCCAAAATCTGTATACCGGGGCGTCCAAGCCAGGATGCTGTATACTTGGCGAGGGCAACTCTTCATCAAGAACATTGCACGCAGCTCCGTAATCCTTAACGGAATCGCATATCCAGCCGATCTTATAATCATAGATATCTCCATGATGCCACGAAGAGTTGCGATTCATTCTGCTATATGCCAATAGAGTGAATAGAATAGAAAAATAGTTGCGGATAACTTTGTGAACTCCGCACACAGCGTATCATGATAAAATGATGCGGGCGGGGGTTCCTCGCACTTTCTACTGTGCACAATACCACAATGGGCCCACATCGGTCTAAACTATTTGCTGGAATGAGCCTCAATTATGTGATTAGATGAATCAATTATGTACTGTACGTCCAAGCGCCCCTTTCAGCCTTGTCGGGCATACGGTTACATTCTCCAATGAATCGGGTATCTTACCGTATAGGCGATTGACCCAAACTTATTCGCAGTGGTACCATCAGCGACACTTATCGAGCCCTATTCCTTGATTCGGTCAACTTTCAAAGGCAGGAGGTAATTGAAGTGCTTTTCTGGTCCAGAAAAGAATTGGGTTATCCCATACTGAAAGTGCTTATGTTGAATTGCAGGGCTCATCCTTACCAAACCTGGAAACTATGAAACTACTATGGACTTGTAAGCTTTACCAAACAGGCTGCACCTAAGATAATTCAGAAAAGGAGGCCGACATTGCCGCAGCTCGCAGCTAGGTCCATGCAGTATTTCTCAGCCGTAATATATACTTCCTTTTTTTGATCCAATACACCCAGCTTGAGTAGCGGTATCACAATGCGGCAATAACCCCTGTTCATATCTGCATGATGCGTCACTGTCACATCACGCTAGTGCCTAGGAGTATCAGTGGTTCGGCAACCACCCAATCATTAACATGGAATGTCGAAGGTCGAGGCTCAGCGTGGTTTGCAAGAAGGCAAACCAACTAAAGGGACCAACTCAAATCATGTTCTCTGACTGTTAACCCCATGTCTATTGGTGCAAATAAGCATGGTCTGACGTGGCATACAGGGGTTTCTGGCGAAACAACCTGGTCGTATGCAGCTCAAGAAGGTAATATTACGACGATCTCAGTCTGCCCCTCCACAGAACCTGCCAGAGGCGCTCAAGACTTATGTACGCTGTACACTGCTTGACTTCATAATATCCTGGCATTTGAAAGTAACATTCATTCGAGCTATTGAATCTTGATCCATTCGTATCCCCCCGTTCTTGCTTCAATATTATGGCCCCTACGCAGCTCAACAACCTCGATATTGATGTGGGACTTCTGGCAGCGCTGCCGGTGGAAGCAAGTGCTGCTCGGCAAATATTCGACGAGATTTATCAGGAGGGCGGAAGCCATAACGGAAATCATTCGCAGATCGGTATCTCACTCAGTGGATTCTCCTTCACGGTGGGGAGAATTGGGCCACATAACGTGGTCCTTATCTATCTACCAGGGATGGGCAAAACAAAAGCTGCCAGTGTCAGCTCTATCTTTGCTGAAAGATTTTCTTATGCAAAACTTGTGTTGCTCCTTGGTATTTGCGGAGCGAGTCCGTCTCCCTCAGAAGGAAGCAACATTTTCCTGGGAGATGTCATCGTTTCCGCTGAGGTGTTGATACACGACTATGGAAAGTGGTATCAAGAAGGCTTTCATAGGGTGGGTGGCTTCAACAGTTCATCGCAGCAGATATTGTCTTTTCAGAATAAACTCAAGTCATCTGTTCAATCTCTCGAGAAGTCAGTCTCTGCGAATCTCTCATTGTTTGCGAATCAGGGTATGGAATTCTCCCGACCAGAATCTCACCACGATAGACTATTCGACAAGAATTACATCCATCGACATAACCAATTGCCGTCCGAAGAGTGCTCTGGCTGTACCAAAGAAACAGTATGCGCGAGTGCAAAAATGATGTCCTGCTTTAAGTTGGGCTGCGATGCGAAAGAAATAATCCGTGACGCATCTCATTTTCCAATTAATTTGAGTCCCTCTCTACATTTTGGGCCGATGGCATCCGGGGACGCAGTTATAAAATCTGCTCAGCATCGCGATCACATTTCAGGCGAAACAGGTGCTATTGCTTTTGAAATGGAAAGTGCTGGTTTGGTGGGCATTCCGCACTTCTTGGTCATCAAGGGGGTTTCCGACTATGCTGATAGTCACAAAGACGACATGTGGAAGGGATATGCTGCGGCCGCATCCGCAAGCTGTGTCAAGGCAGTAATCCACCTCTGGGTGTCTGAAAGGCCGGGGCATACCGATAGTCCACCTATCAGAAACAACAGTTCACCGGTTTGTCATATCCATCTTTCGCTCTATTCTGTGCTTATTTAATGGCCTTTATTTAGGGTTATCAAAATTCCATGCACAATGCAAGCGCTACACATGCAACTCAGGTCAACAGTTCGGGTACAATAAATCTCTCAATGCATATGTAATAAGAGCTCACCTGAAATCTACGATTTGGCATACTTGAGTATAACCTTGGAAGGAGTCTGTCATTGACTCCATCCTGTATTGTCATTGGCGTACTTGATGGTTTTTGACAGCTACTGACTTCAGTACAAGGGATTCTCCTAGTCCTCCTACCCCTCCTCGTCGCTTGCTCGACGCACCGATGGCCAAATTTGCGCATAACTCAAATGAGAATGTGAACCGCTGTCATCCTGGCACTTTTTCAAACATTTTCCAACAAATTTTCGATTGGATAGAAAATTCCATGGATCAGCGTCTTATGTGGCTTGGCGGATGGCCGGGTACGGGTAAAACGACGCTTGCTTACTCCGTTTCTGTTCATTCACGGTTTGAGAACTATTTTGGTGCATCCTTTATGTTCCAGAAGAGCAAGGATGGATGTCACTCTTTAGATCGATTTGTAGGGACTGTTACTAACCAGTTGGCTGAGAAGTCCATTGATTACAATAATGAGCTTGAAATTATGTTGTCAGCTCGACCATCCTTACAAGACAGTCGATTCGAGGATCAGTGGAAATACTTGATCCTCCATCCACTGTCAAAGCTTCCTGTTGAAAAAAGATTTCTACTTATCATTGATGCATTAGATCAGTGCGATAGAGGCGAGAAACTGCTTTCACATCTCTTGCACTGCGGATCAAATCGTCTTCGTGTTCTTGTAACCAGCAGACCTGATATTGAGCTCTCAAAATTCCCGAGTGGCTCGTATATTCAGATAATGTTACACACGATTCCAGCTCATATGATCAACCAAGATATTCGAGTATTCCTCTTAGCGAATTTGAGGCCACCTATAAACAGCCGCCTGGTGGAAACTGACCTCGACTCCCTAGTGGATCTATCCCATGGCAATTTTCAGTGGGCTGTGACTGCTTCTCTGTATCTCAATTCACACGGCCTGTACAACGCCAGGATGGAAAGACTGCTCCACACCGGCACTTTAGAGGGAGAAGAAAAAGTTCTAGATGCCCTCTACCTCACCATTATCCGGGACTATACGTCACCAGAAAAGTGGGGTCAAGATCACTCAGCATGTTGTGACCTGCTACGGTTCTTTTTGGGAGGCATTGCCGTGCTCTTTGCATCGTTGGCACCGCGCTCATTTTACAGGCTTGTGCAAAGCAATAACCAAGATTATGATATTCATGAAATTTTGACCAGCATGAAATCTCTACTGGAGTTTCCGGCTGACCAAGAAAATGCTGATACGTACATTCGGTTTCATCATCCCACATTCCGAGAGTTTCTTCTTGATCATGAACGTTGTGTGAAAGAACCTGGTGATCTCATTTGCGTGAATGAAAAAGCTTCCCATCAAACACTGCTAAGTGGCTGTCTAAATGTTCTGCTCGATGAGTGGGAATTCGAAGGCCCGGGTAGTCAATTGCCTAACGAGGTAAAATATGCATGTCTGTACTGGGCCTTTCACCTCGAAAAGTCTGAAATGTTCGTTGCCAGCAACCACATGATATTTGACCTCATATATGATCATTCTCTTCATTGGATAGAAGCATTAGGACTTATGAAAAGCTCGAATGCCGCACTTGGGGCCTTACGCGTCTTATCAATGGTTTTGAGAGTAAGTCCATCTTAGCTTGACCAGCAGCAGAGTTAATTTTTAAATCAGGGCCAAGAACAACTTGAACTGCTCGCTTTCGTTCAAGACTTAACCAAATTTGTTCAATACAACCAAGAAATCATTGATAAAGATCCATCCCAGATCCACTCAAGCTCGCTGCTATTTGCACCTCAACAAAGCATCGTTCGCCAACATTTTAGAGACAAACTCTTTAGATTTGTCCAGGATATCCCGGTTACATGTGAAAGTTGGCCTCTGTTTCGACATCTGGAAGGCCATTACGAGAGCATTCAGCACTTGTTATTTGCCAACAGTGGGGGGATTCTTGTCTCAACGTCAAGCGACAAGACATTACGAATATGGGACAGTGTTTCTGGACAAAATCTTCGGATTATAGATACTCTAGGCCTAGTTACATCAATGGCCATTTCTCGAGATGGGAAAAGCCAGTTTCTTGCTGCGTTATCTGATGGCATAATTGAAGTATGGAACATCAAAACCGGCCGTGTTGCCCAGACTCTCAACACCGAGTCCGGCTACGAAGCATTGATCTGGAGGAAGAACGAAGCTGTTCTTCTGGCGTTTCGCAGTGATGATGTCATCGAAATTTGGGACATAGCCATGGGAAGATGCATGGGCCGTCGGAGATGGTCACAGGATCATAGCTCTCTCAGCTTCTCGGAAGATGGATCGACAATTGCAGCATGGTGTTCGGGCTCAATGGTTCAGGTTTGGAAATCAAATCTTCGATCTTTCAGCAGAGCCGCTATATTGAGCCAAATGGAGGGCCTAAATTGCATTGCACTTTCACCAGAAGGGGGGCGATTAGCTTCAGCAAGCAAGAGCATTCACATCTTTGATACAGTTACAGGGAGCAAGCTGGCCTCTCTTGAAGGACACATAATGAACGTGAGATCGCTTGTCTTTTCCAAAAGATCGTCTGTGCTTGCTTCAGGATCAAATGATCGTACTGTTAAGCTATGGAACCTTGACACCGGACAATGCCTTAGGAAGCTAGAAGGCCACAGATCCCCAATCATAAGTCTTGCGTTTTCCTATAACGACGAAACTCTCGCCACGGGATCCTTGGAGAACTCAATTTACCTATGGAGTACAAGCGCATTCTTTGATCATAGCTCAAAAAGGCACGTATCAGATGACCTTAAACTGGTCACCGCCGTTGCATGCACAGATAATGGAGATGCTGTTGCTATCGGCTTTTCAAACAACGAAATTCGCCTTCAACGTACCGAGAACCAAGATTACTTGATATTGAACGAACATAACGCCCAAATATCTGATCTTCATTTCATCGAGAGTGGCGCTTCGCTGGTTTCTGCCTCTCACGATGGTTCTATAATCCTTTGGGACGGGCTTTCTGGGCTACTCTTGACAAAGTTTGCTGATTATGGAACCGCTATACAAAAACTTGTTTTCACAGACGATCAGCGAGCTCTTGCGGTAGTACTAATAAATTTTACCATTTGCGTTTGGATCGATGAAAGTCAAGCTCGCCCTACCCTTATTGGCCATACAGACTACATCGAAATGGTAGTTTTCGCCAAGCGAAAAAAGCTCATCATATCATCTTCCCGTGATAAAAGTATTAGGATTTGGGACATGATGAATGGGAAGCCCCTCATGAACTTGGTCGGCCACCAGAATTGGGTCACAGGACTAGACCTCGCGTCAGATGAGGAATGCCTTGTTTCCGTATCTCTGGACAAAACAATACGATTATGGAGCACATCAGATGGTCAATGCTCTATAACTATTTCCAATGATTTTCAGATGCAGTCAGTGGCTATATCTGGCGACAAGAGTACTTTGGCCTCGTTTTATGGAAATCAAATGACTCTTTGGGATACCAAGAAAAGCGAAATTCGCAAGATCCTGCGAGTCAGGAGTTCTCCCAAAAAGTCTTTATCTTTCAGTGGCAATTATTTAATTACAGAACATGGATCTCTGGCTCTAGATCAAGCCGTATCTGATGATATTCCACTTGGTCTACTTTGCTCAGCGATTTATGTTGATCAGGCTTGGATCTTTCACAATGGAGCAAAATTTATATGGATCCCCCGGGAGTATCGTGACTTGAAATGTGTCTTCCTACGGGAGAATGTTGTGATATTCGTCAAGAAAACTGCAGAGATACTTACGCTGAAGCTTTCTCTTCCACTCTAGCGCTAGTCAGCTCATCTCTTTGATCCGAGCGATTGAACAACACACACCCTTGACTGTCATGAAACAACATCGCTTAATCTGCATTTGGAAAAAAAATTTGCTTTCCAGTCTGTTAATTTTTTTGTGTGTGGATTGGGGCGCCCATGTAGGCTGGCTAATACTGTTCTTATATTGGGCATGCCCCAATGTTCCATTTCAGTCCAAACATGACACAAATTACAGATCCTAGCTGTTACTAAGGCCTTGCTCAAGCTCTTATATTGTTCATGCTTCATGTCACAAAAGTAAAAGAGATAAATAATAATAAATCAATAACTATTAAGAGATAGTTAAGAGCCTAAAGAAGAAAATAATAAAAGCCCCAATACTATAGTGAAAGATCTCTGTTGGAAGTACAAAGTTTGATGCATCGAGTCTAAAGAGAACCAAAAACTACCAATGTCTTCCTATCTCCTTTCTCAACTAATTACACTCTCAGGGCCCGAGAAACCGCAAATTCCGTGCATTGAGGCAGCATTCAACGCTTTCGGCCTCTATTTCTAGTTTTTGAGCGGCTCGAACAGCGGCTCGATCTACTGAAGAAGGCAGTTAATAGATAGAACTCGAACTAGAGTGGGTGAGAGTTATTTACCCATCGGTCTAGGTTCTCGTTGTCCCCGCGCTCCTTGTTGAACCTTTCATCTAATCTTTCTGCAATATGTAAGCAGATGAGCCGGTTCGACATGATTTTTTAGCCTACCTGAAGGACAGTACACCATATCAGCGATATACGTGTTGTTTCTGATTCTTTCCAGAAATGCTTTCGCATGGCATGACGTCCCAATCCGCCCAATCATAAACTTCACACCTGTTGGTGGGAGGAATGCAATCAATAGCTGGCTAAAGGCCCAATATTGCACTAGAAATACTCACTATATTTGGGGTAGTTGGCCGATCGCAGATTGTGGATAATTTAGTTCAAAATCCGGTGTTGACAATCCTTGATGGATGGGTTTCAAGGAAGATCAGACAACCGCTTTCTTTTTTACTCTTGGGTCAGAGGTATCGAACGAGATTGTATTGTGGGGTTAGACCGGGGAGGTATCATTGTATTGTAGATATTCCGTTAGAAAGTCGTTGAAGCAAGTTAGTTGAAGCCATTGGTGAAGCCGGTCGTTGAAATGGTACTCATATGTGCAATCGTTCAAAGTTTTCCAATATATCTACTATAATTATTCTGTCCTACCCGAGCTTGCCGTTTCTTGTGGCTCGAATGGTAAAGCCAAAGAAACAACCCCGATTGCGACAAAAAGTCCACAGCAAACATAGATCGGTACAGAAGAATACACATCGCCGAAGGTCGCAATGAATGGGGACGAAAGCGAGGCGATACGACCGCAAGCTAACGTTAGGCCACATCCTAATCCCCTAAGTCTGTCAGGCATCACCTCGGGTGTGTATCTGAAAAATGAGTCAGCATTAAACAATAATCCCTGAAGTAGCTCCCAAACCCACCCGTAGATAGCCCCATACATGGCATTGAGAAAGAAATTAACCATGGAAGACATTGCCAAATTCTGGGCCTCGGTCTTGATAATTGTGAAACCACCTGCAAAAACCGCACATACGCAAGCTGTCAGAGCTATAGTACGACGGCGACCAAGTAAAGGCACTTGAACAAGATATGCGCTCAATATAGGCCCGACTATTCCCACTACTGAGGAAACAGAGAAATCGCGGTATGTTTGATATGTGCTTCCATTACCAAGCTGAGCACCATGTGCCTCCAGGTAGTAAGTCAGGAAGATAATGTATATGGGATATCTGTAATGCGTTAGATATGAAATCTCTGAACAGAGGCCACACGGTCAAATACGCTATGCTAACAAGCAGCCAAATGATGATCAAGCATATCATAGAACGGACCTGCTTGGGCCCTTGGAAGAGACATCGCGTCATGTGGATAATATTCTTGTTTTTGCCTGGAGCTTCTTGTTGACTTGAAGATCGCAATGCACTCATTGTATAATCTGACTTGTTGATCTGGCTAATCGCATTAATCGACGCAATTGCTTCTTCTGTTTGGCCCTGTGAAGCAAGCCATTTTGGAGACTCTTTCATTTGAAGCACAAAAGATCGAAGGATAGACATGCAGAGGCACAAGCCCCCAAGGATGATATACAAATACCTCCATCCCATATTGTCGGCCCGGGCGCAGGTGGTAGTACCTTGGGGGCAGCAGAAGTTCACCACAAGTGGCCAGGCTATCGAGATTAGCACATTGGAAAAGGCACCTTAGAAGCGGTCCTGAGTGGGTTGAGTCTCCATACCAATCAATCCAGTTATAGCACTTCCTAGACCCCATAGACATGCGAGGCCACTTAGAAGAAATCCCCATTTTCGAGGCAGGCATTCCGCAAACACAGTTAGATCAATAGCCACTGTAATAATTAGCATTTTAAATGCATTTTATGCCTGAATCTTCTCAGGATACTCACAATTACCTCCACCAAAGAAGGCTGTGAGGGCGATGAACACGTTCAAAGATGCCCAGTTAGGAGAGGCTGCACTTATTGCTGTGAAAATAGACCCGCCAAATATTGATAGCTGCCATGAGAGCCGTCGGCCTGCCAAGTCTGCGCAGATACCAAATGTTAATGCACCCACACCCAGCGCTGCATACTGGGTTGCAGACAGCAAGGTCCCATATTTTGGAGCAAACTCCTTGGTAGCTTGTGGCATGACAAGACTAATTGAAACAAGAAGCATCTTAATGAAATATTAACGTGACAGATTTGCATTGATTGGATGAAATATACACACCTGATCGACAACAAATCCAAACCCACATGACACCATCAACTGCCACTGGTAGCGACCCATGCCGATAGCTTCGATAGCATCCTGTATCTGGTTTTCATAACTGTCCGCTGGGCTAATAGCGTGTCCGCGGATTATCTCTCCTTGAGAGAAGCTTTGGGTATGTTTCAATTCTAGGCTTTTCTTGTCGTCCATGTTGCTTGTTACCCGTCGTAGGAATGTGTATCATAGGGCGCTCCTCCCCTTTTCATGCTTTTGAGCTGACGGACCCGGGCCGCGCCCCGAACGACTGATTGGCAATAACGAATAGGCTTGGTAGAGAGATAAGCATGCATTTCTTCTCATTATGATAAGAAGTATTGGCTGAATGCTCCTTCCTTTGTGGATTCGATGGCTTCGGAGGCAGTCTTCTGCATGGCTCGACGATTGAGCAATCTCAAAACATTTGGAGGACATTATTTTCCAGCTCAATATCGAGTCTAAAGCAGTATTTAACGAGCATATTGAACTGTAGTTATCTCAATTGAACGTAATATTACGGTGGACAATATCCCGATCAGAAGGCTGTTTATTTCCAAGTTCCGTACAGTCACGGGTATTTAAGATCAGAAATTTTTTCACTTTATCATTTCATATGAAGACCTACATTTTTCAGGCTACATGAAACGCTTTCAACATAGTAGGCAGTTTTGCTCAGTTCGCTGCTCTTGTGTCGACATAAAGCTTCTTTAAAATGAAGACCCACGGAGGTTCTCCATATGCCGGCATAACAAGCCTATACTGCTATTTGACTTCGAAAGAAACCAAAGTAGAATTACGGCCAGAACTTGATTTCGGTACTCTCACACGCGAACCCAATAAAAAGTAGGCCTTATCCGATTACTGGATACTTCCCCGCGTCCGGGGAGCGCAACCGCATGGGGCCGGGGAAGAGGCCCGGATCGGGCAAAATGGGGACCATAAACTTAGATAACGACTTTACAAGAGCGCCCAGATAGCGTTTAAATACAGACGGCTTCACAAGCATTTCACAGAGAATACCTCTTATACAGCTCGTTGGGCTTATCATCATGGCTTCTTGGTTTAAAACACACATAGCGCGAGAGCCGCAACATGATAGCTCTGAGACACTCGAGTCGTTGCCAGCATCATGGTACAGGTCATCTGCCATGTATCAGATTGAAAGGCGTGCAATATTCTCGCAGAGATGGTTGCTTGTCTCCCACGAGGCACGCTTCGAGAAGCCCGGTGACTTCGTCCAGATTACGGAAGCCAATATTACCTTTTTTCTCATTAAAGACCGCAAAGGTACAATTAACGCTCACCATAATGTTTGCCGACACCGTGCATACCCTCTGGTTGAAGATGATGCAGGCAGAATGAAAACTCTTGCATGCAAATACCATGGTAGGCTTTCCTTTCCTGCGATCTCGGGATGAATTCGCTCTGTAAATGCTAATTTTAACCGCAGGTTGGTCGTACGGGTTTGATGGAAAACTGGCAAAGGCTCCAGAGTATGACGAGACGCCGAAATTTGACAAAGAGAAGAACAACTTGTTCAGCATTCATGTGCACGTCGATAATATGGGATTTATTTGGGTAAATCTGGACTCAGAGAAGACACCCGAAATATCGTGGACGAAGGAATTTGCCGATGTTGATCTGCAACCCCGGTTTGAGAAATTTGACATGAGCAGATATCGCTTTGATCATCAGTGGGAAATGGTAGGCGAATATAACTGGAAAGTATTGGCTGAGAATTATAATGAGTGTTACCATTGCCCTACAGGGCATCCTGGTATCGTCGGCCGCACCGATCTCTCGAAATACTGGGTCGAAACATCCGGAGGCCATATCCAGCATTTTAATGTTGACAGAGAGGACTGTAAGGGCTTGGGTATCTACAGCACTTACTACTACCCGAATGCATCCATGACTATCTCGTAAGTAATGTGATCTCACCCGAAGCCAGAGCCATGCAGATTTAACGATCAAATTCTATAAGGCCGGTATTCTTCTACATAATGCGTGTTATTCCCATCTCAGTTACTCGGACAAAGATGGAGTACGAGGTTTATCGACACGAAGAAGCGAGCGACGAAGATTTTATGGAAATAACGAGTACATTCAGACAAGTTCTCAAAGAGGATAAGGATTTGTGCACAGGCGTTCAGAAGAATCTAGATACAGGTGTCTTCGTCAACGGAGAGCTTCATCCTCGCGTTGAGAAGGTATTCAGAAGTGTTCAATTTCTTGCATATCGTTGCAGGCTGACACAATGTGAACAGGGACCACGCTTCTTTCAGAGCTTGACGCGCGAAATTGTGAAATCGCACCATGAAAAAGAAGAAAGGCTTGGATCAGAGATATGGCGGGCGAAGCCCCGGCAAATTAGTGGAGGTGTGGTCAAAGAAGACATAGACTTTTGTGCAGGCTTGGAGTGTATGGGGGAAGGATCCGGGGAAGTTCTAGCCTGGTGAAGTCGTGATAGCTTTAAACAATCGAAGTTAATTCCATGAAATACAAAATGCATTATTTTCAACAGAAAAAAGCTGCTATGACAAATTCGGGTCCAGATCCAACCAATCGTCAATCGCTCGACCAAAATCATTGGCTTGCAAGAAAAGTCCATCTTGATCAGTCAATGTTGGAAAATTAAAAGGAGATCCGGGACAAAATGAATTCGTATTATGTTCAAGCATGTTCTCAATGGATTTGGGGGCGGCCGAATTGAGATTTTCATCTGGTGGATAGAGAGGTGTGTCTGCAGGTACTGCTCTGTGACCTGAAATTCCGGTGGACCCCACTAGGCCAAAATCTTCTTCAGAATGGCAGATACCGTATTGGCTTGATACATCATTGCCAGTCAAGCCTTCAAATATAGACTGGTCAGAATGTCCTCCAGGATTCCCAGCTCTATCATAAATGAGCAAATTCCAGAGAAGCTGATTGTTTATAGAAAATGATCGCTTTTTTTGGGAGGTATCTGATGGTGGATTCACATGGATGCTATTCTGCAATCTCTTTAAGTTTCGTTCCTTTTATTCATCAGTAAGCCAAGATGAAGATGACTGGATGTGTTGGTGGGGTAGTTCCAAGGTCCTTACCATATGTGAAACACTAGGCCAGACTATCGCCATACGACGGAGGAAGCCCATGCATTTATCGAATCCTAGTTGGGCTTTCTGGCGGAGAGGTGAATTTTCAACAAAGCTATGTTGAAGATGAACTGTTGCCATGACCACGACGCAATGAGCCAAAACCGGGTCAACGATTTGATATGAGAGTTCGTCAAGCATATCAATAAAGTATATGACCCATCGAGAATGGCGTGATATAGCATTAAAACATTGCTCGATAAATGCTTGTGGAATGGTGTAGCGAAAGTTTCGTAGTCTCATAGACAGTAAGAAAGGGTGATTAACAAGACATGCCACGGTGGCATATACGAATTGAGTACAGAACCATGGGCCCCAGTAAGCACGCCGACGATGTCGAGTTGCAGGATCTTCACTGCTGATATTGTTTGTCGCATATCGATATGCCATCGGTATACCGCAGTCAATTTCCAAGTGAAATTGCATTACCCTGGAATAGTCCGACCGAGGATCCCATGGAGGTAGTATATCGTGCGTCGGGCAAGACTTGGCGTATCCTCGTGCCATGTTCCAGACCTGAGCTAGGGACTCTGTAAACTTCATTATCCCTCGGTCGGATTCGCCTTCAAGGGAGCCGTTTCGTGGCCCCGGTGGGTTTCTTAACCTGGTAGACCCGCTCAAAGATGTTTCGGGCGATGATAATGAGCCGTGCAGATCCTGGAGCATTCTAATACTTGTAGTACAGTCTTTCCATTCAGTGATATCTCCTAGGGCACATCCTTGGGGGACACTTTGTGCCAGGTTCCTGGCAATTCCCAGGCTCACTTGTGCTTGGACAGCTTTGCCCTCTATTTTCATGTCAGCTCTTGCTATGTGTAAATACAGAAGACGTCTTTCACCTGTAAAATCAATAATACTAAGAACACACAAGGTCTGTAGTGTTGAAAGTCGTATCCTACCCTCGGCAACCCTTTTCATGACACTTTCTTTGGCTTCTGTAGCCATTAATATCAGCTTCCCATGAGTTGAGGTTGTGAGCGCGCCCGGCGGAAATCGGCCTGTCAGTGCCCGTAAAGAAAGAATCAACTCAGAGTCTCGCTTGGACAGAGAATCCGCGAATCCCTCTTTACTGAATAAAGGCAATGGTTGATTATGACACCAGGTCAAATAAAGTTGGCCTAGCTCTTTTAAGCTCGACTTGTGCAAGTACTGATCGCTGGGATGGGAAATGAGCTCGAGACAACATGCGGTCCGTTGAGTATTATGAGATGACATACCTTGGCTCGGTAAAAGCATTATCACTCAAAATATCATTAATGGCTTCGGTAGGCATAATCGAGTCATGACTCGTTGAAACAGGTGTTTGAACATGTTGCCGAGATGTCATCAGTAAAGGGCTTTAACCATTAGCAAAGACTTCAACAGATCTGAGAACCCCACTCAGATACTTACTCAATATGCTCAATTATCTTGCTCAATTTTTCCTCCAGGCTATTCATTCGAGATCTCTAGACAGGTATCAGTCAATTATTATTCTAGCCTCTGGCTAACAGGGCAGACCAAACCATAACACTTTCATAGGCGGTAGATTCGGCAATCGATGATTCGTACACACATTCTTGACTCAGTCGAACGCAATATGAGCAAGAAGGACGCTCTCCAGGACATCTTGATTTTTTGCGCCTATGCAGCACTTTCAGCAGGGATTGTTAATGTGGCACAAATGCTCATATTTACCGACACGGCTCGCAGGCCTGACGTGCTCTTTTCGGCTGCGGCGTTTCCATGTTTGAGCTGCGAAGAGAGAATGAAGCAACCCCAGTCTTTCAGCCCGAGTCAGTGAATATGGGAAAGATGTCTTATCCAAGCCTCGAGATGTACATTCGTGTTCTTGGATAAGACGCGGGGAAAGTCCTTTGATAAAAGCGGGGACGTTTTATTGGTCGGACTTTAGTGGGATGAGTAAACCAATGACTGGCTTTGACATTGGCTTCGAAGAAAGCTTTCGACATCTTTCAATGGTCGAAAGGTGATCCTCTCGGTGGATGTTTCCTAATCCAAGATCATTTGAGAAGCCCTCTCCATAAACCAGTAACCATTGGCATGCTTCTGAATACTGGTTCACTGGCTGCAGGTCGCCTTTGGCAGATCCCGGCAAATCACTAGACACCCCTTCGATCTGTTATCATCTGAAGTGAGTTACTCGAAGAAAGGCCACATTTCATTTGACTATCGCTGCTAATCAGAGAGCTCTGATTGCTGCTGATAATCATTATGCTGACCAACAATTGCCGACCCGGATCTTCCCCCGGGCCCACTCCCAATTGGGATAGAGATAGCGAGTATTCAGATGAAGAAACATAATCCGACGATACGTGGTTCCCGCATCTAAAGAGACTTTGATGGGGCCATGTGGACACATCCAGTGTCATAAACAGCACGTGAGCGGTATTCTCTCCCCGTGGTGATCGTATACAAGACAGTGGTGAGAGGAAGGGAATACTACGGCCCGTAGATTGTTTTCCGGTTTCTAAATCACCAAAAGGCCCAAATTCATTATGGGAGATTACGATGTAGCTATTGTGGGACTCGGGGCTCTAGGAAGTGCAGCTGCCTACTATGCTTCTTTGAAAAGCAAGAAAGTCATCGGGTTCGAGCAGTTTGAACTCGGTCATATCCATGGATCGTCTCATGATACGTCACGGATTGTGAGAACTTCCAACTGGTCTCCAGAGCTTGTTCAACTTGCTCGATCTGCCTATAAAGATTGGGCAGATTTGGAAAAGGTCCTCGATCAAAAACTCCTCACGATCACTGGCGGGGTGGTTTTTCTCCCCGACAATGGACCATCTCTGTTCAAGGAGTTGATCAATACCCTAGATATCACAGCAGTGCCCTATGAGCTGCTCAGTCCGAGTCAAGTCAAGCAAAGGTGGCCACAGTTTGATGTCCCTGACGGGGTTACCACTATATACACTGCGGACAGCGGCATTGTTCATGCGTCCAAGTCAGTTGCAGCAATGCAGCACTTAGCAAAGACCAATGGTGCCAAGTTGAAGGAGAATACCAGAGTCAACCGTCTAATACCCCAAATTCCAGGCGAAGGAGTCGTTATCGAATCATCGAATGGAATGTTCCGAGCAAAGAAGGTGATCCTCGCGACGGATGCATGGACCAATAAGCTCCTCGGCCCCCTTGGGCATCATATCCCATTGTCTATCATGCAAGAGCAAGTGACATATTTTAAACCGACAAAATCAGAGGATTTCCAGCCTGATGTCTTTCCTGTATGGATTTGGGGCGGTGAAACTGGATTCTACGGCTTCCCTTCATATGGTGAGCCTTCCATCAAGGCCGGCCGCGATACTTCAAACAATTTCATGGATCCCGACCAGCGCACCTACGTTCCCTCCGAAACTCTGTCTGATGAGCTCTCCTCATTTTTGAAGAAGTTGATTCCCGATGAAGGGCGCCAGCCGCTCCGAACAGTCACTTGTCAGTACACCATCACACCTGACCGACAATTTATTATTAGTCCCCTGAAGACAAATCCAGACATTATTCTTGGTCTTGGAGCCGCCCATGCCTTCAAATTTGCACCGGCGTTTGGTCGTGTTCTTGCAGAGCTGGCTATAGATGGAAAAACAGATGAGGATATTTCGAAGTTTGTGATTCCAGAGAAACCCGAAGCAAGTAGCAAACTTTGAACTGTACTGGCAGGTGACGAAATGTGGTGCAGGACTCTTGGTAGCTTGTTCCATGAGAACGCTAATTGATGAGACTTTAATTGGATAGCTCCGCATTCATTGACACATACTGCAGTGGGCTTTTTTGCCCTGTCGCTTAGAGCTCTCAACAACATGTAAATAGTCGATTTTTTAGTCTGCAAAAGGTTTAGTCTCCGCAAAGCTTTAGCTTCCGCCAGTGGCGGAGATTGAGGCCTGGTGTAACTGATTACCGTACGTTACGCATCCGAGGCTTGCGAAGAACACGGTTATAGCTATATCGAAACCCAAAGAACAGATCGATGCTGTTTTTCACCGTTGAAAACAGTATAAAATATGGTACGGTAGCTAACAACCGAGAATTGAGATGTCCCCTTGCGCAATTTTATTTGTCATCAAAGGTAATTTTCCATTTCAAAAGGCCATTTCAAAAGGTATACATTGGACTCGGGTTCCTTTTGAGTATGCCCAAACCCAATATTTCGATTTCTCTCAATCTTCCTTCATCCTGGCATTGCCCTATTGAGGCCTTTTTTTAGCAATATGAGCATACAGAGAGCCATTATTGTTACTTCTCCTAAGAAAGAAAGTCTTGTTTCTGATAGGCCAGTCCCTAAGCTCCGAGATGACTACATCCTCGTCAAAAACGTTAGCGTGGCTTTGAATCCTACCGATTGGAAGCATGTTGCTTTCCTTGCACCTGTTGGTGTCCTTGTCGGATGCGACTATGCCGGTATTGTTGAGGATGTCGGCAAAGCTGTGAAGAAGCCATTCAAGAAGGGTGATCGTGTTTGCGGCTTTGTTCACGGTGCAAACGCTGTTCAACCAGAAGATGGCACCTTTGCAGAGTACATTGTCGCCAAAGGAGACATACAGATGCGTATTCCAGGGAATCTTAGCTTCGAGGAAGCCTCCACCCTCGGCGTTGGAATCGTTAATGTTGGCCAGGCTCTCTACCAGAGCTTGAAGCTGTCCCTTCCTACTGCACCAACTAAGAATCTAGATACGATTCTCATTTATGGTGGCTCGACAGCAACCGGTACACTTGCAATTCAATTCGCTAAGCTTTCTGGCTATACTGTTCTTACTACTTGCTCTCCCCGCAATCATGATCTCGTGAAGAGCCTTGGCGCCGATGCTGTCTTTGACTACAAAGATCCAAACGCTGCAGCTGAGATTCGCGAGTACACTCAGGACAACCTGAGACTTGTTCTGGACACCATCTCTATTGATTCCAGTGCTCAATTCTGCGACAACGCTATTTCCACCAGGGGCGGTGAATACAGTGCCCTTTTGGATGTTGGTATCAAACATGGGAATGTGAACGATCGCTGGACTCTTGCCTACACAGCTATTGGCGAGGATTTCACCTTCGGCGAAACTCCCATGCCTGCCAAGCCCGAGGATAAAGAATTTGCTTCGACCTTCTGGAATATTGCCGAGAAACTCTTTGCAGAGGGAAAGGTGAAGGTGCACAAGCCTAGATTTTGTCCCGGTGGTTTGCGAGGCGTTTTGGACGGTCTTCAGCTACTGAAGGAGGACAAGATCAGCGGCGAGAAGCTAGTCTACAACATCGCGCAGACTGAGTAAACTTTTATCACTCTAGGACATGTTCATTTTGTGGAGGTTCAAACAGTCAGAATAATGAGCCTTTAGAACTCTAGCTTGTTTCATCATACACTTTAAAAAGGAGAAATTGTGCGTTAATTAGCCCTTCCGAAAATTCCATCAATTTTACTTTATCATACATCGGTTTGGTATTACAGAAGCGTTCAACAGACTGGGAAATCTTTTCTGATCATGTAATTATTTCACTTTTTTGCCGCGAGAAATTTGACCATCTACTATCTATTGATGACCGGTCCGCTGCACTTGTTTTCAATGTCTGGAGTTACCCAAGAAACTCCGAGATAAATGCCAAGTAATTGGCATCGACATTTGAGGTCAAGAAAACTTTAGAAGAGGGTTGAAATAAAGCTGTCAATATGCGATTGGTTTAAACCCCATTCCGTTCTCTTAACTTGTATCTGTGATACCTCTCGTGTCTCCAAACGCTAGCCGCATTAGGACTAGACTCCGCTGAATGTTGCTTGGTCGTTCAATTTCTAGACCAAAGGCTCGCCACTACGCTCCGCTGTTCTTAAGTGATTCGCCAATTATAATGTCGCTGCCAATACCTAGTCCTTTATCTGCTTAAGTAGATGTTCCTTGATTTGATGCAGACTAAAGTAAAAACGAATGCTCGCTCTTTCGGCAATAAAAAGAGCTCAATGATTACAAATTTCTCTGCACTCTTATTGAGCTCCTGCTAACTTTTCTTGCAATCCGATTATACTATCACGCTAGAACCTCACCGAAACATCCTTGCTCTAAACTATTAAGCTCGATCACTTAAATTTGGCGCAAATTCCTCCCCGAGTTCCTCCTCAAATTTATCTCCTCGCCACTTGGTATTAACTCTTCACACAGTCTCTCTCAAGAACTACGGTCCTTTTAGTCGTTATCGAAATGGGTACTCAAGTTGCTTGGATAGGCCTTGGTAACATTGGTAGGGTATGTATCATATACAATTCTTCATTTTGATCCTTTATTCTGCTTAATTCTAACACTTCTGTTCAGGGCATGGCCAAGAACCTTGCCGCTAAGGGCTCGCTCAGCTCCCCTCTGATCATCTACAATCGAACCAGCAAGCGTGCCCATGATTTCGTGTCTCATAATCCCAACACAGTGGCCGCTACATCTCTAAACGAGGCCGTCTCTAAGGCTGATATGATCTTCACATGCGTTAGCGACGATGCTGCTATCGTTGAAACCATCAATTCCAGCCTCAAGAGTGGAGAAATTAAGGGGAAACTATTTGTGGACATGTCTACTGTACACCCTGATACCACCACTTCTATTGCAGCCAAGATTCAAGAGTTCGGTGGCCGTTTCGTTAGTAGCCCGGTTTTCGGTGCCCCCGCCATGGCTGAAGCTGGACAGGTAATTTGTGTCTTGGCAGGGCCTAAGGACGCCGTTGAAGAAGTGATTCCATACACCACCGGGGTAATCGCCAAATCATTCATGGACTTCACTGACCAGCCACCCGCGAAGGCCTCTCAGCTTAAGATTATGGGCAATACCTTTGTTATCAGCATGGTGGAGACGATAGCCGAGGGTCTAGTGGTTGCTGAGAAGTCCGGTCTGGGAACCGAAGCACTTCATCAGTTCTTCGAGGCTGTGTTTCCCGGTCCTTATGTGGCCTATTCAGGTAGAATGCGCAGCGGTGACTACCACAAGAGGCCCGAGCCTCTTTTTGGTGTTGATTTGGTGTGTAAGGATGCTCGACATGCCCTTGACTTGGCTGAAAAGTCCGGTGCCAAGATGGAGGGCCTGGAGCTCGCTGATCGCTACTTGGCTCGAGTGAAGGATCAGATGGGCGAACAAGGAGATCTTGCTGGAATATACGGTGCTGTGAGACAGGAAGCGGGCTTGACCTTTGAGAACTAGATTTGTCAGGAAACCTTAATCAAAATCTAGTTTTGTATAAAATCATTGCCTTAGTATATGTAAAATGGTTAACACATCTAAACGAGACTCTTCTCCTTTGAACTTTACTGCTAGGCGGAGGAAATGTGGAGGACATATGGTGCAGTATCATAGCGTTAAGCAATAGCACATGATGAGATGATGTTCAATGCAATCTTTTATTACATTCCCAAAGTCATGGATTATTAAACTAGTTTAAGTCATTACTTCAACACGCATATCACCATCTATACAAGCAGATCATGCATCAGCTCTCGGCTAACAATATGTGATTCTCCCACAGTCCCCTTCATAACAAGCACCAGGTCGTCCACCGTGCCTAGGAATCTCAGATAGGAGCTGACTGCCACACAGAATCGACGATATTCCTCATCGCGAAGCAGGTCTTTGCTCAAAGAAACATCGGCACGGTGCGTGGACCAAAACTCAAGGCATCGCTTGAGCAACGGCGTCGGTAAGACCTCTGGCAATGGGTCGCCGGTCTTTAGAGCCTGGTCCACAACATTGAGAACTGCCATGACATCGCCGATGTGTCTGTGGTCCAGCATACCAGCACGCTGGGCCAAGTGGGATTGGAAGCGCTCGGGCAAAGAGGCGGAAAGAGTCAAGAGACGAGCAAGATGCTGATTAAGATCTTGACAAAGCGATTTGATTTGTCCAAGGCGCTCACTATCAAACTGAGAGCCAGAGAATTCGACTTTAAGCACAGCAATCGGTCCATCGAGGGCTGATAGGCTCTCGGCGAGATTAAATGCAAGGTCTTCAGCGACCAAGCCTTCCTCGCGATCGGGCTTGCCCCAGCAAGACAGAAGGAGCGCGTAGTGATCAGTCAAAGCCCGAATGACACCTGAAAGAGATTTGCACACATGTCGCGTAGCAGACGGTGGTCTTGGGAGAAGCTGCAGGATGACGGCAGCAGCAAAGCCAATGATAACCAAGAGTAGTCGTCGCCAGAACACAGTGTAGCCAACTCCTGGGTTTCCATATTGCGGGTTCCAGTGATAATCGAAACTGTAGCCGACAATGAGCATGCAAGTTGCACAGCCCATAATGACAGCTTGCAGAATGACAGGCGGGGCGAAAATGCGGAGCCACATCATGATCGCGATGATCACAGCCATGACTGCAGCCATTCCGTATGAATTTCCAGGGCCATCGCCGGACCCAATATACCAGGCAACCAGGCCTAGAACACCGCCAATAATAGTCCCGTTTGTACGGGAGACCAGGGATAGCGTAAAGTCAGACATGTAGACCAGCACTGTTGTTTGGCCCATGATCAGCGCCCAGAGACCCTTCTCGCGGTAATAGAATCCAGCAGAGGAAGGGATCACGGCTGGAATACCAAGGGCAATAGTAACGCCGACAACACGCAGCGCGTACATTCCCTCGGAATTGATGAGCCAGTGGTAAACTGATAAAATAATCCGTCCAAGCCCATTGCGGCGTCTGGTACGGTAGCCACGGCTCATACGAAGGCTTTGCTGGGCCTCCTTGGTCTTCCTCTCCAGCTCCTCAGGGTCATCGACTGATACTTCTGCAGCGCGCACTGGAGCAACCGCGCTTTTGCGGAAGACCCAGTTAATTGCATATCCTAGTCCTCGTGGGTACCAAAGTCGGGTAGATTTGCGATCGTTCATCAAAGCCAGCAAATGGTCCAAAACGCGCTCCCAAGAGGCAGCTACAGCGATGATTTGGTCTTCAATCACCATAGCCATGGATATAGCGCGCATTCTGTAGACCGAGTTTTCCTCAAGATCCTTCAGGATCCCATTTTCGTCGAAGAGATCCTCATTAATTTGGATGAGCCTGTCTGGTGTATTAATTGCGAAAGCTGCCCGTTCGGACTTGAGCTTCTCCAAAGTTGAGCGAGCGTTCTCCTCTAGCTCGTCAAATCGTTGTTTGCTTGGTCTGTTGAACCATCGTGCTGAATTGACGGCCTTGATGCTATCAGCAGTGACAACAACTGCATCCTGACAAACGGGGAGTATCGTGCTGATCGGCTCCCGAACTGCATCAAGCATCTCTTTGTGGAATCCTTCGTGTTCCGAGCTTCGCATGGCATTTACCATCCCAGCACTTTCGATTAATTGGCGCAGACCAGCCTCGCGAGGCTTCTTCTTCTCATCCAAAGCAACCGATGAGAAGCTGTCTGAATCGAAGGTGAGAGCGCGAAGCTTATCTGCCTTTTCTTGTCCACCGATGCGGGCAATGTGGGACTCAAGTAACGACAAAGTCCTGAGTGAAGCCTCTCTCAACGGAGCTTTCAGACTTTTTACATCATCGGCATTCCATCGACTGACTGAGAAGTCCAGCTGAACAAATCCCAGGGCCGGGAGGACACTTTTGTAGAGCGCAAGAGTCCCTGATTTTAGCTTTTGCAAGTCTTGTATCTGAGGCTGGTGACCGTCGCATATACTTGCCAAAGTCAAGTCTAGTGGGGTTTTCAATATCCTGACCAGCTTTTCAAAACCATCGAGAGCAACGTGGGAAGTCGATGATGGAAAGAATACAATCTGGCACGCCAGGCCGAGTCCGATACCAATTGCCGCAGGTATAATCAACACTCTGGGGATAGTACCCTGGAAGGCAGGTAATAATGGACCAACTGTCAGATAGATATCCATTACAATTGTACCAAAAATCTGGGTTAATATGAATTTGGGGTTGCTTGCCCGAAGACGTGACTGAAAATTGTCAGGATGAATGGTTCACGCTAATGGTGAAGATCACTTACCAAGCAGTATATCATGAAGCAAATCATGCAAAAGAAGACGGCCGAGACACGAGCATCAAGCATAAATCCATTATAAACCATATCCCGTTCAACAAGTGCAATGGGCTGCCCTGTAGAGTTGGCTTGCTGGTAAGCCTGCTGACCCAATGCCTGCAGCTTGGCTTGTGTCTCAGCTGCGGGTCTCGCAGCTTGAGCAGCCAGCATTGTAATAACACCCCATGCCCATCCAAAAGCCATACCAAAAATAAGCGTAAAGCTTGCAAGGATGTAGACAAAGACGATAGTGTTCGGGGGTACCATAAACAGCACCAAGGTAGCAAAGAAGCTCGCAATGCCAATCACATGCAGCGATGGATGAATGAACATCAATAACGAAGCCACCCATGCTGCCGCCCAGCAGCGGAAAAGCGCCTTCAAGTCAGGGCCATTGAAGTGATCCAACAATGGCGGCAGCTTCCATCGCTGTTTCGGCTCCTGCTTCGACGCGGTCTCGGGTGAGGGCGCGGGGTCTGTCGCGCCCGCCACCGCGTCATTCTCTTTGGCAGCATCAGACATAGTCGTCGCTATCCTCTTGGTTCCCAATGGCCAGGCAAGAGCATCGACTATATAAAGCTCAAGTGCAAGTACGGGGAGACGTTACATGAGCTGAAATTTCGGCCCCAGCAGTCCTTTGTCCGAGGGGCGGCTGAGGTAATAATTCAAATTTCGCGATCGACTTACCGCATCGGGCGAGGGCTTGTTGTGAATAGAACCACAGCGGCTGGATCTTCGATTCGGAGCGGTACAAAAAGGGCACCAAAAGCGATTTTCATCTCTGGGCTGTGACCTCTTCAGTATAGATCGACTGGTGTGGGTGGACTATGGTGGACCTTCCCCGTCACACACCCGGCTGACCCGCAGATGGCATATCCATGCGAGCTGGAAGGGAGGGGTTCAGGCGTGCTATTCTCAATTCTTGGCCGCTATCTGGAGTACATTGGATGGGCTTAGAGATTTGTGCATCGTCGTCAGTGCATATGAAAATAGTAAGCACTGTACGTATCTCATATGAGTGGGTCTCTTAGCTAGATAAACTATTCTTTGTTTGGGGAAGCTTGCACCAACCTCGGCTGTGTCAAAAGTACACAGTTGGCGAGATGATCTTCTTACTCGCGCCCACTCAGGCTGACCTATGCCATTCTTATCCCTTATTTGGATTTTATGACAATTGAAACTTCAAAATCAGTCTATCGAAATATGGATCCACAAACCCTTTTTTCCTGACTGCTTTCAGCAGGTTTTGGGCCTGACCCACAATTTCCAACGGGCGCAGCGACTGCTTATTCCATGCCACCTTCATTTAGTCCAAGCCACCCAACATCCAATAGCCTTTCGTGGGTTGATCTTTCAAGACTGTCTACTTATAGAACTGGTCGTAGAGATTCCTGATATCATGATGCGACGCTTTGCAGCATCCTCCCACGACGAAAGTGTCGAATGGACAATCCTTCCTGGCATCATTAACTATCTGTGCTAGCTGAGCTTCCCAAGAAATCTAGGCATAGATATCAGTTTTTTTATGCATGATGTAGAAGGAGTAGACAATTAACTCACAGTATTGGTTGGTTGATCAGAGGTCGAATCATGGGGTATATCCCAAGTCTGGGTTGCTGTGTTGTAGACCTCGCCATTTGTACCGTCAGGATACAGAACAAAAGACAATTGTCTATCGCTGAATTTCTGTACTCCTTTACTGAATTGGCGAATCAAACTCGCGAGCTTATGCACTTTGGTGCAATTGATTCCAATTCCCCAAGGAATATTTCCGCGCTGGTCCTCGGAGATAGCGGCACGGACAACATCATCCACAGAGCTTCCATCTGGAAGTAAATCGTCTTCTCGAGGAAATACGCAAGATATCCAGAATGGGACATCAATCTCCGCATCACGAATTGCTCGTCTGACGGCACGAATTTCGTCCAGTCGCGGTAATGTCTCAAATGAGACGTATTGAATCCGCTGAGTCAAGTTCGCATCGGCTTCCATGAAGAGACGCAATCGCTCCAAATGCCAATGGTACAATGCATCTTCATCGTTATGAGACTCATCGTAAGCACCACTATACTCCTGTCCTGGGATCATACATGCGCCATATGGTCCAAGACTCAGAGCAATTTTGACATCTCTGTCGCCGCGAGCGTTTTCAGCAATGTCGAGGGCCGTCTTGATGTATGGCCCGATAGCACTTCTAGGAATACCATCTGGGAATTCCTTCGTTCTCGTTCGGTTGAATCCCTCAATTGAGACTTGATAGGTTGCTGTCAATAGGACGTCACTTCCTGCATTGCAAAAATCGCGCTGGCAGGACTTGAGGACGGATGGTTTCGAGACGAGAAGATGAGAGGACCAGAGTGGCGTGGTCTTGCTGTCGAATTTGATGTCGTATTGATCCTCAAGGGATGTACCCAACCCACCATCTAAGATCCTAACTGAAGCCATTTTGCTGATATCTCCAAGATGGAAGCGGGGTGTTGCGATACAATTTCATTATCGGCGCTGTTACATAATACGATTTTTCCGTTGATAACCAACACGCTAGACTGTACATGTCAATTAATTTCTTTTAATTATGAGCTCTTCAATTGATGTTGATAGTCTTTGACTCGTGATTTCAATTTTCAGACATAATGTACTCAAGCAAACGAGGGAGAAATTCTTCCGCATGCACGGTCAGATAGTCGGTCCCGCATTAAGACACTGTAGACATGCTCTGTCCACTCGCAGCATGTTTTCCTCGTGTCTTTGGGGTCGATAATCTCTTCAACTCCAAATGCATTTGCCGTGCGAACAGGGTTCATCTTGCGCAAGTATTCCTCCTCAAGCTCATTGTATCTCTCTTCCTTTTTGCCGAGCTTTTCAGCCTCGCGAAGTTCATGGCGATGAGCGACTTCGATGCCACCGTCAAGTGGAAGAGATCCCCACCGACCTGATGGCCATGCAACTTGCATCACAGGATCACGCGCTCCAAGCATGACTCCGCCTGCAACGCCATATGCTCTTCGTGTGATGACATTGAAAATAGGCATAGTGGTAGAAAAGTATGCCTTCGCCAGTTCCACACCCCATCGCATTGTAGCTGTGCGCTCAGCCACAGTTCCAATTGCATAACCAGGCACGTCGATGAATTGTACAATGGGGATATTCATCACATCGCACATCTTCAGCAATCGAGTGAGCTTTTGAGAACCTGCGGCGTCTAATGCTCCGCCGTTAACCTCGCAGTCCAGACTTATAACTCCAATAGGATGACCACCAAGCCTGGCAAGTCCTCCAATTGCCGTACGGCCCCAAAGCCGCCCGATCTCGAACCATGAACCTTGATCCACAACTGAAGTTATTATAGTTCGTGGGTTGTACATCCGCGCTTGCCTGCGTGGAATGATGCTTCGTAAAGCCAAATCTTCACGATCTACTGGATCATCACAGGCAATGACTGGTGGTGCTTCGCTTCCGGAGTTTGGCATATAGCCCAGAACTGTGCGAATCTGCTCGAAGCATTCGGCTTCGTTGGCAGCAAGATTATCAATCGTCCCGTTTGTACAATGGACCATTGGGCCTCCGAGATCCTGAAATCCAAGGTCTTCTTCGAATGTAGCCCCTTCAACCACTTTAGGACCAGCGTTGAATAGAGCTCCGATGTCAGCTGCCATGACTGAGAAGTGGCAGGAGACAACTCTCGCCGCGCCAAGTCCAATCTAGAAATTATCAGTACTCTTTCCAAAATATTAAATATGAAATGGACTTGGAGACTTACAGCAGGACCAACAACGGCCCCAAGGTTTGGAATACCCATATTCAACTGCTGCATCACTGGCCTGAATGGCCGCACATAGGGTAGATAGCTCCATCCTTCCCTGCGAATAGTCGTCACACTACCACCTCCAGAGCTCCCATCGACGAGTTTAACAACAGGTGTTCGAAGCGCCACCGCAAGCTTCTCAACATAAACCGTCTTCTCAGAGCTTGCCCCATCAGCATGTCCACTACGGATACTAAAGTCATCCGCAGTAAGCAAGAGTTTCCGACCACGAAGGGTCCCCGCGCCTTGAACATTGTTGCTCGGTACGAAAGACTCGGGCTTTTCGCGCATAGGCCCAGTCTTCTTCCAGCTCACAGTGCCAGAAATAGATCCGATTTCCTGGAACGAGCCAGGATCAAGGAGTTGATCGATTCTGTCCCTTACCCACAATTTGCCAGCTTGCTTTTGGCGTATATATCCTCTGCTCTTCTGATCTGGCTTTGCTGCGATGGATCGCAGTGTTGCCATCTGATCAAGGACATCAGAGTGGTCGGCTGGGAGACGCGACGCAGGCGCCTTCGGCCTCGCCTTTTGCGACGTCGAGATATGCCCCGATACTTGATTTAGGCGCTCTTGTACCTTGTCATTGCCAATTTCGCTTGATGAGCTCTTGTCGTCTTTCGCCATGGTTGATCTGACGTTTGAGGAGTGAGTGTATGGTTGCCCGTGGGTTTTGTTGTTGCCCCCTCATCTCCACGCGCCGAGGGCCGAAAATACCGAGCCGGAATATTCAGAAAGCCAGATCACGATGTGCGACGATTCCCCACACTTCATCTTGTTTTCTCCTCGAAGGCTGTATCTTCGCTTCTAAATACTAGTCTGACGACTTTTGAGATCTGACAGGCGTCGCTTGATCAGTGCTAGTGCTATTCTTGCAACAATGTCGTCACAGCCGCGGGCAATCAAAAAGCTGTTAATAGCTAACAGGTAAACTCCGCAATCTCCTTAAAGTGAATGCGATCATTAACAAATTTGCAGAGGTGAAATTGCAGTTCGCATTCTCAATGCTGCACATGAACTGCCCGATCCGATCGAGACTTTTGCTCTGTACACAACAGATGATCGATCTCATTGCGACCTCGGACATCCAGATCATTCGATCCAGATTGCCTCACCTGCATCTTATCTTGACATCACTGCTTTGATCGAGACTGTGAAAAAGCTTTCAATAGATGCGATTCACCCAGGATATGGTTTCCTTAGCGAAAGCGCAGAATTCGCACGGCGCATGTGGAACGAGGCCAATGCGATCGTGATCGGGCCCGGTCCAGAGAATCTTGCCAGAACTGGCGACAAGCTTCAAGCTAAGGAGCTTGCACAAACATGCGGTGTTCCCGTGCTCGAAGCTATGGCCCAGCCAACGGCTAGTGTCGATGAAGCTCGTGCTTTTGCGAGACAGATTGGTTTCCCAGTCATGGTGAAAGCTGTTGATGGAGGAGGTGGTCGCGGTATCCGGCTTGTGCGTGAGGATTCCGAGCTGGAGAACAGTTTGCAGCGCGCAATTGGGGAATCCCCCTCAAGAACTGTCTTCATGGAAAAGGCGGCTGTGGATGGATTCCATCATGTCGAGATTCAAGTCATCGGTGATGGAACAGGGAACGTCCGCCATCTATGGGAGCGAGACTGTAGTGTGCAAAGACGCTTCCAGAAGATTGTTGAGATAGCGCCGGCGCTAATAGGAGATCGTGGCTTGATTTCTCAGATCATTGATGCGGCATTGAAAATGGCTAGCCATATTCGCTATAGATCTCTGGGGACTTTTGAGTTCCTGGTTAGTGAAAGAAGGACAGAGTTCTATTTCTTGGAGGTCAATCCGAGACTGCAGGTTGAACATACTATTACAGAGGCTATCAGCGGGTTTGATCTCGTACAAACGCAAATATTGTTGGCTCAGGGACGCACATTCACAGATCTTGGTCTTGGGCCCGACGTTGATCCCAAGGCTCCTCCTCCGAGATCTTACTCTATCCAGCTTCGCGTTTGTGCCGAGAATGCACAGAACGACTTCGCTCTAAGCATTGGGAAAATTACAAATTTCCATATTCCCACTGGGAACGGTGTACGTGTTGACACGCACATCTCCGGCTCAGCGCCTCTCGTTGTCGGCTCGGACTTTGACAATCTTTTGGCAAAAATTATTGTCACTTCATCCAGTTGGAGCTCGACTGTCAGAAAAGCCCAGCGGGTCCTGGCAGATTCAAGCATATCAGGAGTGAAGACGAATATCGCCTTGCTTCGGGGCATTGTTGCCCACGCCGACTTTTTAGCTGGTCATAATGATACCCAATGGCTCGGAGCCAAGATCAATGAAGCTTACAAGCTTGGAGAAAGCGTTTCAAAAAAAGGTACAGAAAACGCATCTTCCTCGTCAAATAATTCTATAGCGCCCGGGGGGCTTCCATCTTCAAGCCTCCTGTTTCGCAAAGGAGACGCATGGTCGATCTCACTGCAGCCCCTCCAGCAAAAGAATTCTGAAAACTCGAAAGCTGCCCACCACCTTCGACTTTCTCGAGTACTGCGCAATGAATTCCCCTCCAGCCTCGCAGCGGAGATCGAGTATACAACGCCAGACTCAAAAGTTCCCATGCCTTTCCGAATCCAGCTAGACGCGACTTCGACAACAGCCAGTGCTCTTGTGTCATCACATCGACGCGGCGATAGAAATAACCCAAGCCATATTATTCTTCCGCTATCGGGAAAGCTGATTGAGGTACTTGTGTCTGCTGGCGAAGACGTTACTGAAGGCCAAGTGCTGGCATTCGTGAAGCAAATGAAGATGGAGCTTGAAGTACGGAGTCCTCGCGCCGGGAATGTCAAGTGGGCTTATGAGATGGAAGATGAAGAGGAAGATGTATCTGAAGGTATGCTTTTGGTCGAGCTGCATGAAAGCATTCGAGGCAAGCTATAAAGAAAGATGCTTCTAATGCTTGCATTATATACGGTCGGTCAATTGAATAAACAAGAAATTAAACCTCTTAGTGGCAAATGAACCGTCCTTTTTCTGGATATGATTGAATTGAAAAGGATAAAATGTAGAGTGCAGTCAGGTATGAAAGCTTCCAAGGTTGTAATAGTCTACACCAACGAGACTAGCGGTTTCATTGGCAGAGTGCTTGTATTACATACCGCAGAAAGCACATCATGGACTGGATTCAAAGTCAGATTTCTATCAATTCTTTTTACTTGCTATCTACAAAATCAGGTGTTTCGAAGAAATTAACAGATATCATGTTTCCTCGATTATTGATTGCAAAAGCAATGCTCATCATGTGACCTCCGCCCGACGTCATCACGATCCCCCACGCGATCGATCCCCACGCAAGCTCAGGAAGGACAAAAAAGATGAGCGACCTCAGTCTATACATCTTGACCTCCAACTGCGCCCGCGAGCTGATAGACGTCGATCTATTCGCCGCGCACTTCTTCGACGCTCTTTCAGACCAACATGCGCAGAGCGCTCCAGATCTGATCGTGCTCTCTCTGCAGGAGATAGCACCCATTGCCTACTCATTCCTAGGCGGCACATACTTGGCGCCATATTTCGACTCGTTCGCCAAGGCTGTTAAGAAAGCGGCTGCGACGCTATGGAATGATTCTTACGTGAATGTGGTCAGGGACCACACCGGTATGACCGGATTGATGGTGTTTGCCAAGCCTGATGCGATGGGCAGAATCTCGCAAATCGAGATGGCTCATGTTGGGTTTGGGTTTAGTGAGCTTGGGAATAAAGGTGCTGTTGGTGCTCGTCTTGGGTATGCTGCTGAGGGCGCATCTGAGCCAGTGAGCTTGACGTTTGTTGCTGCGCATTTGGCGCCCATGGAAGAGGCACTGGAGAAGCGGAATCACGATTGGCAGAGTATAGTTGAGCGGCTTGTCTTCAGTCAGGATGGTTCGAGACCTTTACCCGGGAATCGTTCAGCTTCTGAAAATACAGCTTTGTTAGACGATGCAGACACTCCTGATCGTCCGGAAACCAGCCCGAGGCATATCTTCGCGCCAAACTCTTACCTCTTCCTGGCTGGTGATCTGAACTACAGGACCTCTGACACCAGTCCCTCGAAAGAAGACAACACGCGATTCCCTCGTCGTGATGCAAAGCCCGATGATCCAAACCACTACTCCCACCTCCTAAAACATGATCAGTTAGCGCGCGAGATGCGCGCAGGCCGAAGCTTCCACGGCCTCTCCGAAGCCCCCATCACCTTCCCGCCTACATACAAGTACTCCAGCGCAGCGAGCGAAGCCGCAGAGCTCAATCTTACAAACGGCAGCTCAGAGACAGAGTGGATATGGTCGAGTCACCGGTGGCCGAGCTGGTGCGACCGGATTCTCTTCCTGGACCGGCTCTCGCGCGGCGGGGAGAGCAGCGCAGTGGTGCCCCATGCATACAACGCACTGCCTCTGTTCCCGCACTCAGACCACCGCCCTGTTGCGCTGGCGGTCTCTGTTCCCCTGAGATCTACGGATAATCCCTCACGAGCTGAGACGGAGGTGGTGGCTCCATTTGCAATTGATCCGAGCTGGCGGTCTCGGAGGGATGCGGCTCGACGGAAAGAGGTGGTTGTGGGCGTCTTAGCATACCTGGGACTGACATGGGAAGGGAATGGACTGCTGCTTGCATCAGCGCTGGGGGTTGTGGGTGCATGGGTTGTGCTGCGATCGCTATGGGTGGTCTGAATGTACTAATGGCGGGGAGTCCCGCGTCTGAATATCAAGTTTACGGGGGTTTTTTCTATGCATCTTGGAGACTAGCCTGACCAGGGTGCTGGTCGGCGTTGCCTCTCAGAGGGTTCTTCTGCAGTCCATCCTGGTCTTGCGTCGGCACTTGTATTTATTTATTTTTATTTTTATTTTTTAATTTTCCATGGGACCTTCAGCCACCGCCACAAGTACGTTTGTGGGGATTATCGGCCTATCATGGCATTGGATAGGTCGCGAGTACCGGCGAGGCTTAATGGCGGCAATTAAGGATGAGGGGTTGAGAGCGGGTATAGTGCAGGATTCGACGGGATTTCTACAGATCACCTGATGCTGCAAAGAGTAGAAAGATTAGACTAGCAGGACTAGCTCAGAGCGGGGTGGTCCTCACCTCCACTTGCGCACGAGTTTAATGCGTCGGGCGGGAGCTGTGCCTACTAGATCCAAGTCGATTCCGGCGGTGTGTATTTGGCGCAGGCAGGCAGGATGGAAAGCTCGCCTTCTTCGGCTTCGAATCTCTTCTAGACCTTTTCTTGTCCCGGTTCCAAGCGGGCTCTCTACCGGGGTGATTGGCTTGGCCTGTGGCCCACACGTTCTTTCGTCGTTCTTCGTTCCCGGGCCACGGCAGCTGCAGTTGTCCTGCGATGAGAGCATGAGCGTCGTGGGATGCTCTGCGAGGAGGTCCAACCTTGGCTGCACGACTCTCGGGGGAGCTGCTTACAGGCGTGCCGTGACTTCCGTCTAGAGCTCTCTGATGCAGACTCTCGTCCACCTGAGCTCGTCAAATGACCTCGCGAGAGTTTAAACTCTTGCAGTCACCGCTGGCTTGTGTGACGTATAGGGCTGAGCTAGATATCATTGGCGGCGCTGGGCCTCGGTCGATGTAAGTCGCAGGCCTCGCAGGCCCGGCGGTGCCAATTGTTGGATTCTGACTCCTCTGTGTTTGAAATTAGGTGACGCCGTTGCCTCCCACGGCCCGCCTCTGCTGAGTTTGGGAGGGGCTTCCTGCGGCCGGGGAAGGAGGAAGCGCTCGGATCCAAGGGGGGGGGGGAAGGACGGTATCCTGGATGAGGCTTTTATTCCCAGATGAGACTCCACCAGGCCCTCAATGCGCCAGTAGCCGGGGCTGGGCATGTGAGTGAACGGGACGAGGGTCCAGATGGGTCTCGATGCCAGGGAAGGGGCTCTCCGTTTGCCACCAGGACCGGGATATGGAGAAGGGACAATGTGTCACTGAACAGGGCAGCAAAGGAACAGTTTTTAGTTCTTTCACCCTCGGGTAAATGCAACGCTGATTGGGCACAAAGGCGAACAAAAGCATCGTGAAAGGGGAGATCGGGCCGTGTCAGAGCAAACGGGGCTCGATCCAAGGGACATTCTAGAAAACCTAGAATAACACTAGCTATCCGGAGAATCCGCCCCGATCGAGGGCCTAGATCGTGCCAAAAGGGCAGCCTAGGGGGCATCAACGCGAAACGGGGGAACCAGGAAAAGGATCGAGGCTGCAAATTGGGGCGAGGAAAGGAGGCCGGGACTCTCGGCCAGAAGCCGTTTACTTCTTGCCGTCTTTACCACTCTAATGATACTCCATTGGGATTTCGGAGGCCTTTCATATATACGGGGGTATCAATAGGGGCTACAAGGCTCACAGGGCTTGGGATATTTTCAGCAATTCGGGGCCGGCCTGTCTCCACCGGCACGTAGCGACCAGCCCTGCCAACATCTACGCCGTGAGCTTCCATGGGTAGAATGCGCGCTGCGAGTCATTCCAGAGCGATCCACGGATGCATTGGACCGTCGCGCATTTTGTCATTGGGCATCCTGGACCTGCAGCGAACGCCATCTCCAGCAGATCAGCAACCCGCATTTCCAGGTTGACGAGGGGGATCGCCGGATCGACGAGCACGACGTTTCCCATCTGCGTGGTATAGCTAATTTCCAGAAGACAGTCATCAGTGCATCTGGCGCGCCCCATCGTGGAGCTCGTCGTGGAGCTCTTGTACCAGGCACGTTGCCAAGACCGTCGCAAGGCACAACGTACGGCATCGTTGGACGGTCTGTGATCACGTTGACAGACGCCGAAGCCCAAAATCCCAAGTCGGCCTCAGTCGCTGGGAAGATGGAGCTGATGGCTAGTCAAAGGGTTGATAGGCGGAGGCAAAAAAATCAAATAAAAGAGTTATCCATAAAAGGAGGCTTGCCTTTCTGGGCCGTTAATTAAATTAACTAAAACCCCTAAGCACAAACGGGGGATCCATTGTCATGGCACCCTAAAAATCCCATTAAAAAAAAAATTCCAAAAAAGAAAAAACGGATTTATTAAAACGGTCTTTAATTTTCCTCACTATGCGTATTGCTGTGGTATTCATTGAGCCTCTGGATATAAACCCCCTTGGGCGCCCTCCTCCAAGCTTTCTCTCTCTCCACAACCTTCTCCAAAACGAGCCTGATCAACCTCCAAAGACTTCGATCTTAGAACGTCCTCGGCTTTCTTCCTTCCGACTTCACTTCCTCGACTCTCTCGAACTCGCGCTTGATACCCTTCACCTCTCACATCCCCTCCGCGCTTTCCCCCGCGTTCCGGAATCATCCCGTCATCCAACGCTCAAAAGCAACTATGTACTCCTGCGCAAACTACCCGCGTGGCTGCCGAGGCCGCACCAACCGAGAGGGAACTAAATGTTCCGATTGCAGAGTAAGTGGGAAGAAAAAAAAAAAAAACAAGCCCTTCAAAGTTTCCCATGCAAATACCCCAAAGTCCAATATTTCATTTCTACCCTGTCCTCGCGCAAAGCCAGTGGAGTTTCAAAACTAACCTCCTCCAGCAACTCAACCTGCGTCGCCCTGGAACCGCCTCTCCATTTGCTCAACCCCGCAATCTCACGCGCCAGCTACCATCAGAGCGACTCGGCGACTCGGCCCTCAGCATGCTAGAGAAGGACATGTAACGCGACTCTTGAAGTCTACGCAAATGGTCACACATGCTCCCGGCGGGTGATGATCCTTGCAGGCTGGAACTGAATCCGAGGATGTGATCGCGACTTCCTACTTTCCTCTTTCCGTCTTATGCATCGCCAGGCGTTTCTCTCTTCCTCACGATGGCGGCTATATCTCTCGTTCAAACTCCTTGTGTTACTCTACCTCACTTTCGCTGGCGCAAGTGTCCGCTAGAGCCTTGCATGGATCCCTCTGGGCGGTGGCGCACAATGGCTCCCTTTCGATCCGGTGATCGAAACCTCTCGTTTCTATCTTGCATCTTTTCCTATGTCTGCGAGCCTTGGTTCTTTGATTTCTTGATGATTCCATACCCCCCTGCCTTTGATTTATGCGTTTTATGCTTTTTTACACTGCGCATGCCCATAGCGATAACTGGCCTAGTTAGATACCTCCTCGCATTGATTATGATTTTCTTTCCGGTGATACAGATCATCAGCAATCAAAGTAATCGCACTGAATCACATGGGCTCGGCTCTAGACGAGTCCAAAGTATGAAAGACGGCAACTGTTTCACAAAAAGGCTAGACCTATCCAGGGCAGAGTGACCCCCCACCTTTGGCCTCTTCTCAGCCGCAAGGCCGGCATGCTGAGACGCCCGAAGACTCAGCATCATTTAGCCCAGTGATCCCCGTGCAACCCTTCCAGCCTCTTAGAATGCCTCTTCGGCCGAGGAGCTATTCGCATAGTCCCGTGGCTCTATTCCTGACTACCGGGTCGATCCTTGCTGTCAGCCCTGTCGAGCGGTGGCTTTGTACGTGTACTCTTTCACACTATAAGTAGATTGGGGCTGATGCCACAAGCTTCTATTAGCTGGACCGCAGCCCACGTGAAGCACTAAGCCCCAGTATGCCCTTGGGGGCCGTACTTTTGTTTCTATCTCAAACTGGTGGTCTGACAGGCATTCTGGGCAATGTGGCTCTGCTTAGCCCTAGTTCTAGACCGTTGAGCCTAAACGGCCCTCCCCGGGGGTGTTCCTGTAATTCTACAACGATCCATTCATAAGGACAAACGGTTCGGCAGGGCGGCTGTTCTGTTCCCCGATGGTGTATCAGATCTGTTTCGGCCTAGGGCGCTTGGCTTCTGGAAGCCGTTGGCATTTAATATATGTGCGGCTCGGTAGTAGCTGCTTAGATGTAGAATTAAGGCCCATCTTTTCGGGTTGTGCGTAATTTACCGCGTACTATTCCTTTGATTCTTCATGTCCGATATGCAGGATACCCGATTCTGATGTGCCTTTTCCTGAGTCATATTGGATGCCAACGCACAATCGCAGGCTTCCTTTCTTCATCAAACTCTCATGCACAATCCCTTCCACTTTCTTTTTTTTTACTACAATTGGGCACTGCCGACTGGGGCGGGAGGCGCCCCGCCCCTTACGAATGTAGTTAAATGGAGTTGCAGACTATGAACACCAACCGCACACTACAGTAGATCGTGCATACACGCAGTATCCACTTTCGATTTCATCACAGCTGAGCCCTCTAGGACTTTTGATTTGGGCCTTCGTACGTCGAATGGTTCAGTGGACTCTGGCCTCACCGTCATTTCACTCGGCGGTGCAAACAAAGTGGCAAGCCAGAGGTCCCAACGCCAACTGACCATTTGCAAGCAGAGAATTAGTCTTGAAAACTCCTATTGGCTCTTTCCGGCGAAAATCAACGTCTAGCTTCGCAACTAAACTTTTGCCGAGGAAGTGACAAAGTTTGTCCCCATCACTATACCTAAGACATGCTGCATGCTGTGGAGACCTCGATCTTCGCTGCCTGAGAACACGTCGGAGCATCGCTTGTTCGCCAAAAAATTGAAGATCCCTTCCCCTCCACACCGAATACGAAGTAAGCATGGATACGGAGTCGCTTGATCCTCGGCAGCGTCGAAGGCGCTTACCTCGACTATTGAGCAGTTGAGCACGTTTCAACGCATGGACAGGGGGAGGGGCGCCCAGGACTCTCCTTGTGGATCAGTCGACGATTACCCGCTCAGAATATTCCATCTGTCTTCTAGTCCCGGACGTGCTTCTCTAGCCCCTTTTCCTGCTCCCCGTTGGGACGGCTTAGGCACGGACAGATCCATCGCTGTTTCAGAGTGCAATGTGGGGAGATTCCGGCTCCGCTGCACTCCACCCGTGCTCGTCAGGGGATCGTGTGCAGCCAGTCACTGCTGCGATCACCAGCTCGCGTGGCACGGTGGATGCCACTGTGGCTGTAGTCACGGTCTGGCAACGCGATACGCCAATCGAATGTCTAGGTAGCTGCTGGACTGGCCGCTAATTATCCCTGGTCTCCTGCCCACTTCAACGGGCGCGGAACCGCTGTTCTCCGTAGTTTCGGAGTCCTTTGCCAGTTTCCACTATGAGTAGGAGAGGCCGATCTTCGACAAGGCTGATTCTAAGGCTGATTTGCATGAATCCCCGTCGCGGATGTCAGTTGCCTTTTCCTTGGTGGCTGTTGGGCTGGCGCTGTGCTTCGCATGGAAGGTCCCGATACAATGGGCTCTGTTGTGCAGTAGCGTGGACGTTTATTTTGCGCTTGGATTGCTTTGCTGCCAGCCCCCTGAAACCATAATAATCACCGGTGTTTTTAAGGGGTTGTCTGGTTGCTACGCTGCGGCGCGGAACTGGCCCAGTCGGCTGGCCCGGGGTACGAGGTCTGTCCCTGGGAGCTGGTGGGCCGCAGTGGAACGCGCGTGGGCCACGCGAGGTGTCACTTGAAGATCGAGGTTTGGCGTGGTTTCTATCCTTCTCGTTGGTCTGCCGTCGCCATGGGCCTGGCGCGGATGTGAAACCGCCCCCGGTCACTTTTCCTAAATTTGGGAAGGACTCGGGTGGATGGCCGAGGGATTCGAGGTGCCCTGAACGCTGATACAAAGAGCTCGTTCTTGAGATTGTGATGTCATTTTATTGGTTCTTTGATGGTATATCAAGCCACTTGGAATCTGATTATGTAGATGAAAAGTATGGCCTTGGCCAGTGCAACATCACTTTCCTTCTTGAGCTTCTTGTTTTTGATACGTGCCGAGCATCTGCCGACATACCCACTGAGCTGTCTGGGTGTGCAGTGATGAGTATCGTGTATCTTCTAGCTGTGCCTGTTCCAGAATTTGACCCCTGCAAGCTTCGCCCAACGCTTCGAAGACAACAATTTGATCTCTCATGTGGGTATCCACGCATGGTCGCCTTACGGATGCCGCCTCGTCACCTTTGAGATCTCGTTTTTCGTTGGAGATTTCATTGATGAAACCTTCGATGCATGCATCGATGAGGCTATCGATTCTCGAAATATCAACAGCTGAGCCATCGTCTTTGTTCTTCCTTGGTCCTTTCTTGGAAGACTTGTTCACAGGCCTACCCTTCTCACTTCCAATTAAAGCATCGTGCCCGATTCTAAAGCCTGTTGACGTGTGGGCCACGACCAAGACATATATCCGGCTTTTATGGGTCGTCTGCTCTGAGGTGTGGATTTGGACAGGCACCAGGGTTTGATTGGATGGCTCATCTGAATCACCAGGTACTAACTCAAGAATTGATGGATCCATGGTTTTGAGCGCCCGGCGAAGCGATTTCTTTGTCGCCTTTTCCATATACGCCCGGACTGTCTTTGACTCTGCAGGCAGTTGGAAGTCTGGCGCCAGGATGGTAATATCGATTTTGGTGATTTTCCCTCTTTCATGATCCATTATCCGGATTAGTGGGAAGATGCCTATCTCAGACTCCTTCCCTGCGTTCCGGTTGAGTGAGCTCAGCGGGTGAATCGCAAAGCTCAAAGTACCCATATCGACCGGTCCAGCCGTCCAGCCACGCTTGTGAAGAGTCAAAGAAAGAGAAGGGAGCCCTAGTCGGGCAAAGTTAGGCGCCATAACCTGCGCAGCGTAGTCGTAAGAAGGTGCGCTGGTTCCGTTTGTTCCGCCTGTGATCGTGACATTTATGCATTCTGCAGTTGCTCTTGAACCCACATGCAGCATGTAAGGGTATAAGGCTTGGAAGATCAAGAGCGCAGAACCAGGCGTAGGCAGCCTAATATTGTAATCGGACTTCACGTTCAGATCAGACAAGGACACCAACTGCGTGAGATCATCTGAAATAGATTGACTCGCAACTGTTGGCCGGAAAGTCACACTCTGTGATCCTACATGTCCCCCAGTGACTTCGCTGCCACTGATATCGGCCAGAAGCTTGACCGCTGCGGCATGGCTGGCCTTCACGCCCCGACTCCCATGGCGGCGACCTCGTACATGATTCACCGTAACTGGTTGACTGGTGAGAGCTGATAAAGCTATTGCTATCCGGACAAGTTGACCACCTCCTTCAAAGGTGCGGCCGTCAAGCTCGATGTGGCGTGGCGATCGCGGGCCCGCATCAGCGGGACCTCCTGCTGGCAGATTCGGGTTAACCATTTAGGGCTAACAAGTCAGATCCTTTTTTTTTTCTTGCCTAACTCACCTACTTTTCAAGACAGTGCCTTTTTAAAGATAAAACTGATTCTGTCGTTTAGGTCAGGTACCTTCGCATATGCATGAAGGATTCCATGCTAACTCTGAGTCAGGACTGTGCCTTCTGACTCACTTCGGTCTAGATCCCGAAATGTTTGCTTTTGCTGTTCGCTTCCCCACAGAAGGATTCGGATCGTCAAAAATGGCGATGGAGCTTAAATTGCCTGAGATACAAGGCTTCATGCTTTTTCGATACTTCTCTGGAGTTGGGGCTTCTAACTATGGGCTTTCGATGCCATTAACAACTATCCAGGTTACATATACTTCCACTTGGGCAAGAAGGAGATTTTGACAATCCAGCATGAGGCACAACACGCTTGTGGAAAAGATCCAATGCTATATTCTCGGGGCTTTACATGGAAGCCGCAAGCACAACGGACTGAGTATCCAGATCGTACCTTCCATATGGACCTCCGACGCTCTTTCCGGCAGTGCGCCTCTTTGCCAAAAGAGAGAACGCATCTGCTGGGCATTCTTCTATCCTCAAGCATCTTCATTTTGTACCAAGTATAGTTTGCAGACTTTCACAATATGTTTTTGTCACTCGGTACTCGAGACCGACTACGTCGTTCCATGTCCACTCACTCTATGCGCAAAAGCAACGTCCCCCGGCAGCCCTCGGTCGATCCAAGCGTTGCCAAATACGCCGCTGCTGCGGCGGCTTCACACGCAATGCGATCGAGCGAGAGATCTTCTGCCGAATCTAGAACGTCCTACGATCAACTGGGAGGACCGAATCATGTTGCTGTGCCCAGGAGACGTCCAAAGTCAAGCCTCAGGACGGATGCCAGCTTTAACGAACGACCGACCACTCGTTCGACTGTACGCCAAGAGACGCCAGCATCAAATAAGCCTCACATCAATATGGAGTCGGCTGTGTTGTCGCCCATAATTGAGCCCAGAGGTTTGGATGGGCGAGATAGCTCTGTTCCTTCATCATACCGACGATTGCGCAAGGCCAAGTCGATGTTCTCCACCCGCCAACGCTTTCCAGAAAGTTGTAATGGAGGGCCATCCTTTTCACCACGAAGCAGTTTTGATCCTGATAATGGGTCTGAATTTGCCTTCCCTCGCACCCTCAGACAGTCCACGTCTTTTGCACGAGGGCGAGCAGGGCAGCGTCTTCAACATGCGAAAAGCCAGGATGCAGCTATCCAACTGGCTCGAGACCAGTTTATGGAGGAGGCTGGCAAAGAAAACGATGTTCGATCTTCCTTTTCTATGCACCGCCAAAAGAAGGAGCACAAGCCGTTTCGCAAAACCTTCCGGAGCACAAGCGAGGGCAGTGGTGGAGGAAATCTGTCTCGCAAGCCTAGCATCAGGTCTTTCCACCGCCGGTCGCGCACGTTTTCCTCCACCATCAAGAATGGTTTCAGGCGTGTTTTTGGTCGTTCAAAGGCTGTTGAAGACGATCCTGTCTCCACTGAAGAATCTGAGCTTTCCGCTCCAGTTGAGAGCCCAGCCGTGCCTGCGCGGCCAATATACGTCCGGAAACTTACAGCTGAAGCTGAGAGTGGGTATAACAGCGCCGAGTCAAGTCCGCTCCGTGTCACAGCAATTATGTCCGAAGATCCCGCATACATGCATGGCTCCCATGTTGTAAGCCAGGGATCAGTTCACAAAGTCGTTCCTGACCAGTCTCGTCAGGCACAGTCTCTTGTTGAGGAACATGGTGATTTGAACAGACAGCTTCGCATCCCTAGACGAGATGGAGTGCCTTCATATGAGAAGCCAAACGTACCCATCTTTGATGGGATGATTAATACGCAAGATTTATACGCGGCTTTGGTCCGTCATCAGCTTGAGCGTGCCGCAGAAAATGCGAACGAAGAAATCCTTTACGGAAATATAGCTGAGCATCGGGTCGTGCCAGAACGCGCTTCATCTGTCTATTCTCAGCGCAGCAGGCAGACCGTTCGTACAGTCCGGCGTGTTCCAAGTATTGAATCGTCTGTCTCGCCTCGCTCCTTCGCGACAGCCCGAGGAGATTCCTTCTCTCCTTTCAAACATCAACACTCAGCTAGATTCACCCAACCATCTCGGTATGTCCCCAACAAGGAGAACACTCTTCCAGGAAGCGTTGTTATGTGTCCAGTCTCACCAAAGTCGGCCTTTATTGTCCAAGATTCCGATGATGAGACAGGTAGCGTGGTTGTTGCCCGCCTGTCACCAAAGCCGGAGTTGATGTCACCCTCAAGCTCGTACTCTCGAACAACCAGCGGTAATACGCCAACTCAAGATAGTGTGAAGCAAGACGTTGGCACTGTCACCATTATTTCATCTGAACGCACGGCATATGCGTCCCCGAATCGGGCCAACGGTCCCAAAGTAGATGTCCAGCCTAGTGCAGACTGGCAAAAATGGTTCAACTCGGAGATTGAGAGAATCGAAGAGGAATATCCCACACGCGGGCACATTCGTGAAGATGCGCAGTTGCAAGACGATGAGGATATTAACGAAATCATTCGTGAGGCGGCAGTCACTGATCAGCAAACGAAAGCGACGGCGTCTAAATCAACCTCGAAGTACGATGATCTCAACACGCAGATGTCGCTGAACCCCATTCCTCAAAACAATTTCTCGCGGCCATTTAGTCGCTCTTCTAGTGTGCGAACCATACAATCAGCTCAAATGGTCGAGCCTCAGAGTGAGATCAAGGCACCCGAGAACAATGGCCACGCGGAAAATGTCCCAACATTATCCATGCCCATCCCCGACCTATCATCTCGTGATGCGATTTGGTCTCCGATGCGTCTTCGCTCCGGCAACATGCCTCAAATACCTGAGTCTCCTACTCCTCCTTCGCGATCGCACAACGGGTCGATGAAGCGGGCATGGGCCCAGGAACAGCAACGCCGGTATTCCACGCGTCGACCAGCTGTGAAGGCCAAGCCAGCTCAATTCCGATCCATGCGGACGCATCGCGACTCTCGCTTTAACAACGAGAATGCAAGAAACCGTGAGCATGATGACATGATGGATGAGTACTACAAGGTGCAGGAAGGACAGGGTACGATGTCGAGCAAGCAGATGGTGGAGATGTTCCTGGATAGTCGCCGCCGACAGATGGGGCTAGCGGAGAATTCCGACGGCGAGAGTACGGCGATTGGAGAAGCGTTTATTTGAATTCTTACGAGCATTGGATCTCTTTGTCGCTTTGCCTTTGTTGACTCCATTGGTGCTTGGTATTATTCGCAGTGTTTTGGCACTCAAATATTGCTTCAGACTGTATACATTTTTACCGCTATGGAATTTATAAATCCACTTCGTAAATTCCACTTCCTCTGAATGAGAGACTCGAGAGAGTAAGTAGAAAAACAATGAATAATGAGCTGATATTGGACAAGCAAAAAAGTTCAATGAGCAAAAAAGATCTCTCCCTCGGGGAATCGAACCCCGGTCTCCCGCGCTTATCGGTGTTAATGACAAGCGGAAATCATCACCACTAGACCAAGGAAGATGTTAGCCGAGTTCCACTCGACCACTTGGATTGGGTTGATATATTGAGCCGCATTCTAGTGATTTATAAGGCTACCACACTTTCTTCTCTCTGTGCACACGTTTACTTTCTTGGCATTCCTTGGCCATCTGTCTCTCGCATAGAATGAATTCCAAACGGTGAATTTTGGGAGGATCATGTATTCTAGTATGGTACATTTTACAGAATTGAGCTTTATTCCCAATGATATGGTTGAAATGGTCTTTACGGGACTAATTTTTGTTCGGCATGTGACGACATATATGTGAAGTAACGAACCAGCGAAAAACTGAACAAACATTTGAATCTTGGAAGGGGAATATCGGTGTATAAAATCATCGTAAATCATAACCAAGCTGCGAGAGCGAGATGCAATACCATTATCTTCAATCCAGAGTCTCGTCAACTTATTTCGTTGACGGACAAAATTCTCCATGTGCTCACTCCACATAATTAGCAGGGAAAGCACCTTGCACGCCTCTCAACTCTCCCTCCCACCAATCGTCCGTACTATCCGTCTTCGTAACAACTTTGATACGGTCGCCCTCCCGGAATACCAAATCCCCAGCCCCCTGTCCATCAAAGTCATATATCGCAGTCACGAATTTGGCAGCAGAAGGTCGCGGCGGAGGAGGCGGGCGCTTCTTCTTCGTTGCCGCCGCTGCGAGCGGGTCAGATGCGCCCGGTACAACAGGCGCAGAGTGCTGGCGGTCGAGACGGAAATGGTCGATGTTAGGCCCAGCTGGCGCAAATGACATGATGCCCGCTGGCTTGGGAGGCTTTGCGGGCGCTTGCTCTGGCTCTGGAGTTTCTGCTGGTGGGGGGGTATAGTAGTCGCCGCCGGAGGGAAGAGGCAGGGTGCTTGTTGAGCTGGCGACAGATATGGAGCCGCGGGGAGTCATGTAAGACGAGGAAGGTGACGCAGGGCGGGTGTCTGACGCGAATGGTGGTTTTGGTGTGCACATTGGTGGAGGTGCCGTTCTGACGCTGCGGATTGATGAGATAGATGCGGCTGTGCTGGTGCGTCCACCGATGGATGGACGTTTCGGGCCTTGCTGGTTCTGAGCCTGGGCTTCGCGAATCGCTTTGCCTTGACTGAGAGAGCCCATGGCTTCGATTTCTTCTTTGACTGGCAGGTGTGCGATTTCCCAGTCTTGGACTATTTGATCCATTGGAGGTGGCGGCGATGGGAAGCCTTCTTCCTCACAAAAGGTGTGCAACACTGTATAGTAATGCGCGAGCATTCGATTTTGGACTTCGATCTGCGCGTGCAGAATGAACGGGACCAATGAAAATAAAAGCGAAATCAAAGTCGGGAGGCGCTGGCGTAAGTCATCGTCCGCGGCTCGGTAGTTCTGTCTCTTTAATTAGTTCTGTATGTTTCTGATGATAGTCGCCTGTCGTACCTCTTTCGCAACGCTAAGCTCACCCTCTGCTTTGGCGAGAGCCGCATTTTCGCGATCATTGCGCTTGGTTTTGTGAAGCAGTCCGTCTACACGGCCTTGGCAGCGCTCGAAGTCGCTCTGTCAAACAGGTTATCAGGGATGGAGATCAAAACCTCAAGGAGTCGATGCACATACCTTCTTGTCGTTCCGCTTCTTAATTGTCTTCTTCATTGGTGCAATAAAGTCCTTCGCAGAGGCCGCAGGCTGGGTCATGCGTTGGTCCACCGCGGCGAGCTCCGCATTTATGTCCTCTCGAAGTTCATCGTATTCTCGTCGCAATCGATTGGTGCGAGCGAGGCGGGCGGGATCTGTTTCAACTGGTTGACGTTCGGTTGTCGGTTCAGAGGAACCCAGAATCGGACCGTAGAAGCCATCGAACTCGTCGAGCATACGGCTCTGGTACGTCGCAATGGAGACCCAAGCATCGCGCCAGGCTTTGGTAGAATCGATGATCTAGACAAGTTAGCGAGGGCATGCCCAATTCATCCGCATATCAACACACCTTCGTTAAAAGTGAATCGGCATCCTCGAAGTCCTTGAGAAGCACAGAGACCTGACTGTCATCGGCGGTTTGCTTTGTCGTCAAGCGACCGAACTTCCTCTGCATGCTCTGCATGATGATGGTGTTCAGCAAAGGTTGAGAAGAAAGTCAATGGGGAGGTTGCACAAGCGAGAGCAGAAAATCCCGAATGAGAAACGCAAAAACGCCTTGCCACGTCGCGCGGATCCTCTATGACATATGGGTTAAAGCGAAAAAGGCCGCAGATTCCAGGGTGTCCCAACTGTTTCAGCCTCGCTGCGGCTCTGATAGCAGGGGCGGCCCCGCCACCCCATTTTTAGCTTGCGATGGGCAATGCCATTGGGAGAGGCTGCTGGAGTCGCTGCGCACGGAGCCACATGAGAGCACTTTGGACGAATCGAACATGCAGTCAATTAATCGAGCCAGAGCTTCTCCCCACTTCTATTTGGAGGAGCAAATCAAGCCGACGTTTGAGTCACCGTGTGCGTGGCCTTCGCCCTTAGGCCTGCAGGTTGAAACTGGGCTATAGGCTGGAGGGCATGGACGCCAAGCAGGAATGAGGGGTTGATGGGTCCTTGTCCCTGAACGTTAACGATAAGCTTGATCGCCAGTGGCGAAGGGGAATAACGGAAACCCGTGGAATTGTTAGGATGATTGAGTTAGAGTACGGGGAAGGCCCACCCGCTGCTATCTCCACTTTTATCAAGGAGCATTTCGGAAGCCTTAAGGCACACCAGTGCTCGTTCTAATATCAACCAGGTTACAAGGACTCGACAAAAATTGGGCCGAGCAAAACTTGAGACGAGTCTGTTATCCGTACGGAAATCAAATCGTGTGTCATTTCATGGAATTAAATAAAGCCCCGGAGGACGCAACAATTGTCATCTTATGAGTCGACTAGGATCTCATCTGCCGCGTTTCATCAATAAATGTCCAGCCATTTCTGCTCTTGCAGAACGGTAACTGGGCCATTGATGGCCTTTGGCTTCATTTCAGGGCCTCCCTGGAGGGGACACAATCGATAAATGTGGATATTGGCATATTGATCCTCGAAATTTCCACAAGATCTATGGCTAGTTCGCTTTCGTTTGCTCACTAATTACCATAATCTGATCCCCGTTTAAGCTAGGGCTCTTGAACCCAGCCACGGGTGTCTGCTCTTCATCTGTTCCCTGGGTCTGATCTGCAGGATGCTGTTCAACCGGTTGAAGATTTTTGACAACCAGCCACGTAGGGTACACCGCAAGGCCTGGTTAGTGTTAGAATTTAACTTCCAGAAAGCGAGGAACTTCAATAAGTATATGGCTTACCAAGAAGAATAGTGTTGACAGCAAGGGGCACACGTCCTCCGTACCAATCGCGGGTGTTCAGACCGAAAGACACGGCTTGAGCGAAGCTTTCCTGACCTCGCAGAACCCCGGACAACCGAGCTAGTACATGTCAGAAATTGAAGTCAAGGCTCAGGCTCAGGTACTTACACAGCTCCGAAATATTGTCGGCTGTTGTTGAAAGCATATAATACATCCAGTTCTGAAGCGCTTGCTGGGAGAATTCTTCACGGAATTAGCAAATGACAGAGAGAAGGGGAAAGGAGACACTTACGCCATAAAAGAATCACAAACATTCCCTCTGTGAATCCCTTGTCGACCCAGTCAAGTGATGGTGGGTTCGATGTGTATTTCTCTTGAATGACCCATCCATAAACCCAGGCAATGATATGAACCACAATCACATAGTAGAAGCTGTTCGGCATTAGAGGCTGACCAGTTTCTAAACCATCTCCTCAAAAAGATTTACCTGTATGTGATTCGTCTCTTTACTGGAAGACCCTTGTAATCAAGGAACCAGCTAATGGACCATGAGGAAAATAAGCAGAACAGGTAGCCTGGAGAGAGATGTTAATACCTGCTCGCGTGAAGGCATCTCAACGATTGTTGACATACTAACTAAGCCAATCAGGGCACGAGCTCGAACCCCAAAGTAGTAGACTTCGAAGTCTATTGATGGTAAGCATGGCAGTCAGATCGTTAAAACAGGCATGCCACTCACTTCCGTTGTATTGGTTGAAGTACGCTGCCCAGAACACCGGGAGCATAAGCAGAATCTAGACGCCGAAGATCAGAAATAATACAAGAAACACCAATTTAGAGTTGCGTACATCTTCTCTCTTGCAAACTCGCCAGAGCTCAAGCATCTCATCGCGCCAGGTCTCCTGTCGGATGACCTTGACCTGGGTTCCGTCATTTCGCTGGACGTTTTCTGGGTTTGTAAGGAAGATAGCCAGTGGCACTGCAAGACATTGAAGCGCAACAAAGATCAGGTAGGTCTCTATTTCTATGGTCAGTAGCTAAACAAGACGTTCAAAATCGAGATACAGAATTACCTGATGTAACTTTGCCTTTGGCGACCGAAACGGAGGAGCTATCTTGTGATGAGTGTTTTGTCAAAATCTCAGTCAATGTAAGGGGGGCTTACTGATTGAGACCGAGAACGATGGCACTTCCAACGAGTGGTCCGCCCGTTCGAAACCAAAGCCAGATGCTATTCATAATTAATGGATGATACGTCATTGACGCGATTGCTTCACCTACTTTAGATATGCTCCTCGCTTGGCCGGCTCAGGATACCCAAGGGCCACCGCACCTTCTGATGCCCAGAAGAGACCGGCTCTGGGTCATGTTAGAGATTCCGCATTGTGACAAAATTTGGCGACGGGGTAGCTTACGATAAACCACATGCAACCGATCCAACGAGTACGAACCAAACATTGCCCTGAAGCAGCCGTTAGTAAAGCGCGCGGGTCATGGAGCGATGATAATTACATAGCGATTGTTGGTATAAAGAGCGGCGCTATTAATGGATTAGCTGCCAATTTAGTTCGTAGGGAAGTATCAACACTTACGAATAGATCGGATAACCGACCGCTCCAAGTAGGAGGGTCCAGTTCATGCCGATGCGGTTCGCGATGGGACCACCAAGCACACAGAGAATCCCCACTGGGCATCAGTATAACAGTCAGCTCTTTTCAATTCCTCGCGAGTTTGTTATTGATCTGCGGGGCATCACGTACTCAAACCGAAAACTAGCGCATTTGCCGCGTTGATCAGAAACGGCGATTCTGCTCCGCCAGCACCGAGAGCTGACATCGCATTCCATAATCCAGGGGCAAGAAAGCCCACGCCTCCGATAATAAAGGCATTGAAAAGTGTGGTGCGGTACCACATACGCTTCCCCTGACGAGGTAGTGGATCCGTCCGATCAGACACAGTCGCGTCCGCCATGATGTCTGCCGTCAGCGAGGTAGTGATTTGACTTTGAAAAGGATCATTAGGGTAGCGGCATGACTATATATCAATTTTCGCGGCCAGCGCTCGTGATCGATGGGCCGATGTTACTGTATCAAAATTTGATCTTAGTCCATATGCCTCATGCGCGAGCAAAATGGCGTGCTGCGGAAACAAGCGACAACCATATGTTAGTGTATGTTACATTTTGAATCGGGCCCCACAAGAAGCCAGCCGGTCTCTTGTTCTTTTTACGTTTGTCTTCTTTCATTGGCGAGCGATATTCTAGTATCTTGGCTAGCAGTATCGTTAAGTTTTCCTACTGGCGCCAGAAGCCTCGTGGCGTCTGGCCCGGGAAACTGCAGACCCGCAGACCGTGTCTATGCGAACTTCCTCTAAACTGAATCTGGCCTAGTAGATCAGCTAAACCTGCAACTGCCGCATAACTCACTGTGATCGCATCAATTTAGCGCGAATGCTCTCTATGTGGCCTTCTATCTGCTCGACTACATTCATTGAAAGATGGCCCGCTGTCAGCGCAGCGACCCGCGTATGCGCGCGAGCTAGTAAGTCAAGGCCGTGTTGGAGTAAATTTTCAAGACAGAATGAAAAAAAACCTTGAAAGCACGCTTGATCATCTGCTCAATGTGAGCTCTAAGTGTATATTGACCATTCTATTTACCAAGGCTAATGTTAAGAGCCCCTGCCACTTCTTCGGCAGTCGTTTCTCTCTTCAACAAAGCCATTATATGCTGATCCGGGCGAACAAGCAATCCTTGTTGTTCAATTTCTTGAGCGAATATCTCCGGCCTGATGACTTTGAAGTCTTTGTGCAGTCTCCAAACGTTAAGCGACAAACCGGCAGCCTCGAAATGTTGCTGGAGACTTGAGATTCGCTCTTCGTCATCTTCGCCAACAATCAAAGTCCATGCAAATGGGCTGCATAGATCTAGCGTACTCCATTGACAAGCACTAGCCTCCTCGTGCACAATCTCTTTGACGTACGAAACGTCAATTGGTTTTCTTGGCAATTCTTTCAATTGATTATACTTGGAACCTTGGAGTGTGATCCAAGCATGGGGCAGTCGGGCACCGGTAACAAATTTGGGCTTATAATGTGAAGCATGAGGAGGTGGAGCATCAGCACCATAGACATAACCAATGTGAAGTTCAAGCTAGGTAGCACGCTTCGGTTAGAGAATAGTGAGGATAAGTAATTGTGCTTCCTGACTTACATTATCGAAGTGTTCTCTCTGACCTTCAATCCCATTGTCAACCTTCTGCCTTTGCGAGGGATCTTTTAATGCCTCAATTAAATTTTCTCTTGCCTGCCCAATATCTTCAACGCCAACTGTGTTGAGACTCTGCACCAAAGCAAAAATCTGATGACCGTTCTTCACACTTTGCTTGGAGTATACGTCCGCGATACTTCGGCGTTCAGTTGTATATGACAAAAGAGTACCGGGACTCGCGACTCCTTGATGAACCAAGCCTATTTTATAAGCTAGATTATGGACATCTGCAAGCCCGCAGTTTAATCCTAACCCGCCTGTTGGTGGGAATGAGTGGGCGGCATCGCCTGCTCTAAATAATGTGTCAATAATCGTCATACAATCACCCATCGGTTCTCACTCACAAGAAGACATGACCCTTATGAAATGTATTGGCTATTTGCCGTTTAAAGATCCATGGTCGAAAACTTAAAACGTCAAACGGTACATCTTGTCCGACGGCCGCGCGGACCTTTTCTCGACACAGAGCCTCTGTCCATGACTCGATAGGCTGTTTCGAAACATCAATTTGGCTGATGTGCACTTGATTGCCATCCAGATCGTATCCGATGATAAATCCGGCCGCAATTGGATCCATGATCCAGAAGAGCATGCCCACTCGGTCTTTAACAACGGGGCGTAGGTTGGCGTTGAAGTGAATTGTCATCATGACTTGTTCGGAAGCTTCCCCTTCTGAAGCGATATCCATTAATTCTCGAACTTTGCTCTTGTTTCCATCGCATCCGATGAGATGACGAGCTTTTAAGTTATGCAAAGCCCCGTTAGCAACCTCTCGAATTGTCGCATGGACGTTGGTGTCGTTTTGAGAGATGGCACTGATACTGAACCCGCGTTTAAGAGTGATATTCGGGTCTTGCTCTACCAATTTTGTGAACTCTTGTTCGAGAACAGGCTGTGGGATATTGTGGATGATCTAAAACCAAGTTAATTCCCTATATTCCCTCGGAAGAATAGAGCCTTGCAGTACCTCTGGAGTATCATCGAGAACAGCTGGATCCATCCGCTCATAAGGAAGCCTGCCGACAAGTTCGCCTGACAGGTTCGTCATGAAATTGACCCAATAGCCATCTGAGCGAGTTGTGCCAAGGCTTCGAATGCGTTTTTCACCCAGCCCATACTGGCGGAGAATCTCCAGTGTGCGAGGGTTGACAGCGTGCGCTTTTGGGGCTGCTAATCGCACCGTGTAGCGCTCAACGATCAAAGATTGTACTAAGTAAAGCCATTGAGCCGGTTGATCTATCCAAGGACAAGATTGGCGTCGAGCTTGGAAGCTTACCTCCGTGTCGCGACAAAAGGAGGGCTTGCAAAAGACCAACGGGCCCCCCGCCGACGATCAGCACAGGGGTGGATTCAGGTACGCGCTCGTCAGCCACCATTTTTGGGTCTTCTGTAGCGTGTTGTACTGCTAGATGAGCTTGATTGCCTTGATTGTTCTGTGATGCAAATGAACTCTAAATCAAGCCTCTTTTTTGTGAGAAATCATTCAAAAAACTGGGCAACAAGGGATCGTCGCTGCCCCTCCCCTGAACTCCACTCTATTCCGCGCCTACAAGCACTAGCTTCAGCCTCGCTCCACTTTTGGCCATTTTTGTTGATTTGAGTTGCCTTTGTCTGTCAAACAATCGGTCGCAAACAGCCTTGATACCCAATTTCACATAATTGACTGTTATGATCGCGAATGAGGGTATCGCCATAATTCGGGGACCTGCAGGCAACAAGAGAAAATAAAAGCCAATGACGAGAATTGTCCGCTGTTGAATGGCTCGCACCGTTCTCCCGCCACATGCCTTTTCTACATAGATTGGAAGTACATCAGATATGATATTTTTGATAGCTTAAGTCTTAGGTATCATAAAGTTGGTACTGTAGGATACAGAATTAGAGAAATCAGAGAAAGATGAACGTTATCGTGATTCATTATTAGGCAGACAGCATTCACTGGGAATATTAAACTAAACACAGGCGAATGAGGACTCGATTTTCACCTAAGTGATGAAGTCCCACCAACTGTGCCCTCAGAACTTGGAGCCACTCTACAGAGCAATTGCAACACCGAGAATACCTGCAACTCCTGCAAGACCGACCGCAACACCGCCAGTAGCAGCGGCAGCACCGGCAGAGGAGGTTTCAGTAGAGGCAGTAGAGGAAGCAGTTACAGAGCTCGAGGATGAATCCGTCATCGTTGTCTGGGAGGCGCCAGAAGAGGAGCTGGCGCCAGAGCTAGAGTCGGTCGAAGTTGTGATATCGGTCTGCGTGGACGTGGCCGAGGCGAGAAGGCTAGAGATGTCGGAGGGAGCGACAGAGCTGCCTGCAGCAGACAGACTAGAGATCTCGGCTTGAGCCTCGGAGGTAAAGAAGTCCCTCACGCTGGTAGGCAACGAGCTTGCCCAATCTGGATAATCTCCCGACTCGATCGCATTGACCGCGGAGGAGAAGAAAGCTGGGTCCGTGGCAAAGGAGTCGGCCCATTCAGTGGGAATGGCTGTTTCAAGGACTTGTTCGACGCCGCTGGGGATCAGGTCGGAGAAGTCGCCAAGGTCCTGAGGAGCTGGAGAAGCGATTGTAGCCGCGGCATAGAGAATACTGGCAATGATTGTGTACTGCATGATGATAGCTTGTATGGAATCAAGAATAGAAACAGCAAGCGTGTGCGGAATTCAAGTAGTAGGTTGGAGAAGGGTTCCACAGGACAGGAACTTGGCGGAGAGATGAGGGAATATAAGTAATAGCTCCATGTGCTCGCCGGATTTAACCTTACGGACGGTTCCAGAAATTTAGTTTGCCGAGACGCAAATCAAGTTGCTCATTTGAAGCTCTCTACGGTTCGTTGTTGGTCAAAATTCAACTGTGGAGTGTATCCTTTGACTTTGGTGCTTGCGCGATAGCTCCACAATGTGGCATGTCGTTCGTCAGCACCGAGGACCCTGCCACAAAAGAAGGTGTGGCTGTCTCCATAGTTTGATCATCAGTCTCGTGAGATCGTGCGTTCACCGATTCAATGAAGTGCCTAGTATGCGGGCGGCCTCCGCCCCGCCGAAGTATGATACTATAGTAACACCGAACATTGGGCATAGTTTGTGCTCAAGACAATGCCCTTCTTGAAAGATCATCGACGCTTCTTTCAAACGGGACTATGTGGTTCCCTCAAAGTCAATTATCTCGACGACCGGAATTGGCGACCGGACACGGAAGATCCGGCATCTTTTCCCGCCACTCCAAGTCGCCTCGCCATACTCTCTTCGATCTCCGCGGGTTTTGCTTATGGGGTCCCAAGCTGCATGACGCGTGGATTTCCTTTTGGGTACACAATGTGATTTTGATTGGTTTCTTGCTGAAGCAATTTGTTGGTGACATCATTACCCGGCAAAAGATCGTGGCTGTCTCCGCGTTTTCCAACAAAGCGTTTGAGTTATGATGGGGTAAGACCTCCATAAGGCTAAGCCAACGCCAATTATGGAATAGAAGATCCCGGTGGATTACGCCTGCTTCCCGATCGATTGGAATAAAGATTGTGGCTGACGGATCCACAGCTAGGGGACATGGACAAGTTGGAATCTCCCCGCTCTTTGTCTAAGGCATCGTGCGATCTACATCGTTTCGTCATGACACGCGGCAATTTCTGTGCTGCCAATCATGTATGCCAATCTCTTCATTAGGCAACATCGTTGCTGGGAAGCAGACGTTCAGCCGCTCGCAATACCGATGACTTGCCAAGATATAGGCCGCAACTCTCAAGGCGCTTGTAAATTCCGTGGACATGGCCGTCTGCCAGGAGACGAAGCATATGCCTGATTTGACATTTATCAGAAGTACATGACATTCTACTGTCGACCCTACCTTTTATAAGAAATTTAAATTGCTTTGTGCCATGTCGTGATATTGAGGGTATGTGCAGCAGACTTTAAATGTTGCTCATTTCAAGAGAGTACATCATCTCATGAACTATAAACCTGCTTTCCTTGATACCATGTCTCATGCACCTTCGCATCGAGTAATTCCTCTGGTGTCCACTTCATATCAACCACGATGAAATCCGCACTAAGGCCCTTTTTCAGGCTGCCAGTCCAGGAATCGGCAAAGCGGGCATAAGCTGCACCAGTCGTAGCAGCTGTAGCAGCTTGCGCTAAGCTGATACCAAAATGCTCATTAACAGTATCGGTAGTCTCGGGCTCGAGCGCAGAGCGTCTGGTAGTCGCGTTGTATAAGTTGGGGAAAGGGAAATGGCGCGCGGTCGGTGCATCTGTCCCAATAGCAAGGGGAGCACCTCCGTCAAGAAAGTCTTTATAGGCGAAAGCTCTTTTACATCGATCGTGCCCAACTAGACCTGGCCAGGCCTTGAAAAGCTTTGGATCAGAATGTACGGGCTGAACTGACGCGGTGATGCCCAGCTGTCCTAATCGCTTCGCATCTTCTGAAGTAGTCATCTCAAGATGCTCAATTCTGTGTCGTCGACCAGGCGTACCGACTTGTGACAGCACGTCGATCGCCTGACGAACAGCCCGATCTCCAATTGCATGGATGGCGCATTGTAGCTTCGCATTGTTGGCTCGCTCCACTGCGTCTCGAAGCATGTTTTCAGGCCAGATAGGCTCAACAGGATCAGATTTGCCAGTATACGGTTGAAGCAGAGCAGCAGTACAGCCGTCAACCACGCCATCGCATATGAATTTGCAGCCAACGACGGTAAAATCGGGCGTATTGTGTTTTTCTCGCAGCTCTGCAGCACGGTCAATGTAGCTGAAATGAGCTTCTTTGTCGTTTTCAAAAGGAACCAGCCAATGCGCGGCAATGTGAAACGGGATAGTCTTATCCTGTCGATATGAATTCAGAATTTCCCACGAGCTGTCATCCATAGCCATATCAACAACGCCTGTGTACCCAGCTGCTGTATATGCTGCTATAGCAGAGTCTAAGTGATGCAACCGATCTTCCCGGGAATAAAGACTTTCGATGAAAGGCCAAGCAAGATTCATAAGCGCAGACTCATCGAGAAGCCCTGATGCCCTTCCATTCTCATCGCGATGGATATTTCCACCAGGAATGTCAGGCGAGTCATGAACTTTCATTTCGTCTAGAGCAGCGGAATTACACCACATTGAATGAAGATCGAATGAGTCGATATAGATGGGCCTCGGGTCGAGATCATCGATCATGCTCGCAAGAGCAACTCCATTTGTCGATGACTGAATCCATCCCTGGCAGAGAATCCTGAGTAAGGAGGGGTTTGCCTTTGCAAATTCTTGGATTGTTTGTCGAATCTGGTCAAGTGAGGTGCATGCAATAAGATTCAATTTCTGGATAGAAGCGCCGTAGTGCAAGACATGCACGTGTGCGTCGATGAACCCAGGAATCACCACACGATCTTCCAAATCAACGATCTGGGCATCGGCAGGAACATTTGCTCTATCGAATGGACCAACATAGGAAATTTTTCCATTTTTCACGATCATTGCCTCGGCAAAGTCGCCGCTATCTTGGTTCGGCGCAAAGACCCGGCCATTGCGGAAGACGGATGTCATCGTGAGTGAATAACCGATATGAGAATTCCGATTGCAATGGGAGATGGCGAGATAGGATCCCATACGCTACTACTTAAATCAATTGAGGCGGCGAAGTCGGGAGCGATCAGAGCTAAGACCGCGTGGACTTTCCCTTTACGAAAAGGGAGGGTAAATCCGCAAAGCCGAGCATGGTGCTGGATTGAACAACACAGGGAAGCAAAAGTGGACTAAGGTATTATGCTTTTGTAAGTACCATAAGCGCCCTGATCCTTTTGAAAAACTTAGAATAAGGTGGAAAGTCGCTTACATTCAGTTGCGACGGCGGCATGCGCAATCACAAATCTTGGCGGCATTGGTCGATGCGATTGGTAGGCTGAAGGTGGAACTATCAGAAGCGGGGGATCTCAGATATCTTCCAATGCCGCTGTTCACAGCCGAATTCTAGTCTAGAAAGCCGTGCTTGGGATCCTGAAGAAAGATCGTGGATCTCAGGCAATACTTTGAAAAGGAGCCAGTATGCCAAGTCATACTTGAATTGTCTTGGCGCGCCTCATAGCTTTCTATCCAAGTATTCGAGCCTTAGATATGCCCAGTTATTGCGAACGAGGGCAATGGGATTGGCTGATATGACCTCTAGAAGATAAGCCGATCTACCACATCATAAGATCTCCGGGGCATTGTCGGCTCTATTGCAGTGCCAGTTTTATTGTACCTCGCTCTGGCTTGCTGAAAGTGTAATTATTTCCCCGCATTGGCGGCAGGGGCCTGATAAGACTATTCAGCCCCAAGCGTCTTATTGGTCGTTGCTTCAAACTTCCCCTTTGGGTACAGCTCCTTCTTCAATTCCATAGCTACGCCTATGCTGAATGGCTGCCGTGTAGTAGGTTCAAGGAATGGCGTTGATAAGACCACCAAAAGAATACTCGTGACGCCATTGAAGGGAGTTGACATATAGATATCAAAGCAATTCTCAATCTTCTCAAGTGGGCCTGCACTTGATACCTGGACCCGTTGTCCCCTATTCGTTTTTGAAAACCAGCTATAGACTCGAAAAGCTAAATGGCCGAGGGACACCGTTCAAACGATCCGGCATGGCCACCAGGCACCGTTCGAATTGAATGTAAGTTTTGCTATTGGATAGTCAACAGACTTGGTTACTGAGAACAATGCTTCCAGATCTATCATTCGAAAGCCATACATCAGATGTCATCTTGGAGCCCAAACCTAGTCACGACCCAAATGATCCTCTTGTAAGTGCCTTAAAATATTAAACGTTGTCTATCGATGCTGAGTTTCTTGCCAACAAGAACTGGCCCAAATGGAGAAAGCACTTGAACTTCGCGTTTGTCTCCTACTACGTTATGATGGTTCTGGCCTTGTGAGTAACCTTTCAGCCGAGAAGTTCTATTATACTGACCTTGAGAGAATTGATGTCGGAACAGTCACCTGGGGCCCAGTCAATTTAGAGCTTGGCTTCAGCTTTGCACTACTTAATGACAGCTACGCCGCTGGGTGTGGCGCTCTTTGTGTCGGGGCAATTATTCTTGTACCCTTTGCGCTCAAGTTTGGACGGCGCCCAGTTTACGTCTTTAGTACTGCCATACAATGCGGAATCAGTATCTGGTTGGCTAGAATGGAGACAGTGGCCGACCTAATGCTGGCAAATATTCTGAGTTGCGTTGTCGGCGCTTTGGCTGAAGTACTTGTGCAGATGACCGTCGCTGATGTTTATTTCGTCCACGAAAGAGGACTAATGAACACGATATACTATTGGTTTACAACTGTTGGAACAACTTTGGCTCCTTTGGCAGGAGGCTTCATCACTCTGTCTCAAGGCTGGCGTTGGGTGTGGTGGTGGATGGTCATTCTATTTGGCATAGGACTCATTGGATTCGTGTTTCTTTACGAGGAAACGATGTTCAACGATTCTCATCTTGATGGGATTCCCGTCGCTGAGGAGGTTCCACCCGATGGAGGCCATAAGAAAAATCCTGATGCAATCACTCAAGGGCAGGCTTTTTTGGTAGAAGAGGACATACCACAAAAGCCTTCCCAGATCGACCACTCTATTCCAATGAAGACGTATTGGGAGAAACTTGCTTTGTGGTCAAACTCGCCAGTCTCATTTGGCCAACTACTCAAGCACACTTATCAACCTTTCTCTATAATGGCAACTATTCCGGCAGTTTCTTTCATGGCACTTGAGTATGGTATTATGACAGCGTGCACCACAGTGCCTGTAACAACTCTTTCATCTGTCATGACCCTGCCTCCATATGAATTCGGAGCCGCTCAAATTGGTCTTATGGGAATTCCGCCTTTTCTTGGCTGCAGTCTAGGAACGATAATTTGCGGTCCACTTATGGACTCTATGGCACTGTTTCTTGCAAAAAGGAATGGTGGCGTCTTCGAGCCTGAAATGCGGCTCTGGCTTTGCCTAGTATTTACTCCATTTGTACCTGCAGGATTGTTCATGTTCGGCATCGGACTGAATAACGGATCACATTGGCTCTTGCCAGCGTTCGGATTGGGTATAAGTGCGTTCGGCGTTGTTCCAGCGAGCAGTGCGGCGCTTACTTATTTGACTGATTCCTATACCGATGTAGGTATATTTGAATTGAATTGTTTCACGTTGATACTAATCTATGGCCCATAGATAATTGCTGATTCCATTGTGGGCGTGACCTTTATTCGAAATTTGATCTCCACTATCTTCGTCTTCGCCTTGCAGCCATGGACTGATAAGGTCGGGCTAAGTTGGTTTTACGTGACATTTGGTCTTATTAACACCATCATACTGTTGGGCAATTTATTCTTCATCTATTACGGAAAGGCTATCAGAGTCAAAGTTGCTGGAAGATATCGTCAGTTTAGTGCGGAAAGGGTACATTAAGCTACTCACCTTAGTGAATTAATGGAGGCTGTGAATACAACAATTCGTGGATTAAATCACGGGACCTGCAGTCTCCTTGCAAATACATGGACATGGGGATCCCTCATTTGGCGACTAATAAATCATGTGATGGGATGGTGGAGGCGAGATGACAGGTCATCATGATATCATCAAAGCTCCCGAAATCAAAGAAGGTCATATTTGATATATTCATTTAACTAATATATGGTTACAATTGATGGTCTGTTACAAGTTTGAGGGGAATTTGCTGAGCTATCCAATCCCTCTGCGGGCTAATAATACCTCTGCGGAAGAAAGTTATTCTTCCGGGTGGCGAGCGTCATATTGAGTACCACGATCGATAGAGTTACGGAAAGAGTCGCTCCGTAAATCTTCTGTTTGGCTGTCAGATAGACCCTCAATGTAAAACAGCTTTCGTTTTCTTACTCTTCGGCATGTTTTCATTATCAGCAACATGCTCCGTCATGTTGTGGAGATCCTCTATAGCGTGTTGCTGAGCCAGTTCAGCACACCTCGTTTGAGGGGATCTATTTCGGGTTAATAATGTAAAATCTCCGTCTGGAAAGCTTGAATAGTAAAGCTTACGGTGCAACATTTCTATCGATAATCATGTCCAGATTGTTCAAGTTATGAGGTTGATCGTTTGTTTGACACCCACGGTGGGCAGTGCTGGGGTCCAGCGGGTTCGCATCGATGTGAGAAGTGACCATTGTGCCGTTTCAAGGAGAATATCAGTGTGAATACTTTGTAGTCAGATCAGTGAAAATAGAATGAAAGGCTTTGAGAGCTTCCGTCATTTAAGGGCGACGTGCGGGGAAAGAACTTCCGTGGAACATGAGGTTCGGGGTGGCGAGCCTATGATCTAAACACTCATCGTAAGTTCGCCTAAGCAAATTGGATGATGCGGGGACTTGGTAAAACAAATTTAATGTGGACTGAATTTCCATGATGACGCAGAAATTAATGTGATCAGGTTCTGTCGGGCTGAATTCTAAGACTAGTAGATTAGACTGCATGGCTTCACTCCATTATCCATTTGACCGCACTAACGAAGTCGACGGCAGCTTTTTTGCCTTGCGTCAGATTCGGGAAATATGACCAGAAAACATGTGGCATGCCAGGATAGACATCAAGTTTCGTTTCCACGCCATTCTTCTTAAGTTCCTGCTCGTAGATAAGTCCTTCATCACGGAGCACATCCATTCCACAGACTTGAAGGTATGTTTTCGGTAGCTCTTTATGACCTGTCGGCCAGATGTGAGGGACAAACCATGGTGACTGAATATCGCCATTACCAGCGCGATTGAACATTTCCTTGAGCTCGGGCGTGAGAATCGGATCTTTTTTGCACTCTTCCTGCGTGCGAGAGAGGTAAATTTCCTTGTAATGATCTGGCAGGTCCAGTTTAGTCCCTGGAGGCAAGGTCTGAGGTGCAAGAAGGAACGTTCCAGTAATTTCCGGTTGGAGCTTTTCGTCACGAGCAGCATGGGACAAGACAGCTGTTATACTTGCACCAGCTGAAGACCCACCAACAATGAACCCGCTGGAGAGCGAAACGTTCAGTTGAGACTCTGCATTTGCTGCAATCCACTTAATACCATCCCATGCGTCGTTTATTCCAGCTGGGTACGGGTGTTCAGGGCCCAAACGGTAGAATGGTGCGACGCATGTTACTCCCAACCCTTCAACAAGTCGGCGACATGAACCAGCTGCGTCTTCGGGAGATCCGATCGTAAATCCTCCGCCATGGTAATACACTACCAATGCTGTTGGCGATTCGGCGGCCTTTGCAGGCTCAAACACACGGGCTCGTAGTTGGAAACCATCACGAGCTTTGAAATTGATTTCTCTTTCAGCCACGAGACTATCTGGAGCTGGAGGCTTGTAAAGACTTTTCATATAGAACCTGAATCCTTGGATTATCTTCAACGAGTCCGTCGAGTTGACCTCAGGGAACTGGACTGTTTTCAAGGTCTAATGCTAAATCAGCAGAGCAATACACTTTCTTGGAAACGTAGTTACCTCTGCAAGTTCAGGGTCGATTTCTGCAAGCTTGAGTCTTTCTTCGCGAGAGTAACCCATGACTAGTTTACGTAGATCTAGATCTTGAGGGAAAGACAATTGGGGTTGGTATATGATCAGGAGAGGTAAAAAGGGTTGAAAAAGAAAATGAGGCTTGTCTTTGTTTGTGCTTCAATCGAGGCTTTATTGCATCTTTCATACGTTTCTTTCTACATTTTATACATTTGCTTGGCTATGAAGTATACGGGTTTCGGCGATAAGGCTACTCAATCTCCATGTCAAGGCCCACGGAATGATCAAATAATCAAGCCGACCCCTGGCGCTTAACCACCTTTGGGCTTTCCGACAACGAAACTGTTATCTCCGTCAAGGTTTCAAGCTGAATTCATTCCGAGGCGCGTTGTAGCTCAAATTCACCACTCTCTGGCTGTAAGATTTTGCATCCACACAGGCTATGCGACCGGATTTCGGACTTCACCATGAGATCAGATTAGCTGGGTAAAACATGGCATTCTTGATATAAGCCAAGAGCTGATCAATCTGTGGATCTCTAGAATTTTGACCTTGATGAGACTGCTACAGCGTTAAGTACTCTGTACTGTCTGCTTCTCGTGTTCCGCGGTGGAAATGCTAGCCCCACAAAAACAATAAATGAGCGCACGCGCCCCATTAAATGAAATGTTCACGTCTTTCCAAGCGTCTAATATTGATGGTGTGCGAAGCTAATAGAGTTCGGAGCTTTCAAGGTTGGAAAAGGCTGCATTCTAACCTTGGAAAAGTAACGACACATGCCCCCCGTGGAATCAGCAATGAGTTGGCTATATATATCTCGGCACCCCGAGGTCCTAATGAACTTTAGAATTCCAGATGTCGGACTACAAACCTTGGAAGTCCATGGATATGATACCAAACACAGTCACAGTATGTCAATATCTACTACTCTGTCATAATGAGCCGCTTTGTGAAGATACCCAGGAAGAAAAATTGGCCCCGTTACAACCTTGGAAGGTGGAAGCCGCTCGGATTCCCTACATGAACCAATCATGAGTTGGAGATCAGCCACACAGACATTCCTGAGATCTGCGATGGGTGATCTGCCTCCATGAGCCTCTGTTTATCACAAAAATGTCAATTCTACTGACAGCATTACACTTACGATGTAGTACAAGAGAAGGCTTTCATTGGCTGCTACGATGGTCATTTCATGCTGTCATGCATTGATCTTTCGTTCCCAATGGCGATCAATCCACCGCCAATTCAGACAAGCTTTTATGCAGCCACGAAAATCGAAAGACAAGGCGCAGAAAGAGATGCAAACAGCAAGTAAAACGTGTCTACCCGATGTCTAAATCTGGCAGTGAATTCCAAGTTACCTATCTTCTCAACCCGAAGGTCATTTACAACAATTGACGACAGAAATGACATCCCGGAACACATGTTTCTCAACACTAGCAAAAGAAACGTGAAGCAATTATGTAAAAGCCATAAACGACCTTGGAGGAATATGGGGTCATCGAAATAGACGAACCAGAATCCTCGATCCGACGCAGGTTATTGGAGGCGCCCTCGAAACTAGTCCCAAAATGGTGACTGGCTGGAGAGACTGGGCCTTCGAGTGGGACTCATCCGCAAATTTAAACCTGGCAAATGGTTCTACCCGTGATGGTGCAAGAAAAGCGGGAAATTTCTCGGGTGGGGGACCCGAGGGACTCATATTTAAATTCCAGATCATGGCTTTGAGTCTTTTGCCTTGTGAATCATTGTGGTGTCCCTCATTGTTACTATCGAGAGGCGATTGAAGGCATACTGGGCTGTGACTTCATTGGATACCGAAATCGGCAGCGCTCGGCTACGTGAGATCATCGCGGTATCCACACGCATCGGAAAGCGGAGAGTCAACTCCGGGGAAAAGGAAAGGGAAATCAGACAGCAATACTTGCTATAGAATTGAATAGGAAGTATGGTGTTTCAAAGGGGAGATGTCGCTGGTGATGTGGATGAAATACACGGTATGTCCGGGCCTTATACTCGAAGACAGAGCAAGAGCGGCCGCTGATCATCGCAGACCACAATGAAGCCGAGTTCGATATTGAAATCGTGGATTGGGATGGACCTCGCGACCCAGGTAACCCGTACAATTGGTCTCTTCTCCAGAAATGGACATTGACCATCTTGGCTTCGTTTACCACCTTCATCACCATGATGAACGGAACGATCATCACAGTCGCGCACGAAGCAATTAATAATGAGTTTGGCATCTCTGATGCCTCATTCCCTCACTCATACTGGCCCGTAACGTCCTGGGCTATAGGAGGCGGTCTCTTCTCCATCCTAGTCCTCCCCCTCATGGAAGACTTCGGAGTGAGATGGGTATTCCTGTTCACCTGGCTAGCATTCATCTGCTTCGTTATTCCATTAGCAGTGGCTCAAAGCTTCGCTGCCTTGGTTGTGACAAGATTCTTTGCAGGAGGCTGTGTCTCCATCCTCGCGAACACGTCGGCGACGGTAGCAGGGAATCTATGGGACAACGAGAAGGCGCGGAATATCCCAGTCAGCCTGTACATCATAGGGTATGTCGCTGGAAGCAGTATCGGCCCTGTGATCGGAGCACCGATCTTCCAATTCCTCTCGTGGAGGTGGATTGGGTACCTCCAGCTGATTTGGCTGGGTGCCTTGTTCCCAGTCTACTTCTTCTTGTTCAGGGAGTGCCGTGGGATTGCCATACTGGCACAGCGCGCGAAAGAGTTGCGCAAGAAGGGAAAGCCAGCATACACACAACACGAACTTGACAGCGAGGGCACTTCGATGCTCCTAGCCGTTGCTCGGAGTGCGAAGCGACCAGTGATCATGTTCTTCACTGAAACCGTCGTGTTTGTCTCCGTGATGTGGTCCTCCTTCACCATCGGAACTCTCTATCTATTCACACAGTCAGTTGAGCAGGTCTTCTCCGGCCTATACGGCTGGGACGCAGCACAGTGCGGCTATGTCCAAGGCGCAATTGTCATCGGCGAGATAATCGGCTGGGCAGCCAGTCTATTCTCCGCAAAGCTCTATTTCGGCTCTGCATCTCGCAACAAAGAAAAACCCGGGACTCCAATCCCAGAAGCACGGCTGTATCTAGCCATTGTCGGCGGTATCTTTGGCATGTCAGGCGGCATGTTCACCTACGCCTGGACATCATACCCCGACATCCCATGGATTGCGCCTGCAATTGGCCTTGCAATCGTAGGCGCAGGGAGCGTGGTAGTCGTCACGGGAATCTCGGATTACATCGTAGACTCCTATGCGAAGTACTCGGGCAGCGCAATGGGAATCGCAGCCTGTGGCGAAAACACGTTCTCCGCGTTCCTCCCCCTAGCTGCTATGGCCATGTACTCGAATCTTGGATTCCAGTGGGCGAGCACGGTGCTCGCACTAATTGCCCTAGTGCTCTCATTTGCCCCTATTCTGTTTATCGTGTACGGGAAGGATATTCGAGCACGGAGCCCGTTCATGGGTGAGTCGGTGGTGGAGAAGAGGAGGGGGAGCATTGACACGGTTTAATTTCCTCATGTCTTAGACCATAGAGGCATAGAGCTAGCGATTGTCTAGTAGCGCAAGACAATGAATGACTTACGACTTGTGTTTCGGTCCAACTGTTTGAAAGTAGTCTTGAGTGGGGAGATAACGGTCGAGAATTTGATCTGTCTGATTTGCGGCCATGTCGATCTCGGGGTGATCACATCTCCTCGGCATAGCTCGACGGCAGTGTCTGCTAGCGGCGCAAAAATAAGACATCCTGCTACGAGAGCTCTGTTCAGGTAGATCAGGGGATGAGGCTGGGAGAATAGGGGAAGCCTGGGGAATAGAGCTATCTGATTTTCATCTAGTTGGCGATCCGTACGCTAACAGCCAGGCCAAGAGGCGTTAAACGGCACAAAAACGAAGCAATCTGCATCATAACGTATCTAAACTGTTGGCAAGCGTTAGTGGAATTTGGATCGTCCGTTTTCCTTTAGAGCGAGGATGATGTGCGCGCTAGGAACGCTAAGAAGTTCTAGAAAACTTCCATTTGACTCAAAATTGAGGTTTCTCGCGGCCGGAGCTAATTATGTCCAAGTTATTCAACGGGAGTTAGCTACAAAAATCGGGAGAAATAGGGTTCAGTTAATTTCCCTCTATTTCGATCTTCATAGTACGGAGTAGATGGACTGTACCGTTTACTCTGTACAGCTAGCTTTGGTGTTGCAACCTTCAAAACGCGAAGCTTTGTCCAAGGCGTCCCCTCCGGAAGAGACCTCTAACACCCGCGGTAGACATCAAGTCAATTGCTCCACGGCTTGGTCTGCCCTCTCGCCTGACTTACCCACGCATAAATTGCGATGGCAAAGTTTAACATACGAGGCGGAGCCCCTCACGGACGCCCGCTTGATCAATGTTGAGATCACTCGCCATCGCGAGGGGATTTGCAGCGCGGTCATTTGAAGATATCTTTAGAGTGGAGTCTACTCAATCAAATCGCCTTCGTACTTCGTGTCGCAGACTGAGCCCAATGGAAACAGGCGGGCTGAACCTAGAATCTAAGTGGGGAGATGGCCTGCAGAGCCAACGAAGGCCCTCATCGGACGTCATGGCCCGAGCCCTGGAAAGTGCAGAGAAGGGGTTGGGAGGATGACTAGAATTTTCCGTGAGGCGAAATATACTTTGGCTAGAAGGTCGCAGCCTCCACGTCCAGGAGGGCAGGACGGAGGCTTTGCAGAATCAGGCTTAGGGCAGGCTTAAGGGGGAGAAGTTGGTCGCGCGACGCTAGCCCCCAACCCACGGTTAGGTTTGTTTTTGAGGGTCCGTCGACGGAGTAGACTATCGCGCGCATGCAGGCTTAACGGTCCTGAAGAACTTTTAATTTACGAAGCGATCCGTGACTTCGGGATATGCAGCCTTGGAGGAGACGATCGAGTGGGCGATCTTGCTTGGGCCGTCTTCGTGCGGCAGTCGCATGCCGCACGAGAAGCAACCAGCGAAGTTTGTTCAACCGGCATCTAAACTACTCCGTACTCGTGCGGCACATCTTCTCCACCTATGATATGATATTGACCATCTGAGAGGGGAAAGATCGGCCTGCGGACAAGGATCACGATGGCAGGATTGCCTCCAGGTTGGTGGGAAACACAGTCCACCCAACCTCGACTGGCTTGCCCATTCTGGGCTACTGCAGGATGGTAGTGCCGAAAGATTTGTCAATGGCACGATAAGGACTGGTCTCACCAGGGCTTAAAACTCCGAGCAGCTTCTAGATCGTTTCAGGTTGGCTGATCAAACAACGCTGGAGGCACATAGTTCCCTGTGCCCTCGCCTTAGCCTAGCGTCGGGGGTTGTTACCAAGAAGCTAGAGGGGTTCAACGGGGTCTTGAAACGTCCAACCTGAAGTCTATCGCTCGAGGCATCTCTTGAACAAGGCAAGGATGCCGATGCCCCGTCCCTGAATGCGGTAGTGCTCTGTAAGATCTCTACGAATCAGCACGGCCCGTATATAGTAGTGCCCCAAGACATGACGCGTTTCTCTGGCCTTTCACTGGCTATCCCAGAATACACTGCGGCTTTTTGTCGCCACTGCAATAAGGCTCGCTGTGTTCTGATCGGAATGCGGCCGTCGATCTGGGATCTCGACGGGAGAGTGAAACCGCATGATACCGCACCAGTAACCTTAAACGGAGCTCCACGAGAATGCCAGATCCGGTTTCACGAGTCCCGATCGCCAGCGAAGCAGAGGGAAAAATAAAAGACTCAATTCTAGGGCGGCCGAGCGTCTCTATAGCGTGCACGCCCTCGGGCGCGGGTGCCCGCCCAACATTTGAGTATCTCTCTCTAGCTGTGCTACGACCGCAGAGTAAGTAGCACGAGACTCATAACGGGAGTCAGACCATTATTTTGACAGGCGAGGCCCTAGTTCGATACCTAGACCAAAGAGTATACCTCGTAGCAGCGCAAAATTTTGCCGGGTAAAATGAAGAGATGGGGCAGTCGGGTCTGGACCTTGGTGCAACTGATTACTGTAATCAGCCGGACTTGGTCCACCAGTTGCCAAGCTTCTGCTCTCAACTGGGGCCCTCATCAGTCACGTAGGATGAGATGGGTTGGAGTCTTGGAGTCTGGATTTGTGCCGATGTCGATCTTCATAAGAGGGCCTTTGTACGGAGTACACACAATTTATCGGCCGTGGAGCAGTCAGATCGTGACGCAGGACGCACTGCACTCAGGAGACACCCTCGACGCTACTGCACGGTAGTCTTGCCATTGAGAGGGCAGGGGATGATCACGGCCGTTATTGTCAACGGGGTAGGCCCGCCAACCAGAGAGCCATCACCTGTCTGATCGCCTCCACAGTCGACTTGTCGGATTAGTATTCTGATCAGTCCCCTCCGCCGTGAATTGCGTACAGACCGGACCGGGACTCCCGGAAAGCTCTTGTCCACAGCCACAGCCGGGACAGGGGACTCGGAGAAAAAACCACAAAGACCAGAGCAGTTAGTTCCAGGGGAGATTAGACCAAGTGGGACGCGGGAGGAGAAGAGCCTGACCCGTTTTAATGGCCTGCATGTAAGCGCCCGGGGTTCTGAAACAGCGAAGGCGGGTGCTTCAGGTCCCAGCGCCAGTTTGATGTGCGAGCGGCTTGGCAGCAGGTCCACCCTCGAAGGGGAGGCAATGATCCGCTGGGATGCATCGAATCAAGAGGTTAGTCCGAAGTGGGCGTGGGAGGCTGGGATTAGGGAGATTCTGGAAGAGGGTCGTAGACTAGGAAGTGCTAGTCTACGGTAAAAAGTCCTCGCCCGTATTCCGTACTCTGCTGTACAGTATACAGTATAGTTACTTGGTAGACAGAAAGGGCAGACCATCTACTGCCCTTCTACCCTACACGGAGGCCTGTCAAGTCCCCTGGAACATCCCACGGGGCACGTTAATTGACAGCAATATGGATAGTCCTGGGGTTCAGGCTTAAGTTCAAGCTATCTCCGTAGTCCCCTCCGTCGAAGTTTGGGATGCCTAACGGTCTTCATTTTTATGAGGCAATGATCTGAATTATCTGACGGATTAGCTCGCGATCATCAATCTCTCTCCATCTTCCCAATATTCAGGAATCCTAGCGTCACGGAGGAGCCCACATCGTGCGCGAGCCGGGTCTGCGCGAATCACGGCCAGCTGGCCCCAGTATTTGCTCTCCACTGCAGGACTCGAGGCCAACCAGCATAGCGACAGGGAGCAGACAGGAACAAGTACTGTTATGTCATGTAATGGCCCACCGGTGGAGGGCCCATCTTGCGGGTGACTGGTCGCAAAGGCCCTGGCGCTTCTCTTTGGTCGATTATTATTAGTACAACTGACGTTGTGCATCGTTTATCCTGCCCTTCTTCCCCCCCCTTCTTCTTCTTCTCCCTCCCCTCCCCCTTCTATCCAAAAGCCTTCCTTTCTTTCTTCCGCTGTGCGAGAAAATAACTCTTCTGCAGAGACTGATCAAGCTGGTCTAGTTCGATCTCTGGCTCCCCTCTTTCTTTTATTTCTTTGTCCCTGTGTCCCATTGAAAGAGGCCGGCCCCTCTTGTCAGCATTGTCTGTCTTCCATCCAATCGTCGCGCGTCTTCGTATACATCGACACCCAACTGTCGCATACCACCTGGCTCCGCATCTCCGATCGCGATATAGATAGCTTCAATCTATCTGCGTGAAGTCGCCTCGCAAGATCCCGATCGCGTTGAGTCGACTCGATCCCGAGGTGAGTAACTGTTTATTTTTACCTCGTCTTTCCAGGTCTCAGGCTTGGGAAACATTGTCGCGCTGTCACAGACACCTTTGTTTCTCTTCAATGGACGAGGTTATATTTATCTCCTTGTTCCCCCGGTCGGCGCTAATCTCAAACTACATTAGAGCGCCGGAATCATGTATCCCCAGCACGGTGCCCCGATGGCACCCCCGCAAAAACCCGAGACCTTCATGTTGTCCACCGAAGCGCAGCAGAGTCTGCCGCATGACGCGCAAGTCGCTCTGCAACAAGTAGACAACTGTATGCACGGGATATCGTTTGTGGATGGACGCATGTTGACCAATTAACTAGTGAAATACTTCCTCTTGTCTGCTCCCGTGGACTGGCAGCCGGACCAGCTTATTCGCCGCTTCCTCTTGCCCACCGGTGACTACGTGTCTTGTGTCTTGTGGTGAGTATAAATGCGACCGTTGTGACTCTTCATGAGAGGAAAAAACAACCCTGACAACTTTCCAGGAGCAACCTATTCCATATCTCCGGTACCGATATCGTGCGATGCCTCGCTTTCCGATTCCAAGCCTTCGGTCGCCCCGTCAAGAACTCGAAGAAGTTCGAGGAAGGCATCTTCTCCGACCTCCGAAACCTCAAGGCTGGCACCGACGCGACCCTGGAAGAACCCAAGAGCGCATTCTTAGATTTCCTGTATAAAAACAACTGCATTCGAACTCAAAAGAAGCAAAAGGTCTTTTATTGGTACAGCGTTCCGCACGACCGCCTCTTTTTAGATGCGTTAGAGCGTGATCTGAAGCGTGAGAAGATGGGCCAAGAGGCCACCACCATGGCCGTCAGCGAGCCCGCCATGTCTTTCGAATTCGACTCTTCTCAATCCCTTTACGAGCAACTGACCAAGGCCCAACAAGCAAGCTCGTCTTCATTTGCTGCCCACGCAAGTACGACTTATGGACAGTCTAGCTCTCCCGTACGGACCGTTGACGCAATGCCTCCTCCCCAGATGGCTCCCCCAGCGATCCCTCTTCTCCAGGACGACTCGGCCCACGCGATGTACAGCAACCACCAGATGCCGATGCAGAATAATCTGGTTCACGGCATCATCAAGCGTGAGCAGGATTACGGCGCTCTTCAGTATGATCGAAACGGAATGCCCGTCCGGGTCCACCAACGCCATTCGTCTATGCCGACCTTCTACGAGTACTCGCCTGCCCCATCTTTCGTGTCTTCGCACTATGAGGATTACAGCAACCGTGGTCTGTCCTTCGAGCCCGTTACTCCGCCCCAGCACGCGGTGGGACTTGGAGCTGAGCCTGCCTACATTGCCAACGAAGACACAGGCTTGTACACTGCTATTCCAGACATCGGACACACCGCGCCATACAATCCCATGATGCAACTGCCGCCCTCGAACTTGGCCGGAGGTCACTACTCAAATGGCCCCCGCTCTTTTTCGTCCACGCCGTACTCAGTCATGGAGGGTTCTCCTACCTACAAGCAGCGTAGACGCCGTCCCTCTGTCACTCCCGGTCCATCTGCTGGCACTCCCGGCACGATGAGTGCTCCAGGCTCTGTTCCACCATCCCAGATTCCTACATATGCTGCACACAAGCCTAGCGATCTCCGTCGCTCGGTATCCAGCTCTGTTGCCCCCGTTCTCGAGGGCGAAGAGCACAGTCATGACTTGTCGCACACATACCCAAGCGCTTCGCTGCCACAGAAGGATCTGATGCATGAGATTTCCCGCCACGGCACTCCTCTTCAGAGTCTGGACGGTAGCGTCGAGCCACAGCAGATGCCCATGGGCCACCCCACCGATGAACTTGCAGCACTCCCCACCAGCGCTGCCCTTGAAGGAGCTGTTCATAACAGCACCAGCCGCCCAGATCGCTCGGGCCCAGGCCCCGCTCGTCGGGCTCGCAGCGCAACCATGATGGAACTGGGTCCATACCCCCAGAAGTCCCACTCATGCCCCATTCCTTCATGCGGTAGACTCTTCAAGAGGCTAGAGCATCTCAAGAGGTAAGCTTTGATCTATTTTTGACCCCTTTCTTCACAATTCTGCGGGGCGCCGATCTGCATCGTGCCCCGGTGTGATGAGATTCCTTTAGCCGCCGACTAATCTTGGCGCCTAGACACGTGAGAACACACACCCAAGAACGTCCCTACCCTTGCCCATACTGTAGTAAAGCATTCTCCCGCTCCGATAACTTGGCGCAGTATGTTCAATTCCCCCATTTGTATGTCGCCGTGTTCACTGCTGACAATCTAATTATAGACACCGCCGTATCCACGAGGCTCAACAGGATGGCCAGGCCCCTGTTGGCGATGAGGAAGATGAGGAGAATGACGGCGAGGACTACGACTCCCATAATGAAGATTCCCCTCCACCGGTGTCGGAGCACCCTCAGATGGTTATGCCCACCATGACTACCATGACAAGCATGGCTGCGCCAATGACTATCCCCTCCACTGTGCCCAACATGATGGCTCCGCATATGATTGCCCCTCAGCTCTTGCAACAGCATATCTAAGCTGATACAAGTAATCATTTCCTTTGTCTTCAGGCGCAGTTGGTCTTTTCGGTGCAAGGACTTGAACAGTGACTCCCGCAGGTGTTTTAATGTTTTCTTCTGCTATATGTTTGCCCTTTGATACCCCCCATAGCTCCTAGAGGTTTTTTTTTTCTAGAGCTGCCAAGGGTTTTGCGACACTATGCTGTCGCATCACATACTGCCACTATTTCTTATGTGTTATCTACGGCTGTTTTATTCTCTGGATATTGAAACTATTACGTCTCCCACATTTGGTGCTTACTCCGCCTTGCGCGGTGCAAACCCTTGCCAGGCGGGCCCGGCACTATGTGGTGAACGATTTCGTGGGTTCGGGATATGGTACTGCGCGTTCTGGAATATCAGGAATTTTCCAATACGCAGGCATGGATTGGTTGTTTGTGGACGACCTGGATTATACTATAGACTACCTAACGAATTGACTTGAATGCAAAAATTCTTAAATTGTCATCTCTTCCAAGTCTCTTAGCTCTAGATTAATCTGTATACTTCTGGCCCGACATCACTAGGCCCAGCCTGACGATCCATGCTTCCAACTCTACCCTCCCACCGGGGAGGACGTTTCAACTTTTACCGGGAAATCACCGATGCATCCACCTTCCCGATCCTAGGGACCTTCCAGAACGATCTTTCTGAAACCCCAGACACAATCGTACTTTGTTCATCTACCCATAGGGCTCAAAAAGCGTCCGATCGTAACGAGGATCTAGCTCCACAAGTTAGATCCTTCATTCTGCAATAAGAAATCCCGGCATCTGCCCGGATATAGCCCGAGCTCTACTCCATGAGGCATTTCATGATCCTGATCTTAATTAATCCCGCATGTCTATATCCTACGGCCATGACGTAGATCAGTGAAGCCTACTCGACTCCGTACGTAGCTCGGTTGCCGTATTAAGCGGGCCGCTGCCGGCCCATCGTATTCACCGAGAATTGATTTGATCGAGAGCAAAAAAGAAATGGAAGTCGACACCTCGCGGATTTGAACCGCGGCCCGCGAACGGAATAGATTTCTAGTCTATCGCCTTAGACCAGACTCGGCCAAAGTGCCATTGGATTTCCACTCGACCATGGGTCGATTGATGAGTCAGGTTTCAATTCGTCTGATCATGAGGAAGCCGGAGCTGGGATTGAACTTGTTGAGGGAGAATCCATGAGAACTCTCGCCTGGATGATTATATTTCGTGTTTTGTGGGGTTCGTTGGTGAAGGTATGTTCGGCTAGGGCTTTGCGTAGGGTTTTTTTCGGTAGTGGGTTTTGTGGGTGGTGCGGTGGTGAGGTTCTCGAGACGCATATTGCGGCCATTCAATGGCTCGCACGACTCATTATCCAGTCTTGGGGAGTTTCTCGAGTCATTCGTTTTGCCAGGGGCAAATATTCATTTTGGCGTCGACTCCTTAGTGTTGGCGAGCTGTATGTAGGCTTTCTGCTATACTCATAGCTAATCATCGATATTTGACTCGGGGCTGATGACGGAAATGATTCTTTTGGATTGTCAGTCAGCATACTAAAGGAGAATATCTGCCGGGCGAAACCCAAGTATGATGTCCTATATATGGCTCTGTCTATAAGCATATGTTGACTGCATTGTTCCTGACGCCCCACACCGTCGATCCTTGCGTGACGTCACGTGCAACCCGACATGGGTCCCTGAACGTAAGGCGACCGATACTCCGTATATTCCAAAGAAGGCCCAAGTCAGCTGTTTTTTCAGGTCATACGTGTTTTCATGACATCCGGGTCCCGTTAACGGACGCAGTTCCCGGTACCGCGTGACTGCATGACTCGACGCCTCCCTGCAGCACCTCCCGCTAGTGATTAGCTGGAACCACGCTAATCCCAGTCATCGAGCTTGTTCTCACGCGTGGCAGCCCGACTCGAGCTTTTGCGTAGCGTGCTCACGTAGCACCGTTCTTCAGGGTCTGGGGAAGCTGCGTATGGGCTTAAGGCCTTTGAAGCTCGTCGGTCTTTTTGTTTTGTTTCCAGTGGGTCTTTCATCTCCTGTTCCGCTCCCTTTCAACAACACTCCCATGGGGGAAACCAACGCTTTCGCAGAATCGCACGAACGCTCGCCTCTGATGCCTCGGTATGAGGGCGATGGCCCTTGTGAGGCATCTGCCGAGCCTCTAGTAGATCATGTTGATGAGTCTTCTAAGAGTACTTGGTATCTGTCCCTGTTGACAATATCGATTGGAGGGTAAGTTCTTCTCTTGCTATATATGCCGAGTCACTCGAGGGTGTTGGTTCTGGAAATTTCCGAAACGTGTGACTGATTATTCTTGTACAGCCTTCAAGTAGTATGGTCTGTGGAACTCGGAAATGGCTCGGTATGTTTCCCCGCAAAGCGCTTAGGCTTTGTACACGGTGCTGGCTTGTACCACCAGGTGTTCCAATTATACCAATACTAACTATGGATAGCCTTTCTTATTATCACTAGGCATGAGCAAAGCTCTTCTTGCATTCGTCTGGATTGCAGGCCCGTTGACCGGAGCCCTAGTCCAGCCCTACATCGGCATACGCAGTGATAACTGCAGGTCTCGGTGGGGCAAGAGGAAGCCGTTTATGGTGGGCGGCGGAGCCGCAACTTTAATAGCACTCATGGCGCTTGCATGGGTCAAGGAAATAGTTGGCGGGTTTCTCTCCATCTTCGGTGTTGATCCCGCATCGAGTGGAACCAAGATCACCACTATTGTGCTGGCGACAATATCCATGTATCTCTTGGACTTCGCCATCAACACAGGTATTGTGGACCCCCACGCTTTAGCTAATGACCGGTTCCTAACTCTCTCCAATAGTGCAAGCTGGTATCAGAGCTTTCATCCTTGATAATTGCCCGGCTCATCAGCAGGAAATGTCAAATGCATGGGCAAGTCGATGGACTGGGGTTGGTAATATCGTGGGCTATATTTTTGGCTACATGAATTTGCCAAAGTACCTTCCCTTTCTCGGAAACACCCAATTTCAAATCCTGAGTGCCCTCGCTTCGGTCTGCCTCGTTTCAACATTAGTCGTTAGTTGTGCTTACATCAAAGAGCGCGACCCTCGTTTAGATGGGCCACCATCATCAGACGGACTTGGCGTTGTTGAATTCTTCAGAAAAACATTCAAGTCCATTCGCAACCTTCCTCCGCAGATCGCGCGTGTCTGTGAAGTCCAACTAGCGGCCTGGACGGGATGGTTTCCATTCTTGTACTACTCCAGCACGTATGTCGGCCAGCTCTACGTTAATCCGATCTTCGCGGAGAACCCAAATCTTCCTGGAGACCAGGTCGATAAGACGTGGGAAGAAGCTACCCGTGTTGGAACATTTGCATTACTCATCTATGCAATTATCTCCTTCGTAGCTAATATGATACTCCCTCTCTTCGTGGTTCCCACATACGAACCCGTGCAAACGCATATTGCAGAACAAGAGGAAAATCTAGAAGATCTTGTCGCCGATGATGACGAACACGAGAACAATGGACGTCTATCATTCTCCGCAATGCCTACTGGAACCCCATCGGCTCCGCTTCTAGACGCAGCGCACGCGAAGATTGAAGACTATGAGAAGTCTTCATGGCTCAATCGCCTTCAAGTACCAGGACTGACTCTGCGCCGTACCTGGATTTCCTCGCATATCTTATTCGCCTTCTGCGCATTTTGGACGATGTTCATCAGCTCTTACCAGGCTGGCTCCGCTGTGATTGGCCTAACTGGCATCTGCTGGGCCGTGACTCTCTGGGCTCCATTTGCATTCATCTCCGCTGAGGTTTCACGCATGGACCTCGAGCGGCGTCTTCGCCGCCGCCATGCTGCAACAGGCTCATACCCTGCGGAGCCAGGTTCAGCGCCAAGAACTAGAACTCATAATGGCTCAAACTCGTATGCACCAGTGTCTGTGGAAGATGAGCATGACGGAGAAGAGAATCGTGTGAGTGAGGATGATATCGAGGACGGCCGATCGAAGCTTTCTGCAGGCGAGGAAGACGAAAGTCTAGTCCAAGCGGGTATCATTCTGGGTTTGCATAATGTTGCTGTCTCCTCTCCTCAGATATTGTCTAGTCTCATCTGCAGTGGTATCTTTAAGGCTTTGCAGAAGCCTCGTGGAGCTCCATATGATGACAGTGTGGGCTGGGTGCTACGGTTTGGTGGATGTGCAGCTTTGGTGGCTGCTTGGCTTACCAAGCGATTAACTGAGGGCTCTTGATGAGTCGAACTTTGTACACATAATGAATCAGACATTTTCTTTGATAGAAGCACGTGAATAACATATTGATTATGCCGAATAGTTCACCAGAGGGCAGATACAGGTACTGATTCTGCACTATTATCCAGGTTATTCGCGCGTTCCCAGCCCTCCGGAAATTTGTACCAAACATTTCACAGAACATCGTCCAATTCTTCTCTCGGGGCAACCTCAAGAACAAATGAGCGAGCCAGGTTATGAATTGTACAGGCTTCCAAGAATGTCAAACCAGGGCTGCGATTCAATTTGACAAATCCGGAAGCCTCAAGCGCAGTAATGGCCTGCATAACGCGTTCTTCAGAACCGGCATTAAACCAGGAGGCGCAGTTCAGTGCTATCCCGCCTTGTCGTGGAGGCGCGAGGCAGATCCAAGACGATCGTGCATGGAGCCCTGATTTTTTATCCGAGTCAACAGATGCCACCAGCTGAAGTAGCTTAATTGCGAGGCGACTTCTTAGCCTCAGTATATCATATGCGTCCTTGAACTCATTCCATAGTGTTCGGCCCTTTTGATAGGATCCCATGTATCTCTTCAATGGTGTTTGCAGAGCCTCTTTCATCGAAGAGGAGAAATCTTCCCGTAAAGACAATAGTAATGAACTTCCATAAAGAGGCAGCACATTGTTGCCGTAAGAAAGATACGTGCCAACTTGCTCAAGGGCAAGTGGCAGACCCTCCAATCTTCGGGAAATGGTGTTGGCAAAGTCGGTTTCTTGGAAAGAGTTAGTAATAAAAGCAGAACGTGTATTTTCCTGACTGACCAAGGTCATCTTGACTTTCGATACTGGCGCATCTCGATATAATCTTTGACCCTGCGGAGTCATCTACCCCACCCAGGTGAATATTCGGGTAACCTAGGCGACGATGGAGGTCGGAAGCCCTTGTCGTAAATAAAATGTGGCCATGGTTGCAAACAGGCAAATAGTCTCTAATATCAAAATCATCAGAACTCTCAAAATCATAGACTCCTGGGAGACCATCGAAAATCATAATCCAAGAACTATTCATGCCCTGTCCATACTCCAGCCACTCGATGATATCTTCGACAGGAGACCCCCTACGTTCACTAGGAGGTATGCGAGACGAGAATTTCTCAAATGCATGATTAATTGTCGTAGAAGATGAGGCATCAATCCAGAGAACAGAGCCATAGCGCTCTCTCATGGTGCTAACATACTGCGCTGCGAGCTGTGTTTTCCCTGACCCTATGAGACCCGAAACGATAAGATGACTTCTGCTTGGGGTGGAGCCTAAAGCTTTTCCCATTTGCGATAGCTCAGTCTCCCGGCCTAGGAGTTGCGCAAGATGAGGCAACCTTGACTTGATACCGCGAAATGCAATTTTAGAACTTTCATCTGCGATGGTCAGTTCACCTATTCTGATTTACTTCGCCCGGTAGATACTACCCATGCATCGTCACGAAAGGCGTATGAAGTAATATTATACTGACTAACCTTTGACCATCGGGTTGAGCGAAGATGCACCGGGGCGAATCTCCAATAACACTGCTTTGGCGTAGGCCGCTGCCATTGCTGCTGCATATGGCCGCCACTTGATGTTCTCATGCTGATCTCCATAGTTGGAGACTCCTCGTATCACCCCAACGGGAATTGTAGTCATCGTTCCAGAAGCTCCGACTTCGAAACCGATGACATCAGACCGGGTTCTCAATATACTCCGCTTCTGGGAATCCGTCATGAGCATCTCGCTGGACGCAATGGGCCCATGCCACACGCGGGTGCGTTCCGAATCGAGTCGCTGTACCCGTAGTATAACATGTCCATCTCTGTTGTTGTTTTCGTGGAGCACATCAAGATCTCGTCCCGGATCCTCGAACTTCAAATTGTAACCACTCTTATGCTTAATGCTCTCGTAGTGTCGTAAGAAAATGTGAGGATCATCAGGTGCGTTGAGGCGCAGGCTCTTGGTTGCTGAGAGAACAATAGGCTCTGTTTTTGGAAGTGCGTCGCCAAATTTTAAAAACTGGAAACCATCTTCTCCCCTTTCCTCACCTGTATCATATGCTATGACGCCAGGAACACTCTTATGCTGCATACCTACAAGAACATCTCCCAGCCGTATATCTCTAGGAGGCTTTTTTGACAGATCAGGGAGACCTGTTGCAACCCCTACCAGCAATCCAAACCAAATGTTAGGGAAGAATTTCTTGGTTTGACTGGCGAGCATGCTTGCTGCGCCAGTGCCAAACTCTTGGTCACTGGGCAAGGTCACGACGACAACATTGTGGCCGCCAAGATCACCTGCGTGAAAAATGTAGTCATCGCCACGATTCAGAGAGAATCTGCCATTATGTCGATTATCCAGCATGAGAAGGGCAGCCTCAGCTTCGACCTTAAGTGGTGCTATCCACACAACTGTGTATGCCTTTGGGTCGAGCTCGTTCATCTTGTGAATTCGGTCAGAATTATGTTATTATTCGAGGCAATACTCAGAACAACAAAGAAAATTGATATGTTGTGTTGCTGAATAGCTGGTGTGGACGTCGACTGGGGCTGCAGGTGCTTATCTTGTCGGGGGAATCGTGTCTTTATAAGAGTTGGAGAGTAAGAGTTGGAAGCGCTGTGAATTTCTGGAATGAACACGACCAAAAGCAGAAACTGAGGGGTATCAATCATGACAGTGGAGCATATGCATTCTGATCAACGTATTATATCTAGCCTCCTGTCAAGAAATTATTCCATTTGTTGCGCGCGGGCGCTTAGAGCTATGAGATCGACGAGAATAGTTCTTAGGTTTCATGTCGCTAGTAAAGCGGCTAACGAGCCACCGAAAAGGCTTTATACTTTGCCGCCGGTTCAAAACAATTAATCCTGGGTCTTTCTACTTGAAATAAGGTCATCAGCACTATGCTGTGCTCGGAAGCCCCGCATCGACTATGAAGTCTGCGGGCCCAGCGGGCCGTGGGGCTGAGGGCGCAGATCTTGAGCCTCGCCCATGGATCAGGACTAGCTTTCAATAGCTTTCCCTGCAGCTTTGAATCTGAGATAAAAAAGCAACAAGCAGATGATTTGATTGTATTTCATAGCCTCAAGCAAACGAATCCCATGTAGTAAGTAGGAAGTATGTGAGCCTTCTTTAACCCAGGATAAGTCGCTCGCAAAATTATGCGACCAGAATAGTTTGAGGGCTTATCTACAGAGTAACTTATAAGATCTAATATTCAACCTTGAAGCGATCAATGGAGATGACACACATCTGCTGACCGACGATAGGTTTAGGACTCAGTGGTTAGGTCCGAGTTAGCCAACACTCGCCCTTTATAGATACTGTGCGAGGACTTCGGGAATAGAAGCAGAAGAGATGTCCACTATATTGAATGGGTATGATTTCTCTTGTGAGTCCTCAGTCTAACCCACGTCTCTCAAGACAATTACATGTTTGAGTATTTGCGAGGCTAGAAAAAGCCCCTATCTCAGTGTACGGTAGTGTTACAAGTGGAGCGCAGAAGCAGGCCGAAGCAGCCCACGTGTCACATCTGAGGTAAACCCGTAACACAACTGGAAACCATACCGCCTTCCTTTCCAGTACACAGCCGTTGGTACTGCCCTATCGCTGCACGGCTCGCTCTCGTACCCCGTAAATAATTACCCGCCGCAAACACCGCCTTGTGCCGCCCGGCAGATACGACTAACCTCCGAATCTCAAGGCCTCCTTGAATTGCGCAGCCTTGTCTCATCTTCCTATCGCGCGTGATTCCACGGTGGATTATGCGCGCCTGTCTTTGGCAACTCAAACTCGCACTGGGAGTTTACTGCCAGGTGTCCGCGCCCGCCCTTCATCCAGCCTAAGCCGGACACGATGGCTACACAATTAATGGGCGATGCCTTCCACGCTCTGCTTCGTATGTTATCGCCGGGCTGCAGCTCAATTCAGAGGAGCGCATGCTAACTGTGTTAATCTATAGGGCGAGCGTCGGAGGAAACTGATCCTGATGGTACGCACTCGAGCAATTTGCCCCCCTCCCTTCAAGATGACGAATATACACCCCTGCTTAGATCGTGCTGAGCTGACACCGACGTTCGGTTATAGATGTCCCTGAAGCGGGTTCTAAGGAAATTACGAGTTCATGGGCACTCTTCATCATGATTATGCTCTTGATGTTTGCCTTGTTCACCAGTTATATCCTCCAGCAGAAGAAGATTCAAGCCGTCCATGAAACGGTCTTGTCTATTTTTGCAGGTATGTGGAATTGAATTCTCAGCGCAATTGCTCCAGCCTTTTGGGCGCGCTTGAATTGTCTTTCCCAGAGACTGACGTTGTTTCAGGAATGTTCGTTGGCCTTATCATCCGCATCACCCAATCCAAACTCCAAGACAGCGTCGCATTCGACTATCAGTTCTTCTTTAACCTCCTCCTCCCGCCTATCATCCTTGCCTCTGGTTACGAGCTCCACCAAGCCAATTTCTTCCGGCATATCGGGACAATTCTTACATTTGCCTTCGCCGGTACATTCATCTCTGCTATCGTTCTCGGTCTGGTTCTCTTCCTTTGGACCCGAATCCCGCTGGACGGGCTGGACATCTCCTTCGTTGAGGCAATCTCTGTTGGTGCCACTCTTTCCGCGACGGATCCAGTCACAATTCTCGCCATTTTCAACCTATACAAGGTGGAGCCGAAGCTGTACACCGTCATCTTTGGAGAGTCTATCCTGAATGATGCAGTCGCTATTGTCTTGTTCGAGACCGCACAGAAATATGCAGAGAATGAAGCTGGCTCTCTGACCTTCTTGCATCTCTTTGAGGCTATCGGTCTCTTCTTGCTTGTTTTCTTTGGTAGCATGTTGGTCGGTATCATCGTCGGTATCTGTACCGCGTTGGGCCTGAAGTATACCCTTGTACGCCGCATGCCCAAGATTGAGAGCTGCTTGATCGTCCTTATCTCCTATGCTAGCTACTTCTTTTCCAACGGAGTTCACTTATCAGGTCAGTGCTTCCATGCGAGGGTAAGAAAGGTAGCATACTAATGTTTTGCCAGGCATTGTGTCTCTCTTGTTCTGCGGAATAACGCTCAAGCATTATGCTTACTACAACATGTCTCGTCGTACACAGTTGACAACGAAGTATCTTTTCCAGATTCTTTCTCAGCTGTCGGAGAACTTCATCTTCATCTACTTGGGACTTGATCTCTTTGCTGACACAGACTTGAACTTCAACCCTCTCTTCATCATCGTGGCAGTCTTTGGAATCTGTCTCGCCCGTTACCTGGCTGTGTTCCCCCTCTCCAAGGCCATCAATTGGTTCATCCGAATGAAGGCGCGACGCAGAGGTGTAGAGGTGCCCGACGAGCTTCCATTTTCGTACCAGGCCATGCTCTTCTGGGCAGGTCTGCGTGGTGCCGTCGGTGTTGCCCTGGCCGCAGGCTTGTCGGGAGTGAACGGACCAACCTTGCGAGCTACAGTCCTCGTTGTCGTTGTGCTGACCGTAATCATCTTCGGTGGAACAACAGCACGCATGCTGGAGATTATGAACATCCGCACCGGTGTCGTAGAAGAAATTGACTCGGACGATGAGTTCGACATCGAGGTCACCCACGGCGGAACTTACTACAAGCGCTCTGACACAGGTCTGGGCTACACACCCCGCCGTTCAGACCAGATTCCCCTGGACGGTGTCACAAAGCCCCAGCACAGCGGACCCGGCGAGCGAAGCCACAGCTACTCGTCCGGCCACAGCCGCCGTCCCAGCCCTCCACACGGTCACACCAGAATGTATTCCGCTGCCTACAGCTCCAAGGATACTAAGAGCCGTGATCGCTCATCAACAGCCACCCTCCTCAATGGAGGAGGCGCTGCTCTCGATAGCGGCAACCTCAGTGACGGCCTTAACAGCGACGACGAGTTCGGTCTCCCGCCTTCTGGACGAAGCCGGGCAAACCAGGTCGCGCACCCAGATGACTTCGAGCTTGACCTCGATGGCGACGACGAGGAAACGTCGCCAGCAAACAGTGGATCCCGCTTGCGACGATCCCCATCACACCCATCCCCAGCACCTAATACACCGACACCCCATGCGGTGGCCTCTGCAAGTGCCTCCCCAAGCGGCGCGGCGCAGCCGGCACTCAGCGCCCGCGAGGCTCTGCGGGATCTATTCTCAGGGGGCGCGAGCGGTGATCATGCTGCTTGGTTCCGGCAAATCGACGAGGATTATATCAAGCCTAGACTTCTGCTGGACCAGTCCAACCATAAGGGACCTGGCCCTGGAGCTGTTTGATAACGATTCCTTGTTATGTATGTGCTTTTGTGCTGCTTTTGCATAGGCCCTTTTCTGTCATATGGACTGTATATTTAGCCTTTCGTTGTGTAAGTGCATTGCTGTAACCAATAACGTCTTTATAAAGCATCTTTTGCCTTCGGATATTGCATTTTGTTTGGCCTTGGAGGCTTCTAGGCCGTTGATGGTTAGAGCTGGTGAATAGCCGGCTTTAAATTAAAGTAGATCATGTCAAGCATTACTCCATTTAGTTGAATCTCGAGGTACTCCGTACTTCTGTCGATAAGATATAACCATTCCGATTCCGAGCTGAAGACTCAGGCCTGAGATATCAAGATCTCAGCTCGTATGGCAGGCAGGTGGGCTCCGCAATAAATTGCGGGCCACGTACTGCCAAGATAAGGATCACTACCAGTAAAAGACCCGAGCTAACCACCATTCCCTTATCAGAGCCCAACCAGAACTAAGCTTTTTATCTCCAACACAAGCCTATCGCGGAATCGAGTCCGCCAGCCTCGGAATGGAGAAGATTGGCATTGCTGCGCCCAGAGGTAGGACGTCAAGGCGTTTCCCCGCTTCTGAAGGGCAATTCTAGCCGTTTGGCTACGGAAGGGAAAGCTTTAATACGGGGAATAGCCAATTGGTGTTACTATTCTTGCTAGCTTCCTCCTTGCATGGGTATTTTCTTTTTCTTCGAGTGTTAGTTACACGGACATTGGACTGCGGAGTGATCAACTTCTGACTAAGTTGCAGCTACTTATCGCGCATTCTTTAACCCCTTTCAAAGTCGGCAGGTTCAGACGTTGATTTGCTACCTTGGAGGGTTTGCGCAATATGGCAGAACAACCCGAGTTGTCTGGAGATGCGAAGCCTGTGAAGGTGATTGAGAATGGAAGCATTGAGGAGCCGGTTGTTGAGGCTGGCGATAATGAGCTTCTTGGTATGGAGGCGTTCGGCACATAACCAGCTGTCAATGGTCATTACTGACTTGGGTTGATTAGCTTCTCTTGGATACAAGCAGGAATTGAGACGTCACTACTCGACTGTGGAGATATTTGCAGTCGCATTCAGTATTATGGGGCTTTTGCCGTCAATTGCCTCAACTCTATCTTTTTCAATGCCGGCGGGACCAGTTGGCATGGTTTGGGTAAATTGATCAGTCACGCATTAAATGAAATGGATGCTAACAATTCTTAGGGTATGAGAGATCTATACACAATGGATAGCTCGATCGAGTGCTAACAATATCAAAGGATGGCTCGCTGCAAGCGTCTTCATTTTCATCGTTAGTTTGGCCATGGTACGAAAACATTCTCAGCTCCAACAATCACAGAATCAAGAAGCTAACTTTATCAGGCTGACTTGGCTTCTGCAATGCCCACAGCCGGTGGCCTGTACTTCTGGACCCATTACTACAGCGCCGAGAAGTGGAAGAATCCCCTAAGCTTCGTCGTCGGCTACAGCAATACCATCGGCCTCGTCGGAGGAATCTGTTCAATCGACTGTACGTCTCCCAAACTTTCTATCATCTCATATACTAACTTCATCACCCCAAAGATGGATTCGCAAACATGCTCCTCTCAATGATCTCAATCGCCCGCGACGGAAACTGGACAGCCAGCCGGGGCGTCATCTACGGCACATTCGTCGCAACAGTCGCCGCCCACGCCTTCCTAGCCATCTTCTGCGCTAGAATAATGCCTCGCATCCAATCAGCCTGTATTTTCCTCAACATCGGGCTTGTAGTCGCAACCGTCATCGCTTTGCCTATTGGGAAACACGAAAACAGTCCCCCCGTTAACCCCGGTACATACGTCTTCGGGGACGTCGAGAATCTGACGACCTGGCCGGCTGGATGGGCGTTTATGCTTGCTTGGCTCTCGCCGATCTGGACGATTGGAGCATTTGACTCTTGTGTGCATATGAGTGAGGAGGCGACGCATGCTACGAAGGCTGTGCCGTTGGGGATTATTGCTTCGACGGGGCTGTGTGGGATTCTTGGGTTTTTGTCTTTGGCGGTTATTGCGGCTTCGATGGATACTAATATTGAGAATGTGCTTGGCTCGAGCTTTGGGCAGCCGATGGCTCAGGTATGAATCGCCTTAATGGTGAATGGAAGGTGGTTTTTCTTGCTCACTTTTACTAGATCTACTATGATGCGCTGGGTAAAAAGGGTGCCCTCGGGTTTATGGCGGTCGTGTCCTCGGTTCAGTTCTTCATGGGCTTGAGTATCGTGGGTCTTCTTCTTTCCCTCCTCTATATTAAATTCGAAATCTAACAATTCTTGTGAAAGATCCTTGCTGCTTCTCGCCAAAGCTGGGCGTTCTCCCGCGACGGTGCTCTGCCCTTCTCATCTTTCTTCCGCCAGGTCAGCCAGCACCGACTCAGTCGCTACCAGCCAGTCCGAATGGTATGCGGTGTAGCTGTCGCAGCCATGGTGATCGGCCTTCTATCTCTGATTGACGAAGCAGCTTCCAGTGCTCTATTCTCGCTAGCTGTTGCAGGAAACGACGTAGCGTGGCTGACACCAATCATGGCGCGCCTGGTTTGGGGTAACGACCGCTTTGTGCCTGGAGATTTCTATACAGGGAAATATCTAAGCAAGCCCATTGGATGGGTTGCTGTCATATATATGGTTTTCGCAATTGTGCTCTGCATGATTCCGACAGGAGGGCCGAATCCGTCTCGTGAGTTTACTTGTTTCCGATCTCAGCTTCGAGGATGAGACTAACTATTGTGTAGCCCAGGATATGAATTATACCGTTGTTATCAATGGAGCTTTGTGGATTGGGGCTTTGGTTTATTATATGGTTTATGCTAAGAAGAATTATCAGGGTCCTCAGACTACTGTTGCGCCTGAGGATGAGGGAAGGGCTAAGGCTGCGGGGTTATAGAGCTTAGATTTAATGGACCTACATGCTAGAACACAATATTTGCGATTATTTTGAAGTTACAAATACGGGAAAGGTTTATTGATTTACGAGTATGATAATAGATAGTTGTCAAATCGTGTTCGATTGTCATATCTTGAGCATAGCGTGGATCTCATGGTAACTTCATCTGGCTCGTGCAGCCTCTTGGGCTCTCAACTGGTAGTGTCACAGGCATTGTATTATTGACGCATTCTGAAATATCAGGTGGGACCGAAAGGTGTTGCGTTTATTCAGGAATCTCGAGGACATAGCGACCAGCGATCTTTCCTTGCTCTGTCCATATAATTAGTACTTGAGCTTTAATTCAAGAGAATGCACTTACCCATGAGCTCAAAGATCTTTGACAAGTCCTTCAATGGAGCAGTCTTGAAAGGCGCCTTGATCAAACCGCGAGCAAAGAAGTCCACAGCTTCTTGAGCATCCTGGCGGTTGCCGACATAGCTTCCCTTGATGTTAATCATCTTAACAACGCTCTCAAAGACAGGAGCCTTGAGGAACGCGTTCGCAGGAAGGCCAATGGCCACAATAGCACCACGGGGGCGCGAATACTCCACGGCCTGCTGGAAGGGCTTCTCCGACGCAGCAAGCAGAAGAACAGCATGCGCACCCAAACCTTCTGGCGTAGCAGCCTTCACATCCGCAACAAGGTCCTTGGACTTCGTAAAGTCAATGTAAGCCTCGGAGCCGAGACTCTCGCACATCGCGCGCTTCTCGTCTCCGCCATCAATAGAAACAACGCGCAACCCCATAACCTTCGCATACTGCTGAGCCAGCGAGCCCAGACCACCCCCAGCACCAACAATCGCAACAGTCTGTCCAGGCCGCGCCCCAGACTCTTTGAGACCCTTGTAAACGGTAACGCCCGCGCAGAGAATCGGGGCAATAGCATCGAACGCGACCTCCTTCGGCAACTTGGTCACATGCGCCGCCTTCCCAATCGCATACTGCTGGAAGGTGCCGTCGACAGTATACCCGGAGAGCTGCTGGCCGGCGCAGAGCGGCTCGTCGGCGGTCTTGCAGAACTCGCAGGCGAGACAGGAGCCGTTCAGCCATTTTATGCCTGCGTGGTCGCCGATCTCAATGCCTTCGGCGAGCTGGCCCTTTGCGACGACAATGCCGGCTCCTTCGTGGCCGCCTACGAGAGGGAGCTTTAGAGGGAGTGGCCAGTCGCCTTTCATGGCGTGGAGGTCTGTGTGGCAGACGCCGGAGTATTTGATTTTCACGAGGACTTCATCGGGGCCGGGCTTGGGGACGGCGATTTCTTTGTAGATTGGGGGGCCGCCTTTTTGCTCGACGACCTGGGCCCATTGTTTCTCGGGGAGAGTGGGAGGCATGATGGGATTGGGATGATAGGGTGGATGGGAGAGATTGGAGAAGAAGGAATTGTTGAATGTGGGATCTTAAATTGAGAGAAACAATGACCTCAGTTACCTCAATTACCGCAGGCTTACAAGCAAACGGTGGGGTGGTACCACCAGGTCTATGATGGCAGTCTTCATCTCCGGGTGTAGGCGTTTGTCCCAAGAACGCCTGGAATCCGAGCAGCCCGTGGCTCCTGATCCATCATGCTATGACCTGACTCTCCGTTTCCGGTCTCCTGGAGCAGGAGTTGTTTATCCAGCGCGTCCATAGATGTCCATGGATGCCCATGGATGGTACTTGAGGTACTGTACATGATGAAGCGATGACATGGATTACCCCTCCCAACAGAATTGGCATGTCAAAAGAACCCCCCGTTTACCGGCTGGAAGAGGCAAGACCCTGAATCCAAGGACATGGATGGCAGGTTGCACGGAATCTCCAGGGGCTTGTGGCAACACGGCCTCCTGCTTTTCGTGGATGGCATGCTGAGGTTGATGCGGAGTGGAGGACGTCACCATCGGCTCTTCCCCACGTTCGGGCGATCCGTGCTATGATGGTCACGATATTATGGGTTCGCTTGGAGGCGCTGATGATTGTCTCACGGTTGAGATCTCCTTTTGATCGATTATATCTACTGGGGGTGGACCTTGGTGGAATCGCTACCCAGGTAAGTGCTGGCCTCCCACCGACTGATGCGCCCCACTGAGGGCTACTATGGGAGCATTCCAACCTTGGAAGATGAGGAGTGCTACACTCGAGAATATGAATACACCTTCCTAGATGTCTACCGAGGTCAAGTTCCAGTTTCATAATGTTGCGCGGGCTTACTGGTACTTCTATGGCGGGCGGGGATCACGCCCCGGTGGTCATCCGGCGAAATATACCAATGGACCTCCTGGTATTTGTCGCGCCAAGCGTACTTTACCACCTGGGCAGAAATCGAGGCTCGATGTCCAGAGACGAGTCTAGCGAGTCCAGCAGGCTCGAGCCTGGCCATCCTGACTGGCCTCTTTGTTCCACAGCGGACTCCAGGCGGCCTATCGTTGTTGCGTCTCTTTAATCCCCTGAGCGTCAGCTGTACGGATCTCCGCCCCATTGCAGCATGACCAGGTTGCACGGCTTGAGCGTCAGAGCCAGATCCATACGAGCTGATCTGTCCGCTGAGTCTACCTGGGAGTGCCGAGAAAAGGTGGAAAAGGAGGTGTCCAATTGCGCCTGCGAAGGTTTATGAGTGGTCACCTTCGGGATGGAGAACCCGCGATCGGCCTCGATGAAATTCTTCCACGCTTCGGAACTGGAGGGTCGGGGAAAAGCAATGGATCCGGATCAAAGGATTGATGGTATCTCCATGGAATAACTGCCCCTGCCCATAGTCTCACTAGAATAGCCCGCCTGAGGGCATGCCAGCCCATATAACCCAGTATGGCGACGATCCCCCATAGTCCTCCTTCTCGGAGGTCAGGATGGAGCTTCCGGCTTCACCCTGGCTGGGGCTGGGCGAGCCATCCGATGCGTAGAGTCGAGTACAGGTAGAACATAGTAGAAACAAGACAAATGCCCGCGTAGACAGCACGCCCACTCGAAAGAGCCCGCCAGGAAAGGGAGGAACTAAACACGACGAGGCTCTTTCGCGCGATGCGCAGCGACGACAAGCAACGGCGTCCCCCCAAAACCGCCGGCTCGCTTTCCTTCACGGATTTCCTCTTTCAGACCCGGAACCTCCCCTCTTCAGCCTTCTCTCCCATCTTGAAAAGTCTTCCCATCTTCACTATCCGCCATCGCGGCCGTCCCATCGTCGGACGTAAACCTCCCCTGCATCCTCGCCTAGTGCGGCCGCGCATTCTCTGCTTGGGTCCTCCACGGCCACAAAGCCACTCCTTCCTGCACCCTCCCACCTCCAAACGAAGCCCCCATCTTCCCACCAGGTAATTTCATCTCCCTCCATCTCTGTCCCCGTTCTCCTGCTTTCCCATCCACAATTCCATCCTGTCTCCATCGCCCTCTGCCTGTGGCAGCCACGCTGACGTCGCGTTCTCGCGCTAGGTCGCCGGACCACCCCCCTTGACACCTGTCCATGGCCTTCCGTGCTAGGGTCTAACTTACCTGTTTACTCAATCCAATTCATCGCGACCCATCCCTTATTTAAAGGACTACCCTCCGCCGTACTTGTCCGGCGCCGGGGACGCGGCCACCATGACCGGCGCTCCGCCATACAACGCTCAGTCGCCGACGCAGCAGCAGCGCTTACCTGCCTACGAGTCTCCGAGCAAGAACCGTCAATACTATCCTAATGGGGAGCAGAATCAGCAACAGCATTTTTCGCAACCTCCTCCCCAGACCCCTCCAGCCTTCGCCCCATCGTCGATCGCGCGGAGCCCTCACTACTCGCACGCGTCTCCATCCGTGCCAGGCCAGCTTCCACCACCACCCTTGAACGGTGCTGCGCCGCCTCCACCAGGACCGAATTCACAATACCAGGGTCCGCCTACCGGAGGCAACTCTCACCTATACCCTCGTCCGTTCCCGAGCTCGGTGGCTCCGGGAAGCAATGCTTCGCCATATGGCCCTTCAACACCCCACGGACATCACTCGGCTCATCCACCCAGACATTCGCAGTCACCCTCGCGTGATGCTGATTCGCCATATCGCGCACGAGACAATGGGCATGGATATGCGACTTCTGTAGCGCGAGAGTCAAGGCCTGCATCCCCGCCTCGAGAATCGGTACGTACCAGATAACACATGACACCCCAGTCCCCCCAAATCTTTGTCTAATCAAATGCCATTATTTAGAAACCTCGAGCCGCCGATCCGATGTCCTTTGCCAGTATCTTATCGGGGCCTTCAGAAGACCAGCCTGCTCGAAAGCCTTCCCCCCAGCCTTCTCATCCTTCAACGCCAGCGATGCACCCACCTCACCCTGTTGACCATCACGCTCTCGACTCGGCTCCTGTGCCCGGAACGTTCTATCCTAAGCACAAGGGGCACACACCGGATCGTAATGGGTATACTGGCTCCAAGGAAATTCCAACATCGAACGGCTTCAAACCAGAGCAAGAGCCCGTCGGCCCTCTGTCTCGTCGCAAGCCTTTCCCTCCTGGAGTCGACCTGGAGCAAGTCAATCGCGCGATGGCCGATATCGACAATGCTGACAAGAGCGACGTGGAAGGCCCAGATTTTGGGCCAATGTTGCAGCGCCAACGTGAGAAAGCTTATAAGCGTGCTCAAGACAGCCAAGACGAGGAAGGAATCCGTCGCAAGCGACGTCGTCATTTCTTCTTGGTGGATCTCGCTAGGAACTTCGAAAAGGAATACCTGTTCGGTATGGAGCGACACCGCAATAATAACGAGAGCGAAGTGATTGCGGAGGTCCAGCAGAAAGAAATTTACGACGAGAAGGAGCGCAAGAAGGATATGCAACGGAAGCGTCGTCGCGAGAACACTGTTCGTCAGGAGATGGCCAAGAAGCTTGAAGCTGAGCGTAAAGCCGATAATGCTCAAGACTCCGCGGAAAGAGCCAAGTTCCTTCGCGAGGCTGAACGGGCCCAGAAGAAGATTCGCTCCACAAAACGAGCTCTGGAGGGAGGCGATCCGCATGACGAACTTGGCGAGGTTACTCCCCTGGCACCCAATCTCGAAGGTGGTACTACTAGCCAATTCCACATCGCGCGGTCGCCTTCACGACGCCGCTCTGGACGCGCTGGTCCTGCCACACGCCCTAAGAAGTCAAAGGAACAAAAGCAGGCCGAGAAGGATGCTGCAGAGGCTGCCTGGGCGGATGGCTTGCCTGATGATCACTACGTTTCTCGCGATTATAAACGAGGTGCTCGCTCCAAGGAGGGAAGCCCAACCCCAGTGCAGCATGATACCAAGGGCTACAACCAGATATACGAGCAGATTTGGCGTGATATCGCCCGCAAGGATATCCCCAAGGTATACCGCTTGAAGACAGCATCCTTGTCTGTTCGCCAGGAAAACCTTCGAAAGACTGCCCAGTTGGCTAGCAAGCAGTCTCGCAAGTGGCAAGAGCGGACCAACAAGAGCACCAAGGATACGCAAGCCCGTGCCAAGCGCACCATGCGTGAAATGTCGAACTTTTGGAAGCGCAACGAGCGTGAGGAGCGTGATCTTCGTCGTCTGGCTGAGAAGCAGGAGCTCGAGTCGGCTAAGAAGGCCGAGGCTGAGCGTGAAGCGAATCGCCAGAAGCGAAAGCTGAACTTCCTTATCTCTCAGACCGAGCTGTACTCTCACTTTATCGGTCGTAAGATCAAGACCGCGGAGGCCGAAGCATCAGGAGATGGTACCGTTGGTGGTACTAACGAGACTGTCAAGCCTGGCGACCCCAATGCGCATACCGTCAACTTACCTGGGAGCGTGGCCGATCCGAACACCAAGGTCACCAATTTCGAAGACTTGGACTTCGATGCTGATGACGAGACCGCCTTGCAGCAAGCCGCGATGGCCAACGCTCAAAACGCTGTGCAGCAAGCGCAAGATCGCGCCCGGGCTTTCAACAATGAGAGCGAGGATAATATGGCCGCCTTCGATGAGGGAGAGATGAACTTCCAGAATCCTACCAGTCTTGGTGATATTGAAATCTCTCAACCTACGATGTTGACGGCTACTTTGAAGGAGTACCAGTTGAAGGGTCTCAACTGGCTGGTTAACTTGTACGAACAAGGCATCAACGGTATTCTAGCAGATGAGATGGGTCTTGGTAAAACCATCCAATCTATCTCTGTTATGGCATACCTCGCAGAATTCCACAACATTTGGGGTCCCTTCTTGGTCATCGCACCTGCATCTACTCTTCACAACTGGCAGCAAGAAATTGCCAAGTTCGTTCCGAACCTCAAGGTCCTGCCTTACTGGGGTAATGCGAAGGACCGAAAGGTTCTTCGAAAGTTCTGGGACCGGAAGCACATCACCTACAACCGCGACTCTGAATTCCACGTTTTGGTTACATCCTACCAACTTGTTGTGCTTGACGCACAATACTTCCAGAAGGTGAAATGGCAATACATGATTCTTGACGAAGCCCAGGCTATCAAATCTTCTCAGAGTTCTCGATGGAAGAATCTGCTTGGCTTCTCTTGCCGAAACCGTCTTCTCCTGACTGGTACTCCCATTCAGAACAACATGCAGGAGTTGTGGGCTCTGCTCCATTTCATCATGCCAACGCTCTTCGATTCCCATGATGAATTCAGCGAGTGGTTCTCAAAGGACATCGAATCTCATGCCCAGAGTAATACGAAGCTCAACGAGGATCAGCTCAGACGTCTGCATATGATCTTGAAGCCTTTCATGTTGCGTCGTGTGAAGAAGAACGTGCAACAAGAGCTCGGCGATAAGGTCGAGAAGGATATCTTCTGTGACTTGACATACCGCCAACGCGCGCTTTACGCCAACCTGCGGAACCGTGTCAGCATTATTGATCTCATCGAGAAGGCTGCCATTGGTGACGACACAGACAGCACTACTCTGATGAACCTCGTCATGCAGTTCCGTAAGGTGTGCAACCACCCTGATCTGTTTGAACGTGCGGACACCAAGTCTCCTTTCTTAGCTGGCTCTTTCGCCGAATGTGCGTCTTTTGTTCGTGAAGGCTTCTTTGTCGATGTTCGCTATTCTACGAAGAACCTGATTCAATATGAGTTGCCTCGTTTACTGTGCAGCTCGGAGGCACGCATCGATACCCCGGGTCCTGGCAATGAACGCGCTGGTTTCAAAAACAAATACTTGTCGCATTTGATGAATGTTTGGTCTCCTGATAATATACAGAAAAGTTCTCGAGAGGACGGAGCCTTTTCGTTCTTGAGGTTTGTGGATTCATCTGCTGGCGAGGCCAGTGAGGCTGCTCGTTTGGGAGTCTTCGAGCGTGCCGAGCGCCGCCGGGGCCAAGTGGACCGCCTCTCTCGTTTGAATGCGATCTATGATGATAAAGAAAACACCTCGTTTGCCAACTCTGTGTCTCCGCGGTCTTTGCTCAACATTGTGGCACGGAATGATCGCAAGGCTCTCCAGGAGATCACCCCCGAGGGCCACATGCGTGATTTGATGAACGTCTCCCGCTCATCATTCGAGGGACAAGGTCTAAATCTCATTGAGCCTTGCGCTGTTCCCGCGGCCTCCGCGCCGCCAATTGTTCTTTCTAGCTCTGGCCAAGCAGCTTTGCGAGAAACACAAGAGACATTATTCAACAAGGCTGTTCGGGGTGCTCTGTTCAATACCCCAACTAGACAGATTGAGGAGCAGATCCTCGAGAAGAAGCTTGACCCCACACCATACTCTCATCCGCCCATGCTTCCTGCGCCGCTCTCGCTCCGGTCACGATACACTCATATCGAAGTTCCATCAATGCGCCGCTTCGTCACAGACTCTGGTAAATTGGCCAAGCTGGATGAATTGCTGCGTGAACTCAAGGCTGGCGACCACCGTGTCCTGCTTTACTTCCAGATGACCCGTATGATCGATTTGATGGAAGAGTATCTTACCTACCGCAACTACAAGTACTGTCGACTCGACGGAAGCACCAAGCTTGAAGACCGTCGTGATACTGTCGCCGACTTCCAGCAGAACAACGATATCTTCGTTTTCCTGCTCTCCACCCGTGCCGGTGGTCTGGGTATCAACTTGACGGCAGCCGACACTGTCATCTTCTACGACTCCGATTGGAACCCTACTATCGATTCGCAGGCCATGGATCGAGCCCATCGTCTTGGTCAAACTCGCCAGGTCACGGTCTACCGTCTCATCACCCGCGGTACCATCGAAGAGCGTATTCGCAAGCGTGCCCTGCAAAAGGAAGAGGTGCAGCGTGTCGTCATCACCGGAGGAGGTGCCGGTGGTGTGGACTTCAATACCCGACCGCGCGACAACCGCACCAAGGATATTGCCATGTGGCTCGCGGACGACGATGAGGCCGAGCTCATCGAGCAGAAGGAGAAGGAGGCTCTCGAGCGAGGCGAAGCCCAGAACGCCGCTAAGATGACCAAGAAAGCGCAGGCGCAGAAGCGGAAGCGCGACCTTACATTGGATGACATGTATCATGAAGGTGAGTTATCAACATCTTAAGGTTAAGCCTACTATATACTAATTAATTATCTAGGCGAGGGTAACTTTGACGACCAGAGCGCAAAGCCCTCAGGCACTGCCACTCCTTTATCTGATAATGTCGAGCCACCAACATCCGGACCCGCAACGAAGGGTGGTGGTGGTCGTGGTCGCGGCCGCGGGGGTAAAGGCACCTCCAAGCGCGCCAAAACGATGAACGAGCGCCTCCGCTTGATAGATGGTGACGGTGGCCTCAGCTAATTCACGCGTGTTTTCTATATTGCAATTGGGACAGGTGTTAATCGTGCAACTCTTTTTTTCTACTTTTGATTCATTTTCATTTTATTCACATCCTTCACACCTTTGTTCTCTTTATTATCTTCTGACTTGGCCGACTTGTTAAACCTGGTCTGCTATGTATTACCATACCGCCTTGATCCCCTGAACTTGTTACTGGGGGCAAAAATCAGCTTTTCTTCTTTGTTGTCACTTTTCTGGATAGTTTTGTTTTGCAGGTTGACTCGTTCCCGCTTCGATGTATGCATGCCGCGGGGAAGAAAAGATGTGATAGACGCAGCTCGTTGGACTTAAATTTATTTGATCTTGACGCCAGTATTGATTTCGACATTCCCATAGTTCGCCCCATCCAGGCGTTATACTTCAGCTCTTTAAACTCGTACTCGTATCTCGTAGATTTAAGCCCCGCCCCATGATAAGAGCCTACGAACACCCCCAAAGAAAGATAATAATAATCCATCGTGCCAAACCATGGAACTCCCTACAATGCCACCCGCTAACGAATACCCACCCATCCACTCTCCGACAGCCAGCCGGTTGCCTTAAGGCCCGCCCCCGTTACGCAAACCACAGCCCGCAATATGCGGTGAGAAAGAACAAGCGTGCTGCGTAATCTATGCAAGCCTTATGCCTTTCAGCTGGATTCGCTAGGAAGAGCTGAGACACCCGGGCGCTGGACTCGTGTGCCGTGGTTCTGCACCACCGCCTTTTCAGCCTCGGGGGTGCGAAAGTACGGGTGGCTGGATGCGGGTTCGTGGATGGGAACCTTGAGGGTGTTCAGCTTTGTCGTTAGCTTTTCTTGATCCGCGAATGGGAGATTGGATGAGGTGTGGTTTCTTTGGGGGGGTGAGTATAAAGAGTTGGGGAGTTCTGGGTTGGGGGTTGGATATTCGCAACTACAAGTGTGAAGATCTTGGACGCTATTGCATTAGCAAGTCATCTTGAAGTTTAAAGACCCAGTCAATCATGCATTTCAATACTTCGGAGTATAGGCCAGTCGCTTCGATGACTATGACAGAGAGTCTGCCTGGGAGTATGAGTTCGTTCTGCAAGATCACTGCTATCAACTTGTAAGTCTTTCCTCTAAGACTATGTTTTCTTAGCTAATCATAGCAGGCCAAATTTATCAGAGACGAGTGTAAGCGAGCCTAAATACTAGTAGGATTAGTATTGATTACTCCCAGTCTGAACTCGACCACATCGGAGGGGGACTCAGTTGTGGCGGTGTGAAATTCTATGATACCCAGATATGATGGGATATGATTGTATAAAAAGAAGTTGCCACCTGGTACAAAGGAGTACAAGTACGGATGGCATGTGCCGGCGATGATCTCCGCTTGGTTTGCGGGGAAGATTACTCAGGGACGCAAATTACGCGACCTCGGACAAGATGAGGTGCTGACTTGAGCAAATTTAATGTCGATATTCGTGCTCTATGGTAGATATGAGTGCTGTAATTTACCCTGTAGAGGTTACTGCTAACTAGATATTGAAACTGCAAGAGGGCCTGTAGCAAGTTTGAGTTCAATAGGGTAAATGTAGGTTCTATTCGCTGTCACTTAGACGGGTTCCTCCGTGGCGAATCGGTTCCATATGGAGACTAACCCTGCTTATCCTAGAATGCCATCAGCTGTTTTTGCAAATTGCAGTCGTGTTGGTGACTAGTAATTGGTAGCGCTTGGTAATTGCCAGTTTTTTGCCAATCTCTCATGGCCAGAAAGAAGCTAATCAAGGCCGCTTAAAAACGACGATAGCTGAGTAACGACAGTTAAGAAAGGACAGAAAATCCACAACATTCAAGTGGTCTGGATCACGTACTTCGAGTCTAGTCCGACGCGATTAGTCAAAGCAAAGGCCGGCCGGGGTCTACTCGTCCAAGTACCCGCATGTGCCCCCGGCTATCGCGGTCTGCGGGTAACCCCTTGGCGCAGGCTTCTTCGCACAGAAGAAGTAAGTTTCAGGGACGTCCGCCTGTGCAACTGGAGAATTTCCCCGCAACCCTTTCCACCCATGGGAGAGCGATCGAAGAGTCGAAGCGAGTACGAGAAGAAGCCGCCACATCCTCGGCTTCACAAATGGCCTGATGGGGCAACAATCCCCGGGTGGGTCCCTTCCAATCAGCGGGCGGCATTTGTCAGACGGCGCAGATTTTAGACCCCGCCCGGCATTTCCATATTGTCTTCTCCTTTCCTCTCTTCTCTCTCCCTCATCCATTCCCCCATTCTCACCATGGAGGCTATGCTGCAACAGTCCCGGGCCATGTGCCCCTTCCTCAAGCGCACTGCGCCCGCTACCCTCCGCACCCTGTCCACCGCTACCCGCCCCAGCACCGGTGGAGGGACCATGTCCAATCTCCAGGTTCTGGCCCGCCGCTGTCCGGTCATGAGCAAGGCTCTCGCCGTTCAGAGCGCCCGCATGAACGAGACCAAGCGCTTTACCTCCTCTGCCGCTGGGGTCTCGACCGTCAAGCCGTCCCGCGCGCCTTCTGAAAAACGCGAATTGCACACCACTGGTGGCCACCCCGCGAGCCTGGCATCGGAAAACTACCAGAAGAACGAGCAGGGTAAGATATATGCGCTCAGGATTTGCGTGGGGGTCAATTGCTAACGAATTGGCTACAGTTCACCCCAATGCTGCCCACCTCCGTGCCAAGCCGAACGCCAATGCCGCGCTCCATGGCCCCCGTCCTCCGGCTCCAATCAGCTCGCATTTCAACTACAATGCGTTCTACGATGCCGAGCTGGAGAAGAAGCACAAGGACAAGTCATACCGCTATTTTAACAACATCAATCGTCTGGCGAAGGAATTCCCCAGAGCCCATACTGCCTCCGCAGAAGAGCGCGTGACTGTCTGGTGCTCGAACGATTATTTGGGCATGGGTCGCAATCGCCAGGTTTTGGAAACCATGCACCGGACTCTTGAGGATTACGGTGCCGGTGCTGGTGGCACCCGTAACATCTCCGGCCACAACAAACATGCCGTGGCTCTCGAGGATACTTTGGCTAAATTGCACGGGAAAGAAGGCGCTCTGGTCTTCAGTTCCTGCTACGTCGCCAACGATGCGACCCTCGCAACTCTGGGTAGCAAGCTGCCCGACTGTGTTATTCTGTCTGACAGTCTCAACCATGCGTCCATGATCCAGGGCATCCGTCATTCCGGTGCCAAGAAAATGGTCTTCCAACATAATGATCTGCAGGACCTCGAGGGCAAGCTTGCATCTTTGCCCGCTAATGTGCCTAAAATAATTGCTTTTGAATCCGTGTACAGCATGTGTGGATCGATTGCTCCGATTGAAAAGATCTGTGACCTTGCTGAGAAGTACGGCGCCATCACTTTCTTGGATGAAGTGCACGCCGTTGGCATGTACGGTCCGCACGGCGCTGGTGTCGCCGAGCACCTCGACTACGATGTCTACGCTTCTCAGGACACCCCCAACCCGAAGAGCACCAAGGGTACGGTGATGGATCGTATCGATATCATTACCGGTACCCTGGGCAAAGCCTACGGCTGTGTTGGTGGCTACATTGCCGCTTCTGCCAACATGGTCGATACCATCCGATCTCTCGCACCCGGCTTTATCTTTACTACATCTCTCCCGCCTGCGACCATGGCCGGCGCTGATGCTGCTATTCAGTACCAGTCTCAGCACCCCCGTGACCGCGTCCTCCAGCAGCTCCATACCCGTGCTGTCAAGTCCGCTCTGAAGGAATTGGATATCCCTGTCATCCCCAACCCTTCACACATCGTCCCTCTGCTTGTTGGTAACGCCGAGGTCGCCAAACAAGCCTCTGATAAGCTTCTCGAGGAACATGGCATCTATGTACAGGCCATCAACTACCCTACCGTTCCTCGCGGCGAAGAGCGTCTCCGCATTACCCCCACTCCCGGCCACACCAAGGAACTCCGCGACCACCTTGTCCAGGCCGTCCAGGCCGTCTGGAACGACCTTGGAATTAAGCGCACCAGCGACTGGGAAAGCGTCGGCGGCTTCGTCGGCGTCGGCGCTGAGGGTGCCGAGGCTGTGAACCAGCCCATCTGGGAAGACCACCACCTGGCTCTGCCTGCTGGTGAGTCTCTTGAGCGTGCTATCACCCGCGAACTTGCCGCCGAGGCGGCCAAGAACGCTGCCGCAAGCTTGCCCCTCAAGACGTCTACCCCAGTAAGCGCTCGCGTGCACTCTGCATTCTCATCCACCCCCGTGGGCGTGGCCGCATAATCTCTCCCCCTTGTAGGGCTTGGGGCGACGATTTGTTGCCTGTCCACTCGTTTGGTCTGAGAACTTGTGGGGCTGATAGCATAATTGAAGCATCTACAACATATTGTGATTTAACATTGTCTCTGTCTGTATTGTTTCTGAGTCTTTATTCCTCTTCATCGTGTATGGCTACTGTCTTGCTGTCGTGGTTACTCTAGTACAGTTTGGATGGCCATTGTCTCGTGAGATGCTTGTATCTAATAGTCAAGATATTGGGGAGCGGGCCTGGGAATACAATTGTTGACAGCGGCATTACATTTCCTTGTAGCCTACAGCAGCGTAAATACGTGTGGCAAGGTGCACGACAACCTTAGGAGTTCTCTTATAAGATCCTTGAAACAGGAAGCCAGTAACCCCTTAGGACATTACCACTCGGCATGCAGGCCGACTCAACCCTCGCATTGACACCGTGGTAGCATCGTTAATCTAGATAAACGGCAGCCTCAGCTCCGTGATCGGGTTGGACCAATTTGGATCGGAGTTATCGGCCAGAAGCAGATCTTTACCATCTCCAGAGATCGCCCCAGCACATTAAAAGCCCTCTGAGCACTGAGCAGGGAACAAATGGGCTAATTGTGGGGGTTGGCGCTGCAGGATGAGAGCCACCAGCCGCTACTGCAGTCGATTGGATGGTGTGTGGATTGCTTTTTGCAGGTTATTGGGCACGCTAGGCTCTGCCTGAAAGATAGAGAAGACGATGAAGAATAGGGTAGAGATATTGCTGAATACTGTTGCTTGGCATATCTGCTTAAGCTGGAAGGCTTGTTTCAGGCCCCCTCTGGCTCCCCACAAATCGGTCTTATTTCCACCGAAATGGCTCCGCAATAAAGCTTGAGTCGCCGTGGCGCAGGTGCATGGTCAGTGCGATAGCGGAGAAATTGGGGGTGGAATGATGAGATGGTCTTTACCCCGGTCTGCCTGATCTTGCGATTTCGACCTGCGGCCCCTATTCTGTTTAGTTTAGAAATAGGCAGAGAAGGGACTTCTTGGGGAGTATTTGATTTAAATAGACAGCAAATATTGCAATAGCCAGGCAATTGACTAGGGAAATCAAAAGTCTGCGCTTTATATTAAAACTTCTAATTTTCGTTCAATCCCACATATCCGAATGTAACCATGTCCATGCTGATCGGCAGGGGAAACCACTATATAGGCATGCCTAGCTTCGATCGCCTCCATTTTTCTTTATAGGTTTCACCTGCAGTATTCAAAACTGCTCAGTATCTCCCCCGTTGATCCAAGCACCGCCAGTTGATCATGGTTGGTGTCGCCAACGCCTTGCTGGCGCTAAGCATTGCGGGCAGCGTGAGCGCTGTCCCTCACGCTCGCGCTTCCAGCCAAACCTGCAACAAAGTCCAGTACAATTTTCCTGCTGGAACTGGCAAGAATGACTCGCGCGCGGAGGCCGTGAAGCAGGCTTATGTTCGCGAATGGAATCAGTATTACAAATATGCTTTTCCTCATGATGACCTTGAGCCGGTCACTCATAACGGCACTGATGATTTGTTTGGATGGGGCGCTTCTGTCGTTGATGGAATTGATACTGCTGTTGTCATGGGACTTACGGATATTGTTAAAGTGCAGCTGAAGCATATTGCTGCTACTGATTTCACGTATGTTCGACCTGGAGTGCTGATTCCTTAAACCCAATTTGTCCTAACTCATCTAGAAAATCTGCACACATCGTCAACTTCTTCGACGTGAACATCCGTTATATCGCTGGGTAAGATCAATGATCTCGATTTGCTCTTACGATGAAACTAATGACTCTAGTCTGCTGAGTGCGTATGATCTGATCAAGAGCGGCGACTTCCCCAACCCATACGACAAGGACCAAGTCGAGGCCCTCTTGACTCAGGCGGCGAAACTGGCTAAGGCAATCAGCCCTGTCTTTGAAACTGCTACTGGTCTGCCTGCGGCCACCATGAACTTCACCACTGGAGAGGTTATCCAGAGCAACACCACTGTCAATGGAAAGACGTACAATAGTACCAACACCGCGCAAGCTGGTACCTTGATCCTTGAGTACTATCGTCTTTCAGATCTTACAGGTGATGAGTCTTTCCGAAAGAACGTATGTTCTCTGATTTTCTGTGAAAACCAAGCACAGCTAATCCAGTCACTTGAATAGGCCCAAAAGGCAGAATCCTACCTGATCAAGCCTCAACCTGCTCCAGCATTCCCTGGCCTTATCGGCACTGAGCTTGATACCGACACTGGCAAATTCATCACTTTCGACGGTGGCTGGGAATCTGGAGTTGACAGTGCTATCGAGGTCAGTATACCGAATCAAACGTTAATTGTTGCACATAAGCTGATTTTGTTATAGTATCTGATCAAGGGATATGTCTACAACCGCGATGACTCCTACATGCAGAGCTTGAAGGACTTCTGGCTGGTCACTGTCAACTCGACTCAAGAGCACATCGCTCTATCTCCATATCAGCATCCAGAGCTTACGTTCCTGTCCCAGCTTGACTCGAATGGTAGCATTATGTGGTCTATGGATGACTACGTGAGTAGACTGAGTGGTTTGCCTTGTTATAGAGTGCTAATTTCATTGGTTTTGCGATAGGCCTGCTTCGCTGGTGGAAACTTGCTTCTTGGTGGTAAATACCTTGACAGACCAGATATCACCGAACTCGGCGTCAAGACGGCCGACAGCTGCCACTACCTTTACAATACCACGGTTACTGGTCTTGGACCTACTAGTGAGATCACATCGTATCACCTTCAAAGACGAAGCAAAAACTAACCACACTCCAGGCATCGGATGGTACAACTCCAGCAACCAACCCTACGACTCAAGCTACAACAACGCAACCTACCGCGCTGAGGCCTCTAAGAATGGCTACTTCGTCGAGGATCCCTCGTACCACTCCTACCCCGAGCCCTTGGAAAGTATCTTCTACGGCTACCGTGTGACCGGTGATAAGCGCTGGCAAAAGTACAACTGGGAGATCTTCCAGGCCCTGGACACCAAGCGCTCGAAGTCGGTGCCTTATGCTGAGATTTCCGATGTTGATGCTCCCGGTGGTGGAGAGCTGATTAATTACGTTTCCAGCTTCTACTTCGCTGAGACTTTGAAGTACTTGTACCTGACTTTTACGGAGCCAGATGTTGTGAGCCTGGATAAGTATGTGTTTAACACTGAGTCTCACCCATTCATTATCAAGAATTCTTGTTAAGGGAGAGTGTTCGGTCTGGGTGATGGTCGTTGATGGGATAGATTGATAAAGTTGTATATACCTGTCTGGACAGGGTTGTCATTGACTCGGCACTCTATAGATCAACAATTATACTATCTAGATATCCATCATATTCTGGCGATCACACGAGGGGTGGGTTACGGTCCGAAGTATAAGGGCACAAGATAAGAAGAATGTAAAAGCAATTCGCGACTCGTCCAGACCCATCCAACACCATCTTTTCCTGGTCATGCAGAATGATGTCACGGGAGACTGCCATTACAGGTATAAATGGCCCTGAAGGACTCGAGTTCACCGAAAGTCCCACCAAACTAACTTGGAAACAAGTTATCTTGCTCACATACGAACACATGATACTAAGTATTTCTGCATTCACAATACTCGCCTCAAGCAGGATCGTGGACGAGGGAATGCAAGGTTATTTCGAGTGGGGCACACATGGCGTTCCACGCGAACGCGCGATGTCCATCCATTCAACCCGACATCTTCGAGAAAAAACATACATGTGTCATCATCAATCAGGAAATGATCGTATAGTCTGTTTCTTGTTTATTCAATCTTTCTATCGTGTGGATGCTGTCGGTGGCTTGCGACCGACACCGTTCAAAAGAAAGACAAAGAAACCTGTTTTCTAGCCAAGAACTACAATGCACTACTCCCGTGCACGTCGCGCATTGATTTATGACTCCGGCATATCGGTACATCGTCGGTACATTGCCTGATCACACAGTGCTTGATCATGAAACGGAAAAGTGTTTTATGGCGACAAAGTTTCTACTCCCATGGTTCCAGTCGGCACGCTCGATCCGAAAGCCGTTGCCTGTGTTCAGTACGCTTGCGGTCCCGAAAAAAGCCCGGATAAGGATATGGCTGGAACGATCGGAGACGAAATCGCTGGCATGACTGATTGGGGTTTGAGAGTGCGAGACAGCGTCTGGTTCCGCCAAAGTCGAGACTCATATCTCCCGTAACGGAGAATTCCGACCCCAGCATTTCCCTTGCGGGTAAGTGTACATGCGGAGACACACTGGATGTAATTCTGATCCCAAGACAACATCTGCGAGACCGCTACCTATATTTCTACAAGAGGGCCCAATGTATCATACTTTTTGTACACAGAAGTCCTCCAGCTCCCCGGGCGCGGGCCTGTCGATCTTCGTGTTTCTATTCGATGGTTATTGCTCAGAGGTCAGACGATTTGACGATTATCCCGCGGGGCGTAGATATACCCCAGATGACATTACGTCCGAGACCATCAAGTAACCAAATAGCTAGCCCCTTAGGCGACCATTCTGATGCTCGAAGGATGAACCTTGTGGCATCGAATCTTACTCAGAGCGCACATCAAGCAGGATCAGGATAATCAGGACAATTTCCTAAGTAATGGGTCGCATTAAAAGGCCACTACGTGGACCTAGCCAAAATAGCGGAGCAAACCGATTTGACAATCCAAGCGCCTAATAGCATAAATTGTAGAGAGTCCATTGTAGCCATCTCGGAAGTGTGCAGCCGCTGCTACGCCTCATTGATCATTGGGTTTAATGACTGGAACTATGACAACATAGCACATTCGGTGCCGTTCGGCCCCCTGCGGCTCCGCCCAGACAACATCACCATCCAAAGGAGAATAATGATTATTGGCGAGACAGGCAGACGGGCAAGGCATAGTGGAGCAGTCTACTCCATGGATTGACGTTCAAAAGGCCAAGCATGACGTAAAGATCGGGTTGCCGAGAGCACCGACCCCAAGCCCTCGAGGCACACGCGGCCGTAACAGGTTTTGTTGCTTTCCAGCTTGAGATGCTAACATCACTGGCCTGTCTCTCGCCTCTTACAATTGGCCACTACCCATGCGGAGCATGCAGTTCGCGCTTTCTTCGGATTACCGCTTCTGTCTCGGATGTAGCCCGCATGGGCGCATGGGGGCGACCCACTGGGCCATGGTTCACGATTTCTTGTTCTACGACGTGCGACGGTGAAGACGTTGCACATATAACTGTCAGCCATGCTCCAGTGTCAAAAACGTTTTCCCCCTGCAAGGGACTCTGGTCCATACTTTACCCCACAAAATCTCCCCCCTTTTGGTCTCCACACCATCCGCATTCCGGAGAATAGGGAGCGTTGATCGATAGATCAACAATATCGCCATCATGGCTTTTGAAAATATAGAGCCCTTTGCGGAGAAAAAGGACGAACCTCAACAACCCGATAAGCAGCAAGCCCAGAAGAACCTGAGCGGTGCTTCCGACTCCCATAACGAACATGCCTCCGAATCCGATCGCAACAGCAAAGACGATGTACCTAAAATCGAGAAGGCGGGCAAACATGAGCTCACGGAGGATGACTGTTACGAGTCGCTGGGATTCTGTTTCCCATTCTGGAAGAAATGGACTATTCTCAGCGTGATCTTCGTGGTGCAAATGTCGATGAACTTCAACACGGGTGTCTATGCCAGCGCTGTGACGGGCCTGACAGAGGAATTCCATATCAGTGAGCAGGCAGCTCGAGTGGGCCAATGTGTCTTCCTCGTTGCTTACGCCTTTGGATGTGAACTGTGGGCTCCGTGGTCTGAGGAATTCGGTCGCTGGCCCATCATGCAGCTGTCACTCTTCTTGGTGAACATTTGGCAAATTCCTTGCGCCGTTGCGCCAAACTTTGGAACCATTGTCGTGTGCCGAGTCCTTGGAGGTCTCAGCTCTGCTGGTGGTTCAGTTACACTGGGTATGACTGCTGACATGTGGGAGGCTGACGACCAAGGCTTTGCTGTCGCGTTCGTCGTGCTTTCTTCTGTCGGTGGATCAACCATTGGTCCCTTTTTTGGTGGTATCATCGGCCAGTATCTTAGCTGGCACTGGATCTTCTGGGTGCAGTTGATCTTCGGAGGAGTCACTCAGCTCATGCATTTCTTCCTGGTCCCTGAGACTCGGTCCAGTATCTTGGTTGATAGAGAGGCCAAGCGCCGGAGAAAGAGTGGCGAAGAGGAAGTCTACGGTCCTAACGAAATGAAGGAGACACGTCTCGATGTCAAGGAAGTATTTCATATTTGGAAACGTCCCTTCGAGATGTTCCTTCTCGAGCCCATTGTCCTCTTCCTTTCCCTTCTATCTGGTTTCTCCGACGCCCTGATCTTCGTTTTCACCGAGTCGTTCACATTGGTATTTGAACAGTGGAACATGAGTGTTCTGGCCATCGGAATGACATTCGGTTCCATCCTGATTGGATATATTCTTGCATACTTCATCTTCCTCCCTGACATTTGGCGTCAAATTTCCCTCCGAAGGAAAGAAGGTGCTGCCAGCCGATTTGCTGAACGCCGTCTGCTCCTCTTGCTCTTCATCGCCCCCTTAGAGCCAATCGGTCTACTCGGCTTCGCATGGACATCTATGGGCCCTCCTATCCCGTGGATCGCCCCGTTGATCTTCTCCTGTCTCATTGCCATGGCCAACTATGCAATCTATATGGCCACCATTGACTACATGGTTGCTGCTTACGGTCCATACTCTGCATCCGCGACTGGCGGCAACGGTTTTGCTCGAGACTTCCTTGCCGGTATCGCGACTATGTACTCCACTCCCATGTACCAGAACATCGGACAGAAGTACCACCTTCAATGGGCCAGTACGATTCTTGGCTGCATTGGCTTCCTGGTGTTGATCCCTATCTACGTGTTCTACTGGAAGGGTCCGGTCATCCGTGAGAAGAGCAAGTTCGCCCAGCAACTTGCTGCTGATCGGGAGATGCATACCGAGCGACGTCAGAGTCAATTTGCTGAGTCTCGCCGGCAGAGCCGCATTGCAGAATCTCGTCGGCAGAGCACAATCTCTCAATCAGCATAAGATAATTACGATTTACGTGTATAATAATTTCATGTTTATATTTCCTACTGAATATATTATTTCTCAAATTAATTATCAAGGAACGTAAGATAATTATGATGCCGCGACAGGCGGCTATGCTTGGAATGCCGTCGCTGCCCATTCATCGTACTTGGTTTGTGCATCCACTAGAACATCAAATCCGAGGAGATCGTTCTGATACTGGAAGTCGCCCCAATTGAACATACAAGATGCCTCCCAGTTTGAAAGTGGAAGCTTCGACAGTGCGACATCGCGAGCTTGTTGCTCTAGGCCATCTGGCAGATGGTAGTAATGACGGGTATGCACTGCGCCCTCGACATTGACTTTGGTCCGCTCCTTGCGTAGGTCTTCGTACATCATGAAAAGACCATTGATAAGCCTGTATTTATCGACTGGTTTGAGGAGGTGTATACATCTTTGGAACCTTTCGAGAAGCATTCCCAAAATCGCGCCGTCCTCAACTGCCATTGCTGCTCCTTGACCTTGGTATGGAGCGGTAGGGTGCGATGCATCTCCCATGAGAGTGATAGTTCCCTTATAGAATTATCAGTACTGATCTTCTAGTATATGCGAATGTATAGTACTTTAGTCCATTGATCAAGCTCTTTAAAGTGAAATAGCCTCGTAGTAAGCGGTGACTGCATGATTGAGATGATATCGATGAGCCTGCGCAAATCAGTGACCGGAAAGAGCTTCAGAGAATTCTCTTGCAAACATACATTGGGTCCCATCCACTGAACTGAGCAGCGATATCCTTTGGGCTTCCGGGTGATGTTCGCGCATCTGGTGGAAGATCATCGGCAACACTAAAGCGGTTAGAATTGAATAGTTAAAGAGCAAAGATGTGTTTAACCATACATCAGGACCAAATTGTATTCCGTTCGTCCTCTGAGAGGATAGAAGACAGCATGCCTTCCTGGCCCCAGCCACACTTGCGTATCTGAATCCTGCAAAAGCTTATCAACTCTCTCATTTCGCAGAGCTTTCAATTGTGCTGCTGTGAAGGTGCCTCTATAGGCTAAATCACCCGTTGGTGCAGGCGAGAAAGGCCGACCCAGTACCACATCTCGAACACGAGACCAAAGACCTGGGCATGAGATTAGACATTGGATCTTCTATGATCAACTTTGATATAGCATACCATCTGCGCCGATGACGACATCTGCCTCAACAAAACGCCCATCTTTGATTGATACACATTGTCCAAATCCAGTCTCAGTAACATCGATTACCTCTGCTCCTGTCATGATTTGTACCCCAAGAGCCTTAGCTTCATCAACCAAGACACGCTGGAAGTCGCCCCTGTGCATGACGCTTAATCCAGTTGTACTTAGCCTTTTCTATCATCAAAACATTATTTGGTCTCGTAATACTCACATCCATTCTGCACCATAAGCCTCCTTGGTTCTGGCTCGCAGTGGCTTAGCAACAATCGCTTCGCCATTCGAAAATCTTCTCAGTCTGAAGAAATCTTGCTGATAAGCTCCTGCCGCTTTGAGCTTGTTAAGCAGACCGAAATTTGTCAAAATGCGGCATGCGTTTGGTGGGATGTGAATACCAGCTCCGACTGTCAGAATCTCTGGTGTTCGTTCGATGACGGTGATTTTGAGCGCTGGATTTGCTCGCCGACAGGCAATCGCACAGGTCAGGCCCCCTAAGCCAGCTCCAGCAATTGCGATCCCCAGCTCTCTTTCAGCTCTTGGCTCCTATGCTAGATTCAGCAAATGGTCATTGTTTGGGATCAGCCTTACGAACGTTTGTCGTGGATGCAAGTCCGCCCATCATGAACCGGATTGGTGGCTCTTTACGAGCGTCAGCCTCTGAGTATTTGTCAAAAGCTTTGAGAAGAGGGATTTCCATGCATAATAATGTAGCTCCTATGGAACGCTCCAAGCTTAATCCATTTGAAGGACCAGGCTAAGGATCCACCCCTTATCTCCATCAATCAAGTCCATGATGTGTTCACGTCGGAAGGTATTTTTGAATCTAGAGTGGACTCGAAGAAGGAGAGAACGACCTAGTTCAACCACTCAGAAACATAAATTAAATTGACATTGCTTGTCAGACGAGTATAGAGGTGCACGGGCCTTCCGTCGAATACGCCCAGCGCTGGAGAATACGCTCCGGAGCGTATTCGCTGAGTGGAGACAGTTCGTGTTCGAATTCCAAATCATCAGCCCCGACCCCATCCCAAGCCCAAGCCTTTGCTCAGCCTCAAATTGGATTAGACAATATTTTCTGAAGAATGGACTTGAAAGGAAGGCTCGAGCCTACTTGAAGGGTCTCCAGTTTTCCAGCGTGCAAGCGAGCCCGGGTGATCCCTAGCCGATACGCCGCCAACACGTACTCCGGTGGAACATTTTGAGCGGAGATTGCCTTGTGAAGCCATACAGATTCTACAGAATGCCTCGTGATACGACTCGGTTAGCGCCCTCTTCTATAGGATTCAGGGTTCGGAGAGCGCACGCAAAGTCAAGGAATGGCTGTCTCAGATGTAAACAGCAAAGGAAGAAGGTAAGGCACCGATCTGGACGCCTGGATCGCAAGCACGCGTTCTGATCGTATTGTTTAGTGCGACGAGTTAAGACCAAGCTGCTCAAGATGTGCCAATCGCTCATACACTTGCCGTTACCAGAACCCTCCTGGTGATGTCAGTTCGTCAGATGAGCATGAATTTCCCGATCGATCACTTTCAGATCTAGATCTGCCCCTTCCGAGCCCTCAGTTTTCAACCGCAGCTTCGGAAGGCCCGGTGGCCCTGACAGACGACTATTTGTCTGTACCTAGCTCATTTCCCAATGCTGCGTGTCAAGCTTCACCATTTCCATACTCTCCGAATTCAAGGAGTGTTGATGACCGGACAGTCACTCCAGGAGCGTCTGATACCCTGAATGCGACAGAGCTTGGTCTACTGAGTCACTATCTCACGCACACAAGCCTTACTATACCATGCGACAAACTAGATCTCTATGCTCTGTCTGTAGGGGTGCCGAATCTCGCCTTCAATAGTAAGCCTGTCATGTCATCTTTGATAGCATTAGCTGCAGCATGCAGATCTCATGATCTTGTCGTGAATACCAAGAATCCATTAGACAGAAAGATAATGGGAGAAATTCGAGAGCTACTTAACTTAGCAGAGCATCACCACCGGGCATCGCTTCAATACATACAAGCGTACATTTCCCAATCCGCCTGGTATGATACCATCCTCGCAAATGCAGCGTTGATGGTTTTATACGCTTCTGCCAGTCATTCCACAAGAGTTCACCTTGCTATCCTTGCAAAGCGTGCTTCTCAACAGCTTCCGAGCGAGATTCTTCCACAAAACTCACAGTGGATATCATTCACTCGTGCAGCACATACAGCATCTAGTGCTGTGTTGAAGAATATTGTTGATGCTATGAACCACGTCCCAACACCCATCAATAAATCCGCCGGCTATACGCACGGCTTACCAAGCGACTCCTTGACCGACAGTTGGGTTATCACGCCAGAAGATGGCCCTTCCGAGAAAACCAAAACTCTGTTTCTTCCATTGGTCACCTCCACATACAATCGTGCCTTTGATAGCTTACGCAAGAGGGCTACATCCATAGCAGCTACATTTGATGGACCAGACTCTTCACTGGGCGATCGTCTAGATGCTCGTGCATGTTTGGATGCCCTACCACTTCTCGAGAAATGTGCTTCTGCGGCTTTGTCAAGGCCGGAGAGCAACGGTCCATCTGAGAACTCAATGAGCGAGTCTGTCCCACTCGACGATTCATGTAGAGTTTCGTCTTGGGTTGCGAATTACATGATCAGTGTCACATCGATGAAGGCGCCCAAAGTGCTACGGAGGACAATAATGTCATATCTGAACAAGGCCCCATCCGACTTCCTGATCCTTATCCAATCCGTCCTTGATCTCACAGCTGCTGAAGCGGGACTCGAGAATCGATCACCACAAGATATGAATGTGACTCCGCTCACTAGGATACAGCTATTGGCTTTGGATATTTTTTCTCATTGGTTAGTCCTTTTGATGTTATTAGACGGTGTTTGGTGGATTGGCAGGATCGGCCATTGGGAATTGGGTCAAATGGTATCCTTGATCAGGTCTCAAGAGCTCCTTCCCCAATTAACCGACACGGAAGAGACTTGGTGGCCTCAAAGCATGTATTTAGTTAATCTAGAGCTTACGACATCTTAAAATCACGAATTTATGTTTATGACTACTCTTTTTTCATTTTGGCAACTTGTATTCACTGTACTCAGCTTTATCACGACGATGTTCTACTTGGTAATGCCTAAAGATGCGACAAACGACAACGGTCGTATTAATAATACGCTCAAGGCGTTCCAGGGCTTGGGCCGCACTATACGACACAACACGCTCGCTACCTATACGACTTCGGCCCCATGTGGGCTCCACTCATCAGCAGCACGGACTGTTTAAACAAGGCGGGCGTTCGATCGCTTTTCTGTATGTCCATGTCATAGCATGATAGCCATGAATAGAATAGCTTTCTCGACATTCAAAAACATCTATTGTGACAGTTGACTCTAGATTTTGCGACTGGTAGCCTTGATTGGAAACTCCGACTGAAGCGTTCATGTTAGACCAATGCTCAATAGACTTGTCAGCGTGAATTCAGTGGAGCTTTTCACATCTGAATAAGTAAGCTTATTAGGCCAGTTATCATACTTAGTGTGCATCATTAAGCATATGCGTAAAGTTTTGTCTTGGCAGGGCTGGAGGATCATGGCTGAGCATTGCGTATGTAAATCTCAACCTTCGACTCCGTATTTTGATGCCAAGTGAAGGAGGCTTGGATCTACAAGCAAGTATTTGGAATCATTCAAGATATAGCTTGGGATAATATAAGTCTACAATTGAGTAGATTCGAGTATATAAGGATCTCAATCGCCGCGTCAATTGAACATCAATCATCCCATTCAACAGTCAATCTAACTATCTCATCTTTACAACCTTCTCAAAGAAGCCTTTATTCTTACACTTCTAAGCCAATATGCTGTCCCAATACACTATTACCTCTGCCATCGCTCTAGCGCTTTCGCTTTCGCTCTCAGCGAACGCCGCACCGCATGCCATGACCGAGCGGGCTACACCCGATTTGAGTATCATTGCACAGTTGAAGATCGCTGATAGGTATGGCATAAAGTCCTTCTTTTGCAGACCTTAATTAACATTTCTCTAGCTCCGTGGAAAGATACAAGCTTCTCCCAAAGAATAATGATTTCATCTTCGACTTCAACAATACCGCACTTGCCACCACCCAGAACTTCCCTGTGCTGACCGGCACCAGCCTATCCTTCAGCGTTGCTGCACTACCAGGTAGGAAACCCGAGTTTCAGTCTCTCATTTCTTCTCTAATATTCCAAATAGCATGCAGCATGAACTTCGTTCATCTCCACCCCCGCGCTACTGAGCTCTTTGCAACCACATCCGGCCGCATTCATTCCGAGATGGTTCCTGAGGGAGGAATCTTGGACGCCGACGGGAACCCGCGAGTCATCAAGGCCGAGCTCACCCCTGGTAAAATGACTATTTATCCCCAGGGTTCGTTCCATACTCAGGTCAACCCCGACTGTGAGGCTGCTGGATTCGCTGCAGCTTTCAATGCGGAGGATGCTGGATTTTCGACGGTTGCGAACCAGACTGTTTCTTTCAGCGATGATATCGTTGCTGCTACTTTTGGTCAGACTATTGCTGGTGAGGATATTGAGAAGGTTCGACATGCTCTTCCTGGTGGTTTGATTATTATGGTTGAGGATTGTCTGAACAAGTGTGGAAAGGAGAAGCGTGCTCTCTAAATGGAGGAACATTTGGTCATCCGCCAGGAAGCCTTGTTTGATTTTGCTTGCTTTTGATTTTGGGATTTTGCCAGTTCGATGTTTATAGAATTATAGATGGGGAATACGACGACTGTTGTTTCAATTCATTCTCGTTCCTGATGTAAGACGCGTTGTTGCATTGAGGTTGAAATGTGTCCAAGGAATCACTCAATGATACAAGATAGCAAATAAGAAGTTGAAGACCTTGCTTAACGTGTCTACATGAATAGAACCAGTGAAGTATGCAACGTTTCATTCATATTGAACATTTAAATAGAGGCAACACCAGTCAATACTCCAGTATGTAAGATAAACAGATTTTTACCGTCTCAAACCATGAGACCGCTACATGAATAAGCCCAACCTGGCAAAATACAAGACGTCTAAGGTCTAAGCGCGACCTCCACGGCTAACCTTGGGGAAGTTCAATGGCACACGCAGGCGAACGATTCTGCGTGCATTAGCCTCCGCCTTGCCCTTGATATTGAACCTGGCGTGATCGGAAGCCAATGGCTTGTTAATGATACAGCCCAGTTCACGGAAGTACTGCTGGATAGTTGGTGAATCCAGGCGCAGATCATCACGCAGATCGGAGGGGTCAGTTGCAAGCTCATTTGGAGCATTACCGCCGATCTTATCAGCTGCCGGCTTAGGTCCGATGTGTAGCGAAAGGGCACAGATGGTTGTGTGAAGAAGGGTCAGGTCGAACTTGCTGAGGAAGCCACCGCTGGGGGCGAAACGGCGGCGAACAGCCTCAACAACGGAGTCGGGGACTAATTGGTCTGCTGGAACTTCGGCATCCTTGCTGTTATTTGTGCTTGAAAGAGCCTTGCGCAGATCTTCGCGGAGTGGCAGTTTCTTGCTTCCGGGGGCGGCACCGGCACTGCCCTTGCCCATGCTCTTAAGCGAGCGCGAAAACTCCAGTAAGAGGTGAATGAGACGGAGTACCTGAAGAAGTTGCTTGTCTCCGGATTTGACGACGCTTTCCACACGTGCTGAGACGTAGCGAGAGCCGGTGATAACTTCGTTGCCTGCCTCAACCTGCTTCTTCCACTCGTCAACACCTGTCAACTGATCCAGGGTCAGAGTGCCGCCTGGAACTAAATCGGTGAGCTTGTAGACATCCAATGGATGCACAGCCGTCAAGTCGGCAGTAGGAACAGGCTTGTTGGCCTGTACTTCTGCTTGGACGTTGCTTTCCTTGGCCCGGCCAGACGCAACATTCGAAGGCAGTGAAGACATGAGTGCTGCGCCGGCTTCAGTAACAGTGCCAGCAGGAGCATTAGACAGCTGAGCGTTCTCAGCCATAGACTGGACAGCCTTGCGAGATTGCTTGGTACCGAATGTGTTCGTGAGGTTTGTTCGTTGAGCGCGCATTGTGTTCTTTAAAAGTCAGCTTCTGCCTTTGCACTGCGCAAATTGCTAAGAAAAGAGTCGACTTACCATTTCTTCTTCATCCTCCTCGTCCTCATCTTCGATGTGCTGACGAACAGCACCTCGGAGAGTAACTCGGCGCGCCTCGACGACTTGCCATGTCTTGCGCTCGGGGTCCACAACAGCTACATAGTGCTTGACGTGTGAATCTGTGTCGTCTCCTAGACCTTCACGGCCAATGAAATCCATCTTTTCATGTTCAGACGATTGGAGCAAAATCTCTGAGGAGACGATGTTGGGGTTTCGGGTGGCTGTTGAAGAACGCTGGGCCTCATCACGATTTTTGAAGTATGGAGTCCAGTTGAGCGTTTTTTGGTTCAAGACACCAGGTGTAGTAGCTAGTATAAAATCATCTCGTCAGAATTATGCGCATGTTGTGAGGATTGGACCATTTCTTACCGATAACTGGTGCCAGAGCACTCTGATCTTCAACAACGCTAGCTGCGAGCGGCGGAAGAGACTGTAGCTGTGCAGCAGCCTTTTTGCTAGGCGCGCCTTGCTGATCTGAGCGCTTGCGCTTCTTTTCTGACTTTTCCGAAGGCATTGTGGTCGAGAATACCTCAGCCGGGCGTATAATATCCCTCGAAGGTGAAGCTAGCGTTTGCTTAATCTCGGAAATAATTCTATGCCACCGCAATTTTTTCTGCCAATATATTAAGGCGGTGAATACAGCGGCCGCACACAAGTGGAATGGCAAGAATTAAGTAGATTGAGTCGTTTGGGCAAAGACGTGCAGTCATGCTGCAGTACGTAGTTCAAGCTATGTTTACAATTATGAAGAAGAATGATATGCTCTGTAAGTAATTTTATTCATCGGCAAGCGTAGCTATCGGAAAACAAAAAACCCCGAGCTTATTGCAGTTTTTCTTTTTGAGTGCGGTAGTAAACTCTCAGTAGAAACCTCTCCATAGCTCTCGATTCTCGAACGAGTCAAGGAACCGTAAATATTGAAACAATTGAGCGAGGGTAATTGACCAGAACCTCAGCGTGGTACTCATCGAGCTACTTGGGAGTTTCCCAGATAAAGCTCACCATTCCTAACAAACACATGGACCTTTCCGAACAATTTCGAGTGATACTCGAATACATGCCGGCATCAAATTGACAACGTTGAATGAACCCGAAGAAATGGTTGGTAAGAGAGCGGTAGTTGTTTGAACGGCGGGTTCCGTTGGACGATTTGTGGATTTTTCGTGGGACAAAACCCTATCCGACATGCAATTCGTGAAGTGAAAGGAAACGAAGTCGTGACATCGAGTCATGGGTCGTGTTCAGCGTTCAAACGTGAGCCTCAGCTGAGGAGCTGAGATGGAGGGGGCGAGTAGCTTATTTGCTGTGAGAATGTTAGAATCGAGTGTCTTCACGAGGGCGCGGGGCTGAATGGCTCCATTGAATTTCGGGGGTGGACGTACGATCTGGCACGCATCTTCCTGCGCTTGCGCTTGAGACGACGAACGCGCTTCTTTCTCCACTTAGCTCTCATCTTCGTAGATGGTTACTGTTATTAGGTCAGTACATTGTTCGGCAGGCTGATCCGAAAGCTTGATGGAAAGGTGACTCACAGTTCTGCGAAAATGAGGAGAGATAGTAGAAAGAAAGACGAAACGTAGCGGCCCGCGGCGCATTTGTGTAGTGGGAGGCTGACTCAGCTAAGCGAGGCGCTAACCCGAATTGGGCAGCTCTGACATCGAGTTGATTGCATCACACACAAGAATAGGGTTTGCTCACTCGACGAATTCCCGTTTGTTACCAAGCTCGAGATTACTGGTATCTGTGATTACTCGATATTACTTTCGTTGGGTCTGGTTTGTTCCACTAAGGAGGTAATACCATGTACTGACTGGCAACGTCAACGATGCCGTATTATATTACTTTTTTGCAACCTCGCGAGATCTTAAGTATTAAACAATTAAAGAAGAAGTATCATCTATGTGGCTTTCATGCTCAAAATATGAAGACTCCGTAGCCTCATCAAATATTTCATCGTACCAAGATAGTAATCACCGAGGGATATGTGCATTTGCCTCCGGCGCAGCAACCGTGGGCTGCAGCGCATTGACAAACCCAAATCCCAGGGAAAACGTCATCTAGTATGTGTACCGGTAGGTCGGTGCCAGATCACCCAAAACTTCCTCTGCCTCCTCCGAGATTTCGTTCGGGTTGACCGGGGCGTTATCGCGCTTCTTGTTCTCCCATTTCAGAGCGAAGAAATATATCGTACAAGAAATGATGGAGAGACAGGCGAAGGCAATACAAATGCTGTACCCGGGAACGTAGAATGGCTTGTCTTTGGCCTGGAAAGCAAAGGTCGAAATGATTCCACCAATGTTACCAAAACCGACCTGCCACGCAGTACCAATGCTGCGACGGTGGTGACCACCCATGTTCATGGCAAACCAACACACAACGACCGGCATAGCACTGTAAGCACCGCATGTCACAAGGAAAAGCGCTCCGTATTCAGCAGCGGTGTTGTTGTGGATTCCAAGAAGCATGGCAAATCCTGCAATCGAAATCAAGATTGGGATAATGACAAAGATGAAGCGATGTTGGAATCGATCAGAGAAGTATGCAATAAACAAGGAGAATCCCCAAGCCGCAGCCCAAGGCGGGATGGAATAGAGCTGCGTGTTCACGGCTATTATGAATTGTTAGTAGATGCCGGATGTCGTCGCGGGGGCTGAACTTACAATTGTATCCAAAGCCCTTGATGATAGATGGTGCAAAGTAGGCATATCCTTGACTCTAGTTAGCAAATATGATCCTGTGTGGTACAATTAAACACAATTTACCATATGCTGGCACGATAAGACCAAAGTACATGAATCCACCGATGATGACTTTGTCTTTGAGGAAGTAAGTAAGAGGTCTATTTGATGCCATTGAGGCTAACTCACAATCCTTGAGCACGTCCAGCACATTCCGAGTGGTATGCTTTACGTGGTGGGCGGATTTGCCAACATCCTTAGCTAGCTTGGCGCGGACGAATTCACGCTCCTCGTCAGTCAGCCACTTGACCTCCTCGGGGAAATCAGGCATAAAGAAGTAGAGAGCGATAGCAACCACAGAGGTAATGCAGCCTTCGACGATAAACACCCAGCGCCAACCATTGTATCCAGGCACACCCTTGATTTGGGACAGACCGTATGCGAGCAAGCCACCAAAGGCACCCGCAAGACTGGTAGAACTGAAGAAGAAACTGAAGCGCTTCTGGGCTTCGCTGCGCTTGTACCACATTCCCAGCAGATAGAAGCCTGTTCTCAGATTAGAACTTGCAAGCGGATACATCGCGAGTTCGCATCGAACTTACACCCAGGAAACATGCCAGTCTCAAAGACTCCAAGGAAGAACCGAGTGGCCATAAGACCACTCCAGTTTTGGACCAGACCCTGGCAAATCATCACAACTCCAAAAAGGAACATGCATAGTGGCACTAGAACCCTGCATTAGCCATGACATTCTCCATTGTGTGTAATCAACTGAGCCAATCCACATACACCACACATGAGGTTTGAGTTTTTTCAAAAGGATATTGGACGGGATTTCGAAGATAATGTATGGAACGAAGAATATAACCAAAGCAGAGTTGTATTTTGTGCCAGTCCCGAGTTGCAAATCTTCTTCGAGGCCCAGAATAGCGGCGTTACTGATGTTGACACTGCGCAGCAAAAGTAAAAGTTAGGATCCGTTCCAGATTCCACGAGCATCGAGGTAATGGCCAATTCTTACCGATCCAAGAATGCGAGCAGGTACATAATGCAGATGCATGGCAGAATGTGCCAATCGATCTTGGCCATGAGGCGGCGCTCGGTCGTCGATCGCAGAGGAGGGAGCTCATGGTCGCCGTGTCCGTTCTCGTGTTGCTGCTGATAGAGCTGGCTCTCGCCACTGCCCCCGTCTTTGAATTCTGCGAAAAGAGATCATGAGTCAATACCGAGTTTCGGACCATTGGATCGCAGGCGCGTGGGCTTGTCGCGCAGGATCGCGACAGCGCAATCGCTAGCAGATCGCAGTGCATTGGTGTCACATACCTTGAACCCCCATTTTGAATTATGTTCTGCGACGTATGTACTGCGCGATGCGCGGGGTTGGCGACAGGCCGAGGTTAAAGCTACCGTGAGCTTTCTGAGAGGCGCGCCCTTTCGCAAATGTCGATCAGATCAGTTTCCGCTTCGCGCTATTGCCGACTTTTCGCAACCACCAGCACCTGCAGAGCACGGAACACTAGACGAAGCGGTCAAGACAGGCTGCGTGACTGAATGAGAAATGAAGAAAAGAAAGGCCCGACTTTCAGCCAAGAAATTCGGCGCCGATGACTGACTCCTCCGATTCGGGTTCCTTATTATTGCGCTTATGACTACATTGACCCACGTCTACCACGGCCGATCTCGGCCGCTCTACGCACGAACGGGGATTGTACTGTCGCTATTCGACCCTACTTGTTATGGAATTTTAGCTAAAGGACCCTCAACGCCGATCGCCAATTGTTTCATGCAATTCTACGCTCTAGCGGCCTCTCCTCGGCAGGCATGCATTGAAATGAGCGAAGACACGATCTTCACCGAATTCCCGCTCGCGTCCACGATTCCCCGCAATTCTCAGAAAGGTGGGACCATGGATGAGAAAAAATAAGGCGCTAAAGCCCAGAAAAGGGGACTTGCTGGGCCCCCAATTGGCCCTCGCTGCTCCAGCGCCCCTGCCCGGAGAACCCCTTGGCCTCCCCGAACAGCCGAGGCTTTGGGATGCAGCTGTCAGCACTTGTCAGAGGGTACTATGCGCTTTGTACTTTATACCCGGTACGGATTCCGAGGTATGAAAATTGAATGAGCATGGTCGATGCATTTTTGTGTGAGATCTCAGATCTTCTCGCTACATGATCGTCCGATTAGTCTGGCCATTAAGTGGGTGCAATGTGTTCCAGATCCACCTTCCATGCATTTACTTCTTCTCCCCGAGATAACTGCCAGCCAATCAGTCGTCATTTCGGCAGATATCAGCCTCAGGCAGCTGATAATTACTTCTAATAACTGCCACCTGGTTGCGGTTCATTCCGCGAAAAAGCATCAGACCGGGATATCCATGTCTACTACTGTAGATGCTGCAGTGAGTTGTCAAGAATGTTACCATGTACAAATTCCTTTGACCAATGCTAAAAAGTAAAGAAATCCGGCATTTTATGAGGAGGAATATGAATCAACATGCAATGCAAACGCCGTACACATGACAAATCGTACTACCACTTCTAGGACGACTCAGTTTGCGGTCGCCACTAAAGCCTCTATAGATCTCCATGAAAAGCACCTACGCTGACAAGCATCTGTGCGATTTTGTCATGACCATTCTTTTCTGCCCAAAATAGTGCAGATTGCCCATTCGCATCCTTTGAATTGACGTTGAAATTCTCGTTACTGAGAAGCAATTTCACCATTTCTTCATTGCCACAGACCGCTGCGTAAGAGAGTGGCGTACGTCTTTCATTGTCCAGAGAATCGACAAGTGCTCCCCCTGTCTCGATAAGCAGCTCCACAGCACTAATCTTCCGGCCTTCAGCTGCATACGATAACGGAGTCCGTCCTTGATCATCTTTGGAGTCGACTTCCACCTGACCGGTTTCGAGAAGGTGTCTTGTCGGGTCTCTCTTTGAGTGTTGTGCTGCGTATGACAAGGTTGTTCGACCATGCTTGTCTGCTGAGTCTAGTTCCACTTGCCCAGTGCCGATAAGGATCTTTGTGATCAGGTTATGCCCCAATTCAGCGGCTAGGGAAAGTGGTGTCCGCTGATTCTCCTCCACCCTTGTCCTTAGGGTATCATCTTTGAAGCTCACATTGACTTGTCCAGTCCCCAAGAGGATCTTCATGGTAACTCTGTTGCGTCCAGTTATCGAGTAGAAAATCGGTGTTCGCCCGTGTTGATCGGCCGTGTTGACATCGATCTTGTCTTTCTCAAGAAGCAGCTTTGTCAACGAGCAATATCCCAACTCCGCTGTCATGGATATTGGCGCCCGGCCATCTTTGTCCTTCTTGTTCACATCGATATGTTTACACTCCAGAAGCAGCTTGAGAATGTCTTTGTTGCGTCGACTCGCTGCGTAGAACAGCGTAGTACGCCCATTTTTGTCTGTTATGTCAGAACTTTCGAGTGACCTGCTGATATTCTCCAGTTTTTGCTGAAGATTTTCGAATTTGGTCTTCACTTCGGCGGAATCGATCAAATTGGCGAACGAAATTGCTTCGCGTTCAAGAGTTATCAGTTCTTGAAGAATCTCGTCTCATGGGTCTTTCAAAATCAGGCTTCTTGAGAATTGCTCCAACGAGCTTTTAGTGAAGTAGCAGAGCGCCCGAACTTGAAATTCCAAGATCTTGCTACAAAATTTCGCCAACGAGTTATGCAATTTCAACAGAATATTCTCGTCCAAGGAAGCTTCGGGATTCAAATAAAGGTCTTGCATAGAGTAGACACGAGGGATTAGAGAAGCAGTCTGGCTAAGTCCTTGAAGAAGATTATTTTGCTGGTCAACGGCTTGGACGAAGAGCTATATGTGTCAGTGGTACGTATTGAAGAAAGCTATGGTTGGCACTTACCGTGAAGCTGGCCCTCACGGCCGCACACGCGATTGACGCAGGAGGGCTTGCAGCAGCAGCAGACTCAATAACATCTTTGAGCATCAAGATATTCCTACAGACCGTGGCTACTGTATCCCTGACTTTTCGCCCGTCGCGGCTCGCTAACTTCTTATCCTCTAGCTCCTGGGTAGTTTTGTGGATGAACGCCGAACGCTATTTAAATGTACTATGAGAATTTGAAATAGACTGTACGGGGATTCTGCCGATCGTTTGATGTATCTCCTTTGGTATTCAACCCATAGCTTTGCAAGATGACTTGGGCTTGATCAAGAAGTGATATCGTCTGTGGGTCCTGTGCGAGGAGCCGCTCTGCTTCGATCCATGGATCGTCCGAGTAAATCGCAGGGCCCGAGTTCGGGTCGGGTTTTGGCAGTTGGTTTTGGTGATCATATTCCTTTTCTTCCACTATATGCTCCTTGGCTATGTGCCTATGGGTCAGCTTGTCCCAGAAGTGACGACGCGACATTTTGTGCCACGTGAGGGGCAAGTGTGTCGTTTGGCCGAAATCGCGTCGATAATGAATGAATATCGAGGCGTTCGCCGTTCGATGCTTATAATGAAACAAATTGTCGCCGAATTAATTCACAGAGATTCTGGCAGCTGTATGACACAGCCACTGCGTTGGTTATTGACTCTTCAGCATCCTTGAGGCGTGTTCTATTTCGGGCTGCTGCTCTCTTTCGACCCCACTTTCAACCCTCAGCCCCGTGGCGGAGGTCTACATTGATCGAAGTCCAACGACAGTACCTTGTAGTACCCTATATCTTCGCATTCCACCGAGTCATTCCAGGTCAGTGGCTCATCTCGATTCAACGCATGAAAGAGAAAATAAAGTCCCGATCTCCGAGAGCCGACCTCGCGGCCTATTGCAAATAGCATATTGCTATCAGCTCATTGGAACAACTAGAATAATTAAATAATGTTTTTCAAAAGCTTTATTCGCAAACTGACAACCGCTATTGACTACCTAGGTATGCCCAGGGGTAGGTATTTGCATAGGTATCCATGGGGGACATTGTGGGCTGAAACATCAACGAATGTCCATGGTGATCCGCATGCAAGAACTCTATATTCCTTCCGTTCATAACAGACCTCCGGAAAATACCGCCTGGCACACTGCAGGTGTCGATGTCCACGGCCCGAAACGAGCCTTGAAGATTGCGTAGAGATATGTGACAACATTTATGATTTGAATGGTATTTTATTTCCGTGTCAGGTAAGATGCATTTCTTTTAAACCATCGTGCACCAACACGGCCCGATGTACCTGAAGAGCCTCGTGCTTTAACTCCGCGCCCCACCGCCACGTGACCCCAAATTTTCTTCGTCCAAGAAACCAAACCGCGTGGCGAGCCATTTCTCATAACAGAGTGCAACGCCTCGAAGATCAAAATGTGGATCAACTGCGGGCCACTTGCTGGCTTCGTTCAAGCCAGATATGTGATTCATCTGTCCACGGGGAAGCGTTTGGTGCTGTTCCGTCTCCCAGCCATTGACCCCGCTACCCCAAAATCAAATGAGTCTCAAGGATGGTCATACTTCGCGATGGAAGCGGAATGTCCTCACGCTGGAGGGCCGATGCAAGATTCTACTGTGGATATTGAAGATTCAGCGTACGTCGCGTCATGCCCGTGGCACGCGTATGATTTCAATGTGGAAACAGGAGAGTCGAGCATCGGCCTGAAAGCCTGCACGTTCCCAGTTGACGTGAGCGGTGATTCCGTCCTTCTAGATTTCCCGATTGAAAATGATGTCCCTGTGACTATGGCTAAAGTCGAGCCTGTGAGCGAGAAGGTCAAGTTGAAGAACCCACGGCCATCAAACAAAACCCCCGCGGCCAAGCGCGAAGACCCCAGCATGGCAAAATACTTAGATGATAACGCTACATTCTGCGACTGGGCGGTCCATATCCTGAACACCGCTAATTCCGAACACAAAATCGAATTAACCACCCACCTCTTCGCCATCTTTACCGAAAGAGAGTCCTCTTCAACTCCCATGGAGCTCGGCCGCGGCACTATCACTCCCCCGGACCACCCCCCACGAGAAGATATGGAAATAATAGGAGTTGGAGAAATGCCACGGAGTAGCAAGGGAGGCTCTCAAAGAGGTCGAATTATGATGCTTCACGCACTGGCGAACATCGAATTATGGGCAATCGACCTCGCAATCGATATTTGCGTGCGCTTCGCTACATTCCACACCGAAAAAAGCTCTCAAGAGCTTCCCCGGACATTCTTCCACGACTGGCTCAAGGTGGCGAGCGACGAAGCAAAACATTTCTCTCTCCTTCGGACTCGCCTTGAAGAGCTGGGTTCAAGGTTCGGAGCTCTTCCTGTTCACCATACTCTTTGGACATCTGCTTTAGACACAAAAGATGACCTTCGCGCCCGTATTAGTATCATCGCTCTCGTCCATGAAGCTCGTGGACTGGATGTCAATCCTATAACTATCCAGAAGTTCCGGACTGCAAAGGACATGGAGAGTGTGGATGTTCTCGAAATCATCCATAATGACGAAATAACTCACGTTACCACTGGCCATCGGTGGTTGTCATGGATTTGCAATGAGGAAGATGCGGACCCCGTGCAAGTTTTCCGCAGTAATGTCAGCAAGCACTTCAAGGGTACTCTCAAAGGTCCTTTCAATGAGGAAGCTCGACTTCAGGCTGGAATGGATAAGCGATATTATGGGAATATTGTGCCCCAAGTTAAGGCTGCGTAATTGGTTATTTCGCATCCCCCTTATTTACGATGTATGATACCTAAAAAAATGATGATTCACAAGAAGTTTTGACGTTACTATTGAGAACATAATCTAGGCTAAATCCTCCTTGCAAGATTCTATAGCGCTCAACAAAGAATCCAGGCCGATATGCACAATTCGAGGTACTCAGGTGATAACCTACTGCAGAGCAGTAAGGGTGGCCTTGCTGCAGCTGGAGGGAATCTTCTCGGAGTAGTAACGGTCCAGGTAGAAGAGCTGGGGAACACCGTGGTTCCAGTCGCAGACTAAACAATTGGTGTTAGAAAAAGAAAAACAAACGAAAGGCAGTGAGTAATAAAGAGACTTACTCAACCAGCCGCCAAAGCCCTGCTTCTCCGACCAGATGAACTTGGCATCGCTGATAGAAAATCCAGTGCTGCCTTCACCAGCATTGATGGTGATGCCATCCCAAGCTATTGTGTTTATGTTAGCCATGGAACAGTATTCTGGCGATTCGCTGCTTGCTTGCGACGAATCAATTTGTGTTCAATACTCACCAGCATAGTTGACGTCGTTCTGAACGTCAATACCCCATGGGTATTGGGTGTGCAGGTCCGCATAGGCGGCCGTGCCGTTCAAGAAGAAGTTGGAGGCAACAGTGACATTAGGCTGAAGGACAGCGTCGTTTGTTCCAGCGCCGGTGTGGTAGGCAGTCAAGTACAGGTTGTTGTGCTTGGCTTGAGTAGCATCAGTGGACTTGAGCTTGAACTCACGGCCGCTGGCCATGGCGGTGCCAGCAAGAAGAGCGACAGCGGCGAGGAACTTCATTTTGGAATGTATAAGAAGATAATGGGATGAGCTTGGGGAACGAGTGGATTGACTATGATGGTGGTTGAGGTGGAAAACCTGAGCTTTATATCCTGAGCTCAAGATTCGATACTACGTCGAAGCTCAAAAACAAGATCATCGGAAGAAAACAAAGCATTATCCATGATGCATATCGGGGGATTCTTCTGCCCCGTTTACCAAAAGAAGCTAGTCAGGAGGCGAACTGGGAAGCGGTATGGGCTTCATGAAGCCCCAGTAGAGTATTAAAATAGCAGCGTTCGCGAGAACGAAAGACTGAGGAGTAGCTTCTTCCATTAAAAATGGCTTATCCTGCAGATCACTGCCCACTCCGCTATAGGAACTGTTCGCGGAAGCATTCGGGAGCGGGGATCTAAGACATTGACCATTTTTGAAGCCCGTGAGTCTGCAGAGTCGAATGTCATTGTGTCGACTACGGAGTACTAGCTGCATAAACAAGCTTTTGAAATGTTCATATCGGGCAAGTGGGTTTTGATTTTCCATCTTGATCCAAGACAAAAGCTGAGACATCCGTCATAATGCCAGGAAGCGGCGGATGGTGAAGAAAAGGGGAACCTATCTGAAAATAGAGTTAACTCACGTAGCCACAAGGCTGACCGTATGTAATAAAGATGATAAAATTTTATAAGAAGTGAAGATCTACTTTCATGCCATTTCAAGAGCCTATAGAGTCTGCACGGCGCTTAACATCATCAGGCACAGGCGTTCTTCACGGCATTTCAGGTACAATTTGATGATATGTCATCTGATAAATCAGGACAATTCAAGGTGGATATTGCGCCCCAGACCGAATGTCTTACCTCACATCATCGCGATATCCCAGCTACCAACATTTGCCGATCTTTCTTATGATAGTCACGTATCTCGCAACACGAAGAGAAAAATCAGAACTGTACAACTAAATTCAGGCACGAAATATCCGCCGACTGTTCTATGCTATAGACGGATATGATCGTCTTGACCGATCAACTTAGCAGATCGGATTATTGTTGATACCGCATATATGGTCCAAGCTAGAACTAGAAGGGGAAATGGGCATGGATATTTCGCTCTCGGGGGGCAAAATACTCCCGACACATGGAAAAACCCATGGAGCCCCTTGAATTCTTCCACGACTGACTTCAATTCAGACCATGCTGATCATGAGAAAAGAAGCGAAAGTACTTTGTCACAGAGCAGAGACAAGCAAAGATACTACTAGCCCCGAAGAATGTTAGCCCCGATAAATGGACGCCTGAAAATGGCCCCCACGCAGATGTCGCACCTACATCTGCCAGCCCTGTCCATGATGCCGCGCGCCTGAGCAAAAAGGACGACGACGACGGAATAATCTGGAAAGAATACCTTGTGCGTCTGATTATGGTTTTCAGGGGGAAAAGATCGACAGCCTGTGAGCTGTGCCGTGAACGGCGCATTAAGGTTAGAGGCCTAGCGACGCTTCTCTTGGTTCTGAAAATTAACTCGGGGCTCAGTGTGACCGAATTCGGCCATCATGCACGCAATGCGTAAACCTGAACGCTGTATGCTCTGATTACAGAAGTGAATTGGATCTCATGTTCTTCGACGAAACAGATGCAGTCACTCGAAAAGCGAAAATTCGGCACCCTCGGTCAGCCACCAGTAAACAGATCCGGAAAAAGGGACCTCAAATCTCACAAGGAGATAACACCAAAAGTTTGATTCCGGCACCTCAGATGCAACGCCTTGTCGAATCGCCTTCTTCTCAAGCAATTAACTTCTTTCTTACAGCGTTTGCTGGTGGTGTCTATCTCGAATACCTACCGGTAATGTTAAGGTCTCGGGAGGGACCTGGGGCTCTGGAGGCAAGTTTCGAAGCAGTTGCCTTGTCTTATATGGCGAATGATCGGAATCGAAGTGATCTGCGGCAAATTGCGCAAGAAAGATATGGCAATGCCCTTTCTCTAGCGACAACTGCTCTCACGAGACCTGAAACTGCGACGACTCTCGACGCTATGGTCTCGATACTACTCCTAGCACTCTTCTCAACTCTCTCAATGGATTCAGTTGAAGAGGCACAAGATACTTGGTCCAAACACATTTTTGGAATCTGCGCTGTAGTTGCAGCTAATCCGTCAGCAGCGACATTCCAAACGGCTTCTGGGCAGGGCGTTCTGCACCATTTAATTTCTGCCATACAAGTGGATCACTTTCAACGCGGGAAACCCTTCCCTCCTCAACTCCAAGCACTATATTCTGCATCCGGTCACGATGGTCTTGAAGTAGAGTTCTGGCATGTGCTTGGCCGCTTAGCAGAACTTCAATCACAAGCCGACAAAGCAAAAGTTACTTTATCATACTTGGCGAGCCTTCATGCACTTGAGGCGCGACTTCAAGCATTATTCGAGCTGATGCCTCTGAATTACCCGCACGCTTTCCACTTCAATGAAATAACCGAAGATTATGATGTTTTGAAAGAATACGACATACCCAGATATACCTTTCCAAGTTACCGAAATGCCCAAACGTGGAATACTCTAAGAATGATGCGATTGAGCATGATGGATTTACTTGTCTCAGCCAAAAGATTTTTTCTTAGGGATAATCCCGCTATTGCAGATGACCAAGCGAACGTCTTGAAAGACTCTATAAAATCTGCACATGAATGTATAGAGCAGACAGTCTTGCAAATCTGTGGTACTGTGCCTAATGATTTACGGCCGAGCAATTGGATTGAGAATCCTGACTCAAGATTCTTGTGGTCCGCCTGGGGACGTTCACTGATATGGCCTCTAGCAAAGGCTAAAGATTCCTCCAACTGCCCGCAAAAACTGCAAGATTATATTGAAAGACAGTTGACTATTCTGGGGAATTTAAGTGGCATGCGAGCCACCCACCAGGAAATGGCCGTACTTGGGCATGAAAAACGACATGGACTCTGGTAAGTATTCCGAAATCTAGAACAAGCCATTTCTCATGAGCTAAAATGAAAACCAGGACTCATGTTGCATATCTTAGCTAGTTTACATAAACACAAAGTTTTGTATAAGACAGAGAAAAGGAAAGATAATTACAGCTACCAGAAACCTCAAAACTGAATCCACGACGCAGCCTTCGAACAAGTTCAAAACATGCATAAGTGTACCACAGACCTGGGAAAGAGAAGCTTGGCAAAATGAAGTCTTAATCCCCCTTGCGCATGAGATCTACCTTGAAAGCAGAAACAGTCACCTCATTAACCGACGCTGCAGGATTGCTGGATTCTCTCCAGAATATGACTTCATTCAATGGAATCTGGGCATAGGAGTAAGGATCAATGTTGGACGTGCAGTAGTCATTCCACACGTTAGTGGAATTTGTGGGACTGTCGTAGTCATCAATCACATTGATCCATCTCCATACCTCGCCAGCCCGGCCGTCTTTCTTTGCGGTGCGGAAAGTTGGAATGAGTTGCAGGTATGTGCTGCTTGATGTAGAAGCCAGGCTTTCCAACTGAGGAAGAAGGGTCGCCATTAGATCTGTGGAATTGGACACCCAAGAATCGATATGAAGAGATTTAGCATCACTCTGAGTAAAGCCTATAGACGAGTTCAAGCTTTTGTCTGCAGAAACGTATGTTCCGGCGTACTTTTCACGAATTTGACTCTGAGCGAGAGCTTCAGCAGCCTCAACTAAAGGGTTGATAATGCTCGTGAATATAGTGTTCTGTGAGGGCAACGTGCCGGCGACCTGAAAGTAGGCGACCAAGTTGTATTGCGGGAGAACGAAGCTGAAGCTGTAGTAGTTGTCCAAACCACCGCCCTTCGTGTAAACAGTGACGGGTCGCTTTGTTCCTGGAAGAAGATCACTAGTGCGAAAGATCTCCCATGCAAGACCGTAAGAAAGGTGACTTCCTGAGCTCCATGCCGCGGTTTGAAACCAATTCAATGCTGAGGTGATTCTCCCCTGGCCGTTGTTGAGAGCCCATCGAAGGAATTTGATCATGTCAGAAGATGAGCTGTATATGCCGCCTGCCGGATTGCTATAACCTTGGTCTTGGGCCCAAGCACTTTGAGGGCCACCTTGTGCTTCGACAGAGTCACTAGGGGGCGTAAAAGATGTGGAATTCATGGAAAGAGGCTTGAAAATGGCCTCTTCAATATATTCTTCATATTTCAAGCCCGTGACATTGGCAAGAATCTCACCGAGCAAGGAATAGCCGATGTTACTGTATGAGGATACTGTCTGCGGAGCATAAACGGGATTGAAACGGTGGAGGTAATCGTAGAGCCCTTTCATGACACAAGTCAGATTTGGGATATTTGCCTGATCGATAGATACTACGTACCAGCTTGAGTGCATGTTGTATTGTAATCGTCGTATAGCCCACAATTGGGCAGTTTCCTCAGTTCAGATGAATTGATAGGCGGAAACCCGAGTTGTGTGGCCTGTGGAATTGTTAAGAGCAAGTCCAGATCACCATCTGTTTGAATTATTAACGCCGGTTCTGAGGTGAAGTGGATCTGATGTAAGAAAGCTCACAGTTATCAGGGAGTCCGCTCAAGTGTGTGAGCAAAGACCGGATAGTGATTCCCTTCCAGTTGATCTTGCTCGTGGGACTTGCTAGCCCGGGAAGGTACTTGATAGCTTCATCATCCAAACTGAGATTGCCTTCAGCCTCCTGCATCAGTATCCCTGCAGCGGTAAACAGTTTTGTGTTGCTCGCAATCCTATACACAGAGGATCCAATAATTGGACTGCCTCCTAAAGACTTGGCATGATGGTAGTTGGTGTAGAGAGTTCTGTCCTGGGAAGATACTTCCAGAGAGAAAGAAGTGCCATCTAACCCGCCCGCTCTACCGAGAGTCTTGAAGCTGTCTTCAATCACGTCAAAAGCGGCAGATAGCGTGCTAGCGTTGTAATGCGGAGCAGGATACGAAATTTCGGGTTCGCAGGCAGCATATGCATGACGAGCCCCAGAAATGAGCGTGCAGATTGAAAGAATCCGATTTGTCGTGAAACGCATGTTGAGGAATTAATGTCAAAAGAGTGCTTGCTAAAAAAGCTGAACCTCAGACTCATCACCCTCGACTTTATATGATGGCTCTTGGATGTGCCGTCTGGAGGCGCAGTCATCCTGAAAGAGGTAGCAAGCACGTTAGCGTAGTACATCTACAATTCTCTTTACATGAACAAATCTTATTTCCCGATTTACCTTCTCCGGGGAGCCTTCTAAATTCTGAATGGATGCCATCTATGTGGGTACCTGATGCAGTGTTTACCGTGTTGGGAGATATGGGGCTGAAAAGACCCGTCATGATGACTGTGTGCACCTGCATATACGCAGAGCTAAGAATCAAACCTCCTGTGAATATAGCCTCTCGCAAGTGACGAATTGGAAATACGTACAGTATACGGCCACAATGTCTTCTCCGGCCCACTTCCAAGCCATGAATGAAGAAGATGAAGCAAGGAATGCCGATCGATGACAAGAATACCACTTGTAGACTAGCGTGGAACGCCTGTTTGTGAGTCCTGCTAGCCTCAGGCCAAAATGAGGCCAAAGACATTTTCTGCCTGAAAAGAGCCTGAACTTCTTGGCTTTGCGTGCATTTCAGGCCCCAAAATCAGGAGGCGTTAGCGTGTTTTTTGCTCAGCGCTCGAAATTAACGGGTGTCTCTACCGGACGCCTCCGCGCCACTATGTACAGGGATATACAAGTCTCAGCGCAACCAAGGTTGTTGTGCTGCTTAAACCTAAGTCACTGCTGGTTTACGGCACCATGAGTGGGTGGATTTCAGATCGGAATGAGCTTTCGCATTGCAACCGAGGAATGTTAATTGGGCAAGGTCTCCATTCCGCGGTACAGTAGCTTTGAAGACGAATCAGCCTTTGGATATCGTTCCTCTCAACTGAGATAACCCGAGACAATATCGCTGTCGGCTGTCGGCTAATGAGAATCCCGGCTATGAGCGACTTGCTAGCGTAACATGACAAGATCATGTTGCAAAAGCGATTATGAAATAGGTAATACCGCGCGTAGTAGACAAGGTCCGAGGGGCGGGGGGTGTGATTCGCTTGGAGAAGCAACTTTATCTGGGATATGCTTGCTAGATGCTTCAAGGACCCCAACATATGATCTCCAACGCCCTGATGAGCCCTTCCTGTAATTTGGGAGCTTAGGACACCTTCTTATAGTCTTGTGAACAGTTGCTTCGACATGGGATGCACAGTCAAATGACTATCGCACGCAAAGGCGCTGCCCCGTGGTTATACCCATCATCTGAGAGGCAAAGCTGGGCCATAGAAAGCAGCCAAACTCCCCACAGCCCTCCTCGCCTTGATATCTCTTCCCCTGACAGTCCCTGGCAGCCCGCTTTGGCCTCGTAGACTGATCCAAAATGCAGCTAGGCAAGGAGCCGTGCTGATTGGGCGCCAATCACCTGAGCCCCCGCGCGCACAGGAACCAAGTGCCGCTTGATGCGGAGAAGATGCAACCATCGCGATGCGTTTCTGTCTTGCGTGGAATGCCGTCACGGATTTTATTAGCCGATAGATTTCAGGCACAGCCTTCCAGCGGGTATTTAGTAGCGAGGCCCACCACAGTTTTCAACTTATTTCACCAAGCATATCTTCCCTTCAGGCTAATTGGTAAGCAAGGGGACGCTGGGCAGCTTTGGAGAGCTCCTCACATCACCATGCAACTTTGGCTGTCGTTAGGACTGGCCTCTCTTGGAGCAGCCTATGTTGTCCAAGAGGGCCGGACCTGTACACTATACCCAGAATCCCTCAAGAATGGTGGACAAGCTGTCGACGACGCACCATCAATACACAATGCTTTCGAACTGTGCGGGACCGGCGGCGAGGTGATATTCTCTGACCATACATTCAACATTAATTCGGTTCTAAACACCACAAACTTGGTCAATTGCGATGTCTCATTACGGGGAGAGCTCCTTTTCTCCGACGATGTCCAGTACTGGCTAAGCCACTCCTACTCGGTAGTATTTCAAGACCAATCTACCGCCTGGCTGTTTGGTGGAGAGAATGTCACCTTCAAAGGAGAAGGGGGCTGGTATAATGGCAATGGACAAGCATGGTACACCGAAAACCGCAACCAAAGCAATCAACCCGGTCGACCGATCAGCATTACGTTTTACGAATCCAAGAATCTGTGGATTGACAATCTGAATATTACCCAGCCGCAGTTTTGGGCCACATTCGTCTCGCACAGCTACAACGTCTCTATCACCAACTTTTACATGAGTGCCACCAGTAATGACGAATGGGGCACAGTCAACACCGACGGGTATGACTCTTGGAACAGTGATCTTCTTCTTGTGGAAAATGCTGTCATTACAAGTGGTGATGATTGTATCGCTGTAAAGGGCAACACGACAAATCTGACAGTCCGCAACATCACCTGTAACTGGGGCTTCGGAATGGCGATCGGATCAATTGGCCAATATCCTGAGACGCCAGACTACGTGGAGAACATCCTATTTGAGGATATCACTTGCAATAATTGCATGGAAGCCGCTCTTATAAAAACCTGGCAAGGCGTTCCAGCCGATGACAGCTCGAATGGTGATGCGGGCGGTGGTGGTAGCGGGACCGTGAAGAATGTACAGTTCCGGAATTTCGAACTAACAAACGTCGCGTTGCCCATTCAAATATCCCAATGCATTTACAATGAAGGAGAGAACAACTGCAACACGTCAAAAATGGCCATCTCTGACGTGACTTGGGCTAATTTTAAGGGCACTACGCGATACAATGTCGCCGCTTCCCTTTATTGCTCCGACCTTCATCCTTGTCCAGGTATAAAATTTGAGGATATTGAGCTCCAGACCGTGAACAGCACCCTTGGATTACCAATGTCGAATACGAATATCCAGCATGAGGTGTATCAATGTCAAAATATCATTGATCAGGACAACTCCGGGGTACCCTGTAACCGTGTGGCCCCAGATAACTACAGCCAAGTGGTATCGTCTAATATTTCTGACGACGAAGATACGGCTGATAATACCCAAGCTGCTGACAACAACAATGCTTCGGAAGTTACCAGGTCAGATGGACATGGACATAGACCTGATGGGCAACAGGAGAAGCTGTCTTACGAGGCAAGTCCTTGAGGCGATCAATTCAATGAGGGATTTTCATAGAATTAAATGCCACGTTTTAGACATTCCTCTTTCTAAAAGCCCCACCTTGAAAGCTAAGTAATTAGAAATCAAATCTCGGTTGCTGTCCTTGTCTGTCGACTACTGGTTTGAGCCTACATCTTCGGTGAATATGTCTGTCTTGGCCCGAAGATACCCCGGCATGCCGATTTTTATACGGGGAATTAGCTACAAATACAAATAACTTACTGGAAGTTGAAGAACTCCACTGAAGGGATTGCGGGGGCTGATGGCTAGTTTCTCCAAAGAAACGCCGACAATGACGATCTTCGGAAACTAGCCGCAATTGCTCCGCGAGCATTCCCCACGGGGACGAGAGAGGAAGGTAAGCAAGGGACACCATAAATATCAAGTACCTGGGGTATCATCCCATATTTCATTTTGAAAACCAGATTGACTCTAGCATTACTTAGCATTTCACCATGCTGAGAGTCTCACGATTGCTTTGCTTTGGTCTTTGGGTCAGCTCCACCTGGGCTGAGAGCTACAATGAGCCTTACCGTCCCCAGTACCATTTCTCACCGGCAAGAAATTGGATAAATGATCCCAGTCTACTCTATCACAACGGAACTTACCATTTATTCTATCAATATAACCCGGATTCCGTCGAGCACGAGAATGTCTCGTGGGGTCATTCAACAAGCCAGAATCTCACACACTGGGAGGAAGAACCGGTTGCTATCCAAGCCCGAGGTTTTCCCGGCAATGTTTCCCAGCAGATATTCACTGGAAGCGCCATTGCAGACACAAATAACACGAGTGGTCTTGGCAAAGATGGCAAGACTCCATTGGTCGCTATCTACACGTCGTTCGTATGTTGAAGCCCTTCCATGTCCAAATATCTGCTGTCTCTGACTGGAAATAAAAAACTTAGTACGAATATTCACAGGACTTACCAAGTGGAAAATCAGTCCGAGCCAATCAGCAGTCTCAGTCGGTCGCCTACAGCTTGGATGATGGCAAGACGTGGACAACTTATGATGCCCTGAACCCTATCATTCAAAACCCACCGGCTCCCTATGAGGATCAATGGAAGGAATTCCGCGATCCTTTCGTTCTCTGGCATCAGGAGACGCAGAAATGGGTTCTCGTGACAAGTTTGGCGAACATATTCAAGCTGATCATCTGGACGTCGGATAACCTCCTTGATTGGACAGCCGTTAGCGAGTTTGGGCCATTGAATGTAGTGGACGGTGTCTGGGAGTGTCCTAATCTTTTCACTCTCCCGATCAAAGACGGCACAGAAGCTTCAAAATGGGTTTTGGTTCTCGGACTGAACCCGGGTGGCCCGCCAGAAACTGTCGGTTCTGGCACTCAGTACTTCATTGGTGACTTTAATGGCACGGAATTCGTTCCAGAAATCGATAGCGTATTTGAAGTCAACAAGACGCAAAACTGGCTGGATTGGGGCCCCGATTACTATGCTGCCACTAAATGGAATGGCCTCCCGCAAGACCAACATGTTCAACTTGGGTGGATGAGCAACTGGCAATATGCTGAAAAACTTCCGACAAATCCTTGGCGAGGCGCAATGGCTTTCCCTCGACACTTGTCATTGAAGCAAGAAGGCGAGAAAACGATACTTCTCCAGCAGCCACAAGAGAACATCACATCTCTCAGAGGAGATAAGGTCATTCAACGATCATGGTCTTCATTTGAGGAGGGGTCGCAGGATCTCGGTCCCCAAGGAGATTTGTTGGACATTCAATTCAGCTTTACTGGCCATACGAAAAGGTCGACTGGCTCTACCGAAACTGGAATTGTCATTCGAGCGAGTCCTGATTTGAAAACTCAAACACGCATCGGCTATGACTTCACCAAGAAAGCTATGTTTGTTGATCGTACCAGATCTGGTATCACAGGATTTGATGATACTTTCAGAAGCGTATACCACGCTCCGTTGAATCAGGACGATGAAGGAATCATTAAACTACGTGTTCTAGTGGACCGATCCAGCGTTGAAGTATTTGGAGGCGATGGAGAATCTACTCTTACGGCTCAGATATTCCCGTATGAGAACGCGACTCACGCTCAGGTTTTCTCAACAGGGGGAGCTTCTGAGGATGTCTCGATCAATATCTGGAGCTTGAGCTCGGTCTGGAACTGAGAGGAAAAATGACATATGAGAAATCCAACTGGATACAGCAAAGCCTATTCAAGAGAGTCTGGAATTTGTATATAGCCATCAAAATATTTTCCTGCATTTTAATGCGACCTTCTGATGATCTCAATCGTTCAAAATTTGATGCGGGGTAATTGTAACCGAGGACGCATTGACAATCGAAAACTTTATAGCGCATATCCTGAACAGAAACCCCGAACTAGGGGGGTAGGATAAGTAGTAATCAAAAATATGATTTCCCAAGTATGGAACCCACGAGATTGAATACTCTGCCTTTACTCTACATACATGCAAAGCAAAATCTGCAATGATCTCAATTTACCAACGAATATTCTATTGTGTCCTTCTATATCTCAAATAAAAGCTCACTATATGAACATTGAAGACATCATGAAATATACACCAAACTTCGCATATCGCCCAACAATTTTTGTGCTGATGATAAGAAGCGTCATCAAGCAACTGAGGCTCTGGAGATGGGAAGACACTACTTTGAATGAAAGAATGACTTGTTTAGATCTAGATGAATGATCAACAAGAAGAAAAGAAAGGAGGCCCATGGGGAATTCTGTCTGGGCAGATGCGTGGCTACCACCACGGAGATCTTCAATATCACACCCCATAGCCAAATTGAGTCAATGACAGTTTAGAGATACTTGACAGTGACAGAGTTTGAGGTGGTAGAGCTGGAGGTGAGAACACTGCCCTGCTGAATATCAATCAGGGTAGATCCAGATGGGCCCACTGTAGAGCCTCCCTTGGTGGCCTCGGCACCAGTGAAAGTCACGGTTCCGAAGTCAGCGAAAGGAACGAGAGAGCCGCCAGATTCGAAGTCCTCCACAATCCATTCTGCATTGTATTCACAGAGAGAGCCGTCAACACCACCAGTGAAGGTGTGAGTCACAGACTGTCCAGTGGAGACGTTCTCGACAGTAGCAGTACCGGTCGTTTTGGAAGAAGCATCGACGGTGACCTTGATGGTGTTGCCGGCGGAAATGCTAATACCGCTGAAGTCGTAGGCGTAGTCAGGGTACCACTCATACCAAGCGTCATAGGAGACAGAGCTTCCCTGAATACAGAAGTCGACACCAGTCTGGAGAATTGCAGTGCCGCAGGTGTCACCGTCAATTCCAACCCATGCAGAAGCACAGTATTGCTCGTTACGAGAGGCCCCACTTGGCAGAGAAGGAGTAGGAACAACAAATTCACCAGTCACAGCTGTGTAGCCAGTACCAATGAGAACGGCACCGGCCCAGTTGGAGCTATACTCCTCGTGCGAGGTGCTGTTGAGTTGGAGAACCTCATGAGTATCTGGCTTGAATGGTCGGTTGCTTTGACGGGTACCAGAGGCACGACGGGCCAAGTTACGAGCCTGACGCTGAGCAGTCAAGGGTGCTGCGAGAGCAGTGGTCGCAAGTAGCGAGGAGCTGAGAGCTGCGGTGGAGAACTTCATGTTTGGTTGTGAGTTTGAGGCTTGGAAGGCTGTTTGAGGAAGAAGAGATGGCTTGTAGATGGCAAGAAGTAAGACGGCAACAATAACCTTTATATAACTCTTGATGGAGCTCTTCAAGGTGATTCAATTAATTGCATGCAGAGCTAGAGTCAGGATTATCGTGAGCGAACAACGCGAATGCAACATCACTTCGAATGAACGAGAAAGTCTATAGGCTGAACAAATAAAAGATGTCTTACCACGGGATATGTGATATAAGGCCGTCGGAGACCGGTGCTGTGAATTCACTAGTTTATATTTATGACTTGCAGACCTGGCTGTTCTACTGAAGAGACGTCAAATTTGGATTATAAGATCGCTTAGAGAGTAACCCTGAAGATACCCCATTCGAAAAAGTGAAAATGCAAACCTCAGGGAACGCCGCCTTGCAGAATCAACAGCGCCAAGAAGAGGAATCAGATCTTTAGGATACTATCTTATTACACCCCTGGGGGTTTCTTGAAAATGAGACGGCCAGAACGGCGGCAAATGCATCATAGACCAATTTGATCTAACCCCGCCTATCATATCTTCACACTAACTCGGGCGCTAGTTAATAGCAGCTAGTGGAAAGCAACAAGTATGGGCAAGGATTCCGATAATGTCTCGTCAGCTCGGAGGGTCTAAAACCTACGCTTGGGTGATGATAAGCCGTGATCCTGCACCTACGATTAGAAACACTGCTACTTTACACGCTTCAGCACAAGGCGTCAATTTTTACTCCGTTGCGGTGCTGTTTCAACAGTAATTTTTGACCAATAACGCAACACTGAAGGCCCTCGATAGTTTCGTTCATGCGGACATGGGCGGGCTGGATTGATAACATGACCCTATACAGTCCCGAGGTTGAACACCAACAGTTTGGGTAATCTAAAAGCTTAAAAACAGGAAAGTAATCTGCAGGTCGGATGACCGGGGAATCTTCACGTCTTGAATGGATCTCACTTAAGCCACGTCAATGCAATGTTACTGTGGCGTATATACTAAAGAAGCCTGAGTATAAGTAGTTTTGACGAGCCAAGCTTCTTTCAGTCAGCGAGCCGAATGCCGGCAAGCGGATTATGGCGGATGCATGAGCTAAGATAAAGGCCCCAGACCCACCAATGATATGCAGAACAATACTTGAATATCGATAGCCAATAAATGGCTCCACCTCGAGAATGAAGCCACTGCCGGAGTTGGACTTCGTGGCAAACAAACCTATTTTGCATTAGAATAGCATGACAACGCATGTCCAACACTGAGCATTTCCCCACTTCTTTGTTATCACGTCCGAGACTAGCGCCAAGCGTATCGGTGATTATCAGGAGATTAAGAAAAAGTACTAGTGAACGCGTGACTCTTTGGCTAGACCTGCCGGTTAGACTGATTGGCCGAGATCAAGTCTACAACCCGTCCCTCCTGAATCTCAAAAGCCACCGGGAATATCAGTCTCCTCATTTGCTATCCCCAGCGCCGTTACAAGGAATCAGTGTATCAAGTAGGGTCATCCGCACAGGTCTAAATGCATCGGATACAAAATTGCGCTACGATAAAATAGACAAGGGGGCAGGCCATGCCGTATTTGCGACCCCTTGAGGCTTTCAATGGCTGAATGTGGCTCGGTCCGATGGACGCCCAGTCTTGGCGGTGCGGAGGAGAAGTCTTAGTCTGCAATGTGGCGCACAAGTGAAGCAGCGATCAAGTGGCATGGGTATTCTGGGCTATCGTACTGAATCCAAGTCTTTTGATACTGATTCTCCCACCGTAACCGCTAGGAAGAGCGACATCGCAGGTGCACGAAGAACAGCAAATACAATTGTGATTTTGTGTTAAGTCCATATATTACAACTGATTCAATATCTCTGGTCGGCATTCTGCGCAAGATAATGAGGGGAGAAGATCACAAAATAAATTAGATCAGCGAAAGGGCTCGAGGGGGAAAACCAATAACACGAACAAAGACGTCACCAAATCAATGATGCATGTCACGACTCAATCCTATCAAAAGCGTACTATATAAAGGCGCCCGAGCATAACCACGCACATTGCGCGGTTATAGTGGTCTTTTGGCCTAGTTGGAGGTAGACCGCCAGCTCGGGGCGTGCCTTTACAATGCAGTAGGAAACGTTTAATGATTTCCTTGAATCTTGCAAACATCTTCTCTCGTTTTAGCTTTCTATTTTACCTTTTTCTTTATTGGGCTGTAAGCAACGTCTATCTAACCGGTGACTACAATCGCACGACTAACCTTGAAGTCATTGGAACACCAAGTGGAGTCAAGGATTTATTTCTCAATAGAAAATCCATCACTTTCGAACAAGACACCCATGATGTTCTGAAAGCCAAGGTAACTTCTGAAACTCCTGATTTCTCACTGCCTGATCTTTCAAAAACCAAGTGGAAGAAATTGGATTCCCTATCTGAGATTGCCTCCGGTATGAACTTTCCATTGACGATATATCCCACCATGTCTAATGTGCTTAGATTACAATGATTCATCCTGGACAGACGGAGATATCGTGACTAGTAACAATACACAACGCAACCTTACCACACCGGTATCACTCTATGGATCTGACTATGGGTATAATACTGGATATTTGCTCTATCGTGGACACTTTTAATCCAATGGCGAAGAGAGCCTTTTCTTGGAGACGCAAGGAGGATCAGCATATGGCCACTCGGTATGGCTTAACGAAACCTTTGTTGGGTCATTTTCTGGTGCTATTACTGCTTACTCGTGGAATCAAACTTTCAGCCTCCCAGCAGAAACAGGAAGGAAGTATGTGATCACCGTCTTACTCGACCAAATGGGCTTTGAAGAGAATAGAGGAGCAGAAACGAGCGATATGAATACTCCAAGGGGTATTCTGAATTACTCGCTCTCAGGTCATGACAAGTCCGACATTCGTTGGAAGATTTCTGGTAATCTTGGGCGAGAACTACCAAGACACGGTCCGCGGCCCATTGAATGAAGGTAATTTCTCTCTCGGCGACGAGTGAAAGGAAAGTTATTGACCTAACTTTTTCCCTCTGATTTTAGGTGGACTTTTCGTTGAGCGACAAGGATATCATTTACCGGGTGCACCGATTTCATCTTGGGAAGATAGCGACCTAGGTCCGATGGAAGGTCTCAATAGCCCGGGTGTAGCATTCTATGCGACGTCCTTCCAGCTAGATATACCTGAAGGCTACGATATTCCCGTATCTCTATCGTTTGCTAACAGTACCGATACTCGATCCAGCATGAGATGCCAAGTTTATGTCAATGGATATCAATTTGGCAAGTGGGTCCACTATATTGGGCCACAAGACATCTTTCCTATCCCTGAAGGAATCTGGGACTATCATGGGCCAAATTATCTTGCCATCAGTCTCTGGGCTCTCGAAGAAGGAGGCGCAAAACTAGAGAATCTCGAGTTGATTGCTGGGCCTGTGATCCAAAGCAGCTATCCACGCCCTATCGAGATGAGCCCAATCTCCAAGTGGGAAAAGCGGAAGGAAGCTTATTGAGATTTTTGAAGACCAGTTAACATCTGAGAGGAATACGGGGTATTCAGCTAGACATTGTTCTAGAGAACTCGGTTTAAGAGTTCTCTTTTTAAGTCCAATGCAAGCGGTCTATACCGACTGACGTCATCACACATACGCGCCTTCTCTTTTGCATCATCGTAACTGGAATTCAATCTGACTATCATTCTTGAGTTCCATGAGAAATTTCCTTCAAATACTCGGATTTCTAATACTCCAACTTGATCTCTCCATAAGACGCCCTTTGCATGAGAAGTGGGTCCATCGACAGTCCCATTAGTGAGCAAGTGACTCATTTGCGCTCCAACTAACTACTCCAACATCTTAGCCGCTGGGTTATTGTATAAATCCGTGCGAACCTCGTCAGTGGAATAGTTACTAGGCAATTGACCTGGTAATTTCGCAACAATGACACAACAATCTCCTCTCAAGTTGACTGTGCCAACTGCCCTTGTCCTGATTGACAACCAGTCTGGCTTCACCCACGCATCAACCGCATCATCTTGGGGCAACGGTCGTTCCAACCCTCTGTATGAAGTGAACATACAGTCTCTTATCTCAGCCTTCCGGTTGGCAAAGGAGTCGTCTTCGGTTCCATTGGAGTTGATCCACGTGTTCCATTCGTCCATTCTCCCTGACAGCCCACTTCACCCATCGCATCCGGTTCAAGGCATTCGTCCACTTGATTTTGCGACCCCAGCATCAGACGGCTCGGAACCTGTTTTTTGGAAAAGTGTGAACTCTTCGTTTATTGGAACGGGCCTTGAAGCCTATCTGCGTGAGAAGGGAATCCGCCAGCTAATATTTGCTGGCTTGACGACGGATCACTGCGTTTCGACAACCGTTCGCATGGCAGCTAATCTCAAAGTTGTCGACCGCTTCTTGGACGGTGGACCCGTCAAGTTGCAATCTGATGGCACTCACGAAAAGACAGTAAAGGTAGAGTCGGGACGGATCATCCTCGTGTCGGACGCAACTGCGACTTTTGGGAAGGGCGGCTTTGATGCGGAAACTATTCATCAAGTGTCTATCGCCAGTCTCCAGGACGAGTTTGCTGAAATCTTCACGACGGAAGGAGTTGTTAGAGATTTGCGAAGAGCTTGAGTTCAAGGCATTTTGTTTCTCATATTCTCACTATTCACAGGATACCTTCGGCTTGTGTCGATGAATTACATATTCCACCTGGGCAACATTGAAGTTGCTTTGAGAGCTTTCCTGTCAAGCACAAAGTCGAAATCTTTTAATCAAATCCAAGCATGTCTTCCAGAGACTCTTTGTCGGTGGTCGTGGCCGTGTCTCAATCTCTTCTACTTCGAAATCCTCGTCGCTCTCCATGATTGTCGGTAGAGGTATCGATGTCGTAGCGAAGCTGCATGGGATTGCTAGGGCCCATCGCAACAGATCATCCATCTGATCTAAGTAATTCGGCGTGTCAAAATTCTTCAACTCAGTGATTCCAACTTTAAGGCCATTGTCATAATAGCCATACAAGATTCGGGCGTGTGCTGGAGGCTGACATGAGATGACCAAAGTCTACTATGTTGTCAGTAACAGTAAGAGGGACCAGGACAAGACCGAACTTACCGGAACAACGTGGTTGAGCGACAATTTGAGCGCATAAAGCTCTGATTCTTTCTTGCGCTGCTGATAGAGACCATCGAACATCCAACTGACCAATACCAAAAGCTCAGCAACCGTAGGATTCTTGCTGGTAGCCGAGACTTCGCTTGTCATAATGATCTTTCGATGGAGTTTGTGAGAGCTTATTACCTGAGATGCGCGAATGATCTCAAAGTTTTCGGCTAATCCCTCTTGATAGATAGCAGAATCGACCCGGTCGGCTATCCTTCTTATGTTGCGGCTTTGAAGAGATTAGTACATGCTTCTGTGGATATGATCGTCGGGTACTCACAGGAGATATTCCCATTTTTTGGCTTGAGACGGCCGCGCTCTCTCCAGGTGGCTTGCATGTCGTGAAAGAGCCATCGCCAAAGCTTGGTCGAGTCTTTGAACAGGGTTGTGCCCATTTTTGAGAAGATACTGAACATTGGTGAAGGCGTCTATGTAAGGATCATCGTGTTGCTTGTATTTGCCGATCAGCTCGGAAATATTGTCCTCTTGGGGTTTGAAATAAGCATGAAAGTTGTCGCTCGTTTTGCCAGAGCCAAAATCGATATCAAATCGCTCTGTCTCAAAGGCATCCAGAAAAGCATTTGAGAGGTTATTGCATTCGAGAAATGACCATAATGAGGGTATGATATCCTTCAGCTTTTCTTCGGGCGTTGGAATGCGTTTCTCTCGCAGTGGTCGTTTCTTGGGCATTGTGGCTCTGTGAGGGTAACAAATATCTGCAGTCGTAGGTAAATTTATTGGACAGGTGAGAGTGGTGGAGATCCTGAGTTGTGCTCTCTCGATTATTTTTAATCGATTCCCAGCCTACCTTGCACAAAGCCGCTACCAAAACGTTTCTACCGATCTTACTTAGGTTGCGACGATTCCTTGATCCATGGGCTGGCAGCCTGGACCGCGACTCAGATTGGCACCTCCGAACCCAAACGGGCGACTACGTAGATCCACGCTTTCGCACGGCGTTTACAAGTTTGAATGCTCTGTCATCTGGAAGTAAAAGTTACAAAACCAATTACTCTGGAGGGTCTCTAACACAAAGGAGAAAAGAATACAGTAGCGGCCTAAGCAGAAATGAACCGCAGATCACCATGGGATATATGGTGGATAGATATACCTCAGAATCTTCAGTCAACCAAAATAATCAGACACCAAGTAGTGCGGAAAGTCGAAAGCATTAACTCGTTTAGACGAGGTCACGCTTGACGAACTCAGCAAGCAGGGTCTTGCCGAGGGAGGCAGGGCTGCGCTCCACAACGACACCAGCATCCTGGAGAGCAGAGATCTTGGAGTCGGCACCACCCTTGCCACCGCTGACGATGGCACCAGCGTGACCCATACGGCGACCTGGGGGAGCGGAGATACCGGCGATGAAGGAAACAGCGGGCTTGTTGTGGATGTTGTTGGCCTTGAAGAACTCGGCGGCATCCTCCTCAGCGGAACCACCAATTTCACCAATCATGATAATACCGTCGGTCTCGGGGTCCTCGAGGAAGATCTTCAGGCAGTCGATGAAGTTGGTACCGGAGAAGGGGTCACCACCGATACCGACGACGAGGGACTGACCAAGGCCGGCCTGGGTGGTCTGGTTGACGGCCTCGTAGGTCAGGGTACCGGAACGGGAGACGATACCGACACGACCGCGCTTGTGGATGAAACCAGGCATGATACCGATCTTGCATTGGCCCTATAGCATAATAGAATGAGTGTGTGATCTCGACGGTCCGGAGTATTTTGCACGTACGGGAGCAATGATACCGGGGCAGTTGGGGCCGACCAGGCGAGTCTTGTTTTGGGTCTTGAGGATGTCGGTGATGCGGACCATGTCTGGGTGAAATAGTTTAGCTTGATGTCGGCGAATAGTGGGCAATATCAGTCATACCGTGCTGGGGGATTCCCTCAGTAATGCTGTTTGTGAGCAATAAAAGTCAGTCAAAGAACTCTTGCGGAAACCGTGGTATTGTCAACACATACCAAACAACCAAAGGAACCTCGGCGGCGACAGCCTCCTCGATACCAGCGGCAGCAAGTGGGGGGCTAGGCTATGTTAGCATGTTCCAATCAATATTCAAAGCTCGAATTCGAGGTCATACGGAACGAAGATGGCAGAGGCGGTGGCCTGGGTCTCCTTCACGGCATCGGCGACGTTGGCGAAGACGGGACGGTCAAGGTGGATTGAGCCGGCCTTCTTGGGGTTGGTACCACCGACGACATTTGTGCCTGTGCTGAATGAGTTTTATTTTCATTGACGCGATTGCGATGCGAGGGCGATGGGGATAAAATACCGTAAGCAATAGCCTGCTCGGCGTGGAAGCTATGCAGAAGCTACACGTCAGCGTCTGTCGCGTAGAATCGAGATCCAAATCGGATCACGTAGAACATCGATACTCACGTTCCCTGCTTTCCGGTGAAGCCCTGGAACAGAACCCGGGTATCCTTGTTGATCCGTAGGTTGTTCACGGTGCTGGCGTACGCAGCAGACGGCTGGGCGTAACCGCGACGCTGCTGAGAAGCGACATTGCGGACGGCCGAGAGAGTGTTACGGCGGAAGGCCTGCATGACTGCAACAGGAAGACTGAAGGCTGAAAAAGAGAGGAGAGGGTTTGAAGGGGAGAGAAGGTGACTCGGGGGTGAGTTTAGAGCAAGGAATCGGGATGCGCGCCCGGGAGTTTTCGTCTCGGGACAAACCTTTCTTTTTACTTAAGCGGACCCGAGACTGCTGGAGAGTTCGGCAGCTCGGCCACCGTTGGTTTTTTCTCTATCTAATCGGTCCCCCACCACGCTACGTCCTGGGGCTCTCGACGTCTGCTATTTTTGACATTTGCTTTTTGGCATCTGTTGCGCCGCAGTGCGGTGACAAGTATTCACCATGGCGACCATGACGGTGACGATGCCGCCTACTTCCAAGAAGGGTGCAAAGCCCAAGAACATCCGACATGTACCAGAAAGCGAACGATTCATGGCAGCATGCTCTGACATTGCAAATGCCCTCATCCAAGAATACGAGTCGCAGAGAGACTCCACGAAGCCCAAGAAAGATGTTAACCTCAACAAGCTGCGGGGCACCATGTCGAAAAAGCATTCTTTGGCCTCTCAGCCGCCACTGACAGCCATCATTGCTGCTGTGCCCGAGAACTACAAGAAATACATTTTGCCAAAGCTGATCGCAAAGCCTATCCGTATGCTTGACCCGGAGCCTTTTCACCTGGTGTTAAACTAACTGTAACTAGGAACCTCGTCCGGAATCGCCGTCGTGGCAGTTATGTGCAAACCCCACCGATGCCCTCATATTGCTTACACTGGAAACATCTGTGTCTACTGCCCTGGAGGCCCAGACTCCGATTTCGAATACTCGACACAATCTTATACCGGCTACGAGCCAACGTCGATGCGCGCTATCCGCGCCCGATATGATCCATTCGAACAAGCGCGGGGTCGAGTCGACCAGATCAAGTCTCTGGGTCACAGTGTGGATAAGGTGGAATATATTATCATGGGTGGAACTTTCATGTCACTGCCCGAGGACTATCGCGAGACCTTCATTTCTCAGCTTCACAATGCGCTGAGCGGATACCAGACGGACAACGTGGATGAAGCGGTCGAGGCAGGTGAAATGAGCAACGTGAAGTGTGTTGGTATCACCATTGAGACACGGCCAGATTACTGTCTTGACACACATCTGAGCGATATGCTCCGGTACGGTTGTACTCGTTTGGAAGTTGGTGTGCAGAGTCTATACGAAGATGTGGCGCGCGACACCAACCGCGGCCACACTGTCGCATCGGTGGCGGAGACTTTCAAGTTGTCCAAAGATGCTGGGTTTAAGGTTGTCAGCCACATGATGCCTGATTTGCCCAACGTTGGAATGGAGCGAGATCTGTTTCAATTCCAGGAATACTTTGAAAACCCAGATTTCCGCACCGACGGTCTGAAAATTTACCCTACGCTTGTCATTCGAGGTACCGGTCTATATGAACTCTGGCGCACCGGTCGATACAAGAACTATACACCAAACGCCCTGGTTGACCTCGTTGCTCGTATCCTCGCCTTGGTGCCCCCATGGACACGTATCTATCGAGTGCAGCGTGATATCCCTATGCCGCTGGTGACATCTGGTGTCGAGAACGGCAACCTTCGCGAGCTTGCGCTTGCCCGCATGAAGGACTTTGGCACAACCTGCCGAGACGTACGAACTCGCGAAGTCGGTATCAACGAAGTGAAGAACAAGATCCGTCCTTCGCAAATTGAGCTTATTCGGCGCGACTATGCTGCCAATGGTGGATGGGAAACATTTTTGGCTTATGAGGATCCTAAGCAGGACATTCTCATCGGTCTTCTCCGACTGCGCAAGTGCAGCGATACTCACACATTCCGCCCTGAGTTCACGAGTCAGCAGACTAGTATCGTGCGCGAGTTGCACGTCTATGGCTCGGCTGTGCCGCTTCATGGTCGCGACGCTCGCAAATTCCAGCACCGTGGCTTCGGTACTCTGCTCATGGAAGAAGCTGAGCGTATTGCACGAGAAGAACATGGAAGTCGCAAGATCAGTGTTATTTCCGGTGTTGGTGTCCGCAGCTATTACGCAAGACTTGGATATACCCTTGATGGGCCATACATGTCGAAAATGTTGGACCCTTGGGAGGATGAGGAATAGGCACTATCGTGACAAAAGAGAAGATATAAGGAAAGGAAAGAATCAAGAATAATTTGTGTTCCTTTACTTCGGTGGACCGATTGTTTTGGTGTTGCATATACTGGCGTTCAGGACAATACGCCAAAAGTGGATCTTTGTTGATACTGATGAGCAATGATGAATGTCTACAGTCGCTTGAACGAAAACGCGACGATGAAAAGGGAAATTTTCCTGTGTAGAGAAATAGGACCTTGGAATGTTGTAAAATGTAAGGAAACTGCTGGGGACTGAGCGGTCTATATACAACCACATGTAGTACAAGATTATGAGCCATCCATGTGTTTTAGCCAAGGGCACCATGATACCTGCCCAGCAAGTATGTGATAGCCCTCGGCAGAAGAGGATTGGCAAGTCTAACGTTGCAAGTCAATACAGCGGACTCCGGGCGCCCCAGACATGGCGCTTGATAGACGCTCGCTGTCTGGACAAACGGCCCGCTGATCTGTTTCAGGTGTCCCCCGCTCTCTGCGAACCCTGATAATCAAGCAACGTTTCAAAAAAAGACAGACCGAGATATGTAAACCCATCGCAAATAAACAAAAGAACCTTTAGAGACACCGTTTGAAAGATCGTGGATATGAGAAAGAGTCGCTTATTGGAGGGATATGGCACCGCCCCTGCTTCCGCGCATGTGGAGGTAGGCCTGGAAGCCGCAGAAAACGAAGAATCCCTAGATGAAGAGAAAACGTCAGTCAAATATTCCGCAGCTAGGGATTCGCATGCTCCGGAAATGGCTTTGACGTACAATGTAAACGAACACAGCAATCCAGAGCGAAGCGGCAACTGCCGGGCCATCTTCAGGCTCCCCTTCGGAGCCAGTGTATGCGTGATTGTTACTCTGTTCAATTTGACCAAAAATTAGTTGATAATGTCGCATAGGCGCATAAGCGCAGAGATTCCACCGTGTGACGAATATCGATACGGCTCGGGTTAGATGGGGATGACGTACGCCGTAGAGGGATCCAAGGACGGAGAGAATCATAATCGCAAAGATTGAAATAACCACACTAAGGGATAGAATGTTAGGTCTATGTGCCATTGAGAAGAAATCTGCGTCTGAAGGGCTTGCGATCGTACCAAGACCAGGCATTCATTGCCGACACGACTGGCTTCATTTTGGCGGCTGGTCACTCCGCAGAGGATGTTCGATGGGGCTTCGGTTGGTATGTATCGGTATAGAGCCGTCAACGAGGTCGAGGCCGGATCGATCAGAGCGATGGAGAGGGGCGTAAGATAAGCGTTTGAAGATGGGGGATGGAAGAGTCGAGATGCACGGAGGTTGGCGGGCGGAGCTCTGCCTGCGCTAACCGCTTTCAGACGCGGCCACTGGACTAACGCGGAAGTACATGAACAGCCTTGTGCCTTCATTACATTACGTGTACGCCGTGATGATCGGCTATGAATTGTATAAATTCTTGGAATGACATATTCTCTGTATATGACTCTATTTTGTTCGGTGTTCGCATCAATGGGTCTTGTTCCACTCGATACACTCGTCAAAGGTCACCCCAGAACCACCGAAGATGTCCAGAGCGCTTCCAATAGTCAGATCCACTTTACCCTGGCTACTGACATGGACTTTTTCAAGGTCTGCGAGACTACGGGCACCTCCGGCATATGTGATTGGTATTGTGCACCATTCGGCCAATCTTGAGACTAGCTCCTCGTCCACACCCTGCTGCAAGCCCTCCACATCCGCCGCATGGATAAGAAACTCGGAGCAATAGGGTTCTAGCAGTGCGATAGATTCTGTTCGACGGTCAGTAAATAGAGAAATAGGTATCAGTGTGAAATCATTCCATGCCTTTAGTGATTTCCATTTCCGTGATGGTTTGCCATCGATCCATCGCAACAAACCATGTTTTATCTTTGCGACGACAACTCAAATCCAACACCAGCTTGGATTTATCTCCGCCCAGTGATGAAAGTACGGATTGTAGGCGCTCTAGGGAAAACTTCCCGGAAGGGAAGAGAAATGATGTGATAATCACCTAGTGTGCCACCGGGGCCGTTATTAGCGTGATCATTCCCGTGCATGTCAAACAAAAACCATGCAAAACAAAGCCATTGCAAGTAGTAGATAATATGGGGAAGTCATAATCGAATGAAACATGTAATGGATGCCCATCGCATGCGCAAATCCTGGGTTGGGAAGCCAAGGGTAGAAGCAACTCACCTTCTCGGCGCCTTGGTCGATCCAATACTGCGCATTCTGGTCCGTGATACCTCCAGCGATTTGCAAACCAGACGTCCAGGTTTTCAATGCCTCTTTGGCGGCCTCTTCGTTCCCTGGGCCTAGCTTGACAACATGTCCCCCACGCAGGTTGTGCTGCTGGTATAAAGCGGCGTAGTGACCTGCCGGGAGCGTGGACACATAGTTGGTTTTCAGGTCTTCGGGGACATGACTAAGGGTGCCACCAACAATCTGTTTGACCTGCCCCGAGTGGAGGTCAATGCAGGGTCTAAATTTTGTCATTGTCGATGTGCGAAGGTGGAAACTAACTCATGCAACTCCATAACTGCTGGAGGGGCTTATCGGGTTATCTTATCTCACGTGACTTTGAGCTCGTCTCAAAAAAAAACTTGTGGAGACGGCAGATTCAACAATCGATAGACAGCATTTGACCACTAGACTCAAGGATACGCCATGGCTGGTAAACGAAAGAGAGAGGTTACTGTGTCCTCTAGGCCAGCCGAGAAAAAAGAGACCACGCCGCCTAAGACAGATAACTCGCAAGATATCTTCCGCAAATACTTCGAGGCACAGTTTCAGCCTCTCGATTTACCTCCTTCGCAACAAGCAGGCTCCACACAAGCCAACAGCGACGAAGAAATAGAAGAAGATGCCTCGGAAATTGAACAGTCTGTGGACTCAGATTGGGACGGATTATCAGGAGATGAGGAGGAGGGAGGCGCAGTCGAGGTCGTTGAACACAAGGACGTTCAAGTTGCATCGGATGAAGTGATGGACAAGAAAGCACGTAAGGCATTTTTGGTAGGTTTTCTAGGCCCTTAGGACTTGGGATTCAAGCTAACTAGCCTACAGAAGGGTAAATTACCGTCAGAGGATGCTATAAAAGAAAAGCCAACATCAAAGCCAAGCAAGGAGGAGCAAGAAGACGATACACACAACTTGAAGCATGATCTTGCTTTGCAGCGGCTCTTGAAAGAGTCACACCTGCTTGAAGATGCTTCAGATCTTGCTCCAACCGGCAAGAATCGCCTCAGGGCATTAGACCTACGTATGCAATCCCTCGGCGCCAAGAGTTCTCTCTACAAGCAAGAGAAAATGCCGTCATCGCATAGGATAGGCATCAAAACAAAGGCGGCCCAGAAAGAGGAGAAAAGACGCCGTGAAGCTAAAGAAAACGGCATCATCCTCGAAAAACCTTCGAAAGTCTCCAAGTCCAATACAGGCCGCCGGGAAAGAGGAGTCGGAGGATCCTCGATCGGGAAATTCTCAGGGGGCACTCTGAATTTGAGCAAGCGAGACTTGCAATCTATGTCAACCCCAAAGGCACGTTCCGGAAAAGGCAAAAAGGGCCGCCGTTGATCAAAGAGCCTTCAAACTCCACGGCTTCAACTTCCATGCAGCCCCAATCCTTTGCATGTTTCCTTTTTTTTTTGCAGCGCACGATACTTCATCTATCTCAATACAACTCGATACCCGGGTCACAGTCCCATCAAATGTTAAAGTTGAATGTCTTTTGTTTCGTTTCGGTTTTCAACATTACGTTTTCTGGCTTGGTGACTACCGTACGTTTTGCCGTCGGTGGAGAGACCTTGGGCGCCAACTCCTCAAGACTAAGATTAAATCCCTCAACCGCGAAGTCCGCAGCAGCTCTGCATTCCTTTGCTGAAGATGAGGAGCCTGGGTCTTGTCTCATCGAGGTGAGCAATCGAGTGCTCAGACCCAATACCGAAGCATAATCGCCCCGACCCTCGGCCGCTTCAAGCCCCATGCAATCCTTTGAAATCCCTGACAAATTCGTTATAATAATATGCAATAATACTTGGGTATTCGCTTATCTTTGGACAAATACTGCACAACGTTCCGGCTTCCGACGGGTCTCTCAACATGTCTGAAGGCGATACAACAACGTAATTCGTATAGAGAATGACATAGGCTGCATATGAAAGATACTGAGCCCGTGAAATGGAACCTTGAGGGTTGCACTAAAGATAAATCCCGCATTGGCATCTTTATTATAGAGCTCGTTAACGAGCGAAAGGCCAACGAGCTTCTCTTATCTCCGTCGAAGGCCTAGTGGTTTGATTGTTAATGCATTATGAAGAAAATTTCATTGTGTTTGATAGCAAAGACAGTAGATTCGGAACGCCATTTTTGCTTCGTCGTGACTGGGATTAGCAACATGCATGATCGGGTTGTGCACTCCTTCAGCATCATTTAGGAGATTCCCCCGTGATGACATGCAGAATACTCTTGATTCGGAAATTTCGGGCCACCAATTGACCAATTTCGTAAACCATGCTAGAACCTTGACATTTGTACCAGTATTTGGCTGACGACAACGATGTGGCGGCGAGGAAGGCTAAACCTAGGTGCGGGAGAGAAGCCAAGAAGTACAGAACCTAGATCTCTTCACCCCGCTTGATTTCTACCTCTTCCTTTCTACCTCTTCCAAGATTCAATGGGCATATATCGGAGGAATAGCTCTTGGCAAAGTTTCATTCCGACCAAGGGGCCATTCCTGCTGAATCCGTTCTGCATATTACTTTAAGCCAAGAATCACACAATCGGCGGATTCGAGATTCATGGCCCCGGCATTGGTGGGCGTCCCGAGAACCCTGTGGGAGGCCTAGGCCGAGTATTGGCAGGCCCGGGCCGCTTTGTACGAACCACCGATGTTCTGCAAGACCGTCGGAAGAAACCGTTTCCTTTATCAGCTCTTCAGCCACCGCCAAGATCCCCTGTTAGGCCAAATTTTGAGTGCCGAGGCAGCCAAGATGCGAGTGACAAGTTTGCCCCTATTACATGGCAAATGCTTCTGCCGGGTTCATAGGGCAGAGTCTTTTCGCTATATTGATGACGAAATTGTCCTTGTGGAGTTGCCATATTGTGGAACGAGGATGGGGTTGCCGTAGGGGCCCCAGGTGGGGGAAGAAAGCTAGATAACGATGAGATGCTGGGGTTTGCATAGACCGTAATAGCGCCTGTGGGTAATAGCATGCTTCTTCAAAATACTGCAGCATCAGTCAGTTGCTTGAATAACTATTTTAATAGTGAGCTAGTGGCTTCAGTTGCCATAGGATATCAGCACTCAGGAGCATCATCGTGCTAGGCAAAAGAAAACATGATCCATAGGTCGCCAAATAACTTGCCCTAACTGTGTCCGGTACATCGCTTTCGCCACATTCCGCCGTCCATAAAGTACATCACAGGCTTTCCCTCCTCGTTTAGTTGACCTCATTGTTATGAATGCCGGCCAATCCTGTACAAGTATCCACACAGGCTGATTAGTCCCTACAATAAGTCTCTCATCATTGTTGCATGTGGGAAACTGCGGCCCGAGAAAGAAATATGTGCATCTTGGACGTATCATCAGTGGCTTCCGGGTATAGAAGGCCGATTTCCCTGTTTGTCTCGCAATAGTGACAACGTGGGCGGGTCAATTCTCTTTAGAGGGCGGGGTGTTGACAGTGGTGATGCCTGAGGACTGTTTGAAGAAGCACATGGGACATGATACATGTGGAGATGTGTTTTAGGCGTGCCGGTGGATTGGGAATATTTGGATTTATTTTTTTGTATGCAGCAGGCCCGATGTTTTCGCTCGGCTGGGGCGTAAAGCTAAAACCATGCTCCATGCTGTAACCCAAGAGCTCGAAATCAAGTCCAGAACGGGCGGAATCCACATGGTGGAGATACCGAGCAATGATGGATCTGATGAAGTGGCTTGGCCAATCTGCAGCTGCTATCACGGCGCAGAGGGGGTTGCACTCGGCTACCCGAGTCGGGATCGTCCTTCGGGTCCTCTGCCCCGGGTCTCTAAAATCAGGGTCTTTGGTCTGTGTGGTGGAGTTTGAACAGCAAAACTGGATAGACATACAGGCGAAGATTGACAGTATGAGCTGCATCAGCCTTACAATCAGGTTCAAGATGATCACAATGTCATGGCCATTCGGATAAATTGACGATACAGACCGACCCGCTGTGCTCAATGCAAGTATTAGGCACGACTGAAATGCCAATGCTTGGCTGCGGCGATAGCGGCTCCTGAGGCTTCTCGGCATTGGCGCACATGGTACTACACACAAGACCTACCTGTCCAACACTCCTGTCAGTGGAGACTATGTATATCGTGGCCCTCAACGTATCTGATTGATATTAACTATGTTTGAAAAATATGCAGCCACAGACGCTAGGGTGACTTGCCAGTCAACCCCTCGTACTAAATGCACGCCAAGGGTTGCTGATGAAGAGTGGGTCGTGATCGGCAGGCAAGGATTGACGCTGTGGCGCCTTCATCAACACCAGGGGACGTTCGATTTGTCGATCATACCCGCCTAGTACGAACCTTCTCCGGGGAGGACGAAATCACCCGGTTTCCACTATGGTGACCCCTGTTAGAAGATATTCCAGGCGCTTATCTATCGCTTTAGCACTTTCATTGGTCACAGCCCAATCTATCGTCCTTTCCGCCCCCTTTTCTAGATCGACATTGGGCCGTAGCTCTCCCGTCGTCACAGAGATTCGGGACTACGCAAACAGCTAATGCGTAAGCTACATCTCTTGTGGTATCCCTTGGAGTATGAATCATTACAAGGTGCAAGCGTAGGCAGCTTATGGTTACAAGTAACATGCTTGTGACCTCAGACATTAAGTTTTCCCTTCGCAAAACTTACAATGACGACTATGAGAATAGGCCCCTAATCTTGCCAAGGCTTGGCTTTGCCACTATAGTCGGGCCTCGATGAATCATAGGGGCTTATCGAGTAAACCAGCAGGATTTAGAGCTTCCGGTTCTTCACGTAAGAATAGTCCGAATCGAGTCTGATGTTTTGTTGCCCCGTGTGAGTACGTATAATTGATGTCGTATGTGTCGCGTAATTGCTTTTCCCGATCTTCAATCATGGATAAACACTATCCAAAAGTGTAAAATGCATAGGGCAAAAATAAATCAATTACTTGCTGTGGGTGCTATGCAGATCGCTTTGTTCCTTTTACCTGGGCCACGCGTGCAGTCCAGGTAGAAATCCTTAGACCTCGAAGGATGTTTCGAGAACACCACCGAGGAATTGAGGCTCTCCAGTAGCTTCAAGGAAGATATTTTGAGTATTGAGATCATCTTTAGGTCTTGAGAGATCTTAGGCAGAAGACAGAAACGTGAGACTTCCACGAAGGAACATGCAAATAATCAAAATTCGGGAAATTCTAGGCGAATTTCATGCATCTCAATGGGGCCTAAGCATCGTTTACTGTAGATTACTACTTGAGTAGGTCCTCCGGCGATCGGCGATTCAAACTGTATCAAGTTACATACGTCTGGCCCTATTGATCTGCTTGTCGCCGCCACGGCTGCCAAGGGGCTGCGGACAGTCTTCCCTAGGCAAAATCCACAGTGGGGCACATGGGCCTCGTTCCTGCTAAAATCGATGGGTCTTGTTTTATAATTCGGGGTTTTTGTTATCAGGGGGCAGTTGGAAGGGTCGCACACTTGCTCGAATACAAAAGGAGCCCTCTTGGTCCGATGTTCAGTCTGATTTAGGATTCCATTCAGAGCAAGCGTTCCAGAAACCCATTGCTGGCTGCTTTTTTTTTTTTCAATTCCATTTCTACTGATGCCCCTTTTAAATAATAATCATTTGCATATTCTCTTACCATCATGTCTTCCAACTCTCCAGACAAGTTAAAAGACGTTGACGTTACTGAGCGTGCTGTCGAGTCGGGCAGCTCAAGTCCCACACTTTCGTCCGCGGACGAGAAGAACCTAAAATCTCCTGCTGAATCAATAAATCTTGAGAGCCAGAGCCCTCATACTCCAGTATACCATGTCTTTACCCGCTCTCGCAAATTGCAGATGGTCTGCATTGTCTCACTTGCCGCCATCTTTTCTCCCTTATCATCAAACATTTACTTTCCAGCACTTGGCATGATATCTAAGGTTAGTCTATCGATCCATATATCATGTACTAGAAAACGCATATAACTCATCATACTGATTGCGAAAAGGAACTTAATGTTTCAATGTCCCTTACAACCTTAACTGTCACTGTATACATGATTGTCCAAGGCCTGGCCCCAAGTTTCTGGGGATCATTTTCCGATGTCATTGGCCGTCGAGGAATTTTTATTGGCACATTCATTGTGTATATTATCTCTAACATTGCCTTGGCTGTGTCAACAAACTACGCAATGCTGATGGCATTCCGTGCCTTGCAAGCTGCTGGAAGTGCAGCAACTATTTCTATCGGTATGTTCAATATTCACTTCCTTTAAAGCGATTGCTAAAAGAAAACAGGAGCTGGTGTCATCGGCGATATCACTACATCTGCGGAACGAGGAAGTTTAGTCGGAATTTTTGGCGGTGGTAAGTTCCATAACGCATTCAATAAGATCATATCCGTGATCTGTGGCTAAGATCTGGACAGTTCGAATGCTTGGACAGGGTGTCGGTCCTGTGTTTGGTGGTATCCTGTCTCAGTACCTGGGTTTCAGGTCCATCTTCTGGTTTTTGACCATTGTTTCTGCGGTCAGCCTGCTATCTATCTTGGTATTCCTTCCCGAGACACTCCGTTCCATCGCTGGTAATGGAACAGTGCCCCTGCATGGCCTCCACAAGCCTTTCATCTATTCTATCACTGGTCAGAAAGATGCAAAGGAAGGTGCAGTTCCCTCCGCCCAGAAGAAGAAAGTCACTTTCAAGACGGTGGTAGCACCACTGGCATTCCTGGGGGAGAAAGATGTCTTCATTACCCTGTTCTATGGTGCAATTGTGTACACAGTGTGGTCTATGGTGACTTCCTCTACATCCGACCTCTTTGAGTCCCGATATGGTCTGAACACACTCGAAGTTGGACTGACTTTCCTGGGCAACGGTATGCTATTCTCACCAACTACCCTATCCTCATACTCTACGTACAGTTTCTGATAACTCCTTTTCCAACTTGACCAGGCTTCGGGTGCATGTCCGGATCATACACGATTGGCTACCTAATGGACTTCAACCACAAGCGAACCGAGCGCGACTACTGCCGACAGAATAACCTTCCTCTCGAAACCCGCATCACAACAAAAACACACCCCGACTTTCCGATCGAGTACGCGCGTATGCGTAACACATGGTGGATCACTGCCTTGTTCGTTGTGTGCACAGCCGTGTATGGAGTGTCCCTCCGCACACACCTTGCCGTCCCGGTCATTTTGCAATACATGATCGCTTACTGTGCTACTGCTATCTTTACCATCAACAGCGCTCTTGTCATTGACCTCTACCCTGGTGCTAGTGCCAGTGCGACCGCTGTCAACAACTTGATGCGCTGTTTGATCGGAGCTGCTGGTGTTGCTGCGGTGCAGCCCATCATTGATGCTATTACTGCAGAGTGGTGTTTCGTTCTGCTTGCTGGAATAACGGTTGCCATGATTCCTCTGCTATGCGTCGAGATGCGATGGGGAGCTGGTTGGCGAATGGAGCGTGATGCACGTCTCAAGCAAAAAGAAGAGTCTTCATAGACTTGAGAACGTGACCTGATTGTGACCTCTTTTAGCGATTGGCGAATATTCAAAAAAGCACATATCTCAACAGTGCAAGCCTGAATGATAGGGCATGACACGAGCGAGTCGCCCTTAATGACTTAATGACCTGAGGTTTTGGCATTGGCAGGATAGATATCCCATTTTTTTCTTCATTTTCTCTTTGATCCTCATTAGATTGTTCATCTTTGCATTTATCTGGTACATAGATTTTCAGAAGAGACTTAAAGGACGTGTCAAAAACATGCAAATACATTGAATGCAATTATATCCAAGTTCCGCTTTAAGCAAATCAGGAAATAAAACAGTCTTCCAATGTTATGAATTGTCGTATCAGATCTACTTCATCAGAATATGCCACTGCTATCGGTTTCATAGAGGCAGCCATTTATGAGAGCATTCCAGTCTGGCAAAAAGGGAAGCTCTGGAAATGAGAATTCAGATGTGAAAAAATCATTCTGGTTTGACTCAGACGAAACCCCGACCACTTGTGTTGATCGGAAATCCTGGATATGGTCATCTCCTTCCGCCGGCCGCAATAGACCTGTATCAATACCTTGCTGTCTCCAGCTATTGCTGGAGACTCGAGAAGGATCATGGTGGTCCAAGTTCCGAGGTTTGGTTCGAGTAGTTCGGTTTCCCAATGAATGTGACTCTTTAAGTAGCAATGCTTGTTGTCGCAAGAGAACAAGGCATCCCCAAATGGAAGAGCTTCCATTGCTATCATTAGAGTCTGAGGTTTTATCATCATGCTTCAATCCACGGGGGAAGATAGCCTCGACAAGAGCCCAAACTCTTTCCGAATCAGCAGCATTTGGATGGGTGCAAAGGCATCTTAAGACATATGCGAGAGCATACCACTGAGTATATGTCGCGAAAAACCACCCAAATCTCGACGCGAGGTGACCTTTTGTAGAGTCATAATAGCTTTGAAGCTCATCACAAGCTATCTTAAAAGACTTTTTTGGGCCATCTGTGCTATCGAACCGAGAGATTTTGCGCTTCTGCATATTGATCTCTTTTCTCAGTTGGAGTATGAAGCCCATTTTGCACTCAGCAGTTTTGCAATGCTGGAATGCTATGGGGCATAATTCATTGGGGGACTGAGGGCGACACTTGAACTTTCGTTTCAAGGCTTGAACGCGCTCTTCTATTAGCGATTTTTTCGCCAGTATGTCTGCTTCCACATCTACAGACTTGAAGGCTTGACATCCAATAACGGGGGCAAGGAGCATGCTTGCCTCTGCTGAGATAAGGAAGAAGGACATTTCTGTCCAACCATCACATTCAGGTGGCAACTGGCTCATGCTTGGACATAGTTGGTCGTCGTTGATATTGAGAGGGAGCCTTAATCCATCTCTCTGCATATCGATTGTTGGCTCAAAGCCGTGATCCTCTGGAGCACGTGCATCAATAACACAGATATGCCACCAGAGACGAAGACGCATTTCAGTTTCGAAGGGGCTCAACTTGAGAAATGCTCCATTCCGATGCAAGCCGATTGATTTGGCGAGTAGAATAGCAAGTCCGACGAGGATCCATACACTTCGACCTCTCTCGGTCGCACGTAAACAGGTCTGATGAGATGCGGTCAGATATATTCAAATGGAAGTGGTTCGTAAAGCTCACCACATAGATGACCAGAGCCTGCAATGCTGTCATCTCAGGTTGATTCATAAGATCGGTGACCACGAGTATTTTATCAAGACAGGATCTATAGGATCTTAAAAGAACAGCGCCATCTTCTGGAAGCTCAACATGTTCATCATTGTGGTCAAGAGCAGTCACAGCGGCAAAATAAATGGCGTAAGTCAACGCGATCATAGACCGCCCTGCGGACTTGGGATTCAATATTGTTGAAATAACAGACGACTGAACTGTTGGAATATGCAATATCTTCAAAACAGGATCAACGGATCTGACAAATACAGCCCAAAGTTGAAGAGCCAGTCCTGGCTCAGGGTAGAACTCCATAACGTCTCCCAGAGTGTTCGGAAATGGACTTGGATGTTGAGGCGTTGCATGGGTAAGTTGTGCGTAGTTCACGGACTGTGCTCTATTATCGTAATTCGTTGGTTGAGCTCCTTTGATTCTCTCTTCCTAAGGGTATGTTAGTGACTTTCCTTAGCCAAAAGGGAGTCTCGATTTTGTAGTCTTGTCGTACGTCCTGAAGAAGGTCTTTTATATTCGAATTGTTCACGTAGTGAACACCTTGTCCATCATTCAAGAGTAACTCCCATGAGTCATGTAAGTTCCGAGTAGATGAGGAAATATTTTCACTTTGCTCTTGGTCGATCTGCGTCTCGGGCTCAGTCGCAGGGAGCTCTGAACCTTGCACTTCGGACAATCTAATAATCATGTTTTCAAGCCGCTCAAGGCGGCCAGAAATATGCTGTAGGGTTTGGACCTTCCCATGGTTTTCTTTTGATGGATACACACAGGTAAAGCCGCATCTCGAGCAGTTCGTACAAGGCGATCCCCGATCACACCGAACCTTGCGTCGATGACACGCAAGGCAGGATCGAGCGCTCTCTGGTTTCCGCGACTGTGGCCCTTGTGGTTGGGGACCGCTTTGTTTTCTCTCATTGAATGAGGGTTTCTGTACTCTAAACATCTTGAGTTTTGCAAGGACGAAATTGTGCGCGCTCAGATGCTTGATGGATGCTTCGGGGCCCTCGGCATCTCGGCGCCGGGTGGCCGACGGGATATCTGATCGACGGCAAGAGTACAGTCAGCCTCCGCTAAGATCTTATCTCGGGGTTTTCGTCTTACTGCTTTGGGGAAAAGCATCGGGCCCGAGCCAGATGCGGTAAAAGTCCATGTAGAAACACCGGTAGTGGGTCTCCGAATCACCGTAATTTCTATGAATGAAGATGACAAGATTGACTTATAAGCAAAGCGCACCAGACTATGGAGTTCAAGTAAATCATTCTTTGGCAAAGAAACACCATTCCTAATGAGTGAACCACTTTCAACCACGGAGGCTCAATCTCCAGAACCTCAGGAAAAATCCCCTCCAAAAGATGAAATCAGAGAGGGTGGATATGGTTGGGTCTGTGTAGCATGCACAGCACTCATTAATGCTCACACATGGGGCATCAACTCTGTAAGACCCCTGTTTTTCCATACTTGCTTGTTCGACTATAACTCATGGCTTGATTCTAGGCTTACGGCGTGTTCCTTTCATATTATCTCTCCTCTGGGATTTTCCCCAACACAACTCCATTGGAGTATGCATTCGTCGGCGGTCTTAGTATCGGTGGTGCTCTGCTCGTTGCACCGCTGGGTACTTACATCAGTCAACGAGTATCCAATCGTCTCGTCCTCAATATAGGGACTGTAATCGAAGCAGTCTCCCTAATCACCACCTCGTTCGCCAAAACAAATTGGGAGCTTTTTCTTGCTCAGGGTGTTGCATTCGGATTTGGGATGGGCTTTTGCTTCATTGCTTCTGTGGGCGTACCCTCTCACTGGTTCAAAAAACGCAGAAGTCTGGTCAATGGAATTGCTTCGGGAGGTTCAGGCTTAGGTGGCTTGGTATACTCACTTGCTACGCGGAAGATGATACAGAGCCTTGGGCTACCGTGGGCAGCACGAATCCTGGGTATCTTGTGTTTTGTGGTGAACATAATCTGCTCAAACCTGATGCGTATCCCGTCACAGCCTAGTCATTCACCAAGCAAGGCTTCACCTGGCCTCCGTGCTCTTCTCAGATTCGATTATCTGCTCCTGATAGCATGGGCTGTCCTGAGTGCATTAGGATATGTCGTCCTGCTGTTTAGCTTGCCTAGCTATGGCGTCGCGATCGGTCTCACCCAAGAGCAGGGTAGCTTGGCAGGGGCGCTTCTTAACTTGGGCCAAGCGATTGGAAGACCAGCCGTAGGATTCCTAAGTGACTCTTTCGGGAGGTTTGAGGTTACAATTGTGGCTTCTTTCATGGCAGGTCTCTTATCGCTGGTCCTCTGGATATTCGCAAACTCTGCGGGGCTACTGTATTTCTTTGCTATTGCAGTTGGCCTATTCTCGGGTACATACTTGGCAGCAATGGCACCCTTAGCTGCTGAGGTTGTTGGCCTGCAAAGTCTCGGAGCTGCACTTGGCGTCATGTTTTTCATTCTGAGTGCACCGATGACAGTAGCCGAAGCCATTGCGCTGGAGCTTCGCGACGACGTCGCCAATTCAAAGCCTTACCTGCGCGCTCAAATCTTTACAGGATCTATCTATGTCGGCTCTGCTGCTGTCCTGTCGGCATTATGGGTCCTGCTGCGAGTACAAAAGAAGAAATAAGCTCAATCAGCAAAGCCTGCAGGATCAACTTAAGGCTCTTGACCGTGTTCATCGAACGGGGTTTTCTGATATTTCCTGCTTCTTTTCATTTGACATTGATAGGGACATTCAATTTACAATTAGATCATAGATAATAATCATCGAGCATATTCCACGGAAACATTATCCCAGGATTATTAGGGGAGTTATCAAACCGAGCAGTTAAAGCACGATAAAATGCCGAAGACCGAGATTTCTATACCCAACCAGACTAGGAGCCTAGAAACATTATTATTACATCCCCATATATGATATGTATACTCGGCTTGATAAACATTGAGCTCTACGGAGTAACCCTGGGAGTAATGTGGTTCGGGGCTCAGACAGCCGACTCAGCCCCAATTTGCGGTGGGGCCCATGAGATTATCTCGCGTGGAGACACAGAGCGTAATTGACCTCCCTTTCCCAATAGCAGGGCTCCTTGTCTATTCATCGAAGTGTCGGTCATGTCAGATGCCATCAGTGTTATCTCCAGGAGCTGCTATCATCGTCGCATCACGCTCGAGACGGCGAGCGGACCCCTGGCCGTCTCGTATGCAGACATCGGGTGCCCCGATGGCCCTGTGCTACTTTATCTACCGGGCATGTTCGCCTCCCGCTATTCAGGAATCATAACGCATGCTCTTGCTGAACGCGCTGGTGTGCGCATGCTCGTGGTCGACCGCCCCGGCATGGGCGCCACGACTGATGTGCCCCTTGCCAAGCGTATCGCGATCTGGGTCGATCTCTTCCCCAAGCTACTGGCCCACCTACAGATCCCACGCGTCAATTTAGTCTCACACAGCTGCGGCACGATTTATCTATTCAACACATTGGCACTCTGTCGGGAGGTTGTAAATCCGGAAATATTTGTAATAGGTATTGTTTCTAACCCCTTGTGTCGTTTGGTGAGAAACAAAAAGACCGAATGCTAAGGACTTTATAGCTCCGTGGATTGATCCAGCTTGCTCCCAGTCTACTCTTTGGAGGGGCATGCAGTACATGCCTACCAAAGTGTTTTCAATTTGGAACCAACTCCCTCGGTTTTTCGTTACCAAAGCAAGCCCTGTGCTGGCAACAAGTGGTACCTTCTTTCGCAGCCTGGCTCCAAAAAGCGAGAAAGAAGCTGAAGAAGAGCGCAATTTCATGGATTATAATTACGCACGCATTGAGAGAGATTACGGCGTGCCACGGAAAGAGACCGCCGAGCTATCCACCCTCAGTGCCCACTACATGTTCACCGAAAACTCGGTCGGTGCTAACAGCGAAGCCTTATACTGTCTTCGTAAGGCCGAAGCGAAGGACTGGGGTGTCTGCTCGGATTACGCGCAGTTTGCACAGACAGTAGCAAAAGAACAATCGCCCGAGAGCAAAATCACCCTCCGCACCTACTTTGCTGCAAGTGATATCATGATAGGGAACCAGGGCAAGAAGTATTTTGAGGATTGTTGGCAGGAAAATCCAGGAAGTATAAACTTCGTGTCGAAGACGGTGGAATCATCAGATCACGACACAGTATCATTGTGCGCCGAAGTATGGGAGGACATATTCGCCTCTGTCGCACGTCAGGGCTCTAATAATGAGGCAAGTACATAGGATGGCAAAGGCTCTAAACAATTATTTATATGAAAGTTGAGCTAAGAATAATTATTATCTAAAAACTCTCCTACTACCTCTTAAGAGTGTTGGGGCAATTCCTTCACTTGCAGCTCATCGCTAGTATTCGAAGGCAGATAGACTTCATAGGATCTGGACTGCTGTGTTTCCCAATTGGCGTATGGCGGTCGCATTTGGGGAAATCGTCTCAAACTCTCGCCTGTTTTAAGAATCAGAAGTCTGAGATTAGAAGCTGATCGAGATGAGTTGATCATTTGACCAATTTCTTTTGCTGAATCTTCCACCAAGACAGGTCTAGCCAGCTTCTCGTCGTGGGTCCCATGCATCGGAGTTGGGAATAGTGGACTTGTTTCGATAACATTGCTCAAATTTTGGAGCCCGACCTCAAAATGTAGGGCCAGCCTGCGAAGACTTTGAAATCCCATGGCGATTATTCCTATGATATCCTCAGGCTAAAAGGTCAGTACACATTGACAGATAAATCAGTTCTTGACTTACCCATTCACCATCTCGATTGATGTCTAACTCCAAGTTTTCAAGATTGGGGCAGTTGATATCAAGATCATACAGCTCCATGGGACCCAAAGTCCGCCGCAGTTCATCCTGGTAAAGAGATTCAATCGTGTGCATGCAAAAATGCTTCAAGTTAGGATGCCGAGCTGTTGCGTCCATTGAAATCGAGTAACCTTTGACAGTCAAACTCTCCAAGGTGCCAAATGATTTCAAGAAAGTGTCCAGTTCGGGAAGAATATCTCCAGGTCCCCCATCGGCATATTTCTCGATCTTCAATACTTTGAGATTGAAAGTTTGACCATTTAACAGACTCAGTATCTGCTCACAATTTTGAGGACCTAGACTTAGAGATCTCAACCCTGCCCAATGGAATATTTCCCTCCAGTGAGGCCATTCATCCTGACCAAAGCGATATCCATTGAGTGATAAATTCTCCAGAGGCGGAAATGTCTCACTGCCTGTGAGTTGAAAATTATGAATTTGTGGAAACTGTGGACGGGAAATAATGCAACCACCAAAGTTTCCATATACCTGAATTGAGAAAGAGCGCAGGTTCTGAGATGCAAAAAATAGTCGCTGGACTTTCGGCATATTCTCATTAGGCTCGTATCGTGTATCATTACCCTCATTGAACGGATTTCCCGAGAAGTAGGTTCTCGGCTCTGTGAATGGATCTACCCAAGCGTGGATTGTTTTGACGCACGGCATAGGCTTTTCGATGTCCCTTTGCTGCCGCTCGTTCAACAGATGAAGCTCAGGTCTGTTTTTGTGGTTGCAGAGGATATCAATAAACTCATCAGTGAGCGGCATGCAAGACCGTGTTCTATCTCTCGTCAGTACACACAAAAGCCTCACATATAGGGCTTCGTTTTCAACTCACATAAATTGGCGCAAATTGGGCAAACATTGCACCAGTCTAGGTAGAGCGTTGATTGAGTCTAGGTCTTTCCAAATGCCACATGCCACTGGAGTATCAAAAGAGTCCCCTATCTCTACTTCGCGTACCGCGTTTCGCAGATCAACATTGTCACCATCGACAAGCCTGCTTATCAATGGCTGAATATAGTCCCACGATGTTTGTGGGCCATTATCATCGTCTATATTTTCTTGGGGAAAGAGGGAGTTAGGGGCAAAGAAGGCTCCAAAGCCCCTCCTCTTCGGTCTCATGTATTTGAACACAATACGTCGATGCAGCCGAAGCGTGGCTACAGAATAGGCTGCTTTCGAGACTAAGCAAAGATTTCGAAGATCTTTATAGCTGTCAATCTAGTTTAGACTGTTAGCTGAATATATCAATATGAGCTAGGACAACATACATGTTCCAGAACCAGGTAAGTTATGTCTTCACCTAGAGATAGCGAGGGTGCTGCATAGTCGGCTCTCGGTACTGCAAGGGGGAACATTATCTGGCGAATTCTTCGGAGGACGAAACTTCCTCTATTCAGCCTATTGATTGCTACGCGACACAGGAAAATTGGGAGTATGATTGAGACAGCAGGCCAAATGAAAAATGTAGCATGAAGGTGTTGACAGGGTATAAATAACGCGGTATCACACACACAGCCGCCCTCAGGCAACTACGGGGTGGGGCTTTTCAGAGCCGCGACGCGAAATCGGGCCACTGATCCCCGGCCCTAAACCTCTGATCTCTACGCCGCTGGGGTGGCCTTAAAGCGGGTCGAATGACGTTGGTATACAGTTTAAATTCTTGTATTGTTCATAAACGTTGACTTTTGCTATTTACGGTCGTTTCTCAAAGTCATTACATAGACTAGTTGCCCGTCACTTCGCTCTGCAGCTGTTTTAATCGCTCCCAGCCTTCAGAGTCTTGCCAGAAGTCCTTGCCCTTGCCAAGGATACCGCGAACGGCACTTCTAGCTTTGAATCTCCAATCACTAGCAACCATTTCTGGCTCTCCATCACCAGTGTGGCCCTCGCGATCCATAGGTCCGTAGCGAGCATACCCGTTGCGAACAAGTTGTTCAGTAGCTCGAACAACATTGAACCAGGGCTTCTCATCGCCCATCTGGAAAGCGCCCTGGGCGGAGGCTGCAACGGCCGCGCGCCAGGCTTTCTCGTGGGCCTCAAGGGCGCGACTGGGGCGATTACGGAAGACCTCAACGCGGGCAACAAGGAGCCAGAGAACTGAAGAGTGAGTGATGAGAGGTACAATGTTGTCGTCGACAAGGGAAAGAATCTGGCCGGGAAGAGTACCAGTGCGAACCACGGGGCCAGACTCGGATTCCGCAAGGATTTTATCGTAGTCGAAAGCTTCGATGAGGAAGTCAATCAGCATGCCCAAAATTGGCTGATCAACGCACTTCTCTCCCTTCTTTTCGCCCAAGATCTCAATCACTCGCTTTTGAGCAGTCACGACGTCTCGGAATGGTGTAGATGGTGGCGGGATAGACGCTGCTACGGTCAGCACATTGTCCCAGATCCGGGCATCGCTGTGCTTGAGCTGGGCTGCGCGAAGCAATGCGGCAAGGGCATCGCGCTTGCGCTTGTGTGGGTCGACATCAGCGGCATCCTCGCCATCGCCATTTTCTTCATCAGGTGCCTGCTCAGTAGGCATGCTAGATTCCTGCTGCGATACAGGTGTTCTCAGCATTGCGACTGCCAAGTTACTCCACGCCTCTGCATCGGTATCATCCAGTTGAACTGTGCGGGAGAAAGATTCAGTAGCATCACCGTATCGCTGCAGCTCTAGTTGGACGCATCCAAGAGCAAACCAAGAACTGTGGTTCAAGCGGTTGATGTGCAAGCTCTTGCGGTAAGCAGACTCTGCCTTCTCCAGTTCTGGGGGCGTAAGTGCCAAATAATGGCGCGCAAGTGATCGCTGGGCGCGGGCGTATCGCTCTCCTGAGATATCCCAAGCTCGCTCGTACATCTTTTCGTCCTTCTCGATATCTCCCAGGATACAGAATAAACGAGGTGCGTCGCCTGGAAGAATGGCTCGTTCAGGACCCAAGAACTCCTCGTTTTCGTCATCCTCATCAGAACCTTTAGCTTCATAGAGCTGGCGTCGGACCATATTCTTAGCTTTCTGTTCACGCTCGGTCGCAGCATAGCAAAGTGCTGCTTCGGCCCACATCTGCAGTCTTTCATAAATCTCAAGGGCAGTGCGAAGACCACCCAGCTCAACCCAGCGCTTCGCGAGCTCAGTCTCTAGAGACCATCTCGTCGAGAAGTTGAGTAGCCAAATGTACTGCAGACGATCGGAAGCAGAAGCAGACTCGGACTTCTCCGGTCGTGGCAAGAACGTTGTAGGGTCAGAGGATGGCTGCTGGGCCGCAGAGTCATCTGTGGCAGTATCGGCAATTACTTGATCAACAAGGGCCTGCAGTTGCAGAACCGACCGTTCAACTGTACGCGAACGGTATCCCTCCACTCGGCTACGAGCCAGCAAAGCCTCTGTATAAATCTGCCAGTTCGAGCTACCGCCCTCAAGGACACGAGTAGCATATGGCTGAGTCTCCTCGCGAGTCAGTCCATTCTCTGGGGCTGTGTTGGTAATAGCAGATGCCAAAGCTAGCAGAATAGCAGAGTCCACAGGGCTCAGCTTAGGTTGCTCGTTAGGATCAACAGACTGGAGAGACGCTGGAAGCTCATCTTGCACGGTGGTAGATTTCTTATCCGCAAATGAGATGGCCTCGAGCAGGGTGTCATCATTGAGATCCAGGTTCTTTGGGCCTGAAGGCTCGCTCGCCTTATCCTCCTGATCGGCACTTTTAGCCACAACGACAAGCTGACTGATGTCGCGATCCTGGAACTTAGTTCTCTTGCCCAGCTTTCCGGTCAGCGCGAACTCGAAATTCCGAATCTGAGATGCCTGGTCCAGATCCGCTCGTGCCTTAGCGTCAAAGTCATGATGGGTATTAATAATTGCGCGTTCCAGTAAAAACTGGCTTTTTTCGTCGGTGGTCAACTCCTCCTGCGAGATGGCTTCCACATCCTTATATATCAAATCTTGTAATGTGCTAGTAACCTCGGAGAGCATTTTCTGGTGTAGGAAGTTGACACGCATGCGCGCAGTCTTCGCGACCAGAGAACCATCACTTCCAATATCCACAAGCAAGGCCTTAGCAACCGCGAAAAGCTCCGGGTTGGGTGTGAGCTTATACGCAGCCTCTCCATCGACTGACAAATCACGGATAATTTTTGAGCGGACCGCGCGTGTGGTGGATTTATCGCTTCCTAGAGGAGCAGGGAAGATCGTCTCTGCCGAGTTATATTCTAAAGGTGGACCGGTGACATTTGATTGCAAAAAGCTGAAGAGAGCTGCCAGGCCGATATGCAATAACTGTGACTGCGTCTGCTCGCGTGTCTGGCCGTCGTGAGGGGTTTCAAGGGAAGCGCGGGCATTCTCCGCGACGAAATCGGTATAGGAGTTCTTAGCGCTTGCGATTTGCGAAATGCGTTCGTTATCGGAGGCATCGTGGCCGAGAATCTTTTTTGCGAGGGGCAGTTCGAAGAGGGGGACAATGTTGTCGGATGTCAGTCGGATAGGGTCATATTGGCGACTCAGAGGCGATTCAAAGGGCCCATTGAGGGTTTCCGGGTAAGAGGAATCGGCCATCTTGACCATCCACAAACGAATGTATTATGAGAACGAGTTGAGAAGTGTGTTCAAAAGGCTAAGACTCCAAACGAAGACTCGGTGCGGAACCCCGCCGTCTCTAATTTTTCCTTATCGATAGCGTGGAAATAAGCGCGCATGGCGGGTGATCCCTAAAGACCACGTACTATTGTAGCAAAAGAAATATATCATGAAGGTTGATCTTAACTCCAATTGATCAAGCGTAAATACAGCGAAGTAATATTGATAAATCATAAAATATCTATGAAAAACATCCCGGGTATTTGTGATCGCAGAAGAGAACAACGCCGCCCTTGAACCGAAGAAACGCTGGAAGATAGAAGACACGAGGCACTTAATTACCAATCCTGACCACGATCCCGCATCAAAATCTCGAGAGCTTCGTCTTCCGGCACGGGATTATCATTCAAGTCTTTGACGCACTGAGTCAGCCCCTCAGCAGCTTCGTCAACTTGCTCTGCAGTATAGTTTGTGCACGCCATCACCATCCGGCGGTAGTTCTGGCCCAATATGGCATTCTTGGCTTTCAAGCCATCCACTTCTTCTGTCACGCCAGCAAGGAATGTTTCATAAAGACCAAGTCGGGGATTAAGGTGCTCTGGTGCCGGTATAGCAGACAGAAATGCGATCTGTTGATCGGAGAACCCGTTCGACGGGCTGAAATCTTCAGGGAATAATGAATCGTAGGCTTCGACGTCCACGCCAGAATCAACATCGGCATCACCCATGGCTAGTTGAGAGGACATATCGATCTTTTCGTTCTCTGGGAATTTTCCTTGCAAAAGTTTGGAAGACGCTTCCAAGTTTTTGATGCGCCTCTCAGTTTCCACGCGCTCTGAGCTCTTGCGCTTCAATTCATCTAGCTGCTTTTGCTCAATTTGTCGCGCCTTGGCCGAGTCGCGGATCTTGCCGTGCCAGTGATCAAATTGCTCTTGCTTCTGGGTCAGGTTTGCCGCTAGTTCCCGATCAATGCCGCCAAAGGATTCTTCGACGAGCTTGCTAATTGCCGATAATGTAGCTGAGTCGAAGTTAGTATATGCAACAAAAGGACCCTGAAGGTCAGGAAATATGACTTACATTGAAGAATTTCTTTCTTGGCCTTCGCCAGCTGATCGGTGTAGGAATCACCCCGTCCGTCGGCTTGTGACTGTCCATTGCCATCAACCATATCAACCCCAACGCCATAATCTGCAGGTCGAAGACCAGTCTGATTAGGGATATGTGGGTCGGCACCGACTTCAAGTAGCTGTGGGACTAGCACGGAGCGAGCTCGGCCTGCAAGATTCAACGCGGTATCGCCCTGGTCGTCACGCAGGTTGACAATATCTGAAATGAACCGACCCAATGAGATGATACCGCTATCATGGGTTCCGTTCGGTGCATGATCCCCATTGGTGCTTGCAGTACCGCTACCACCGTGTCTCACGATAAACTCCAAAAGAGACTCCAGGTAGTGCTTTGCCGACACATGACCTCCTCCACCAGTTGCCGCCATAACAGCAATGTGGTGTAAGATTGTACGGCCGCTGTAGTCAACCATGTCGATTGTAGGAGCAAATACTCGAAGAAGACGAGGGAAGCTGCGGTAGTCGAGGTTGTTGCGAGTGCTCACTGACTTCTGTAGAGCAGTCTCACCTGCACCGTTAACGCGTGCAATGTTTGCACCTTTGGCGACCAGTGCATTAACAAGAGAAAGACGCGCGAGCATAGCTGCCCAGTGCAAAGCGGTGTTTCGGTATTCATCAAGAGGAATTTCAAGGTCCTCGCCTGTCAGTTGCATGAGAGCCGGGTGATTTCCAAAGTCTTTGGTTCGCTTGTCGAGGAACAAGGTCATGATGAGTTTCATCTTCTGAAATTTGTCTGGGGTAGTGGCGGGCCCCAGTGCCTCAATTCCGCGTTTCGATCCATCGTCTGCAGGAGGGGGTGGAGGCAGATCAATGTCTTGGTAAAAGGATTCATTAGGTTCGGTAGGCGTTAATTCAGTGATTGACATGGCGGATGGCTCGCGGTGTAATCCGATGGAGGGACCTTGATGGGACAAAGATCGAACGCGTTTGCGAGGAGGCTCCACGATGTCATCATGTTCATCTGGGGCGGCATATCGGTTCTGCAGGCTGCTGAACCCGCTGTCAGACATGTTATACATGCTCTGTTGACTGCTGAATGCCATCTGAGATTCTTGACTGCTCATTTGTTGCGAGGGTTTGCGGGCAAGACTGGGTCGTCGGCTGCTGACGCTTGGTGAATCGTACCGGGCCTTGTTCATGGCGTTGACGGCAGTAGCTGCCGTTCGAGAGATATTTTGGAAAAAAGTGCCTTGTTGGGGCTGGGATGAGCTTCTGCTATCCCCTCCACTGTATAATCGTTTCCGCTGTGCCGCCATGGCTTGTTCTTTAGTGGGTGTATCAAGAGCGTTGGCAGAGGGAGTTCCGTCCTCATTCACGTTGTATTCTAGTAATGGTCGCAAGACTTCTTCAACGTGATATTCTCGACACAAATCAACACCACGCTGGAAGTTTACCCATGTACCCTGATACTTTCCATAACCACCCTGGACTTTCTCATGCACGCCGGCGGCAATTTCTTTTTCGAGGGTCTTCGTGCGGCGGGCTTTCGCTACACCAGCGACTTTCAGAATCTGTGTTGCGTTCAACCATGAGTCGGAATGGCGCTTCATAACTGCAATGCCATTTATTTCCATCTCATACACCGATACATTTGAATAAACAGCCTAAGCCGCGCTATTAACGGTCGTTCGAGTGGATTGGGTGGAAGAAAGGGGTACAAACAGAGTAGATAACATGTTTTCCGCGATCCTCGCGGTAAGACATCATAGACCCATGGTCATTTGACCCTTCATAGCCGCCGAAGCTACTACGTGACATTCCATTCGACATGCCGAAGGACGAAGAGGCTTGCGAGCCCTTTGGGGGCGGAGGAGTCGCACGAGGTGTGGAGGAAAGGGATTGCGTAGGAGGGAGGATTTTATATGCGACGGAACCAGTACTGCCCTGCGAAAAGGACATGCTGGTTGTCGAAGGTCGCCGTCAATTCGGTCTGGGGGAGGTGAACGAGGGTCGTCAATCCGTGGTGGCCTGGGTAGGAAATGTAAGTGGAGATGCCGGGAAGACGCGAGGCGACAGAAGGCGCGTGGCTAGCCACCACGCCAAAGCGACCAGCGCTTACGGGAAGGGTGCCATACAACAAGCAGATTTACAAGAATGTGCCAGCGAGCAGATCCGAATCGGAGATCTCAAGCGCAATGCAAGGCAGGCTCAAAGTCGCGGGGTTAATGGGGAACAGGAGCGAAAAGAGGCGCGTCAGGCTCTTGGCGCAGTCACGTTTTTCGCGTCTTTCCCGCTTTGGGATTCTGTGCTCCCACGCCAGTTTGAAACTAGCGTCGTGACTTACCGAGGAAGCTATTCTGGATAGGGAGGCATTGGCCAGATTCTTGGGGACGATGGCCTTGCTATCTCCAACGCTGCATATGAACGCAGCAGGATGGCGCCATTTGCTACGAGCCACTCTGCGGGAATGCACCTATCTACCGGATCCGATCGCGCGCGTCTATATGCAAGACTACGTCCTGTCTCGATACCGCCGAGCGCTCGTTGGAAACCAACCAGTGTATAAATCGGTTCGAAGGGCCCGGTATCAACTATATCACCTACAGAGAGCCAACGAAGGCTATCTCCAGCCGCTCCAAAAGGTGCTGATGATGTCCTATGGCCGTATTGGCCACCGGCGGCACCACCTGCTCGCGCCGTTGACAGATCGTGATTCCCAAGAACTCCTCAAACAAGGAATTCTGAAATATCCACAAGGACCACCCAAGCCTCAAGACTTTGGAGACGACTGGGAGCTACCGTTAGTACTAAAAGCTCTAATCAGAGCCCAAATTAACAGTGGCGTCATCATGGCCTCTAAATTAAGACCCCCAGTCAAAGGCGTGGAACCTCCTATCCCAGAGACAAACAGCTGGAATCTTCCAATGCCTCACGTTCGAAAAGTGAACATGCGCCGTCGGTTTAACAGGCGTGCGTTGGACAACGTCCTTCCTCCTCTGCCAGAGCAGGACCTTGCAACCCTAGAAGGACTTCTTTCCGGAGCTGTATCATGGAGTCCAAAGCCGCGTCGGTCCAAGATACCATTTTCTGAAAGTAAAGAGTCATCAGACGATAGCAATATCGTGGATTTCTTGGTCAATGGGCCTCAAAAGGGCCACACGTTCGGCACCTATGTTGATGGTCGACCCCACGTCATCACTTATCGACTGATGAGCAGGTTATGGCGCCGTGTTTCCTGTCATGTTCCTAGGATGACATGGCGTGAGCAATGGTCAGGGTGGGAGATTATCTGGGACACGCCTAAGATACTATCTCAGGTCGCTTTCGACGTGCAACAGCATGCAGACCTGAGTGATATGTTTGGAGAGCCGGCGGGGGTTGGTCGATCCGCTAAGAGTCAACAAATAGAGTCGTAGATCAGACTCACGAGCCCTCGGCTTCATTTCTTGTACAATATTTGTCATTTGTGAATAGTGATATCCCTGGACGTTATGTTGTTTCATGGCTAGGTAACAATCTCAGAATTATATATCTGTAAAAGTCTAGACCGTCAATAGAATAACTAGTATACATATAGAAAGAGTTTCAGTCGTTGTTCCAAAAGGCAGGATAACGTGTTCATCAAGGCATTAAAAGCTGTGTATTCAATCAAGAAATGCAAAACGCCGCGACACAAACATCAGGGAAATTCGTTTATCAACAGATTTTGAAAATCATCCGGTCACCATGGGCTTTATTCTAGTAATAGCCCAAGCGCTGGCGTCGCATATCGCGGCGAATGAGGTGAGCACGAGCTCCAGGGCCAACAGGAAGACCGCCTCCAACAAGGCCGCCTCCAAGACCACCACCGAGACCACCACCAAGTCTGCCTCCAAGCCCTAGGCGACCTCCTCCAAGACCGCCGAGTCTACCCCCGTAGCCGTAATCATCAGTTGTAGTTGTGGTGGTCGTCGTTGTAGTAGTACCGGGGTAACCGTATCCAGGCCCTGGAGGTCCTGGCGGAGGGCCATAACCAGGAGGTGGAGGAGCGTATCCCTGCTGAGGGCCGTAGCCAGGTGGAGGGGGACCGTAACCTTGTGGCGGGTAAGCTTGGGCCTGTGCTTGGGCAGCTTGATTATTTTGGTGGTTCTCACTGCCAATAATATGAGCTTTAGTCTTTTAATGGAATCCACCAAAAAAGGAAGAGAACTTACATTGCATGTGTAGCCATGTTCATGCCGGCAGCTCCAAGAGCCGCGCCTCCTAATGTGGAGGCTGTTCCTCCGGCCTGGTGGCCCATATAGCCGCCGACGGCGCCTCCGACAAGAGTTGATCCCAGACCCCGGTCGTCTTCGGGGTTACCTTGAGGGGGGTATCCCTGCTGGTTGGGGGCCGGAGATCCACCGTAGTATGACGCATTTTCGCCACGAGATTGGCTGTAGTGGTCCTCGTTATATGGAGGAGGGCCTTGCTGGTAGTTCTCTTGAGGATTGTAGTGGGCTTTTTCGTTCGACATTATGTGTAAGCTGTTGGTGGGGTTTTTGGTGTGTTGGTTGGTTCAGATGTTGGAAGTATACACAGTCGGGTAGCAAGAGTTTAGTGTTAGATGCGATAAGAGTCTTGTGATGGACAACTTTGGAAAGAATAATGAGAAAAAAAAACCTTGGGAGCAAGCTCGGGGTCAAAGGATTAATATACCTTTCGTCGCCCCGCCAGTGCGCATTTTATCCTTGCGAGGAATTTGAACATCTCCAAAATGGGGCGGGGGCCATGACAAGTTGCAGCACCGCCGCAGCTCCACGTTCTTTCAGGGATGGTAGATCTGGCAACGATCGACACCAACCGGGCTAACAGCACGCATGAGACCGCAATACGCTCATGCTTGATGATTCGTGAAAGCTAATCAATTCATAACATGTTCCACGAATCATAAATGCTCGATAAAGTGTACCCTTCATACAAGTACATGGTAGAATTCCAATGTCTCCCACTGCCTTAGTGGAGGCGATATGCACCTATGTGATAAGGCCGTGCATCGAAGCCTCGCTAAGCTTTTTTGCTGCTTATCTTACATGGAATAGTGCTGTGGCTTAGGCGTGGCTAGGAGGCAGGTCTACAGGGCTGATAGGGCGACGATGGAATTTCTGGGATCATCAAGCTTGCATAGCCCCTTCGACCCGAAGCGCGCGCGAAGTTTGGGCCACTTGATGATGCCAGACATCATCGAGCATTGGTCTCAAATCGTGCCAGGGTGGGTTTCATCTGCCGTATTTCGTATTTCGATCAGACCCATCAAGCCTTAGGCCGCAGAATTACTGCGTGGCTGATGGCTGTGGCTGTACCGTGTTGGTTACCCATTCTGGCGTGCATAGCGAGGGCTCATTGCGTCAGAAATCGCCTTTCTGATCAGTCCTTTTAGACAATATTGAATTTGCATCTGCTTTAATTATTGTTCTCGTGTGTTCTAGGATCAGATACTCGATTTGAGGCAGCATTCACTTCAATTGTGCCCCTTCTGGTCCACATGGACCTGAGTATAGCTGATGTTGACTACGCGGTAAGTCTGTTTCTCCAAATACTCGACACCTTAAATTTAAGCTCGTATAATCTCACTATCTCTTCGATTTGCAATGCTGCAAGTCCCGAAGCCGAGCGGAGCGGAGTTTAGCAGCCGTCCGAGAGCGCCAAAACAAGCAAACACAGGCAAACAGTGCAAATCAACCCAACAAGCCATCTTTCTCCGCTTGCTCGTTCCACCACACATAAACAGGCAAGTGCTTGCATGTTGGTTGGTGGGCAGGGATTAGGCGTGTTTGCATTCCGTTCTCTTTGTCTTATCCTCGGTCTTGGGCGCTTAGCTTTCCGTGGCTTACAATATCCAACAGCACCAGGGTATAGCCCCGACCGAATGGATCATCACAACGCGTGTCAAGTAGCTGAGGCCAACCATAATTATTTAAGTATCGCGTTTCCAGTCCCGAAATAACTTCAAGAAATTATTTCAACTGCGAAGACTCTAATCTAATCCATTAAATCTTCCACCCATCAAATATTCATTCACGGAGTATCTTCAACATGAAGGAAGATTCCTTAACCCACAACCCTGCCAAGTTCAAGGATTACCACATTCATAACACTACATACAAAGTCGTCGCGGGGCATAACATCGATCTGTCGATTCTTGTCCCCAAGAGCTTAGTAGATGGAGGCGTCCCAACAGCCAAGAAAGTCCCCGTCGTTGCTGAGTTCCATGGCGGTGGTCTAGTATCAGGAGCGCGCTTACATTCTCCTTGGATATCATATTGGTAGGTTTCCGGGCCAATTATTATGCGATCGCATACTAAAGTATAACAACAGGTTTCTCGAGCTTATCCAACTTAAGGGCGCCATCGTGATATCTCCAGACTACAGACTGATCCCAGAGTCAAGCGGGCAGGATATCCTTTCTGATTTAGCCAGCTTCTGGACATGGGTCTCAGAGAATCTCGAATCGACCTTGGCTGGGCTTTATCCGAATCTCAAGCCAGACTTCGACGACCTCTTTCTCCATGGCGGTAGCGCGGGTGGCTACTTAGTCGCCCAGTCAATGCTTCTGCATCCTGAGTTCAGTCCCAAGGCTGTTATGATGTCCTACCCCATGTCTGATTTGCGAGACAAATGGTGGTCGGAAGCTGGTCATAAGCCAGTATTTGGGCTGCCTGAGAACGTAAGAAGGTGTACCAGGGGCTTTCAAGTCGCAAAGCTAATAAATTCTATAGTTTCCCATTGACATAGTGGAACAGCATTTAAGCAATATGACTTCTGAGTCGGTAGTCACTAGTGATGGAGTCCCAGACAAAGAAGGGCCGCTCGCTAGACTTGCCCTCTCGCTTTCATTAATCCAACATGGAAAGTATATGGACTTTTTCGGAGACGCGAAAGAGCTTTTCCCGTTCGAGAACCTACCTCGGGTAAACAAGCTGCCTCCATTCGTTTGGATCACTCATGGCAGGCAGGACAGCTTGGTGCCATTCGCGCACAGCGAGCGCTTCGTTGAAGAGATCAAGAAGCATCATCCAGATGCTAATTTGCGGTTTGATGCGCATGACGGCGATCATGGGTTTGACAATGACAGCTCCATTAATATCTCGTCTGGATGGATGAAAGAGGGCGCGGACGAGCTATTGAAGCACTGGTGACCGTCTCCTGCTTTCTCCGATTCCAAGATCCCGAGTCATTGACATGGAGAAGATGGAGAAGATGGATTGTAGCGACATAGGTGTATTTCCGTTTGCCAATCCATAGCCTAATGCCAACCCATATGATGATTCCAAGGCCAACATCTCCGCAGCAGATTAATCTCCGATATCCGCTAAGCTGCTTTACTCCACACCTCGTACCAGTACTCTTCCATCGAGTAACCACTGTTCGATCTACTTACCCCAAACAATCGGCGAACGTCCGAAACTGTATTCCAGCCACCACTTCCACCCCCGCTGAAAACCAGCACTGTGCCAAGCTGCCAAGCTCACCAAGTCTCCGGGGGCCCGTGGGGAGAGTCTTGGGTGGAGTCTACGGCAGTCCTCGGAAATAATAACCCCAAGGCACAGGTGTTGCCGAAAGTACCGAGATTCCCAAACCAATCGCGGCCTGCGTTTATAATAGCCGCCTGTCATGTCCCCGCGGTTCCAAGGGTCTGGCATTCGCCGGCTAGATATAGAGTGCTCGGATGCAACGCTCAAAGAACCGAATTAGCCGGCAAGTTTATGGCACGCCGAGCTGGCCGATGCGTGGAGCAGGCATTGCTTGTTCTCGGGGGGCAGTGGGGCAGCGCGGGGGTCTATGCTAGATTTCGCCCTACACTCCACATCTCCAGGGTAGATCCCGTTTGTAATCCGAGGTCGGGACGCCCGACGAGGTCGCTTCAGGAGTCTGGGCCGGGACATACGAGGGGGCAATCCACGGGATGTTCGTAGTTGACGGCAGTGGCTGGGTTCCCCGGGAAGAAAGGATTCCTGAAGAGAACGCGCAGGCACTAACAGCTGAAAGGGGGCTCTGCTTGCGTTCGGAAGGACACAACACGTGGTCTGGGCGCTATCAATGCCGGTAGGGCTCAGACAGCAGGATGCCAAGCATGCTAAGCATGAAAGAGGGCAACCTCGTCCGAAGGCGACCAACGTGCTAAGCGTGGATGCGCAATTTCTTCGCGTGGAGCCAGGACGCACAGGGACTGGAAACGGCCAAGTTAGCGGTCGCCGAGAGACAAGCAGCGCCAGCAGAGGCTCTAATTCGTTGCCAAAAGCCACTTGGAGGCAACGCCAGGCCCGATCGGATTGAAGCTCATGCCGAGACTGATCCTGTGGCTTCCCCGGTCTGGGGGAGAAACTGGGCTTGTCCCTAGAGGTACATGGATCAGCGCCTGACCATGGATCGCGATCGTTATTCGCCCTGTCGTCCGACTATAGGAAGCTGACCCGCTCGTCCAGACGAATAGGACTCTTGCGCTGACAGTGAAAAGAGCGGGGGAACACACATGGTGGAAAGGGCAGTCGAAAAGTTAGAAAGGGCAGAAAAAGCAAAAAAGCAGAAAATGTTGTTCAGTCCTTGACGTAGCGAGGCCGTATTTAATGTCCCACTCATCCCCGTCTCTTTCCCCTTGCCTCGTACCCTTCTCTGTGCTTTAACTCCGCTGCACATCCACGGGGCTGCATCTTGCGTCTCTGAATCTGCCGAAGATGGCGACGTCTCAGCACCCAGTCCAGGTGTCGCCGGACAAGGAGGAGAACCACACCAGCATTGGTCGCTACATCGCGACTCGCGTGTCTTCGCTGGTCCCACCGATGAACCCAGCCCCCAATCCCTTCAAAGCTCTCACGCTGCTCAATGGCCAGCAGTGGTTGTTTTTCTCGGTGAGTCTTTTGTCAAACCTTATATCGCGACACTGCAGGGCTTATTACCCGATGCATTACACCTCCGCTCTAGATAGCTAACATGGACAACCATTCTAGGTCGCATTCATTGGATGGACATGGGATGCCTTTGATTTCTTCTCTGTCTCCTTGACCACCACCCAGCTCGCTGAAACATTCGATAAATCCGTCACTGATATCACATGGGGAATCACGCTAGTGCTCATGCTGCGTTCTGTAGGCGCCATCACCTTCGGTATTGCCTCTGATCGCTGGGGCCGCAAATGGCCCTTCGTGGTCAACCAGCTTCTCTTCGTGGTGCTGGAGCTAGGCGCCGGTTTCTGTCAGACTTATAAACAGTTCCTGGCTTGTCGCGCGCTGTTCGGTATTGCGATGGGTGGTTTATACGGTAACGCGGCTGCTACTGCGTTGGAGGACTGCCCACCTGAGGCTCGTGGTATTATCTCTGGTCTTCTGCAGCAGGGTTACGCGTTTGGTTATCTCCTGGCGACTGCATTTGCACGCGCCTTGGTCGATACTACCTCCCACGGATGGCGACCTCTGTACTGGTTCGGTGCTTGCCCACCGGTACTTATTATAGCTTTCCGTCTTTGCTTGCCGGAGACTGAGACGTTCCGTCGTCGCCAGGAGACGCGTGCAGAGGTTACTGGAGGTGTTGCGACCTCTTTCATACAAGAGGGCAAGGTTGCGCTCAAGCGTCATTGGATGATCTTGATCTACCTTGTCTTGCTGATGGCTGGATTCAACTTCATGGTATGTCTACAAGAATATGGATGAGACAATTAATGTCAGCTTTCTAACAATGCTCTAGTCCCACGGTTCCCAAGATCTGTACCCGACAATGCTGAAAGGTCAATTCGGTTTCTCCGCCGACGCAGTCACCGTTACTCAGGTAGTCGCCAACCTAGGCGCATTGACCGGCGGAACAATCTGCGGCTGGGCAAGTCAGATCTTCGGTCGCCGATTCTCAATCATCGTAATCTCCATCGTGGGCGGCGCCCTGCTATACCCTTACACATTCATCTCCAGTCCCAATGTCAATGCCGCAGCCTTCTTCGAGCAGTTCATGGTCCAGGGCGCTTGGGGTGTGATCCCAATCCACTTGATGGAGCTCTCACCCGGCCCGATCCGAACATTCGCCGTCGGTACTGCCTACCAGCTGGGTAACTTGGTCTCATCTGCTAGTTCGACAATCGAGTCCACCATCGGCGAACGGTTCCCCTTGCCAGACAAGGGCGAAGAGTCGCGCTACAACTACGGCAAAGTTATCTGCATCTTTATGGGATGTGTCTTTGCTTATACTATTTTGATCACGCTGGCTGGACCTGAGAACTTGGGCCGTAACTTTGATGCTGAGCATGATGAGGATTTGGCTGAGGTTGCTGGTCAACAGATGGGTAAGGACGAAGAGAAAGCTGTCTCTCATGAGGAGGGCAGATAGGCTGAGGTTGGGTCCTAGATGGACGCTGCCTTTTTGATACTATGATATTTGCTATGAATGATCTCAAATACCCTGGCAATTAACTACGGTTGTGAATTGGAGCAACTTTGCTTGGTTACATTTGACACGAAGAGTTATGCAAGCCTTTAATGAAATACTACACAATACTCAATGTATGGCTAATTTCATCGTAAAATTGTCAATTGTAGACTAATTGAACGGACATCTTCTTTCTTTTCAAGCAGCTCTTATAATTGATCTCAATATTTCAAAGAGGGTTTCACGCTGGAAAACATCTTCTAGTTCCAGCAGCGCACTGATAAACCCATCGGGTCTGACCAGAATAGCACCTCCTGTCTTTTCGTCAATTCCATGCATTTCGTACATAGAAGGAGAAGCTATAAAAGTTTCCATCTCCGCCTCTTTCTTCACGCATGCCGGCAAAGCCGTCCAGTCGATTCCATCCATCGGGAACTCAGATTCAACAGGAACCGCAGCTTCTACACTCTCTGGTATGATGAGAGCCCCTTTCAGCGGCCCTAGAGGGAAAAACGGAATGACTTCCTCGAACAGCGGAATGAGGGCGCTGGTAGAGCGACCATTTGGACGAAGAACATTAAGACTGGAAAATAATAGTACTTTCCAGCGCCCATCCGGCACCACCAAATCGATCAAATCCCGTTTAACGCTGTCTGCAAAGCGCCGCATTGAATGTGGGTGCAAACGACAACCCGTGCTCAGCTTCCATGTTCCGTTAACCGGTTTCGTGAGATAATTGGTAGCATATCGAATACCCTGGCCGCTTCAAAATCCTCCATATTGCTGCAAAATCTCAGTTCGGCTCTGGTAGTAGTCCTCGTGTCTGGTGATCTCTTGAAAGCGTATTCATAATTGTACCACCGATGGTCTATCTCGAGCAATTGCAGTGCAACCGCACGACGCTCAGTCGCATATGTTCCCAAGAGGGACTTGGGGTCCTTGCTAATACCAAGTAGTACATGCGATATCTTCCAATCCAGGTTGTAGGAGTCCGCAATGCTCACGTTCATGCCTTGGCCGAGTTTCGGGTTGTGAGTGTGACAGGCGTCTCCGACGAAGAATATTCGAGGCATGCCTCTAGAATCATGGACGGCGAATTGTTCGGCGACGCGTTGGCAGACTTCGTACGTGCTCATCCATTCGATTCTGGTTCCTGGATTCACTAGTATATAATACGGAGCAAATATTCTGGTCATGTCTTCTAGAATTTTCTGGACTGATGGTCCAGCTTGCTTTTCTTCCCCTGTCTTGACATCTGACATTTTTCTTCCTCCGCGCAGATGATTTGTATCAACGTAAAACCGACACTGCCATTCGCCATCTGCATTTCTTTCACGGGGAAAGTACATTATGCTGCCGCGCGAGGTATGAATAGCTCCCATGCGCCGAATATCCGGAAAGTTCGTGTCAGGCACAAAGTCAATAGCCGTCCAGGAGGAGTTGCTCGAGTCTCCAACCATCTTGATGCCCATGCATCTTCTAACGGTGGAATGCGCGCCATCCGCTCCAATAAGATAACGGCAGTAAACAACTCGCTCTTGTTTGGCGTTGTCTCTGATGGTCACTCTAATAGGATGAGAGAGGTTGCTGTTCTCAGTAATCTCCACATGAACAACCTCAGACCCACGCTCAAGAGCACGGTTTGTATAGCGTTTCAGCTCAGTCTCAATTATCCGCTCTGTCTGGCCCTGGGGACAGGAAGCAGCATTTGGGACCCGACTCAGTGGCATGTCGAGATTACCCCGGCGCACTTGCTTGATATGAGGCAATCCAGGGCATTCAGTCCAGAGCACATTTTCAGCCTGCTCTTTCCCAATATTGAGGACTTGCTCGTAGACTCCCAGTTCTAGGAACGTCTCTAGAGTACGAGGTGTGAGGCCATCTGCTCGGCCGCTTGGGAGTGGAGTTTCGCGAGGCTCGACACAAAGTATGGCCCCGGGATGCCGGAGTCCATAGCGTGCGAGGAATAGTGAGAGTACTAGACCAGCTGGTCCTGCCTAGTTTCGCGTCTATGAGTGTTTCTTGCTTGTGGTTTATAGGTGGGCTACTTACTCCGGCAATAACGACATCATAGGTCTCTTTTGTTGGCGATGGAGGCGATATTGCTGGCTCGTGGCTGTACTTTGGCAATGGCCTGACAAGAGCCTGCTCATACAGTCGAGCAATACTCTCCTCGGAGGGAATTACGCAGGGAATTTCCTCGGACATCGAGACGCAGTGCGCAAGAAGCGTAATGCTGCGAGAGATTTGTGAGAGGAGGTGTTTGAAATCAAGGCTTTGTATCTGAAGGCGCACAAGGCGGAATCATTTTCTACTTTGCGTTAAGATGTCTGGCTATACTAAGAAAGTGACACGATCTCGTATACATAATGTCATTCCTTTGGATATTTTGATAACTTTATATTTCATTCGTATTCGAGCGAGCATATACCCTGTTTGGAGAAATGTCAAGCAGCGAAGTCGGTTTCACGATTCCTGGTTTCGTGTGGAACCACGGACCAGCTTGGTCAACGTTGTCTCTCGGACACTTTCCAACTCGGCCAAGTGACCATATCATTACAATCTCTTTCTAGTAATTGAAGTCGCCGTTAAAGTCTCAAAGCCAGAAAGAGGACATACCTTGTCTGTATGAAGCCACTAAGGGGGTTTTGAATGACTCAGACAAGCATCGATGCGCGAGCAGACTCGCTGCTCGTAAAGCTCTCATGTTATATGAATTATAAATTCATCTGATATTTACCTAGAGAACATTCGTTTTGAACTGCTTGTGCTATTTCATTCTTGCTATCTATAAAGAGATTCCAATGATCGAAACAATGAACGAACTACTTTCGCAGATCAAGGCATTGGCAATGGACGCCGACAGCCAAACGCGTAGGACTATCACGGATAGCCTGCGCAATCTGAGTATATCTTTGGAAGACCCTGATGATACTTTAGAGCGAATTGCGTTTGCGGTATTGTGAACCGATATCTTGCCCCGAATCAAGTGCAGAGCTAATGAATAGTCTAGCCTCTGCAGGCCTTCACTGCAAAGGTTGGAGTCGAACTTGGCATTTTCAAGCTCCTTGCTGCCAGTGCCTCACCTATGAAGGTAGACTTACTGACTAAGAATACTAATTCGGACCCTGTTCTGCTGGGTATGTCTCTCTCAATAAGAATCACTTCATACTGACACTTTCCAGGCCGACTGTTGCGCTTTTGGGCCAGTATGTCCATGGTCATGGAAACTGACATTGATACATTCACCGCAAATAACATCACTCATGTTCTGGCATCGCCGAAGGGGGAGAGCTATGTCAATATCTACTACGAACTTGTTTTGCCAGTTCTTAATGAACTGCCGAGATTTCTTGAAAAGAATGGTTATGTGAATCCAACCGACCCCCTCAATCTCCCTCTGCAAGACGCCTACAACTTTGAAGGAGATATTTTTGCATACTTTAAGGCGTTTCCTAAGAAGCAAGCTTTGTTTAACACTCATATGACACTTCAACACAGTCACAAAACCAACTGGGACGTCCTTTCTTCTCTGCTACAGAAAAAGCAGCCGGTCGCTGGCGAGGTATTCTTTGTTGACATTGGAGGGGGCACTGGCCATCAGTGTCGAGGTGTTCGGAAGAGATTTTCTGATAGCATTGGTGAGATAATATTGCAAGATCTCCCTCAGGTTATCGCAAGTTCTGAATCCAGCCCTGGTGTAACCAACATGGCGTACGATATTTTCACTCCTCAGCCAATTACTGGTAAGCTTGACCGATCTTTTGGGAAGTAATCTTTCGCTAAATTTTGGTAGGAGCTCACTTCTACTATTTTCGAGGAGTACTGCACGATTTCCCTGATGAAAAGTGCAGAATGATTCTGGGTAACACTGTCAAATCCATGGAGCCGCATTCAACCATACTTCTCGACGAGCTAGTTCTGCCCGACAAAAATGTCAATTGGCAAATAACAGGCATGGATCTCCAAATGATGACCAACATGGGGTCTCAAGAAAGGACCCGGGGGCATTGGACAAGTCTTTTGGGATCTGTTGGGTTGTGTGTGAAAGAGATCAAGTATCACGGGACTGATGCATACCAAGGCATCATAGTTGCGGCCAAGCTCACCTAGGCTACACCAGATGCAAAGCTTGGTTAATATGAGATAATACAATCATTTAGTGCTAAGGCCTATCATAAGCAAGTAGTAGAACCTGTACTACACAGTGACTTTAAAATACTTTCAAGCTCGCATGTAAGCACACTATAGTTTAAGAACCATCTGTCACACAGAAGTATTCAACACACTATAGACCGCTTTCAAACGTAAGTCCACTCTGCAGCCTGACAGAGCCATAGATCCCAGTAATATCAGCATTAGGACCAGCATGTCTTTCAGCGTCTTTGAGATGCTCAAGAGCCGTCTCATAGATTTTCACAGATGCACCGCATTCTTTAGCTAGGTCCATAACCTCGTTTGCCAGTACCAGGGCCTTGGAGACTCCGACTATTGCATCCCCGGAGCAATACTCACCATCCAGCATCTGACGATTATAAAGCGCGTGAGGCGGCTCGGGGAACATAGCAGAGAGTAGCTTATTCATATTTCCTGTTCCAATTTTGCATTTCTCCGCAAAAACATTCACTTCAGCAACCGTCTCAATCGTAGCCATAATGAGAAAGTTCCCCATAAGCTTCAGCAACTGCGCATTACCAGGAGCTTCACCGCTCAATTCGATGACATGGCGACCAATCCTAGATATCTCGCTGCCTTAGACACGAGCTGTGCAGGGGATCTGACAAAGCCACTTACACTCCTTGCAGGTAAGGCCGTACACGCTCAACAGACTCAGCTTTCCCACCGGCAATGCATATCAATGACCGCTTGAGAGCCAATGGCGGGGCTCCCATAACTAAGAGATCCAGTCAGCCTGATTTTTAAAGAGCCGATAGATTTCACAGAATTCTCGTACCAGGCAATGCCACGAATTCTCCTCCTGCGTGACATACGCGTTCAGCGAGGGCATTGGTCGCGCCGGGCGAAATCGTGGAACTGTCCACGAACAATTTTCCGTTCATATCAGCAGAGGTCATTTTTCCGAATATCTGCTCAACGGCCTCACGGTCCTGGAGACACAGCCAGATTATCTCAGATGCAGAGATCGCTGCTGGGATGGAGTCGGCGACTACGCAATTGCCTAGCTTTTGGGCATGGCTATCGGCCTTTTCCCTGGTGCGATTGTAAAGTGTCATAGGCCTTTTAATATTTCCATGATTGAATATATTCTCCGATATTGCCTGGGTTTGACTTGAGCCACATTTATGAGCGAGGTTTATTGCTTTGACCCACCTTTCCCATTTGACCCAGGCCAATGAAAGTGAAATTTGGAGCCATTTTCAGTAATGCGGGTCTTAATTATATATGGAACCTTGAGATTGTAAGGAGTGAGCTTTGAAACAAGGCGCATGCATTTATACCCGAATGATAATGACAAGATCTCGTGAGCTAAGCTTCACAGGTTTCTCAGATAACAGTCAACATCGGGGATAGTTAGTGACACAAAGCTAGGATCCGATTAGAAATAAAGCTTCTCTGTTTTTCAGGCTTATTTCTCGGATAATTTTGCCATCATTCCTGTGAGTGCAAGTCAGCGTGCTGGGCATTCATAAGCTATATCAGAATGAGATACGAATCGGCGTAACATGGAAGGGGTACTCTGACATCAACCTCTGTAGCTCATGCCAATGGAAATCCATGTAGAGGCCACAATCCGGGCGTTCCGATGCTTATTATTCGTGTCACTGCTGCCCAAGTATGGGACTTTCTTACACGAGTCTACCTTATTCAAATAAACCGATTTCCAAGACCACAGGCCGGTTTGAGTCTCTGGCAACGAATAGTGACAAACGCATTCTTACGCTGCTCATATATTGACAAACGGACTGCTGCTCTCATGTCTTCCACAAGTCTCTTAGATCTGTTCAAAGAGGTAGCAAACGACAAGGAGAGTGGACGGATCATTTGTTATACATCTGGAGACAGTCCGACCTCGTTTTCTTATCGTCAATTATTAGAGCAAGCACAGCGTGCCAGCTGGAGTCTTCAACATAGAGTGTCTGGAATTATCAAGAATGGCTCTCCAATTCTTTTACACTTCACTGGCCATTGGGATAATATCCTCTGGTTCTGGGCTGTCATGATAGCGGGATACGTACCTGTCATGGCGACATCGCTTCCCAATGATGAGTACCAGCGAAGAATCCACTTAAGCCACCTGAGGGATACCATGAGGAGCTCAGTATGTCTTACAGGGAAGAAAAGCATGGCAGCACTGGGTCAGGATGTATTCACCAACACAATCGCTGTTGAAACCATCAATCCGAACGGCCAAGAAATCCAATCAATAACGACCTTGACTACTGCTAGTCCAGAGCCTTCTGATACGGCAGTCATACTACTTACATCTGGAAGCACCGGAAATTCCAAGCTTGTGTGTCTGAGCCACAGCCAGATTCTCGCTGCGCTTTCTGGGAAAACAGCAATCGCTCCTCTACCGAGAAAATGCTTCATGAACTGGATCAGTCTCGACCATGTTGCTTCTTTGATCGAAATTCATCTGTTAGCCATCATGGCTCATGGAGAGCAGGTACATGTCCAAAGTGCCGATATCTTAGGCTCTCCTACTCGTTTTCTTGATATTATCCACACCCATCGCGTTGCGAGGACTTTCGCTCCAAACTTCTTCTTGGCTAAGCTTCGAGCTACCTTGGACTTGATCCCAGATAGCTTGTCTTGGGATCTAAGTTGCTTACATTGTATCAATTCTGGCGGAGAGGCCAATGTGGCAAAGACTTGCGAGGATATCTCTGCAGTGTTGGCGAATTGCGGAGCCCCAGAGAATGTGATTGTCCCGGGTTTCGGCATGACAGAAACATGTGCCGGGGCGATGTTCAATACAAGATGTCCAAACTATGAACAAGAAAAACAGCTCGAATACACCTCGCTTGGATTATGCATGCCAGGAGTTCGAATGCGAATCACCGACGGCACTCCTTTGAATACCTGCATGCCGGAAGGAGAAGCGGGAAGTTTAGAATTGACCGGCCCGGTGGTTTTTAAGAAATATCTCAACGACCCGATAGCTACAGCCAAGAGTTTCACATGGGATGGCTGGTTCATCACTGGAGATCGGGGCTATATTGACGAAAACGGATGTCTCAATTTACTGGGCAGATCAAAGGATACGATCATCGTCAATGGGATGAAGTACGATCCGCACACAATTGAGAGTGCGCTGGATGCGTCTCAAATTGCTGGGTTGACTCCCAGTTTCAACTGCTGCTTTTCAAGTTTACCCAGGGGGAAGGCTACCGAGGAAATCTGTGTCGTCTATTTGCCTACTTTTGCTATGGACGATACGGAGTGCTTGGTCAAAACTTCTGATGCTATAGCGAACATCATTATCATGACCACCGGGGCTCGGCCACGAATTATCCCACTTGATTCTCACCTCCTCCAGAAGTCAGCATTGGGGAAATTGTCTCGAGCAAGGATCAAGGCAAGCTACGAGAAGGGGGATTATCAGGCTTACCAGACTCTCAACGATGAATCGATCAAGGAGTCGCGGCACTTCGATGAGGAAGAACCACAAGATGACCTTGAAAGGAACCTTCTGACGATATTCCGGGAATCTCTTAGCATTAGCGATCCTATCAACATACATACTCGCATATTCGATCTTGGCATCACCTCCATCGAGCTCATTAAACTAAAAAAGGATCTCGAAATCGGCCTTGCCCTAGATGACGAGATACCGATCACTACTCTCCTCATAAACCAAAGCGTGAGAGCGTTCAAAGAGACATTACGAAAGATGCAGACGCAGCACGTCTACGACCCTGTAATTACATTGTCAAACTCGGGCAAAAAGACTCCACTGTGGTTCGTCCATCCTGGCGTTGGCGAGGTACTTGTCTTTCTCAACCTCGCCAATCTAATCAAAGATCGGCCTGTCTTTGCCCTGCGTGCCCGTGGCTTCAACGAGGGCGAGGCTCCATTCAACGACATCGAGGAGACAGTCCGCACTTATCATGCGGCAATAAAGAAGAAGCAGCCAAACGGACCTTATGCTATCGCCGGATATTCGTATGGAGCAATGCTTGTCTTTGAAATTAGCAAGGTCTTTGAGATTCAAGGCGACACTGTCGCGTTTGTCGGATCCTTCAACCTGCCACCACACATTAAGACCCGGATGCGCCAGCTTAAGTTCAACGCTTGTCTTCTTCACCTGTCTTACTTCCTGAATCTGATCAGCGAGACATGCGCAAAAGAACTCGCCGATGAGCTGGGCAGTGCATCGAAAGAAGATGTACTGGAAATAGTCATGAAGAACAGCGACCCTGTCCGATTAGCAGAGCTAGCACTTTCCAAAGAAGCTTTGTTTAAATGGGCGCATCTGGCTACTTCGCTCCAGAATATGGCAGTCGACTATGAGCCTTCTGGATCTGTCGCTTGTCTCGACTGTTTCTATTGTGTTCCACTCCAGGCTCTCGCAATATCAAAGCAAGAGTGGCTCGACGAGCATCTGAGCAAATGGGAGGACTTTGCACGATCGGAGGTCAGGTTTCACGGGGTTGGCGGAGCCCACTATACCATATTATCCCCCCAGCATGTCGTTGGGTTCCAGGAGACTTTGCAGCGTGCGCTCGAGGAGCGGGGGCTTTGATCAGATGTATCTTGGAGGCTCAACGCGATGTGGGGTTGTCAACTGAAGGATGTGATGTGGGTCATACTTTGTAGAGATATTCAAGGGCAAGGAATCGAGATCCAGTCTCGACCACTAGTCGCTAACAATGTACTCCAGCCTGTTTGGGCGTCGTCTGCTTATGTATCAGCTTATTCTCTAAGCAGGGAATGCTTATGGGCAGGCAGCCTTCAAGGCATTGCATTGATCCTAGATTAGATGATAGGCACTGTTAGCTGATTCCTGGCCACGCAATGATCCACAATGTCTCACAGCACGGATCGCATGATCTGAATCTGCTTAATGTAGGGCTCATCCTAGCCGAAGCTAGTCCAAGGGTTGAAGGATTTCTTCATATGCGGGATGGGGGAATATGGGGATGTTCACTCACTTGCGGGGGTGCATGAGAAGGAAGAAAAGTGGCCAGAGGAAGTCACGCAGATTACGGCGTACTGGGATGTTATTCTTAGAGATCGGCTCCCCGCATTGTTTGTCTCTGTCGATCCCTGCCGCATTGGGCCAGGCACTGGTCGCTCTTGCCCTTTTCGCCATCTTGCTCTTTCCCATCGCTAGTCTTGACACTAACGCTATAATGTGATAAGGCTATAACGCTAAACACTCTGAGTACGCTGACTACAGAGTTTTACTACAGAGTAAGCGGCGCTAGGTTGGGTGTGACATGGTCGCTACGCGTCCTGCAGGTACTGGAACTGGGAGTCGTGTAGCCATGCAGAAGTCGGAGTATCCCAAGTGTGTCTGGTTAAAACCTGTGTCGGAGTTAAATATAGGAGAGCTATAGGCAAGTCGACATGCGGCGACAGTCATAAATTTGCCGCCGCCATGTTTCACCCGCCAAGGCTCCATTTCCGTTTCTAGTGGATCTATACGGTTATCGATCGAATGCTACGGCGAGAGAGGGGCGTAGGAGGGCCCAGGTAGTAGATGCTGGGTCAGAGCCATGGACCGAGCAATCTCAGATCGTAGCTCCAAGTACATAGAATATGCAATAAATTCATCTACTCCGGAAGGTTTCCTTCTGCCTGCAGTTCTCCACAAAGGCTTGTCAGGGACCTTTTTTTCTCCCGCGAGAAGTGCCACGGGCCAACCAGAGCCGCCCGAACCTAAAGAACCGCCCTCGATCCCGCCTCTCTCTCTCTCTCTCTCCTTCCCTCCTGTCGTCCACATTCCTCTCCCTTCCCGCCAGCTTGTGCCAAGAACGTGTCCCCTGGCCTGCTGGATGAGTCTCGGCTCCGTCTCCTCCAATGCACAGACGCTCGTCTGGCTCCCCTGTCGAGGACGACACTGAAGACTCCTCGACTCGACCAGACGACCATGGCCCTGCCATCGACGCGCCCAACGACAAATCGTTGCAACTAGCTCGCCACGGAACCAGCTTTGATCTACGCCGCGATAACGGTTCTTCGACGCCGCGCTCCCGGAATTCCAGCGTCTGGCGCAATCCCTCGACTCAACCCTCCAACGACACCAAATCCATGCCATTGGGATCGCCTAGGCTTCCAATGGAGGCCGCCTCTCCTGATGGCCGTCGCGCGCGGCAGTCTCGGCAGCGCAGCCCTTGGTCATGCTCCATTCTGACGGCCATCACCACCTGTGTGGCTGTTGCGATTCTCCTGTCCATTGTGCAATCGTTCACCGGTCGGAGTCGGGATGGAGATGGCTGCGGAGTGCCCATGATGAGTCCGACATTCATTAAAATGGTCGAATTCGATACGGAACATACTCGCTTCGCGAGCAAATACAATTTATTCCTCTACCGGGAGGAGGGCGTCGATCCGTATACACAGGACAACATTGGGGTAAGGATGCTTCGTGGAGCATGCACTGAACACTAGGGACCCTTGCTGACATCGTCTAGCTGAATGGTGTACCGGTTTTATTCCTTCCTGGCAATGCTGGCAGTTACCGCCAAGTTCGATCCTTGGCTGCCGAAGCCTCCCGACACTATTACGATGTTGTTCGACATGACGAAGAGCGACATGCAGCCGGAACGCGCAGCTTGGATTTCTTCATGGTGGATTTCAACGAAGACATGGCTGCTTTCCACGGGCAGACATTGTTAGATCAGGCCGAATACGTGAACGAGGCCATCTCCTATATTCTGTCACTTTATCACGACCCCAGACGAACTCGCCGCGATGCCGCGCTACCGGACCCGAGCTCGGTCATTTTAATCGGACATTCGATGGGTGGTATCGTGGCACGTACCGTTCTCACCATGGCTAACTACCAGGCCAACTCGGTAAACTCGATTATCACCATGTCTACACCGCACGCACGGCCCCCGGTCTCATTTGATTCGGACATCGTTCACACCTACAAACAAATCAATGACTATTGGCGCGAGGCCTACTCACAAACGTGGGCTAACGATAACCCATTATGGCACGTTACTCTCGTCTCAATTGCAGGTGGCTCGCGCGATACTGTGGTGCCCTCCGATTATACCAGCATTGCATCACTCGTCCCCGAAACTCATGGATTCACCGTATTTACTTCATCCATGCCGGATGTTTGGATCGGAAACGACCATTTGTCCATCACATGGTGTGACCAATTTCGAAAATCGATCATCAAATCCTTGTTCGAAATTATTGACGCCCGCCGGCCTTCTCAGACGAAGCCCCGAGCCGATCGTGTACGACTACTGAAGAAGTGGTATTTAACCGGTTTGGAGGATATAGCGGAGCGAACGCTAGCTCAGAAGGAGCCAAACACCTTGTTGACTCTTGAAGACAACGCAAATACGATTCTTTCGCAAGGCCAGCGACTTACTCTCCGCGAGCTGGGTCACCACCATGGTCCCGATGTGCGCCTTGTGCCAATCCCACCCCAAGGTGTCGCGGGCAAGAAATTCACCCTCATCACTGACCAAACAATCGGTGCTGCTGGAAACCTTGAAGTGCTTTTCTGCAGCGTCTTCCCTCTCAACAATGGTCGAGCAGCAGTGTTCTCTATGAATCTGGATTTCTCTGGTGGCACCGTTGGATCGACTCGCCTCGCCTGTAAGACTGCTGAGGAAGATGTCATTCATTTGCCTGCATCAACGGCAAGCTCCCGATTTGCATATGACCGCGTGTCTCCCTTCTCCTATCTTCAGTACGAATTGGAGGATCTCGCAGAACATCAGTTTGTGGCCGTCGTGGACAAAGCAAATGCGCCCACTCCGGGCTTCGTGATCGCAGAGTTCTCTGATAGTTCCGATGCGCTGATTCGTGCCAAGGTTGGACTCGGTAGTCTATTGGGCGCTGGTCTGAAAATGCGATTGCCCGCCAGTCGACCGATGCTTACAGAGATCAAGATCCCTGCTCTGCACTCCAGCCTCCTTGACTATCGTCTCAAGATCACCCGGCATCCTGAGAAGACAGAACTCTTTGCTCCTCTGCTGAGACAGTCAGTCTCAGAGCCTCACGAATCCAAGTTCTTCGTGAATGTCAACGATGTCCATGTCAACCTGCACGGCATGGCGCCTTTTATGCCCCCTCCGCTCCGTGAACAAGCTACACAGGCCGGGATCTCATTCCAGCTGTGGACAGATCCTAGCTCCGACTCGACTCTCGATATATCACTTCAGGTTGATGTCGCCAGCAGCCTTGGAGAGCTGGTCATGCGATATCGCACCATCTTCGCAGCATTCCCGCTTTTGGTTGTGGCGCTTGTTCTTCGGAAACAATTCCAGATCTACGACGACACAGGTTATTTTGTTCCATTTAACGATGGTATGGATCGTGCTCTCCGATCTTCTCTGCCTCTCTTCCTCGTGGCTATGTCACTTCTCGCCACGTCTCTGGCTACCACCAAGGCTCTTCCCCAGTCAGATGACCCATTCCATCTGCGTTCGAACTCCACTGAAACCCCGGTGGACTTCACAAAGAATGACCTCCTCCTCGGGTCTCAGGATGCGTTCTTCTGGTTCCTTGTGCCGATCTTTGGTATAATTAGTGTCGGCGTGTGTGTGTTGGTTAACTATGTTGCCTTGCTTCTCGTCAACATCTTCTCTTGGATCTACGGCGTTCTAAACAGCAAGTCTGGATATATTCGACACGAAGATCGCGGAAGTCTTCCAATTTTCAGCGCCCCTACTCCCCGTCGACGTGTCATCCATACAGCACTTTTGCTCATCCTAGTATCTACTGTCATCCCTTATCAGTTTGCCTACATGGTTGCTTGCATTGTACAACTAGCAACCTGCGTTCGTGCTCAATGGCACGTCAAAGAGACTCGGTCCGCTCCCCACCTCAATTTTGGCAACTATGCGCACTCAATTCTCATCTTGATGCTGTGGGTTCTACCAATCAATGTTCTGGTGCTTCTTGTATGGGCACACAATCTTGTGGTGCATTGGTTTATGCCATTTTCATCTCATCACAACGTCCTCTCCATCATGCCGTTCCTCGTGCTTGTCGAGACTATGACCAGTGGTGCCATGATTCCCCGCATCACGACTCGGTAAGCCTTCATTTACCCACTCATCGTCTGATACCCAACTAATACATCCTTAGGTTCAAGCATGTCACCTCCATGATTTTCTTCGCCATCGCCATATTCTCGGCCGTATACGGCGTCACCTATGCCTACCTTCTCCACCACCTTGCGAACCTCCTAGCTGCGTGGTTCGTAGGAATCTACCTTGTCGGCAACAACTTCTCGCCCCGTCGATTATGGCGTATTATTGACGGCGATGAACTGCCTTCAGAATCAGGCAGTCGTCACGTTAAGAAGAAGCCATGAGAAAAGAACACGGATTAATTATGTTTCAATTTTGCAATTCTGCTTCGAAGTTACGCATCTGGGCCTGGAGTTTGAGCGTTCCCACTTCTGTACAGACAAATTCGGAAGTCACCCTCGTCATTAATCACTGAGGCTGTCACCCCTACCACAATCCCCAGTACCTCCCCTCAAATACCTGCGACGCGCGAAAGCACGCCGCCTATACCTCTGGCAGCCTTATCACCTATTCCAGAAAGATAGCCGCGGCGCTCCGTATACCTTGGTACATACCTGGCTACGTGAATCCCTACGGAGTATACATGTACATGTCCACGGTCAAGACTATAAATATCTCTGGTTCCCAACCTGGAATATCCACGCAACTGTTCTGATTTTTTTACTCTGCCGTGGTTCAAGATGAACATAGATCTTTTATTTCTGTTTAGAGAAGTTTGTTTGTTGACTAGCGTCGTCTTCGAAAACCTGCACCCTCGAGCAGCTACCAAAGCCGCTCAGTGTCATCGTACTAATTCCTCCTCACGCCTGCCCTGTACACGAATTTCCTTCGCCGATAGATCTTAGATAGAACATATTCTCACTGCTTTTCCTCTTTATTGAAATCAGCCCTTCCGCCATAGCCCGATGTGAAAGGCCCCTCGCCAAGCCACTTCCAGCCCCTGTATCAGCCCTGGGCCTGAGCGCTGGAAGGGGCAGATGCCTGACGGGAATATCCCGGCTCGAGTAGGGGATAGGGAAAAAGGGGTAGATGAGCCCTGCGTTCGAAGAGTCATTTCTCTCCCAGAACCTTCCAAGGTTGTATATCAAACTGTGGGTATACCCCGGATTTGATGTGCTCATTGCATGCTGGGTGGAGACGTATCGTGCAGGGCTGGGGCACAACCTATGTTTGACATGTACATTCATGGATGTACTTCAGCCCCTGGATGACGGCTAGATCGCTCAGTGCGGATAGAGTGCTATTCTTGGATCTCTCGAGGTCGGTCCTAAATGTCATAAATCTATCTGTTTCTGCATTTATCGCTCAAATGGACAATCAGCGCTCTCCAGACCTTGGTGGCGCTTCCATCCTCAAAGATACGTGGTGCCAGTTGTATATTAGCTGAGGAAAGAAGAATGACATGTCAAGAATTTTCTTTCCTTTTTTTTTCTTCCCTTTTTTGACCCCCTGTATGTATACCTTGCGTTGAGTTACCCCGGCCATGCCACCGCCTGCCCGCCCGCGGGCCTCGATGTTTCCGCAGCAAGCCCAGCTACTGGAGAAATTTCGGGCTGAAAGAGTCTTCCCGCGGCGAGCCCGAACGAACCGAAACAATAGTTATTGACAAAAGTTTGGAACGTCTTGAATATCCTTTCGACGAGAGACCCACAGGCCGATGGACCCGATCGGTTTTCGCCACCGGGTGTCTTCGCGGGGGATAAGGCTATGATAATCCTTATTCTTCCTGAAGTTTCTTTGTGGCCGAGGGCTGTCGGCATGCAGAGTTTGTTGGTGCTAGATCCGGGGTGTAGATTATTCTTTGCATGCAACTGACACGTCTCTGCGGTCGAGCGTTGGACAAAGATGGCTTTTATTTTTTTAATTAAATTTAATGTTAAATTTTATTGTTTCGAGTTCTTCAGCGATAAGCGATAAGGGCGGAGCGGTGAGAGCGAAGAGGCGGTGTTGCAGAGTTTACTTCTACAAGTACTTGACAACTGGTTAGTGCCATCTTGTGTTTCAGTATGGAGTAGATCTAGCTGGCCCCTTGGGTAGTTGCTTCTGCCACGTCGAATAGCTGTAGATCTTGCCTGTTTCTATGGCTTTAGATAGAGAGTAAGGTAATATGGTTATCCTATCTGTCTCTGCTGACACTACCCTCCAAGTCGCCATCCAATGTCCATCCGGGGTTAGGCTGAGCCACCTCCGAATCAGAAACGAGGCGGCCCAGAACGGGACCAGGAAAGCCCTGCATGTTCGCAACTCTCAAAATATTTCGAAGTTTTCTCGAAGTGTCGGCAGAAAACTTTGATGGCTGGGTTAGTGTCCGCCACCGGGTCACTAGGTGGCGAAGTGCCCTGACAGCGGGTTTGTGTCTGCTGGCGGTACTCACGACAGATGTACTGTATATGGGGCGTGTTGGGAGCCTTGTTCCCCGGACTGCCCCTGGGAGTGGGCTAGGGGCATTGCATTGCACAGGCTCGAGCCGCTTCTATAGAGCAGGAGCATAGCGGTGCAGTAGTATGCACCAGCAACCGTGGAATAGATCAGGGATTCTTGCAATGCTTTCAGTTCATGTCATTGAAGAGATTTTCCGTACGTCTCCAGAGACTCCTTGTACCTGCATTATATCATTCACGACGGTTCCTTCTATGTTCACAAGTTCACTAAATTTCGATTATCGTATTTTTCCGTTTTGGGATTTGCAATTTCGCGCTTTCCCTTCCTAGCAACGGAGGCTGCACCAATCATATCCCGAAGATTGGGGCGCTGACCGGGCTGCAGCCAGTCATTAATCAGTAAAAGCTCCACCCATCCAAAACGGGCTTAGTGCGGGACAGTCACTTTTGGTTCAGAAAATTTTTTTTTCTAAAGCGTGTGAAAGCGTGGGCGGCGAGGGCCACACGATAAATATCTTCGCCCCCCTCCTGCCCGCCCCTCCTCTTCTCTCCTCCATCACTCTCTGAGGTCTCGTTCCTCTTCTTTTGTTGTTGTTTTTCTTTCTGTTCTTAGACAGAACCCTCCAAAAGTTCCTCGCTCAGCTTTTCAGAGCGTTGCTGTGTCGTGCCGACACGGCACCCCAAAAAAGAGATACCCCTCCATAGACCTTTCCTTTTAATCCTCCCCCCACCGCCAAAATTTCCAACATGCCTGCTGTTGATGTTTCCAAGGTCCCTGCCGCCTCTGGCAAGGAGACCGCTCAGTCGGTTGCTGTCCTCGAGGACCTGATCAAGAACCTCAATGTCTCCACCAGCCCCGAGGAGGTCAACGCCGCCGCTGGCAACATTGCCCACCTCTTCAGCGGTCCTATCCCCGAGCAGGCTCTTCCTCAGGCCGCCGCTGATGCCTTCAAGAAGCAGCTCGCCAACAAGAAGGACGCCACCGTCCGTGAGCGTGCTCTCGAGGGTATCCGCGCTATTGCCTCCCACGCCACCGTCTCTCCTTCCGTGGAGCCTCACCTGGTCGCTCTCCTGGGCCCCGTCCTCTCTGCTGTCGGTGACAAGGCTGTCCCCGTCAAGGAGGCTGCCCAGAGCGCTGCTGCCGCCATTGTCCAGGCTGTCAACGGTAACGCCGTCAAGGCCGTTACCCCCATCCTCATCGACTCCCTCCAGAACGCCCAGAAGTGGCCCGAGAAGATGGCTGCTCTGAACGCCCTGGGCACACTTGTCGAGTCTGCCCCCGCTCAGCTCTCCTTCCAGGTCCCTGCTCTCATCCCCGTCGTCTCTGAGGCTATGTGGGACACCAAGTCCGAGATCAAGAAGGCTGCCTACTCCACCATGGAGAAGGTCTGTGGTCTGATTGTCAACAAGGATATTGAGCGTTTCATTCCCGAGCTCATCAAGTGTATCGCCAAGCCCGAGAACGTCCCCGAGACCGTTCACTTGCTCGGTGCTACCACTTTCGTCACTGATGTCACTGGCCCTACCCTCGCTATCATGGTTCCCTTGCTTGACCGTGGTCTCGTCGAGCGTGAGACCGCCATCAAGCGTAAGTCCGCTGTCATTGTCGACAACATGTGTAAGCTGGTCGAGGATCCCCAGATCGTCGCTCCTTTCTTGCCTAAGATGTTGCCGGGTTTGAACAAGAACTTCGAGACTCTGGCCGACCCTGAGGCTCGTGAGAAGACCCGCCAGGCTCTCGACACCTTGTCCCGTGTCGGTGATGTCAAGGACGGCAAGATCCCCGAGGTCTCCACCGACGGTGATATCTCCACTGTCTCCGAGATCCTGCGTGAGATCCTTGGCAACCAGTTCAAGGCTCAGATCCCCAAGAACGAGGTCATCATCGACTACGTTGCCGCCATCGGTGGTCAGCTCGTCGACGAGAAGGAGTCTGACAACCTCACCTGGGTCCAGAACGCTGTTCCCTACCTCACTGCTGTTGTCGGTGAGGAGGCTGCCAAGCCCATCGCTGAGGAGCTCCGCAAGCGTGCCTCTCCCCAGGCTGCCGCTGAGGACGCCGTCAACTCCGACGAGGAGGAGGGTGAGGACCTTTGCAACTGCACCTTCTCCTTGGCCTACGGTGCCAAGATTCTTCTTAACCAGACTCACCTTCGTCTGAAGCGTGGTCAGCGTTACGGTCTCCTCGGACCCAACGGTTCCGGAAAGACCACCCTCATGCGTGCTATCAACAACGAGCAGCTCGAGGGTTTCCCCAAGAAGGATGAGGTCAAGACTGTCTACGTCGAGCACGATCTTGATGCCGCTGATACCGAGAAGACTGTCATTGGCTGGACCTGTGACAAGCTCCGTGACGTCGGTCTCGAGCCCAACGAGGCTGAGGTCCGCGAGAAGCTCACCAACGAGTTCGGCTTCTTGCCTGAGCTGGTCGAGGGCCCCATCGGTGCTCTTTCTGGTGGTTGGAAGATGAAGCTGGCTCTTTGCCGTGCCGTCTTCGAGGCTCCCGATATTCTCCTGCTCGATGAGCCTACCAACCACATGGACGTCAAGAACGTTGAGTGGCTCGAGAACTACCTCAAGACCTCCCCTTGCACTTCCATCATGGTCTCTCACGACTCCCGCTTCCTTGACCACGTCATTCAGCACGTTATCCACTACGAGCGCTTCAAGCTCAAGCGTTACCGTGGCTCTCTCTCCGAGTTCGTCAAGAAGCTCCCCTCTGCCCGCTCCTACTACGAGCTGGGTGCCTCCGAGATGGAGTTCAGCTTCCCCGAGCCCGGTTTCCTTGAGGGTGTCAAGACCAAGTCCAAGGCTATCATCCGTGTCAACAACATGATGTTCCAGTACCCCAACACTCCCAAGCCTCAGATTCGCGACATCAGCTTCCAGGTCTCTCTTGGTTCCCGTATTGCCGTCATTGGTCCCAACGGTGCCGGAAAGTCCACCCTGGTTAACGTCCTCACTGGTGAGCTGATCCCCACCAGCGGTGATGTCTACCAGCACGAGAACATCCGTATCGCCTACATTAAGCAGCACGCTTTCGCCCACATTGACCACCACCTTGACTCTACTCCCTCCGAATACATCCAGTGGCGTTTCCAGACCGGTGAGGACCGTGAGACCATGGACCGTGCCAACAAGATCGTCACCGAGGCCGACGAGAAGGCCATGGACAAGATCTACAAGATCGAGGGTACCCTCCGTCGTGTCATTGGCATCCACTCTCGTCGCAAGTTCAAGAACACCTACGAGTACGAGGTCTCTTGGTCTCTTGGTGAGAACATCGGCATGAAGTCCGAGAAGTGGATTCCTCTCATGACCGCCGACAACACCTGGGTTCCCCGTGGTGAGATCATGGAGTCTCACTCCAAGCAGGTCGCCGAGGTTGACCAGAAGGAGGCCCTCGCCTCCGGTCAGTTCCGTCCCTTGGTCCGTAAGGAGATCGAGCAGCACTGCGCCAACTTCGGTCTCGAGACCGAGCTGGTCTCTCACTCCCGTATGCGTGGTCTCTCCGGTGGCCAGCGTGTCAAGGTCGTCCTTGCCGCTTGCTCTTGGCAGCGTCCCCACGTCATCGTCCTGGATGAGCCTACCAACTACCTGGACCGTGACTCCTTGGGTGCTCTCTCCAAGGCTATCAAGGCTTTCGAGGGTGGTGTTATCATCATTACTCACTCTCGTGAGTTCACTGAGAACTTGACTGAGGAAGTCTGGGCCGTCAACAACGGTATCATGTCTCCATCAGGACACAACTGGGTCCAGGGTCAGGGCTCTGGCCCCCGTCTTGACGCCAAGGCCGATGACGAGGAGGACAAGTTTGATGCCATGGGTAACAAGATCGTTGTCGAGAAGAAGAAGAAGCTCACTGGTAAGTTCTACTCTAAGCAATTCACATACACTGAACAATGGCTAACTGTCTTTTTACAGGATCTGAGCTTCGCAAGAAGAAGAAGGAGCGTGCTGCCCGCCGCAAGCGTGGTGAGGAGGTCTTCTCTGACGAGGATGACATCTAAGCTATTAGAAGCACTGTTTATTCATGGAGTTTATGACATTTTGATGAATTTCATAGTAGTTGCTGAGAACAAAAATACATCTCTTACTGTTCAATAATAATTTTCCTCCTTTTAACTCCGTAAATCTAACCTTGGAAATATCTTAATCCCCTGTTGAGGGCTTTCTTGGTCTATGCGCGCCCACCACCGACGGCCAATATCCCATGGTGAATCTACATGATCCAAGGTTCTTCAACATTACATTATTTAATTGATCCTTTGCAGAGCTTGATTTTTTCCCCATCTTTGATCAAACTTCTCTATAGACCTCCGTATCAACTCTCGGCCTCGAAACCCACCCGAGCTTTCAATATACTCCATCGCAGCACGATGGACATACTTACAACTAGGAGGCAACGTATCAATCGTAGCCAACGAATAGATCCCCTGACTCTCCGCAATATCCTCCGCCATCGTAGTAGCCGTCTCCAAAGCAGCATGCGAGCTCCTAGTCCACTCTTCTCGAGATTTATACTTGAATGCACTCATACACGGTACCAGCGTTAAAATATGCTGATGCACGAGGTACATTGTTCTGCATCATAAGCATCTCAGAATATTCCGTTGGGGGGGGAACTTGTGCATACCGAATTAATATCCCATTCGCGGTACAGAAAGCCCCCATGGCATTTTTCGACTCGTCGAGGACGGTGCCGAGAACTGTTCGGATGGCGTGGTGTAGCCCGTTCAATCGGTTTAGTCTTGAGTCGAGATCGGGGATCTGGAATGCGCTTATTACTTGGTCGAGGAGCAGAGTGCCTTGGGCGACGCATGCAAATCCTCCTTCGTCGTTTAGAGAAGCGCCGCTTCCGGGGTATATGTTTGAAGGGAAGATTTTGTTAATGTCGATGTCGGAGGTGCTTGGGTCTGAGGGGAGGCGGGCGTCTGCGCCTGGGACCTTTGTTGTGAGGGGGAGTGTAAGGTCGGATCCTTCGCAGATTATGGTTCTAGGGTTGGATTAGATAGAATCTTTAGAAGGTTTGAGGGTAGATCTACCGTTCCAATATGAGAATTCCCCACCATGTATTTGCTTCTTCCTCTGCTTGTTGGAAGCTTGCTTTATCCATGGTGTGGTCTGGAATTGCTTGATCGAGGCTTGTAGCATATCCTAGCCTTGCACATACAGAGATGGTCGCAAAAGAATCATTCAGTCTCTCACTAGAATACTCATATGCTGCGATTATAATTCCAGCTTGGATGAGGTGCAATGATGGAGGGGATGAGGCCTGCGCTTGAGTGAAAAGCGTCTTCGTAGCCAAGTGAAGCGTCGCTTGGTCGATATTACTGGCACCTGGTTGTATTAAATCAGGGTGATGTGTGATTAAACACATGCTCAGAAGTAAGATTGAGAAGCCTGGAGTAGGCGGTGGTCCCAGACTGATCAATTGATCATGGAAGCGAGGCCGAGAAACCACCATGACGAAACTATGGATACCCCGGAAGTACTGAGCTGTGACATCACTCAAGTCTCGGCCTGTTGATCGGATGATTCGAAGGATCTGGAGATATAATGTAGAATCAAGAGTCTTGGGCTCCGAAGCTAATACCTCAGACAGGGTTGAGGACAAAAGAAGAGATGCCTGGATAAGAGGGCTAGAGGTAGCTGCACTCGATAGATGCTTCTGTAACGTATTTGGAGCATTCTCAGCTGCCGAGAAGTATCGACACTCCAGATTTTTTCTGGATCAATAAGTATGTGATGGACGGCATAGATATGACAAAACTCACTGGGTGCAATAGCCGCAGCTCGGCTGAACTTTATCGCATTTTTTCTTTCGTAATTTACAGTTGATGCATACCAGTACCTGTCGCCCATTATCGGCTACCATTGTGGAGACTTCCTGCGCATCTCCTGCCGTAGGGCTCAATAGTTCGTGCGAAGGTAAGACGACAAGGCGTTGGAGTGCTTGCAGCCTTACAAATCTCCCCGCTAACCTGAAGGAGATTAGCGGCGCCGACAAGTGGGGAGCGAGGAACACTCTATTAACATGTCTTACGAGCCTCGTCCATCGTAAAGTTCTGAAGATTCTCAAATAATGGCTAGATTAAGCACTTATATGATCATGAAACTACCACTTGGGAAATCCTGCTACTTATGGAATGTTCATGGATTTGAGAGCACCTCATGAAGGAGACTTTGGGTTCCCATCATGTCTTGAGCCAGACTACGGATACACCGGGATGGCAATAGATGAATGAGATGGGTCGATATTTGATTCATGCTTCTACTGGACCAACTTTAACATTTTCCCTCTCTTTCATCTCTGCAGACTTTTTCTTTGCATCTTCATCCCGCTTCAATTTCTTCAGCTTACTCTCAGTCATCTTGTGCCGGCCCTTCCCTCCAAACTTGAGCTTTGTGATAATATCCGCCGCCTGGCCGCGAGTTAATTCCCCGCTTTCTAGCTTCGCATTCCGAATCTTAGCTTGGTTAAGCATTTTGAGCTGTGCTGGCGAAGCAGCTGCCCGTCTCCATGGCATCCAAGTAGAGATATTGCGCTCATTGAACTTCTCACTTGCGTATGTATCTGCTGCTCGCACGGCAGTTTCCAAATCTTCTCCCGAGGCAATGACTCGGGGGCGTGTGAATAACGGCTTTTCAGTCACTGGGTCTGCAAACTTTATGACGTGGCTAACAATGTACTGATTGTCTTTGTGGGTGAGAGTAAGCCACCCCGCTGAGTCCGATAAGACGTATTTCTTGTCCTCTACTCGGACCCAGCAGTGTGGGCTGAGCGATCGAATGTGTGTTTCAGATCGGGAGTCACTCAGGAGGTCATAGACGCTATCGTATGTGGTGAATGTCAGACCTATATCTTCATCGGCGTTTTCATTTCCTTCCGGTAGATCTGGGCCTTCCAGATCAGGCTGTGTGTTTTTCCTTTCGCCCAACTCTTTCACCGAAGATTCGGTCAAAACTTCGTCTGGGTGGAGTCCAAAAAGAGTTGGCGTGGTAAGAACGCCTGTAGCTAACGACGCAACCATGTCGATTATGTGACAATCTTTCTTTCCAGGGTGTAATCGTAATCCGCGCCCAATCATTTGGACCAGTAAGTTCCTGGACTTTGTAGGCCTTGCCAGAAGAACACAGTCAATATTTGGAATGTCTGTGCCTTCCGTAAAGAGACCACAATTAAGCAGAACTGGGAAATCCTGGTTTCTGAACGCTTCAAGTTGTTCGGCGCGGTCCTGCTTTGAAGTCGACGCAGTGATGTACCGCGCATCGATGCCGTGGTCGCGAAATGTATTCGTTAGCTGTTTAGCATGCTCAACATCCACGCAGAAGACCAATGTAGACTTGCGATTGTTTGCATTGGCCATCCAAGCACGCACAGTGATATTATTGATAGTCTGCTTGTTAACAGCTTCAGAAAGCGAGCTGAGAGCAAAATCTCCAAACTTATCTTTCTTGACTTTGGAGAGATCTGCATCGGACTTGACAGTGGTAAAGACTGCGTCAGCCAGCCAATTCTCGCCAATCATATCCACGTAATCCTTGTGGTAGACGATATGATCAATCGCTGCACCAAGTTTGAGTCCGTCGAATCGCGAAAAGGTGGCAGACACGCCCACAAGTGCTGGCGCATCCGGAGCGGGCTCGTTCAATCCAAAATGCGCAAGGGTTTCTCGGTATGTTCGCGCGACAATATGATGTGCTTCATCCACGAGGACAAGCTTGAAATCATCAGGATCAAAGTTGTAAATACGCCCGCGCGCGAGAGTCATGACGGATGCAATGATAATATCGCCATAACCCTTCGCCTTTTCCGCGCCCATTTCTATCTCCACAATTTTGTCTGGGTATGCGAGGCGACAATGTTTTGCAGCTTGTTCAACCAATTCCTTCCTGTGGGCGATAATCAGAGTCTTCGTAGCTCGTGTGTTGCGCGGCTGTATTCGATTTATGAGTTGTGTAAATATGACCTTTAAGCATTCGCGAACATTAGACCAATCTTCCAAATAGAGAGCTGACACGACTAACCGTTTTCCCTGCTCCAGTAGCTAACGAGATACCAAGTCGCCTGTGCCCATCTCCCAGGTACTTAAGCACCGACTGGATGCATTCCTCCTGATAGTTCCGGAGAACGATACTCGAGTCACTCGACGGCGGGGGCTGTGTCGATTGCGGGCGCACATTGCGCCAACATCGCGAACCGGGGTCTCGCGACACTGACCCCCTCCATGGCCTCGAGATCGCCAATAACGGGAACCTGCGAACTAGCTCCATGCGCGAGATGAGCATGTCGCCGCGCGTGACGTCGCGAGAGAAAATAGCACACAAACGGTGCAAACATGCTTATCGCGATAAGACTCTATTTGATCTACGGCAACTTTTTTCGCGACGGCTTGACAAGTCTCGGCTCCATATCGCTCTGACAATTTATCGCTTTTCTGAAGACGCAGCGGTGATGTTTCGCCATTCACCGTCACGGATACGCTTTGAGTCTGCGAGTCTGCCACGATGAGCAGCTCCCCTGCTTACGAACCGGATGAAGACTCGAGCTCGGAGTCGGGACCAGAGTCTAACCACGCGCAAGTCAGCCACTCTTCTTCGCAGGTAGCTCCCTCGAGGGCTATATCACCTGTGATAAAGACCTCTGTGCCACCTGAGGACCATAGAGTTGTTATTGACTTGGTCGACTCTGGGTCTGAGGACGAAGATGCCGATAATAAACCAGTCTCACCACAGAACCGTTCCGAAAGGGCAGGCGCCATCTTCAAGACCCTCCGCCCATCATGCGTCGAGTCTTATTCAGCGCTTCTTGCCGAGATGGAGAATGAGACCAAAGTCAACAAATTCAACGACAATGAAGAACCCTACGCAGTAACACAGAATGGCGCGGTGATATGGACAGCCACCGAGAAAGAAATGCTCTTCCATGTTCTCGATCGAAAGGGCAAAAACGGGATAAGGGATATAGCCACTGCAATCGGGACCAAGTCAGAACTGGAGGTTATGGACTATATCAAGCTACTTCAACGCGGCTTGGAGGGCCAACACATCCTCGAACGACAATTGAAAACGATTATCCTGGGTGACGTCTCTGCAGCTGCGGAAATCAGCCAGGAATGTTGTGCCGAACTCGACATTTACGCGGATGCGCTTGTGATGAAGGAGGATAGTGCTATAATGCAGGAGTCCCGCAAGAAATTCTCCGGAAACAATGGAGTTCTTACAGAGATAGAAGCCAGGAAACTCCTCACACAGGATGAAGAGTCTCAGGGCAATTTCAATCTTCCTGCGGGTCTTCTCAAGCTTCCGACATGGATCCGACTTTCCCAAGAGCTGTTCATGAACTTCGGAGGCTCGCGAGAACAAGAGTCTTGGTCTCATCATGCCCAACCCGAAGATGAATCACCTGTTATATACGGGGAGGCTTTTATGGATTTCTATGCTCTGGCTATGAGTCTAACAAAGCGGTTAGTTCAATCGAGTATATTTTTTGCCATGGCTCGACTCCGTGACACGGAACAGACTGGTCGTGAAAGATCACAATTGGTTCGCAAGAAAGATGTTAGAGCCGCAGTGGACATCTTAAATCTGAAGCCACTCCCACAAAATTATTTCCTCGGCATTGCTCGTCAACATAGACTGGCTATCGCAGATGACGAATTGAACCCAGGAACTCGGCTCAGCTACGAAGAAGCTGAGGAGATCCTGAACGCAGAAGACGAGAATGAAGACACTGGAAGCGAAGAAAGTGATACAGACCCAGTCTTCACAAGCAGCAGCGAGACACCCAACAACAACCAGCAAGTACCTAGCAAAAGCCAAGATCGACGCCCCCTACCTGCAGATCCGGAAGACGAGCATGCAGATTTCCAAGACCGCGAACAAAGCCGCCAGGAGGAAGTCCGACTGTGGAGATTGCTCGCAAAGCCAGGGCCAGTCGAACTTTCCATTCCGGTTATTGCGGAAGAAGAGAAAGAAGCCGCAGCTCGAAAAGTGCCAGCCGGGCGGAAGACAAGAGAAGACCTGATTGACTGGCGTGAGCGCACATTGTATCGCAGCGAATGGGAAGAATATGGAGCCGGATTGCAGGATGTTATCGATGAATTGGATGAAAATCGGCGTAAACGCAGGCGTCTCGAGTATGAGACTGACACTAATACCGATGCCGAAGGTGGAGAGAAACAACCTGTATTCTTATCTGCCGATGTTGTGAACAGCGAAGACGATGAAAGCGGCGAGGACGGTGGAGGCGATGAACATGCTCTGGATGTTACAGGGAGGCCTACGGAAGTTATTACAGAGAGGCCAGAAAAATCTACATCGAGCACTGAGGATTCATCATCGTCATCCTCCTCTGATACCTCCTCTGGCACTGACGGTGACGCAATGGATATGGACGCTTAGCCATGGATTTAAACCGACAGGTCTTCGGGCTCTTTACTATAATGATAATGGAAATCAAGATGATTGAATGTTAAATACGTTGCATAAATGTCAAGGTTACTACTGCATTGAACACATGCAAATAATGAAGCAGAGCTACTCGGGCAAGCAATATTTCCATCACGGGCATATGATTAGAGAGAAAAAAAAATGTAAACACATTCAAGAAACGTTATAAAAACCCACCCCCAGCCTTCCTCTTCAATCTCCATCGAGTCCTGGGCAAGGGGGCTAATCCGACTCAAACTCCAACGGATAATAGTAACTGCGCCTTTTCCATCCCGAATGAAGGAAACAATAAGAAAAAGAAATTATTCATGAACACCGCACTACAAACAGCAGTCCCTCCCCAGGCACATGGGATATCGTACATGCATTGAGGACGCTTACAATTCGAGAGTCTTGTAGTCGGCACCAGCATCAGCGCTCAAAGGCTGCGCACCAGCTCGAGGATCCCCGCCGGCAGGCTGGAAGCTGTAGTGGTTGCCGATTCCAGCTGTGGCGGCATTAGCAAGCATAGAGTTGGTGTGCTCGTTTGGTCCCTGGAGGCTGACTGCCTGCAGCGCATCCTGTGCCTCCTTCACGCGCTTCTTGAACGACATTCGGTCGAGGAAGAGTTGCTGGCGAGCTTGCTCTAGCTCGCGGCGCTCGGCCTCGATAATCTCTTCCATCTCGTTGAACTGCTGGAGCTTGACCTCGAACTTCTGCAGGGTCACATTCACGGCGGCGCCGACCAGACGGGTCATCTCGCGCTCTTCGTGAGAGGCGAGTGCGCTTGCCCGTGCGGCGGAAGCGGCGAGCGCAACTGTGGCGATGGACTCCTTTGGCTTTTCGGAGGATTGCTCGGCCTCGCGGATGGGGTCAACGTCCATTGAGTCCTCGGCCTTTACTGAGTCCTTTCCCTTGCCGTCCTTCTCGAGCTGGCTTCGCAGCTCCTTGCGGATTTCTTCGACGGATCGGCCGGCGGCGGCGGCAGCCACAGCGGGCTCGGCCATCTGAGCAAGGAATGCCACCACGGACAGGACCGGGTTTTCGTTGGAGCTGATTGGGTCCCGGCCAGGTCCTGCGCGGAGCTCGGGCAGGTCTTCGAGGTACTTGTCCTCGATCTCCAGTTGTAAGAATTTGACAACACACTCTTCACGGGTTCGGCTGCCGACATGGCCAGCAATCTGCTCCCAATTATCGTCAAAGCTCTCTAGTGCTTCCAAAAGCAGCAAGAGTTCTGAATCAGACCAAGGAGCATCCTTGTCCGGAACATGAGAGTGGCTCTTATCTTCAAGCTTCACAAAGTCTGAAGCATTGTGGCTCGAGGGCATGCGGCCTTGCAAGAAACAGTTGGGGCAGAGGTCGTACTTAGTGTCGGGGGTGGTGTTGGAGGTTGGGGCTGCCTTGGCATAGTGGAAACGGAGTTTTGTGCAGTCAATGCCACAAGAAAAGCAGTGTGATTTCTTCTTGGAGTCCTGGGCATCAATTCCATTTGTCGCGTCTCCGTTGGTCTGCTTATCATCGGATGAGACGTCCCTGCCCTTCTGATCGTATATGTTACGGCGAAGATCGAGGTTGATTTCAGGTTTTGAGGCAGGTGTGCTGGAAGCAGCGCGATCGGTGGCAGGAAGAGTCTTGCCAGCAGTGACGGAGGGGTGTGGGCCGGGCTGGAAAGGTTGAAGACCACGAGGGGTATCGGCGATCACTCTGAAGTGGCCAGTGAATGGTGGTCCGATGTTGGAGGGGCGGGTTTGGGGATCGACCTATTGCTTGTTAACACCAATGATCTGAATGCATTCCACCATATGTGGCAAAAATGTCTTACCTGGTAGTTGATCAGACCCCATTGCTCTAGGAAAGAGTGAACGCGCATGATGGCGCAAACATCTCCAGCAAGATTCCGACGGCAAGCAGTGACTGTGAGGTATTCAATGGGGTTCAATCGGTAGGTGTTGATCATGAAGTCTCGATAGTCCTTATAGGTAGCAGGAGTCTTGCTGCGGTTACGACCGTTGAAGAACTCTGCAAGTGCCTTCTTCTCAATAGGGTTGACAAGGTTCATATCGAACCAGCTCGCGTAGCTGGGAAGGATGATGGCATGGGTCTGGGTGACCAGCTGCTCACGAGCGGAAGCTTCCAGAGATGACTTGGTGGGCGCAGGCTGCTCCTCGCCAACAGCATCCTCGAGACCTTCAGTAGCGGCGGGCTGCGTCTCTCCAACAGCGTCTTCTAAGCCCTCCGTGTCGCGCTTGGCATCAGTCTCAGTGCCACCCATTTCTTCATCCTCGGGCTCAGCATTCTGGGGCTTGGGGGAGACGGGAGCATCGAGAGGGTCATCAGATCCAGTAGCCTCCACTTTCTTCTCGGGTGAGTCCTGGCGCGATTGAGCCTCTGTTCGTCTGATTAGCAATTGCGGCTGCGTGGTTGGGGGGCTGGGGTGAGACCGACCGGAACCACTGGCGGCGTGGGATGTCTCTGGAGCCTCTGAGCCAGCTGCCGATTGAACGTTCTCAGGCGCGGTGGCCTGGTTGAAGGAGGTGTCATCCATGATGGTAGTGGAAACAGGAAGCAGCTGTCGCGGGCGACGGAAGATCGACTCCTTGCCTATCGATCGCAGGCAGTCTCGCGCGACTCAAACGGGGAACGCGTAGAGAGAGCGAAGGTTCGGGTGTCAAGTTTGACCAAAAAATCCGAGTCCCAATCCGATGGAAAAGCAGGGCGGAGGGGGCGATTGGACTGGGTGCTTGATCAATGGGGAGAAGGTGGATGTCGCGACACGGAAAACTCGCGGTTTCGCCAAGACCCGATTCGCCGCTAACCGCTTTCGGGCTAGCTTTTGCCTGAGGCGCGAACGTGTTCTTCATACACGTCGACATTTTCTACACTAGAGCCAACAAGTTGACTACATCCAAGAGAAAGCCTTTGGGAGATGCAAGAATACGAGCCTTATTATGTACTAGAAGTTGGGCTACTTCCATGGGGAGAAAGCTTGTTCCAGCTAATAAAAGCTCACTACGCGGTAGCTACTACTGGAATACGATGAATTATCTCAAATACAGCCAGGCCTTTCCGGGTATACGGGAAGCCACGTTTTATAATTTGGCTATATAATTATTTCACTTCCATGTACGGTATATTTTGAGCTTAGTGCTGGGCCATGGCCTCAGTGCGCTCCTTATAGGTCGCAACAGCCGCAGGACGAGACTTGATGCGCTCCAACCAAGCGCTGAGGTTAGGGTAGTCCTTGACAACCTCGACAGAGATGGGAGCATTGTACCAGGGAATGAAAGCAAGGTCAACATAGGTGAACTTGTTGCCCACAAGGTACTCCTTGCCAGCGAGGTAGCCGTTCAGGACCTCGGAAACACGGCGCACCTCCTTGTCGTAACGCTCAATGGCACTTGGGAGCTTCTCAGGGTGGAAATGGCTGAACCACATGGCCTGGCCGAAGTAGGGGCCCTGGCCAGACATCTGGAAGTGCAGCCATTGCTTGGCCTGGTAGTACTCCGGGGTGCCCTGTGCGAAGCTGATCTTGTTCTCCTTGTCGTAGGTCTCGACCAAGTACTCCAGGATGGCGCCGGACTCCCACAATGAGATTCCTGTGTTGGGGTCTTCAATGGCTGGGACTCGGCCGTTGGGGTTGAGAGAGACGAAGGGCTCGGACTTGATATCCTTGAAGTCGAGGATCTTGTGCTCGTATGAAAGGCCAAGCTCACGGACGGTGTTGACAACCTTCCAAGGGTTTGGGCCACCAGCGTGACCGTAGATGACAATTGGCTTAGACATAATGTATGAGGGTATAATTGAGTGAGAAAATCGATAATTTCAGAGATGGAGGGTAGGAAGGGAAGGGAGAGGGTTAATAAATGAGGGGTTGGGCGATCAAGTGGGCTGCTTGAATGCGCATTCCGCGATTCCGCTAAAGCTACAACGTCATTCCATGCTGCGGTCCACCTCTAACTTCCAGTAATGATTTGAAGAAGCTTATTCATACCCTCGGCATCGGAAACAGGGAGGACCGGGCGGCCAGCAACTCAATCGATGACAAATGATAGCATTGCGGATCTTCCCTTTTCCCCTCTAACTATAGCATCAAGACAGCTCATCGATTGGACGGATCGAGGATTCAGGAGGTCTGTTTGTCCAATTAGAGCCACAGAATATGCGTCGTGCTTGCTCAATATGCATTGAATTGAGCGGTGTATCTGTGTTAGCAAATATGATAGGTGTTCAGCGTGTAACACTGAGCCCAGGACTCGGGCAATTAGTCCGCTCGGCCCGAATTATTCATCAATCTTCACCGGTGGGACTCGACAGAAAGGGGTGGAAGGAAGAAGACAAAGTTGCCTTCTATCGAGGGTTTTGCTCGTATATAAATGGATCCGGGAACTCGAGAGTGTGGTCACAATATGAATGCGTTCCCCTGCCAAGCATTTACCCCTGCTGACCCTGCTGACCATTTGTACTCAACTTGGTGCATTACTCATACACTCTAGACTTGGATGGAGGCTGGGGACCCCAAGGAGTCATCGATTAGGGGCGGCTGCGTTCGTATTCTATGGAAGCGACGCCCTTCGTGTTGTCCCAAAAGCCACTTTGTTCCAATGGGGTCAAAGTCGGCTGGGAGAAGCCCAAGCCGCGAAGGGCGCAGGAAATGGTTAGTATGTTGGGATTGACTGCAAAATGAGATGTTCGTATGTAAAATTTGTTGGCAGTGGAGACACTGATCTGCGCATCTCCATGCTCTCAGAATTTAAACAGTGGCCCATGCGATCTGGATGATAATCCGATCGATCATGCAGGGACTTCCAGGGCTTGGTTGTGTGCAATCCGGTACACCCGGGCTGGTAGATGACGCAATGTCTTGACTCGGAGTAAAGAATTCTTCGAAATTTGGAAATAGATGAAGAAGAAAAAATTTGACTCCGTTGCCTCAAACTAGCCATGGCATCCAGCCCGTTCGATGCCAGTCGAATCCCCACTTTCACACGCCTCGGAATAAACGTCGGGGTAGATTTCGGAATACTTTGCAACGCCGGACAGACCCATCACCACACCATCACGCCACTCTGGAAAGCAAACAAGCTATTTTTTGCCAAGGCTGAGACCTCCCCACGATCTCGTAAGCCCGATTTCAAATCGTCGAGCACAATGTTCCCCTCAGGATTGGCGCCCACGAGACGAGCACGGGGGACGAACCCCGGAAATGCGCCCCCACAAGGCTCGTCGTATTGAGTCGCGTTGACTCACCGCAAGCCACACCGTATCGCATAGCCCATGGGCCTCAAGACTGGGGTTCATGATGTCACAGACCGCTGGGTAGGGTCAGGAATCCTCTAGACGAGGCAGCAGGCTGCCTTCTTCCTGTGACATCGGGAATAGCCCTAGGCGGCAAGAAAAGGTTATGATTGACATTATACATTGGCCAGTGAATATGGCAGAGCCCGAGCTCCAGGCTCTCGTATATCCATAGGCCCGAGGCGCAATAAGAATGTAATTTAGGGCTCGAAAGTGGAGCAGCGTTGATCTCTTGATGGACAAGGCTGAAGCTAAAGGTGACTGGGTCGTATAGAGAACCAGTATTCAAGAATGCAAATGCCTGGGCCATGAGTCAACCAGGCGACTGTTATTGAGCAAGCCACGAAAGCTGACGTTTACCAGCAAATGTGCAGACTAAAGTGATCGTGAAAGTCTCCAATACCGACGATCCAGACCCGCCTGTAGCACGATTGCCTGAACGGGAGCCCGCAGCGGGTTCAGGTCGGGGTCCCTTCTATGACTAGTCATGAGTACCTGAGGCCATTCACTATTGGACGCCCTGTAGACTTTTTGGAGCTCTCAGGCCTTTTTGCGCGCGTGGCAGAAGGGTTGGTCATCGGCTCACATACCTCGAGGGGCTTTTCGTGGTGGCTCGGCGCTCATCTCGAACTCCGAGGGCTACTCCGACCTGCGTCTGGCGGCTCCACTGCAGGCCCTGCGCCTTTTGCTCTGACGTCTTTTGCTTATGAGAAGAGTTTATTTGGGCGACGGCTCACCTTGTGGGTGTCCGGGGTGGGGCTCGGAGTTATTTGACGGATTGACTTTTTTTGAAAGGTTGGGTTTTGGTGGTAGATCGATGTTGATCAGCCTGGGAATGTACGTACACTCGCATCTATAAAAGACCCGACAGCCCCCAGGGACAAAAATCATTCCACAGCACCAATTGATTCCAATCATCGCTTTGAGCATATTCTTGACTCTACAAAATTTTGAGGATCCACATCTTCTATACCTCACTTTCACATACTTCACACACCTCCTCTAATACCACCTATCATAACAATGGGCAACGTCAACTTCCCTGTCGTCCACCACAACCCTCGGGTTTTCAACCCATCTGCCTCTGATGAGCCTGCTCCATGGCTCACAGCGCTGAAGGATTCAGTCGTCGAGAAGGTTCACAATCACCGCTCCTCGCGCTCCAATGCCTCCACAAAGACTGCCACAAACGACGATGCCGCTTCTACATACTCCGCTGCCTCAAGCGCTACAACCCTCAAGGGCACTGAAGACCCTTCAGACAAGAAGAAGAAGTGGTACTCCATGAACTCGAAGCCCGAGACCACGCAAGAAAAGGCACAGAAGCGGTCGCATAACCAGGCTGTCGTCGATTATCTCGCTTTGCGATAAAAGTGAACATGGAAACAAAATAATACTAGCTTTGCGAATGTCTTGTGACTTTGCATCGCTGTATACGACTTACATTTACTCTGCATCGCGATTTACTTGATACCACAGCTCCTTCATGAGCCGCTTTTACGACTATGGAACGCCCTGGATACGCCTTTAATACTTTGCTTTTCTGTTTTTCGACGATTTGTTCGTGCCGTCCGCATGTCTGTTCGAGACTATTTACTAGATTTTCCAAATGATCCCGACTATTTATTCGATTTCCCAGTGCAATATCACTGCTAATATCATTTCAATCTTATGATCTACTATCCACTATCTCGTATAACCAAACATTCAATAAAACATATGAACAAAGAACCCATCAAACCAAAACACCTAAAATGAGATAAAAGATATAATCGCTAAGTAACACATCCGTAGCACGACCTGCACTCTCCCGAATCCCACTGTCACAGTCCCGCAAGCAGTTCACCCATAGAAATGGGTTTCCGCACTGCGTTCGAAAAGCCTTCGTGATAAGTGACCCAGACCTTTCTACCCGCCTTCGAGCCCTCGTCATTCGCCTGGTTCGCGTTACTCAGATCTGTAGGGTCGCGGACAGGGTCTTGTATCACGCGGCCGAAGAAGTCACGCTTCACGAGACCCTCTCGTATCGCCTTTTGCGACGGGCCCGCGGCGGCTTTAGCCATCTCGGATTTCCCGCTCGTAAGACCGCGGGCATCGGATGCTTTGCGCTGGGTTTCTTTGCGGTATTCTTGGTCCAGCACCGAGCGAACGGCGTATCGGACGGGTGCGGTGCCGCTGGAGAGCGTGTTACTCGGCATTTTGGAGAAGGCGACGAGTGAGTCGATGGGACTGTTACGAATTGTTAGCTTTTGTCTTTCACTTTCATGGAATTGGGATCGATTGAACTTACGGCTCCATTCTAAAAGCCCATCCTCCATGGCCTCCGCCCTCGTGCTCAACTCGGACCTTGTCAAATGTCACTCGCAAACCCGCCATCACCCGCACAGCGGATTGGACGAGAACTCGCTCGGATTCTTTACGAACGCTAGCGGTGCTTCTTTGCTCGCCGCCGCTTCGGACGATCACGGGCTTGATATCGGGCGATAGCATTCGAATGAGATGTGGGACCAGCTCTGTGATGACATTCTCACTGGAACGGAATATACGGACCAAAGGGGCTGAAAAGGATGAGTGGAAAGTATTCAAAACGGCGCGGTTTTGTTTCTGCGCCTCGAATGCAGCAAAGTCGGCTCGTGGTCCGGAGAAAGGGTGCTCTTCCTCGGCCTCGTCGTCATCATCTTTGTCCGCAGCTTCGGTCTTGCCGCTGGCTGAAGCAAAAAGATGGTGGAATGCAAGGGTTGACTGGCTGAGGTATGGGAATAGCTCCCACTCCTGTGAAGAGTGCACTTTTGAGGAGATGGAGTCATGGAAATAAAGCCAGTCATATGCAGCATTAGGCTTAGAGAGGAATGTGTCGTCCTGATATTGCTGAATAGGGTACGCAGCGAAGCAGTCATTGACACAACGATCGTGCTCGCCACTGGAATCAATCATTTCACGCAATCGGTTTATACCATGTCGTTTTCGGAGATCGGCGACGCCGACTGGTACTCGGCTGTTCGGGTCATCATATTGGCCCTGGAAGGAAGTTGTTCCAACGGGAGCATCTGTGAAGCCTGCAGCCTCTGTAAAGACGCGGTTGACGATCTCTCGGACACCTCCACGGCTCATCTCTTTCAAAAACGAGCCGCCTTCTGTCGAGGCGCTTAGCACTCGCTGTTCCAGCCAGTTGCGGGTCAACCGTAGGGAATTTGAGCGTTCATTGCGAAGTTTGTGTGCCACCCATTCCGCAGCAACAAGAACACTTCGAATATCACCTTCCGCGGATCCCGAATTCTTCGAGTTCCTCTGCCGTCTGCTTGACAAGCCCCAGGCAGCTTCGCAGAGTCTTCGTGCTCCATCACCATCACATGGAATACCTTCTCGAACGAATATGCTCTTCACCCGCTGAACAACATTCTCCAGTGGAGCCTGTCGCACATGAATCATTTCAGCGATTGAAGAAGCTCGCAAAGGCCGAAGGCTGGAATGGTAGAGATCGTTGCAAACCAAGATCAGAGGCCGTAAAAAGCGGAAGTTGTCGCCTTTTCGCTTCTTGCCGTTTCCTCCATTCTCTGCAGCAAACTTGGTATTCCGCTGATCAAGCAACACCAGATCAATAAGAGCTTTCATAAATCCACCTTCGCCACCGCTGTTGGACCCTCCAACAACACCGTCCACTTCGTCAACAACAACACACACTGGTTTTGCGGCTCGTCGTACTTTCTTCTCGCCGACCTCCACATTCGCGCCCTTCACATTCTCTGTGCCAAGTGCATCCCGGATGCGACCCTTAACCACATCCCGGCTTCGTTCATCACTTGCATTGATCTCGAGCACTTCGTAGCCAGCTTGTCTAGCGCATACATGGGCCAGTGTAGTCTTGCCGAGACCAGGCGGGCCGCTGAGTAGAAGCACCTTCCTATGCCTTTTTTCTTCTTCGTCTTCGTCATCTTTGCCGGGCCGTTTGACCCGAGACTTAGCAAGCCCAGGAAACACAATCGGTTCCCATCCTTTCAGCCAGCGGAGAACTGCACGGTGGGTTCGCTCGTCTCCAATCAAATCAGTGAAAGTGCGTGCTCTGTATTTCTCAGTCCACATCATCGAGTCCATCTTTGCCTTTTTAGGATCTTTGCAGTGACTTTCAACCGATTGATGCACAGGCGCTGGGGCGGGTTCTGATGGTGGCACCTTGGACTCTTGTGCAGCCTCGTCCATGAGTTTGTGTATATCAATTCCATAGTAAGCCTTCGTTGCCTTTCCGGCTTCCTGTTCAGAGCGGCTGGCGATCATTCGTTCATAGGATACTGGGGCGTTGGCCTTTCTTAATTGGACATTATGTGTTTTGCCGCCGCAGGTCTTGATCTGAATCTTCTTAGGCGCTGGTCGTGGGGTGAGCTGTATATTATTTCGGAGGCCTGTAGGGGTGTCGTCTGGCTTCGACAGACTGGACAATATCTGAGATTGCTCGTCGAGGAGGGTAGGGATCGCAGGAGGCTCGAGATTGACCTGTTCTGGTAATTCGAATTGGCTCTTAATATTCTCGTCTCTCAAAGCGTCAATCTCGTCCTCTTCGTCGTCATCGTCGTCGACAAATCCTCCGACGAATTTCGGCCGCTTGGGCTCCGCGGGTTGAGGGCTTTCGATCTCAGCAGCCTTTCTCTTCTGTCTGTCGTTGGTGGCATTATCTACTGCCGACGCACTAGGCGAGGATATAAAGGGCATTCTGGCAGGTGGTGATGACGGCAAAAAGGGAAGTTTGCGACTCGGTGTAGGCGTAGTCGCCCGAGGGGTTTCAGCACTTGATTTAGTTGGGGTATCTAGTCATAATCAGCGCTTGCAGAACATGACTGTCGTGTGCATTCGATTCCTACCAGGCCTTAAATCGTCTTCGCTGCGAAATACATCCGACAAATTCCAAGCACGGTGTTGGATCACGACTTTATTACGGGTCAGTTCGCGCCGGTGGTCGTGTATTGCCTCGATGTCTTCGGAGAATGATTCGGAGGGCGGATTAAAGGGCTGCTCAGGTTCTTCGGAATGGAGGTGTAGGGCCGGATCGAATGAGGAGAGGAAATTAGGCGAGGAGGGGATCATTCAAGCGTCTCGAGGCATCTCAATGGGAAGATCAATCTTCGGGCTTGGTCAGTTCCCCCTCTGATAATAAGACGCGCCGACGCGCGCTGCCGGACACGCTAGTCCCTTTTAGGAATATCACAGTATAGCGCATATTCACACAATATAGCCTATAACTGGTGTACATTGATAAAGTATGTCTTAATTTGGTCTGATACATTTCAAATTTTGAATTTGGGGCTGGATTGACACCAGCCCTTGTTGGATGGTATACTGTACGGTGTAATACAAAACAAGAGAATCGCAAACTGCTCAACCGGTCATGAAAAATCAAATCCACCAAATATCACCTTTTCTATGCGCTCTTCACCTTCTCGGTCAGCTCAGGCACCTTCTCAAACAAGTCACCGACCAATCCAACATCGGCAACTTGGAAGATAGGCGCCTCAGGGTCCTTGTTGATAGCAGCAATGACCTTGCTGTCCTTCATACCAGCCAAGTGCTGGATAGCACCAGAGATACCAGCGCAGAGGTACAGCTGAGGCGCAACGTTCTTACCAGTCTGGCCAACCTGCAGACTGTTGTCAGCGAAGCCGCTGTCGACAGCAGCGCGGGAAGCACCGATAGCAGCGCCGAGAGAGTCTGCCAATGGAAGCATGACACGGTCGAACTCCTCCTTGGACTTGAGACCACGACCACCAGAGACAACACGAGTGGCAGTGGCAAGGTCAGGGCGCTCGGACTTGGCGAGCTCTTCGGACACCCACTCGGTAACAGCGGGGGCGTTGGAGTCGACGCCGTCCACGATCTCGGCGGAGCCACCCTCTGTCTCGACGCCTTGGAAGGCAGTGCCACGCACAGTGATGACCTTGATGTTGTCGCTTGACTGCACGGTCAGGATGGCGTTTCCGGCGTAGATTGGTCGGACGAAGGCTGCGTTTGAGTTAGCTCAGTTCATGTAAAGTATGTTGATGACGGGATGCTTACTATCCTCGCTTTCGATGCCAGTAATATCAGAGACCTGGGAGACGTCCAGGAGAGCAGCTACACGGGGCAGCAAGCTCTTGCCGAAGGCTGAGTGTCCCGCAACGATGTGAGTGTATTCGCCCTTCTTGATGTTCTCGACGAGGAGCGGGGCGTAGTTCTCTGGGAGACCCTATTAAATAAAATATGTAAGTGGCCTGCTTCTCTTCCTCCTAAAGCTTCCAGGTACATACCTTCTCATAGGCATCGCTCTCCACAGCCACAATCTTGTCCACACCTTTAATCTTGGCCGCCTCAGCAGCAGATGTAGCCTTGATTCCGCTGCCGGCAAGGAAAGCTGTTACGGGACCACCGAGCTTCTGTGCCGCAGCAATTGCAGAGTGCGAGGAGTTCTGCAGCTTGCCATCGCGCTGCTCGAGAACGGCGAGGGTGGAGAGAAGGCGGGCAAGAGCCGAGGAGACCGGGGTGCTCAGCGAGCGAGCAGGGTAAATTTGCGAGCGGGCAGCCCGCAGGACTGAGTATCTGGCGGCTGGAATCATGTTGAAGTCGTGAGGAAATGAACGTTGGCCTCCCACGAGTTGTTGTCCAGGAAGAGAGTCAAGGTTGGGGCCTCGGCGATTTGCGGTGATGCGGGTGTGGTTATCATCGGGACGCCAAGCCTGCCCTCCCGAGGTCGGACTGACTCGGTTAATGCAGGCCCATACAGCCTAATCCGACTAATCAGAAGATGACGCGATCAAGCTTTATCTGATCTGGTCCGCGGCGGTTAATCTTACAGGCTGATTCTATTCAAGTTACAAGTCCAGCATTGAAATAATTGAATATTCTTCATAACAAGTAAATGACACTAGTGATATTTTGTACGCCGAGAAGACCTTACACATGCAGAACATTATCTAGATGAAACCGACTAACTCCCAATCATGAAGTCGACTTTCTCTTCTTCTTGCCCTTGCTAGCATCATTCTTCGTAGGCTCTCCGTCCTCGAGGGCCGAGGCCTTGAGTTGCTTCAGCTTCTCCTTGCGCGCCGCGCCTGAAGCAGCCTCGTCGTCATCTGTAGCCTTCGACTTCTTTGACTTCTTCTCCTCGAGCAGCTTCTCATCACCGGTTGACTTGCGCTTCTTGTTCTTCTTGTCTTCGATAGCGGGGGTCTCGTCCTCCTCCTTCACATCGGCATCTTCCACCCAAAGCTCACTGGCCAGCCAAATGGGCATAGCCATAGTGTTGGCACCCTTGACGTGAAGAGCCTTGATGTTTCTCCAGCCCTTGGTGACGAACTTTTCAGTCATACCATTGACAACAGCGGCGATGTTTGCGGACAATTGGTCGGGGGTGAAGTTGGACGAGCCGACGCGGACGGCAGCGGTGGTGGAAGGAGCAAGCTGAACGGAAGCGCATTGCAATGTGCGCTCGATCTCCTTTGCGACGGTAAGCGGGGAGGCGAATCCTGCGCTGCGCTCGTCCTTGGCGGGCTTGTTCTTAGGATCCTTCTTGACTCGCTTGCCATCAACCTTCTCGATGTCGGCGATGCGAATGGGGATGGGACGCTTGCTAGACTTGTAGAAGATCTTGCCGAGAGTAGGGCCCAATCGAGTGATGATGCGCTCATCTGCAAGGAAGATATCGTGCTCAGAGAACAATTGGCGACGGCTCTCAAAGCTCTGGTAGCGGGCCTTGAGTTTGCTGAAGCCGATGACTTTCTCGATGCGGGAGGAAAGTTCTTGGGGGAATGTAGGGTCGGCAACGATGTCTTTCACGGCACGCTGAGGGTCGGCAGTGATCAGACAGACGCTGAGCGAGGGCGACGAGTTGAGAGAGTGAGGAAGGGTAATCTTTCCGGGCTTCAGACGGTTCTTGTCGACAACGTGCTTCTTGGTTGTGAGGATAAGCCAGACGGATTCATTGTTGAGCGAGGTCTCCTCATCATCGGAGTCGTTATCACCGATCAGGGTTTTCTTGGTCGCGCTCTTCTCTTGCTCCTCTTGGTTGGACTTGATATGGCGCAGCAAAGCAGAAGAAGCTTTTTGGACCTGGGCTTTGGTTAGCATGCGCACCATTGGATTTTGATGAGTAGATACTGACTTGGGGCTTGTCGAGCTGGTAAGGTGAGCCCGAATCGACCTTGGTCGTAAGAGTAGTAGACGACACCATTTTTACAAGTTGTAGACTTAACTCCAATCGCAACGGCAGTATCGAGACCAAAAAAAAAAATTCCTCGGGGAAGGCGGTGATTGTTTTTGCCAGTCTTGGCAGTCCAGACCTACATTGTAGACACCTCAGGTGTCATATGCCGGTCACGTGGCTTTATCTCGGTCAAGTCGAACGCAACAGCATTTCGGAAATGCTACAATTCGGTAAAATACGCCTCTTGGATCGATGGAAGCTTTATGCAAGATTCTAATGCAAGTGATCATGACAGTTACTTATTGAACACTATAACGCACCTGTATGTGGCCTACGGTCCCGAGGTCAGAGCCACGAACGGGAAATATATGTTGAAATGTGCTCATGCACGTGTCCACGGGTGTCAGTATATACATTTTCCGATGGACTCAGACACAGCCCTGGACATCTGGAGGGACCCAGAGATCAATGGCAAAATGAACATTGATTGAGCTCGATAACTCTACTATCCAGAGGAGAGAATGCCTGGAACGCTGCTAAATGCATTCGGGAGGAGATGGAGGTCTCTATGAAGAGCTCGATGTACTTAAGTGAACTTGTCTAGTGATAGGCTCATCACCTCCCCACCTCATTTAGACCTTTCCAAACCCGTGGACGTAGACACTGAAATTACATGTAGAGCTGCCCACAGTTATCGCAATTTTGACGATACCATAATCGTTTTTATCGATATCACTGTTGTCGTATATGGTGAAAGCTTGGTGGGCGGAAAAGTTGCCCTTTTATTGCGAGCCAATGACACTAGATAAATGCAGTCGGACATATGGCAATATGACACTCCGTACATACGAATACCCACATGATCCATTATTGCGTCCCCACCTGGAGGAAACTCGCCTTGAAACATCCCAAGAGACATTCACCCACTGTCGCCTAGTCAGGTGACTATAGTCTAAGTAGATAGCGGGGCCTGCCCTTAGACATGAAAATTCCATCTATTTGGACGATTCTTCCATATGGCTTGCTAGATTGCATCCCACCATGTAAGATAATGCCAAGCAGAATATCAGATGCTGCAAGACGAGCGGTGCAAGGAAACATTGGGCAGACAGAATGAATCGTTATGAGCTAGATACAGGCATGAGGCGGATATCTCCATCAGCGTCTGTCTTATTGAGAGAGGCTTTACCATCGCGGGCTGTTTGTATCGATATTTGCATACTGGTCTAGATGCAGCCTAGAGAGGCTCGCGTAGATTGACCCAGCATGATAACTGATACCCAAGAAATGTCACTCCTTAAACTAAATCCAATTCTTTGATCCATCCCGGATTTCCTGTCGTTTCCTCACTTCTTTTCTCATCTACTTTGTCCTTTCTCGGCACTGGAGTACCAAGTACTCTGTACAGAGGAGCCAAAAGGATATCTCCAATATAAGCTCACAGCATTAGCCCGGGGACCTGCGCGCGGGGGAGCCTTATAAGCAGCCACTCGTCCAAGCGTACGTACAAATAGTCGTTGGATGGGGCATTTGAAAGGATTTAATGTATATTGCCCCTCGGGAAGGATGGGCACTTGGACCACGGGAAGCACTCTGTGCCGGGGAAATGGCTGGATGGGGTACTAGTGTAAACCGGCAGTCCCCACAGAAAGGTGGCTCGCACGGAGTAAGATTATTATGATCTTTGCCGATCGGCACGGCCGCGGGGACCTGGGACGCTCATCACTTCCCCTGACGCCAAGCCTCGTCGTTATGATTTCCATGGGGCTAAGGGGTAATCCTCGACAAATGCCCGTATTCATGCTAGTGTCGCTTCAACGGCTTCGGCCTGCAGGAGCTCAAGGCAGCCATAGATCCATGGCTGAGCATCGCTTGAGATGTATTAACGCCACGATGAAGCCGGCGAGCGAGCTATGCTTCATGCAGACTAGGGCGCAATATATGCTGTTGTTCACAGCCGGGAGTGCGCAGGCTGGGCAGGGGAAATTAAAGAACCCAAAATTAGGAGTGAGACCTGTTTGCCCAGGCTGGGCATCTGCTAGGGGCTCTTGGTACGGAGTACGGCCTACAAAGTGCTCTCGGCGTGCATTAAGGGGAAGTCGCCCCCGGACGTCCTTTCTCGTTCCCCCTGGCGTGCGATCGATGAAGCAGGCTGGGAGCATGGGATAACGGCCGAGGGCTCTACTGTAGCGTGGACGCAAAGTCAGGCTCTAGCAGGAAAAGGCAGGTACCAGCCAAGAATCAATAGGCGCCAGATGGCCGCCACTATTGCGTCGTAATTTCCAGCTTTCCGTAGGCGCCAAGCACCGGGCATGCCTCGCGCTACCCATGGATACCATTGGCATTTTCGGGAGGGAACGGCGGGTGATTATTGGTGTTCCTGAATGCTGGTGGAGCTGATGCCTTTGTATGCAAGTGACTATTGGGCGCTGGACTCGGGCGGCTCCATCTGGAGGACGCTATGCCAAGATCGCCATCACAAAGTAAACACGACGAACATGTGCGGTTTGATGCCCCACATCCACTTTCTATTAGGCGGTTTCAATTGAGGACTGTCATGCCAAGGTGCACAGCCAACAGCCCGCTGGGAGACTGTGCCCAGCAGACGGTGTGTCTCGGGCGTGATAGGCAGGTAGCGGAGGGAGTATACCAGTGCTGGGCAAGCCCCTTTTCGTAGATGAGAGGCGGCGCAGAGGGAAGTTTAATCTCAAGATCAATGCAAAGGAGAAAAAAAGGCGTGGGGCGCGTGTCCAGGCTGGGATTGGTGGTGAAGCCCCTTTGGGGGAGGACCAGCTCGCCCTCCCCGCCCCTGTTGCTCTACTACTCCCTCGTTCCCACCCCTTCTCCTCTATCGACATCTCAACCTCAATCTTGTGTTTTCCTTTCCGACCAGAGGGATTCGTTCTCTCTACCACGTTCTTTTTTGGAAACCAACAGTCGCTCTCTACTCTCTGTCTTTTGTTGTACAGCCAACAGCACGCGATTCGCATTAACTGAATGTACGTGAATGATGGGCTTTTTTCAGTCAACAGTCGCAAGGATCTTCGCATGAATAGTGGTCTCGAACGATCAGAATTCAATCGGAGCTATGGAGATCTTCTTGTGCGACTGCTTCTGAGGAAATGGTATTTGTTGACATCGACAGTGGACTGATATCTTACAGACTCGCAAATCATTACGACTTCCGAAATCAATCGCAATGAAGTACGCTTTAGCTCTCTCTCTGGCTTCGGCCTCTATGGTCGCGGCTCATGGCCACGGCCATGCCAAGTTTCACCAGCGCGCTGTTGAGACCGAAATCAACACTGTCGCGGTCCCTGGACCTAACGAGTACGAGTTTGTTGTGATCGACCCCCAGCAGACTGGTGCTCCCAAGCCTTTGAGCGTCGACAAGGCCTGCGAGGGCCTGGCTTCTCATGAGTTCGAATGGCTCGACGATGCCGTTCCTCTGGCCTGCCCGACCACCACCGCTACTCCCACCTCTACCTCTACCGCTACTCCCACTCCTACTTCCACCGTCAAGCCTCAGGTTCTCCTTGAGCAGAACGCTGTGGTTTCTAGCTCGAGCTCCACTTCGACCTCTACCTCCAGCACTTCCACCACTACCGCGAAGCCCGCTCCTACTCACTCCAGCTCTAGCTCCAGCTCCAGCTCCAGCTCTGGCGCCAAGGGCCTCACTGCTGAGTTCCCTGATGGCGAGCTTAGCTGTGACACTTTCCCCTCCGACTACGGTGCCGTTGCTCTTGACTACCTTGGCCTTGGTGGTTGGTCTGGTGTCCAGTACGTCAGCATTGTTGACGCGCTCGTCAGCTCTATCATCACCGCCGTTAGCGGCGAGGGCTGCAAGGACGGCGCTATGTGCTCTTACGCTTGCCCAGCTGGTTACCAGAAGGCCCAGTGGCCCTCCACCCAGGGCAGCACTGGCCAGTCTGTTGGTGGTCTTGAGTGCAAGAACGGCAAGCTGCACCTCACCAACAAGAAGCTCAGCAAGTCTCTCTGTATCGAGGGCAATGGTGGCGTTGAGGTCCTGAACAAGATGACCCAGGATGTCGCTATCTGCCGTACTGACTACCCCGGTACCGAGTCTGAGACCATTCCCCTCGCCGCTCTCGCCAACGGTGGCTCTCACCCATTGACCTGCCCCAACGCCGCCAACTACTTCGTCTGGGAGGGCAAGTCTACCTCCGCTCAGTACTACCTCAACAACAAGGGTGTCTCCACCGAGAAGGGTTGCCAGTGGGGAGACGGCTCCGAGAACATCGGTAACTGGGCCCCTATGAACCTGGGTGTTGGTTACTCTGCTGGTGCCACCTGGTTGTCCATGTTCAAGAACGAGCCCACCACTGACGCCGACCTCGACTTCGCTGTCGGTATCAAGGGTGATGGTGTCACTGCCGACTGTATGTACGATGGAAAGGGTAACTTCTACGACTCCAACGGCAAGGTCAACTCCGGCAACGGCTGCACCACCAGCTTCTCTCCTGGTGGCTCTGCTACCTACGTCTTCGCTGAGACCTTCGACGAGCTCAAGAAGCTTCTGTAAGGAGTGTATTAGCCTCCTGTTTCTATCCTTAGCAACCCCGTCTCTCGTCCTATACTTGAGGGTGTTCCTTGAGTGAGGCTCGGGGATGCCTCTGTTCATAATATGGGTTGCAATATGAGAGCTTACTTCTGTGTATCTTACTTTTGATCCTTTGCCATGATGCGTGGGGGGAAATCCAATCTTTGCTTTTCTACTTTTCAGCCGTTACTTTTTTCTCGTATCGCCGGTATTGTTGCTTTTGCAAGTGACGCGGCTCAATTTTACTTCTTTCAAGTGCAGCCAATTTCCAGTCAACTTGCCTCACTGTTTGTTTCTGTTTTCAATTTCCTGAACACGATACCTTACGTCTTATGTATTATCTGCGATTGTGAATTCGAATCTTCAATCAGTATCATTAGCCTGTACGGAGTATCAAAACTGTAGTCCTTTACGAGATGTGGGGAGTGGATCTCCTTGCAGCAACGAACATCGGCGATAACCCGGTCTTCTCGGTCGCTCTGAAAGCATTTTACCAGGCAATCGAATCTCTAGACCCAGCCCTATCTACGTGTAGATCTCATTCATTCAAAAATTATCATGACAACGCTATCAGATTTCCTAGGAAACATAATTCCAGAACTAGCGCGGAATGCGCCCGAGCCACCTAGCGATCCCTCTACTTTTCGACCCCATGTCGCACATGCGCCTCATCCTCTGCAGGTCACATGAGCTGCCTTGGAAGAAAGAAACCCCAGCCTCCAGCTGTATCACTTCCAACAGGCCTCTGGTGAGGTATCATGTTCCCGGCGCATCGATCTGGGCATTCCTTGTCCCTGGGGAGATCTCATCTTGTATGATGTGGCGTCTGTACATTCCCTCCCCCTTGCGATCGACTTTCGGTCGCCATGGATTATCCATGTGGGAAATGCTGGAAAAAGTGGAGTTATGGAAGGATTGAACGTACTTTTTCCCTGTTCAATGACCTATAGTCCGTACATACAGCAGAGTGAAGCCTCGGAACCGGGGCTGGGAGTAACGCAGCACCCTTACACCTTACCTGTAGCCATTGAGTACCTCAAGCTACCATACTCTATACATAACAAGCTCTCTATAGCTAACACAAATCAATTGTCAGCCCCAAGGTCCCGGCAGGAATTCTAGCATTTGTACAGTATGCAATAGTTTCCGCTCCGCAGTGACCACCTCGGTATTTCAACTTCCCTTACGACTAGCGTCTTGAAAAAAGCTCGAGCCCGCCCGATGCCAATGGCACGCCGCATGACGAAACGCGCTACTACCATATCTGCTGCAATGGCGAGCCTCTGGGGCGCCGGAAACCAGACCGTAACATGCAACTGTGTCTGAGTTCGGCCGCGGTGGCCGAAACTAAGACGGTGAATCTGTACGTACCCACGCGCCCACCGTGTATGCCCCGCGACGCAGAAAAAATTACTTCTAGCGCGTCTGACGGGGGCTTATGCACTTTTACTCCATAGGGTTCGAAGCGAAGAGTACTTTACGGTGAATTGCATGGATGCCCACAATTGAATTAATAGGGTTTTATGGTACAGCTGCAGGATTTTATAGATGGAGCTACTACTCCGTTGGGAAGACTCATGGTGGATGGTCTGTTCACTTTCTCTTCACTGATCTGCATGGCATCATCTACAGGCAGAACCGGTTGGAAGCATGAAGTCACAAATGCCATTGCGTCGTGAGGGATACCGCGAGACTGTCATACTCCGACTCGCGTGCCCGTCACGCTCCACCTTCACGTGATCTCAGACGCGGACGCGCTTTGTCAGATTTCGAGATGTATAGATCGAGACGACATCCATAAACGCGAAATGCACGAGTTCGCACGCGTAATACTTGTAACTTCTCTAGAAATGACGTGCAAGTCTCAGGCAAATGGCTGGGATCATTTTTTCACACCGTGAAGGGATAGTGGAGCCGTAGAGGGCTCGTCGGCGCCTATCGAACGCGTCTCGGGCTGTAAGCGTGCATTTCCGCGCAGGGCGAACGAGACCCTCCGCCCCAGTGCATTCCACCACCACCTTTTCACCTTTTCCTTCCCAGCACCTCCCTCCTCTCCCCTCCACCTTCTCTCCCCCTCCATCCTCCCACGTATATGAGAGAGGTGACTCCTTTGCTCTGTACTCTCTTCTCTTGATACTGTTTTTACGTTGGTTCTCTGTTCAGAGGATACGTGACGCGAGGTCTCGAGCTTGTCTCGTTTCTCGCCTTGTCACAAAAGGAGCGTGCTGCGTCTTGGACAAAAGCTAGGTCACGATGGATTCGTCTCCAACGAGAGCAGCTCTTGCTCCTGCCGCAGGCATGAAGCGTCCTGCGTCCTTGTTGCCGGCTTTCGAGCCATTGAGCTCGTCCCCCTCCCTTCCTCGCCCTCAGAAGCGTGTTGCACGCGAACCCGCCGTGTCGACATATCCTACCCCCGTCCCAACCTCTTCGACTCATATTATGTCGTCGTCGCCACCGCCGGGTGTCGCAGGTGGAAACTCGACGCGTCGTACCTTCTCTGCTGCCTCCGAACGATCGCCCTTGTGTGCCGTGCCAACATTGATGCTGCCGGAAAACGGTGAACCTCTACTGATGGGTCGTTCGAGTGTTTCTTGCCAGCACCAGCTTCCTGCTAGCCGGATGATTTCTCGTGTTCATGTTAAGGCTACGTACAAGCCGGCGCCGAATCCCTTCGACCGGGATCGTGTGGAGATTATGTGTATGGGTTGGAATGGTATCAAGATCCATTGCCAGGGCAAGAAATATGATTTGGCGAAGGGCAAGACGTTTACGTCGGATATTAAGGATGCTGATATCATGATTGATGTGCATGAAGCGCGTGTCTTGGTGCAATGGCCGCGTAACGAGGCTGATAGAAAGGACTGCCCCTCGACGGATTCGGAGCAGACTTGGGACGAAGCTACCCCTACTCAGAAGAATACTTCTCGAAGGGTGCTTCAAGATTCTCCCTTTGTGGAGAGCAGACGTCTGGCATCGCCAGTCTCCCCGTCGCCAGCTGTTCAGCGTGCTATCCCCCCATCGTCGCCTCTCTTCACGCCCTCTCGTTCCCGTGCTGCTGTTGTCGTATATGAAGATGAACCTTCTCCCTTGAAACGTCACAACACCGTGATTGGTCTTTCGTCTAACAGTGCCCGCCGTGCAAATGATATCCTCCAGAGCGACTACTCCCGACCTGAGGAGGACTCTGATAATGATGAGGAGAACGACCCTATTGTGCACTCTTTTGGTCCCTTTGGTGAAAACCTGCTTCCTCGCATGGCTTCCTTCCACACCGGCGACTCGCCTATTCGCTCCAATCGCCCAGAGCCTCTCAAGCCTACTCACTCCCGCCAGACCTCAAACCTGTCTAACAAGTCATCCAACCACTCCCGCCAATCCTCAACTGTCGAGAAAGACTCCACTATCATTAAAGACACTTCCATTCTCGACGACGAGAGCTTTGCTCGAGTTCGTAACCACGCTGTGAACCAATTGGCCTTCTCTCGTCTTTCCTCCACCCCATTTTCTACTATCCTGAACAACCTCCCTCCTTCATACTGGAAGTCAAGCGCTATGAACAGCTCTGGTCCTGCCCGTGCTGAGATTCGTTTCCTCCTGGAAAACACCAAATGTATCGGCAAGGTTGCTCGCGAGGGCAAAGACGCCGCCGGAAAGCCCCTCGAAAGCGAGTATTACTACTTGCCCGATGATGACGATGACGAGATGCGACGAGAGACTGTTGTTAATAACCTGCGGAAACCCGGCCTTCGCAACTGCCGTAAGCAGCACAAGGTTTGTACCACGCGTGCCCTCTCTCATCGAACCCTTCCAACTGACAATGCTTTAGCAATACTTCTGGCGCAAGCCCAAATAGTGCTGTGCGCAACACCTCTCCTGTCGTTCTTGTCAGATCTGCTTTCTCTTAGTATATATTTCCAGTGTTTTTCCAGGTCCCACTTTCCAGTGGTGACTCGCATAGCGTGGCGTGAGGCATACCCTGATTTTAATTGATTTCATTCCCCCCTTCCGTCTTCGAAGTCTTTCCTGCTCCAGCCTGGATGTGTACGATGTCACGGTTCTGCTCGATGTGTATCTTTGGCCTTTGTGCCGAGTTGATGCGTGGTGGCTTTTTGAACTTGACGGCGCTTTTTTACTTTGGCCTGTTTTGGTCTTCCTCGTATCCTGTTCCCCTCTAGTTCATCCTCTGGCTTGGTCTGTTTCTCCACCGAGATTCCGATGGAGTCCTTGTATCTTACTCTACAGTGCTCTTGCTTGTTACTCGGCTTTTCCACCTTCCAGGTTTGATGCCGTCATGACTTGTACGTTAACTTTTTCAATCTTAAAAGTGTTAGTTAATATTCCGCGATCATGTAGTCTATACTCTTGCATGACCTGTTCATGTTACACAAGTAGCATCACCAATGTGCCTTTTAGTTCAAATCCGTAGCATACTTTCGAGATGGGCTAAAAGTCCGTAGGGGCCAGAGCAGATCATAGCCTAACGTAATATCTTCCAGGCCAACTTAGATGTAAACTATGAGCTTAGTACCATGTACTTGTTGACCAGGTCGTGCCTGGCTCATAGGTCACAGCTACGAAATAGTCCTCGATGAGCGCATCCCTGTCGCCACAGACCCCGCATCTATAAAGCATGATAACGCTGCTCGATTTCTTGACTTTCACTATTTTCTTCCACGAAATTTCAAGGTGAAAATAATCTCCCAAGGCTCTTCATCATTCACACAAAGCATATACCTAGATCTCAATTCCCACATTGCATCATGGAATCTACTGCGCCACTCAACCTTCCTCATCGCCCCAGAGACCCTACAGTCCCTGCGACGGCTGAACCTTCGCAAGTATCTCACGAGAATGAAGTCTCGCCAACTACATATGATCCTGCGCCAAACCAGATGTGGCAGCCGCGATTCGATCGTCGTCAAAGTTGGAGCAATCAGGATCGCAAGCACGAACTGCAGGAAAGACTGCTCAGCGTGGCGGGTGGTCGAGAGTCGGGGTTCTCCGAGAAAAAGGACAATCCTGCTGCCTAGTTTTGAAGGTCTTGTGATGGGACAGCCTGATATGGAGGACAGCTTCGAGTTGAGCGACCGACTATGATGGTGGGGTTCGTACGGCTTCTGGATAGTTACGTGTATGATGCAAGCGCTTCGTATCTGCTTCTTTTCTGTATATTAGTCGAAATCAATATTTGTGTATCTCTTTCAGCTCCAGCCCGAATGTATCTCAAGACTTCCTCAAGATTGTAAACGAAGGTGGAGCAAATGTATGTATGTCGCGATCTCAATCTCGCAACCCAAAAAAGTTGAACTCCGCACCGCCTTGAGACCAGAGCCCGCTTTCGCTTTCCCGACTCCCCCACACCACTCGGCGTCTCCTGCGAATTGCCCTCTCTCTTCCCCAAATCTCCTCAATGTGGCGTTCCGGTCACTTCGATCTCCTTTCAGACGCCCTGAGAGGACCCCATTGAACCCGCCCACGACCACACACAGATGGCCATGGAGCGCCAGAAGAAAAGTACGCCCGAGCCTCTACCAACCATCTTGCGACTATGACACTAACTGCCCACAGGGGAGCTGCGGGATCTGAACGAGAAGGCTTGGTCAGACGAGACTGGTACCAGAAGCCCCCGCGCACCTTGACATATTGTCCCGCCCTGTTCTGACCTCATAACCCCCCTCTATAGATATATTCCCAGTCAGCAAGTCTCTCGACTCAGCCCTGAAGAAGAACACGGCGTTTATCAAACGTCTCCGAACAGGCATCACGGCATCGGCCTTGTCCACGTTCCTCTCCGATATCCGCACCTTATCCCTGCACAAATACCTCTCCGAGATTATCTCCGCCTGCTACGAGGGCCTCTGCAAGCTTAAGTCGCCCGGCGAAATCGCAGTCGGCGTCGAGATCGTATGCGCCCTGCACCAACGCTTCGGCCCTACAGACTTCACCCGCCAAATCGGCTGGCTGCTCGGCCGCGGCCTCAGCTCCCCAGACAAAGCATGGCTTAAGCAGCTCACACCAGAAGTGCGCGAGCGAGACGAGAAAGAGCGCCTCTCGCGCCACCGTGTGCTTCTGCGCGTTGTCACAGAGCTCTGGCTAGTCGGTGCCTTGAGAACACTGGACGATGTCGAAAGGCCAGATGAGCTGGCCGCGAAGGGCGGCAAGGACGGCGCAGTGGGTATTGGGAGCAAGCCTTCTGATGCCCCAATCAAGTCTAAGCCCGCCGCTAGAGACCAGGATAAGGCGGCTGAGCCTTTCCCGCTGGAAGTTCTGAAGGAACTACTGGGCCATGACCGGGACCACACGAACTTGCCGCTCGCGGTGCTCTTCGTGAAGAGCTTTAGCTGGGATATACTGGGGACGAAGCTTGCGGATGAAGGGCGCAAAACTGTGGAGGCAGATGGTGCGACTTCGGCGGCGACAGAGCAGGATCCTAGTGCTGAGTTGCTGGAGGCTGATCCCCCGCTTGTTCCTGAGGGTACACAGCAGCGATTCAAGAATATTCTGAATAGGTATCTGGATGATGTGAAGGCGCATGTTGTTCGTGATCAGAAGGCTCTCGCTACGCAGAGCCGCCGCAATGCGGAGGCATATGTCAAGAGCGGCGAGATTTTCGAAGACCGTCAATCGAATTTTGAAAAGCAGTCCAAGACACTTGAGAAACTTGTTGCCAACACCCAGGTTCTGTGTGAAGCTTTGGGAGTGGAGATGCCTGATTTGGTAGAGAAAGAGACCAATGATGCGACTTCCAGCTCTGGAATCGGCTTGGTCAAGACTACTGATTATCTGCGTGGCCAGGGTGATGGTGCTGGTATCTGGGAAGACGAGGAAGAACGCCGTTTTTACGAGAACTTGGTCGATCTTAAAGGAAAGGTGCCTGCCGTGCTACTAGAAGATGGCAGGAAAAAGAAGCCCGAGGAAGAAGGTTCTAAGAAGAAGGACTGCGAGACTGCTTCAGAAACCGCTGACGATAAAGCTGCTGCGGATCTTGATGATCAGTCTACAGCGATTGCTAGCAAGACTGTTGGTGCGCAAGTTGACACTCTGCTCAGCAAGCTCCCAGAGTTGCAGACTAAAGATCAGGTTGATCAATTCGCTTTGGACTTCTGCTTCGTCAACTCGAAAGCGTCCCGGAACCGCTTGGTCAAAGCTGTTTCTGATATTCCAAAGGGTCGATTTGATCTGTTGCCGCTCTACTCTCGCCTAGTTGCTACTCTTGGTCAGTATCTACCAGACGTTCCTCAAGGAATCACAATTTACCTTGACGAGGAATTCCGCAGCTTGCAGCGTCGGAAGTCTAAAGAGTTTCTGGGCCAAGTGCGCATGGGTAATGTGCGTTATCTCGCCGAGTTGACCAAGTTCGGCGTAGTGCCAGAACATATCATCTTCCATTGCTTCAAAGTCTCACTTGACGATTTCTCGCGCATGAATATTGAGATCATTGGCAACCTCCTGGAGAACTGCGGTCGATACCTCCTCCGAAACCCGGAAACATCGCCTCGCATGGCCTCTTTCCTGGAGACCCTTGGTCGGAAAAAGACCGTTCAGCACTTAGGACAGCAGGAACGCATGGTGATTGAAAATGCCATCTACTATGTTGACCCGCCGCCACGACCTGCGATTCAACAGAAGGAACGCACGCCCATGGATCAGTACATTCGACGTCTTATCTACCTTGACATGAACAAGCGCAACTACACCAAGATTCTCAAGACTATCCGGAAGCTCCACTGGGAGGAACAGGAGGTCGTTGATATCTTGGAACGTGTCTTCAGCAAGCCTGTCAAGGTCAAGTATGGTAGCATCCATCTCCTGGCAATCCTCGTCAGTGCCTTGTACCGATATCACCAAGACTTCGTGGTTGGTGTTGTCGACAACGTCTTAGAGCAAATCATCTTAGGCCTGGAGCAAAACGACTTCAAGTTCAACCAGAAGCGCATTGCCGAGGTCAAGTATGTTGGCGAGTTGTACAACTACAAAATGATCGACTCGCCCGTCATTTTCGATACACTGTACCGCATTGTGACCTTTGGGCATGAAGGGGGCACTCCGGTCCCTGGAAAGGCGATTGCGCTGGATCTTCCTGACGATTACTTCCGCGTTCGCCTTGCTTGTACCCTACTTGATACTTGTGGGCATTGCTTTGACCGGGGCTCTGCTAAGAAGAAGCTTGACTTCTTCCTTACCTTTTTCCAGTACTATATCTTCACCAAGGACCCGATGCCCATGGACGTCGACTTCCTCGTGCAGGATACCTATTCGGCTCTCCGACCTCAATGGAAGCTTGCGACAGAACTCGAAGAAGCCACACGTTTATTCAGTGAGGCCGTCACCCAGAACTACAACCTGCAAGACTCCGAGCGTCCTGCCGAGCCAGAAGAGAACGAGGATGATGCAGAAAGCAGTGACTCTGACGTTGGCTTGGAGGAGGATGCAATCCCCGACATAGAGGACGAGCAGGAATCCAGCGACGAAGGAGAGGCAGAAGCCTCTGGCCCGAACAACGAGGAGGCAAATGACGAGTCCGAGTCTGAAGACGAGCAGATCTTCGTCACGAGGAAAGAGGAAGAGCGCGACCCTGAAGCCGAGGCTGACTTCGACCGCGAGTTCGAGAAAATGATGGCTGAGAGCATGGATTCCCGGAAGTTCGAGCGCAAGGCTGTCTTCGACATCCCCTTGCCCATGAAGCGCCTTGCGAGGGAGACTGGGGCCAATGATGCGCCTGGCGAGTCTTCTGTCGAGGCTTCTTCCGAGCCAATTCCAGATGAGCCGGTTGCTCCCAAGACGATGGCGTTCTCGTTGATGACTAAACGAGGCAATAAGCAACAGGTAAGAATCGGACCAATTCTATCGGTGGTATTATTTGCTGACATTCACAGACGCGGACGATCGATCTCCCCTCTGACTCGAGCTTGGCTGTTGCCATGCAGTCCCGCAAGCAGGCCGATCGAGAGGAACAGCAGCGTATTAAGAACCTTGTCTTGAACTATGAGGCTTCAAATGAAACCGAGGCCGCCGAGAGTAAGCGATAGCGCTTCGTGAAGCCGAACTTTGGCTAACTTAACTAGCGGACTTCGAAAAACGCATTCCTGCCAACCAACGACTAGATAAGTCAGGCGGGAGATCTGCCTTCCGCTCTCGCAAACTCCAACTCAGTGATGTGAACTGGTAAAGACCACGATCTCGGCAGCAATCCAATTACTGCGGACCCAATTCCCCTGTCAAGGGCCATTTGCCAAGACTCTGGCCACTCTATCTGTCGATTGACGAGTGTTAACCTGCCGCTGGTCTACCTACCCACCGACTCAATCCTTAGGTCTGATCGGACATCCTGGGCGGTCTCCCAGCAAACAGCTCTTCCGAGTCTCTGGGTTATTCGTACAGCTATCCCTTGTACTCTCAGCGCTGAACCCTCGCAAACCACATACTTTCAGAGTATGAGGCAAGGCCCGGACAGATACTCCGATTCTTGCCCCGACGTGAGGCGTCTGGGAGTGATAGTATGACCCCCGCTTATCTTATCCGCTTACCTGCGAGTAGCTACTCCATAGTACGTTAGTACGAAATGCCATCTTATGGTCTTTGCCGAAGTAAACCCGATCGGAACCGAGTATAGATAGGCTTTAAGCTTATTCATAGGGCGAGCTGTCTGCCAAGTATGTGGCTCGCTGAAGATTATGGACTATAACTTGCATAATTTAGGAAGTAGCAGCAGCAATATAGGCCAACGCGTACTACTTGTAGATTATTCCAGACGTCGGGTGGAGACTAACTGTCAAAGCCCTACGCGAAGCCCCAGAGTCGGAGTCTGCCGTCTGTGCCTCGCGCTACCACGGCTCGGTCCTAGAATGCTTATCGCGTTTTTCTGTCCTCGCTTGTCTGCAAAGTCTGCAAAGCCTGCAACTAGAATAAGTTTAGAAAACTATCTTAGAAAAATAACTCTAGTCTTCCTACAGCTACAAACTCTCTAATAAAATCCATTTTCGCAAAACCTTTTCTTTTTCCCGCCATACAAAAACCCGCCTCGCCCGCCCGATCCCCAGTTTCCCTCATCGCCCTCTCCGATGGTGTGATTGGCCCTTCAGCCCCGAAGGAATCCATTTCTGCAGGCCAGGATATCTTTTCTTCAACACTCTAACCCTCACCCCAGCGGAATGGCGGTCCAGGTGAACTCCAAGGCAGTGAGCACCGGGGTGCACGATGTCGAGGACCAAGCTCCCCCGCCCTCGGACTCGGGGTCCGTTATCAGCGATCACCAGATCGTGTCGCAGCAGGAGCGCCAGAGCTTGGTTAGGGGGCTTTCGCAGCGGCATATTCAGATGATTGCCATTGCGGGTGCAATTGTATGTTTACTCCTTTCGTAGAGGGCTATGACCTGTCGGAGAATACTCGTGGTATCCTGAGGTGTTCTAACTCATGTATAGGGCACGGGTCTGTTCCTTGGTCTTGGCGGCTCTATTGCGACTGGAGGCCCCTTGGGCGCTTTGTTGGGATATATCTTTGTGGGCAGCATTGTCTGCTCGATCCAGTATGCACTCGGTGAGGTCTCTGCTCTTATGCCTGTGACGGGATCGTTCGTGCGCCATGCGGAGGTTCTGGTGGATCCTGCGCTTGCGTTTGCGATCGGCTGGAATGTGGTGTATGGGTGCTTTATCAGCGTGCCTAGCGAGATTTCTGCAAGTGTGGTGCTGATTCAGTACTGGACGGACATTAATGCTGCGGTGTGGGTGACTGTTCTTATCGTGGTGTCGGTGGTGGTCGCTATTTCCTTCATCGGGGTATACGGTGAGATCGAGTTTGTTTTTGCCATTCTGAAGATCCTGCTGGTGATCTTCGTCGTTATTCTCGGCTTGGTCATTGATCTGGGTGGCGTTCCTGGTAAGCCACGTTTGGGCTTTCACTATTGGAATGATCCCGGTCCTTTCGTCGAGCATATTGCTTCGGGGTCGTGGGGAAAGTTCCTCGGGTTCTGGGCTGTCATGACCAATGCTGTATATTCTTTTGCTGGTGTGGAATCTCTGGCTATGGCAGCTGCTGAAACTAGGAATCCGCGGCATAATATCCCGAAGGCTTGCAAGCGAGTGTTCGCTCGTGTGTCGATATTCTACATTGCCGCTGTCCTGGTCGTTGGCATGTTAGTCTCAAGCAGCGATGGCCGTCTCAGCAACGACTCTGGCACAGCCGCGACTAGTCCTTTCGTCATTGCTGCTGGAGATGCAGGAATCAAGGCTATCCCATCTGTCGTCAATGCTGTATGTTTGACCTCTGCCTGGTCTGCTTCTAATCAGAGTATGCTCGCTGGAACTCGCACACTGTATGGTCTTGCTATCAAAGGCCACGCGCCAAAGATTTTCCTTAAGACTACGAAATGGGGCATTCCATACATGTGTGTGCTTCTGCAGGTGGCCTTCTCATTTTTGGCATACATGTGCGTGTCTAACAGCGCATTGACTGTGTTCTACTGGTTCGTGGACCTAACCGCCGCTGGCACATTGGTCTCCTGGATTTCCATCGCTCTGAACCACATCCGCTTGCTACAAGCATTAAAGAAGCAGGGAATCCCCGCTAGTGATTTACCATGGCACAATCGAATCACACGTGAGTATTATTGCCAGTCTGCATGTGCGTTACTGACGGAAATCAGACTACACCAGCTGGTTCGCACTGGTCGCTTGCATCATAATCCTGTTGACAGGAGGGTTTGAAGTTTTCACAAATGGCGGATGGGATCCTGCCTCTTTTGTCTCTTCTTATCTGTAGGTTACACATCTCCTGGTTTTGGACGAAGACTAATCCTTGCAGTGATATCCCCCTCGTCTTGTTTGCATTCCTGGGTTACAAATGGATACGGAGAACGAATCTTGTTCCCTTAGACGATATTCCAATTCGTCAGGCTCTGCAAGAAGCAGAAGATGATCCAGAAAATGTGCCAATTGGCAAGGACAGTATCTGGAAGAAGGTTAATTTCTTGTGGGGTTGATATACACCTTCCGCCACCTTGCCTACAGAGATGACGATCGATTACGATTACATTTGCATGACGATCCTCTAATAATCTAAAGTCGTATACATAGCGGGTTAATATGAAGATTTTCATGAATATTGCGCATCAAATATAAAACCCAACTAGTAAAACCAGCTCCTTGCCCGCAAGCAGATCTGACATCTTCGCATGTGGACCAGCGGGACAATGACATACCATCCCACCTACCCCACCAAATCAACCTCCCAAGTTCCAACCTTGAAGCTTCCAATCTACACCTCCGCGGCTTAATGCCCCAACACCAACACCCTCGCATCTAAAAAGAACACCAATTGCCCACCATGCCCCCCCTCATCCGCGTAATCGGCTCCCTAAACGCCGACATGGTCTCCGTGACCCCCCGCGTCCCCGGCCCCGGCGAAACAATCACCTCCTCCTCCTTCTTCACCAGCGCAGGCGGCAAAGGCGCAAACCAAGCCGTCGCCTGCGGCCGCATGTCCCGCCCCCAGCCAACATCCTCCACCTCCTTCAACGACAAAAGCGACGTGCAGGTGGAAATGGTCGGCGCCGTCGGCTCGCTCGGCGGCCACTTCACAGCCCTGCTGAAACCCTCTCTCGAGCGATCAGGCGTCGACACATCGCGCGTCCGCGTGATTGAAGACACATACACGGGGGTGGCAGTCATCGTCGTCGACGAGTCTGCCGGCGGCGAGAATCGGATTATGTTCAATCCCGGCGCGAACTATACAGGCATGCAGGCTACGGGGGAGGTAGTGGGGAGTGCGCTTTCAGCGCCTGTGCCGGATGTAATCGTCATGCAGGGCGAGATACCTACTGAAACAACGATTGGGATATTGAGAGCGCTGGCGAAGTCGAAGACAGAGAAAAGGAAGAATGGGGAGAGTGGGATTCGATGCGGGCCGGATGTTATGCTTAACCCTGCGCCGGCGCCGCCGGGGGGTCTGCCGGAGGATGTATATGGGGCTGTGGACCATTTAGTTCTGAACGAGACTGAGGCGGAGCTTATGACGCCGCCGGAGGAGCAATTGCTGCGTGTTGTGCCTGATGCGCTTGGGCTGGAGGCGAAGGAGCGGGTTGCGAGGTATTTCCATGCGCTCGGCGTGAGTTATGTGCTTATTACGCTTGGGTCGAAGGGGGTGTGGTATAGTGCTACGAGTGGAGGGTATTCTGGGGCGGTTGATGGGGTGAAGCGGTTTAGTAATGAGGTTCCTGCGGCGAGTGTTTCGAGGGTGCTTGATACTACGGCTGCGGGGGATACGTTTGTTGGGGCTTATGCGGTTTCTGTGGCGAGATGGCGGGAGCAGCGGAGGGTTGATGGGAGAGATGGGGTGGATGTGGAGGATGGGGAGAAGAGTCACCGCTACAAGGTGTTTATGGATGAGGCGATGCAAGGTGCTGCTAAGGCGTCTGCGAGGACGGTTGAGCGGCAGGGTGCGATGGATTCTATTCCGTTTGAGAATGAGGTATAGATGTGAACATGGTGATCAATTGATATAGAATAGATTGGCATTTGCAGGGCGGCATACTCCAGCCTTGGAACCTTGAAAGGCCTGAATGGAATTGCGTTTGGGAGTAAACCCCGGTCGTGCATCATTTGCCTTAATGTGACGCATCTTGTGTTAGAGAATGCGAGGTTAATCCATCACAGGCCCGTGAGTGCCATGTATGACGAAACTAGCGCTGCTGCATTGCAGAGTGCGCACTGTAATTAGCAGATCAAAGTTCAATGATGTCTGGTTACAGGCGCTTCGGTCATACAAGTATAGTTAGCCTCGACGCGACCCCTTCAGCCAGACATTCTGCGAGGGAGCCGTGCGGCGAGCAGGAGTGGCCCAGAGCAGCCACGGCGATATTAATAACGCGGGCATGCAGGTGCTGAGGGGCGAACAGTGGCGTCCACGAGTCGCGATTTCACGCGTCTGATTCCTCCATTGTTCGCGAGCTGGTCTGGGCATGCATGAGCTAGTGGAACATGCAATGGTGCAGTGTGCCGTGATGGAGGGGATGGTGGCTGCAAATTCCCCGGTGATGGGAGTATGCCAGCCTTGTCCGGTCATCTAGTCTCGAGAACTGCCCTGATCTCTGTATGATTCCGTATGTATGATGCATAGGTCTTACTGGGGGACGTCCCAGTGAGTCCCAGTGAGTCGGGGTGTTCGTGGAGATCGCATGGTTCACGGTGATGCGTTGGCAGTACCGTTTAAGATACGGACGTGAGGGGGAGTCGCGGGTAGGCTTTGGCGTGTCGACGCGACGCGGCTCTCATACTCTTGTAGGCAGGCAGAGACCTATGGCTCTGGAGTACAAGTTATTGTGTGTTCAATGTCTTTATTGTCTATCTATTATCCTAATTGTCTATTTAATTGTCCATTCTCCTATATTCTCATTGTACTTTGTAGGTAGTTCTCTGTATAAGAGTGCGAACCACGGGAACTGGAACAAGGGGCCCACTGTACCGAGAATGAGCGCTGGAACCGGCCTCCATTCGCTGCAACTTGCATGAACGCGCGACACGCTGTATGTTCTGGTATTCTTACTGCAGGACGTGATGGACTTTGAGTACAAGTAATTCCCCTTGCTCCTTAAAGCCATCCCTCAATTATTTATCCTTCCTTCCCCCCCCCCCCCAGGCCTGCCAAAAAGGAACAGCATTCGTCCTTCCTTGTAGAATCCCTCTATACATCCACTCCTGGACACCCACATTCCAGCCCGTTCCCTTGCCACCCACCATCGGCCTCTATAAATCCTCGCTATCGTCTCAACTGCAGAACCCAGGCACTTCTCAATTTTCCTCGGGTCGGGGCTCTTGTGGTTCTGCTATACCTAGTGCTCGCAAGCTGTCAAAGCTCACCCCCACCCGCTTAGCGCCTCAAAACAAAACCCATACCCGCGCCTCACCATGACTGCTCTCGCTCTCCCTGCCCGTCAGCCCTTTGCGAGCCTGGACACCCCCAAGATGCAGCCTCTGATGCGGTCCAAGTTGAACCGCCAGAACGTGCAAAATGGTACTTTACTCTACCTGCCATGGGATATAACAACATGCTAACATCACCAGGCGTGGCTCTGTCAGCAAAGAACTCCATCTTCATGGACGAGGACTCCGAGAACATCGACCCCATCTCTCGCAGCCTCTCAGCAAAGCGCAAGCGTACTTTCGACGATGAGGAGATTTCAAAGGGCTCTCCAAAGCCCCTCAAGACTTCTCGTATCGCTCTCACCACACGGGATGAAAACATCTCTTCTCGATCCCTCTCAACACCCTTGAAGACCTTCCCCTCAACTCCCAAGTCCGCTCCAATCCTCAAGCCAGCCGGTCGCACTCCTCCCAAATCAAACAAGGCTCTTGGCCGTCGCTCAGCTATTGCAAAGCTGCGTCCCGACTCAGCCAAGCGCAGCGTCGCCCGTCCCTTCTCCCTCGCCACTGCCCTAGGACAGCCAGCCCCAAAGCCTCAACCCAAAGCTAAGGCTTCATGGTTCTTCGATATCCACGTCGACTCCGAGCAGGAGGAGATGACCAATCTGATGCAGCACTCAACCGGCGTCTTGGATATCAGTGACGATGAAGGAAAAGCCTCCCCCGCCGACGGCCGAGGAAAGGAGAACGTCCCTCCTGCCGAACAGGCAATTGAGGCTCCTCGTTCTCGACAGGCTGCTCTTGCTGCTTCTGTCGCGGCCCGGAAAGCTTCTCAAATGGAGGAGGACCGCGCGCCTCTCGGCGAACTGAACGCTGCGGACTACTATCCCGAGGACTGCAATGCCTTCTCTTTCGAGGTGGTATATGATGACGAGAATGCCGTCCCTGTGAAGAAGACTGCTCCTACCCCTCCTTCTGCCTCGACGTTCGTTCCTCCTGCTATCACTACTTCTATTGCCTCCTTGCTGGAGGCTTCTATTGCTCCCAAGGTCGAGAAGACGCCATCGGAACCTGCTGCCAAGGATTCAGATAATGCTGATGCTTGATATTGTCGGTCTGTTTCAAAATTTGCATATGCATCGGTGGCGCCTTCGCGGCTGTTGGTCTGGCCTGGGAATATCAGGTTGTATGGCGTTATGATTGATTATGATTCATGGGAAATGGTATTTATCTAATACTGGCGTTTGTTTTTTAGGAGGTGTTGGCGTGCTTCTTTTTGTTTGAATACCCTGTTGGGTCGGAAAGTCACTTGATCTATTGCAAGTCCTCGCTTTATGTTGAGTTTCTGTTGGTATTGTTAAATAGCTTAGTTGATAGTAAGAAATAACTACCATCTGTCATTTGACTCAATCGTTCAATGTAACTCCTTATAACATCTGAACATCGTTCATCATTGCAAATATCCTAAATCACTCATCTTCCTCCTCACTCTCCGAGTCCTCATCATCGCCCGCCTCTTGAGGCCCAGCCTCCGCTTCCGCTTCCGCATCTGCTTCATCCCTCGCAGCCACAGCAGCAGCAACCTGATCCTCTAGCATCTCCGCCCTCTCAATCTCTTCCTCCTCACCCTCACTCTCCTCAGCCTCCTGCTCCCCTTCCTCCCTCCCAACATCCTCCACCTTCTTCCCCAAGGCTCTATTCGGCCTTCTCTTCTTCTCTTCACCCGTCTTACCCGCAAGATGCACCCTCCTCCACCCAGGCGCAGACTTCGCCCCAGCACGCACATCAGTAGCCATAGCAATGACCTTGGGCGACGCAGTCTCCAGATTAACCTGGAAAAGCCTCGTAATCTCCTCCTCCGTCTCAGCGTAATCAGGCAGAGCAACGATCTGCTCGAACTCCGAATCCGCAGGCTCATGCCCCTCCAGTAAAGCCTGGATCTTGTTCCGCATAATCACCTTGACCTTCGAAATCGTGCCGTTCCAGTACCACCCGTCTGCGGAGTCTTCGCAGACTTCCCGGATATGGGGGTGTTGATCTGGCGATCTCGTGTGTTCGTCGGCAGGATAGAGGATTGATTTGAGTAAGGGGTCTTCGATATCACATACCATCCAGATCCTTCCGTCTCGGTGTAATGGGAGTTTCCCCGTAAAAACGTACGAACTTGATGCCTCGATTCCTTCCCCCGTGTTGATATCTACGCGGGGAGCTTGGAAGCGGCGTCCGGAGCCGCCGTCTCTGGAGGCATTGTTCTCTGACTCGGAGGGCATGAAGCGGAACATGAAGGTCTGGTAGTGGCGGAAATCAGGGGAAGAGCGGGGATCATGCCCTAGTTTGATGATTGCGTCTCGCCAGGGCCCGGAGCGGAAGATGTAGCCTACATAGGGAATTGCGTGGCGGAGCATGTAGCGCTGTTCGTCTGTTTCGAGGAATGGGCGGAGAGCGCGGCGGGTCCAGGCTGGGCGCTCTTCGAAGAGTTGCTTTATTGTTTCGATGGTTGTTTGGAGCACGGCGGGGAGTTTGGATATTGGCGGGAGCATTTCTTTCGGTTTGCTTGGGACTTCTTTTATATCGTAGGAGACGAGATGGGAGCGGACGGGGGCGGCGGCTTGGGTGTTTATTGTTACTAGTTCGCCGGATTCGCCGAGGGTTTGTTTGATACCGGGGTTTTGGCGGTACCTTTGGTTTTGTTAGAGGTGTTTTTATGGGATTTTGCATTTGGGGAGACTTACATGTAGAGGAATGGAACGGTCTCGTGGGTGAATGAGGGTGGAGGGATGATGTCGGCGTTTTTTGTAGCGCCTTTACTTAGCTCGATGTCGAATTGCTTCATGTTCTCCACTGGGATATATCAGTATGGCGAGTGTAGAGATCTGAAGAGGGTTTCTTACAGTTATAAGGCGCAATGCTGTTTCGGAATCTCTGGGTAAACTCGCTGTTGGTCGTTGAGTAGACATAGTCAGGCATACTCCTGAAGAGATGAGTACGCTCGACCTTTCCAACGGGCTCAACTGTATAGTTCGACGGATTGTCCTGGAGCGTGCGTTGGATATCCTGAGCGGTGCGCCTCCAAGGTCTCTCTGAGGCTTCTTCTGGCGGAGGGTCCGTGAAAGGCTCATTCGAGCCCTTCTTACGCCTCCGGCCTGTCTTTTTCGGGACAGTCACCTTGAGTAGCACATTATTTGACACAACGCTTGACGACGTCACAGGCCGCGCCATGAAATCGTCTGGTCGTAGAACCAGATTGGCCGGTGTGTCTGGCTTGGGTGGGTTCATGATCTGAGATAGGTCAGCGAGGGTTCGGTTTCTAGGGGAAGGGAAATGCTTTATACAAACCTTCTTGATGCCTGCATCGCCTTGCAGGGTATCAATCGCTTTGTCAAGATTGCGGACCATTGCTGGGTGCTCTACGCTGACGAGGCGACGCGCTGGGATAGCATGGAACGGGGCCGTTCTGGCCTCACGCGTTCCGTCCATAGTGGCTCGAGCAGTCTGTCTCTGGCGGGATTATTCTTTTTGGTTTTGATGTAAAGACTTGTCTTTCTGGTTGGTCTTGGTGTTCAGCTCAGCGGCTGGAGCGCGGTATGGATGGAGATCAAGGGCGTCCCGTCCAGCTCACAACGCAGATTCCTCCGTCTTTCAGCTCTCGTTTCCTGCCCTTGTGCCGTTTGGGTTCATGACTCTATTCAATGGCTTTCCATGTACACTTTGAGAGAGTGGTTGACGCGGTAGGCTGGATTATGGATTTTGCCGGCCTTCGATTTCTGCATGTCGCAAACTGCGACTTTGGATCTGTACGTTGCGGGTAGCTTCTTCCCGCCTACTATACGTCACTAACGCTGTGTAAATCAATTGAGACTCGGGCTCAACAATGTATCTTAATTTGAAAGCTACATCTGTCCGTAGAATTGGTTTGATACGCCCTTTTTCCATTTCAATGTCAAATTTGGAGTACCGCGTTCACTATGTATAAGAGGCCTTCAAATGTTGGAAAACTGATAGAATTGCCGAGATATATTCTTCAGCCGCGACTACTAGATTTCGTATCTAATGCCTACATAGCAGCATATTATCTATGCTCATTCAAAAACAAGCAGCGATTGAAGCCATTCAATGTTCCTAGGTATTGACAGCCATGCTGGCTAAACTCAGAAACATTTGAACCATTCAATGTTCAATGTTCTGACGCTGCACGATCGCTTGACGGTCTCACCACGTGACCCGACCTGACATAAGCAATCGTGCCTGAGGCGGGAAAGTGCATACCAAATAACAGGGAGCTTGAACTCTGGGGCTCAAGGTCGAGGTCCCATAACACGAGGGACTGTAGAAATTACACAGCGGTAGAGACTCGAGATCCCTGTAAATAGTAAATCCCGCGAATTACGATGAGCTAGAGGTGTCATTTCCGCAAATAGGTGACAAGAAGTAATAGTAAGGTACAAGTCCGCTTCCCACCCCCCAATCGCCATCACAGCCAGGAGAACATTTCCCTTCATCACTTCTCACCTCCCACCAACACCACCTGCCCTCTCTTTCCAACGTCGCTCGTCGCCACCCGCGTCACTCCACTGTCGCACTACATCCACCATTTTCCTGACCCCGGCTTTGGTCGTGGGCTTCAATCCAGTGGCCCTGGCGCTTTCGACCCCCCCGCTCCCAACCTGCCACTAAGCGACACGGCGATCCCGGCGAAAGCACATCCCATACCACACCTACGCGGCTTGATTGAGCCTCCTCCCCTCCGCGACGCCAATTGTCCTGTACCGTGTCACAGAGGTATGTAACCACTACGCTGGCTCGCCATGTGCATAACTCGGTGCTTGCCAATTTCCCCCCAACACTGTATCCGCCCCGTGCGCGTGCTGCGACATCGCCCGCTCGGGGCCTTCGCCAGTGGCCGCCATTGAGATGTGGCCTTCTCATCAGATCCAGTATCCTTTTGATTCGTTCGATCTATATCCCTCCACCATACACCGCTTTACGTTGCTATGTCTTTGTGATCTTGTGCTCACGATTCCTCCTGATAGGTCGATTCCGCAAGCTCGACCCCCTCGTGGCCCGATTCGAGTCGCCCTGGCTAGAGTGTAGCGATTAGCTGCACTGGTATTGAGCAAACCAGTGGAGTGCTTGTGGCTGTCCAGAAACACACGAAAATGAAGGGATTTAGACAGAGAGTGGTGAGTACCTGATTCCGAGTCGTGCTTCACCGCACGCTTAGCCCCCTCCCCCACCACCAAGGCTATCACCACCCCTTGCTCATAAACATACTGATGATCTTTTCTTTTCTTACTCTAAAAGCACGAGCAGTTGTCGCGGGCAAAAGATGGAAATAAGTCATCGAAGAAGAAGGATTCCAATTCCGCATCCCAGAGCCAAGCTTCCCTCGGCATCCATCAAACACAACAGTCAACGTCCCCAAGCCAAGGTACCCCGACATCCTCAACAACGTCTCTGAATGACCCTCGAAACAAGTCGCCTGACAATGCCTCTCCCTCCGGTACTCCATCGGCGGGGGTGAATGCGCCTGTCCAACACTATATACCTCAAGGCGCGGGCCAGACAGCGAACAATGGGCCAGGTACACCAACTCGGCAAGGCCAGCCGGTTGCGCCGAGTGTGATCATCAGCCCTAGCGCTCCTGTAAGTTCATGCTCTGAAACGCATTCTTTGTGCCCTGACTGACCTCGGCATCGATAGCATGCTCCTCCCCCTGGCGCTGCGGAAACTATGCCTGGAGACCTGGCGCCTCCAAGGAAGTCCCATGTTTTCGATCGGCTTCAAACCACCCCGAAGGATATGTCGGAAGGAATTAGGACTCCAAAAAGACAGCATTCGTCGCGATTTGACATCTCCGACCAGCGTCAGAGAGATCTTGAGAAGCTCCCAGGCTTCCACGAAGTGGCCCCCAACAGACGCCAGGATCTTTTCATGCAGAAAATTGATCAATGCAACATCATATTCGACTTTAATGATCCCACGGCCGACATGAAATCGAAGGAGATCAAGAGACTGGCTCTTCATGAACTCTTAGATTATGTTGCTAACAATCGGTCCGTCATCACCGAGCCCATGTACCCTCGTGTTGTTGAGATGTTTGCAAAGAACCTTTTCCGCCCAATTCCTCCTCCCATGACTCCTCAAGGAGAGGCCTTTGATCCCGAAGAGGACGAGCCTGTTCTGGAAGTGGCTTGGCCCCATATCCAGGTTGTCTATGAGTTCTTCTTGCGCTTCATTGAGAGCCAGGACTTCAACACCAATATTGCGAAAGCATACATCGACCACCAATTCGTTCTCCAGGTGAGTTCCCATCAAATAATTAGCCGTAGGGCTAGCTAACGTTGTTGCAGCTGCTTGATCTGTTCGATTCGGAAGACCCACGGGAGCGGGATTTCCTCAAGACCACTCTCCACCGAATCTACGGTAAATTCCTCAACCTTCGCTCATATATCCGCCGATCCATCAACAATGTCTTCTTCCAATTCATGTACGAGACCGAGAGGCACAATGGTATTGCTGAGCTACTGGAGATTTTGGGCTCGATTATCAACGGATTTGCTTTGCCACTGAAGGAAGAGCACAAGCTTTTCCTGACTCGCGTCTTGCTTCCTATGCACAAGGTGAAGAGCCTGAGCATGTATCACCCACAATTGGCATACTGTATCGTGCAGTTCTTGGAGAAAGACTCTACGTTGACCGAAGATGTGAGCAAACACACTGATTCAACTCAAACCCCTGTACTGACATACTTTAGGTTGTTCTTGGCTTGCTACGATACTGGCCTAAAACAAACAGTACCAAAGAGGTCATGTATCTGAACGAAGTCGAGGACATTTTCGAAGTCATGGACCCCGCGGAGTTTGCCAAGGTGCAAGAGCCCTTGTTCCACCAGCTGGCCAAGTCTGTTGCCAGTCCTCACTTCCAGGTTAGTTCGAGAAACATTTTGTTTTACGGACTTGTCTAATCGTTGTATTCTAGGTTGCCGAGCGTGCCCTGTACTTCTGGAACAACGAGTACTTCTGCAATCTTGTTAGTGACAATGTTGAAACCATTCTTCCGATCATGTTCGCACCGCTATACGAGAATTCAAAGGGTCACTGGAATAGGTATGGGAAATTTGCACATTAAAGTGCCGAGTCGGGAACTGACAATTGCAATAGAACTATCCACAGCATGGTGTACAACGCTATGAAGATGTTTATGGAAATCAATCCTCAACTCTTTGATGAGTGCTCCCATGACTACACTGAACACCAAAACAGTGCAGACCAGCGCGAGCAGTCTCGTAAGGACCGCTGGGATGTGATTGAGCTTCAGGCCAAGAAGCAAAATGGCGCACCACCCGCACCACCAAATCTCAAGGTGCCCGAGCCCATAGACGAGGTGGAGGCATTAACCACCGAGAACTCGAACCGATTGAACACCCTCAAACTTCAGGAAGAGTCTGAAACACCCAAGGATCGGCCCGCTCGGGAGGGAACCCCTAACTCGGTGAGTTCCGAGCAACTCTGATTCAATCAGATGCTATCCAACCTGCATATCCCTACACCCAACAACCATCTTATTTTTCTTCTTCTTGGCTGGCGCGGCTGTCTTGCCCTTGATATCTTGCCTTTGCTAAGAGACTACGTCTCCCCGTGTACAGCCATCGTGATTCTAATGTGGGAACGTCCGTTTTGGTCCAGACACGACGCCGTGGTTCCATTCGTGGTTCTCGGAGACGACGAAGCGGTAGCGGCAGCGAAATTCGACCACGACGTCGCTCGGTTGGTGGTACCAGTGCAACCAATGTGCAGATCTTGCACCGCAGCAACTCCACCAAATGAACATTTTTCTCTTCTCTTTAAAGGGTGACTTCAAGGCAGTCGATGGATATGTATCTTCCGTTTTTATTTTCTGCAACATGGCATAGCGAATACGGGCTGCAACTGTTTCTTTGTGTGATTTTGCCCTTGCCCGGGATTTGATGCCCTGTGCCTACCCCCTTTGTCCTAAATTTTTTTTTCTGATCATTTCTTTCCTCTATTTGTGTACATGGATTTCTCTGAAATTTCCCCTTCCATGGTCAACGTCTACTATAGGCCATTATCATGGAGTGGACCTCTGAGTTGGACCCCGTCTTAGAACCGTGTTCAGGTGTGGAAAATGGGTGCGAATGGCGTTTCCATCTGCTGGCCCTTGGGTCGGTAGCTTTTCTATGTTTGCCAGTTTTCGTTTAGACCAATACCGGAGAGATAAAATCACCTTGGTCATGCAATTGCCATGCACATGTGTAGCTTTATAGAGTGTGCCATCATAAGACCACCACACTGTTATGAACGTATATGTCCACGGTTGAGGCTCCAAGCTTATGAGACATAAGTAGCAATATAGGACATGTCATTTGGAACGATCGTTAGAATCCTTGTCGCGAGAACAGCCTTGATGAAACAATTGGCATCAATACAGTATCTCTTACTTTGAAAACGTTATTTCTGTAGTCCGAGCACGCGGTAGGGCAGCTCTAGCCCTATACTCATACTTCCCGATGCGTAGCGGATGCACGTGACTCGGACCGGAACAACAACTCCCCGGGAAATTCGGCAGGCGCGACTCCCCCGGCTTTGCTGCTCTCTGGGCTTGAGTTATAGGCTTGTCGCGACCACGATCCATTCCCTCCCTCTCCCCACCCACACTCCGGGGATTCTCCATTTCTTTGCGCCTGCCGTTCAATCCTTCCTTTTAATGAACAGGGCACTCATTTTCGCGCAATTAAATGACTTAACGACCCTCGCTCCCCAGATTGCGTTTTCCAACTCCGATCTTTTCGGGGCAAAGCACGAGTCCGCAAAGCTTCGACCACCCCCGATCTTGCACATGTCACCCCGATTTTAAACTGAGAAATCTGCGCGGACTACATCACTTTTAGCCGGCCACCGGGCCTGGCATCGAATACAGTTCCCACTTGTGCTTAGCTGGCCCTCTCGAGGGACCCAGTCGCGGCCATCATGGAACGCAATATCGACATCTTCGCGAGCAAGCTGGGGGATGAGAAGCTTGGTATGTTCATATCACGCGTTGTTGGAGGGCTGTGTTTATCGTCTACGGAACTGACATTGTCTATTTGTAGATGTGAAAGTGCGAGCAAATGTTGCGACCGAATTACGAGATAGCATTGAGGCACTATGCTCCGGCGCAAACTATCCTATCTTTCTTTCGAAATTATGGCCGGTCTTCAAAAATATTCTGAAGGGCGATCCAGTTTTCTTTAGCATGTCTTACGAGCAGGTAAGACTGATCGGTCTAGATCAAGGCATGTCGAACCCAGAGCTAATAGACGTCTAGAAACTACGCAACTGCCTCCTCGAGACCATCCATCGGTTACCTACTGTCTCACCCGACGTCGAACCCTACGCAGCTGATATGGTGGACGTGCTTATGGACCTTGCGCGCATCGAGAACGAAGACAACGCGGTACTGTGCATGAAGACGATAATGGACTTGGAACGCAACCAGGCAAAGGCTACCGCGACACGAGTGCAGGCCTTCCTGGAGTTGATCCAAGAGATGTTCCAGACCATGGAACAGGTGGTTCGGGATACATTCGACACGCCAAATCAAGCGACACCGTCAGGCATGCCATCGACACCGAATGCAGGCGGCCAGAACTTCCAGTCTCCTCGCCCCAGCTCGCCTGCTACTTCCGTGTCAGATCTTGGACCCGAACAACAAGCAAGCAATGTTATTCTCAAGGGAATGCAGTCGTTCAAGGTTCTCGCAGAGTGCCCCATCATCGTGGTATCGATCTTCCAGACTCATCGTGCCTCGGTGACAGCCAATGTGAAGCTTTTCGTACCCTTGATTAAGTCGATCTTGCTTTTGCAGGCCAAGCCCCAAGAAAAAGCGCACGCAGATGCTGCTGCACAAGGCACTGTGTTCACGGGAGTATGCAAAGAGATCAAAAACCGAGCGGCTTTTGGAGAGTTCATCACGGCTCAAGTGAAAACCATGAGCTTTTTGGCCTATCTCCTTCGTTTGTATGCTCAGCAGCTTCAAGATTTCCTTCCAACACTACCGTCGGTTGTCGTGCGTCTTCTTCAAGATTGCCCACGAGAGAAGTCTGGAGCACGTAAAGAGTTACTGGTTGCGATCCGCCATATCATTAATTTCAACTACCGAAAGATCTTTCTTGAAAAGATTGATGAGCTTCTTGACGAACGCACACTCATTGGTGATGGTCTCACTGTTTATGAGACAATGCGACCATTGGCATACAGCATGCTTGCGGATCTAATCCACCATGTGCGTGACCATTTGAGTCGTGATCAGATTCGTCGAACAGTTCAGGTCTACACCAAGAATCTTCATGATGATTTCCCCGGCACTAGCTTCCAGACCATGAGTGCAAAGCTCTTGTTGAACATGGCTGAGAGAATCTCGAAGCTCGAGGATAAGCGTGAGGCTCGCTATTTCCTCATCATGATCTTGGATGCTATTGGTGATAAGTTTGCGGCCATGAACCACTCTTTCAATAACGCCGTTAAAGTCTCCAAGGCCTTCAAGGAGTCCCGCAAGGATAATGAGCCATCACCCGAGAACTACCTCGCAGACAAAGAACAGCCTCCAGATTGGGATGATATTGACATATTTTCTGCCTCTCCTATCAAGACATCAAGTCCTCGTGACCGAGGTGGCGATCCAGTCTCCGAGAACATCTTCCTCTTCAAGAATCTCATCGGTGGACTCAAGAATATCTTCCACCAGTTGAAGAACTGCAACCCAGAAGACGTTCAGATCGACCCTAACAGTGTCCCGATCAACTGGTCTGAGGTATCATATGGTTATAATGCAGAGGAAGTGCGTGTCATCAAGAAGCTCTTCCACGAGGGTGCTCGCGTCTTCCGATACTATGGAGTGGACCAAGCACCCCCAGAGGTCACTTATTCGTCTCCCTTCGAATTTCTTGCGAGCCAGTATACCGCACCTATGCTGCGAGAAGAGAAAGAGCTCCTGGAGAGCTTTGGAACTGTCTTCCACTGCATTGATACTGCCACATTCCATGAAGTATTCCACTCAGAGATCCCATACTTGCATGAGCTCATGTTTGAACATGGCGCGTTGGTCCACCTGCCCCAGTTCTTTCTCGCGAGTGAAGCCACATCACCTGCATTTTCAGGCATGGTCCTGCAGTACCTGATGGATCGCATCGATGAGGTTGGCACATCAGACATGACCAAGGCGAAGATCCTTTTGAGAATGTTCAAGCTCTCTTTCATGGCCGTGACTCTCTTCTCAGCACAAAATGAGCAGATCCTCCACCCCCACGTGACAAAGATTGTTACTAAGTGTATCGAACTGTCCGTGACTGCTGATGAGCCAATGAACTATTTCCTGCTTCTACGATCTCTGTTCCGAAGCATCGGCGGTGGGCGTTTTGAGCTGCTTTACAAGGAAATCTTGCCTCTTTTGGAGATGCTTCTTGAGACCTTCAACAACCTCTTGCTTGCTGCCCAAAAGCCTCAAGAGCGGGATCTTTATGTCGAGCTTACATTAACCGTTCCGGCGCGATTGAGCCATCTGCTTCCTCATTTGAGTTATTTGATGCGCCCAATTGTAGTTGCACTGCGGGCTGATTCGGAACTTGTCGGTCAAGGATTGCGAACTTTGGAGCTTTGCGTGGACAACTTAACTGCCGATTACCTTGATCCTATTATGGCTCCTATAATGGATGAGTTAATGACTGCTCTGTGGGATCATCTCCGACCACACCCCTACAACCACTTCCATGCCCACACTACTATGCGCATCCTTGGAAAGTTGGGCGGTCGCAACCGAAAATTCCTCAACCACCCACCGGAGATTACATTCCAGCAGTATTCCGACGATAATCCCAGCTTTGACATTCGCCTCATTGGCCCAAGCGAAAAGCGTCCTTTCCCAATCGACATTGGCATCGATCTCGCCATTGGCAAACTGATGGAAATCCCCAAAACGGATTCTGCCAAGGCCTCCGACACATATTATAAGCAGCAAGCATACCGTATGCTCAGCTCTCAGCTGAAATTACAAATTGGGTTTGAGAGTCTTCCAGATGACCTTGCAACATTAATCCGTCTTCATGCCAACGACCTTTTCGAAGGAAAAGCTAGCGCCATGAATGATATCCTGGAGAAGTCTGAACGAACCGCTTCTATCCCGAAGAAGGTAGCGCAGGAAGCTACCGTCAAGAAGCTTATTCGAGCCTGCATGTTTGCCGTTACTATTCCGGATCTTGAGCAGAGCGCAAGGACTTTCGTGGCTGATGTCTGCAAGCACTTTGCAATTATTGAAGTTGGTCGGGCCCTCGCCCAAGCTCGGCACGGTCGCAAACCGTTTGATGTCGCCCATGGAGAAGGTCCTGTGTACATGGATTCGCGAATCCTGGCTGATGCACTTGTGGAAACTCTTGCTTCCGACAATATTCATGTCCGTGAAGCAGCCGAGGAAGCAATGCTTGTTGTTAAGGAGTCAGCCACGATTATGTTTGGCGCTCCAGAGAAGTCATCAAAACTTCCATTCTTCCAGCACCTTGGCCGTGTATTCTGCCACAGCTGCCACAGCGAGGAATGGTTCACCAAGGCTGGTGGAAGCTTGGGTATCAAACTGTTGGCCACAAAGCTCGAGCTTGGAGACTCGTGGCTCTATGAGCGCCACATCGAGTTCATCCGCGCGCTCATGTATGTCATCAAGGACACTCCTGCAGACCTTCCAGCTGCCACACGGGTTCAGTCACAGGACACAATGACTGCAATTCTCCAGCAGTGTGGTAAGCTCATTCCCAAGGACGACCTCAAGAACGAAAAGAGCCGATTGCTCGCTCTATGTGGATACTTGGTCTTTGAACTCGGTCATATGAACAAGCACGTCCGGGAGACTGCTCGCCGTTGCTTCTCTACGTTGAAGGATGTATTGGGCACTGAAGTTCATGAACTCATCTTCCCCGTCCGAGATCGTCTGCTCCAGTCGATTTTTAATAAGCCTCTACGAGCTTTACCATTCCCAACGCAGATTGGCTTCATCGATGCCATCACATATTGCCTGAGTCTCCACAATGATATCGTGACATTCAACGAGCCATTGAACCGGTTGATGCTGGAGTCTCTTGCCCTCGCCGACGCCGACGACGAATCGCTAGCATCCAAGCCAAATGAGTTTAAGAACGCTGATATGATTGTGAACTTGCGCGTGGCGTGCCTGCGTCTTTTGTCAATGGCAATGAACTTCTCGGAATTTGCCAATACCCCACAGAACACCAGTCGTGCACGAATCATTTCTGTCTTCTTCAAGTCATTATACTCAAGATCTCCCGAAGTGATCGAAGCTGCCAACGCTGGTCTTAAGGACGTTCTCACGCAGACCAACAAACTGCCCAAGGACTTGCTGCAGAACGGATTGCGACCAATTCTTATGAACCTGCAAGACCCCAAGCGACTCAGTGTTGCAGGCCTAGATGGTCTTGCTCGACTTTTGACACTGCTCACGAACTACTTCAAGGTCGAGATTGGTGCTCGCCTCTTGGATCACATGAAAATCATTGCCGACGATGCTGTCCTGCAGAAGGTCTCTTTCAGCCTTGTAGAGCAGCATCCAGCTATGAAGATTGTGGCCGCCATCTTTAACATCTTCCACCTCCTTCCCCCTGCGGCCACTTCATTCATGGATCATCTGGTCAACAAAGTTTTGGACCTCGAGTCGAAGCTTCGCAGGACATCCCACAGTCCATTCCGAAAGCCGCTCGTCAAGTATCTCAATCGCTATCCTAAGGAGAGCTTGGCATTTTTCTTGGCACGGTTCCAGGATGAACGCTTTGGACGATTCTTCGGGCAAATCCTAGCAGACCCTGAAAGTGAGGCGATGCGCAAAGCTATCGCTGAAGATCCCGAAAACTTCATCTCAACTGCCTTTGGCCAAGAGTCAGAAGATGGCAAACACACTGCTGCTATCAACGGAATCTACGTTGCTCACTCCGTTTCCTCTTTTGCCTCAAGCAGGAAGTGGCTGGTTTCCCACCCAGACTTGAGGATGAAGCTTTTGACGTCTGGACGAGAGTTGGAACAAAATCTCCGTGCCGACACTCTGCCGGCAGATGAGCGTCTTCGGGTTGAGCAGTCTGAGGACCAACTGATGGACATCTTCACAACTTACCTTGGGGAGGCGGCACACGATCTAGACTTCTTGTTCGAAGTCATCGACGGTCTCTCGGCAGACGAACTGAAGCGAACACTTGCTCTTCCCAAGTTTATTTATCGACACATAATCTCTAATGAATCAATCGACTACCGCCGCTCTGTCATCATGCGGTGCCTCGACCTCTATGGCCAGCGTGCCTGTTCGCAGAAGACCAAGACGTACGCTTTCCGCAACCTCGTCAACCCAATATTCGCTATGGACGTCCAGACGACGTGGAATAGCTCGCCTAATACCCCCAAGCTCATGGATAAGAGCATGACTGAATCTATCCAGAGTCGCCTGTGGAAACCCCAGCTTGTTGATTTAAGCGAGGAATCGAACCAAGCTGGAGTTGATCACTCACGCATGGAGTTGCTGCAGCTGTCGGCACTTTTGATCAAGTACCACCACCATACAGTTCAAGACTCTCGAAAGGACATCATTAAATTTGCTTGGAACTACATCCGCTTGGAAGATATCATCAACAAGTATGGTGCCTATGTTCTCATCAGTTATTTCATCGCACACTATGAGACTCCGTTCAAGATCGTGATTCAGGTCTACGTTGCTCTGCTCAGGGCCCACCAGAACGAAGGCCGAGCCTTGGTCACACAGGCGCTGGATGTCCTTGCTCCTGTTCTGCCCAACAGGAGCACTGCAAGCCAAGGCGCAGAAGCTCGCTACCCTCTATGGGCTAAATGGCCTCGCCGTATTCTGGCTGAAGAGACTGCCAACCTGCAACAAGTGATGAGCATCTTCCAATTCTTGGTGCGACAGCCTGATTTGTTTTACGAGTCCCGTGAACACTTTGTTCCTTTGATCGTTCCCTCCTTAATCAAAATTGCTGGTCCTCCAACCACCACATCTATCGACAGCAAAAAGCTAGCTCTCAACTTGATCAGTCTTGTCTGGCGATGGGAACAACGACGCACGCAATCGACTGAGACCAATACACTTTTGGAGTCTCCGAACGCGAAGAAGCGAAAGCTCGAAGAAACCCAGGAATCTTCTGCTTCTCCAGCTCTGGCGCCTCCCCCAAGTCGAGGTGGCTCTGATTACATCGTGTCAGCGGAGCTTCGCGCTGCTCTCATCAAGTACCTCATCACGTTCATCACAGGCAATTCCGAACGTTTCCCAGTCCCAGCTGCACAGATTCGTTTATCTGCCCTCAAGCAAACGCCACCTCCGTCAACTGAGATGATCACCAAGGCTGTGAACCTCCTCCGCCAGCTGTTGTCACCAGAGTACTGGGGTGACCTGGACATTGATCTTTATCAGAAGGTGATAGAACCTATTCTTGCTGCTGAAAAGGCAGACAAGCCCGAAGAGAAGCAAGTCACGCCTATGGTCAATGCTATTCAGGTTCTGCGGGTTCTCATCGCGGCAAAGCCTAATGAGTGGATTACGGCTCGTCTTTCTAGCATTCAGAAGCTTCTCGAGAAGCCCTTGAAGTCTGACAACCCCGAAATTCAAGATTGTCTCCATGGCTTGGAGGACGAGATGGACATTTTCCCTAAGCTACCACCTCCTGTCCGCCGCGTTCTCGAGGCCATTCCGGATGAACAACCCGATGACGAGGATGCTATGGATACTGAAAGCACTCCGTCTGAGTTCGCCACATACCTCTCCGCTATTGCGACTGAGACCCTGTCAGCTAGCAACTACGTGTCGAGCTTGAACACACTGTGGACGCTCTCAAAGATCAAGCCTGCTGAAATTGATACCCATATTCCCGCGGTAATGAAGGCTTTCTCACAGAAACTTGCAAAGGAGCATGTTGCAGCATCCTCCACACAAAGTGGTGCTCCATTACAACAAGGTGCCAAACCACCGGAAGGTGCTCCTGACCAGCAGGAATTCCAGATTGGCGTGGATCTCATCTTCAAGACCATCGAGTTGATTTCTGTGCGCATGTCTCACCTTGGTGACCAACGACGCCCGTTCTTGAGTGTTTTGGCATCGATTGTCGAGCGATCCCAAGATCTCAAGCTATGTACCAAGGTCCTGGGCATGGCTGAATCTTGGATCTTCCACTCCACCGAGTCATGGCCGACATTGAAGGAGAAGACGGCTGTTCTGCACAAGATGTTGCTCTTTGAGTCACGACCTAACCCAACGATGCTGAAGAAGTTCCTCGACCTTGTGATCCGTATCTACGAGGATTCAAAGATCACTCGTACTGAGTTGACAGTCAGACTGGAACATGCTTTCTTGATCGGCACAAGAGCCCAAGATGTAGAGATGCGCAACCGCTTCATGACAATCTTCGATCGCAGTCTTACTCGTCTTGCAAGCTCCCGATTGAGTTATGTTCTCACTTGCCAGAACTGGGATACTCTGGCCGACTCCTTCTGGCTTGCTCAGGCGTCACAGCTCATTCTTGGCTGCATCGACATGAACACCACGGCTCGACTCAACATCTCTGATTACACACTATACCCGTTGTCATTCCTCTTCTCCTCTGGCGAGAAAGACTCAAGGAAATCCGACATTATGGTTGATAATCAGTTGGAAAGCTTCGTTGCGGAGCGCCGTCGTTTCATGTCGGAAGTCGGCGACGTCAAGGTTCGGGATCTAATCGAGCCTCTGTGTCAGCTCCAGCATACCGATGCCTCGGTGTCTCAGAAGCTTTGGACAACTTTGTTCCCCATCTTCTGGTCTACCTTATCGAAGGATGATCGCATTGATCTGGAGAAGGGTATGGTTACCTTGTTGACTCGTGAATACCACCAACGACAATTGGACAAGCGACCAAATGTGGTGCAAGCATTGCTCGAGGGCGTTGTACGCGCTCGTCCGCGATTCAAGGTTCCTCCACATGTCATGAAATACCTCAGCCGCACGTATGATGCTTGGTATACTGCAGCCACTTATCTTGAAGAGAGCGCAATCAACCCTATCATTGACACTTCCACTGTTCGTGAGAGCAACCTTGATGCGCTTGTTGAGGTCTATGCAGGTCTACAAGAAGATGACTTCTTCTATGGTACCTGGCGGCGTCGCTGCAAGTTTGTTGAGACCAATGCCGCTCTTTCCTATGAACAGCAGGGAATGTGGGACAAGTCTCAGCAGCTGTACGAGAATGCACAGATCAAGGCTCGCTCTGGAGCGATGCCTTTCTCACAGGGTGAATATTTCGTCTGGGAGGATCACTGGTTGATTTGCGCCCAGAAGCTTCAGCAGTGGGAGATTTTGAGCGATTTCGCCAAGCACGAGAACTTGAACGACTTATTGCTGGAGGCTGCTTGGAGGAACATCGAAAACTGGCAGAGCGAGGGCAACCGTGAACAACTTGAATCTTTGATCAAGTCGGTCTCAGATGCGCCTACTCCGCGACGCACTTTCTTCCAGGCCTTCATGGCTCTCCTTCAATATCACGTCAAGAAGGAGAATATGCAAGACTTCAATACCGTCTGCGACGAGTCTATCCAGCTGTCTATCCGCAAATGGCTGCAACTTCCTAAGCGCATCACCAATGCCCATATCCCAATTCTGCAGCACTTCCAACTGCTTGTCGAGTTGCATGATGCCAGTCATATTTGTGGCAGCCTGGCTCAGACCAATGAAAGAAACCTGGATACCAAGTCGGCTGAATTGAAGCTTCTCTTGGGCACTTGGCGGGACCGACTGCCTAATCTTTGGGACGACATCAATACTTGGCAAGACCTTGTCACCTGGCGACAGCATATCTTCCAACTGATCAACGGCACTTACTTGAGTCTTCTACCACCGCAAACCAACAACGTCGCTAGCAACTCCTATGCCTATCGTGGATACCACGAGACTGCTTGGATCATCAACAGGTTCGCACATGTCGCTCGCAAGCACCAAATGCCAGAGGTGTGCATCAATCAGCTCAGCCGGATCTATACTCTGCCGAATATTGAAATCCAAGAGGCTTTCCTCAAGTTGCGCGAGCAGGCCAAGTGTCATTACCAAAACCCCAAGGAGCTCAACAGTGGATTGGATGTGATCAACAACACCAACCTGAATTACTTCGGACCTCAGCAAAAGGCGGAGTTCTACACTCTCAAGGGAATGTTCTTGGCTAAGCTTGATCACACCACCGAGGCCAACGAGGCATTTGGTGTTGCCCTGTACTACGATCTTCGCCTCGCAAAGGCTTGGTCTGAATGGGGACAGTACAGTGATCAGCGCTTTAAGACGGATTCTGGTGACTACGAACTGGCAAGTAACGCAGTCAGCTGCTACCTAGAGGCTGCCGGCCTTTACAAGAGCGCGAAGTCCCGGAAATTGCTCAGCCGTATCCTTTGGCTTCTGAGTCTTGACAACGACCAGGGCAAGATTGCCAGTGCATTTGAAAGCTTCAAGGGTGATACTCCAGTCTGGTACTGGATTACCTTCATCCCTCAGCTTCTTGTCAGCTTGTCTCACCGCGAGGCACGGCTATGTAAGGCTGTCCTGGTAAAGATTGCCAAGCTGTACCCACAGGCCCTCTTCTTCCTGCTACGTACCAACAGAGAGGACATGCTGAGCATCAAGAAGCAGCATGACCAGAAGCAAGAGAAGTTGAACCGAGCTCGTCAACAGCAGAACTCTTCTCCAAGCAACAAGCCTACCGCAAATGGAGAAGCATCACCTGCTCAGAAGCCCCCGACCAGTGCGCCAGCGCCTAGTGCCTCACCAGCGAACCAGAATGCCAATCTGCCGAACGCACAGTCTCCTGCCCAAAATCAGCAAGGACAGTCACCCGCTCAGCCTCAAAATCCGGTCCAAGCCTCACCTCGTCCTGGTACCAACCAAAGCCCGAGTCAAGCTGCAAACCAAACCCCACAGCAGGCTCACTTGCAAGTGCCCAACCAGAACGGAACTCCACAGCAGCCAGCACAAGATGGCTCTACTGCAGAGCCTGAGAAGGAAGCTCTCAAGAAACCTTGGGAGTATTCTGATGAGATCATGTCTGGTTTGAAGACTGCTTTCCCGCTGCTTGCCTTATCAATGGAGACTATGGTCGATCAGATTCACAAGAACTTCAAGTGTCCTCCTGATGAGGATGCTTACCGTCTGATCGTTGCATTGTTGAACGATGGCTTAGCCTACGTGGGTCGTATGCCTGGTTCGTACGCACAGGATTTCAAGCTGCCTCCTGCGACCGAAGCGAACATCACTAGATTCGCCGAGACAATTCTCCCAGCTCATATTCGCAAGTCATTTGAAGCAGACTTCGTCACCAAGAAGCCCACAATGCATGAGTACATCCACAAGCTACGCCGTTGGCGCGACAAGTTTGAGGAGAAATTGGACCGCCGTCCTCAGTCAGGGTTCTTGGAAAGCTACTCGCCGCACCTTAGCGAATTCCGCTTCCTCAAATTCGATGAAGTTGAAGTCCCTGGACAATATCTTCTTCACAAGGACAAGAACCAGGACTTCGTTCGCATCGACCGCTTCCTTCCTGATGTGGACCTTGTTCGCGGTATTGGTGTTTGTCACCGCCGTCTCAAGATCCGCGGCCACGATGGTAGTGTTCATGCATTTGCTGTTCAGCATCCCGCTGCGCGTCATTGTCGCCGTGAAGAGCGCATTCTGCAGCTATTCCGCATCTTCAATGGTCTGTTGGCGAAGCGCAAGGAGAGTCGTCGTCGCAACTTGTATTTCCATCTTCCTCTGATGGTTCCTCTTGCACCACACATTCGATTGGTCCGCGATGATTCTTCCTACGTCTCTATGCAGGGCATTTATGAAGACTACTGCCGACGTGTTGGTATCAATAAGGATGATCCTGTGCTCTTCACAATGGATCGGATGCGATCGCTGGCCGAGACAAAGCAAAACGTAAGTGATCAATCAGATTCACATATGGGAGCTTCTAATACTAATTATTATATACAGCGCACGCAAGATCAACAGCAAGTTCTCCGAACCGAAATCTTGACTGCGATTCAAGAGAAGTGGGTTTCCAGCACTGTGGTTCTGGAATACTTCCAGCAGACATACCCCAACTTTGCAGACTTCTGGCTCTTCCGTCGACAGTTCGCCTATCAGTACGCTGCAGTTGCCTTTATGACATACGTGATGCACATTGGCAACCGCTATCCCAACAAGATCTTGATCTCTCGCTCAACGGGTGACATTTGGGGCGCGGAGTTGATCCCCACCATCAACCCAACCAAGGCAATCTTCTACAACCCAGAGCAAGTGCCATTCCGATTCACACCGAACATTCAAACACTGCTCGGTCCGATTGCCACTGAGGGACTATTTGCTTGCGCAATGATGGCTATCTCCCGCTGTCTGACAGAGCCACGCCATGAATTGGAGCAGCAGCTCAGCATATTCGTCCGTGACGAAATGATGTTCTGGGCAACAGCCCAGCACCGTGGCGTCTTGCCTGTTCCACAGCTCCGCGAGCTGGTGAACAACAACAGCGACATCATCGTGAACCGCGCTGTCAGCCTTGCTAGCCCACCTGAGGGTAACCTGCCTGCCAACCAAACTACAATCGATTTGATTTCCAAGGCAGTTAACCCTCAGCACCTAGCTTCGTGCGATGCTTTGTGGATGCCTTATCTCTAAAAGGCTTTGATCTCTGGGTACTGATGGTCTTGATGCTTATATGGTCAAGGTGGTCTTTTCTTATGCATGGCAGAACCGGTTGTTCTGGGTTGTTTTCTGATTACTTCATGAGCGTGGCGCTCCGGTGGGACATCCTGGTTCTTTGATTTGGAGGGAAGTTTTGATACCGATGTGTATACTGTATGATTTAGTTTTTCCTAGCCTCTTTTCATTTTGGGCAATAGCTCTAATACATTGATTTATTCAATTTTTATTGTGACTATTCTGTAAAGGAGCAAAATAGTAAAGTACTTAGTATCGGATGTTGTAGCATGTATCAGGTATTTGTGATAGTCAATGTCAATCGAAACTAGAATCTGGAGATGCATGTATTCGTTTATTCATTAGGACGCCAGCGTCGTAGAACTATGGATTATTGGTCTAGACCAATGACGGCTTCTTCTTGATCCCCAAGCTTGTAAAACCACTCTTCTTTGGCTTCTTGACCCTAGCAAAAGATGTGCTTGACGGGGGAGGCATCTCAACAGATGCTGGCTTCGGCATTTCTGAGGGCCCAGCAAGCGGCTCCTCTTCCTCCACAATGCGCTTCACCCTCTCACCAGTAGCCGTCATGAAAGCCTTTCGCGCAGCTTCTTCATCCTCCTTCTCCTGAGCCAGTATCGCCGAGTCCTGCTCGTCATGGACAAAGTCCAACGCAACCTCCTCGCCTTTCGATTCGTTCCGCTGGATTCGCGCATTCCGGGTACGGATTTCATCAAGCGCATCCGCAATTGCCATTTCACGCTTCGAGTCTTGCATTTTCTCTTCCAGGTCGGCCATCTTGTCGCGCTCTAGCTGCTCTGCCTCATCGTTCTCCTCCCGCTCCAGTCGATCGAGCGTCTCTTCTTGCGTCTCGTTGTACTTCTCATCTTTAGCGTCTCGCCATGGCTCAAAGTTTCGCTTTGCGCCCTTCTCGCACTCGTAATCCATGTTTTTGGGGTCTGTCCGGAAAGTGATTTCGCCACTGCATCGTGTGCATCGGATGAAGAATCGGTAAATGGGGATCGAGAGGTATCTTTCCTCGAGGTTTTGTTTGCGGGCGTTGAATTTGCGACCCTTGTGAATGTATTCGCCTGAAGGTTGGTCAGTAAGAGAGGCCACCGCATAAGGGTGGTTGGAATGAACTTACCGCAGTTGGTACATTTCATTGAGAACGGGGCCATCAGACGAACGGTAATGACCTTGGGACCCTTCTGGCGCAAATGCTTGGGGGTACGCCCGATCGCCGACGGATCAAAGTCGGGTGGGTAGTACTTCGAGAGGACCTTTCGCTCAGACATTGTGGCGTCGTGTCAAGGATCAAAGGGTGTTGGTTTTTGAGAGTTGATCAAGCAAGCCATTGAACTTGAAAGAGCGATCAGCCTAAGAGTTCATGGCACGTGACAGATAAGACGATAAGGTCCGCGTAGCGCTAGTCCCAATATAGCTTAGTGTAATGCCATCTCGTATAGCAGGATCTGCCATGCACAAAATCTAAAGATCAAAGAGATAACTATGAAATACGATTAGGAACGTACGGCTATTGAGACTAGTTGAGGATGCTTTTACTGGGGCTTATGAGTAGAATTCTAAGGTTACCTAGATACGCTTATCGACATTTGGGATGCTCTAGTTCCAATGGACTCTTTTGGGTGCTTGTTCGCGGTCTCAGCAAAGAATTCTAAGCATAGGAGTCATGGGAAGCATTAGGCTAATAACAGAAGGCGATGCAAAGTATATACCACCTGTATCTTATGGATACTGAGTATACTGGATTTATAGACGCTCACGGGGCTAGGGGTTGAAACTAGTTCTCCGAGATCGGGAAATAGCTTGCACCAATGAGACGGATTTACTGCATGAATTTGAAAATAACTAATGTAGAAAACATTGGTTAATCAAGTGACCAGATGCCCAGGCGTCTCTTCGTAGCTGCGTTGGTAAGCTACTCCGGAGTACCGAGTGGGCCCCCTTCGTCGCGAAGCGCTGGTCCTTGGGCCGCGGACTTAACAAGGGGCCAAAAATAAACGCCCTAGGGCTACATAATAAGCCCAACGCCAGTTTTTACCCATCTCCCAGTCGTGCGACTGGCATAGCGTCATTCAACGTGACTCAGCCGCAATGAGTGCCCATCCACATGCAGCGCCGGATGCGCCTTTCTGGCCCCTAGATACCTCGACGTGCGCAAAGATTCTCCTCCTTCATTTTGGCCCACCCGTGGTTTTCAGCCTCACGCCCAAGCACTCGTTCGCTCGCTATGCCCCGATCCCAATTATGGCATGGCTTGTGTGGGATATTTTCAAGAATCAGTATCCAAGCAAACTAATGTACTGGACTTTTGTGTTTGGAGGTCAGTCTCCAGAAGGAGCGTTGCAGGGCTAGAACTAATTCAGACTTAGCAATCTGGTCAACGCCATTCACTTGGTTACGACTGCTTTGTTTTGAGCCCAAGGACTTCAATGATCTTGGAGTTATCTTTGGCACACCTGTTGATACATGGTCTCAAAAGGTCTTCGTTTTATTTAAGGCGAGTGGTTTGCCTCGCTGGGTCAACACGCGCTTCGAAGCGAAGAACACACCTTCGTTCCCCAAATACTATGAGCGTCGGGGCATGAAGGTTCCGTCTCGTGGGACCTTTCTTATCCGTCAGATTGCTATCTTGTTCTGGCAGTATCTGGCGATCAATTTGATGGAGCGCGGCGCCAGATACACGATCTCCCAACTTGAACCCGAGGCAATCGGGGTTTACCGCAAGTTCTCATGGGACCAGCCAATGGAAAAATGGATCGAGTACATTCTGACCCATAATTTCGTGTGGTTCTTCGGCTGTCGCTGTCTTATCGTACGTCTTGGATATCATGATTGGGAGTCTCCCCTTGTATGTGTTAATTTTGTGTGTGCAGGATGCAAACTACAGGGTTTGCTCAATTATAGCCGTGGGTGTGTTTGGCGACAGCCCTATAAACTGGCCACCTTTAGTTGGAAGAATGGCAGATAACTACACGCTGCGTAATTTCTGGGGGTAAGTCAACGGTATATAGCTCAAACGTGGTGGATAGAACCTAACATGGAGTCGTAGCAAATTCTGGCACCAATGCCTTCGTTTCCCCTTTGTTGGGTTCAGCAACTGGTTCTGCCGTGACTTGCTTCGTCTTCCGCGCCCTTCAATTTTGGAACGGTATACAAACATCTACGTGGTATTCCTTTTATCAGGAATCTTGCATGTCGGAATAGACTATACAAGTGGCGTACCATTGGAAGTCTCTGGCGCTATCTTCTTCTTTACCTCGTTCACTTTTGCATATATGGTCGAAGATGCTGTGCAAGCACTCTGGAAATCTGTATTTCCACCAAAGGCATCATCAAAGGACGCAGAAGCATTTACGCCTCGCTGGCAGAAGATCGTCGGCGGCGTTTGGGTGTTTTTGTACTTGGGCATCTTCAGTGCGCCTTGGCAAGTCCCATTGCAAAACCGCCCGCCCACCATCCTTGGCCCCTTGCCCGCAGATATTGAGGTTGATCCTAGTCTCTTGGTTGGATTTATAGCAATTTCCGGTGCAATTATCGCATGTATCTTTGAAGGTGAGATTTGAGAAATATTACAAGTGGTAATACTCATCATCGCGCAAGGCCGTTGGTAAGGTCCTTGATTTTGTAACCATACTTTATTAAAGTTCTCCTCTTTCTCTCAAGGCTTCTGTCCAAATGACTATATATGCAAATAGATATCGTATTATGAGACCACAAAACCAGCATAGTCCCAGTATCCTCCACGCTCGCTGAAGTTCTACAGAATTCGCGACTGCTATAGTTGCGCTGACGGGGCCAATCATAGCGCGGGTCCGCACGACCCACTTGACTTTCGCCGCGCCGAGCAACAGCAACACAACCACGCGCTTCGAAAGACCTTCCAGGCTTTGCAAACTCGAAGAGACCTCCTGAAGTCGGCCGCGATGGAGAAATTTCTGCGGTCTTGGCGCCAGGACGCGTTTAATCGCGGTCAGCATGAGTCGGCCATCTACATCGGCGACAAAGTGCTTGCGCTGACCAGTATGCTCTCATTACGCTCTTAACAAGACCTCAGCTAACAAGTGGCTCTCCAAGACAGCGACCCGGATGCTTTCTGGCTTGCTCAAGTCCATTTCTCAAACAACAATTTCACCCGCGCCCTCGCCCTCCTCTCCCGCGGAGACCTTGTCTCGCGAAGCCCCGCCTGTCGATACCTTGCGGCCCACTGCTACATCAAACAAAATCAATTCGAACAAGCTCTGTCCATACTCGGCGAACAAAACCCTACAGATTTGATCCGAGATAGCAATAGTCGACGAAAAATCCAACATTTGAATGGCCAGAGCCATGTCACCTTGCGCAACGGAAAGGCGGCCACTTCACGAGGCGACGATAAGGAAAGGGATGAGAATAGCAACGTGGGATTCGAGGCCTCCATGTGCTACCTTCGTGGCCTTTGCTTCGCGAAGCAAAATGCCTTCGACCGTGCTCGAGACTGCTATAAGGATGCGGTGCGCATCGACGTACAGTGTTTTGAAGCTTTCGACCAGCTGATGAAGAACTCCTTGATGTCCCCAACCGAAGAGCTGGAATTTCTTGAGTCGTTGGACTTTGATGCAGTAAACTCACCCGATCCATCAATTGCACAAGAAGCTGCAGACTTTACGAAAATGCTGTACACGACCCGTCTATCCAAATATTCGTCCCCCACAATCTTGTCCAATGCGACTGAAACCCTCTCGACACATTACAACCTCTCCTCTAACCCCGATATCCTCCTCTCACGCGCAGAAACACTTTACACGCAATGTCGGTTTGCCGAGGCTTTGGAGCTGACATCTTCGATCCTTTCTACCACCCAGTCGACTGAGCTGACTGCAACCAACTCTTCTGGCACTTCTCATCATCTTGGTCATACGCCGGCCGTATACCCACTCCACTTAGCATGTCTTTACGAGACGGGTGCTACAAATGCCCTATTTCTGCTCTCACATTTGTTGGCTGATCACGCTCCAGAGGAGCCCTACACATACTTGGCCATCGGAGTTTACTACCTTGCGGTATCGAAGATTGCCGAAGCGCGACGCTTCTTCTCCAAGGCTTCGCTGCTAGACCCGCACTCCGCACCAGCGTGGATTGGTTTTGCACATACATTTGCCGCCGAGGGCGAACACGATCAAGCTATCGCAGCATACAGCACAGCAGCACGCCTATTTCAAGGCAGTCATCTTCCGCAACTATTCCTTGGGATGCAGCATCTCGCGCTGAACAATATGTCTCTTGCACACGAATATCTTTGTGCAGCTTACGCCATGTCAACCGGCTCTCCACACGGAACAGCTCCTACTCTACCCGGAAAACCATCGTCTGCTGTACCCCTCGGTGGCGATCCTCTTGTCCTCAACGAGCTCGGCGTAGTTTACTACCACCAGAACAACCTCCCACCAGCAATAGAGCTCTTCCGCCAGGCGTTAGAACTAGCTGTATCTCTGCATTGCGAACCAGGCGCATGGGTCGCAACCCGGGCGAACCTTGGACATGCATTGCGGCGGATGGGGTTCGCAGAAGAGGCTCTTCAGGAATTCGACGAATGTCTTCGAATCGGCGCAGGCGGTAATAGCATGGGCTACTCCCCGTTCCTCGGCGGTGGAGCAGGCGGTTCAGCAGTGGCGACAGCATCCGGCGTAGGCGGCTACGAAGATAGAGGTCTTGTTGGCTCTCTCCACACATCAAAGGGCCTCCTCTTGCTTGAACTGGGACGAACCGCTGAAGCCGTCACGGCTCTGCACGAAGCCGTCCGGGTCTTAGGCGCGAGCGGAGGAGGAGATGCAGCAGGAGGCGCGGGTGTTGCGGGCACGCTTTTGACGCGGGCATTACAGATCTGGTCAGAGGAAGGAAATGAGCAGGACCAGCGAAGTCTCAAAGCCATGGAGGAAGCGAGTCGGTCGTCTAACTCTTCTCGGTCTCGGGAGGTACGGCCTAAAGAGCGCCCTTTGTTTGATGACTCACGGCGACATGTTCGTGGCCCGGCGTTCCACGAGGAATGGACGGATGAAGTGACTCAAGCGGCTTCTCCGGACGAAGAAGGCGATACGGAGACGATGGAGCAGCGCGTGGAGATGGAGCTGGATGATGAGGCGGATGGGCTTTTGCAGCGGGCGCTTGGGCGAGTACGCCAGCGTCGGACGCCTGTAGATACTCATCAGACTCCTCCGCCTTCTGGACGGGGGATAAGATGTGCTCGAAGTCGTTCTAGTCAATGAAATGGATGCATGCTTGTCGGTTTTACTGTTGCATTTTGAGGGCGTTCTGGAATGGAAAAGACGAGGAGTTGTATCTTCCTCGCATGGGTAGGGAGGCTTGCATGAATAGGCTATTCTTCAGCGTACATGAAATATCACCTTCCAATCTTTCCATGATGCATCTAACTAGCTTCATAGCATAGCATCTGAATGAGTTGCCTGGTCAAACAACTTAAGCCCTCAAACATCAGACGGAGTATCTCATAACAAAGGCAACAAAAGACGAACACCGACTACTCTCTGACATACTTCAAAGAGTTGAATATGCCCGGCATCTGGGGGAGATGCTCATGAAAGCTCTACTATGAGCTACGGCATCGTACAACTAAGAGAAGTATGACAACCCCTAGTCATTTCTGTCAAGATACACCTATGTCTTGATTTGAATAGTAAAGCAGGCTATGTTTGATCCGATGCCCTCCCAGCTTCAAGCCTACGTCAAACCATCTACCAGCATCAACTCGCCTTCCACTTTGGTCACCTCGTTTTAGCATCTCGCAAAACTGCCGCTTGATAATCACCACCAGGAAGACGACATCCCAGAGACGCATTAGTTGATTCAGGATGCCACAGGCAACAATTTTTCCACGCAAAAGCAATTCCTTCCTAGCTACCCTGAGACAAATTCCTCTTGGCGTTGGTTTCTTCGTCCATATCATTGGTCCATTACTGATCAACCCAGGGCCTCACTAGACAGAACGAAGCCTTTGGGCGGTCCCGCCGAGATCGCAAGCTTTCTTGGCGAACGAGTTAACGCAGATTGAATATTTGCTGCCTTGGGCCTCCTTTATTGTCCTCTCCTTTCCCTACTCCCTACTCCCTACTCCCGTACCTTTGTCTTTGCTCCTTTTTTGCGAGCCAGGGAAGTGAACCCCTGCACGTGGGTGATTAGAAGACTAGTGCCGCGCTTGGCGGATGATGTACATTCTCCTTTCCTCAGAAGGGTAAGCGAACAACGCAGCAAGAAAAATGGATCTTGGGATGATTTGATTTACGGTGTGGACCTCGGGAGGGTTTAAGGGTCTACTACGGAGTAATCCGCACACTATGGAGAACAAATGTACGGCGTGCAGGTGGGTGGCCTTATACAGTACAGTACTTGGTTCCTTTGGTAGTCAATTGAAGCGCGCCAATCCCGGGACGTGGAGGTTGAAATAAGATTGGTGAATACACTATGAATGGGACCCTCGAGTCAAGCAGGCTTGGGCTCCTTCCGACCTGAAGATAGAGGCAGTAGCCTTGTGCACACTGGCGGTTCACATAGCTGGGTATCTGGTTGTTCGGATTGTTGGCTTCAAGGATCCTTTAAGGCTGGCAGTCTTTAATTCTTTTCTTCCTCGAGCGAAAAGCATTTCCAAATTCGAACTATTGATTGTCCCAAGATGTAATAGCGTTTCTGCTTGCCACCAGAACTGTTAAGTAAGTGCTATAAAATCCCATCGGCATACGACAAGTGTCCTGCTGTTCATTGTCGATGCTCGGCTATAGCTTGACGGAATAGTCCTCGAGAACGACACTGATTAAATTATCCTCATCCACAGCATATTTGGCAAATACTTGTGATCGGTTCGTAGGGTCAATATCAAATCAGATAATAAAGTTGTCAGGCCAGCACTCAGGCAGTCACATTATCCAGGCGACAATATTATCTCTTCCATGATTTGACGAATGATACATCTCCGCAGGCTAAGCATTGGAAGATTATCCGATCTATCAATCATAAATGTGAGCCAGTCATTTGCTTACGAACGAACCGTAAGCTTCAGTCTCGGGCCCGAGCCAGAAAGTGGGGGGTGGGGTTACGACTGTGATGGGGTTGCTCCATAGAAATTGCCGTCCCGCCAGGAACGTTCCTGGCAACGGGTGACGTGATGAGCGAGGCTCGCTTTGGTTCATCAGTACAAGGCAGGCTTTGAAAATCCTGCTTTCTAGAGCTTCTAGCTGTAAGTTCAGGGTACAACCACACAACAAGTTGCTTGGCAGCGTTAAGTGGGGGAAGGTTAAAAGGCTTGAAGGTACTCACACACAATTTTGACCCCAAATTGGTCCACTTTTGTCGCTGAGTCCAGGCTTTCTTGTTGGTGAAATTACTCCGTACTGCCAAATTGAGGATATGGGGTACGGAAAACGCTGTATCGTGGCGGGCTGGGTAACACTGTACAAGCGCTGGCTGTGTCAAGCGCGAAGTTGATCTGGGATCAGCGGTCGCCACGCCAAAAATACACGTAAACACCCGAGCGCTTCGCCTGTTTACGGACGAGGCTGAAAAGCGCATTGCCCCGGTCGTGCATTGGACGTTGCTAGGCAAACCTGAGAGTGGAACAGACGTTGCTAGGCAAACCTGAGAGTGGAACAGTCTCCATCTCGAAGGTGTGTAGGCCAGCCAATCCAAAATACCTCAATAGCAGGCTCAGTTCCAATCGTCCCATGATCCATGATATGACCGGTGACCTCGCTCACTGTTGACGCTAATGCGATATCGGGGCTGTGATAACAAGTTGTTTTTGCGAGCATATGCATCTAGGACTCTACGCCAGGTACGAAGTGGAAGAGTTGGTAGGCCGAATGCCAGTTATTGGGCGGAGAATAGCACTGCCTAATCCTGTGCCCGTTGATCTAAAAGTTGTATATTTAGTAAATTAGAGTTGACCGGATCGAACTCCGATCAAAGAAGGACCATGCTGACACCGTTTCAAGATCCCAGGGGTCTGCCGGACAATGCTTGAGATTAATTGTATGGACGGTTTCCAGGGTTGAGCGGTTAGGGCTTAATCAGCCGCGGTGGCTTTGCGTGACGCGTCGCATGGAATCTTCACGGGAGCGGCAAACGCCCCCCATTGCGTCTGCACTGCTTAAACCGAGATGGCGCATCAGATAATGGCGGGGGCATTGTCCTTAGCATGAGGCGATGCGATATGAGTAAAAATAGCGGGCATCAGGTCCGTCAGGCGACCAGGCGAGCATCACTGCTACGTCCAGGAGCCTTGAGGAGCCTTGGTCCGCGCGCATGCACCGCCGTCCTTCTCACGGTGACGCATAACACACCCACAGCGCCCACTTCGCCCCGTTATTTTGTTCAGCGGCCCCTGCTAGTTGCCAATCATGGTGGCCGAGGCTCCTGATCAACGGCGCAGATGTGGGGAGAGCCAATCCTCTCCATAATGGGTTTTGCCAGTTTCATGCTGCCGCCCCTTATTCGTACTTAAGGCCATGGGGAAATCCATGTGGTTGAAATCCCCAGACGGACCCTAATTTTCCCTAGAAATATCTGCTGCCTTCGTCCACAATATCATGTCACGATAGAGAGACTACACCCCTGATGAGCTTGCAAAGGCCCTCCCCCATGCGGGCACGGCGCGGCCTGTCTTGCCTGTATCTCATTGCTTGTTTGTTCTTCAGCCTCTTCTTCGTCATCTGGTATGGCGCGAACTCGGACCGGGACGATGTAAATCCATGGCTGCTTCAACTGATCCCCGCAGGTAGGTGATATACTTGTTGACTTCTTGGCTTCGAGCGGAACTGACTCCGAATTTCAGGCAATTGTGCTTGCAGGACATCCACCACCTTCCAATGTTCTACCTGCCTCTCGTGCCCTGAACCGGGCCTCCAATACCCTACTTCCCACAACTCCTGGCATTTCCAACCTAGTCGCGATGCCGCCAATGAAGCGCTAGACACAGCGCAGTGCAAGAATGCTTTCCCCGGGCTATATGAAGACGTCGCCCGCGGCGAGCGCTTCTGGAAATCACATGGAAGCCTCGCAACAGAAGATCTCGATGCAATCCCTCTTGAGTATGGTATGGCGCGGGCGTTCATCTCTCAAGGCCGTCTCCACGTGGTCGCCTCGCGGGCTCGAAATGAAGACCACCGCCGCAAGATCCTGGGGGTCTTGAGCTCGATCCACCGCGCGCTGGCCGCCGACCAAGAGCGCTCGTTCCGCCGCGACATTGAATTCGTCTTTTCCGTTGAAGACAAGGTTGACGACGTGACGAGCCCCGATGCCCCGGTGTGGGTGTTTGCGCGTACTGCGACAGAGCAGGGGGTGTGGTTGATGCCGGACTTCAGCTTCTGGGCGTGGGATAATGAGCACAATTATATCGGCCCATTCGACCAGGTTGTCGACAGGATCCAGCGCGCGGATATTCCCTGGGAAGCTAAGAAGCCGCAGTTGGTGTGGCGTGGCAAGCCCAGTTTTGCCCCTAAGCTTCGCCATGCTTTAATGGAGGCGGCGCGGGATGAGCCATGGGGGGATGTGAAAGAGGTCCATTGGAAGACCGGGTCGAATGTTCTTCGAATGGAGGATCATTGCCAGTACATGTTTATTGCGCATGTTGAGGGTGAGTTTCTTGTCTTTGGCGTGTCCGCGTACGCGAAGAGTGATCACTAACGAAGTCTTCCAGGCCGCGCATACTCCGCCTCTCTCAAGTACCGACAGGCCTGCCAGTCAGTCATTGTCGCCCACAAACTCCAGTACATCCAACACCACCATTACCTCTTGGTCGACAGCGGCCCATACCAAAACTACGTCGAGGTCGAACGCGATTTCAGCGACCTCTCCGAGAAAATCCAACCCCTGGTCGACGATACCAACGCAGCGCGCCGAATCGCCGAGAACAGCGCCAGGACATTTCGCGAGCGCTACCTGACTCCAGCCGCCGAGGCCTGCTACTGGCGCGCTCTATTCGACGGATACAGCAATGTCTGGAATAGCAGCGTGGACCCTTGGTCATCGGTCTACGGCAAGGAACGGGGACTGCGATACGAGTCGTTCGTTCTGCTGGAGAGCTCGTGGATGCTCGACTTCCGAGCAGAGAACATTCCTTCTGGAGCTGCATGAGACCATGTCCACCTTTTCAATCATAGACCACCCACGATACGATTCCTTTTATACCCATAATGTTAATTGTCCGCATTCTGGAGTCCGGGGTTTGCTGGACCCTTGGGGGTAAATAGCGGGTCTGGCTCGGCGTTGATGCGCGCGATTATATGATACCATTAGCGTTCTTGTGAATAAGTTATAGAATTACAGAAGCATTTACATTTTCCCATGTTAATTTTATGTAGATAAAAAATCTATATTGCCCTTGCAGGTCTAGACCAGCCCTATACTTCACAGCATAGAAATGGCTCTGCTGCCTACAGACTCTCGGTCGATCAATCATCCGGTATACAGCGGAGAATACTTCCATATCACCGTCGGAGTATACAGAACTCCTCAGAATCAGTCCGACCCCGTCGGAGTAAGATGAGCACAGCATGCCCCTATTCTCAAACAGCTGGCCTTACAGCCATGTACAATCTGGAGCTCCTGTCATCGACGGGAGTCCAATCGTGACGATGGGGTGATCTCACCTGAAGCCATTAAAGTTCCGACCAAAAATACAGAGAGGAAACCAACATAAACCATGATGAGCAGCTGTCACGGATCACAAAGCTGTACTACGGTGATGTATCTCTAGAAATGTGGCCGCAAGAAAGTGTGCCTCCTGGAATTGTGTAACTATAGAACAACGGGGCATGAATAGCGCCGTTCCCGAAGTGAAGTATAGGCATCAACCACAACAATCGGCTCAAACAAATGAGAGAACCGGATATTTTCGCTTCCGAGACGGTGTTTTTTTCCCGATATTCTTGCTTTCCAACCGTGAATGTAGGAAGAGGACGGTTTCGTGCCTTCTTCAGCTCTAGAAATTTCTCCCTCCTTCCTTTCCTTCTTCCCCTCCCACATCTACCCTCCACGCTCCAAACCTTCTTGGATTCGCTTCTCTTCTGCTAAAACCATCTCTTCCTCAGTACCTCAGTTTCTGCTTTATCCCCACGGCATCATGGAGCTCGAGAGTATCCCCGAACGTTCCTCCCAGGAACCGAAGTCGACCACCGAGGTTTCCCAAGGAGATGCAGCCATCGAGAACATTGATTTCATCAAAGAAGATGTTCAAAGCAAGGTTTCTTTCCCTCTAGTGAGTTTACTCTGAGAACTTATTATGTCTGTGGCCTCATCTAATACACGCAACTACTAGTGGATTTTGATTTTCACGACAATCCTGTCCTCGATTTTCCTTTTCGCCATGGACAACACCATCGTCGCCGATGTCCAGTCCCCTATTGTGAACCGCTTCGGAGAGGTCGGCAAGCTGTCCTGGATGGGCGTTGCTTTCGTGCTCGCAAGCTCGGCAACAATGACTACCTGGTAAGTTTGAACCAGTCAGCATGGTCAGTCAAGTGTTCTAACGCGTCAATAGGGGAAAGCTTTACGGCATTTTCAGCGCCAAGATTCTCTACATCGCTGGAGTACTCATCTTCGAGGTTGGTTCTGCTGTTTGTGGCGCTGCACCTAACATGAATGCTCTGATTATCGGTCGTGCTGTCGCTGGACTGGGCGGAAGCGGCTTGTACCTGGGCTGCTTGACCCTGGTTGAAGTGACGACGTCTATTCGGCAGCGACCTATTTACATGGCTTTCACAGGAATAAGTAAGCCCTTCCTGTTCCAAAAAGTTGACATTGTACTAACCCTGAATTAGCGTGGGGACTTGGTACTGTTCTAGGGCCAGTGTAAGTTTGAGATCAAAATGACCGATGGAGCCCACACTAACAATTGCAGGGTTGGCGGAGCTTTCGCTGATAACCACAATACGACTTGGCGCTGGTAAGTTGATCCTTTATCATCATCGCGGTCAAGTCTTCTCGAAAACTAACCAAGAACCAGGGCCTTTTACATCAATCTGTGCGTCGGAGCCGCATTTGCTCCGATCTACCTGTTTTTTCTTCCAATGGCCAATCCCCAGAAAGGAGTAAGCCTGAAGAATAAACTCCGCCAGGTTGACTATTTAGGGTTTGTTTTGAACACTGGACTCCTCGTGTCCTTGTGCATGGCGACCGACCTCGGTGGAGTGCTTTGGTCCTGGACCTCTGGCAAGGAGATTGCGCTTTGGGTTGTCTTCGGAGTACTTCTCATTTGCTTCTCTGTTCAACAGTGGACGAGTTTCCTAACTACCCCAGATCATCGTATTTTCCCAGCCGATTTCTTGAAGAAGCCAATCATGTGCATTCTCTTCGCTACCATGGCGTGTGCATCGACAGCAGTCTTCGTGAGTCTGATCTTCTAACATGTCTTGACGAGCAAAATTAATGAGATTGCGTTTAGGTGCCGGTTTATTACATCCCCTTGTACTTCCAGTTCGTACTGGGAGACTCGCCTTTGACTGCAGGAGTTCGGCTCCTGCCTTTCATCTTCCTCTCCGTGTTCTGCGGGCTGATGAACGGTGCCCTGATGGGCAAATTCGGCTACTACATGCCCTGGTACCTCGTCGGTGGTATCTTTGTGGTCACTGGAGGTGCGCTCCTGAGTAAGTCTCCCTGTTATTCCAAAATACATGTATCGGATTCACCTCATATTTCTAACTCTTCCCCCCCCCCAGGCACCGTCGATGAAATGTCCGCGCGCTCATCCGTCTATGGATACTCGGTCCTTCTGGGATTCGGCTCCGGTATGTTTATTCAGGCAGGATTTGCAGTAGCCCAAGCCAAAGTTCCTCTGCGTCGCGCATCGGATGCAACCTCTTTCATCGCGCTCGCACAGACTCTAGGCATCATGCTCTCTCTGGCCATCTCTGGCGCTGTGTGGCAAAGCCAGTCCATGAGTGCCCTCCAAGCTTTGCTTCCTCAGGTCCCCCGAGAGCAACTGCGCGGTATGCTCTCTGGAGCCAGCGATGCCAGCATGGGTGAGATCCCAGATAAGATGCGTCTCAAGGTCACTCATGCCATTGTGCATGCCATGTCCCACACGTACTATCTTGTGATCCCAGCGGGTGCCATCACTATCGTGGCTGCTTTGTTCATGAAGGTATGTAATCGCCCTTGTCCCTTCAATGATAAAATTGAGAAGAAACTAACAGATTTATAGCGAGAGCGAATCTTCATGCAGGCTGGTGCCATGGGATAGAAATTGTCTTGGCCGCGACACCAAGATTCTGTTCACTGAGTACAGGTCGGCTTATTCGGATGAAAATCCACTCTTATTGCTTTTTTTTTGACGGACTATCTCCTCTCTGAGATGATACATTCCATGAGATTCGATCAGACTCATGGTGAGTAACGCTCTATGGCTTGTTCACTAATTGTTTTTTGATCCCTAACACTAGGCTTTCCTCCAAGGAGAAACTACAGCTCGAAATGAAATCAGCTTATGACGTCGGAAAACTCAGGAATTCTTTAATGTACACTCTGTAATTAGATATGAGCACGTAGAAGCAAATGCAGAGTGGAGAGATAATCGGCCTTTTTCAGGCCCGTCCTGGATAAGGTGCTAAAAGACAGCCCTTTCCCCTCGCAAATTTATTGTTTTGGAGCAAGATAATTAGCCAGCGAAAAGCCATAGAAAACCGTCGCTACCATAGAGATCGCATTCAGATGAATCGTCATAGCGTGAGTAACCGAAAACTTCCGGTTAGCCTTGTGTGTTCGCTCCTGATCAACCGGCTCGGTGGAACTCTCGTTGCTCTCTGTTTAACCCAATAGTCAGTATATTCATCGGCCATGAAAATTGGAAAGGAAACTTGGGCTAGTGCATACCGTGGATCTGTCGCCGTACGAAAGCGGCTGTGGTGGTTCGCGGCCCGAATACGTAGTAGTTGATCGAGCTCATGGCAACTACCACCATGAGAGATGCCATGCCTGGGATGTCCTTCACGAGGGAGACAAGGCTGTAGGGCGGATGCGTCACGGCTGTCAGGACCGCGAGGCCGATCTGGCTACCGAAGTAAACCGGGAATATCCCCTTTGACAAGAGGAGGAACTCTCGCATCGGGAGGATTCGGTAGCAGAGCTTAGTGTTGACGAAGCTCTGAAGAAAACAGAAGAGTTAGTATATGCATTTGAGCCAAATTATGGCGTCTTATTTGAAGGAGGGTCCTGAGGAGTGCTTACCTGGTAGAGCTGAGAGCCTAGGAGTGCGCCATATGATACTAGATGGTATGGGAGCAGATTCCCGACTGTGCTGATGATGGTTTCCATCGTTGTGAGTGTGAATCCGATCTCTCTGTCACGACCTCCAGATTTATTCGAAGCTCCGGGGATGTGTAGAAACAAGAGGAAGTGAGAAGAAGTCAGTTGGGATGAAGGTTGCACTAGAAACCGGTCTGTGAGGGCATTATCGCATTATCACGCCTGCTTGCAAAAGCCGAAGTGGCTGCCTGGTTAGAATGGCGCCTAGCATATAGCAACCTAACTCCGGCCCTGGAGTCTGTTTTTGAAGACTATAGTGAGATACTATGAGCGCCGAGTTGTCGCTGGGTTTACTAGGCTTGCTAGACCTTTGGCTAGATATGGTAAAAATTGAGTAATGAATTGGGTAATGTAGCCACGGAAAGGACCCGGGCCTCATAACCCGATGGATGGGGAAAAGAGAGGACTGGGGAGACTGGAAAGAGAGAGACTGATATTGCTATCCCTGTGAAGCTATGGAGAGAAGACGAAGAAGACCAGGAAAAAGCACGAGGGGCGAGAGGGCTATTTAGCTAGCCCTGAGACAAGCTGGAAAGCTCCATTCCGGTGGAAGCCCGGAGCTATCCATCTCAGTGGGAGCCTAGAGCTCTCAATCATTAGAGCTACGCCTGGACCGCAGACTGAAATCTGGTCTACTGGGACCTATAATGGCTCCATTCTAGAATGATTAGTAACTAAAATGATTTGAACTGTTCTATTGAATAAAAAAGAGCTCTGGACTTAGTATCTTTCTGAGATATCCAGCATAGATCACGGTACTAAGTATTGGGCGTCGAGGTCAGCCGCGACATTCGCCTTGACAAATTCCAGTAGCCCAATTCCACCAATCAAACATAATGCATCACATAATCACGCGAAATACAGAATGTTCACGTATCGTGCTGCACATAAGGTCACACTAGGTATCTTTCTATTCTGGCCGTAGTTTCATTGTGAGGTGAGACAGGAGTCCTTGCTGGGGCCAGCATCACACATGCATGCAGTCGTAGCAAATAAACAAGATTCCTCAGAATACAAAAGCCACATGGTATTCCCAAAGCTCCAGTCTGCTTCGAGTTTGCTGTCCAGGAATCCCTTGTTATACTCCTGGAAGAGCATGGCACTCGTCCGATCTCTGTACATCTGTGTTTGAGAGATTTACTTACTGGTTAGAGCTAAGGACTATGGGAAAGGTATCTTCTTTTGAGCTCATTCTTTCATTCGAAGTCTTTTCAAAATACCGAAAAGTGAAATGGCTGAGGTTCCGCTACGTATCGAGACTTAGCAACGGCAAAATACGAAATCAGAAGGGCATACAGAACGAACATTATGGGTTCAAGATTTCCGCTATCTATTCAAAGCAACTGATAGACGGATACTGAAAGATCTTAAAAGACGCATGTTATAACCAAAGCAAAACAGTCGTTACCGTCGAGCAAGAATGAAAAGATCCTACTGTTAAAGAAACTCAAGGTCTTTAGTACCCTTGGCATGCCACTTGAGGGTTGCACAAATCTCGCCATGCCAGGTGGCTCCAGAGATTGGTAAAAACCAACAAATCTCTAGTGTCTTCATAATGCCATGTGCAACGCCACGTCCCAGGCCGTTGGTAGCCGGATATTCAGGGCAGCTGCTCAGATGAATGATAGAAAACTGGGTATGCCCAGATATAAGGCTTTATCATATTGTGAATGCGTTCCTGCCTGGTAATACCATCAAAACCAGGACCAAGAGTAAAACAATTCAACCTTGGTCTGAGAAGAGAACGATATGCATGTAAGTCTTTCCATGAGCTTCGACGTCCTACGGAGTCAAAATGACGGAGACTGGAAAGCTAAGGCTTGACACGAGGCTGAGCTTCCGAATTTCACTGATTTCCTATCATTCTCTGACCGACTTGCTATCCGGTGCTATCCGTTGCACAGGTGCGTGTCACAGTGAGATTGAGGGGCTTTCTCGACGCCTTAATTCCTGAAGTTTATAAAAAGACGCCATAACAATTGCTGTGCAGCCCCCATCTTCCTTAATGCCACATAGACTGACTTCACTACCTATACACTGAGTATAACTCGGGAATTCAACCTGAACACAATGAAAATGGTGACAAAGGATAAATCTGCAACGTCAAGAGACCAATCCCCGCCGACGAAGCAGGACCCATTAGAGCGGCGACGACTCCAGAATCGCCTCTCGCAAAGAAATCACCGTGAGAAGCTCCCTCGAAGTTATGACGCTGTACTTTCTGATACTGGCAGACAAATAGGCAGAAAAATCAGAGATCGTATCGCAAAGCTTCAAGAGCGCGTCATCGCCAACGAGCTTCGAGCAGCATCCGGCGCTTATAGTTGGAGTCAACCATATGGATCGACGAGCTTATCACCTCCCAAGATAAACACAGGGAGTATATCTTCCACAGAGCCAGAAATGTGGTCTCAAGATTGTTGTCCCGTGAGCATAGCACCACCGACTACCTATTTACCACCTTACATGCTCCCTGGGAGCTTGTCTTGCTTCTCAAACATCGCTACCTCGCAGACTTCGGTCTCGTCGGAGCCTCCATACATAGCAGAGAACAGTGCATTCGGCTCAGATTCTGTCGGTGGTCTGTCGCCCTTTTCTCCGACATCCTCATCCCTACTCTCGATGTCACCGATCAGTACGCCGAAGATCGAACATTGTCACGGCCCATGGACCTTGCCAAGTAGCCCGCCAGGCTCTACACCGATCAGATATGGCCCAACTACTCAGCCCGTGTACTACGTGGCAACAGGTTGTCATGCTCCGTTCCGTTTGTTAAACTTTTTTTTGCTTTCATACCTGTAGCTAACAAGAAGCACTCACTAGAATCAGCACTGCCTCAAATCGTTCAAAAGCTTCAGTCAAGCTATGGCTCCCAAAGCATCATCATCGTTGGTCCGACTGACTCTATGAGTTCTCTGTTCGGAGAAGTCGACAGGGATAATGCGGGGAATGGCGGGAGTATGGCAGAGCATATCGCAGGTGGAGAAGACTTCTTGAGGCCATCTTTCAACATGCCCAATCTGTCGCTTCAGTCCCAGGCTTTGAATGAAGCCATACCCGAAGTACAATTGGAAACACATTCCTGGATAGCTCCTGGACATTTGGAGAGGGTTCCACTTCCTAAGCACCCGGGAATTTCACCGCATGGATACTATCAACATCAATAAAGCATCAAATGTTGAGGCCAGCTTTATGCTAATCTTTGGGTGGCTTGGCTCCTGATGTTTTTGATATTATAAAGGCCTTCAAAATGGAGAAAGAAATATAGAATAAATTTCACTGCCTTCCTTGGTCTTATCCGGTGCTCCTGGAAGTTAAGATCGATGCTTCATCTACGAGGGCTAAGGGACAGAAACTATGAGCCCCTGAAATCCACTTCATACTAGAATTTGGAATCAAAATCATGAGTCTAGTCATGTCTATATGATGCAGAATAAGCTTTAGCCAGTCTAAGTTTTTCATACATTACGAATAGCTTGATCTCATAAGCGTTCGTCACAATTTGATTTCTTGAAAAAGCGACTATAAGCAAAAATCAATGAATGAAAAGCTGAAATGGGACAAATCCCAACAATGATGAAGAAATATCTAGTCGAAATGAATACGCCACAGCTCCCGATCACAGTCACTCACATACCCAGTACGAGTGTGCAGCATGGCCGTGTTATCGCTAATCAGCAAATCCCCTTTGTCCCACTCGAATCGCAAGCAAACACGGTGGTCGTAAAGGACTCGATCTATAACCTGAACAAGACTTGGATCCTCATTTTCAACGGTAACATCGCAGGTGGAGAATTTAGTCTTTGTTGAATCCCATGGCTGATGCCACCGCAGGCACGGAAGACCAGAGACCGGATGTGTCACCGTCAGGGGAAGGTTTTTCATTTTCGCGTCCCAGAATCCGTCATTGTCCATAGCCCAGGTTGCATTTTGGAGACGCTCAGATGTCCATGGAAGTGGTAAATGCCGGAAGAACAGGCGTGAGCTGGCAAACAAAGTATATCCGCTTCCCTTTGGCGCCGTCGCAGGGCATGTGAAGAATTGGTAACCTGGCGGACGCTGAACTTTCTTTGTCTCTCCGGTGACCGGATCAGTGACGTCTTCGAACTTAAACATCCCATCAAAATGCATCGGCATTGCTTCATTGGAAGTGACATTGTTGCCCATCTTGTCGGAGCGGCCGGCGTCCCGCACTTTCTGGATAATCCCGAAGCTCCAAGGAAGTATTTTACCGAGGTCATGGCCCGCTTTCACATATAACTCTTCTTCGAGTGTTTCCTCAAATCCACGGAGAATGACAGGAGACATTCCATTTGAAATTCGGCGGACCTTATGCATCGGGATATCGCGGATGGACGGGTGACCTTCCACGGGGCGAATTATGACACCACAAGGATATAAATGTTCGAATTCGACAGAAAGACTGTCTGAGCTCCAGTCAAAAATCTCGGACTTTTCGCGGAAATAATATGGCTGTCCATTTTTATATATCAAGTCATGCGTATCGCGCACGTCCTCGGCATGGGTTGTTCGATATACTCCATCTACCCCGACAGCCACAGAAGCATGCCATGGAGTGAAGCCGAGGGCGCCCCGTGCCTGAGGAATCAGCGAAACAGAAAGTTTCTTCTCTCCTGCAGACTCGTGGATCGATAATCGAACATAATCCTTGCGATTCGCACGTATGGCCGCAGCGAATGCCTTGCCCCGGATGATCATCTGCCGTGCTGTCTGGCCGATATGAGCATTCCGTGCCCGCTTTGATTTATGGGCAGACACTTCTTCATGATGGGCCAAATCTTTTGTCAAAAACTTTATATATCCTCGGTAGGTTAGGCAAGTATCGTTATCGGTCTTAATAGCTTCGTCTGCGTTGAATGTCGGATCGCCGAATATGAACATGAGCTCTCTTCTAAGACAGCAGGCGTGGGAGATATAGAAGGCTTTTGCGGCTTCCGGACTATTGGTTTTGAACCAGGGGTGGTCGAGTAATTCGAAAAGTCGGATGAATTTCACATGATGCAGGCCTTTCTCCACAGCCATACGTCGCAGAGCCTCGCCATAGTCCCATACGACCTCGTCAGGGACCCCCAGAATATCTAAAAAATTAGTATGGGGTGATTTTAAAGAGCTCAATCATTCAAGCACGTACCGTTATATACCAGCCCATCCGAGCTAATGTAAACATCGGCACCGGGCTTATATACTTGACCGATGTTCTCGCAAAGTCCATTCAAATGAGCCAAAGCCAGCTCATCTCCAAAGTCGGGAAGCTGACTGAGGACTTTGTCGCGTGCATTCGGGGACTTGAAAGGGAATGCAGGCAAAATCATGCGAATTGGTTCCTGTTTCTCCACCCGCTCCAGTACAGTGGGGATGAAGGACTCCAACCCCTTCCAAGAACCACCATTTTTCTCGTAGTCAATACCGTAGCTTTCGATGACCTTTAAAATTTCGGAAGCCATTGTGAGTTCATTTGAGAAAGTTTCAGGAGCGATTGTGGATAAGTGTCCACCATGAGTGCCGTTTTGTTGTTGTATAGAGGGCTTTCCGTTTGCGGAAAGTATCAGGGGATCAGGGCTGTCAAGTGGGGTCGAAGGCGTCAAATTCACAGCATCCATCATGATTGGGGCTTGATCGGAATGATCGGCCACATCGGAATGAGCCATTCCATTCGAAAAGGACTTCGGTGGGTACTGCACAGGTACACTGTCCGCAATAGGCGCTAGGGCAACCATGGTGACCCGATTGATCTCAATGTTGTACCAATGTCTTGCTCCTTTGAATCACGTCTGATGGTAGATAGACGAGCAGAGCGTCCGATCTGTCTTTTTATTTTGTTTTTATCTGCGAGATATTCAAATTTTCTCGGTGGATCTGAGTTCGATTCGGAAGCCGGGGTGTGAGTTGATGGTCCCTGGAGACGCACATGGCAGTCTATATATCCGATGGGGCCTACCACACAATCATTCGGAGAGGCATTAAGCAGCCGGTGGCGCTAAGCCAGATGACTGTATCATTTCTGCGGACTCAGACATCGGGAACGAAGCTGAACCTAGATACGAAAAGAAAATTTGGAAAAAACGAAAATATCCTGTGTCCATTAGCTCTGTACCACTTGGCACGGGTAATTCTGGCTCCGCGACTTGGACCAAGATCTAATCCTCCACATTTCGAAATGTCAGAATCTAATGTGGAAGGCAATGTGCTAGCTTCAATTGGAAAATGGTCCTTGTCTTGCTCTGAAACTTGATCGGACCGATCTATAAAAAATGAAGAGGCAAATGGTCTCGAACTGCGTCAGCAGGAACCGCATGAGCAGAGCTCAGGCAGTCAAACACGGTGAGTAAAATGACCCTCGAAATACGGTCTTTAGATGACGAGATCTGCATAGATGTACTACAATGGCAGACCAAAATAATTCGCCATTCTCGCGCCAACACGCAGGCATCTCGCGTGGATCGGCTCAGGTACTTTGCTCGTTGTATATGAAAAGCCTAAATGCAACTTAAAAGTGGTACTTCAGATACCATTCCAAGCGTCACACCAAGTCACGGAGCATTTGTGCTTTGGTACATAATGTTGCCGCTGCTCAGCCAGGGATCTTTGACTGCTTGCAAAACCTCGAATACGAGGCTCGATGCAAGGAAACTACATCTCCGAAAATAAATTCCGGGACCCAGATCCAAGGCGCAGCACCTCGTCAGCATCTGGTTACCCTCTCACAGTTTCATGTTTCGAATCCACTCGACTGTAGATACGAGCACATGGGGTGACAAGGGGATATTATGGAAGCCCATCTAGGCCCCTGATTACAGGGAAGAATATCAATGTCTTTAGAAATTTTTATTTTAGTTCGAAGCTTAACCTTCTTAAGAAAACGTAAGATAAGAGGTAGTGAATGACCTTCGTAAACTTTGACTCAGACTGAGGTGGCTACTCTTTCAACTCCGACCAATCATACTCCATGACTCGAGACACAAAAGCAGCCATTTCAGGGCTTGTCAGTTCTCGAACTAGATGGAAAGTTGCATCCAGACCTGAGCTTATCCCCCCGGCCGTAATGAGGCGAGCCGCACCTCCGCAAATTAAACCACAGTCAACATAGCGCTTGTGTACTGCAATGGTTTGGGGCTCACTCTTGGCATTTGCTCGAGCGCAAATGTCTCGCAGTAAGTCAACTGCCCTGTGATGGGTCGTCACTGTAGCTCCTGCCAGTATACCCGCTGCGCCGAGCAAGAGTGCACCAGTGCAAACGGAGAACAAGAAACGTGGCTTTTCCGTGGAGAGCCTTGCAAACTGGCGTATGAAGTCTATCTCAACGGAATTGGAATCAACCATGGACTTGATTACAGACGGAGGTCCACCAGGCACAATCAGCATGTCGTAATCCGCAAGGGTCTCGAGTGCTTCCTCCATGAGCGTGTCGACGCTGATCGTCAGTGCACTGTTTGCACGAACTGTCGGTTTTTCGGCAATAGTCTCAAGCAGAAACATCCGATCAGAATCATCAGGGTTCTGGTTGTGAGAGACATGGTGGAAGACCTCCATTGGGCCGGTAAAATCCAGGACGTCAGCTCTTGGAAAGAGTAACACCCCGACCTTGTAGTATTGATTTTCCGACTCGGCAGACATATTCAATAACCAATGGAGAAGCAAAATGAAGCGATAGGATATGAGAGACTCAGACTCAGCCTTTGTGTTTTTTTTTTTTTTCAGTTGTTAAGTAAGCTTTGTAGCTGAGTTGCGCGAAGGAAGAAATAGAAAGATCTCAAACAGATCAGACGATAAAAGTCTGTACCAGCCTAAATATGGTGACTTCTCCATGGATTGTCTCGAGCTACCTACATGAGATTTACCTTCGCGGGGGATATTCAGGAGCTGAAAGCTTTGCTCAGTAAACGCCCGATGTTGTATCACTACCAAACCTAGTTGCCGTTCATGGGTTTGTTTCGGCATTTTGGAAGGCGAAGAAGCAGAAGAAACAAGGATCACCGTGACTGGTAGCTCGATCAATGTAGCGGTGGCTATGCATGTACTCCGAATTTGGAATGTCAAGGGTCTATCCTTGAAGCTTTCGCTTGTCTATAGGCTGCTTGACTAAGACCATGCAAGGCGAGGCATCCAGGCCCGGTTTACCCCCACCGTGCTATCGGCGGGTTGGCATTACCCAGACCGCAATTTCGAGTTTAGGAGATTTATGAATTGGAACTCCATCCGAGGCTCCCAAATGCCCTCAAGAATGAGGGTCAGCATAGTGCACCTTAGAGCCTCGGGAAGTGGACTGCAGACTTCACGATCATCCAGTTCCCCCACCGCGGAACTTTCGGGATGGTGGGGTGTACACCCCTGCAGGACACATCACAATGCAAGAAAGTGGCAAAAAGAGAACTGTCCTTAAGGTGAAGTGACAGTTCAAGCTACATCTCCAGCCCAAAGAGACATTCGACGAGAACACACCGCATCACGATGACTTCTCCTGATTACAGTAGCCACTTCTCTATCGCTAACATCCCCTTCGGTGTAGCGTCATCTAAGAAGCATGAATCTCCCCAGTGCGCAACTCGACTAGATAACAAAGTGTTCTTTCTTGGAGACCTTCAGCGAGGCGGGGTTTTCAATGGAATCGCCGGACTCCCAGAATCGGTTTTCGACAAACCAGCCCTGAACGAATTCGCCGCATTATCAAAGGCGACACAAAGAGAGGTACGCAAGACGTTACAAAAGTATTTGGTCACAGAGGAGGCTGCATCCAGTGCCGAGGATATCAGCTCTGTTACGTTGCACCTGCCGGTCTCTATCGGCGGCTTCACAGGTACGTTCAGCCTGAATGGACACTTAGATTAGGCAGATCTAGTCAGATTTTGACCCTTCCCAGACTTCTCGTGCAGCTTCCACCATGTGCGAAATGCCGGTCGGGCAATTTTGGGCAAAGATTCTGTGCCACCAGGTTTCTTTCAATTCCCTACGGCATACAATGGCCGAGCGAGCACCATAGTTCCTTCGGGAACTCCGATTGTTCGCCCCCGAGGTCACATACATGATCGCTCAGCCCGGTCTGATAAAGGATTCCCGATCATTTTTGCCCCCTCGCAGAATATGGACTGGGAGTTGGAAGTGGGAGTAGTCATGGGCAAAGAAGTGCCGGGGGTTCAGGGGCTGACGGCGAAAGACGCAGAAGAGCACATCTTCGGGTTCGTTATTTTGAATGACTGGAGTGGTACGTGCTCATTCTTTGCCTCTCGCCCAAACCTGTAGTCATTGGAATATGCTAACCTGCCCAAGCTCGAGATATCCAAGCTGTCGAAATGGTCCCCCTCGGACCGCTCAACAGCAAGTCATTTGGGACGAGTATCTCGCCTTGGATTGTAACACTAGATGCATTGGAGCCGTATAGGATGGCCGGCTCTAAACCAGAAGTTGTGCCAGCAAAGCACTTGGAGGATGTGCCAGAGCCAAGCTATGAGCTTGACTTCACAGTTGAGCTCATCACTGGGGATGTAACCACCGAGATCAGTAAATCAAAATTCAAGGATCTTTACTGGAGCGGACGCCAGATGGCTGCGCATCTTGCAAGTGTCGGGGCAGATCTCCGTTCTGGTGATATCCTGGGCACAGGCACCATCAGTGGGCCCGAGCCGCACAGTCTGGGATGTTTACTCGAGCTCACTAGTGGCGGCAAGGAGCCTGTGCCTTTGAATGATGGTTCGGCGCGACATGCCTTGCAGGATGGTGACGTGGTCCGTATTACCGGTGTTGCGGGGGGCGCTGGGTCTGGGGTTGGATTTGGCGAGTGCATTGGAGAGCTTCGACCAGCTTTGAAATCGTAGATAAACAATTAGACTGAGACCGCGGCAATTGAGTTGGCTACGGAAAATGAATGTGACTTGATGTTTTTCTTTTCTTTGAAACGTATCTTGAACAAGATCAAATCATATGAAGATTATTGAGTGCATACTGCCCGATGCATAAAGAAGGCCATACCGACATACCGATCCATACCAATAAAACCTGTACAAAGTTACCCCGATATAATAAACGCCCGGAATATGCTCACACATCTGTTTATTTCTATGCATGTTCAGCTCCATAGTGGCGGGTGAATGTATTCAGATGCACGGTCGAGAATATTGGGAATTGTCCATTCGCCACTGCCTGAGCTTTCAGGGGTAGGCGGAGGTAGTGATCCAGTGTTTGGAGTCAATCCAGCAGATCCAGGGGTAACAAACGTCCCGAAAGAAGCATTGGCGGGAGTAGGGTTAGTTTGGGGTTGGTACACAATATTCGCACGACCGTTCGCAGGCCGCGTATGCTGGTTGCCAAATGCCATGAGAAGCTTCTGCAACGCACGGTGTGTCTTCGCCAGGGATTTAGCCCATTGAGTCTGGGTATCGGGGGCGGCCGCTGCAGGAGAGGTAGGATCGATGGCGGGTGGGACAACACCCGGCGGGTTCGTTGCGCCCGTGATAGGATCGTAGACACCCATGCCCTGAGATGGAGAGGTCATGTTGCTTGCGGTGACATCGGAACTATCATAAGCTCGTTCTGTACTGGCTCGCTGAGCAATAATACCTTCTAATTGCCGCAGCAAGCTCCAGACTTTGGGCTCGGACTTGGCTTCTTCAACGACAGCAAGGAGAAAAGCTGAACTGATTGCGCGTTGCAATGCAATCCAAGATCGTGCCGCGTGGGAACTGATGTTATGCAGTTCGATGTAGGCCTCCACGGTGGTCATCAGATTTGATACGCAGTCCCTGCGCAAACTTGACGTATCCGCATCTGCGTTGTCAACTGATGGTTTGAGCGATGGCCGACAAAGCTCAGAAGAAAAGTATGATGAATGTAATTTTAAAATGACCCTCTCCAAATGCTCAGTAGACGAGGTACACCATTGAGAGCCCCGTAAGTACGGCTTTGCCTCTATCATGATCTGACAAATCCGTTCCTTGTACTCTTGAATACTTTCAAAAGTGATTTGAGCGTGCGGACTGAGCATACGGATCCGAACAACCTCTAATGCAAGAGATATCACTCTGCATAAAGTTTCGAAATACGAAAGATCGCCGGGTTGAGACCCTTCGCGATAGGCAATGTCAGGCTGGCTGACTGCAGTAGTTGAAGGACGATCGTATGATAGAGAGAAATGGCTGTCCTGCCATGCCATAGACCACCTAGAAGAATAAGCTTCTCAGTTACGAGCACACGGAGCAAAAGGCTTTACTTACCAGACATGTCGTCTACGATACCGCTCATCCACCGAAAATCGGCTTGACTCCACGTGCAATCCAAGAGCAAGTCCCATTCGGAGTGTCATACCAAGCAAGACATAAGAAATTCCTGGATTCATGTTGTATGAGAGAACATTTCCAATAACCAGTAGTGTTTGGATTGCTTCAATAGTTGGCTGAGATAAGAAATTTGTCATTCGCAGACACTGATATGAGCAACAGACTAAACAGGCTGTTAGTAAACCTTGATCTCAAGAGCTTTTCGCAAGCCATACCATAAACTTGGGATGTCAACTCTCTTTCTTTGCTCCCAAGGTCAGATGACTGGCAACCTGATGCCAACACGGCATAAAGAAGACCCAGATATGCAATGTTTGTCCCGAATGGACTTTGCGCTTCATCGCCGTCTTCTTTATAAACACCTCCAGCCGCAACGCGATTCGCGAGTAGAAGTTCGAGACTACTTTCAAATTTTTCAATGTCTTCAATCACTGGATAGATTGCGCCAGCGATGTCTCGGTAGTAATAAAAGAACCTGTGACAAGAAGTCAGTTTCAAGATCAAGAATTCAAAAGGAGAATTCTTACTCTCTGCATTGGCTGTCCGTCGGAAGAGCACTGCACACGGCGCTGATGTCGAAACTCGACATGTCAGATGACCACAGGTCAACGAACGGGTATGTCGCAGACTCGTTGTCAAGACCCAGCTTGGGCAGTATACCTCCCTCCAACAAGGCCTTGAGCTGATCAGAGCCAGATTTATTATTCAATATATATGCCATCACGGAACGCGATCCTAGGTGAACGGTGCCCTTTCCGAAGGTGTTCGCAGCATGGATTCCCTCTCGCTCTGGAGAGTTGGCCTTGGAACGAGAGCCCAGATCAGGACTCGGCGCACTGTCATTGTCATATAATGCTGCAGGACTTTCCTCAGCTCGCTCGAGTCCCATTCGCAGCGACGATATCGTAGATTCCATTTCTTTCAATCGATTGCGCACATTGTCCCACTCATCCCTGGCGATAGACACTCTTCCGCCCGGCCCAGTTCCTTCTGAGCGCAAATTCGTATGCCTGATCTCAGGTTTAACACGTGCTGGCGTTTCGTCGTAGGTGTAGTATGTCGCAGGGTCGATTGCCGAGGAAGCCGACGCGCCGCCGATCGGACTTTCAAAGGCTTGGGCTCGCTTCTTCGAGGGTCTTTCGTACGAGCATAGGTCTGCATGGTCACGTTTGACGCATCCGTCGCAAGGTAAATTCCGATCGCACTTTACTTTCCGTGCATGGCATGGGTAGCATGCTTTGGGCTCACGCGCTTTGCGCTTCGTCCGAATAATAGCGTCTACCTGCGCTTGCGGGAGATCGGAGACGGATCGATTTGGCGCAACGGCCATATCGGGCGGAGAGATCGAATTCGACGGCGGATAAGGGGATGTCATGCTGTTATTTAAAGCTTGGCTCGCCTGCTGGTAATATTCCGATGTAGCCAACCCCCGCGCGTCGTGAAATAATCTTCCGCAGATCCGCAAAATCGGCTTGGCGCAAAATTAAGACGATGTCGGAGAAACCTTAGTACCAATCGAGATGGGTTTGGTCTAGTCAGTCCATATTTTCAGATGTAAGACAGTCGGAGGGGCAATTGCAATTAATCGGAGGCAGTGCGGAGAGCCGAGAGAGCATCATCGCCCTTATCGACGTGCTGCACGTGATGGGCCCGATGCGGATAGAGAGGCGATGTCGGCGACGTCAGCGACCTGTTTCCATTACTACACAAGGCTTCTGGAAGAATTTTACTTTATTACACTGAGGGTAATTGAAATATAATTTTGTTTATTTTTATTCACATTAAGACACGCAGACACGGACGCGCGTTTTTATATCGTTTATCATCTCCCATCTATATACACATACATCGTAAACAGTCTGTAAAGCGTATTAATTAGTAAGACAGAGAAACTCTATCCCAGATTTGATGGAACTGTATATGAAGTTCTCAAATGTAGAAGAAAACACAGTTCGAAGCGTTGCAGAATTGCCAATCAAGAACTGGTTCCCTTCTCTTCATCATCGCTGAAGGCGTACTTGGAGAATCGGCGAATCGCTTCTCCTTTGAAATAAAAGACATAGGGGATCGCACAGCAGGCTAAAGCCAAAAAGGCTAGTAGAGAGCTAGCCCACTGATACCCGAGTCTGTTGTACATCTGATTTGTGAAGAGGACAGTGGAAGCACCCCAGATAGAACGGAGGAAGGTCTTCGCTGCAAGAGCCGAGGCTGCCTGGTGCTGATAGGTATCAACTAAATTCAGTTAGTATAATTCCTTGTTCTTCCAAATCTAATTGGTCACTTACCAAGATAATTGTTGGCTGAGTTGTACAGGAAAATAAAGCCAAATCCGACAGGGAAACCTCCGATGGCAGGGCCGATCCAATGCAATCGAGGGTAAGAAGTCCATGCAAAGATAAACAGACCAATGGGAACAAGCCAGCAAGACCACATCATCGGGATCAGACGTTTTTCGGCAGGTGGCTTGCCATTGTACTGCTGCGAGATCTTGAGGTAATTCTTGTTCACAATCGGAGCACATGCAGCACTGCAAAGGACACCGATGGCCAATGGAATGAACATGAGACCGGTCATCGATGCACTCCATCCCTTGCCAAATTGGTAGACAATTGGGAAGGCAACAAAGAACATGTACAGCAGCCCATATAGAACAGACATATAGAGAGCAATGAAAAGAACGATGGGCTCAAGTAAGAGAAGCTGGAAGGGTCGAATGAGGATCACTCGGAGCTTTTGGCCGAGAGGGCGAGGATCGAGCTCTGTTTCGGTAGTGAACTTGGGGTCGTTCTCAGTCTTGCGCAGCTTCTTAGCTCTTTTGCTCAGCAGCGTGGGTGCATAAGTCTCCGGGACCGTAAAGGTGACGAGGATCCAGGAGACAAAAGACAAGATCAACTGCAGCCAGTAAAGCCACCGCCACCCGCAGTTATCACCGAGGAACCCACCAACTAGGGGGCCAATTGCCGGACCAAGGAATGGCGCAGCACTGAATGCAGCCATGGGAACACCTCTTTCTTCGTTCTTCCACAGATCTGACAATGTACCCCCAACAAGGGTCATTGGGGCACTAAAGGCAATTCCGTCGATCAAGCGGCAGACAATGAGAGTTCCGATATTTTGAGCCACGGCACATGGTATCACGAAAATGACGGCCAGTCCAAAAGTAATAGCATAGACAGGTCGTCGTCCAACCATTTCTGAAAGCGGGGCAAAAACCATTGGTCCTGAATCCTTTGTAAGTATACAATGTTTCCACATGGGGCTTATATTGACTCACCAACACCAAATCCAATGACGAATACAGTTACTACCACAAGACTAACCTCTTCAGAGACTCCAAAAGACTCCATCGGACCTTCCAGATTTGCAGTAATGATACTACTGCATAGAGCAACGACAAAGCATGTAAATGCGACGACCATCGTGCAGTACCACTTAAAAGCCTTGGACCAGTTCTTGGGGTTCTCGGGATCATCGACAGTAAATGTGACAAGCTTCCAGTCTTCCATTTTGCCTGTTGCATTAGACTTGACAGGCTTGATGATGGCCCCATCTCGTGTTTCGGTGGTGTATTCTCTGAGATCTGCCCCATCGGTAACTTCGCGGACAGGGAGATCAATATACGACATGGGCTCTGCAGAAGACCCCACTGATGCAGTCCGGCTGGTGTGATTTGTCCCAGCTTCTGGGGATGGTGGTGTGTGCATGTTCAAGTGTTGATGTATTCAATGGCGTTTCAAAGTAAATGTCAATGCTTCCGAGGTGGGTCTGGAATTCGAGGCTTGCTTGATTGCATAATTTTCCAGGGGTTGCAAGGGGCTTTATATTCTTCCCTAATCTATAGAAATTTCGTACGATTCTAACTGTCTTCGGCCCAAAAGGTAATTCGGCATAGCCAAGTCAATATCTATTAGGAACTATGGCGATTTCTTTGCCATTCGGCCCGAGAAAGAGGCTCCACAATTTCAAAGTTACCCAATGTGGATATTAACCTAGTCTATAATAGGTAATATGCCACGGGAGTAGGAGAATCAGGCTATAAAGGGAAGGATGTTCCGGACTGGGTCTGCCGCAATCAATGACGATTGGGCGATGGCCCTGCTTGCATGACTCTGAACCAAGTAGAAAGTGGGACTTTTTTAAACAAGCATAAGAGGCCCTTATCTCCCTAATCACCTACATAGTAAGGCCTGTTGATACAATTGTTACAAAAGAGTCTGGGGCTCTAAAAAGCCCGCGCGCGCTATTCTTTTAATAGCACGAGCTGCTTATAGGACAAGATTTGACCTACTCCGGTTTTGGGTAGCTTGACGTAACTTCAAACCTCCACAGAGATCCCCATTATATTATACATATCTCATTATCATTTTCCACATGCCCTATAAGTATGCCCGATTGTTCCACATACAGAGTATTTTGGAGGCAGCTTTTTTTTTATAAACGGTCTAGGTGCCCTGGAAGCTTTCACTGGCTCGATTACCACAGTGGGCTTAGCCTGCTCGATTTTCACAGTGGGCTCAACCGGCTCGATTACCACCATAGGTCTAGCCGGCTCGAGTCTCACTGCAGGTTTAGCCGGCTCGATTACCACTGTAGGCTGAGCTGGCGCAAGTCTCACTGTAGATTCTGCCGGCTCAGATACCTCTGTATCAGGGTCAAATTCTCAAGCAACTCTTGAGCTTCGAGTTCTTCCCTTTGAAGCTGAGAAGCAATATCTGAGATGGCTTTCTTAGTAATGTGGACTTTAGGGAACACATTGCCTATCAAGTCAGGAAGTTTCTGTGGAGGGATCTTGCTCTTGATCCAGATTCGAATGCGCTCGATATGATAATCTGACAACTGCTCAGCTTCCTCTTGATCCGATCCGGGTCGATTTATGCTGTGTGTATGAGCGAGATAAGATGTTTCTATTTGCCACTTTCCCTCTGAAGCTTCCTCTGTAGATCTTGATGCATAGAGAGAGTAGGGGCAGGCAAATGGTGCTAATCGACGTTTTTTCCGATAAGGACGTTCCCCTCGTTCCCCAAGCCATATGAATATATTGGAAGGTGAGTATTCCCTCGATCACACCTTAAACGAATATTGAGGTTTGGATTAGGATGCTCGACAGCAAGGCCAAACCCTTGTGTCGATGCATAACTTTGGAATGCATCGACAAGCTGGGTTTAGGTATCGAATGATTGGTCAAGAAGAGCTTGCATTAAGGGCAATCATATGCATTTCAGCGGGAAGAAGAATAGGAGGAGGCACATCTATATCAGAGTCGATTGTCGCTACAGAAGATCGAGCAATTTGGTGAGCTCTGGCTCGGTATAGGTCACGTGATAGGACAGGGTTATATAAGCCGCTTATGCGGCTAAAGGCGGGATCGCGTCGCGCGATTGATGATAAGCGGCTTCTACTCGCTGTCAGATGCCACCAACGTTGGAATTTCTCGATGGCGCTTGCGGCCGTGGCTAAGCTCACAGATCAGTTGATCACCGAAGTTACCAAATTTTCCTCAGGCCAAAAAGTGAGAATGACCCATCCTTCGGTTCGATGTTCACTTGCTCATCTGTTTGGCAGGAATCCGCCCGCGGCCAGGCGTTGAAACGTCGCATCGACGCAGCTTTACGACCAGGGTCTCATGTGCGCACAAATCAGTTCGAAGTTTCCCGACAATTGGATGGCCTGCAGGAAAAGTTCCAAGTTCTCAATCGAGATGAGCTCGCAGATGCCTTGCGAGATTGTCGCGCGGAGCTTGATCAGTGTCGCAGCCCGTGGTCGCCAGAGCTCTTAGCTTTTCTTCAGCAGCTTTCGGATCGCCCAGCTCAATTATCGAATTTCGAACCCACTCATCCAATTGACACCGCCGAAGGGGAAAAATTGACATGGAATGATCTGGATACACAGGGAGCTGCGTACAGCGATGAAGACATCTGGGAAGAAATCGACTTTGGAGATGGCTCCTCTGATGAAGATATTGCCTCTGTCTCTAGCGATATATCTTTCTCCAAGCCATTGCTACGGACACCGAAGACCCCGGACAGGGAATACAAGATATCGCCGGAAGTTTTCGTATCGGGAGACGATGAGCAACTGCTGGCATCCATTAAACAAGCGCAATTTTGGTCACCCGAGAATTACTCTGAATCATCACAGTCAAAAATCAACCAGGCCTCATCTCGAGTTATATCGGAATCTCAACTGGCTAGAGAAACTATCTTCATGCTCCGAGGCTTGCCAACTTCGATTTTTTGGCGGCTTGACCAGAAAATTGAAGTCGATCACCGCTACACCCTTGCGCACTCATCTACGGATGCTATCTCAGCCTTGCTATCTTCTTTTACTGAAATAGGGGCCAAAGTTGACATTTTACGTCAGTTCGCAGGTTTCTCACAAACCATACCTTACATGCAAACTTTCCGGCGTGGCCTCGAAGAGCGGTTGTCTGAATTTGACAAAACTCTTTCTCAAAAAGAATGCCAGTATCTCTCACCTGGTTCAACCGTCAGTCTCCTCCGTCTTTTCGAAGATGTTCGCGAAAGCTCTAAACACCTCGTAATGGTGGCCGATATGGTCTCTTCACTCGACCAAGATAGCAAGCCAATGTGTTGTCTCGACTTGCTCTATGAATTCGTTTGTATGTTGGAAGCGCTTGGAGATATAAGCGGATACGAGACATTTGCCGCTTTATTTTTTTCTTGCTTCGAGACATATGCTCAATCCATCCAACTCTGGATGGAAACAGGCCAGGTTGATCCGCTCGGCACTTCATTTTTTGTGCGAGAGCTGCAGGACAACGGAGATCTGCGGACCCTGTGGCATGATTGGTATGCCCTATCAGAAGGACCCCAGCATCAAAATATCCCTCGCTTCCTGGAGCCTGGGGTCGATAGAATCTTCACCACAGGGAAAAGCATGGTCTTCTTAAGGCATTTGAATGCCGTTCCAGAAGTCTCAGAGTCCTCTATTAACCTACAGGCAACGATTCAAAGTGCTTGCCGTCCAGGCCTTGTGTCATCTGTACCTCTGCCATTCTCTGCATTGGTAGAATCTGCCTTTGAGAAAATGATCGAGGCTAACCATGCTATCAGCTCCCGCAGTCTCCGAACAGAGCTTGACGAAAGATGTGGCCTGTGGAAATCAATCGATGCTCTAGAGTATGTTTATCTCGGCAAGGATTCTAGTGTCCTCAGTTCTATTGACACCAAAATCTTCGATCTGATGGATCTTGGGCGAGCCTGGGATGATAAATTCCTTCTTACAGAACTAATACGATCCTCATTCGGCGTTATAAGGTCGTTTGACGCTTCAAGACTTGTCGCTCGCACTGAAGGCATGTCAAGAAATGATGATTCTTCAAACCGATCAGTGCGGGTGCTGCAGTCAACATCAATTGACTACATCCTCCCCTGGCCCGTGGCCAACATCATTACTAACGACGCAACCGAAGCATACCAGTGTATATCGACTTTCCTCATGCAAATTCGACGTGCGAAGTACGCACTTGTACGGCAGCATTTGCGAGATTCTCGAGCACACCAGTCGGAAAAAAGCAATAATCTTGTCTTTGCTCTTCACCACAATCTATTATGGTTTCTCGACACCGTCTACGCACATTTCACACTTTTGGTTATATCCTCAGAGAGCCAATCATTCCGCTCCACATTATCTCAGACCGAAGATGTTGATGCCATGATTGCGGCTCATCAGTCTTACCTATCCACTCTCGCAGACCAATGTCTCTTATTGGAGAATCTATCTCCGATCCATGAGGCTATAATCAACATTTTGGACCTCTGCATTTACTTCGCAGATCTCCAGGCTGCGCACGCCTTCGAAACTACGGCCTCTGAGGACGGAATAATCGACTCCCGTTTCACGCCGGGAGTACAACGGCCAGAGAAGAAGGATGAAGACTCCGATTCAGACGAGGACAAGGATGATCTTGACCATGAGCAAACCCTTACCATATCGTTCCGTGACGACCCCTATGATTTGAGAATCAAAAACGTCAAAATTAGATTCGAACATCTACTCAGTTTCGTTGCTGATGGCTTGAAGGGCGTCGCTCGGGCAGATGGTCTACCAAGCTGGAATATATTGGCAGAAAGATTGGAGTGGAGGAGAGCCTCCGTGAAGTTTTGAATCTTTTTAAATGATCGGCCTGCAACTGATTTAGATATGCCTTATGACTTGCTCTTATTCGCTAAACTCGATACCCAACAATAAATGACATAATATGATACGCCACGAGATAACTCTGATCTGTTCTATCTTAAGCTCAACTACAAATTATACCTTACAAATTCCAAGGTCTTTTAGACTTCTTTACTGTGGTCATGAAGTAGATGAAAATCTTAAGACGTGAATTGTTTCTTATATGCTTTTTGGCATGACATGAGCCCTAATCTACTCCAAACTGTCCTTAATATAAACGTATATAAACAAAGAATCGATAGTGCGGTGGAGTTCCGCAAAATAAAACCAAAGGGTGTCAATTTAGCCAACCCAGCGTCTAGCGCTGAAGAAGACCCGGCCCCAAGGACCAATATCGCCCCAGTTTTCGGCGTCTGCTGGCAGCCAGCTTGCAATGCCGTTCATGACAGTACGCTCTGGGTGAGGCATGATTGCCAACACGCGACCGTCCTCATTGCGCACACCAGCAATACCCTCTGGGCTACCATTGGGGTTGAAGGGGTAGCGAGTAGTGGGTTTGAGAGTAGCGTTGTCAACATAGCGCACCGGTGCAAGGCCCTCGCGAACGAAGTCGGCAGCCGTTGTACCAGGGGTGGCTGCGAAAGAGGCACGTCCTTCGCCGTGGGCAACGGCAATCGGAAGAGCAGTTTTGTCCATGCCGTGGAAGAAGACGCTCGGCCTGGAAGGATCAGGGTCGGAGACGCGGACCATACAGACACGGCCTTCGTACTGTTCACTAGCGTTACGCTCGAAGCTAGGCCAGTGGCTAGCACCGGGGATCAGTGCCTTCAGGCGGGACAAGAACTGGCAGCCGTTGCAGACACCAAGGGCAAAGGTGTCGGGGCGCTTGAAGAAAGACTCGAACTCATTGCGAGTGTTCTCGTGCAGGAGGACTGACTTAGCCCAACCTTGTCCAGCACCAAGGACATCACCGTATGAGAAGCCACCGCATGCAGCGAGACCAACAAAGCTGGCAAGTGAGACGCGACCAGAAATGATGTCAGTCATGTGCACATCCACAGCGGAGAAACCAGCGGTGTTGAAGGCAAATGCCATCTCAGCCTGACTGTTGACACCCTGCTCACGCAGAATAGCGACACGAGGCTTGTTGGTGAAGGGTGAGTACTGAGAAAGACTCGTCATCAAAGGCAGCCCGCGATCCTTGGGGTCAAATGAGGGTCTCCAGGACAGACCGGGGTTGTTGTTGTCGAGAATGCTCTCGTATTCTTGCTCAGCACACTCCGCATTGTCACGGATCTTTTGCATTTGGTAGGATGTCTTGGCCCAAGTCCGCTGAAGGTCAGCGCGGGTGTTGCGGTAAATGAGAGATGCCTTGTGGTAGATAACAAGGTCCTGCTTCTTCTTCTCAGAGACACGGCCAATCTTAGAAATCAAACCAGGAGGAGGTCCACAGGTAGCGAAGCAAGAGCGGAACTGAATCTCATGCTCCTTGCGAACTTGGAAGACGGCACCAAGCTCCTCATTAAAGAGAGACTCCACAACATCCTTGGTGTGGAATGATGAGGCGACATTGTCAAGCATGATCTCAAGGCCACAGCGTCCAGCAAACATCATCTCGGCGAGAGTTGTCAACAGACCCCCGTCGGAACGATCGTGATAGGCCAGCACAATTCCAGCATCCTGGAGCGATTGAGTGGCGTCGAAGAAGTCACGGAAGATATCCACATTGCGAACATCGGGGCTCTCATTGCCAACCTCATTGAAGACTTGACCAAGAGCAGAGCCACCAAGAGCCTTGCGACCAAAAGAAAGGTCGACAAACATAAGGACAGTTTCACCCACTTCCTCAAAGCTGCGCAAGGCGGGGGTCCAGGTCTTGCGGAAGTCACCGACGGGTGCAAAGGAAGAAACAACAAGGGACATGGGAGCAGTCACCTCCTTGGCCTCATTGGAAGCTTCATCCTTCCACTTCATCTTCATGGACATGGAATCCTTTCCAACAGGAATACTGATACCAAGCTTAGGGCACAGCTCCAAACCAATAGCTTCAACAGCTTCGTAGATCGCAGCACCCTCGCCAGGGTGGCTGCTGGCAGACATCCAATTGGCGGACAGCTTGACGTGGCTCAAGCGATCCACCAAATCGGCAGCCGCAAGATTCATCAAAGACTCAGCAACGGCCATACGGGCGGATGCGGCTGAGGAAATGAGAGCAAGAGTAGGCTTCTCTCCCATAGCCATAGCTTCACCAGTCTTGACACCCTGGAGGAGAGATGTGGCAGTGACTGAAACGTCGGCGACGGGGGTCTGCCATGGACCAACCATCTGGTCACGAGCAGTGAGACCACCAACAGTTCGGTCACCAATAGTGATCAAGAAAGACTTTGAGCCAACGGCAGGCAAGGACAATACTCGGTTGACAGCTTCACCAACAAGTTCCACCTTGTTTGAGAGGGAAGGCAGATATTTGGTCAAACTAGAATCAATAGCAGGCAGTGTCAACTTGCGCGAGTCGACAGTTCTGGTCATACGTGGCGGCTTTCCAAACAGAACAGACAATGGGAGGTCGATTGGAGAAGGATATTCCTTGGATTCGCGGTCCATAAGAATGAGTCGCTTTTCTTCTTCGGATGTACCACCGCCCCGGCCAACAACGGAGAAACCACAGCGCTCACGCTGCGAGATAGCAGTGAACTTGTTCATGCTCTCCTCGCCAACGGCGAGAACATATCGCTCTTGAGCTTCGCAGCACCAAATTTGCATAGGGCTCATGCCCTTGTCTGCATTCTCGACTTCTCGCAATTCGAAAGTAGCGCCCAAGCCTGAGTCGTGAATCAACTCTGGAAGAGCGTTCGACAGACCACCTGCACCGACGTCGTGAATAAACTTGATAGGGTTGTTATCTCCCATAGCGACACATGCGTTGATGACCTCCTGAGCTCGGCGTTGAACTTCGGCGTTGCCTCGTTGGACACTGGCGAAATCAAGATCGGCTGAGCCTTCGCCAGAGGTAATACTAGAAGCAGCACCACCTCCGAGACCAATAAGCATAGCGGGACCACCAAGGACAACAAGGAAGGATCCAGTCTTCACAATGTCGGGGTTCTTGAGCGCATGCTGAGGTCGAACGGTACCAACACCACCAGCAATCATGATGGGTTTATGGTATCCACGGAGCTCCTTCTGTCCGTTACCAATGTCGAGCTCAGTGAGAAGAGTTCGGAAGTATCCGGCGGTGACAGGACGACCAAATTCGTTGTTGTAAGAGGCACTTCCGATTGGGGCCTCAAGCATGATATCCAAACTGCTAGCGATGTGCTTGGGCTTGCCGACATCAAGTTCCCAAGGCTGCTTCATATCGGGAATCAAAAGGTCAGACACGCAGTATCCTGAAAGACCGGCCTTGGGACGAGAACCACGGCCGGTGGCACCTTCATCACGGATTTCACCACCAGAGCCAGTCGCAGCACCAGGGTATGGAGAAACAGCAGTAGGGTGGTTGTGTGTTTCGACCTTGGCCAAGAAGTGGACAATCTCCTTGGTGTGGTTCCACTCTCCCGTGGTAGGGTTTGGTGCCCAGAAAGCAGCCTCAGAGCCTTCCAATACAGCAGAGTTGTCGCTATAAGCACTGACTGTGTATTCTGGGTGTTTCTTGTGGGTGTTGCGAATCATAGCAAAGAGGCTGTTAGGCATAGGCTGGCCATCAATCACCCATGAGGCATTGAACTGCTTATGACGACAATGCTCTGAGTTCACTTGAGCAAACATGAAAAGCTCGACATCGGTGGGATCACGAGCAATGGCGCCATTTGGCCCATATGCCTCTGCCAGATAATCGATCTCCGAATCATCCAACGCCAGGCCCAGTTCCTTGTTGGCCTCCTGCAAAACTTCCTTGGGGGTCTTTTCACTGCTATGCACTGGAATTGTCTTCAAGGGCAGAGGGGCATGCTCTGAGAACATTGTCTGAAGGTCGGGTTCTTCGTTGCTGATGATTTGGGTCATACGGTCGTGAAGCACGTCCTTGTAACCAGCATTATAGTCCTGGTTGCCGTTGCGCAGGCAGGAGATTTTCATACCCCGCTCAATACGCTTCACGACCTGGCGAAGACCACAGACGTGGGAGATTCCGGTAGCCTGAGAGCTCCATGGTGAAATAGTTCCCATTCGGGGGAAAATGTGGAAGGTCTCGAATTCGCCGTCGGTGGAGTTGAAGGTGGGGGGTATATCGGTGATGTCGCCGTACTGCAACAATTGCTCGAGAGCTGCACGCTGGGAATCACTCAGGGGCTGTGAAAGATGGACATAATGAACCCACTGGGCTCGAACATCCTGAACTCCCATGCTCGCGGCAAGAGCATGCCCGCGCGAACGGGAGAATGCCACCGAGCCTGGGATGGCCAGAAAGGAGTCGGTAGAAGACATGTTGATTATGTTCTTCCCGAAGCAATTAATTTCAAAATATCCTCCCTCGGGGAAAAGGAGGAGGATTGCCTCTCAAGTTTGGCTTGAGCAAAGGATTCGAGTCTCCCCGCGATGACTCTAACTTTCAGGAAAATCTGCGCAGCGACCCCGCGCTAACCGCTTCGGGTGTGTTTATCGACACGTGACTCTAGATAAGATACGGCCAATCAGAACTATCCCCACACATGGCTTTGACGACTCTTCATCTTTAATAACGCCCTGATAGGAATGCGACTAAATTTCGCGATCATGAATTTAGGACAGTCAGATTATTCTTTCCATTAAATTTACACCTCAAAAAGAGCTAATTGCAATGAGTAGCGTCTGTCGTGCAAAGTCTATCGATATCAAGAGCGCTCTATACACCTTGAAGCTAGATTCCTGGTATTAAATTGGGATTCAAGGCTGCTCCTACCTCCTGCTGGTTTTCTATTCTTTTGTAAAGCTCTGAATATTTCTCTCCACTGCCCACCTCCCCGATTTTGGCTCTCCCGCCTACCCTCTCCGGAAAATTATCCCCGGCGATTGCCAAGGAAACCCCGCAACATCTCAGGATATTCAACATTTCAGAGGACCTCAAAGTGGTGTATCTTTAGAATCTTCTCACGTTTACAAGAATATCTGAGTAGTGAAGAGTAGCTTTAATCGTCAATCAGTAATGTCTTATATCACTGCGGTGGAGATAAAATTCACGAACTATGATAATGACGATTCGCTTTACAAACATGGGCGAATCTGATTCGTGCCCACAAGCCGAAGGATTGAGTGCGATGCTCAACTCTCACCTCAAGTGAAGAACTACCAGTAGCTTTCTGTGTGATTTCAAATTTTCGAGCTGCGGAGGTGGGCTCTTCCTGGCAACTCCTACTTAAATTTAAGATGCTTGTTCCACCAAACCGAAATCTTGTTCTCTATTCTGGTCTCTTTTTTTGAGTCCTAGAACCATAATGTCCTCACTTATTCTGTTGTTGGCGACGCTAGAATTTGTTACGGGCTTTACTTATACTGCAGTAAGCAGAGAAAGATACGCAAAGCCTTTGGAAACCTCTTTTGGTCCAACAAAAACAAGTTATGGCCCTTCCTATGCAAGTGCGCTCAGCCTGCTCCCCAGCAACGTGGTGCATACTACCTATACGTTGGCACCTAGCAGTGAATGGGTGAATGATGGGAAGTATGGCCAGAGCGCTTATAACGCGCTTTGGGCTTTGGCCAATCTCACCTACTCCAGTACAATTCCATTCAGTACTACCGTCAGTCCCACGCCGATTCCATCGTCGGAGCTGGTTTTTCCTCCGCCTCTGCCGATCCCTTCATCAAGGGGCAATATTCAACTTCCAATGGACTTCATCTGGGGAGTTTCTGGGTCAGCTTGGCAGATTGAAGGTGCTTTACAAGCTGAAGGTCGAGGTCCTGCTCCTTTGGCGGATAAGCTAGGCACACTGCCAAACGCGGATCACACGGATGACGGCGTTACCAATTCAATGAACTACTATCTTTATAAACAAGATATAGCCAGGTTAGCAGCTATGGGTGTTCCGTACTACTCTTTCTCCGTTTCCTGGTCCCGGATCCTGCCGTTTGGCGTTTCCTCCTCTCCAGTGAATCAGCAAGCAATTGATCATTACGACGATGTTATCAACACTTGTTTGAAGTACGGAATTACTCCCATGGTAACACTTTGGCACTTTGACACGCCTCTCAAGGTCGATTTTGATGACGACAACATGATTGATGATTTTGTGTACTATGCAAAGGTCGTCATGACACACTTTGCAGACCGAGTGCCTATTTGGCAGACGTTCAATGAGCCAAATATTGGATTCCTTTACTTGTTCCAGGAATATCAGACGATAAATCGAATTACACTTGCGCATGCTGAAGTCTATCACTGGTATAAAGATGTCCTGAAAGGGACGGGAAAGATCAGCTTCAAGTTTGCCAATAACTTAGCTTATCCTTTGCACGGCCCTTCCAACGCTAGTGATGTCGCTGCCTCGATAAGGTATCAGAACATGGTACTGGGGATGATGGGCAACCCAGTATTTCTGGGCCAGCAGATCCCAAAAGAGTATCTTGAGACGGTCGACATGAATGTCACTGCGCTGACGACGGCGCAAATCAAGCGCATACACGGGACTGCAGACTTCTTCTCCATTGACCCGTATACTGTTCAGTATGCCACCTCCCCGCCTGGAGGAATTGAAGCTTGTGCGGCCGATTCGACAAACGAGAACTGGCCGTTCTGCGTCGTATTCTCCGACACACGAACCAACGGATGGATTGCAGGGGATGCCGCCAACAATTTTATCCGTATTGCGCCCGAGTATGTGCGTCAACAGCTCAAATTCCTTTGGGATGTTTACAAGCCTGCGGGTGGTATTATGATCACAGAGTTCGGATTCCCAGTCGCGAATGAGGAGATGAAACCGCTAACTCAACAACGGTTCGATCTCGAACGCTCCTTGTATTTCTATGGCTTTTTAACCGAGACAGCCAAGGCTATCCAAGAAGACGGGGTGAAGGTTATTGGCGCTCTCGCATGGAGCTTTGTCGATAATAACGAGTGGGGTGATTATTCGGATCAGTTTGGCCTTCAAACGGCTAACAGGACGACATTTGAGAGGACGTACAAAAGGAGCTTCTTTGACTTTGTTGAAATTTTTCAAAGTAAGGCTCATGTGTAAATCAGTCTATTCTCTCCTATAGTTGAGAATGCCAAGTGTAACTGAAATGAACTTATTCCGGTTCTCACTTAGTATAGGTTGTTGTTTCGGGGGGAGGGGGGGGGGGGGAAAATGGGGTTCTTCATTGATAATAAAGTATTCAAAAAAGCAAGAATCGTATTCTGTAGAATTTTGACTGGCACAGAAATACGAGAGGCTTAATACTTGCAAGCAAAAGAGGACATCTCGAACATTGGCATACTCGTTTGAAAAGTTGAAATTATTAGAGTAGGGCTGTGTAGCTGTGCATGATATCGTATCGGTTTTATCCCAAGCCAAGACTTCGTAATGCCAATTACTATACTGCTAAGGTCTCAGGTCACGATAGACAAGCTCCATGCTTATAGAAAAAGCCTTGACTGCCTTTGCTCTAGCCTCTCCACATAGTGCTTTGGCGGACTGGCTTATCGGACACGCGGGAAGCGTGACGCGGCGAACGCCAAGCCCTCGGGGCCACTCTGGACTCTCTATTCTGCCCCTTTCAAGGTTCACTCCATTTGACCCTCATCAACCATGGCGATCGCACGACCGATTCGCATGCTGGGCGCAGCTGCCGTGCTGCTGACCCTTTTCCTTGTCTTCCAACTACGCTCTGGATACTCAGGATCCTCCTCAAAATTGCTAAATGGAATGACACGAGATCCCCTCCTAGATCGTGCGTCGCCACCGCGAATGTTTAACCACCCCGACTGACATTTTGCAGCAACCGGAGAGCCAGAAGGAGAGCTATGGAGGGCCGACGAGCACGATTACGCCCCGGACAGCGAAAACTCGGCTCGCACCAACGCCGCATTGATCTCCCTCGTGCGCAATGAGGAGTTGGGTCAATTGATCCATACCATGCGTGACCTCGAGCGCACTTGGAACAACAAGTTCAACTACCCATACATCTTCTTCAACGACATCCCTTTCACCGAGGAGTTCAAGCGCCAGACTCAATCCGTCACCAAGGCCAAGTGTCACTATGGTATCGTCTTGTCTTGCACTTTCCACTTGTGCCCGTATTCTCGCTAACACATGTTATCTGCATTTAGAACTGGTCCCCAAGGAGCATTGGGACGTACCAAGCTGGATCAGCATGGACCTTTTCAAAGAATCTGCCCAGCTCCTCGAAGAGCAGAACATCCAATACGCCTCCAAAGTCTCCTATCACCAAATGTGTCGCTGGAACAGTGGCTTGTTCTACAAGCACCCCGCCCTCGATAAATACCGTTACTACTGGCGCATTGAGCCCAACGTCAAGTTCTTCTGTAACGTCGACTACGACGTCTTCCGCTACATGGAGGACCGCAACAAGACCTACGGCTTCACGATCAACCTGTACGACGCGCCGCAGACCATTCCGTCTCTCTGGCCCGAGACCAAAAAGTTCCTGGCTGCGAACCCTACATTCTTGAGCGAGAACAACATGTGGGACTGGATCACGGACGACCAGGCTCGTCCTGAGCACACCGAGGGTGCCCATGGTTACTCGACTTGCCACTTCTGGTCCAACTTTGAGATCGGTGACATGGACTTCTTCCGTGGTGACAAGTACGAAGCTTACTTCCAGCACTTGGATCGCGCCGGTGGTTTCTTCTACGAGCGATGGGGTGATGCGCCAGTCCACTCGCTTGGTGTTGGTCTTTTCGCAGACTCTAACAACGTGCATTGGTATGTCTTTCTTTAATTTGCGCTCATATTATCTCTTACTGACAACGATCTGCTTCTAGGTTCCGCGACATTGGCTACAACCACATCCCCTACTACAACTGCCCTAACTCACCCAAGTGCTCTGGCTGTGACGCCGGCCAATTCTTCTCCGGCGCCGACTGGCTTTCCAAGGAGGACTGCCGACCGACATACTTCAAATATGTCGGAACGCACTAGGTGAATAGATCTTGACAGCGATCTACTCTTAAGTTGGAGGCCTGTCATCTCATGACACGATAACTTTTGCATCTTCACATACCCGATGAGTATATTCCCGAGCTCGGCGAATTGGGTACATGGCGTTCTGAGCGGACAATAATGATTCTGTGCCCTTTTCTCATAAAATATGTCCGTGGGAGCTGGTGTTTCCAGCACGGAGATCCGGCGGGCCTGGCCTTCTTTGTACTTATATTGATTGGACATTGCCTATTTCCTCGAATTTTTCATCTGTGACATCTGTGTTTTGCTGTCTGCTGCGTATAGGAAGATATGGATATACTGTTACTTCGAAGGATTGCAGGCATCAAGGACGAATGGAGAATAGAGTTTTCTTTTCCCTAACGTTATGTCTTATTGAGCACTAAAATAAATTCATCAATTTGGAATTACAGACCTAGTTGTTTTGTAGCTTTCTATGGCACTTATCTAGTTTGATAGCCCAGATCGAATCCGTCTTATGCGCAGATGCAGACCACTTGGCTCAGTTCTATGCATTCAGAGTGAAACCGGTCGCTTCGTCTACAACTACCATAAGAAATAATGCTTAGTAGTCTTCGGGCACACTTATACACGCTGAACAATGGGGAAAATAGATTAGGTACCGGAGGGGTACACAAGACCTTTTCCAAGGGGAAGCACTAGAAACACAGGAGATCTCTAAGTATGTATACAGTTTTCTCTCGTCTACCCGGTCTGCGTCCCAGTCAACAGGGATAGGGAAATGCATATTTGGCCACCAGCGACATCATGGACATTAGGCTTTGTGTGCAGGGGTTCTCAGCGAGAGGAAATTGACGGGAAATGGTGGGACAAAATGGACGAAGCAGATACAATCTACTGCTCCTGGGGGTAGAGCTCCTCTCGGAGGGCAACACCAAGCTCCTGGCGGAGACCCTCAAGAGCCTCGAGGTATTGCTTGTACTGGTCGGGGTTCTCGACCTTAGCCTTGATGCCTGTTGGGTTGTAGTTAGCGGCTGAATATTTTTGCGCGATCTAGAAAAAGCCGCGAATATGCTTTGCGGGCGGAGAGCGTGAACGTACCCTCGAAGACACGGACGGCGGTAGGGAAGTCGTTGACACGGCGAGCGGCCTTCAGGGCAGCAGTGAGGACTTCAACGGAGGGGACAAGATCGTAGGCGAAGCAGTTATTCAGGTTGCGCTAAAATTAGGGGATATGCGTCAGTATATGAAGTGTCAAGGGCCAGTCGATATGGGTGACAGGCGCTGGTGGTCGGGCAAGACCGGCGACCCGCGTCGCATGGGGCCACAACGGTATGCTTACCTGAAGCTCGAAAACATCCTGCACACTCTCGAATTCCTTCTCAAATCTAGAATTGGCGCCTACGATCAGTATTATTGAACTTGTAGGACGGCCAAAACAACAATGCGATCACCCGGAGACCCGATAGCGGAGAGCGTGAAAGCCCACCTCCTCTGGCCCGGGCTTCCGCCGCCAATGGATCCCAATTAGATCTTACCGAGAAGAGAACTGTTCGTATGTCTCGTCGTCGTGGCCGGAAAGGAGCTTGGAGGTAGTGCCGAAGTTCTGGTAACGAGCAGCCAGGGTGACTGGGGTCTGCAGACGGGACTGGACCAAAGGAGCTCGGACGAAGCTGGTAGGGCGGACGGCGCGGGTCGCGGCACGGAAGATGGAGAAAGACGACATGTCGGAGTGTTTGAATTGACCGGTGTCAATTGAGAGAGGTGGTGGAGAGGAGTGGTCGGGGGATGAGCGAGGTGAAGTCGTAGTCAAATTCGACCCGCGAGTGGTGTGGTGTTTCGTCCTGAGGCACCACTCACCAGCTGGGTCATGTGACTGCGCCGGGTCTGTCCGGCGTTGGAAAGCCTTGCTGCTGATTCGCCAATGCAAGTATTGCCTTATCGTCTCAATGGCGTTTGCATGACTCGCGACAGCCAAATAGAATAAGAGGGTTAATGACGAACTCAATGCATCCATATTCAAATGTTACTATGAGCCCTATGGTCCATGGACTTTTAAGCACGTGGATTTGACAGTAAGATGATCGCCCAATAGGAACGACGCTAATTATGTCGTTGACATTTCTACGATCAAGATCACCATTACAATTTCGAGTCTCGATCTCGAATAGTATTTATACGAGATTCAACATCGCATGCATGAGTAAATTTGTTCCATTCCTCACACGCCGTCGGTCTTCCTTCATTAGCTTCACGCGATTGGTTGGTTGAATCGTGCCTGGTCGGTTCCTTGCGGAAATATAGATCGAGTCGCATTTTAGGTACAATCAATCAACTGATGATAGAATTGCAGAAATTCCCTCCCCGGTTGGGAGTACTAATTATCAGAATAAGCTGACATGAAGACCTCGTTGGAGTACAATTTGCCAACATTGCTTTCTTGGCCGTAGTGTTCGCCTTGGTTGAAACAAGAGGCACTTTGACACACCCAGGGAAGAAATACCCATGGTTCTCATGGAGCTTATAGAGATCAGGAGCTAAAACTGCCCTGCAGAAAGAATCTCAGTCTGAACTCTCCTAAATTAATTTCTCATCTGAACGAAAGCTATAAACTTCATAGTATGAGTGATCTACTGCATGCCGAGGCTTGTCGGCATGACAAGAGATCGAGCCCACCCGGCCAATGGCATGTTGACTAAATGTCATGGAGTAGAATGCTTCGAGGAATGCTAGTATTACATGCAGCGAATCTTTAGGACACACGAGATCGCTCAAACGAGCCTCGTGCCGGGTTGAATCATAAGCAGCAATGCTGGGGTGGTACACGGATGGCAATCTTGGTTGATGGCACGCTACGTTGGTTGCAACCCCATGCACAAGAATCCAAATGCCGGTCTGTTTCCCAACTTGAGCAGTCAGGGTTCTGGGGATTCGGAGTCCTGAGAAGCGTTATTTCCGGAATGGCCCCTTTCGAAGGAACAGCATTGGCATTGGCACTAGTTTTTGCTGGCTCGTTGGGCCCCAAAACAACCTCGAAGTCCGGGCATGTGACAGCTTGGCCTCTGCCAACATCGAGGATAAGGGATATCTAGAAAAAGGATTTGCAGCACACCTAGTTTGTGGAGTGTGGGCCATCGATTAGCAAGCCCATTGCAACCCCCCATCGCTGCCCACAATCTAAAAGCCATCGCGATCTCCATCTAAACTCGCATCTCATCTCGGAGTCGGAAAGCTGCGGGCCCACCCCTGAAATTACATAAGCTCACGGACGCGCCGGCAAAAAAAGTAAAAGCAACTCCTGGTCGCCTTCGCTCTTGCTTCTTTTCCAATCTCATCTGTCCTTTCCTTTCCTTTTTGGTTTCTATTGTTTCCGGGCTTCTTGCGCCACGGGCCACGCTCTACGCGATTCTCACAGACTGACTCTGCAGAGTTCGCGTGTAATTCGCCTTCCCCGGACCCTGAGCCCCTTTTGTTCGCGCTCGTGTCAATTAGAGTGAACCCTTCACCATGGCTGATATCCTCGAGAAAATCCCCTTGCCAACTGTGGATCGCCCATTTGGGGTTGAGCTATGGCCCATCTTCGACAAGGCCTTTGAGCTGGTTGCTGGATACCCTGCGAGCCAATTCAACTTCCAGGAGGGCGTGACACCCCTCTCCACCTTCAAAGAGACCGCCGCCATCCTCGTCACCTACTATGTGGTCATCTTCGGTGGCCGTGAGGTCATGAAGCACATGGATGCCTTCAAGCTGAACACTCTGTTCATGCTGCACAACCTGGTCTTGACCATCATCAGTGGTGTCTTGTTGGTTCTGTTTGTCGAGCAGCTCGTCCCCACCCTCTGGCACCACGGTGTTTTCTACTCCATCTGTGACCACGAAGGTGGATGGACCCAGCCTCTGATCGTTCTGTACTACGTGAGTATCACGATGAGCATTATCTTCCACATAAAGACTCCGACTAACCTCTTTCCCCTTCCAGCTGAACTACGTCAACAAGTACTGGGAATTCGTCGACACCTTGTTCCTTGTCCTCAAGAAGAAGCCTTTGACTTTCCTCCACACCTACCACCACGGCGCCACTGCTCTTCTGTGCTACACCCAGCTCATCGGTCTGACTGCTGTGCAATGGGTTCCCATTTCCATCAACTTGCTGGTCCACGTGGTCATGTACTGGTACTACTTCCAGAGCGCTCGTGGCATCCGCATCTGGTGGAAGCAGTACATCACCATCCTGCAAATTGTCCAGTTCGTCATTGATGTCGGCTTCATCTACTTCGCCTCATACACCTACTTCTCCTCCGCCTACTTCCCCTGGGCCCCCAACATGGGCAAGTGCGCCGGTGAGGAATTCGCCGCTTTCGCTGGTATTGGTATCATCACTTCATACCTTTTCCTGTTCATTGGTTTCTACATTGCCACCTACAAGAAGGAGATCAAGGTCGGCCGCCCCCGCCGCAACACTGGCCAGAAGTCTCTCCTTGAGATGCGCAACTTCGAGATCCCGTCTCCCGCCGCTCCGAACACCCCCAAGGCCAACGGTAGCTCCAAGGGCTCGAACGGTGCTGCTTCGACTGGACGCTCCGGCGGTCCCGTCACCCGCTCTCGCAAGGCGTAAATGCCTTTCGAGAAGAACTGAGTTGTTGCTCTGTTGTTGAATTAGTGACAGAGTAATGATTGGTTCTGACTGAGAGTTTTTGATATCTTCCGAAGAGAAATCTTGGAGGCCAAAATTCTTCGAATGTCCTTTCGGCTCCAGTGCAGAGCTGGAGTGGACTGACAGGCTGCTTTTCTGGTGAACATTTTATATCTTGTTTTAATGAATGACCTTTCACGAAGTCAGACAACGTTCTGGTGTTCTCTGTGGTATGGGACAGCGTGGGAGGAATTGTGCGCCAAACGGGGCATTTCTGGAGTGGCTGTGGACGGCCAAGGGTCGATGCATTCTTTTCTCTTATCCGGGCAGACTGTCGGCGAACTCTGACCTGGTTGTATTCTATGTCATCATCTTTGTTCATGTTTGTCTTTTTATGCCAGTCTGCTGATGGCAGGACTCCGAGTGCATCCTTTTCACCCCTTCTTGTTAGTATTATAGATTAGGCCTATATATCATGCTAAATGTAATCATTCATGTCAGCTCCCTTGCTCTTCACCGTACCCTGCCACTTCAATTGCGGCGAGAAATGAGTCCTGTTAGTTGATCAGTCTTGTCACAGAATGCCCCGTCACTATCTAGGCATTCGGAGCCACTTCAATATTCACTAAACCCACCGAGTAAGATTAGCCTGCGGGCTGGTTTCCAAGGAGCCAGGCAAGGCATGGCCAGCATGAGCACCAGCACCATCACCGTTATTGCTATGCATCCTTTGCATGTGGCCTTTCAGATTCCGGCCGCATATCGGAAGCACGAAAGGCAGCTGGGCATTCTTTATCTGCTTTTTTGCGACCCATCTGCCACCATTTCATCCGCCAACGGTGGGAAGTACTCGTAGCCTTCGTGGCAATGCCGGACCAGACCAAAACGAAACAAAACAAAACATAGACTTGGACAAACAAAGGTGTTGATATGGAAACGCCAAACCTTAGATGGCTCGTTGGAAGTCTAATGTGCGGCATCACATTGACTGGTCCCACAGCTATGCAGGAACTGGGCTGGGGTGTAGATCTTTGCAGGTGGCTTGTGCGACGGCGCAAAGACCTCGAAGTGATAGGTCTATTTGCGTGACCGGAGCCAAGGCCGTAAGTAATGTCCTGCATTGAGAAGCCGGGGAATGTCCGGAGTATGTAGAGAGCGGGAGATTGAGAATACTGACGCGAGGCAAGTCTATGCAAGCGCAAGCCTCCAGCGTTGGAATTCGAATTGTGGCCTCGATTAATTGTCATAGGCATGGATCTAGGCACGGAGGAAACCTCCCAGCCATTCTGAGTAGGGAAGGCCGGCACAGGCCGGAGTTTGTTTTCCAGTTCATACTCCGTAGGATAGATAGGCTTGGAAGCTGTGGGGAACCTTCTTCCAGCCTCAAGCGCTAATAGATCAGGGCAAGGAGATATGCAATATGCGCAAGGTGCGTTGACAGGTCGATGGAACGGCTTCTTTGGGAAGGCCCCAGCCACGACGTATGTAGCGTGGCCGGGAGATTTTCAATAGCGTCAAACAATACGATCTGCATGGAGGAGCGGGTCCAGCTGTCATCTTTGGGGGTTGGAAGAAGGCGTGGTTGCGTGGATGTGCCCTTGCGTCACTGGCGGTAGATTTGATATCGAGCTAGCGGTCAGCGTGAGCGGTGTCTGTGCTTGTCAGATTAGGGGATATGCAGGCATTAGCAAGGCTAGGTTCTGAGAGACTGAATTTCAAAAATGAGAATCGTGAGCGTTGGGGCTAGAATCAACATGGTTGTTTCCATGTCGGCGGGCAGCAGACGGTTGGCCGCTGACGCATGGCAATTCATCTAGAAGAGAACCGGTCCGGTTAAGGAGGCGCTCGGTTAAGCATGTCTCTCCCAATGAGGAGTCTAAAAAGAGCCTAAACTGCATTGTATTCTAGACGAAACTTGGACCACATGGAAGCGGGAGGCGACAGTGGTTTGCTAGAGCTAGAACGGAAAGGAATCATCAGTTCGGCCCGTCCAAGTTCTGGGTTTAGTTCCTGGCTTGGTTCCTGCGCTACTGCACCGCTAAATTGCTGGAGAGGTTTGGAGCATTCGTTCCAAATAGATTGCTTCGAGTACGATTGAGAGTCAGCTAACGATCCTTGCCCCTTGTGGCGGGTTGCTAATTCCTGGCCTCGGGATCAATTATGGACTGGGCGCAGGATGATAGATGGAAGAATCCTACCGAACGCGAAGGATCCACAGATGAGAAGAGCATAACTCCGTCTAGGATGGAGTTCTACATCGTCATAATTCTGCATGCAAACCGCGCTATAAATAATCAAAACGATAGCGCGCGCTTCGGACTTCCGAGTTTGTGGAGAGAAGAATTCGCCGACGTTATCGTACGCAAGGAGCGTGTCGCCTACGTGTGACCAACCCGGTGCTTCTTCTTTTCTTTTGTTTTTGCGTGTGTAATTTACCGACGTCAGCACTTGCATATTGATTTTTATGCCTGATAGAGAGAGTGTTGTTGGCAGCAGGAGGCTTGGAGATAGTGACAGGCCCGAGCAGTAGCATCATTGACCCTGTAGAAGGTACTTAGAATTCTCCTTTGGCTAGCATACCCAGGGCCTCATTGTCAATATCCTTTCGACCTTGAATCCTGGGTTCTTCATCCTTTACCTAGGTTGTGCGAACTACCAAAGTGTGCCCTTGAGGCCCCTGAAGGCGTGGTGGTATGATCCCTGGGCCCTTTAGGGTTAAAGGGGACGGCCCTGGATGCGCATAACACTGCACGGCCTCTCATGCAAGCGGGCTCTAATACGCACAGAACGTCAATTGCCCCTGGCATGGACCAGGAAAAAAGAGCCTTCTCGGTATGGTACGGAACTCCACTGATCTAGCGTGAAGGAGTTCGTTTGGTAGTGTGTTTGAGTAACGCTTAGCCCCACTGTTCTGGTGCGGCGGCTAACTTGGCAACTCTCGACGTGCGAGCTTTCCTTCCAAGGTTGATGAGGCCCCACCGCCAGGAACAGAAGTTCCCTCTTACGCCTGTCAGACGACAATCATGATCCTGCCAACCCTAGAGCCACGGTGGCTGCAAGACGGCCCATGAACCAACCCATCTGCTATCTGCTATCTCCAGAAGCTCAGGTGGCATTCGATGTCTTGCATTGGACACTTTAGCTGCCGCGGTCGGTCCTGTAGTCAGACCATCGAGGCCAATGGCGGGCGTTCGTCCCTGACTCGGGCGCTTGGTGCATGGAGCCACGGACCAACGAGTGCTCCCGATGATCTATCAAGTTTTCGCCGGCGTTACAGACAATACAACTTCACCCCCTGGATTCGACGTTCTCGCGGCCTGACGCCACGATGCGGAGAGTGCGGCGTTTCAGTGGTGAAACGGTCCAAAAAGCCCAGGGGATGCGCCCCCCTCCTCCCAGTCACCTTGTTCGTTCCCTGCCTGCAAGGGCGACGTACTGTACATGATTTCCAGGGCCTCCAGTGTTTCCACCCAGGTTCTGCGCCAATAATAGCCCTCCTCCACCGAGCCATCGCTCTTGGGCATCCTGCATCTAGCCAATTCCAGTCTCCACGCTGTCACTGTCCTGCATGAGCTGGCAAGCAGGAAAAAAAAAAAGAAAAAAAGAAACTCATAAAATAAATAGATAATCCAAAATGCCAGGAAAAGGAAAACTCTCAGAGCCAGGGACTGCATTTCCTACTACACGTGGACAGGGATCAAGTCACTGGGCCCCCCTCTTGTAGATGGCGCTTCGCCGTCTAAAAAAGCCCCCCCGCCCCTCCTTGATGTGGATCGATTCCTGCCAAGTGGATACGACCTTTCTATTCATACTGGGATAGCCATCCTGCCTACCTTGAATTCAACGAGGGCGGCTGCTTACTTCGTCACTTGAGGAATCCGCTTTAAAGCCCTTCTGCCGCCCCAGTGAGTTGCGATCCCCGACTGGTGCACTCTTTGGTGACGCCCAGTACCTTTCGATATCTTTGAACGCCTTCCACTAGGAGCATTTATTTGTTTCCTTATCCCTCCGTGGACTGGCTTCCACCATCTCTTTCTTCCCGCCTCGTCTCCACTTAGTTCTGTCTGGGACGGACTTGGATCTATCTGGATGAAACATAGTTGATGCTTTGTTCCAGATTCACCATCTAATTACAGTTCAAGATGTACGAGTCAACCGCCTCGCTGGATTTACATCGCCTGAGTCGGCAAAGCCTCCAGAAACACTACGAATCAGACGAGGAAGATGTGTCCGAGTCCGACACTGGAGGCCCAGATCTGGTCCCGTCTTTAGTGGGCTCGCAGCGGGCCGATACTCTGGATTCCGATCTAAGTGCCGATGAGAACTCGCACTTGGATCCAGATTCGGACCGTGAAGAGCAGGAAGTGCCAACGTTCCCTTCATATTCGACAAAGACAAAGCGCCCTCGACCCGTTTCAATGGATACCGTCAAACGACAAAGTGACGTGACGTTTGTGGATAATGCGCATGTTTTCGACCCAGAGAAAGAAATGATTCTAGAGCTCCCATCTCCGGAAACATCACCAGGTCTATCGTCGAGTCTCTTCTTGCAACCCAGCATTTATACTCCCCCTAACCCGAGTCCACCTTCCAATCGACGATCTCGCTCTGCTTCTCCGTCGTCTATCTTCTCCATGGAGAACGCAGAGATTCAGGTCGCTCAGCAGATCACGCTGCTAGAGCCGCCCACTCGGCCAACATTGGTCTTTATCAATTCTCTGGGCTCTCGAAGCAAGAACTCGAAGAGCAAGCACCTGAACCCTCGCCAGCGAGGCAATGCTCGCAATCGTGAATCTCGCGTGTTTGACGGAAGACTAGAAACTGGGTTTAGTTTCCCTCAAATAATTGATATGAAGCCACCAACACCCCCAGAATCTGTATCTAGCGGAACAGATCGCAAGGACTCCACGACTTCAACGCCTGATATGTCAACCCTCCACGAAGAAGACACTCCTCTTAATTCACCCAAAACCGCAACCACTCCCTGCTTCTCAGATATAACAACCCAACCCTACCGGCCAGCATCTCCCCGCACCCGTCCCCAGTCGATATACCATCCTCGACCCAAAACATCCGGCTCAGACCAACCACTCCCAAAACAACCCATCATGGTCCGAGGCCGCCGCACAACAGAGACTGCCCGCCGCCCTCCCCCAATGCGCACAAACAGTAATACAAGCATCATGTCCCATTCCCCAGCTGCCTCTTTCTCTGCCTCCCCTTACCTCGACTCCCTCCGCAGTGGCTACATCCCAGACTACCACAGCGAGGCCGAACTCTCTCGAGCTCCTAGCCCAGCCTCCTCAGCCATCTCAACGCCTCCAACCTCCGCTTTCTCCCTCTCAACCTCCAACAGAGATTGGCAGACCCATGGAAGGAACAACGCGAGTATCTCGCAGCGGGCCCCGCTTATCCGCCGCATGACCCGCAAGCACTCCGCGGCTTCGAGCATTCACTCTCTTGCGAGCGTGAAATCGGAGATTGATCTTAATGCTGCGAGCGCATGGCCGCCAGGTGCGACTGGTGCTACCTTTTATACGCAGACTGCGGCGCAGCCATTCCATGATACTCATGTTGTGAGGAAACCGAGCCAGCGGCGGCATGGGAGGCATAATAGCTCTGCGGCTATTGCGAGAGGGTTTATGGGGTTGAGGTTTGGGAAGAAGGGGTCTAATAAAGTTTGATTTTCTTTCGAATGTTTGGGTTCGTTTTCGTTTAGTTTTAAGGTAGTTTGCGGTGATATACATAATTTGTTAATGTTTTTTTTCTTCCTCTACTTTTAGTAGAGTGATTGTTAGCCATGGAGGCTCTTGTTTTGATGTTTTATGTTCGAATTGGACTATGCTGAAAACGCTTTTTCTTGCTCTCGGGAAATAGGGAAGGTGTTTTTGAAATTTGGTGTTATACTTGGAAACTGATGGCGGATATTTGTATCGGAATTGTCTTTTCACTTTGAATCGCTGGCTTTACTCTACAGAACGGATGTCTCGTTTGCCTATACTTCTCTTGTTAGTGAATTGAGCAGATGTGCTCGATGAAGCAACATAGCATTGACGACAGAAATATGAAATTCACTTTGGAACGTATGATTGTATTCTTCGGATATGACTTGGAGCTTATAGCAGCTTGCCGCCCTTTTTGTTGGGCCTAAAACAATACTAGATTTACCACGCGACCTTTGACTATGTTCGGAACTAGAAGGAATAACATGATGTAGTATTGCTATCGCTAGAACTTGCATAAGAGTGTCTAATTGCGAGACTCCAGAGAAGCCTTGATAGCTAGACGAAAAGGTTAGCCCAGTATAGGCACTATTTGTGAGTAACTTACCATCGCAAGAGGTCTTCGCATCGCCGAAAAGCATTCTAGTGCCAGGCATGTAGAACATCGGATTGGGAACGTCGGCTTCATCAAATTAGTGATTATTGTCTACAGCTGGAAGGAGTGACTTACCATATCCACTGGACATTCCCCGCTTCATCACGATCACTTCCTTGCTCTTCCATGCTTGCAAGACAGGCATGCCGGAAATAGCAGAGTCTGGTTCCAGGGCAATTGGGTTGACAGTATCGTTGGCACCAATCACAAGAGTGACGTCGGTATCGGCAAAGTCCTCGTTGATTTCATCCATCTCCAAGACAACTTAAAAGTGTTAGTAGGCAGGGGTGGAGTTTCACGAATGAGAAGAATAAACTTACTGTCATAGGGCACGGAGGCCTCTGCAAGAAGCACATTGCATTGTCCAGGCATACGACCAGCGACGGGATGAATGGCAAATCGAACATTGACCCCCTTAGCGCGCAGAAGGCCAACAATCTCCGAGAGTGCGTATTGGGCTTTCGCTACCGCCATTCCGTAGCCGACGATAATGATCACATTTTCCGCGCCAGCAAGTGCATCCACGGTGTCATCAATGCTTGTCTGAGTAACTTCTCCTTCGATCTTCTTTTGCTGAACCGGAGCAGAGATACCTCCAAAGAGCACGTTTGTGAGAGAACGGTTCATCGCAGTACACATGATGTAAGAGAGAATGGATCCACTGACACCAATCAAAGAACCAACACTGGTCAATAATGGATTGTCAAGCATCAGTCCCTCAGCCACAAGTGCAAACCCGGAGTACGCGTTGAGCACGGTGATCACGACAGGCATGTCAGCTCCGCCTATAGCCGAGGTTGTAGTGTAACCTTTCAAGAAACTCAAAATCGTGTTTGCTCCTAGCGCGGCGGCAGCGATACCAGGGTTTGCGGGAGCCATTGAGACGAATGCTCCCATAGTTGCGATGTTACTTCCCAGTAACGTGGAATTGATGACATGGCGTCCTGGAAGTATCTTAGGACTGGAAGACATCCGGCCGGCAAGTTTCATAAATGCGACGAGTGAACCAGTAAATGTGACTCCTCCGATGAGCACGCCCAGGTAGGCCGTTACCATGTGAAGGGTCGTAATGTCCGAGATATCAGCTAGCACACTTCCAATGCTGGTAAGTACTGCAGCGAGACCAACAACGGAGTGCAGTGCTGCCACGGTCTGAGGAAGACCAGTCGGCGTGATACGTCGACCAATCAACCCTCCTACCAAAGCACCGGCACCGGCGACAGTAGTGAACTGTGTGAGCGTCTCGGGAGAGAATCCCACGGCAGCGAGGGAAGCGAGAATACCGGTTGCAACACCTAGAATTCCAAACAGGTTTCCACGGCGCGCAGTTGCCTGAGATGCAAGACTAGAGATGGAAGTCATGCACAGAATGGTACTCACTAAGTATCCTGCCTGGACAAGACCTGACATGCCGGTACTGGCAGCAGCCATGAAGCCGCCGCCAAAAACAAGACCAGGGACTGCATAGAGCCAGGGATACTCGGGAGGATCGGTAGGGCGTTTGAACATGTCCAGCATGCGCTTTGTCACTACGAATCCTCCTGACACATTGACGAATGCAAGCAGTACGGATGCTGCGCCAAGGTATTCGGGGAAAGTAGTAGGTGTGTAACCACCGCCCATAATGAACAGACCACCAATACCAACCATACCGGAAATGGCATTTGTTACGCTCATTAGAGGAGAGTGGAGAGCAGGGGCAACTCCCCATACGGCACGATACCCAACCAGACCTGCAAGTCCGAAAGTCATCATGTTGCCCATAAACATCGGTCCAGTTGCTTTTCCAAGTGCGAGAGTAGCGCCCATAGCACCTGTGACAGCAGTCACATCACGGGTGGTCTTCTGCCATGGCGTGAGAGCTACGGCTTCTTCCTTCTTCGCGGCCACAGCTTCTGGCTTAGGTGTAGGTGGCGGAGCGGGAGGTGCAGCAGGTGGAACGATTTCGCCCTTGCGAGTAACAATTGATCCGCGCACAACCTCATCATTGAAGTCGATACCGAAAGACTTCTCACTTGGCGCTATGGAGAGAAGGAACTTTGTTATGTTGTTGGAGTACAAAGTTGACGATTGAGTTGGCAGGCGAGATGGCAAATCTGTATACCCGATGATAGTCACGTCCTTGTAGTTTGCGAGCTGGCCAGGGATAGTCGCTTCGCAATTTCCGCCCACTTCAGCTGCAAGATCCACAATGACAGAGCCGGGCTTCATGGCAGCAACCATTTCCTTAGTTATCAGCTTAGGCGCAGGTTTTCCAGGGATCAAAGCCGTCGTTATGATAATATCCACATCTTTGGCCTGTTCCATAAAGAGTTTCATTTCCGCTTCGATAAAGTCTTTCGACATTTCCTTTGCGTACCCGCCTTGTCCAGCGCCATCTTCTTGCATGTCGACCTCGATGAATTCAGCACCCAAGGATTGGACTTGCTCACGAACAGCAGGGCGAGTATCGAAACCTCGAACAATGGCACCCATACGACGAGCCGATGCAATTGCACTTAGACCAGCCACACCTGCTCCGATAACCAGCACCTTACTTGGAGGAATCTTTCCAGCAGCAGTGACCTGGCCGGTCAAGAACCGACCGAAATGATTAGATGCTTCCAGTACAGCCTTGTATCCAGCGATATTAGCCATAGAGCTTAGTGCGTCGAAGACTTGTGCGCGAGAGATACGTGGGATTCGATCCATAGCAAAGGCAGTCACGCCTCGAGCGGCCAGCGCGTCCACAAGTTCCTTGTTCTGAAAAGGATAGAGGAAAGAAATGATTGTCGAGCCTTTGCGGAGAGCCTCCACTTCGTTAAAGCCAGTAGTCTGCGGGCTCCGAACCTTTAGCACGATGTCGCTTTCCGCCCAAATAACATCACGGTCAACGAGCGTCGCGCCTTTACTGGCGTAGGCCTCATCTAGTAGCTGAGCGCCTTCTCCAGCTCCGCGTTCAATAAGGACGCGCGAGAAGCCCTTTTTCAGAAGCAATGCCACATTCTGAGGCGTAATAGCGACACGGCGCTCATTCTCGTGGGTTTCTCGGGGCACGCCCACTGTCAGGTCCGAGTAGGGCGTCGTCGCAACTACCTCGGCTGTGGTGGTCGCGTGTCGCACAGGAACAATGGGTCCTTGGGACGAGACAGGCAAGCGCTTGTCTTTAGGCGATCTAACGTCTGAGACATACCGCGCTCCAAAGAACGCCTGAGGGTAGAACGCGTGAACTCGACATGTCGAGTTCAACGCGGGGATGACACCAGTTGGGAGCAAAGGCTTCCCCGCGCGAGCAATGGGGGCCGCGAGGCACCGCAGGCGCGGGAGAGCCATAGCGATCGAAGTGCTGTCAAGGATCACGTAGGCTGAAGGCACATTGGGAGAATGCGAGTCGGCGACCTGATCTGTGGGGAGGAGCAAAGGGAGAGAATGGAAGACAAAGAGAAGAAGAAGCAGGAAAGGTGGTCTCCCACCTGGTGATGGAACGGTGAGTTTGTGCGCAATTTCTTGGAAACTTTACTTCCCCGGATAAGCGCCACAGCCTTAATTCCTCTGATGGCTCTCCCCGCAAGAAGTGGGCCGTGGAGAAGTCGATCTGCTTGCGGAGATGTGATCGGACCGTGGGGGCAAACCGAGCCCTGGAACCATGCGATCTTGTACCCAGGTACTGCAGCTGAGAATCGAGTATTGAGAATGCCCCTGCAGCATGCGAGATTTGGGGGGCTTGAGGCATTCCTTTGGCGGAAGAGGGATATCCGGATCATCCAACGCAAAACGCAGCCGCCCCCGCAATTACGAGCTGCAGTAGCCGAACTGCCGATGCAGCCAGGCCGCAAACTACAGATGTAGGCTGAAATATAAGGGTATATTGCGAAAGAGACTGGTATTTATTAAAGACTAAGCAGTAGAGAAATACTAAGACTAAGCGTTCTCTCATTTTGGCTCTTCCATAGCCAAGCGCCTCAACCATCGATCTTCCCCAGAATGATCGGCAGTCGGATATAGTTCTCATATTGAGGCCCGAAGTGAATGGTATTGATGCCCCTAAAGACTTCCTCGGGACTGTAATATTGTCAAAGAACTGTCACATACAGTGATCTCATAGAAAAGGGAACTGACCGGTCAACAGAATCGTTGTGCACGCAATTACCAGACCCCGCAAGCTCTTGAGACCCAATGTCAATAGCCAAGCGTGCCCCTTTTTCTATTACAACATTAGTGGGCCAGATTTCGACATCAACTCCATAGACCTCTCCAGGAATGACAGGAAGAAGATCCGTGGAATAGTAGTCTCGATGGGGCAGCCAGGAGCGATGGCGCGGATGTGTAGGGTTGGTCTTCCTGTAGCTCACTCTCAAAAAGCCTTTTACTACTGGAGCAGCCTCGCCCTGGGTGCCAGTGTAGAATATCTCCTCTCCGGATGCTGAGATGTGTCGTAGAGATAGGAACAGGTCGATGTCAGACGGAAGGGAGCCATATTGCTCCCTCCTCGTCGAGACGTTGAGATGAGCGACAATGTGCCCAGTGATCTCTGTTTCAGATTCAAACGGAGCAGAGAAGAATGCAATTGATGTCGAGGCTTCATCTTGTGGGAAAGCTTTGTATTCGACCTTTTGAGATAGGTCTTCGGCAGGCTTTTGCCAGCCGAGGCTCCTATTGGGATGAAGATGTAGGTCTGTATACTGTGTCCGTGCGATTGGCCATTCATTCTCTTGTCTTCGAAGGAAATTAGCCTCTGCCTTGGGATCGTTATGCCCAATATTTCCCTTTCGCAGAATCAAATCAACGGGTGCCACCTCCCCCTTCCGAGACCACCCAATGGTGTCTTGGTCTTTGAGGAAAGCGTCTAGGAAACTTCGTTGAATCTCGACTTCTTCCGGGTAATAGAAAGGAAGATCATGGCGCCCGACGATGAAACGAAGGTACTTGAGCCCGGAGCCCGCCTGGATAAAGCCTTGCACATTGCCTCGCAGATGGAGGAGAAACCCGCCCCAATTAGCCACGCAAAGAACAGGAACCTGTATGTCTTCCAAGTTGAAGTTGACTTCTGCGGCATGTGGATCGTCGCGGAATCTGTTCTTTCTGGCCATATCGACCAAGCTGGGAACGGAGTTTGCGCTCAACTCCGGTATCGTCAGCGATCCTTCGATTGTATCGTCACCCCAGTTTCGAGCCTGTCTGCCCGGCAACCCATATTGATTTGTGGCAATCTGCCGCTTCCAGACCAAGTCTTGTAGTCCATTCGCCAATATACCGCCATGTCTAATGCAATCTCTATAGAAGTCAGAGAGACCTTCCCAAGGAACGATCGCAGCCAATCCTTTGGGTCTTCTGGCGGCAACCTGCCACTGAGTTGCGCCGAAGTAGCTGATGCCGAGTAGTCCCACTCTACCAGTCGACCATTCCTGTTCAGAAGCCCACTCGATGAGGTCACAGAAGGAGTCAATTGTATGGGCAGAAAAGGGATTGAGGTATCCCGGAGACTGGCCAGCTCCTACTTCGTCAGCGCGAACAACAACGTAGCCCTTTGCAGTCCAGTAGCTGGGAGTCGGTGTTTCCCAAGATGAATGCTCTGTTTGGTGATCAGGAGGAACATCTGCAAAGCTTGGAGGATTGAAACTGCAATTGAAATTTGTTTTGAGTCATTTTCATCATATCACTGAGCCAATAGTTTTCGATGTGTTGACTCACTATTTGTAGGGCACGTCCTTCCCATAAGGACCGTAAGTGGCAATGACAGGGAATTTCTCTCCCAGATCACAGGCCTTTGGACGATAAACATTACATCTTATCGTATCGTCGTTTTTCAAAGGCACGGAGACGTTTTTCTCGAATATATAAGGATAATTGGTGCTATCTTTGGTAGCGGCATTTTGGATGTTCTTTGCGCGTGGCATTGACATTTTCAAGTTGCAGTTGGTTGTCAGATGATTAGATAAAACAAGATGGACTTTATCTTTGTCCTGATGAATATTTACGGTATTTATACTATGATCAAATCTCATGCTCCATAAATTTACACATAATGGACATCGAGAGGACGCATGGATTCAACCCAGTAGCAGGGTTTACCGTACGCCCCACCCAACCATTTCCCGCATATTCCGACTCCGTCTCGCGCCTGCTGGGAAGCCGAATACCGAGATGAGAGCTCAGAATAGACAGATTATTTGCTCATTCTTGATTTCCTTGATTTCCATGGGATCTGAAACCAAGGATACCATAATCAACTTGTTTGTTAGGCAAACATTCCGAATCTTGCGCCGTGCGTCAATCAACCCCTCAAACAATGAGGTACCATAGAGCTTATTTATTGATCACTTCAATCATATCCATTAAAAAGTAGCCATGTTTTATGGATGTATGTATCTAAAGCATACCGGGGAAGTCCATACTACTAAGCAGAAGTTGTTGCTCCGCGTCGAATGAGGATCCGTCAATCTGCGAGAAGAATGAGACGTATTGATCTGCAGATGCCATCTCTGTTGTACCAGAGAAAAGCTCTTCAAAGTCTAATCCATCGAGTAGCTCATCTGTATTGACATCGAATGAATTAACTTCTGCTGAGGCTGCGACAGGATCATTCGGCGATAATTGGAAGTCCTCATCGGCTTTCTCCCTATCGTCATCAAAGTCGAGCTCCAACTTGGCTGTATCATTAGAGCCCTGATGCTTGGATCTGTACTGGACGACCTTGTTGTATCCTAATATTGACGTCCTTGCTGCAACGCGCCTTCCTTGGTGCCTGTCAAGATCAGTTTCGTCCAGAGAATGTGGTTCATCGGATAACGAATACGCCATTTTTTTGTGATACCTGTACAGCAGTGGCACATGTTCGACCTGGAAAATTTAAGTAAAATATGAGAACCATAGTCACGGATAGTTGGGATGGGACGGGTAGACTAACAAGCAGAGCAATAAGCTTCCAGTGTCGCCCAATGGCTTTTAATGCGTCCAAATTAGCAATTATATTAGTATGTGCATTTTCCCTAACAGTTTCTTTCTGGCACCACAAGAAAGGTATCTGGACGGCCGTAGAGCAGTAGGCTGCATATCCCATAAAACCTGTCGCAAAGCTTTCAATCCACTTGCTTGATTGAATAAACATTGTCGAGATCTGCCGTGCATGATATAAAGGAGTTTGCGCCGATACAGATTTGAAAAGGCCGTAACCGTCTTCTTGGGGCTGGAATGAGAAGAGTGGGATAATTGATGAGTGCAAAGTACACATTGTTTGGTGATAAATCAAATTCACGGTAAGAGCCTGGGCTTGCTTCACTGTCTCTCCCGAGTTGGCATAGCTGCAGTCGACACATTTGGGTAACCCCCTTTTCCACTCCTTAAGCTCAGAGCTCAGTTTCTGAAGTAAAGGAAGCTTCTCGTCCATAACCATTTTATCATTGTGCGCAAGACGGCAGACAGGAGACCTATGGGTTGTCAGTAGGGTGAAAAAACACAAGATTAGAAATGTGTACCAAATGCAGCTGATTCTTATCAATTCTGCAAAAAGGCCTCCAGTCCCTCTGTCGTGGAAAATGAAAGCAGGAATCTGAGATTCTCCTTGTATGTTCTCAGTCTCAAACTTCAGACTATCAGATGGCATGGGAAAGTCCTTCAAGTCCTCGATATCCATTGCCAAATTGTCTATCCAGTTAGAAAACTGGCTCACGATAAAACATGCCCAGATGCGACGCCGGCTCAGTTCAGCCCTCACGGACCTGTCGTATAATCCCGCACTAGCCGGGAGCCCAAGGGCTCTAAATGTTCCACTCGTGGCCGCTGAGTAAATCTCAAGGCGCTTCCAATCATTCTGACTACTCCAGAAAAGACCAAGAGTGAGAAAAGTAATAAGATTGTCCTCTGTCGGGGTTTCAACCTCCGAAAAGACAAGCTTCCCTGCTTCGATTGCCCATTCATGACCTAGGCGATCCTGTAAAACTGGTTTATCGCAGCTGTTTTCATCGCTAATATAGAAGCTTGGATCATGTTAGTTTAAATGGAAAGTGCGGAGAAGGTGTCATACCATGATGCCATAGCGCAAATACTCAGGACCACAAATTTGTTAGCCGTCCCATCCGCAACGCTCTCTATGAAAGACGGTCGGTGGAAAAGTAGGGATGCATTGTAGACGTGATGAAAGTAGATATCTAGAAGCCTTTGAAGGAGATCGTGGGGTATACCATATCTTTCGTGCTGTGGCTCCCTTGGTAGTCTTGCCGAGGCATTTGACAAGGGGGTATTTACGTGAATGGTCTGCCCAGCTGCTGGATATTTCCTGCTTTGGGGCCAAGTGCATGGACGACGAAGTCGCCTACATCGAAAACAAGATGGCTTCTCCCCCGTGCAGCGAATCTATGAGGCTGCGATTAGCAAGACACAACTATGCGGTGTTTACCGCATTTACTGGGCGAGCATACCTTCAGAGAGCTGCACTGATGACAGGCCGTCTTTGGCCTTCCAGCTGACCTTGCTGAAGACGAAGTTTGCTTTTTTCTTTGCGAGGGTACCATGCTTGACTTTGCGAGAGATGACATGTCCCAGTGCCTCGGAGCCACACTCGTGTTGAGTGGGGCTGCAGCTAAGCCGAACTATCCGGTGCCCGGGACTAAAACAATGTGCCCTACGCTGGATATTCCACGGAGAACGATCCATAATGCTTATGTGTTATTACTCAATCGATATCTGACTCCAAGGTCAATGCCAATTCATGGATAGAGATGGCATACATTCCAAATGCGGGTATAAACCATCATTTTCCAACTTCGCCTCTTGATCTCCACTCTTCATTTGGTTGTTAGTATTCACCGGGTGCTCAGCAGTTTGATCATATGATTCACTTTTTCTGTTAACTTCGCGGAAGCTTATCATCTTAGACTTGTGTCATATTTTGGACTGATCCGCTCTTTACCTCGCAGGAAATGATGGCTCGATTCCAAGCGTAAGGATTCCACAAGAGAAGGGCGGAAAGTAATTCCAACATTAGTTCCTTTAGCTAAATGAAACGAATAAGTTGAATGTAAAGATATTGCGATGTTATGGTTTTCCAATCAAGATGCTTCCACGAAGAACGTTCTAAAGGCGTTGGTCCAGTGCCCTTTCAAGGTTTCTCCATGCGCGGATACGAGACCCGGGCAGTCACACAGGTCAACTCCAGCCCAAGGGTACGAGAAGGTAACGAATACTACTACAAATACGTAATTTGGCTTTAAAAGCCAAGAACAAAGCTGTGTAACATCTCCACAAATACCCCACAAAAGTTGTATCCAAAGCTGTACCCAAAGCATGGTCCACTATGGATTCCTTGTTACATGTTGGAGCAAGTCACACATTAAGTATGGCACTGAAGCTAGATCAACAATTTGAACAAGCCGTAAGCATTCTAGGCTGATATTTTGTGGGGCTTTGAGATCTGTTTCAGAGGCTGTTGGGCCACTTGTGGGGAAAGCTGGAGGGTTACGCCCAATCCATTTGAGACCTCGGGGGTGACATCAAACCATGTGTCTATTGTGCAATCATGGTTAGCGTTTGGTCTGCTATTGTATGGCTATATGTCTCACCCGAGTACTTGGTATAGTGGGCGCTTGATACTAAGCAACTCTAGACCTCATGGTGCGTTCCGGGGTTGGTAAAGCTTAAACACACGACTGAAGACAGCCAACATCATACATCGTGAGGCCGAGCACGCAATTCTATAAATTGGGCACTTCGCTCACCAAAACTCATGTTACATATTCAACGAGTATAACAGAGTATATTTGAAATTCTGTAGATTATACCTACAACTATCTTCTCAAGATGATCTGCAAACTTGCTGTGTCCATTGGTCTGCTCCTGGCTGGCGTCCAGGCCCAACAGGCTGCCAACTGCCAATACCAGTCATTGAAATGCGGCTCAGTCCTTTTGAACCCTCCATACAGTAAGTTCAAAAAGTTCAATAATATTCTGAAGCTATCCAAATCTGTTTCTGACATTTAAACTACTTGCATAGGCTACAGCGCTACTCAGCTTTCTGATGCCGTGAATGACACAACCTCCATCCCACCACTCACCGTCGCCCAGCTCTCTCAGACTCTCTTCCACTGCACGGATATTCTAGGAACAATCACCGGAAACTCTTACTGCTTTGCCGGTTGCGACACAAAGCCCGGTGTTCGCAACGACCAGTGCATTCTGTAGAGAATCCATTCGACTGAGCCCTTCCTGCCTTTGGTGCAAGCTATTTAGTCTTGTGAAGAACTATTCATGGGAACTCCAAGACTTGAAGACGTGGCACTTTGAACAGTTTCTTTTGTGGTCTAGCGAACACACCCTCTCAGCGATGTCTAGCAAGCACTATGCCGTTATCAGATGATTGTGTTCTGTTTGATAGAGTTGAAGGGATTCATTCCTTGCTAGTGAAATTCCATTCTTTATTCCTCTTCATATGATGCAGAGACCATTGCAAGATTATTTCGATCAAGTAGCTTTCCTCTTGCTCTTATAGCTGTTAGACATCGCTCGCAAACAGCTTTTGGACTATTCATTAGATGGAATAATATGCGATGACAGAAATGGAAGTCACTGTATCACGAAACTTGGGCTAGAAAATTAGAGCTCGAGTGAACGAGACTTCGACCTTTTCATTACGTGATTTTAATATCTATTCGATCTAAAGATCTTGCACACGATGTGTAGAAAATTTGTATGTACTTGACTAGAATGGCTTGGCAATCGAGATTTTGTGCTCATTATAAAAGCAATAGTCTATAAAATACTGATAATCCAAGCTCAACATGTGAGAATTTCCAAGTCTCTACTTCATTATCACAGCCAGATTGGAGTTGCGGTTTCCGTGGCCCGCGGCAGCTGTTGATTAGTAAAATTGGTGCCAAAGCACCAAGTCTGGCATTGTTTGAAACACGAGGGTGCGGGAGGTCCAGTGAAGCTCGTGACGGTCGTTGTGACTGTTGTTGGACAACCATTTCCGGCTATCTTGCATTCGTCATCGGATAGGAGGCTAATTGAATTTAAACACCCATTGACGCAGAAAGTATTTCCTGTGAGGTTTCCTAGGATGTCATCGCAATGATATATGACTTGCGTGAGCTGCTCTTGCGAGAGAGGCGGGATGGATGGAGTCTGATTGACAGCTGCAACGAGCTCGCTTAGATTGTATCCTGATATTCGTAAGCTTTTGACTGATAACTGACGGCGAGATCATTACCATAGGTGCTCATTAACGTGAAGCCGCATTTGTCAGACTGATAGATACATGGTTTCAGAAAAGCCTCGGCTCCTAGCATCAAGGCAAACGAGAGTAGAAATATGGTGGAAGCATCGATGCTCGCCATTGCATAAAGATAACAAGACAATGAGTACTATGCGTATGCGATGTTGGCCTCGGATGGCGTTCCGGTGATTGCAATCCAATTAATCACTTATGGGACAAACATCACTTTTAGCTACAAAGATATCATGATTCTGAGCTCCCGGCAACACTTTCGTCTTTTCCGCCGGACAAGCGCTGGAAATAAAGCGTCCTACGCGAAATATGCAACCCTTGGGATATGATTTGGCCACGGTGGTGTCATTGTAACCCTGACCTTCGGCGTGAAAGTTTGGGCAGGGCATTGGCACTCTCACATGAAATGCGTCTAGGGTTTATGTTGGTCGAGCATCCGGATCTATGATCTGGTCTCGAAGAGCCCCCTGAGTTACCGATATTTGCCGGGCCTGTCTAGTTTTGGAACCGCGAGAAGCTTCTAGAGCTTATATAGTTGTCAAGGCCGGGGAAGATGAGCCGGTCATCCAAATGATTCTTTCCGTTCAGATTGAATGACCATGCCCGCCATAACAATCGATCGAAGATTCCATTAAGCGACCATGGATCCAGGCCTGATTTTCAGCCGAACGCTGATCATCGTACTTGTATCTGCGTCTAGCACCGATCCGGCTTAGTCCGTCAGTGGCTGTGAAGTCGGTCGCGAACGAGGCCAAATCCCAGTAGTCAAGCTGGGGTATATTTGGCAAGAAGTGTCCAGTGGTATATTCACAATTAGTATTCACAAGGCCGATGGCCCTCGATGCTCAGGGAGAAGTCGATCTCTTCTGACCAAAGGTGGAGATTAACGCGGGGAATTCAGGGTTCGCAGCCTTAGGCCACAGCCGCCAATTTTCAGCTGCTGCACGGAGGTGAGGCTGAGGCTCCAGCCTTGAATGTGGCATGGAGAGTAGTGGCGCTGTAGTCAGGATCAGAAGAATACATAAGGCGACAGTCGAATGGAGCAGGCCAACCGGTCGTAGGTTAGCTGGGGACGGGCTGAACTAGAGCGGAGGCCCAGCCCGCTTATCCAATTTGTTTCTCGTTTTCCCAACTGCAATCTTTCCCATCACACACACTCCACACGCGACCTTCCCACCTCCAAAGTCGGTCCCATATTCTCCTCAATTGTCCCGGACACGATTTCTGCACTGGAGAATCCTTCCTTTACCGACATTCTCGCACTCCCTGCGGGATTCCTCCCTCCCCGCCTGTGCTGAACCCCCCGCCACACCTCCGCGGTTCCCCTCCCTCCCCCTTACTCCGACCTTCGAGACAATCCCCGGGCATCAAACTTCAACATGGCTCTTGCGCGCGCTGTCAACGAGAAGCAGCCGGTTCCCGAGATCGACTTCTCGTTGCATCAGATGGAAGATGGCACACAAGTGTCTACTATGGAACGGGTAGTCAAGGGTAAAGTTGCCGCCTCGTATTTCACGGATCGCAATCCGATAACTAACAACTTGTGCCTGCTTCAGAGGTCCAAGCGCCAGCTTTGAGTACTCCTCCAGACAGCTCCTTCTGGTCCGCTGAAGACCCGTCCAAGCCCGATCTCCAATTTCTCAAGTCGCACCTCTATCGCGAAGGCCGTCTGACCGAGGAGCAGGCGCTATGGATTATCCACGCCGGTACCGAGGTGCTTCGATCGGAGCCTAATCTCCTGGAGATGGACGCCCCTATCACCGTCTGCGGTGATGTTCACGGACAATATTACGATTTGATGAAATTATTCGAGGTTGGCGGCGATCCGTCAGAGACGCGTTATTTGTTTTTGGGTGACTATGTCGACCGAGGTTACTTCAGCATCGAGGTATGTGTCGCATGACTCGCAGCATCACGGTGCCTGATTAGGCTCAAGACCTCGATTGCTGATTCTTGCATATTATAGTGTGTTCTCTACCTCTGGGCTTTGAAGATTTGGTATCCGGATTCGCTTTGGCTTTTGCGGGGTAACCATGAGTGTCGCCACTTGACAGACTACTTCACTTTCAAATTGGAGTGTAAGCACAAGTACAGCGAACGCATTTATGAGGCTTGTCTTGAATCGTTCTGTTCCCTGCCGCTGGCGGCGGTGATGAACAAGCAGTTCCTCTGCATTCACGGTGGTCTCAGTCCGGAGCTGCATACCCTCGAAGACATTAAGGCCGTATGTCACTTCACAGGAAGAAAAACACATGTGACGATTAATTTATAGCTAACATTTGGATAGATCGATCGTTTCCGAGAGCCTCCAACGCACGGTCTCATGTGCGACATCCTATGGGCCGATCCGCTGGAGGAATTTGGACAAGAAAAATCTGGCGACTTCTTCATTCACAACAGCGTTCGCGGTTGTTCATATTTCTTCTCGTACCCTGCAGCATGCGCCTTCTTGGAAAAGAACAACCTCCTTTCGATTATTCGCGCACACGAGGCACAGGATGCCGGATATCGCATGTACCGAAAGACCCGGACGACAGGTTTCCCTAGTGTTATGACTATTTTCAGTGCTCCCAACTATCTCGACGTATACAACAACAAGGCGGCTGTCCTGAAGTACGAGAACAACGTGATGAACATCCGTCAGTTCAACTGCACCCCACACCCCTACTGGTTGCCAAACTTCATGGATGTTTTCACTTGGTCTCTTCCTTTCGTCGGTGAGAAGATTACCGATATGATGATTGCCATCCTCAACACTTGCTCCAAGGAAGAATTGGACGAGGATACACCTACGGAGGAAACACCTTCCGGTCCTGCTTCCCCTCCAATGCCCATGGACACCGAGAGTACCGAATTCAAGCGACGTGCTATCAAGAACAAGATTCTTGCTATTGGACGTCTCTCCCGTGTCTTCCAAGTGCTTCGTGAGCAGTCTGAGAGCGTGACAGAGTTGAAGACAGCAGCTGGAGGACGTCTTCCTGCGGGCACTCTTATGCTTGGTGCAGAGGGTATCAAGCAAGCTATTCACAACTTCGAAGACGCTCGTATGGTTGATATCCAAAACGAGCGCCTGCCTCCCACTCAAGAGGAAGTTATCAAGACCACCGAAGAAAATCGCCGGGCGGCTATGGAACGTGCCGAGCATGAGGCAGCCAACGATAAGGAACTCGCCGGTGTTGCGCGACGTATCAGCATGTAAGTCGTAACCCCATACAACTGAAGAGTGTACATGAACAAGATCTCTAATCTTTTTATAGGTCAAGTGGTTCTCGCCGACCTCGCAACCGTGATTCAGGGCCCCGAGAGGCCTAGGACAGTTGGCATTATAACCGAGAATCTTATGACACGAAATATGCATTTCCCCTTTCTGTCCTCTAGCGCGCACTCTCCTCCGCGATACGATCGACATGATGCTTTGCTTATATGCTTGATCCCACCTAGTGCCAGGCTATTGAGAAGTGGATTATGCAACGGCCAGCAGATCGGCCCTAGTTCACTACATGTGCGTCACTCTTTCCGGGACACAGTAGATCGCCGCCACACCCAGGCGGAACGTTGGCGTAGGGGGTTTCAGGCGAGAAAAAGAATATCATGTAATGACAGTTTAATTCAATCACAATCAATTCCATGTGCTCCAAAATAGTCCAATTCATAGAATAAATCGGCAGTGTCAGTGCTCTGAGGTTGCGAGGGCCCCCATGAATATTATTCACGTTGATTTTGTTGTCAAGATGCATAGAATTTTCAAACATCTGATCTGAATTCACCAATTAAGTATCCCGATCCTCATCTGATGAGGCGTAAATACTGCATGCAAATCTACTCGGCAGCAGACGTAAACAGTGGATCCAGCGCCAAGCCCGATGCCCGCCATCGCTTTCCGGCCTTCAATCCTATCTTCGGTTCTCACCAAGTTTGAGAACGCGCCCGCGATTCCTTGTTTCGGAAAGTCACCAATGCCCGTGAGACTGCGGAGTACGCTCCAACGGAGCCTCTCACGGCCCCTGGAGAGAGCCAGCGTCTTCTACTGTCCGTCATGCGCAACCTGGCGACGGGCCCTTTCGACGCGCTCCGGTGCAAGCACCGACAAACGCACACTTGCGCCCCCTCACAAAAGCCTGCTTGAGTCGGTCACCTCGCACGCAGTTCGACCGTATACTACTGCATCGACTTCTGCTATTACGGCGGGAAGAAATGTGCCGCCGCATTTCAAGGAGCTGCACCACGCTCTGTCTGGTATCAAGGACGCGGCTATTGAGCAGGTTAATCTGAGCCGGTTACAGCTCGCATTGCGAGGCTTAGAATCGGAAACTCCTCTTATTCGAGTTGCGGGTGAGTTGCTCTTAATACCTGTGCTATGCGGAGGCTGCGAATGATAGCTCGACTTTTGCTTTCTTTGCAACTCCTTGAGATCAAGTTGCTAATTTGGCAATTTTGAGAACAGTCCTTGGACTAGATACTGCTGAGTCTGCCCGCAAGCTTGTACACCTGCTTCTTGCAGACCCCTTGGGGGAGCGCGAAGCCTGGGAGGGCATCATTGAAGAGAGCACATCCGACTCTACAAGGGGCCTTCTGATTCGGTACGATAGAATGGAAAATATTGATATCATCCAAGCTCTGTGCTAATGCTTTTCCAAACTGATAGCTACGGCGAAGTCTCCGAGTCTGTCCCCAACGACCTCCTCCCTACGATAACTGTGCGGTCACCACTGTTGAAAAATGCCAACCTCGAAATCCTGGTGAGCTCGATTGGTTCCGACCCTAACGCCGCCGGTGCTACGCTATCCGCCGATACATTCCTTGTACCTACCGTCACCATCCCAACATCACATACAGGCCAACATAATTTCATACGGTATCCCGTGCACCGAAGCATTGTGTGCGGGAGCGGAGTTGATGGACTGTTGGCCTTCAGCGCTCTATTGAGTAAATCCGATCTGAAGAAGGAGGTAGAGTCCGTACGGGGCGCGATTGAGCTCTCTGTTACGGAACAGAAGCGCAACAGTGATGGACTCTCGTTTGTTGATATAGATCGAGCCAATTCAGCATTGGGTAAGATCCGCGAATCTGTTCAGAATGCTACAGAGTACGAGCGCGGTTGGAGTGGCAGCGGCGTGCAGCCTCTGATTGATTGGTTTGCTTCGATGTCACAAACGTCTCAGCAAGAGACCCTGAATCCTGCTTTGGTGCCTTTGATCGAATCTATACTGGACACTGCCGACGAGGGCATCGTCGCTCGAAATGCACAAGCACGTCAAATTCAGGAAGTCGGCCTCGTTCCGGCTCCTGTTCGTTCCAAGCTTGATCAAGGAGTAGTGACATGGGCTGAGCGGGGACATTCAGAACTTCGCAGCGCGCTTGAAGAAGGCTTTGCAAGTCCGCGATGGCGGGGATTGGCTTGGTGGAAGCTTTTCTGGCGCGTGGACGACGTGAGCATGATCACGTCCGAAATCCTCGAGAAGCGTTTCCTCCGCCGTGCAGAACGCGAGTCAATCTGGTCATCAGGCCAATACCAGCAGGCAGGCCTGCTTGAGCAGCCGAGCCCTTCCCCTGAGTCAACATCAAACTCAGAGGCAAAATCCATCCCGCCTCCATGGCCTACACAGATCTCTGACACTCGTACCGAACTATTGCAAACGACCGTTCCCTCTTTACAGGCGCTTGCCCAGAGCCTGGTGCTCTTTAGCGTCTCCACTACTACCCTGACCACCGCTCTTTCCGCTCTCACCTACTTTTCCGTCCCGTCTGCATCGGTGTACGAATCAGGTACTCTTGTTGCAGTAGGCTTAATATACTCGTTCCGTCGTCAGCAGAACCGATGGGACAAAGCCCGCGGGTTCTGGGAGGAAGAGGTGCTTGATGAAGGCCGCACTTCCCTCCGCGAGACCGAGCAGCTGATGCGGAAAATCGTGCGTGAGGGTGGTAAGGTCCCTGAAGATCTGACAGATCACCAGACGCAAGAGGCTGTTGACCGTGCCCGGAAGGCGCTGTCGCAGGTCAAGCCCTGATGTGTATTGCTATTACAATAGTCCCTGTATATGTACCATGGTTTAAAATAGACGTTGCTTAAGTGTACAATCTACTCTGCTATGTATCAATCATCGATTCATCATTAGCGTACTCAGCCTGTAATTACTCAGACTTACACCAGGACAAATTCTGGCGAACTTATTCTCCAACGACCGCAGAAGTATATGCGAAGCACTCAATTGCTAGTCAAGCTGATTGTTCGAGCAAAACACTTGTATATAGGTACCGTCTATTTTCCAATATGACTCGCAGCGTCAACCTTGCACTGACCAGTTTTGTTTCAGCTGGGTCGGACACAACCCCCAATCCGTTATAGAATGCCGGTTGGGCAGCCCCCAGGGACTTGAAACCGGACCTCCCCTTCGGTTGCCGTCGATCAAACTGTGGGCCGATCCTTCGGGCAGCTTCGGTATTTCTTCGATACATCTGCAACAATGACTGCTGGAGCCTCGTTGCATTGGAAACTCCTGAAGGCCTTCTATCTTCAGCTGGTTGGTGTGATTAACCCCACTTATCATTTAGAGGATGACAGGCTTGAAGCCAGCCACCGGGATGATGGTATTGGAGATATTAGGGCTCGTCTATCTTTCTAAGCAGTTCAGAATCACGAAATATGTTAATTGGCTAAAAGAAATTAATAAAATGAGCATATTGATGATATATTGGCACTATTTTGAATCGAGTTGTCGTGTACCTGGGCCACTGAAGGTCCGAGAGGGTCGCAAATACTCATAGTACCCCCACAGCATACTAAGCGAGTATATACTTCGGGCCTCTAGAGCCCTGGAGGTCGCAAATTGCCGAGACACGTTTTCACAGCTCTTGAACCCGACAGTGCTGAGTTCCAAGACAATTGCCAGTTATAATCAGTATATAAGCTCGTGCCAGCATAGCCATAAAAATGAGCACCGCATAACGTGGCTGGGCAGTGATATTGGTCGTTTCACCATGCGCCCGATCCGCCAATCCCGGCCCACAGCGTGGAGGCCGCCGAGACGAGCGACCCCAGGCAAGTGGATTCAGCAAATGAGAGATCGTACACAAACTACGATCAAACGGCTCGTTTCGTCCAAGAGCCAAGCCAGTGGAGATCCAACGTGATTTCCATCAGCACCGGAGCCAGTCAAGAGCCTCGCTGGGCATAATCCCTGTCCCTATCGCCTACAAGAACGTTCTGCTCGATCGGCACTTGAGTGGGCTTTCATTTTAAAACACCCAACAATGAACCCAATAGTTACAGACCCGGGCCCGGTCCGCCCGCTAGTGATTGAGAGTGTGCGGAGCGGAGGGGAGTCTTAATATCTTTCTCGCAAGGGATTGGTGCGGCCCTCGAAAGCCGGAGGGCCTGGAGATGAAGGATGCCCCGACCTGTTTCTACACTTGATTTTGGCTCCGTGCGCTCCTTTACTTCGTATCTCCTTATCTTGGCTGTGCGAAGCTGTTTTCTCTTGCTCTTTCGTTTCTGATTTCTCCTTCGCTCCTTCGTCTGCGTTCTTTCTACTCCTCGGTTGCCTTTCTAACCCTATCGACGGGTATACTTTCTTTTCGGGCAAAGGCGACTTTTGATCTCTCCCTTCTGTGATCAAAAGCATTTCACTCCTTAAGTAAGATACATACCCTACTTGTCATTGGTATCAACGTATTTGTGGGAATTGAAACATCTGTGTTCAGATGGTGTCTAATATGTGTCTGCGGGATAGAATCGAGTCAACTTGAGTGGCCAGACCACTTTTGTTTATTTATGCTGAAGAACGCGTTCGAAGATCAATAGGTAAGCTACACATATTTTGATTACCTTATTGGGTGCTATCCCTCTGTACCTGGCATCAGCCCTAGACAAGGGAATAAGTTAGCACGCAAGGGGTCATTCTTTTCGCCAGAAGGGCGCCACCACTGTAGATCTTATGAGTCCTCGAATAAGGTTCTGCAATAGCGTCGGAGTGAATTGCTGGAATCCCTATCTGCGTCATTTCAAATCCCATTTGAACGCCTTTGTCTTTCGAATCTTCGCGACTTGCCCTGCTTTAACTAACATATATCTCCTAGCGACAACTTTGAGCCTTCCTACGACCAATTTTCGCTCACATCAACACACGACGCCTGGCCGATAGACTCGGTGCTCCTGGCGAGTTTTGGCTGTCATTCCATTCGTTGAAATAGTCACTCCTTTGCAAAATTCGAGTCCGTAGACGCGACTCAGTCAACCATCGAAATGCAGGACATTCACCTGAAGGCCACCTTTCTGGCCTGTCTGTCTTTACTGCCCGTGTTCTCTGATGCTTTTTGGCGTTTGCCATGCCGTGGTCGCAATGCAATTGGTCGTCTTGATCCTATCATCGACCCGGGGAAAATCTCCTCCCATGTGCATGCAATTCATGGAGGTGGAAGTAAGTAGCACGGACAGGATTACTGGAGCTTGTACTAACATTGCGCTCGCAGGCTTCAGTATGGACTCTACTTCAGAAGCTCTGGTCGACTCAGACTGCACCTCATGCGGTGTGACGCAGGATAAGTCTGCATACTGGACTCCTGCGCTGTACTTCATGCATACAAACGGCTCCGCTGAGCTCGTTGAAGAAGTTGGAGGCATGCTTGCGTAAGTTATATTTGATACAATAGTATCGGATCTTTCCTGGAAACTTACATTTCTTAGCTATTACCTTCTGTACGGCGAGAATATCACCGCGTTCCCGAACAATTTCCGAATGGTAGCCGGCGACCCCTTCCAACGCAACTTCACCTGGCCAATTCCCGACCTTCCCAAATCCCTATGGACCGGTGACGAAGTCTCTCAAGCCTCACTTCAGCAGAAAGCTATTGGCTTCAACTGCTTGAATTACGCTGGCACGGCCGAAGGGTCCCTGCAACGGCATTACCTTCCCGACAAGGCATATCTTGATGAACATTGCACTGATGGAATTCGCATGGAACTCATGTTCCCATCCTGCTGGAATGGCAAGGATGTTGATTCCGACGACCACAAATCCCATGTTGCGTATCCCAACCTTGTGATGACCGGTACCTGTCCTGAGGGGTATGAGACACAATTAGTCTCACTCTTCTACGAAACTATTTGGAATACCTACGCATTCAAGGATGTGGATGGCTATTTCGCTCTTGCCAATGGTGACCCGACGGGATTCGGATACCATGGAGATTTTATGTTCGGCTGGGATGATGGAGTCCTGCAGGAAGCCGTCGACACTTGCACAAGTGCTACCGGCATCGTCGATGACTGCGAGCTATTCGATGTCCAAAGCGAGTCCGATCAAAACCAGTGTTTCTCGAACTTGCCAGAGGAAATCCGCCATGAGAATGTCTATATGCATCCCAATGGATTGCCTGGTGGTATGGAGATCAGCTGGGGTCCAGAGTACGCGAAGGGTGGACACGGCCACGGTTCATCTCCTTCCGTGTCTACGCCACCACTACCCAGTATCAGCCTCCCGAGCATCAGTATCCCTGGTCTTTCTCTTCCGACAATCTCAGCAAGTCTGGGTCTTGATTTTGGGGATCTCGTCAACAATGCTGTGAACCCTGCTAAGGGTAAAGCGGCGGTGAACACCGACAAACCTGAGACAACGCTTGCTACCACAACCTCTACGACAACATCAAGCCCAAGCCCGACCCCAGCCGTGACGACAATGGTCGAGGTTGACCCAGTTACCGAAGAGATTGTTATTTGGGAGGCTGACGTTATCGTCGATGTGGATGGAGAAGGAAAGCCGTTCGCTACTACAACCAAGGCAGCCCGTATCATCTCGACATCGACTTCTACATCAGCCGAAACAACAACAGTTGTTTCTACAGTCGAGCCAACGGCATCGGAACCCGAAAAGCGGGATGAGTTCAGTGGACATAAGCGTCGCCACCTTCATCACCACGGGCATCTCCGGAGAAGCGGCTCATACTAAGGTCATTCTGCAGTAACAAAGAGTCGGCATTTGGAACATACGCTGGGCGTGTCTTCTAAATGCTGAAATAAATCTTTTGGGGGAAACGTCGACAACTTTGTCTTTGGAGCATTTCCCCCATCAGGGTTTCCATTCTTGTACATGACCTTTTTATCACCGTGGGCCGTAAATATCAGGATCTGACTGTTCGGCGAATTTATGCTTTTATATGTACTGGTAGAAAGGAAATCGATATACCCTTGCTACACGCAATGCACAAATGATGAATTCTCTATTAATTTTTAAGAACCATGCGTTATAATTGTGATTGATCGATCTCCGCCGAAATTCGTTTCGGTTCTAAGGCATGCCAATGTTGAACAACGGAGGATTGTCTTGGCCTGCGGGGATACATCGGCACACCTGAGATTTCGAAAAAATTAGCGAGGGCAATGCATAGGCCAGCTAGGACATTTCCCAGCTCCAAGGTGTCTCGGACCTTGGAGCTCCGTATAGCTGGGTCTGGCCACTCGAGCTGTACAACCTCCCGCGGGACAAAGGAGACACAGGGCCAACTCGATTGATGCAGTGAAAGAGCCACCAACGATGGCTTAAATTAGTGATTGCGTTTCTTATTGCTTCTAAATCAAGTGAAATATTTGGATATTCCACTTGCTGGTTTCAGCAAGAGTCTGTCAAGTCCTGTAACATGACCTATAAGCCGATGCATAGTTTCCTTCAACAACGCGCTGTGTTGGTGACACACACCCTGCGATAGCTGCCTCGAACTTATCTTCTACCAATAAATTAATACCTAGGCCTGATAACCGGTTTGAATGTAACATACGAGCAGGGATGATGCAGGTAAACCCAAGCTGGTTCCCCTGTCGAGGTTCCTGAGCTGGCGTTCTCATAGACAAAGCAATTGGGTTGATATTGCCTCAAAGGAGCTATTTTTGTCAGCAGCATCTCATCATACCATACTAAACCAACTTGCCTCTAAATGTGGGTTACATGTCTTAAGATGCGTCGCCTTTGTCTAATGTGGATGTCTCTGATATTGATTGCAGAATGTTGAGCTACAGCTACGCTAGCTCCTCTGAGAAGGGACCCTGACTCCCAGAATCAGAGCACCAGTGATCAAGTGCCCGGATGATGTGAGATGAAGACGAGTTATAAAAGGCCATATCGGACTCGATTGAAATGGAAAGTACCATCTGACATTCGGCCTAGATCTCAACTTGATTCAAGTGCAATTTAATTTGAGCATATCATTCGAGGCTCTTTCTCGCGAATCCTAGACATGATGACCCAATCATTCAAGATGATCGTTGTTCTCTTCATGTTCCTTGTTTGCGGCCTGGCATTTCCCCAAGAGACAGCCATTGCGAGCCAATCCCAGCAATCGGCATCAGTGACGGGACCCGTCGTCCCGGATACCACTGAAGAAGCTCGGCTTAGATGCACAGATGGCTCGACTATTCTACACACGGTCGATTGTACCATGGGCACCCCGATTTCTTATTGCCATAAGAAGCCGGGCCCAATAAACTGTGATCGGGGTTACTTCCCCTCAGTTTGGCACCCAGACCACTGCATGGAAGAGTCAACCTGCTTTCCATTGAATGCAGCCTGGCTTACCACAGAATGCCAGAATGGTGCGATCCCTTATACGACGAAAACAATGTTTGATGGTACATTGGCAGGCGGGCTTTCAACCGCGATCAGTGGTATGTTTATCTGAGTGGACTTGATGTGAATATGAAGCATGCTGATTTGGCTTAACTCTTTGCTCACAGCTGTCTCTTGCTCATGTGCATCTGATCAATGGTACAGCATGACATTGCTAGATGGAAATTCTGATCTTCACACCTTCTGCATGCCGCACAGCTATTGCCCGCCTGGTATGACAACATCTATCAGCTTTAATTCTTACTGCGCCACGGCTACTGCGGCTGCCTGTGACAATGTTCCCACCGAGACGCCATTCTGCCAGTGTGCAGACCCAGCGCAGACTCCGGTCTACCCTGAGGGGCCTGGTGTAACAGCCATTGGCTGCGAAGATTTTTAAGTTATGGCTGAAGAGCGAAATTACCAGAATGCACCGGTCCTTTCTTATATCAAGACCGAGACAAATTGACAACAGGCAATGCTCACTAATTACCAACGGATGTTTAATGTGGCGGGATCCCGACCTGTATGCAGTCATCGGACTTTCTACTAGCTTTTATTCCTTATATCATTGAGAATTCCGCCTGATTTCCAGCCACATGTCTGGGAATTGGCTGAAAGGAATGTTTAATAACTTTATTCCATTAACCCTCGCACCAAAGGCCAAAATTCTGAAAAAAAAACCCCCGAATCTAAATATTAGCCGCTCAATGGCGTGCTTCATACAAAAAGTGAGCGAATCTATATGAAAATTCTCCTCAAAATCTCTCCCCAAGACGACACGCAAATGTACTGTCTTCCGGTGTGCAAAAGAGGCTTCCGCACGTTCCCACAATTGCTTGAAAACCCCCAGAATGCTACGTCAAAGCAATAGCCTAATACCCCGTTGAGCCCCATATTCAGCCGAGAAACCCAGAGAACCCGCGTCTGAGCCCCCGTTCGGGGTCCCAAATCGGGCAACGGGGGCGTGCAATGCCGCCGTGGATACCCCGCAATCATCGGCCCGTGTCGTGATAAGTTACCTAAGAGCCAAAGTCCGGACCCCTTGCAATTTCATTTAAGTAACCCCGGCTGCCCCTCTAAGTCGCTCCAGCTTTGCTGCAATTAACTTTCATCATGACGGACGCTCTCCCTCCAATGCAGTACCGCCACCTCGGCAAGACCGGTCTCAAGGTCTCTGTCATCTCGCTGGGTAGCTGGCTTACCTACGGCGGACACGTTGGAAATGGTAAGTTGGAATCTACTGAGCTGGAAATGAGACTTGATGACTGACAATAATCAGAAACCGCGTTCGATTGCATGAAAGTTGCATATGATGCTGGCGTCAACTTCTTCGACACAGCTGAGGTCTACTCCAACGGCCAAGCCGAGGTTGTGCTTGGAGAGGCCATCAAAAAGTACGGCTGGAAGCAAAACGACCTGGTCATCTCCACAAAGCTCTACTGGGGACGAGGAAACACTGAACGCCCCGGCAACCTTCTGAATAACTCAGGCCTGTCCCGCAAGCATATCATCGAGGGCATGAACGCTTCGCTGAAGCGTCTGGACCTCCCATACGTCGACATTGTCTATGCGCACCGCCCAGACAGAGACACCCCCATGGAAGAAATCGTCCGCGGATTCAACTACCTCATCGACAACGGAAAGGCCTTCTACTGGGGTACTTCCATGTGGTCTGCCCCCGAGATCGCCGACGCGTGGCGCATTGCCGACAGACTAGGCCTTGTTGGCCCGGTTGTCGAGCAGCCAAAATACAGTCTCTTGACCCGCGAGCGAGTCGAGAAGGAGTACCGCTGGCTCTACGAGGCCCACCATGGCCTCGGTCTGACTGTCTTCTCTCCGCTTGAGGGTGGTGTCTTGACTGGCAAATATAACGAATCCTCGACTTTGCCCGCTGGGTCACGACTGGCAGAGTCCGAGGATCGACGGAAGGCGGTGGTTGAGAATGGTGCCTGGGAGGCGCAGCTTAAGCAGGTTGCTGCTTTGAAGCCGGTTGCGGAGGAGCTGGGCATCTCGACTGCGCAGTTGGCGTTGGCGTGGGCTGTGAAAAACCCTAACGTTTCATCGCTGATTATCGGTGCTTCGCGCACTGAGCAGGTTCTTGAGAATATCAAGGCTTTGGCTGTGGTCGATAAACTGACGCCGGAGGTTTTAGAGAAGATCGAGAAGGCTGTTGATAATCAGCCTGCAATTGAGCCCCGTCGTTATTGATTAAAGGCTGGTGTGCATACAGTTTGATACTTCCCTTATGATAAACATGGTCCAAATCGAAAGAGTCATTTAATCCCTCGCTACCCTTTCTTACGTTCCTTTGGTCTCACTTCCCAACAGTTTTGAGACCCTCCTCGTCTACCCTGCAACGGGGTTTACAGAGCTAACAGAAAAGCAATATTCAAGAATGTCTTAGATTGAACTAAGTATAAACAGCGCTAGGGATGCGTAGTATGCAATCGAACGAAACTAGATACACTTTCCACCATCCACGACCATCTCTGTGCCGTTGATGAATCGTCCTTCGTCACTAGCGAGGTAAAGTACCATATTAGCGATATCATCTGCCTCGGTCAAACGACCAAGAGGCACATTTCCAATGAACTTCTGTCGGTTCTCGGGGGTATCTTCCATCCCCGTGAACATAGAGAAAAGTCCGGTTCCTGAAAGCAGAGGCGCAACACTATTGACTCGAATGTTGTGCGGGCCATACTCTGCAGCCAAACCCTTGGTTGCCTAAAAAGTGAAACATTAATTAGCGAGTAAGATAGCGTCAGCTGAAGTCACTTACATTGGTCACTGCTCCCTTGGAGGCATTGTACCACACCAAGCCAGGGCGAGGACGGCCCGCGCCCGTTGAGGAGATGTTGATCACCGAACCACCTTGGCCTTGCTCGACTAAACGGGGGATCACTGCCTTGCCAGCTAGGAAGATACTCTTCACGTTGACTCTGAAGACACGCTCCCATTCGTCATCTGTCACTTCCGCGGTAGGCTGTTCCCAGCATTAGCGATTGAATGAAAGGGACCTTGGGAGGACTCTACCTTGTTACGGTAGGAGGTCCCTGCGTTGTTCACGAGGATATCGAGTCTGCCGAATTTAGAAAAAGCGAGTTCTGTGATTGTCTTCCACTCCTCTTCATTGGTGACGTCTTGACGCTGGAAGATCAAGTTGCCCGGGTTCAAGGCTGCGACCTTCTCTCCACCTTCCGTATTGATATCAGTCAAGATGACCTTAGCGCCCTCCTCGCCGAATCTGCGAGCAATTGCAGCTCCGAATCCGGATCCGCCACCTATAGCAAAAGCAAAAACGCATGAGCTTGTGTTCCGTGCAGGTACTGGCTGCATGAGACCATACCGGTAACGATGGCGACTTTGCCCTGAAGCCTGGAACCTTGGGATGCCATATTGCTTTTTTGGGGAGAGACACGACAAATTCAAAATAAATGGAGGTAAATGCAAGCGCAAGTTCAATTGCCCTGGGAAGCTGCACTCGTAGGGGGGGGACACCTGCCAACCCCGCATTGCCCCCGCTCTGTGGAGGGGCCGTTGTACTCGAAGGCCGCAGAAACGAGCAAAGTACGATCTGCAGGCACTTGCCCTAGGTCATAGCGTGGTTTGCATTGCGCCACAATCAAACGCTTGCGTTCTTCTTTCTTTTTCCGTGGCAAGGCAACGGCAGCGGGCCCCATGCAGGGGGTCCAAATGAGATCACGCGGCATTAGCGCCAGGTACGAATCTTCCGTGTGCCTTCTGTACATCTGCGGAGGATATTCAGCCCGGTGTTTTAGATTTGGCTCCGCAATTTAGGATCGTGACTCTCGTCATTTGAAACAATAGAAGCTTCTTGCAGCTGCAGCGCCATGGAAAAGGAAAATTCGGGAACAACGGGTTCCTACCCGAAGCCGTGCCGATCTTCGGTACTGTTGAGCCGTCCTTGTTCCCCCTATCTGCTCATGTCCAGAGCGTAGGCCCTTGGCCATTCGATGATTGTTCTTCTCTAACGATACAAAAGTATCACAATTTTTATGAATATGAATTCTCATGGCTTCTTACCCGGCTATTGGCCTCAAATTACCAGGCTGTTTCTCCTCCCAACCCGGCAGATGGAAGCAGAGACCCACCTCCTAGTAGGTAAATCCTCAACCGCGCATCCACAGCCAGCTAACCCTCCGGCAAGTGAAATGAGAAGGATTGCCAGGGCTTGCAATGATCGGCCGGAATATGCATGGAACGCCTGAACTGATCTGTGGATTGAATGACCCCGGACCCCCTGTTCATCGTCTAACAGCCTCCGATCAAGATTAAACAATCTCTTGATCGCCATAATGTTAAGCTTTCTGAGATTGCGATATTCGTCATGCTTCTGCATAATCTCCTTCTCGAACTTGACATGCATTGGGGCTGGAAATGCAATGACCACCTGTGCCAGCGCAGCTTCTCGCTACGGCAAGGTCTTGCCTTTTGTCGCCCCGTCCAAGGAAAATCGGACCGTACCTGAGAGCTATTCAAACGTCCATTGCATGCAGACTATCTGCTGTGACACCTTGTGCCAGGTCTGAGAGGCATAAGAAAACATCGATGAGCAACTCTATACGTTGCTAAACCAGCGGTATGCAGTCCCGAGATCTGCCAACACATATTGTTCTCAGATAGTGTAGCGCTAATGCACGATGTCAATCCGTGTAGAGCTGCATATGTACGCGAAGCCACTCGTTTCAAATCTACTCGAGCCGCTGTCAATGTTCCATCTCGCAACAAGGAAGTGATCCAAGCGGCTGCAGCACAGACTGAACAGATCTGCATGGCCGTCACTATTGCCCAATCGGTCATTTAAACCATCTTGGACACCAGTTTCCCCTGAGAACAAAGTATCGTGCGTAATCAGAAGCACACCCATTGGTTGTGGAGCTCAATTGAAGCTAATCCCGAATAGTTTCATGCTCATGAAGGCTGAAATGGCTACACGAGACCTGCACGCCCGGTATCTCCACTCGTTCTCGACCCGGGCATCTTTGGCGACAGCTGGGAGAAGGAAAATGTATAGTATCACCTGAGTATATGGTGTTTCTACACCATTCGACCTGCTTCTTCTGTCTTAGCTGCAAAGTTTACAGCTGAAGATGGCTGGGATGGATGCTGCAGCCTGGGTAGACCGTAGACAGCCCTAAAGACCCCAACAAAGCCTCGGCCCTCCTCTTAGATCGTTCCTGGATGCAGCACTGACCACTCAGCTCATCTACGAGAGTTTCGCTGACACTTAGCCTCGATCTGATTTGATCGTGATGGAGAAAGACGCAAAAGCAACGCGAGGAGTAGCCCTAACAGGGAAGGTCCAGCGGGGATCAGTAAGGCCCCTCGAGGCTCCAAAGCTTGAGTAGAACGTGTGGCTTCGCTTAGAGAGGCCTTGCAAGGGTGGCATGCGCGGCAAGCGCTGGAAAATCCAGGGGATTTGGAAAGCGAGTGCACGGAGGCTGCTGCGTAGATCTCTCATCTCCCCATCTTCCATCCGACGATTCGATGTGGCAAAGTGGAGGCATGATCGACCCCAAACGACGTGACCCCAAACACGAAGCGCCTTTTCCGCACCGGAACAAGCGGTCGCTACCGCCGAAATTCCTCCACTTCCCTGTCATAAATGCGCCGTCTGCTCGGCCATAACAATGCGCTGAGATCCTCATCTTCTTGATGCATTTAATGTCCAAATCCGTGCTGCCGAGCCGATCCTCATGGCCATTCGCCCTATAGGCGCTCCAGAGACGTCCGAATCGTCCCAGTCGCCCGAGTCTCACCCGCCACGCACCGCACCGAAAAAAAGAGTCCGGCGCTGGCACCACCGCGGTTTTACAGGATGTTCGACCTGTCGCCGCCGACATGTTCGCTGCGACGAAGCTTCCCCCGTCTGCAATAATTGCACCCGATTATCCCTCGAATGCGATGGCACCCAGGGCCGCATGACCTTCAAGGCCTATGGCCCATCGCAAGACCAGGAACCGCCTCCCCGAGCCTCGAAAAAACGAACCAAGGGCGGCGCGCGTTCTGAAAATGCTCTGCCAGGCACAGCAACCTTTGTGTTGCCTACGGGCAACATGAAGCAAAATAACTTCGAAAACCTCGTGGTATCCCCGACCACCGTCGCACCCCCACCTACAAAGATTCGCTTTCAAGACCCTGTTTCCTCGATCGACCTGATGCACGCTGCGATCGAATCTTCCGATGAAATCTATTATACCCACTTTATTGATCAGGTTTCCACCCTCCTGATTATCTACGATAATTCGATTAACGCCAATCCCTACCGCTGCTACTTCCCCGAATTCGCCCGCTCTTCTCCTTCTATGGTCGGTGCCATGCAGGCATTAGGTGCCTTGCACCGGGCCAACACTTCTACTGGATCTTCACGGAACAGACATTTCCAACAAGCCATGGGAAAATACGGCGAAGTGGTGCAATTGTTCCGATCTCGGTACGCACGGCCCAGTCAGCAATTGGGCATGACCGACTTTGCGACCTGTTTGCTGCTTTGCTTATTTGAGGTTAGTGTGTACCAAAGATACGCGTTTAGGAAATTATATTGACCTACCTATACAGATGATGGACTCACAGCACCATAATTGGTCTGTACATCTCCAGGGCGCCCGTGAAATCTACAACCTCCTCTTTTATCCGACTACGGGCACAAACCCCACCCGAGAAATCCGACGAGTTGCAGAAAGCAACCACCCTCTGCGCTCCTTCCTTGTTTCTTTACTCTCCTATCTTGATGTAGCCGGGGCCTGTGCCTCCCCTGGCGGAACAGTTGTTGAAGGCACCTATTGGAAAACGCTTGGAGGGGGCTGGGAATACAATCTTGGAACACCCAGTCTTTCATCTCCATCTATGCCAGATGATCCACGATTAGTGGAGCTGCGGCAAGCCTGGTCAGGAATGATGGAAGTTCAGGCTCAGATCAGTGTTTTTGGCCGCGACAAATCATGGATGGGGCCAGAGCTTCAGGATGAAGTTTACAAAGATATTTTCAACCAGCTGGTTGTCTGGCGTGCTAGCACGCCCTTTAGTCTCCGGTTGCTGGGCGACATGGAGCTTGATGACGAGAGTTTACACGCCTTCCCGTTCCCTGATGTACTGGAGTATGTCGGATGCATTGAGGCTTATGAAAAAGCCACTTTTGTACATTTACATCAAGTTGGCGGCGCAGGGCGGCCAGGCTGGGTTACTGACCGCACCTACCTCGACATGCTCATCACGCGAATCCTCACCTTGATTCGCCAATTATCTAAGGGTGTTGGCCAACTAGCTGTTTTGTGGCCATTATTCATTGCTGGTCAGGAGACTCGCAATGAGCATGAGCAAGACTACGTTCGCCAAACCATGGAAGAGCTCAAGCGGTTTGGCTTCAAGAACGTTGATCAAGGTCTCGAGCACCTTGAACGAGTATGGTTCAAACGCCGTACATTCCCCGAGGGTTGGACTGAGACTCTGGATGAGATCCAGTCCAACATCCTCCTTCCCTGATGAGGGATCTGTCTAGCGTTCCGTTCTAATTTTCTTGGATATACAATTTTGTAACGCATCTTAACGAGCATATACACGCATGACGTTCAATAGAAGCTAAAGTCATAAAATTGAGTCTATATCTCCACTTGCACTTTGCATTGCATACTTCCCCCACCGTTCCTCTTAGTCTGTTTAGTCTGTTTCAAGCCTCCGATCCCCCATGTATGCGTTGCTCCGCGCAGAGGCCAGTGTTCTTTGGGCATAATTCGCATAGACCGTACAGCAGGGCTGCACTGTTTTCCCCACTCGCCCCGCCCAGCTTCTCCAACCGGTTTACAGTGGCCTCGACAGCACGAATCACATACTTCAGCGCGCATGTTGCTTTTACCACTTTGATTGCAAACCCCAATAAATGGCCCACTCCTGCACAGTGTCATGCGCAAGTCTGAATCCTGAAGCGAGAATCCAGATCCCCAGCAACCAGACCTTACGAATCTAGCGTCAAGGCCAACCACCCGCCGAACAATCAGATCCGTCGCCCTTCTCCACTCCCCCTCCAGAGGCCCACAAAGTAGACTAGACGCGCGAAGTCTAACACGGGAAAAAAAGAAATTCTCACCCCGTCGTTTCGAACGGACCAGTCCCCTCCGACCGTGCATGTACAAAGTACGTACTCTTGTAGGGAGGAGGGCTTCGGGGCCCGGAGGACCCTTCTGCTCCTTCCCGCGGCTATCGAGGCTTTTAGATTATTCCTTTTGACAGACCCCGTACTTGGATGTTGCTTCTCCCTTGTTGACGTGCATCTGTTCGCATGGTCCGGGCGCCACGAATTCGGCTTTAGGTTCTGACTCCATCGTGATCTCAATACTCGACTCCGACCTCGGAAGAGCGCATTTCTCGTGTTCGGATGTAAGCCACGCCAAGGCACGACAAGTAATAGTTTATTTTATTTTTTTCTTTTTTTTTGCCTCCAGCTCAAGACAAAAACAAGGTGCTCATCCCTATTATTTCCGCAGTGGGGGTGTGGTGGTTCCTAGCCAGCCGCGAAACAGGGAGCGCCCTTCTCGGACGGGGCCAAAGTCTATTAGGCAAATTTTCATCTCCAATCATTTGCTCGGCTTCTTAACCAGCAAGTGACAAGCATCTGCGCCGGAGGATTAATTTTTAGGTCTTCTGCGAGTCGCATCTGAGCTATCAACTTTTCTTTTTCCCGATCTTTGCAGTCCTGACGCTGGTAGATCTCCGATCGGGCTCGTTCGGGAAAGATGGCGGCGCAGGATCTAATTGTCGGTCGCGAGCACGAGGATGGAGAAGTTGACAGGAGTCAGAATGAGGCCAATGATGATGCGGCGTTGCTGGTGAGTTGAGATTCTGGTGATAGGTCTCATTGATCTACGTGCTAATACTGCTTTTAGCAAACGATGGGCTATAAACCTGTATGTATCCAAGACATAGACATCTTTACGGCTACTCATGAAATCGTGGCAATAGGTTCTCCATCGAACATACACGTTCTTTGAGAACTTTGCGACTACATTTGGCAAGTTTTTCCTGAAATCCTGCTGCACGGCGCATAGTGGGGGCAAAAACTAATGCTTGCACAGCTGCCCTGTACTTCGTCGGTGGAGTGCGAGTAACGTACAGCACTGGAATCGCAGCAGGTGGAAACCTGGCCTATTGGACCAGTTACCTGGTGACCTTGGTGTTCACTTTCATCACTGCTGCGGTCATTGCGGAGGTGTGCTCTGCCTCCCCTTCGGCCGGCTCGATCTATCTGTGGGCTGCTGAAGCTGGTGGTCCTCGATATGGAAGGCTGTTGGGTTTCATCGTTGCCTGGTGGAGCACAACTGCCTGGACTACTTTCTGTGCCAGTATGCTGAGCTGGTTTAAACATTGATGGCTTATATCTGACTTGATTTTAGGTAACACCCAGTCTGCTGTCAACTATTTCCTTGCGGTATGTTCAGCTTGAGAAGAATATTCACATAAATGAGTATACTAATGATATACAGGAATTAACGGTCTTCAATGTGGACTTCCCGAAGGATACTGATAGTGTCAAGTTCCGGGCTGTTCAGTGGATCTGTACAGAAGTCTTGCTCGCACTAGCCGCTCTTCTGAACTTCCTGCCTCGTGAGTCCAATACTCCCTGGCAATACTCAAACCCATAACTAACTATATGATCCAGCTCGCTACTTCAAAAATGTGTTCAGAATCTCTGCCGCATTTGTCATGCTTGACTTCCTCCTCAACCTGATCTGGCTCCCCATCGGCACGGCCAACACATGGGGTTTCCGCTCTGCGCATGAGGCGTTCATGACAACCTACAACGGCACTGGCGCACCAGCAGGGTGGAACTGGTGTCTCTCTTATCTGGCCACCGCCGGAATTCTGATTGGTTTCGATGCATCGGGCCATGTTGCTGAAGAGACTAAGAATGCCTCCGTTACTGCCGCACGTGGTATCTTCTGGAGTACCGTTGTCAGTGGAATTGGAGGTTTGGCCACTATTATCTTGTTCTTGTTCTGCGCGGTTAGTATTATTTTGGTTGACTCATGTTCATAATACTAACGTTTAACAAGCCTACCGCGGATAAGCTTATGGAGTTCGGATCTCCGCAGCCGTTCGTACCACTGTACGCTGTGGTCTTGGGCAAAGGTGGTCACGTTTTTATGAACATTATTTGCGTTGTCGCTCTGTGGCTGGTATGATAAACATGTTTCTCTATTGATAGTTGCAAATGCTAACATTTTTCAGAATACCGCGATTGCTATCATCGCAGCATCCCGTCTTGTCTTCGCCGTTGCTCGCGACGGCGTCCTCCCTTTCTCAGGATGGGTATCAAAGATCCACAACGGTCAGCCACGCAACGCCGTGATTGTCGTCTGGGGCGTAGCTGCTCTTATCACATGCACAATCCTCCCATCTAACGTTGCTTTCACATCTCTTGTGTCCGCAGCCGGTGTTCCCAGCGCTGCGGCCTACGGTCTTATTTGCTTAGGCCGTCTATTCTGCACGCCTAAACGATTCCCAAAGCCTCAGTGGAGCCTCGGCCGATGGAGCAAGCCATTCCAGTTCATCGGTGTTTTCTGGAATGGATGGGTTGTTGCCATTCTGTTTTCCCCTTACGCGTGGCCTGTTAGTGGAGAAAACTTGAACTGTAAGTTTTCAATGGTTAGTTATGCATTTTAACAATACTAATCGTTCTTTAGACGCACCAATCATCATGGCAGGTGTGACTATCTTTGCTCTGATCTCTTACTTTGTCATGCCGGAGAATGCCTGGCTTCCTAATGACCGTATCACTCATTTCATTGATACCAAGGGTGCTGTTGAGACAGTTGAGGAATTTGACCAGCCCACTGAGGGTGCGTCGACCCATCGCGATTGATGACAGAAATGACATCATATCATAATAGATGGCTTAAATATGTGAAATCTTTCATACAGTTTGTCCAGAAAACGAATATTTAAAAGCTTTCGGTTTATTTCATAATAATATCGCTTCATTGAACCAACTCCGTATATGCTATGCTCCATGCATTTTTTTTGTATCCCCTTCTGCTCAGCGCTAAACCCATGCAGATGTCAAACAATGGAAATACATCCATATCTTCAAGGGCTAGGCTCTGGTTTTATGAATGGCTCCGGTTTTATAGTCATTTCATCCAGAGGTTTCCGTGCCCAAATCCGCCGACTAAGCAAGCCATTAGCAATATTCGCAAATGAAACAGATCCAGAATCTTACCATCGACTATATGTATGATAACTTGTGTTCGCAAAATCATGCCGCATATGCGCAACGTAAACAAGAACCGACTCCATCGTCCAAGGCGAAGGATCTCCAAACCTAGTCAAGAGCCACATTGCAAATCCCTCCATACCTTTTCTCCAGTATTCATAATTGACGACGCCGACCTCCTTGAGGTGTTTATCTTTTGCCCAAGGCCCGATTGGCAATTTATATTCTTTCATGTGGATATCCGTAAATCCTGCGCTTTCTATCGAATTGCGCATTGTGTGCATAGTGCCGAGTGGTCTGCCGGATTTTTCAGCTGCCAGCGCGAGCCGTGGACCCCAGGTACGCAGGACGCTATCTTCCGGAAGGCTTTTATCGTCGCATTCAACAAATCCGCTCATTTCGAATTGTTCAATCCAGCCTCCTGGTTTTATATGGCTGTTTTCATTAGTTGGGACTTTCTCTGATTGTAGGAGCGCAATTTGGCACTCACTCATAACATTGCTTATAAAGAGACTCTCTCTCTTGTGGGCTAAAAGCACCATCAAGGTGTCCAATATGAACGAGATCGAATGGGTCTTTCCAGGTCCATTCGCGAAGTATATCGTCGACTTCTAATATGCAGTTTGGAGGAATCCAGGTCATCGGGGGTGGGAAGAGATCGACGCCACGGACAGTCGCTGTTTAGGTTAGCGGCTGTTTAGCATCTGCCTAGTGTTTCTCGGGCTCCGTACCACTTGGAAACGTATCTGCAACATCTCTGCATTTGTTTAGCAAAAGTACATCATAGTTGCGCTAGACATTACTCACATTGCCCATGATCCTTTTCCTGTTCCGATATCCAGGATATGCTAAATAAGCTTAGTATGATTCCCCAGACGAAAGACGAATGTTCTCACTCCTGGAGATTTTCCTGTTGGCGCTTGAAAAAGTGGATTCTCAAAATATGCGTCGCAAGTCATCATTAAGAGGTGGCTAGCGTTATTAGTAGGGTTTCTGCAGTCTCAGCCGAGGTGTCTCACCAAGTTTCGTAAACCTCGAACATTTGGTCATCCGATGGGACGCTTTCAAAGTCAATTCCATCCAAAGAAGTTTAACGAGGGAGTGCGAGCAAATATGGACACGTACTGTATTTGATCCTCCCGGAGAGCTTGGTATCTGTTGACCTTAGCCTGGTGTCGTCGAGGAAATCGCGCATACTTACATTCTGCCATTTTCTAAAATACCTTGACGAACCTTGGACCCAATCGAAGTTGTTTCCCTAGAGAAAAAAGCTGTCAGAACATGATAGCTGGCTTGATTAGATATTTGGTGCCCTTACGACTTCCAGTCACTCGGTGCATTTGTGTCCTGGGGAAGATACACGTTTGAGTCCTGTTTATAAGATAAGCGACTCCCAATCCCGGGCCTTAGCCGAGGCGGTTACTCACAACCGCAATTGATCTTGGGCGCTCCATTGTGTGTCGTGCCACCTGGGCAGTCTATGAGCATGCGTGCGTGGGATGTGAAAGAGAAGCTGTCGAAACGCAGGTTGAACCTCCGGGGACAGCAATCCCCACATTGAAATCGGCAAATGGCCGATCCCACGGGGCTTGAGGGATTCTAATCAATAAGTGAAGCAGATTCTCACGCGGTTGGGGGGCTTTTCGCTCCTCCAATGGGCGCAGGCTCCCCACAACACACGCGGTGACAAATAAACGTTGGGCTAGAATGTAGTCTTTTCCCGCTCGAAGCAGAGATAACCGCCTAGAGGACTGCTTCTCCGCGTGGATCCATCAGTAGCTGCATGTACGTTGTCAGATTGCAAGAGGCGGCAGGATGCCGAATCGCAGTCTTGACTTTCGGGGGAATCGTCGTCCGGCAGCGGTTCAATCCGGCATTGTGTTTATTCTTTCAGGGGTTTAATATATGAGTAAAGTTAAGCCTTGTTCCTTCCCTCCGTATCTGAAATAAGGATCCACGTTATTTGACATTGAGGCGTTGGGCGTTGATCCACAGGGAGGCCCGAGGCGCACGGAACGGCACCGCGTCAAGGATCGCCAACGGGCTTATTGCGCATTGGCTGGGCAGTAAAACGGCGACTCCATGGCAGGGAACACGAGAAACGGGTTAGAGAGGTGCTCGACTCAAAGACATCCCCACTATTCCATGGAAAACCAAAGAACACGGTGACGTTGATCCTTGTGAGGTTCGTGGTGGCTGTTTGAGGTTGGAGAGTTCCAAGAGAAGGCGGTCATCTCTTTCTCCCCGCATTGTCAACACCGTCAACTTCCCTCTCTCGTCCGCAGCCACCACTTTCCACCATGTACGACTCCTACCGTAGGTGATCCCTAAAATAAACATTGCTCGTCTTTGTCTGACCCATTGCAGGTCCCCACGCCTTTCTGGCCCAGGTGCCGCTCACCGTCTCACCATTCATCCACCTGCCTGCTTCGGTCACCCTTCCCTACACGTACAAGTCCGTCGCATCAACACTGCCTCCCTCCGTGACAGTCGACCCTACAAACCCTGATGCCAAGGCACGATACGTTATCTCCTCTAGCGGGGAGCATGTGGCACACCCCGATGAGATTCTAGGCTCTTGCCAGTCCCTGGAGCAGCACCTAAAGAAGAACCGGAGCGATGCGGAAGCCGCCATCCAGGCCTGGGAAGAATCCATCCGGAATCGCGAGCTAGCAGAGAAGCGGCGCATCGCCCCTGGGTGGCTCGATCGCGACGAGAAGTTGTTACAGCCAAGTCGGGCAAACGCCTCGCCTGAATCCAGGGCCGCTGAGAGCAGCTTGTTGGACGATTCGTCTGCGGATCAGGGCGCGTCAACCATGCCGCCGATGATCCCCCGAAATGAAGGCGAAGAACTGGACCGTGCCTTCGGAGGGCTTGGGATGAAATGAGACTACTCCGTAAAGAATCTTCTACCGTATCCTTTTCGAAGCCCGGTTACTGCTTGAACCGGCCGGTTTGTCCATTCTCGGAAGGTGTCCTCGTTGATCCAGAGGTTGGTCTTAGGCTGGTGATCCTGCGCCGTTCAACGGACCCGATGAAGTGGCGCACCATTTGCGCCAGGGTGGACCGTATCTCACGCCAGAATAGTGTCAGCACATACGTCAAATATCATTGGCGTATACACCCGATTGTCGCGAGAAGTATCTTGCTACATCCCTGTTCGTTCTTATCGGCCATGAGCATGTGTGCGCTGCTTTTCGGCCGTGAGCAGCCTTCTCCACGGATCTTTCCCTCCCACATGCTGCTAAGATCTGACTGCATTTTGTGTGACACTTAGCTGCGTGCTCTTCTATCCCTGCATGCTTGGAGCATGGTCAGATGTTTGAGTTTGCCGACCCTACATTCCACATATGGATGTGCCGTTAGACCGAGGCACAAGCACAGCTTCTCGAGCATTTTGAAGCACTGGAGTTGTAAAGAAAGGAATCAGCTAGCTAATTTGATTCCAAATGAATCGGCTTTGAAACATGGACGCAATCGCAATCGTAAAAAAGCTTTGACTGTTATCAAATATCTGCCTGCTAGGACTTGTGCTGGGGTACGGGAGGGACTATGTACCTCCAGAGCTGTATGTTTACCAACTTGGAATATGTCTCATGGCTTTTAAACAATCGGGGATGTCACCTACGTGTGCCGATTACCCTAGTTCAGTAAAGTGTAGCTATTCCAGTGGATATTTGAAGGCTGGTTCGAATTGAGGGCTCAAAATTGAAGTGTCTCTTCGGGACTTTCGGGGTAAATGCTCGCTGGATATACATTCGAGCTACTGCAGCAACTGTATGGAAAGTGCTTTTGACTCAAAACAGTTCCTCACTTATTTCTGTTAGTCAATTTGACTACCAAAAAAAAATGTAAAAAACTTCTAGAGAATGCAAATTTTGACAATTAAACGTGAAGCTAACAATAATTAAGAGAGCTTGTCTCCGCATAGTGGAACGGTGGAACGGTGGACCAGAAGCTTCTCCGCCTCACCTCAAGCGGTTCCTCACTTTTTCTGCCGCCAGCATCTCCGCGACATCTGAGCTCCAATCTTACAACCGCCTGCTCACCACGCCTTATACAGAGCTTACTCTTACGAATACACTATGGAACCACTCCACGCAGCTCCCGAGCCTGCTTCGTTCGTCCCAATCGCAGAGCACCAGTCAAGGACACCAACTTCCTTCCATTCCGGACCTCCCATCCTGCACTACCACGGCTCAAGATGCAAGGTCGTTATTCTGGAGCGCGACCTGGTCGCGATTCCAGCTTTGAATGCCCTGCGCGGCGAAAGCGCGACCCAGAATGGAGCTCAAGAAGCAAATAGAGACGAGGAAACGCAAGATACAGAGGTTGCCATTGATGGCGTCGATACCTGGGTAACATCGGAGTAAGTCAAATGACACCAGAGACAGCTCCGACCAAAAGCTACTTGTTAGGAAGAAATTATGCGAGAGCTGGAAGCCCTACCAGCGCTAATACTTCCATAAATGTCAGATGAACTAACGCATCCGCATCTAGTAAATTCCTCCTCTACTCTTCCACCGCGTCAGCCGGCGTCTCGATCCCCTACCCATCCATCTCCCTACACGCACTCCAGCGCCTCCGCGTCCCAGGCTCCTCAGATGAGGTCCAAGGGCTATATATGCAAATCGCGATCCCATCAGTTCCCTCTGAAGACGACGAAGAGCAGAGCATCACCTTAACGGTTGTTCCTCCAGCGAATGCGGACGGCGCAGAGGCCGAGGAGAAAGCTGGCGATGAGTCCGAGGAATCCCAGGCGCAGAAGTTCTATGATGCAGTCTCGGCCTGCTCGAATTTACACCCCGACCCCGTGGAGCCAGGTGATGAGGATGAGGATGAGGATGAAATGCCGCAGTTCTACTCGGCGAATGGAGCTGGGAATGCGTTCTTCCAGATTGGCGGCGAGGGAAATGACGACGATGCTAGTCTCCCGCCACCTGTTGATGGGAGCTCTGGGTGGATTACTGCGGATAATATGCATGAGTTCTTTGATGAGGAAGGGAATTGGATTGCGGAGGGACAGGCACCTTCTTTCCCTTCTCTCCCACTTGGTCCTGGCGCTGGAAATGTGCGTGCTCGCGAGGAGAACGGAGAGGATGTAAACGGCGAGGAAGATGATGAGACGAAGTGGCGGCGCACTGATTAATTGATTGATTGTGCTCACTGGGTGAAGAGTCGATGCAATGGAATACAGAGGGTAAAAGTGTTGTTTGACGATCTGATCACTGATGTTTACGAGACGGTATGTGCCAGGATGACAGCGAATACAATGTGGAGATAGAGATTATCCAATTCTAATTACGACTACCTAGATTGGTATATAAAAACATAGATGCACATCACACATCAAAAGGGCTGAAAAAGAAGAGAAGAAGTAAGAGCGGAAAAGCTGACAAAAAAAAAAGAACAAATGCTCCAGGCGAAAAGAAAGGTATAAGGCTTTTCAGAAAAGATCATGAACAAGTACCAGCATAATCATCAGCAGAAACGACTTGAAATTGACTAGCGACATCACTAGCGACGTCACTCTCTGAAGAATCCATCCCCATCATACAAACTGGCCGGCGTCCCTGTAGCTCCAACCCCAATTCCGAGACCCTTCCCAGTCGGAGTCATCATACCACGCCGAGCCGAGTTTGGTGTTGACCCAGGGGGAACTGCGCGAGGTCGACTTCCAGGAGACGAAAAAGGAACTTTCGAAGCAGACCTAGGAGTACTGTTCTTCGACGAAGATGGTGAATTCTTATCAGGCCAGAGGAAAGCTCCAACAACATGCGTAGCTGGTGGCTTTGGTGGTGAGCCGCTGCGATTAGCATCCTCCCAGATCGTCACACGGTCCCTTACTGATCCCTTCCTGGTGGCATAGCGCGGAGAGTTATCCTTCATGCTGGCCAGGGAGCCATGGGAGTCTCGAGATCGGCGGTATGACTGATCAGGGCCATCGTGCCTCTTTCGATCTGGCGATTTGCGCCAGTCGCTGCCTTGGGTGCCGGTTATTGTCGGGAGACCACCAGGCAAGCCGGTTCCCATGAGTGGCTCTCTGTGTCTCGGTGGCGATCGACCGTTGTTAGTTTGAGCGTTTCGGCCGGGTTGAATGCGTGGGCCTTTCACTTCTGGGCGGCGAGGACTTCCATCGGTTGAGGGGATTTCGTGAATAGGAGAGGGAAGTTCTGGGATAGTCCAGATCGGTGCATTCTCGCCTGGAGGAGAGACGTTGGTCGGCTTATTCTCTTTTGGTGACTGAGACGTGAAGACATCGGTTAATTTACCATCCTTATTGGGGGTGCCTTCGCGACTCTTGGGTGAAACTCCGTTTGTTGATGGCTCTTCTGCCAGAGGACCAAGTGTACTTGGAGCTGGCTTATTCCGCCTGCTGCTTCGTTTTTTTATTGGCGATGGCGAAGCTGTACTGGCAGGCGGCGGTTTTGAGGGGCTATCTAATGTGCTTTCACGTAGATCAACCTCTTCCATGCCTTCAAGCTCCTCTGGCTCTTCTTCCACCGTGGGCGAGAATGTAGGTCCGCCGAACGACATCGGTGGGTGGATTGATATACGCACGCAGTTTTGCCGCCTATGACCCTTACGCCGTTGTGACTTGGAGCTCTTCATGGCAGATGGAGGGATAGGAGCACCTCGAAGAGAGAGATTGGACCGTTGCATAGGACTGGGAGACATGGAGGCAGCAGGTTGCCTGGGAGAACACATCGTGAAATGCACACCATTTAAGCTGGGAGAGTCGCCCGTGAAAGGGTCATCTTCAGCAAGCTCTCTTTGGAAAGATGGGGTTCGCTTGACCTGGCTGTGTTCCGGAACATAAGCCATGTGTGAGCCAGATGACCGCCAATTGATACCATTCGAACTTGGCAATGCCTTCCCAGACCCAGGTGTGCCGCTTCGCCGTACTGATGGATATCTGCTCGGGCTATTCGAGGCAGCAGAGTCATTGCGTTGAAGCATTCCAGTGAAACTAAGACGAGAGCTGGCGTTGCTGGCATTGCGAGACATTGTTGTCATGCTGCGGCGAGGAGATAAGGGCTCTTCTGATGGCTTCCGCTGGCCTTCCGATGTAGAGGATGATCGAATGGGGAAATTGTGTAAGGGCGGCATAGATGTATTGATGAAGCTCATACGTCCATTTCTCACTCCCACGTCATTTGCACTATATGGCACGTACGAGGCTCCAGATGGCAAGAAGACTGGGGAAGTCAGCTCAGAGTCGGCATATCTTCTGCCGTCATCCAAGATCGAGCTATTGGTAGTATCGAGGCTCATGGAAGAAAGAACAGAGTCGTTCCTGAAGTAGCTGAAGCGATCAGATGGGAACGCAGTTGGCGGTGGAGGAGGGACTGGCTGTTCAGGTACAATTCCTGCAGTCTGGCCAGTGATGCTTGCTCCTCGAAGCCGCCTTGGAGATTCCTCAAACACGCGCGGACCTGGGTCGTACAGGTCCTTCGACGCACAGCTGTCTGATGCCGGGACTCCTTTACGCTCCTCTTGCGAAGGCAATGGCCAGCTAGGCGATACTGGTCGCATACCGAGCACAAACCCTGGCTCCTCCTGCGCGATCTCTGGAGTTTGACGAGGCGTTCTTTCTGCTGGCAGCTCAAGTACGCCTTCAACAGCGGACAACGGAATGTCCTCATTTGATTCCGATTGTCTTGGGGGACTTGGAAGCATTCGCGTCGTAGATTCATTTAGGGTCGCCATGGAACTCATGCGGCTGGGCTGCTTCACCGATGTTCTCGACCATCTGCGTGATCGTGACCTAGACATTGACCTGCGGAGAGATTTTGCTTTCTGGAGGAGTGGGAAGGTCGTATCGGAGTTGCTCTTCGCGTGCATGATGCTTTCTCGCGATGCCAATTGACCCCATTCATTGGGCTTTCCATAAGGAAGCTGGCCATGGGCTCGGAGGACGCTGCCTTCTGCCTGACTGAGTTCCGTCACGGTATCGCCAGTGAAGGCTTGAATACTGCGATTGTATGGTCCATTGCGAAGACCTAGTAATCGGAGAGCATGGCGCTCTTTGCGAATTCTTACCCAAACGACGACACAGACGACTCCTACCACGACGAAGAAAGCCGCGGCCGAGGCGGCGATGGCGACTACCGTGCTGAACGCCAGCATGGCCGCCTCGTTGGCGATCTACCAGACACGGTGCTTTAGAGTCGTTGAAACGTCAAATGGTCGGGATTTTCAATATTTCTTGTCGACTAGGTAGATTGTGTCGTGCCTCGTCTTCTGTCACGGAATTGGAGACTTTCTTTCACTCTTGTCAGAACCACGAGATGTGAGGCTTCGTATGGTTTGGAGAACAGCGCATCGACCAAGGGGGAGAAGGGAAGAAACAAACATGGGAGATTCAAACCACCAGCATTCCTCCCGGGATGTTCAGTTTGTTATGGGAACCAGTATCATAGCCAGGAATGTGCCTACACCACCACCCGCCCGCAAGGAATGCCAGCGGGACACAGGCCCTCGAGCTCCTCAGTGAAAGCCGTATGCTATACCGATTAAGTTAATCTTCTAGTCCTCTAGTCCTAATTTGAAACGCATGCACATTGATCAAATGAATAGAAAATACCATCTCATGTTGATAGAATGGACCATAAAACCAGTGCCATAATCAAGCCTTACAAGGAGAGATCTCCAGAGAAATGATTTGCATCGGAACATGTCAAGCGAGTTGTCTATCTCAGCAAGGGCCATGTAGGCAACCTAAAGCGGGATTGTATCCATCTTAAAGGAATTTAGCCATAGATGAATACACAACAGTAGTATGAGCGATTAGTTTAACTGGGCCACCTTCTTTTCACTCGATCGAACACGTTCAAACAACCTTGAAATTCTGCTATCCATTAAAAAAACTCATGAGGTGAGGCTCTACTTTGATTCATGACGTAGGTTTCCGAAGAAGCATGGGGAGCTCGGCATAACCGTGGGTCCCGAAGCAAAAAGAGCTTGGAAAACGATCAAAACCACGGATAGGTGAACAACCTTACTCAACTATAAACGAGCATGAAAATGCGTCTTGATATTTCTACTCGCAAGAATACTGCTTTTAGTTGGTCTCCCAGGCTTTGTTCACTAATCTGGCAAACAGAGAGCCGGATCTAGCCGCAGAAGCCTATTCAGTCTTGTATGTTGCATAGCATTGTCAGCAAGACAAAGGAGATTAATTTAAACTAGGCTACGATTATACTCTCATGAAAATCAAGGATACGAAAAATTCAACCATGAAGCTTGATCGCCAAGGGTAGTGAATAAGTCGCATGCGCGCTAGGCAAAAACACCCGTGCTGACGTCGACGCAGGCAAAAGCTCCGACTGCAAGCTGAAGAATGATACATACAAGTGACGACTAAGAGCTGTTCATTCCCTGTTATATATGGACCGGGCAGTAAAGCGCAAGTTCCAACGGGGCCCAGTGACCCGATCACACCCCGCACGAGACACGGATGACCGACTACGCTCAGATCCGACGATGTCAGTTGATCTCGTAGCGGGCCAGGATGGCGGTCAAGTTTATTACTGAAAGCTCCCCAAAAGATAGTTCTTGTTTGATTCTTTGAATCTTTCATCTGAGAGTTTGCGGTCGCTGCAGAAGCCTAGATCTCTGTTTTCTGCCTCGTTTCTACTACAATAGGTGTTGTGAAAGACCTTTGTAGGCAGTGAACGCGATACATCTATTTTAGGATTCAAGGCTATTTCCATGGATACATTGTTCAATACTGCTTCACTGGAGAATACTCAGCTGTCTGCTGTAAATTCAATTCCCTTAAGACCATGCTCTGCTCTTTATCTACGTGCTGCCTCAAACATCCGACCTAAAGACGTCCCGCATCCCTCGCAAGACTTCCTTATTTTCTTCCACCACTACTATTACATGAGATTACGAATATGACGACAAAAACCGTTGACTTGGCCCTTCGTGGCCCTTCACCAATTACTCACCTGCAACAGAAGGGCTGGCAGGACGCAGAGAATGCATCAATAGTATGTAAGACCTTGACGCTTCAGAAACTGCACCCAAACTAAAAGACATCTCCACAGCTTCAAGCTTTTCTAGAAGCAATGAATTGCAATGGCTGCGCAATCAAAGTAACCGAGGCTTCCATGAGCGCTGATATCGAGCGCGGCTCGTACTGCGCAACCACTTACCCGCCGTTCTTCCCAAACAACAACAAGCGAGACGAGGATATCTCGCCGCTCGACATCTCCGAGAACGACCTCGCGCAGTCGTTCTGGAAACATATCGACCTCCCCCAGCGACAGCAGTACTACGATCTTGTCGAAAAGACGCTCGATGAGAGGCTGTTGGCCGAACCAACAGCCAACGAGAACGTAGCGGCCCTGTTCGCACACTACCAGGTCGATTTCCACATCCAGCAGCACTATCTCTCCCGCCGCGGGGTGCTAACCCTCTGCCGCGATGCAGGAGACATGAAAGCGCTGAGAAAGTGGCAGTGGGAGATGCACGATATCAAGGCCGTCCTACACGAGGAGCCATTGATGAGCACGGGGAAACGGCGACTTGGGTGGCCGGAGGACGACAATCTCGAGATGTTCCATCAGATTCGCTTGTGGAAGGGCGCATGGCAAGAGCGGCAGGCGCACTTGGCGAAGGTGCGGGCTCGATGGGCGGTTATCATGGAGGAGAGACGGCGTCAGAGAGAAGAGCTCCTGGCGAGTCAGGAACAAGCGGAGAAGCTTCGTTCTACTGTGACGGTGCGGCTTTATTATCGTGGAGAGCTGCGGGATGTACGGGAGCTCGAACGGATGATGCCCGTCGAGGCTGGGGGGAGGCTGGGGCAGACGACGCAGAGTTCTGCGTTTTAGGCATTGGGGGCGTTATTTGAGGATTTTAGAGCTGGTCTCTTCGGTTGCATAGCTATGGCATAGGGTCAATGATACCATTTTCTTTTTCTTTTGACTTGTTTCCGGGTATTCGAAGGGCGGGGAGTCAGTAGGAAAGTACTTTTCTGGATAGATGATATTCTCTGGGGTACTGAGAGCAGTATAGCTGGTAATACCACTAGGGTCGTTCTGAAATTGGGTGACCAAACGGTTTGCCCAACACACACAATCTGTCTTTTCTATAGATTATACACTGGGAGGTCATATCTTTGGATCTTTGCATTTACATACTGGACAAGTACTGTTCACAGGGTCTGAATACCCCAAGCGTGTCACGACTCAAATCCTATTAGGAAGCGTTCTATATAAGGGCGCCCGAGCATAACCACGCACACTGCGCGGTTATAGTGGTCTTTTGGCCTATTTGGAGGCATGTTGCCAGCTCGGAGGCGTGTCCTTACAAAGCGGTTCTATAAAATCTACACAAGATTTCGGTCACGGAAGTGGAACTCCCAGCCTGCAGAATCTAGCTACTTGCACTAGTATCATCCTTAGCCGCTGTCTCGGCTCGCGGGCTCGTTTGTATAGGGATTCATACTAGAACGGTTACGGTCTAGGGTTCTAACAGTTAGTCATCGAGTGCGTAGATAGAGCCACCAAAGCAACAAGCTCCAGGACTAAGCTCCTATGCAAGCAAAAGGGAAGTCAGCCATGAACTAAAATCTCACGGGCGGACTTAACCAAGCCATGCAGCGCCTCTTCCCTCATCCCAAGCCATGGGGGGCGATATGTGCGGCCAAGGCTCTGATTCGATGATCGCCCGATCTACAGTATCAAGCATGGACTCAGCCATCCTCCACAGTCATCGGCCCAAAGGCGGGGGACACGGGGACAGGGTTTCGCACATGCAATGGGTAGAGGATTCCACGAGGGGAAAGCCGGGATCATCGCGGGCTCCTGCTGTATACGGACGCAGTAGGCTTTACCGAGAGAACCCCACCATCCTCCGCACTCGACAAGCCCGACACTATCCGGGTTGGATCGAGACTGGCGGGGAGCGGCCATGGCCGACGAATCTTAATTGCTGATTTTCTGATTGAAGACCCTGGGGGAGATCATGGGCTATGATATTTGCTGGGGTTATTCCACGGGAAGCGCCAGGCACCGATCTCCCGGCGGCTGTGGTGGGGGGTCTTGGAAAAGGGCGACCCCGAGACCTCGACCTCTCTTCGGTACTCCGTAGTCAATTGAGTATTTGAAGACCACGGGGCTTGGAGAGGCATCCCATGGCAGCCGCATGGGCCGATCGGGTGTGATTGGGCTGGAAAAGGCCCGTTATTGAGACATGGCAGTCGCCAATCAGCAGGAATTGGGAAGTGACTAATCTGACCATTTTCGTCAGTCAGTTCAGAGGCTGGATTTTGATTACCTTGATTGGGGTTAGATGGGGTTGACTTGACGGGGGATCAGCGGAGCAAGGACTGGAATGCCCTACAGAATGGGAGATGGCACATACAGTCCAGGAGGACAGTGGCCCGATCCGCGCTAGAACGTACAGGAGACGTGCTCGAGAGTTGCAGATAAACCCAGGCCATACTGAAAGAGGCTATCCGGGGATTTCAGCTTATTGCAAAGGTCCAAGTACTCGAGTAAGGCAAAGTATGGATTGAACCGCAAACATCATCATTACAGCGCGAGGCCATACCGGGAAGCCGTCTACACATGACGTAAGGGGGGGGGGCTTCCCGAGTCGCCGGCCCGTGAGTGATCGAGTCTTGCGCTTCAAAGAAAGCAGTTATTAAAATATCTCAATAGCAAGGAGAACAATCGAGGCCAGACAATCAGGCAATTCGACCAGGGCCCGATCAGGAGACAAAGTAGAATGACGTTCGTGCGACCGATCGAGCAGGAAAAAATCGTCCCCTCAAACGAGGGGAACTCACATCCACCGACCCACGGTGGATTCATACTTGGGGCTCGTAGCGCCTTATAATCCCATTGCCAGCGCCCGTTTCATCTTCCTCTCTCTCTCCCCCTCCCCCCACCATCGCCTTTCATCTCCCCAACCCCCCATTTTGACTGTCAACTACGCCAGCATGTCCAAGACCAATGTTCTGTTGGTCGGCGCCGCGGGTGAAACCGGAGGTTCTATCGCCAACGGCCTGCTCGAGGAGGGCAGCTTTGTACGTGAATCCCTCGCCGATACTATCGTGACTCTCCGTGCCGTGGCGACAGACCGTGCTAACAGACTGGGAATAGGAAATCTTCGCTCTGGTGCGACCCATCTCCGTGCTGAAGCCCGCCATCGTCAAGTTGCAGGATCGCGGGGTTCACGTCCGCAAATGTGACCTGAAGGCCCCCGAGGAGCAGCTCATTGAAGCCCTGGCAGACATCGATGTGGTTATCAGCTGTGTCGGCCCGGCTGAGCAGCAAGACCAGATTCCATTGGCCAAGGCAGCCAAGAAGACCGGGGTCAAGCGCTTCATTCCATGTGGCTTTATCACCGTCGCCCCTCCCGGTGGTGTGATGTGGCTCCGTGACGAGGTAGGGATCACCGTCAGATGGCAAATGTGTCCATGCTAATTCGTCTGCAGAAAGAGGTCGTGTACAACCAGATTCGCCAGCTGTGGCTCCCCTACACAATCGTCGACGTCGGTTGGTGGTACCAGCTCTCGTACCCCCGACTGCCCTCGGGCCGAGTCGACTACGCTATGACTTCTGGCAACGACGAGATTATTGGCGACGGCTCCATGCCCACCGCGCTCACCGATCTCCGCGACATCGGTCGCTACATGGCTATGATCATCCACGACCCCCGCACTCTCAACAAGAAGATCCTTGCATACAACCTCGTCTCCACACAAAATGACATCTACGGCCTCATGGAGGAGATCGCTGAGGAGAAGATCGACCGCAACTACGTAAGGCTTCCACATGAAAAAAAAAAAAAAAAAATCCCCTGCAGAGGGCTCGTGACTAACTGGGAAACAGGTCTCCGAAGAAACGATCTGCAGCCGAGTTCTTGCAGCCCGACAAGCGAGTGAGACATACCCCTTCGACCCCATCAAGTTCATCCCCCGCTACCTCGCCGAGTACCAATACTCTTGGGGCATCCGTGGCGACAACAACCCCGACTACGCCCGCTATCTCGGTTACCACCTCACCACCGAACTCTACCCCGAATTCAAGTCCAGCGACTTCCGCGAGTACCTCGAGTCCGTTATCCGCGGCACCGCCAAGGGTGTCTACCAGGACCGCGTCGTCTCCCGCAAGCACCAGCGCCACTTCCCCCGCACCGAGTCGAGCGATTCGTTGTACACTCGCATCTTCCCTCGCACCGAGTCGAGCGAGTCCCTCATGTCGAGATGATCTGACCAACCGAACAATTTCCTTTCCTCTTTCAACCCAGCGACCGTGTTCGTGACGCCCCACGCACGTCCTGACACGGCGATGCATGACGAAACAAATTTGCGATCTCTCTCCTCTCCCCATTGAGTGGGGCTTTGCTGCTACATTTTGGGGCGTCTTGTCAATTCAGGCGTTTGCGATCATACGGCCTCCGGGGAACAATAGACGTGGGCCGCTCCGGGTGCTCTTCTCGAGTTTGCATACATATGTACTCGCATTCAGTAGAGAGTGTTTTAGTCGCTTTGTTTCCCCTTGCTGTTTCATATGGGTTCCTTATTGAGTACGACCGTTCTCTACGGAGGCGGCTCCCGTTGCATATAGAAGAAATTATATCCATCCGCTTCGGTGATTAACCGCTCCTTCCTTCCAGGGTGACTTGCGCCTGCCTTCCAATGTTGGAAGTTTGTAGTCCGAACATGGCTTTGCCAACTTAGACTTCTAATCATTGCACTGACGACAGCATGGCTAGCCAAATTGATCTGTCAGAGCCTCCTAGGCGCAGACAATGGTCGTCGAACAATGACTCGCAAGTGACTATCGTCGCTCCGTCGATTCAATCTGCAGCGACTGCCCTAGAGCACCAAGTAACACCGCAAGCGACCGTAACCGCAATAGAGACCTCGACACCGGACGCAGCGCCAGAGAAACCGGCGAAGCCAGTGAAACATGGCCTAGCAAAGGGATTTACTGCAATATTCGAGTCCCTTTCGCCTCGGCAGATTGGCACTATCAGTTCGTATGGTCCCCATGGCTATATCAGGCCAACTAACATTGTACAGCTGTTGGTTCGGCGATTGGCACGGGCTTGATGATCGGGACTGCGAGGGCGTTATCATTGTAAGTTCTAACTACCTCTTATGCTAGCTCTCCTGACTTTGACTAGGAGTGGTGTATGGCCTCTTGGTCTTTGTTCACTGTATGGACCTGAACTGACTTTGCATAGCCTGCTGCCATGATGATCTCCTTCTCTTTCGTCGGTCTCACCATATATCTCGTTCTGCTTGCATTGGGCGAAGTCGCCGCGTGGCTGCCAACACCGTTCACCCTTGCGGATCAGGCAAATCGATACTGTGATCCGGCTCTCGGTTTCAGTTTGGCTTGGATGTAAGTCCAGTGGATTGCTCCCGCAGGACAAAGTCGCTAATCATCGATTTAGATATTGGTTGAAGTATGCCATCGTCACTCCGAACCAGTTGACCGCCGCAACTTTACTCATCGGATTCTGGGTCGACGCGGACACTATCAATCCTGGTGTTTGGATAACGGTGTTCTTGGTGGTAATCACAAGCATAAACTTCGTTCATCAGGCGCTGCCAGGTCGGCTTGAGTTCTATATCGCATCTTTCAAGCTGCTTGTGATGTCCGCTCTGATGATATTGTCTATGGTCATTGCGCTTGGGGGAGGACCAGACCATGATCGCCGTGGTTTCCGATACTGGCAGAAGCCGAACGATGCATTTGGTACTTTCAATGCTCGTGACGAGAAGCTGAAGGATAGATTCTTTGTCGTCTGCAACACGATGTCATCGGCTACATTTGCTTTTGTGGGGAGTGAACGATCGGGAATACTGATTCGAGCTCCGAATGTGCGGAAGGCTATATCTCGTGCTATCAAGCACACGTTCTATCGTGTGCTGGTATCGCATCTTCTTGCGATTACCCTTCTGGGGATGATTATACCACCGTACTCGGAGCATCTTGCCTTCCACAGACATGCAGAGAAGCCAGCTGCAGCCTCGCCTTTCGTCGCTGCCATCTATCTTTCTGGGATCAGAGTTGTTCCGCACCTATTGAATGCTTGTATTCTTCTATTTGTGCTCTCAATTGGCAACTTCGATCTTTTCTTGGCTACAAAGGCAATGTGCGATCTGGCGCTCAAGCACAGGGCCCCTGCAATCCTAGCCCGAACGAACAGCCGCGGTGTTCCTGTATACTCTCTGCTTGTCTGTGTTTTTATCTCAACACTTGCATACATCAACGTGAACAGGAATTCGACCATAGTGTTCGGCTATTTCGTCAACCTTGTCACTATGCTAGGCCTCTTGACTTGGGTATCTGTTCTTATCACCCACATCTCATTCGTACGAGCACGCAGAGCACAAGGCGTGCCCGATACGTCTCTGGTATTCCGAGCTCGCTTTGGTCTTTTCGGTACATGGCTTGCTCTGGTCTTTTGTATCTTCATAACCGCGACCATGACACTCGCTTCATTCCACTACGAGGACGACAAGCTTCGATTTGACCCAGTGGCGATTGTTTCTTCCTATATAGCCGTCCCGGTCTACCTCATTCTTATTTTCGGCTACAAGTTTGCAGTCAAGTCGAAGGGCGTCGATCCCATGGAAGCTGATCTATGGACAGACAGGCTGGATATCAATGTTCCTGTGCCTGAAGTCAGTGCAAATCGCACGGGATAGGCATTCGGTGCAGATACCCGGCTCTGGAACCTAGAATAATTACACTGTACGGAGTACTTATTTTGAATAAAGTTATTCATTAGTGATCTGGCCAACCTAGAGCTAAACCAAACACCGAATAGACTTAGGCCAATCGGCTGCATACCAGCTGTACTCCATGATCATCAACTTCTTCGAATTGTGATGCTCATCCGGCTCCACTCCCTTCAACTTCCTATTTCGGCGATAGGTTCAGCATTACTACTGGTCGGAAAACCGGGGATCTCCAACATGTTTTCGTCAAGGGATATTTCCGCAGCATAGATTGACTAACGAAGAAATAGAATTTGTCAAGTCTTCGCTTCCTGGAATCTAGAATCAAGAGCTGATTAATACTCTCACTCTCCCCCGGGACTAAGAAATCGAGTAAGCGGCGTTCAATAGCCGATAGGATTTAGTTTATAATATATTAATCGCAATTCTTCAATGATCTCAATATGATAGCAGAATGCATCCAAAAGAAATAAACGATCAAAATATCGAACAAAACTCCCCAATTCACCCTTCCGATGAATACCCCGAAGGAGGCACTAAAGCATGGCTTGTCGTACTCGGGGCATGGTGCGCTATGATCCCGTCGATGGGACTCTTGAATAGTCTTGGTACATTGCAAGCTTGGACAAGTACGCATCAATTGAATGGGTACTCGGAATCGAGCATTGGGTGGATTTTCGGCGCGTATACGTTTTTCTTATTCCTAGGGGGCGCACAGTTTGGTATGTTTTTCTCTCCTGTTTTCAGAGTTAGAGTGGTGAGTGAGACTGACTAATACTGAAAGGGGCAATACTCGATTCTCATGGTCCGCTTTATGTGATACTTCCAGGGTCGATCGGGATGGTACTTTCGTTGATATTTTTGAGTTTCAGTCAAGGTGTGTCACCACAACTACAGAGCCGAATGGACTAAGGTGATTCCTAATATGAAGTATTGTATTTTTTCAAAAGAATATTATCAAATATTTCTATCTTTCAGTGTCCTCGGTGGCATCTCAGCAAGTACGCTATTCACTCCACCCGTCGCTGCAGTCGGTCACTGGTTCAACGTTAAACGCGGCTGGGCGACCGGTCTCGCGTGCACAGCTGGGGGATTAGGAGGAGTAATCTTCCCTCTGATTATAATGTTTGCAGCGCCTGTTATAGGATTTCCCTGGTCTATAAGGATAATTGCCCTTCTAAGCGCAATTCTATGTGCTATTGCATGTCTTACCGTTCAAACGAGACTACCGCCGAAAAAGGCTCCCTCATTTCTGGAATTGAAAGCACTGAGAGGTCGAAAGTATGGATCTGCGTCACTGGGCGTCTTTCTTGTTGAGTTTGCTGTCTTTGTGCCGATTACCTATGTCTCGTCTTATGCTCTGCATGTCGGGTTTAGTCAGGAGATGTCCTATGCGGCTGTCGTGTTTCTTAACGTGGGAGCTGTCTTTGGACGGTTTCTACCGGGATTGGTTGCTGATCGATTGGGTCGGTTCAACATTATGAGTTTGAATTGTTTTATGTGTTCGTTCTTCACTTTTGTGCTGTGGCTTGTGGGAGACTTGGTGGCACCGGATAACCTGGGGTTGTTCATCGCTTATGTTGTTTTATTCGGATTCTGGAGTGGAGCGGCTATTAGCCTTGCACCTGTCTGTATTTCTCAGGTCTGTGAGATTCAAGACTATGGGAAGCGGGTGGGGACTACTTGGACGCTTGTCAGCTTTGGGACGCTAATTGCAATCCCGATTGCGGGGGCTATACAAGAGCATAACGATGGGGCATATTTCGGGTTGATTGTTTTTGGAGGCGCCTTGTACTTTTCTTCATTTGTTGCGTTTGTTATCTCTCGGGGAATTTGCACAGAGTGGTCGTTGTCGGCCATATTCTAGGACTTTGTATGTTCCAAACTGATCGGTAGCCGGAATGTTGCCAAGATGAGGATGAATTGTTTAATGAGGACAATGTAAATAGACCCTGTGGTCCTATTATTACGAGCACCTGAGCTTAAGCGCCGTCGTAGGAGAGGAAGCACAAACATGATTGAGACCAGTAGAAAAGAAACTCGGATTGACGCCAGAAGCAATCGAGGGGTAGACTGGTGATGATTGGCGAACGCTCGTGTGCGGGGGTGCCTTTCACTTCGTCTGTTAATCTCGCGCTCGCTTCTCTGGCGTTCGATGTTCATTGTTTGCCATTTCGTGCGTGAAGAGCTAGGCATGGTTGGGCCTATTATTGCTTTTTCTGACAGTGGTTGCCCCCCAAGGCCACGGCAATCTGCATGTTCCCAACATCCAGCCCCCTCTGGCTTTGTCTGTTTTTTGTTGCCCCCCTTAGACATGAGGTTGGACCGCGAATGACTCGAGAACCCGAGCGTTCAAAGCACTGTATCTTTAGTCATTAGATACTTCGGTCGTCTGTCTTGAGATCACAGTAACTCACGGGCCGTTGGACGACCCGGTGGTTGCGATGGAGCCGGAACCACAGACGCCGCGGTCCCTTCCGGCCCGGCAGTACATCAAAGAGCTGAACAAGACCTGCGGCTTGGATCTTCCGATGGGTGAACATATCAACTATTCTCCCTCCGCCATCAATCAACAGCAGGGGCTTAAATGGAGAATATTGCCGAAGATCCGATTCCTATTTTTCAACCATCGAATTGTTTTGTATGATGTGGTGGCCAACTTCCACGAATGGATTGATGGAAATGGCTCCTCGAGTGTCGAGCAACGACTGGAATACCTATGGGATGCCATTGAAGACGAAATGTACATTCTCAGGGGAGGTACAGGGAAAGAAAAGCTCCCACAAGAAGGTCACAAGCGGGAATCCAGAGGAAGCCCCGAGGGACGCCCTCAGCTCGAGTCTCCCAAGAGGCAGCGGATTTCCCATGACTTCGAACGAGATCATGAAGACGAAGAAGAAGGGTTTCGAACAGCGCCAACTTCTCCCGTGAAGAATAGTCCTAGCAAAGGCAATGCGAAGCTTGACTATACTTTCACCAATGAGGTCGACTTGAGCCTCGAGGACTTCAAAGACGATGACCCAGGGCAGACGAAGTCTAAGAGTATGCTTGAAAAGCTCACTGAAGCAAGACAAGAGTCCCAGACATCACCACAATTAACGAAGCTCCACAAAAGCCCATCCACGACAATGCGGCCTCCTAGCCGGCCGCGAGACTCGACCCTCGGCGGTCCTTCGTTTAGCTTTCACGATACGCCTAATAACAGTTTCATGACGAACAATACCTCCATTACCCATGACGAGACAATTTTCACAAGCGGCAATGATTCTCGGTTCCAGTCATTTGCGACTGAAATAACAGAGCCTGACACGCAAGAGTCAAACTATACCTCCGGGTCAGTGCTGGAGCAATGGCTTTACGAAGAGTCGGCAAATCTCAATCTTGTGACGGATCCAGCAGAAGCGGTCAAGCACAGAGTCATAAACAGCCTTTTAGAAGAGGGCCCATTTTCGTTGGAACAGACTCTACCAGGTACCATCTCGTTGCGATGTCGTTATGAGGTGGAAAGAATTGGCCGGATCTGGGGCGTTTCATTACGAGATATGATTCGTGGGAATAAAGACCCTGCTATGGACTATGATGGATTTTGGACATGGGTTAAAAATCATAGCATGCGCAAGGAACGTCCATTGCCAGAGAGACCGAGTCGCAGAGCCTGGGATGCCGCAGTCGGACCCTTCAAGACCGACAGACACTCCGAAGTCGTCTACATGACGGGGATCTTGGAATGGAGCACTGACGCTGTCAAGGAGCCTGGATTCTACAAGCTTACTCTGAGCCCTTTCAAGACAGACAGGACATGTCGACTCCATAGGAACTTTGGCTCAGATAAATTCCTTACTCTGCTTATGCCACCTACGACCAAACCACCTCCGCATCTTGGTGCACCTTCCTCTCCAGCCCTCCTCAGACAGAGTATCGCCACATGGCTTACTCGCAATGAGCACCAATGTCTCGGTCGCACCTGGAGAGCTTTCTACCTAGAAGATGTACAAAGGAAAGGTAAAGAGCCACTTCACCGAGTGCATCTCTTCGCAGTTGATGGCGTGGATTTCTGTCCCGCACCTTCAAGGTCCCTTAGAACTTCAATTTCGCCAAAGAAAACCAGTTATGCTTGTACCAAAACTACACACGATGACCTACTCGAATGGCATCTTCAAAAAAGCTTCAATTCAGGACAGAATAATTGCAAACTCTTCCAGCGGATTGCACTTGGGTTGTCTAAAACATATGCGACCGTGAAGTTGAAGCCTCATCAAGTCGTGCCCATCAAGGATAAAGAGCCTGTGATGAACGACGGGTGCGCACTTATGTCTCGGGCTTTAGCGAACAAGATTGCGAACCATCTTGGAATCACAGGCAATACACCAAGCGCTTTCCAAGGGCGCATTGCAGGCGCTAAAGGCCTTTGGATGGTTGACAGACACAATTCTGTCTACAACTCGTTCTCCGAAGATGGCGGTGATGATATTTGGCTGGAAATCACAGATTCTCAACTCAAAATCCACCCTCACCCGGCGCTATGGGAAGATTGTGACGAGGAGAAGCTGACATTCGAGGTCTGCAAGTGGTCCAAGCCGCTCCATTCGGTGGAGCTAAACATCCAACTTCTTTCCGTCCTTGATCATGGCAGTAACTCAAATCTAAGAAAGTACCTAGCCAAGCTGACAGAAGATGGAATCAATCAGATAGCGGAGGACTTTGAAGAGGCGCTCGCGTCCGATAACAGTGTTCTGTGTCGAGCATTAGTGCAGAAGTTCAAGCCCGCGGGCGATGGAAGTTTCCGTCAAATGGATCAATGGGCTGGCAGAGATGCTGAGGGCATCATCCGCATGTCAGAGGCTGGATTCTCTCCGCTGAGCTTTTATCCACTTCGAGAAAGACTACAACGCTTCTTTAAGTGGACCATAGATCGGCATGTCGAGGACATTCGCATCGAGGTTCCATTGTCCACCTATGCATTCTGCATTGCTGACCCATATGGCGTTCTCGAGCCAAACGAAGTTTACTTGGGATTTTCAGCTGCTTGGCGAAGCCATGATTCGTTTCAGGGCTCCATCGTCGAAGGTGATGTGCTTGTTGGCCGGACGCCTGCCCACCTTCCGTCTGATATCCAGCGTCGGACAGCTGTGTACAAGAATGAACTTCGGCATTTTATGGATGTCATAGTATTCTCTACAAAGGGCGACGTGCCGCTGGCTCACTTGCTCTCTGGCGGTGACTATGACGGAGATGCCCCTTGGATCTGCTGGGATCCCGATATCGTGAATGGTTTCAGGAATTCTGATCTGCCGAAGGAACTGGATTTGCCAGCAGAGCATTTTGCTTTGACGAAGCACACGATTCCAATGTCAGAGATCAAAAGTACAGAGCAATTTTTGCAGACAGCATTCGAGTTCAACTTTACCTCATCAAATCTCGGCCGTTGTACGCGCGAGCACGAAAAAATCTCTTACGAGCTGTCCCTTAATAATCCAGCAGCTTTGGAAATCGGCAGTTTGCTTGGGCACCTTGTTGACAGCCGGAAAGCCGGAGTGGTTCTGTCGGAAGAGGCATGGAAGACGATACTTCGAAGAGTCAGCCCTAAAGAGCGACTTTGGCCTGGATACATCGCCGACCCCGAGAAACAACGACATAAGCCGAAGGAAACAAACATTATTGACTACTTAAAGTTCTGGGTGGCAAGAGACCAAGGCGATAAAGTCCGACGCGGAATCGAAAATAGGTTCCATCTTCGTGATATGGTCGATTCCAAAGACAAAGAGCTCATTCGGCCTTGGGAGGAAGCAAAGACTGCTGCCAAATACGACGAGACTGGAAGCCTGAGAGATATCCTCTCGAAGGCTCAAAAGTCCATTGTCGATGCAAAGACCAAATGGAAGTTGCTGCCCCAGGATGACCAACGAATCCAGCAAGCCATGGACTGCTTTAGCGAAGTGCCCGGTCCTCTCACGTCTTGTGCAGATCTTCATCCACTTGTACATACGTGGCAGACCAGCCCTAAAGAGTGGCAACGGCTGCTCGCCTCTTGTACATACCGACTTTCGGCGAACTCCAGGTTCACATGGTTTGCCGTTGGGGACACTCTCTGCGACATGAAAGCTGAGACGTTCTTATCGCGTGTAATCATAAACGACATCTCGTCGATCTACCGCGTCAACCCGAAGGCCGTAGCACGTCTCATGCCGGGCGAGTTTATCGAATGTGAAGCGGACGAGGCCGACGAGTTCGAGGGCGCGGAGGAACTTGAGACACTGCTATTGGGCAATGGCATTTTCGACGGTCTCGAGGACCGGTTACCGATTGAATAAACGTGACAAATGTATCTACATGCATGCAACTAGAGCGACTACTAAATCTCTACTTCATTGAAGACAATGATTTGCTGATTGAGATCTCCCGAGAAATTCCTGCTTCGCTGCCTATATCTAGCACTCCAGGTTTTGTGCCTGTCTTCTCTCCTTCCTCGATTGTTCGTTAGCGATCAATCCTCAAAATGTCTTCAAGGAAAATTGTGTTTTCCCAGTCAAGTGGCTGACCACTCAAACAAACCTAATGACTCCACCATTAACCACATGGTCTAGCTGGAGTAGGAGCAACACACTTTACGGGAATGGCTTTTGCCCTACATACTCCATACCCTTCTGGTATTCGGGGACCCAACAAGAATATCCTTGGAGATTTGAGTTCCCCCGTGCCTCTCAGCCAACAGCAACTAAGCCTGGGACTGAAAAATTAGGCTATTGACACAGAAAAAGGCGTCTCTCGACCAATCACGGCGTCCGGCTCGGCCTGACAGATCGAACCTTGTCGGGCTAAAAGATGGACCCAAATCACATGTGGCTCGGGATCAAAGCACCTGCACAATTGCAGGGGTGTGGCGACTGGCAGGAACTGGTGTTTCCCGGTCTATTTGCTATTGACTACGGAGTACTCCGTGCATACTCTTTTCGATCATGAGGCTGTATAGTCTCGTTCATACAAAGGAGGATTTAGCTCGGCAAGATGGCGAGGTATACGAGGCCTGACATGTGATCGGGGCAAAGTCCGGCTAAACTCGTCTTCGTATCACGTCTGCCACTATTTTTACCGTTCAGGCGACTGCTTTGACAGCCTTGGTTAAATAGGAGAGGGACTGTGACTCGCTCAGAGTTCCGAGGGAGATTCTATGCGTAGAAGGGGTTCGGCGCTAGCTGAGGGGGTGATATGCAGTTCGGGAAAGGCGGGCAAGGATGTCCGGTGTTGTGATGCTTATGCCAGCGGACAGCAATGCCAGCGGAGACATCCCAAGCACCGAACACATTGAGGAACCAACGAGGCCGTAGACTACTCTGCAACAAAGAGAATAAACTAAAAAAAAAAGAAAAAGCTGTTCGGCTGATCGAATATTGGAGGGGAGGCATGTGAATCGCCATCCCAAGATTATGTAATCCGGCCACTATGAAACTTCGCTCTTCATGTGAAGAGCTCCGTTCCTCAGCCATGGAGGATCGTCCGGTCAGTCCTGCCGTTGCCACTTCGGCTTCTTCCTCAGACCCGCCTTTTCATAATCAGAATAATGCCCCATCCGTGATGGAGGTCGACTCTCACCCAGACGATCGAACTCGTCAAGCGAGTGTACTCTCGATGGACGACCTAGAAGCGGCACAGGCCTTGGAAGGATTGCGCACAGGTGAGTCGATACCGCTGCAGAATCTACAGCCGACCTCGTTGCTTTTTCGAGTCCGTTGTGGTGCGACCTGTAGTAGCTACAGTGTGCGAGACAGTGCAACGGGACCAGGCTAATACCAGTCGCAGAATACGGGCAATCCCCACGTGTGTCGCGAATCAACCCACCTACTTCGCCAGATCCTCAGCAGCCAGAACCGTTACTATCGCTCTTAACGTCCTCTCATCCCCTCATCTCTTCGGCCATCAACGGCTCCGTCTCCGCCTACACAAGCTCGAAGTCGTACTCGTCGAGATTCAAGTCCGGCGCGGAGTTCCTGGAACGCAACATTGGATCTCCAGTCGCGAATACTGTCGGAAGCGTCGGCCGGAAGACAGGTGTGGAAAGTGGCCTCCGGTGGGCACTTCAGCGACGAGACTCGAATTCCCAGGAGAATCCAAACAGCAAGCGTCGGAAAGTTAACCGGGACGTGCAGCCCATGACGGATCTTGAGCAGGGAGTAGGCGAATCTGCACCCCAGTCAAGAGCTCGTAGCTCCTCGGATCTTTCAATGGCGGAAACTTTGCCGCCTTACGATGATATGCGCTCGCCGCGCTACGAGGAGAAGCCTCGTCGACAGACTCCAGGGACATGGCAGAGCCGGCTCGTGATTTCGACATCAGGCCTCGGAGTTGCTATGAGCGAAGAGTCCTTGCGGAGCTTGCAGTATTGTCTGACATGGCTGCGTTGGGCGAACGGACGACTTGGCAAGTCTATCGTTGCGCTTCAGCGCGCGATGACTGAATGGGAGAACCAGAAGAAGAACCAGCCCGAAGGTGCTGAGAGTGCATCACTCTTGACTCAGCGGATCCAGGCAGTTAGAGAAGATGTCCTTTCTACCCTGAAGCAAGTTGTCGATGTTGTTTCGAAGTATGCAGGCGGTGCGCTCCCAGAGAATGCTCGCCATCTAGTACGGCGACACCTTACATCTCTCCCGCACCGATTCCAGATGGCCAGCACATCGCAGCCTGCTCCCGACTCGCCAGCTGCATCCTCTGAAGCCACAGTTGGAGCGCACAGAATCTTGGTGCTCGCCAATGAAGGCCTTGACATTCTAGGCCAGGTCAGCGGCGTGGTGAATGATACGCTCGTGAGCGCCGAACATTGGTGCGAGCGATTCGGACGCAAGCGTCCTGACAATTCCACACCGGATGTGGAGAAACAAAGCGTCGCTGTTGGACCTGAGTCGAATGCGCCAGCGTACGGCATGGATATCAAAGAACCTATTGTGACCGAGACTGCTTCCCCGGAGGATGTGCAGATGGCTGGAACTGAAAAGGTCTGATGATGCTATTGGAGTGTCCTGGTGAACCCTCGTTATCCTTTCCCTACTTTTTTCTTGATTTCGATACCTCTTACTAGCCCTCTTTTACATGACTTACATTATGATTGATATCCACTTTCCAGTTGCAGACTGGAAAGTTTGCGTTTTTCAAAAATCTATGCATTTTCAACTCTTCTCAATTTTGATGGATCTTTTTCCTCTTCCCTATTTTCAACCCCTAAATTACATTGCCAGATACATCTATGGACGTCGCAGCCTGGAGTCGCAGCAGAGATTGGCACAGTGGCAAGTGAATGACTCTTATATCGTCAAGCTGTCCAGAGGAATGGTTCCATATACAGCGAATTCACAGTTTACTGTATCACTCTGCGGCGGTCATTTTCACCATCTACCACGACCTCGTGGTCTAGGTGGGCCCATCTACTTGCTTCAAGGGCACTTGCTGACCATCGTTACCGCGTCTCAAGTTTTGTGAACGAATTTCGGGATTGGTTATTGAATTTCTGTATTTTTAATACGTGGAATGAATTTATGCATGAAAAATCACTTTGCCTTTCAACACTCTATTATCTTCGATTGTTCATGCTGCCAAGGCTATGCGCTTGACAGCCCGACTCGCGATAACCACACACCTAATTCCACGCCCAGCTTGCCTTCTTGGTCAAACATCACTAGATGCCCAGCTCCCTCAATCTCCACGACACTTCTTGCATTTGACTTAGCCTTGAGACGATATGCTGCTTCCACAGGGATCCACTTATCCTCACTACCCCAGATGATATGGATTGGAATCTTTTCTCCAACAACAGGGTACCGACTTTCGACTTCCTCGGTGCTGCGGCTATTAGCCTGCACCATCTGTCTAACAAACCCCTTCCTGCCTTCTTCTGTATCAATCCACGGTCTTTGGAGCATCTCTATTTTCTCATTCCCAATATCGGTATGCGCCGCATCACGAATATACGATTCAACAACCCCCTCAAAGACAGGCCCCGTGAAGGCGTGGAATACATCTTCATTGTCAGCTATAAGCTTGAATAAAGGTTTCCCAAAAGGCCCAATTGCAACAACGTTTATCAGACACAAGCTTGCATACTCGCAGCCATGCAAAATGTATCCACGGAAACTCATCAGCCCCGCATGATCATGCGCGACGACGTGAGCTTTCTGGCCATTCCACTCTTGTTCCCAGTAGTTGTAAAGAGCAGCAAAGACCTCAGACTGCTGTGCGAGATCTGCATCCAGTGCGATCTCTTTCGTGATCGAGGGCACTTTTCCTGGCAATGGTTGGCCGAGGGGGCTTTCTCCGAAACCGGGATTGTCGAACAGGTACACGCGGAAGTATTTAGAGAAGGACTCGGCATATGTATGCCATACTTTGGAAGACCAAGGTGTCCCGTGGATAAATATCAGAGGTGGATGATTGATAGATCCGAGAGATGTCCAGTGGATGCTATACCTATGAGTTGCGCTGGAATATTGGAAGGTTTGGTCAAGCGTGATCGTCGAATTGGGTTGGTGGCTCATTTTGCTTTAGGATATGTTCAATCTGATGTCTTCGACTCCAAACCATCCGGAAAGTATGGAAAATTGCCCACATTGTCTACATGTTGACGGCTTTTTATACTCCGCGCGGACTGTGTTGATGACGGCATGGGCGTTGTAACGGAACTGGCCAATCGGATGCGAGCCTCCAGAGCTGTGGTCAAAATGCCAACTGGAATAACACAACAGTCTACAGAAATCGACAGCAGCTTCGATATTGCAAAATGAGCCTGAGTGCCTTAAGAAGAAGATACGGTTTCGGATGCTCAATGAATTATGAATGGATAATAAATCTACATGGATGAGGGGCCTATGGTGGGCCTGGCCCCTCGAATACCCCGAGATGGGGAATCTCCACACAAGCCGTACTCAAAAGTCCATGAGACAAGGGGAACGAGAGATAACGGCGTTCGGTTTATTGTCTTTTGTGATGACGAATCCACGCATACGCATGATCAGCCACGTTCCTGATATTCATGGAGTGGATTGGTTCGTGAAGGATTCGATGACCATGGAACCCTCAATCTGCACAGTTCGCTCTGCATCCATGCACAAGAGGAACGGGAAAAGCAGAGTGCCGAAATAACTATGCGATTATACTATACTCCGTACCGACAATGGCTTTGGTTTGAATTGATTCTCAACAACGCTCGATGCAGGGGTAAAATGCCGGATGACTACTAGCAATCCCGCGCATACCCTTATTTCAGGGGCTTCTGCGGACTAGAGTTAATCTAAACAGACACAGCTGATATTGAATTGCAACGCCATACATTTTGCCAAAGCTAGCGCTGCAATTTGCCTTTCAAGCGACCAAGGATAGAGTTTCGCATTCGCGTATGTCAGCGCGGGGCATGTCTAGACCCAGCATTAAGAATTGCACGGCGAGCATACCGATTGCCTCCAGCGCATACCATGCATAGTTTCAAAACTCAGAGGAGATATCTACCCTTCCGAGCTTCCGAGTATCTCTCGCATGGTCGCCACGCGAGGTCGACACAATTCGGGAGGATCGAAATCAATATGGATTCCAAATAATCGGAAGCAACGGACCCGATGGGATGCAGTAGCGCTGACCGGCTCGACGTGTTAGCTTTGGCCCCCTGTAGATCTGCTCCCAAGAGTGGAAGCGCAATAGGTATTGTGGAGAAGCAGTGCCCAGCCTCCTGCGGAGTTCCTTGTTATTCGGAGCACGGCCATACTATCGGCCAATTGTGGGAACACACCATGGATTTGCCCAAATGCAGTGCAAAGTGTAGCTTGGTCCACAAGGTACAGTAAGATGCCCGAGCTAGACTACAAGAGCAGGCCTTGCGGCAGTTGTGCATGATTCAGTCGGTCGCATCCCGAGAGGCATTCTGATTAACTCCGCCCAATTCCTGTGGCCATGCACAATTAGGTTCAGTTCAAAAGGATCAGATACCCCCCGTCACATACCCTACAGCTGCAATTCGCACGCCTGATCCCCATCCCTGCACGATGTTCGTTCGCGCTTCCTTCTTGGCGGCGCTGCTGGCATCGTCGGCCTTGGCATCGAATTCAACGGCCTGTCGCTGCTTTCCTGGGGATGCTTGCTGGCCTTCGGATGATACCTGGGCTCAGTTCAATCAGACCATTGATGGTCGCTTGATCAAGACCGTCCCCCTTGGTTCCCCTTGCCATGCCCCCAACTATGACAAGGCTGAGTGTCAAGTCTTGAAGCAAGGCTGGACACTGCCTGCTGAGCAGTAAGTAACATTCCGACCGGGAATTAAGAAAATCCCATCGAGTGGCGTGGTGCTGACAATCGGTTTAGCTATGAATCTTCTTCGTCTGTGATGGCGCCGTACTTCGCCAATGGCACTTGTGATCCATTCCACCCGATCTCTAAGCCATGCACAGTTGGAAACTACATTCGATACGCCGTGAATGTCAGCGAGCCTGCTCACATCTCGAAGGCGTTGAAGTTTGGCACCGAGCATAACATTCGGATCGTCATTCGTAACACTGGCCATGAGTATGTCACATAATCACTTGTCGCCGATCTCTGCTAACCAATTTGAAGCTACAATGGAAAATCTACCGGTGCGGGTGCCCTGGGTATCTGGACGCACCATCTGAAGGACCTGAAGATCCACGACTACGAGGACAAGCACTACAGCGGTAAGGCTATTACCATGGGTGCGGGTATCCAAGGATTCGAGGCCTATGAAGCTGCAGACAAGGCCGGCCTGCAGGTCGTTGGTGGCGAGTGTCCCACCGTTGGACTTGCTGGTGGATACAGCCAGGGCGCTGGTCACTCTGCCCTTGCTTCTCGCTACGGTCTTGGTGCCGATCAGGTCTTGAAGTGGGAGGTTGTTGATGGAGAAGGAAACTTCGTTACTGCAACCCGCGACAACAAGTACTCTGATCTCTTCTGGGCCTTGACTGGTGGAGGTGGTGGTACTTATGGCGTTGTTACTTCCATGACCTCGAAGGCGCACCCTGGTACCCCCGTCTCAGGTCTGTCGATCACTTTCACCAACGCCAACATCTCGCAGAACACTTACTTCAAGGCGGTTCACCTGTACCACACGAACCTCCCCGCCCTTGTTGATGCGGGTGCTATGACTATCTGGACCTACTCTAACACCTCCTTTGCTCTGTCGCCCGTCACTGGTCCCAACATTCCTGAGAAGGATCTGATCAAATTGCTTGAACCTTTCACTACCGGTCTCAAGAAGCTGGGTATCAAGTACAACCTTGTCTCTGGACAATATGACAGCTACTGGGAGGAGTTCCAAGCTATGCAGGGAACCATTCCTGTTGGCGAGCAGCAATACGGAGGATGGCTGATCCCCAGGTCTGTTGTTGAGAACGACAACGACGCTCTCACGCAGGCATACCGCGAGATTGTTGAGGACGGCGGTACTTTCATTGGAGTTGGCCTGAACGTCTCCCACAAGGTTTCTGGTGATGTCTACAACTCGGTCCTCCCCGCCTGGAGAGAGGCAATCATTGCCACTTCCTTGACTACGCCATGGAAGTGGAACTCCAACCGCTTGATGGTGCAGGAGCAGCACAAGATGACAAATGTATTCATGCCGAAGCTAGAGAAACTCGCTCCCGACTCTGGTGCCTACATGAACGAGGTATGCACACCCACAGCCCTATTTTCAAGATCAATATAACGCGCATACGCAGATCACTGACAAATTCTCCGCAGGGTGACTTCCGCCAACCAAACTTCCAGAAGGCTTTCTACGGACGCAACTACCAGGCCCTCCGCCAGGTCAAGTCCAAATACGACCCGAATGACGTCTTTTACGGCAAGACGGCCGTTGGGTCTGATGAGTGGACCCAGCGTACTGATGGTCGCTTGTGCCGCGTTAGTCCAATGCGCAAGTAGTGAACCTCAATATTTAGACACCTTAAGAAGGCCCCGAAGAGGAAAAGCCCCGAGCCACTTTTACCTTCCGGGGCGTAGTTCAATGTACATATTTGGAATTTAATTAATATAACCGTTCTCCTAATCTGACTGTGATCTGCGGAATAAACCTAATCATGGGGGTTCTGAAACATCGCACTGTGCACCTCCGCACGTCCCCATTCCTTAGCTTGCGTTTGCCCTGGTGATTACTTCCCAATTGCTCTGGACGGATATCTCCGCGCTTTTCAAGGTTCGCCCACCTTGAATTCTATCGGGACATTGCCGGGCCTAGTTATTGAGAAGTGCCATACTTGACAGCCACCACTCTAATTCGAATGATGTGAATGACAGTTATCTCGGCTCGGGCATAGGTTCGTCTCGCGTAAGCACTGATATGGTCATGGCTTACCACGTTCGCTTTGCACGTTCGCTCTTCGGGTTCCAAGTCAATGGTCACTGGCTCCTAGCTCGCAAGCTCTTCTCCGCCGCGCTGCAAACAAGCAGGGAAGGCAATCCTGATAGTGGGTAATCTAGGGCACAGGAAACTCAATATCAGCCGGGCAGAAAAGGCGGGAGCCGCCCAGTTTTCTGGCTTGCGAGTGCCCAATCACTCTATCTAGAGACTGGAAGATGACCCACTTTTGATTGCCTCACAGGCCGATCCCATGTGGGAGAGGAATCCAAGTGGGTAAACGGGGCCTGAACCATGGTACATTATCAGGTCAACAGCATTTCCCGAGAGCGGGACTGGAGAGTTCAATAACGCCGCGGTGCTTTGGCTTGTTCGACCCCCATCATTGAAGGTTGAAACCGTGAGATGGGGCCGGAAGCGCGTTTAACTTTGGATCGTTCGTTAGTGCGAACTCTCGAAGACGTAACCGGGTCTGCAATCCTGTTGGATTTGGCAAATTGCATTATTGTTCAGAACTAATGCAACGAATAAGCGTAATAAAGTCGACTCCTTTTTGTGGCTCATATAATGTTGCGCAAAGACATGTAAGAGAGAGGGTAACTCCCCTCTACAAGAAAGCCTAATACCCATATTCCATATGGTTTTTATGCAACAGTCTGCGCGTACTATACCAAAACTTTAACAGGCATTCGACTCCTTCTCTCCTCCTATCGAAGGAAGTCAGGGTGATTTGGAATCGATTAACTTCAGAGCTACTCTGTCCTAGATTGATCTGCGCCCTACAATTCGCCCCCGGCTTGGTATTTGCACTATATTCCCATGTACGGCCGGGGCTTAGTCGGGGCTGCGGAGCAAATCGATCGAAGTACGGAGTAGGCGCACCTGAAGCAGGGCGCTTGTTAAAGTCCAGACCCTTCGCACTTACCGAATTCTATCTCCTCAAGACTTCAACATCATGGGGTGGGTGTACAATCTCGACGCTCCCGATCCCAACAGCGACATTCCTCGAGTTATTGCCATCTGCCTCGTTTTCCCAATTGCAGCCGTCCTTGCAGTATGCCTTCGATTCTATGTACGACTACGCACTAAGCGTGCTCCGTGGTGGGATGACTACTGTGCTTTGATTGCCTCACTCCTCGCTATTGCATATTCGGGGATTGGTGTGGCCCGTGAGTTCTCTCCATGAAATCAGGGTGCGAGGGGGCAAAGCACTGACATTTTACAGAGACAAGGTGGGGACAGGGTCTATCCACAGCAGCCTTTCCTTTAGAAAACAGTATACCATTCAGCAAGGTGAGTTACAATGGGGCTCACATATTGGTTGAGCTATCTTACTGACTTCTTTGTCTCATCAAGATTCAATATGCAGGCGGGCCTGTTTATTGCCTCGAGCTTCTCTTTTTTAAGCTGGCGTTCCTCATCTCATACCTTCGCATTGGCGGGTTCGTCGCTACATATCGTATAATTCTTTTCGTCTCCATGGCAGTCATTGTCGTCAATCAGATAGTTTCCGCCTTCATTATCTCTTTCTCTTGTCATCCAGTGAGTCAATCGCGAATACGCTGCATCGATCCTGGGCAACTCGGCCTAACATTCAACAGATCGCAAGACAGTGGGATACGTCTATACCCGGTACTTGCATTGAGACTGTCCAATTCTATTATGGTATGTGCTCCCATGCGCTGTTTACTAAGAAATCGTGCTAACTCTATCCAGCGCTCGCAGGTAATACGATGAAAATCTCTTTTGGCAATATTCGAACTATGCTAACATTGCTAAAGGAATCAATATTATCTTTGATTTGGTCATCATTGCTCTTCCCCTCCCAGTGCTTTGGAAGCTTCAGTTGATGCTTAGACAAAAGGTTCGTCTCAAAGATTCTCTGAACGAAGTACTCGAGTTCACTAACTGACAACAATAGGCTGTCCTGACATGCATGATTTGTCTGGGTTTCTTCATCACTGCTATTCAGATAATCCGGATCAAAACAATCAAAAGCCTTGTATCATATACCGACAGCAAAGACCTCGTGATATGGTCAACGGTGGAAATCAGTCTTGGGGTGAGCATCTCCTTCCAGCGCATGGCAGCATCCAGTGCTAACAAATCAGGTCATAATATCATGCGTCCCCCATTACGGACCTCTTCTGAAATCCTTCGCCAATACACTGACCTCGTCTCGTGGCCGCAAATCCAAGGGCTCTTACCCTCTGAACTCCCGATCGAATCACCAGTTCAGCAGCCACCATATCAGCATGAAATCTCCGCCTCTCCACCACAAAGAAAGTAATCAGACGATCTATGGTCAAGAAGAGTTCAGAATTACAACAGTTATTGGGAAACAAAACTCCGGTGTTCCGGCGGATTCTGAGAGCGAACAACACATTCTCCGAGATTCTGATGATGGACACATTCACAAAACAACCGAGGTGACTATTGAACGGAATTAATCGCCTCAGAAAGCGACATCATTCTTTTTCGCCTTCGGCTCTCGCTTCCATGCTTTGGAGATTACCTTAACGAATTACGATCTTTGACTGCTTTATATTTTCTTATATCATATATCATGTGGACGTGAGCGCTGGGAATACCAGGCGTTAGAAACAAAATTAGGTCTAATTTAATATTTCTCCAGACTCTATTTACAAGCTTGCCTGAATTTCATCAGTACATGTCGCAGAGGATAGTCAGACATGTGTACCTTAGTCTTCAAATTAGCCCACGGCCTTTCCAAAACGTATTGTTTTCCGTTTCGCAACATCCAGCTATATGGGATCTATAATAGAAGCGTTCAAATGTGATTTGATGCAACAGTCTGTCCGAGGACGTAAATTAGAGCTGGCATGTTGATCTTCATTTACAGCGTATAATGCGTAGTCTGGAAGATGCAAGTTTCTGTACTGCAAATGCGATAACAAGTGTAATATCCCAATCACCAACCACGTGCGGTCTAAAATCATTTTAAATATCACTTTAAAAAGGGATCCTGGAGACTGAAAGCTATTTGTAGTATTCTAAAGCCAGCAATTCATTTAACCCTGTCCCGCACCGAGAAACTCGTCTTCAATATTTGTATATTTACAGAGCTATGTCTCTCGCTCAAATATTTTCGATTTGCCTCCAGTAAGAAGCAGTTCCTTAAGCATCGTCGTGATAACTATTACTTGCTTCTGTAGGGGATTATTGTTCCTCTGATGCCCCCGAGTTAGAGTGGACAAAATTTATGCCGATAGGGCTGACCACCATGTCATTTATCGTAAGGACCAATTGAGATGGTTGCTTTTCTTGCCTTTCTTTTTGACAATCCTTACTGGGCGACATTCAAGCAGAAGGAGTTTTATCTCGACTGACTTCTCGGGTGACTATAATTGTGTCTAAAATTGAAGATTCCAAGCAAATGGATCAATACCTGAAATCGCTGCCTTTTCAAAGGGTCTAAATTCTTCGCATATCGTATTTGGGGTTAAGGCATGCTTCATGCAATGGCCCAGACCCGGGTCCCGTTTTTAGAAAGTACAATCAAGCATGCATGTTTAGCTGAAAAGAAAGACCTCTGTAATGAAATACACGCACCATGTACGTACTATTGTGGGTGGGTCTGAACGATATGCATGAGCCAGGGGCTGATCCAGTCCATGTGCCTCTCGAACTGCCCGGCATGAACAGTTCAGGGAAAGACCGCTCGATGATCATTCCAATTGTTCTTTAGACTCAGACTCTTGCCCGATCGCCAGGATCCGGCTCGCATGTCAAATTATGATACGCTTCAGCCGAGAGCTCCATGGCGAAGATCAAGCTTTACTTGGCTTAGCGTGATTACCCGAATCCCTGGAGCAGGGATCCCAGCCGCTGCGCCTGATATAGTGCGTTTCAGAAGGATAAAAATATCGTACCTAAATTTAATGACCAAGGTCTGGTTAGAAGCGAGTGATGGGCCGAGGCTCGAATTGAGGTGGCAGGTATGCCAAATTTCAAAGAGTGACAGTCCATAATCATCTCAGTGTACTCGACTCTGCTATGATATGGTTCAAGACTACAATATCTTCAGAGCTAGAACGCAAAGCATTGCCACATCTTGTTCTATGGAGAAATTACATTTGTTAATAGCAGACAAGTGATTCTATTTGTTCGTTCGGGGGCTTAAGAATACTGCCATACTATCTGATCACCAAACCTCGCAATGAGATTTCGCGACTTTTCGATATTTTTTTTTCGCGCTGTGATGGATGAATGTGGTGATGGAATTGATTTGAACAATCAGCTATACTAAGGACTAGGTGTAATGCTTATCGAGGGTCGTGGCGCTGGCGAGGGAGACTGCTCCCCAGGACATGTGCCAGAAGAGGACACTGATAGGCTCCTTCGAGTCTTGTTAGAATACCCAGAATTTGGTGTAGACAATTGACTGTTGCTTGAAATAAAAGACTGATAAGACTCGCGACGGCTAGTTTTCTTGGGAGTCCGAGTTTCCTGGCGAGGGCGCGATGGCCTTGACCTTATCATATTTTCTACCGAATCACGCACTTTGTTTGGAGGGCTGTAAACGCCATTGTCATCGTATAAGTTGTCTTCGGAGAATATTTCGCTCCATCCTTTGATCCTATCGAGAAGCCGATCTTGCTCCACTTCAAACCATTCCCGATGCGCTCTTTTGCAAGAAGAGCATTTTTCTTTAAGTTTGAAGCGGACAGACCCCAACTCTCTGTGAAGAATTTCCTCCAGGCGTTTAGGATAGCAAACATCGAAAGTTTTCACGATCTCGGCCCCTGGAAAACATGGCAACTGCTCGAGCATTCGTATGTCCACCAATCTCTCAGTAGATCCAACTTTGAGCTTCCCTGGGGCCCTGTGACTTGAATAGACATAAATGGTACCGAATCCCAGTTTTCCTTGCATGAGATCACTCTCTATCCTGTCGCGAACAATTTTGTCGAGTTTGGGGTCACTAGGTGTTTGACCAGACTCTTTGACGCGAGTGAACTCAAGATGCTCTGTCTGAACACATCTAGCCATATCGCGTAGAAGCGGAAAATTGGATAGGCGTAGCTCGTTAATCCAGGCATTGAAAGCGATATGATCATGGAAATCTCTGTGTCGGGTATGCATATCACATAGAAAAAAGCGTGTGAGCTGCAAACTAATATTTGCTAGTGAATACCCAAGCTTCTCAGTTGTCTTCGAGGGACTGATAGCATTCACGGCATCTTTCAACACATTCTTGCCAAGCTCAATGCATTCGTCAGATAAAATGACCTGGCACTCAATGGAAGCACAGTTGAGCTCCGAGGACCCGGTAGCGAGATTTCTCACAATGGTGGATATAGACTTGATTTTGGGATCCCGAGAATTATCATGTCCGCAGATATCTTCGTTCTGTGTAGGCGACTCATCTGTAACAGGAATAGATAAAGATTCTTCGTGATGAGAAGTCTTGTTGAATGGGTTGCGTTGTATCCAAATTCGAGTGCCCCAGAGCTCAATGAATGAGCAAATGAGATAGACAAAGTATTCCAGCATACTTAGGCGAATAGAAGCATGTGACACGTTGTCTCAAAGCTTGGTTGGAGATGGACAGACTTCCTCTGGAGTATTTAAGGCCGCTCATAACAGTGATAATTCCAAGCTGAAAAGCATGCTCCTAGGCATAATCCACTATAATTACAGCTTCCACCTCTCATGGGGCGAAATTATCAGGAAAGAGAGGAGAAGCGGTTGGTATTATCCATCAATACGACTTGTAATGCATACTGCTCGGAGCTAATGCAAGATACCCTGACTTGCATTTGCCATGAGGCAACCATTGTGGTGAAGGCCACCTTCCTGACTCGTGAGGAGCATTGAATCGGACGCGCTCATTGGCTGATGTCGAAGGGGTTGGGGCGAAGCCCCCTCGCCAGCCGCTGAACTTGCGCTATCTTGACAGGCATCCTCCTCCCTGCACAAAAGTACGTTTCAGTGCGAACCCGGGTTCATGGTAGACCAGCCCAAATCTTTGATTATACCCGAAATTTTGGAAATTGGCGGAGGGGTGGAGATCACTGGCCCCTCCCAAGACAGATGTTCAGGTGAAGATCTACGGAGTAGCGCGAACAGCATGGTGCTTGCTCATGGCAAACGAACGGCACAGGTAGGTTGAACCGTACTACGTATTTTGCTTGCGAGGTTATCGCGCTTCCTCATATTTCGGAGGTTAAAATAAGGGGTCAACTCATTTATTCGCTAGCGGTTGAACGACGAGTCGACGCGAACTATGCGAAGGGCTTGACTTATCCACGCCAAAGAGGCCAGGAACCCAAAAGTCGAAGTCGCAATATTTGCCTTTAAATGGCATGCTATTGGTACTATCCAAGTTCTTCTGCTCACTATAATCATAATAAGAAAACTCAACGATGTCTTCTCTGTTCCGTATTGCGAGGCAAGTATGCAGGGTTCAAGTTGACCCGAGCAAGAACGCATAAACTGTATAATGAGATTGTGCAAGGGCACATAATTCGTTCGCAAAGATTGCTACTGATAACCCCTAGTTTCAGGGCATTTATACGAGTGTCGGCTTTAAAGCAATCGTTCCCCCAAATTATGCTTGTGTTATTTACCCCTGTCCAGCCCATGGTCATTCCGAATGCACCGATGCGGAGCCAGCACTAGGAACATTCATGCTTAGCCATTTCAGCAATAGTGAACTCACTACTTTGGCCTTTTGACTTTTGCGTTACTTAAACAAAAAAGAAAAAAAAAAAGATGGGGTTGAGGCTTCTTCATTGAAAAGGCACAGCACTAGAAATCACTCTCGAATCATTTAGGCTCTCTATTCGTTGTCTTACTGTGCCAGATAGTCTCTAAAAGCCACGCGTCTGGACCAAAATTGTCCTTTGAACGTCAGCCTTCATTATAATTGAAACAGAGATATTATACCATGGGGATTCTAATGGTGCTGATAGGGCTCGCCCTCGACCTCGCAAATCCCATGTCTAGAGGCTAATAGTTATGCCGATGTTCGATCGGACAATATCGATCAGATGAGCAACCATGACTCACCCCACAATTGAGTAATCAGCGCTCATGACCTGCATAACAGTCGGTGAAGCTCTCTTGGCCAATGTGCTCAGATCAATCAGTGCTCAGGTGGAGCGGGGACGAACGGACGGAAGATTCCACCGCGTTTTAGCACGAAACTCTTCCGAGGCACGATGGCTGACCCCACATCGAAAGAAAACAATCCTCCGGTTGTCCAGGCTCGCTTCTTGCGGGGAACTTATCATTCATGTTCATTGTTTTCGAGAAGACCTGTTTGTGTACTCGTGGCTAAAGAAAGGGTGTATAGGGGTATTTCCACCGATGCGTGGCCTGATATGTGTTCATGGGCAATGATCGGTGAAACCTCTCCTCCCCCAACTCCCAATTTGGAGCCCGCGTTCAGATATACCAACACCCAGGCTTTCCTATCACAGGTCTTTCAACCGGGCCCTGCCGCTCTATTCGAGTCCCACAGTGAGTCAAGTGGACATCCGGGGTTTATCCGGACAGGCATTGGTGGCTGGTGGCGTGCATCAATGCAACAGACTCTCTGGGGGACCCGGCTTTGAAGGTCGGCTGTCGGTTACTATACTTTACTCATCACAGCTAGTCTTTCTTTGATCTACGTCTTACAAGTTCTAGCCTGCATTGACAATGGCCCGCGCAAAGGGTGGGATCGATGTGGAGCCGAAGGAGCAGCGAGATATGGATACTGGACGGACTTAAGCGGATATCAAAATTTAGCACTGAGGCTCCCAAGGATGTAGCATTACATTTGTCAGAAAATAATCATCCGTCTTTTGTCCTTTCAATTCCCACACTCCTCGTCTTGTCTCTGTCCTGCATTTACGGAGAACTCCGCCCATACCTGCAGGTTGAGAATCAAGAACCTCCCCAACGGCGGTTCTGTTCCGCAGAGAAACGGTGGAGCCAGTGGAGACACCACGCGGGGAACAAAGAAAAAAAAAACTGTTCCTGGATCAGGGCAACAGGAGAAATGGCCCCCTCAGATTTCGAGAAGGCGGATGAAAAATCGCCATCCCAGAAGGACAGCATCCATTCCGATACAACCTCATTTGCGAGCGACTATGAAAAGGGCCGGGAGGACCTTCGACATGCCAATCCGCAAGGAGTGACCTCGGTCCAAACTGGCGTCGATGTGGAGAAGGCAGAACAGGATTTTTCGGATCTCAACAGACAACTATCGAGTATTTCTCATCAAGCACGCCAAATATCGAAGCACGACTCCCGACCCTCGCGACGTACAGCGACACTTCATGATGTGGAGAAGACAGGGACCTCGATCGAGTCGGACGATTCGGACGACACATGGAACTTGGAAGAAACTCTGCGGGGAAATCGCGCTGCGGAGGATGAAGCTGGTATCAGAGACAAGCATATTGGAGTGATCTGGGATAATCTCACTGTTCGAGGAATTGGAGGTGTCAAGACATACATCAAGACCTTCCCTGATGCGATCATTGACTTCTTCAACTTCCCGCAAACAATTATGGATCTACTCGGCTGGGGCAGTAAAGGCAAGGAGTACAACATCTTGGAGGGATTCCGGGGTCTTGTCCGTCCTGGTGAAATGGTTTTAGTTCTGGGTCGACCCGGTTCAGGTTGCACTACATTCCTGAAGGCCATTGCTAACCAGCGTGCTGGATACTCTGGAGTTGATGGAGAGGTTCTCTACGGCCCATTTGATTCAGATGTATTTGCGAAGAGATTCCGAGGCGAAGCCGTGTACAATCAGGAGGACGATGTTCACCATCCGACTTTGACAGTTTCCCAGACTTTAGCGTTCGCTTTGGACACAAAAACCCCAGGGAAAAGACCCTTTGGTGTCGGAAAAGCTGAGTTCAAGGAGAAAGTAATCAAGATGCTTTTGAAAATGTTCAATATCGAACACACGGCAAATACCGTGATTGGCAACCAGTTCATTCGTGGTGTTAGTGGTGGAGAGAGGAGACGGGTCAGTATCGCGGAGATGATGATCACCAGTGCCACTGTGCACGCCTGGGACAACAGCACTCGTGGTCTGGATGCGTCCACTGCCTTGGATTTTGCCAAGTCTCTGCGAATTTTGACCAACATTTACAAGACAACAACTTTCGTCTCGCTGTACCAAGCTTCCGAATCCATCTATCAGCAGTTTGACAAAGTTCTGGTTATTGACAGCGGAAAGTCGGTATACTTCGGCCCAGCAGACCAAGCATGCTCTTACTTCGAGGATCTTGGATTCCGCCGCAAACCAAGACAGACAAGTCCCGACTTCTTGACTGGCTGCACTGATACCTTCGAGAGAGAGTTCCAGGAGAATAGAAGCGCCGAAGACGTACCGACAACCCCAGAGGCTCTTGCGAGTGCGTTCAGCAAATCAACGCATAATGAAAGACTTACCCAGGAGATGGATGCTTACCGGGCGCGAATCGAACACGATAAACAAGTTTACGATGATTTTGAAATCGCAAACCGCGAAGCCAAAAGAAAGTTCACGCCTTCGTCTTCCGTATACTCCATCCCATTTTATCTCCAAGTTTGGGCTTTAATGCAACGCCAATTCTTGATCAAATGGCAAGATAAATTTGTCATGATCGTTTCCTGGGTTACGTCGACTGGAATTGCTATCATCCTCGGTACGGTCTGGCTCAAGCAGCCACAGACTAGCGCTGGTGCCTTCACTAGAGGGGGTCTGCTCTTCATCAGTATGCTTTTCAATGGATTCCAAGCATTTGCGGAACTTGCGTCAACCATGCTGGGTCGTTCGATTATCAACAAACATCGCCAGTTCACGTTTTACAGGCCAAGCGCATTATTCTTAGCGCAGATCTTTGTTGATACGACTTTTGCGATATTTAGAATCGTGATATTCGCCATCATTGTCTACTTCATGTGTGGCTTGGCACTTGATGTTGGAGCTTTCTTTATCTTCGTTCTTATAATCCTGACAGGTTACATTTGCATGACTGTGTTCTTCAGAACTATTGGATGCATTAGCCCTGACTTTGACTACGCCATGAAGTTTGCTGCAGTCCTCATTACATTGTTTGTGCTTACCTCCGGATATCTTATCCAGTGGTCGGCAGGTCAAGTATGGCTCCGATGGATTTACTACGTGAATCCATTTGGTCTAGGATTTGCATCACTGATGGTAAACGAGTTTGATCGCCTTACCATGACATGTACATCAGATTCATTGGTCCCTAACGGCCCTGGCTACGGAAACATTGCCAACCAAGCCTGTACCTTGGCAGGTGGAGCGCCAGGATCCCCCATAATTCCGGGTTCCAAGTATCTCGAGGAAACATTCAGTTATTATAAGGGTGATCTTTGGCGGAATTTTGGGATTCTGATTGGTGAGTACCCGATTTTTGAAACTCAATTTATGATCACGATTGTTGCTAACAGACGTCTCAGCCCTCATTGTCCTCTTCTTGACCAGCAATCTCTGGCTTGGAGAGGCGGTACAGTTCGATGCCGGTGGTAAAACCGTAACATTCTTTGAGAAGGAAAATAGCGAGCGCAAAAAGCTCAACGAGGAACTGGCAACCAGACGAGCCAATCGGCAGTCAAAGGCCGCGGACGAAGAGAATAACATCCAAATCAGCTCAACCTCTGTCTTCACTTGGGAAGATGTTTGCTACGAAGTGCCCGTTCCTTCCGGTACTCGACAACTCCTCAACCATGTTTACGGATATGTCCAACCCGGAAAACTTACAGCTCTCATGGGAGCATCAGGAGCTGGTAAAACAACTTTACTGGATGTACTGGCTTCTAGAAAGAATATCGGGGTGGTTTCTGGCACTATCCTCGTCGATGGAAAGCCTCCCGGTACCTCCTTCCAGCGAGGTACATCGTATGCGGAGCAATTGGATACCCACGAGGCTATGCAGACTGTCAGAGAAGCGCTTCGATTCTCTGCTGATCTCCGACAGCCATTTGCGACCCCGTCATCCGAGAAATATGCATACGTCGAAGAGATCATCAGTCTTTTGGAACTTGAAAATCTGGCCGATGCGATCATTGGAACGCCAGAGACTGGTCTTTCCGTCGAGGAACGAAAGCGAGTCACCATTGGCGTGGAACTTGCTGCCAAGCCAGAGCTTTTGCTTTTCTTAGATGAGCCAACTTCAGGCCTTGACAGTCAGTCAGCATTCAACATTGTGCGGTTCTTGAAGAAATTGGCTGCTGCCGGCCAAGCTATTCTGTGCACAATTCACCAGCCCAACTCCGCCCTCTTCGAGAACTTTGATCGTCTTCTGCTCCTTCAGAAGGGTGGTGAATGTGTTTACTTTGGTGAAATTGGCCATGACTCAACAACTCTGCTTGATTACTTCCGTCGTAACGGTGCAGACTGCCCACCTGATTCAAACCCCGCTGAGTGGATGTTGGATGCTATCGGCGCGGGCCAAGCACGAAGACTTGGTGACCTCGAATGGGGTGACGCATGGCGCGCTTCCCCTGAGTTGGAGCAGCTCAAAAAGGACATTGTTGCAATCAAGGAAGAGCGATTCCAAATCACGCGCGAGGCTGCCAACCGAACTCGACCAGAGGTAGAGAAAGAGTATGCCTCTCCTTTATGGCATCAGATAAAGGTGGTCGCTCGACGTACTTTCCTCGTGTTCTGGCGATCACGAAACTACGGCTTTACCCGCCTGTTCACTCATGTTGCTCTTTCTTTGATCACTGGTCTTGCGTTCCTGAACCTCGATGACTCGCGATCGTCGCTGCAGTACCGTGTTTTCGTGGTTTTTAACGTCACTGTGCTTCCTGCGATTATCTTGCAGCAAGTAGAGCCCCGTTTTGACATGTCTCGATTGGTCTTCTATCGTGAATCTGCTTCGAAGACATACAGTCAATTTGCCTTTGCACTATCAATGGTTGTCGCAGAAATCCCTTACAGCACACTCTGCGCTGTTGCTTTCTTCTTGCCACTTTACTATATCCCAGGCTTCCAGTCCGACTCAAACCTAGCTGGGTATCAATTCTTCATGGTGTTCATCACCGAGATCTTTGCCGTGACACTGGGACAAATGATCTCGGCCTTGACCCCCAACAGCTTCATCGCTTCGCAGCTGAACCCACCCATTTCGATCATCTTCTCCCTTTTCTGTGGTGTGACCATTCCAAAGCTGTCGATGCCTAAATTCTGGCGTGTCTGGCTTTACGAACTTGATCCTTTCACTCGACTCATCAGTGGAATGACAGTGACAGAACTCCATGGGCGAAGCGTGACATGTAACCCTAACGAGTACAACCACTTCAATGCTCCGGATAATCAAACCTGTGGCGAGTACATGCAGCCTTTCTTTGAGCGTGGCGGAGCTGGCTACCTGCTTGACAATGCGACTCAGGCTTGCCAGTACTGTGCTTACAAGGTCGGAGACCAGTTCTACGAGACCTTCCAAATGGAATTCGGCAACAGATGGCGCGATCTGGGCATCTTTATCGCTTTTGTAGGATCTAACCTGATCATTCTGTTCCTGGCAGTAAGTTACACTACTTGGCTTTCAAGAAATGATCTAACCAATGCACAATAGTCTCGTTTCTTGAACTTTAACAGACGATAAGCCCTCGACCTGGGATTTTGGCGTACGAAGTTTGCTCAGAGCCTCGTACACGATCTGAGCATACAGGATACTTATGAATATAATTTTTATGGGACTACCGACGTCAATGTATCAAGACAGCTAACCCAAAAAGTCAATAGTCGCTATTTAGTGGCACATCAATGCATCAAGTTGCTGAAATTATTTGAAATAGAGCTCAACCCTAGTCCATGGCATTGCTCTACCTATAGTATAGATCGGTGTGCAGTTCGATGAAAATTCCATTGATATCTGTAGAGAAATAAGATCACTTTTGTTCTATGATGCGCAGGCTTCAAACGCTAAACCTCGTTAGGGAGGTGCTCCTTCTACGGGAAAGGATGATCGTCTTGGTCTACCCCGAAACTTTCCAGACGCAAAGGTCTCAATAGCGCTTGAGCAACCCAGTTAACCTTAGACGGAGACCTCACCGAGCCTCGGATATACTCCGATTTCAATGCCCCTTCCTCGTCTCGAATCCCTTCTAATCAAGACATGTGATGACCTTTCTGGTGATGCGGAATCCCGGAAACTTGCCCTATTCGCACAAGATGTCCTGCTCACTGAAATCCACGGCACAAGTCCGACCTTGAAGTCGTCAGCCAAGAGTGACCTCTTTCCCGCTCTTTACAGATCAACATGTAATACGAGATTGTAGTTTGCCGTGGGGTAGAAACCGGGGCTTCCCCGCATTTGTAGCGGGATCCCCAGTATTCCGCAGTCCAAGCTTTGAAATCTGTGGGGGTATGTGGCCCCGTTTTGGGTTAATCTGAGCATCGTGAGAGGCACAGGTTGTCTAGCACAGACGGTGTGGCGCGGTGGTTGGGTTGGAGTTCCTCCCTTGTTTCCTTCTCTTATCTTCAATTCATTTCCTCCGACCAGGCCAGTATCTCTTTTCCCTTCTTTGTTACCACCTCCCCGCTTTTCGCAGCTTAAACTCTTATTTCAAGTACAGTTGGTGGGTTTGCCGAGGCAGATCAGTCTGTTCACGATGGTGAGCGACAATGTCGGGGAGCCACAAGCTGGCTCCAAAGGTGATATCATGGACGAGGCTACAGTAGCACACGCCGAGGCGAGCCAAGAGCCTACTAAGTGGAATGCCGTCAATTCTAAAGACCGCGATGTCGCTATGGCGCTATTCGATGACCCCGAGGAGCTACATGAGGAAATCGATCCAGCCGAGGCAAGAAGAGTCCTTTGGAAGATCGATTTCATGATCCTGCCATACTTGGCAGTTTGTTATGCCTTCTTCTACATTGACAAGGTTGGTCAGAGGTTGTTTCTCTTGAGTTTCTGATTGCTAATTGATGTATCGGTCCTCCCCAGACAACACTGAGCTATGCGGCTATTTTTGGCATTAAAGATGACCTCAACCTTCATGGCACCCAGTATAGTTGGCTGAGTAGTATATTCTATTTTGGCTTCTTGGTCTGGGCATTCCCGACGAATTTCTTGATGCAACGCCTTCCGATCGGTAAGTCTTCTATTTTCTTGAGACTTTCGTTTGTCATTGTCACATAGGTTGACGATTATCTTGTAGGAAAATACCTGGGAGCAAATATTTTCATGTGGTAAGTAAAGAATTCATTATTAGCGGGGATAATTGCTGAAACTGATGATGATCCTCAATAGGGGTGTCTTTCTCATGATCCAAGCAGCATGCAATAGCTTCGAGACACTTGCGGTTCTTCGGGCTTTAGGAGGTGCCGCTGAAGCGTGTTCCGATCCCTCGTTCATGCTCATAACCAGCATGTGGTATACGCGCCGAGAACAACCCGTGCGAATTGGAATTTGGTATACTGCCAATGGTTTCGGAATTGCCCTTGGTGGCTTGCTCGGATATGGAATCGGCCAGATCCGAGGAGCTTTGCCCTCGTGGAAATACGAGTTCATTGTGATGTACGACACCTCATAAAACCTCTCAATGGATTTCATTAACTTTAGTTTTAGTGGTGCTTTGTGTGCTAGTTGGGGCATCATTATGTTCATATTCCTGCCTGACTCTCCGGTCACTGCCAAGGGTCTTTCAAAAAGAGAAAAGCGCATCGCGGTAGATCGCATTCGAGAGAATCAGACTGGTATCGAGAACAAACATTTAAAGCCATACCAAGTCTTGGAAGCATTCATGGACTACAAGCTTTACATGTTCTTTCTTCTTGGGGTTGTTTGTATGTTTTCTAGCATGCGTTTCTTTGGAAAGTTTATCAGCTGACCACTTAACAAAGGCAATGTTCCAAATGGAGGAATATCAAACTTCGGAACACTAATCATCCAGGGATTCGGTTTCTCTACGCTGGTTACAACGCTTATGCAGGTAATTTCATCACATCTCGGCATCATCTATACTCGGCCAGAGCTGACATACAATGCATTAGATTCCTTACGGTATCATCATCGCTTTATCAATCATTCTGAGCATATACTTGAACGACAAATTCGAAAACAGACGATGTGTGTTCATTTTGGTATTTCTGATGCCAAACATCGCTGGCGCGTTCGGGTTGAGATTTGTAGCCCAAGAGCACCACATTGGTAGACTCATCTGCTATTATCTGACGGGCCCTTACAATGCTGCTTTTGCTCTCGTCTTGAGTATGCAGATAGCGAACACAGCTGGTAAGATATAAGATAATTTATTCGTCTCTTATTGATCTGAATATTAATCAAACCTTCAGGGCATACCAAAAAGGTCGTCACAAATGCGGTACTCTTCCTTGGATATTGCACGGGAAATATCGCAGGTCCATTTTTCTACAAGACAGAACAAGCGTAAGTTTATGTTGTCGTTAATAAGACCTACTAAATATGTATACTGACGCGCCACAGGCCAACGTATTCTCTTGGTATTTGGTCAATGATTGTTTCACATCTTATTGAAGTTTGCTTGATCACAATGCTTGGCCTCCTTTTACGATGGGAAAATCAGAAACGTGATCGAATTCAGTCCCAGATGGAAGGTGGTCTCGAAGGCAGAGATCTTGACTCGACTGCCTTTTTGGATTTGACTGATCGAGAGAATCTGAAGTGGGTGGCCCTTTTGACTCAACATGCACCGATACTAAACCCGTTCTTATCTAGCTTCCGTTACATCTACTAAAGTGATGACGAAGTCGCACATGTTCTGGAGGCTTCATCAATAATTCATCAACATCATGGGTTTATGACGCCTCAAGGCTGCTGATAATTCACTTGATGCAAGTAATCCCGAACGTAGGTAGTCAACCAGATATTCCAAGATCCCTGGTGTACGCAACCGTCCGTAAAAATCCTTTAGTATTGGTGAATTCCAGTCGCATATATTCTACGATTAGATGAAGGTCCTTACGATTCATCTTCCATCTCAGTTAACGGTTGGTTAGATCATTCTTCCACCTGCTCCACGGGTGCCACGGATTCATTTTGGCCCCCAGAATCTAAGTATTCATGTTAGGTAAAATCCGTTACCGAAGACTCGGCCCTTAGATCTTGATATTTGAAATCAAGTGATCATAAGTTCTATTTTAGTCAGCTATCAGGCGTCGCTCAGGGCCTGTGACGGAGATATGGCACATGGAATGACCGAGTCGGCGTTGGAGATAGTCTCCAAACGACGATTGGAAGACCCACTCTTCCAAAATTCTCCGGAAGCACATCGATCTGAATCATTCGACATGGTCTCAGAAAACCATGCCTCCTTAAGAAGTGTGATACTATTTTGGTGCAGTACACTACAGCATGGTTACCAAGGCTCCATGATCATCCAAGTCAAGGAACTCCCGATCGCGGATGTAACCGAAACAGTTGAAACCTGCAGGATTCTGCAGAAGCCTGCAGGTCTCATGAAGTGCCACTGCAGAACGTAGGGAGCACTTTAAGTGAGGTTTGGACACAAATGGCTTTCAATACCCACAATGAAGCCACATCTAGTCGGTCGTCCGCGCAAAAAAGGGTTTTCAGTCGGGCTTTGTGAAGCACCGAAACCGAAAGTGCTATTTGGCACTTCGCTCAAAATGAGCATATCAAGGCAGATCAGTAAAAGTCGGTCCAGTAAAAGCCCTTACCGTAGCCACTGCTCCACCCTTGATACCAAAGACGCACAGCCCAGACCACTTCCTATCATATTAAGCGGATGGGATTAGACGACCTCCGAGAAGAGCGAGGGGCTAGTGTTTGCACTGCTCCGTAAGTCGTATCGGGCTATGATTTGAAGCGATCTAGATACTTAAGCACGCAATCTGCCCCCGTAGTGTCACCATCTCCTCGCCCGCTCATTGCTTTACTGCAGTTTAAGCTTAACTGCACACAGCCTATTATCTTCAAGCTCATCACTGTCGTTTATAAACAAATTATCACTTCCAAAGCGGCTTTTAACTATGGCCGTCGAAAATGCCCCCCGGGCACCACAAGCCCCTCCCACCAACCGCCGCATCCTCTTGGCCAGCATCCCTAGAACTGCCTCGAACCTGCTTTCCAAGATTCTCGATGTCCACGAGCAGCCCGATGTGCACACCAATAAAATGGGCGGCTACTACTTTTACAATGCCCATCTTGCAGCGTGTCGTTATCTGGAGAAGCCTAGTTCGGAATGGTCACAAGAGGAAAAGAAAGAGATCAAAGACCTATTCCAAACCTGTTTCAATGACCTAGAGGACCACGTAGTCCAGGCACAAAGCAAGAACAAGATTATGTTTGCCAAAGAGCATACATTCTGGTTCTCGAACCCTGGCGAGATACTCAAAAACTTCGTCGGCGACTACGACCCCGAATTCACCAAGAATTTCCGTGTCAATATTCCCGAGAAGTATGGCTCTGCGACTTACTCCGCCGGCAACGAGACCATCCTCCCTGATGAATACTTGCGCATCTGGCAGTTCCTCTTCATAATTAGGCACCCAGCGCTCGCCTTCCCATCTTTATACAGGGCAATGATCAAGATGAATGGTGCTGGCTATCTGGATGAAGATGGAATCAGAGGATCCAGTGTATCCAACATGACCATGCGCTGGAGCCGTATGCTCTATGATTGGGCAATCGGACAGCCAGATGTGCCTGGTGCACCTCTCATTGTTGACGCACACGATCTTATCCACACTCCTCAGGTTGTGCTGAAGCTTTGTGAAAACACGGGGCTGGACCCAAACAGCCTTAAGTTTGAATGGGGAACCAAGGGTGGCGATGAATCGCAAAAATCAGCAAGCAATGTTGAGAGCTTCGAAGGCCATCGGAGTGGGCCAGCTGCAATCATGTTGTCTACATTACAGAACTCATCAAAGCCCAACAAGGCCCTAACTCCAGCCTTTGACGATATCGATATTGCAGCTGAGGCCGTCAAGTGGAAGACAGAGTTTGGTGATGAAATTGCCGGTATCATTGAGAAGGCAGTTCGTGACAGTATGGAAGACTATGAGTACTTGAGAGAGAGAAGAATTACTGTATAGAATAAGGCGAAGGTTATCTCAGTGTTTGATCGCTGAATGTTTCGCATATTATCCACATCGTGCGACATACCGATCTCGATAGATGGCATGAGACAGGAAATACTGCATTAGACAGAAAATCTCCAATCAATCATTTATTTCAGTTTGTACAAGTCATCACACGGCTTCGGAAATCCATAGCGTGAAAATCGACTTCATTGATCGTACTCGACCTCACTAAATATGCCGCTCCAAAATAACACCATCCAGATATAAGTACATCAGTAGAAGAAAGAAAAGAAAAGCGTACGCAGAAAAGTTATGTACAGCATTCGGCCTACTTCGTGTATTCCATTAGACCTCACGCATGCTCGGTGACTGGCCATTCGCCGCCTCTTGTGAAGTAGAGTTGCGTCCCCGCAGGCTAAGATTGCCGATGCGTTGGACCAAGTTGCTCCCAACGGCATCAACAGCGCCCTTCGGGGCAAGGAGCGTCGGGCCCTGGGCGGCGGCTTCTTGGACCTTGAACAGTCGAATGCCGGTGCTGTTCCAAACACCAACTGTTCCAGGGGTAGCACCGGCTGCAGAGCCAACCACCATTTCACTGGAGAAAATGAAGCCCCAGAGAAGCGACTCGTACCAGCCCATTGACAAGGCTGTCCATTCGAACGATTGCGATCTGGCTGGAGTTGGCTCAGAAATGATATTTTTGATCTGAGGCTCTTCAGAGAATGATGGAAGATTGGTGATCAAAGTTCGAGCTTCGGGGCTAGATGTAGTTTGCAGGGCTGTGTCGGGGATGTGGGGTGCGATGGCGGAGATGATAGTGATGATAGTATGCAGCGGGAGCTCTGGGAGCCAAGATTCAAGCTAGAGACATTGTTAGCGCTTCGGGTATGGGGCATTTGGGTCCGAGTATGGAGCATACCCATGGCACGGTTGGGGTAAACCCAGTCGATGGCGATGTGAACAAAGCCGTCATACTTGTCTGACTTGTCATGCTGTTTTGGCGAGAGAATGACGGTCTCCCAGCGGGCATTTTTCCGCGTGCCTTCTCAGACATGCCTCGCAAGTGTTGCAAGCCATTTTCATCATTCGTCGATGCATTAGATGGTCTGCGGGAGTTCTGAGCAGATGGTGATGACTGGGATGGTGTTTGCTGGCCCTCGTCATCGTCGGAGTCGTCGTCGTCTCCCCCAATCGCAAATGCGCTGTTCTCCTCCGGGATGCGGGTAAGCGGCGATCGAGCTTCTGAGGGGTTGTGCAAGTCTTCTTCGGAATGGGAGAGAGATGGGCTAGAGACAGAGTCGGCCGAAGTATCCGTAGCTTTTCTCTTTTCGTTCTGGCGCTCGATTTCCTGCTGTCCGCTCTCAAGCGTGAATGCTCTAATCGCTTCAAATCGCTGCTTGTACTTCAAGATCGCATAAACAAGATAAGAGTTTTCTAAAAAGCAATTAGGGCTGTCCGCTTCCCACAATTTTGGTGTTGGCTTACCTGTGAAGTTGTGCTCTAGGATAGAGTTGATGAAGTCAAGGAACGATGCAAGCAGCGTGTGGTTCGTCTCGTTCGCCAGTAAGAAGCTTGGTGCAGACATGGACGAGAAGAACTGGATGACCTTAGAGCAGGCACTGGGGGAGATGTGTTGAACGTAAGGGGCGATATTGGTCAAGATTATGAGAAGTGTAGGATAGACAGTGTCTAGATTTCCTTTGCTAGTGGTCATAAGGGTATGGACGGACTGCGCGAGAAGTTAGCATACCGCCAATTAATGGTAAATGAGAGCTTACCATAATGAGATAGTCTGCATAAGAGCCTCGGAATTTGAGGAATCTTATGGACTGAGGGAGGGTTTCTTGAGCCTCAAATTTGAGATTGAGGCTCTTTCCAAAGGTAGGCTCTGCACTCATCGTCTGGAGTATGAAAATGCACATGCGAACCACACCTTGTTTGGAAGGGTCTGTTCGATACTCCATGGCATAGAAAATGCAAAGAATCATGAAGTCGTGCGATCGGTTCGAGTCAATTATGAATGATCGGAATCGCTTGTTGCACTGCAAAGTCTCCCAGAACAGAATCAAAATCTCAGGAGCCCATTTTACTGCCCTCTGGCTTCCAGGAAGGTAGGAGCTGGTGGCTTGCATCTGATTCTATGTTAGAAGCGATTCGTTATAGGGATGAGAGAAAAAGGATGACTAACTGGCTGGTTTAGGACCCTTGTCATTCCATCTACAATGAACTGGAAATCTTGGGGCCTATGAAGCCTTCCAAAATAATGACGGTAATAGTTCTTAGGAGCGACACCTCGGCCATCCTCTGGAATGGGGTAAAGCAAGAGGACAAGAAGAAGCTGCAAGCAGTATATCACCAGGATTTGCTTGGGATCTTTCCATACGACGTGATCATATGGGACCCTCCATGAGGCCGGGTTGTACTTCATCGCCTATTAGGTCGTTAGAACTGTGCCAAGGTCATGACTTCGATCTCTGGGGACACTTGCCGTGTTGAGAAGAGAGCAAAGTAGAGTGAGGACAGACTGCTTATCCTGGCAGGTAGTAATGTACGTTATTGCCTTGACACCCTGCACAGGTAGCGTATCTAAAACTTCTGTTAGAGCCCTGAAATACATCCAAATGATAAATCAAACTCACTTGCGGGCATATACATGGCCTTTCCAGTTATTGTGAGCAACAATCGAAGGATTTCACATCGATTGCTCTCGAAAGCTTTGGTAGTACCCATGGCCGTGTTGCAGCCAACACCACTTTGCCAAATAGAGTAAGACACCTTGCTCTTCGCTGTCGGGAGAACAGGGATCGTGAACTCAGTGAAGAAGAGCAAGTCCAACAGAGTGTCAATCAGCTCTTCGGCAAGAGGCTTAACATCTTCATATTCGTCCTCGTGAGACGTCCGTCCTTCTTGATCTTCCTGCTGGCCCTCGTCGAACAGCACCTCCCCAGCAATCTGTGCCTTTCTCGTCTTCCTTCGGCGACGTGCCCAGAAGAACTTCTCCTCCCAATCCTCCAGGTGTTCCGCCTCGTAAACATAAGGGAAGAGGCGGGTCAGGACTCGAATACAATTGAGCGCATCGCGTTCAGGCGCAAGATCGACGTTTGGGAATGAGGGGTGGTTCTTTAAGACTATCAGTCGCGATGAGGCCGACAGCAGTAGCGTTTCGAAGTTCGATAAGGCGTGGTCTCGCGTTCGTCGAATGTCGGCAGGTGTAAACAAACTGAAGACATCTTCGGTGGATTCAGGAAGTTCCCAGAACTAATTATCCTGTTAGCAACCATTCCATGGTTCTCTTGAGACTCTCCGTTTGTCTGGCGCTTGTCCCGCCTCGGTGGCATACTCTTGTCCAGTAGGGGTCGTCTGCGGGGATCTCTTTGTCCTCCGAGAGGCGGAAGATGCCTTGCTTAAAGACAAGTTTAGACTCCGAGGCCCCCATGTCTGAAAAACGCGGCGCTCACAGTGCTCGCGTCATGTAGCAGGTCGCAGGTACGATTGTAGCACGGGCAGAGGTGGTGGATCTTGAGTTCGTGCTCGCTGCCTGTCTTGGCCCCGGTGGATCTGCCGAGCCGCGCAAACAAATCACGGGCACGGGGAAACCGGGGGAATAAAGGACGAAATATCACTACGCATGCATGGGCACCCTGGGCATTTATGACTTCTTTGTAACTTCTTTGTTTAATACAGAAAATCCCGCTATGAGACCATAACCTAGTAAACTCCTTCGCGCCGCCAGATGTTGCAATATTAAGCGCATACAGAGAACAAAAAAACTCATGAAAACAATTTAGAGCGCGCCGTTACTGGTCGAAAGCCGCCGGCTGCGTTCGTACAACCATTTGTTGCTCAATCCCAAGCTAGCCCGTTTGCCCTTGCCGCTCAGAGGAGAAGGTGTACTCGGGCCAATGCTGGATTCGCCAAATGAGTTGCTACGAGCGAGAGGTGAGGCTGACCCAATGCTCTGTCGGCGGCCGCTGTCTCTTCCTGTGTCTCTTCCGCCATTGGAAATTGCCTTGTGCAATAAAGGACTTGATACGGGAGAGAACGAAGGACCCGAGGAGACTCGACGGTCGGAAAATGTGGGAGTCGAAGTTAGGGGAGAAGTTGGGCGACTGGCTGGGCTGGCCTTGCGCGAAGTGGACGCGCGATACCTCGGCGGGGTGACATAGGCGCTGGATGGTGTAAGAGGGGGTGTCGTGTTAGGGTCCAATCCCAAAAGTGCCCGCTGGGTAGGGGTGAGAGGGATATCGGATAAGTCGTCCTTTCGTCGGAGCAGAGGGTAGAACGCCACGAAGATGTTGGATATAAAAAACAGCTGAAGGAGCATCAAAGAGAACTCGGAGTACAAAGGTGTGTTTCCCAGCAAGCTTCGAGCGCTTTTGTAAGGCCTTGTTAGTGCCCAACATTTGTAAATGTACCCGTCGCGTGGTCGAAACTCACTAAGACTTAAAGGTGCCCCCAAAAAACCACGACAGCAAGAAAGCAGACGCATTCCAAACTACCTTCCGAAGATCTTTATCGCCGAAGGTAGAAGCATTCTGTCGGCGAACAACTTCATTCAATTGAGGGTGTCGCCATTTGCCAGGAGTGTCGACCCCCGCAGAGGGGGAAGCGGTTGGCGTCGCTTTAGGAGTCGAGGGGAAGGATGTCGCCATTGATTGTTTAGGTAGGGCGAAGAATAATGAATTGGGACCAAAAGAGTAGAGCGCGGCGAGTAGGCTGCCAAACTTAAGTCAGTTCCCAAGCTTCGAGTTCGAATGCGGAAGCGCGAGCATAACACGTACCTTTGACGACCTCTAATTTGTACTTACCTTGGAGTCGACGAGCGCCAGACCGTCACAGTCGCATTCGTATTAATCTTACCTTGGGAGCAGCCTCAGCCGGGGAGAGGAGTCGGATTGGGGGAGTTGTTTAGTCGTGGCTGGGAAAGTCGAAGCCGCAGAAACAACGAAATCGCGGCGCAAAGGTTGACCCGGCCACCGCCCAATCAGCGCGCACATGGGCAGCCTGGCCCCTCAGACGTCATGAGAAGCTGGGGAAGTGTCAACAACTTGTCTTTTTTCTCATTTTCCTCCGCCACCATGGCAGAACAATCTACGATAGAGCTGCTGGACAAGGCTGTGGCCGATATCCTCGCGGGCTGGGACACCTACACCACGTTGATTGCCGGCGCCGTCGCTCTATTTGCAGCTTACTCGCTCTTCTCATCAAAAGACCCCGACGTACACCCATATCTCCTGGCTCGCCAATCGACAGCTTCCCCTATTCGACAGTCCGGTCAATCCGCAACATATCGCAGCTTGGAAACTCCTTATGGCTTCCCTCTCCGTGCGGGGCTGAATGTTAAGGATCCGGGAGCACCGAAGTGGACAGCAGGCAGACGAGGTGACCTGCGAGACATCTGGAAAACGGCAGTCCGCGGATCTCTCAAGGAAGATGGCACCCCTTCCAACCAGCAAGGCAAAATTTTCACGGTACTCGGCAGAAAGGCCATCGAGAGCCCGCTATCTGAAGTAACTCAGGACATCAACGTGATCGGTCGTCACTTCCAAAATGCCAACGTAAACACCGTCGCTGTCAGCCTGACTGATTCAGTCGAGCTTCTGGCTGCTATTTTCGGTATGGACATATAACTTTTCTGAGAAGGTCATCGCTAACAATGTTACAAGCCGGTGCATTCTATGGCTTCAAGGTTGTCATTATCCCCCACAACCTCCCGGCTGAGACTCTGGCCGCTCACCTCCAAACTGCTAAAGCCGATGCTCTCATTGCGGAGGCAGGGTCTCTTGATCTTTCTACTGCCACTAAGGGTAACAAACAATTGACACAAGTCGTGTGGGTTGCCAAGTACGGTAACCGTCACATGGACTGGCATGATGTTCCGGCCGAGTTGAAGGGCAGCATGGAAGTTGAGGTTTGGCATGAGCTTGTGGATAGCAAGAAGGACTTGTCTGGACTCGAAATCCCCGAGTACGACGCTTCCAAGCCTACTCCCGGTCTCAGCACCGTTTGGCCATCTAATACGCTGTCTGGCAAGTTCATTGATTTTGAGCCGGAAGTAAGTGATATATCATCCCGGTTAATTGAATTTCACACTAATAGACAACCTAGAACATCATCGCTGGTGTCAGCTCATTGGGCTCAGTGCTGCCTCGAAGCCAACGTTTCGGTCCCTCCGACCTCGTCCTTTCTATTGACTCTCTTTCGCGCTCGTACCCTCTCTGCCAAATTCTGAGTGCTCTATTCTCCAACGCTTCTATCGCTCTAAACTCCGTTGCGGGCGAGGATGTTGATTTTGGCCTGGCCACTGTTGGAGTTTCTCCAACCGTGATTATCGCGTCTTCGCGCACCATGTCCAACTATCACACTCAAGTCATGCAGCCCCGAACCGGGCTCGTTTCCTCTTTTGGTCACTCTGTACAATCCAGAACCTTGGCAGCTGGCAATATGCCTTCCAAGAATATTTTCAGTCAGCTCGCTAGGGTTGGCCCAACTGCTGAGTTATCATTGGATGATCTGCGTTTACTCTGCATTTCCCACCGAGTCGATTCCGATGAAAGTGCCCGTCTCACCTCCCAGCAGCTTACCGATCTTCGCATATTTACGGATGCTCGTATTGTCTATGCTCTCACTGGGCCTGGCGTCGCTGGTGCGATTGCACAGACGAATGTCTTCGACTACAGGCTTTTTAGCGGTCCAAGTCATTTTGGAGCTCCTCTCAGTAGCACCGAAATTACACTATTCGATGTTGCTGAGAACACAGCCTCTGACACTCCACAGGGAAAGGTGAGTTAATATGGTTTGTTTTGATCTTACTTCTTCGGTTGCTAACTTGAAATGCAGCTTCTCGTGGAAGGTCCAGCCGTGGTTGGTGGAAAGGCTCAAATTCCTGCTCAGGTCGGCTTCAGCGTTGACAACACTCTGGCTCTGGCCGCTTAAGGTAGTTTCATTGATTGATTTCAATTTGCGAGCCACGACATTTGTATTCAAGTCTCGGCATTACATATCACGAGTGTATTGACACTATCTGGCATATTCATAAGTTTGAATTTGAATGTCGCACAAGCAGCGCCCGGGTAACCTTTCCTTTAACCGTATCGATTATCCTCGTCATGATCATGTAAATTCGATGGATCTTTAAAATGACATTCGGCCCAATTAGACAGAATTTTCCCGGTGCAATCTTGTCGAGACATGCATTATTCGGAAAGATAACTACAGTCAACAATGAACTACAGCTCGAGGGTCGACTCCTCGTTTTCGTAAATCTATTGGAATAGTTCACTGGGATTATGATCATGAACCGTCTAGCTCAAGGCAGAGTGGCAGATGTGATCAGGGTCAAATTTTTGATAGTTAGATAAGATGGCACAGTTTATGAAAAAGCTAACAGGTATTATCACACATGGAATGCTGAAGTCAAGATAATATACATATGGCAAGAGTTCCTTTGTTATTAGGAATTTTAAACCAGTTTCATGCTTATGAGACCAACTTCTTTGCCAGAGCAAGATCAATCTTACCGTGATAGTTGATTCTCTTCTCAGGCAGTTCTCCCTTCAGCTCTTTCGCAAGAGCATTCTTTGTTTGGTTGAAAACGTTCTTGACTTGACCATTCAGGGCCTTATCCTGGGCAAGATCTTTCACAGACAAGCTAAGCCTCAGACCGTTGACAATTGTAACGGCTCTGCCAAGCCATTGGTTGATGTCAGAGCCCTTGGAGTAGGGCTTGAAATCGGCGTGGTCCCAGTTTGCGAGGAGTTTCCGCACGTAATTCAAAGTCTCGTTGTTCTTGTCGTTTCCGCCATTTCCGTCGATTGCGCTGGCCGCACTGAGCTCAAGAAGAGTGGCGATCACAAAAGGTTCGGATGCAGGTAGCTTGGTTGGCTTGTCTACGGTAGCCTCGAGGTTGTGGATGCCATAGAATTCAGTCAAATCAACAGCTTGCTTGGCCAAGCTGAGCGACTTCTCGACTTGCTCGCCCTTGAAATCACCCTTGGCAGCCAAAAGACGGAACTCATAAAAGAGCCTCTCCAGAATGTCAGCTTGTTGCAGGTCTACGCCGATCTCTGGTTGTTGTCGCGCGCAACCGAGGAGGACATTGAGCTGGCCAGCTTCACCCATCTTGCGAATGAACTTCTGCCACTGGTTGGAGTCGATTTTCACGCCAGAGTTATAAATTCCGCGCACGAAAGGTCCGAAATTCTGGAAGTCATTCGCGGCGATCATCATGTTCAGAGCGCCACTAATCTTGTCCTTTCGGCGAACTTCTTCCAGAACGATAGGGCGTAATGTATATTCCTCATTCTCATTGATTGTCATCGAGATGGGATCATCCAGCAAACGTTTTCGGTTCCTTGTCTGGAATACGGTGTGTCGTTGACGCTTGGGGAGGGCAAATGGGATGAACAAATTTTGGCGGAAATATTCAAGGGTTTCGTCCAATTCGGCGGATTGAGAGGGCTGAAATTTAGGGACTATAGTGGTTGAAGAAGAGAGTTTCGATTAGCAAGAGCACATTATTTGCAATACAAAGACAGTTGAGCGCATTGTACCTGTTGAAAGTTGACGGATCTGCGAAAAGATCATGCTCGACTGACGCGCAGCACGCGGCAGTTGAGAGAGCGGTCGCACCATGGAGAGAGCCATGTTAGGTATATTTAAAGGGCGACGTATTTTTTCTCTGGAATTGGAACCTTCCAAGCGCTGTGATCTTTCTGCAGCTAGACAGATCTCAAGGAAAAAGCGCCGCGAAAGTAAGAAAGCGGAGAGGATTCCAGGTCTTGGCAGGACATTCTGCCGGCGCCGGCCAAAACTCAACGCGGACTTTCTTCGCTGTCCACCATCACAACGCAATGGCGGCACTACCCACAATGCGGCCGTTAGGCTGTCTAGGGTCGCTCCTGAAGACGCAAAGAGCAATCCAGCCACATATGAACCGCCGATGGATTTCAACTGCATACTCGAAACGACCGGAACGTGTACCTCTGCCTCCAAACCTCCCCGAACAATTCCTCTCCCAACTTCCCAAGCGACTTCAACCTGCGAGCGGTATGTCAGAAGCTGCTGAATTTCGTGAAAAATGAGAACACGGTCTAATTGATTTCATTGATGTAGCCCCTAAACCCATCAAGGTTTACCCTGCTCCTCCCTCCGCTCGCAAGGCATGCAAAGATCCTATCGCGAAGGTCACTGAGTCCCAATACGAAATCCTCGATCCTAAGGGTGAGCGTAAAGCTCTTTTCGATTACCGACGTAACCCTCGAAGCGTGAGGCCCGGCGATATCATCCGCGTCACATTCAAGAATGGCGATCCATTCAACGGTGTGGTGCTCAGCATTCGATTGCGCGGCATTGACACTTCCGTCTTACTCCGCAATGAGTTGACCCGTGTCGCAGTCGAGATGTCTGTGAAGGCGTTCAGTCCGACTGTGCAAAGTGTTGAAATTGTGGAGCGGGCGAAGCGCAAGCCCCGTCGCGCCAGACTGTATTACATGCGGTATGTCTTTCCCATGTGCGACTTCTTCAGTGTTCTATCGGATATACTAATGCTTGACTCTCTTATTCCAGGACCAAGAAGCACGATCGCCGCAGTGTGGAGAATGTTGTGGCTGCTTATGTGCGCCAGAAGAGAGCTTTCATGGGTGGCAAGAAGCAATAGCGCAGAGGCGTACAATGTTCCAATTAGCATATTTCAGCATGTATTATTATCTGTTCATATCCAATATGTCTCTATATCAGTATTATTCCTCCGAGCTTCTAGGAGTTGACCCTTCCAGTATCCTGAATCTCCAATCTCGAATTTAGTTACTAACCCTGGCAGCGGTAAATCTTAGTTTTTGACATCTTTTCTTCCAGTAATCAGTCTGCGGTAATGATCGAAATGGCCATTCCTTCCTTAATCTGTCGTTGTTGGGTTCATTTTGGGAGCGTCTAGATGGAACGTATTGGACCACGTGCAATTGCTAATTAAGCCCGCTCTCCGCCTCATCGCTCCCTTGTTCTTCACCCCTTCACGCTTCCAAACTGCATGCGCCTATTATATGTCTAGCGGTTCTGTATTTCTTCGAGTCATGGTCTCCTCACTAGTGTTGGTGACGGCCGTTAGTCTGGCTCTATCTGCGGGCCCGAGACCCGTTATAGGCACGATGACCTCGAGCCTCCAAAGCATCCTAATGAACACCCACGGAAGCAAGGACTATGAATATCCGACGGACATCACGCGAAATATTCTACCAGTAAGTTTCCTGTTCCGCCTGATGCTCAATGTTCGATTTGTTTTGCCATTGCAAGTTGCGCTGACAAAAAAAATAGATTCCTGTTCACTCACATAAGTAGGTCTCTCCAGCGCGATAAAATTCCCAGTTGCATTGAAATTAAACATATATGTCCACAGCGATTACTGGCGAGATGAGCCCTTTTGGACCGGTATGTTCAATAAAACTCATGTGACTGATTTCACCTAACGTATTTTCACCAGGATTATCGAAGGGCTGTACATCTACTGAAGCCGATGTCTGGCTATACAATGGCACTCTCTATGTGTGTTCCTGCCACTGCCTGTGATGTACTTTGATAATAAATACTAACCTTGGAATTATCTAGGTCGGACACGATCAATCTGCCTTGACTTCTGATCGTACCCTCGAAAACCTTTACATCAATCCAATTTTAGATGTTCTGGAGCGCCAAAATCCCGAGAGTCCGTTCGTGCCAGCTCCTACCAAGAAGTGAGTTATCAAATTGATGTCTGGCTTGCATAGTCTAATTTCAAGTAGCGGCGTTTGGGACACGGACACTGCGCAAACACTATATTTCTTCATTGACGTGAAAACTTCCGGCCCTGAGACCTTCAAAGCTGTCATCGAGGCCCTTGAACCGCTTCGCGCGAAAGGCTACCTGACCACCGTCAAGGATGGTAAGACTTTAACTAACGGCCCGGTTACCATCATTGGCACCGGCGAAACCCCATTGGATATGGTGGCTCCGGTCGCAGACCGTGACTACTTCTTCGACGCTCCTCTCGCAAATCTCAATGATCTGCAATATTCTGAGATAACTGGAATCATCTCACCTATTGCCTCAACGGACTTTCAAGCCGCGGTCGGAAAGGTGACCCTCGATACGGACCCTATCCTCAAAGATGGTCAACTTCAGGCTCTACGCGACCAAATTGCCCTAGCAGAAAAGCGAGGCATAGGTGCTCGGTACTGGAATACTCCTTATTTCCCGGTCCGCACTCGCAACCTCGTCTGGAGGACTCTACTACGTGAAGGCGTGACCCTTCTGAATGCCGATGACTTAGACGCTGTTGCTGCCTATTTCTGATGGCGTAGCTATCAAATTACGGCTGTATGATAGATTCAAAATAGATTCGTCAGACTATATCTATATCGCCTTTTAGATACAATGGATTTGGATTGATTGGTCCTCTGCAGATATCCTCAACAAATCATCTCAAGATCTCGTAGAACGACTCCAATTGGGAGCAAGGTGAGCTGATAGAATTTCTCAAATGATATCATTCGTTTGAGTGAATTTTAGTCTGCTTCCTCACCTCCATAAACTTCGCTGCTTAACTCGACTTGACTTCAGCTGGAGGTTCCTGGCACGTGATCACCCCGGTGCGAATACAGGGCGCGAGACCTGTGCATCTGAAGCGCTCCTCTGCTTCTTCCTTCAACATCACTTAGCTCTAGTTCCTTTGGTGATTCGGATGCAATGGCACTCGATGGCGATCTGGGAGACCTGTTAGCCAAAGTGCTGCCCTCGGGGGCCGAGCTGACAGTCCGACACACCTCCTCCACACCAGCCGCGTGTACTGCGCTCTTTGCTGCTGCGCCAGGGCATGAACCAGAGTCGACTTTTTGCGAAAGTCACTTCTTATCGGTTTCAATTGACTCTGACAAACACGATGGAGCTGAGATCATCGTGTTTGGCATGGAAGTGTTGGTCTACAACTCGGCACACTTGACCACCATTTTCATCTCCAAAGCCGACTCAACAGGCTTCTTGCACCTTCTCAAGTTGCCACAGAAAGTTTCAGTGTTGCGACTTATCTCACACACGTTTTTATCTCATCTGGCACGCACTCACCAACGCCCTGGTGTGCGCTTAGTGGTATCCCTCTTCGCGCGTGCGCAGGGCCAGTATCTTTTCCCGGGTAGCATTGAGAATGCCGAGAAACATGTCCTCGACGATCGTGGCCTCATCAAGTGGTGGTGCAAAGCGATAGACCCCATCTTGCGCGAGCATGAGCCAGAGTCCTCCTCGCAGAATGCGAAAGGCCTCGAGCAAACAATTGAAGCTGCCAAAGCGTCTGCGACGGCATACTTGATCGTCCCGGGAAGCGACCGTTTTGAGACCCGCGGTTTCTTTCCATATATGACAAAAACTGATCCCCAGGATTATCCGCGGTGGGTTGCAAGTTATCCGCTGCATCAAATGTGTCATGACCCGTCGGCTCCGCCGCGCTGCTTGGTTCCCCGACTCCCAGATGACCCCAAGACGCGATTCCTGATCGATCTCGATGATGAGCTCCCAAATGATACAGAACAAGAGACATCACAACCTAACGATGGTCAATGGCGAAGTGTCAGGTCGCTAGATCAATTCTGGGAAATGATGTCGTTTCGACAAGAGTGTTCTGCTGGTCGTCTCGTTGGCTTCCTTTGGCTTGTTATCAATCCTCCTGGACTCATGAGCTCAACTACAATGGCTTCCCAAACCAGGAACCCCAGCAAATCAGTCCTAGATTCGAGCAAGGAACAACCATCAGATCCCTCTGTTGATGATAAACAGCAAACTGGGACCAGCAATCAGGCTGAAACCAATGATGATCTAAATGACCGTTCAACATCGAACCCTGGCGAAGAAACCCTTGAAGTGCCAAAAGTATTCGACCTACCATCGACGACATCTGAGGCTTTAAATCCTTTCTTCTGGCCCGAGGCAGGACGAGGCCAGGTGGTACTTAGCCAAGAAAACTATAAAATTATGATGGACGGCTTGCTGGACCATTTCTACGACGAGGAGGAAATTGTTGCCAGTACCAAAGCATATACCGATCAAGTTGCGTCTCTAGCAGATCAATTAACTTGGGGCCAGAAAGTGATTGGCACCAACACTGGCGAGAATAACGATGCCAACCAATCATCTACTACCAACAGCCTTGATGTTGGCTTGATACGAAAGCGGAAGCAACAGGACGATAATGCCGAAGCTAGCACAGCCGCTAGCAGCGAGGCCGAGAAGTCAAATGGACATGAACATAGTATATCGACACCTTCCCAGTCTGCCCCCGTGACTATGCTCAATTCAAGTCTTGTCCGCAAGAAGAAGAAGACTTGAATAGAACGAGAGATCTCAGTTCATCATTCTGGAAAACAATACTGGAGTTAAGGTCTTGGGACCAATTTTTTAATTTTTTTTTGAAAGCATTGACGTGGAGCCAGGATGGAATTATGCAGTATGCCCAGAAATATGGAAAAATTCACATTGGATAAACTTCAGCGTGAAAGTATGAAAGTAATTCAAGAAAGCCAAATAGTCCTAGATGTTCTCAAGGTTACATCCAAGCACTATATGCCCCGTCTCTATGGGAATTGAGCCCCAGGTAAACAACTATTTAAGAACAAACTTGAGCAGGGATTACGAGAACAAAACCCCAAGGGGTCAAGCCCATATAAAGTACAGTTGTCATACAGAAAATCAAACATATAGTATTTATCGGCTGGCAGTTCGAACCAGCCAGGCCACCTAAACTTCGGGACCCACGGTGTGCGATGGCGCGGCAAAAAAGCAAGCCCGTGAGATCCGAAGTTCGCGACGCCCGCTCCACCTCCAACCCACTGTCGAAAACCCTCCACGTCTCAGAGCTAGGTCTCTTCCTAGCATGCTCTGTTTGTTCATGCAACTCTTTTGCCACCTCGTCCCATGCTAGACTCGACCTCCCGTTTCTCTGAACATTCGCCCATCGGCAATGGCGACATGCCCGTGTCCGTTGCGGCAGGCTGGATTGGACTAATCTGGTACTGCGTAGTGCTGCTCGTATGCGCACTGGGATATTTTCAAATGTACGTGTGATACTTTCTCAATCGCGTCAGGTTGCCATTGGAATTACAACTAGCTTCGGAGGGGGCAGCCAGCGCAAAACTAGCGCCAAGTTGTTATCGTCGCTAATCGTGAATTGCAGTTGGAGGTACTTTCTACGCCAGCCTACAAGGTCTCAATTAGCCGATTCTCCTAACGCGCATCATGTCACCGCGATTCGACCGGTCAAAGGTCTCGAGCCTCATCTTTACGATTGCCTTGCAGCCACGTTTCGCCAAGAATACCCTCGCGACAAGCTGACAATCTGTCTTTGTGTCTCTACACGTGATGACCCAGCTTACCCGATCCTTTGCAAGCTCGTGGAAGATTTCCCGGAATCAGACGCACGTGTCTTCGTTGAGGAGGAGGATTCATTGCTACAGCAGAATGGCCCCGACGCCTATTCCATGGGACCGAACCCCAAAATTCGAAACATGAGCCGTGCATACCGAGAGGCCAAAGGAGACATCATATGGATCATCGACTGCAATGTTTGGGTTGGGAAAGGTGTATGTGGCCGCATGGTCGACAGGCTTTGCGGAACCGGTTCAACACCTGGTCGCAGGTACAAGTTCGTTCACCACCTTCCGGTAGCTGTGGATGTCACAGGGGAAGACATACTGGGAGAAGGGCGCCAGGTTCTGGAAGATGCTTCCCGCCAGGATGCAATCCCAAGCTATGCGCTTTCAAACGACCGCCCAGAGGACTCGCTTGCTAGCACCATTTCTACGGGCGGCGGTCGCTTAGAGGAGCTATTCCTTTCCTCTGCGCATGCAAAGATGTATACTGCTATTAATACGGTCCTCATTGCACCTTGTATCGTGGGAAAGTCAAACATGTTTCGCCGCTCCCATCTAGATTATCTTACCGCGCCATCGAGCAACACGCCAAATCCTCGATTGCCCGGCATTGACTTCTTTTCTGAGAATATTTGCGAAGACCACTTGATTGGTGACCTTCTATGGCGTAAAAAGGTGCGCGAGGAGGCAGAGTTCAAAGAAAGCTGGGGCAAGCATGCCATGGTCTTTGGAGACTTTGCCATACAGCCCGTGGCCAACATGACGCTACGTGCGTATATTGCGCGCCGCGTGCGGTGGTTACGGGTCCGCAAATTCACTGTTCTACTCGCAACGCTTGTCGAGCCAGGTACAGAGTCGTTCGTCTGCTCTCTTTACGGAGCGTTCGGCGTGACAACTGCATTGGCTCCGTACTTGGAGCAGAAGGGTTATGGTTTCGCGTCGAGCCTAAGCTCTTGGTCTGCATTTTTTGCATTTTTTGCGTTCAGCATTGCATTCTGGATTTTTGTTGATTGGACGTTATATATCAAGCTCCATTCAGCTAAGACGGTTGAAATCGACGAAGACACTCCACCTTTCGCAAGGCTTACCCGCCGTGATCCCTCCCATGTCACTCGCAGGTCTTTCTTGCAATGGTTCTCTGCATGGTTGGGACGCGAGTTACTCGCGCTTCCAATATGGTTCACAGCTGTCTATGGTGGAGTGACTGTTGTCTGGCGAGACCGACGCTTCAAAGTTGGTTTCGATGCCAAAGTCCGCGAAATTGACGCTGATGCGACAGTACCTTCCGAGGGGTCCTACTCAACAAGCTCTGTGGTCGATTGGTTTCCACTCTCGCCACAAACCAAAAATGAAAACCATGATAAATCCCGTCGTGATTAAACTTACATTCTTCACACTGCCATGTTAAAAACGACTGCATGATCATCACTGTACAATATTTTAGAGGGGTTTTTTCTTAGGGCATTATATTTCGGTCTTCAATGTTTTCTTTTCTCAATGCATCATAGATTGTGTGAATGATACTCTACCAAATCTAGATATAAATCTCAAATTGAATTGGCACATGAACAAATTATAATATAGAATAAAAGCTACTCTGGACAACATATCAGGTGGAAATTCCCTGCATGTCTCCCTGCCGATTTTGCTCTGCCCCTATATTGCATCAGGTACAACAAGCAACAAGGGGATGGAGGGCTACGCAAGGGTCTTCTATAGTCATGATCTATTTTGTATGATATCACTTCTGTATCCTGCTCCCGAGCTAAACATATTCAAAAACTTTATTTTATAAATCTATTAGCAGACATATTCGTATATCGTAATCACGCGGATGGCTCGCCCTCGTTAGCACCATGCTCCAATGCAGCCGCCTTCTCCGAGCTCAGAAGCCATTCAACCACCTGTCTGCCTGCAGACATTTCTCCAGGGTTTGAGGCCTCTTTGTCCTCGCCTCCTTCGCCCTCTCCAATAGTCATTTCAATCTCTTGTGTCTGGTTCTCGTCTGCGTTGTCACCTTCAGCAGCAGCATCCCAGGCAGCCCGCTCGGCAAGGAACACGGCATCGTGTCCGGCATCGTTCTTAACAGCAACATCGGCACCTGCCTCGACGAGCGCTTTCACACATTCCAGGTGGGTGTTGAGGGCAGCCCAGTGCAAAGATGTGTTGCCGGAGTAGTTTCGATGGTTGATCAATGCTGAACGCTGAGGAGCATCAGCAGCTGATAGCTTCTGCAACAGAGCGTTGAGAATTTCTGCCAGTTCATCAGTATAAAGCAAAAAATGGCATGGCGTTTTTGACTCGGGAGAATGATGCGTCCAGGGAAAAATGATAAAGTACTACTAGTAAACTTACCGATGTTGCCATTGGCAGATGGGAAGTGCAGTACACAAGAGCCTGAGCCACCTTCGCTTTCGTCTTCAAGGTCGATAGCAGATGCAACAATTTGCCATTCGGGGCAGCTGTGCTGGGAAGCCAAGGTGGCGATGTCGGCATTCAGTGCCTCGAGGTCGCCGGCGCGGGCATCATAGATCAAATCATCGACCGCTTCAGACGAGAGGCTGATTGGCACTGAAGGCTTGGCTTTTTGCTCTGAGGAAGACATGATATATAATTGGAGGATCAGTCGATGAGAAACTCTTTCTTCAAGCCCGTCGTCTTGCTGGGCTATTATAGCGAGATCCTGATTTTTTGTTAATACTCATGTCAAAAAATTACGTGAAATGGTAAAAATCAACAAAAAAATGCAATAGTATCAGAAAAGGCTTCAGTCAGGCTGTTGACCGTATATAAAATCAAATTTTAACTGGTCTGAAGTTTTGCACAAAGCGCTGATAAGCGCATGGATGAAAATTCAGCCACAACAGCTCGATATGCACGACCAGAGCAGTCCCGATACAGACATAACTTTAAATTATAGCATCAAGCAAACATATTGCTTACCTCTGTCTTTCTCTTCCTAGAGAACGGGTTTTTTTGGCAGCAGTTCTTCGCCGGCAGAAACTTTGCTAATCAACCCCCACCTGTCATGTGACCCTGCACTATAGAGACATTGAGACAAGACAAAATGTTGACTTTTGTCACTTTCAGACCGGAATGCCTTATTGTTGAGTAATGTTACAGATTCCATTGTGAATGTCAAAACAGTCTAAACTGCAAGAATCGTATCTATGCACATGTCAGAAATACAGCGCTGAGGCTCCCCGCAAGCACCAAACGCCGTGGTTACGCGATACAGCGATCTGCAACCAAAAAAGAAAAAGAAAACAATGCCTAATAGATACAGAACCCCAAATATGCGATAATGATTGATTTTCATGTCCGGAGCATCTCCCAGCGATCATTCAATCCCGAAGCCATGCTCGGCGCTTCTCTTCTTTCTTCTCCCGGCGCTTGTCCTTGAATGCTTTTACTTCTTTCTTGCTGAGCCTCTTTTGGCTTCGCTCGGCTCGCAGACTGCGGCCGTCGTGACTATTCGCAGCCGCATCAACATCGAAGTAAGCGTTCATTTGCCGCCCAGACTTATTCTCGTCATTGTGGTTGTCGGGATTGATGGACGCTGCTTGCCAGCGCCCGGTGAATCGGTTGAATGTCCCAACGGCCTCGTAAGAAGCAGCTGGGTCAACAGCACTGCGATCTTGCTCCTCTGGGTTTTCATGATTTTGAGCATATGCTGCTGTTGGGTCATAGTCGCCGTGAATTGCAGGGTTGTACCCGCCAATTACGGCAGGCTTTTTCTTCGGGGGTTCATCGCTGGTGTTGTTTGCGCCGGTGCCTGGAGCTTGCGCTTGGGGGACTCGTGGGTTTTCCCATTGGGATGCTTGGGTAAACCGATTATAAAAATAGTATGATTGCGCATTTGCATCCCAAACAGGCTCCCAGCCGTCATCCTCGGGTTGGCCTGGTGGTGCTTCGTTGGGGAGAGGTGGAGGGACTTCGTCCGGTAAAGGCGGTGCGGCGGTCTCTTCTGTTTGTTCACTTTCTTCGCTTTCGTTTGATGTTCCTTTCTCCTCCCCCTTGTCGTTATCATCGTTGTCATAGTGCTGTGATTGTTGGTCGTAGTGTTCCTCGGTTTGAGACGTAGCGTCGGATCCCTCGTCAGTCTTGGTTTCTGATGGACGACGCAGATTTGTAGAAGCTATATCGCCCTGGTCGGGATGCGCAGATGCGCCCAGTGGGTCGGACATCCTGCCGCTTAGTATTGTTATGCGATGACCAGAGCTTGAGGACAGGAGGTGATGCGCAATTTCGCGGCGCATCGAACTCTGGGGCGATCGGAGCCGCGACAGATCGGCTTACCTCACCGCCTTATTGAAGCTTGGAAGAAGTTTAAGTCTCTGAGCTTAATCTTCGAGTCGAGTCGGAGTAAATATTCAGGGCTTCAGAAATATGGAGGGCTGATTTGTTTTTGGTTCCATGTAGCTTGGTCTGGTTGGTCAAGGATCTCCTTTGTTTTCTCATCATGCAAGTACCTGTTTTTGGTACGGGAGCTCATCGCGAATAGATGGGACAGCTACTCCGTACAAGAACATAACTGTTGAAAGTATTGACGCAAGCTTCTGCATGGTCTCTCCTTTAGCTTACTATCTATACCTAGGCTTTTTTTTATATTATTCGCGCATAGCTTTAACTAGGTCTCCATCCGTTTGGCTTCCAAGACGGTGGAAAGGGCGGACTACTGCCAGCATTTCAACCCAATATATACATCCAGAGTACGAAAATCAATTTAGACCAAAGAGCGCCAATTTCTCAATAATTAAGCCCTGGAGCTCTCGTGAACACTGATAATAGGCCATAGCATCTTATTTCAAGACATAGTAATTATTTACCTGACTTTTGTACCATTTCTCTTAACCCACCGGTTGCGTACTAGTCTAGACAGCGAGCGGTCATTTCAAGGACATGTCAGAACAAGCATTCGGACGCCCCACTAGAGAGTAAACTCAGTGCTACTAGTAGAAGTGAAAGGAAATATTTCCATAGTGTGTCTACGTAGTTGGAACATTTCATGGTTTTTTCTAAAAATGTACGAAAGAATAGGATCTGGCATTGAACTATTTTTCAGGGAACGACAAAGATATCGACGCATCTAAACCCAGCAACAGCTTCTTTGATGCAAACAATCCGACTTTAATGTTATGAAGCAAGAAGTCAACATTGAAACACAATGAGAAGCAATAATTTCTCATGAATGATCTTACAAACCTAGCCCGAAGGCATGTCAAGCATGACTTTGTCAACCAGAGCAACAATTGAACGGCATTTTCCAGGGAATAGCCCTTGTAGAATTTGCAAAGCGTATCACATAACTACTTGTGACTCAATTCTTGCAATAATTGAGATTGTCGCTTAGAGGATTGCTTTGATTTTTCATTCCACAGGGAGGGAATAACTGGGTCGTTCGACTGCAAGGCCAGGACCAGCCAGCATATGGAGCTCCAAAAGCCGGATAGCAGGGATAGCAAATTACAGGGATCAAGTTTAGGATTGCTTGGCCACTACTTTAGCAATCAAAACCTAGGTTATAGGGGTGTTCGAAGTGGGTAGTGTGGTCCAGGGACCAGCGTTGCAACCGGGAACTGAGTCGGGCGAGGCCTTCTTTGGCCGGAACCCACCTACGCCATCATCGCCGGATGGAAATTAGCATGGCGCACTCGGAGATTTCTCGTACTTTGTTATTGTTACGATTGCCAATTCTTGCTCGTGGCCCAGGGGCGAAAAAGCAATGAAGGGAGGGACATTAGGCTCGCTGAGTGGTGGATGGTATCCCTTGTTAGCCAGTAGCCATGCGTCACGCTCTCCACTGTGCTGTACCTGACTTACCCCCATGGAAAGCATAGTTGAATCCCGCTCAGTATAATCACAAGTGGAATACATAGAAGCCAGGACACATGCTTAGCATTCGACAAGGTGGAAAATGAAGACTTACCTTGAATCCACAACTATGGCCATATCCCTAGGAACCTGTGGGTCTAGGTCTAGTTTAGTAAACAAAGCAGCGGGAGAGTACGTAGTCCCACGCTTTCAATAAGCATTAAGCTTTATTTAGCATTATTTGGTCGAGTGACTATCTGTAATTATGATTGGAGTGTAGCGTACATATGACCACAGAATGAGACGTCATCATGTATCTTAATTGGTAGATAGACACTATACGACTTACTCTTTTGGACTCTTGCCGCAAACAAGCATCTGGCAAAGCATATCAGCAGACTGCTTCCGACGAATACTCGGACTATGGGAGTCAGTCTGAGCCACAAGTAGACAAACGTCCAGGAATGTCAACAGAGCAGGCTTTGGGATCGAAAACCATTCCCTAAACGGTGCAGATCCATACCAGAACGTGGGAGAAGGAGCGTTCTTTGGCTAGCAATCCCCGAAGAGTGGAGTGATTATCTCCTCCCTTTCCTTCTAGGTCGCATTCCAGGACGAGGGAGGGAGATTTTTGGTGAGTTCTGTAAACAGAGATCAAGCTAGAAGCGAGTGATCTAGGGGACTCACAGACCTCGACCCAATTGTATAAAGGAGTGTTCAATCATCGCCTTCATTTGATTTTCTTCATCATCGATCACTCTCTTTCAAGTCTTCTCACAGTCTTTCCATTTCCAAAAAAACATAAACTCCGAGATTCTCTCGTTCAAATCCAAACCCACAGTCACAATGCAGTTCTCTATTGCCACTGTCCTCGCCCTCGCTGGCGCTGCTTTCGCTCTCCCCCCTGCCCCCGCCGCTGGTGGTGTTGGCAACGCCAACGGTGTCAACAACAAGGGCAACACCGATGTCAAGTTCCCTGTCCCTGACAACTTGACTGTCAAGCAGGCCCAGGCCAAGTGTGGTGACCAGGCTCAGCTCTCTTGTTGCAACAAGGCCACCTACGCTGGTGACACCACCGATGTCAACTCTGGCATGCTCGGTGGTACCCTCTCCAACCTCATCGGTGCTGGCTCCGGTGCCGACGGTCTTGGTCTCTTCGACCAGTGCTCCAAGCTGGACCTCCAGATCCCCGTCCTCATTGGTATCCCCATCCAGGATCTGGTCAACCAGAAGTGCAAGCAGAACATTGCTTGCTGCCAGAACTCTCCCTCCAGCGCCGTGAGTACTACCCATCCATACTACAAAGATACATCTGCTAACAATATCACAGAACTCCGACCTCGTTGGTCTTGGTCTTCCTTGCGTTGCTCTTGGCTCCATCATCTAAGTGCACTCACATGTTATCTGGCATTTTGCGAGAAGCATTGGTTGCCGCGCCGGTCTTCTGGGCCTCGGCTCAGCAAGTCTCGGTTTGGCGGCGAAAGTGGACCGGTTGATTATCGGGGAGGAAAGCAGGTGGTTTTGGCGATTGTTTGAATAGTTAGGCGACCTGTTACTTTCGCTGTCCGTGTATCATTACTTGTGTCTTGTGGCACCTCGGAGAAAGAAGACTGTTTTTATTTACTTTTACATCGCATTATCGCTATCGCGTCGTGCATTGGAACCAGGGTATAGCTGCTGTCTTTCCCGGTATACTTTCGCATACATATGTTCTAATGGACTAGAGTTTCTTTACCAATATTGGAAGTGTCCTCTCGTAGCCTTTTAACCATTATGTAGTTTCGTGATCCCCTAAAAGAGTCTTGGTTTCCTCGCGGCTTAAATTCACCTCGAGAACCCTTCCAGATCCTTGACTCGTTCTTCCATTTTCGCTTCCAAAGTTTGTCTAATCATCATGTTCTACTCGACTTAGACTTATCCATTCAACATCCTCTGCTATTATGACCGTTTTTGCTGTAAACATAATTGATTCGTCAATTCATTATGAGTTTATTCTAGATCTATGTACACATGGCACAGATCCGATCATTAACAGTACCGCCGTGCCATTGCCTGATTTCCCCAAAACTCAAACGCCCTTCCTGTCTGTTCCGCCGCTAGTCCATTTATCTCCAACCATTTCAGTTCCGACTGTTCCTTCGCCAGACTATCATCACTATCACTTGGAGAATCCATCCACTTCTGCGAGGAAGAACTTCGCAACGTCTTCAACGAAATGGAAGATCGTGGCATATACACAGAAGAACTTCGCTTCAAGAAGTCTGATACCCCATTCATGGACCTTCTAATCTTCGATTTCGGGTTTTCGTTTTTTCCCGCCATCTCTGATTTTCTCTTGTCTCGGCGCCCAATCATAGACTTTCGCCGACTCGGGTTTGTTGCTCCAGTGTTTGTATCGATTGGATCCTGCAAGCTCTTTTTCGGGCTTCCGAGAGGCGATTTGACCGTATCCAACTTATAGATTGGGTATTCGAGAGGCATAGATAGTGCCTTCATAGCACGGTTGTTTGGATCGAGTGCCTCGGCGTTGTCGAACATGCTTTGTAGATTGAGATCTGCAGGCGAAAGAGGACCACGGCGAGTGGGTGATTCCGCTGGAAAAAGCATTCCTGGATCTGGTTGCTGCACGATTGTCGGGGTTGAGGAGTTGTTGCTCGCTGCGCGAGTAAGAGAGCCCACGTTGGAAGAAATCTTGATCAAGTCGTTTGACTCGTCGTATCTCGGTTTGGAGATGGAGAGCTTGCGAGATAATCTATTATTCCGCACTGAGCGGGTAATAGACGACATAAACCCCATTGTTGAAGGACTGCCCCTATGGCACTGTAGGGATATTCCTGATTGAGGGGGTTCGAGGAGAGGAGGTGATGCTAAGAAGAGAGGGGATAGAGGAGGCTGATAAACCTATCCTGGGGCAGATACGGGGCAAGGGGGTCTACTTTAAAATTACTGCATTGTATGAGGAGCAAAAACAGTTGTACGAATTATACCGCTGCTTTCACGATCTCGATGGGGTTTGTATCGGGATTAGTGGCGTTGTGAAACTGTCGATCGCTTCAGATTTAGGGTGACTTACCCCCGAGCTATGAGCCTACTGGCATGATCACAGAGTGCCCAAACGGCTACGGTCTAGACGGGCTTGAGTGCTGTGTTGAAACTTCTCGAAACACAATAATTATCGACTGACAGCCTCAATGAGGCTGTCGATTGTACTGTAGGGTACGCCACTGTATTGAAACACAGATGAAGCGCCTACAAGCGGGAGAAATAGCGTGTAGGGAGCGCTGGTGTATGAGTGTACAGTGCACTTTGCAAGTTTAACGAAAAACAGATCCAATAACAGGGCTGCAGGCTTGCATTCTCTCGTCGATCCTCAAGGGAGCCCAAAGCAAGGATGCCCCACCCCTTTGAGCTCCTCGTGCGGAGTTCTAGTACAACTCAAGACGTCATTCGACGAGTACTGCGGAACACAGAATATGGGCTCCAAATTACGAGCACGCAGAAAAAAGCTAATCATTATGAGCGGCTTCAAAGATTTCAAATGCACTTGCATACATAGACAAAAGTTTGGCGGAGAGCGGAATGTCTTGGGTGTGGATCGGCGCGGCCGGTCGATCCTCGCGCTTCGAAACTCAAAACGCAAAGAATGCGGAGCGAGTATTTGAGAGTATTTGAGAATGCAGCGCACTGGCCTTGTGCTTCGTCTCATGGCATCGTCTTGCGGGTAGCCAGCCGTGTCTATTTTACGCTGTTGTATTGTGGTGCATTCTATAATTGGAAATCCCATAGCAGTTATCCATGTGACCTTAGAAGCTTAAAGACTGGTCTGCACAAAGTAAGGTCTTGTTGAACTATAAACGAAGTTTGCTGGTAACACATTGTAGATAGGATATGGGCATGCAGCCGCTTCAATAGCAAGCTAAAAATCCCTAGCTCTATTCTCTTCGAAATTTAAAACACAAAGATTCATCGCCATCGATACACATCACAGCTTGCTAGCAGGGGCGCCGCTATACAGACCCTGCGTCCGCTTCATTGACTCGAGAGCTTCTTTCTCGATCCGAGTCAGAAGGTCAGCGCAAGTTGGGATGTCGTGGATCAATCCGATGACTTGACCAGCGGTCCAAACCTAAATCTTCCGTTAGAGATCGTCTATTCACGAAGCGACTTAGGATACACTTACACCATAGTCCACGTCGCCATTGATAAAGACCTGGCGACCACGCTTGCCGCTCACATAAGGGCCGATCTCACTGAATTCACCTGTCGTGCTTTCGCGTTCAATTTTCAAAGCATCTTGTGTGACTTTATTAGCGAAAAGACGAGACGTGTTCTTCCAGCGACGGAGCACAAGAGCGGTGTCTGTCTCTTCAGCCTTGACGATGGCCTCCTTGACATTCTGGTGGATAGGAGCTTCGACAGTGCTCATGAAGCGAGTTCCCATATTGATACCCTCTGCGCCGAGCGCAAGGGCTGCAGCCAGGCCGTGGCCATCAGCAAAGCCGCCCGAGGCAATGAAAGGAACACCTAGATCTTGACGCGCACGGCTCAAGAGAATGAAGTTGGTGATATCGTGCTCACCGACGTGGCCGGCGCACTCGAAGCCATCGATGGACAGGAAGTCAACGCCCAGCTTGACAGCGGATTTGGCATGGCGGATGGTGGTGCACTTGTGCAAAATAATGATACCAGCCTTCTTGAGCTGCTTGATCACAGGCCCAGGGTTGTTTCCGGCAGTCTCGACGATCTTGATTCCCTCATCGATGATCACTTGAGCGTATGCGCCGTAGTCTGGGGGAACCAGAGCAGGGAGGAGGGTCAGATTGACACCGAAGGGGTACTTGGTCATTGTGCGGCATCGTCGAATCTCCTTGCGTAGATCTTCGGGGGTAGGTTGGGTAAGCGCAGTGAGCTAGACAAGGTCGAAAGCTAGTTAGTTTCTGCGTATGTTTATACCAGTAAGGGCTCTTTCATGAATAATAGACTTACGATACCCAGGCCACCTGCGTTACTGACAGCCGAGGCCAGCTCAGCGTATCCCACCCACTGCATGCCACCTTGGACTACGGGGACTATATTTCATAGATTAGCTCTCTTCCATGTCGACGTGAGCACTTGGATCGTGTCCCTACCGCGAATCCCCAATTTGCGGGTTAAAGCAGTGTTGAAAGGCATCTTGGAGGGCGGTTTGTTGCGCACGCTCTTTCGGGAGAGGTTTTAGTATGATTTCGCAGTCTAGGACCTCTTTTAAGAGCCCACTAAAGGTGTGATATTCGAAGAGTTGCGTCCAGTCTAGAAAGAAAGCAACCCCCGGACTTTGTGGAATTAAATGGCGTGGCGTGAGTGCTGCACTGCATCAGCCGCGGACCTCTGCTGTGGGGAAGCCCGACTTGCCGAGGTTCAAGGTTCAGGGTGTTGCATTAAGCAGATTACATAGCCGGTATTGACTCGGCAGCACTGGCAGGCATAAATCCATATGCTGAATGGTCACGATGTCTGATCCTAGTTGCTTTTAATTTTTGGATCAGCTCATCAGCTATTCCAAGCAGTTGGCTCTTGGTTCGAGATGTGTTTACCCAGACCATAGTAGCGTCAGGTGGCATGTGATGGCAGATGAGCAGAAGTCAGCTGACTGAAATCTATACACGCGCACCGTGGAAGCCCTGAGATACGCAGTACGTGTACAGCATAGGGAACCCGTTCAAGACAGCCTCCAGCATTGCGGCCGTGGGCAAACTGAGGGTGATATGGCCCGCACAAGTCAGGGCTTCCCACGCCAGCAAGAGCCCCTGACAGCCTAGAGCCGCACGCAAGTCGGGCAGCATCTGTATCTACGATAGCATCTATAGCTATAGTCCATAATCTACTCGATATGTATTCTGCATGTAGCCCTGATATGAAACCCATCCCACTCATTGACAGAGCAGTATGGGCGATTAACGACGGGATTCTCCTTCTCCGAGCCTCGAATTTCCCTGACGGTCGCGACAGAATGCCGAAACCAAAGGGTGCCAAACACATCGACTTCATTCCACAAGTGGTACGTAGATGTGGGCGGAGGCTCGTGGGGAGAAGAAAGAGTGTTCGGCGCGAAGGGAAGACATTTTGACAAGCGAGGCCCGGAAGTTCCTTCTTCCGGGGGGTGTAATTGGCTTTGCTGCGATTGGCTCTCCGGGTGGGAATCCCGTGACGCCCGCAAACCCGAGGTTGTCCGCTCCGATCGTTCGCGATAGCCGTTCTTCTTCACACCTTTGTGAGAGCATCGCCAGCAGTCCACATCATGTTCTCCCAGAAGGTTGCCCAGCAGTCGCTGCGACGGCGTAAGTGTGCCTGCGATCGGAGAACCAGATGCCACGAGACGCCATTCCGCTGACCATTTGCCCCGATTCACAGTTGCCGTCCAACAGCCGACCCTTATGCAGTCGGCAATGATGCGCGCCTCGCCCGCCGCCATTGCTATCGGCAGCACCCAGAAGAGGTCAGTTCAATCGCAGTATATTCATACTCGATAATCCCAGTCAATTCCGTTGCAGCCTCCGTCGCTCCCCGCATCAATACGTCATTCGCAAATATCCAGGGATCAACAACTAATTTGAATGCCTCGATAGACTCGCTACCTCTTCTCCCAACACCGAGGACCCTACTCAGATCTTGGCCAAGCAACGCCTGAACCGCCCAGTCTCCCCTCACTTGGGCATCTACCGTCCTCAGGTTGGCTGGATCTTGTCCTCCCTGCACCGTATTAGCGGTATCACTCTCTCCGGTCCTCTTTACCTCTTCGCGACTGCCTACCTTGCCGCGCCCCTCCTTGGCTGGCACCTGGAGTCTGCCTCGTTGGTCGCCGCTTTTGGTGCTCTTCCCGTCGCCGCCAAGATCATGCTCAAGTCCATCATGGCCCTCCCCCTCACCTACCACAGCTTGAACGGCCTTCGTCACTTGTTCTGGGACACCGGTGCCGGTCTCACCAACCCTACCATCATCAAGACCGGTTGGACCGTCGTGGGCTTGAGCGTCACCAGCGCTCTTGCTCTTGCTTTCCTGTGATCTTACATACCTTGAATTTCCTTGTCTTATTAAAGTGATTTCATCGATCAATTCCACAACGAAATGTGGGCCTCGGCGTGAGCTTGAGATGGCGCTGGGCTTTTTATTCAACTATGTTTCCTTTGTCCTGTTTCTTTAGATGCTTACTGTACTGGGCATAGGCCCCCTTTTATATCATAAGATTGAGATGTCAGTCTCATCAAAAGGTGATTGATGTTTTCATGATCCAATTGCACATTCTGAAGGTTTTCATACACAAATTTCGCCTTAATTGCACCGTACATTACCCATACCCATGAATCCATCCTTGAGACCCCAAATGTAGACCCTTGCTTTCCGACCTATGATTCACCACACGAGACCAAATGAATCGAACAAACGAATCGAGCTTTTCTTCGACGCCGTAGTTCACATGGTATTATATTAAGGGCATGATCAGCCCTTCAAGTGGCCTTTGCGTGGACAATCGTCGTGCTTGAGATGAAAAGTCTATAAGGCCCATCAACATGAAGAACGAACGAATAATACCAAGGTTGAGCATACCTATCAAGCCTGCACTTCTCAAACGCCAAAAATTTCAAGACCCGCAGAAACAATTAAGCTGGGCTTGGAGGTGGATTTGGAGGAAATGGCCGTGGCGAAGGCGGGTCTGACACTGAATGTCCGCAGTATGGCATGGATTCTGAAGGGAGAGCAGATCGGCAAATGAGAATTGACACGGGAGCGCCAGCCATGGTGATTTTCTGGTCCGGAGCGTATGAAGTACAATAAAATGGAATTAAAGACAAATTTGCGGAGTCGAAGTATATTTGAATGTCCTCCGAGGAGAGATGGAATGATACCACTTGTGTATGTATGTGGAGAGAAAACCAAAAGACTGATGCACTTTCGAAAAGATGGGATGCAGAAATCGGGTCGATCATCTCTATTTAATACCTATCGACGCCCAGAGCAATCGGGGCTTTCGGAGACGCCATACTTCTCCAAGTCGTACACCGCCATCCTACGGCGCATCTTCATGGATCTAGGCAAGCTATCTGAATGGGCGCATACTTCATCCGCTGCAACGGCTACCGAGCTTGGGCGTGGCTCCCCAGCTACTACGATCTAGAAAACTTCGGTAAACCCTGCAAGGGCCCGCCGGAAAGGCCTTGATGTATAAACCGTTGGACGGAGCCGTCACACCTACCGTCTCGGATGAGGTTGTGCCTTGGTCAATTGTACTTCAAAACAGGAGCACAAGTACTGTGCCTCGTACCAACGGGAACATAAGTGGCTCGGAGGAATTGACTGCCCCTGGAAAAACGTCGGAAAAGATAGAGCGAGAAAAAGCAAAGCAAGAGCCAGGCTCAAAGAATCCTTCTTGCTGGGCCCGGGCAGCAAATCATAGATCTTTCCCCCTCCCTACCCTGGTCGAAGTCCGGGAGTCTGGCTGATGATCCTTTCCCCAGGCCTTGCCGGGAGCTGCAAGTTCCAGTGGAGTGACACCAGCGGTCTGAGCCGTCAGTACCGGCTTCTTGCAGCGATCATCTTCGTGAGGAGAGGTGTCTGAGTACCTCCAGTTGCCCCCAGTCGAATGATTCTAGAACCCCTCCCGACGGCCGCTAGTAGCCGTGATTCGTCTTTCCGAGTCTGACAGATCGAGTTCGACAGATCTTCGTCTATAGATACCCTGATGGATGATCTGGGTAGAGATCATGTGGCCAAGAATTCCCTTCGCGCATTGCTTTCCCGACGTGGCGATCTACGATTCAATGCCTAACCTGTTTTCTTGTATTGCTTTGACTTGCTACCCTGTCTTCGCCACTCATTGAATGGTACTCATGAGGCCATATATAGCTATTGCCAGCAGATTCTCAATCGCATATCCGTGGCGTAGAGCAGAACTAGCACAGCAGAACATTCTTGTCGGGTCTACCGTTTCAAAAGACCAAAATAAGGCTCGATAGCACCAAGACACGATTCTGCAAGCACGACAGGGCATCAGCACACGTGGAGTATCGATGCGTCCCGCAGTAGCACGGAGAATTTGTTTTAGCATGCTCAGAAATAGGAAGCGAGAGAGACTCAAGGTCCCCGGGGAGACAAATGTACGATTACACAGCAGGCACTTTGCTGCGGTCCGTCCGCAGAGAAGCAACAAGGAAGCATTATGACCAACCGTGGCGCCATACTAGAGCTCTGCGGCTGCCAATAACCGCTCGCAACATCAAGCGGCCTCAACGGCAACCGTGCTTCGATCTTGTTCAACCTCAATGGCTCGGCCGAAGCCTTGGTCCTGCATGCCGCTGCTTCCCGTGCCTATTGTGCCTTAGAAGGGTACAGAATATTCTCCTAGGCCCCGATATACGATCTAGAACTTTTCTGCTTTTAGACCCTTGCTATATTTCGGTAGCGGCTGCGGACCTGGGAAGTTGGGTGGTTGGCCCGCACTTAGATCTTCTTACGGTACTTGATTGTACTGCTAGTATGTCCAGTCATGGGGCAAGGTAATGTTACCTAGCAGAGCTCTCGAGCCTATCCTCTTCTTTTTTGAGATGCATATGGCCTTTTGATGATATGGCCAAAAGGAAGCTGTGCTGCACAAAGCTCAGCTGGCAATCTTGTCGGTAACCACTCGGATTACTCGATATGGACAATCTCTAGTTGAATGCATCAAAAGGGACCATGCAGAATAGATGGTCTTTCGAGTGGAACGATCGAGAAGATGGAATCACAAAAGACTTCTGCAGATAATGAAGGATCAAGAAGGACAAGGATAAGGGAAGATAAAGCCACCAAATCTTCAGGCTTAAACAGCGGTATGATGAGATAGTGAGATGTGTTGAGCCTATTGTATTGCCTTCAAGGGACGCTACAGCTGCGCGCTGCCCTAAGCGATGTGAGCCTTGACAATCACGGATATCATGAAGCATGGCGGGGCCCCAGAAGGTAAGCGGGTTGCTTCCCCGGCCAATTGTCATGTGGGGGAATCTCCAAGTCCAGTGGTCATGGAGGCAGCACAATACCCACAGCAGCGGTGAGAAGCCTTGGAGTTTTGTGTATGATAAGTGGCATGCCGAACTGAGCAATCAAATATGCATGGGACTTTTGATACGGGTGCATATGCATAGGAATCGTAGTTCCCTGCTAGCACTAGATCGGATAGTGATACAATTCATCAAATAAGACAATTCATTGCGTATGTGCCGGCGAGATAGCTGCAGCCCGTGCATCCATTTCGTAAGTGGGTGCAGATAGACATGGAAGTTGTAGTTTTTAACCGCGGCGGACCAAGCCTGTTGGGGAATGGTGGCAGTATCCCACCGCCCGGCGATGATGGCCGAATTCTTCCCATCGCCAACACGACCGTCCACCAATTGATCGACCACCCCCTATGGCATCACTACTGTCTGTTCGAGCGGTCAGGACCGCCTGCGTCGCGCCGAATGCCGTTTCCCGCCCCCTGGCGACGTTGATTCCCCGTCGAACCTTCGCAACCTCCCCCCAGTCCGAGCCAATCTTCGGAGAATCGCAGGAGGCCGCAATTGAAGAAAACAAGCGCCCGCGATGGTCATATACTCCACCGGCTGCCAAAGCACCTTTCAGTCTGCGCGCTCGCAAATTCCCTCCATTCCAAGTGAACGAAGACCCGGCCGCGTTGGATAAGTTCTACGTCGAGTTTCTCGGCACCGGAGGTGACAAAGTCTTGCACGACGAGCTGAAATGGCTGGCCATTACGCACAAGAGTTTCGACCAGGGACGTCGTGGATTCAACGACCGATTGGCATTTTTAGGTATGCAGCAATTACATCACGAACTTGGTAAATTTGGTGCTGACACCTTGTAGGTAAAAACATCGTGCAATTGCAGGCATCGCTCGCTCTGGTGCAAACCGCCGAAGCTACCAGCGAACCCAAGCCCGACGAACACGGCCGAAAGCCCTTCTCTCACCCTGCTACCCAGGGCCTCCGCAATCTCTCTCACGATACCAAGAGTATCTTGACGGACCGGACAAAATTGGCCGATCTGGCCATGCAGCGATACAACATGCAAAAAGTGATTCGATGGAACCCGCGAGACGTATGTAACTCTGCATCGAACAGCATTGACTTTCAGCTAATATTTGAACAGCCCACCAACCTTGAATCCTCCGGTCTCGAGCTTATCCTTGCCCACACTCTTTACGCCATTGTGGGAGCAATTTCATTGGAAAAGGGAGGCGCATATGCGAACCAGATCGCCAACGAGCGGATTCTTGCGCCATTGGGTGTTAAGGTGGCATAAAGAGCATTCGCAGCATTTCACCGGCGTTTTGAATGGATGTTGGTCCTTTGGAGGCCTTCGAGCCCTTTCGACAGGATGTATATGTACTTTTAGATTTATATTTCATTTTCTTGGCCATATTGTGCAAATACCACGATGAATATCTCGATCAAGCAGGAAGATACACAACATAAACCATAATTTATAGAGGGATGTTTGGTTCCTCTGACACCGCCCGCGTAACAGAGCAAAATACACGGCCAGCTCTTATGGAACCCTCGAAAACGAATCAGTCTTCGCAACTCTGTATCGCAAGTCTAGTAATTGAAACTGATGGTTAACAGACAGAATGCCTGAAATCCCCAGAAGGCCCGAGGGCCTTGTACTGCCTTGCACTGTCTATTGAGAGCGTTGAGAAAAAGAGAAAGTTAGCGGCGCGCGGAAGAGTTTTTGTACTGGCCACGCTAGGCCGCTTTGGGGGCGCGGGATCCACTCTGCGGGCATCGCTCGAGACACTTTCGACTCTCCTTCCCAAGATACCAGATCCCCCCGATCTAAACAACCCTCCCCTCGATTTCTCCTTGTGAACAATGCCGCAGTAGACTGCTGCGGCTTTGTTATCTCTCCGCTCCTTACTACCGACATCTTTCTTCCTAACCCCCGACCCGAAATTACCACGTTGCGAACCAGAACCTGACCAGTATCCCCCCATTGACACGTCATGGCATCAGCTCTGTTCTTCCTGGACCTGAAGGGCAAGGTAAGCTCAACATATGCCTCTAAATACCTATATCGTCCATCTTGATAGCTTTTGAGATGGCCGACCAATGCGCAATGCGTGGCTGACCGTGTTTCCAAACAGACCCTTCTGGCCCGCAACTATCGCGGGGACATCCCTATGTCCGCTGTCGAGAACTTCCCCATCCTCCTCAGCGATGCCGAGGAAGAGAGTTCCGCCGTACCTCCCTGTTTCTCTCATGAGGGTATTAACGTACGTTTCCCGCCTCCGAAATCTCTCGCGTGCTCATAAGGCCCCCTCATGCTCCTTACTCCTTTTGTGCGAAACCCCAACAATCAACCACTGACGGACTTTGCGATATTTGACAGTACCTCTACATCCGCCACAGTAACCTTTACATTCTCGCGTTGACAAAAAGCAACACAAATGCCACTGAAATGCTCCTCTTCCTTCACAAGCTGGTGGAGGTCTTTACCGAATACTTCAAGGTTCTGGAGGAGGAAAGTATCCGGGATAACTTCGTCGTCATCTACGAGTTACTAGACGAGATGATGGATTTTGGATATCCACAGACAACAGAGAGCAAGATCTTGCAAGAGTAAGCATCCATGCTCGAAGAACCGGCCGTTTGCTAGCTACAATCGGCTGGGGATTGAAGACAGTCACTGACAATCGCTTTCTCTATTACAGATACATCACTCAAGAATCACACAAACTCGAAGTCCAAGCACGGCCACCAATTGCAGTCACAAACGCTGTGTCCTGGCGTAGCGAAGGTATTCGCTACCGCAAAAACGAGGTGTTCCTGGATGTGGTTGAATCTCTGAACCTTCTGGTATCGGCCAATGGAAACGTTCTGCGATCCGAAATTCTGGGTGCTGTTAAGATGAAGTGTTATTTGAGTGGTATGCCAGAGTTGCGACTGGGTTTGAATGATAAGGCGATGTTCGAATCAACCGGTCGAGCTACGCGAGGAAAGGCTGTTGAGATGGAAGATGTCAAGTTTCACCAATGTGTGCGACTTTCGAGATTTGAGAACGACCGAACGATCAGTTTCATTCCCCCAGATGGCGAATTCGAGCTTATGAGCTACCGGTTGAACACGCAAGTCAAGCCCTTGATTTGGGTCGAGTGTTTAGTGGAATCACACTCCGGGTCACGTATTGAGTATATGCTCAAGGTCAGTGACACGATACAACGGTCTCTAGTTGAAGGCGATACTAATCTACTATAATATATAGGCCAAGGCACAGTTCAAGCGCCGCAGCACGGCTAACAACGTCGAAATTCTTGTCCCCGTCCCCGAAGACGCAGATTCGCCTCGATTCCGCACAAATATTGGTACCGTGCACTACGCGCCCGAGAAGTCTGCGATTATCTGGAAGATTAAGCAATTTGGCGGCGGCAAGGAGTTCCTCATGCGGGCGGAGCTGGGTCTTCCGTCTGTAAAGGGAGACGACGAGCGCGGTGGTGGTATGACTGGTGGATTTGGAGGAAGCATGGGTGGCGCGGGCGCGATGGGCAAAGCCAAGCGACCCATTAACGTCAAGTTCGAAATCCCCTACTTCACCACCAGTGGTATCCAAGTACGGTACTTGAAGATCACCGAGCCAAAGGTATGTCGACTATCCAGCCTCAAACTCTTGATATTGGGCATGACTAACCTGACTGAAAGCTTCAATACCCATCCCTTCCCTGGGTGCGATATATCACACAATCAGGCGATATCGCCGTGCGCATGCCAGAAGTGCAATAAGGAAAATAAGACCCTTCGAACCTTTCTATGCTTTTTAGCATCAGTGATTTGTACAGCCACGTCTATCCGTTTATTTACCCTATCTATTTTCCCTTTAACCTATGCCTCTTGCATTTACTCGAGCTGAGGCCGGCCGGTCCGATAGATAATTCAATCCCGACATCCCTCTCATCGGTTTAGCTTTGTTACCTCCCCAGACGGAATTGCATGGCCCGATCATTCTAGACTAGCTTCATTTTGGCGGGGTTTTGCAAATAAAACCATATAGTATGGATTGAATTTTGGACAGCGCTTCCTGTGTGTTTAAATTGCTCTGCAAATGAACTACGGTCTGAGTAGAAATACAAACTCAATAGAGATCACGGCAAACGCAGCGTACACGTTCTTCCAAGGTTACATGATCGGAAACGATGAGAACGAACCAGCAGGGTATCTCGATTCTCAAAACCAACTAAGCACTCGCACAAGTACCCCAAAAAAATAGAAAGCATCATTCTTCATACCGCAACGCCATATCGTATCAGCGCCCGTCAACTTTTCATCAACCAAGATATAAGCCCAAAAAATATGCCAGCTGTACATGCTCAGATACTACGCTTCAACGCATTACCCGATAAAGAAGGAGAAGGCAAAACAAAACCGAGCAGAAACAAAGGACCTGCCAATGCAAAACGCAGCCTAGTCACCGAAGAAAAGAGTAACCAGGAGTATGCGATCAAGCTGCTGCATTGACACCGTCATCCGGTGTTTCTTGCGGTGGGAGCGGAAAGCCGTCGGTGTGGCCAGCCGCTGCGGATTTCGAGAAGCCCTCTCGGGCGAGCATGGTGTTAAGCACGGCGCAATTGTATGCCGCTTCGCCCGGTGGGACGACGATGAATATGTATGTGTTGTCTGTGAAGCGGCCGAGGAAGATGTTGAACTGGGGGGTCTTAGTGTGCATGACGACGAAGCCGGCAGATGCAGGCGTGGTGAGGGTGTTGCGGGCTGCGCAGTGCTTGAAGGCTTTCATGATGTTGGATAAGCGCTCGTGTCGGTCATATATAGGGTTTAGCTCGCCGATTTCGGAAGTAACAGAGGTTACGGTGAGGAAAGTTGAGCGCTCAAACAATATGACCTCTTCGGCGTCTATTTTCTTTGCGAAGGCAGAGAGGAATCGCTCGATGACTGTAAGGTTGGGGATGAGCTTGTGCACGATGCCGGCCCAGGCTTTGTAGAGCGATTGGTCCCAAATGCTGCTCCCGAAGGTGTCGACGTGGAAATGCGCTGAGCGGCTGCGGATCAGGGCTGAACGCTCCTCGTAGATGCGCTGGCGGTGCTCGGCCTGGATGAGATCCATTTTATGGACAAGGCAAAAGACGTAGGCATTTGGACTGAATTCGCGCAAGGCTTCGATGATTGCATTGTATGTATCGAGATCCCGATCCACCTCACGGGACTCGATGTCGAAAACGTAGATTAGAACTGCAACGTCGGAGAATATGTTACCGCGTTGCGAAGCAAGATAGGTTTCCATGAAGGCGTCTTGACTATTCGCCGTGCAATATTCGAGTTAGCCAGCTCTCTGGATATGTAGTCCCTAACCATGACTTACCCTCCGCAATCCCAAAGGTTCAATGTCAGGTTGCCCATGAACTTGACATGACTGTGCTCGACATCGATCGTCGCACCCAAGCGGCGAACATCTTTGGCCACGTAGTTGCTAAAGATGATAGAGCGCATAGACGACTTCCCCGAACCGCTCTTACCCATCAACAAAACCTTCCTCTTCTTCTTCCGGGCGTCCATAGTAGTGGTGTGCTTGTGGTCGAGCTCAGATGCCCCGCAGAGCGGGACGTTTGTACAGAGGCGCTGTGACGCACTTCAAAGTCAGTGCAGAGGTCCAACGAGCACTGAAGCTGAAGAGACTGCGAACGAAGGTGGGGGTTATGGCGAACGCTTATCAGGGTGTACAGAAGGAATTGACAAGGCCGAGATAAGACGAAGAGAGCAGCTTCGTTCAAGATGCGGAGAGACGGATCAACTCCATCCCGGCCGGTCACGTGAAGCGGTGCTAGGTTCTCTGGGCTACAGTTTCCCCCACGTGGAAGGCTGGCATACGATATTCGGAGACTACGATGATCATTCCAGCTGGAAATATGCACATGCGACTGTATTTCCGGGGAATCGCCGGGGGTAAGCGCTCAATGGCATGCAACAGCCAACACTGGAATAGCCGAGAGACGGAATGACGACATTGCAAGAGCAGGGAATCTGAGCGGGTCAACGGCGATCAAGCACATCAACTTTGAGGGAAACAACAGACGTGCTATTTTATTTATTGCTCTAATTAATCACGTAGTATATTCGTAGACCATCTTGCAATTTACAATTCATTTATACAAAATCAGACGGGTAACATAACACAGTTCACATTTATTGCCATGCACCTCTGAGCGCATATCATTAGTATAGAAATAATATACTATTTGAAGTAGATAAAACACAATCGAAAGAAAGACCATCAAAAAAATATAAAGTGGTATCCGGAAGAAAGCACAAAAGGCGTCATTATAGTGCGACACCATGCAAGAGGTCCCAATAGAACAGTTGCAATAGTCGGATGAAAGTCGAATATCAGCACCGAAGAGTAAGCGGGTCAAGGGGAATCAACAAAGATCATCATCAGCAGTTCATTAGAACCCGCGCCAATATTTTCTGACTGGTATCAAAAACAGAAGGTTGGCGCAGATCAGGTATCCCATCATCCATTAAAACTCGTGCGTATAATGGCACTAGAATACAGTGCCGTCTGAACGAATCATAATTGGCGGCTCCTTGGTGTTTGGCCTTGAGACCTCGGCGATTTCACGACCACCCTATTGAAATGTTAGCTCTGGTGTCAAAATGCTTAGGGCACACAGTAAATGCCTACCTTCCAAGTACCAGCCTCCAGCATTTGGGCAAGTGTTAATGGCTCCTCCTCTCCGGTCAACCCAAGTTGCTTGTTAACCTCATCGAGAAGCTCATCCAGGAAGCCCACTGTAACAGCCCGCCATTCAATAATCACATCGTCATCGGTAGAGAAGAGTGGGACAACCTCCACGCTGGGCTGGCCCTTGATCTGCGCATTCTCCTTATAAGCATTGATGCCCCGCTCCAAATCATGAGGTTTGAGAGTCAAGAGGCCCATGTCGATTAAAAGCCCGCCATTGCGGTATTCGGGCAGACCGGTCAATAATTCTGTGCCGGCGAAGTGGATGTGCATGACTTTTGCCATAGGCACCATTAATGAGTAGCACAGCCATTGAGTCAGTTTGTGGAAGGGCATAATGGCTTCCCAAGGGAACGCGGGAGGGGAGGGAGGTAGACTTGAGCACACCCAGGCGTCTCCGATGGCAATACCGTCGATTTGTGTTCGAGATGGAGGCCAGATAGAGGCGAAGCCATCCATCAGAACTGTCCACAATGTGGTGACGGGAATTATAGGAACGGAGGAAGCTAATGTTGAGGGGTGGCATAGAAGGAAGTCTGTGAGTCAGGCGGAAGACTGGTTAGCTACACGCAAAGCTCATGATTGTTCAAAAATCGTTTCAAGCTTACCGAGCATGTTTCCTGGGCGAGCGTCTACGCCGAAAAATTCCTGGTTATTGAGAGCCTCCGAGAGGCGCACCAGCAGTCCTGCGCGACCCTCAATACCTGCCAGCTGGTTCTGCTCCGTATGCTGCATACCCCGTGCCAGCTTTTCGATTGTCATATTCTTCAAAGCTGCGCCGTCGACTTGGCATGGTTCGGTGGGGTCGCTGCTGAAAAGACCAGACTTGAACATCTCCAGGGAGGCCACTGCAAGACCCTCACTGCGGGAGTAAATCTTTCCGGATTCCTTGGACTTGTAGGACCATTTGTTGCCGGCGCCTGCATCCAATAACACGGAAATAACAAAGAGGTCTATTAAGCGGCGGGTCCGTTCCTGGGCGTCGATACGGCTGGGCCAGGATTGTAGTAGTTGGTTGACTCTGGGCCGACCACCCACCTCGAAGTGTTGCCAGCGACCATGGGGAGGGATGTTCTGATAGTCCGGAGCATAGTCTCTCTGTTCGTGCCGAGTTAGTTTTATTGTTCCCATCTAGCTTGTTTCGTGGTCCCTGCTTTATGGGTCTACTTTACCTTGATAATAGATACCACATATGAAGCTGTCGCCTTGAACTTGGTCAAATCCACGTCGAAATGCTGCAGGCGATTGCGCTTGGCTCTGGTCATCACCAGGTTAGCTCGCTGGCGAACTGCATGGATGCTGCGAAGGTAGGCCGCGGGGTCTAAAGCTGGATCGGGAGGTCGTGCAATAGGCATTTCGGGGATGGAGGCAGGCATGCCGCTGCCCTTGTAACCAGGAGATTTGAGAGAGGTGTTCGAGGTGCGAGCGCTATTGACAGATGTGAAGGATTCATCGCCGTCCTTCTCGCTAACAGAGTGGCGCGAGTCCTTACGCTTGAAGAGACCCATATCGATGGTTGTAGCCTCCTCGGCGGAGCGAGATGTTCAATACCAGAGAGTGTCGAGAGCCAGAATTCGAAGCAGATCGACTCGAATTAGCCTCGAAAATGGTGTGTGTGTTTTGAGTTTTGTGTCTGCGTTGCGCAAGGTTCCAATGGAGGGCACTTTTTCTTTTCGGGAACCGAATTATAGAATTCTCCCCTCTAGCTTTCACGAGCCCTAGCTCCCGAGATCAGGTAATAAGATCGAAGAGGTAAATGAATAATGGCGGGTCAATGGGAAAGCTATTTGCCAATTTCCGTATACCGGCCAATCTAGGTCGGATGGGCCCCTTTGGAGGCTTGCAAGTGGGGTGCAGGGCGGCCGAGGCCGAGAGGTCAGGGACTGGACGGGGGTTGCTTCTGGGGACGCTTCACCGAGAGAAATCCAAAGGGCAGAAGAGAAATCGAAAGGGGGGAAGGGGGTAGATAGAACTACACCGTACCAAGGCTAACACTACAAAAAAAGAGGAACCAAAGTGGGGGGGGGAAGTCCCAAGAAAATTAGGGAGACTCGAGAACTCGACAAACCAGGTACGAGGCCGTACGAGACTCCGCAGTCACGGCCTTCATCGGCTTCCACCGAGAAACTCTGTTGGGCTCGGAGATTTCGCGCCTGAGAGATCCCAGCTCGTGTTTCCACTAGATGCACCCCCTGAGCTCCAAACGTTCCAGTTCCTGTTAATGGTATAAAGTTCGCTGCACAAGCTGCGTATCGGTTCTATCCATTCCCGAAATAGGGGAACCTTCGATGGTCGGGTCTTCCCCTCCAGCCTAGCACACACAACTAATAGAACACTAACTATTAGCTGCCGGAGAACTTGCCATGCACGGACTTACGTGCGGTCCGCCCAGAAGGTGTAAATCAAAACGTGGGAGAGCCCGTTCGCGTCCTAAGCGATTCGGGCCCCGTAATCCGATGGGTGATCCTTCTTCTCCGTCGAAGAACCAAGGAACGCTGGTCTAGGAATGTTTTGTTTTCTCTTTTCTGCCGTATTAGCTTCGTGTCTTCGTTGGGGTGAGGCCCTGATTTCATGTCTTTGGTCCGGGTGGCACTGGAATTGCCCTAACTCGTGGTGTTTCACCCATGAAATGATTAATCTCATAGGGGTGGTCAGGTGTTCTTAAAACGAAACTACGAATACGTATGAACTATACAATCTGCACATTCAATACAGCCTCGAACCTTGACTCCCTAAAAGCTTTGCAGGGACTCGAGGTATCCAACCAGCCTCGAAGGGCTTGGGAATGCGAAGGGATGAGAGCACCTAGTACGTCCAGAGCTCCAACAGGATGACAAAACAGCTTCCTATATTGGCAATAGTGGCTCCAAACCTTAAGAGCCTGCACCTGGCGTGGGAGTTCCTGGTGCTGAGATGAGCTGACGTCGCCAGAGAGCAGCCGTGCTCCTGCGTGGACTTTTGATTCTGTAGATCGTGCAACACAAGAGAGGCATCACAAATTCCTGCAGTCTAGAATTATCCCACAAGGTCTGGGGCGATCCGTAGCCCAATAAAATTTGCGGCACCAGAACACAGTTAATAACCAGTCAATAAACCGTCGACCAGGTCTCCCAGACTCGACAACCTGTGCGCCGTTGTGCCCCTCCAGAACCCACTATCACCCGCACAAACCCACACCAGGAAAGGCGGGAGCACGGGCCTGGCCATGTTTTTGAAGTTTCAGGTACAGTAGAGTCCCTGGACTAGTGGCCGTTCGACTTGTCGCCCCTTTCAAGCCCTCCGTACTATCGTTCGAGAACGTAGGAGGTTTGCCCCCTAACTTCTCGGGGTCTTTCGGCCTCATCACTCAGGGGCGGCCCACCTTCTCTGTGATAGCGCGCGGCTCGCGTACCGGCAACCCCATCGGCGAGAGCGGAGACTTGAGTTTTCAAAGCTTCCCAATCACTTACATATTTTTGGGCTTGGGGTGGGCGCGGGAAGATGCCATGCACAGCATTTCCCGGCATGCTCCGAGCATGCGAAGCTTGCAGCCCAGGGGTAGTCACCAAGTTCATGCAGCTTGAATCAACAATTGGCCCCTTCACATGTTCAAGGCAAGCTATGCAGTGCTGGAGACAGCTTACACTGTGAACCCACTACTGATATCCACCTCACGGACCAGCACAGCCTTGCATTTGGCCCACTGACGCACCAAGGCTTAAGCATTGACAATCAGCATCAACACCCTTCATACGAGATTAGTGCAAGATGGGTTGCAACGGTGGCTGCACTTATGCAGCATTGTTCTCCATCAGGCGTTTCTTACCCCTAGCTCCGACTCTTCTATGTCTATGCATCTGACAAGTCCAGAATCTTATATCCACACGAGCACTCGGCACCGTCCCGAATCCACATACAGAGAAGCCCCGACGAAAGTCCAATAGGACTAACTCCATAATTCTGAGATATTGCCAATTATGCCCCGCTGCAGAATACTATCTTCATGATAAGGCGCCCCGTGACTCCGTACTCACCACTGGCTAAACCCTCCCGTCGGAAATTGGGCGACGAAAAAACGACTAATGCAATATGTGTGTCGATCCTCCATGTTTCTTCACGCTACGAAGTTTAGAGGATTTTGGTGTCAGGCTTGTGTCCTCAAGCAGACTTGTGTTCTTCATGACTTCAGAGGGGCCAAAGTCGCCCCCTCCCGCTCCCCTCATTGGAAATGGTCATAGCTGTAATGCCCAATCGTCCAGATAGTTCACTTAGTGAACCGTGCAGTTTTTCTGCAATTGTTCTAGCTTCATCCTCTGCCGATCTTTCATTACCCATAGGCTTTTTGTACTTTCGTTTTACTTCGTACCGCCCGCTTGGTTAACTCAATGTTATTGCCGAACAATTTACCCCGGCGTTTGTCAATAAAATCATAGATCACAATAAGTTGTTTCACCTAAGCAAAGGCAAATTCCAAATCATGGCCATATGATATTTCGCAAGTTAGTTTACAGTCTATTTCCTTGAGTGTGTCCCTTTGATTGATCTCGATTTGTTTATACAGCCCGCGGACCGAGCAAGAAGATAGCCCTAGAACTGAGTTAACCGCACAGGGCAGGCACTTTCCATATGGATTAGTCGCGCAAACGCGACTCATGTGAGATGAGGTCCTATGGAGCCATTGGGCACTAGTGCAGACGATCACTTCTGACGTGCTTTCCAGAATACGACCGGGCAGGTAAAGATAGTCTGGCGCCACGAGGTTCCCAGAATAATCGTAACGTTTATTTATGCACTTTTAACCTCGCCACATGGCTTGAGAAATTCAAATATGTCAATTTGATGTCGGCCCAAGAAAGCTCAAGCATTCTACAGCCTTTGATCCACAGAGAGAGCCAAATATTTGGTCTGTCAAAGCTCTTCACGCGTGTGATTGCATTTGACTTTGCATGATCATTTGCCTAACCCTACGAATGAAGACTTCGGCCTAATTGAACCATGCTCAGGGAGACCTACATTATCATGTTCGCATCGGTCGCTGAGCAAAGTAGTACGGAAGAGCTTCCTTTGTAAAACATAGCATAAACCGGCTTATTAGCTGAGCTTCGGGTCTGCTTACTATCAAAAGAAGCGCTGCTATAGAATCAAGGACGCCATTGAATTCAGACAGTGACCTTGCAAATCTGTATGACTATGGAGTACTGACGATGCCTCCCGTGGGGAAGAAGCAAGGACGATTCGACACAGACCAGCTCCTTGACTCCTTTCCCGTAGTCCTTCGTAAAGCTAGACTAACCCCATACTACAGAGCTCCAAGAAACATAGTATGAAGTTGTTAATCAATTTTTGCTTCTTTATGCCACGTTCTCGGGCCGCGGCAAGTGTAGACATGGCCCGCGCGGTCCGTTTCGATTGGCCCACGGGGCCGCATGTCTCGCATTGTACTCCGCATAGAGTAGTGCATCAAAGTTCGCCCGCGCACACTAGTAGGGCAATAAGGCAGGATAGATCTACAGGCCAGTGTCCAGGGGGGTAGGCAAACACGAGAACTGATCGTTATATTCAGAATCTTGAGATAATCTACATCCTATAGGCCCTGACCAAGAGAATGTCTCGAATTCAGAAGCCACGCGGTCAGGAGGGGAACGTCAAGATCCCGATGCACTGGCACCTTGGCAGAGCTCGTGTGGGGGCTTGGGGGCGTCCTTATCGCGCAGTATATCCTCCATCGACTGCCCAGGCTGCCCCAGTCACCCAGCTTGCGTCTTCGCTTGCTAAAACCACTGCAATCTTGGCGATATCATGCGGTTTACCGGGGCCATTAAAGGGATGCTTTCGATTCAGAGCCTCGATGGAGGTTCCTGCCTCTGTTGTCTCCTTGAAGATGGCGGTTTGGGTGTCTGAACATCATTAGCTTGGATTTCGTAGTGCTCCCGGGTAACTCACAGCCTGGACAGATCGCGTTCACATGAATCTTGTCGCGAGCATAGTCCATTGCTACTTGTCGAGTGAGGCTGCTCACTGCCCCTTTAGATGCACAGTATGATGCTGGTTTGAATTGGTATTAGCCCTATGATACTGTTATGCTTTTCGAATTGGATTTGACTCACGGTTGTAATTTCCTGCGATCAAAGACATGATAGAAGAAATGTTGATTATCCACCCTCGGTCACCAGAAGAATGAGGCTCTTGAGCAAGCATCTGTCTAATGGCATACTTGCACCCTAAGAATACCGACTTGGTATTGACTCTCATTGTGATATCAAACATATCCTCCTCCGTCTCGTGCACCCTAGCTCTCGGGCGTTGGGCTTCAAGCCCTACACCTGCATTATTCACAAGACTGAATGATAGTTAGCAATCTCAACATTCTGAAGATAAATCTCTAAAAGTTTTCCCGTGAAATAATCTGTGCCGTAGGACTACAAGACTCACATGTCGACCCTCCCGAATTCCTTCGCCGCAGCCTCGACCAACGCCTGCCAGTCACTTGGAACACCCACATCAGCTTTAACAAAAATAGCCTTTCCACCCTCTTTCTTTATAAGATCATGCGTGTCGATCTCGGCCTCATCGCCTAAGTCAAGGCGCGCCGAGGGCCTCAGATCCGAGCATACGACCTTCGCTCCCTCCCGCGAATATCGCAACGATATAGCACGGCCAAGTCCGGAGGACGACCCAGTTACAATAGCGACTTTTCCTTGAAGTCTTGAAGACATGATTTTAGTTGTGAACTTCAATCGGGTAATTATTTGAACAAGCTAGAAAGGGTGGCACGGCGTAGTACTTATAGTGTCCTCAGCACCACGTGCCTCATGCTCGGGGCTCAGTTCACCGCACAAAAGAACCTACGAAAGCAATATGGTAGGCTAAGCCTGCATCATCGGAGACCAGAACACCGATAAGTCGTCATTGTCTTGCATCTGAGGTGCATATACCAGTTGGCAGGCTGCGGGGCTCACCAGATACATAGGTTGCCTTGGAGTATGCAGAGGCATGTAATATGCACGGCAGCAAAGTTTGCAGATCTGTGCCTTTGATGGAACTTACGACTAGATCATTGGATAATTATTTGCCTGGAGAATATCCACAATGCCAAATAGATGGAGTCTTGTTTCCCCGCAGGCTGGATGCGGTGTTGACATGGCCCGAGACTTGTTCCGTTGTCTATGAGCTATCTTTCTAGATACAATACATCTCATAATACTTCTAGAACGGCTAAATGGAAAATTGGAGATGTAATTGATTTTTCTCATGGGGAAACAGTGGCTTTCCTCGTGGACTTGAAGTGGAGCCAGTTCTAGGCCCCATATAGTAGAATTGTGTTAGAAGACACTAAAGTGAGGCTCTGATCTAGATTTCTGCGAAAACCGCGGGGCGCTTTCATCTAAGCTTCTGTAATCGCATTTCCAGCTAAATTCCGCTTCTAATTTCTTCCGGAATGTCAAAACCAAATACGAGCTTAATGCCATGCGACTTGACACATCCATTCAAGCCTCATGGACGTCTGACTCGAAACCGATATGACCCCCGCAAGATCTGCACCAGCATGCAAGATATCACACGTCTAGACCCTGGTTTGCCTAGCTGTAGTTGCGGATCGACCGGATTCCATGTTCTAGGCCTTTGCGGCCGTCGCGAAGAGATTCTGCCTACTAAGCCCTACGTCGACGACTCCTTTGTTCTTGAACCTCAACTTCCAAATATCCAATCGGATTGGTTCAGTCAAGATAATAGTTCGTTTCGGTTGAAATATCCGCCTATCATATCGCGGGTTTTAAAATGACAGCTCGTGTCTACAGCGCCGGATCGGGACAGCGGCATAGTCAGCCGCGTGCTATCTACGTTTTAGATTTTGTGGCGTCAAGTCGAACAAAGAAATGACAACCCGAATGAAGAGCACCCAGGTGATGAAGTTTGGTTCTTCACCCTCGATGAATGCGCTTGTAGATTATATCTTTTAGCAGGGGGGATGTTCTTTCATTGTTGCTAGCCAATTTTCTGAATGGTTTTATTCACCCCTGCTAAAGCCGATCGCAATGGTCAAGGACCCTGCAGTATGGGCTATGTACGGGCCGCCCCCTGCAGGAATCAACTTATCCGACGATATAAGACATGACGAACGAGTCGTACAGGGGGTAATATGCGTCGCCGTTGTAATTGTGGTTCTACGTGTGGCTACTCGTGTTGTCACGAAGCACCGGCTTGGGGCAGACGACTGGATAATTATCGCAGCATTGGTAAGTGCTTCTCCAATCTTGTGAGACTTGGTCTCAACCGATACTTTTAGGTCATTACGGTGACTTCGACGATAATACTTGTTGAAGGTGAGACAACTGCGCGGAGCCTTGGAATCCGACGAACTTTCCATTGATGGATTTCTGTCTAGGAAGCAAAGCCGGCACGAGGAAGCATGTTTGGGTAGTATCAGTGGATCAAGTCGTGCAGATATACCGTGTCAGTCTGATCACTCCGACAGTCCGATTCCAAAGCTAGTGCATTTTCCACTGACTGTCTCTTTATTTAGCTGCTCTTCTTCTACTATGTTGTCTATGTCGGTGCTTGCCTACTGACCAGGATCTCGATTCTGCTGTTCTACCGAAGAATCTTCACGCCTTTGGAGCCTCTCATGAAAGCGGCTCTTCTATTTACAATTTTTATCACAGTCTCATATTCAATTGTGATGTGGGTTACTTTGTGTGCTGGCTGCAGGCCTGTGAGCTACTTTTGGTCCTGGGACTACACTGATGTGCCCGGCGGAACGTGCATTAATTTCAACCGCTTTTTCTTGGCTGGAGGAGCCATCAACATCTTCAATGAGGTAATTATTCTTCTCATACCATTCCCAAGGATTATTATGCTGCACATGAGCACAAGAAAGAAACTGTCTATTCTGGCAATCATGGCGCTCGGGATCTTGTAAGTTGATTCGCTGTCCCCTTGATCTGCGTGGTCAGAGCGTTAATTGTCCCCCGAAAGTGTGTGTGTCGCCAGTGTTATGCGAATCTGGTTCATTTATTTGGGGACCATCGATCCTGACATGACACGGGCCATGAGTCGCATCTTCATCTGGTCCACAATTGAGCCAACCGTGGCGATAGTGACAGCTAGTCTTCCTCATCTTGCACCACTCGTTAAGATGACCCACACTCGATTATCCAAGTGTCGCTCCTACAATTCAAGCACCGAGGCAACTCAAAGACAAAGGTACAATCTTAGTAGCCGGGGACGGTGCCCCACATTTGACTTTGGGTTCGATGCGATAATGGCTAGTCACGATGAGATTGGTCTTACAAATTACGTGCAAGGCGTTTCGATGGATGGGCGACAGCAATCTATCACATCCAACTCTAAGGATGGCAATTTCGACAATAGTATTGTTGTCGAGTCCACCTTAGTCCAGACTACATCCATTTCAAAGGGCGTTTGATATGAGTATGCACTTATTTGTAATGTACTGGGCGGGATGTTCTGACTGGGCGGCGGGTTTACTGGGCGGAAATTTGTTTTTCTTATACATATACCTTTATGTTAAGTATGGCCGAATAGTCACTTTAATATAACACTGTCTTATTCACTCTTCATGCAGTAGAATTAGAGCGAGAGGAAGCCCACATAGTCCCATCGGAAGGAACCATGATGAGGCCTTGTGGGCTTCTCGGGTTTAATTTTCAGTTCATTGAGTTCAGCCGCAGCGGGACGAACCCGGAGGCCAATTGGAATTGCATTTATTTTGTCATGCTAAGGAGGGCTGAGAAGATAACTGCTCGTTTTTGTTAAGACACAGGAGCTGCTACAGTGAGCTATTTGGTAGAGGAATTTTTCTGACTTTCTTTCCTCAGTCCTTGAATTGTGCGCGCCTTGGCTGTGTCGCTTCGCTATTCTCAGAATACTGCACTCATATAACCACCGGATTATTTTTTGATTCAAAAATAGAATCGTGGTTATTGTTCCGCCTAAACTCAAGTGTAGGGTTTGTATGGGAGCTTCTCTCGCTGAGGCTCGATAAACTTCCTCATAGTAACACAGCCCCATTGGCAACGGTGCAATAAAGTTTATATCGCATCAAACTGGGAAGAGGGGTAATTGAGAGAGCTAGTGTAAGGCTAACCTAGACAAATGAGAGCGAATAATTTTTGAGGCTGCGTTTGCTAGGTGGCGGCTTCTCCTCTGCCCAAATTCCAAAAGAAACCAAGGGACAATCACATCTGTTCCACGCCATCCGAGGTGGAGCTCATACCAGCTCATCCCTGTCTCTCATGGTGAGACAGGCACTTCAGCAGGAGTGTGAAAGTCAACATGGATTTGACAGCTTGAGACAGCCAGCGAGCTCTCATGGGTATAAATAAGATGGTGAGAGCAGCCTTGCACTTCCTTTCTAAACAATTGCTCAAGACCAAGTCTCAAATATCGAAGACTTCTTGCTTTCAAGTATTAGAGCTAGTCTCTGCTAAGACAACATGCTGTTTTCTCTCACCGCACTTGCTAGCCTGGCTGCGATCTCTACCGCAATGCAGGTTGATCAGCCCATCTTTGATGGAGGGGGTAGCACGGAGTTGGATTTGACGGTAGACAACAGGATCACTTGGAGCACCGTCAGGTAAGATCCATCGGAATTTTCGATTAAACGACGCTACTATGAGCTTACCTAATCGTCACGGATAGAGGTGACCAGAAATACTTTTCTATCTTTTTGACGAATTACGCGCAGCCTCCCGTTCACGGAGTGAACGAATGTGTGCTTATTGCAGAGGATGTCGACGCCAGCAAACGGTACTACGACATCAAAGCAAACAGCGTCAAACGGGCAGTCAGGGGAGGGTCAGATTCTCTCGATTCCTTCGAACCGGCTAGTCGCTAATTTTTGAAACTCTCATAGTTACGGATACGAAATTCGTTTCCATGACACCAATAGCTGCCAAGCTGGCATTATCACCCAGACGGGCACATTCGATGCCTTGGCGTATAAACCCAAATAGCTCATGAGGTCTCAAGGATGCCGCTTGACTTATCCCTCGGTTCTAGCGAAAGCCTTTCGCTTCTTAGCTGATTGTCGTCGGTAGACTTCTAAGTGAGCATTGACTTACGAATGAAACTATTTTCTGAGTGAATTTCTCACAACACTTTGATAAAGCTATCTGAGGAAAAGTTGAAAATCGTAAAATGCATTATTAAAAATTCTTGAAGTAACGAAAAGTGTCTTAACTTCCAGTCTGGTTTCCTCAATTGTAACCGACTCAATCTCATCTCATAACATGCTTCACAGAATGAATCTCAACAAACACCCGGAGGAACGTCGCCATTGTCATTTGTGCCTGAAGAGTTGGATTTGATACCATATCCAAGACCCCGCTTAGCAAACCCCTTCCAAATACTGCAGTGGTTTGTTCCATTCGTCAAAGCCTTATCAGCGTCAAGGATAGCATCACGGGCTTGGACAAAGGTTGGGTTGCACGGTTGCCTAATATTAGAAAGACTATTAGCAAGATCTATCAGCGCCAAGAAGCCATCAGACGTACAAAGCCATTCCATCAATCACCAACTTCATTGCAAGATACCTTCCATCTGTTGGAACATTTTCCTTGAATGTAGGTTTTGGGCTGTCATTTTTGCCTTGTTGATCAATCAAGTTCCACAACACTTCATACAGCATTGTGCCCCATAGCGTACCCAATCGATGCCCTGTCTGCAGGTCACTAATACTAGCATATGTGAGAGGATTCGTAGTCAAAGAAGTCGAATACAAGTACTCTCTAAGACCTCCTTTCTGATTGGACGCCCATTCACCGAAGGCATAATCGGTCGCACGCGTATCATTGGGCTTTAATCTGATCGCAGTCGCCATGAAGTCACTCCAGCCTTCCCCCATGGCTCTAGACTCGAGTGCGCTCAGACAGCCGCTGTTTGCAGGGCCTCCGGTCAGCCGGTTTGATACTGGATTGGCTTGTCAGTATCACGACACTCGTAGTATCGGCTTCCTACTTACAGCCATGCGTGTACTCATGAATGACCAAGCCGGCGTCGAAGCATCCATCGCGCCAGGGTGTTGACTCATCCCACATTGTCACGCGCATCCGTCCGGGCTCTCCGTCTGGGGGTGTTGCGAAGTTGGCACCGTTGAGTCCCCCGGCGTCCTGGGAGTTGAGGATCACGTAGTCGTGATCGCGGCCGCCTTTGCCGTTGTTATTCCACTGGAAGTTGCCGGCTTTCTCCTTGAATCCGAGGATATAGAGAAGGTCGTGGTACATGTTCGCTGTATAGAATAGCTGCACAATCGAGGCATTGATATATGATTCTGGCTGAGACATGGATGCGTTATACGGGTACTTAAACCTGCATTCCGGGTCAACAGGTCTGAAACTTTCGAGATAGGAGCCGCTACCCAGTGGGTGATCTTGTGCAATCGCGTTGTTTCCGTGGGTTGTGGAGTAATTTTCAGTTCCATCCCCTATCCAAGTGAAAGGCGATGCATTTTTGTCCCACGGATCAGTGAGTACGGAACGAGATCCTTCTGCTGGGTTATTCAACCCCCATTTACTGGTGATATGTGTTAACATTTGCGATTAGATTTTCATGACATGATGAAAACCTACTAGATCTCAAAGTCGGCATATGAGAAGTAGTCGATCACACCATGAATCTTTCTGCTGGGCCCTGCATCGACATACGCCACAATCCATGAATGGCCGGCGTCAATTTCAGTACTCCATGTGAGTCGAAACTTTTTCTCGGAGTCTACAAAGTATGTCAAAGTTGCTTTTGGCTCTGATACTGCTCCTGATATGCCTTTTACGCCATGAGATCTGCTTCCAGCGATTGGCTCTGTGAATGCCTTTTCAACAGAGATGGGTAAATTCAAAACGTCCGCAACGGCACGAAGAGCGGGGACCGGATCAGATTCATGAATTTCAAGCAACTTCGCGGCAGCAGTGACATCTCCCATGTGGAAGGAATGGCCGTACGAAAATATCTTCCCGTCGTTGTCAACCTATACAAAGAGACATCAGATACGCGGAATTTTGCATCAGAAGGTCAGAATACATTAACGTTGAAATCAGCATTGCCGATGTCTATTCCACGAAGTGTCTGCCGGAACCTCACATGAGCTATGTCATTTTCACCGATATAGTGGTCATCAACAATGCGAAACGTGGAATTCGGCGCGACTTTTGTGACAAGCTGCGTAGCGATACGCAGGTAATCGCTTCGGTTCCCACCGGTAATCGAGTATGGCTTGGTGTTGTCGACAATTTCTCTTGAGCTCACATACTGCGACTGAGAGGGCAGATGGAACAATCCGAGGTCTCCAATACCATCATTGCTGAACGAACGTGATGAATGGGCCAGAACGACCGAGAAAAGATAACAGATAGCAATGAACACGGTTCGCGCCATCGTGAATAGTGGTTTGAAGCCAACTGCCACAAAGTCGGCGATGTGGGAGGGAGGCAGCAGTCTTGCTGATTGTTGACATCGCCTGCGAGGGAAACACCACCAAATGCCATTTCTGGCGCGAGGCTGCAAAATGCTGTCTGTTGATGAGATCATGTACGCCCCATCAGCTGAGCAGCTGAGCAACTATAGTTGCGCTATCCATGCTTTTGGATTTACAGACATGAAGTCGTATAATCAAATCCTCATAGCCAGGACTTACAGTTGAGACCATGAACTCAAGATTATATCGAGCAACATGGTCCCGGCTTATATTGGGAGCCTGTCCAGACACGCCAGTCGACACGAATGATGCTTCTAGTTTGTTATACTGATAGCTAGTATTCTCCAGACCTTGCTGTCCTCATGATAAATTGCCAACCCAGATATTCCCCTTCTTCTACTGGGGGTCGCACTACGTCCCTTTCCCCTCCCGGATTGCCCCTTCTAACTAGCAAGAGGTAGTGCCACAGGCCTCAATCAGGGTTCAATCTGCCGCCAGTGTTTCATGATTGGTACGCTAAAGTAGTGCTTGCTATAGACTAGCGCAAAGAAGGTCATGAGACAGTATTTGTTTCACTAGTGGTAACATTTCATTCAATTTGGTAGAGTTATGGTTAAAGAGATACAGCTACAGAAGGGAATATCGGCAATAAGGAAGGCTTTCTTCGCCAACCGGCCGGATGCAGTAGAGAGAAGCTACTTTTGCTTCTGCTTTCTCTCGGAGATGTCAACGTAGACGTGTCCCAGAGGGCCTGCCTCTGGGCTCCATCCCCCATACTCGATTCTGTATTTATCATTTGGGTCCAACAACTCCACCAGATTAATAAAATCTCCACCACGATTCTCCCAATGGATCTCGCAGATCTTGGCATTGTCATGAAAAAGATCCAGGCGGCCTTCGCTGCCACGACGGCTGCGAGCAGTGATCTCGCCGACGCCATCCGAAGGGATGGTCATCTCATCGATCTCTTCTTCGGATAGAGATCGACGGCGCTGGGTAGGGTGTTCGAATTCACCGCTGTGAGATATTAGTCGATAGATGGCGAGTATGAGGGCCCGAAAGCCTACCCTTCGATGACGGTGTTCTGGACCAAGACCTGGCCATCCTTAAGATGGTCTCTGATGTGGAAGGAGACCCATTGAGAGTTGTACTTGGTCAGTTCTTCCTCCATGATGGATGATGCAGTGTGTTTGATATGGATGGCAGTGTTTGATGAGAGTGAGAATGCCTGAGACGGTCCCAGGGCAAGCGGCCGGGTTATATACTACCCCGCCCAGCTTTCTTAGAGCATAGAATGCGGGGGTTGTGCAGGATGATGACTCGTATACATGGTCCGCGTGGCCATTTTGCAAATGCTGTGGTCATAACGGAGACGATCGTGTGCCGCCATTGGCTGCCAGCACATCGGACCACGGAACAAGACTGCGTTTGGCCTTTCAGAACTCACGATGGTCGTGCGATCGCTGCTAGTTGCATGCTTGCGAGACAAACGGGACACTTCCCGCGTGACCTCTGGTTCAGCGCCACCCATCCCATTCGAGAATGTAGATCTTACGACTGGTGGTACGATGGAGAGCCAATTCTGCGAGTCGAGGATGGCTCCCTGCCCCTTTCCAATTCGGCCTTCTGATTCGATGCCCTGGGCGTGGCATTTGCAGGAATTCTTCAGACAAAGCAAGCCCCAAAAAAGAGCCCTCTTTCACGCAGCGTCATCGCCTGCTGGTGACGTGCAACCTGCGTCTCCGCCCAAAAAAGTGGATTCTACCCCGGATTTCCCTTTTTGAGTCTTCACGTGACTGCGCAGGGCGGTCGGGGAATTGGCCAATGATCGCGAAGGGGAAAACTGCCACAATCGGCCGCCGCAACCTCCCGCAGGACGACGCGAACATCAACCGCGACTGGCACATCCCCTGACCGTCGTTTCTCATCCACATTCCTCTCCAACCACACATTCATTCACAATGTCTGCCTTCCGCTCTTTGCGCCCTGCCCTGCGCATGGCTTCCGGCGCCAACACGGCTGCCCGCGGCTTCAGCTCCTCCGCCTCGCGCAACGCCGCTCGTATGATTCTCACTGGCCGTCTCGCTAACGACCCCGAGCTGCAGGCCACCTCTTCCGGCCAAGATATTATCAAGTACGCTATTGGCACGACCACTGGCAGGGGCGAGAACAAGCACACTAGCTGGTTTAAGGTCGCCAGCTTCGTAGAGGGCAACCAGCGGGATTTCATCCTCGGCTTGCAGAAGGGGTACGTTTGAGCTTCCTGTCACTTGATGCCAATCATCCACATTGATCTTTATTTATTTCAATATTTGGCAAATATGGAAATGAATTCTGCTAACGGCTTCGATTATAGTACCCTTGTCTACTTGGAGGGAGATGCTAGCATGCGCAGCTGGGAGAACGCCGAGGGCCAGAGGAACAGTGGCTTGAGCATCGTGCAGCGTTCGTGACATCTATCCTCCTCATCATTTGAAAACAGATTGCTAACCTTTCCCGCTCTTTTTTGCAGGCCACCTTGAGGTCCTCAGCCGTCCATACAACCCCAACCCCGAGTCCAGCGAGTAAACGTGAACCTACAACGTGCTCGGGATTATAGCCCAGACCGGCAATTCCACACTTAACATGTGCTTATCTGCGTATGAGCGTTCTGTTGGGGCGCTAGAGGGTTTCGATGGTCAGGCAATCGGTTTTGCAGAAGCTGTCCTTGCTACTCGCCGCTGATGGGCTCTGATATTGGAAATGTGATTTAATTGTACTTCTATACCCTGAATACACCCCTTTCTACTGTGCATGAAGGCCTTGCGTAGAACCACCCAATAGTGCGCATCTGCGTCAATGTAAGCAAGAATGGTTCTCGATTAGAGTGGGTTAATAATGTCTGACTTACTAATATATGGAAAGTATTGCCCATTAGTAACCCAAAACCCGCAAAACATGGGCTTGGAAAAGATTTTAACTGGTTAGCTCGCACTGCTGGGTTATTACCTGTCGAACGTGGATAGAAGAATCCATCCCGTCCACGATAGCAGGGGAGTCAAGACCACGATCATCCTGACTAGGACGCCGGCTTGAACCCGCCCATGCACTCGAGGAGACTGTCTGAGAAGAATTCGTCATGTCTCTAAGGAGAAAGCTTTGATCGATCTCAACACGCCCGGTGCGGCGAGAAATAAAGTTGAACCATGACTTTCTGGCCGCACCAGATGAAGTAGACATGTCACCCTCCTGGGGAGCCTTATTCGATCCCTTGCACCACTTGAAAAGCTGCTTCGCCCGTCCCCGCGGAATGCCGACCAGAGTCGTGCTGCTGGATACATTGCGGGGATTGCTGGAATTGTGCGAATCTAGGTGTCGCTCCAGGTTGGGGAAGCAGTATCCCAGGCCTACATATCGGAAGGCTGTGCGATAGGATCTCTTTGCATCGTGGCCAAATCCACAGAAGATGAAAATGATGAATCCCATTCCGACTGGTGTCCAGCGGTCAAAGAAGACCTGACCGAAGGACTGTATTTTGAGAATCTGTGTCCACTTTTGCCCATCGGTACCATTCCAGGTGAATGAATGCCAAGGCATAGATAGTCTGATATTCCAATAGACGACATAGGCCTGCAAAGGTAAAATAGCGATGAGCATGGATAATGCGACGAAGAAGAGACGCAGGAATCGGGATTTGTTCATCGAAGAGTTGGCTGAGTGGAGTATGAGTTCAAAGTCGTTCCGATACTTACGGATGCGGATAATCACGAGGCCTGGATAGATCGTTAGCATCAACTCCATCATATTTTGTCACGGGCAGAGGGATAAACTCACAACAGTAATAAGCTGCGACGAGGCAGATTATTGGCGGCCAGATCCACGCGAGCACAAGACTGACCCAGCTTTCATCGAAGTTGTTCACGCACCCAGAGATGCCGAAAATCATGTACCGGCCATTTTGCCAGAAGACATGGGCTACCATGGCAAGCACAGGAACGATACCGCAGAACAGAATCTCCATAAATCTTTTTCGCAATCGTTGTACTCGGCTTGGGATTAGTATGGCGTTGTCTGTGTCGAGGACCGTAGCTAGGCTGCGAAAAATGCAGACAAGCGCTCCAGGCACAGCGACATACCCCGCAGCCATCACCTTGACTTCAATATCGCAGAGACCTTCTCCTTCCCACCATGACTCCATGTCGTCTGTTGGCCATATAAACGCGTTGATAATGTTGAACAGATTCAGGACCAATGACCAGCAAATCAGAACGGCAGCTGGAAAGTTGCGATTCTTTGCATGGAGTACCAAAGGTGGAATGCAAAGAAGCGAAGACATGATGGATAGAAGAGGGAGAACCACAGCTAACGGATGAAGCGTGGTATTGCTCCCTGTTGATGGCGTGTTGGGCATCTGGATCATTTTGACTCAGCTCGACGCGTCGAGTAGCCTAATATGAGAATCAAGAATAGTTCTTCGATCAGTGCATTCAGACGAAGTGGAACAAAAGAGATGATATAGAAGAAGGATGGATCTGGGAGGGGTAATTTATCACAGAAGTGTTCGAATTCCATGGTCGAGTGAACTATTCACTTGACTGTCTATGGGCGTCAAGCAGATCTAGATGGTCCAAACAGATGAAATGAGAGTCAGGGATAGAACTGTTCACCGCGAGGTAGAGATTGTGAGACTAGATCTCGCTCAGGAGGGGTTAACTTTGATCGTCCTGTGGTTAGGCGTTCTCTATTGAGACCCGAATTGGTATATGAAGCTTGGCTCAGTTGTGAGAGACGGGTTTAGCTACACATGGGCGGAGGAACCTGGCCACTGAAGGAATGGCGCGAAGAGCTCATGACGAAAATGAAGCTCCCAGTTAATCCCCAGTCTCAATTTCTGGCGGCTTTATAGGCTGTGTTCATTGAAGCCCATTGAAGTTATGCCCTTTTCGGGGCTCAATAGACCCTATAGAATCCCCAATTGGGCAATAAATGGGGCCAGGTGGAAATGAGCGTGTGAAAGACGATGAACATGCTGCGAGCCATAATTACCGTGAATCCACGAAGGTTGGTGTAGTCAGAACTCAGAACCGAATATCAAATGCCTCAGAAGAATACTTGTCGGATTGAATGCACGATGGCGGTACTTCCGTACTTCGTGACGTCCTTGGACCCACACGCTGCTGGTGGCACTTTTAACCATAAACCTCGGCTGGAAGGTGGCACGAACTCCTCCACGTACCAGCAGGAACTGGTCTCGGACGTCCGTATGACCTTGCTCTAGCTTCAGACTTCCGACTTGAGGTCTTGGACGCTCTCCACCATGGCCGATCCGCCATCGCCATCTCGATCTCCGCTCCCGCCCCGCAATCCATCCAGCGCATCCCTTCGGCGCCGTGGCTTCGCCTCGCGTGCTTCACTAGAGACGCCGGAATGGCCTCAGCGCCGCAACTCGACTCTGTCGGATACCATCTCAGAGGCCCGCAACTCCATCCGCTCATCCACTGATGATATTTTTCTTCCCAAAGTCGCGAGGGGAAATGACGATCCGCTTTCGACCGAGGCGTCCCATTGGCACTCTGCGCCCTTGGTTCTGGCTCTCTTACCAGCTATCGCGGGCGTACTATTCAAGAACGGCAGTGTCTTTGTGACAGATGTGACACTGATAGTGCTTGCTGCCATTTTCCTCAATTGGTCTGTTCGGCTACCATGGTACGTTCCGCTCTCTATACTGCACAAACAATCATCGGGAATGTACTTATCCTAATGCAGGGATTGGTATCGATCGGCCCAAGCTATCCAGCGAGAGCCACCGGTCTATCAAGAGCCTCCTATGGATCCTATCGAGTCCGAAGACGAGGGTAATGATGAAAGTGGAGCTACGAGCGAGCACCCGCAGAAGAAACAGGCGCATCTGCACGCATCCGCCGAGGCAAACGCCATCAAGGAGCTACAGATCCACGAGCTATCTGCACTGGCCTCATGTTTCATCTTCCCGATGATCGGTACCTGGCTTCTACATGGCATTCGTTCCAGTCTCTCGCGCCCTTCCGAGGGTCTTGTCTCAAACTACAATCTCACCATCTTCCTCCTCGCCTCGGAGATCCGGCCGTTCGCCCATCTTCTCAAACTGGTCCAAGCACGGACCCTGCATCTTCAGCGCATAGTCTCTGCATCCGAGCAGCACCATATTGACCCAGACAAAGTGCAAGACCTGAGCAAACGCCTCGAAGAGCTCGAAGCCCACGTGGCAGAGGCAGCTGCCTCGCGCCTTTCTCCAGACTCTTCCGCGCAATCACCCGGTGAATCCCCTGATGTGCCGTCTCTCGTCACTCAAGCTGTCCTCGAAGCGCGTCATGCTGTCCAGCCCGACATCGAGGCTCTCAATCGCGCAGTGCGCCGCTACGAGAAGCGCACGGCTCTCACGACTCTCCAATCAGATACTCGTTTCCAGCAGCTAGAAGCGCAGACACGGGATGCAATCGCTCTTGCAGCCGCTGCTCAGCGCTCTGCTGCTTCACAGCGCTCATCATATGCATTCATTCTTATCGACTGGGCCTGCGCTTGCGTCGTGATACCCGCACAACTGGCCATCTCTATCCTGAATCTCCCTGGGAAGGCAGTCGGTCGTTGCTATGTTTCGTTACAGAGGATGCTCGGCCTATCTCGGCCTGTGAAGTCTCGCTACAGGAATAGCAAGGGTAAAGCTGTGGCTACTTCGAGATTCAGATCACAGTCACCTCCAAGACCCAAGGCTCAGCCAGGATCTCAAAGTAGTGTTTCTTCATTCAATTCACAGCAGAAGCAGCCTGTGAATCCGGGTCGAGGAGCTCCAAGGTAGGGATTCTCAGTGAACACATCTGATGATCGCATGATGTTGCACCGGTCAACTATTGTATGCTATTCATTTTGATTTTTCTTATATATTTCGGGTTTATTTTCTAGGTACGGTGTTTCAGCTTAGGATATGGTGTATTGATAGTCAATTGGTGAATATCTGTTAAGGGTTAGATATTGGGTTATACAGACGGCAGGATAAGGCATAGGCACAGATTTCTCTGGATTTCGGTGTACATATACTACAGGACTTGAAACAATTTTCCTATCTTATCTAAGACCTCCTATTTGGTCGTAGAGCATCTAGACGGTATCTAAAGATAGAAGAGCGATGAATGGGATATAAGCAAGATTGATTGCTGCATGCACAATGACAAGGGTTGACTAGCGCGGAAGGATCTATGAAAACAGAGAACCCAAAAAGATTCTAAACCTTGGGATAAGTGAGCACGCAGACACCCCGAACTCCATCCATGGATGGATAAGATTCCTAGGTATCCGGCCTATATGCCTCCAGATACAATCTTGGTGCCCCTAGGCTAGTATCACACAGCAAGGTTATAACAGCATTGAACTAGAGGTTCTCAGCTCGTTGGTGAATTGAATAATGTACCAAAAAATTAATTGATTGCTGTAAGAATGTCACGCTGAGTCTTCCTGCAAAACAAGTCAAATTTCAAAGTCTCCTATGTCTTTACACAGGAGATCTATATGCCACATCAGCCACCAAGCGGGGTGGCTACTCCGATTATAAAAACGATTATATACAAAATCAATTAACGACCACCCGAGGGCCCGCGTTCATCCACGCCAATCATTTTCAAGAACGGCTCGATAATGCTTTTCTTCCGCTCATCTGACGCACGACGCTCCTTTTCCTTCGGGGGCGTAGGCACAGAGGGTGAGATCAATACTCTCGCAAATATACTTGCTAATGCCGCTTCAACGGCCTGTCTGCGTGCTGCAGCATGGTTTTGCTCGGGTTTAACATTCCCTGGAGACTCTGTCACGCTTGGAGAGCGCTGTTTGCGGCGGAAGCTACCGCCAGATATGAAGGCAGCAGCGGATGCAGGAGTTGGGATGGAGGATTGAGTGGAAGCTGGTTGGGTTTCATCTTGGGATTTTCTTGAATCCGAGAAACGCTTTTTAAGATTCGTTGCCGATGAAGATCGAGGCGGCTGTGGTGTTATGGACGGTACGGGGGCCAACTCGTTTGCGATCCGGGCAAGCATGAATGTGACGAATGTGAAGGAGACGCTGTGTGCTGGAGAATAGGCGAGGCTTTCGAGGACCCAGGCTTGAGTTTCTTCCCAGGATCGGGGTGGTGCTTTTGACTTCTCACGGGCGATCATTTGCTTTTCCATTTCTTGCCATACGGATGCAGTGACGATGCCGTCGCTTAGAGAGTTCAGGAAAGTTAGGAGGGTTTCTGCGAGTATTTCAAGGCGATGGAGAGGAGGGACCTCTGGTGGAAAGCCTGATTGTAGCGGTTCATTGGTATCAAGAGCTTCGCGAACAGACGCTGATAGAGGCGCTCGCTTTGACTGCTCTTGGAAAGTCCATGTATCGGGCTGGAAAGGCCATGATTTTCCTGAAGGCTCTTTGGCCCATGGTGCCTCTTCAGATTCGCCTCTAATCATGTCCCATTCGGCAACTGCACGCTCTGCAAGCTCTGATATTGCCTCGGTCAGCCTGAAAAGCTCGCGGGGAGCAGAAAGGCGAACTTCATCTTCATTTAGTTGATTATGAGCCCCGCCAGAGATAAGACTTCGAGCACCAGCTTCGGGCATACGGGTCAATTCATCCACGCTGCAGCCAAAGCAGGTCGGAAGCCAATGACCAGAGACAGGAATGAAGTGATCTCTGCCGCTATCAACATGGAGGACTAGGATTTCTTCCAGCTTCACTTTCTTCAAGTTGAGGAGGCGGACATGCTCGATTTTACGAACATGAGCTGTGACGTCGACATTGGCCACTTCGCCGGGATGGAGGGTATGGGTTGCACCAGCTCCGGGATTAGCTGCCCCTGGTGGCCCATCCTGTTCATCTAAAGTATGCTCAACTTGGATATCAAGCCAGGATGGTGTCTCTGTCTTGCGCTCTTCTCCATTGTTTGGTCGTTCTGCAAAGGAGAATGTAGCTGGAGCACCACTTGTGTTTGCTATAGTCAGAGATCGGTGGACGGGGACATCCAATGCCACATGTCCAAAATCCAAGGCATTTGGATCTTCTGTCGTTTGCTTTCCATCGTGATGAGTATCCACCACAAGCGTTAAGCCAGGCCGAAATTCATTCTCAGCTTTGTCAAGCTCTCGAACTACCTCTTGATGGACTTTAGCCTTGAGGCTCGGATGAACCGCGTCGAATGTCAATGTAAACATAGCGTCCAATGGTTTATGATCCGAAGAGAGAATGCCCTGATGTGAGACATAATGATTCAAATGAACAATCTCCTCAATCGACGCATGTGATGCAACAGACGAAACATCGCTCCGGTCGACGTCTGATATATACTCCTCAACACTGCCTGTCAAATCTGCCCCATCAACGTCTGGATCATAGTCAAATATCACATTGTCATCTGCAACAGCTTTGTCAAGCCCCTGGGCTTCCATCTCCTGGTCCCGTTTCCGCGATTCTTCCAATTCACGATCAAGCCGTTCGTGTTTAAGCTTATCCCGACGGGTGCGATATAGGATTCGATCACACCAGCTAGGACCGCGATGTTTTTCGCTTGTATCAAACATTGCCACGCTGCCAATGTCATATTTATACGTGGGTAAGAAGCTGATTTGGCCTTCTTGCCACCCTTTATGGAATGCAGTGCCCTTTTGTTGCTGAATCCGCAGCTGGTCGTGCACGATGAGCGAGGAAATGGTCGTTTGGAGGGACGCAGGATCATTATGAGGGTCAATTTCTTCGTCAGTCACAGGCTCTGGCCACCCTTCATCCTCGGAAAGTGAGAATTCAGACAAGGATTGCTTCGGATGATCCTCCGGGTCAACCTGAGAATTCCGCCGACTGGTTTTCTTCTTATTTTCTTGGCAGGCAATGTCGTATGCATTGGTGGTATGTCGTGCCAACACTTGCCTTACGTCGTCCCCGGGTATATCGTCCAGTCTATAGTTCAAGTCACCAAACCAGAAGGTAAAGTCTTCGTCACCAATGCAGTCGAAGGCCTCTGCTTGGGGGTCCTTGCTTGGCTCGGTTGGCTCAAACTTCGCACGCGCAACGATCTGTGTTGCATCCCAGTTCCGGCGTTCCAAGCTGCCTTTATCTGACCCTGCCGCAAGATGACTGTTGACGAACACTATCTTGGTCGTTTCTCCAAGTACGAGCCGAGTCGCCACAGCCCCCTTATTTCCCATATAGCCCATCAGACCAGTTCCAACTGATGTGGTACTGATTGAAGAGATGCTCTCACCGATAGCAGGCGACGCATATATCAAAAGCAAGAGACCAATTAACTGCACCTCAGAGACAAGCTTATATCCTGCCGGAAGCGCTTTATGAACCGCTTGTTTCCAGCGATTCGATGGACCATTATCGGAAAAAGGCCTCAATGCTTCAGTTGGTGACGAGACGTCGACAATTTCTTGGAGGCCCAGGACATAGAGATCAATCTCCTCGGGGCTGGTATGGAATGGTTTTGTCTTTGGATTTTCTTGCGATTCGCTTGAAAGGTTTTCTGTCTCCCCTGCGTGTTTTATATCATCGCCCTTTGCGCCAGAAAACTTCTCGCAAACGCCTTGGCCCTCGACGAACCATTTGCCAATATCTTTCTCAGTACCAGAAATGGCTGCCACGTTCCAAGTCCCAATCTTCACCCGGATTGTCCGCCGGCGCGTATAATCTTCTTGTCTTGCTTTAAGAGCACTTGAAAGCGAGAACATATCCATCGAGGGATTTTGAATGTCTTCCCCGGCATCTTCATTACGCCTCGAGTCTGGTGACGGAGATGACCCCGCATGTGGGTCCTTGGCGTTCATACTGGACGGAAGGTGATTTTTTTCAGGTTCAAGAGTTGCTTGAGGTGTATCGCATGGCTAAGAGAGGATAGAGCGTGAATGCGACTGGGTGTCCTTCTGCGCTGGGGGCAGGAATAGTGTTCGCAAGTAGAGGGCGGTTCTTAATTCCGGCGGGGAGGGGCGCAGCTCAAGCGGGCTAGAAAATGGAGTTCGAGACGAAAGAATCGACGAGGTTAGACCAGCAGACTCAATTGATGGCGACGATCAATGGCTGGCGATCCGATTGCGGAGTCGAGCACGCCTAAGATCGGAGAGCGGCTGCAGACATGGTGGGAGTATAGAACGTGATCGACGGGTGGGCAGTAGTGTAGGAGTGGAAATTGTAATCGGCTGGAGAACGAGATTACAATTGGGAGGAACAGGTGAGATAGTAAGCACACGCTACACAAGCATGACCGGTGGGCTGAGAATCGAGAAGGGTCGAAGGAGTTGGGGAATCGCAGAGTGCGGCGATGACGATATGGGGAACTCGTGGACCCGCCCTCCTCCTTCGCTGGGCATCACCTGCACAAAACACAGCTAAGCGACAGCGCCCACGCCGCTCACCAGCCATGGCTTCAAAAAAGGCTCGAAGAGCTAACAACAACCATGCTGCTCACGTTAACACAGACTACGAATCTGACGCCGCGTACCTCTCCGACATGCCGACGCAACCCGCCCCAAAATTGCGGTCCAATGAAGAGCTCAACCTCTCGGTTTTGCGCCGCCACAATCCCTCAATCACCACCATTCTCTCGCTCGCGAACTACGCCGTGATATACATCTTCAGCAGCACAACGCGCTCCTGGGAGAAGACCGGTATCGAAGGTTCGCTGTTCGTGTGCGCGCTGGAGCCTGGCAGCCTCGGCGAGGAGCGCTATACAGCCTTCGTGCTCAACCGCCGCGGGCTCGATAACTTTGATCTACAACTGTCCGACCGCGAGAACGTGGAGTTGACCGAAGAATACGTGATCTTGAAAGACGATGATGATGAAAACGAGGCGAGCTCGCAGTCTGGCAACCCAGCTAGCACGCGCATCTACGGAATCTGGATCTACTCTGAGCCACCACCAAATTCAACTTCTGAAATGCGCACTGTAAATGCGGCTTTGATTCTCGAGTGTGCTGCACGCGCTGGTGAGAGCTTAAAAGTGGCCAAAGAGCGCGTCGAAGCTATGCGCCAGTCCAGCCTGCACTACGCCGCCACTGCCGCCGAAACACAGGCTGCGCCTACGGAGGAGGTCCAGGCGAGTGTCCCTATGGGTCGAACAATTTCGTTGAAAGATCTATTTGGGCAACAACGAGCTCAAGATGACGGGTTTACTGTACGCGCTCATCATCTACCGCCCCAGCAACCTGCAGCCCCTATGATGCCTCAGCAACAGCCACCAATCCAGCTTCAGCCTCAGGTGCAACCCCAGCAGCACAGTGTCCAGCAGCCTGGACCCGATGTTCTCGGCGATTTGTTCCGCCGTGCTGGCCTTTTCCCTGGGCAACAGCAATAGAAGGCGCACCTACATTTATGGAATATCCATTCCGGCATTTGGTCTTTGCGAAGACTTTTCATTGACGGCGTATGGCTTTGGATCTTGAATTTTATACTTTCGTCGCAGTTTATCTCTGAAATCTCAATGGGAGTGCATGGAGAGGTGGCGTAGCGTCGCTTGAGATACCCGTTGCACTGCATCAATTCTGTCTCTAGGGCAGGTTCTATGCTCATATTATGTCCACAAGAAATGTTACCCATCTTTATCACATATAAGAAGACTGTCTATTCCATGTCTCGTACCATTTGAGCGACCTTCTTGGCCATCACGTCATTATGCTCTATAGAATTATTAGCCCTGTCTCAGCTTATCGCGGAATGAAGGGAACTCACTCAGACAGAATGCATGGGGTAAGCCTTCTTCGCAAACGAACATCTTCGGTCCAAGCCCGTCCTTGCGCCCTCGGAGCTCAATGATTTCGTCTCTCGTCTTTTCAGCAACCCAGTGATCATTCCGTCCAAAATAGAAGAACATCTTTGTTACGGGCTCTCGAGCATTTCCAACACCCCAGACGTCATCTGTCCACTTGTCGGTATTGATAATTCGCATTTCATCGGCTGCCATGTATCTTCTAGGGTTAGCATCAATCACAGACAGGGATTTGTGCAACATACAGTGCTTGCCTCACACCACCAGGCTTTTTCAAAAAGTCAAACGTGGTCTCCAATGCATGAGTTGGAGGGTTTCTCATTACGGATCGTATGGCATACTTCAGCACGGAGGCTGGTAAGAATAAAGTAAGCAGTCGAGCAAGGAAGCCAATAACGAGAGCAAACTTTGGAATGATAGATAGTAGCATCTGCAGTATGGAGGTGGGTTATTAGTCAAATTACCAATCAAAAGCGCATTATTCCAGTGTCATACCGCTAGTTTCTGCCCAGATGGGGAATGAGCAATGTCCTTGACGGTAGGAAACAGCATCACCGCTCCGATGATATCGTATGCACCAGGGCTCATATCAGCAACACCTTCACGATGTCTCCGTAAAACTTCCATGGCAATATAAGCACCCACGGAATGGCCCATGAGGATTACTCTTTGTTTCCCATGAGCACCACGAGCAGCATTCTGAGCGACCACAGACTCAAGTTTCTCGTGTACAAAGCGAATCTGATCTTCTACATCAAAAAGCTTCTTCCCAGAACTTTGATTCCCATTAGAGTCGACTTCGAATCCTGCAAGGCTGCATCCATAGATCTGGAAAGAAGAGCTTTGAGAAGCGTCGTCTATGTGGGTATGCCGAGCCTCATCGCCCAGATTCTGCGACAAGAGAGACAAGAATGGGTGATAATAGCCAATTAAACCTGGATTTCCTGAGATAAAGAAGATCGTGGCATTGAGCTGCTCGCTTTGCCCTGTGTAGGTGCAGAAGCTGTCCTTCGCGATATGAGGCTCCATGGCTGATTACTCCCTGACGAGGCTTGACGAGCCCCAGATTCAGCCAGGAACAAAGAGCTCCACTCCTTCGAGTGCAGTTGACTCCAGTCGCAATGCTAGAATATATGTCGAATGGTGTTTCTTGCTCGATATCTCATTAGACTAACCGCGGCCGAGGTCTGAAGAGCAATGGGGCCCGCGGGTGGGAAGTCACGGATCTCTCCGGTGGATCCTCATGCGAGGGATCTACACTTGTGCATGGATTCGATCACGAAGCATTTCCCGAAAATCGCAGCACGCAGTAAAATTAATGAAGCCTACATTGATACGAAGATTTACAAAATATCAAGGAAGAAGTATATATGACCAGAGAAATGCAAGAATGTATTGCAATAGATCCCGACTCCGTGTCCCCACGCTCTTCCCATATCCCAAATAGACAACAAGAAACAGAGAAAACCGTCAAGCCGGTTCCAATGCATTGCCCAGACACCGGTGGAGTGCAATGTACATCACCCACTGATCTCGTACTCCGCAGACGAAACAACACCATAGCAGGTAAGAGTGGAAGAAGAGCTGAAATCAGCAAGATAGAAGGGCTGGCAAGGAGATAATGGAGGATCGCCAAAGAACAGCAGGAATTGAGCCACAAAGAATTTCAGCAACTTGCGTTGGATGGTATCTCGCTCATCAAAATAGAAAAATGAGGATTGTTAAAAAAAAAAAAAGATGAACTGGTTCGAGACGGAAGGGAGGAAAATCACGACTCTTCTTCGCCCTGACTGCCTTCGTGATTCTCCTTCTCGTTGCTTTCTTCTGAGTTCGGCGTAGTGCAGGATTCGTTATCTGTCGATGCTTTGTTGGCTGGTCCCAAGTTGATAGCAATCCTCTTCGGGGCAGTACCACTTGTGACACTGCCTAGGATGCTTGCGCCCTTCTCCGAAGAGCCAATGGGCCCGATGGACAAGGTCTTTTTCCGATTAAGAATACCAGAGCCGGAGTTGCTACTGACAGAGCTTCTACGCTTAGGCCCAGCAGCCAGTTTACCCAGTTCATCGTCATCTTCTTCCTCACGCCGACGTTTCTCGCTGAGTCGTTCTGGTGGCGGTGTCTGGGAGGCAGGCGATGATGGGGTCTCAGGTGCCTCTGCGGGCGAGTCTGTGTCTGCCTGCTTCTCGGCGCCTTCGGATTCTGCTTCTGGTTTGGTGTCCATGGCGTCCTCGTCGTCCTCGTCATCATCAGGATAATCGACCAAAGACTTGCTGGATGGTGAGGCAGATCCGTTAGGAGCACCCGCTGCAAGAACCGTGCGGTTTTCTTGCGTCCACTCGTCTTCGTCGTCTGATCCATTGAAGTAGTCCTCCTCGCTAGGGTCCAGGTCTTTGACGCCCTGCCAGCGTTGGCCATTGAGCGGCATCCCGCGCGGTGTGCTGCTCTCATCTTGACTAAACAGGACGGAGTCTGCCTCGGCTCCATATCCCTGCATCTGTTCATAGCGAATAATTAAATTCTGGAACGTGTCAACATAGGTTATGCTTTCAAGTTTCTCCCGATATTTCTCCACCACATGCAGGATAAATGGCTTGATGTTTTCTCGTTTGATAAATTCAAATAGCTCGAGGCAGGCGGAGTTAAGAAGGTTGTCGCGCGGCATCGTTTCATAGACAATGTCTAGAAGCAAGCCGAATGTGTTGTTGTGGGTCATAATAGCTTGGTAAAAGGTATCTTGGAGGCTGGTCAATGTACGGAAGAATTTCAAGGCAACTATCAACATATTAGCATTCGATACGCAAAGCCGGCCGAGGTGCATTTACCCAGCTTCAAATGTTTTTGAGGAGCGGTGAGAAGTTGAGCGACTCGAGGAGCAAGCGATTCACTGTGAATCGCATTCCGCGTACGGAATAGATGTTGACGAACAAAAAAGGTGAGTATATCGACAAGATGCGAGTGCAGCGTGACTTCTTGGAACGTCAGGTCATTAACTATAGTAGCTAGGTTAGATGGTGATAAGAGCTCAATGCAGTATGACGCAACTCACGGGTAGCGCGATTAGCAAGGTGTTTGAGCGGTTGGAAAAGCCGCTTAGAGGATTCGTCGAAATGCTGCTGAACAAATGCATCTGAGAGTAGGTTTGAAGAACGGACTTTGAAGTAGTCGGGTCCAGCCCGAGCGAGTGGATCTTGCAGGGGAATCTGAGGATCGAGCAAGATCTTGATAGCATCAGCGAGTTGCGTTTTGACACCGAGATCGGTCTCTGCATGCAGCAGGTCAATCAAGGTATCTGTGAGGGGTGTCTTCTTCTCGTTGACGGCCTTGAGCATGTATCCGCGCATCATCACCGGATCGTGGTCGAGTAAAGCTACTAGAATATCGATACCGGTGGTGCGCATCGCTGGGTTGGGGTGCTTCACGGCAAATGCGATGACTGCAAATAAACCATGACTGATCAAGTTGGAAAATAGCTGGGCTCGCGATGGTGCCTGCAGGCTCTTGGTAATCGCTGCGCACTGCTGCAGGAACTGGACCGCGTCGTCTTTGCGCCTAGCGTCGGCGTTTCTGGGGTCGAAGACGGAGAAGAGTTCACGGAGGAATGGGGCGTTTGATTGGATGTGATTGACGATCTCCATCTGATTGAAAAATATAAGGGAGTTGAGAACGGAGAATGTCGGGTCGTCCAAGATGCGAGCGAGGACCACGTCCTTAAGGTACTGCAGGCGCCATGTACTCCGGATCTTCTTGCGAATCAGTGGATCCTGAATCGGTACCACCTCTCTGTAGCGCGTTTGGTCTGCGAGGTATTGCCGATGGTTTGCCTTGTGTGTGGGGAATTCAGGGTCATCTGGGGTATAATTAGCGACTGCACATGAATGCGCCAGAATATCATCTTACATTCTAAAGCCCCAACAACACCAAGGATAATATTATCAGCGACCACGGTCTCAATGATCGTGTTATCATTGAGCAAGATCAAAGATTTCATGATGTTGCAAAGGCAATGAAGATCGGCAAGACTCTCCAGGTCCTCGGCGGTTGATACCCAAGGTGTCAGTCTGCCGATATATTCGTCGCGAATGATGAATTTAGAAAGTGCATCGCGACCAGCTTGTGTCATACTCGCCGCTCGCACAATCTGTTCAATTTCCCCAAGGTTGCCTAGGTCGGGCGCCGGTAATACGATGGATTGATAACTGTCGAGGTCGTCGGAGAGGGCGTCATCTGCCGCGCCACGGGAAAGAACCCCTTGAGTTAGACACGCGCATGAATCACGAAGAGCGCAAGACTTACCAGCTGGGGCTAAGCTGAGAAGCTGCTGTTGTGCCGAATTGACGAATTCCCTGAGCGATCGCGCAAATTAGCCTCGGTGCCACGCGCGCACGCGAGAAAAGCAAAAAGCTCCTCACCATATCACCGCGCAACCCTCCGCTTCTTGAAAGCTCAATGCCATATCCGTGCCATTCCGTTCCGTCCAGACTATCAATGTTTCTAATGACCAAAGTCAGCAAATGAGACATGGCCTCGGTGATACGACCAGGTGGCGATTGTGGGACAGAACCTTGTTGTTTTTGGTAGCCATCGTCCTTGGAGATTCGCGTCTCCAGCAACACGCGATTCGGTTGGTCTTCGGATTCGACGTATATTCGGGGGTCTTCCTGTTGACAGCGCAAGATCACGAGTTAGCGGCGTTTCGGTTGAGCCTTCGAGAACCCGGTTGGGCGGACATGATGCGGAATGTGGTGGTAGTGGCATGCGCCCGACAGCGCATGAGCGCCCATCGCGGCATTGCGCGACGAACGGCGCAGGCAATCCGCGGGCGCGCTGGATGATGAGGATGGAAGGCGAGAGCTTACCCCAAGCATCTGGCCGGTGCAGAAGCCGGTACCGCGATCGAACCAGTCATTATCCCTCAGCTCGTAAACCTTGACTCGTTTGCGACCGTCGGGGGGCTGTAAGTCCAGCGCCATGATCTGGCGAGAGGTTGCACGTCACTCCAGCCTCCAGGGTGAACGTGCGCCGATGTTGAGGCCCAGGAGATGTGAGGTCGGAGGTTGGGGGTAGGGGAGGTCCGGAAGGTGGAGATGGAAGACTCTGAGCGGAGGGATGACGATCCAAGGGTCAAACTTGAACGGGATGGCCTGGGCCCACCTAACGCCTCGACCTGGATGAGATGATCGGCCGGGAGAGTTTGGTAGGATATTATGCTTAAATAAATCGACGATGATGTTGCGAGTGGTGATCCGGACAAGCGATCAGCGCGAGATGATGTTGTTCGGGTTCGTCAGGCGGCAAAAGGTGGGTTCACTTCTCGGTCGCGTGTGGTCTTCCGAGCCTTCCAGAACGCTGCGCAGGTACAGTACCTGGCCTTCATATCTACTGGAGGAACGTTTCCACTTGGCCAATTTGGTTTGAGAAATAACTATATAGGAGTAATTTATGGCTCAAATTGTCGATGCCACTAATTTGTTTCCTAAAGCTGTATCTCCACCGAACATTAAATACTCAAGTCCTGGATACTTGCTCAGTACACGGAATGTTCTCAGGTACGGACTACGGTTCCTCCTGCATTTTAACTCCCGTCCCGCGCCTTCCAAAGCTTCCAACCTTCCTTGCACGTCCCCGGACGCACGTTCGGGGTTTTATGTACTCGTCAAAGAGCATTTTGATCCTTGCTTCGAGTCCTCGACTGCTTTGTTTATGCCTGCAAGACAGACCCGCCACTCAGGGCGCATGGTGCCCGTGCCGCCCCTTTAGGCTCTAGGTCTAGCGCACTTGCTGCATAACGGCTCTTCTGCAATGGATCTTCTAGAATCCTGCCAAGAGATCGATCGATTGATCAGATTATATTTAGCCTCCTGCTTTGCGTGCAAGCCTGGAAAGCCCTAATGATCCGGTCTATGTAATCTAGGCCCATGTCTTAGATTTGCGCAAGATGCTTATCAATATCAAGGATCCCCAAAAATGTCCTACTCCTCTGCTGAGTGCAACAATCTGAGCAAAAGGAAATATCAGAACTCACATCTGAATAAGTCTCTACTTGTCATTTTTTGCTCCACTTGGAACTAGGAGCGTTGCCCTAGTATTAAGGAGCGGTTTCTAGCAGACGTTGGAGTGGAGGAACCCAATAGCTCCATGGGGAATCCCTAAGAATAGTGAAACAGGCAGGCAGGATGGTATCTCGCAAATCGATCAGATACTCTCAGAGGATGCAGGAGAAAGATACGCAGAAGAAATAGGACCTTGAGCCCTGCAGCAGTACCCAGGTAGGAGAACAGGGAGGCCTGCGTTCGGGTGCCACAGGTTCTCAAGAATGAAGATTTAAGGCGAAGGGCGAGGGTCATGAATACCAGACGTATTAGTTTTGAAGGGGACATCCCAGGGATCTCCATGGGCCATTATGTATAGAGATATGAACTAGAGAAATGAAAAAGTTGTACGGGGCCAGCCTAAAGCCTGGGAATGCTCGGAATACCCGAGAAGACAGAACTAACTTTATTCCGTACAAGGTAGCTTTTAACAGGAGTTCGGATTTAGTCTGAACCGCGAAATGCAATCCAAAGTTTAAGTACTCACATAGGCCCGGCCAAGCCCAAATAGTTCTCTTGTAGAAACTTTGGAAGCTGTGGATTAAGCTCTCAGTTGGTCCCGCCTGTTGACTAACAGCTTTCTTGGGGTTCATTACCCCAAACATTGGGACACAGGAACTGACTTCCGCTCGACCCCCTTGCCTGACATATCTGTCATGAATAGTAATCACGTCGGTCGGAGGGAAACGAGCTGTCAAGATACCCGGGTGGCAGACTGACAGTCCGCGTGAAAGGGCCGCGGAGATGACACTGCATGACCGGCGCGCCATTCTTTGACGTGGATTTGACACCCTCGTGCGAGGCCCTTGCGGCTCATCGCGATGATAGCCGTGCGCCTGCAGAAGTACTTTTGACTCGGAAATATGGATAATTCCGACGGGCTTATTCTTGCCACTTTGCTTTGTTTAAAGTCTTGTCGTTGCTGATTCCCCTGTCTATCTCTCTAAGATCCATGGTTCTTGAGCGTAGCCATAAGCCCCAAGTCGTGCTCACCGGACCGAGGCCGAAGAGTCTGATCTTGGCAGCGGTCAAAAGGATAAAGGCGTCTTGAAGCTCGGCCTTCTTCAGACTAATAGGTACTCTCGAGCCCAAGGCTGAAAATCGAGATCCTCATGATCGCTGGTTAGTTTAATGACAAAGTCTGTTCAGCCGTGTCGACCAAGTCGGGCGGATCCTTTCGCGATCTGACATGCACGTATATAGTAAGTAGCCTTGCAAGTCAAGTTGTTAAAAGTCAAAGCGCCAATTGGTCCTGAAAATCAGGAAACCATCCCCTCTGAACAACAAATGACATTTCTTTGCGAGGTGGAGTCTCAGGAACGCTATGTACATGGAATACGGGACCCGCTCGGTTGACTTTTCCCGAGCCACGAGGACAATAAGATCTTGTCTGACCACAGCAACTTGACGAGCACCTGCTCTAGAATGCAAGAACAGAGTCCACATGGCATTACCCCCTGCTCTCCCGTGGAGTAGCTGCGGCTATTTTTCAATCCAATTTTGAGATTCTTCGGCCCATGGTCCTGGCATCGCATGGCCCGCGGCGAGGCATGGAGACCCGCTAAACGCCCCCAAACAGGGGTGGCCATGCGCTTTTCTCCACCTACTTGTGGACTCATTCTTGCAATCGAGTCTCTATCTGTGGCATGCCGTGTTAGATCGCGTAAGCTCATTGGTACCAAACTTCGCCTTGCTTGGTGTTTCAGATCAGATCAGACGTGCACGCGACATGGAGACAATGTCCTGTGGTCGTGAACGGAAAATTTCCCCTAGGAGCTCCTAAGTGGGTTTCTTGCTATAAATTATTGCTCTCGGATCTGGCGATCGGATCTCTGGAGATCAACGTTAGTTTTGACGCTGGTGGCGTATTGCCACGAGACGAATAGGGGAATCAATGCGCTTGTTGAAGCTAAACGCATCTTTCTCGGACTGTTTGAAACTAGAATAGCGGAGAACATCCTTAGAACTCTATGCTCTGCCTATCAAAACAACCGGAGATGCACAGGGGTATAACCCGCCAGTGTGGGCAAGTTGCAAGTAAAAACCTTAAGGCTAGCCAATCGCACGAGCAATTAATCGAGGCTTGCTAACCCGTATGGAGGTAAAGACAGTTCCCGTCTGGCTGATTTTTTCTGCTCCACGTATTTCCGTAGATCAGAGACTATTCCACGTCTAGGCGCCCCATATTTGCAAGGCCCATTCTCCGAAGAACTGCCTTTGAGTTTCTTAGCACCTTTCTAGACCCATGTGCGACTGCAGCTGTGGCGTAGGGCATGGCATATAGCCCCGCTGAGCCCCTGGGGTTTCAGAATCTTGTTCGACTTCCTGTTCTGCCATCACGACACAATTATGGCTGGGCTGTATAGCATCGCGCCCTCTCATATCGAGGGCCCAGTGGCGGCCGCCACAGCCTTTGGTGTTATCGCTACTATTACGACGATCTTGCGTTTCTATGCGATGCATTTGAAGGGTATCAGGCCGGGTGGTCCTGAATGGCTTCTTGTTGGCTCTAATGTATGTGGCCTTTGGTCGGATTGACTTCGCATTCCAGCTCACGCCAATCTAGGTTCTCATGGTTGGCGCTCTGTCTACCATCTGGATCAGTAAGGATTCTTCCCATGTTCTGTCGGACACGATCGCTAACAGTTTCAAGTGACCCTTCACGGCGGCATGGGCAGACATGCTGACGATGTCACCGCTGCTGCAACTGTCATTACTCTCAAGGTAGGCGTCATAAACCATTGAGCTGTGATTTTCGCTGACCACATCAGACTCTTCTATCACTGGAGATCGTCTACGCAATCTGCCTTGCCCTCGCGAAGACTTCTATGGCTATGTTCTTCGTTCGAATCTTCGGTGCCAAGCGCAGCTTCAACATCAGCGTTGCGGTCGTGCTCTTTATCGTTTGGGCGTGGGCAATCATGGTGATCCTGGAATGTTTCCTCCTTTGCAGGCCCTTCGCCTACAACTGGGATAAGTCCGTGGGAGGTTCATGCGGAGATCGCAGAGCGGCCTTTATTGTCGCTGGTGTTTTGAACGTCATCACCGATTTGATGGTCATGGGTCTTCCTCTGCCTCACGTCTGGACTCTGAAGCTCAACATGCAAAAGAAGATCGGTCTGACCTCCGTGTTCTGCGTGGGAATTGTGTATGCTACCCTTTCCACTATTGACTCTGTCATTATCAAGGACCCGATACTAACGGATTCAAAGCATCTCCGCCATCAGTGTTGTCCGACTAGTATCCCTCGCTCAGCTCAACTTCGAAGACCCAACATGGTCCCTCCTCGAGGTCGTGCTGTGGTCCGTTATCGAGCCCCAACTCGCCATCGTCTGCGCCAATATGCCTTTCTTTAAGACCATCATCGCCCACGTCGCGCCTGGACTCGGCTCCTCTAAGGACCGTGACTACGGCCATTCCTCGAAGAAGTCCTTCGGACGTCTTACTAAATCCCACCAGACCTATGACATGGACCACTTGACGACCGGAAACCACCACGTCGAGATCGGAAACGGCTCATCAGCCTCCAAGGAGCCCACAACCGACGCGCAGTCTATTGAGTCCGATGAGCGCCAACTGGCTTCCCACCCTGGGCCCTACGGCATCAGCGTCACGCAAAAGATCGATGTGCAATATGATTAGATGTATATTTTAGGGTTAGAAGGAACATTTGAAGGGATATCACATGCATGTTCGGATCCATGTACAACTACGAATGATGTGGGAACTCATGAGACATAGACTACACAGTCCACACTATATACTTAATACCATTTCTTTCAATATCAACCTCCAAGATCCATGGATATATACTCGTCCAAGGCAAACAAAGCAACCGGCTCGCCCCGCCCGCACAGGCCTCGGGTGGCCATCGCCTCCGCGCGAACAGCAAATGGAAGCCGCCCGGCGAGATCCACCAAAAACCGAGTTCTGCTTATCGTCCGCGCCAGCCCATTCCTTATCGGGCAAGGCCCGGCCCAGTCCTTTTTTTCTTTAAGCGATGCGACTTCGTATATTTTCTTTTCTTTTTCTCGACCAGCCTGCGAGAAGAGTACGAGCGACTTCTGGGAGTTTTGCGCTCGTCGGTCGTTTATAAAGCTCCCCTTTTTGCGATTCTAGTCTCGACTGCATCCCGAGTGATCTGTGATCTGCGATCGGCGCTTTATACAAGACCCCCGCTTCGACCAATAACCTGCGACAGCATGGCTGAACGCAGAGACTCTCCGAGCCACCAGGCGGGCTCTGGTGAGGACTTGCAGTCTTCGCAGGGTAAGGATGGGGTTGTAGAGGTGGTGCAGAGTTCGGCGGACGCTGAGAGCGAGGCGCCGGCGCCGGCGGATGTGGTTGATGACGAGAAGAAGGGATTCTTTGCTTTCTTCAAGACGAAGGAGTTTTGGATCATTCTAGCCTTGGGGTAAGGCTTTTAAAACAATCTTGGAAATTGATTAGCCCAAGTACTAACGTCGGTAGTCAATTACTTGCGATTGCGAATACCTCGACGAGCACTTTGACGACCTTGCTTGGAATGCACAGCTGGTCGATCCCGACCTTCCAGACGATTCTCAACTATGCGCTTCTGAATGTTATGTTCACTCCATACACCATTTACCGCTATGGCTTCAAGGGCTGGCTCAAGCTGATGTGGCGTGATGGGTGGAAATGTAAGCACAGCAACTCCTTGCTGGGAATGAAGTACTGACCTTCTCTAGATATCATTCTTGCATTCTGCGATGTCGAAGGAAACTACTTTATCGTGCTGGCATATAACTATACCACTATGCTCAGCGCCCAGCTGATCAACTTCTGGGCAATCGTCGTGGTGGTGATCGTCTCCTTCCTCTTCCTAAAGGTGCGATACCATATTACCCAGATCATCGGTATATTCATCTGTATCGGCGGAATGGGTGTTCTGATCGCCTCGGACCATATCACCGGCACCAATGGCGGGAACATCAGCAGCGGAAACCAGCTGAAGGGTGACCTCTTCGCCCTGCTCGGTGCCTCCTTCTACGGCCTAACCAACACAGCCGAGGAGTACTTTGTCAGTACTCGTCCCGTCTATGAGGTTCTCGGCCAGATGTCCTTCTGGGGCATGATAATCGACGGCGTGCAGTCCGCGATCTTCGAGCGCGACAAGTACAACACCTCAAACTGGGACGGACAGGTCGGCGGGTACCTCGTTGGATTCACGCTCTGTCTGGCTCTGTTCTACTGTCTTGCGCCGTTGCTTTTCCGGTTGTCGTCTGCGGCATTCTTCAATATCTCGCTGTTGACGATGAACTTCTGGGGCGTGTGTATCGGCGTCACGGTCTTCGATTACAAGATTCACTGGATGTATCCAATTGCCTTTGTGCTGATTATCGTCGGACAACTCATCTACTATCTTGGTCGGAGAGCGCTGGCGGAGGCGCGCAAGCCTTGGCTGGGTAAGAACCAGGAGCAGGGTGTTGTTGGTCTTGCGACTGCGAAGCGCCGCATCGAGCATGTTGTGCCAGGTGGCACTGCCGAGAATGTCAACCCGGCTTATACATCTGGGGTTAATACCAGTGCTGCGTAGAGGGTTCTTGTGAGGGTGGATCGTTGATTTATTCGTGTTTTTGAAACCAAGGTCAGAGGCTTGCGCTAGATGTGTTTGAGATTGCAGTGTTGGCAGTCTCAATGATTTCCAAGTGGATGGCATGGTATTATCTATTTGATATACTGTTGCTATTAATACGGGGTGTTGTTTATTGGCATTCCTACGCTACTCTAATGAGAATACGATTTGCTAAAAGAGTGACCTTTTTCAAGACCCATGAGCAATCATAGAACATACAACCTAGGAAAGTGCAATTTAACTTGATGTGCCCTTCGAGGAATGCCCTGAGATCACAGGAAAATTACAATGTTACTCGTAAATACAGCTACTGGTGCTGCCTGGTGCTGGCTGTTAGGTAGAAGCTATTCACACGGTAGCCACCAAGGCTCTAAGCTTATGCTGAAGGAGCGCGAAACAATCGCTTCAAGAATTTATGCAACGGTTCACAGCCAAACCCAGCCTAGTACAATTAAAAATTCGCCATTATCCCAGGTAGAAGTCATACCAAGATAGTGCAACCATAAAATGACAGATAGTAAGCATTCATTCCAATGTGCAAACCTCGCCCCGAACCGCCAACCCCATCCATAAATAGACACTCAAAATGGAAGCATATGACAAGAAAGAGAAAACACCGAGAAATGAGAGAGTTCCAATCTCAACCCTCCAAGAAAAAAGCGCCATATTTCCAAACCCGTCACAGGAACTGGTACCAGATGTTTCAAGATAGACACCGAATGAACAGCGCGATAAACAGACCATATAAAAAAAAATAGACAGAAGAACCAGAACAACCTAGTCATAAAAGGGCCAAGGACACCGTTTCCGTTTTTCCCAGTAGATAGGGCGTAATGTTTTTTTGCATCCCGATCCGGCCCAGACGTACCAACGCGACTCCGCGATCCCATAGAATCAAATCCAGCCAGCGAGCTCCGTAGCTCAAGGTTAAGATCTGCCCATAGCTCCAACGAAGTAAAGACCAATACCAAATCCATAGATCGCCATCACAAAGCCCCGATCCTAGCAATAAAGAAAACTCCAGAAATCAAATAGATAGCAGAAAGGGAGTCAGAAGAATAACCCTAGAAATGTATACGCCTCCCCATACCCCCGGCTCTCCAATGCGGTGAGAATCATAGAATTGAGCGTTCGTCTTAACCCCAAACAGAGGCTTGGACACCGAGCCCGCCTTTGCCCCAGACGCCAGGTCCGTTACTCCAGCCCAGTCCCACGCCACCAGACTCCTTGTTGCCTGGTCCTGCAGCAGCAGCGACAGCAGGGTTGGAGGAAGCAGAGGCAGAGCGCTCGTTCGCAACAGCAGCAGCAGCTTCACCGGGGGTGAAGCCGAAGCCGAGCGGAGAGGGAAGAGGGGTAGTGGAACGCTTGTTCAGAGCTGGGTTCGCAGCAGGGGCAGCGGTCTGCCCGGGGAGAGGACGAGAGCCGATAGGGCCGACAGAGCCCGTCACGGCGCCGGAGCCAATAGGGCCCCCCGTGGACTTTACGGGTGGTTGGCGGGCAGAGGGAGAGTCTGCGCTAGGGGAGGAGCTGGAGGTGGCAGGCTCGGGGAAAGCAGCATTGATAGCTGAGCTAGGCGATGAGGTGCTGTTAGCGCGCGATGGGGATTGCAGGCTGGATGCGCCGTCCACCGAGGCAGCGGTCTGCGCGAGGCCGAATGGATCGACGCCTCTCGGGGAAGAAGCACCGCGGACCCCAGTAGAAGAAGGGGTGCCGGCAGCTTGGCTCTCAGGGCGTGAGATGTCGTCCGAGAGAGGGCCAGGGGGGAAGAAAGCAGGACTTTCGTTGCCGTAGAGGGCTCTGTGTTGGCGAGCTAGCAGGTCTCGGCGACTTTCTTCGCTGACCGCTGCAGGGCTGACGGAGCGATCGGATTTGCTTGCAGACATTTCGGCGAGGAGGCCTTTGGAGAGAGAAATCACGTATTAAAAAAGATGTTCAACGTTTTGGAGACAAAAGACAATGCCAAACCGATATAATATACAAGGCCGACGGATACATGGATGCAAAAGACGCCACAGGTCTCGTATAAATGACGGGGGAATATAATGACAGGGAAGAGGATGAGAGAAAAGAAAGAAGGGAAGAAAGCACAACGCTACCACGTACTTCGGTTGTACTGCTGCTCTTGGTGATAGTTGCGCAGCTCCCGTTCACGCTGGGCCGCCATCCGACGCTTCGCCTGCATCATCTGCTCTACTTCATTGGGACGACCCTGACCTTGGGGTCCCTGGGGTCCCTGGGGTCCTTGGGGTCCTTGGTGACTCGCGTGGCTCTGGTGACTCTGATGACTCGCGTGGCTCTGGTGGCCCTGGTACCGCTGGGAGGCATAGAAGCCCTGCACGTTGCCGCCGGACGGGTGCATCCGTGAGCCATCGAACTCGCTGATCGAATGGTGTCGCTGGGGGCCGCCACCCGCCATGCGAGGATCTGCCGCGATTTCGAGTTAGGAGCGCGGACGCCGCATGGATCGAGGGTTTGCCCACGTACCATAGTCGGGGTAGGGCCGACCCATCATCATGGGCATCGAGTCCCGGCGAGGAGCATTCCAAAGCTTCCCGCTCTTGACCAGATTATCAATCGCACGATCAACCTCTTGTATATAATCAGCAACCGTTTCCAATATCTATATTTCGAAGTCTCCTAGCAGGGAAATCGTCATTGTTCCGTCTCGCCTTCCGAATAATCAACTAGCATTGACACACAAACGCGGATCCGTTGAGATTGGTGCGGCGGAGACGAAACAAATCGAACGAAGGTGTGCGTACCGTCAAATTGAGAGGAGAAAGCAGGGCTGTCCTCGCGCTGAGAGACCGAGCTCGAGCCTGAAGAGCCGAAGCATAAGTATATGTAGATATAGAGTTTGTTGCATTCTGGGCCGATTCCGCAAGTTCATACCTGATCGAGACGGTGGGACGGGCTGTTCCCAAGAGACCTGGCGCGAGGCGGGAACCTGCCAACCTTGCGGTTCGTGGTATGACATGCTCGAGGTCATGGCCGGTTGGTAGGCTTCCATAATAGCTGAACGGCGAACAGTTCAGGGGAAGGAACGGCGGAAGAGTTGATCCGTCCGGTAGAGGCGATCTGGTTTGAGGTAGAAGAAAGATGGTCAGATCGGGGTCACCACACGCGGACTGAGCGAGGCAGAGAGGATTGAAGGAAGAGCAGGACAAAAGACCGGATTTCACGCCTGGGCTCACCGGCCTCGACTAGACACCGGGAATACACTGGGGAAATGAAGAAACTGGCCGTGGGACCCGCTGGTGCCGCACCGCGGGATCGGGGCGGTTTTTTTTTTCTCTCTCGCCCACGAGCAAGTACCCGAGGAGGCTAAAGAGCACTAGCACACTTACAGGAAACAGCCTCTCGAGCAAAGAAGAGGGGGACTACCACGAGTGAACGAGGCAGGAGTGGATGGAGGTGAGGAGAGAGGGGGGGAAGGTGAAATTCGAAAAGGAGAGGAGGGTCCGTTGGGGGCTTGTGGATTCTGGATTACCTGAGGCTTCCGAGTACAAAGTAACGAGGGGGACACGAATACTTCGTTTTTTTTTTTTTCTGGTAGATTTCATGAGCGTAGGACAATCACTGTAATTAAGCCATTCAGCAGACTATTCTTGGGGCTCTTCTTGTTCCATCTCGTCTCTGGTCTTTCTTCTGGTCTTTCAGGCCGGGCTCAAAGCATAGGGAGCGGGATGGAGGTATTTTTACTACTTCCTGCGGATTCTTTACTCTCGAGTACTTCGTATACAACACTCACTCTCCCCTCTCCCCAGAGTGCCACCCCGTCTACTTGCGGCAATTCCCGGTGCTCGTTTGTGCCAGAACTGGCCTCCAAGACATCTGGGCCGGTCACCGGAGATTGGACCGGGCACGGGGCGTGTGCCTAAGCGTCCTCTAACTTACAAGTATGTACGGAGACTCAGCGTCCTGCCTCCGCGTCTTGCTTCCTGACTCGTGGGCCTCAGGTACACTGGCTGGGGTTACCTTCCGCCTGTTGCTGTTGTTCCCCCTGTTACTCAGTGACTTCTACAAGTACGGACTATTCGTACCTGTACTGTTCTACGCTACTGCCGGGCTGACAAACCTGTTCTCCTCTCTCCACCAGGTGGATTACTCGGAGGGGCCTTCCTGTACGCAATGTCCCAGTGGTCCTCTGTGGGAGACCTCCATGTACGATGATGGCAACGACGACTGCGTGCATGCAGCCCACCAAGGTCCACCCCAGGCCTTGTCTTGCCGAACCAGCCGCCGCGATTCTGGAATCCTTACGATACACAGCCTCTGCGACGCCAACCTAAACCCATGAAGTCGCAGCGATCCGATGCGCGGATGCACAGTAACAGCCTTGGCAACATGATTCGAAATCGAAATGCCGCATAGCATGACCTGCAGAAGACTGCAAGTGCCCCCTCACGTTCTTCGTGAGGGGAGACCGAGGGCTCAAGCCCGTACAGGTACTCCGTACTGTGTACCCTGTTAGTGCTTCGATGCCCGCCTGCTTCTTGGCCCGTGCTATGGCCAACATGGCCAACGCATCGGTCAATTCAGGAGGCCAAAGTGGACCCCGGCACTCTATTTTATATTCTTCCGCAAGGTCCGCCCCTCCCGGAGTCGAGGCTTGCCCCTCTTGAGGCTGGTAGTCATTGCAACTCTATGCATGTAGACGAACGGCTTTGTAATGGCCTACACAGTACTTCATATGCCGTGACTCCATAAACTGGAAGATCATCAACCTTGAAAGACAGCCCTGGCCTCCATCGGCGGGATCGCGGACCGCCGTATAAAGTGAGGCGAGCTTGATTGTCTATCTATAGTTACCCCTGGCGCTTGGCGGCAGTCCTAACCTGCAAGAGTCAGGCCAGGGCGATCATCGTACTCCGCGTCGATCGTACAGCTGAAGTCAGTTTCCAATATTTCTAGCAGAATGCGCGCAGCACCACCCACCCTACGCCGCTATTCAAACCCTCCGTGTATCACCAGAATAGCCACTCCGGGATGCCATGGCCCGCGTTACCCTGGGGGGCCTCGATCGCTGATCAGACTCGTTCGTGATACACGGGCGGAATAAGCCCAGCCAATCTACGCAGGCCTCGCGACGTAGGCGATCTCCAGGCGAAGGACGAACACTCGGGGGGGGGCGCCGGACTACGAGAACTAGACTTACTCCGGCGTTGTAAAGCGCGGGCATGATTCGTGCATAAACGTGTGACCCCGGAAAGTCTTCCATGACAGCAGCCCAGCCCCTCCCAAGCAACAAAGGGGATGGCTCAAGCTCCTTTCTCTTTTAAGCGATGCTTCCACCGGGACTCTTTGAAGCCCAAGTTCTGCGGGGTCCAGATTGGGACGCCCTCGGGGGCTCCGAGCGGTATCAACAAAGCCTGTCTGTTAAGCTGCCCGAACACGAGGCCATCGGCATAAAGAGAGGCGTGAAAGGAGGATAAGGGCATGTAACGGTAGACAGCTCTGGGGCCAGATCGGAGATCCTTTTCTTTTATCGGGGTTGGGCGCTGCAGTGCATCTCGCACGTGTAGGAACGGGAACGGCGGGGGATTGCAGAAACGACGATCAATAAGGGGGAGGGGATGAGTACCTCAATATCTCCGGCCATCTCGATAACCGGTACCTGCATGAGTAAGATTGTTTGTGCGCGGACGAGTATGCTGCTATAAGATGCCTGCATGTGGCCAATCTCGCGAGGCGTGCAATAGGGGAGACAAAGGAATTAGTGGCTGCCCATGCCAGAGAGTATAGATTATCCAGGTCGAGGGACTTGCTCAGCAGCAGACGTAGAGTGAATCCCATAGTGAAGGCGTGCATGAAAAGGACAGAGTAATCGATCTATTCTTGTACTATCCCACCCCGTAGCGCGCCCGAATTGTTTCCCCGCTGAAACCTGCTGGAGAATGTCTTGGAGTCGAGGGCCATGATCACCGCGGAGTGTGGACTGCGGTCGGCTGTGCCTTTACCGCCGACAGGGGCTGCACCTCTTCCTTCTTCGAAAAACCTCCCCCCATCTGAGCAACTGGCTCTGTCCTGCCTTCACGACCCTTCAATTAGGAGCCCCGGCTGGCTCCTCTCGCATTCTCCTTCGTGCGTCCTCCTCCTGCTCGCCCGTGCCCTGTTTCTGACTCCTCGCAGGCATCCTCAGGATCCCACATCCGTACCTTGTATTTCTTTTTTTTCGGTTCTGCTCCTGGTCGAAGCAGCCCTTTTTTGATATTTTCTTTTTTGTTACAATTTTCTGGAAGGTTGCTTTTGTCTCATTTATGTTTGCTTCAGGGGGACGAACTCCCCTGCCAATCCTCGATTCCACTGCGAAGCCATCTTTAAAACTCCCGCCGCGACATCCCCCCCCTCTCTCGCCTCGAGACTCGCGAACCACTCGATCTACCGCCCCTTGGCTACTTTCATCTTGAGTGAGGTATACACTGGACGAGAGAAAGAGAGACACTCGCTTTTTCAACTCCCCTCGTGGGGGAACAGCCCCCCCCCCACGATGACATGGATGTCGCCGTCTGGCGACACCGAGATCCCGCCTCGGCCGCAATTGAACTCCCAGCAATCCAGCTCCCTCCCCTCGACCCCTTACCAACATGCGCGCAATCTTTCTCTACACTCCCGGTCGCCGTCCCCCGCCCGTGGAAGCACCTCGCCTCGCTCAACTCACTCCGAGTCCACCCACCTTCCTCCGCGAAAACAGTTTGGTGGCTGTAAATACGAGACCGCGATGACATACTTCCGCCGAAGAATGCAATATAGTCTAGGTTCGGATATACTGCCAGAGGTGAAGGAGGGGGTGAAGGAGAAATTGGACCCGGAGGACGAGAAGCGTTTAACTGCGAATATCATGGACCTCTACGACCGGTTATTACCATCCGCCGAAAGTGACGACCGACGGCGACAACTGGTGCAGAAGCTGGAAAGGCTGTTCAACGAACAGTGGCCCGGTCATAAGATCAAGGCCAATGTCTTTGGTTCCTCGGGCAATAAACTTTGTTCCAGTGATTCGGATGGTAGGTTTGAGATGTTCAGAGTGGAAATCACTCCAGGTGATGCAAGGGTTTAGGACTTGAAGGCTAACGCGTCTCAGTTGACATTTGTATAACAACGGATTTCAAGGATCTTGAACACGTGTGTCTCCTGGCAGATGTGTTGGCGAAGCGTAAGAATCGACCAAGCCCTGCAGCAGAGTTCGTTTTTGAGGCTTGTACTAACTTCAAACCAACAGATGGAATGGAACGGGTCGTATGTGTGTCCCACGCCAAGGTTCCCATCGTCAAGATCTGGGACCCCGAGCTTAAAATGGCCTGTGACATGAACGTCAATAACACCCTCGCGCTGGAAAACACCCGAATGATTCGAACGTATGTTGAAGCAGGCGAACGCGTACGGCCTCTCGCTATGTGTGTCAAGCATTGGACAAAAAGGCGGGTCCTCAACGACGCAGGATCGGGCGGCACATTGAGCTCGTATACGTGGATTTGTTTGATTGTCAACTTTCTACAGACTCGAGAACCACCTGTGTTACCTAGTCTCCAGGCGAAATACCATAAAGAGCGGAAGATTGGGGGGTTGGAGTGTGGCTTCGAAGACGATCCAAAGTCTTTGGCTGGCTTTGGGCAGAAGAACACCCAATCCGTCGGAGAATTGTTCTTCGAGTTCTTTCGATATTACGGCCATGTGATCAACTATGAGGAAAATGTCATATCTGTTCGCGAGGGCAAGCTGATCTCAAAACTGGGCAAGAAATGGCATTTGGCCACGAACAATCGTCTGTGTGTCGAAGAGCCGTTCAATACAGAAAGGAACTTGGGTAACACCGCAGACGATACGTCGTTCAGAGGTCTCCACATGGAACTTCGTCGAGCATTCAAATACGTCTCTCAGGGAGACTTGGATGGCTGCTGCGAGCAGTTTGAATTCCCGCCGGAGGAAGAACGCATCTGGGAGCGACCACCGCCGCAACCACGACATGCTATCACCCCGACGCTACCAACCCGTGGCGGCCGTGGAGGAGGTCGTGGAGGAGGCCGATACGCGAACCAGTTCTCAACACGAGGAGGAGGGGTAGGATTTAACGGAGGTCGTCGGGCGTCTAACACTGGTAACACCAAGGGTGTTAATGCCATGAACGGCTTTCGTTTACCGAACACCAACGGACCCGAGCTTTCTCTGCAGGCCCAGCAGCAAGCTCAATATCTGCTTCACGATCAGTTATACCAGCAGATCCAGATTTTGCAGGCGCAAGAACAGGAATTGAGACTCCAGCTGCATAACCAGGCACTGATCACCGGACGCCAGCCGCCAATGCTTCTTCGGCAGCAGCCGTTCATTCAATTCCCAGTGCCTCAGCAGCAGGAACTTGGTGGAGAAGAAGGTTCACGGTCAAGATCAGGGACTATCAATTCACCTCTCACCCCGAATGGCCAACGTCAACAATCTTTCTTCCCAACATATGCCTCTGTGAGTGCTTCTGGTACACAAGTGAACAGCAGCACCACAAATCCGCCATCCCCAGCCTCAAGCACCCAACCTGATCTCCGTCGTAACCCTCGAAGGGGGTCTGCTGTTAGCGCCGCTTCTCCAAAATCTTCTCTCCGGGCTCAGTCACAGCCCGCTCGATCCCAAAATTCACCCTCCCTCCAACAATTCACTCCTCTTTACCCTATCCCCCAGCCGCTTGACACGTCCTTCGCCTCAAGGCAACGACCAGGCCCGGAATCATCAGAAGGTGGGGATGGCAGTGGAGATGAGAACACACCTCCACCAAATAGTCTCCCAAGTAATGAATCTGGGTCAGACTCAATGGATGAGAATAGGTCCCAGGATTTCATGGGATACTACCTCACTCCCCAGCAACTCCAGCTGCATCAACAGGTGTCGATGATGTCTCCTCTGGCAGGAGCTTTGCCAAACGGCTATGCCTCGACTTACCTACCGGTTCAGCAGGATTATCGATCTGGTGTACTTTCGTCGGATGCGCAGAGCACACGTTCAGAGCAAACACCAACTGGGAGCTCCCGGTCACCAGCACCGCTACCGCGCCGTTCAACCTCGCGACCTGCAGCCCTTGCTGACAGGGGTCCTTTGATTGTGGATGGGTCTGTTCCCCCAAGTGAAAGCCGCTCGTCGTATACGTCCGATCTGACGGACTCATATACAACGGTGACAAATTATACTTCCACTTCAGACGAACAGAACATCAATACGCCTGCCAGCTTCTCGGACTCGTTGTCTCAAGACTTCCAAGATCCTGGGCCCTTCGAGATGGACCAATCTGGTTTCAGTCGTCCGCCTCACTTTGAAGCACAGAAGCAGAACAGCTTCCCCGAGCCTCAAATAAACAAGTCCAACGACCAACCCGAGATGCTTGCCAGTCGACTGCAAAACTACCACTTGTCAAATGCTGAGAGGCTTTCTCAGTCGCATGCGTCGAACCAAACCAAGTCCAATGCAAACGGCAATAGGGCCAACTCGTCGCAGCAGAGTCAAAAAGAGACTGTCTCAGCGAAGGACTCCACGCCTACTGAGAAGAACACTGGCAACAACCAAGGGAGCGAAAGCAAACAGCAAGCGTCGAACAAGCGACGACCCAATGGCACCGAGGCAGCTGAGAAGCCAAACGGCGTTCACCATAACCATGGTCATCACCACAAGCCCAAAGCCAAGGGTCGTAACGACGCCTCGCAGAACTCTGCAGCAAACGACGCCAAAGATTCGCAACGAAAAGCCAACGGGCCAAACGGTACCGCCGAGCCAAACCATAGCAGTGGATGGCAAACGACCAAAAAGAAGAATCGAAGAGGCGCAAAACCATCCGCTGAACCCCGCAATGGAGTAAACGGTAGCGCAGAGCCTCTACCAGTGGACGAGTCGCAGCGAAAAGGCGGCTGAACGGGAATCCCATAGATATGACCGAGATTTATTACATGGTTTCCAAAACTGCAGTATACCACTTGAAGCAGGCTAAAAAAAGGACGACGAAGAAGAAGCGCAAAGAGAAATGAACGAGAAAGACAGGAAATTCACCAAACCCAACTATAGGAAATTCTTGAGATATGATTCTTTCCTTCTCTATCCTCTTGGTATCCATAACCTTGTTCCCGCGTCTAATCACTTCCAACCTCCCAACGAAAGAACCCCTCCTCGACCACACCCAAGAAGGGAAAATCTTTCGAGAAATGAAAAACCAGAAACTTCAGCAGCCTGTGATTTATTAAATATCACGTACCCAAATGACACCACCCATCTGGAAGCTTAACTGTACCGATGTACCCAATGTACCAGAATTGACGAAGCAGTTGTCCCAGTATTTTGTTTCTTGTCTGTTTGCGCCTGTCATCATCATTGCCATTGCTTTATCATCATTCGCATGTTCATCAGCAAGCTCAGCTTCATTTCCGGTGTCAGGGGGCGGTAGGAAGGCATTGCGCATCGAAGGCTAAAAAGAAAAATTCACACATGCTGGGATTTCTTTATGAAAATTGAATGAGCTAGGAAGCACTGCCAGCATTCGTTGTTGTTTTTTTCTCTTGCCTGTTGTGGAGTTTGTTGGGAGAGGCGATGCCTCTTGATTCTGAATCTTGTTTTTTTTCTTTTCTCACTGTCTTGATTCTTAAGGTGCCTGTTTTTTTCGGTCCTGTATAAAAACATATTAACACGTTGTCAATGAAGAAAAGATATCAAAAGAATTTCATGATGTTAAACATATTAGATTGTAAGTAAAGGGATGATCTAGAGTGTATTTTCATGAGTAGAAGGGCTTCCATGGATGTAGTTATTTTCTTCAAATGTTCCAAGGTTTCCTATTAAGATGTCACGACTCAAATCCTATCAAAAGCGTACTCCAGGGCTGTATAAGGGCGCCCGAGCATAACCACGCACACTGCGCGGTTATAGTGGTCTTTTGGCTTAGTTGGAGATGGATTGCCAGCTCGGGAGCTGTCTTCACAAAAGAAAGACAAAGGTGCCAAAGAATGAAGCCCAAGATCATGATTCTTCCGACAGTGGGTTACTAGTATTACTTGCACTTGTTTTCAATGTCTCCGAGCTTCAGGCAGCATTGCATTCCGTGGCTACAATAGCTGTGTCGTGGTTATAATAGCAGCATTTGAACAGTCGAATACGCACAGCACCATCTTCAGGTGCAGATATCAGTATACTAGCTATATGCTATTCTTTGACACCATCTATAGGTCCTGGTTATAAAGACCAAGAGGCCAACTGCTTTACTTATTGAGACTAGGGAGTACGGATAGGTTGGGCAGACATGCAGGTATTCTTGCTTTTGCCCGGGCGTATGAGGCGCAGCACAGCTGTGAGGCTGAGATCGCGCTCGATCACGGCGCTTATGGAGACTGATCAACTTCCCCACTCCCACTACTCAAGGCCGGAGTTCTATCTCCAGAAGTCATCATGTCTGGCCTTGAAGCATTCAGTCTTGCCTGCAATGTCATGACAGTCATCACATTTTCACTGGAAACTGCCAAAATCTGTCGCACTATCAAAAAATCCGGAAGCTCGAACCCCGACCTCCAACAGAATACATCGCACCGACAGGATATCTTCAACGACGTGGAACAAGTGTTGAAACGGGATCCAGCACAACCAACCGATGCAGAAAAGCGGCTCCGAACGCTCGCTACAGAGTGTATGGGATATGCCAAGGCTATCCAAGAGGAACTCGACTATACTTCTGGTCAAGGCCTTGAAAGATTTACGGCCGTGAGAGCTACATTCCGCACAGTGCGACGGAAAAGTCGCATCGATGAATGTACGCAGCGACTGGAGGCTGCAAAATCGACTCTGGATTCGGCGCTCCTTGCTGAGATCTTTAAAGAGTGTATGCAGTCGAAGGGGTCTAAGGTCTCTATCTACGACAAACTCAACAAACAACAACAAGACCTGCTTAACAACAATCACCTGACACGGGAGCTCCTTGTTGAATTTCGGGCATCTGAGGAAGCACAGGCCTACGAAAAGCTTCTGCTTAGTCTGAAATTTGACCAAATGAATAGCAGAAAGACCGGTATACCACATCGGCACGAGAGCACATTTGAATGGGTGTTCTCAGAAGAGGATCCCAAAAAAAGCACCGGATCTGGTGACAACACAGCTGAACACGACCTCAAGCAGAACATGAAGAGCTTAAGCCTGGTCCAATGGTTTCAAAAAGACTGCCGTTGTCTGTACTGGGTAAATGGTAAACCTGGATCTGGAAAGAGCACTTTCATGAAGTTCATTGAGAATGATGAGCGAACCAAGAAAGCACTTCAAGACTGGCAACCTAAATGCAACATTATCTCGCATTTTCTGTGGAAGCCAGGGACTGAAGATCAGCAGAGTCTAAAGGGCATGCTTTGCTCTCTTTTCTATCAGGCTTTGTGCAATGAAAGGGATATTGCTCTCCAAATTTTAAGAGATACCCCAGGCCTTGTATACAAAGATGGTATAGCAGATTGGGATATTGAAGATCTAAAGAGATTGCTCTTTGAAGTCTTCCGCTGCTCATCTTCTCCATACCTGGTTCTGCTGGATGGTCTGGATGAACTTTCTCAATCTGACAGAGGGCTAACTAAGCTATTCCCTCTCTTGGAAAGCTTAACTGCAATGGACCGAATAAAGCTGTGTGTGTCAAGTCGCCCTGAACGTCCTTTCTCTGATAAATTTGAGTCTTTTCCCTCGCTACGAATGCAGGACTTGACGAAAGATGACATAACCAAGTACACATTTGATTTTCTCAGAGAACTACAGCTTGAGCCTGATGATCGACTTCATAAAGAAATCTTAAATGAAGTTGTATCCGGATCAGAAGGTGTTTTCATCTGGGTTTATGTTGTTCTACAGAATGTCAAACATGGAATCGAACAGTATGGTGAAACATGGGACGATATTTATGAACGCATCACCCAGCTGCCGCCAGATATCATGAAGCTTTACAAGGATATGTGGTCTAGATCAGGTGAAAAAAAAGAGAAATACATCAAGAAAGCAGCACGATACTTTCAGTACATTCGTACTGCCTATGTCTGGGACAATGATATCGTTGGGCTTGCCCTGGTAGCAGATGAGGATGCTTTGGATGCTTTCACACGTCCCAATGAGATTCCGTGTGTTGAGAGATTGGTGGAAATGTGCCAAAATACCTCCAAGACTTTAACGCCAGTATCTAAGGGTCTTCTGGAGGTTGCGATTGAAAATCCAAAATACCCCACTCCGCCGTCAGAAAATGAGTTGAGGTTGTGGCCCTGGATATCAAAGCGCGTAGATTTTGTGCACAGATCTGCTCAAGACTTTCTCAATAGTGCCGAAGGGAAAGAGTTGTTTGAGGAATTCCCATTGGAAAATGAACTTCCTGCATCACAAAAAATAAAAGTACAACTGGCTTTGCGTGCTTTTAAACGCATGAGACCTTTTCCCCTCTTCAGTGTTTGGCTCACACTTTCGCAGGAGCGCAGATTACATATGAATGACATTGATTGGGTTCCCCAAACGCTCTCTGGAATTTTATCTCTTGTTCATCGGTGTGCAGCTAACGAATCTCGGGGACTCGTACGGCCGCCCTCTTCGATAAGCCACGAGGATTTCTTTCTCTTTGAGGCATCATGTTTCGGCTTCTATGAATATGTTACAAAAGTTCTGAAGTCCCGTGGAGATTATGACATCAGTGCTTCGATTTGTATTTTGTTCGGTGCATGTAAGACAAAAAGATGGTACTTTGACACTGGCTTTCCAAGAAACGCACGCTATCTGTTCATCAGGGACCTTTTGCAATGGCACAGCCAATTCGTCTCGAAAAACTCGAAGACTTGCAATCTTTTTGATGCATCTGAGGGTATCATGCTAGCTTGGCGTTACTTTCTCGTTCATGAGCTCGGGGAAGGACCATATGAGGGGACTGACGGAGAGATAGTGAAGGAGATCTTGGAGATTTTCATCAGATGCGGCGTGATGTCAGAGACACCAGAACCGAGGTACCTGCTCGCGATCAATGGAAGACCCCAACTGATCGTGAAAAGGGCCAATGACCAAGAAACAGCTTCAGAGCATGAATGCCTCCGTCGGCATCCGCCTAGGAAACACAACACTGTTTATATTGAGGTCAATGGCGCATATCTGCTGGCAGTCATTTCAAGAAGAATCTCTGGGACATCGGGGCTCATTTTGACCGAGGCAAAGAATCCAGTATTCATCCGCCCTGTCTTGGCTGACAGCAGCACCCGTGGCGGCAAGATGGCCACGTTCTTCCACATAGCAGTTCACGAAGACGAACAGGAATCTTTCAAGGAGTGGATTTTCGAAATTGTTTTTAAAAAATTGCGATTAGATCAGTTTCCTGATCACCAACCCAGCTGGTTAAAAGCAGTCCCACTGGGGGAGTTTGAAACCTTGACCCAGGCTCTGGAGAAGATCGGCTACGATTTGCCAGAGACAAACAAGGCCTATGACTTTCTGCACGAATGGGAACCTTTGGGGATGAATTTTAAGAAATTCTAGCTCACCTTTTCCGCTCCATTAGCTTAACAAATCCCTCTCTTATAAATCACTAGGCTAGCTAGTAGGAACCTTATACAGCATGAATTTTAAAAGGTAGTCTTTCTAGGGAAGCTAAAGCTCGAGCAAAGACCCTCCTATGTAAAAGACTCTGAACGATACTGCCCCTCCAGTCGGGAACATGAGCATAAGCTTCCGGTATACAAGCAAGGTGGATGCTTAGTCAACATCGGAATAGAAGCAAACCGATCGGTTGGGTTTTATGGTCTAACACAATTCAAGTCAAAAAACTCATTCTTCATTGCTACATCCTGACGAAGGCAAGCATCTTCATCAAGACAGGCACACGTACCTAACAGACGCGCCACCCTAAGCTTTTTCCAAATACCATCGCAATCTTAACTCTTAGTGAAAGACAGATGATTAGATATAATGTTGTACAAGTGAGCCCGCAGCCAGGATATTCATTATTAACAAGCCGCCGAAAGGGGAATAGACAATATATTCATAACGATGCATGAGATATGTGGATAGTCTGGATAGTCCAGACGCATTAACTCGTGAGCTCGGCGTAGAGGAACGGCAGGATGACGACGCAGGCTGTCCAGAACACTCTGACGGAATTAATAGGGAACATGTAGATGGAGGACCAGGGTGTGTTGGAGAGCTGGACCCGGATGGAGAGGAAAGCGACGGTGAAGAAGTGGGAGACAAGGACTGAGGGCTGTTTGAGGAGACCGGCGAGCATGAGAACGGGCTCGTCGGTGCATTTGGGGCCCTGTTGGAAGTAGCGGAAGCAGCCGCGTTGGAGCGCATAAAGGGTATCGTCTAGACAGTCATTAGTTGGGTTTTGAATTTTTTTTTTTTTTAAGGAAGATTGGCTTACCATTAGCAGCAAAGAGAAGGTAGAGAGCCTGGGCTAGGATGTTGATGACCATGGAGGACTTCTTCCTTAACCAGTGGAACTCTTGGAGCTTCTTTAATACGAGGCTTGTGTCCTCGAAGCTGGGCACTTGCTCGGGGGAGAGGATGTCGCGGACGATGACCACATCGGTCAAAGCAACAGTCATTCCACCTCCAGTGAGTGGATGACGCATGTTCAGAGCGTCTCCTAATAACATCAAACCAGCAGTCTTATTAACTGAGGCGGGGAGGAAAGAGTTTGGCATTGAGCGCAGTTTGCCCTCGTCCAAGGCGGCTATGAAAGCTGGCCGTGTCTCCTCTGGGAGTCTAGGGACGATCTCGTTCCGCATGTAGCCCTTCACGCCGCCATTCTGTACTGAGGCAGCGGGGAAGTTATCCGGGATATCAATCAAGATGCGGGTCTCATGGGTTCCGATCTGGTACATGAGCACGGGCGGGTTATCACTGAGCAGCACGTGGCCGTAATTGGGAGAAGGGAGTTTTGCGTCGATCATCTCGAGACCCCAGAACTTGGATCGGCGCTTCGGGGCGTGTGGGTGATGTCCCTTGCGGAATTTTGAGTCGTAGCCATCCGCAATGACTGTGAGCTGGCCGAAGTAGCAATCCTTGAGATCCTTGGTGACACATTCGACTCCAATCACTTGCTCTGTCTCTGTAGATGTCATCAGGCCTGTCGCCTTTGTCTCGACCACAGTGATGTTGGGGGTAGCCATGACGGCTTCTCGTAATTTTGCCACAAATCTGCCGTGGTGGAATGCGCGGCCTTCGGGTTCGGATTGACTGGATCGGGGGGAATCGTGAGGATAGTTGAGTTGGACGGGGTCATGGAAGTATTCGATATGGTATCCCTTGACGGTAATGGCATCAATGCCCTCGATGCAGTCGGAGAGACCGAGCTTCTCCAGCGCCTCGACACCACCGGGCTGCAGCAGTTCGCCGACAATGCGATCAGGCTCTTTCCATGAGGCTTCCAGCAAAATCACACTGCGGCCCTGCTTTCCCAGAGTGACTGCGAGAGCACAACCGAGGACACCGGCTCCAATGATCACGACGTCGGCCTCGTGGCGGTCTTTGCGTTCTTGTGCGGAGCCATTCGCATGGCCATTAGCATGGCCGTTGGCATGGCCGTTGGAGAGGGACATGATGGGCAGGGGATTGAGGGCGGGATTGAAATCACAAGCACAAAGCGGCCGTGGCCGCAGGGGGCATCCTTGACAGTTTATAAGAAGAGAGGCGAGTACATTGAATGCGAAAAAGTTGATTGTATGGGCTGATCAGCGAAAGGGGGGGGAGTGGCATGACTTGTGAATGGCCCAGCGCCCTCTCCGCCTTTCGACCCGCTCGGCCGCTTTTTGAGCTTCGATTCTCCTTCTCCTTCAACCTCACTGACTTTGCTCCAGCATGAGCCCTCTCCACAATTATCACAAAGCCCGCGTTCTCAGGGGCGGAAAGTCAACTCCAAAGTACGCTCCACTGCTGTGCTTGCAGTGCGCATCGTCAGGGGGAGACCCCCAATGACTGATTCTACCATGTAGCGCTCATACTAACGCTTGAGGCCACTAAACCGCTTCAATCGCGCTAAACACGCTAAGGAGCGATCGCCGCTACTTCTGGTTTCCCCCGAACTCGATAGACTTCGTGCCTGCGCTCGATCAGGCCAAAAGGATTCGGATGCTTGGACGAGCGGAAAGGGGGCGCCTTCCCCGGCACCTTATCCGGCCCTAATCATCTGCCACAAAGTACGCCCAGATCCCCGTTAGACTTTGCTGCAAGCCCCAGTTATCTGAATTCGCCGTGCTCACGGTGGAGAGATCAGCCAGGCCATGCTCAAAGTTTACTCTCTGATTTGCCCTTGCAAAGAGTGCATGGTGTGACTGTCTGCCCGCACGATAATGGCAGTGTGGTACGAGTACGACAATATGAACGATCAAAGAATACATAGACAGCAGTACATAGACCCTAGGACGTCAGTGCGGAATACTCCATATCAGGACCAGATTTCAAACCCCCCCGTGCTGAATCGAGATCTTCCAATCGCGAGTGGGACCCCCCACAGATGGGTCGCGGTTGTGTAAGCGCAGGCTTTCCCACATGGGCCTCAGCCTGCATCCGGTCGCTTTTCTCCTTTTTGGTCCAGTTCGTGATCCATGGTTGGCTTCCGTCACCCTAACTCTCTTGCATTGTATGAAAAAGCAGATGGGTATACCTCGGGCGTCGTGGAGATCGCCGCAGCATTATTGCTCCGTGCGTGAAGCTCGAGGGACTAATTGCAAACCTAATCATCACTCCACTTGATACGATTCGGAAAACTTCTGTTCGGGTCATTTCCGGCTTCCCTTGATCCGATCGCGTGAACAAAGCAAGCTAGCATTGAAATACCTCTCAGGGTCCGTGGGCAGCTACACAACATACACCAGATTGGATTCAGCAGTTAACGCAGCCCTATTGCAAATAAGCCTGCATTCATCGTCCATGTCGCTTTTCCTTCCAACTGCCCAACGGCAAATTTCATCCCGAGATTATCAGGGTCACCCTGCAGCTAATCCCTACATGAAACAAACTAGGTTCCTCGACGGAGTATAAAAAGTTCCTCATGGGAAATTGCCCCTGGACTCTCCTCCGACATACATACTTTCTCCAAACCCTACCGTGCATCAAATTATACGTTGGCCCACGCTCCTGAACTCTGGCCTGTGCAGCTATCACGCACGTTCTAGCCATCATAACTTAAAATCGTCTCATTTTTGAGCTCCGACTTGACTTACGCTGATCATGGCTCTTGCTCGAAAGCAGCTAGGGTCTTCTCGGACCTTCCCTGCCTGCTGCTAGTGTATACTAATCCAATAGAGTTAGACTTTGGCGAGGCCTTGCCACGCCATCGCATCCTGACGATCTTGATAGCGGCAAATGAGGGTGCAAAGCTTCCGAAAGCTTTGATCGTTCGGTGTTCAGGCCGACTTCTTAGGACGGTGGAGGGTGAATCTTTCGCATTGTTTCATCTATTGTCCGCAGTTCCCCTCGGGACGAGGCGAACCCCCTGACCTGGTCCATGGTGCGCTGGTGGGCCTGACAGGATGACTGCGATCTTGGCGAATATTGACACTTTGCATCTGGGTCAGAGACGAGTATCACTTGGTGCACTATTGCAATAGCGCTCGTCCTCCGGTGATACCCATATAATCAGCTACTGCACAGCGGCATTCATAGTGATGCTTGAAAATCGAAATTTATTGCACATCACTACTGACATGCTTAGAGTATGCATCGAAAGTGTATTACTTAAATGCTAGTTGCCCTTGTGGAGAAGGGCGATACTTGTAGCCAGATAACGAAGTCGCTGATAGTCCTCCACAAAAGACTCTATGTGTATGGTCAGAATAGACTAGAACACCAACGATGTTAAAGAAATATGGTATCATATGGCAGTGAACCGGGGAACCTGTCATGGACCCAAAGAGTAGTACTCCGTACTAGTCGCGCCATGTCAGGACCTCTCCCCGCTCGCTGTGAGTACAAGGACAACATAGAAGTTGAGTGTTGCTCGAAATTGACAATCCATGAGTAGAAAGAGTTTATTATAGATTGTTGAGACAAGATTGAAGATGGTATCATTGACAAAATGACCGGTATCAGCGGTTTAGTTGTACAGAAAGATGGATCTACCTAGTTTCAAGTTCTATATGTACAGGAGTGTGTATAATATACAATTATTCCGAGGTTTGCTTTGGCCGCACCCACTTCGAGGGATACATCGGATGCTCAGGCTGCTTACCACCCACAGCAGTAACCCTTTCCTCGTCCCACCAGTAATTCAATACCTCCGTCCCCCATCGCGGGCGGTCAAGAACGCGATCAAACTCCATTTCCTCATCGAACACGCGAACAATCTCTTCAATAGGCCATGACATGGTGACAAGCCCTGAATAAGGCGAAACCATCTGAGCCCGGGTTTTGCGCTTCTCCTCGGGGGAGCGGTGAGTTTTTGCCCATTTGGGATTGCCCTCGAGCTTTTGCTGCAGTGCGTGATAGACATGGTCTACTGCGCGGAGCGAGGCAGCATCAAATGATTCCTCCATTACTGGCATGAGTTTCTTAATCTCGGCGATAAAGAAGGGAGCGGGGGGCTCTTTGCGACAAAGCGTGGTGACCATACACCACCACACTCCTCTTGGATTGTTGGAATATGCGAAGGCTCGCATGAACATCTTGAGAGGTACCTGATCAAATCCGTAGATTGTTCGCCATTTCGATAGATATATGGTAGTGAGAATGTTGACCGCGAGCCCGCTGCGTTGTGTCTCGACGAGGCGGCGACAAACGGTCATTGCGGCATGGTTCTTCGCACGAAAGCGGGCTGAGCTTGAGCAGAGCTCGAAGAATTCAAAAATAGCTGTCTTTATCAAGAGACTGTCGTTCGTATATTTGGGGTCCAATTGCATGATCTTTTGGAACATCAGCGGCATCACGATTGGGTTTTGTGGTCGTGTTCGGAGCTTGGGCAACTTGGTCCATGCCGTCCACTGTGTGTTTATGAGATGTCGAACATCTTCAAGGCCACGATTGCCTTTATGTAGTAGGGTTGCGATGACAGCAAGCTGCATCTGGACGGGTTTGATAACAAAGCCGCGGTCAACAGCCTCCCAAAATTTCTCTGCGGCATCACCGAAACGACCTGCATGGATGCAAACCTCCATATTTTTGCTTAATGAAACGAAGATCTCGATAGGTGCCTTGGACACCAGAGAGTTCATGGTGTTGGGATATTCATATCGGGCAGATTGATTGATCAGGGCCATGTCGTTTGAATTGGGCGTGCCGGAGTATAATTCGACACTGGCACCTTGAATACGCCTCGAAGTGGCGACAAACCGAGTCTGTTTCTTGGCTGCCTGCATCATATTCCAAGTACTCCTTGGCGCATCTGTCATAGCCAACTGACGCTCTCGGATAATCTCCTCGAGTTTTTCTTCACTCAAAGCCTTCCACCCTCGCTCTTCTGCCACTCCCTGGAAGGTCGAGACAGCATCCTCATCTCCTCGCTCTACAAGTGCCATGATGATATGCTCGTGGAGAATCTTATCAGGCCGAATTTCGAGCTCAGTGATGGCGGCGAGAAGGAAGTCGAGGATTTGAGAGCCCGTATGAGTAGGATAGTATTCCAAAAACACGCGGTCAAAAGCGGCAACGTAAGAACGCTGAATTTTGAATCCCAGGTTGTGCATGTCACGAAATACTGACAACACCCCCTCCCAATCAGCTTCGAGAGCCTTGGCGAGTGCTAAAAGTCCCATGCCACGACAATCAAGCTTAACTCCTAGTTCCGACATTCGAGACAACAGAGTCATGGCCTCTTCGTGCCTGCCAGAGAGGACGTATGCCTTCAACATAGGGTTGGATAGTTTGCAAGTTGGTGTTCGCCCAGCTCGAGACATGGCCCTCAAAAATGTTTCAAACTCATTGCATAGGAAATCAACGTTCTGCGTCTTCTTCCAAATCCCATCCAGATAGGCTCCACGAATGACACCATCTTTATCGTGGCTCATGCGAGTCAAAACCAGCCCCTTAGCTGCAGATAGCCGATGCGTCTCGACCAAGCAGCGGACAACAATTTCCAGCATGTATGTAGGGAGTGAAAAATTCCAGCGATACTTGTTAAAAACCCGGGCCGCTGATTCAATATGGCCATCTCTAGCCAACAGATGAATCATCGCAGTCCACATGTTCCCATCAACACGCGACACTTGCTCAATGCGCTCATACATTGCCCGAGCGATGAAAATGTTGCCTTTGAGACAGTTCATAGCGAAGATGTCACACGCAATTTCGCGCCGTTGGAAAGAGATGGCCATCTCTTCTCCCTCTTTCGCAACAACATGCTTCAAAAAGAGATTGGCTGCCTTTATTTCTTCCTTTTGACGCATAAATCTGGCAAGCAATTCATCAAGTGGCTTTTTGCCCTCGGCTATCATAGCCTCTCCCTGTTTGGCTTCATATGCTCTGGCGATTTCGTCCACCCGAGCGATGTTCCTGGGCAGACGAGGTTCAGTAAATACAACGTGCTGCGGTTTATTGAAATGCGATTGCGGTCGCCAAGGATGTGAAGATTCGGTCAGAGTCACTCTCGAAGCCTCATCCGGTGGTCTGGAGGCTTCTCCTTGTTTTCCTTTAACCGCCGTCTGTTTCCCTGTCAAGGAGTCCCTATGGAATTCGGCAGCTTCGGCAGCTTCAGCCAGACGTGTAAGGCGTCGTGCTGCCGCCGTAGCATCGTAATTCGGAGCGGACGTTCGGATGGTTCGTTTGTTCTCGATAATTTGTTCGGCGATACGTATCCGACGATGCATGTCATAGGAGGCAGCAGCGAAGGTGCAGATACCGCCGACCGCTCCCCCAGCGAGTGCCAGCTGGCGCAGCGCACGGAGGGCATTGCGCGAAGGCACGGCTGGCCTAGTGTTTATGGCGGTCGAGAACATGGGGTGAGCAGGTCGCGGAAGCGCGCTGGTGTTACCAGCAGACTTCGGCGACCCAGCAAGGAGTGACGAAAACTATAATGGATAACGAGCGGGATCAATGGGCGCGCGAAATATTTACTTGCGGCAAGACATTGGTGATTGGAAGGCAATTGGGAGTGTTGGAGGTGGTAGCTCCATATTTTCCAAATCGGAGAAAACTTGGCTTTTTGGGTCTTTCCCGCCCGCCGTAGAATCATCTGATGCTGCGCGCTGACGGCCGATAAGAGATAAGAGATAAGATAGGGAACATACAACACTGTCTGCCGCGCATTGGACTGGGATATAGTAATAAAGGGGACTCTCTGGGTGACAGAACAGGGTGAAGTATTACCTTACAGCCAGTATCATAAGAGTAAATTTTCGAGCCTTGAAATCTTTTCTTCCACACATGTTTACAGTTATGGATAATGTCTACCGCATGCTTGCTCCATCTCTTGATTCATTCTACATTAATCATGTATTTGGAGAATTGAACTCCCAAAAAGGTTGAGTCTTGAACTGGTAGGTCGTTAAATGACGTGAAATCTAGCTATATTTACTTATCCCGGATCAATCATCTCAGCAATTGATCTCCCTCTCCCTCGCCATCCTCGTTTGCCTCCACAGATAAATCTGGCTCTTGTTCTTTCTCCAAGGTGACTAGAAAGCATTAGCAAATGTGTCGAGACCCAAGACCAGATTGAATGCTTACTGTGCGGTCTTACGAAGAAGCTCAGAACAAGGACGACGCCGAAGGTAGATGCGAGGGTGATGAAGACTGTTTGAGGGAAAGTCTTGACAGTCACACTGTAGAGCAAGTTCAGGACAGCGGGCGCGACCACCCGGGACAGGGCATGCAGGAGACCCAAAGCTCCAAGCATCTGTCCAACGCTCTCCTTTGGGACATGTTTGGTTATAGAAGATTGCACCGTGGGCGATCCCAACCCACCGAGACAACCAATAGAGCCCGCGGCGATCCAAGCGGTGCCTGTCTTTGCCAGGCAGTAGCCAGAGAATCCAATGACATCAAAAACTACAGAAACACGCATGACCACGACATCGAGCATATCGCATCCGTGGATAGATCCATCATCCTTGAGAGGCGTTCGGAATAGATATGATAGAAGAGGCATCACACCAAACAAATTGACCACTCTTACACTGTTGACAATTGCAACATATAGACTTGTTTCAACATCACCCCAACCAAACATTCTTTCGGCATACAAAACGATGACTTGAGCAACTCCCATGGTAATCCCAAACATCGCAGTGTCCATTGAAGCTAGAACGACAATGTTGCGGCGCAAGGCAGTAGTGGCGCCCCGAACGTTCGGGAACAAGTCGCTTGGCCGCCCCACTGCTGGGAAAAGGATGCGAAGCGGAACAAGAAGCTCCATTGGGTTCAAAGCCTTGAGCGAGTACCAGCTTGGGGCCTCGGGATCTAGAGGCTTCGACCGGTGCTTGGCACGCGCGGCTCGCTGTCTTGATTTTGAGAGAGATTCGGGAATGATAGTTAAAACCACCAATGTGAAGCTTGCAAACAACAAAAATCCAATGTAGAAGACAATCTTGGAGCTTCCAAGGCGCGCGATAAGGAATGCTGCGCTCATAGGACCTAGTGCAATTCCTAGGAAAAGAGAGCCATGGAACATTCCGAATGCAACACTTCGACGTTCAGGCGGCGTGCAGTCGGACGCGTAGGAGTTGATCAGCGCGTGTGTGCCGGTAAAAGAGCTACACAGTCCATCCATTGTAGCACCCAGAAGGAACCAGTATACCGACATTGTCGCGGGCCATGTTGCGATGAGCGAGGCGATAAACTCACTGCAAGCAGCGCCAAATCCGCACAATGCGATCATCTTGGTGCGGCCATAGCGATCGGATAGACTTCCAAGGCGCGGGCTAACAAGCGCTGAGAGAATCCCGGCGACAAGGTTGAACACAAGCTGGAAACGAGCAACTTGCGCTTGAACCTCAGGGATATGGCATTGTGGGTTGTTCTTTCCGGGGACCACCGGCAAGTAGGTGAAGTTGGGGTCTAAAGTGGATTTTTCGGCAAAGTAGTCGCGACAGATCAAAGACATCATCAAGTTGACTTTGGGTACAGCAAGACCGCCAAGGGCCAGTGTGTACATCAAACCAAATGGGAGTAACCACCAAACCTATCCAGAAGACTCATGTTAGGCTTTATCGCGACTTTATTCTCCAATCGAACACTCACGCTTGCTTTCCTCCACGACGGCCGCGTATCGATATCGCGATCGTGCTGTACGGTCTGCGTCCATTCTTCGTCGGAGTCGTCGGCAAGTAGGGGTTCATCGTGTACCTGCAAAGAGGTGTCGGTTGTGTGACGGCTGTTCCTGGCCAGCTGCTGCTGTGCATCCAGAGCAGCTTCGCCAGCGAAGAGCTCCTCGTTCTCCATGGCCTCCATTTCGGTCGCGGTGTCGCAGATGCTGCGCCTGGCTGATAGGTGCCAGTTAAGTAGGCTGGAGCTGAAACAGCGAAATCCCGGACGCCTCAGCCTGACTGGGCCTTGCAGGGATGAGTTGGCGGTTGAGGGGAGCGTCGGAAGGATGCAACTCCGAGCGATATGGCACAAGCAGACCCGCCGCCAATTGGATTGGCGTACTCGGCTTGGCCCGAATCCTTCTCAGTAATCAGGCACTTGACCAGGTTCTATGCTCGAGATCGGGCCACGACTGGGGGTTTTATTTCTCTTTTTACATTTATAATATTAATTGGTTTACCTTTTAGATTATGAACTTATGATTCATCAATATCGCTGTATTCTATAGGGTTTGAGGGTATCTGGCATCGGGTATGGACTCGATGGTCTGGACGTTAATGGCCTCGGGGACCGAAGCTTATCAGCCGTTGATCGGCATAATCTGGACCAACAAATCGATGAAGATTATGCTATTAGTCAGTCGCTATGGAGTACATGTATGATGCAGCTGGTCACCTCTTTTCGTCCCTTCGCTTAGTATTTAACTAGCTTTGTCTTAGGTCGATCTATGCGAGGCTCCAAGCTCTATTCTACCGTTATCCTTATACCGTGATCCGCTTTCCACCAGATCGCGATTGCTGCAAGTAAAAGAAAGGAAGAAGATTGGCATGTCTATGCAACGCCTATAATAACTAAGAAAAACACTTCAAGCGATTCAAACCACTGCATCGTTGAAATTGAAACTGGCTCAAAGAGAAGAGCGATCGTTCTCCAAGATCCTTTGGCGCCCTGTTCAATACCGAGGATGAAGCCGGCGAACATGCTCATCCATGTTGTCTTTCCGATTGAATCTCTGCTCACATCCTTCTTGCGGGCACGAAAAAGCACAAGGGCTAACATGCTAGGTCCGAATGTGTCGCATCAAAGCCTCCATGCTTTTGAAAAGGCCTTTAAACTCGCAGGCTGCCCAGTCGCATTTGAACATCTCACGATCACGACTATCAGATCAATTAGTAAAATTCTTACAGCCATGGAGAGATCAAGGAAATGTGTCCTGATACGCTGTGGTTTCATTTTCCATGTACTGAATCTCCCAAGGGAACCGAGCGAACTTTGCGACGACAGCATCATCGAATAATGAGCACTTAACTTCATAAATTCCCGTCCGAAGCTTTTGGCAAACTGAAAGATCAGCGTATTCCACAGATTTTATGGTCATTCAAATATTGCAGAATCATCCACGTCAATGGGGCTGCAAATCCATTAATACAGTGTATCAAAGCTGTCCGAGAGGCGGAACGGGGTAAACCGTCAAGAGTGGCCACATGTTATCTGGTACCAAAGCTAGCAAGTAGTATATGCCCTGTAAACTAGTTACTACCTTATTGAAGATATTCATCAAAAGCGAAGATTTTGAATTGAATAAAAGCAATCTTTGTTATCCTTGAACTCCAGTAGAGGTACTAAAACTAATATACTATCTACATAATACAGGTAAAAGTAGTTAGAGATGCGAGCTGGTTGTGCCGCGAGAGATCATCACTGAACAAGGTGGGCGCGTTTTCCAGCAAAGAACTTCTTCTGCTCGAGGCACCGCTCGCTGCGGCAACCCTGGCAGCGAAGGGTCATCTGTGTCGAACAAGGCTCTCCGCTCTGCAAATGCTCGTGGGCGACGTCCGCAAGCGCACGAATAAACGTCTGGTTGCCGTTAAGACTCTCGGCACGCTTCACGCCGGGGCTGTTCGCCTCATGCATGACTTCAAGGTCTAATTCATATAAGGTCTCGATATGGTCGCTAGTGAAGGCGATAGGAACAAGGATAAGATCGGTGTGGCCACGGTTGACATAGTTCATAACCGTATCACTCGTCTGTGCACCGAGCCATGCGGAGGGTCCAACCTGAGACTGCCAGCAAAGACGGTAAGGGTTGCTGAAGTTAAGACGCTTCATGACTGCGTGCACAGTGGCAGCAACTTCGGCAGGGTATGGGTCGCCTCGGTTCACAACACTCATTGGTAGACTGTGGGCAGAGAATAGCAGAACAACCTGGTCCCGCTTATCCTTAGGGTATGTCTTCAGCTGGTCTTCGATGTTCTGCGCGAAAGCTTCGACCAGACCGGAGTGCGCGGGCCATCGGTCAATCACACTCCACTGGATCGCACCAGCGGCGTCCACCTCTCCATTGGCATTCTTGCCTTCCAAGCGATTGCGCCACTTCCATAACTCATTGAGAGAGCTGCCGGTAGTTGAGCAAGAGTATTGTGGGTATTGTGTAAAAGCCACGGCACGGCCTCCTTTGCCGTTTCCAAAGCCATCTTCAAATAATTGATTATACATGGTCTCCGTCAAGGGAGCCGCATAGCGGAAAGCGACGTAAGGTTTGTGAGGCGCAGTCTCTGGAGAAATCTTATCCAACAACTTGCACATTTCCTCACACTGGTGCTCTGACCATTTCCGAATTGGCGATCCTCCGCCGATATCCGAATATTGCTGCTGAATCTTGGGTGTTCGTCGACGAGCAAGGAGGGGGCCGATATATGACTGGAGACGACCTAAAGGAATCAAGTCACCGTCCGACTAGAAGGAACAGGTCAGTTTGGTGCCAATGCCAGCGGACCAAGATCACATACGAATAACCTGCTCAGAAAATCTTCGACCTCGTTCGTGGTCGAGGGGCCGCCCATGTTCAAGAAGACCATGGCCGTCGGGCCCTTTGATCCAGTCGCATCCTGTGTGACTGGCGGTACCGCAGTGGCTAAGCCGCAGTGCCGGGGTGTATTCAACCTCCAGGAGCTAGCAGTGGCTGAACGGAGCACCGAAGCGCTGTTGCCCCATAATCGCCGTGAAACAAGCGGACTGAACGACATATTTTCCAATCACCAGTGTCAATTGAGGAGGGTTTCCTAACAAATTGACAACACAACAGGCGATGGACACAGTAAAGGAAGGAGAGTCGATTTCACAAGGAGGATTTGAATTTCCGACCGGCCGCGGCCAAGCAAGCAAGTAACCGGCGATTACATATAGCACTCTGTATCATCGGCGATTGGCCAGATCGGGACTTCGTGGTGACCGCCTTACAGACCGCCCATGTGATCTCGTGTTCTGCCGGCACACACGTCATTGCTGCCTTGAGCGACGCGCCGGCGGCCTACAGAGAGGCTTCTTTTACTCTTCGTCTTTGCTACAGTGTGCAATACACAAATATGGCAGACGAAGGCTACAATCACGATGACGAGAACTATGAGGACGAGGAGCTCGATGAAACAGTAAGCTATGCGCACTGCTATAGTGCATATCACAAAACTAATATGGTCGCGAAACAGAGCTTCCGAGCTGTCAAAGATGCCGTTCTCTTTGCTATTGATGTGAGCAGTTCAATGCTTAAACCGCGCCCCTCGGACAATCCTAAGAAACCGGGCGAGGAATCGCCCACATCGGCTGCTCTTAAGTGCGCGTATCATCTCATGCAGCAAAGGATTATATCGAACCCCAGAGACATGATCGGTGTGCTTCTATTTGGCACCGAATCGTCCAAATTCTATGATGAAGAGGGATATATGGTCTCATATCCCCACTGCTACCTCTTCACTGATCTCGATATCCCATCAGCCAATGAAGTAAAAGAGCTTCGTGGACTTGCAGAAGATGAGGAAGTCGCCAACAAGATATTGCAACCATCGAAAGAACCGGTATCAATGGCAAATGTCTTGTTCTGTGCCAATCAAATTTTCACATCCAAGGCCCCCAACTTTCTATCACGCCGACTTTTCATTGTCACCGATGAGGACAACCCTCACGCAGATCAGAAATCTCTCCGATCAGCGGCCACGGTGCGCGCAAGAGATCTTTATGACTTGGGTGTCAATATCGAGTTATTCCCGGTCTCCCAGCCCGATCATCAATTTGATACCTCCAAATTTTATGATGTTAGTTGAACCTCGCGGCTCTAGATGATTGAAAACTAATGATTCAGGACATAATCTACAAAGCATCACCGACCGATGGAGACGCTCCCGCGTATATGCAGCCAGACACTAATACCTCAACAGCCAAGGGAGACGGCATTTCATTGCTCAACACTCTGCTGTCAAGCATCAATTCAAGATCTGTACCCCGACGATCCCTATTCTCAAATGTACCATTAGAGATCGGGCCAGGTTTCAAAATTTCTGTGAATGGCTATCTCCTACTGAAAAAGCAGGAGCCTGCAAGAAGCTGCTACGTCTGGCTCAGCGGAGAGACCCCTCAAATTGTCAAAGGCACCACAACGCAGATGGCCGACGACACAGCACAGACAGTCGAGAGGGCTGATATCCGGAAGGCGTACAAATTCGGCGGAGAGCAAGTCGCTTTCACTCCTGAGGAGCAGCAAGCACTCCGACATTTCGGAGACCCGGTGATTCGCATCATTGGCTTTAAGCCTCTTTCTGCATTGCCCATCTGGGCTAATATCAAGCATCCTTCTTTCATCTATCCATCCGAGGAAGACTACATTGGTTCCACGCGTGTCTTTTCAGCTTTGCAGCAAAAGCTTATCAAATCCGAGAAGCTGGCGCTTGTTTGGTTCATTCCGCGCAAGAATGCCGCGCCAGTACTGGCAGCTATGATCGCTGCAGAGGAGAAGGTCGATGAAAATGGTGTTCAGAAATTACCTCCCGGCATGTGGATCATTCCTCTGCCTTTCGCAGACGATGTGCGACAGGAACCGGAGTCTAAGAAGATTCAGGCCCCAGACACTTTAATCGACAAGATGCGTCAAGTGGTGCAGCAGCTCCAGCTTCCCAAGGGAACATACGAGCCCCAGAAATATCCTAATCCTTGTGAGTATCTAGCTTTGCTCATATAGATTCACAGGCTAATCGTGACAGCACTTCAATGGCATTACCGCATCCTACAAGCTTTGGCTCTTGATGAGGATCACCCCGGCGATCCTGATGACAAGACAAAGCCTAAGTATCGGCAAATCGACAAGGTAAGCTACCTCTAGCCTGTGAACTAGATACAGGATACTGATCTCTCAGCGTGCTGGCGAGTATGTCCTCGCATGGGCAGAAGAATTGAACGCCCAGATCAAAGAATTGGATCTAGGCACTGATTCAACGACAACTCTTGTCAAGAGGGGTCCTAAAGAAGACCCTGACAGCGCCGATCCCCCAGCGAAGCGCGTAAAATCCGAGTCTGGAGACCTTGATAGCGATGTAAAGAAGAGCTTCGAGAGGGGGGCTGTATCAAAAGTGAGCTTATTCCTCTTTGCGACGCAAGCTCCGAATGATACTAACCACGTAACAGCTGACGCTACCAACATTGAAAGCCTTCCTCACTTCGCATGGACGATCTGCGGCTGGAAAGAAGGCCGACCTTGTCGATCGGGTGGAGCAGTACTTTGAGCAGAAATTCTAAACGGTTGCTGATCTCTCTTGGCGACTGGAAAATAGCTAATGAATTACGATTGCCAATCCTTACTTTGTTACTACTAGGGCGTTATTGCGGCTAAGTTTACATAGTACTAGAGCAAAGTATATCTGAATCATCTATTCAATGTAGGCACCTTGTGCTCTATTCACGATTATTGTATCGGATAAACCAACAGCGCTGTCTCAGACAGCCAACCACATCATCCTGACGCCCGAAAGCATGGCACCCAAGTATCGAAAGCAACCGATCAACTCCAGCCTTCTAGGGAAGAACCCGAGGCATGACGCGCAAAAGGGAAGAGAAGGAATGCGCGGGGTATCAAAATGGCAAATATGTGCATGGCGAAAAACCCATCGCGTGTATATCGACTCCTTGAAAACAGGACTGAAACTGAATAATCAAGACAGTAGTCTATTTAGCACTGGCCGTAGACTTGGCAGTAGCAGAGTTCTTCATCGGGACAACTGCGGACGGTTAGTACTTGAAAATGCCTGTTGGGTAATAGTAGAAAGGACTTACTACACGGCCTCCATGCCGAAAATGACATGCCACATAAACTCCATCACACGACCAGAGCTCGCATCGTTCATTTCTGTATCGAGCAACCACTGGCGGAACTTGACATAATCATCGCGAGGTCGGCGCTGGACCTGCGACTTGGAGACAGCAAATTGCGCACAGCACGCCGCGCCAATAAGATCCGGTTTCTTGAGCAAACGCTGCGCACCCTGCTGAGAAACCTGGTATGGATCGGAGGTATTGAGAGGCGGAGTGGAAGTTCCGCTGAACATATCCCACCACACCTCATCAGTGACATGGGCGTTCACGCGATGAGACTCCTTGCAGCCGGGGTTCCAGTTGCAGCGGAGGTTGACGTAGCCGTTTTGCTGGACGAAAGGCAGGTTCAACATGCGCATAGCAATGACATTATCGTGGAGCGGGGCGTCGACGTGCCAGGCCATGAAGAAGCCCGAGCGATGGGCGTGGAGGAAGACGATGGTCGAGGGGAGTTCGTTGTAGAAGTCAATTACGTAGGTGAGGTAAGCCATGGCTTCATGGCCTTTATTATAGGGGGTCGTAAGGATTGCATCGTTGGATCGTGTCGCGGCGGATGGATTGACGACGTAGATTGCTCGTTGCCAACTAGAAATTGTCCGAGTTAGGGCTTTTTTCACTACTGAAAGAACACTCCCAGGCTAGCCTGTGGGCGTATACATACTCAGAAAGCTCTTCGTCCACCCAGCCGGTATACTCCTCCTCCAGTTTAGCCATGACAATTACTTTGTCGCCAGGTGCCCCGGAGGAAACGTCGATTGCGGAGGGTTGTTCCGAGCTTTGGAGGTTGAGGGATTGCGCCAAGTACGCGCCTGCGCGATACTGGTCGCAAATGTCCTGGAGATGAGACTCCAGGAGGTATAAAGAAAAGAGAAGCACTGCTGAAACGCATAGTGCGAGCCGTACGCCGCATTTAAACATGGTGAATTGTCGAACCCAGATCTGTTCCAGGGCGGACCCTTGAGGGGAGCGCCGCGAATACCAGTTTCTAACCTCTTCAGGACCCTAGCAAGCCATTGATCGATTATATGATAGCGGAAAGGGACAGGCTGATCAGTTCGTGCTGTCCAGGTCGGGGAGCCGAATGATCTGAAAGTCGTAGCAAAGAAAAAAGCGCAGCAGCCAAACGCGGAACGGCCGAGTTTAAAGGGGAGGAGAGATAGCGTTGGACTGGGGAGAAAGGACGGTGGGGCTAAAGCAGACGAACTAAACGGTTTTAAGGAGGGAACGTGAGGGTTTAAGGAGAGACGAGGGCAATGATCATCCCAGAGAAAGTTTGGAAGGGGGAAGGAGAGGTCCGCGTCATGGGCCCTCGAGGGGGCGAAGGGGGCGCTCTCGTGTTCCGGCCCTGAAAAGTGGCCCCGCTCTCTACCATAGAATTGCCAACGCCAGCACTCGTCTTTTTCTCCAGGGCCACCACCAAAAGCTTGGCAGTGCGTGCCTCGTAACCAGCGAGCACTACTACAAAATAGGAACAGCCTGGTCCTATTTTCTCAGCTTAGTCCTCACTGCCACCACGCAGTAAGCTGAGGCAGACGGTGCGCGAGTACCCATGGTCCATGGGTCGCCTGTGCAGGCAAGCAGCCCAGCAGCCCAGCAGGCAACAGAGCGCAAACTTGGGGGTCACGGCCGAATCCCGGTCTAAAGAGCTGAAGACGCTATTCATCTCGCTCGTGGGGCTCACTCCGTATCCGGTTTGGAGGATAAGCAGTCAATCGAGCCCGGGGGCCAGCGCCAAGAGGGCCCAGGGATGTACCGCTCCAGATGCAGGCATTTACAGCGTTCACACTCTAATCATGCATCATGATGGCGATTAAATTAGGTTTGCCCCAGTCAAATATTCCGATGGCTTCACCCCCGGAATGGCCTCCGCGCATGGCAGACTGATCGCGAGTGTGGCAGTGAGGGCTTGGCCCCACCTCCCGAACCACTATTCATGTACGAGTAACGGTCCTGCATCTGTAGAAGTAGTGACTTGTACTCCGTACCAGTAGGATCGACAAAGTTAGTCCAAAGTGCGGGATTGTAGCGCTTCTAGCGCTGTTGGTTAGCTGGGTCATTGTTGGATAAACTGTACAAAGGAGACAGTTCAGCCCTTCCCAGCAACTTTTAAATTACAGATAAGCAGCCTATTGTACGCTGTAACTTCACATGCATCACAATCTCGTGTTCGCAGCTGGGCATCCTTCAGTGCCTTGCAGGTAACCAGTCGTGAAAACGATGTCAAGGCCTTGGCGCTGTCGGTCCCCTTTAGGGCTTGCTGGATGCCGCTTTTGCTTCCCGGTCCATGTACAAGGGCTGCGCTTTCTACATAACTTATTCTTACATCGATATGCAGAAAGTTGGAATCGGAATACTTCGTGTTCATTTCTGATTGCTAATACAAATATCTATATTAGTGCTCCTACAGAGGAAGCGCTATTAATATTAAACAATATGGAGTTAATTCATCAACCCAGAATAAGAAGCCCAACCACGGCAGATAAAATGAAAGACAGAGATTGGCCTGGGAGTTTGAATGTCGCACTACCGTTGAACGGGACAGGTGCAGAGCTGACTGTGGTTTCTGTTGGCGAGGCCTGTGTAGAGCTGGTAATCGGAGTTCTCTGGGGCTGGGTTGCACCATGAGCCCGAGTCGAAGAGGCGAAACCGCTTGAACCCTGACCAGCGGGACTGGGGATGGGGCCAATGCCGGAGCCGCCTACATAATTGGGGCTTGTCGCTGGGAGTGCAGAGGAAGTGTCTGTACTTCCTTGTTCGCCGATTCCAAGTAAGCCGTTGATCATGTCAAGCGTGGAAGAAATATCTGCGCTTCCTTGTGTCCCGACGCCAGGTAAACTGCCTGCCACTGGGACTGTGAGAGAGTCGTCTTGGCTTCCTTGTGCTCCGACTCCAGTTGAACCCACGGGAGACGCCCAGCCGGTCATGGTAGCTTGTGGTGCGAAAGGCAGACCCTGGTCTCCGATGGCTGTGGTAGATGCCGAGGCTTCAGTCACAGGACAGACAGTGGTGGAGACTAAGACGGTCTCTGTCGTCACGAATGTAGTCCTGGAGGAGGCTGGGCAGTCATGAACACTTGATGGGCAAGCAGTAATGGTCGCAGTACGTGTCGAGAAAATCGTGGATGTAGTCAGATGCTCGGCTGGTACAGCAGTCTCGGTACTAGGTAGCTCCGTAGCAGTAACTGGGCAAATCGTGGTTGATACTACGATCGTCTCTGTTGTGACGAAGGTAGATCTCGCTGGGCAGTTAGTCACTGAGCTTGGGCAAGCTGTGACGGTAGAGGTGCGGGTCGTCAGAACAGTTGAAGTTGTCAGCTGCAAGGTACTAGTAGCAGTAATTGTCGCGCTTCCTTGTCCTGCGGATGTTGTCGTGGCTTGTTGCGAGCCTCCAGAAGTACCGGTAGCACCAGGTTCGGGCTGCGAGGAGACACCACCTCCTGGGGATACTGGTTGAGAAGAAGAGGAGGCTGCGATAGAGCTCGTGTCGGTGTTTGATACTGTGGTCTGATGAGCACCAGCCGAAGACGAAGCACCAGCTGAAAGCGAAGCAGCAGGCGAAGAAACAATAATGGTTGAAGTAGAAGAAGACGAGGCTTGGACATGGCTTGATGAAATCAGATGGCCAGAAGACGATGGTGAGACATGAGGAGTCAATGACGCTGTACAGCTCGGCCTGATTCTACGGCGAGATGATCGTGTAAGAGAAGGAGAAGGCAAAGCCGACACAGGTCGCGATGAGATCAAATGTCTAGACGATGAAGGCGATGGCAAAATAGAAAGAGAGGACGAGGCTACCACGGCACTCGATGAAACCAGATGGCTGGAAGATGATGGCGAGACATGAGAAGACGAGGCTGCTACAGCACTGGATGAAGCCAGATGGCTAGACGATGGAGGTGAGACATGAGAAGACAGGACTGCCGCTGGACTGGACATTGAGAACGAAATTGAGACAGCAAGTGACGATGTAGTTGCAATGGCGGAAGGAGTTATCGTTGGCGTGGCTGAGGGTGTTGTTGTCGTACAGCTCTGAGCTGGAGAACTGACCTCAACTATAAAGTTATCAATGTATAAGTTGAAAATTGTTCCTGTTCTATACGGAGTGCATGATGCATAGAAACCCAGCAGTGCACTGTTGCTCGTCGGGGTGAATTTCCCACTCAGAGTCTGCCATTGTGAGTTACGGTTGAACAGAGGGCTGGCCTGTTGTATCAGATTCGGCGACGTGAGTGCGTCGTGCCAAAGGTAAATTAAGCACTGTTCTGTGACAGCGTATTGCTGATTGACAAGACCCAATAAGTCCATGGAGGCACTATATTCTGTACCGGACTCGAGGCCAGAAATGGTTTGTTGAACATATATGTAACCTGCATTTGAAGAAATCATCCTGCACATACAAATGTTAATTCATATGACAACCATCTTTGAAAATTAAAGAAGAAAACGTACGCAGAATGAGATCCATCGGAGGCATAGGTACTGGACTGGGTAGTTGCCCCTATGTAGGAAAATGACCATCCAGACAGCCCATTCTCGAAGGAGGGGTTTTCTACCAAGTTTGGCGATGGGACGTCAGTGCAGACGACATTCGATTTAGTGGTGCTAACTGCATTGGCTATGTGAATTGGAGCGACTATAGCCAGCGAGATCCACCAAGTCAATGGAGCCATCGTGTTGGCGTGTATAAATGAATGACTGTGTAAAAGAATGGAAGAAGGAATGAATACTTCGAAGATCTAAGCTTGGAAGGTGAAACAGGTTTGGTGTCTGACTATATACAAGCTACTACAATAGCTAGGCCCTCGCTATCGGTGATTCATCCAGGGTCCTTTGCAAGCCACTGACTAGCTGCCCAAGTTCTGTCAAAACAGCGGGAGCACGACAGGGGATTCTAGCCGATCCGGTGGCAATCGACGTATTATAGCATAGAGAAGCGCGATCTAGCCGCTTGAGCAGGGAAATTGCAAGCTTACGGACGCCTCCAATCGATAGTTCACTTATTCTACGAGCTTAAGATTCGCCCTAGTCCCGATTGGGCTATGAGGCTGGAGCTGCGGCGAATCAGGCGAATGTGTTAATTTCCACAAACAAGCTCCGATCTTGAAAAAGTAGAGTTATGAAGCGACAGTCTACTTGTGAATCAGTCTATTGGTAGATTCAGTAAAAGCTCTTAGAATCCCAATTCCCATGTCGGCGTCGCCGACAACGTGGTCTCGGTTTGCGACCTTAGAGCAGTTCACCGGCTAAAAGCCTCCTGGTCGGTTCCAAACTCGGACCCACTTGAACGGCAGGACCGATTCACCAAGAAATCTAACATATATGGCTGGGGGGGTGCTAAAGAAGCGGTCTTGCGTTGATACTTGTGCTTGCAAGCTTGCACGTGTTTGTCATCAGAAAGAACACGATTGTTTTGAGGGTCCAAGCTTTTATCTGGGTTCCTTAGGTATGTGATGATATATATACTTACATTGAACCTTAGAAGAAATTCCAAGGTTGTTTGCAAGCCAGTCAGTACATTGTCTATGAACGTAGCTACTATTTGCCAGCACTGAGTCGCCTGAATATCTCGCGTTCCAAGGTTGATGTACACATTATTCCGTTCAAACACTCGGGATCGTACGATAGCACACTCAGAAACCAACAAGTAACCTTGGAAGCCTTGGGTGAGATTTACAGCGGAATCTGACACTTGTTAAAGCAGCAGCAGCTATGCCTAATAGAGTATAGTGGCCGGGACATGGATGTACCCAACCAAACAAGAATAAGGCGTCGGGAGTGTCCAACGTATCTTGTATCCGTGATCTCGAAAGAAATTCCCAAGTCGAGATAACCTTCACAAGCTACATCAATCAGTATGTGCAGTATAAGGTCTATTGTTGACCTTACTTTGAGACGGCATACCTTACATATGGTCCCAAATTGTATCTTAGGGCTTTTGTCGCACAACCTAGGAACAACCTTCCCAACCCGGTACAAAACAAAGACAAACTTGAGCCGTGCATTCTACAAGCTTTCTCTTAGTGACTACCAAGCAGCGGTTAGTCGCGCACTGAAACGTTAGTTTGCAGGAACTTGTTGCGTCATGGCAGTACATAAGCGTGAGGGGTAACGACAGCCGAAGTACATAGCCGGCGGGTACTTAGACTATGTACCTGCGGCTTTTTACGCTCCGGGGCTGTGCATCAATATTTCTGATATTTCCCAAAATGGGAATTGTTTGTTTCTTCCATATCATTGCCCGCAGGACGCATACGCTAAAAATATAATCACCTCCATGCAGTGTGCAGCGGAGCCTGAAGGTATATAGTATCTGGGACGCCTAAGTAGCGGAGCTACCATTCTTGTAACCTTGGAAGTTGGGATTTAGTGGTTCACGGCTCTATGCAAGGTTGAATTGATAAGGAATAGGTGAATATTGGTCTAGAATATCATCGTTGCTTAAATGTGGCTTTGATAACGTGGATAAGCCATCCATGGATGTTTCAAATGTTATCTACACACGTGCAGTCCGTCCCGAGGTCGTCTCAATATACTAGTCCATGCCCAGGTGGGTACGTTGGAGAAAGATAATGATAGTAGGGTAATTTGACTAAGAAATAGATTTGACCCGGAAAAGAGAAAGACTTTTTCGTGACTACTTATTATACATAACTAGAAGCATCTGCTTCGACTAGCTTCGAGGGCAGTCCTGCTGCCTTCAACTCTCGCGAGGGCTTTTCAGTTACTCAGCCTCCCTATCCTCCTCCTCCTCGCTCACCTCCTCTCCCTCAGCGATAGCCTTCTCTCTCCTCTTTCGCGCCCGCTCTCGCTTCTTATCCAGCAAAGCATTAAGCTTCTTCGCGACGTTAAATACACCACCAGTTCCTGCTCCACATGCCTCGCAACTCGGGTTTTTGCGATACCTCTTTAGAGCACATGCCTCGCAGAAGTAGTGACCGCATTTCGTGACAATGGGGTTTTGGTATGGTTTTCGGCAAATGAGGCAGGCGAAAGGTATGTTTTGTAGAACCTCGTCGTCCTCGTCCTCGTCTTCATCTTTGTTTTCCAAGCCGCCTCTTTGCGATACCAGTTTGCCGCCGGGCTTCTTGCCTTTGGTCACATTCTCCCACTCTTTGTCCAGCTCCCAACCTTGTGAATATACCTCACGCGCGTGTAAGAACTTGCAGCTGTCTCCGAATCCCTGGAAATAATTATTAGCACGATACTTGGAAGAGAGATCGTTTCCGAGGACTTACACAAAATCCAGTCTGTTTCCAATCCTTACACACATCGGGCGCAAAGTCCATCGTTGTCACTGTCCGTACGTTTGTAGACGCCTTGACCGGGCCGAACTGCTTGGGCGCATCTGGGTTCTTCTGAATAAACGATGTGTAGTTGGAAGCGCCCTTGTATTTCCCATCCGCTACCGATGAAGACTCCTGCGGTTTCGCTCGTGTTGAGCCGAGCAAGTTCTTTGCGCTTAAGTCCTCCTCATCATACCAGTTGGATTGTTTCGTCGCATCATTGCTGGAGGTCAGAGGAGCGGGCGCGCTGGATTGTGGGGCCTCCGGGGTTTTTCTTGGAGCATTTGCGGTTGATGAGGCAGTAACTGCAACGTTCTTGCGTCTGCGCTTGATGCGCCTTCCTTCGCCGTCTTCATCAGAGGAAAAGTCGCTTCCAGAATCCGAGGCGGGCGGCGGAGTGGCGGGCTTCTTGCGGAAGTTGCCCTTGGGCTTCGCGCGCTTCTTGAAGCCGAACTGGGGGACAGCGTCGACAGGGTCTGTCTCTTCAGGCATTTCGGTCGGTTGTGAAGAGAGGAACCGTAGTGAAATGGCCCTCAGCGAAGAGATAGCTGTAGATGGCTGTGGCAGGTGGTAGAACAGCTCTACATTGAAAAGCGGATGACTAAGATTATAGGTAATGACTAAGCTGCGCGGCGAACCATGGAACCGAGAGTGCAAACCAGGCAAACACACCCCAAAATAGAAGTCACAACAGTCTAAAGGCGCCTCGACTGTGGAATCGCAGGCGCACGAGGAACCTTGGATAGAGGCTGTCAATCCCCGCGTTGTAGAACAGTAGAGTGAAGCCTCCGCAAGGCTTGTAGGCGTTATTAGTTGTAGTCAGGGGAAACCTCCCTTCGTGCGTTCTGCATCTGCGAGGGCCTCCGTGGTTTTTGCCAATTGGCACCGGTGTATCAGGTACCAAGAATCCCCTCAATCTCCCTTTCCTGACCTTCCTCTCTTCCTCGGCAACCTCTCGACCATACGCTCTCTACCATCCACGATATTCTTTCCTTATAGTTTTTCTTGTCTGTTGTTTTCTGTTTCGTTTGTTACCCTGTTTGCCCGTGCAGACGCCTGCAAGTCCCGCAAAGCCGTGTGTTGTGCTTGGACTGCATCATCCACGCGCGTCTGGCCAGTCAGCTCGTCGGGACGGGAAACTCTGACTGATTGGGCGACTGTTTTGTTATTCTAATTCCCCTCTTCCCACCTTCGCATCTCGCGACGGTTCTCCTACTCTGTTTTTTCCTTTTGTTATTCTCCTGTCGTCGCTGCCAATCTTGAGCTGCGCGATACGTGGTCGCTGGTCGGCTTGGTCTTGCCTTCGCAGACCTTTTTCCTACAATACTTCCCCTCCGAGGCCCGATCGCCGAAGAATGCCCGTGATTTTCACTTGCTAATCTACCGAACGCGCTTCCGATCAAGTCTCCACGGCGACTGTTTCCTCCAACTTCCTGGGGATTCAGACGTCGCGTGAGACCACCTCACCTCCGGGAGGATGACCGCCCCCAACCACGGGGCAGACAGCTCTCTCGCCTCCATGATGGAGGATCCGTTCGTTTCTAACTCCGCGCAGCCTCCTGCCGCCCGCGAATCTCATCGCTACTCCTCCTTCGACACCCAGCTATTCAGTCTCAATGCGTCCTCTCCAGCCCAGGCCAAGCGAGCCCTCGAGGCCCACCTGGCTGAAACACAGCGCCGGCTCGAAGAAGCCTCCAAGCTGGGCACTGCTCTCATCGACCAGCAAAATGAGCTCACAGAGCAACTCAAGGAGGTCGAGCGGCAACAAGACGAGGGTGAAATGGGCCCGGAACTACGACAAAAACTCGCCGACCTGGAGCGCGAGTACACTGAGATTGGTCGTGAGACGGCGCGCGCATTCCTTGCGCCAAAGCGTCTGGCCGGGTCGGAGGATCAAGCTGGGACTCCTGGATTTGACCAAAAGGTATTATCTGCTTGCTTCCCTCCAGCTTGGCTGTACCTAACCTCTCTCAGTCCCCGCTGAGCTCTGCCCTGTTCGCCGGACAAGCGACCAATTCCCCCAGCAAAGTCAGCGTTCCGTCTCGTAAGCAGCGCAACCAACCGTCCAGCCGCGTTCACGATATCGAATTTGCGACCGAGATCTCGACTTCCCTTCTTGCTCAAGTACGACAATTGCAAACTCTCTTGGCCGAACGAGAGGAATCCTTGAAATCCGTGAATCTAGAGAAATCGCGACTTGAATTGGAAGCAGAGGGATATGCGCAGCGTATTCGAGCTCTTGACGACAGCGAGCAACGTTATAAAGACGAGAACTGGGCTTTGGAAACGCAGACTCACGAGCTGAGCGCAACTATTCGAGAGGCGGCTGAACGTGAGAAGAGACTCAACAGCAGTCTTAATGCATCTAATTCGGAGAAGAATGCCGTGGAACGGGAGTTAGAAGAACTCAAGCAGACCAATTCCAAATTGCTTGAGGACCAGGCCATCACCCAGAAAGCCAATGACTCTGAATTGCATCTCCTACGGCGCAATCTGAATGCTGGTGATCTTGAAAAGTCCGCTTTGCACAAGAAACTTGAAGAGATGACGTCTCAAAACCAAGAGCTGGCTAAGGCTGTCGCGATGCGGATCCGTCAACACGAGTCGCAGGGCAGCCGAGATTTGTCGGATGATAATGATGGGGAAGAGCCAGAACATATCACACCTGAAAGCTCCCCCCCTCCTTCACCCAACAAGTTCACTCCTCGACATGGTCATCTGGAATCAGAAACCTTGAAGAGCTCTCTTGGTCACGCTCATCGTATGATCCAAAACCTCAAGAGCACTATTCATCGAGAAAAGACCGAGAAGATTGAGCTTAAGCGCATGCTGCAAGAAGCCCGCGATGAAGTTGAACAGCGCCGCCGCGACTCTGGCGCACCTAATGGTGCTTCCAAGAAGAACCTCAAGAAGAAAGAGGACTCTTTCCGCAAGCCTGCTCGACCTGATCTATTGGGCGCTGGCCGCAAGGAGAAGTCAATGGTTGAGCTCCATGACACTGACTGGGAAGACAATGCCGGTCAAATTAGCCCAACTCGATCTGCATTGTCTAGCTCAACTCGGAGCCGTCCCGCCTATGACTCTGAATCTACTGATGTTCCAACTGATATGTACCAAACTGCCACTGAAGCCGAGGATGGTTTTGAAACTGCCAATGAGCGTGGAACTGCCACCGAAAGCGAAGCGTTCCAGACTGGGGTTGAAAGCATGGCCGATGACAGTAGTGACTCTGCTGAACTTACTGAGACCGAAAATACCGTTCAGACAACTCCTCGCCAACGTGTTGGCTCGTCCCTGGTGATGAACAAGACCCGTAACAACATTTCCTACCACAGCTCTGCATCCACTTCCGACAGCGAGACTGATCAGGATGTGGGATACTCTCCTAGCCAAACCCATATCTCGCGTCCTCGGATTCGTTCCAAGCGAAGCATCCTTCGACGAGTTCGTCCATCTGGTGAAGCCCCAATGGCATCAAACAGCCGTCCATCAAGCGCACGCAACTCTCCCGCTCCAAGCTTCGAGCAAGAGCCTGCACAAGAGGGACAGAGTCTCTTCGCGGAGCTTGCCGATCTCGAGGGTGGCGAAGAAGAAGAGGAAGAAGATGCAGCCACCTCCCAGGCATCTACACCTCGTATGGTGCCTGTATCCGACTCCCGCAGGCCTTCTGAAGTATCGCTGGACGCTGCTCCTAAGCCCGTGATGGTTGACTCTGGTATGATGACTGAGCCTTGGGAACCCACTCCAGTGAGTGTTCCCTCCGTGGGCGAAGCAGTTGCAGCAGGTGCTGCCGGAGTTGTTGCAGGAGCTGCAGGAGCTGCGGCTACTGCGCACACACCAGCGACTCCACAAAGGAACGCAGACCGTGAACTTTCAGAGGAGCAGGAAACGCCTAAGCTGGTCAGCTCAGGAACCCAGTGGACGCCCAAGTCGCCAGCAGACAATGACCACTTGGCAAATGTTCCTACGCCTCCCAAGATGGCATGGGATGACCATTCTGCACAGGGTCAGACCCCACCGAGCCAGCCAGTTGAAGCTGGTACACAAGCCGATGCCCCCGTTCCTCCAGAGTTGAGCATAGCTGGGATCGCTTCTCAAGAAACTGTGCCATCTGTACCAAAATGGCCTTATCTTAGCATCGCCTACGTTTCTGGAGGCATCACTGAGCCTGTGAAGCAGTTGCTTCCTGCTCCTGAAATCCCAGAAGTCAGTCTGTCTTCGATTGAATCGCAATTCACTGAGCCTGTGCTGGCAGCTGTTGCGGAACCAAAGATTGTCGAGGTACCCGTCGAAGTACCCGTGGAGGTTCCTGTTGAAGTTCCTGTTGAGGTGCCTCGTGAACTGCCTCCCTTGTCTTTCTCCTCTGTTTTCTCCTCTTCTACTGAGCCTGTTCAGCCACAGCTCCCTGAGCGTCAACCTGAGCCTGAGCCCATGCCTGCCCCTGTCCCCGCCATCGAGAAGGAGATTCCAAGCTACGATTTCGGAATCTCGACAGTCTCGGTGCAGCAAACTGAGCCAGTTGTGCCAAAGCCAGCTCCAGCACCAGAGCCAATTGTCATTCCAGCACCGGAACCAATTATTATTCCTGCCCCTGAGCCGGTGTATCCTGAGCTTTCTCTTTCTTGGATAGATCCTTCGGTCACTGTGCCAGTGCTCCCCAAGATTATTGAGCGACCTCAGCCGCTTTCTTCTCTCTCAGTATTGAGCTCCACCGAGACGCTCCCAATCAAGGCCTCCCCACGTGTGCCTCCTTCTACATCAGACTTTGCAATTCAGACCGATCCCGTCGAGGAGCCGAAGGCTGCTGTGGTGCCAATATATGAGGATAAGCCTACCGAGACGATTCAAAATCGGGCCAGCACCGACACCGACCGCCGGGCAAGCACCGGGCTGGCGCTTAACGACATCTCTGGCAACGCTTTGCCCCTTTCTCTAACATCGCCTTCTAGCTTTGTTAGCATGGATCAAGGCTCTCAAACAATCCTCTCCTCGAAGCAAATTGATCGCATTCTTATGGAACGTGATCATACCCGCCCTCTTTCCTCTCGTGATAGCAGACAATCCAGAGACATGGCGACTGCAGCAGCCCAGACCGCTGTGGCCGGATCACCATTTGCCACACCAAAGCCTGGATCTCGACAACAATCATCGACTAAGTCTGCCGGATCAACTCCTCTTCGACCTGACACTGCTGCTAGCCAAGCATCTAGCCTCCACCCACCATTGCCAGCCGATCACAAGGAGGCGATTCTTGCCGCAGAGAAGAGGTCTATGGACATGCCGCAGCCAGAACCATCGCCTTCGGTCATGGGTCCTCCTTTGGCGCCCGCATCTGCTTACCGCATGAACATGCAAAACGGCCCTCGGACACCTGGCGAGGCCGCACCTCGTGCGCCTTCTATGCGGACCACATCCACTCATGCCCGTATGCGGAGGGGCAGTCAGAGTCAGATGTCTCGAAGGTCATCAGTCTCTTCATTCGCATCGGAGATCGATGAGAGGTTCAATATGAGCAACCCCCACGCCGGTCCTATGCCTCACGGTTATGGACCAAACACCGATCCCCGCATGATCCAGGCCATCACTCAGACTATGATTGGCGAGTTCCTCTGGAAGTATACAAGAAAGACTGGATCAGCAGATATGTCATCAACTCGACACAGGCGGTACTTCTGGGTTCATCCATACACGCGCACGTTGTACTGGAGTGCTCAGGATCCGCAAACTGCTGGCAAAAGCGAGCTTAAGACCAAGAGTGTGCCTATCGAAGCAGTAAGGGTTGTTGCTGATGACAACCCTTACCCTCCCGGCCTTCACCACCGAAGCTTGGAAGTTGTTAGCCCTGGCCGTAAGGTCCGATTCACGGCTTCTACTAGCCAGAGACATGAGACTTGGTTCAATTCACTGTCATATCTTCTTCTGCGAGAGACTAATGATGGCTCAGAGGAGCAAGAAAGTGTGACATTGGATGACATTGACGAGTTTAACCCTGGCTTCCGATCTGCGTCTCGAACCGCTGCTAGAATGTCGATCTCTTCGCAGAAGAGTCGCGCAGCTAGACATGCCTCTAAGGTTCCACCTCGAGCAGCGTCAGCCATGTCATTCCGGTCCGCCGGTACTTCTGGACGTGCATCTCCGGCTCTCAGCTCACCAGGAGGTCATGCTTCCCTGCAAGTTCCAGAGGAACGACAGCGTTCTTCATCTCGTCTCAGTACACTGCTCAACAGCTCGATTCGTGGATCTATTTCTAGTATGAAGGGCCGACATGGCCAATCATCTAGTGTTCACGATGAAAGCCTTCGTGCACAAGACAGTGTCGAAAGCCTTGCAAATTCACATGCCCACCATGCACACTACGACGACGATGGTCTTGAGAACGTTCGTGCCTGCTGCGACGGGAAACACGATGTTGGCTCGCTCTCTCGAACCAGCAAGTACAGCCCGCGGGTGAACCGCATTCATTCTCACCACTAAAAACACGTTGCTCTAGTAATGGTTTGATTAGTTTGCGGGCGGGTCCTCAAACCAGACGACTTGCGTCTACATTGTAATTGCCACGAGTCTCTTTATTTTCTCTCTCGTCCAGAAGCATTTCTTGGGTTCTTCCACCACTGCAACAGCTAGAAGGTATAATCTGCCTCATTTTGTCACTACCTTGCATGGCCTTTTTGGCTTTTCTCGCATTGGCCATCGCCACTATTACACTATCGTCAATCACTTATTTCCTCTTGTCACTCGTCTTCCGAGACTACAAATCTCCTGTCAAAGTCCTTCTTTTGTTCATTCTAGTGCTGTACTCTATCAGTCACGTTCGGTCTGTTCAGACTGCCACATTTCCTTTTCCTGTTAATAGTTCGGAGTGATCCTGTTCCATTCCTGTTTGCGACAGATGCACCAGAACGTGAGTTCATACTAAAATTTTAGTCCTGCATTTACTCTGCTCTTGCCCCATCTGCTAGTTTCTGTGTAAAGTTTAAGCGCGCTGCCAAGTATGAAGTCTGTTATCTATTATTTTGTGATACCTGAACGCGCCTAGTTGCTTTCGGACCAAAGACCGGTGGCACACGTGACCACATCAAGCCCCACAATGAGCCGTCGCCCTGGAGTAGCAATCGCTTTCTATTCTTCTCTAGTCATTATCCCAATCACAATGAATACAGACGTCCCTCAGACTTTCGCGGCGAAGGCTCAAGGGCTGGTTGAGCCCTCGCTTCTTATGTGGTGGGCTGCAACTCGTGAGTCAATTTCACCAATCCCTTCCCTACCATTCTTACTAGAGCTATGTCAATCACCGAACTCGGTGATTGAAACTCGCGATGAAAATTGTATGCAAGCTCTATAGCAGCGCATCAGACATACATTCAGAAGGAAATCATAGCCAGAGAATACTTCACATTACGATTCTGGCTTGTTTTAAAAGCCTTTATTACTTTTACATTCACTTGGAGTTCACAAACTAATATGGTATCCAGATTATTTTCGTGTCTGCTCCGAGGCCGTGTTCCAAAAGGGCCAAGTCCTGGCACCGATTTTCCAAACTGGAAGACTTCGAGATGAAGCATTTGGACGTTTCTGGGTTGAATTCACCAGTAAGTATCATTTCTCATTTCTAAAATCGCAAAGAGCAACCGAGGTAGTGTCTACTTGAAGGAACACCGCCTCGACAATCCATGCCGCGTGCTATAAATCCATCTCCCATCCAAACTCAGTCCCAATAAATGAAATAAATATTCAAAGCTAACTACCTGCCCAGAACCAAGAGAGGAAGCTGCAGAGCCTGTCGGCTCATCAGCCCTAATTCCACCTCTCCTCAAGACCTCAAAAGGAGTCGTCCTGGACATCGGCCCCGGAACAGGGACCCAAATGCCCCTTCTCAAAGGTGCATCCATTCAGAAAATTTACGGCGCCGAGCCCTGCGCCGGACTCCACAGCGAACTCCGCCGCAAAGCCTTCGCCGAAGGCGTCGGCTCTAAGTACCACATTCTTCCATGCGGCGTTGCAGCGAACGAGCTGCTCCCTGCTCTCCGGAAAGACTCGCCAGAGGCGCTGGATGCGTACGACGCTAACACATCTGTTGGCGTCTTCGACACGATTATCTGTGTACGTGTGCTCTGCTCTGTGCCTGCGATGGAGCGCACGACGCGCGAGCTGCATTCGCTGTTGAAGCCTGGGGGTAGGTTGCTTGTTGTTGAACATGTGGTTAATCCGTGGCAGACTGCGAAGGGGTCTGTAGCTGCGAGAATTGCGCAGGCAGTTTATATGTTCTTTGGGTGGAGGTTTTATATTGGAGATTGTTGTTTGAATCGGGACACGGAGGGGGCGCTGAGGAAGGCAGCGGAGGTGGATGGGGGTTGGGACAGTGTGGAGTTGGAGAGACATTTTGAATGGTCTGCTATGCCTTATATTTCGGGAGTCTTTACAAAGAAGAGTTCGTAGGTCATCGGTGATTCTAGGGATTTGTGGGCTTATCTCGTCTCGGGGATTTCAAGGGACTGAGAATGTATGTCCCTTGTAATGCTAGAGAACTTATATCAGGAATTCCCTGACCCATAGGCCTGTGGGTCCTGTCAATGAAGGAGATATCAAATGTCGAAGGGTATCATAATCTAAATAATGTATAGTATGTATGTGCATCAAGCGTCGCTTGATAATGGGTATAACGGTTCGGAATCAACAAAGAATCATCAGGTCATCAGGTCAACGCAATTTAACCAAGCCTGGGTCTACCCGGAGGCCAAAAGTCAAAGAGATCTAACGCTTCTGAAGTCCAAGGACCCTCCTCGCGTACTTCAGGTTCTTCCGGGACTGCACTCATTGCGTTCCGCATGAGCGTGGGTCGGGCTTCCGACACAGGCCTGGTTAACGCGGATGGATCAGATAGCGACTTGCGCAGAGGTGTATCATTCCTTCTTGAATGGGGTTTTGGAACTGAAGCTCGCAGAGCATTGAGAGGCTGCTTTGAAGGTGCATTTTTGCCCAACGCCGACCCATCAGCTAGCTCTTCAAGAATGAATTGCGTTGAATCAGATGGCGCAAAGTCCATACTGGCTTCTGGAGCAGGGGCCTTTGGCGCAGGTTGAAGCGGTTTCGGAAAGTTGGAAGACTTCTTCGGCGCAGGGTTCTGTGTGGGTTTGGTGGTTGGCAAGAGTGCGGTGTGGATGAGCTTCTTGCGTGGGGGTTGCACGAATACTGGCATAGATTCAACAGGGGCATCGAAAAGGAAATCATCTGAAGCAATCGACGAGAGCGGAGGGGATTCTTCTTTGTCAGTGTTTGGCCTGGTCTGCATATTTCCTTTCGAGGGAGGTATAGAAGGCGCATCCGCCTGACGGCTTCCCTGAGGTTTGTTCGCAATCACACTGCTCGCCGAATTTGGCGGCCTTGGAGGTCCATCGACCTGCCTTCCATTTTCAGGTGTGTGTTTTGGTTTCTCTTTTGGCGGAGGCATGGTAGTTTTCATATTCTTCGTCGTACTTGGCCGTTCTGGGGTATCATCGAGCCGCCTTTCATTTTCAGGTGTGTGTTTTGGTTTCTCTTTTGGTGGAAGCATAACAGGTTTCAAGCCCCTTGCCGGCGGGGGTTTAGAAGAGTCTTGGGGTTTGGCGTGACGACATTCGTTCTCAGGTCCTGTCAAATCCACCACTTCTGACGATACGTTGCGTTTAGGTTTTATCTGGGCGGTGGCAATTGGTGTATTATGACCGGGATCTTGACTGATAGGGACAGGCCGAGGAGGAATAATCTCCGATGGCGGTTTAGAGGTTTCAATTCTATGATCCTTTCGTCTGGACGGCGGCGTTGCGACTACTTTTTGCCGCTTCTGGGCCGGTTCAGTAGATTCTTGGACGCTCGCCGAAGGCCGCTGGAACTCTGCATGGGAACTTAATTGAGAAGTCGCCTTTTTGATCCCAAGTAGGTCGTTAAGCGAGCGATATGTCTGTGATGAGCCCGAAGAGCGAAATGGGGCTGAGTTCGAGGGTATTGGCGGAGGTGCGGAAGATGTCAATTGGCGTGGGGCTTGGGACTGCAGCGGAGTTTGGTTGTTCTGGGCAGGAGAAGCTTGGCTCGATTTCTTTTTCTCAAAGAGGTTTGTAAGATCCGTCTGGGTTGTGCTAAGTCGCTCGCCCACCTCGATCAAAACGCCCTTGTCCAGCTCAAGCTCATCACCGTCCTGAACCTCATCAACCGAACGCCAGTGATGGTCCCCGACAAAAGTTCCACTATCATCGTAAACCATAACACGCTTATTGAACGTGTGATACTTGAGATATCCATCTTGCCAGCGCTTCGATTTGCGACGCAAATCGTGGGTGTAAAGACATTGGAACTTGACCACTGACGCGGTCACTTGGGGTGCTAATGATTGCGCGGTGGAGGACGGAGTGGACATGTTCGAAGAGAGAACATATCCCGAGCTCAAGCCAGGGCCCAGGCAAAGCTTGGGTCGATTATCAGGTCGAGGGCGATGTAAAAACGTGGAGAACGCTAAAGAGGAGCCTCGAACGCCAAAAGAGACGCGTCGCTTATCGATAAGGATCAGGCAGAATATCGGCTCAGGCATTCCACATTTCGTTTCCCCGCGCAATGTCGAAACCCCGCGGCCTTTTTACATCTCCGAAAGCGATCATAGCGACTCGAAAATGCAGGGCGAAGACCGCCCGTACAAGTCGCATGTGAGGCCGGCATGTTTACCGTGCAGGCGACGCAAGTCGCGCTGTAAAATTGAATCACATTCCACAGCATGTCTTATGTGCCGAGCTCATGGGACCGAGTGTTCATTCCCAGCAGAGAAACGGAGAAAGACTGCTCCTAGGACTCTTAAGAAAAAGAACAATCATGAGAGTCCCTCAAAAGTGCCGGCATTGCCCACTGAAACATCCGTAGCACCAAGTCTTGGAGTTTCGGATGATACGACTATTTTACCTCACTCTTTCTCAAGTCCGGCAACCACTACTAATCTCCAACGATCTACTCGCGTTGAGTGGGGTGAACCCCAGAATATACAGGAAACACCTCTTTCTCTCGAAGCCGAAGATGATAACCCGCATATTGTGGGACCAGCTGTCATTGATGATAGTCATGTTCTCGCAGACTACCTTTCTACCTTTTCAGGAAGCCGCGGGATTCGTTCCATACATCCCATGGACCCAGGGTCTTCCTCATCTCCCATTGTCTTTACTAAAGTGCAGAAGCGACCAGTGGGAATGATGCTTAACTCAAATCCTGCACTGCATAAGCTTCAGATAGTGGAAAAACTCATCGAACCGTGGTCATCACGAATGGTCGATCTGTACGTGACGTTGGATAAAGTCGACTAGCCAAAGGCTAACGATATGTTACAGTTATTTCCACAAGATTAATAACTGTTTCCCATTGCTGGAAGAAAAGACATTCCGATCCCAGTATAGTAATGCGAAGGATCGAATATCTCCTGCTCTTCTGGCTAATCTGTATGGGCATATGGTGGCCTTTTGGCAATGTGACGATGAACTTGCCCAAGTGCGCCGCCCTGATGTACGTTTTATTTGGAATATTGCCGCAGAGACCATATTCTCAGAATTACATCTTTCACCTGGGATATCTACGATAAAAGCCATTCTTTTGAATCTTGGAGGACGGCCGACAACGTCAATGATTGGCAACGGCATTATACTGGGATCTGCCATGGCACTTTGTTATGCTCTCGGTCTAAACCGGAATCCGATTCCATGGGATATTCCGTTATCTGAAAAGCAACAGAGAATGAAGGTGTGGTGGTGCATGCTGATACATGACCGATGGTAAGGGCTCATGGCTCTATGGATGTGCACTGAAGCCCGAATTTCAAACTGATAGACGTCTCCTTACAGGTCCAGTCTTGCATATGGTACACCGCCACATATCAAGCGGTCGCAATATGATGTTCCACTTCCAACAGTAGAGCTGCTGTGTGACGATGACAACATCACAGAAGCTTTGGAGGTATTTATCGCTCTGGTAAACCTCACTACAGTGCTCGATTTCTGTCTCGAGCACGTGTACAACGTTCGATCAGAGGGCCTTACAAGAAATCTTGATCTGGAACTTAATAAATGGATTGAACATCTGACAGGAAATGTTCGCAAGATAATAATCCGAGGGACAAACCTTGAGATACCAGGAGCGTCAAATCTACGCTTGGCTTACCTAGCAATCAAGCTTCTTCTGCGAAGAATTGAACTCGACCGGGAGAGACAACGACACGAAAGTGATCCCGAAGAACTTGCAAATCATATCATTGATGCCCGAAGAAGTGCCGAGGATATCGTGGTTCTTGTCCAAGAGCTTGAAGAGTGGCAGCTAGGAGACTTTTGGCTTCCTGTGGCCTCCTTCACATTCGTCACGACAGTTACATTCTTGATTCGTTGCAGCCTTGAAATGGATCAGAATTCTACTAGTCTATCTCAAAGTCCATCACTCCTGATGGCTCAAGAGTTTTTGTCTTCACTGTCACTATTTCAAAGAAAATATGGTTGGGATCTGTCAGATTTGTGCCTTGCGCAACATCATGAGGTGGTCGCAAAACTTTTGACCTCCATGCCGGAGGACGATCCTCTAGGAGAAGCAAATATCGAGACTCGACAACCTTTCATGCCAGATATGGCATTCATTGACACCATGTTTCCTAGTATATGGGATACTCTACAAAGCATGTGAATCGTCAAGAACATCGAAGTATTATTCAATATAGCTGAGGCAACTCGTCAGTCACATTAAAAACTATACAAGATATCCAATCTGTTCACTCTGGCTATCGTCATGTTTGCTCCATAGCGGCATCGTCCCCGGAGTAGTCTCGAAGGCTTTGCCAAGTATTTCCAAGCCGTGTCTTAGTTGATTCTCCGTGGTGGTAATAGGAGAAGTAATTCTGAATGCCCCTCCAAAGCTTGGATGACTACTTAAATTAGCCCAGATGCCTATTTCATAAGTACGATCTCCAATAGCCTTGCCAAGATCCAAAGCTGGTCCGCGATAGCTTCAGGTGCCATGCTGATTACTTTAGGAATCCTGCGGGCACAAGAGGGATCAGAGTATGAGGGGGGAATGAATATTCTTCTTCAACTATATAGCTTATCTGACTAAAGCACCCCGCATCGCGCGTTGGTACCTTCTACGCTCGTGGAGAAGCTATCTGCGAGTTTTCCGCGGGTCACGGGATAAAACGACAGCGGCGGTCGACCGTGCGATCATCTAGAAAATCAAATTAAGGGGAGAAGAAAAACCACAAATCTCTTCATCAGACAATTGCATAAACACATCATGTAGTAAGTATTGATATATAGACAAATGATCATCAGCACGACTGAGTCTAGTCTAGCAGTAAAGAAACACAACAGTCGTTCACTGGCAAAACAAGGGTATTGGCAAGAGGTTTATGACAAAGTCAAAGATATTCTTATCACGCCGGTCAAAATCATGAAGATGCGTGCTCCTCCTCTGCCGGTGAGGGCTTTCCATCGTCTACTGCTTTGCCCCATGCACGTTCAAATGCAGAGTCAGCTGGGGCTTCCGTGGGCTGCTCACTCTCTACCGCCGACTGCGTCATGTCAGGAGTAGATTCCTCCTGGTCGATTAATATAGGTGTACTCTGTGTAAGATCAAGGCTAGCCTCGACCGCTTCCTCTTTGTCCACTACATCTGCAGCCGAGGACTCAGAGTCAACGTCAGCAGCGCCTGGAACTTCAGCTGGCTCAGGTCTGTTGGTAGCGCCCAGCAACTCAAGGTCGAAGTTGGAACTGTAAATCACAGCAGAAAATGCCTCCAGCTCGCGCACATCGCGGTCCATCACGGTCAAGTACTCGTTGGGCCCGATTGGTCCATGACCAATCACATGGGCTTGGCGAGCGAGAACAGCCAGAAGGTTTGCAAGCTTAGCCTTCCGCTCCGCACTACTAGGAGGCACGACAGTTGCTACAGAGTCGAAAGACTGGGGTCCAGTCACTGGCTCTGCAGAAGGCTTGAAGGCCTCATTGGCACACTTCACGTCAACCAGAGTCGAGAAGCCTTCGTTCAAGAGAAGCGTCAGGACAAATGAGAAAGATGGAGAGTCGATAAGATCGGCTGTTTCATCAAGGAGATGACGGAGCTTCGACGCAGTCTCTGCAGATGAGGGGTCGGTGACGCCCTCCACACCCGATTCGCGAAGCACAAAGTCTTCGTCTTCGGCGGAAGGCAAAAGGCAAGATAGCCATTTCTTCGATCTAGAGTATATAAGTCAGATATCGTCGGATTTTAATAGCACGCATGATGCTTACCGTCGGTCAGCCTCGGTACTGCCTTCGACCCTCTTCCGGATTTCGAGAGTTAACTCTGACAACTTATCCAGACTGATATCATCACGGGGATTGAGCGGTCCAAAAAATTCCTCGACAACAGGCTGCACGCGTTCCATCATTTCCTTCCATCCACGGTGAAGTAACCACCAGCTGAACGCAAGATAACGACGGTTTGTGTTGAAGTCATCGCCCAGAGTCTGAGTCATATCATCATCGTGATCTTCCAAGCTAATAGTAGATTCGGAGACGGGCTTCGCAAGAGAAATCACGCTAGAAAGGTAATTGCGGCGACCGAGAAGGTTGAGTTGGATACGAGTGAAGATGTTGAGGAGGGCAAGGGTGTAAACCATGGTAAACGCTCTGGTGACAGCTACTGGGAGTTAGCGATTGTTCTTCTTTCCAGATAAAAATCGTTGAAAAGCAAGTTGTCCAACTCACAAGTGATTTTGACTTCATTCCATAGCTGCGTCTTATTCCGCTTTGGTCGAGATTGTCCATCCTCCGTAGCTTCATTCAACTGGGTCTGGCTTGCGTGCACATAGCCCTCGCTCTGGAAGCTTGCGAAGCTCTTTCTGTCGTCTTCAGGCAAGCTTGGGGACACCGAGCTCATGTCCGAGCCTGCTGCTTCCCCCGCATTAATCCGCGCCAGTCTCTCCGCCCTTTTCATCTGTAGCTCCTTTGTCAAATCCTCGACCGGTAGGGCCTCGATAACGTTCTCTGTAGCAGTAGGTAACAGGGCAATCACGGTATAGGTACAATCGGTCTGGTTCTGTTCGAATCGTCGTCGGAGGCTGATTGAGACGGTTAGCCACTCGGAGCCAGTAATGGGGTCTTGTGCCTGTCACAAGGTCGCGTGGTCGCAAACAAAAGCAACTAGACTGTTCACGAATGCACTCACTTCTCACGAGCGATTCTATCGCTGCTCATGCGCTCTCGCGCTTCGGAAATCTTCGACAGCACATATTGGCCGGCCAGGTATCCAGCTCCCAGCACTCCAGCCCCGACCGCAAGACCCTTGCGATTGCGGTTGAGCCAGCGCCTTACGGCACCGATCATGTTGAAGATGTTCTTAGATTCAGTTGATGGCAGAGTGTTGATGATCTCACGAGTCCGGGGGCATCCTTTGTTATGCGGAGGTCGGGCAGTTGATGTGGGAGGTCGACCTCGGGCGCTGATCGCAGTTGGCTCGTCCCCCGGCCTCGGCTAGGAGCTTTCCAGCCTCTGGTTCAGAGGCCCGTGAATCCTGCTTGTACAATATTTATGCTGTGATTCTGTTGGTATGGCCACAAAATATCATTCAGCAAACTTGATCTACCCTCCTCTGCTATTCAACCCTGAAGAGATTTTTCCTCCGTACGGCGTGATCGCATATGTCATACCTGATTTCCCCGGATTCGGCGTTATCGAGGCCGGTCAACACGCCCCTCACCGCGCCTTTGGTCTGATAAACGCATAATTTCATCAATGACACTGCCTGTATTCTCTTTGAAGAGGCCACTGACTGTTCAATAAGCTCTCAGATGCCTCCCTAATCTCATCAGTGGTGGTGACCGCTGAACCCATTCTCTGTCACGTGACTTCTATACGGGATGCGGAAGCCAAATGATCCGCCTCGTCTGATAAATGATCTGATAATGGTCTGATACAAGATCAATTTGCTGGAATCCGTGCCAAGGTAAATCCTTGATAATAGACTCCAGTCCTGCCCACAATGACTACGGTATCGCGTTGAAAACAATTCGGAAATCCCGAGTTTGCGGGTCCTTCCCGAGTCATTCGTGAGCAGCAAACGTCAGCTATATCCACTTTCTGGTGTTTCATGCCAATAGCCTGAGTGATCGACAAAATACTGATAGGGCTGGTCTGAAACTGTATCATTCAGGAGATTAAGCACTCTGCATGCTTGGCAGACCATTAGAGTAGAACTAATGGCTGTGCAGTTGCAAGCATACTCTCGTTCTTGGCCATTTGGACACGCTGGACAGGTAAACTTATCTCATTCATAGGTAAAAGGGCTCATAAAAGACTCTAAAATTCATCCGGTGATTGCATCAAACATGGTCCCCCCTCTTGTGGATACTTGGTCACTTTGCGAGATGGCTCGTCCGATTAGGGTGGATATTCGATGGAACCCCGACGGGTCAAATCCAGTACGTCGTACGTATCACTACATGGGATTGCCGATAAAACAAGCATTTGTCTGCCTACGGAGAGACTGCCCCACTGCAGACCAAACATGCTTAAATGACCTTATTCCCAGCCTGGATCTTGGCCCGGCAGCATTAAGTGTTCCTTGCAAGCTTGAAAATGAGGGCAACAGGTGCGATGAAGCTGCTTGCTGCAGCTCTATTTGCTGTTGGAGGATTTGCAGGATCCAATTCCTCTTCTAGCAGCACAGCGTACCTCGCTGATGGTTACCGTGAGTTGTGCAGTCTCTCTAGTACAATGGAAAGCTAACGTTACCCATCATAGTTGACCTTGGAGTTGCTAGCGACGCGTACGAAAAGGCGAAAGCCTTTGTCTCTCAACTCACAATTGAAGAGAAGACCCATATTGTGAATGCATCAAGCTTCACAGGCAAGAATGGTTCTTGGTCTGCCTACGAGAACTCTGATGGCGTCAACGGTCTCAACTTTTATTACTTTGTCTCAGCCTTCCCGACCATCAATGCATTGACCCAGACTTGGGACCGAAGCTTGATTAATGCACAGTTTGAAGCTATTGGCAAAGAGTATCTAGCTACTGGCCATAATGTTGTTGATAGTGCATTGCTTGGCCCCTTAGGTCGTGTTCCTGAGGGTAAGCCGATACGTCTCGTATTTTGAAAGCTTTGAAAGATTATGTTAACATTTCTTAGGTGGCCGACAAAACGAGGCTTTCTCTCCTGATCCTTACCTGTCAGGTGTATCCGCCGCAGAGGGTGTCCGTGGTCAGAATGGCGCCGGTGCAATCACTGGAGTCCGTCACTTCCTTCTTTATGAACAAGAGACAAACAGAATGTCTGGATTTGGATCGTCCTCTTCGAGCTCTGTCTACTCTTCCAATGCAAATGACAAGACTCTGCATGAGCTCTACATGTGGCCATGGGGAGATGCAATCAATGCCGGTGCCATGGCAACGATGTGCGCTATGCCGCGAGTCAACGGAACCCATTCTTGCGAGAACAACGAGCTCCTGAGTGGTAAACTCAAGACTCAACTTGGATTCCCAGGATTTGTTTATCCCGATGAATCGGCGCAGTTTACCAGCTATGGCTCTGCAAATGCTGGTCTCGACTACTCGCCATACTCCGAAGGGAAATGGAACACTCAAACTTTCACGGCCGGAATAGCTAACGGCAGTCTTTCTGAGGAACGTCTTAATGACATGGCCATTCGAACTGTCCTTCCTTACTACTTCGTTGGCCTAGACACTGCAGATTTGCCCTCTGTGTCGAACGACTACGCTGCTTTCCGTGATGTCCGGGGAAACCACAGCGCTCTCATTCGCCAAGTTGGTGGTGAATCCCTCACTCTGCTGAAGAACAACAAGAAGAATGGAGGTGGTCTTCCACTCAAGAAGCCGCATTCGATTTCCCTTTACGGAGCCCATGCTGGGCCATCAGTTGCGGGTAGGAACAAGTGAATTGCGTATATTCAGTCAGAAGTCTATGCTAATCAACCATCAGGTCCGAACTCTGCCTGGTCTGTCGCAGGCACTGGGGCTGATATCTACCAAGGTCACCTTGCTACTGGCGGTGGATCTGGTCAAGCTTCGTTCCCTTATTTGATGACCCCATTCAACTCACTCACCAATCGCGCCGTGAAAGACAACACCATGATTTGGTGGATCCTTAATAACAGTGAGTGAAAGTCAGGGGATAAACCAAATGCCTCGACTCGAGCTAATCTGAGATTTCTACTTATAGCCTATACTGATACCTCATCTTCCGGATTTGACATTGGAATTGGAAGCATGGGAACAGGAACAACCCCATCAATTTCTGAATATGCATCCAATTCGGAAGTTTGCATTGCTTTCATCAACTCCTGGTCTGGTGAGGGAGCTGATCGCAGTGAGCTTTCGAATGACGCACAAGATGAGATGGTCAATGAGGTAGCTTCGAACTGCAACAACACAGTCGTTGTGGTCAATATCTCAGGACCCCGAGTTCTGGACGCTTGGATCGAGCACGAGAACGTCACGGCAGTTATATATGGAGGTCTTCTCGGCCAAGAGTCAGGAAATGCTATTGCGGACGTTTTGTACGGCGATGTCAACCCTAGCGGCAAGTTGATTCATACTATCGCCAAGAACGCATCCGACTACCCTGCGTCTGTTTGCGAGACCGCAAACTGCCCCTTCACAGAGGGTGTTTATATCGATTATCGCTGGTTCGATCGGAAGGGCATTCAGCCTCGTTATCCATTTGGATTTGGTCTCAGCTATACCAGCTTCAGCTACGGCGAAGTGAGCGCTCGGGTTACCAATCAGTCTGCTCTGGCCTCGAAGTACCCGAAGGGTAAGCTGGGACTTGGTGGTATCACGGGTCTGTTTGATGATGCTTTAAAGGTCACTACTTCGATCAAAAACACCGGCTCTTTGGAGGGCGCTGAGGTTGCGCAGCTGTATGTCAGCTTCCCCAAAGAGGCTCAGCAGCCCGTTCGTATTCTCCGTGGATTTGAAAAGGTCAGCATTGCTCCTGGGGAGTCCGCGAAAGTGCAATTCAGCCTGCGACGCCGAGATCTGAGCTACTGGGATGTCACTGCCCAGCAGTGGGCCATTGCCAAGGGCAAGTATACTTTCTCGGTTGGAGCAAGCTCCCGAGAATTGCACGGTAACGCCACTCTGACTATTTGAGCCAGCGACACTCGTGCCCCGGGTTCGCCAATTTCATACAGAGACTGTTTTTTCTTCAAACACGGGCGGCATATTCATTCTTAGAATTGAGAATTCTTCTTTAGACAATATAAATATTTTTTCTCTGTCATCTGCTAAGAGGCCGCGTCAGAAAGTCGGTACTCCGCCAAACACTACTTGGCCATCTCACAAAAGACTAGGAATTCAAACCATAGAGCATATTAAGATTGAAAACTCTCGAAGTTATAAAAAAAAAAGGTTCTTGGCATTGTGAATCGTCTTAGCTGGAGTTCAAACTGGTATTGGCTGTATGGAAGTTCAGGAAAACAGCCGGAGAATCGTTTCCGCGGGAGATGTTATCAGTCTACACAGAGGGGAAGATGAGTTTTAAGACGGCAAGAAGGACATTTTGATGTTTTTTGAAACATAAATTCCAGAAACCCATCATACCATAACCCTTAAGGACGATATTCACAAACAAACTTTGAACATGGGCTCGCTTAATACCATGAAGGCAGCACAATGGGACCCTAAGCTGAGCAAGGTCGTGGTGAACGAGATCCCAATCCCCGAGCCTCGTCCTAACCAGATCTTGGTCAAATTAGCTTCAGCCTCATTATGCCATTCGGACATCATGGCTGTCAGTAGACCTGACCTTACAGAGCCTTTTACTCTTGGCCACGAAGGAGCTGGCTACGTTCACAAGGTCGGAGCGGATTGCCAAGACAAGGGCTTTAAAGAGGGAGACCCAGTCGGCTTTCTGTATATCAATGGAGCATGCTTTGAATGTGAAGGCTGTTTAGTTCATAACATGCACTGCTTGACCGGAAAGCCTGTCGTCGCGGGCTTTGCTGAGTTCGGCTTCTTCCAAGAATATGCACCGGTCGACTGGCAGAACGTGATTCGACTTCCACCACCTCTGTATCCGAAGAACAGCTCTGCGATTTTCTGCGCAGGCATAACAGGTATTTCTACTTTCTATGATCACTCAAGCATGAAACTCAGCTAAAGGCCTTGTAGCTTTTCACGCCGTAGACTCGTGCGAGCTAAAGCCAGGGCAGTGGCTAGGAGTAATCGGGGCCGGAGGGCTAGGTCAGCTTGCCACTCAATACGCTAAAGCCATGGGATACAAAGTCATCGCCATAGATATCAACGATAAGGCACTCGAGGCATGCAAAGAGCAAGGGGCCGACTTCACAATCAATTCGAAAACCCGCGCAGACGACCACGTCGCAGAGATTAAACGTATCACAAATGGTGGATTGCATGCGACGGCTGTTTTCAGTGCTGCCGCTGCAGCTTACAAGGGAGCATTGCTTCTTCTTCGACCTGGTGGTCTTTTGATGGTCATTGGTATCTCAAAAGAGCCACTTGAGCTGTCAACTTTCAACCTCGCTTGCCAGTTTTATCGTGTCAAGTCCGAGAGCACGGGTATTCCACAAACAATGGGAAAGGCCGTGGAATTCACGGCAAAGCATGGTATCTTACCGGAAATTGAAGTTCGTTCTGGATTAGAGGATGTTAACAACATGGTCAATGAGATGAAAGCAGGGCAGTCCAGCAAGAGGATGGCAGTAGTATTTGAATGATCGCATCAAGCTCCAACGAAATCAACTTTTCAATATAGCTTGCAGTCTACATTATGTTCAAATTCATAGAACCTCGAAAGACAGATTGAATCGCCAATTTAAAGTGTAAAAATTGCGAAATAAGACGTTCTAATTGTGACAAGCTGTAAGCATAATTTGCAATCATCTATTCTCATTCTTAATTGTCAAAATTTGTTTTCTCAGTAAGTAAGATTGATCATGATCGTCTTCGGCTCTGTGAAATGCTCAAGTGCATTTCGTCCACATTCACGACCCAACCCGCTCTGCTTGCTACCACCAAATGGTGTGTTCAACATTGTCAAGCTAACACAATTTATTCCAACCATGCCTGATTCGAAATCGCTCGCAATGCGCATGGCCTTGTTAATGTCCTGAGTGAAGACACCTGCCATCAATCCGTATTCGGTTGCATTAGCCTTCTTGAGAACTTCCTCTTCTGTCTTGAATTTGTTCAAAATGGAGACTGGTCCAAAGATCTCTTCCCTATAGATCTCGGCATTTTGGTCGACATCAGTAAAAACAGTGGGTTCGACGAAGAAGCCTTTGTCTCCCACGCGCTTTCCACCCGTCAAGAGTGTTCCTTGATTTGCTCCACGCTCTATGAACCCGCTTACACGCTTGAACTGAGACTCATCGACGAGTGGCCCCATGAGTGTACCGTCGTTGTCGGGATCGTCGATAGCTTTGGCTCTTTCCTCCAGAGCTGCTTTGTATTTGGCGGCGAACGTCTCGAAAATGCCTTCTTGTACGTAGACACGGGTTGCCGCAAAGCAAACCTGGCCTGTGTTGGTTGCAAGCGCATTAACACACCAAGTAACAGCATTGTCTAGATTGCAATCGTCGAACACAACGGCTGGAGACTTCCCGCCCAGCTCAAGAGTGACTCGCTTAAGGTTTGACTCTGCTGCCATTTTCTGGACGAGTTTCCCCGTCGCAATAGAGCCGGTGAAGCTGACCTTGCGAATTCGCATATGGCGGGCAATGAGCGCTCCTGTTGCGCCAGCCCCAGATAAAACCTGAAAGACACCCGGTGGGAACCCTGCCTGTTTAATCAATTCCCCTAAGGCCAGAGCTGCAAAGGGGGTCTTCTCCGATGGCTTCAATATGAAAACATTGCCTGTGGCTAACGCCGGCGCAGCCTTGAGGCCTATAGTTCCCAATGGCCCATTCCAGGGTACAATTCCTGCTGCAACTCCCAGGGGTTCATTTCGGGTTATGCGCATGAAACCGTTTTCTTGGGGGTGCGCTTCGCCAGCAAACTTGTCAATCCAACCAGCGTTGTACCGGAAAGCCTCCGCAGCCATTGCGACCTCAAACTTGCCAAATGCCTGGTAGGGAGCGCCAAGCGTAATGCGGGTCAGTTCTGCCAATGGCACTTCATGTTGCTCAATAAGATCGGCAAAATTGAACAGGATGTTGCGTCTCTCAACTGCAGTCAACGCCTTCCAGGCGGGGAAAGCAGCTTCAGCCGCGGCAACAGCGGTATCGACATCATCGGGGCCTGCAGCTGGGACTTTGTCCGACACCAAGCTGTTATCTTTCGGATTGTGAACGGTGAATGTCTCGGTTGATTTCGCATCGACGTACTCGTTATTGATGAACAGCTTAGTAGGTAGATTGGTCGGCGAGAAGCTGATACCGTTTGGCTGGCTTATCGAGGCCATGATCTGCTTATTTCGAAGCGAGAGAGCTTTCTGTTTTGTATCCGGGGGATAGACGGCCCGGAATGTAGCTGATGGTGGATTCTAGACTTTTCGACTTAGAGTGAGAATTGTTGGGGGCTTTATTTGAGCTAGATATGCCGATGACGAAGAAAGGTCTCGACTTGGCGAGTCCGAGCTGATCAATTGATATCCTGCTCTTAAGTGCTACAAGCATATATCATACACGCAAATAGGCAAAGCTGCAGTCTGAATAACTCCGCGATTCATCAATGTACATCAATGCTTGGCGGGAGGGGAAAACGATACCCCCGCAGAGGACACCCCAGGGGGGGATGCATGACGCCCAAAATTGGCGACTCCTCCCTATTGGTATTTTGGATTTCAAATGTAGAATCTTATCGGATGGCTTAACCAATAGTGAGAATTCCGATGCTCGCAATGACCAGCTTTCCCCGGTTTTAGAGTCGTTGGGCCGCATGACCGCGGCTCCAGCTGGAACGAGCCCACTCTACAGGATCCGAGCGTCGCATAATTTAGGCAAGATCTGGCGGAGAAGAGGGCTGGATCTACCTAGACATTATTCAAGCGGGGCTGTATGACGCTCGGATGGACAGGCCCATGACTCGTGTACTCAATGCTCGCGGGGCCCCAGATTGTTGACTTATGCGGGGGTGGAGATCTAAGGGATCCGGCCTTCGCGGCGTCCATACGCCCGAGAGGGTCTCCGTCTGCCCCTATCTCTCTTTCTCCTCTTTCACATCTCATTTTTTTGGCCTCTGAAGAGTGAATCGCTAGCTTAATGGATGAATAGCGAGCAAACAAAGAATTGACATACTCTTCACGTCTATAACCAGCACTACGCACAAAACAATCAAGCGAAAGAGAATGCCGACTGCAGAAGCAGAACAATCGTCAGATATGACTGCATCTAACAATGGAAAGACAAAGCAGAGACATCGCGCTTCTGTGGCATGTGTCGCATGCCGAGAGCGAAGAACAAGATGTGTGGTTCAACAGGGCGAAAACTCCTGTAGCCAATGCTCGGAGACAGGACAAGAATGTATTATTAAGAATGATGATCAACGAAGAAAGTAAGTAATCCAAAGTCCCAGGTGGAAACATTCAACTAATTGAACGCTACCTTAGGCCGGTGTCCAAGGCTTATGTGAATTTATTGCAAGACCGGATAAACCAACTAGAAGCTGCGTTACAGGATAAAGGGGAACAAAATAAAACAACAATAAATGATTCAACGGGTAGTCAAGAGCTGCCTGAAATTTCAAGAGTCTCTGCAACTCACGAAGTGCAAACCGACGTGAGAGATTTCGCGGTTCCAAATGTCCCAAGCATACCTCCGCAAGAGCCGAACTTCACAAATCACAGGAGCTTCTCAGATAGAGGCTCCGAAACACCTTCAGAGAGCTCACTTGGCCGTAATAACGGATCAAACAAGAAGTCACCTACGGTTCACAAGCTTCTTTCGACCCGAGGCCATTTGAGCTTCGACCAGATCGCTGGGCAGCTGCGCTACTTCGGGCCCACGACGAACTGCCACATTTACTCTGAAATCAACGCCGAAACCGAAGAGAACCGCAGGCGAGCAAAAGAACAAGAGCGCCGAACCTCTAGGATACTATCGACTCTTTCTCAGAGCACACATGACTATCTTATGGAAATGTATTGGGAGTACTATAATTCGGTTGTTCATGTCATCGATCGCGATGCGTTTGAAGAGGGAAGAGCAGCGAGTGGAGGCCCATTCTATTCTGGCTTTCTACATATCTGCGTATTAGCAGCTGGCTACAGATTTGCAGATAAGCAGCGACAAGATATGCTCAGCATATTTTTATCCAGTCGTGAAAGCACATTGCATAGAGAAGCCAAATACATGCTAGACTATGAGATGGAGCGCCCAGGCGGGATCCCATCCATTGGCGCATTGCTCATACTGGGAGACTTAGAGGTTGGATGCGGCCGTGACAATGTCGGATGGCTCTATTCTGGTATAGCCTGTCGTCTGTGCTTCGACGCAGGTCTGCATCTCGATAGGTCTCAATCTGGGATTTCGCAGAAAGACATCGAGATTGGTCGCATTACACTATGGGCATGTGTGCTCTATGATCGCTATTGGGCATTGTTCCTCGGTCGGCCAACTGCAATGAAGCCAGATGACCTTGAGGTATATGATTTATCAGAGAAATTCGATCGTTTGGGGACTTGCAATTCCGCAGGAGAGGAGAGGAACCAAGAGACCCAAATCTACCAGGCACTGATTGAGCTTATGGAACTAGCAGCGAAGATCACAGAGTTCATGGACAAAGTGTCTAACAAAGGCTCTAACATTGATCGCCTTGTCTATGTTCGCATGTCAGCATTAGATCGAGAACTTGAGAAGCTGTATGCGCGACTCCCATCCTCGCTACAGTATACGGCCGAGAACGTCAAGACTGCTCCTTTCTCCTTTTTCCTCTTCCACCAACAATACTACTCGGCCACTATTCTACTTCACCGTCAATTTGCTCGGTATGATGATCTCATGGACAGTCCTGATGAGGAGGGATTAGGTTATCGCGACTCTGTTGCGGCTGCTAGCCACCAGTCCACACTCTCCCGCGCAACGTGTACTTCATGTGCCGGTCGCATCGCACAGATATTCTGGCAGCATCGTCAAAGATTCGACACAAGAAAGATATTTTGCACTGGTTTGCAACATGCCGGAAATGCAGCCACTGCGCTGGTCGCAGCAATTGCATCATCTGACGATCGAATCGCAAACGACAAGAATATGAGGTATCTCGAATGCCTGACTGCGGCATTGAAGGACATGGCAGAGTCATACCAGCCAGCTGAGCGCATGGCTAGTGTGCTTGATGCAGTGCTCCATGAGCTTCAAGGAATCCATCCGGAGCATCATGTTTCCAGTCTCGTACCGGCTCGGCGAGGGAGCTCCGCTGACCCAAAAGATGCCTCGGGTTTCATGCCTTCGAAGCGAAATTCAACCAACAGGCACCGACAGTCGATCTCATCCTTGAATATGATGCCATTTCAAGAGCATGATGCTCGTCCTACTTCAAATACACTATTACCTTCCCCCGATTCATCATCGCAAACGCGGTTCGACAAACAGACAAGTTATGGAATGTCGGCCGATGACTTCGTCGTTGTCGACAGCGATATGCCAAATTTGGATGGCGCTTGGCCAATATTCAATGGCTCGGATCCATTCGCAATGGAAGATGGCATTGATAATCACGCCTCGTCATCTACATTCCGATCAATGTGGAGTGGAGCCGACACCCCTGTATTCAACCTGGGATCCCTGGACAGCGCAAACCGGAACTTCATGGCTTTGCTCGAAGATACAGATCGTACAGGACAAGGAATTGATATTACTAGCCCCGATAAGAACAGGGCTTCGCCGCCTGTAGGAAATCTGAGCTCAAGTATGCCTGGTAGAGGGGAGTCTCCTCAAGGGACTGTTTGTTGTAGTGAGATAGAGTCTTCATCGGGTAATGACAGGGCTCGAGGATATCAGTCATCATCGGAGAAGTCGGTTAGCGATACAAGATATGCGTCGGGCATGGCGAGGCCGGAGAGCAATATCTGGACGGAAATTATTAATTGAATCTATGGCGGCGGTGATACATTCTAATGTGTGATTTTACGGACGATAGTCACTTCTTGATTATGTTTTGCAGATAATTTATGCATATTTCCTTTCTCAAAATATACCGAGAATTCATGAGTGAGCCGAGCTCATAAGACATATTTTGTAGATTCCTATCACATAAATAACGATGTATCGTAGATGCTCCGTGCTCCCTCGGCGTACTATGTGCTCTCTATTCCCGACATGAAAGACAGTCGTCGACATGATCATTGAATAGTAAAGCCACTATACAGATAGTTTAGTTAGATGCTGCCTCTAGCAGTTGCATAGAAACAGAATCGGAGCTTACCCATCAGCGATCACAGAAGATCCATACATATAACTGCTCATAGGGGAGGCAAGGAAGGTGATATGATCCGCGATCTCTTCCATGCTCGCAAGACGTCCCACTGGGATCTTTTCTTGCTCTGCCTGCATTGTCCCACTTCCCATGTTTGCTTGTATAAGGGGTGTTAGCACGTATCCCGGGCAAATAGCGTTGATTCTAATGTCTCTAGGGGCGTAAGCAATGGCATCCGCGCGCGTGAGGCCAATGACTCCATGTTTCGCAGCGGTATATGAGACAACGGGCGTATTCAAAGAGGTTGCAATAATTCCGTACATAGAAGCCACGTTGATGATGACTCCGCGGTTGTGTCGTGGAGAGCTACAATATACGCCAGACATGTTAGAAACATCCTCTCGGGCGGGGCTCACCAAGGAGAGAATCAAAGTTTACGCACCTTTCCAACTTCTCCTGCTTCATCATCTGTTGGATCTCCGCACGACTGCTCAGCCAGACACCATTTAGATCGATATTGATTGTTTTGTTCCACTCGGCCAGATCATGTTCCCCTGACGGCATAGACGACCCGCCGATCCCGGCACTGTTGACCGCATAATCGATGCGCCCGAGTTGCTTGGTAGCCTTTGTCACTGCTTCGCTCACAGAGGACTCGTTTGCGACATCAACCTCCCCCGCTATTGCTTGAACGCCTGGGAATTGAGCTTCTAATTCTCGGGCCGTTTGCTGTGCGGCAGACAGGTCGAGGTCAACGAGAGCTAATTGACGGGCGCCATGTCTAGCGAATGAGAATGCGGTGGCTCTTCCAATTCCTGATGCATTTAACCGAGCATGTTAGAAAGTCTTCCGCACAAATGAGTCCTCTCAAATTTTGGGTCTGGGTTGTGTGGCTGTTTACCTGAGGCACCACCGGTGATGAAACCAGCTCCGCGCAGTAAAGATCCCATGACTTCGGTTTTCCCTAAGCGGAAGATTCAGTGAAAAGAAACACTTTGTCAGAAATACATCATTTTTGGGGACAAGCTCATAATAGCTCCTTATCTCCCAACCCTGTGGACAAATGTGACGAACGTGCATAATCGTCCCCGCATGCGCATGACCCACGGGCCACGCCCATCCAGAATCATGGCGGCAATCGTTATCCAGCTGAAGACGATCCAAAGTGGAGCCGGGTCATCGCAGTCTACACTTTTCCCCAGATAATTTGCGTAATATCGCAGGCTGATCTCAAATAATATCCGGGGCATGCGGGGTAGATGGAGACCACAGCGCCCAATTACAGCTTCTATAGATAGTGCGACAACTGAAACAAGTCTATAAAAACTAATCTTGAAACGTAGTCAGCATTGCCATTCTGTGTTGATTCACTAGCCAGAACGTGGGAATCTCATCATCTTATATTCAGTGTTTCCCACGAAAGCTCGCTACCCCTAGCAGTGAGTCGATTCGTGCAGTTATGTCGACCAAGTCACAAAATGAAGGTGTCAATGAGCAACAAATCGAAGACACAGGGAACCGAAAGTTGACAGCGGACCACGTTGCTATACAAAACGAAACATTTGCTATAAATGAGGATGCGTTGGGAACCAATCTTCCCAAGAATTACTATTGGTCACCCCAGTTCATTGGGACGATTGTCGTACGTTGAATATTTTACCATCGGTGAAAAAGTCGCCGCTAAATGCATGAAAGGCCCTCTGTCTAGGAAACATCAGCAACTACACTGGATATGTGTTGCCGTCAAACATCCTAACGTATATCAACAATGACCTTGGTCCCTCACCAAACATCAACTGGGTATCCATAGTGTACACACTTGGCCTGAGTGTTGGGTTCTTGATCGTCGGCCGCTTTTCAGATATTTTTGGACGGCGATGGTTCTTCATTATCGGCAATTTGCTTTCTATGGTTGGGGCCATCATCGGCGCCACGGCTAAAGATGTGAATTCACTCATCGGTGCCGATGCTCTCATGGGCGTAGCAGCCTCCGTCCAGATATCGTTCACAGTCGCGATCGCCGAACTTGTCCCCAACAAAGTACGCCCATTCGCTGTGGCAGCTATATTTTCTTCGAGTCTTCATATTGCGGCTTTTGGACCTGTAATCGGACAGGCTCTGATCAAGAACACAGCTGCCACATGGAGATGGGCTTACTACCTGGACATCATTGTGGCAGGGCTTGCTGTCTTGTGCTTTTACTTTTTTTACCACCCTCCAGACTTTCAATTACTCCACATGGATCGCTCTAGGAAGGAGCAGATCAAGCGACAAGATTTTGTGGGGTTCGTGCTCTTTACGGGAGGTCTACTCATTTTCATTATGGGTATAAGCTGGGGAGGTACAGTTCACCCCTGGGATTCTTCTTATGTGGTAAGTCAAGACATTAAATAGAATAAATTGTGAGACAATCCTGACATTTCTCATTTCAGATTGCAACAATTATTGTCGGATTCTGTGCGCTAGTTGTTTTCGTTTTATACGATGCGTATATTCACAAGGGCGACCCCCTACTACCAACACACCTATTCCGCCAACCCGGTTATCTCGCTATGGTCATCACCGCAATGGTCGGTAGCTGTGTATACTACTCCATGAATGTCATCTGGCCCCAGCAAATTTCATATCTTTTTGCCGGATCTACGCTGCATGAGGGCTGGTTGGCTTGTATCACAGGTGGCGCTTGTCTACTTGGCCAGCTTATTGGCGGAGTTCTCTGTCGCTACATCAAGCGATCGCGATGGATATTAATTACTGGCTGTGCCGGACTTGTGGCATTTTCTGCAGCTATGGTATCAATCCAGCCAGGGCAAGAGCCAAAAGCAGTTGGCATTATGTTTATGGCTTGTTTTTGGACTGGAATTGTCGAGACATGCTCCCTATCGCTCGCTCCATTGTCTTTACCCACAGAGGACATCGGGGCGGCTCTGGGTGCCCTTGGGAGCATTCGCTCGGGAGGCGCAAGTGTTGCTACGGCGATCTACACAACCATTTTGAACAATAAACTTGGAACTTTCCTTGCGCCTGCTGTTACAAGTGCAGCAGTTGGTGCAGGACTACCTGAGTCAAGTGTTTCAGCACTGGTCGCTGATATATCCTCGGGTTCTTTTACTGATGTCCCTGGAATGACGACTTCAATCCTCGCCGCAGTAACAAGTGCTGAGGCATCAGCAGCTGCTCATGCATTCCAGTATGTTTGGTATGCCGTGATTGCTTTTGCGGTCGTTGCATTACTCGCGAGCTATATGACCATTGATTATGGCGTGTATCTGAATGATGAGGTATCTCGTAAAATGCATCATCGAGCTGACCATGAAGACATGCGAGAGCCGACTGCGAAGGAAAAGACCGATGTGTGAACAGATATCAAATAGCTGTATCGATAGTCAATGATGCCGATTGAAATTATGTTTAAGCTCATGTAAGACTTTGTATTTAATTTGTTGCCTAGAATGTTGATTTCTTTGAATAATTTATCTGAGCCTGATATTTGAATCTTAGAACACCTAATGTACTAGAATACCGGATAGCCGGTTGAAGTTAATTTAAAGAGATTATTCCACACTCCACTCATGGTCATTGGCACGGATGTATGTGGAAAGTCCCCTAACATCATCACCACCAGTGGCTTTCACATCTCCATTCCCTAGATAAGCAAATCTATTGCCAAAGCGGTATTTGATATCATAGTCCTCAAACCTTGGGTCCTTGATTGTCTTCAAGAAATGAATCGTTGAGCCTGGCCAAAGGTAAATTCTGTTCTTGATCTTTCCATCTTTGAACCATGATCGGCAGTCTTCTTGCCAAACGGTAGTCTTGTGGAATTCGTCAAAGTGAGCATAGATATCATCAAGTGCTTCTTGCTTGACGGCCAATGACTTGATAGTCTCGTGCTGCATCTTTTTCATGCATTTGACACTGTATTCAACTGAAGTCTCGATCGATGGGAGAAGAGTACCACTTGACCATGTGGCTCCAGGCCCAACGATGGTATAGTAGTTAGGAAATCTGATAGAGTCAGTCAACGAAGAATAAGTAAAGAATTAGAGCCGAGAACAAAACAACTGACCTTGGAGCTGATACTCCGAAGTAGAGATTAACGCTTTCTCCCCAATCATCCTGAATCGACAATCCTTCGCCGTTGATGACCTTAAACCCGGGCTTGAAGGCGACCTTAAAGCCAGTAGCACATACTAGAACGTCCATATGGTGCTCTACTCCATCTTCTGTGATGATTCCATTCTTTGTGACTTTCTTGATGCCTCCAAATACCTTTTTCACGTTAGGCTTCACCAAGGCTTCAAGATACCCGTCGGCAGGCGAAATTCTTCTGCATCCTGGAGCCCAAGTCGGGATAATAAACCTCTTGAGATCTTCGTGTCCCGGGCCCATTCTTCGATGCATCTCTTTGGTGATAGCGTCTCGGAACACATTTGAGAGTTCAGATCCTTGACGGAACATTCCGAAAAGTCCATTGATCTCTGCTTCAATTTTCTTTCGGAAAAGCAGATGATACTCTGGATCTTCCCGGAAGCGCTTCTTATCCTCTTCAGTGAACTTATATTGTCGATTGCCAACATCTCCCTCCTCCCCCTTTTTCAGATCGTTTGTCAATGTGTTAGCGCCAAAAGGAGCGCTGATCCATGTTGGGCTGCGCATGTACACTTGTACCTCTTTGCAAATCTTTTGCAGCTGGGGCACAATTTGCACACTGGTTGACCCTGTTCCAATGACTCCTGCAACTTTCCCATCAAAATCGACATCGTGATTCCATGCAGCTGAATGCATCAGTGGTCCCTCAAAATCGTGGAGACCCTCAACCTCCGGCCACTTCCATGTGTTGAGGATACCGGTTCCGTTCACCACGGAATGAGCCCAGTCTTCCCTTATTTCCCCAGTCTTGGTATCCTTGAGCTTGATGTGCCAGATAGCCTCATCATTGCTCCATCTGATTTCCTCGACACGGGTATTCAACTTCATATATTGCGTCGATCCATGGCGATCGGCGAAGTCCTCAAAGTATCGCTGAATCTCGTCACCAGGAGCGAAATAGTGCGACCAGTTGGGATTCGGGTCGAATGTGAAAGTATAAATATGGGAGGGAATATCGCATGCAACACCTGGATACGTGTTCTCATACCAAGTGCCACCATAATGCGAGTTCTTCTCGAAAAGTGTCAATTCAAACGAGCCAGGTTCTAGCATTCTTTCCATTTTGTATGCAAGACATAATCCCGTTGCGCCCGCACCGACGCAAGCCACTCTGAGCTTGCGTGGCTTGGAGTGGTACTGATCGATCACTTTGTAAGGACCATCTGGCGTTGGCTCTGGGTAATCGTATTGAGGAACAGCGCCATTTGTTGTGTGAGAACCATTGATTGGCTTGAGATTAGTGGCCTCAGTAGAAGTTCCCGTTGAGGAGGGAATCTCCTTTAGATCAGAAGATGCGTCACCCATTCCTTCGGATTGATTTCGGGATCGCCCTGAGAAAATCTGTCCTAGGAGCGACCAGCAGCGAGGCATTGAGAAAACCTTCAGACTACTTGGAAAATGAAATATTTCTGGACACACAATTCCCCGGACAAGACGATTCTCTTCGTTGAAAAAGGTTCTGTGATTTAGCGCTCAAATCTACCCTTAATGCGCGTTACGAGCGATTCCACTTAGATTGACATCAAATTGGTGGGCCCATCGTGACGACGCAGTGTCGTTTGCCTAAGGTCTTGCGGAGTCGCAACTGCGGAGAAAGTTAACCCTCGGTTGTGTTTCTCCCTCATGAGGGTCTCTATTGGTTGACAATGGACAAAGATAACAGGCTGGAAATATACCTTAGATGATTATGCTAACCATGAAGATTAATCTTTCTCATATTTGAGAATTCCACCGTGGGACAGGCCAATGTGCAAAACATAGCATAAGCGATGGTCGTGGGGCTATCGTGGGCCTGTCTATCTTGCGTTGTATGGTGCAGAAGGAGCGCCTGACATTCAGTTCAATAGTCCAATCAATATTGCATGCTGTAATATTCGTCATTCTGGTAGGTTTCTTTAGAATAAGATTAATACTGAGCTATTGCACAAGAAAAGGTGGGTGTTGAGAAGACATCTCAATTACTGAAGTGACATGTGCAGCTCCTGTTGATCATTCAATGATTCTATGATGTAATTTTAATGTTTGCCAAATCCTAGAGTACTTTAACTAACTACGAGAAGCTTTTGTTAGAGACATAAGCGGCCTAAAGACATGGCATTGCAAAAACTTGAGACTAGCCAGTAGTTCCTCAGATGTGGAGCGAGCCACAAATTGAGTAACTAGACCAAATCAAAAGAAATGCGATTGAGCTATATTTAATCTAACTTGATTAATTGAGATGACGCGATAATCAAAGCCTAGCTCTTGGCGTCTCTTGTAAGCTGGCATCTCGTTTTGCCCATTTCTTGAGAGCTGTTCGTGCAATTTTCCCACTTGCCAAGCGAGGAACATCATCGACAAACTTGACACCACCAGCCAACTGCTTATGCTTTGCCACGCGAGCCTTCATATAATCCTTTATCTGAGCCTCTGTGATCTTGTCGTGCTTATCATCTTGTAGTCGCACATAAGCGCGCGGCCATTCTTCTCCGCCGATGGTGATGCCCACCACTCCGGCATCGGCGACATCGTCGTGTTCTAGAAGCACAGCCTCTAGCTCTGCGGGTGCCACTTGAAGGGCGTTTACTTTGATGAGCTCCTTTTTTCGGTCCACAACCCAAAACATATTGTCTCGCACGATCACAACGTCACCAGTCTTCAGCCATCCTTCATGATCAAGACTTTCCGCGGTGGCTTTGTCATTTTTCCAGTAGCCCAAGCAAATGTTTGGTCCTCGGACGTACATTTCGCCAGGCTCCCCCGAGCTGGCTAGCTTACCATCCTCATTGAGTACTTTAGCTTCGCAATTAGGATCAAGCATGCCGACACAGCCAGACTCATCATTGCGACCGCCAGGAAGATGGATTGCACCACATGTAACCTCTGTCATACCCCACCCTTGCACTACATTGAGGTTGAACTTTTTCTGGATGGTATTTTGAAGTTCCCGTGAGAGGGGTGCTGCTCCACAGAGAATGTTTTTCACGCTTCGCAAGTCGAATTTCGCGGTCTCGGGCCTTTTATCAAGCATGATCAATATGGGCGGAGCAACCTGGAGGTGCGTGATGCTGTATTTTTGTATAACGTCAAGGAAATCTTCAAAAGAAAACTTCTGCATGATATATACAGGAGCTCCCAGTTTCGGGGCCATCAGGCAGGCGTAGAGTTGACCTATAATACGTCAGTCAACTACTTGATCGTTGTCAGGGGGGGAACATCGTTACCTACCATATGCATGATAAAGAGGAAGAAATCCGATCCAACGCTCTTCTGGGCGAGAAGCTGGAACAGTCACATGCGGAGTATCTTGGTCGCGAATGAATATAGTTTGCTCTACATTGGCGATAAGATTATAGTGCGAGATACACACCCCCTTGGGCAAGCCAGTCGTGCCGGAGGAGTAGTTAATGGTAGCAAGCGTTGTCTTGGCATCTTCACCTAATTCATCCCACTTCCAAGTTCTCGCTTCTTCTTCCGAAGCAAGCATATTTCTCCAATCGAGAACGCCGTGCTTTGGGGAAGAGAATTGATCCGAAAATTGGAAAATTCTTTCTTTTGGCACACCAGCTCTTGTCCCCGCTTCAACCGCCTTCTGCAGAAGGGTTGGGTGGACCAGGATTGTCTTTGTACCGGTATTGTTGATTTGATATTCAAGTTCAGAAACTGTATATGCTGGATTTGCTCCGCTGAAGATTCGACCTGACCCCACGATCCCTTGATAGGCCACTGGTACGTATAAGTGGTTCGGAGTCAAGATCATGACTACATCCCCCTTCCCAACGCCGAGGTTGTCGAGGCCCATTGCCAAGCGACGTACCCATGATAACATCTGTCGGGGTGACAGTGAGTGCGTCGGATTTCGGGCGTCAATCCATATTGGTTTATCGGAGACTGTTTGACTTGGCGGGTACAAGTATGTCAGGATGTTTGTACTAGGCAGGTCAAGACGAGGAAATACTGATGAGTACAGCATCGCGGCAAAGCTTTGGCAAATTTCGCGCAGTAAGATATTAGATTGAATAGCTCAGTTAAAGCTCTGTTTTAAGGAAACTGCGATTTTGGATGGCCAGGGATTCGGCGAATTTTCCGCTCTGTCGCGGAAAAGAATATCCTCGTCCGTCGACGCGCTTGGCCGCGGAAGAAACAAAAGCTCTCCGAGGTCCAACAGCTTCACTCAAAGAAAGTGATCCGCCAATTTTAAAGCTTTACGTTGAAAAACGTCAGGTTTAATTCACTGTTCAGGCTCAAAATGTCCGATTTACCGAATTTCGACCGCTATTTCGACCTCAATGGCAAGGTTGCCTTGATTACGGGAGGTATCAGCAGATCCCAAGTCATTTCAATCTGGAAGATTCAGAAGACTTACATATGTGCTCCATAGGATCTCGTGGCCTTGGGTTACATGTCGCAACCGCTTTTCTCAGGGCAGGGGCCAAAACAGTTATCATCACTGCTCGTAAATTCGATGGCGCCCAGGGGATTGGACAAGCTGTGGAGAAGCTGAACAAGCTCCCGAATATCAGAGGCAAAGCTGTGGGAATAGCGTCAAATGTGGCACAGACAGATGATATTGCAAAACTGGTATCAGAGGTTAAATCTTTGGAAGGAAGATTGGATATTCTAGTCGCTAATGCCGGTGCTACCTGGGGTGGGCCATTCGAACCAACGCCAGACTGGTCAAGCCAGAAGGTCTTAGACTTGAACGTCCGAGGAGTTTTCAATCTTGCAAGACTGTATGTTCTATTCGATCCGCACTCTAATGATTTCACTAAGTATCACAGGTTCACCCCCCTCCTCGAAACCGGTGGATCGTCCCAGGACCCTTCAAGAATCATAATCGTGAGCTCCATAGCCGGTACCCATGTGCCTCATGTGGGAGAGCATGGCACAATCATGTACTCAATTTCCAAAGCTGCAGCGCACCATCTTGCGAAAAATCTCGCAGTAGAGCTAGGCCCTAGGAATATTAGAACAAACAGCATTTCGCCTGGGTTCTTTCCTTCTAAATTGGCGAATGGGCTTATTGATATCCTTGGAGGAGAGGATGAGCTCAACAGAGCCAACCCATGTCGTCGACTTGGAGTGGCCGATGATATAGGTGCGGCGGCTTTGTTCTTGTCTGGCAAGGGAGGCAATTACATGTGAGTTGGATGTGTCGAGATTCTGTTGACAATATGAATGTCTACCCTTACAATCCAAAATTACTAACCATGAGATACGATAGAAATGGCGTCGACATTCCAATAGATGGTGGAAATCGACTCATTCAAGGCACACTTTCCAAGTTGTAGGACATATAGCGTCTTGGGGAATGATCATGTGTAAAGATTTGGGTCATACTTATTATTTTATGCATACAATTGTTATCATAATCAATCGCTATGAAGCATAGAAGCTTTTCATAAAGCACGACTAAATTTTTCATAGCGCTGAATAAGAATCAATGCCAATTTTCTCCTAGCCGAAGATGCCTTTGGCTGTCATTATCCGGGTTCCTTCCGCACTACAAGTCTCCTCTACCCCGCGTTCAGCGTGGCTTGAGTGGGTCTTAAGATATAGATGCCATGGAACGGGATTTTTCTGGGATATGTATATATTTCAATGGATTGTCGCTGTTTTCCTATCTTGTCCCATAAGAAAATCCCGATTTTGTTCTCGCTGATTCAGAATGTCACTTTCCGAGTCGGCTTCCATCGCGGCGGGTCTCATCAAAAACCTTTCAGCCGGTATTGGGATAATTCTCGTCACATACAGTGCAATCATCTCAATTTATAGGCTTTATTTTCATCCCCTTGCAAAGTTCCCTGGTCCCAGATTGAATGCTATCAGCTCTGTTCCTTCGGTAATTTCTCTTCTGAGGGGTCGATTGCCACTTGACAACAAAAAATTACATGACAAATATGGAGCTGTCATTCGAGTATCGCCAAATGAGCTAGCTTTCAACTCTGTCCAAGCATGGGAAGACATATATGGCTTCAAAACTGGCGGGCGTCAGAATATGCACAAAGATCCCATCCACGTGGGATCTGTTGACCCCTTGCCTGGTGCCTCAACTCTGACTATGTCTGATGATGACAACCATGCTAGACAAAGACGGGCTCTTTCTCATTCTTTTTCGGAGAAGGCACTCAAGGAGCAAGAGTATATCATACAGCATTATATCGATAAACTCATCGCCAACTGTTCTCAGATGGCTGACAATGCTGAAGAGCTCAACCTCGTCAATTGGCTGAACTTTACTACTTTCGATATTATTGGAGATCTTGCATTTGGTGAGCCATTTGGTTGTCTAGATATGGGAGCCTTCCACTCTTGGGTCGCTTTGATTTACGAAACTGTCAAAGTTGGAGCTCTAGAGCAGGCTACTCGTCGACTGGCTGATGTTGGCTCCTGGTTCCAGACCAATCTGCTTAATCTTATACCACACAAAGTACGGCAGAGAAGACGGGATCATCTCGCGTTCAGTCGTGAGAAAGTTCTTCAACGTCTAGCGAATGAGAACACCGATCACAAAGACTTCATTCACTACATCCTCAAGCAAAAAGAGAAATACAATCTCCACGAGAACGAAATCATTCTCAATGGCGCTCTGTTTATTGTCGCCGGCAGTGAGACGACAGCAAATTTACTTTCTGGGTTATTTGCTCGTCTTGTCTGGAACCCTGACAAGTACAAAAAGCTTTGCGAGGAGATCAGATCTACCTTTGCAACTGAAAATGAGATCACCTACGAGAGTACTCTGCAAATGCCTTATTTAAATGCTTGTATTGAAGAGGGTCTTCGAATTCACCCGCCAGTTCCTACTGGTCTCTTGCGAACTGTGCCAAAAGCAGGCGACTATATTGATGGAAACTGGGTGCCGGGGGGCGTTTCTGTTGCAGTCAGTGGATGGGCAGCCTCTCACAATCCAGCGAACTTCGTTGATTGTGACAGTTTCATTCCTGAGAGATGGCTGGATAAAGCCTATTCGGCAGATCTTAAAAAGGCATCGCAGCCCTTTTCCCTTGGCCCTCGAGGATGTATTGGAAAGAACCTTTCTTACATGGAAATGAGGCTCATCATTTCCCGCCTACTTTTCAGTTTCGACATTATCAGCACTGACGGTGCTTGGCAATGGGACCCCGCAGATGAAATGAAGAACATGAAGGCTTTCATGACCTGGCAAAAACCAGAACTGTGCATTAAAGTCTCGAAGGTTAGACAGGTGGATGTCACCAAGAGAGCGGCTTCTAAGGGCTACTCTGCAAGGACCCAAGCAGAAAAGCTCAAGGTTTAATTGGAATCAATAAGTCACGGGGTATCTATTCTCTTTCTCTTCCTTTTCTTTATTATATAGCAAATTTGATGAAGGAATTATCTCCATGTGTGTACAATTCAACTATAATATATCCTTGCATAATGTAATTCATCGGTAAATTTGAGTTTGGCTGTTGTAATCCACGGACTTTAAAGATTTATCATGGCCCCACTAACCCCTCAGATCTCTAGCTGTCTGCCCCCTTGTTTGGCGAAATATGAGGGTTTTAAGCTTACCCGCCACGGCTATCAATACCCATTTACACTTTATGGACGAGTTTAGGCGAATACGCGACACCTATAAGTCCTTTGAAGCTCCCTACGCATCTAATAAGCAGTGTATCTTTGAAAATATCCTATTGAAATACCGTTCTGAAACCCCAAAAACCACGATGGGTAGCACCTCAACTGGAAATCATGCACTCGTATTTGGCGCGTCTGGCATAACTGGCTGGGGCACCGTGAATGCTATATTGGAAGACTATCCTTCTCCTGAGAGCTTTGAAAAAGTAACAGCTTTGACCAACCGACCTCTTCCTCTTGACGTGGCGCAATGGCCCTCTTCATCTTCGGAGAAGTTGCAAGTGGTATCTGGCTTGGATCTACTGCGAGGTGATCAGGCAAGCTTGGAAGCCGAAATGAAGCGACGCGTTCCCGGGATTGAAAAAGTCTCGCATGTTTATTTCTACGCCTATGTTATGGATATGGATCCGAAAAAAGAGATCCAGATCAACGTCAATCTCCTGAAAAGGGCTATAACTGCGGTGGAAAGCCTAAGCTCAAGCCTGAAATTTGTTGTGTTACCAACTGGCACAAAGGTTAGCATATGTCAAATCAAATATTTTTGTTTCTATACTTACAAGATGATCTGATAGGCTTATGGTGTTCATCTCCTTGACAAATTCCCATTTTCCGACAACCTCCCCTTGCGAGAATCGCACCCTCGCATTCCCGAGCCATACGCATCAGAAATGTTTTACTACGACCAGCTGGATCTCATTAAATCACTATCACAGGGGAAGTCATGGACATATTCTGACGTGATTCCAGATGTTGTGATTGGCTTTGTCCCTAATAACAATATCTACTGTTTAGCACAGTGGCTGTCGTTGTACCTTAGTCTCTACCGAGAGTTAAATGGAGAAGGGGCAGAAGTTGTATTTCCAGGGAATCCAAAGAGCTGGCGTGCTAAGTGCAATGATAGCAGCCAGGATCTTATTGCTCGTTTTGCTATCCACGCAAGTCTTCACCCGGAATTGAGCGCTGAACAAAGCTTTAATACAGCTGACAACGCAATCGCCTCGACATGGTCGGCTAAATGGCCAATTATTTGTGATTATTTTCACCTCAAAGGAGTTGCCCCTACAGACCTTAAATCTGGCCCAGATCCTGCTCAATATCTTAACGAGAATCAGGATAGATGGGCCGAGGTTGAAAAGAAATATGCTTTGCAAAAGGGGCGTGTCAGTGGAAACAGCAGAAGCTTCCAGGGATTCCCTACCTTTATCATGTCCATGTTTGACTTTGATCGCCCAATGGATCTCAGTAAAACTCATACAGCATGGGGCAGTGCGAAGGAGGAGCGAGAAACTCGGGACACGTGGTATTCTACATTCGATCGGTTCCGAGCGGCTAAGATCATTCCTTAGTCAATATTACTTGAATTACTTGTCATAGTTGATCATATTCAATATGAAATCATGAGCTACAAACTGCCTTATTCACCAATTTCTAAAACCATTAATTCAATAATGAAGTACACAGTTTCTTTTGATTACAATGGAGATTCTCTATAACATTGTTTGAACATTCCAACGTCTTATGTACATATCCATGTCAGTTATTTACAGCTTTGCTTTCTGTTCCGATCGATCCAAGTACTCCCAAAGATAATCCAATCCATCATCCAGGTCATACTGCCTTTTCAGGAGCTGCGCTATTTCATAATATCTCTCATGTTGGTTCTTCACCTCATTTGCCTTCTTCAATTGATCTCTTCCCACTTGATGACGGTGCGCGGCGTCCGGTCCATCTGCCAGTCGTACAAAACGCGCGTATGTCCACATCTCCGGCAATGGGGTATGCTGAGTTAAGCCCTGTCCGCCGTACATCTGCATACACTCGTCGATAATCCGTGCAGCTCCATCTGGCACAAGAATTTTGCTCTGGGCGATACCGTATCGACCAGCCTTATTGCCATACGTATCCATAGTATCCGCCGCATTCAATACGACCAAGCGCAAAGCATCAAGCTCCAGACGCATCTGCGCAATACGCTCGATGTTACTGTCAAACTGCCCAATAAGCTTTCCTCGGGGTTTCTTCCTCGTATCCGTTGCACGAAGAAGAGCGAATTCGTATGCACGTTCGCACTGTCCGATTAGTCGCATACAATGGTGGATGCGGCCAGGGCCAAGCCGACCTTGTGCGATTTCGAAGGCTCGACCCTCGCCGAGAATGACATTTGACGCGGGAATTCGAACATTTTCATAGCGGTACTCTCCATGGCCTTCGGGGGCATGATCATAGCCCATGATTGTTAAGTTGAAGTTCATCTTCAAGCCAGGGGTGTCGCTGGGCACCAGCACGGTGGAATGGCGCTTCCAAGGATCTCGATTTGTAGGATCAGTGCATCCCATAAGGATATAGAGCTTCACTTCTGGGTTATATTTGGCATTGCCAAATAGTTTGCGACCGTTGATCACGTACTCATCGCCGTCCCTCTCAATGCGAATGGAAATAGTGGTCGCGTCGGATGAGGCAACATCTGGCTCAGTCATTGAATATGCTGATGAAAAGTCGCCATTCATCAGCGGCTTTAACCAACGTTCTTTCTGCTCGGCATTCGCGTATTTTGCCAGAAGTTCAATGTTACCAGTTTCTGGAGCATGACAATTCATTGTCTGCGCTGCCCAGTATACTCGTCCCATGATTTCGGCACAGCATGAGTACTCGAGATTTGTGAGACCAGGTGATTCTTTGAAATGATTCGGGAGAAACAGGTTGAAAAGACCGCGAGATTTGGCTTTGTCGCGAAGCTCTTTCATCAATGGAGGTGTTTTCCAGCGATTTTTTTCCAGTTGTGATTTCATGACTGCTTCCGCAGGAATGCATTCTGTCTCGACCCAGTCATGAACAGCTTGTATTTTTTCAATGGCGACGGGGCGCAGCTTTTCCAAGACCCATGAGGGGTATCTACTGAATGGCAGCTTGCCCGTATCGACTTTATGCGGCGCCATTTCTGCGAGAACTCGTGCAAATTTTGATGGAGAACAGCTTCTCCAGAGGGGAGATATTTATCTTCTTATCACAATCAGATTCGCTGCCTGAGTTTTGTTGATGATATATCAGAGTGGAGGTTAAACTTGTTGGGCCGAGGTCCGATTTACCGGGTAAGCATAGCCTACGCCCATTTGCCGATTCGATCTGCAGGAACCTACCGAGTCTTTGTATCTCTTCTGGGTAATTTTATTAAGCCTCTTGTGCTTTAACAGAACACATGCAGTATTCATTTTATCTTATCAAGTAAAATATAGAGCACAGCATCATGGCGTCTCCTTATGCTGTCCCTTGGCAAAACGTGAGTGGGTGAGCCCATCTACCGACCGACTATGCTAGGCAGTGTTGATGCGATTGATTAGTTTATTGATGAGCTTGGTGAAAGGCCAGCTTTGTATAACAGCCTACCAGACATTCTGAAGAGCTGGGATGGGCTTCTAGCAAAGATTGTTCAGAAGTATGGAATTCCACCAACGGACAATTCTGTGCAGAGTGAGGATGTTAATCTTGGTGAGATTTGGCTGCGCAAATACACTCCTCCGGTCCTAGCAGACAACCATCCAGTGGGAGTCTTTTTTCATGGCGGTGGATGGGCTATGGGCAGTGTCGAACAAGAAGACGCGATCTGCCGAATGCTCAGCAAACAATGCCACATGTCACTCGTGAGTGTATCGTACCGGCTGGCACCTCAATTCAAATACCCAATACCCCTGGACGACTGTGTTGAGGGTGCAAAGTGGGCAATTAACCACTTTGGGGGGAAAAAAGTCACCCTTATTGGTCCATCTGCTGGAGCAGGGCTTGCACTAGGTGTTGCATTAAAATTGATCGATCAAGGCTTGTCTATGAAGATCAATGGTGTTATTGCGGTGTCCCCAGTGACAATCCATCCTGACGCTGTTCCGGAAGACCTTAAATCACGATATACCTCTATGGAAGAGCATGCAAATCATACCGTGAACACCAAGTCAGCTATGAAAACCTTTTTGGAGACTTACGGTGCACCTCCCACAGATCCGTATACTTCTTCCATTCTTCACCCAAGGCTCAATGAGCTGGAAAAAGTCTACCTTGTTGAAGCAGAAATGGATACACTTCGCGATGATGTGAGATTGATGAGAGCTATCCTGCTGCAAAAGGGTGTCTCAGTACGCTACGATGCTTATCCTGGATATCCTCACTACTCGTGGTCGTTTCCCTCCAAGTTCCTGGACGCGCATCGAGATGAATTCTTTGGGAAGCTTTTTGAGGCCACGAATTGGGTCAATAGCGAATGAATGCTCATAGTATTTGGTCTAGACTTCTTTTCAATTATCTCCTTAGGCACAATTTAATCACGTCTCTAAACAAAGTATTCTGTTTCTATTTTTTGGCCTCAGGCAATAGTTATGGGTGCCTGAGCGCTGTTTGTTGGCATTAACCTCAACTTCGCTTCGACAGCCCTGGGATGCGATAAACAACCATCAGAGCTTTTTGAGTCTCAGTGTCTCATCGTATAGTCTCGTTCTCAATATTTCCATCAGTGGCTCATCCACACCACTGCCATGGAGAAACTTCATACTGATTCCCGGCAATCATTTTCCCGCCCCTGGAGATTCCCCGCATGGTGGACCGATTTCCATGGGTCGGTAAACATAATGAGATGCTAAGCAACTGCCAACAAGGTCTAATAAGCTCGTTAATAACTCTGGATTTTCCCTTCTGGAAGTTTTGGGTGTCTTGTCTGTAACGGCTTTTTGTTGACTTACTTATTCTACCAGTAAGGTCAAGCCACCGATTTCCCAGCAGCAGAAGATTGAGCCAAGCAAATAAATTAATATTCCATCATTGCATTCAGTTGAATATGGGCGACGCTACTCATCCTGCCAAAAGGCCGATTCGCATTGGTGGCGCCAGCGGAGGCTTCACAGATCGACAACGTAGCATACTCTCTTTTGCAAGAGACAACGATGTCGACGTTATCATCGGTGACTGGATGAGTGAAATGACCATGCAATGGCATGGAGCCGCCAAATCCGACGCTGCCAAAGCCGGTCAGATCCCTGCGACTGGTCTTGGTGCATTTGACCCATCCTTCATGGGTACATTCGCCCCGGCACTGCCGCATCTGCAACAACGCAGCGTCAAAGTTGCGGTGAACGCTGGTGCTAGTGAGCCAGATAAGCTAGCTGATCTTGTCGCTCGTTCTATCAAAGAACAAGGTCTTGATCTAAAAGTTGCTTGGATTCAAGGGGATGAGGTCCTGGACATAGTTCAACGACTTTTGAAGGATGGTGAAAAGTTCGAGAACATCTGTTTCGGTGGAAATCTGGAAGATTGGCCATTTGACCCTATTGCTGCTCAGTGCTATCTGGGTGGTGCGGGCATTGCGGAGGCATTCCGGTCTGGCGCAGATATTGTCATCTGTGGCAGGGTGTCTGATGCAGCGCCAGTGATTGGAGCAGCAATGTGGTGGCATGGGTGGGACCGCAATGTCGATTTTGATGCCTTGGCCGGATCTCTCATTGCAGGCCACCTTATTGAGTGCTCTAGCTATGTCTGCGGTGGATACTATAGTGGCTTCAAAGATCTCTTTGAAGGATGCGAGAATGTCGGCTTCCCGATTGCAGCTATCGACAAAGACGGGAACTTCACTTTAGAGAAAGAGCCAGATACTGGCGGAGAAATCTCTGTTGGGACTGCCTCTTCCCAGCTTTTATACGAAATTCAAGGTCCTCGGTATTACGGATCAGATGTTGTTGCTCTCTTGGAAGGTATTCAAATGAAACAGCTTGCCAAGGACCTTATTTCAGTGACAGGCATCAAAGGAAGTCCACCACCGACCACAACTAAAGTTGGAATCACAGCCAGAGGCGGATATCAAGCTGAGTTTCATTATTACCTGTGTGGTTTAGATCTCAAGGAGAAGGCCGAATGGACCGAAAAGCAGATTCGCCACAGTATGGGAAAGAACTCCGAGAAGTTCTCCTGTTTGAAATTCAGTCTCAACGGATGGAGTCAAGAAGACCCGGAATGCCAGGATGTGGCAACTGTCGACTTTAGGATTTTTGTTCAGACTAAAGACAAAGATCTTCTGGGTGCTGGATCGATGCTTGGGTTCCAACGATGGTGCATGGAGAATTTCCTTCAAAGTGCACCTGGAGCAAGCATCGAAAATGATCTACGACAAACCTCTGGGAAAGAGTTTTTTGAATACTGGGCAGCTCTTCTGCCACAGTCTGAAGTCACTCATACTGTGAATTTGCCTTGGCTACAGCGATCTATCTCTATAGACCCAGCCGCCCATCTAGAAGACTACGGCAAGACGTATGCGACCCGTCAATGGACTTATGATACCTCTGCACCTGTTGATTTAGCTTCGTTTGGACCCACAACGAGAGGTCCCCTGGGCTGGGTTGCTCTCGGTCGTTCGGGTGACAAGGCGTCCGATGCTAATGTTGGGTTCTTCGTTAGAAATAATGATGAGTGGGACTGGCTACGCTCACTTCTCTCTGTCTCAAAAATGAAAGAACTACTCGGACCAGAGTACAACGGGAAGGATGTGGATAGATTCGAGATTCCGGGCATTCGGGCTGTGCACTTCATGCTTCATGATCATCTTGATAGAGGTTGGAGCGCTACAAGCACTTACGATGGCCTCGGAAAGAATGTTTGTGAGTATTTGAGAGCTAAATTTGTTGATATTCCCAACGTTTTCTTGGAAAGAGGGAAGGTCTCTCATCAGCGACGTTTGTTCTCCTGAGATGATAAAGCTTTCTTGAATCATGATAGTATTATACAGATATTTTGAAAAATATTTTCCTCATCGTAACCAATAAGACTTGCCTATGCGAGCTTTCCATCATCTTAAGCATGGAAACGCTTATCCGCGGTCACCCGTTTCCATTTCCCCGCATTGATACCTTTCCCCAAGAACTCGGCAGAAAAGCTCAAGCTGCATGAATATCCTGACAGGCGACCTTGAAGATCAGGCCAAAGCCATAGATATCTTTATAGCACCCTGACACTCTCTATCACTATACAGCACTTTCCCAAAAATGGCCGGCTCGATCCGCCAATCGATCGACATCAAAGCTCTCGAGGGCTACATCCGTGAGCATGTGCCTGTTATCGAAACCCCGATTGCAGTGAGCCAGGTATGCATCATGCAAAATATTTCATTATTATTCATATATCGAGATTCTAATGCGCCAATAAGTTTGGCTTCGGCCAATCCAACCCAACGTACTTGATCAAGGATCGCGTCGGCGCCAAATACGTGATGCGCAAGAAACCACCCGGTGAGCTGGTTTCGAAAAGCGCCCACAAAGTCGAGCGAGAATATCGCGTACTTCAGGCGCTCCAGGAGACATCAATTCCTGTCCCGAAAACATATTGTCTTTGCGAAGATACTACCGTTGTGGGCACACCGTTCTATGTCATGGAGTTCCTTGATGGGAGGATTTTTGAGGAGCCCAGCTTCCCTGGCGTAGTCCCGTGGGAAAGACATCAGATGCAAGTACCCTGCATGGCAGAATTTTGAACATTTACAGGGGCTCTGATACTCATGCAATTTTGATTAGGTGGAAAGAAGCTGTTGTGACATTGGCAAAACTGCACAGCGTGGACATCGATAAAGCAGGAATAGGCAGCTATGGTCGCCGATCGGGATTCTATGAACGGCAGATCAAAACCTGGAAGGATTCTGAGAAAGCGCAAGGTGCAGTGTTAGACGTGGATACTAAAAAGCCCGTCGAACCGGTACCGGGCGTGGACGAAATGATTCAATTTTTCTCTAATGAGAGATACCAGCCGAAAGACCGTGCTTGTCTTATCCATGGTGATTACAAAATTGACAATCTTGTATTTCACAAAACCGAGCCAAAGATCATCGGAATACTAGAGTGGGTTGATTGTCTACCTCTTGGTGGTATTCGCTAAGTCAAGCTACTTTAGTTGGGAAATGTCCACCATTGGGCATCCACTCTCCGATATTGCAAACCTCCTTCAGCCTTTCACTCTCGTCACGATATCGCCAGCCGCCGCAAAAGATCTCCTTGTGCCATTCCAGTCAATTTCTGAGGTTCCGGGTTTGCCTCCAATTGCCGAGTGTCTATTTTGGTACAGGAATGTGGCAGGCTGGAATCCAGTACCCGAGATGATCTGGGCAAATGCCTTCTCCTTGTTCAGGATGAGTGTTGTCCGACAAGGCATCACAGCACGGTATGCTGCTCGACAAGCCAGTGGAAGTACTGCTATTGAGATTGGCCGAGGCATGTTCACTTGCTCTCGGCTAACTTTGAGCCTCATCAGGATGATCAAGGAGGCACAAGCGGAGCCTCGCGTCAGGCTGTAAATTTCCCAGTTAGAGAGCAATAACACTCCACCTTTAAAACTCCTCGATACAAAGTTCCTCCATGCATCCCGGCTCTTGCACAGATGCAATTATTTCCCTTTGTCATCCCACTTTCTTGTTACGTAGATTGGAATGATCAATTGATTCTCTGAAATAGCAGTTCGTATTTTGTATACCTTCATCGACAGCTGAATAACCTAAGTGATATCTACCTATAAGACAGAAGAGCGCTCTCCAGCGAGTTTTACCTTCACAGGTCCCAAATTTCGCTGAACGGATTCCGGGTCAGATATCCCCGTGAGCTTTGATGGAGGGGGCGATATGTTCCAGTTTGGTATCACTCTGGTTCCATATGCTGTAATCTCAAGAAGAGTTCCCCCGCCGTACTTTCCTTCTTCAACTAGCGACAAAATTTCTTTGCCAACTTCAGCGGCAGTGACTTTCTCTGAGTTTTGAAGTCCGAATTGGATCATCTTCTCTGGTTGCTCGGTCCAGAGTGGTGTTTCAACAGAACTGGCATTCTCACTGTCATTATGATGATCACAAGATATCTTTCGATGATGAACATACCAGGGGAGCATAGAGGTTACTTTGATGTTCTCCAACTCGTCCAGTCTTTCCATGGATCTGACAAACCCAACTATGGCATGCTTGCTTGCACTATACAGAGGAGTCGCATAGGCTCCAAGTAGCCCTGCAATCGAGCTGATTATACAGACCACGCCCTTCTTATTTTTGCTGAGCAGTGCTCTAATGGCAATGCGAGTCAGTTTGATGGGGTGGTTAACATTGATCGAGATGGAGGCATAATCCGTATCTTCGGTATCTTCCCAGAAATTAGACCATTTCTGAAATCTTAGTCAAACTTTCCTGTTCAATTGAAATTGGTAAAAACTCACCGGCTCAAATACGCCGGCACCTGCAACGTAGACATCCGGGACATCCTGCCACAGATCCTCCGAAGTTTTCACGATCGCATGAAGCTCCTGCCAGTTGGACACATCGCACTTCAAAAAGTGGATAGTATCCTGGGATTTGACTAATTCATCGGCTTCTGGCGTTAAGCGAAGATCCGCAATGAGCACCTTAGCACCGGCAGCGCTGGCTAAACGAACGAACTCGAGACTGATGCCTAGAAATGAACAGTTGTGAGTTTTCTAACTCGCAGCGTTTCACGATGGTGCATACCCGAGCCGCCTCCGGTCACAGCGACGATTTTATCCGCGACTTTGAAATCGCCAAACATGATGTGTAGAGATCGTGGGATTCTAGGGACGGTGTGTCTAGTTGTTCCCGAGTGGTAGGAAAGAGACAAAATCCAAACCAATGTCTTGCTACCCCTCGGATTAAGTCATGACAAACAGCTCCTTTCTGCCCAATCTCACCCTGAAGCGACTAAACTGCTAGCTCATGCACCGCATGCAGGATTCCCCATTTCCCCGCATGAGCATTGACGCTTATCGCGATCCACCCGGACCCACGACTTCGAATGGAAATGTTTAGCCTCTGTCAATCCGAGTGCATGAATCGCCTGACACTGGGGCTGTACACAGCATAGGCCACTGGCTAAATGGGATATTCAAATCATAATTCTCGGGTAGAGGACTAGAAAAACTGCACAAATGAACCCTGCGATTAGCTTTCGTAGCCACTTTTCTTAGTCTCTTGTCGAAGGTGTAAAATATTTCACATTCCAAGATGGGCGACACTCTGGTTTCCATTCCTACTAATGTCGCCTCCAAGCGCCGCCGTCAAGAAGACAGCCGGTCGCAAAGACCCGAGCATCCTATTCATCCTGAGCGGCATATGCGCATAATTTGTGCGGGTGCTGGAGCCTCGGGGCTTTTGTTCGCATACAAGCTCCAACGTAGCTTCTCCAACTTTGACTTTGTGATCTACGAGAAAAATGAAGAGGTTGGAGGGACATGGTGGGAGAATAGATATCCCGGGTAAGATCAAACAAACTAAGAGCATCATCTAAGCTTCTATTGTTGACACGTTGATGTGCTTTCTGCAGATGTGCATGCGATGTTCCCGCCCATAACTACACTTGGTCATTTGAGCCAAAGCTTGACTGGTCTGGTACCTTTGCAAGCAGTCGGGAAATTTTCGAATATTTTGACGGTTTCTCTCGCAAATATGGCCTCCGTCAGTACCTTCGAATGCGCCATCAAATAATCGGTGCAGTGTGGAACAACGAAAAGAACGGATACGATGTGAAGGTTCAAAACTTGGAGACAAACGAAGTAATAGACGACTTCTGTGATATCTTCATCAATGCCGGAGGAATTTTGAACTCGTGGCGTTGGCCTGCAATTCCTGGATTGGAAAAATATAAGGGCACTTTGGTTCACACTGCCAATTGGGATGACTCTATCAGCCTGAAGGGCAAGCATGTCGGTCTCATTGGCAATGGGTAAGTCATGTTATGAGATTCGAGGAACAATTGGCTGAACTTTACTAACATGGTACTCTTTTCAGCTCTTCAGGAATTCAAGTTCTCCCGGCAATCCTCCCTGAAGTCAAGAAAGTGACAAATTTCATCCGAGAACCAACATGGGTCTCACCTGTTGCTGGTATGGAAGCGACAACTTTCACACCCGAAGAGAAGCGCATCTTCGCCACGAAACCAGGCGTTCTCAACGAGTACCGTAAAGGAATCGAGCGAGGCGTGAATGGTCAGTTCGGCTTCTTCTTCAAGCACACCAACAGTCAGAAAGAAGTCCGAGAGAACATGACTCAACAAATGAAGTTGAAGCTTGGAAACGCCGATTTGGAGCGCGTGCTTATTCCAGAATGGCCCGTAGGCTGCCGCCGCATTACGCCCGGCGTTAACTATCTCGAATCGTTGACCGCCGCAAACGCAGAGGTAGTATACGGAAATATCAATGCAGTCACCGAGCGCGGGCCCATCTGCGACGATGGAAGGGAATACCCTGTGGAAGTTTTGATCTGTGCCACTGGATTTGATACATCCTTCCGACCAAGGTTCCCTGTTGTTGGGCCTGAAGGGAACAACCTGCAGGATGCTTGGCAGAAAGAACCACACTCCTACTTTGGTATTGGGGCAGCGAACATCCCTAACTACCTTATGTTCCTTGGTCCCAACAGCCCGATTGGAAATGGGCCTGTTTTATCGGCTATCGGTAAGCTAATTGCTTCTTCCACGATTCCTATTCGAGACGAGTTACTCACAGAATGAAATACAGAGGCTCAAGCAGACTACATGATGCGACTGATTGACAAATATCAAACCCAGAACATTACCAAGTTCTCGCCCCGCGCTGATGCTGTCAAAGAATTCATAGAGTTCAAGGATCGTTTCATGGAGACAACCGTTTGGACCGAGCCCTGCCGATCGTGGTACAAATCCAACGAAGCCGACGCCCCAGTCACAGCTCTCTGGCCCGGCTCGACTCTGCACTACATCGAAGCCATGGACGAGGTCCGGATGGAAGATTGGGACGTTGAGTATTTTGGCAACAGATTCGACTGGATGGGCAACGGTTGGAGTCAGACAGAGCTGGACGAAACAGCTGATTGGGGCTACTACATTCGTGATGAGGATGATGGCGAATTTGCTAGTCGGGGCAAGAGGAGGCGTATTCTCACCAAATCCGGTACTATGAAGCCTGGCGCTAGTGGTAGCTTCACGGCTTTCCCCAAAATCTAGACCGGGGGTTTCTTTCTTGGCTTTACCTACCAGGTGCTTTGTTTTCGACAGGTTTTATCCTGTTATACTTTGCTGTCACATAACGACTTAGACATTGTACATGCAGTCTTGCAGCGAGATCACACAATTCGATTTTCTTATGCAGATTCAGGGATATTCCTAATTGTAAATTAATCAAGTCGGTCGAGAAGTCACCGCATTCATAATGTTAACGGACGGCTTGCAAGGCTCATTGATTGCTCACAGGCCTTCTAAGGGCTTCTGGGCTCGCCGTAGAACTAGTGATCGAGATCTTCGCCTTCTGCCAATATCAAGCTAGCACTCCAGGCTCCGCAGCTTCTTCTCTCCATAATCATCATCATTATTGATTGATCCATCTCCCGGTTGAGGAGATGTCATTGACTAGTCTCTACACATCTTCTTGAGCATCGAGTGGAAATGATATGTTCGGTATTCGGTTTCGTTGACATAGACTATTGTGAATCCACTTGGCCTAAGCCAAAATGAAAAACGCAACAGGATTATCAGAATCGGGCGTTATAATGCAACAAGGGTTAATCTAAATATAAAAGCCGAAGGTCTTCCTCCCTAGGCTCAACAACAGAAATCAGAAATCCAACTCCACACGAGCAGCAAAATGAAAGAAATCCCAACTCCAACAGGGCCCGTCCGCCCAAGTTTATAATATCTATTGTTTTCTTCCAATGCTTCGCTGGCCCAGGTTGACTGCCTTGGTAACCTCGTCCAGACATCCAGCGGCCGCAGCAAAGAAGCCCAGGAATGCCTTGCTTGGGCTCAACACACGGCTAAGATACTCAGGGTGGAACTGCACACCGACGAACCAGGGGTGATCCTTGATCTCGACGATCTCCATACGCTCGCCCTTGATATCCTTTCCAATGAAGGAGAGACCAGCCTTTTCGATCTGGTCAATGAAGGTGGGGTTGACTTCGTATCGGTGACGGTGTCGCTCCTCGATCTGCGATACAGACGCTCCGTACAGAGCCCGCAAACGGGACCACTCGGTCTTCTCCTGGAAGATACAGGGGTGCTTGCCCAGTCGCATAGTTCCGCCCAGCTTGCCCTTGTCAACCTCGGGCATGTAGACAATAGCGTGGTTTTCGGCCGATGGGTGGAGCTCCTCGCTTCCGACGTCGTCGATGCCGACCACGTTGCGGCAGTATTCCAGCACAGCCAACTGCATACCCAGACAGACTCCCAGGAAGGGCTTGTTGTTGGTCCGCGCCCATGTGATAGCTTTCATCATACCCTCGCAGCCTCGAATACCGAATCCTCCAGGGACCAGGATACCGTCGGCTGTGCACACTGAGTGCCAGGCCTTGTGGTAGTCGGCTGGCGAAGCGGACTCGTCCTCCAGATGCGACGAATCGACCCAGATAATCTGGATCTTCTTGTGGCAGTACATGGCTGCGTGCTCCAGAGCTTTTCCGACACTGATGTAAGCGTCGTGGAGAGACGTGTACTTTCCGACAAGCGCAATTGAGACAGTGTCGTGGAGGAAGTCTTGGCCTCGAGCCAGAGACACCCAGTCATTCCACATGGCGCTTCCCTGCGTGATGAGCTCGGGGCTGCGCTTGAGATCAGGTGAGCCCAAGTCAAGCATTTTGGTAATGGTGTGAATTAGCTTCTGCTTCTCGAGCAGAAGGGGGACATGGTATGTGGTGGTCACGTTGTGGACCGCGATGACCTGGTACTGCTCGATAGAACACATGTTGGCAATCTTATTAATAGTGCCTTGGTCGAGAGGCTGTTCGCAACGGCAGGCGATGAGGTCGGGGTTGAGACCAGCGCTGCGCACGTCGCTCATGGCACGCTGAGTGGGCTTGGTTTTCTGCTCTCCGCCAGGCCCGGGAGGAATGACAGGGACGTAAGAAACATGAATCTGAATGAAGTTGCCCTTCCCAGCCTTGCGCTGCAGCTGGCTTAAGGCGTGAATGAAAGGAGCGCTCTCGATATCTCCGACGGTACCTCCAAGCTCGATGATACATACATCAGGCTCAGCACGCGAATCGTCGACGGGGATCTTAGCTACTCGCTCAATCCACTCTTGAATGGCGTCGGTCACATGGGGTACAACCTGAACGGTCTTCCCCAGGTAGTGACCAATACGCTCCCTGTCGATGACGCTCTGGTATACCTTTCCGGTAGTGATGTTGTGGTCCCGGGTGAGCGATGTCAGGAGGTAACGCTCGTAGTTTCCAAGGTCAAGATCCATTTCACCACCATCATCTGTGACATAGACCTCGCCGTGCCTAATATGATCAGGTGGTGTTAATAAAGTGGTCGTCACCGAAACGTCGGGTCACGGATACTGACTCGGTAGGCGCCATGGTTCCGGCATCGATGTTGATATAAGGGTCAATCTTAATGCTCGAGACCGTGAGACCAGAAGTCTTGAGGAGGAGACCAGTGCTGGAGGCGATAATGCCCTTGCCCACACCGGAGATGACACCTAGGTAGACACCGCTCGTCAGCATGAGGAAGCAATGTAGAGACACAAGAGCATTCGGGGATTCACATACCTCCAGAAACCAAAACGTACTTCATCTTGACAGTGACCGGCCAAGAATCGAGACCAACGAATGAAGCGGGCGACACTACTGGTCTTCAAGGTTGCGAAGCTGGCGCAGAGAAAAAAAAAAGTCAATCAAGTGGGTCGATCACGTGGAGATATCTTATCTTATCCGCGTTTGGAAACGCGGGGGACCGAGTGCCGAACGTCGCTTTCCACTTAGTATGTAAACCATCTCATTGGAATTGCGTCTAGAATGTATGACGGTCTGTCATTTGGTTTATGTATCAATGGTTTTGATTTGGTCTGTATACAGTGTGTCCTGCAGCCGACCAATATCAAGCGACGCGTCTATGTGGGACGCGCCGGGACGCGCCCAGCCGCCAAACTTTCACCACCAACCAATATTGCGCACCATGGCTAATTCGTGAAATATAATATTGAAATAATCATTTCCTTCCTAAATTCATTGAGGTGAATCAATTGTGCAGCAAATCAATTTCCAATTCCTGAAACTAAGTACTCGCTTTTGACAGAACAGTTCGCAATACCCTAGGTGATATGCTAAGAGCATTACCATCATCATTTACGCCAAAGCTGAACTCATCTAGTCCAACGTTCCCATATATCGAGGAATCAAGGGTCAACCAGGTGACACAGGATGATGAGAATGGCCCAATCCCAGGTGGCAGTGGCGTAGGGGTGACAGCACGGAAAGAGATCTGACCTGGACTTGTGAGTCCCGTTGGGTACAGACGAATGTTGAACTGGGATGGATCGGTGAACCCATGCAGGGTTGCATAGCTTTCGATCATATCGATGCCATTATTGGTCCAGGCTGTGACGACCAGACCAGGACCGTCATCCGTAGCGATGGTGATGGACGAATTACTACCTGTCTGTGTATACGTTCCTGAAAAATGAGCATCAGCCTGGTTCTTGGCGGCTTTCTCAAGTGCAGGTAGAAGTGTCGCAGCGATGATGTCCAGGCCAAGAGCAACAGTCGCATGGGAGTTATTCCCTGCGGCTAATACCAGGAACCCTGCATCGTGATCTGGATCCAGAGCAAGTCCAGTGGAATACAAAGGAACATCTCCTGATTTTGTGTACAGGTCTATCGGTCTTTCGTCTCCAAACGAAATTATCTCCCATGGCGCGCCTACTCCGTAGTCCAAAGACGACGTGTGGCTCCGAGGCTTTAACCAGCGCCGTGTGTTCACCGGCCATAAAAGCGTATTATCAAGGATAGCGCGGCCAAATGTGGACAAATCCTTTGCAGATGAGAAGATACCACCGGCCCTTAGTTGTCCATAGGTTAGTTGATTTCCTCTTCTTATTGGCTAGAGATACTCACGGTCCCTCGTTGCCGAAATCTAAGTTCCACCAGTATTCGCCTTGTGGAACAGGGATCACACCAAGCGATGTGTTAGGCGACGTATAAAAAGTGTTTTTCAGGCCCAGGGGGTATAGAATTTGCTCTCTCAACGCATTTTCGAATTTTCTTCGGGTCAGTGCCTCCACGATGTAGCCAAGAACCGCAAAGGCTGCATTGGAATAACTCGGCGTGGAAGCTGTCGAAACCACTGGATGAGCTTGAAACAGCCCAGTGAAAAACTCTACCAAGTGGGCTTTGTAAGCTCAAACTGCTGAATATTATAGGACTTTCCATTAACATACGTCTTCTAGTGCATGGGTTTGATAGCCCACATGGTGGGAATTCTTCAGGGGACAAGACTGGAAATCCCAAAGACTCTAGCATAGGAGCCTGGCTGGCGAGGTCAAGTATTCCATCTTCGGTATTGTCAGTCCAAAATTTACATATCTTTATCTTTAATACAACAAACGTACAGTCTCGTGGTAGACCAGCCAGATGAGTTGCCAGCTCTCCCACGGTCACCTCGTTCCATTTCAAGAAATCAATTCCATTGTCTCTTTTCGTGGCATTCCAGTGAAGCTCGAACTCGGCTCTCTGGATCTCTGGTATATAATTCGAAACTCGCTCATCGAATATATGAAATTCGCTTTTGATGAGCAGAAGAAGCACTGTAAATAGTTTTGAGGTACTTCCAATTCGGAAAACGGTATTCTCATCCACCTCGGAAACTCCGATCGTAGTGTTAATGGACTGCCCAGTAGAGAAAAATTTAAGCAATGCATCAGAATCATTCTTGTCGAAAATTTGTATCGACAGGGAATCACCAGAGAAGTTGCCAGCATCAACAGCGGCCTGGAGGTTGGTGGTAATATTCTGCAAAGCAGCGCTGACAGTCCCATCTCTGGTGAGATTTACTGCAGCAGGCCAGCTCGGTCCAAGTAGAGGACACAGGCTGGCAACGCTGACAGGGGCGAAAAGTGCCAAAGCTGGCAGGGACAGCCTCATAACGCAAAAATTCTTATCGATATGCTTCAACAGATTTGGCCTCCTGGCCGAAAGAAGGGGATGAGTCCAAGAATTTAATGCTCTTTTCCATGGCCCCGCAATGAACGTTTGCTAGTCAAAGCTTAAGAATCTGCTCTAATTCATAGTATATGTTTAACTTCATTCCTACCTTTTAGAGGTGAGTGAGGTCTCGTGGCTCCAGTCTTGGGCAATCTTGGCTCCGCAATGTGATCAGGCCTTAGGCTTTCACTTGAACTAATGCAACCCGCTCCATTAGGCTCTTGGCCGAGACTCTCTGTCCAATAGTTATTTGTACGGGCTTGCTGTTTTTTTCTTTTCCTGTACAGAGTGAATTGCGCTCATTTTTGAGACCTGGTCTAGGGACACGCCTAAACTTCGATAATATGAGATTCAGAAGTAATATCACACCGGGATAAGGAAGTGCCTTATGTCGATATCGACCTCATTGCTCACAGCCTAAACTTTAATTTGTTCTTCATTGGAATTTGGCTTATTTGGTTACACAATCCTATGGTTCTTGCCGATTGGGGTGGGACATCAGTGGTCATTTGTTGGACTGTACGCAATATTCCGATGCCTTGGAATAGACGTGAAGATATTTTCAATGCGCATAGATTCACTCTGTTGGATCATTCAAAGTTGTTCGATCAATGACGGGATCTAGCAGATTGCGTGTACATCCCTTGCGGTGAACACTTTTGAGGGGAGTATAAAGAAGCAAATATGAAGAGGCGTCCTTGGGATCGGCATGTTTGATTTCCAGGTATGGGGAATGCATGAGTCAATAATCACCCGAAACCAGGGCTCGTGAAACTATCCGCTGGCAATATCATGCTTTCTTTTTTTTTTTTTTGGCAAAGCAAGCTGAGAGTGACGGCGCTAAGAAACCCCCACTTTCAAGTGAGATAAGGTGCACTATGAAAGATAGGGTTCCAAGGCTGTGTTGTTTGAGACGAGCATGTGAACCCCCTTTTAGCCTATTCGTTTTGTTGGTAACGCTGACGGGTTGGTGTCATGGAGCTTGACTTCTTCCAAGGTTACATGGCAACATATTTCACCAGCTGGAAGGCACTTGTTTCCTTCACTGAGAGGTAGTGCATATGATATGGCTGTGAGTTTCGGTCGAAACCTGTGGTCGTTAACATTTGAATGGATTAAATGTTAGATGTGTAACAGCGGCGATAAAACTCCTGAGGTCCATACCTCCTACCTAGCCTTGGGAATTGCGGGTTCGATGTTAGAAATTTGTAGGCGGTTCATTCCAGGGTTGGAATGCTGTGCTCGAATCAATTGATGCGCTAAGCTAAAGCCCTGATGCCTACTCCGTACACGTAGGTCCACCGACAATGTGTTACACCTGAGCAATTCTGAACGCGTGCGTAGAGGCTACAGGCGCAGCTATATATTCCACAAAGTTTTATGCAATACAACCAAAATGGGCAAAGCCGAATTCAAGGCTGACAAGAAGCCCTAGAAAAGACCAATTGCAAATTCTTGACCCTGGCGATAGAATTCCGACCGATGGCAGAATTTGGAATGATTCGAAGCGCCACAAGGTGAAATTTTTGGGGCGATAGCTGGAGTAGGATACTCCCAGCCAGCGGCCCAAAAGTCTCTGCTTCAAGGACGCAAAATTGTGGCACCTGCCATCTACTCCCGCTGGTGGTCCAGTTGGTCAGGGCATCTGACTGTAATAGCATTATTGATATCAGAGAGTCGGCGGCTCGAATCCGCCCCAGCGGAGTAATTACTTTTTGCCCCCCTCTTTTTTGGGGGGGGGAAGAGGGCGAAAGGGGTGCAGCTTCTGGTGAATTTTTGCTAGCCAACTGTATCAACCGATGAGAAAAAACCAATTTAGCTAGGTTCTCCCTCCTCGACAGTTGGTGAAAGGGAATAAATAATGTTTCAGACCAAGTAGGACATATTGGGTAGAGGGCGAAAAAAAGCAAAAAAGAAATACTCCGCTGGGGCGGATTCGAGCCGCCGACTCTCTGATATCAATAATGCTATTACAGTCAGATGCCCTGACCAACTGGACCACCAGCGGGAGTACATGATTGGCCGGTCATATTTTGACATGATGATCTTTGGTTTTAGATTTGAGACCTCTTCTGGGGAACGGACCGGCCTAGAGTCGTCAACGCGAGTACATCTGAAAGCCTTTCATCTCATACTCAATGGACTTATAACAGGTCATTATGCATTAATATTACACACGTGCATGTGGTGAAAACTGAACTCCCGATATCGGAGAATGAAGATCTCCGACTGGGATTCCCCTCCACCTCACTGCCGATATATAGCTTCGTACCCAGGTAGGGTGTCCACTTTCCCCCTTCCCCATCTCCATAGCCCTGGAGATATCAATTTGTCCGTTAATCGTCACTACCTCGCCCCATCCATATCTTTATTCATAGGGCTCGATCCCTGTAGCGTCATGGAAATGGCATGCATAAATCCCCCCCCCCCCCAAGCCATGCGAGCTCGGCACAGTCGAATGGCACAGTAATCATTGGTTTTACCAAGATACATCAAAAAATAAGACAAGTGTCACATTCAATGTTGATAATCAGCTATGTGTTATCTACGCTACAAAATGCCATGGTCGGAACCGCATGTAAATTTGATGTATGTACTTATTCAAGCTTAAGACCTCAGCCTCACAATCATACATTGTAAAGGCCAAGAGTCCGTTTAGCCCATTCCATAAAATTCCAAATGGGGACTGTACATCAATCAAGTGCAGATTGCACGGCGAGTATTTATTTGCCAGAAGCATCGATTCCCATCTGCCATGCACTGGAGCTAAAATTTAGTTTGTGTCAAACCCGAAGCGAATTTTTGACTGACTGCACGAGAAGGACCACACTCTTTCCAGGTATCTTGTCCACTTATTTTCAGATGACACCTTTGTCTTGTCATTCCTCCCGTTATCCAACAGACCTGGAGTTGGTTGGCTTTTGTCCCGACTTAGGTAGAGGATCCTTGTTGCGTCAAGTGGGTACTCACTCCGCGATAGACATCATCCTGCGAAGTTGTGGCATTAAAAGAAGTTGAGATTCCTAGTCTTTTAGCGATAATATCTTTCCAAGGTGAGTGCTCATACAGTTGAAGATTGAGTTTGAAAGTCCTGGAATAGACCTGAGAAACATACTGTCATCAAGTTGATCAATCAATGTCTTCGAAGGAAAAGGTACGGCAATGGCTGTCTCAAGGGCGAGGAATGCCAAACCCCCTTTCATGAAGTGCATCATCGTAACAAAAGTATTGTCCAAGTGCTGAGTTGAATGTCCCCGAAAATTGGACTGATCGAGTCTCGGCAACAAAGGTCCCAGAAAGGAGATCACAAATATGCTTTAACATTATAGAGGTGAGACGCGCCAAATTTATCTTCGAAAATCCGGGGTACCCGAAGGGTAGGATGCCCCAGAGGCTTGGGAAGTACAACGAAAATATAGTACCGCAACGTATCACCTAGCGGACACTGGCAGTCCATCACCTGCATGTGTGACCGATGGTGTACGCTTGATGTTTCTCAGGAGCCCAATTTCAACGACTGTGTACGCTTAACAGGAAGTCACAAGCGCAGACGCGGACTTCCAAGGTTGGCTTCATTTAGCGAAAACCATGGATGACTGATAGCAAGTCAAGTTTGCAGCAGGAGAAATGAGTTAATATATTCAATATCGTACAATGCCATGAATGCCACAATTGCGTCGGGTATTTATCGTTTGCCAACCTTAAACAAAACAAAGCCTTCGTTAACGCCAGATTATGGTACAAGTTGTATACAATGTGATGCAGATGCGATATCTAAATTAAGGCTTGGCCACGGAACATGCCCTCACGGACTTCACGAACAACATCCTTTCGGTCCTTCTTGCCAACAAGAACGACACCGCGACCACGCTTGCCCATGCGGCCAAGACGGCCAAGACGATGGATGAAATCAATGGTAGTATGAGGAACATGGTAGAGCACAACGGTCTTCACAGCCAGAGTATCGATACCTCGGGATGCAATATCCGTGGTGACCAAGACCTTGGTGTTCTCGAGGTGACGAATGATTTCGGGTTTTTTATCAGAGAGTACAAAAGGAATTGACTTCTCAGCGCGGGCTTGCTTTCGAGCTAATACGACCTCTTCTGCGGTTGGAGGCTCGTCGACCTCTGTGAATTCTGCAAGAATCTGATCTTGCTTTCTGGAGCCTGAATCACGCGACAGAGACACGGCGTCAATGCCCTTTGACTTCAAAAACTGCGCAACTTCATCGGCTTCCTCGCGCTCGTTGACAAAGACAAGAATTCGCTTGACCTTGGGAGCCATGTAAGATGCAAGGGGCCCAAAATCTTCACCGTCGTTGGATTCGCCAGCCTTCCCTATAGACCAAATAACATCTGCACAAGCGAGATTACGGTTCCCACGGTAGGGTTCTTTATCAATATCGACCACACCTAGTTGGACTCGGCGAGGAATAGCGTGTAAATTAGGAGTAGTGAGTCGTCGGAGATCAGGGAACCTCTTCCTTAGCTGATTATCAAGGCTGCGTGGTATAGTTGCAGAGCAGAAAATCAACTTTTTGAGCGAGGAGGCTGCCTTGTCAACAACTTCCATCGTGGTCGGGAGGAACGAACGATCCAGTAAAGAGTCTGCCTCATCTAGAACGAGATGGCTGACTCGACTGAGGATGTAGGGATTTGTTTTCGCGATGGATGCGAGTAGGTGTGGTGTGGACACCAGAACATCAATACCATCTGGGTTGAAAAGCGTGTTCTTGATTCGACGAGGAGTGAGGTTAGATGATAAAAGCCCAGAGCGGAACTTGGCAGAATGAGCAAGATCTTTCAATTTGGCACCAACTTGTGCAACCAGTTCAGATGTCGGGACGAGGATGATAGCCCTCGGTCGTGCAGTATCAGTCATGGGTGGCTCTTCGGGTTCAAGCTCGAATGTTCGGTTCTTTAGTCTCTCTTCGCGCTCTTTCGCCTTTTGTTCATCGAGAATCTTTTTTTCCTCGGCTTCTGCAAATTCCAAGCGTTTGATGCCATCCACCAAGGGCAAGAGGTATGCCAGTGTCTTGCCTGAGCCCGTTTCGGCCGCCAGCAAATACTTTTCACACTCAAGGGTACTATCGTGTTCTTTAATCGCCGAGGACTTTCTGGTCTTCGGTTTATTATCAAGGAGCTGTGGAATCGCAAGGCGTTGTATAGGTGTCGGACTGGCATCCACTAATCCGGGGAGGGCTTGAGTGAAAATCGATTGGCGGATCGCGGGGAGCAGAGGAAAATGATCGAAGCTAGTGATATTCGCAATCTTCGCTTTGACAGCATTTCGACGGCTGTAGTTAATGGGCGATAGTGATGTTTGCATTTTCAGAGCCTTGTACAAGGGACTCTCTGGCTTTTTGGCGCTGGTGTCGTCGCCTGAACGCTTTAGGGAGGCCTGCGACCGGGTTCGAGGCTTATCTGGGAGACGAGCTTTTGTTTGATTCATCCCTGCGAAAGGGCCGTCGCGACTTCTGCCAGGGCGAGACTTATCCAATGAGGATCTGGCAACATTCGGGGAGAGGGCCATGCGAGCAACTTTGCGGTGCTGTCGCGTGGTCGCTAGAGCTCTTGTAGCCTGCCATGTTGAAACGAGGGGAGTAGACGCGAGCAAGGCGGGTCGTGAGTGACACAACAAGCATGCTGGGAGACGTGTTGGCAGAGGCATGGTGCCTGTGCAGGATGATAACTGGGACGAAAATCAAGGAAGCTCTCGCAATGATCCAAAAAAATTGGCTATCAGGAGAGAGATACGCTATACCCGATAAAGAATAGTGGAACAAAGTCTCGACACCTGAGGAAAGTGGCCAAATTACGATAGGAGATAACGATCGAGACGTGATGGGGCAGCCAGGCACCAAGGCTTCAATATGGGTCCCGTGATCCTCAAGCTAGCCGCCGCACGTCCCCGTTTCAGCTGAGTTGCTATGGGAACCACCCGCCCTGCCCGCAACTGTCAACAACTCGACTTGCTTTCGGGGTAACAAACCCACTTTCTGTTCCATGGAAATAGATATCGTGATCGGATCCCCCTCTTTATTCTTTCATATCCCTTCATTATCCCTTCTCTTATCTAAAACCCCGAGGTTTCTACTGCCCTTGACGTGGTAGCTGTGTGTTGACGCATCTACATTCCAGAGGCGATCGACACAGCTCTCCTTTCTTCAAAGGCTTTCTACCTTGGCTGGCAAACATTGCCCCGAGTGTGGTATTCTTTAGCAAAGGTATGTTGTCTGTTATCGCTGCCGAGGCCATCGTCCTCCCAGGTTTCCTTTCCTGGCTCCTTAGCACGAGAGAGTAAAAGTAATGCGCCGCCGCTGACAACAAATAACAGACATCATCCTGACTTGGGTTTGACAACCTTGCTGGATAGAGAAAACTTGACAAGCACAATAATGGTTGGTGGACTTGGCCAACGGCCACTTGCCGAGGTGAGCCCGATGGCACAGCGACGCAATTCTCCCATTTGGAATCAAAACACAAAGGTATGACCGAGCCCATCGCCATGTCTCATATGCAATATGGTATTGACTACGTTTGATAGATACCTAATGGTGAACCTGCGGCATATGATGTATCGCCGTTAAACAACACTGCCTCCCCGCGGCTCTTCTGGAAAGGTCGCGACTCTCCAACCCCGTTTTCTAAAGGCGCTGAGAATCGCATGCCTTATGATCCCGAGGGTTGCTATATGCCTGCAAAGCGCCCGTCGCTCGAAGACTTAAAGCGCGTTTCGCGAGTGAAGAACAACAGCATGTTTCGAGAAGGCGGACAAGAATACGACCCAGCACAGGTCTCGTTACCTATCAGACCGCTAGCAGCTGATCGATCACCCAACCGCGAAAGCCAAATGAATCTTGCCAAAGCCCAATTCGCCGACGAGAGCGACACGGAGGACTTTGTCGCACGACCCCCCTCACCAAGCAAAGACCAACCCTCGCCAGGAAAATCATCACTGTCGAAAGCGAGCCGGTTTGGCAAAGGATTCAACCCTTCAGAAATATGGTCGGAGTATGACAGCGCAGGCCACCGCCATGCTAAGAGCGTGACATTTGACGCGGCGCCACCTCAAGTCAATGAGTACGAAATGCGAACACCGGATCCATCCTCGATTGCTTCTGGGTCCCGCGAGAATAGTTATGACTCTGAGGACGAGGATCCTTCTGCGTTCGAATACGAATATTCTATGGAGCGAGATGACAGTTTCGATGCTTCGCTTGAAGATATTGAGAAGACGCCGGTTGTCATGCCCGAGGACTGGCGCTTCATGAGCCCCGCGAGTGCCGAGGACGAAGAAAGTTTCACAGAGCATGCTGAGGAAGATCATGATGACGAACGCCCTATTTCACGAGACGGCGAAACCAAAAGTCATAATCGTGTTGATTCTTTAGATTCTAATGGGGACAGACGTCCGCTACCGCCCTTGCCATCTGTGAATAGACTCTCTGGCTCACGACCCTCCTCGGCTGGCAAACTCGCCAGTGCCTTTGAGTTGAGTAATGGAAGTCAGCGGGGAGCTCCAGCGCCACTTGCACCAGCATCGTTCTCCAAGTCAGATATAAGTGGTGCTATGTCCTTGGAAGAGCGACTCCGACTTATGATGTTGAACGATAAGCAGGCAGAGGACGAAGAAAACAAAGAAGAGCTCAACAAGGCATCTGAAGCTGTCGAAGACAACGCCTCCACTGTCGCTGAGAAGATCACAAATTCGACGGAGTCAGCGAAAGACGAAGATGTCTTCTCAACGCCTCGAATCTCCAGGGATTCCATCCTTAAGGATATTCGCAAGGATGATGACTATGACGAGGATGACATTTTTGATGATGACTCTCATATCGCATCAAGCCCCAATCCCTACGACCATTACGACCCCGATGTTCCAATTCCATCCCTTGAAACAGACTACGATCATGACGACGACGACGATTCTTCCAGTGTGATTGTCAAAGAAGAGGCACACGACGACGATCTGTACACGATTCCAGACTTCTACCAAAATATGTCCGACAATAGCTTATCTTCCCGTGATCAGCGAGCCAAATACGACGAAGATAGTAATTATTCACTGCGTTCTGCCGCGGAGGCTGACGCAAATGAGCCCGAGGAGAAGGAGTCGGGGCAGACAACTCCTGTCCCAGGAGGTGACAATGGAGAGCCTCAAAATGAAAACCAAGCCGAGGCGAACGAAGAAGAGCAGGCCACAGAGAGTCAACCTCTCGACATGGCATCAATTCGACAGTCCTTGGGACGGCCCGTTACACCGGAAATCAAGGATGAGCCTGTTTCGGAGCCATCGACTCCGGATTCTGTGATTCGCCATCCGATTGAAGATGAAGAGGTATCTGACGAGGAGGAAGAAGAAGACGAAGAAGAAGGAGCAGAAAGCTCTTCGGACGAGTCTGTTCCTGAGCCCGTCGCTACCATTCGTGCCCCTGGAATGGGCTTAAAGACTCGTCCATCATTGACTCCGGCTGATATGGAATCCATGGCCGCGACTCGCCGGAAGATCAGCGGCCAGCATCCTCCACCCATGCCACAACTTACCAAAACAGCCTCGAATGAGTCAAAGACTTCCGAGTCAGAACCCGAGAAAACAGCAGATGCCCCGAAATTGGAGCTTCCCAACCATCTGCTTCAACGCCAAAGTAGTCTGATGAAGCTCGATATTCCTTTGAGCATCCAGGAAGAAAGTCTCGGATCTGGACTGGATAAAGAATTTGATCGTGTCATCGAATCCCAAAAGGTTGCGTTCCACCTCGCTCTTTCCCCTTCTGAACGGATTTCCGGCCTTCCTTCCCAGGACCAGCAACTTGAGAACATTCAGGACCCAGGATCCGCCGTTTCATTTCAAACTACGAACTTAGCTAACCAGCGTTCATTACGACAGAGAGGATACCTAATGCGACAAAATACCAAGGTGGTCATTGCCAGCAATCGCAATGAAGACGAGTCCGGTTCTCCGCCGGAGTCAGATACCCAGGAGCTCCGTGGTACACGCTCTGCTGGATCTTCCCCAAGAAAGGCAAGCCAACAGACCTGGACTACTGTTCCTTGGAACAGCCAGCCCCGGCGCCCTAGTGTGAAATTGGCTGGAGCTATTCCCAAGAAGAAGCCCGTTCCCGGCTCTGGAGGTGTTCCGCCTTTACCTGGTCAATCAAGCAATGTACAGGAAGCCTCTGCCATCGCGGAGGAGAGTGAGCAACTTCCTCAAGACATGTTTGAGGAGGGAGAAGAACGAGGCCGACTGTTTGTGAAGGTTGTAGGAATCAAATACATGGACCTTCCGCTCCCCAAAGGTATGTTTCCCATGATTCTCCGGGTTGAAAGCGCTCATGCTAAGCTCACTAGGTGAACGCTCCTATTTTGCACTGACCCTCGACAATGGTCTTCACTGCGTGACAACTTCGTGGCTTGAACTCGGCAAATCAGCTCCCATCGGACAGGAGTTTGAGCTGATTGTTCAGAATGATCTGGAGTTCCAACTGACCCTCCAAATGAAGGTTGATGAGAACAAACTTTACCCACAAGAAACCCCAAGCTCCCCTTCTCGCCAGAAGGGATCAGCTCTGAGCCGCGTTTTTGCATCACCCCGTCGACGCAAGGAGCTTGATCTGAAGCAGCAAATGCAGTCACAACAAGCGAAGACGAAAGATGTCAATGCCCCTGTGTGGGATCGTCTGCGCAACCTCGTTGCACGGGATGGTAGCTTCGGTCGCAGCTATATCGCTTTGAGTGATCACGAGGAGCATGCATTCGGTCGTCCATACACTGTGGATGTTCCATGCTTCAATGAATGGGCGGTCGACGAACAGCCCAGCAGCGTGAAGAGCAAAAAGAGCGCAACTAGCGTTACTGCTCAACGTCGTGCTCCTTACAAAATCGGCAAGTTGGAGCTGCAGCTGCTTTTTGTGCCTCGCCCAAAGGGCGGCAAGGACGAGGACATGCCCAAGAGCATGAACGCCTGCATTCGTGAGATGCGCGATGCTGAAAGCGTTGCTTCTCGCTCTTGGGAAGGCTATCTCTCCCAGCAAGGCGGCGATTGTCCTGTAAGTCTTTTTTCCCCCGTCATGCAGGTATACAAGAGTTGACTAACATTTAATACAGTTCTGGCGCCGCCGTTTCTTCAAGTTGCAAGGTTCCAAATTGACAGCTTATCATGAGACAACCCGCCAGCCCCGAGCGACCATCAATCTGGCTAAGGCTGCGAAGTTGATCGATGATCGACCATCGCTTACCCAGAAAGAAACTAGCACCAGGGGTGGTGGCCGCCGGAAGTCTGCCTTCGCCGAGGAAGAGGAGGGTTACATGTTCGTGGAAGAGGGGTTCCGCATCCGCTTTGGCAATGGCGAAGTAATTGACTTCTATGCGGACAGCGCTACCGACAAAGATGGATGGCTTAGAGTCATGTCAGAGGCTGTTGGTAAAGGAGCTTCTGCTGGCAACGGGTCAGTGAAGCCATGGGCAGACACAGTACTTAAGCGCGAGCGCAGCATGGCTGCTCGACGCCCAACAGCCGAACGGCTTCCTCCTAGCAGCAGCAGCATTCCTGTCGCCCCTGGGTCGCCTACAGGCAAGAGGAGAAGCGCCATCATGGCGGGACCTCCAGCTTCAGCAGGATTGATGGCGCCGGCGCCTCCTCCCGCTCAGCCTCGTCACAAGCACACATACTCCCAACCTGAGATGTCTGGCTCGGAAGCCCGCCGGCAGAAGACTCGATCCCTGATGTTCTAAGCTAGCCTTTAGACATTGGTCCTGCACAAAAGCCTAACTTCCCTTCTTCTGTCTATGATGTCAAGTTGTCACAATACCTCTTTACTGTTCCTTAGGGATCCCACTGCATCCTTATCTCTGTACACAAGAGAAATATTTCCTTTCTGTCTCTGTCTTTCCTTTCTGGAGTTGGTGTACGATGTTATCTGATTTTCCTTTTTGCGTCATCTTGTTTTCTTGTGCGTTATGGGTGATGACCGTGATCAAGGCCCTTTATGCCTTCGTCAGGTAATATGACAATGCTATGACCCTTAACAACAGGACACCTCCAGATGTTTTCCTTTGAGCTCCTGTTGTACGTTAATGAGACACAACACCCGCTTGGCTTCTCTTCTCGAGTTGATAGTTTTACTGCCTACAAATTTGATTTTTGCCACTTCAATCTTCCTCTCAGTCTTGAGTAGTTAGTTATTCTGCTTTTGTCAAACTGCGTAGCGATATAAACACTGTACCAAATCCCCAAGGGCGTTTTTCATACATCAGCATAGCTTTCAATTCCTTTCTACTGCTTTTTCGGCGGACGTAGGTGTCTTTGGAATAGCATGCTCCGAGCCAGGCGTTCTTCACATGCAGGCAACCAGTCATAACTTGCCATGAAGTATCGAACAGAATGAGATAAGGCGAATCACAGCTCGTAGTCTGAGAATAGACGGAAAAGAAAGGGTATAAAAATGTCCCCATTAAAATCACCAGTCTACCCGATAGCATGAGTAGACGCTGTCCATGAAGTATTCCCTAGAGTTATGACACAAGAAGCAAAAGTCCAGTAACGGATGATATTTAGTAATACATCTGCCCCAGGACCCAATCACGCGTTGCATCATGTGTCAGTTGGTGGTTTGATTATTGAACACATGCATTTATCAGCATTCTTCATCTAACACAATTATTGCGTGCTGCCCTTACAAATGAGACAGACCCCGCAAATTGAGTAACAGTATAAAAGCAGCTATGCTTCTTAGATGAGTTTTCCCCGATCACAAGCATCGCTTTCAAATCAAAGGGCAATATACACCATGGCATCAGCCGTCATTCAATCCACGGGTGTTCACACCACGCTTCCAAAGCCAGTACAAGTACCCGTTGCTGATAAACCGCATCATGTTCAAACAACTTTGAATTTCTTCAAGGAGAATGAAGATGGATCCCCTCCAGAGCCGAATTATGTGAATAATCCCCAGTCATACGACCGGGAACAGAATACCATTCCTGCTCTCATCCACGACGTCAGTGGCCACGAACTCGATTACTCTCTCGATGGCCAAGGATTCCAATTCTACTACCATGAAAGTTCCGAGAAAGACTTCATCGATGACGATAAAATAAAGAGCCAATATTACCCGGAAACAGAGCAGCTGCTTAAGGACGCGTAAGGAATGACCAAATTCATCCTGGCTTGACAACTGTAGCTAATAAGCATGCCGAAAAATAGCACCGGTGCCTCTCGTGTTTTCATCTTCGACCACACCATTCGGCGCGGCGGCTCAGACGCTAATATAATTCGTGGACCTGTCCAACGTGTGCATATTGATCAGTCGTACCAGGCGTCTAAGAACAGGGTTTCTTACCACCTCCCTGAAGACGCGCCTGGGTTGTTGAAAGGCAGATACCAGATTATTAACGTCTGGCGTCCAATCCGCACTATTCTCAAAGACCCTTTGGCTGTCGCGGATGCAAATTCTGTATCTGATGATATTTTGGTGCCGATTAAACTGATTTATCCTGACCGTGAGGGCGAGACTCTTGCAGTCAAGCCTGATCCGGATATCAAGTGGTATTATCGCTATGGCCAGACGCCGGATCTCGTTACTTTGATTAAATGTTTCGACTCCAAGACTGATGGTAGAGCGCGTCGTATTCCTCACACGGCATTTACGAACCCTGAGACTGAGAATGAAGCGCCGCGCGAGAGCATTGAGATTCGGGCATTGGTTTTCCATCCTGACGACCAGGAATAGTTACTTCTTACGTGTTTCTAAACACTAAATTGCGAGATTCCGAGGAGGTCAATCAATTAATAAATAACGCCAATATCATTTAGTTCTCGTTCAAATCGGATCAGATATTTAATTATCTAGAGGCCATAGAAATGGGAATTGGGCTCCCTATTTGCCGGTAATGGCCTTCACAGCGGCGACAATCTCGTCTGGGCTCAGACCCTGAGCATTGATCTGCTCAAACAAGCCACCGCATCCTTCCTTGGTAACACCAAGCGAGTCGAACTTGGGAGTAAGGTTGCGGGCCAGCAACTGAGAGCCAAGGCGAGAACCAAGTCCAGTCTTCTTGGCAATAGACTCAACCACCAGAACGAAAGGCGATGAGCCATAGTTCTTGATAGCTTCTTCATCCACGACGTTCAGAGTAGGCTTGTTGATCAAACCGACATCAAGACCCTCCTTGCGCAAACGCTCAACCGCATCCAGAGAACGGTATAGCATGTCACCATAAGAGACGACGTATCCCGCAGAGCCCTTGCGGACGACTTCCTCCTTTCCGGGGACGAATTCGTAGCCCTCTCCATAGAGCTTCTGGTCGGTACCTTCCTTGAGGATATAGGGAACCTTTGATCTTGTGGAGAAAACGAATCGCATGCCTTGGTCCCAGAAAATCTTCTTCACGACAGCCTTCATCTGCTCACCATCGGCAGGGAAGAACAGAGAAGTGGCCTCAGCATCCGCTAGGCCGTTGTCAGCAAAGAAATGGTTCAGGCCAAAATGGCAAGTGTTGTCTGCCATCTCATCGACACCACTGTGCGAGAAATGAGACAGAACAGTGCAGTTGTTCAGGCGTGCCATGGTGATTTCAGAAATGCACATCTCCAAGAAAGCAGAGAACGTGGAGAAAACACCTTGACGCTTGCCATCGCTACCGAAGCCAAATCCAGCCGCGGCAGAGAAGTTGCCACGCTCCATGACACCTGATGCAACGAAGACTTCGGGGTGCTCAGAAGCGATGGCCTTCAAACCAGTAGAGCCGGCAAGATCGGAGTCGATGACCATGACTCGTTGGGTGGCCTCTTCTTTGCTAAGTCCATCAAGAATTGAGTTGACGACTTCACCGAAGATAGATCGGTTTGCGCCCTTGTCTTTACTGACTCCTAGATATTCGTGGGGGTTGGAGCGGCCCTTAATTTGATCATAGAAATCGAGGGACTCCTTGCTGTAACCCCGAGAGGTAAGATATTTCCGGGCGATATCAACAGTGATGACATCGTGTGCCTTAATCTGGCCTTCGAGACTGTCGATACCAGGTGCCATCTTGCGGTCCACGATGACAGCTGCTGGGCCCTTGTGGTTGATAACTTCAACGACGGCACCATACAGCGAATCGATGTTCTCTCCTTCAGCCCGAACAACATGCAAGCCATGTCCTGAGAGTGTACGTTGAAGGTGGAAGCCTTTCAAGTATTCTGAGGGGTGTCCAGCAATGGTCACATCGTTGTTGTCGATGAACAGCTTGACATTGAGACCCTTTGCTACTGCGAGTCTGGCAGCCTCTGCGTCGTTACCCTCTTGCTGGGATCCGTCGGAGCCGAGCATAATAACATTCTTTGCCTTGTTGGCCATGGCAATTCCATTGACCATTGCCCACATGTGTCCCAGGCGACCGGAACTGAATTTGACTCCCGGAGTGAAGCCAAGCTCGGGGTGGCCTGGCAGGTGTGAGTCGGCGTCGCGGTAGTTGAGGAGGTGATCAGGGTCGATTTTGCCCTCGAGAGCGGCTAAGAGGTACTGTGTAGCGACTCGGTGGCCGGCTTCATCGAAAAAGCCATCGACAAATCCGTTAGGGTTGGCATTGATTAAGGCGAGCAAGATGCAGACCTCGGGAGCTGTATCGAAGGGACCACCGGTGTGTCCTGAGACGCCACGGGCAGAGCCCGCAGCCGTGAAAGCGACAATTGCGTCTCTGAAAACATTGATGTTGCTCAAGAGATCGCTCTTCTGCTGAGCAGTAAGAGTAGCATTAGAGGGGTCAAGCTTGAGCTGCTTGAACTGCTTGAGATCAACGGGAAGCTTGAATCCAGCAGGCATTTTGAAGAATTCGTAAGACTCGTGAAAATACTGCAAAAGACAAGAAGCAGCTGTCAAAGAAAACTGGACAAGATATGAGGGGCAACTGCGTCTCTCGAAAACCGGATCGAATCCAAGTCATCGTTGCATGCCAGGATGTTGACGTCATAAAGTTGGCGGGGTTCATCGCTCCGATACTTGGATGTTCAAAGCGACCTGGCAGCGTGTCTCACCATTACATATCTGTGTTTCTGGAGCTCATTGCAGCTTTTTCTCATAATTATACACGAATTGTGCAAAATGGGGTCAACGGTGATCTCCCTGAAGACCCACCTCGGATGGCGGGGACGATCGTGTATAGACCTTTCGGATGCGTGATAATGAACTAAATGCAGCATTTAATCGAATATAAGATCATATATGGTGTCTTTATGTGTTTGAACAGGCTGTTTTACTTTCGGCAAGACTGAGATTAACAATATCCCTCTTTATAGCCTTGGATAAAGTACAGTAGAGTGTCTCTGTCAACTGGATACTCGACTACATTCGCCTTCTATGAATACTGCGATAATGAATCGAATCACACTTGAAGTTGAAATATAGACCGGTGCTTTTGCTTTGTCGGGTTGAACAAAAGGGGATTACAATGGCACTCCTACTGCACATTGCAATGAGTCGCCCATATACAGTATTAACTATCATGCCGCGATAAAATGTTGACCCAATGCAACCTCCGACAAAGCAAATAGCTTGGGACTTTTGTCCTTGCGTGAAACCATGGCCTGGTGGCCCTTTTTTAATTGGCAGCAATGAGCTCCAAAGTATGACAGGAAAACTAAGATGAGCATTAATCGTCCGCTTTAGGGCATTGGGCGCCCTATACTGTGATCCCCCGGCAATAAACAGATTGATTAAAGGCCATATAAGATGGTCATAAGATAATTTATTTCTATACCAGACAATGAAGGAGATTCATCCGTAGCATTATTTTTTCTGATGCGAAGTAAGTCGCGGCAGTCATTTGGAGAGCTTAGCTGACACCAGCGTAGCAACATGCGTGTATCCACATATAGCATTCTCCTTGTCTTTCTAACTCTTCAAGCTTGGGTTCTTGCCGCGGCCGTAAAATGCAATTGCAATTCAGTCGCCCATTCTTTGATTGTCTGCGACAAGATCGGTGCCGAAATGGGCAGGGGGTGTGGATTTGAAGGATGTTGCGTTAAGGGTGCTCAACAGAAAACGTTCATTAAAACTTGCAAAGACATGGGATTTGGCTTCAAGCGATGTGACGATTGCTCGACATGTTGAGATTGTCGAGATTCTAAATTTGTAACAGATGTGGTCTGTTACCCTACGGATGCAATGGTATTCACTGATGCTTCAGTTCGTGCATGTGAGCTATAGTCATCATGTCATATATAATGCGAATTATGTTCTAGATATTCCGAGATTGAAAGGAGAGAAACAACGAAAGACATCGACATCATCATTCGTAAGGAACGGTGAGATTATCCTTCAGAAAAGGAAGTCGGGGGCATCTTCCAAATCGACTGGAGAAGGGGCGAAGGGATCATGATTAACGTGGGCGTCTAATTTCTTAGTTGCTGAGGATTTCACCAGCCTCAGAAACGAGATGGTCTTCAACGGAGATGGGGCCTTCTCCGACACCAGTCAGAATGACACGGCTCACTCCATCCTTGAGAACGTCAAGAACACGTGAGTCGATCTTATCAAGAGAAACACCAGGGGCGGTGACATTTGCCAGTCTCTCGTAGAAAGCACCTTCCCAGCCAACGGTGTTGGCGCCCAGAATAGCCTTGACAGTGCCAGCGACCAGTTCCGAGTCCTTTTCTTCGTAGTAGATGACGGCATTAGGGCCAGCATCGAATGTATAAGCCGCAACAGTCTTGCCAACAGCAGTGTTGATGTCGTGCACAAGACGAACAGCAGCGCGAGAGACATCATTCATATAGAAAATAGGAGGCCAAGAGTCCAGGCAAGTGGCGTGGAAGGTGTTGGAGTCACGCATGGTGATCTCTGCAAACTTGGGGAAGTCACGCGCTTGAATAGCTGCTTCAATTGCATCCATACGTTCTGGAACAACGGACTTCGCGCGAGTCGCGAAGAGGTCTGAGGTGTGCACAGTGGTCTGCATACCCTCGGTGCTGGGAACATCCTTCTTCTCTGCACTCACGACAAGGACAAGTGCGCGCATCTCTGGCCAGTGCGAGGCAGGCGCCACTTCCTCAGCGAGACTGTCACTGCCGTCAACCTGTTCACCTGTACGCCAGGCAACATAACCGCCCATCAAAGATCGGCAAGCAGACCCGGAACCCTGTCGCGCAATGCGGCTCAGCTCGCGAGGAGACTGAGACAATTGGTATAAGTCGGCCACAGCTCGGACAAGAGCAGCAAACCCGGCAGCCGAGCTGGCAAGACCAGCGGCGGTGGGGAAGTTGTTTTCAGAGACGATGCGGAGGGGGAAGCTGGAGAGCTTTGGGAGAGAAGAGTCAGACTCCTCAAGAGCCTTGCGGAGAGCACGGAGGTTCGACAAGCAAGCGAGGGTACGCTTGGAAGACTGGATTTCCTGTGGCTTGCCATTCAGATTCAAAGTGTCCTCGGTGGGGTAGATCGCAGAGCAGGATGCAGTAGTGAGAGTGCGAAGAGAGCGCTGTGAAAGGGTGACGGAGAGCGAGGAGTTGGTAGGCAGGTTCAAAGTGGTATCACGCTTTCCCCAGTATCTATGGTAAATATTGTTAGCATGGAGGGGCTCGAATTGGCCATTCAACGAGGGGCATGCTAGCTAACTTGATGACAGCAATATTAACTGGGGCGGTGGTGGTGGCCCGATAAACGGGCTGGTTGGAAGGAGCAGCCATTTTGGGAGTAAAAAATATTGAATTAAAGACCAAATAAAGAAAACGCAGTTCTCAATGGGAGAATAATTTTGTCAACCTGCAGCTTTTAGGGGCAAAGTGACTTTGGGCTGTTTGTTCGTTTTGTCCCTGGAGGCGGTGAGCACAAATTAATCGCCCGCGACTTACTGCCGGCGCAGATCTTCAATGCGATTTCCAATCATCCTATCTCCTCGAACCCCAAGCAACTTGATTTCAAAACCCAATGGGCGCTGGCGCAAGCACTCCGGCCACCGAGCCACCTGCGGCAACTTGCCCTGTGGATCACAAGACTCGCGAGGTCTGGCTACAACAACATGGCAATTCGCCTCATACTCCGTCTCCCTCCGAATCGGAAGGAAAACAAGCGACAAAGTTGCAACGACCATTATCATCGGATCGCGAAGTGAGCACTATCCCTCGAGCCGGGGATAACGGACCACCAAGTGAATGCCCCGAATCGAAGAACGAAAACTCATCACCCTACGCCGCATCCCATGGATGTCCTTCGAATGCCGAAACCGAAACGGGGCGTGACGAAGCCACTGGCAACTGGATCTACCCTTCCGAGAAACAGTTCTTTGAAGCGTTGATGCGCAAAGGGAATACACCCAACTCGACATCCTCAGCCTCTGAGCTCGCGACTTCGGTAGCATCGATTATTCCGATTCACAACGCGGTCAATGAACGCGCATGGCAACAAATCTTAGAATGGGAACGCAAAGCACCTTCAACAGACCCGGGGAGCAAAAAATGTGGTGGACCTAAACTTTACTCTTTCCGTGGTCTTGGAGTTGAGCCTCAGTTTTTGAGTCCTCGGGCGAGGCTAAATGGTTTACTCGGTTACCAACAGCCATTTGATCGTCATGACTGGGTAGTTGAACGTTGCGGAGGAGAGCAAGTTGAATATGTCATTGATTTCTACCAAGGGAAGTCTGGGGGCACCAGCACCCAGCCCGGACTCAATAACAACGCTGGGCCAGGAAAACTCAGTTTCTACCTGGATGTTCGACCAAAGCTCAACAGCTATGAAGGCTGGCGGATGCGATTTAACAAGTTCACTGGTCTGTGAGCAAGCAGCATTCATCACTGATATATAATTCCATGTATAAATAACCCTCTGTACAATACTGCTGCATAAGAATGATAGACAAATGATCACCATTCTCCGTTCTACATACGCCGAAATCTAATTGATGAAATGTAGTTAGAGTCGCTAGGAGATGCTCTCGAAGAGCTAGCTTGTATTATGCAGAGGGATATCGTGCGTAGGCGTAATAAACAGGACAAATGAAAGAGAACCCGCCAAGATAGAAATGATATTTACAAAGTCAAGCAAGAAAAGCAAGTCTATCCGAGGACAACCGCAAGCACAATGATGGCTAAAATTACAGCAAGTATTATCAGTAAGCAGCATGCCTTGGTGCGAGCATTCTTCTGATATCGGCTCGCGCTGCGCAACTCAGTGTTCGCCCCGCGCGTATCGTGGTTGACGTTCTGGACATTGTCACTGATAATGTCGAGTTGACCACCCTGTTCATGAACGATATGGGCAACGTCACGGAACAGCTCGTTGAGTTCACCAACGCTCTGCTCAATGTTCCGGATTTCGGCTTCTCGCTCGATGATCAGGGTTTCTTGGAAGTCGACCTCGCCCTGGTCCGCAAGTCGAGGCTGCTCTTGAAGCTGCTGCTGCTGTTGGAGTTGAACATCATCGTCGCTAATAAGGGTTCCTTCATCCCCGATCGCCGCACGAGCAGCCACTGTTGATGCGCGCTGCTTCTCCAAGGCACTGCGTTGAACGGTCTGGAATTCGTCCAGGTTGGCTTTGAATTGAGAAGACAGCTTCTGCTGGGTCCATTTTTGAGAGGGCTGGGGAGAATAGTTAGTTCATGATCATATTTAAAGCATGACACCCTGCGATATAACACACGTTCACGTCTTCCCAGGTCTGAAGCTTCTTGATCCCTTCACCGACGTCCTTGAATCCCGCTCGGGTTTCGTCCAGCAGGTTATGAACACGCTCGCGGACCCGCTCTGTATCGCGTTTTGTGCCGAGTAGAGCAATCTGATTTGAAAGGCGCGAGATGTTTGACGTTAAAGTGAAGATTTGACCTCCTAGTGACTCTGCTAGTTGGTCGAAGGCAGGGTCATCTCGATACTGAGGGTCCTCATCACGGCGCATGGTAGGCTGCGCCTCGAGAGAGTTCAAGCGATCGAAAGACATGGTGAGCGTAGGTGGAGGGTTTGGATACCACGGCGTTATCAGCGCGGATGAGGAGAAACGATTGCCTGATGTACCGGAGCGCCCGCCCTCACATGACGTACCTGCGTTGCATTAGTCCCAATGGGGTGTATATCCACCAGCCACATTCCATTACATAATCACGTTTTTACCCACAGACTGTGCCACACGACATCTGCTTTGAGAGCTTTGAGATCACATGATGTGGCTGGTGACCGTGTTTTGATGCCTCAAAATATTCCCACGCCGCTTGGTCCAGCTACTCCATCGACTCGGCAAAACACTGTGTGGCTCCGATAGAGCATTCGACCACCAACCAGCACCACTGCGGGCTGCGAATATCTCTTGTGCAGCTCTCCCCGCGACTGGAATGGTCTACCAGACCATGCTCTGAAGCTTGCCTCATTATCTTTCACGAGTGATCCACCATTCCGCACACCATGGCCGCTGCCCAACCTCGATTGTATAGGCGCATCTTAACGTCAGCACTGCATAGGAGGTTTGTTCACGCCTCAGCAACGTCGCTGCTCGTTTGCTATGCAATTGCCTTTGCTATTGGCGACAAAACATCATGTATGCACCCTCCATCAGCGCGCGGGCGTGCCTAATCTAACATCATTGTAGTTTTCTGGTCATGGTTTCCTATCAGCGCATGCGGTGTTCGTACGGTTCTTTTATTCGTCTCATCCCTTTCCGTCTTCGTCCTTCGCGTCTCGCAGATGCACATTGGTGCCAGACACACGAACTCGTCCTTGAGCACCTTCCGCCATCTCTTCCCAGTACAAGTCTTTCAGACCTTTGGCTGGTACATATTCTCTGCATGGTGGTTCACAGAGGTCTACCTATGGTCTTCCGCGGCTGAAGCGCATCTGGAAATGGTGAAGCGCGCCAGGTGCGTTACTTGTCGCAAATTCACACCAAAATCAGCTTTTAACTAACTCTAAGCAGATCTCACGAGCGTGCCTCCCTGAACGAGCGACCCATTTATATCCATACTTTCCATTTCATTTTGGCATGCGTGCAAGCCGCTTCGCATCTCTATTGGGACTACGATAGCATCACAGTCCCAATGAGCAAACCGCGTTCGAATGCAGAGGATCAGCGGACACACCCCGTGCCTCCCACAATCAAGAACATCCAGAGTCTCATGCCGGAAGTCATCTACCAAGGTCTTGTCACGAGTGGAAGTGTGGCTGTTATTGGTCCGATCGTTTATCGAATCTTCCTCCGACAATCTGCCTGGAGCATATCCTTGTATTTCGCAAAGCTGTTCTGGAACTTCCCTCGCTCTGCATCGCAACCTGATACTTTCCTGCCTCCGGGAATTATCTTTTTGATTGTTAGATCGTTCTTTTCTGGCTCCTGTCTTGTCTTATGCTGGCAGTTAACCAATCTATTCTTCACGATCTTCATTGGCAAGGAACCCCTTCGCCGCGAGCAACCGCTGACAGCTGATGCCAAAGACCCGAATGGCAGCTTGCTCACTGGCTTGAAAGCAAAGAAGTCCGTTGTCAAGACATATGCGCTCTGGGAGCTTAGTCTGATCAGCCAGCGTCTACCCGAGCGTCGCAAGACCATCTTCAATGAAATTGACCGTGACACCGGTAAAACTTGGTCTCAAGTTTCTACAAGCTTAATCGAGGTGATCAAAGATATCACGGCCCGCATTGACGCAACTAAGGCACCGGCGGCATTACCGGCACAGGCGAAGCCCGCCGATCCTGTTTTGCAGACCCTCCCACGCTTGACTGATGCTCCAAAGGATGAAAATGTCTTCTTATCTTCACCAAAACCAACGACTCGCAGAGAGCAGTTTGGAGATGCGTTTACTTCTACGGCTAAATATTTTGGACAAGCCGACGATTGGACCCCTAAAGCGCGAGCTCGCACTCGGCAAATACTCGATCAAGCTTCTTCTGCTATGTTAAGTCCCGAGCACAAGCAGAGGCTTCTGTCATCGTCAAACGAATTGAAGTTGATCGCTGGAGGGTCTTGGTCTACATACAAACCGGAGAACGTCAATCCCATGCTTGTTCAAGCTCTGCGTTCCCCCATCGGACAACTTGTACAGCAAACATATGCTCAACGTGCATCAAGCATTGTACTGGGATCGCCTGAATCATCCCTATCGCAAATCGTAGATGCAATTGATTCTTTAACACGACTCCTAATTGCGAGCTTGAATGAGGATACATATGGAAACGTTCAATCTGACGTTCTGCCGGTTGTTCGTCTTTTTACAGAGACCATCGCGACAGTGGATGCTTTCGTCCATAAGGGTGGTCTAGATGCACACTGGACTGATGTCAAATTTCCCCCTTCGAGTGACCCTGATGCGCAAGAAAAAGCACGCCACGTCCCTGGGGTTGACCTTGTGCTTGAATCGCTGCGTGGTGGTCTGACTAGTCTATTGGAGGCTTTCCAGCCTTACCTACGGGATATCGGGCTCGAGGGCAAAGACCTCAGGTTGGCGAAGGAAGCAGCGAACCCTGAGGCAGAGGAATCGCCATGATCTACGACTATTCCTGTTGTCAATTTCTTTTAACTTTTAACTTTATCTATCTTGTATTATGAGTGGCTAATCCCCAAGCTGCTTGCTGACGCGATTCTATTGGTGTTGGTTCTTAGTGGACAAATGCATGGTCAGGCGTTTTTGTTCATTTACGTGACTGTCTTCTGTAGTAAGATAATCGTCGTACTATGAGGCAATTCAGTCAATCATATAGCTTTAGGTATCCTCGATAGCTTTCCTTAATGAAGTGAAATGAATTTTCTAGATACTACATACTACTTGGTTCGAAGTCACATGACTCTCCGCAACAACTTCACACTGAGTCCACAACAGCTCTGAACCAGTTTGCGACAGATCTGTACAGCTCCCGATCAGAATTAAATATCGATTCCACAATAAGTGATCTGAGAGCATGTCTCTGACGAATGTTTACCACCTACGGCTAGTTGCCGATACCTCAGCCAAGGCATGTTTGATCTGCTACAAGCCGTCAACAAGTGTCATGATCACCCCCGACAACAAGGTGAGGCTGCCCAAGCTCAGACCTGAAGAGTTTAAATAAGAAAGAAAATCAAATGTCCTCCTGGTCTCTTGTTTTATAGCTGCAGACGCTGATCTATCAAGGATTTCTTCTACGTGTGCCCCGCACACCTGCAAGACCGCCATTTCTGCTCTCCTATAGTGGACGCAGAAGGCGAAGCAGCACGCCTCAAAGAAGAGAAAATGGCAAAGGAAATTGAGAAGGTGAAACAAGAATACGAGGAAAAGCAAAAGCGAAAGAAAGAGAAGCAGAAGAAGTCTGATAAAAACGATGATAATGAGAAGGAAAAGGAAAAAGAGAAAGATGAATTAAAGACAAAGGACAACGATGATACTGACTCGAAAGCCAAGGATGAGAAGGAAAGAGATCAAAAGGTATACTCAAAACTTACGTTTCGACGCACATTTGTCAACTGACTGCATGGTTATAGATCGATACTATCAAAAATGCCGGCTCGGTGTCAAAATCTGATAATTCACCTCGAGTCTTTGCTCTACATAAGTGTGTAAGCTTCCTTATATTTGAGAAAAATACTGACAAATGGAAGAACATTTTATCAAATGCGCATAGACCGACTGAGAGGTATTGAGATGGCCAAAAGAAACCAGGAGAGAATGAAGAATCCTTCACTGTTTCCCTCCGTGCCGAAAGGCGGGATTTAGCCCCTCCAAAGATACCTCTGTCTTCTTGAACTATGGCGCTATAGTGTCCCTCAATGGCATGACTCGACGTGCCCTTTCGATAGACTTGATCTTAGGCCAGAGAACGCCTGATATTCTTTGCTTGGCCATTGATCAAGCAAGCCAAGGCTACGCCAACTCATACAATTCAGTTTCCTTTCTAAGCTCTCCTATAGTGAAGCAACTGTGATCGGCACAAGCCACCCCCGCCTCTACATGCATTTTCAAACGTGGGACGAAACGATTGCAACCACGCCCGCCAACCCGCGATTATCCTTGTCGAGGCCGAAGGGCTTACCATTGACAGCCTTATCATCGATTCAAGACAAGGCTGGTGCTCGAAACTGTTGCTAGACAACGTCATTATGGATGCAGTGAGTCTCGCGGTGGCTCCACGACAGTCCAGACCGATACTTCCGTCTTGCAGACTAGATCACACGCATTTGTAATGCAAATTATCAAGACAAGCAAAGCTTCTACAGCCCGGAGACTTTCAGGCTGCTAATACTTCAGAGAGGATCTCCATCATACAATGTTCGCCCTACACACCAGATTCATAAACCCCACTTCACCCCTCGCTAGAACCATTTCCTGTATCCTGATGCAAGGCCACCCATTTTTGTGCACCTGAAAGGACTAGCGTCGTATCGTCTTCTTCGTTTGGAAATCCCAGGGCCCGATTCTCAGTAATCCTTCCTAAAGGAGCATCCTGCTCACTGGACCCAGCGTCCGAGGACTCCGCCATCGTGAAGTGTATATGCATGATTGCACGGGCGGGGTACGGAGTACGGCTTGCAGCGGCGACAAGCGAGGATAAGCACTAAAGTGCTTTTCCCGTTAAGAACAGGGCTTGGAAAAAGAACTCCTCTCGTTCCGAATTGGCCCCATTTGCTCAGCCCTAAGGGGCTGTCACGCCGAGCAGGCCTCACCCTAGTTGATCGGCCTTGCAGGCTCGTTGAGGAGTTTTCCGATCAGTCACCTGCTTTCGCTCATATATTTTGCGAGGTTCGCCTAATAGGTCGTCGCGGCTCAGATGTTACGGCTCTGCCCGGGTGCTTGGAGCGCCTGATCGTCTGATCCGGCGGGCCATCGTGATTACAGTGACGAGAATTGCTTAGAGAGGTGGCCTGGTGACTATGTCAAGCCTACTAAAGCAAGTTATAATAGTGTTGCATTCTAATGAGCTTCTAGCTGTTTTTGGATATATCTAGCCTATTAGTTCCTCGGTCATTTAGCGTAAGGTAGAACAATAGCAAATTTAGCTCCACCATGTACATCATGCAAGATAGCCCCATATGCCACTGAGGCAGTGAAGAAATTTGTCAGGAAGCCTCCAGGGCTACCAGGGATGTGATCTGGGCCTTTGAAGTACTCAGTTGCCTAAAGTCTTCTAATTTCAAAGTTGATTTTTTGTGTTTGGTTTATAGATGCCTAGTCGATGATTGAGGCGCAGCCGATATACTTCGCCAAAGAAGCTAACGATGTGGGTTAACGCGGGGCTAGTTCTAGTACCCCTGATTCATAAGCGGCATTAACAGACAAGAGTAACTCATAGCGGTCTATTCCGGTACTTCGTACAATGAGATGAGAAACAAACGGCTTTCCACAAAAATAGTAGGCCGCGTAGCTACACAGTCTTGGCATTAAACATCATATACACAGCATAGGCGAGGATTTCGTCAGCCACCCAAGCCACCCAAAGTTAACAGCAAGGCTGAGCGAATTGCAAGATCCAGGAATCGATCAAAAGAGGACAATTGCGTGGGCGCATGGCAATCACTTCCATTACAGTCCGGGTGATTGTCTACCTATCATGCTAATAGCGCCAGATACAGACGCATGGTTACCTGTGCACAGGACCAAGCGAACCCTAAACTTGAAACTGTCACAGATATCCCGTCACCAAAGTGATCAGCAGCATATGGATTTAAAAGGCCAAAAGTTAGACCAATCGCCCGCAAGGAGCCGACGGACACTATGATATCAGCGCGGTTGCTTCGCGCCCAGCACCAGAACAAGGCTCCACAAAGAGCTGAGAGCTCCTCTGCAAGGCAGCATGCACAGCCCCACCCCCACCAGGCTAGAAAGCCCTGCCAATGGGGAGATCGTCGCTGAGCAAGGTTACTTGGACCTTGTAGCCCCTATGGTGCAAAGTGTAAGTGTAGAAGGGCTATTTGCAATAGAATCTACCGACCGACGGCGTGGGAAAAAAAGATCGGTACCTGAAGGGCTTCTTGAGGCCCAAGATCTGCCACGTTTTGTATAGATTTTATGCATAAAGTGCTGTAGGGACAACACAATGCAGCCCAGAATCCCCTTCCCTTCAAGCAGCGTAACAAATAACGTCCGAAACGTCACAAAACACGGTAATACCAATACACAGACCAGGAGACGACGGGGCCAATCGGGAACCCTTGGAAGCTGACCCGCTTTGCACAGCCTCCCTCTTCTCCTTCTTCCAACCCCCCAACCTTGGAAATCCACTTCCTAGAAGGGCCTCGATTACTCGGCCTAGTTCCAAAAGAGCATCATGGCGCCTGCGTGGGCAGATCCTTCAAGGGTGAAACACCGCTGCTCTGGGACCACCGTCCCTTGACAGCGCGCGTCTCTGGTATGTGGGGCGATGCCGCACAAACAACCTCGTGGGGAGAGAAAGGTTCATGGAATCTAAGTTGGCAAGTGGAGCGACCTGGTAGCCAACGGCGTGACGGCGATGACATCCTGGCAAGATTCACGGCCAGAGCAAAGTCCGGTGTCCGATTTCCTGGTGAAAGGCTCGCTTGGCGCGCGACTAAGTCGATCTGGGATGGCCAAAAGGACGAGAGGGCTGTCAGCCACGCGCCTGATACGCCGGTAGGGGCCCTACGATATGCAGCCCTGGACTTAGGTCGTCTAGGTCGTGGCGGAGATTGAGAATCCGACCGGATTGGCCGTTGTACATCGCCGACTTTAGTGTCACTGTTTCGAGGCAAGTTTCTCGCCTTACGACGGCAAGAATCTCCTTGGGGCGACGACGGTGGAGCGATGTCTCAACCTCTTGACCGGTCTATACCCGCGGGACGACGCGGAGATCCGCACTGCAGGCAAGCCATCCAAGGTTGCCGCAGGCTGGCTGACGAATGGAGTATCATTTCAGCTATCACGCCTTTGTTCAAGATAGAGAAGATGGTTCGTTGCTCTGTAGTGAGCAGAGCCGCTAGTGCGGCCTTTAGGCTTCCGCTGGCGTTTTACGGACTGCCCAATCGTAGTGGCTATGGCCGGATCTGGGAGTTAGGGCGGCTCATAGAACATTCTTTTCGACCTTAATCCCTGAAAGTCCCCGAGCATCCCCGGGCGGAGCTGAAGCGGGGATGAAGCCTGACGGAAGTCCATGCTGATGGCCGTATATCAAAGTCTTCAGCTCTCCACACTCGGAGGAGTCGGTGTGATCTGAAAGCGGCTGAAAAGATGTCTTGCCTCCACATGACGAAAGTGGTGGCATTATTACGTGGATTGATGCGAACCGAGAAACCTCGGGGGTTCTATTTGCTGTATTGGAGAAATCGGGGCTTTTCATCGAGAATCTCGATGGTCCGATTTCTACTTCGAGCCCCGTGACGACCTAGCAGTGATTCCCGGGTAAATCATCCAAGGATAAGGCCAAGTAAGGAGAATTAAATATAGCTCAACGTACATACAGTCGATGTACCTAGGATTATCAAATCAGGGTATTCGCGATCATTTATTTCATCTCGTATCATCATCTATATACATGCAAGGATATTCCTGTACAGGTGCTTAAAGGTTACCGCGGCCATTGTTATCAGCAGCTGGTCGCATCCCAGGAGGTAAACGGATGCCTATTGACGTTGGGGGAAGGTTGCGAGAATCCTTGGTCGTAATATCCACCTTAGCCTTAGCAAGGACAAGAGCAGGGACAACCCAGATATTGCAACTGCATTGCATGCCCTGCCAGGCAAATTTTCCGATATTGGCCCCGCAGGATGTATTGGGGCACGTCAGGCGGCCTGACAGGGGCGCATCGTCGCTACTCTCCCCAGTGCCCCCTTTAGGGAACAAACTTGGAGCCATCCATTTCATAGGATGTAGGAAGATATGGGCGCAGTCTTCATTTGATTTAGCCTTGGCACTTTCACGCTTCTCCTTTTGATGGGAAATTATGTATTGACTTGATGCCACACCTCGCCTAGCGTTGTATTTAGTTAGCATTGCCCGAGACGTCACAGCCTTGACCCTAAAAAAGGAAATTAATACGAACCGGCACTTGCGACATTTTATCTCCACTGAGCTGTCGTTGCGATCGCCATTTTTGGCCCGGAGGGGCTGCTCGTCTTCGAAACGCACCGACCTCATCTCTGGTGCACGGCCACAAGCCACACTGTCTTCGACTTCGCGCTGATAGAGCCATCGCTGGTAAAGGGGGTGATCTGCTACCTCCGCTGGGCAGCCCATTTCATGATAGAGTTCCAGTTGCCGCATGAAGCCATCATTGGGCTCGCAGAGTGGTCGGCCCTCACGGACCAAGGCCAACGCAGACTGCGGTGTGTGGCCGCTGTGCTGTTGGTGGAGTAGATAGGCAGTGCAGATGGTTGCGGACCGCGATTTGCCCGCCGCGCTGGATCATTGTGTTAGTGACAGCAGAGTAAATAGCGCCCAACGTTTGCATGCAGAGGTAAAAAGCAAGTATTCCTCGAGTGCTGATCACAATACCGTTTGAGGCGGAGTTGTTCACAGATTGGGCAATAATAAGAGATGGCTGGGGGACCCATGGACCTCGGCAAAGATACAAATCGAAAGCAAAGTGACATACCAATGAACGAGAACACTGCCACCGGAATCTAAGCCAGACTGAATGAATTTGATGGCGGCGGGAAAGTGCTCCAGTATGTTCTCATAATCAACATCATCCACTTTGATAGAATGGCGTTGGTAAGTATCCACCTTTGCATCATGTCCCAAAACAGAGACAATGTGGGTGATGTTCGCCCTCTCAAGTTCTGCTTTTTTCGAGAGGGAGAAGACCCTAGACATTGATATAGAGTTAGCCATCTCGAGTGTATCAAACCAAGTCTCGAGACTAACCCGCCAACGTAGATATTATGGCCTGGGATCTGATTCATCGACATGGCAGCGGTTGAACAGATCTGGGGACCGATGAGAAATGAAGCCTGCGATTACTGAGTGATGCGTTAAAATACGCGATCTAGTGAACGCTGCAGACTCCGTTTGAAGCTGCCTTGCAAACCGTTACCCGCTGAAGCATTATGATTACTCTAATAGGCCTAGTAGGGCAAGGGCCGGGACCACACGTGACACAATCTATGAAATCTGCGGCCTTGGAGCCTGAGGCAGCAAGGAATGTGGTCCTTCCCCGGAAAACTCAAATTCAGGCGCGAGACCTCGAAGGACTTTGCCGAGCTGATCCAAGCCTACGCTGCCGCACAATATTTCCCCACTCTTTTCTCAGTCTGAAGATAACCGCATCCTCAAACAGGGCGCTGAGGTGGCCTGTATATGACTCAACCCATGACTCGCCATCTTCTGGCCGTGCTCAAGGGAACTGAAAGTCTTCTAAACACGGGGTAAATCGCGGGTATGGAGTCGAGAACTGTGAAACCATGCAAGGCGATTGGCTCTGGTCAGGCCAGTTAGCGATCCAATAGACAAGCAGTTTCAATGCTGAACAGCCATCGCCCAATATGGAGTCTATCTGCGGGCTCTAGAACCAGACGCCAGTTATTATTCCGCCACCGTGTGGCCCGGAGCAACGTAACCTCATATTCTACCTTCCCCTTTCTGTCTCCGTTCCCCGTGATGGACCCCGAGCATCAAAAATTCGGTGAAGACCCGTGCTGGAGTCCCAATCTAGCGGTTCACGCCGCGTGGGTGGGGCTGCTTTATCCCTGACACTGCTCTAACTTCCGTGCATTGAAGGCTTGAAGAGCCGATCCGCGCTGCAGCATGCAAGGAGCGGAGGGCTTGTTTAGTCGAGATTGGGAAACTTGCCGCCGCCGGGTTCGTGCTGCGTTCCTGTTCTACGTAAATGTGGTCGTTATCCGGCTCGGCGGCTATTCCTAATGTCCACCGTAGAGTGGGTTTGGCATATTAGCCTATTCATCCATTGGGCCTGATGCCGGGTGCCCTGTGCTTCACTAGCAGTGTTTGTTTTGCATCAGCTGGATGTAATGTGACATCAATGCTATCTGTGTAACAAAGGCTGGTTGACCTTCGCGAAAGCCGTCTTGGTCTCCCGGGCGTATCAAACTCAAAGGAACACTCAGCTGATAATTCGACACGGCTTGAATCATGACTTATGGCTTAAACTATTGTTGCCTGTAGAGAATTCTCCACAACAAAAACAGGCCGGCCATTCGAACTATGTATGAACAAGTATCCATCAGATACTAGCCGCCTATGATATCGGGTCCTACTGTGAGATCAACGTTGGGATCTTTGTTCGTACGGAGTACATCTAATTGAAATCATGCAAAATATCGGAGACAATGTAATTTGCTGGAATTGCTCCATCCCATAGACGAGCTGGTATTGAATTGGATTTAGAGTGTCGCTATGAAAGGTCAGACGACCTGAGATTCGGAGGCCCGTGTCTGACACTATTGGCGGGTAGGAGCGTGTGATGTGGTAGGGCTGCCAAGGCGTCCACGATCCAAGCATGAATCGTAGGATCTACTCAGGGGGTTGTTGCTCTAGGAAGTAAACGTAGCTTTTGGCGCTTCATCGATAGTTTCCATTCATAGTCCTAAGTCCGTGATATCCCTGTCGTGTACTGTAAGCACGGTACCCAGCGGAGTGTTCTGTGAACGGAATCTATATGATATCAAGTCTGATACCCAAGTATGTTGCATGATAACATTCCCCATCGGCAAGCTTACGAGTATGACCACCGCCTGCAGCGCGATATCTTGGAAATGGACCACGAACCAAGGAACAAACCCCAAAAATAAGACTCCAGAAACGCACAGAATCTCATTCTTGCAGCTGGTGTGGAGAATAAGCGGATGACTCAGCACTTGCTTGCTGTCGGGGGTTGGCGACTTCCATCGATCTGGTCTCGGGGAGGACAAAGGGAATCAAGACTGCTTGATGCACTCTCATTGGAGACCGATTTGGCCCTACTCGCCTTATGCTTATTATGGGCCAGGCAGGATCACTGATGACATCGTCTGTGGTGACTGCAGAAGAGACGGGCAGATAGCCCAACCCCTGCTCTCGATCCCGAGTGACAGCGGGCCATGAGTGTGGCAGTGCATGCAAGAATGGGGCCCCAAGTGGAGCTTCGTAGGAAATCAGTGGGTTCTTGTCAACGACTCAGCATTGTCCTCCTCTTCGGGCTCTATTGGATCCACCTCACGGCAAGGGAAAAGAATGCAGTTCTGGTTAGCATTCCGCGTGGAAGGCCCGGCAGGAAGATTACCAGCCGTGAGAAGTGGAATCCTAGAATTCAACACCGCTGTACGGAGTACAAGATGTTTCAGCCCTGAGCAGTGAGGCCCTCTAGCGCCTCCCCGGCGCGTCCGGTCTACTGTGGTGAGGCCACGTCCGACCGACAGGATTTCCGGGTTTAGTGACCAGCGCGATAGATATAAGCCTACTGCCAAGATCATACCAAGACTCTAGTGCATATGTATCTATTGCTGTTATTTGGTCCGAGCAAGTATTGTAGAACTGTATTCCATTGGATTGATGGTACCTTGGTCGTATGCGCGTTAATTAGTACCAAGGCTGCCCTACTACCATGGGTCTTGTACCAAGAAACGTGTCAGTCCTGCTCTACAGTGTATATGCAGACATTCCTTTCTCGCAGCACTCGTGCAGTATGTATTGCCCTTGGCCCTGATCGCATGCGCCTTGGTCCCTTTTGGAGGGTGCGTGGGGAAGATGGAATAGCCCTCACGATGAAGCGTCCAGTGCCTACGTAAAGATGGTGTAGCAGGAATGACCACGTAATATTTTATAAGGCTGGTTCTGACGGGCATGAACTGTTTACCCAGGCTAAGGACTAAGGAGCACGTATTTCACCCTGCAGGCAGACAAGCCCTATGCCACATTTCCCTCAGAGTGCCTCCGCGACCAACTCACACATCGCGTTAGAAACAAGGTTGGGGCCACGCCACGCCCTACGGCAGCCGCCCGCCCCCTCTTGTTCTGTGCCCATCTTTTGGTCGGTACAGAAGGCCTGGGGGTTGATTAGGCCCAAGACCAAGCCACCGAACCACGGGTGCCTCCATCTGCAAGAGATATTTGGTACCTGGATCCAAAAAGACATGAGTCCAGTTCCGCCAGTCCGCCTGCTAAGGCTGAGCAAGGGGATAGCGTTGGCCTCGCATGGCCCCGAGTTTAAAGCCAGCCTTGTGCGCTAGCGTAGGAGCTTACAGTAGGGCTAGGGGATCGTGTCATCCCCAACGTGGCCAGCTACGCCCGCTTAGTGCTAAGTATTGAATTAGTGACGGCAAAATTTTCCTAGTCATCTAGATCTTGGGATCCGCATTCCACATGGGAATAGATGGAGGAACTTATGACGGAGGACTTGCAGCCATCAAATCGCCCCTATACTTCGTACTGCCGTCTCGTATTTCAGCATCGAAGCCAAGGGCCGTTGGCGTACGGTATCAGCGTTACATACGTACGGGAGATATACGGAGGTATACGGCAGCGTACGGGCTGGGCCTTCTGGGGGATGCTTTTCTTACCTTTCTTACCTTTCTTACCCACGTCAGAGTACCCAGTGTGTATCATCCCGAACTGCAGGTCAAGCCCGGACCCAAGGAAATGTTTTAATTTCTTCTTTTCGCTTTTCATCCTCGATTCCAGAACCTGCAATCTCCAAGCTTTCCCTCTCCCTCCACTTTTAACGCTTTGGAACCCCCCCTCTTTTTCTCTTGGCTCAGCTCGGTGAGGATGAGATCACCACTGCCTCCCATTTGATCGTAATTCTTTTCCCTCTCTGTCCCCGTCTTCGCAGCAGGCCCAATCAACCGTGCTTCTGCACTGCCATCGCCCCGACTTTTCGTTGCCTCGTGAAAGCCCGGCTCGCCCGCGCACATCCTGGGGGGCGTATTTTACATTTCCCCCAGACCTGATTAGTGCGCCCGTTGCTGGAGCTTCAGCTTTCGTACCCTCCTGTTTTTTAATTACCCAGCGTTCAGCCGGGACCAATTGTTCAGCCAGTGGCGGGAGGCCCGAGGAAAATAATAGAGGGTCCTTTTATACTCGCCTTTCTTGCATCTTGTCGCATAGCTGACCCTTACCCTTTTCGCTTTTATTTCTTTTTTTGATTTTCTTATTTTCTATCTCCATATTTCTGTGTATTCCTGATTTATCGTTCTGCGTTTTATTTTCTGATTTTCTGATTTTCTGAATCTCTTTGCTACTTCTGTCTATCGTCATACTCTCACTCCTTCACCCTTCTCTTCTCTTGACTGCTTGATCAATCTGTTGCATTTTCAATTGAGAGAGTCTGGAGAGAATAATCTTGTGGAGTATGTGCGATTAACGCACCATTTGCTAGCCATTGGTTGGTTTCTATGGGACATAGTCGGCTTCTCCCACTGGGCTGTGCGTGTCACTACTGCGGCAAACGTTTCATCCCATGAGGCGAATCGCCGAACCAGGGTCTTGCAAAATGTAGGCTTTCCCTCTTCAGCCCTATTCCTTGCGAACCGCCATCATGTCACTTCCCCTCGGTTCCACCAGTCTGACTCGCAAGCAGTATTACCCTCCAGCCGCATGAAAACTCCCACTGCTACCATTCCCGTCGCCACTTCACGATACAGAACCCCCCTCATTGCGCTTGCTGACCCATTAAGAAGCTGGATCTTCATTTCGCAAGTATCCAAGGCCGGAGGACGCTGGTTAACCGTATGGGAACCCGGGCCTGGTTTCACGACGTTTGTACTCAACTGGATTGGGTCACGGCTTGCGACACCGGATCTTGATTCGATCTGCTGATCGTCTTTTCTTCTATTTCTCTTCTATCTGCCTATTCCAGCCTTGTGAGACTTGTCTTATTTCAACCTCGGCTTGGGATTTCTACCTTTTGTTTCTTTTCAACAACGCTTTTGCGGGTCGAATTGTTTATGGGAACGCATCGGTTACTATCGCCCGTCTAGAATGGACCCGAGACATACAGCCGCCTCCAGCTTCTATGAGTATAACCAGTACGACCGCCACCGTTCGTCCGAAAAGCCCCTGACTATGCCCGATTTACCTTTCTCTTCCCACGGCCCGTTACCTATACCGTCTCGAACTGCCATGCATACTGCGCCTCCTCCCTTACCGCCGCCTCCGAGGATCCGGGATCTAGAAAATGGATATGATGCTGGGTGGCTTCACGCGAATTCAGGCCGGCCGCAGACCGTGCTTCCCCCGATCAATCCGAACTCGAGTTTATTTGGAGGACACCGTCGACCAGAATCTGCACCTCGGAGTGATCGCATGGCGGTAGACGAGCTTGAGGGCCGGCAAAGCGGCATACCGGTATCGCGCAGTCCAGAGGCTCAAATTAAGATTGAGCCCCCACCACCGACAGATGAGGGATTTCCTAACTCCATGTCGGTGAATTCCCCATCAGACCAAATGTGAGTATATTCTAGCGAAATGGCCGGAACGCGGACATCTGAATAATTATGCTCTGGCTTCTTGATATTTGCGCAGAATGGAGGCGCTAACAGCTATATAGATTAAAGGGCGAACAGAACTTCTCATTAAGAAGCGTTAAAGATTCGTCAAATGCATATGATCAGCATTTACTGAACAAGATCGGAAACTCATTATCCCCGGGGGCGGCCATGAGTATAGGATCGGAGAATCGATCTCCAATTCCGTCATTGGCAGTTCCGTCCCGATCTCCGAGTAATTTGCCTTCGCCAGGCCCATCAGAAGGATCGACGCTTGATGTGAAATGGGCCAACAGCCCGCAATCTGGTGGTGTCTCACCTCGATCGAAAATTGGGTGGAATCCGTACGTTGAAGGACGCAGCCCCAGCGTTGAAAGCAGCGCCCCTTCAGTTGCATTGGACTACGATTACATGCGCGATCATGTTGGGCGAAAGCGATATCACGGAGCAAGTGCGTCTCGCGAAGGAAGCATCAGTCTTCCAAGTCGCTCCAACCGGGGGAGTTATGACCAAGGAGTCTTCTCAGACATTGACGTCGATTTCGCTTCGGATGAGATAGCTCCTACAAGGTCATATTTGGACGAGCCAATGCCATTAAGACAACCTATCATTCGTGAACCGACCCCGCCATTTGAGAATTCAAGGCAGGGAATGAAGCGAAGAGCCTCATCTCCCCCTCGCGAGCCGATAAACGACGACCGACATACTTTGCATGTTGCTACAAGTAATGGCGATCTATCGCAGCGGAGGACTAGTGGACAGCCTTTCACGAACAGCCTCACTGTTAACAGTACTGGTCCATCAAGTCACCGAACATTATCAGCAGCTTCGTCCTTGAGCATCAGGACGTCAGGCTCGTACTCGTCTGCCCTTTCCATTGGAGGCAGCAGCATGACTAGCCTTTCGCCTTATGATCGACCGTCGCCCGGTGGTCTTTCACCAAGCTCTGACCTTGACACCTTCCACGAAAAATCAATCCTCAACCCGAACTCGCCTGTAGCGCCTGTCATACCACTCCCACGACCTGTCATGGCTGCTTCCTCTCTCGAACCTCCTCTTACAGATGCCACAGGCAAGATGTCAATGCCGCCCATGATGAGTGCTCCCAAAACCGTCGGACCTAAACTTGGAGGGCTGTACATATGCGACTGTTGCCCGAAAAAGCCTAAGAAATTTGACAGTCCCGACGACTTAAGGTATGATCTTGTATTTCTATCATAAAAAAGCACGATCTAACATCATACTAGAGCCCACGAAATGGAAAAGCAATACTCTTGTCAATACTGTAACAACCGCTTCAAGAACAAGAACGAAGCTGAAAGACACCAAAACTCCCTCCACCTCCGCCGCCATTCCTGGTCATGTGCGGCTCTCCCCAGCTTCCAATCCGCTTTCCATGGCTCCGCATCGTCAAACTGCCAAACAAACGCAGGGCCTTCACATGATTCCTGCGGGTACTGCGGCGAGGAGTTCCCCAATATCCCCCAGCCAGACTGGGACCGCCGGTTCGAACACCTTACCACCGTACATAAGTTCGGCGAGTGCAACAATGCGAAAAAGTTCTTCCGAGCAGACCACTTCCGTCAGCATCTGAAGCATAGCCACGCCGGAACGAGCGGCAAGTGGACTAACATTCTGGAGAATGCCTGCATGAAAGAAGAGCAGCCTCCTGAGCCCAGAAATCCTTCCTCCGCGTCTGGATCTGGACATCTAGCGTCGAATGCTATCGACGAAGTTATGAGCGAAAATTGAATGACCCAATAGGCATTTCAGTTTCTAGCTCTCACTCAAATGAGTAGCAGGCGCTTCGAAGCAGCCGCTCTCATAATCTCCCAAGGAAGATCTCTTCAAAAGGCGCTTTCATTTATCCAAATGACAAATCGCTATCTTCAAAAGAACTGCGATGCCTGAAATATCGTCTGAAGAGCAATCGCGCACCATCAAATCAGCTATGCTGACCCTTTTGATCCAATATGCATTTTATGGGACTTCAAAAGTGAAATTATCTGAAAAGTTCATCATGATGCATTGGATATCACGACGTGAAACGATCTTTGTCATTTTAAGCCTAGGTCCGTCTCTGGACGAGACGTGGAGGAGTTCCCCGGTGTTTGCGGTATAACCATTTGTATACTGGTGCATTCATTTACTGGGTGGATCGATCATTCTCTATGAGCCATAGTCTTGTTTTACTTCATAGCGGTGTCTCATGGGTCTGGGGATTATATCCGCCTCGTCGGTTCTCTTCTCATACATACTAAAAATATTTTGTATATACACCTACATATCGGAATTAGACCGTAGTCGGTGGTTTCTAGCTTCCGCTTTGAGGATTCTGTTTTCTATCAGTAGAGTCTATAACTATATCGCCATGCAAGTGTAGAAAAAATAAAAAAATAATCTGCTCGTTTATGGGATAACTTCCGATTCGAGTCCCAATCATGCCGTTGTGACATCCATGTCGCTTGGTGGACTTATTTGGTTCCCATTCATAAGCACCGCGTACACATCTGTCTTTTGTTAGTCATATCCATGAAGATACAGGTCATGAAATCATACCGGCAAGTTTCCACTTGTCCCCAAGCGCCTCCAAGCCACGTCTCAGAACATTCAGTGAATCCAAGCTTTCATGGTGTCCGTCAAGCTGGTATCGATCATAGAAGTACTTCAAACAACGGAAGCCCCATGTTAAAAGGAAAGGAGATGCTCTCTGGGCGCTTGTGAGATCTCCGCTTAAATAAATTTTCGTCAGCTCAAGACATGTATGTGCCGAGATGCTCATGGGATGAGACAAGTCATGAATATGCTTATAATCTGGATCGTTGGGATCATCGTAGGAGTAGAGAATGAATATTGCGCTGCCAAAATTAGCACGAGAAGGGGATTGGGCTTTTTTTGGCGGGACATACGCGTGAAGTGTGCAGCGAGCAACACTGATTGCAACAAGAGTCGTTTGGAGCTCGATCTCCAGTACGTTTGTGAGTGCAATGATTGTGCGGTATAGCTGAGTTCGTCTTGACGGCATTGCATCAAAGCCCTCGCGGCGCTCTGCTAAAAATTGAAAGACCCGGCCCACGAGGAATGCAGCGTGTACTAGAAGACGGAAGGTTCCCATATTGGACCTTGGCGGGGATAGAATCGTCAGTTGAGGGAACGGTAATGGGTACTAATAAAGGTTAGTTTTGACATCTGTCGAGGATTCTAGGATTAAGTCACTTCTTGTTGCCATGATATGTCATCCGAGGGCAGAAGTTGGTCTTCGTTTGGCTCTTTCAGTAGAAGAGGGCGCTGTGGGCAGCCGAGTCCCATGATCCTACGGAGATGAGAATGTGCCTAGGTAGCTGGAGAAAGAAACGAAGCTCGATACTTACCGGTCCATCACATATACGAACCACCACAGTCGCCTCCTCATCTCCTTATCCATCCAGTCGCCAGGCTGGTTCATGGCCTGGTCTTGCTCCGTGCCTGTTGTTATATCCAAAGCTGATAAATATCGAGCGCAGCTGCCAAGAGTTGTATACGCCGAGGGGTATATTCCGTGGCCATATTCATAGATCAGAAGCATAAGTAGAGCTTGCAAAAGACCAACAGAAAGGGTGCCATAAATCTCTGCGCTGACAAAATTGGACTTGATAGCTAGATAAGACTTGTTGATGGGCTGGTTATCTTGTAATGGCTCACTGTTCAATTTGATACAAGCCAGCAGAAGAACATCTTCAGCTTTCAGTTGCACGCTCTCATTCAACAGCCTCGAATGAAAATCCTTAAGAGGAATGAATGGCATCCAAGGATCGACACATCGAATGAAGTGTGTCACCCATTCCTGCTTCTCAAGCGGTCCAGCTCCGTAGACAAAGCCCGCGACCTCTGGCCCAACAGTCGAGCTGTGATGAGGTGGAGGTCGGGGGAGAGACTGTTGCGGATAGCCCAGAAACATCGCAGCATTATAGCGAACTCTCAGAGTAGCGTCGGTTACATTAGGCGGAGGCTCTAAAGATACGATCGGCCGAGTTAATTGGCTGGTATGACCGTCGATGCGGTATTCACAGCGATCGTGGGTCCTATGTCTGGGTTAGGAACGGTCGGGCTTCTGGCTAGAGTCAATACCATACCTTAAACAGTAGGAGCAAACAGGATATGCACGATCGCACTTCTTCTTGCGGGCTCTGCAATTCCGACACGCGAGAGGGGGCTTCATGGCAGAGATGATCGGTGCTATGTGGGCTTGCTCTACCTGATCTGAGCGACGTTGGACCCGGTTACGTCGGGATAACTTTGTAGGGTCTTGGCAACTAGGACACTTGCAAGTTTGGATATCAAATGTTCCTGGAATAGACCTGGTGAATCATCGACTGCCTCAATTGCTACAAGGCTGGGGAATGAATTTGGCTTTGAATTTTGGGGCCGGAATGCAACGGATTGGCGTTTTACCGATCGATTCAAGCTTTGATCGACATGTTGCCCCACCAAGTGTTCCAAGATTGGAGCAGTACAAGACTAGTGTTCGCAAGGTACGCGAAAGGTACTGTACTTGTCTGATAGATCTCTGCTTGTCTGAAAAATAACATAAGCGAGTTTTTATGGTATGCAATGCTATTTAAAGACTTTACTTCGTTGAAGCTCAATCTGGCTGTGCTATTTCATCAACCCGGAGGGTTACCCAGCACATCAAGTGCCTCCTTTGCAGTGAGGCGACTAGATGACAAAATGTCATCAACGCTTGAATCACATGAAGTGGCGATTCGAGTGTTGAATCGGGAGCCAACTCGGCAAATTCCTCTTCAAGCTTCGAGGGTCCAGAACCTCTGAGCAAAATTAGCAAAGTTTTTTCTTGGATCAGTTAAACTACCTTCTTCTGGCTGTAGAACATGCTCAAAAAGTCGTCTATAGTCTTTGAGTATAGTGATATTGATTAAGCAGTGACTCGGAAAGATCGTCGCTAGTATTCCTATGTTTATAGCCGCATTTCTGAAGGGGCACCTTGTGACCGGAGAGAATACAGTTTTTCTTGAAAAACATCGATCGCTGAAATTTTAATTGTAACGCAATATGTTCTATTTTGAAAAGCATTAAGACCTCAAAATACTTCAAACATCGATAACGATAGCTATTCAAAAATATGCATTTTCGCTAGTTCTCTATACAAGTTCTATTAAAAATACATTCAATGATAATCTCACTGAAACCCCCACTGCTGACACCAGTTCTCCATCATCTGCGCATCCACAGGTCCCAGCTGACTCAATGTCTTACTAACACCCCGCGTTTTATCAGTAGCAAAGCCATCAGAACCAGCAGACTCAGCAAGCGCGTTATATGTATCCAAGAGCTTCACAGCTGGGATCTCAGATCCATCAGCAGGGGCGCTCTCAACAGCCTTGACCCACGTTGCAAAATCCACAAGCTCAAGATCTCGTCCTTGCCGCTGGTAGAACTTTGCTACTGCTAGTGCTAGCTCTCTCCATTGTACATGTGCAGGATTGACGATGTGGAAGTGGCCTGAGATACTGGAAAGAGGCTGTTTGGATATAACACCTGAGATCTCAAGGATCGTGCTCGCCACATCCTCTACAGGAACCCAGTCGACTACTGAGCTTGCGCCGAGGTCGAGTGGGAGCTTCCCCAAACTGACAGAGGAAGAGACGATGGTGGGCAGCCATTCATGGCGGTTCCAAGCACCCTTTTCACTCCGAGGGCCGGAGATCTGACCTACTCGGATTATTGCTGCGGGAACACCAAGTTTTTCAGTGGCTTCTTGAAGAATCAGGTCGCCAACAAGCTTGGATTGACCGTATCCTGTTGAGGCAAGAGCAAAGTCTGGCAGGGAAGTCTCAGGGACTGGGCCTGGACCAGTCCACATATCGGCTGAGCCGATAGATGACATGAAAGCGACGGGGACGTGCTTGGCTGCGTGGAAGGAGAATTCGGCTAGACTGCGGACACCGTGTATGCTGGGTGTGAAGGACTCAACTGATAGATTGAAGTTGACTGGCCAGGCGTTGTGAACAATTCGATCTACTGAGGAGAGGAGACGGCTGTAGATAGAAGAGTCCAGGCCGAAGTTGGGCTGGGACAAGTCGGCTTGCAGGAAATCAGTCTTGAGGAATTCGGTGCGCAGACCACGCTCCTCGTTAGACTGTAGCTGCCTCTGTCTGCCTCCGTCGGCGCCACGGTTGAGACAAATCACCTTTGCTACTGAGTCACTGCCTTCAAGTTGGTCCAGGAGATATGAACCAAGACTACCGGTTGAGCCAGTGAGGATCACGGTCTGTGCCTTGTCGTTAGGAGCAGGCTTTTCGGGGATTTCGCCTTCGATAGGGCTAATGCTATGTTGCTTAAGTACGGTCTGCGATTCCTTGACTCCGTTGGTGGAGTCACCCATGATGCCATTTTGAGAAGTCTGGGCAAGGAGGTAGTCGGCGAGCTTATCGAGAGTCGAGTTGCTGTAGATTGCTCGAGTGGTGATCTTGGTGCGGTCTGCAGGGACACCGGCTTGTTGGAGTCCATCTCCTAAAGTACGGGCCAAGTTGATGATTCCCAGAGAGTCAATGCCAGCACCAAAAAAGTCGTCATTCTCCTCGATCTCATCAACTCCGAGAGATGAGGTAATGATTTTCTTGATGGATTTGACCAAACCATCCTTGCTGGCGAGGGAAAGCTCCACAGAAGCAGCTTGCTTGCTACCGTCGTACATCGCGTCAATTTCATCTTTGTATAGCTTCAGGAAAGCACCTCGCTGGAGAGACCCCTTCGCAGAACATGGGATAGGTTTCTTGGGATCGGAAACTGTGATAAAATGCTTCGCGATACGGCCATGAGCCACAGTTTTCTCGTTAATCTGCTCAATAGCTGGCCAGACATCATCGATAAGCTGTTCAGAAGCGGCTTGGTCTTTGGGGAACTCGGCAGGTTCCAGGAAGATAGCAGCTTGGAACTTGCCCTGCCCAACGACGACAGCGCGAACAAGAGCCGGGTGGGTGCCAACAGCCTGCTCAATGGTGACTGGGTTCAGCTTCTCGCCATTTGAAAATGCTATCACATCATCTGATCGTCCACAGTGGATCCAGTGATGGGCCTTGGTTGGATGGGGCTTGTAGAGATCCTTGGTATGGTACTCGTTGAGTTGTGGGAAGGTGTAGAAAACACCTTGTGCGCCAGGATTTTTGTCCCGTCGCACAAGAACCTGCTCGTAAGCACCGTCAACAGGGCGGTAGTCAGCACCGAAAGTCTCGTCGTCGAAGATAAAGTATCTCCATTCTTGACGGTTTGCATTATAGTAAATGGGATACAACCCGTACCTAACCCAATGTCAGCGACCATTCATCAGATTATACGTGAATTTCAACTTACTCGGTAGTTGAGATCAGATTGGAGTATTCCACTCCTGCATTAACAAGTCTATCACCAGCTTCGGGCTCCATGGCACCGCCACCGGAAGTTACGAACTTGAGCGTCGCCAAGAGTTCGGTGTCGGCCTTTTCGCTGCTCATCTCTGCAAGGATCGAAGGGGCTGCGACGAGGCCGTCAGCACCGGAGTTCTTGACGAATGAGCAGATAGTATCTGGGTTGACTGCCACGTCTGCACATGGCAGCTGCATGGGAGTTCCCCAGTAAAGAGTAAGACTAATAAAAAAGTAGAGGCCAAGCGCATGGAACAAGGGCACTTCCAAAAAGGTTAGATCCCAGACATCACAACGTCGCATCACAATGAATACTTACTGGCACACAGGCATCGAGTAGATAGATCAGCGAATGCTTTTAAGATATGAGGCTGGCCTTCAAACTCTGGTCGCAAGTGATAGCTATCGGCGACTGCGAGGATCCCATGACGACAAACAATCGGTTTCGGGGTTCCAGTGCTCCCGCTAGTGTGAAGAATGAAGGCTGGTTTGTCGGCAATCTCGCGAAAAGACTTGTTAAATGGGAAAGCAGGGGCAGGCTCAGGAGACATCATCTCAGCAGGGGAGCCGACTAGGGCAATTTGCATAGAGCGCTCAGGTAGCCAAGACTGTACAGCTTGAGCATACTCTGGGGTGTACAGTACCCAGTTACAGTCTGTTGCTTCGAAGAGCGATAATTGGCTCTCGAGGTTGTTTCTCGGGGAAATGAATAACGCCTATTGAGAATCCTCCGAGTCAGTCATTTGCCACTTCTTCGGAACTATCCCGCGTAATGTTATACTTGTAGGACAAGAACATACTTTGTACCCTGCCTTGATAGCGGCTGCCATAACAATCAAGTATCGTAAATCATTAGGGCCAAGATAAGCGATCGTTGGGCATTCGCCCTCTTTAGCGACTCCAACGGTTTTGACGATCCAATGCGCGAATCGGTTGATCGCATTCGCGAAGTCCTTATAGCTCAGATCTTCCCAGCCCTGTGTAGGGTCTGAAGAAGAGCGAGGAAGCGACAGAACTGTGCGAGATGGCTCTGCTGCAGCACGTTCATCGATCAAATCGATGATGTTACGTTGCCCGTAGGCAGTTGTTCCGTTGGCAAGAGTAGCGTTGGTCATGATGCGGTTGGGACAATATTATAAGTTAGATAGTGGGATGATTGCTGATGCAAATGCAAATGCGACTGTGAAAAGTGGTTCTGTCTTTTGTGATGCCTAAAGTGTATCTTCAAGGAAACTGCAACCCTCTTTATACTCAACCTCCTCGACGCAATCCATCCAGCCATGCCGAGTTCCGCACCTGCCATGAGTGATCGACAATCAATCCTGCAGGCTGTAACACCTTTGCGTTTGCATTACAGGCATAAATCGCCATGATGACTTAGAGTCTCCAGTACTTCAAACTCAAAAGGAGATATTCTTGACGGCATTCGACAGCCGAGACGCTCCTTGTGGGTTCGCGGGAGCCCACTTGCCTTGCGTTAAGGCGGCTTTCGAGCGGACTTTAGCGCTTCGATCTACTATGAACTTTTACCTCATCGGGAAGTGTGATTCTCCATATTTTGAGCGGCTTCTGAGCGATGCTTGGCGGAAATGCTTGGTATCTTCACCTCTGGATAGGGAATAGCCTGCAGACTGCATATCTGGCTTGTCTTTTGCATAAGTGGGACTATTAGAGCAGGTTTTGATATCCGTCGGCGACGTATTCAGTAGTCGCACGAACGTTGAGAAGCCATGTGCCGAGAAGCCGGGCACGCGGCGAATTTCTACCTTTATTAAAAGCGAGCAGGGACGTATGCAGGGATTGTCGACCAAGTTCTGTTTATTACACGTACCACAGGGAAGTAAAATGTTGAATTTGCGGTGCTATAATGCTTCTAATAATGAATACTAGTATCTGGGGGATTCAAACATAGTAGAAAGTCCATTAACTACTACTCTTTATTGCATGTAGAATAGAACTTTTATTCTTTCTTGAAAATCATCTTCGTCATGTCTAACTGGGAACACGATTTCTTTATTCTGTGATCCACTGGCCCATCCACGTTCTTGTAATCTCCTTAGCTTCATCCACTAGTCCGAGCTCTGTATTTAACCCAATTTGTTAGCTGCTTATTTCCTCCATTGTGGATGAAAATCAATAATACTATGGGCTCATACCTAGTAGAAGTTGAACAGTACCGCGAACGGCGGATTCCAGTGCGGAAGCAACTATTTATCCATGTTAGATAGTGACAAAAAGATTATCCGTTGTCTACTTACTCCATGAATGAGTGTAAGATGTATGCTCTCCAATGAAAATGATCTAATAAAATTAGCCAAGGATTTCGAATAAACATTTTCTTCTGAACATACTTGTTTCTCGGTGTTGAAATAAGATGGAATATACAACTTGTGTTGCCCAAGTCCTGGTGTTGCCCAGGATCCACCTGCGTTTGATTCTTCTTCCAACCAGCAAAGACGCCTGCGGTCTCCGGTATACTGATCGTAGACAATATCTCCATGAAGCTTTGCAAAGGCGTCAAGTAAATACTGAATGTGTTCCTCTTCTGGGGTAGAAACCCAACGGTTGCCATAGTCGTCTTGGTTGAAGCTAGCTAAGACAACGGCTGGGCCAGTGCCATTGAGCTTATAGCTGGGATAGCACACACTGCCGATTCCTGGAACATCGGTTTGGGTATTACAGCCTCCAAAAATTGGTTTGTGAAGGTGCTCCCAGAATCTTGATTTGAATTGCAAAGCGACCTGTAGAAGGGTTAGAAGATCAAGTGAAGTCGCGCTTTCAAGATCATACCTTGCACGCTGCTAAGTATCCAAGATTAGCAATGGCGTGATTGAGAGTAATTGAAAAGTCTAGTTCTGGGTAAGTATTTTCTCAAAATCTATGGCCGCTTTCAATACCTGGTAGCTCCCATTTTCGAATGACTGTGAAGGGCACGGCGATAATAGCGTGATCATAGGTTGCACTTTGGAATTGTCGATCTTTATAATTACCCTTCCACGACACTTTCACTTGATTCTCGTTCTCAAGATGCTCGACCTTTTGAATCTTTCTGCGATACTTGATATTGTCTTGAAGCATTGGTTTAAAGGCATTCGGAAGGCGACTCATTCCTAACTGGCGTCAACATTGAACAAGAAATCAAATTTTTCCTTAAGCTCTAGGACAAACCTCGATCGATAGTACGCCACTCTTTTGCTCTGAAGAATAGATTCTCATACCTATAAGGGCTTGTGAGAAGAGTTTCTGCATCGAATCGAATTAAAATCTCACATATCTTTCCAAAGAGGCCCATCAGCTCCCGTAAACTCGGAAGGAAGATCAGTGGTGTTGAGATCGAACCCGAGTGCATCGTGAAAGTATCCAATACGAGACCAGTCATCACCTCCTTTTCCATCCAATCCTGACTCTGAAAAGAAATGTCAACGAAATTTACTCATCAAATGAGTCACAGATTGTCATACCTAGAAACAATTTGTGTGCCTCGTAAATGTTGTTTCCAATAAGCTCTATCATCCGAGGATTGAAGAATATTTCAATCAATTTCGCCCTGAGCTTTTCCATTTCTGGGGTGTTGATCGTTGATTTTGCAAGCGAATTGTTGCTGGAAACTTCTCCCACGGTAGGAATAGATCCATCGGGGTTGCGTGTGTTACCGCTCAGAGACAGTGAATTTTCACTATTCTCTATAAACGGGATGAAGTCAATATTGAATTCGTCTTCGCCCTTTTCATGGTTGAACGAGTTCAGGGTTTCCGCGAGTTGAAAGACGATGTGGTGATTGGTAAAGTTTAAGCTTAGGCTCTCGTTCTTGGACGAGATTGTTGTTGTTAGTGGAATTCGCATCGCACCCATCTCTTGATATTGATATTTCGAGTCGGGTAGTTCGAATACTCTGTCCGAATACGCCTGGAAATGTCAGCTTGATGCGATTATGAATAGTGATGTAGCTCTCAAACCCTCCAATGCGGTCGGTGGACTCGCTGATCTCGACATTTGTAAAGCCAACACTTTGAAGGAGATGCTGCAATATATCAGTCTCAAAATCGCATTACCATGATAGATAGATTAATACATATGTCATCAAACCAGAGATCCCCGCGCCGAGAATCCCGATAGCTTCATCGAGAAGGTCAGATAAGACTGTTTATAGTAAGGTAGCAATATAATCACATTTGCTCTTAGTTTTCTTAACATCCACTGCTGATATTTCCTCATTTTGGAGGCGATTGACGCTGTTGAACCAAGGTCCATCACTATCGATACCAGACTCATTCGTCATGGGAACCCGATCTCTTTTATTAATACTCGATTGTATAAGATTATTCAAGTTCACTGATTTGCTCCGCCCCAGGAGCTCATTGTGCGGCCCCCATCCAGATATACACCCATCTGACCGGGCAGTCTCTGGAACTACCCAGACAAGTCGAATATCATCACCAGTCGGCATTTGAGAGATGTTCGCAATAGTAGAATGATATTCAATTTGGAAGGAGTTATCACAAGGGCCATATGTGAAGAAATGTCTCCCGGGGGTACTTTCAGGGACATCAACATGGATGTTCACGATTTTTGAGGCTGAAGTGTCTTTCACCGTAATTCCAATTTCTGTGGACGGTGCACCCAAGGCAAGTGTCAGAAGGCCAGATAAAAGCAATCCAGAACGCATTTTGTTGGTTGAACTTGGAATTGAATTGAAATTGCCTTACTTTTCATGGAATAGGCTTTATATATTCGATCCGTCTGTTGATCGTCCTCGAGGGCGAATCAATTTTTGAATGTTGGAGTGTTGCATCATCTCCTACTTGTGACCATAAACCCTTGGGGTTGTCAGGATTGTAGCAATCAAATTCATCTTTCGCAGAGGTGTACTGATTGTGGTTAACAGCTTGTTTCCTAACTGGGTATACAATTTGTGCCTGAAGTTTGGGTAAATCCTGCGCTAAACTACATACAGTAAACAAGATGTGTCCCACAAATTTAACTCACGATGCATGGAAGCCTAGAGACGATGATTTCATACTCAACTTTCAGATGCAATGCATGTTCCATAGAATCTATTTCATGCTTTCTTTTGATTTGGGTCTGTAAGGCTTGTTGTCTTGTGGCGGCTTTCAAGCGGACTTTAGCGCTCCGGTCCACTAATGATTACCGCTTCGGGAAGTCTGATTCTCCATATTTTGAGCGGTTTCCAAGCGATACTGGTCAGAAAGGCTTAATATCTTCAATTCTATAGGAACTAGACTTCTGAATGCATATCAGATTTATCTTTTGCTGGTCTTGATATTACCACGTAGTCGCGAACACCGAGAAGCCGTGTGCCGAGAAGCCGAATCTCTACATCTATAAAGAGCGAGCAGGGATGTGTGCAGGGATTATTGCCGCAGAATCCCCAAGCTTCTTGTATAATCTACCTACTCGGCATGGAATATCCGACCATCACCCGGAAGAGCACTTAATGGGCGACCATGTCTTGAACGCCCTTCCTGAATCGGCAATTCGCATCTACAAAGGCATGAATGCCTCCTGGCTATCTGAGCTGCAAGACAATAGTGGAGACGGGGGCCCGCATACAAGCAATGGATACCGGAGGCGTGAGTATCCAGGTCCTCTCCGAAAGCGCCGGCTCTTCCTCGTTGGGTCCAGAAGTCCTCAAGGCAGACAACGATGCTCTTTCTGCGACTGCAAAAGCCCAGACCCGCTTCAGGGCTTTTGCTGCGCTACCCATGAAACTTCCTGAAGCTGCAGCTGCGGAGATCCACCGAGCTGTCACGGAACTCGGGTTCGTGGGCGCCTTGACTGATGCGCATCTTGATGATGGGCGTTACTATGACGCGGAAGAGTTCTGGCCTGTTTTCGCTAAGGCTGAGGAGCTTGATGTCCCCATCTATATTCATCCGAGGGCTCCAGCGGCGAATGTGAAGGAGGCACTTTACGAGGGAAATTATGACGAGGCAGTGAGTATTGGGCTTGGAATCTCGGCGTTCGGGTGGCATGTTGATACCGCCTTGTCTGTTCTCCGGCTGTATGGCGCTGGAGTCTTTTGGAAGTTCCCCAAGCTCAAGATTGTCATTGGACATATGGGTGAGTTGCTGCCTTTTCAGCTGGCGCAAATTGATGAGAAGATGGGGCAATTGTGGACAAATGCCGAGACCTCTTTTCAAGAGGTTTGGGATAGGAACATCTGGTTGACAACCAGTGGAATGTTTACCCTGCCGCCTATGGCTTGTCTGCTGCGAAACACCAAGGTTGATAGAATCATGCATAGTGTTGACTATCTCTATTCCCAGAATAAGTAGGGTGCTGAGTTCCTTCGCGAGCTTCGGTCAGGTGGACTTGTCACAGAAGAACAGCTTCAGATGATCGCTTCAAAGAATGCGGCAAAATTGTTGAAGATTGACATCTAAAATTGGAAACTGCTTTCTGGGAGAATGCTGATATAGCTAGATTACTATTCAGCGCACCAGTTCATATATTAGACGAAATTTGATATTTCTGATGATATTCAGATGACCAAAATCCCAACATAAATTCTAAGACCCAAACAAATACCACCCAACCAACTCTATCGCAAAATTGCCTCTACTCAGTAACACTATCCTTAATACTCCTCAAAGGACTCAATTTATGCGCCGGCTCAATGGCAGCCGCATTCTTCGCCCGTCTTCGCGCATCAGTCCAAAGCATGAACTCTCCATATCCCTTCGGCATAACCTGCACATCCCTCTCAACCAAGAAGGTATAGTTAAACATGCCAGTCGACTTCTTCGTTCCGTGCTCCACATCCCGGACTTTAGAGTCTACACGAACCTGTACCTTCGTGTACTTCGTGGCATCGCCTTCTCTTTCTTCGGGCTCCGTGTACGCGACTGTCGCGCGGAGATAGAGGACGCTTCCTACGGGGACGGGGTTCTCGAATGTGCTGGGGTCGAGGGCGAGGAAGTTGGGACGGGAGTGCGAGAAAGAGGCGGCGCAGCAGAATGCTAATTCAAAGGATTGCTTGAGTAAGAAGCCACCGAAGATCATGAAGTTGTGGCGGTTACGGTCTTGGGGTTGCATAATCATGGCGGATTTGAGGACAGTGTCGCTCATGAAGACTTGGTTTTCGGGATGTGTTGCTGGGTTTTGGGGGTCTAAAAGTTGTTAGAGGTATGTATGATATTATGGTGAGAATTACTTACTCAAATATGACACTTCTTTGGTCCACATGGAGTGGATGAGGTTACTCTCTTCGTCGTCGGGGGCCTTCTCGAGAAGACTGCGCTTTCGGAGAGCTTTCTTAGCTTGTGAGTTCTCCTCGCCCTTGTGATAAAGGCGTTTTTCTTCCTCTGTCTCAAGGATAAGAGGGGCCACGGAGGCAGGCCTAGCATCATTGTTAGGACGAATATCAAGACCGGTATGAGATGAAAACATACTTCTTTGTAGCCGGGTCCAAGGACACCATTGTGAATGCACAAGTAATAAGGACATCCTCAGGTTGGGACTCTTGTCCTTCAGGACGACTCTTCCGAACCTGACAAGAAACCTCCATACTGGATCGTCCAGTTGCATAGGTTACCTGTCCACTGAGCTCAAGATCGCAGATCTCCATCAAAGGATTCTCAATCGTAATCCGATCCACAGCAGCAGTAACAGTAGTAACACCATCTCCAGTATGGCCATACGCAATAACACCAGCCAGTGCATCAAGGTCCATCAACAAGGACCCAAGTCTAAAAGCATTAGCTCTATGTCCTCTCAATTCAATAACTTCTTCCTTAAAACATACCTGATATTCCCAGACGCATTGAGATAAGTATCCAAAAGCCACTTATCCTGCGCCAACGGAAGCACCTACCCACAACTTATTAGTTCCTATCTCCCGAAAAAAAAGAATCCATACACACAGCACTGTAATAGCTATCCGACATCCGCTTCGGCGTGAGATCAGGCTTCACAAGCTTCGGCGCCGGACCGCCCTCCTTCGCATTCCGCGCCGCCTCCCGGCTAGCCGTCAATGCATCGATCCAGGACGTCTTCACGCGCATCGGCATCCATGTTGGGCGCGTGACGGCGTTTTTCGGCGTTGCGTGGAAGTCTCTTTGACTAGCCGCGGGGGCCTGCGCGGGGATCGCGCGAGCTGGTTTAGTCAGAGCGCATCTCGGCTGCTTGAGAGCGGCTCGTCGCCCTGTTATGCTGAACATGGTTTCTATGTGGAATTGGGAGAGAGAGGGAGAGAGGGTGCATTAATATGCGCGATGATGCAGTTGGTTCATCGGATGCGATCCGTGCGGTTAGCGGGCCGGCAGAAAATACGGGGGATTTCGGGGGTTTCGGCACCCTTCGCGGTTGCCGGGCCGGTATGGGGCGCCGATGAGTGTTTTTTTATAGGTTTTTGAGGGTCTAGAGTTGGGATTTACGTTATATTTTGCGGGATGTAGGTTGGATATTACGTTGGGAGGGTTAATTGAGTTCAGGATCAGTGTGGATTATGTGTATCCATTGGTCGGATGAGTAGTTTTTAATTGTACATTAAAATTCCAAGACTGGGTATTGTTCAGAGGGTCTTGGGGAGATTGCAAGAGATCGAGCTCTGGGTGCATGGAAAGAAGAAGTAAGTGCTGCGGTGACGCAGTAGAACGTATGTGAAGTGGTATCGACCGGGCAGAAACGACAGGTATGGGCGTGAGAAAAGAAAGATGAGCAGCGACTCATTATTATCGACAGGTAACGCTGGAAACGAAGGGTGAAGGTGAGGAGGAAGGTTTGAGACGGAGGACGGAGGGGGAGCTGCAAAGTCGCATGATTCATAAAGATTCATCCTGACACAGAGTCGCGGCAGGCCTCTAGAATAGCATGGCAATCGCAACGAGCATAATGGATGGGACTAGGCTGGTTGACACGGATGATGCAGAGTTGAATGCTGGCGCAGAAGTTGTCGTCTCTGCAGCTGAAGAGATGCTGGTTGGGTCGGCGGTCGCAGCAGCGCTGGTCAGAGTGGTTGCAGTGGCAGTGGGCACTACGAACGTGCCATTGCCAGGCACAGAAGTAGCATTCCGAGTGCCGAAACCAATCTGGGCGTTGTCGAAATCAAAGACGGAGTACACATTCTTCAAGAAGACATCTCCGACCAGCCAGACGTCTGGGCCGGAGGAGTCCTGCGAGATGATTGTGGAGACACAGCCAGAGCCTTGATGCTGCGTCCCGATGTAGTCCTCGGGCTCAAGAGAGTACTTGACACCGGCAAAGGATAATTCCAACTTCGCAGAGGAATCACAAGGGATCACCCAATTGCCGCCTGAGAACGAGGAGCCGGGGATGGCCGCAAACAAAGTCTTCGCATCATCAGGTGGGAGCAGAATGTAAGTTGTTCCCGTGTCAATGGTGGCGGTCTTCGCCTTGAATCCGAGGGCCTTGTCTTCGACGTATGCATCATCGAGAGTAATAGACCAGATGTCAGTGACGGTCTTGGAGTACGAGATCGTACCGTCGAACTTGGTAGTATCGACACCACCAAAGTTGACTTCACCATCTGTACCGCCCTCCGATGCACGCGAGAGACTGAAGCCAACAATGTTCGCGGTGAGAGCACCAGATTCAGCAACAACGTCCATGAACGATGGAATGTTCCAACCGGCGGTTCCCGATCGACCCAGTCCAAGGATTCCATCAATTGGATAGCTATTGAAAGCTGCGCTAGCCTCAGTAGCCTGGCCAAATGACAGAGCCACATCTATCCCAGCAATCGACACTGTATCCTGGCCTAGACCTCCTTTGATTGTCCCACTTCCATAACCGATGGAGATCTGCGAGTTGTTCGAGACGAAGGAGCTTGACCCTGCAGAGTCAAAAGTATGGTGGTTTGTGCAAACGGTGTCCGTACACTTTGAATCGAAGACCCAGGTGCTTGGAGATCCGGTATCGACAGCCAACCACATCGGAGTCTTCTGGGAGCCGACCTCCACGACAGAGAAGTACGAAAAGTCGTTCCCGTCCTGATCCAACGCAGCGCTGTGTGGCAGAGTTGGGGTATTGGCTTCCACGATATCGTAGTGGTCATCGCGGCGGACTGGGGCCTTCTTAACGGGGAGTGTGAATGGCTTGGCATCCAGCTGCTCCTCCTGCTCTTCCTCGACAGCATTGATCACCCATGGCATAAAACGGCGTTCATTGTCTCGGCTGTTGATGCTGATAGCTTCCTCAATCTTGATTTCCCACGGGTAAAAGGCGTGCACGCTCGATGACAGGCCCGCGACGAGCAGGCATGATGAGAAACGCATGATCCGCGGATTGGATCTAGATACGCTGGAATGCGGCGGTCTGCATTTGTCGAGCGATCTCTGAAGCACTCGAAGACTTCTTCAGGCACTTTTGGTCGAATCTGCAGCGACGAAGACGGTCTAGTGCTGCAGTGTGAGGGGTGGAGAAAGTGGTTTCTTCAGGGATTCAGGAGATCGAGAACGGGACGCTTTTAAACGCAAGAACAACACAACGGAAAGGAGCGGACAGCAACTGAGAACAATTGCAAAAGACGAAATCCCGAAAGCAGCAAGCACCAAAGGAACGACACAGGCGACACGCCACCAGGAGGTTGAAGAAGAGCGATGTGAGGGGGAAACGAAATGCGCAATAGGGGTCCACCGCGCAAGAACCACCGACAATCCTCCCCTGACAACTCCAACCAGGCTGCACTGGGCGTAGACTGGCTCCACCCGTTCGCTGCGCAGGGTTGCGATCGGCTGTGGTTCGGAGCTAAAGGACGCTAGTCTGCCACTTCTCTTGTGGCTGATCTTCAATTTTGGGTCAGGAGATATGTAATATGGGGGCAATCTATCATTCAGATTGAAAGGGCGAATTACCCAGCTGTCAATATAACATTTTCATAACCATATAACTCTATACCTTTATAGCCAGACTGAAGTCATGATTCATGGAGAGGTGCAAAGTTCATCCTGCGGGGCGCACGGAGCACGACTTGGCGAACAGCCTAAGGAGGGCCCAGTGAGTGGCTAGTGAGTACCCGCTTCCTTGGTTATTATCACTCGCTTTCATTTATGAGTGTCGATGAGCTTGTACTCGATATTGAGGCCATCTCCACTACTGCTGTCCTGCTGTCCAATGATTTCCAGTCCCAGAAACGTTGTTTAGCCTGCAATTCATCGGCAATTGTGGCGCTCCAGCCACTGCAGGCTGGGGGAGGGTCCTACTTATCTGTATGCACGCTGCAGTGCTTATGCTGCAGGGCGTTGGGTACAACCTCGGATTTCCGGCCACATGTACGACCAGCCAGTCCTTTAATACTCGGTCGGCAGGATACGTAACATCGTCTGCATCTGGCTTTACAGAATGGGACTTGGCTTACGTCCGCGAGTCTAGCCCCAGACATGCGGAAGCATGGAATCTGTCATATTGGACACATCACGGGTAAAAATAGCCATCAATAGACTCACTTTGGAAGACCTAGGTCTAGATTTTCCACTGGCAATATTAAGTCGAACGATCTCAGGTCTGGCCAGAATGGGATTTTGGGTCCGCCAGCCAGCCCCGCGACACTCTGGTACCCAGCCCACATGTTGATGGCATCTGGCTACAGACATTTACTTCAGTTGGAACCCATAGGTGGAGAGCTGCTCAGAAATTTGCTACCAGGTAAAATGCATCATGTTGTAATTAAATACAGACTGGCTAGTTTTAGGACATTGCCACCATCTGCGAAGCACCACCTTAAGCACCCGAAACCTTGACGATCAGATTCCCATTTCCGTTCGCTGCTGCTATACCTGTAAAGCGACCATGAATGATCAAATTTTAGTGATTGTCACTAACGTACAATTCGGTGAAAAGGATATGACGCTCGTACCTGCAACTGCACACCCATCCCCTCCGCAAGCGGGACAGTGATCCAGCACCCACCCAATAGCAGCAGCTACGTCCACACAATAAGACGCGGCTGAGTCCTCGTTAATCGCCCAACTTTTGATAATGGTTCCTCGCGATCGGTACATGATGATACCGTCTCGCGGAGCGCGGCATTCTCGAGTACCCAGGCCCCTTAGATAGTTCGCGCAGTCAACAGCACCGCCGACTGTGCCAGGCGTAGCCTCCCAACCGGGAAAACATCTATTGTCCCAAAGGGGACGGAGCGTTGATCTTTCTTCTAGAAGATAGACTGTTAGTTTTGGTCTAGATCTCGGCGAGGGGAAACTACCTTGGGCACCTTGCTCTCCAATTGAACTGTTCTATATCTGTTTTAGATAAAACGCGATATGATCTACACAGAAGATGGATGTTTGAGATAATATACCATATTAATGTTTCTACCCTTAATCACACTCGCAGTGCTTTGGCTTATAACGAGCAAGTGGGAGGTAATTAACGCCCAAAGAAAGGCTTCCTTGGCCATGTTGTCTAGAAAGATGAGACAAATCAAAAATATGCCCGGAATAATAATTTTAACGCCGCTTCAATGGTTTTGATTTCGGGATGCTCAATGGCAAATAGTAACATATCAAAATAGACGGCTTGGTAAAGATTGCATCTTTATACCTTGAACACAATGGTTCTTTCCCAATTGCTATCCCATGTGGTCTTCAAATGCGAATTCTTTTTTGTGAGTACTTAGTGCTACACAAATATCTAATTTTCCATTGACTCACCAAGCACATTACCTGATAGATCTCTGGGTATCATCATCATCTGTGGTACTACGCTTCATTGTCATCCATCTAGCTGTGAATACCTTGCAGTCATATGATTAGGCGCTGATGTGACCTGCTCTTTCTACGAGAGGGAATTTGTGACAGCCAACTGTCTGGTGGGTCTCCGATAGTCACCCTTGTCCCGAAGCAAGAGTTGGCGAATCGACAGAGGGCCTTCCAATTCTGTGACGAGGGCGAATGCGTTCCCATTCTCCTTAGGGACTCACTGTCTGCTACAAATCTGTGGAGGCAAACCCCGTGAAGACAATTTCTGTGCTTCTGTGGGAGACCCCATATCTTGTCTGGCCAGAATAGGGGTTGAGTCTGGCAATGCCTGTTCATCGGTAGCACTCGTGGCACCCTGATGTCGTATCGTCGAACACCCTTGATCTTATTCCCGAATCTTTATTCCCTACATTGACATTCTTTCAACTTCGAGTTTGTTAGAATTCACATACCTGTATTGAGTCCGGGCAGATGGGGTGATCTACAAGTACGAGACCGGCCGGAATAGCCCGGAAAGTCAATGGCATCCAGACAGCCATCTGCTCACACATACAGATAACGGCTAACCACGAGCCGACTTTTGGTGAAAGGAGATAATCCATATCAGTGATTAATTGTTGCTTTCCTAGAATATGCAATTTGCAGCAGTTGGGTAACTCCGGTGGCATGTAGCCCCTCAAGTGTATACGGTATAACCTGGGGTATCCTGAACAGGCCATCTAGGGCGCGACCGAGTCACGAAATAACCTGACAAGATTCCAAGGTACGACATTGGATATTGCAATAAATGTTGAGCGTATCTCAAATTATGCCAGAAAATCATAAACACCCAAGCCAACATCAGAAGTAGATCCCAACATTCCGATCGATTTATCCTCCGAGTCAAGCCTCGGCACTCTCCCCGCATTCAACATTTAGCTTGATTTAGCTAGAATATCATGACATCGTAAGATCAGTCCATCAAACTCATCCCACAAGCCGGATATGAGTCACGCCACACCCAGATCTCCGTCCATACTATCCGTCCAGCCCGTGGACCGAGATTACCCGCAACCCAGCCGGCCTCAGCCCACAACTCGGGAGCAGGTCTGCGAATGGGCAACCGGCCCGCAAGGTATCGGAGGGCCTTTCAAGATCGTCAACCGAGGAATTCGGAAATGATTGTTTCAGTGATTAGGGCTCCGATGTAGGGCTCGGAATGGACCTCGGCAAAGATGGGTCGTTGTTTACGGGTTTGTAGAGAAATGAGTCAATGGATTGAAGTGGATTCAATTGATCGGGAACCTGTGTACTAACGGCACGGCTCAACATATGAAAGTCATGGACGGGGGAAACCCGGGAACATGGGAAATTAGCCAGGCTTGCTGGCAACAATATTACATCAAAACGCTAGGTCTCAAAAGAAAGCATATGTCAAAAGAAAAGAAGAAAAAAAAAGAAAAGAAAGCCAAAGCTAATCTTCACAACGTAAGATGAACTGAGATTCTCAGTTCCGAGCAGAGGTCTGTTTGGGTCCGAGGACATCGTCCAAGAAGCCAGACCACAACTCTCTCACAACACCAGGCTGCGAGCCCCCGTTAGTCTGGCGCTGGATCTCCTCGCCTGTTCTTGAGCGGCCGACAGTCTCGGTCAATGAGAAGGGGTCAATTTCGACGGAGTGGTTGTCGACGACCTCGCTCATGGCGGAGGCAGCTACGTCAGCGCCGGCACCGGCGACGGTGTAGATCTGGGGCTTCATGGGTGGGGCGGCTGCGGGTTGGGAGCCGCCGCGAGAGGCCATGTCGGGGAGGACCGGAATTCGAGTTGCTGGGCGAGCGGAAGGAGCTTCCAGGTCTGCGAGAGAGGGCATGTAGATGAAGTCGACTGTGGAGGAGTCGCCGACTGCTTTTGAGGCGCGGGAAGTGTTGAATTGGCGGGTGGAGGGTCTGGGGATTGGTTAGATTGATGTAGATCTGGGGTAGTAGATGTAGATGACTTACTCGGAGAAAGCGTTAGGGTTGATGCGGCGCATGGCAATGCTGAATGCGCGGGACTGCAGGACGTCGTGGTTGGAGAGACGCTCGATCAGCTGTGTTGGTCAGATGATTGTTTCGTTGCATAGTTGAGATGGATAGGTACTAACCTCGGACTTGCTGCCGGCGACGCGGATGGATCGTCTTGAGCATTCTTGCTTGAGGTCTGGGAGGCTGCGAGCAGCGTAGAGAGAGGTCTTGTCGGAAGAGCCGGCGGGCTGGGCGGATTGGACGCCGGTGATGTGCAAGCAGCGACGAGGAGCAGAGTGCTGGGAGATCTGGCGCAGAGCACGCAGGGAAGAGGCACGAGGAGCAGCCATTCTTAATGAATCAATGGAATAGGAGTCGTGGGAAGAGGGAGGAGGACAGAGTACAGAGCAGGGATAGAGAGGGAAATGAAATAAGGTACGAGACCAAGTCAACACCCTTTATAGAACAGCTCACGGGAATCGTTGGGGAGAGCTATGCATCCACTCTTGGCGGTCTGGGCCCGTTTGGCGGATCTCGCCCAATAATAGAAGGGAGTCGCGCCTAGTCTTGACGTACTCCACTCGAGCAGGATAAGATCGCGGTGGTATAAATGGTCACGATAGGCAGGATGGGAGCCGGGGGGTATAATCGAGCACGATGTCTTGACTTTGGTGGTCCTCACCGGTGGCAACGGCTGTCCCTTTTGCCTGAGGGGTCAATTACGTAGGTGTGTGCTGTACCTCCCGGTCTACCTACGAGTACTCCGTACACTCCCTACAAGTACGGAGTAATGCCTGCCTAAATTGACTTCTGGATACCCTTCCCCAGGCCGATCCCTGCCCCGAGCCCGCCCAGACGTCCCCATTATTGGTCTCCGGGAAACCCCTCACCCTGCATGAGTAATGGGAATTCTCCAAGGGAAACTACACAACACAACAGTCCGTCCACGCACAGGGGTTCCCAATAGCCCGTCGCTGACTGGTCTCGTGGTTTCCTCCAGCCCTCCAGCCCGACGTAAGCACTTCCAGAACGTCAAATCAGCACGCTAAAAGTGATCGACCCGGCCAATCTGTTGAGATCCGGCTCCATTTTGCGGTGAGACACACGTGTGCCTCGTTCTACCGCGAAGTCACTCCATGTATTGTAGAGACCACGGAGAGGGCCCTGCTATCTTGCATCGCTCCTGCATCGGGTTTCCCGTTTTAGTGCCCCCCCCCCTCTGCGCAACCATTTCCACGGTCGCCGGTGAGTTTGAGATGCCACCCTCCGCCCCTGCTGGCCGTTTCGGACCCCGAATCGTCTCCCGATAAACCCCCCAGCCAAGCCTCATATCAGTGATCAGCAGACTCGGCGGTGGCGCAGGAATCTCTTCAGCGGGTAAAATAGACGGGCTCAGGGGCTGAATGCTTGAAAAAGGGTATCTCGCGATCGTGCCAATGGCTTGGCGGGGATTCCTGGCTGTTGGGTGGGATTCTTCAGGAGAGGCCCCTAGATAGCGCTGCTCGAGTAAATGTGCCCAGATGATCGCCAATGCCAATGCTTGGGGGCCGCCCTGCAGGCGATGGGACCCCCGGAGCGAATTTGGGTGCCTGGTTCGATGCTGGCCCGGGCGCGCGGGAAGGAGTTCTGAGATCCTTCATGGCTCACATCTACTCCGTACTTCGATTCGACTTCATGCTGTCGGAGCTTTCGGCTGGCATCGTGCGTACAACATTGGAAGTGTAGAGATTCATGCTCATGAGCTTCTACGGTGGATACAGCTGTCTCCACTGTGATCTCCCCGGATCCCCGCACAATGCCAGGAACCCGAGACAGCTGTGCAGTAAAGCTTGGCTGATATTCTCCGAACCGATTAGAATTATTGATTATGAGACTGTACTCTCGTAAATGCATATAACTGCCTCGATGCGGCTGATAGACTAATTATCACCAATCAAGAACATGTCCTCTGCAAGAGCCGGATCTATGCTGGATCCGATGAGCGGGAAATACTCAAGGCACAAGCTGTCCTGAGAGGTCTCAGGCGATTCGCAGATCTGTTCAAAACTAGCCTCGCTCCGGCTGTCAAAAAGCTGATCGTCCGATTCATCCTCTGGTTCAGGAACCGGCTCGGATAATAGGACCTGCTCCCAATCGACATCCATGTCCATCATATCGGAGTCTGTGTCTGACATACTGACATCTGCAAGGAACTTTGTTGTTCTCGGAGCGCTAGCCTTAAGAATACCGGTTTGTGCGACGTGCCAGAGAGATGTTTCAAGCGCTGCTTTGTGGCTCGGTGAAACAGAGCCTAGGACGGAAGTCATTGCGTCGGCGACCCTTGGCATGAGTAGAGCTCTTTGGTTCATAGCCTGTCGCTGTCAGTGGTAGAAAAAAGGTTTCAGAAGTTAGTTCGCCACGCACATCAAGGTATCCTTGTCTGAAAATGGATGGAGCATACGCGGCTAAGCTTGCTAGCGTGTCTTCGCCTAGTACCTGTATATGGAGTGGTTTGGAAGTAGAACCGAGTATCAGTTTTTGCAGACCAATGTCTAGTAAAGATAGCATTGACTCGGTAGGGTTGTCTGGGGCATTGAGAGGATGATAGAAACCCCCTGGGCTGTCAAAACAGGCGAAGAGGCCGTCGTCTTGCACTGGCAGAGGGGAATAGATATACTCGAGATGTATATGGACTTGTGCCAGCGAAACAGCCGGTACATCCAACGGAGGGAATGTATCGGGTGGATTCTGCAGTATAGAAGGAAGCCCTCTGGGACTTTGGATAGTGATGTTGTTTGAACGGATAAGTATAAATTCGAGGCAGTACTCGGACGGGCAAGTAATACCCGGCGGGTCATCAGTCTCGCTGAACCTGATCTCAAAGCCAAGGTCGGACCATACCTATCAAGTGTCAGCATTCTCATTGAATATTGATGACTTGGGACAACTGACGCTTGACAGCGAGACAGCCTTCTTCATGATTGAGACAATTGAGGATCCTGTTGCGCCAGGGCCGCGAACGAAAAGACTGAGCACCAATTGCGGTGCCTCTCTTATCCAAAAAAGAGATCGTAACTCAGTCAGAATCATGAAGTTTCTCACGTCTCCAGCGGCCTCCGTGAAGTTGGCGAACCTCAACACGGCTTCGGCCATGAATTGAAGCTGAAGTCCTGACATTGCATCATGAAACAGGCATTGTCCCAGATCAACGATATTGGCCATAACTCAAAAGGCCCTCAGGGGAAAGCCTATGTTGAATGGATATGTTTGCCAGGTATGTTGGGCTCAAACCCAAGTCCATGAACAGATGCACTTGAGAGAGACCCGCTGCGCCCTTGGATCCACGAGCACTGAGATGCGGCACATGACCACAGTTAAACAAGCACACCGACGAACACTGCACTATAATTGATAGATTTTCAGTAGCAGTGACGCCCAAGAGAGTGATTGTGTTCTTCTCTATATTTTCGATAACCCACTACGAAGCATATTTTATGGGTCTCTCCAGAAGTCCAACGCATCTTGACAAAATCATCAACACATGCGTCTTATCAAGGGCCAAGGGAAATACCCGTGACTTCCAAACTTTCGACCCCGAACAATCCGCGGTTGAAGGTTTGCAGGACCAGGAACCAGCTTGACATTTCCCCAGGTCCCCACCGTACCTCGCACCACTTGCATGCAGCCGGATCGGCACTATCTTATCGCAGATCACGTGCAGACATCATAGCTGGCCTCGAGCAGGCCACCCACTTACTTCTTAAAGGTCAAGGTCAACAATGACTGGGGATGAGGGGCATTCTGAGCCCCTTCTTGGAGACGAAAATGGCTTGGCCATACTCTCACCAATCGAAGAGCCCGAAGATCTCATAGTCCACTCACCCACGACTGAATCGCCCCCGGCACCTCCGCCCAAAGGCAGACAAGCAAAGCGACAGTCTTCCATATCGCAACCAGCTCCAGACGGACAGCGGCGCACCCCCAGAACAACCAATCGAGTCCGCTTCGACCTCGACGAAGAGTCAATCGGCGATACCGACCTCGACTCACACTCCAATGGCCCTCGGAGCCCGATCGACGATACACGATGGCTCGACGAGGAGGACTACGAGCTCGGCGAGCATGGCGCCTCACGAGGAATAGGGCAGATGATGCCGCTCTTAACGGACATCGAAGCGCCGAGCGTCACACTCGCTACCTCAGATGACTTCTTCCCCGAAGACCACCTGGAGAACGCGCGGCCCCGGAGCGGAATGAAGATGGCGTTTATGAACATGGCCAACAGCATTATCGGCGCGGGGATTATCGGGCAACCATATGCGCTTCGCCAGGCAGGGATGGTCATGGGAATTGTCCTATTGTCTGCATTGACGGTCACGGTCGACTGGACAGTGCGCTTGATCGTGGTCAACTCGAAGCTGAGTGGAGCGGATTCGTTCCAGGCAACGATGCAGCATTGCTTCGGCAGGGGTGGGCTTATTGCTATATCGATTGCGCAATGGGCTTTCGCCTTTGGGGGCATGGTCGCGTTCTGTATTATCGTCGGCGACACTATTCCGCATATCTTCGATACTCTATTTCCGGCGCTTAAGAACATGACGATATTGTGGCTGCTTACGGATCGCCGGGCGGTTATTTTACTGTTCGTGCTGGGTATTTCATACCCTCTTTCACTCTATAGAGATATTGCCAAGGTAGGCTACTCTACTTGCCTGATTGTTCGAGCCCGAACTAATGCTCGAATAGCTTGCAAAAGCGTCCGCTTTGGCATTGGTAAGTATGGTGGTCATTGTGATCGCTGTCATTACCCAAGGGTTCCGAGTGCCTGCAGAGTCGCGCGGTGAAGTAAAAAGCCACCTGATAGTCAATTCGGGGTTCTTCCAAGCAGTCGGAGTTATCTCTTTTGGTACGTGGATCTGATGATCAGTAGATTTCAGTCAATGCTAACCTTCTATAGCTTTTGTTTGTCGTAGGTCAACCTGGATACAATAGCCCGAAATGAGCTAACCTCTACCCAGATCACAACAGCCTTCTTATCTACGGCTCGTTGAAGAAACCGACTCTTGACCGATTCGCCAGAGTAACCCATTACTCTACCGGAATCTCACTGGTCATGTGTCTCGCTATGGGTATTGCAGGCTTTCTTTCATTTGGATCGAAGACACAAGGCAATGTCCTCAACAACTTCCCATCCAACAATGTCCTTGTCAACATTGCGCGATTGTAAGAACCAATCACCTGTTTTTTTTTTTTTCTCTAGACATGTATTGACTAACTTGAGTATAGCTGCTTTGGCTTGAACATGCTGACTACGCTTCCGTTGGAAGCCTTTGTCTGCCGCTCAGTAATGACCACTTACTACTTCCCAGACGAGCCATTCAACGCGCACCGCCATCTAATCTTCACCACTGCCCTGGTCGTAACTTCTGTGTTTCTAGCGCTCATAACTTGCGATCTAGGTAGTGTATTTGAACTGATTGGAGCCACAAGCGCGGCATCTCTAGCATACATTTTCCCACCGCTCTGTTACATTAAGCTTAGCGGTGCGGGCCGGAAAGAAAAGATCCCGGCGTACTTGTGCGTTGGTTTCGGCATCATTGTTATGGGAGTTAGCGTTGTGCAAGCCGTCGTAAAAATAATTAGCAGTATGTCTTCCCTGTCTACTATTGATATTGAGTGCTAATTGGTGTTCTAGATGATGGCGAGTCGCGGTCCTGTGCTGCATAAGACGCGTGCCTACTTCTCCCTTTTGTGCCAAAGGACACTTTTACGAATCGCATCATTTCTGTATATAAGCATGCATGTACATATCGCACAAATTTGAACGGCATCGACAAGATGACGCCATCTTCATTTCACGGTTTCCCTTTTGTTTAGAGTGTAGAAGCGAGCGGTATTATGAGCGATATTCTGAACGCTGCCGTTGACACTTCATTCTTTGCCACTGCTTAATTTCTCTCCTTCATGTGATTTTCGTCAATCCCCATCTTCCGCTCTCCAATTTTCGATAGCGTACCTTTCCATCACTCTTCTCTCTGCCCATCGCTTTTCTCCCTTTCCATGCGTGTCTTCCTTTTCCTCCCATCCCCTTGACAAATTATTTGCCCATGATCCCGGGGGAGTTTCTTTCTGTCGAGGTGCGATTGCCCTTTGTCTTCATTCCATCAAACGGTGATATCCAGAGACACCGTCCCGTTCAATTACTATTACTCACATTCGCGTCTTGCTCAGGCGAAGGACAAGTACCTGCCTCACAAACCTGAAGGTAAAAGGAATTCCTCCTCGATGGCTGCCATGTGCTGAAACGTGCTCACATTGCAATTACATTGGCAGACCCACTGACGCTTTCATACCTCACCTTAATCACGAATCCACTAATTTCCACGCAAGATGGATAAAGAGGAGGAGGAGCAGCTGAAGACCGAGCGGTTGAAACAACTGCAGATGGTATGTTACAAATGAACCTATGGATCATGGCTTAGTACTTAATTATTTTAGGCCGATCTCGGGATACAGCGTCGCGAATTCTTGTCTACAGTTGACAATCAAAGGCCTGATGATCGATCACTAGAGCAGCTCCACGCTTCACGTCGATCCGAGCAGCATCATGGAGTTGCTCATGCCGAGGCACAAAGGTACAAAGGCTCTTTAGATGCCTGGAAAGGTTTGTTAATCGCTCACCACTACGACGCGAACGACACTCATTCCTGCCGCTAGATTACCATAAAGATATCCAGGATAGTGTTAAACGGCTAGAGAACATTAAAGGAGGCCAGACTCATCGACACCACTTGAATGTTACTATGATGGGAGAGCAACGGGCACAGGATGAAGCACAGACCAAACTGGGCAAGAAACTAGCAGCTTCTATACAAGCTGCTGCCAAAAAAGGCGTCGAGATGACACCTGGTCAACAGCCTGTTCCTCCCCAAGAGTCTCCGCCATCTCAGACGGCATCTAAGCCAAAGAAACTGAAATCACCTCAAGAAGTACCTAAAGCCTCCTCAACTTCATTACCGACCCGAGGAAAAAGCACTCCCAGTACACGAGGCCGGGGCCTGTTTCGGGGTCCATATGATTCCCCAAGGTGAGTATCTGTTCTACCCATTGATCGCATGTAGCTGACTCTAGAAAAGTGCCTTCAAACAGACACGGAAATCATCTCATGGATCGTCTGGCCTGGCAAGACTTGATCCAGCACTTGAAAAGAACAGTGTTGGCAGTGACAAGTCGTCAAATGGAAGCAGGTCCACAAGCATGAGCAAAGGTGAGAGCTCAATTCCCTCTCGACTGTGCTTGTAATGGCTAACTAACATTGATCAAGGCACTCGAAGCCTGCCCTCCAGACAGAATCGACCGATGTGAGTGTTGAATATTGCCCCCGGATGTTTCCATTACACACTGGTCTCGTGCTAATTGAAATAACAGTATTCCAGCTCCACCTCTCGGCACCCCTGAGGATTTCCTAGCTCATATTCATGCTACAGGTGGAAAGACCAAACCCCCAGTGACTTCTGGGCCTGCCCGGACCGAGGCGTTGAACGAAGATAGAGAAAAACTGCAGACTAGCAATAAAGCATCCACAACCAAACCTAGTGAACTTGCCTATCTTCTAGCGAAACAAGTCACGCGTGGTATGGACGCAGAGAGCATAAAGGTTATGGAGCGCAGCCTCGGTTTTAAGATCACAGACAAGACTCAAGAGCCTTGGCTTAAGAAACCTAAAAAGTCCTTATTTGACCAGGACGGGGAGGAAAAGAAAAGTGACAATCAAGCACCCAAAATCCGACCTATTGCAGTTGCCCATCGTCCATCAGAAAAAGTCACGCGTGCTATGGATGCAGAAAGCTTCAAAACTCCAGAGCGCAGTGCCAGCTCTAAGATTCCAGAAAAGACCCAACCACCTCGGGTTAAGAAACCGGAGAGGTCTTTACTTGATGACAATGAAGAGGATAGCTCCAACATGTTTCTCGCCCACACACCGTTGGTCTTTTCTCCAGGTCCTGGCAAATCGGTCTTCAGCCCCGAGGAAAAAGAAACTGTCTCTACAAGTACCGATGAAGGGAAAGATTCGAATGCATCTTCTCTCCTGGATATCTTTGGTCAGCGAAGCAAGACAACCCAGCAACAAGCCATCGGATCCAGTTTGGCAGATCTCTCCGGTCTTGAATTCATCAATGAGCCAGAGCCTGAACCAAAGCCCGAGCCCGAGCTCGAGCCTGCAGTATCAAGCCAGAACCCAACTGATGACCCTGCTGTCGAACATGCTACTGACTCTCGCCCACACACTCCCGAAGCGTCTGCAATTCCAAGCAGCTTCAAGGGATGGCGCGATCCAGAACCAGCAGCACCATCTACGGGAGAATCCCATAAGGAGGAAACATTCTACGACGCTTTGCAGGAGATGAACAGCTCCCCAAAGAAAAAGCCAATGTTCAGAGAAGCTATGAAAGAATCACGCTGGGCTTCCAAGCCCCCAGTCATACAGAGCTCCGAAAATGAAAAGCCACGGTCGGTTAGTGTACCAGTTCGGACTATACCGCCAACCCGAAATTCCCTTTCCGAGTCGATTTATGCTAAAGATTGGAACTTGTACTCTCAGTTGAATAAGGCAAAGGTTATTGGGGTTGCTCCATACAGTGCCGATAAGAGCTTCTACCGTATGGTAGAACCAGCGACCGGTTCAAAGGATGGATCTTCTGGCAGGAGCACTCCTAGTTCACTTCAAGCTCCTGCCGTGAAACCCAGGGCTTCCTCTGGCATGCAGCCTTTCCAACCCCCCAAGCAGACTGACAAATCGAAGCAGGCTGGAGTTAGAACGATCGGACCACCACCCTACAACCCTGCTCTTCCGAATTTGCCTCCCGATCAACCACTCAAGCAAGTTGGCGCGAGAACGATTGGACCGCCGCCCTACAACCCTGCTCTTAGGAAATTGCCCATCAACCAACCGCCCAAGCAGGATACTTCGAAGGACAACGACGACGATTTTATGGATGAGGATGGAAACTAGAAACTCAAATGCTCTGCTCGATCATGATTTTCAACCTCTAGTTATGATGTCACGAGATTCAAATGAGAAACTTTATCTATTAACCATGTTGCAGTGCTGCTCAAGTAGTACTCCAACGTGCCATATCGCGAGAGAATTTCAATTTCCGTAAAAGCGCCGAAGAACTCAATCAATGCGAATGAGAACTTTAGAGAAATGCTTATGCTCCTCAAGACGACGATACGCATCCTTAGCCTCAGCAAGCTCAAATACCACATCGTCAACTGCCGGCACAATCTTCTTCTCGTCAATATACCTCACAACCTCATTGAACTGCGTCCGACTCGACGCAAGAATAGCCCGCACAATGCACGTACTGAAGAACACCTGAAATATCGAAACAGGATCAGCAGCAGCATCCCCAACCATACCAATCATCACAACAATCCCATCAATTCTAGCAGCAGCAAGCGACTGCCCCAGCCCCTCATTCCCAGTAACCTCAATAATAACATCAAATCCCCTCCCCTCAGGCGTAAGCCCTCTCGCCTCAGCCCCCCACTCCTTATTCGTACGATAATTAAGCACATGCTTCGCGCCTAGCTCTTTAAGCTTCTCAGCTTTCTCCGCACTAGACGTCGTAGCAACAACACTCGCCCCCGCAGCAACAGCTAGCTGCAGCGCAGAGACACTCACGCCTCCGGTCCCCTGAACAAGAACCCAAGAACCCGGCCCAATCTCCTGTCCCTTGAGCCCGAATAAGGCATTCCACGACGTCGTCCATGTGCATGTTAGCGTTGCCGCAGTTAAGAAGTCTAGAGTCTGCGGCGCATGCACGAGGCCTTTCTCGCGGAACACGCCGTGCGTGCGCAGCGTGCCATCGCATCCTTGCCCGAGACAGCCGAGGGCATCTTGGATTCCGCAGGGGGCGTCGTCGCCACGGGTCTCGGAGACTAGAGCGGAGAGGTTGGTTAGGACGCGGTCGCCGGGTTTGAATTCTGAGACGGAGGGGCCGACTGCTTCGACGAGGCCGGCCCCGTCGCAGCCTGGGACGAGGGGGGGTTGGATTGGGCCACCGAGGCTCTGGGGGATGTTAGCTTGGAAAGGGAAGTATAGGGTGAGAGGAGAGTACGGTTGGAGAGGCGATCATCAGTTCGCGGTAGTTGAGACTTGCGGCTTTGAGGCGCACGAGGACTTCGTTAGGGCCGAGAGTTGTTGGGGAGGGGATGGGGATGTTTCCTTGGAAGTTGAGAGACTTTTCCCAGCCTTCTTGGCCGGTTAGGATCCATTGTCGAGCCATTGTTTGAGGAATTGGGTTTGATTCTGATAAGAAGAGTGGTAATGCGAGCGTGATTGAATACGATTAGATGGGACGCTGGAGGCTTATATAGCTTTTTAAAGTCGGGGTTCGGGTAATATCTCGCTAATATATGCATTAGAAATCAAATTCAAAGACAAGTAGGACGCTTTGTCAACACTGGCAATTTTGATGCAGAGACATCAACTTTGGCTTCTATACAGACCTTGTTTTCCTAATTAGGAAAGCAAGAAAATGTGGGGTCGTGTGGGGTTTTCTTTTAGAGAGCTATCATTGGCCGAGTGCTATAAAGTTGCCATCTGGTATTCCGTTTTGAGTCTAGCGTGGCATTGAATTCCGAATGCCGCCTCTTTCTAGGGTGTCTTCCTTCGACAGGTTCGTGGTGAACTGAGATCTCTGATGATTTGAATATTCTTTGTAATCATTGGCATCTTTTGTCAGATCCTAATAGAATGACGAGCTTATCGCTGTATGATTCTGCTCCTCTGCATACATCTCTAGACGGAGATTGCCATTTGCTTGATATCTAGTAGCATTCTAGGCGTTATTTTCTTTTAGATAGGAGACATTCATTAATTGAGTGTATAGAGCTATTTTATCTCTGGGGGTCCCCTTAGCTTGACTCCATCATAGACTACGTGCTAGCTCCATAAGACTGTCGAGGCGATGAATGCAAAGAACCGCTACCTTCAGGAAGAAAGAGACCAGGCGATTATCAGATCCAAAATGTTTAATGCGCTGAAGTTAATATTCCAAAAAGTCCCTGAGCTCTAAAGCTTCATATTACTTTAAGATTGCTCAACTCAATATCTTTTCTTTGGCAATAACGTGACAATCGAACGCTGTCTCTGTTGACGAGGAAAGAGAAACAGCTACGGCATTCCAAGGAACCCAAAGAAGAAGTTCACTTGAAAAGCGTGAATCATATTGTCGGAGCCATAGAGTCTATCTTCAGATCATGGATTCCAAACAAGCCAATTCTCGGACAACGTTTGTCTAGCTAACAAACGATCCAAAGCATTTCGCTAGTCAGAAAAGAAATGCCCCATTGAGATGTGCCTGAAATGACCCTTCGACAATTATCATTGACTCGTACTGTGTATTTAACATGTAACCACGGGAGCGGAGCGGAGACAAAGCGGCACAGGAATTGGAGCTAAAGGTGTGATCTTCGCTTGTGGTGACATCGGTCCCGACAAGTGAGTCCAGCATCGATTGCTCCCCAGCTCATCGACATGGTGCAACTGATCGCCGATATTTGCAATATTGAATGATAGGTGACAAGTTAATTTAAATGCATGAGGCTAGTATCAAGTGCAACCTGGTGATAATTTTGATTGTCATTTGGAGCAGCCAGATGTTTCAACTCGAAAGATTGAAGAGGCTTGTCAGCATATCGCACAACAACCTTGGAAAGCTTAAAAGGTATTTATCAAGTTGACTTTTCTACTGTAAATTGAGAATTTGAGGCTCTGTTAATGCTTCTGAGTCTGCTGTGATTCGTCGATCGAAGACCATGCTTTGTGAATCCTGAACAGCATGCCTTTATCAGCAAGAAGTGTGGTATAAATTGCCCATGTTAGGCTTCGACATTTGTTTTCCAAGTCATTTGAGCCCTTTTAAACCCTAAATTCAATGTAGAGATCATTTGATTAGCGTATATACATCGATAATACCGCTTTACCATTTGAAGTTTGGCGTGAAACACCAACTCTCAAGAGAGTGGGGGCAGAAACCACCGGTTGTCGTTCAAAAGGAGAAGACGTCGATCTTTGTTAACCCATTGTGTAGACACACCGACCATATACCCTAGCTATATCATTCAGATTGCAGGGAATCGTTCAGTCTATTTATCTTTCATACAATGCACGCTTCTATGACTTTCTGCGCGATTATAGCCAGCCTTCAAATGGCCACCGCGGCTAAGCTTCATGGGAACCCTGCGCTAAATCAGCATAGATACTCAAACTCTACTCAAACTCTTGTAAGCCTTCGGAGCCGGGGGGAGCAGAAGACTGAGGGCCTTGTACTTTATACTAAAATTTCTGACGATAGGCCACCTCTACAACTTCTACTTCGATTTCTAGTGGTCCAACTCCTGGTCCTTGTGAGATCGAAAGGGGCTGTGAATGTGATGCGGCATATTGCTTGTGTTGCCCTGGGTCCGATGGTTGCGCTCCGTATTGCGATTAAGAAGGTTCCCAGGTCGCAGATGCAGCCTTTCGAAGGCACCACGAACTCCTCAATAACCTCGGGTCAAATTCTGATTAGGACTTGGATCCTACTATGGCTACTATATTAGATTTCTATAGATATTGTGTGTATCCTAAACGCTATATGCAAGTTATGCAGAATTCTAATTGTATTTTCAGATCACCGGTGGCATCAACTCAGATAATAGCAAGTGTCCCAGCAACAGGGTTGACGTTACGAACAACCACGACGAGAGTTGCTGTTATGGCTCTCTTTGGACTGAAGATGAGGTTCCTTTTTGCTGTGTCCGTAATGTCGCCGCCGATCTCAGCGATGGCTTTCGCGTTCGTCGCGACACTGAGCCCGACTGCTTGCCTTTCTGTTCGATAAGCATGACCGGGTCTTTGACCAATACACTTCCTCTTGTTCCAACGGGAGCACCCAGTTGTGTGACCAAGGTCCCATTTTCTGCAAATGATTATTCCAAGTTGGTTTCCTCCGCTTCATTGTCTATCGCCCCGTGAAGCCCGGCGTCCAATGATGCTAGCCAATCGAGTACAGGCTTTGCTACGTCTCCTTCCGACTCGTCTGCGACTTCCACTTCCTCGGGTTCTGATTCCTCGACGGATATATCCACAAATGCAGCTATGCCTGTAATGACTGCTGAGAGTATTATTTTCGGTGGAGCCGCCGTGGCTGCTGCTGTTTTGGCTCTATAGTACACGATCAAATATTTTTAGTCTATGTCTGAATGTAAGAGCCTTGTTATTTCATTTGAGCAATCAATTGAGAACCCATCTGTTCAACTTTTGACCAGTCAGGCGTGGCGGGTCATATAAACGTTTGGTCACGCACATATTGTCCAGCTCTTTCCAGAGAGCTTTGAACTTGTCACTTGCGTCGGTTTCATAATAATTTCTCTTTTTCATAGCGTTTAATGGATCTACCCAGCCCCGCTGTTTCATGGTACAAACAACCCTAAGAATACTTTCGACAAACCAAGCTCTTGTCGAAGAGTCTTTCTCTGCGGCAATTGCACCAATCACATGCTGAAAGCTAGTCAGATCCATAAACATACATCCTTTTAAGGGCCAATTCTTTATAGAAGCTTGAAGTTGCTCCGCAAGAAGTGCTAAATGAGCCGATGACTGCGAAGGCGAAATGAGACAGAGAAATAGCTCGATTGCTCGAGCAGCAGAATCCAGGTTAGGATCAGAGTCGTCCCGCAAGGCCCGGGCACGAAAAATCATTGCGGTTACCGGTTCTTCAATTTCACGCGCAACAAAGGAGGAATTGAAATGATACTTGCGGTGGGATTCAACAACTTTCTGAAGCTGAATCACATCTTCACACAAGGTTGCAAGGGTGTGAAAAGGAGTGCTTGCACCTCCATCCAATACATCTGCAATTTTCCTGTGGTAAAGCCGTGGAAACCCACAGACGTAGTTAACGGAGTCTCTGCATGATCATTAACCGCTGCAAAGAGTCACATTTGGATTAGAACGCAACCTACTGGATAGTGAGATCTGTGACCCAAGGAGGTAGAGCTATATCCGATAGCCGATCTTGTCTATCTCTTATAATGTGCGAGGCTCCTTCAATGTGAATCTTCCACGCCGCTTCATCCCCTGACAGGGCTGCACTAAATGCCATCGTGCAAGCGGCAGCCAAAACGCCATCTGTCCGGGTTGCGGAAGACCTGATTCGATCTTGAATGAAGTTCATTGCGTTCGATATATGATTACCCGATGTAATTTGCCATACCTCGTCTGGAGACATAAGTGCTGTGCTACATGCCATCGTCGCTTCGACCAGCGCGGGCTCGGAGGCGATAAGCTGGAACCAATCTGCTTCGCTGGGAGAATAGGGCGCACGCGGGCCCTCTATAAAACAAAGATCTTGGATTCTACTAACTGATTCTGAAGTTAGTGGAATATCTCACATCTTGAAAAGTTTGTACCAACGAATTTGAAAGTTTGCAGCTGATAACGAAGGTCTCCACTCGACAAGGCGTGTATCCGGGGTGGAAATCTGCGAGACATTTGCTCTTCTCCCGAGCTGAACCTTTTCTTGGTTTCGATTTGATGATTTGACATATCCTGGACCTGCTCCAGGTGTCTCCGCTCCTAGCCGGCGCCTCCTTTTTGCGAAGTTGGCTTTGGTAACGTGCGCTCTCATTTCCTTCACGGCAGGCTGGGATAGGTTCGATCTACCGGTTGTGTTCAAGAATGTGAAGCTAGGTTGATCCATGTTGCCGGCTTTCCATGACCCGGTTTGGACCCGAGTGAGATATAGACGCACGTTGTCGGCGGCTCGGAGGCGTCTCGAGGGGCTTTGATGAGTAAGGAATGTACACTGCTTACCATGTTGGGGGCCAACAAAAAAACTGGAAGCAAGTATCCCAAGATAGCATCGATTTATTTATTTGAGAAATTTCTCAATAAGGAGATCGATTCAAAATGACTGCTAAAAATACAAGAATCATGAAAATATCAATCTTACACGGTGCTTCAGTGTGTGCGGTGGATGGAGGTGGTACAAGACATGGAAATAAGCCTTGAAAACGACAAAGTCTGCACCATTTCGTTATTATCTTCAATTGCTAGTGGCAATTTCAGGGATCATTTCGATTCCTTTCCTTGGTGTTCCAGTAATATAAGAAGAAGAAAAAAGAGTCGAGAGTTGATAAGATGACTCTTGCTTGGAGAGATCAACTCGTGTTGTAGATATCGTGTGGCGCATCAAGTGAAACGAGAATCACTTTTTAACGTTGACATGTTCACAATCATAGAAAGCGTGAGCAGAATGGATGCTTTGTTCAAAATCTCTATGTCTCTTCATAAACGTACGGGGATCGTCGGCGGACTTTGGACTTCGTATTGTGAACGGGGATGAGTCGGATTCCCTGAGAGAAGCAAGAGTCAGTAAATTACAACCTTCGTTTGTTATTGCAGGGAAGAAGCCTCACAGGTGAATTAAAAGTCGTCTTTGGGGCCTCAAAAAATTGCATGAAGAGCCCATGGCAAGCGGCTAGGAACCCTAGGACTGTAATAATGGCTGCAATGACTTTCAATGAGAAAGCATCGCAAACGTTCTCTATACTCCTCAACATGCTGTTTAATCAGTTGTGATTTGACTGAACACAGAATATGAAACATATGTAACAGAGGTAGATGGAAGAATGAGGGAAAGACAAAATCAGAAGTAAAAGGGGCAGATATCTTCGAGTGCCCCCTTGAAGTCAAGGTAGAATTAGGGCTAAATCACGGCAGTTAAATCAACAAATGGAATTTCAAAATGAATCTTTAGGACTGACTTCATGTTTCTTTGGGGCCGATCATAGGCCACGCTTTCATTACGGGGAGGTGGCTTCTTTGACTGCACTAAAGTACGCTGAAGCCACAATTCATCTGCCTACCCCGCCTATTATGCCAGCTCACGAACGTCTGGGATCTAGTACATCAAAAGAAATCAAGGTCCGTGCATCATTCCCGTGTGATATATCACCGGCTGCTTCACTGGTGACATGAGGTCAATTGATCGACAGAGATCATGAGTCGTAAACATGACTGACTCGAGCTACTAACTTATCTGTAAAATATGATCGTGTTGATTCAAACATCTACAGCAAAGTCTCCTTTTGCGTAATTATGTGTTCTCAAAAACTCCTAGAAATCCCTGTACCCGCTGCTACGCTCAGTCGCTACCGGGGGCTCGTATTTTCTAAACGGTAACTATTTCACACTAAAGGTAATGATTGACACAGCCCATGATGGATTCAAGTTTCAAGAAGAGCTCAATTCTTTAGTAGCATCGACTTTGCACAACGCCTCGAAAACTCAATTCATCCTTGACATGCCAAGATCTTAATTCAGTTCAAATATCTAGTCACCGGTTTCAGAAATACATGAAGTCACTTTTTAAATTGCACACCGCCAAAATTAGCATAATAAGTTACTGATAGGAGAAATTAAAAATGGACCTGATCAAAAGGGGATGAAGAGGCAGAGCTTATCTAGGTCTAGGTGGCTTGGGAGAAAAGCCTGAGAGCCGAGACAAAGAATTGTTATTTGCCTGAAAAATAAGCCCAGGAAAGGCCCGCGGACCCACTATACTCTGATAGCTTCACCTGGGTGAAGCTGTCCGACCGATTTGAAGAAATTTCGATTTTTTGCCTCCTGCACTTAACCAGGCTGGCAAGCCTGTGGCGCTCGACGTTACCACTAATTTATATTTTATTTACCCTCGTTGGAAAAACCATTGACGCCGTATGATATATGCGAATCAAGAATTTCCGTCACCAAGGGTTCCTCGGTTCTTTGCCAAATGCCTTTGAAGAGACCCATCATGGTCCCTTGACCCCGGATCCGGCCCGTGCCGTAATTCAAGGCTTTTCTGTGGAAAATGTAGCTTCCAATTAAAACACTGCCACCGCTTTTCAGTTTTGTATCTCCCAGATAATGTCCAAGTTAGTTTAAATCTAAGAGAAATCCGTATCCGTGCTGTCCTTTTTCAGACTTTTGGTTTGCACAACCGTGTCCAGTACCTCCACAATCCAAAAATGAAATCATGATTGACTTGGGTCTCCCGACAGATATCATTCCAAGAAAGTAGCGCGCCAAAGGCGCTTTTCTTTCCCTTGTCCATTCATAGGATCCCTGGCGTATGGGTTATGCATGGCGGAAATCTGGCTGACGGGGAAAGGACTTGTTCACCCGGGTTCTAGCCTCTCTTCCTCTCAAGGGTAAGACGGGGCTGATCAAATGACGCCCGGATACTCGGATCTGCAGCCAAGTCAGCTTCAGGACACATAGCCTTTTTTGGCCTTGCAAACCGTTGGGTCTAGAGCAATATCTTCCACGTGGAAAATCGACCGGATGTGTTCCGCGGGAACTCCCCGTTTAGACTAGTAAGAGAGGAGGTAGTGATCAATCATTGTGAACATGTGCTGCATACCCTGGCCGACGGCCTGTGCATATCTGGTTGGCGGGAAGTTAATGATCTGGTCGGAAAAGCCTGCTTTTGATGCATATGACCTGGCATGCATTTCAGAGGATCGTGTTACCAAACAGCCTTCCAAGGCCAACAAGCTCGTGGCGCAGTCTCTTTTATTTGTCTGGACCCCAATGCAATCTACTGCAGGTCCACGTTCATACCAACGTATATGGGACTTTTTGCTTTCCACTTCCCGATTTCCGCGACGAATGAGAAGCCACTGCATAGATCGATGTTTGTTATTATGACAGATCTTCTTAAGATCACTACTGACTACTATCTAGAATAATACCGAAAACATACTCGAATTCCACCCAGATCCTGGATTACTGTATAAATCCCGCGGGTCAAATGTCTACTACCTAATAAATTGTGCTATTGAATTCATCGTTTGCCATACTCGTAGTTGAAAACCCGGGATTATGGAGCAAACAAGTGGTACCTGAAATGGAGATTGGGAATAAAAGGGCAAGGCAAGCTTAGAAAAGCACTAAGATTAAGGCAAAAAAAAGAAAGGAAAAGAAAAGAAAAGGCGCCAACGGACTTGATTAGCGCGGAAGCTCACGAAACGAATTTTGTCTTTAGGCCTAAATGTCAAGGGCAAAGCCAACGTACCCTCAAGGGCTATGCAAGCAGGCAGCCTTCGCCTCCTGTAGCGTTATTTTGACTATTTTGATTAATTCAGCAGCGGTAAAAGAACGAGCTACACGCGAGTCAGGTCATGCAGAAGGATTTCGCCCAGGCTCCCCGGTTCCTCATGACGGTGAGCATGTGTAGTCCACTCAATTTGACTTTCTTGTTTTTTTCCCAGTTCCCTTGATATGACGGATGCATTAGCCCGATCATCGAGTGCGTTTGGCTGACTTGGCTTACAGAGTTTTCTCGTGATAATGCGTGATCTGAAAGCCGAAGGGCCATGTCGGTGCCTGGTTGGTTGACAACTTGGGTTTCTGTGTGTTTAGGGGGCTCGCTTGGACTATCCCTGCAATAGCCCTCGAGTGGAATCATGGGTATCCATTACCTGTCCATCATGCATTCAGCTTGCATCAGGTGTTGAGTTCCGACTCTTACTTGTGTTTCGAGTCTGCCCAGGGCGGCTTTTTATGAAAGGTTCTGGACACATATTGCCTTGACATGCTCTTTTGGCCAGCTCTAGGGGACTGGCATGGACCTCGTCCTTCAAAATCGGTTCCATGTGCATTTGCTCAAGACGCCTGAGTAGTACTATGAGATCGTGAGTGAAAATTTGTGTGTTTGAGATAGTAACTCGTCTGTCTAATTTGAAAAATGAAGACCTGCAAAGGAAGTAACCAAGTGCCTGTTGGTATCCTGAGCCAAACCATAGACCGATATCCCGAAACGCCGTCCTCCCACTCCGCAGCGGTTGGTCCATTCAATAACGCCTTAAAACATATGAAAAATGATATGGGCATGACAGAGAATCGCTAGATGTACCATGTGATATTATTTCGATATTTAAAGATAGACGGCCATAATCATGCTTGGGGAGGCTGAGCTGGTGGCTGTCCAGGCCCAACATCAGACACTCGCGCTCGTTTGGAGTCATTTGGTCCCATCGGAGGAGGAGCTCCAGGGGCACCAGGCGAGCCGGAAGCGTTAGTCACATCATCCAGTGGAGGTCTTTTGCCATTCGGATTGTTTTGAGGAGGAACGCTTCCTCTGTTCATGGGGGTAGGACCAGAGACGCTTCGCTGGTCAACGTTTGGTCGGGTGAGTGGTCGGTATGAAGAAGTTGATGGTCCTCGAGATAACGGACTGCCAGGTCCTCCTGGTGGTCCTCCTGGTGCGCCAACTCTGCGCTGCAAGTCGGTCGCTGGGTTAACATAATCACGCGAGTTATTGTTGTTGTTGTTGTTGTTGTTGTTGTTGTTGCTTGAAGGCGAAGCGCCCGCAAGCATTGGTCGGGATATCGGAACGCTCTTGGTATGGTCCACGCCGGCCGTTTTCCGAATAGATGGGCTCTCAGCATGCGGATCAAACTGACTTCCCAATACTGGCGCCCCATTCGGATTGTCCCGCAAGGAATCAGCAGCTCGAGCGGAAAAGAAACCCACGGATTGCGAAGCAGAGGGAGGGTTTGTGTCTGGGTTTAAGGCTGGAGCTGGCTCTCTCTTAATGGGAGCCTGTGCATTAGGATTCGGAGCATTCGATGGCATACCAGGACGCTGCTGAGGTGGAGGTCCAGGTCTCATGTTTGGGTTGTTCTGCATTGGAGCAGGGGCTCCCATAGGGCGCCCAGGCATAGCCGAAGGGTTCGGTCGCGCATTAGGGGGTAAAGGTTGCCTCGCGGCGGGATTCCCCCCATTCCATCTCTCTGGTTTTGAGGGTGTCACAACACTTGGGTTAAACTGTCCTCCATTTGGGCCACGCTGAGCGGCTGGGTTCATTGGCGTGGGAGGTTGCGCGCGTGGAGGCTCTGGGTCTATTGAGATTTCATCAGGGTTGCCACCTGTCGCTGAGACCACGAAATCTGCTTCATCGAAAAGATCACCTAGACAAATTTAGCTGAGGCTAGAAAAGTGGTGGCGCTGAACATACTACCAAATTCGCCGTCCCCATCAAAGGAGCCAGTGTTGTGCTGGATGCCTTTTGCTGGCTCGACTGGCTCTGCTGGTCGCGCGGGAGGAAGATCATCATCTTCTGGTATTGGCTTTGGAATAGCGGGTTCTTTCTTCCTAGGGGCGTAATCACGATGTCGATGAAGCTCCTCAACGTCCCATCTTGCCTAGAAGGAATCAGTAATTGCAATCAATCCAACAGGTCAGAGAATCCATACCGGTGCTGCTTTGACCTTAATAACTTTCGACAGATAATCCTTGTCGTAGACGCAATTGCCAAGCACGTTTCCGAAAGTTCTAAGTGTCCTTTTCAAGGCGTCTGTTGTCCCTTCTTTCTTAGCCTTTTCGAATGCCGCGGCCTTGCCTTTGCAGTTTTCAATGTGACCATATCCAATATCCTGAAGGTAATTGTGATTAGCGACGATCAGCTAAAGTCATATTTTCTAACATACTTCGTGAAAAGTTCCGTCCCTGAGAGTGACTCTCACGATGACTGATAGCCCAAGGCTAATCTTGCCGGTGTTTTGAGATTCTTCGATCTAGAAGTTGATTAGTAGACGCATCTTGGTAGAGAGACAAGATCTCATGCGTACAAAATCAATGTCAATTTTCTGAATCGAGCTGGACCAGCCATTGAACCCGAAAACCTCGTTGGCGAGATTGATGCATTTGTCGGCTGAAAGATAATGCACCTTCTGTCCCCCGGCACCTGGTCGCGCTGAGATGTATTCTGGTCCAAGTTTCTTGTCCAATCTGGCTTGAAGAGTAGCAATTTCTTGGGCAGTGTATTCGCTCATCCGACGTTGGGGTTCCTCGAATGGGTTCGCCGTGGCGGCGTTTGGAGCATTAGGCATCCCGATGGTTGCGGGGCCACCCCGATGCTGGTCACCAACACTTGAAGAAATCCGATCAGTTAGAAAGTCCATTGGGGGTTTAGGGTTCGTATCCGGGGTAATGTGTTCTCACGCTGGCATAGTCGAGATGTGTGGTTGCTTGTTGTTTGGTGGAGACCGTGTCGAACGCGTCTTGATTGACCGCGCGGGCATCACGAGATCACGTGGTGATATCAATCACAATGGCGCCTCGTGATTCAGGCCGAACTGTACAACTCGACCAGCTTTTAGATTTTCCAATGGTTGCGTCAAGGGAATATTAAGAATAGTTCGAGTGTCTCTAGTGTCTTGAATTGCCACTGCAGTTAATCTACCATGCATTATCGCACAATTCCCCCGATTCGTTTCTTCGCCGTACATACCAATGTACGTATGCCATGACCATTCAAGCATACAGTAAACAATGAGTATTAAGATGAACCACTTGTTTCTCTCTTTGTTTTGTACAGGTTCGACAATCAGATTTGATGGATAATTCGGGTTTCAATATATCTAGCCGGCCAACACTCGACTGAAATGAAGCGGTGGTCAATTCAGACTCGCCAATCGTCCATTGGTGTGCAGTAATTTTGCTAGATATGATAATTTACGACAAAGTGACAAGCAACAGCCCATGCAATAAAATAGCCGTGTTCAACTAGATGAAGCATTCATGACACATCTCAATCGTTGCAACGCGATATGCACCCCAAGGTCCTCCCTAGTGGATCTATGCTGTAACTAATTATTGGACGACAAGGCTTGCGCTCGGGGTTAACCCAAGCTCCTTCAACGTCTCCCCAAAGAACTCAGCATTGTAAACCTTTCTTGGGAAGTTCTGAGTGAAGCTCTGGACCTCAAGCCCATCTTCTGACTTCAACTTCTCCACCACCTCGAACAAGGTCGTCTCCACAGGCAATGTCTTCATGACATTGCCCTTCGAAGTTTGGAATCGCAGCCGAGACTCTGTGTATGAGGATGCAGGCTTCGATGCGACGGGTCCTGACGAAGTAGGGCCGGGGGCTTCAGCGGGCTGAGCGGGGGCAGCAACCCCTGCGCGCTCTGCACGTTCCCGTTCAAGCTTCTGACGTCGTGCGTCTTTGTCTGCCTCGATCTGAGCTCGGACACGCTTCTTAGCTTCGATCTCGTCCTGCTTCTCCTTCTTCTTTGCGGCCGCTTCCTTCATCGCCTGTTTCCGCTGTAGCTCTTCCTTCGCTTCTTGGTTCTCTTTGCTGCTCTTTCTCCGGATTTCCTACAAATTGTAAGTTAGCTAGGAATTCCATGCTATCGAAACGGCTAAACATACCTCATTTCTCTTCTGGTCAACCTTATCTTGCTGTGATTGCACTGACTTCTTCTCTGCAAGCTTCCTCCGTAGCTCGTCCAGGCGTTCCTTCTTCTGGTCTTCGGTCAAGGGAGCGAGCTCTTCGGTGGATTCAGAGAAGTCAACGTGCTGGGACTTGGAGGCATGGAATTCGGCTTGGGCTTGGCTTCGGAACTTCTTGCCACAGTCGTTGCAGACAAGACTGCGGGGTTCCTCGCCTGGCTTCAATTCGGGAGCCTCGTCGTCACCTCCCTCTGCTTGTGCAGCCTTGATCTCCTCGAGAGACTTGTCCTGGTTATTTTCGAGCCATTCGAGAGCGCCTTGTACTGTTGAGAATAATATGAGATGATGCCGTTGTTAAAATTCAAGGTTTCATCACTTACAGCCACCGGTCTTGGAAACAGCGAGCTCGGCTCGTTCCTTATCGAAGCCCATCTCGATAAGCTGGTCGAGATCCGACGCCATGATGGATGTGATGTCAGGGTATTAAAGCAAGGGCTAAGCGTTCGGTGTATGATTGTGATTATACCAGCTAACAAGCCAGTGTATGATGGACGTGAAAGACAAAGTGGTGGGGTTGGCAGTAAGTGAAGCTCCGAGGTGACGTATCGTGTAGGCGGCTAGTCCTCACACCGCCCCACGCACGCGCCTGCATATTTCTACAGTCTACGAAGAGCTTCTATTCCAAGCGTGCAGAAGAAGTGTAGTATTTTACAGAATGAAATATTTGCTGCGGATGACCTGAAATTACGCTTTTGATTGCCAAAAATTGCATCAATTTGCAACGCAAAGTCCAAGACTGCCTCCACCTGGCACTAGGATTCCCTGAATAAACAACAATTTGACCTCCAATCAGTATATGAAACCGGAAGTCGTCCTGGCTCCAGTGTTATTGCGAGATTTAGGGACTGGATCTAGGAAGAGGGCTCGATCTTGATTGCAGCGTCCTTCGCTTGCTGTTCCTCTAAGGTAGGCTTTCTAGCCCACACACGGCGACTGGGATGCGTTAGTGGAAAGAATGATAATCAAGCAGACATTTGTACGTACGCAAGCTCATAACCGTGAATCGAGGGGTCCTTCAGCTCGGAGCGAACCTTGGCCAAGTAGACCTGCACTTCCTCCTTGGTCCAGGGCTTTGGAGGACCGAAGTGGGTGAGAAGCCACATAGCCCAGCCCTCCAGAGCGGTGTTCCAGTGGGCATTCTGGAGCTGACCGGCTTCCTTCAATAGTCTGTCCTTGGCCCAAGGGCCCAGTGGGATCTTGTACAGCTTTTCATGGACGTCGACGAAGCCAGCTTTCTCGATCGATCCACGCATCGTTTCTTGGGTCAGGAGCGATTGTCCAGCTCGCTCAGAGCATCCAATGAAAATATCGCCCCATGTGTACAGAGCCTTCTCTTCGGTCAGGGTGCCGTCGTCACTGAAAACGCGGACATCCAGTTCCATCTGTTCGATCCAGCCACCGGGCTCGAGGGCACTGAAAGAAATTATGAGTGTCGTACGTCTTATAGGAGAGGGAGGCTATACATACTCGTAGGCTCTCTGATATACTTGCTCCCAACCATCGGGCTTGAAGGCACCATACATCAAACGCAAGTGGATGAAGTCAAATGGCTCTCTCCAAGTCCATTCACGAAGCACGTCGTCCACCTCAAAGACACAGTTGGGGGGCATCCAAGTCACTGGGGGAGGGAAAATATCGACACCGCGAACGGTGGCTTGATGGGGTTAGCTCGGGATTATGAGGATTGTCAAGGATGAATTTACCCTCCGGATACAAATCCGCAACATCTCTGGCAATTCATTAGTAGCTTTTCTTATTGTAGATTCTCCTTGACTTACACGGCCCAGCTTCCTTTGCCAGTTCCAATATCCAGAATGTGCTGCATAATCTTTTAGCGAAGTGCCGTCTCGCAGTCGGCGACATTAAATACCTTGGGCTTGTCACCAATGGGCGCATGGAACAGAGGGTTTGGCTGATTGTGGTCCAGCACTAAAAACACCAGATGGCTAGAATTTTGTTAGTCTATATAGCGTCATAAGGGATGAAATAGACATACCAAATCTCAAAAGCCTCGAACTGCTGCTCATCAGAAGGACCCCTATGTTTGTTAGAATCTGTACGACAGCCCTCCATGGGACATCACGGACCAGTAGTCATCTTTCATAGCCTGGTATCTATTACCCATTAGCTTTATTGCATGATATCTGGTAAATGGCGAACTCACCTTCGGCCATTTTCCAGACGGCCCTTCGCAATGGAGGATGTGATAGAAGTAGTCTCCCTGACGTCCCAGTTTGGTTAGCATGCGGCGCACAGTGGATAAGATTCTCAGGGGTCCTCACGATTGGAAGTCCTCTGGTTGGTAGTCGTCGGCCAAAGTGTAAAAGTCGGGGTCCTGGGGCGGTTAGATTAAGCTTGACAGCGGGCTCGGGCGGGACGTACGACGGCGATCTGGTCTTCTTGGCCAGCCATGGTACACGAATGCCTGCTCCGGATACTGGGAAGTGCTCAGGGGGGTAACAGAGGGAAGGGGGAGGAGCGGGGAGAAATATCACAACCAGCGCATAAATACGTGTAGCTCTATTCCTAACACAGAAGGAGCGGATGGGCCTTTGCCAGGCCGTTCTCGCGGCGGCCCGATTCGTTGACGGCAAGGCTATCCCCACTAGTCATGCTGGAATAGTCGGCTTTTAGGGGCTCCATGGAATCCTGCCACTGTTCTCGCCTGCAAGTTCGGAGCTCTGTGTGGTTTTAAAAATTCTGACAGCTGCTCAACAAACTACGGAGTCGAACCCCTGCTGCCCGGATAAGCCCATTGATCGCTGACAGATCGTGGCTTGTCTTATCCCCGAAAGCAAAGTTTTCTTTGCTTGTGCTCCCTCCGAGGGGTCAAAGTTCGCGAGCTTACTGTTCGGTAAGCGAGTCAATGGGCTGATCCTCGTAATGAATGGGAAAATGCCGGCAGTGGCGGTTCGTGCACGGCCGGATGATCTGAAGCACAACGAAGAGCTTATCGCACCCAAGGACCTGCTGGCTGCAGCACGTCTACGATCCTCAGGAATCGCCCGGGGTGAGTTCTTCACACTATGATGCAATGCACCTCCAGGGATAAAGCATCCGCTGCGGGGCGTATGCACCGCACGAACACGTTACTTGCCCCTATTCGTGTATGGTCGCTTCGTATTGCACTCGGATTGGACCTATTTTCTTAAATTGGACCTGTCACATCGAACTTTGACTCAACTGGCTCGATTTGTGCTTTCCAGATGACTTACAATAGTACTGCAAGTGGGCTGATCAGCATTGTCAGCCCGGCGCATCTACCACACCGATGGCACGAACTCATGGACTGATTCCATCACCGTGAAATCAGAATGGCCAATTGTTTCAATTGCTAGGTCCTAGACATAAGAGTAAAAAGATCCCTAGTGTTTAATCCGTTCTGCTAAAGAGGACCGGCTGTTCAAGCTTATAGTAGCTCGAAGCGCCCTCCTTCATATCCCCTAAACCCATTACAGATTCAATTTAAATATTAGTGCACTCCTCTACACGTCAAAACTACATTGTTAATTCTGTGCTAAGGCATGTATAGTTCAAGAAGACTACAAGTTGGTCGTACGCTGCTTGGTCCACCCGACTTTACTTTCCGAGGTTGTGGCGGATATCCCTGATGTCTAAACCGGGGAATCCGCTTCGAGGAGGAAGTTAGGGCTCTTTCTGGGCTCTACGCTTCTATAACTTCCTACCTATACTCGTCGATATATCTGCATTATCTCGCAATGCTATCCTTAAACGCCTTTTGATATCCCATGACCCTCATACCCTCTATAGGTCTCATATACATGGCTAAATGCTGAGCTGGAGTCTGTCTACCATGAGGGGCAGACCTTGCCTCCTCCGTCTCTGAAATGACAGCGCTGGTGATATGACAGGCTTGTGCCACTACGTACATATCTCATCCGATAAGAACCTTGTAAGCTTTCCAGAAGTCTGTAAGTCGAGCACTTCAAAACAAGCCCGCAATAAGTGCACTTTCCTATGTGTGAGGCCACACTCACTCGAAACAAATATTTACAGATAGGTGCAAGCCCATTTGACTGTTTTATAGGACAGGGAAATGCGAACATGGCGTCTCCCAATAAACCGTACGCTTCATTGCCTAGACGATGCCTCAGAAACCCCTCCGCTAGGCTAAACACTGATAAGCATTCCAACTAAAAGTTATCGTGTCGCTTGAAAGCTGTAATTTCTGATAAAGCCGAGTCTGACCAACGAGGCTCATGAAAACCTTGAATGAAAGGAGCCCCCCTATGTTATGCTAGGGCCGAGATAGCCAAGCACAAGATCAGAGAAGGTCTCATGAATATCCTGAGCATTATAGGTATCTTTCATTTACAATAATACAATTCAGCGCATTCTAATTTCTCTCTCCCACCTTGTCCATTTTCCCACACACCTCTGCAGTTCAACCGAAGCTTCTACCACGAGTTTGTCACGGCTTTCTCTCGCGGAGATTGGCTTAGAACCTCCCGAAGATCACCATAAACCCCCACTGTGATATCACATGTGGTGCCTCGAAGCCCGAGGGAACATTCACGCCGAGGCAGGCTAACTCCAAGCACACTAAATCTGAGCATTCTCTCCAAGATACAGTGAGATCCAATTATCGATAATCGAAAGTACCGCCAGTCGGCAATCACAGTTCACGAGTTCACAGTTCTAGACGCCGCAGCCATCACCTGACCGCTGACTCAGCACGTCCCAAAGAGGCCGATGATCAACTCCTGAAGGCGCAGGCTCCCTTTCCTCAAGAACATTTCGAGTTTCCTTGTTAGCAGTACCTGCGCACTTTTCCTGCACCACCTGCTTTCCCCGAAGTCCTCCCGTGATTTACACCTGTGCCCTGCAAACGCTTCATTCGCCATGTCGGTTGAGATTGATCCCCCGGAGCTGGGCTTCAAGCGTTTGTTCCCCGTGTCCTCGGCCCGCGTTATCTCGCAGGCAGATATGATCGCATAGGATTTGTGTCTAACCTATCGTTTGCACTATAGGCCCCTTCAACCAGGAGGTTTGCCAAATCCTGCGTTTGCGCAACACAAACGACGATGCTGTGGTATTCAAGGTACGTTCGCAATCAATCTTGGGTATTTGTCAGGCGCGGGCTTAACTAACGGATGTTTTCTTTGTGCGATAGGTCAAGACAACTGCTCCAAAACAGTATGGCATTCCTCCTCCATGTCGTTCAATAAGACTATCTCGGTATTAAGTTCAACGTTTCTGACTTCGACAGTTATTGTGTCCGCCCCAACTCCGGTCGTGTAGAGCCCGGCAAGCAGGTTGAGGTTCAAGGTTCGAGTGCCTCTGATAACTACGAGTGGGAGCAGCATGGACTAACATTTTTGGCTTAGTTCTCTTGCAAGCTATGAAGGAAGACCCTGCCGTGGATACGAAATGCAAGGACAAGTTCCTTGTTCAGTCCGTCGGAGTTACCCCGGAACTGGAACACGCCAATGTCACCTCTATTGTGAGATAAGCACTTGTTGGATGGACGCGGAACTTGCACTAACTTTATATTCTAGTTCGAACAAACCCCCAAGTCCTCTGTCATTGAGCGGAAGATCCGTGTGGTCTGGATTGCTGCAGACCAGCAGGCACCTTACGAACACAACAATGCCGATGATTCAGTGCGTCGATGCCAACATTTGAATTTCTCTGTCGTATGCGCATACTAAATTTCTTGACACAGATTGTGGATCAGCCTCCTGCCTACAACTCACCTGTCGGCAACTTCCAAACCCCAGCACCCAAGAAGACCGCGGCCGACGAAGCCTCCCCAGTTCCCGCGCCAGAGTTCACCGAGAAGATCAAGTCCGAGCCATCCCCTCCTCCTACCGAACCCGCCACTACTTTCTCCGCTGCTAAGACCGCAGTCGCCAATGCTCTCCCCTCAGGCGATGACTTGAAGTCCCAACTCGCCGACGCAAATGCTCAGATCCAGCGACTCAAGGACCGATTGGCAGACCAAGGGCTGCGCCAGCGCAAGACCGGCACCGAACCTAAGGCCGCTCCCGCCGCAATGCAGCAACAGCACGCACAGACTGAAGCCGGAGTACCTCTCCAGATTGTCGCCGGGCTTTGCCTGCTCAGCTTCTTGATTGCGTACTTCTTCTTCTAGCCGTGGTCCCGCCGTGTTCATGTGTCCCAACGCCGCGACGACCTTTCTTTTCAAGCTCCCGTCTACCTTTCTCGAGTCTCTTGAAGAGCAGTCCGTTTTGCTTTCAGTGCTTTCAGCATCAGCCTTGTTTGTCTTTGATTGAACCTTTTCCTTTCTTCACCTGGTATCCATACTTTTTCTTTATTCGACCTTATCTCGGACGTGGGTGAATTTTACCCGCGCCTTGCGTCTTCCCTTCTTTTCAACCTTTTCCTTGCCCCTACACTATTCCTGTCTTGTCTAATATCACGTTACTATGAACAGACTAACCGTCTCGATTCTGCTTTCCTTGTGTGATAAATGATTATTGAATCGAGCCTCAGAAGATACACTATCAGTCTAGAACGGTTTCGAGTAAAATAAAAGCGATCCGCAATGAACTCAACTCATTCGTATGGTAATACTCAGGCAAATATGCAAGAGATCTGACCACCTCGTGTATCCAAACACTACACGACGCAGCCCTTCATGTTTTCGTGAAATTGTAGAATAGTTTTCTTCAATTGAACGTATTGAATTTCCTTAAATAAGAAATACCCTTTAACATAACTCCGGAAACGTATTTAGACTTGGAATACACAACACAAGTAAGTGATCTAACACTGAAGCTCGTCCTCCTTCCACCCGTCTTTCTCCTCGTTAGGAGCGGATGACTTTGATATACCCTCTCCACTACGTCCAGCAGGTGTCGTGGCCTTTCCAGACCCACCACCGACAACCCGACCGCCCTGTGCACGCTTGACACGACACCAGGGCCCGACTTCCTTGTCCAAGATGAACGTCCAAATCACCCAGACCCAGCTGCGGTGGCATGGGAGCGGCTCGTAGAATTCCGCTGCGATCTCGTGCAGCTTGTACAGCTTAGTCCAAGGAATAGCAGGGAAATCGTGATGCTCGTTGTGAAGGCCGACGTTGTAAGTCAGAATGTTGAGGGGCCCGTAATACGAGTATGTCTCTGGCGGGGCGAGAGAATCCATGGCACTCGGGGTCTCGGACTTAGGTGCCGCCGGCTTGGTTTTCAATTCGGCGAGCGATTTGGTGCCGTCGCCTTTTACTTTCGAGAAGAAGTAGTGCTCTGCGATGAAGTGTCCTGCGCAGGGGTGGAGAGAGCCGGCGAGGAAGGAGCTCATGATGAGGTAGTAGAGAGGTTGCAGAGAGCCTGTTGTTCGGACGAGGATGTAGTCGAAGCTCAGCTGGAACACCAGGTTGAGGAGGTGGATCATGGTGAATGGCGGGCTGTAGACGAACATGGGACGCAGGGCGTAGAATAGGATTTGGAAGGTGCAGAAGAAGGTCTTTCCTAGGACAGAGTTTAGGAAGAAAGCTTCGAGTGCGGTAGGTAGGTCGGTGTCGAGGCCTGATACTCCGAGAGATTTGTGGTGGGTGAGGTGGTAAGGCTGCAGAGAATATTGATGTTAGTGATCGTAGGTCTAAAAAATGTTGCGAAGCTTCAACTCACCCTGAACGCAGCACTGTATGGCACTCCAATAGGAATATTGGCAAAAATTGCAAGGACCCGGTTGGCGAATGCAGATCGGAAGGCGAGGTTATGGGAGATTTCGTGAATAGAGAGGAAGAGGTTCTGGTTGGCAGTTGCTCCAATCACATAGGCAGTGGCAAGGAATCGCCAATCGAGCATCGAAGTGTTTCGTAAAAGATAGGCGCAGATAATCTGAGTGGAAACAACACCTAGCACCACCCATTTTGTGAGGGGCTCAGGACCGCAGAGCTTCAATACCTACATGTAAGAACCGCATTAGTCTCAAGCCATGAAGTCAAGGGTCTTGCAATTCGGCCGTAAACAAGACGTAGGCATATCAATTGCTGCAGTCAGGCCCATCGCATGATGTTGTGCAAATTCCATACCTCTGGATGTGCCCCAATGATTGCCTTGCGACGGGACCGGTGCGGTTCTTCTTGATGTGTCCAGAAGAACTTGTCCTCGACAGCGGATTTCTCTGGGGGCGGGATCCTTGGAGCATCGTTCTTGCTTGATCCATTGGCAGCCGACACCCGAAGGCGTGGTGCCTCAGTCTCAACAACCGCAGGCATGATTTGGTAGTTTGAAGTTGTTACATGCAAGACCGGCCAAGTGGCGGAGACAGGAGTCGGGTATTTCACGTGGGTCTTCTATCATGCAATAACTGGATTGTCATTATCAAAGATAAATACACACCAGCGCTAGCCTTCCACGGTTAGCACGGCCCATTGCGGATTAGCGTGTTCCGAATTAACGGGAGATCAATGGCGGTGTAGCGGGCGGGCAGTCGGGCGGTGGCAAATTACGGATCACGTGGGCCAAGTCCAATTCTACAGTGTGTAAACTGTGGACAGGTACCTGTCTCTAAATGAAGATTTGGGACACAATCTGACAAAGAAGCTGTCATAACTTATGTACTTAAGGCGAATATATTTTTGATTTGGGTCATGACAATCAATAATCATCACCGCGACTAATAACTTCCTTCACGTTTGGCCGGAGCACAATGGTCTACAAAGTTAGTAGAGCTTAACCAAGACAAGAAAAAGGTAAACTCACATGTTCGAACTGAGCAGTGTACGAGCCCTTGTTATCGCAAAGAGGTGGGTAGTCTTGGACAATTCCGGAAGAAACAAGGTTGTTCAGCTAGACATCAGTTAGTTGATAGGTTCCATCTTCGATTTCACGGGTATACGCACTCCAAGAAGGTATTTTTCTTGGCCCAGTCGGTCCAAATAACGACGACAGAAAGGCAATGTGCCAAAGTTCTTGTTAATAACGTTGAGCAGGTTTTTCGCTGATGAGAGACGGAGGGGCACGTTGGGTGCGTCTTGAGCGAGAGCATAGTGGGACGTTTCCATCTGTCACTAGTTAGTTTTTGTGTAGGGCATGAATATCGTGCATTACTCACATCTTCCCGAACGTAGCCCTTGCCGGTACTGCCGAAGGTCTCAATGGCGAAGACTTCGCCTTCTTCCATCTTGGTTTGATCAGTTCCCTTGACAATTGGCACACTCTTTCCACTGTGGATGATGTGCTGATCAATGTTGTGACCGTTCAAGTTGCGAATGCACTTGACAGGGTGCATGGTGCCATTCAGCTCGACCTCGTAGCTTTCCATGGCTTCCTGGATGGCCGCACCAATATCGCTCATGCGAACATCAATTCCGGCTTCCTATTGAGTGTATTAGTAGAAAGAAAAAAACCTTTGGAGACCTAGTTGACATACCCGAATACCAGTGTTGGTAGCATCCTTGACTGCCGCCAGCAGAGGATCATAAACTGGGTCGAAAGTCATAGTGAAAGCGCTGTCCACGATGCGACCGTTGAGATGGGCACCGAAGTCAACTTTCATAACATCGCCCTGGTTCAAGACCATTTTGTTCCCAGCATTGGGAGTATAGTGCGCAGCGCAGTGGTTAATGCTCAACCCACAGGGGAAACCCATGCCACCCTTGATGTTGTCACCCTCCTCAAGACCTGAGTGGCCCGTCAAAGCGCGCACAGAATCCTCAATGCCCTCCGCGATCTCTGTCAAAGTCTGTCCGGGTTTGATGTTCTTTTGCGCATATTGGCGGACTTGTCGGTGTACTTCGGCGCCTTGGCGGTACTCTTGGAGGAAGTCGTTCTTCATACGATCGAGGTATCGCTTCTCTTCATCGGTTGTGCGGTAGTTGTTGTCATCCTTGTATTCGACGATTTCACCCTCGGGATATTGGCCATTGGGGAAGAGGTTGGACACGGGGACTCTAGGAGGCTCGCTTTGAACCTTCGCACCGCCCTTCTTCTTCTTCTTGGACTTGCGCTTCTTCTTTTTTTTGGCGGCTATCACGCGCGATAACATTAGTTTGGGATTCTCAAGTAATCATTCAATTTTTGTGAATGATCTTTCAAAGTTTGGCTGGTTTGATCACATACCTCCAGCAGCTCCAGCTTCTGGAGCTCCGTCGCCTTCTTCTTGGTCGTCGTCAGAATCGTCCTCCGCCTCTCCAGCCTGCTCGGGAGCGGGGTCGGCCTTCTGGCCGTTCTGACCATTCACTGCGAGTTGATTAGAATACGATCATTCGGATTGCCCGAATTACTCACGGCCCAGCTTTTCCAGCTTCTCAGTCGTCTCAGCTGCCATAGCGGGATGCGTTGGGTTGAGGTGGAGAAGAGAAGAGGGCGGGATGTCCGGGCAAGTTTTTCGCTGCGATAAGATACGCCGCCCCTCCACGGTGGCGATCCTGTAGATCTTGGAAAATCAACAAGAACCATGCAATTATTTCTGAGATAATTTCAAATACCTCATTCGAACTTTGATATAGGGCGAGCTGATCCGGGTTATATTTGAACTTCGAAGTGAAATTGGGTGAATTTCTAGATAGTTTACCGTAGTACGGCGGGGACCTCGGTAGTAAACAGCCATGAAGCTGCAGTTTACGATAGAATCTGAGATACGGTGCCTTTTAGATACTACTCATATCGTGGGCTTAAAATTAACAAGTGCTCTTTTTGTATTTTATATCATCGAAGATGTTTGTCATTTATGGCCGCGCCTCCTTCGCGATCGGCTCGGGCAGCTGATAAATACTGAAGTAGGATTGGATGCCACCTTTTCATGTCTATGGCGACGTTGCTTTGAGATAGTCGGCAATGTTAGGGCGCTTCTCCATGGCTTCTTGAAGCTTAGTTAAAGACTCTGGGATTTGAGCCTTGATAAATAGCCATTAGTATCCACCAGTAAAGTAGATCAACATTCAAGGGAGAGTAGACTCACGGGAAGAGTTCCTGTTCTTTTATCATTGTCCAGAGACTGATAGACAGCGAAGTCTGCATACGTTATCTTGTCACCCAGCAGGTATGGGCCCGTAAAGTCTGAGTAATACTTTGCAAGAACATCGTGGTAACCAGGCACGGAGTTCTTATACTCTTCAGTCTTGTTGCTCAAGTTGGCCACCCATTTGGACTATAGATGTGTTAGTGAACTATAGAAATGCCACAGGGACCAATTTAACCTACTCGCCAGTCAACGTAGACATCGGATACCGCATCAACAACGTATTTCTCCCATTGGGTCACTCCATCGTAGGCTCCGAGATCAGCCGCAAGATAGCGCAAGGTTGGGATATGCTTTTCACTAATTAGTCAAATGTACAAAGGATCCAATCCATTTCAAAGACGATGCATGACTATACCTGAGTAAGAATTGCACCCTTGTACTCAAGAGCAGGCACTTGTCCTGTTCTTGAGATACCTTGCTGCTTGAGTTTTGCGCTGTTCTCGGGCCAGGTAGCATCCATGGGATAGCGCTTCTCGGTGATTTTGACACCCGCATCCTTTAAAAACAGGCTTTAAGATATATCAGTATAAGATTGTAGAAGAAAAGCTTCCAAAAAGAAGAAGAAGAAGAAAATCATCAGTACTCACTTGACGACCTCGCCACGACCAAGACGGCCGATATCAAGGTAATGGTAAACTGGTAGAGACATTCTTGAGAAAGCAATTGTCACAAGGGCTGAGACTATGAGTGTGATCAATGAAAGAGATTGGATTTTGTATGAGCGGAAAACAGACATCTAGAGGGAGTGATCGAGGTCTTTAAAGCATTCATTGTTGTCCCTCTAAATAGTAGACGGGCAAGCGCCCTGTGATTTGCTGCCGTTGCAGGGCAGGAACCTCCGAGGTGAAGAGCCCCGAAAAGCGGGACTTGCGGGGATCATCGCAGTTCAAGCAGGCTGAACCAACAAAATACCCCCCGAGATAACCGAAATAAGCGAGCTACATGCTGCAAGGATTCCAAATATGCTGATTACTCGATTTTTGATTATCAATCCATGCATTCCATTAGAATATTCCACAAGCCCGATCGTGAGTAATCTATTCGGAAAGCGTATTGCCTAAATAATCGTCAAGTATTCACGCTGCCACCTTCTCCGCGGGGCCGGTTTGAGGGCTTCTCTATGCAATCGACCTGAACTACTGAGATACGTACCAAGCAAATGTGCCACTTTGCTCTATAGTTCCGAGGGCTTAAGCCACGGAAGCTTGCAAAGCGTGCCACGACCACCCCAAGCCTAATCGTGACGTGCTGCACCATCCGAGTGGGTCCGTATTCATGGTTGTTTGCTATTTGGGCATTCAAGACCGACGTGCTCATGGGACTGGACCCTTGAACTTATAAGTGTCTATCGACCGCCTCAATGCGACCTGCTCATAAGAGTCTTAAGAACAACGCAATACGAGGTGCCCCACCATGGCGACAGCACTACCAGGATGGCATCCGGGCGAGCTTTCCATACAACAAAAGCTTGGGTTCGCAGACTCGGTAAAGGAAAATTGGAGGAATGTTCGCAACTTCATGCCTGAGCAGCACCGCATATTCCACACGTCAAATCTCCCTTTCATCCCTGTCACCACCGTGGATGACGAGGGTTGTCCTTGGGCAGCTATTGTCGCCGGAACAACGGGGGAAGTTGGCTTTGTCCAGAGTCCAGATCCTCAAACTCTGAGCATAAATGCTCGGCTCTGGGATGGAGATCCTCTGTTAGATACAGCAAGAAGACTAGCTGGCCTGGGGGGCAAAATCAAGGAAGTTCCAGACAGACTTTTGCTTGCCGGGCTCGGAATCGAGTTCTCTACAAGAAGGCGCAATAAATTTGCTGGTCTAATAAAGGACGTCAGGAATTTAAATAACTTGGATTATCGAATCGACTTGGATATCACAGAAACAATGGGGTATGTACATGGGGTTTACGCTTTTTTGATCCCAATTGTCACTAACAACTCATCCAGGAATTGCCCAAAGTACATTAATATCCGCACATTGGTTCCTCATCCCCATACAAAGCCATCAGTTACCTATCAAAGCTCTAAAATGCCCTCTTCCGAACGGCTGCCGGAGGAAATCATTCAATTCATTCTCGAGGCGGACACGGTATTCGTCGGGACAAGATCCAAGCCAACAGTCTCATCCAAGGGAAGGTTCTCTTCTCATGCGGGCATGAATGCGCGAGGCGGATTGCCCGGTTTCTTAAGAGTCAGAAATGATGGCAGAACCATTGTGATGCCAGATTACTCAGGGAACAGATTTGTCTCCAGCCTTGGGAATATTGAGTCCACCGGGCTTGCTGCTTTCACTATGGTCTCTTTCACGACCGGTGACATCCTCTACTTAACAGGCAGAGCGGAAAACCTAGTTGGACCACCCGCACTCGAAATTATGGCAAGACATGCAAGTATCACAACATTGCACGTAACAGACTTTACATATGTGAAGGATGCTCTTCCGATACGCGAGAAACTGGGAACAAACGTTGAGCGCAGCCCGTATAGTCCCAAAGTCAAGTATTTGCTCGAAGAAGCCGGTGCTCAAGGCGATGACAGTGGACAGCACAGAGCTATTCTTGAAGAAGCTGTTCAGTTTTCTTCTGATCTTGCAGTCTTCAAATTTAAAGTTGTGTCAAAGCCTGGCGCGAGTGGCTTGCGCATCCGTCCGGGTCAGGCGGTCGCGCTGGACTTCATGGATTGGATAGGGCCACCAGAATACCAACACATGGCAAAGTCGGCGCCATCATCGATAAATGATGACCGAATACGAACCTGGACTGTGTCAAGTGCCCATGAGGATCAAGATGCAACATGGTTTCAGATGACCATGCGAGAAATGAAATCTGGCGCCGTCACGGGGGCATTGTTTGATCTGCTGAGGAAACACCCGTCAAACAAATGGGGATCTCCTGTCTATTTCGATGGCTCTGTGAGTCCAGAAGTAGTTGGTGTCACTGGAGACTTTTTGCTCGAACATGGCAAGCTTGACTTGCTATGGATTGCTGGAGGCATTGGCGTGACTCCTTTTTTGTCCATGCTAACGGCACTAGTAGAGCGTGGATCCTCTATCAGAGGCGACATAAGACTAACACTTTCAACGAGAGAGCCAGATATCATGCTGGCTATGATGCAATCTATGTTGTCCAAGATTTTACCTTCTGTCATCATTTACATTGATATTTTCACGAATTATGGCCGATTCGACATGCATCAAATCAACAAACAGAATGTGCACGTTTCTATCTACCGAGGTCGGGTCGGAAATCAATACTGGTCGACTATTCCAACGTCTAAGACTGTTTTTATCTGTGGTCCCAATGAGTTCGGTGATTCTGCTATTGAGGGTTTGAGGGTTGCTGGGTTGCCCATGTCACAAATTCATAGGGAAGGGTTCTTTTAATTTAATCAAGTCTTAATACATTTCACCAAAACTTGAACGGCACAAATATTGAAAAATCTCATTGATCATTAATCGTCATATGTCTCTCATGTGTATTGTAAGTCAGAGGTTTCCCTTGACAGTAACTCACTGCCATTTATATGGTCGCGTAAAGCCTGATCAAGATCAAATCCTGAAACATGCGACCAATCTACCCACTCCCTCACAAGGGGTTGGTCTAAAAGCCAATTTTCGTCAAAAGGTTGGTCCATACCATCATATGTTACAATTGTGGGTGGCGACTCCGAACAAGCCCATGTAGCCACACATAGTGGATAGAATTTTTGTTTCCCTTGTCCGCGTCTGAGAGACCCAGAAGACTGTGGTTGAGCATAATACGTTACGATCTGTCGACCACTTGCGTCTGGCAACGGCATTGCGAGAATTCGTGCAGACGACACTGAGAAGCGTTCGACCACGCGAGACCCTGAGTACTGCTTCACGCATTTTTCAAGGGATAGCAAGAATTGTAGGTTTTTGGAAAATGTACAGGGACTGTACAGTCCTTCTCGGCTGAGTTGACTCAGTTGTTGAATTATCCATTGAAGCCAGGATGGATTGGGACAGCAATGACCGATGAGAAAGAGCATAGGAGTGATGCTTAGTCCTAAAGCTTCACATGGTAAGGCTGGAGTAGATCCAATGTCTGCTGGGCTTTCGGTATATGTTCTGTAGAATCTGAGTACTTGGTAGAAGTACTGATATGCCTTAATCTCGTTCTGGCTTGCCTCATAATTCAAAAGACTGAGCTTCCAAGCGAGTCGTCCTCGATAAAATGCATAAAGACCGAAAGCGAGGCAGTGGTCTCTGGAGAGGGTAGGATGGGAATCTGGTGGGAATTGGAGGTTGTCCAAGTTTTCTAGGGTAAAGTCAAAGTCACCGTTTTGGAGATCTTCAACCTGAAAAGTTTGAAAAGTTCTTTCGTGGGCTTTTCTCCAATCCTCAAGGAGCCTATCAAATGCCAGAACCTTTTCTGTAGGCACGTCCTCAAGATGTCCAATTACAGGACTCCATATGAGCTGTTTGATCTTGAAATCCGCAGCCGCTATGTCAAGCAGATAATGGAGCATATGAAGAGGCGCACTTGATGTAGATACGGCATTGGATGTCCTAAATAAATCCATATGCGAGTGTGCATGTGATGGTGGATTTGGATCGATTGCACTTGGAAGAGGCATGACAACACATGAGGTCAGGTCCAATTCGTTAAGAGCAGATATCAGAGGTTGCATGATCCGATGATTCTGATGATAGGTCCCATCAGAATAAACCTCGTTGAAGTAATGGTGTGCCATTCGGTTGTGCCGTATCGCTGCGGGGATATTGCCGTCAAAGGACTACAGGTTCCTGTTAGCTAGCTCCATTGGCATAGAATCATCATTGGAAATCCACATACCTCGAAATATGCGAAGAGAACTAATACACCCACTACCAGGACCTTCGACACCTGGTCGTTTGCCAACTGTTTAGCAAGATCCTGGAAAGCCCTCGTATAAGCTTGGAGGGCAATGACTTTAGTATCAAGTCCTCGGTGCTGATCATTTTTGCACTCTCGGGACAGTAGTAAGGTCGCTCTATGCATGCTTCCAAGAGCCACTATGGCGTCGTAGACATATTCGACTTCCCATGCCGCCTCGCAGAGATAATCTCTCCACACATGATCCTTATCAAATGGAAAGAGTGTTGGCCAAGTTCTGTACAGGAATTGATTGTAGGCTAGTATGTCGCGTGCGCGCGTGTGTGGTCTTTGTGACGGACTTGGATTGACAGGTAACCCTATCAGTGGCAGTCCATCTGCGCGGATGACTGGGTTTGGCGACGCCTCGATGCGACCAACGAAAGAAGGCGATGTCGACTCAGTTATCATAGACTCTTCTCTTTTATGCGGAGATCTCTGGAGCGGCAAACGTCGCTTTCCTTCATATCCTGAGCATTCAAGATTTGCAGATTCACATCGCTCGCATACTGGTTTTCTTTCATCGCATTTGACTCGGCGCGTACGACATGTCAAGCAGCCAGTTTTGGTTCTTCTCAATTTTTTGATCAGAGCATTTTCTCTGAAATCATTCTTGTCTGATCGTAGAGCTCTTTTGGTCATTTTTCAGGGGTGCGTCGGCGGAGGTTTTTATGTAAAGGAAAAGAGCAGAAAGGTGAGAAGTAGAAGAGAGATGTAGCTTGAGTAGAATCCCGGATCGCATTAATCAGCGCCTGCGCGGAAGGTGGTACTTGTATGGGAACGGGGCGGTCTATTTGGGGCTCCTCCCGCCAATCCAGGGTTTCTCTTTGAGAAAACTTAAGAGAGTGCAATCCATGGTACATACGACACACCTAGCATTTGCAAGAATATCATTGAATTCTGTTTTTGACTTGATGTCTGGGGTGGCTACTGGCTGCATTTTGGGGGCGCTCTTTCACAGTGGCAACTGTGCCATAGAATCTTCCGAACTAACCAATTCCGATAAATCCACTCCTAATTCATCATATGTGAGAAGATTTCCCTTGGGGGCTAGATCTTTTCCTCGGGTATAGTCCCAAAAACTCATTCCCAAGTCCATCTCTTCTGCTTCTGTGGGGAAGAGTGCATAGTATGAGTCTCGAGAAGCCTGCACATATACAGCTTTCACCTTGTGAGCAGTTGCCCACTTTTGCAAAAGCCCTTCAAGAGTGGATTTCTCAATGAATGCATGTACAATTTTCCCTCCCCGCGTCTTATCAGGCTGGTCAAAGATCGCTTTTACAAAAGCTCCCAGGTTCGCTGCAGTATCCCCAACGAATGCCATGGGCGTGTCACCAGGCACGCTCTGAATTTGGACATATGTTTGTGCAGCAGGCATAAATACTGGCCTGAGACAGCCGCGAGAAAGATTGCTAGCATAGTAAGCAGTCCAAAGGTATGTCGTCTTCGCAAAAAGTCTCGGTTTGCTCTCAATGTAGCGATTGACAGCAACCTTCGACTCATAATGAGGAACTACCGCTCTGTGATCACTGGCATTTTCAGTCTCTGCTAATGTGGACCAGACAAAGTGTTCAAGCGTCTCAATTGTTGACTCAGCCGCATCAACTATGTTCTTGCCTTGCTGTGTTTCGCGAGCAGTAGCAGCATCTTTTCCCATCTGCGCAAACATTGTCCAAAAGTCGGTCACGGCGAATATAGCATGGGAACCTTTGAAGGCGTTTTGTAAGGAAGACGCATCTTCGAGATCGCCTTTGATGACTTCGACTCCTCGTTTGATGAGGCTTTGAGCTTTCTGACTTCCAGGATTGCGAGTGATTGCACGAATAGAATGAATATTGCTGTTGTCCTTGAGAAGATGATCGATCGCCGAGCCTCCCTGCGTTCCTGTAGCTCCGATAATTGTGATTATCATTCTGAAAACGAGCGGGGCTGCCGATGCTAGTATGTTGCGCTAAGTCAGGGTTTCGAAGCGAATGATCTTCCAGTTCTAACATTTGAGACAGACCTATGTTGAAGATAGAAGGATTCAAATAAGAAGCCTGATTATCAGACACCGAATAGAAGCTTGATGAGAAATCACAAACCATGTCAATCCACCGTTTGGCGTGCTCGCTTAGCTCGCTTAACTCGTGATGCTCGGTAAAGCTTCAAGCTGGCATGAAATATTCCCTGCGGATCAAATAGTAGCTTTGACTAGTTTTTTTTTTTTTGTTTTTTTTTAGAAGCTCCATAAGTACTAATTACCATAAAACACTTGGTTCCCTTGACTTCTGGTCGAAAACGAACGGTTAACACGCAATGACTTGGCGGAGCCCGCTCTAACTACCTGTTATCTAATCTGATCTGATCTCACTACGGGCGCCAGCATGAAGACCCCCAGCAGCGAATAGCTGCCAATTATAATTTAAAGGGAATTATCGCTAATTTGACACAGAAAATTGCATAATGAGACTAAACTGCATATAAGTCCCGGTGTGGTCTCTAATGGCTCCATCTCCGGAGCATGCTATCCGCCCTGTACCCGATGACGCCACAGCTACCCTCGACTTCGGCCTGTCTTTTTCTCCCCGCTATCACTCCTTCACCTCTTCGATGAGATCGCCCTGCAAGCTACACTCACAATTAGGCAATGCCGCCACCTCGTAGCCCGATTCTCTTCTTTCATAGCGCCCACACACCGAGCAGGGTGTCGCCCATCCACACGTGCCACCACCACTCCTTATCACCACGGCACACGACCGCAAAACGCCTACATCCACACAATGCAGCACAACCACGCCGTATCCCGAGGCTCAGGCCACATACCTCTAACTTCTCCTCGACAAGCTCTACCCGTGCCCGCGAGCAAAACTACTATGAAATCCTCGACATCCCGGTAACAGCTACCGGGCAAGAGATCAAGAAGTGCGTGCCCACCCTCATCCGGACCCAGATCCAAGACCCTGTGAAGCAAAAAAGAAAAGAAAAGAAGAAGAAATCATAAACCCTAACATACTACTAGAAAATTCTACTCCCTCTCCCTCAAACACCACCCGGACCGGAACCGCTCCGACCCAAACGCCGGCAACCGCTTCGCCCAAATCTCCTCCGCGTACAACATCCTCGGCAACGCAAACAAACGCGCCATCTACGATCGCGACCACGGTTTCCACCGCGCATCCACCAGTCCCCGCTCCCACCCCGCAGGCAGCCACAGCAGCGCCAGCTCAACAGCCCCAGGCGGCAGCTACGCAGGCTCACGGCCCGCGAGCGGGCTCCGGAAAGAGCGCAGTACCTTCCGCGGCCCACCGCCTAGCTTCTACCAGAATGGAGGGTACGGGAATACGGGGCGGACGGCTGAAGGCGCGTATGGGGGTGCTGGGGGGAAAGGCGGGTTCGGGGCCTCGTTTACGGGGAATGGAGGCAAGGCGCAGAAGGACGAGGAGGATCCGACGGCTTTTATTTATAGGAATCCGTTAGAGCATTTTAATGCGCGGGAGCACTTCCAGACGCAGCAGAAGGAGGATTTGAGGCGGGGGGCTAGGAGGGCGAGGGCGGCGAGAACGGCGTGGGCGAAGGTGCAGGATGAGGAGTTGGTGGCTTCGTCGCAGTTTTCTTTTATACGGGTTATTTTGATATTGGGGATTCTTGGAGGGTCGGCTGTTTTGGTGCATACGTTTAGTTTGCCGGCTACTCGGGCGCCGACAGATGCTATTGCTGTTCTTCAGGCGCAGCAAGTATCAAGTGAGAAGGGGAAGAGAGGGGAGAGAGTGAAGGATTTATAGATGTTTCTTCTACTTGGAGTTGTACATATTCATAGACTGCCAGTGTAGGATAATCTACAAGTTTGCCTATACTCGATTCCATTACTTGACAGCTTGGATGACTTTGCATCTATGTATCTAGACGGTTCAAAAGGCTTCCATCAAACAAAAGGAATTTAGATTTGATATACAGCGTGTATCGAGCACAAAACTACGATGCACAGATTATCTAAGGAACACAACCAACAGCAGATAAAGCTTCGTTCTTTCACAAATCCGCCGGTGAGGTCATGATTAAATAGAGCAACGAAACATTAAACACTTATAGAGAGATCTTACACTCCCGATTGGTCAAATTTCACGATCTAGCGTTTAAGCCTCGAAGGTGAAGCTAGCACCAACCTTGTGGGCAGCCTGGTTCAGGTTCTGGGTATCGAAAGAGGCACCCAGGCCGAGAGTGACACCGGGGCGGAGGAGGACGTTGTAGGCAAGAGCAGCGACACCACGGTCGTTGATCTTGGCCTGTAGAAGAGAAAAAAAAATGGTTAGTCACTAATATCGCAGATCAAGTAAAGAGTCAGGGTAATAGCGCACCTTAGCGAAGGAAGAGGGGTCCAGGCGGTACTTGCTGGCGACCTCAAGGCCGACGGCGTTGCCGGAGTTGGAGTCCCAAGAAGCCTTGGCACCGGCCTCAACCTGAGCGTTGACGCGGTGGTAGTAGCTGGCGGAGAAGAGGGTCAGGCTGTTGCTGGCGGTGATGGCAGCGGAGTACTGGGGAACGCTGTATCCAACGGCAGCAGAGTACTTGGTGATGGCAGCCTTGTTGACGTCGTAGCCACCCTCAGCACCGACGAGGAAGCCCTCGTGACCGAGGACAGCGTCGAGGTTGGCAATGGGGCCGTTCAGCAGGTCGAAGAAAGCACGAGCGTGAACGTTGGGCTGCTTGAAGTGCAGGTTGAGCTTAGCACCCTTGGACTGCTTGGCGGGCAGGTACTGAGTGATGATCTCAGCCTTGAGGCCCTTGGCAATGTTGTTGTCAAGCTCAAGCTTGGTGTCGAGAGCGTTGGCGGTGGTCCAAGCCTGGGTGAGGGTAAGACCTGAACATGGGCGGATTATTAGCTTAATTGAATGTTTTGATGTGTTTGAGAATATAAAAAAGGTGATCCGGCGTGTCGCGAGATTGCCCGATGACGCGAGAAAAAACGTCATGGGCTTTCCCTCGCGCACGCCGGAATCGGGTGGTTTGAGGGGTTTGCGCTTGGGGTAGTCTTTACCGGTAGGGGCATCGACGTACTTGGCCTCGAGCTATATGAGCAAGACCTGTTAGCAATTGTTGCACGGATAGCTGCGTTCTCCGGCAGGAACCCGTCTGCAGCTTCGGGGAGCCCTCGACCGAGGGAAAAAAAACTTACCTGGCCAGCGATAGAACCCTCGTGAGCGGACTTGCCCTTGACGGTGAAGGTAACACCGTTGGGGGCCTTGGACTTGACCTCAAGGTTAGCTAGACGATGATTAGCTTTGGCACTCTTTCATGAATTGGCGTTGCTGCACAAACCCGGGCTGGCGTGGTAGAAGTCCTTGTTCAGGAGCTGTGTTCTTGTTAGCTTCCAGATCGGTACGACAGGCATTCGCTCATCTTACGTCGTTGGCCGCCTTGGCGACATCGGAGAAAGCAGCAGGGGCAGGCATTGTGAAATAGGATGGGGGATATGAGACTCGAGGAGAGGTGAAAGAGAGAAGAAGGACGTTGGTGATGTTGGGGGGAAACTGGGAAGGGGGCTCCAGCCACGGGCCGCGGGGCCGCCGCTTATTGGTTGTAGCCGCGCTGCCGGGAAAGCCCGCCGGGAGAAGTTTGCTTATGTAAGGTCTCAATTTCAGGCACGATTTAGTTGGTAGCTTCTTCTTTAAACGCGACTAACTAAATAATAAGCGGTGCTAAACTAGTGCCCGTTCCCCAGGCGCTTTTACGGGTAACGGAGGTTGAATGTTGAAACACGGAGAAGCCTTTATCCTTCATTCCCTGGACCTCGGTTCAGGCGCTGCCGCATTATGTGCAGCTCTCTATTGAATCTAAACACTGCATGGTCTGCAAAGAACGTCTTCTGTTTGATCATATATAAAATGCCCCAGTGCTGCTTTTTTTTTACTCAACGTGCTCGTACTTTTGCTGGTGGTAGGCGATCGATCTATGATGGCGTTAGCATGCGAACACAACCCGAAACGCGGAGCTTGTTAGAGCCCTTCGAGATCAACTCACCGGCCACTGGGATCGGTCTGCTTGGACCATGTTGGTGTCCACCGCTCAACGGTGCCCGCGCAGTATGGCGGGAAGTGCTCGTCGAACATTGTGCGGTACAGGTAGCTAAAAATGGAATCAATACTAATCAAACGGAAACAAGACGAGGCGAAACATACGCTTCCTTGGTGTCGGGAACATCGTTGCCCCACTCAGGCTTGGGGTTCTTCATCATCTCATCAGTGACCTGCTTCTCAGCGAAGTCCTTCAGACCGTCGATCCAGCTGTAGCCAACACCGTCACTGAACTGCTCCTTCTGGCGCCAGAGGATCTTCTCGGGCAAGTAGGGCTCAGTCTCAGGCTCGTCGCTGGTGTCGAAGGCCTTGCGCAGGATGTACTTCTCGATGTGCTCCTTGGTGATCATCTTGTCCTTGGGGTCAATGCTCATAGAAGTCTCGAGGAACTGCTTGTCCAGGAAGGGCACACGGGCCTCCAGACCCCAGGCAGAGGTCGACTTGTTGGCACGCAGGCAGTCAGCCAAGTGCAGGTTCTTGACACGGCGGACAGTCTCCTTGTGGAACTCCTCACGGTTGGGAGCGGCGTGGAAGTAAAGGTAGCCACCGAAGATCTCGTCGCTACCCTCACCACTGAGAACCATCTTGACACCCATAGCCTTGATCTTGCGAGAAAGCAGGTACATAGGAGTGGAGGCACGGATGGTGGTAACGTCGTAGGTCTCAAGGTGGTAAACCACGTCAGAGAGGGCATCCAGACCATCCTCGACGGTGAAAGTGAAGGCGTGGTGCTTGGTACCCAAGTACTTAGCAACTTCCAGAGCAGCCTCAGTGTCAGGAGCACCAGGCAAACCAATGGAGAAAGAGTGCAACTGCTGGAAAGTGGTAACAGTCGACAGCTCGTTCTCATCATCAATACCGACAAGATCGCTGTTGAGGGCGTTGGCCTTGATGGCAGCGCGGGTGGCTTCCTGCATGCGCAGAGTCTCGCGTTGGGCAATAGAAGCAACGAGAGAAGAGTCCAGACCACCGGACAGCAAAACACCATAAGGCACCTCAGCCATCAGACGCTTACGGACAGACTTCTCCAACATTCCGCGGAGAACCTTGTAGTCAACCGGAGTTGAGGGAACGTTGGTGGGGTCCCACCAGGTGGGCTCGAAGTAGCGAGACAGGTTGTCGGTCTTAGAGTCATAGACATGACCGGGAGGAAAGGCGATGATGTCGTCGCAAACAGGGTGCAGACACTTCAATTCGGAAGCAAAGTACACGGCGCCTGGGGTGGAGGAAGAACGGCCGAGGTAAAAGCTAGTAACACCGATGGGGTCGCGAGCAGCGATCACGCGGTCCTGCTTCTTGTCCCAGAGGACCCAAGAGAACATGCCATCAAGGTGCTTAGGGGCGTCAAGACCGTGCTCCATATACTAATTCAGAAGTTAGCTATCGCTTCATACATGGGACAATGCTCATATCACATACTAAGGGAATAATGACCTCGCAGTCAGAGTGTGTCTTGAAGTTATACTTGGTCTTCAGGTTTTTCCGCAGGATACGGTGGTTGTAGATCTCGCCGTTGACGGCAAGGGCGAGGGTCTCATCTTCGTTGACAAGGGGCTGGGCACCGGTGTCTATTCCAGAGGTAAGTATATGGGGCTCGACCCCTTCCTCGAGGAAAACTTACCAACGCCGACGATACTCAAACGCTCGTGGGCGAGGACTAGATCCACGTTAGTCTCCATCATTGGCACATCCTGAAGCCAATTGACATACTAGTGCTCTGAGCGCAGAAGTTTCCGCCTGTTGAGAAAAGTCCATGTTAACTCCAACCTTCCTCAAATTATAATATTCGCGTTGCGATTTTCCCGGTGACTCACTCCAATCGGGACCACGGTGGCGCACACTTCAAGAACAATTGTTAGCCAATTCAAATAATTCCAACGATAGAGCTAGAACAAAGTAGTTGCAGGAGGTTGACTTACGCCTTGGCCATGCGCAAAGCCGTGGGCTTGAACTTCTGCACATCGGGGTGACTATTGAAGTTCTCGTTAGCAATGGGTCACTCAGCCCGCGGGGAGATGCAGCATAGTGGGGGAGCCATGAATCACGACCAAGTACGCACTGGTGACACGCAAAGATTCCACACATGATGGGCAACAAGCGCTCAATCGATTGTAATTGAGGTCCTGGTATGGGGAGAGAAAGAAGGTGGAATTGACTAATCGCGACGGGGAGATGTGGAGGGGCCCGATCCAAGGCGATTTTTTTCGTTTGGCCGGAACGAGGGGCGATGTCGGCTCTTTGAGTCACCGATAAGATAAACCCACTTGAACCGCCATTCCTCCACCAAGGAAGCAGCTAAGGATCGCGTCTACTATTAATATACAATACATTGGAATGCTGTTAAAGGATACATTCTACACGTCTCAGATAACGCCTTGTATTCTGTTCAAAGAAACGCCATGCTGATGATTGGTCGCCGAGAATGCGCGCTCCGCTTAGAGGTCATGCAAGCCACATCTCTCCTCTTCTAGAGCTCAATCCCGCTGGAAAAGAGGCAAAAGTCAAAAAAGCAAACTTCATAAGATATTCCCCATTCGTTAGTCATGCTGGGTGGTTCGTGCCCCCTACATGGGTGGGTTCTCTTTGACCACTTGGCGCACACGTTTCTCATAAGCGGGTCGATCTTTCTTGAAAATGTTGTATGCATCTGCCTGCGCAGGCGATTCAGGATTGGGGTCGTTCAGCAAGTCCTGAATTCCAATGAGGATCTGCTTGAGTGTGATCGCCGGGCGCCAGGCTTCTTCTTCATTCAGGATCGAGAGGCAAACGGTGCCAGAGGGATAGACATTCGGGTGGAAAAGTGGTGGCACAAATTTGCCTGGGTTGATAATCACGTCAGCTATACAATGTACCAACAGCATGCAATAGCTATAGCAAGAAAGGTGATTGCTTTATAGAGAAAGACGGCGCATGCACATACACTTTGGCGGCTTGGTTGGATATTCTAGAGCCATAAGACCTTGGTTAGTATCCATTAAACTATGATGCGTCCAGTAGCGCTTACCATCGGGGAATATCACATCCAGCCTGAAGGAGCCTCCTTCCCAGAGTGTATCCTTCTTTCCCGGGATGGCGCATTGCCAGTTCTTCAAATCCAGAGCGCCAGCCTCTGTCCGCTTGGGCTTGGCAACAAACCCAAAGGGATGATCACGGCGCCATGTCTTGCTGCGAGGCCATGGACGTCAGCCGAGTTCTCCAGCTCCTCAAATCTTTCATTATGCTTTCAATGCACTTACCGCTCCTCTTGAAGACGGTTGAGACAGAGAGTCATGTTGCTTATCGGAGAATAAGACCGGTGAGGAATGAAGCAACCAAGGTGGTCGGTGAAGTTTCGCGCTACCTTTCTGTTGATGACGGTGACTCAAGAAGCGAAAGAAGGACGAGGAAGGAGGGAGATGCGTGCAGGGATTAAGAATGAACCTGCCATCGCGCCTCAGATCTTCCATGCGATTTCCACGGCCCCGCTCACTGATTAGTAATCAGGTTGCCTTCGCCATATCTATACACTTGACCTGGCAAACAAAATGAGCAAACAATGGAAAAGGTTTGTTTGCTGATTGTCATAACAGAAGCTAATTCTCTTACATAGCTTTCTCTTTAATTTATGCTCACAGAAAGGATTTAAAAAGAGACATTGTCATGCATAAAGGAAATATGAAGCGCTGTATAGACTTGTGCTCAGGAACAACACAGCTATTGTCAAAAGTGCAAGGAAAATTCTTTGATTCTGGACATAAGAATGGACTGAAATTATGGAGGCACAAGATTCATCGCCGAAGTGAGAATATAAAGGGGTTGTCGTCACTCACCGCGCAACACTGACAACAACAACATCATCATCATCATCATCAACACCAGCTCACTCCTCAAAACAACGCACGTGAAAGCGAAAACCTGACCATTGACACATCTCAGCTGAACAGGTCAAAATCCAATAAATTCAACTCCTAACACCAAGATGTGCCACAACGTGACTTGGTTCTACGTCGACTGCCGACACCATGACCCCGACGCTACATGGCTCGTCGAGTGCTTCAAAGCCGTGAAAACAGGCGTTGAATGCAAACCTCTCCCACATGACCGATTTCAAATCGCTCTCTCCGGCGTATGCAACAGCTGCATCTGGAATTCTGTGCAGCGTAACCGTGAGCGCCGCCGACATGTGTATTCGCAGTCTCACTCGCAGCCGCAGCCACTGAGAACCACCCCCGGACCAAATACACAGTATGTACCGTCACCCTGTCTCGTCTGCGACAAGAACGTTCTTGGGCATTCATTTACATTTAACAAAGACCTTCTATCCCATACGCGGAATTCCTTCGGCGCCAAGCTGCCCGGTCAGGACCGGTTTACCCCTACCTTCCACCGTACTTCTTGGCTCCACCACGAATCTAAGTCGAAGCACGGCGAGTCTGCGCTGGAGAATAGAGAGACAGAGGTCCCCATGTGGGCACCAAAGAATTGTATGAGTGACCCCTCAGTTACGCTTGAATGGAACGAGCTAATGAATAATATTAACCGCGATCCAGCTCATAAATGGTCTCCTCCTGATACTCGTGAGACTTCATGGCTTGATCTCGATTCCGATGATGCTGACGACGAAGACGACGAAACACACGAATTGGAAGCTACGGATTGCCCCTGTTTAGATGAAAACGATACTGTACCAACAGATGAAATTTACGAGTTGAGTTCCTCGCCGGTTCGAGGACCTTCCTCTGATTCTGACTCTGACGATGAATTTTTTACTCCAGATCCAAGAAAAAAATACCACCCCGGCTCTGATGATGGTTGCTCTACTCCAGAGCCAGACATAATTCGAATCTCAACTCCCACGACCATGATAAAACAAACGAGTGTTGGGGAAAAGGAAAAAGGTGTGCAGCAAATGGCCTGGAGCCGATTAATGAGTTTCGTTGGGAACATGTTCTGGTGTTGATGATGAGTTGCTTACTGGGACTTCGGCTATTAAGCCTAATACAAATTTTGAGATGAAAATGGAGCTACAAGTTAATTCGGGGTGCTACTTTGATCGTGTCTGTTTTGATTTTTACAAGGATAACATCTTCACTTAATGTGTTAAATTAAATTCTACTCAATTCATGCAGTTTGTTACTGGAAACTCTTCCAATAATTATCAACCTCCTTCAGGACAAGTCTTAGGAATAGTCCAAAGTATCAGTCCACATAGATGCCCTCCTCGAATTTCTCACGGTCAAAGAACCGAGCCGATATTGTATTTCCATTGAAAACACGCCCTTCCAGAGCATTCACGGCCTATATTTGTTAGAATACATCACAAAGGAAATGAAGCAACATCAGACATACCCGCAATGCAGACAGTGGACTTGTGAAATTTACAAACACTGGAATCGGGTCACCAAGCTCACGAGCTATGAACACCCGCTCAACGCTCCCGTACTAAATATATGTCAGCCTCCAAGTATTCATGTTGAAGAGAAAATGATTCAAAATACCTTCTCAGAGCATTCTTCTCCGATCTCTTGCATCAAACCGCCACCTTCTCTCCCTAATTCCTCGTCGAGGTCCATCCCGTCGAGCATGCCTTTTAAGATTATAACCTCGCTCATCGGTCCAAATTTACCAGTATCTTCACCACCTTTCCTCTTGCCGCCGATGATGGTCCCCCGGCCTGCAGGGGTCGCAAAGCCTCCACCTTCGGAGTCTGGCCGCTTCTTCGGCTTAACTGCCTTGACTTGTAGCGGTTTCACAATACCCTCGCCAGATGCTCCAAGCCCAGAACCCTTTGTCCAGCCGTATTTTGCAAGAATGCGCTCTGCAAAGTACTTTTGGCCGGGGCGTTTGGATCGTGCACCGTCCTCCGTGTCATTATCTTCAGCGGAATTCTCCTGGGCAAATTTTGCCTCGAGTTCGGCTTCAGTTGCTGGAATGTCTTCTGGTGGGGGAGGCAAAGTGTACCGGACTGGTGCACGGGATATAGTGGCTGAGGAAGGTTGGAATTTATGAGGAAGGCGTGAGGTTGTTGGAGGTGGTAGAGGGGCTTCTGATGAATTTGCAGGTGGTGAAGGTTGTTCTGGTGGAGGCGGAGGTGGAGGAGAAGCCGAAATAGGTTCTCGAGTACTTGTATCGCCGCTGGGAGGCTGGCCTATATGGGCACGACGAGCGAAAGCATCCTCCCCTGATGCGTCGTCTGGGATGTTCGATGGGGGCGGAGGCACATCGTTAAGGTTGGGGGGTGGTGCGAAGCTCCCCGGCGGTGCGAATTGGCCTAGCATACCGTCAGTATTCTCGTCTCTGGCAAGACATGGACTTTCTCGAGTAAACACACGATTCATGGGACGGTCGTAGTCCTCGTCATCCGAGTCCCTGCTCGATGAACGTCTCATCCTATGCGCATAAAGACGATCTTTCCATTCTCGGACCTCGCGAACCTTTTCTTCACTATGGCGGTATTCTTCATATATTGTTGGACGCGAGGGATCGTAAATGTCATCCCAGTTCTGCATGGCCACATGACCATCTTGGTTCTTCTTGCGCTTCTTGCGGCCACCACGTTGGCGTTTCTCGGGTTCGTAGTATGTATTGTATTCATCCTCTTCGGTGGCAGCCCAGTCAGCTAGCGTGCTTTTAGCTGGAGCGTTGGTAGCTTTGGCCGCTGCTGAAGTCGGTTGCGATGCGGCCACGGGTAAAGGTTTACTCTTCGGCTTCTGCGCTGAGAGCTGTGGTCTCTTAATAGGTTGGAATCGAAGTGAAGCTGTACAGAAGGAGACGGGTGAGCAAAGCTTGCTTAATAGCAATGAAGAATTTCAAAGGTACCAGGATTGAGCTGCTGCTTCTTTGCAGCGGAGTCGTCAGATTGCGCGTCGGCGTCTTCGGGCTGCTGAAAGACCACTGGCGCACGCGATATAGTGCCGGGCGCTGAGTCGGCGGAGGAATCAAGCAGATTAGCGTACAAGGACATCCTGGCCCCGCCCGCGGACGGGGTAGAATCTGGCGCCATAATGAAGTGCTGATGTTTAATCGTGCAGCACTTTGACGCTGTCTTGATGAGGCGATTATATGTCTGGCATGTTTGCCTGGTTTGCAGCTTCCGCCTTTGCGCCTTTCAAGCAACGCGACAAAGACGTTTCAGGATACTTTTGTTCTATAATCGTGCTCAGAGTATGGCTGGAGCATATTTTTATCTATGGACATGTGGTTATCTGCGATTGTCAGGCTGCTTTGACATTGTTTCGATGCAATGGAGCCGACACTACAGAATACAAGTACCCGTTTAATACTTCTCGAGGCTTACCTACATGTGGGTAACCTAGCCCAGACTCGAAGTAGTCCTCAGGCCACTCATTGTTAATTAGCAGCAATTCAAAGGATAGATTGTCATTTAGTCCGACTCCCAGCCCCGAGATCTGCAAACTCCCGCCCATGCCAGGTGGAGAGGCTTGAAATACCCTCGAGCCCATTAGCACAATTAGGGACGCAATAACCGCGGCGGAAGTCCGCAGGAACATCAACACAGGCAAGTCCAGGGGTTCCAAGGTTTGCTCCTTCCAATCACGCTGTGCAACATCGATTTGTCTTCTAATTCAAACCTCCTGCCCAGGTTTTAATCCTCAGCATGCACTTCGTCTCCCGCGCCCTTTACTCTACACTGCGCACCCCCGCATCCCCCCACGCTCGGCCGCAATCCCTCCGCGCATTTACTCTGCCACGTCCATATCTACGCGGCAAATCTCTTCCTCTGTGCCAACATTTCCCAACATCGCGCAACATGTCGTCCGTCCCTACCAAGAAAGAGTTTCTCTGCATTCTGCCCGACAAGCCTGGCGTGATGGCCAAGCGCGTCGAGGTTCGCCCGTAAGAAGTCCTGCCCCTCATTTTTCTGTGTACCTGCACGGAGGAACTCCGGAAGTTAACATGTACCCTCTCCAGCTCCCACCTCATCAATGCAAAGAACTTGGCCACTGCTGGTACCATTGTGGCTGGTGGTATGTATTATGTCCCCATCTCTCTGCTGAAATCTCCCATGTCTATCCCATTGAGCCCGACAGAACTAGCTCCCCGAGAAAAAAACGCCTGGAGCTTCGCCCGCGTACTAATATAGCATTGATACAGGAGCAATGCTAGAGGCACACCCCGGTGTGGGCGAATCGCCCGAATTCAAGGGCAGCATGATGATGGTTCTCGGCGACAACGAAGCTGAGGTTCGCGCTCTTCTGGAGAGCGATGTCTACGCTCGTGAGGGTGTATGGGACATGGAGAAGGCCCAGATCTACCCGGTACTTTTAACTCTCTTACCACCTGCTCTTCAGCGACAACGTGATATCGGAATCGATGCTAATGGGACTGGGGTTTAGTTCAAGTCTGTTGTGCGTACGCAGCTTTAAGGGGAAGGGACAATGGATTGATTACTTTGCACTGCATGCATATTACTAGGGTTTTATCGTCAAATGAAATCTTCACATGAGTCGAATCTTGGTGCTTCCACTGTCAAATTGCGATGTAGAGTAATGCAAGCATCTATTACGCCAAAATCGCGACGCCAACCGTGTCAAGCCAAGGCCTTGTCATAGGCAAAAGTGTAGACCGTACAGTCTACATGGTACGGTAGCACCAATTTGACTAGACAAGCCAGTCACGACAAGAGTAATGTCATCATGTGGGGCTTATAGATCTGACTTAATCGTATATTAATTTATACAAAAGTCTTCGGCATTGAAAACAACAGTGGCGCTTATAGGATTCTCTGTAAACATTGCAGTGGCAATTTTGATAGGGACCTCGGGACCATTCCGTATTTTGAGCTAGTGAACTTGTCTAAATCGTGGAAATAGAGTGAGATTAACACTTTAGATCTATTCAGTCTGCAGGAGATTCGGAATAAAACTCCCTACCAAGACTTCAAGGTCGTACAATTTATTATATACACGAACACCGACTGGACAGTCATGGCCGCTTGCCTGTCTCCAGCTGTTGAATCTTGAGACCACAGACACGAGATAACAGTACAAAAAGCTCGAAAGCTGCCCAATGCTACCTGCTCCTCGCTAGAGATACAGGAATCGAAAACGGACTTGGTGGCTTTGCAATCGCAGAGCCGGGACTGGATAACGCAAAAGAAACAACACGACATGACAGTGGAGGCCGACTCGGCCCTCCGTGGTTGCAAGAAAGGGGAAGACAGGACAACATCCACTGTATGGGTTTCCGAGGAAAGCCCACTGAGTAGAAGTGCACAAATCAATATCAAGGTCTGAGAACGGACGATCTCTAAGACCTGCAATCCTGCCAACAACGTTTTCCCCGAGCGCCAAAAAATACACACACTCCCACACACTCCCGAAAACGCGGCATGAAGATAGTGGATTATGGAAATCATTAGGCTGCCATCACAAGAATCCCTCCAATGGGAAGAAAAAGAAACAAAAAGGCTGACCACAGTGGGTTGGGTATGGACACCGTGCCCGGAAGCTCCGTACGGTCGAAAAGAATAGGCAAAATGGAGGGCAGTTGCGGACGACCAAGTTCAAAGATCAACTTGAATCTTGGGCGACCAGCGTCTCGACTATCATAGCAATGATAGCTTAGTACGCCTTGCGGTTTCCGAGGTTACCAGGCTTCTCATCAGTGTCGATATGCCAGACCACGTAGTTGGGCAGACCAACAACCTGGTAGCCAGCACGCTTGGCCATTTTGGCGAAGCCTTCGGTCTCGGCTTGGTTCTCGAAAGCGTAGGCGGGGAAGTTGATACCTGTACGGTGGACGTCGGCCTTGACGAGAATGTTGACACCACCGATTCCATCAAGCTCAATCTCCTCGTCCTTGTTCTTACGCCAGTCACCCATGCTGACCATGTATGTTCGGCCGGTGTCGTACTCTTTGTAACCCTCGGCAAGGACAGTATCGGGGTCCAAGGTCGTGCGAAGACGTCTGGCCTTGTCTGAGTCAACCCAGGAGTTGTAGTCAACTATTGAAGGTCAGCAAAATCATCCTAGTGATCGGTGGGGAAAGAACGCACATCGGCCTTCGATATCACGGCCATCGCGGTAACGATGGAACCAAATGTCTGCGAGAGGTTAGTTTCTGTGTGTAGAGAAAAAAAGCTGCAGAAATACTGACTTGGTACCAAGATATCCTTGTCGTGAGCCATGAAGTCCTCGAGGATGCGCTCTGGGCAATCCACAATGTCCACATCACGCCAGTAAACCCAAGAGTGATCGGCCTGCAAAGCAGAGTAGAGCAAGTAGTTGCGAGCACGCCCAATGGCCTTACGACGAGGACCTTGGGCCGCGAAACCATGGCGCTCCTCCACGGACATTTCGACATCAGCACCGAAGTCCTTGCGCACAACCTTTGCGCTGCGGAAGCGGATCTTCTCATCGGCATGGTTCTGGATACGGTCGAGTTCGGAGGCAAGGTTAGCCAGGGTATCATCCTTGGTGTCGCCGACCAAGAAAGCAAGGTCGATCAGTTCGTGGGGGTAAGTCAATTTATAAAGGAGGTCGAAGTATTTCTCGAGGTAGGGGGCAGCGTCGCGCAGAGGGGTAAGGATAAGCACGCGTTCCCGGTTGGCAATAGATTGAGAGGTAGAGGAGATGGGGTTGAGGTCGACTTCGGAGATGGAGGTGGTGTTGACTTCGTAAGGTTCGTGGCGGTTGAAAAGGACTGGAGTCTGGGCGTAACCGTTCCATTCGACCATCTCGTTGATGGACATCTCCATCGGAGATTTAGCAGAGCCATAGCAGTAGAAGCTAGCGCAATCAGTTAGTTTCGTGTTCACTCAACGAGCGATTCGAATCGCTGGAAAGGGTGGGCGGTTCGCATACTTTTGCATTTCCGATGCAGACTTGCTGACGCCACGCCACAGGAGGATGATCAGGCCCGTCACGGCGATAGAGACCAGGAAGCGAGTTCGCGTCAAGAGAACCAGGACAGCTCGCCATGGAGGTAATCGAGCCCTGGCGGACTTCCAGTTGACTCCGCCCTTTGGAAGTAACATGGTTGATGTGGAGGTGGATAGAGAACGAGCGAAAGGAGAATCTGTACTTTTTCAGGAGCCGAAAAGAAACGGCGGCGATCCTTGGGGGGTCGTGTCGGTCGCGACGCCCGTCGATAACCCCTGACCGAACGAGTGAGGCCTCAAGAGGACGCGCAGAGGGCCACAGGGCTCGAGATGTAGATGGGTTGAGGTGCAGGGAGATAGGGAGGAGGAAAATGGCTGGAAGGACGGATCGCCGGGGAAATTGCCAGGCGGGACCGGTCAAGTCAGTTGTGAGACAGCCTCAGCGTCTGGGGCCGATCACGCTTTACCACAAGGCTGAAGGGATGATGATCTGGTCAATTCAATCGGTCTGTCAAGCTGTCCCCTTGATACCTTTGGCCTCTCGCCATTTCCTTTTGACTTGGATCTGAAGCTCATGACTAACTACTGCGTGTCCCTGACGGATTGGGATTCCGGCAGTGGCGCTGGCCCCTGACGCTTACGACTACTTGACTATTTGAAGACGCCATGCGCCGCCCCCGAATTTCGTGAAAGATGGACCCGATCTACTTCCTGGAATTGCCCTTCATCAGGCCGTTCCTGTGAGACTGCGGAGCGAACGGTCTAGACGTAGCGCACCCGGAATCTAAAATTGGTAACACGCTACCGTAGTTGAGATCCCCCTTTCCGCCTGGACCCTTGGCTGTCAAAGATTTACATCTTGGCATGTGGTTGGGAGAGACAATTTGAAAATCTGTGCAAAATTTGGGGTTTACACTATAGATGTACCTCGCACTTTGTAGTCTATCTGTTCTTCCACATGTTCTAGAGTATTGTCGCTGGTTTATAGTTGGCCCGTGTCTCCACAAAGTAGGCCATACTTTCTTTCCAGCCGAGACAAGATACCCCTGAGAGAAGCAGAATGCTGGTCCGGACCCCTTCAATTTCTAGAATCTGAAGATCATTCGAATCGCCCGTCTTTAGAGCCTATTCTGTGGGTCAGGTGTACCAAATAATCCTGTCCATTCTTTGCTAGAATACCTCAGTCCATACTGCCATTCTCGCCGACACGCTTATTGTACGCAGCTTTGAATATGTCTAGAATTTGTGCCCATAATACGACCACGAGGCCATTCTGACTGAATCACTGACTAGAAAATCGTTTACTTCCGAGTTGAATCCATCGATGTTCACGCAAGCAAGTAATGATCACGTAAGCCCACGCCGCGCACTTGACGACCTAAGGTTCCTCCGGACATTAGCTTGGCCCTTGATGCATAATTAAACCTCAGAGAACCTATAGGACTCAATTAGGACATTGATGTTACTATGGATCCGAAGAAGCAGACATCGGAGCGTCGGAGGCAGCAGAATGTACGGGCCCAGCAGAAGTACAGTCAGTATTGGCCATGCTCTGCATTGCGATTTAAGCTTACATTATCCGAAGGAGAAAAGCAAAAGCAACATATAAAGGCCCTCGAGAGCCAAATCACAGCGAAAGGGCCAAGAGCCAATCTGGCTTCTTTTACAGCCGTGGAAGATGATGCCCCACAAACACCATTTATCCATCCGAGAGCACTTGGGTCTCTTGTCGACAGCCTTAGTGAGCAAGACGATGAAATAAATGCTAGTGTCCGATCCGGCGATACTACTCTAGCAAATATTATCAGAGCTGGACTGGCTGCTTTGCGCACTCAACGCCCAGTTGGGCCACCCGTGAAGAGCCTACCAGAGAACACGAGCAATGGTATGATTTTGCGGACAGATAGGATACTTGTTCCGCGGAATAAAATACAGCCTCATTCCCATTCATCGTTGGACGCCCATCAGACTAAGCTACATTTCAAATTATTCAACAACGTCACGGCCTTCCGGACCAATACCGAGGAGCTGGGCGTTCCATTCCAGGATATCCTTAGGGAAAAAGCTGAGTCTCCATTTTACAAGGAGGGCGTCAATGAAGAAGAAGCACAAGAGATTGCGGCATCATCAAGATTCAACTCTCTCAAACCAGGCTTACGCCCGAGCAGTATCCAGATCCGACTATCCCATCATGCCTGGCTGGATACATTTCCTTGCTCCATCTTCCGAGCTAATGCCATTAGACTGATCTCCATGAACCCCCCTATGATCGATGAAGATGAACTCTGCGCAGATATAGTAAAAGATGGCCTGATATGTTGGGGTTCATATCTTGAAGGCGACGAGGAAACCTCTGGTTCAGGTGCGCCTTGGGATCTGCGCAGCTGGGAGGCCCAGCCATGGTTTCTGAAAAAGTGGTGGATTGTGGTAGGAGGCGAAGAAAGCCCTCTATTTCAGCAAACTCGCTGGTGGCATGAACTTCGCGGTGATCGTCTTCCGCACGGCTTGGTCGGATAGCTGGGCACCCGGCAGAGTATCTCGGAGATACGTTTGAAATATCGTAAAAACGGCCCGGAATTAAGGATATTACACAACATTAATATTTGCTTTGTTCAGCAGTTGCAGGTCTGATCAACGCTCTGCCATTTGGCTGAGTTGAGCATCCCTTCCGGCCAATGGAAGCGCTTTGACAGGCCCCACTCCAGAGATGCTCAACTAGCACTCTCGTCAGCCATCGACAACAAGATGATTTTAAAGCCAGGGGAAAAAGGTATAAAAGGAGTCAAATGACATCTTGAAATATCTCTCTATCACAAACATTTCAACTAAGTCAGTCTTCCAATTATTATACTTTTCAACGCTCCAATGGCTCCTTCTTTGGTAGCAAGCATTACTCCGAACGCGAGTTCGATGGAATACACACGGTATGTCTATGAATAAGAAAAAGCGGAATAAGCTATATCTTCTAAAAATATTATCACAGTCTCGGACAATCCGGGTTGAAAATTTCCAAAGTCATCCTTGGTGCTATGTCTCTTGGGTCCGGCGGCACTGGAGGAGACACATGGACGCTGTCTGAGGAGGAAGCACTTCCTATCCTGAAGCATGCTTTTGACCAGGGTATCAATACATGGGATACGGTATGGACCACCTACTAGCACAACCTCTGTCAACATCAATCCTCGATGGTATACAAGGATAGTTGCTAACACGCTGCATAGGCGGACGTCTACTCCCTCGGTGATTCGGAACGTGTCATTGGGGCAGCTCTGCGCAAATACAAAATTCCGCGCGAGAGAGTAGTCATTCTTTCCAAGTGTAGTGGCGGCTGCCCAAAACCAGAAGAAATGGAAGGACTCTCCGATATGGAAAAGTTGGCTCGAATGGCAATCAATGATGGTATAATGGTGAATCGCATCGGTCTGTCTCGCAAGCATATCTTTGAAGCAGTGGATGCAAGCGCCGAGAGACTCGGAACATACATCGACGTGCTGCAAATCCACAGACTCGATCGCGAAACCCCGAGAGAGGAGATCATGAAGGCGCTTAACGACGTGATCGAGACTGGAAAAGTCCGCTACGTTGGAGCTTGCTCGGTAAGAATTCTCAGATCTTTCTGAATCTTTTTTTCTTTCTTTTTCAACTCTAGATGAGCTAACGTACTGCGCTAGATGCATGCGTGGGAGTTCCAAGCCCTCAATAACATTGCCGAGAAAAACGGATGGCACAAGCTCATCAGCATGCAAGACTACTACTCGCTACTCCACCGTGAAGAAGAGCGTGAAATGCACCCCTACTGCCATGACGCCGGTATCGGTATCATCCCCTGGTCGCCTCTTGCTCGCGGACTTCTTACGCGACCGTACAAAGTTTCCGCGGAGAACCCAACTACGCGACAGAAGGAGGATGTGTATTCATCAATGATGATCGGGGGTACCACAAAGGAGGATATCGGCATTATCGGGCGGGTGGAAGAGTTGGCCAAAGCGAAGGGCTGTAGCATGGCGCAGATCGGAATCGCGTGGTGTTTGAAGAAAGGGGTGAATCCTATTGTGGGGCTTTCGAGTATTGGAAGAGTGGATGAAGCTGTTGGAGCAGTCAAGGGGCAGAAGGAAGGACTATTGAGTGATGACGATGTCAAGTTTCTGGATGAGCTGTATATCCCCAAGGTCCCACTTTCTAATGGCTGGTAGCAGCGGCCTACTAGATCGAGACAGGGGTATACTAGGGATGGAATCAGAGATCAGAAAAGAAAGCTTCGTAACTAGCATTTCGACCTCTTACGCAATAATTGATTTTGAGTAACAGCTTCAGGAAATGTGGAAAGCCAAAAGAGTTGCTCATTATTCTTGAGAGTTAGGCAGACTACTAGTTTCAGATCATCTGAAAGGAAAAGATTGGATCAAAAAAAAAAAAAGACTGTATGTTGAATGATTCGCAAGTAACTACTAGTCAGAGTAAGGATCCGACCGTGTGCTGTCAATCGTATGTACCAATATCGTATCAACGCCAAGTACCAAGTGACAAAGGAGACAAGAAAATAATCCACCCGATTTCTTTTTGGAGAAAAGTGAAAACAAATCAAAGATCCAGCCGAGCCAACGAGAAGAGCAATATGTTTGGGAAAGAAAATATCCAAGAAAAGTAGCAACAAAGGAAAGTAAGAATCACACCAAAATGACTTGGTGACCTCGCGTCTCCGAATTGAGAAAGCCAACTAGTGTTACATGCAGACACGCTAAGGGGAACAATGCAGCAGGGAGACGGCTGAGGGTTTTAAAAGGTTCGAAAAAGGCCAACCAGATGCAGAGGAGAAGGATGGCACCGCTATCTGCAAGGGGGAGCGGCGACTCGAGAGGGGCAAGAAAGAGAAAAAAAGGTCGTGAATGGGTCGTGGTCAATATCAGCGTGTATCATGAGCATCAGGCTCCTTACGGAGAAGTCCGAAGGGAGTGGCGACGTGGGGGGAATTGGAAAGAGCTTGAGTGGGAGGGAGGGAAAGCAGGCGAAGAAGGCCCAGTCACCGGGGGAGTGGTGGTGAGGTATGTGCTGCCGAAGGTCTGGGACGTGGCACTTGGGAGAGAATCATAGTGGAAAACAGACTCAGTAGAGTTGGCAGAAATTTCATCGCAGAAGACTCGCATTCCAGGGAGAGCTCGCTTCTGGCGTTTGTGTTCTGGGACGTCTCCAATAAGACGGGGAGTAGGAGGCTCTGGCTTAGGAGAGCGGAACATAGTATCAAAAGACTTGAGATGAGACTCCAAGTCACGGTTTCGGCTTGCTAGGGCCTCGTTCTCTGCCTTGAGAGCACGCATCTGTTGTTGCTGAGCCTGGTCTTGCTGCTGCAGGGCTGCAATCTGCTGTTGAAGTTGCATGCAGCGCACTTGGGGCTGAAGTCTTTCTGAAAGTTGAGGAGTCATCTGCTCCTGGCGAATAAGGCCGACAATAATGGCCAGCATGAAATCAATGAGGAAAATAGCACCTTGAACAATATGCTCCTTGGACTGAGGCAGGCTCTTCGATCGGTTCCATCCAGCCTGTTCAAGAAAGAAGTCGGAGATACGGCTGTCAAGGTCACGGTGGAGCTGGCTAAGGTTCTTGCGGCGGTTGCCCTCAGCAATGCGGTGCTTCTCCCGCTGGTCATCTGGGTCAGGAGAGTTGGAGCCGCTCTTGCGCTTTCGTCCACAGAGCTGCTGCAATGGAGCCTTGCGGTTGATTTGCTCCGGGTAAATAAGATTCATGATCTGGGTCTGAGACAGCTGGCTGAGGTCAAAAGGCCAGTCACCCTGAACAGCTGCTTTCTGAGCAGCAAAAGACTCTTGCCAGGAACTCTCAGCGGAGTTTGCTGGTGAAGGTGGTGCAGTGATGGTCTCACTGCCAGCCCAGGGTGATTTGAACTGGACCATTTCCTGAGCCCCGGGTGTTGCTGGCGTGAAGGTATCCTTGTGGAAAGGATTGAAAGGCCCCCGGGGTAATGGGTCAATGCGAGGAAGAGGAGGTAGACGACGGTCGTCACCCACGTCAGAAGCAGTCATGCTTGAGGTAGTTGATTTCAACGAGCTGGAAGTAGCCGAGTTAGCTCCGAAGTCGAACCCATGTATTGATCCTGGGAACTCACGGAAGCGAGCAACGTCGCTGAACGTCATCAGTCATAGAAGCCATCTCCTCGTACATCATTTTCAGTCGTCAAGAGAAGCGAATGTTTCGTGTGGTAATATGTGCAAATGTGAGGTTGGACAAGATATTGCCGGGTCAATATCAAAAAATATATGTACTGGAGGCGGAAGGGCTAAGCACAGGTCGATTGCTTTCGACACACTGGTATTTACTTCCGTTAAAGGTCGAGGAAGTATATCTCAATTGGAGCACTTGGGAGTTGGCGGCGAAGCACAGTTGCAATGGAGTATATGCACAAGAAACGTGTTGGAATAAACAAAGGGTGAGACGTATAGACAAAGAAGGCGAAGGGATCGAAATCCACACGAGGTGAAGGCAATGAATGAGACAATTGAACCCAGGGATATGGGGTTGGATGCATGTTTATATGTAGATGGGATGACGAGGAGGGGAAGTGGCCTCCGTACTTTTGGGGAACCATGCATCTCCCGCGCGGTAGTGCCTCTAAGGCCTCGTCCCTTCCCGACCCAGAGAAGGGGGTCAACGTAGGTCCAGGGCCGATCATCGATAAACTCCAAAATGGAAAGCCGGATTTCATACAGACAGATACCATGCATGGTGCAGGTCGCCGCTGGGCGTGGGGCTTGGGGGACGGGGAAGCGAGGTTGGCCTCCCGGGTGGGCTCTACGTCTGCCACCAGACCCGTTTTGGGACACGCCCCAGAGTACGATCGATGGGAGAGAGAGGGGTTCGACGAGTATCTGTCACATAGATGCACAGACGAACCTCTTCGCCACAATATATGAGATCGGCGAATCATGGCCCAAAGATCGAGCCACGAGAAGTAGATTCGCGGCTCGCGTCTATGGCCCTGGATTTGTCACCGAGCTGTTGGCACTCTGATCGACACGGGGAAGGCTTCGAGGCAGCGCCGCTATGCCCTTGCATCAATAGTCACCAATGAATCTCGTCGTTACCACCGTTCTCCGTGCATAGAGAGCCCGGGCGAATGGAAGCCGCTGCATCCAAATGCTCCGGAGATCCATGTGGGATGTGACTGTTTACAAGATCTGAGCCTCTAGACCATTGTGGAAATTAGAGAAAGCTGATTTTCTACATTTTTACTTTGACTATAGAGGACAAATCGTTCCCAGGCCCCTTGGAGCTTGGGGACAATGCAGGAACAAATCGTACCATATTCATCTGCATGCGTCGGATCGAGAAGCCAACATCCGCTGTCCGATTTGGATGCATCGTGAAACGCCTACTGTAACATAGTTCTTTAAACTCACACTCAATGGCTTGCAGAGATATTCAGGAGAAATTGCCATGGCCGCTCAGGGTCGACAAGGGATGGCGATTGGGTTTTCGTGAGTCGATCCTCCTTCGGCATGGCTCTGTTAATCAATGAAACTCACGCTAATGCTGATAGAATGAAGCAAGGATGACGGGAGTGAGAGGATGAGACATGCTAGGAGGCTCATATTGGATTAGGGGGTGGCAAGCACCGAGGCTTCAAGAAAACGCAGGTTGCATCTGCCTTCACTGCCCCAGCAACAGCTGAATATTATCTATTGCAATAACGCAATGGCTCGGTATTCATCAAGCTCCAGGGCCTATAATGCCATTGTTGTGTCATATTCAGCTAAGTGCTTGTTTTCTCCAGATTACCTACAGATCTCATCTCTTAGGGCAAGCGAATCAGAAATTCTGGAAATCCGAAACGGCGCGGAAGCGAGGTGATGGCTCGAGGGAGACCATCGTGCTGGGACGCCCAGGACCCATAGACCGGGATATGCTAGCTGTCAGCCCTCGAATGAGAAGTCTTGCTGGCTCTATCGAAAACGGCAAATGAACACACGGATGTTGGGCGCCCTGGATCTGGCGAGTCAGATGGCGAGATCGTAGGTATGATGGGGCGAAGCCCTAATTATTTTGCACGTTCCTCAACTAGCGCGCAATCGCTCCGCGCTTCTTCGTCAATCGGGATCAGAGCCCCGGTCCCCTTTTCTGCGCCCCTGGAGAGGTTCATCCGATGTTATTGAGTTCGCTAAAGCCGTAGCAGGTGGGTCTTCGTTGCAGCCCGGGCCTTCTGGTGGGATCAGAGCTGTCATATTCTCCATTTCCCGCCCTCGGTCTAGTCTCCACCAAGACCCCACGTTCTCCGTCGTTCGCTCATGCTTCCCAGCCCTGAGACAAATAATTCATAAACCCGGGGCCAGGTGCCTGGCCTGTCCCTGGTTCAGTGAACAAAAAGGACTGTGCTCTAACCATGACCTTTGTATACCCCTCAGCGATGTTATAAAGCTCCCAATAGTGACTACGACAACTGCCCCCTTTCTTTCCTCAGTTCATGTATCCTAACGCATCATCATGACCCGTTTTTGTCCAAATTTTGACAGTTGCATACGACCGGCCTCTGACGGGGGTTCCGCGGCTGTGCCTAGACTCATGTTGCAGATAGCACGCCGCAGCATCTGCGGGACTACTCGAGGGGAATGACTTCCAAGGCACGAACCATGCAAGATCAGATCAGTTCCGGTGCTTCCCCGGCCCCTCTCATGCCCTCTCTGGTCACAGATCCTCCATTTTTACCTTTTTCTGCTTGCCATTTTCAGTGACGTGCAGTAGACTCTCACCAGGGTATTTACTCCGGATTCTCCGACAGGTGCACCGGTCGTTCGTTTTAAAGTTTCCAAAATCAGAGATCAGAAGTTTGATCCTTATCCCTTCAGTTTGGTAAATCTGCTCCAGATCCCCGTCCCCGGTCCCAAGGGCATGGGAGCTAATTTTTAAAGTGCGATATGAGAAATACAATCTATATGATCTCCTTATCAGGACTACTCTGTTGCGGAGCTTGCACTCGGTAGCTGGCTCATTCCCCACCCTGCCATTGACTCAAGGGCCCAGGCTTTATTATTTGCATCGCAAAAGGCAAAACGCTTTCTCCCCAGATTTCCAAGCCAATCGCCTCGCTCAACTGACCTTCCAGTCTGCCAAGTATCCTTCCAATGATCACTTGCCTTGACTCAGCTGAGACCCGCTTCGACCTGTCAAGTTTCGGACGTCAGAAACGATGTGGCGGGGCAATCTAGACCGGACCGTATAAACGACAAAGAAATGATTTACGTTCTCGATTGAGCTTTTTTGAAAGTAAAATTCCGGGTCGATCAACGAAAATTCCATCCTGAGTCGATGGTAGTAGTGCATTTATCCCAACTCCACCGCACACGATGGGGCCAGGTCCGCCAAGAAAGTATTCAAAAAGTACCAGTTCATGCATTGTTTCCACATAATGCAAGATCAATCCCTTCGCCGGGGTTTGAACCCCCTCAGTATAGAGTTTCACTACGGCAAGCTACTGTACAATCGCCCACAATACGGAGTATGCGAGCTTCTTATCCACGCTTCTGCCGTATGGCAACTAATCGATATTTCTGGATTGACCGATTTGGACAAGTTGACACAAGCTTGCATTCTCTCGGTACCGTTGACATCGATTTCTCCCACTACCCCTCTTCCTTTCCCGTTGTTACTTCTCGCACTACTGTATGTGCCCGTTTATGGGAAGGAAGTCGGATTGAGACTCCACAGTTCGTAAGAATGGTAGCCCTCATGAAAATCTCACTCGTGGTTCTCTGAAACAGATGCACTGGTCTTGTGATAGGGCAGATGGAGCTTCTAGGCCCGGCCAAGGGGGCAAGTGTGAAATCCCACCAGCATCCCAGACCACCACTTATTGGAATAGTAACTTCCACCCGCTCGGGATAGTGTCTACATGAGTCCCTTCGAGATCATAATATTTGCATTGTGCACATAATATCGATTGTGGTCTACCGCAGCAAGGGAAATTCCTTAGAGTATAGCGTCATCGGAAATGCGGGCCGTTCAATTCAATGACATAGTCTTCTTTTGTAACATTAGACTAAATTATGTGTGTACAATGTACACAAAGCCCGAAAAAGAAAAAGTAGACACCCACGTCACTCCATCCCCGAGGCATCAAAAAGTCTATGCAGAGTTTATTTTCCGGAGGCCTGTTGCCACTATCGGGGGTATGCAAGGACCAGAGATACCATACAGATCTAGTAACGCCTCAGTGCATAGTCAGTGTCTATTCTAGGTACTCTCTAAAACTGAAATTTGCCGCTTCTGACACATCCTTCTCGTCCAATTCCCCGAGAAGGTACGTACCTTCGCTGACCGTGGAGACCCCTCCCCCGGGTCTTGCATTCCATGGAGATCAAAGTTTGGAGGTTCATACAGTCTGCAAGTTCGATCGATGAAGGCTCGAGGACTGCGGCTTCCCGATCCCGGATAGTTCGTTCGCTTCCACGATGCAAGGTGAACGAATACTCCGTGGGTCGTATTGCGTTCTCTTAACTCAGGTACCCTTTGGCATGCATTGTCATCGAAGTAAGTACGGCACAGCACAGCGAGAAAAAAGTACACGGTGCATCCGGAGCACGTATCCTTGCCACCTGCATCTTTCTTTGCCTCATGCACCCTTTCCACCGTAGGCGGCAAAAATCAATATCTTGGGTCCTTTTGTATAATCAATATTATTCTCTAGATCGGTGGTGCTGCGCCTTTATTCTCGTCCATTTTTCCAGAAGTGAAATATGTAGGGGAGTATACGACACTCTTGGCCGTCGGCTCAAGGTACAAGATTCATCTTGATTCATATCCAACTCCACAATTATGCAATTTGTAAAGGCGAAGCACATAAAATAGTCAGAGTCAGTAGTCCGTACAGCTCCTTGTGGCAGCTCTTGGCGGTGCCAGTTCAGGTCACTTACTTTCTACTGGGATCGGTACCACTAGCATAGAGGGCGCTTAATGAGCTAGGCCCGTATTCTCGGAGTGATCACCACGCCCTCTCGGCTTTCATCGGCGCTAAGGTTAACGAGGGAGACCCTGCCAAAAGTCTATCCCACCCTTTGCCGGGACTTACTCTTAGCCAGGGTTGAAGCCATTCTGTTCTCCGTGTACACCCCACAATAGTCACTCTCGGTACTCAGTTCCAAGCAGTAGGATATCAGTCCCAGAAGCCCTGAGCACCTTCTCCCAACACTCTTTCCCAGCGCATCCATGCCGTGTGGATCGCTTATAAGGTTTGGCCGGGAGCGGGTCAGCACTTCCGGTCCCCAGCCCCATGGCACAGGTCCAGCTGGGAGCGAAGATTCTACATCATCTCGACAATTATCCCCGTTACTCTCCCGGCCCCCTGCGATCTGTCAACGCTTTGAGACTCAGTGCCTGGTCATTGAGCCTCGGTCCATGCTGCCACGGTCCGAAGCCACGTACGTGGGTATGATGGACCGAACTCCCGCGCAGGGCAACCAGGCGAGAGATCAATGCACGGCTCTACCCACAGGGACAGCGGGGAGTTCGATCCGATTCCACAGGTCAAAACTTAAGCCCTTTGTGCCTTGGTTTTGACGATTGTTCCTGCTTTTCACGCATGCAAGATAAGATCGGCTCGCGATCGCAAGCATGCTCGTCTCCCGGTGAACTCTCGATAGAACAGAGTACTCACTTCACATTGTAGGCCATTCTTGGTAGAGAGTCCAGGCCTAGGCCTTCTACGCGGGTAGCATGCATGTAGCTGAAAATAACCCTGATCAATTGCGGGACACGGAAGCTCCGTTCCCTAATATTGGGCTTTTGGCCAGATGCATGTCACTATGCGTATTTCTTCCTGCCTCTATGGGGGCAATCGAATTGTTGATTACGAGGTATAAGCTCCATTACACAAGGACTTTTATCATTCCCAGCCACCGCGGCTTCGTCTGTAGCGGGAGATCAATCCGATCAGCAGTTTGGATCACTTCGCGTGGCGGCTAGGGCCCGCAATTTGCTCGATGAGGCTACGGCTGTGGATTATTGTGGGAATTGGCAAAGAGCCGGTCCGCAAGGACGAACTCTCAGGTCCATCGCCAAAGGATTCGGATCTCATATTTTGACCTTTTGGTTCTGTATTGCCGCGATGATAGGGAATTTAAAGTTGAATCGGATTGCATCCGTAGATCCCGTTGTAACGACAAAAAGAAAAGCCAGATAACAGCAAAAAGATCTTAAGGAAAAGAAAAGACAGTCTCCATCTGAGCCTCGAATCGGATCTTGAGGTGTGGAGATCTTTCGAGTCCCAACGCAGTGGATTGGACACATCATCGCACTCGGGCCGTCGTCGAAAATCGCCGCGAAAGTTCGTTCCCTGCACGAAACCGAGTAGGGACATGAGACGCACATGGATGGCAAAGAGGCAATCGTGAGGGGTAAGCCCGAAGGATAAACTAGATGCCTCGTCTTGTCCATCTCTCCTCTTCTTTCAAAGTCTGACGCCAGTAACTTTGCTGGAGTGGATTCGGGTGGAGAAGTCGGTCGAACATATCCTTAGCGTCTCCCTTTTTCTTTTTTCTTTTTGCATACCCCATGAAGATTGTCCCGGTCTGAGGAATTGAAGTCTTGCCTGGAAGGGATTATAACCCCCTTCTTTAGACCTACGGCAAGGGTGGCAGGGGCTTCAATGGCCTGGAAGTAGTTCCCAAAGTTCATCCTACTTTTCTGCAGAAGTCGGGTGCCTTTTCTGCAGATTCGGTGACAACTAACTTCTTCTTCCTGCTAGGTCCAAGGCTGATCAATGTCACTCACCGGGGATTCTCCACAGGAACTTACCTTCCCGTATAGAGTGTACTCCGTATCGCGTCTCCGTACGGAGCACAGATAGCGGCACCCCAGTTCACGGGCCATTGTGTTCCTTCCGACCCAGTCGCATGGGTCAACATGCGATCATCTTCGGAAATTTTGTGATTTGCTAGTTAATCGGCATCAAGGCCCGGGGTGGGCTTTCATGCTCTATGATATTGTTGAGTCATGTCTCAATTTTGAGACTCACCAGGTTTCATTGGCTATGGCTTTTCGTTGGGGCATGGCCAGTGATTAGAAGAGTGATCCTTTGCCTCACACGCCAGAAGTTATGAGATGGACCTCACTGAAGCTTCCTTCACACTCCGTAGCTTTCAGCAGGTTCAAAGCCGAACCATTCAGTGCTGATCTTTAATCTTGATCTGCAAACTTGGAATTTGACCTTATCCCGCACATTGTGCAGATGATGCTTGGAAAAATCCTCAAATTTGAGCTGCTCTTGATAATATGATCTAGCACGGACTGTTTTACGAAAACATTGTTATCTGAAAATATTTGTTTGCCTCTGAGCATGATGTTAAGGTGAACAGGTGACGGCGGTGTGATGAATACCATGAGGGGCATACGCAGTATACGTTCAAGTGAACAAACTAAACTGTGTCTCTGGTAAGTACGTTTAAGCTCTCTCTTTGACACTGAATAAGCATTGCCCGTCTTTGCAGTCCTACGAGTATAGTATGCAGTCGCTTTAATGCTGTTCGGCTTCTCTCCTCACGCCCGGTGCTAGAAATGCCCCAGGCTTTTCATTTCATTCTTTGGGTTCCTCCATAGCTGCCTTTAGTAATCTCCTAAATATTCATATGACTAGAGAGCTCTAGACTTAGCTTCATCGCTGACTGATGAAAAAGCTGACCTATGAAAGAAATCAATATATTCATCGACCACGTCCTAGATTTCCCCTAGTCCGTAGCGCCTTGCAAGATTACTTGTCCTTGTATAGACTTGCGTTGTTTCGCTCTACTCTAAGTCTTATTAGAATCAAAGCTTCATAGGAAATATGTAACCCCCACTATATGTTTTGTCATCTCCTTTTGTTGTTTCAGTGTTGATGGATATCTACCTCCATACGGAGAGAGCCTTCCGGATGCCATAAGAATAGCCATCAAGAGCCTCAGGCCTTCACCTTGATATCTATACAGAATTAATCAAGTCACCCGTCTTTATCTTCATCTTTTACGTATCGTACCGCAATAATTATCAAAATTCAGGTGTTCTACGCGCTGACCCTGATTTCTCGGAGGGCTTTCGTTCGGGCTCCTCTACGAACATCTCCCATGCTGGAGTATTGCGCACAATGAATGGATATGAAGACTTGTTCTTTGCCTCTCCCTTTTCATACATATTCACCATATTCATGTCTTTATCTCAACCATCTCTTCTGTGGCGCGATTCCAAGTTTGTATTTTGCCTTGCTGTGACATATAATGTGGGAGCATCTACCTAACCTGGTCAATGTACACTTCCAAATGGGAATTTTAACTACCTAGCCCTGGAGGTAGGCTTGAGTCTTTCTCAACCAACTACTAATAAATATTTCATGAGCAAGACGATCTCAAATCTTGATACCACAACCCTCCCTATGGATTCATATTGTAGATGAGCTCATGTATATTCTAGAACCTAGAATCTAGGACCTCCGGGGCTACTCTATTGATGAATGTAAAAGAACAAAAGAGAGAGCTTCACGGAAATCTCTAGCAGATGAGCGGTATCATCCTGTTAGCTTGAAGGTATGCGAGTTTCCTATGTCTTACTATATTTTGTCTCGTGGTTACGAGGATCGCTTGTAAGAATTCTCTTTTTAGTCTTACCTTGTAGAATGATGAAGTTTACATACAAGCTTCCTAGATAGCAGATTAAGACGCCATGATCTAAAAAGATTCAGGAAGAAGAGCTCGGAAGATACCTTGGTCCATTCTTAATAGCCTCAATGTGGAAACGGATACACATCTCCCGCATTGGACCGGCTACATCCATGGATATAACATCGAGCGAAGAGCTGAAAGATGTACCCAAATAAAGACAATGTGAGGACATTTGAAGGCGACGAAGATATTGTCGAATAAAAATGCCGATTATCCTATGAAAAAAGTGCTCCAGGATCATGAGGCTCCTGCTCTTCATCATATTCATCACCAACCACTTGCATGTTTGCTTTGCTCTCGCCCCAAATTTTACCCGCGGAGAGTTCTTGACATAATTCGAATTTGCATTCTGATAGATTCCAATAGGTCTTCATCTTCCATATAAATTTCCCAGACTATTCTCGTGCTTAACTGTAAACCTTGGAATAGAGTTCCTCTAACTGAATCCCACATGATCCGGCAAACAACCTTGGAAGATTACCGAAACACATGAGCCTCCCATAAGTACGTGTTAACATAAATAATGCACCCCCTGCTTCTCGAGCATCCTGGCCGATTCCTGTCCCGCGGCCTAAGGAAAGGGCGATGCATGCTTGAAGATGCAAGGATGATTTGGCACTTTTTTAGCAATACCAGCATTGATCTTGCAAATCGTTCGCTGAGAACGTAGGGCGAGAATATGCAGACTTCAAAAATGCAAACCCGACGATGTACAGGAGTTTAATGTACGTGGACGGCATACGATACTACAATTGGATTACGTGTCAGAACCATGAGACTCCGAAGAAGCACCGATGAATTACAAGATGCAAGCGAATACATGTGCGCACGCGCATCAGCAGTAAAAGGATATGGAAACAGAAACGGGCGGGGGTAATAACGGAAACTCCTTTCCGATGAACGGGCACAAGATGTCTCTCGAGGACAGAATTCAAATGGTGAATTTTCCTCACAAAGACGGAATTATTATCATAAGAACAGCAGGTATGACGAAAAAACAACCGTTGCTTGATGGACTCTGCATCTACAATCTTTCAAAAGCAAAACTTTCCAATCTCCCACATGACAACATCAACTCCCTTAGAAGAGCTGAGCAAGAGCGAAGAAGATAGCAGCAACGCCAGTGACGGGGTAGACACCGTTGGCGGAGGCAGCACCAGAGCTGGTGGAGCCGGAGCCGGAGCCGGAGTCGGAGCTGGAACCGGAGCCGCCGGCAGCGGTGGAAGCCTTGGGGTTGGTGCTGTCGCAAGACCACTTGCCCTTGACCTTCTCCTTGAAGTCGGACTCGAACTCGCTGCAGCTGAAGTTACCGCGGGTGGACTGGACGTTGAAAGCACCAGCGACACGCTCGAGGGAACCGAACTCAAGCCTAGAATTAGTTAGTCAACCATGTTCAAAATAAATAATGAGGATTGAGGTCTCTTACTCGTTGAAGGTACCGGAGAACTGGATGGCACCCTTGACGGTGTCGAGCTTGGGAAGGTCAATGCTGGAGAGCTTCTCGTTAAGCTTGATGGTGAATCCACCGTTGACAGTCTTCAGGTTGGGCATGGAGATGTTGTTCAGGGAGGGGTTGTCGTTGAAGATCAAATCGCCGGTCTCAGTCAGGTTCATGGCGGTGAAGTTGGAGAAACCAGTACCCCAGAAACCGAGCTGGCCGTCAGAGGAAGCGAGAGAAGGAACGGAGACACCAGAGACGTTACGGAAAGTCATGCCCTTAGCACCGCGGAGGTTAGGGAGCTCAACGTCGAGGTCGTTGTCGTTACCGGAGAAGTTAATGAGACCAGTGGCGTTGGTGAGATCGTTGATGTTGATGCTCTTCAAGCCAGTGTTGTCCTCAATGTTGAAGTCACCGACGGTCTTCAGGCTGATACCGTCGAGGGTGGTCAGACCAGTGTTGATGATGCTGACATCACCGGCCTCGGAGACACCCTTGGCGAAGTCCAGAGACAGCAGCTCGGGGAGAGCCTCCCAGTAGATGCTGCCAATGGAGTCGAGGTTGCCGAAGCTGAGCTGCTGAAGGCTGGTGAGACCAGTCAGGGTGAAGTTCTTGCCGATCTCGGTCAGGGAGTCGGCGCTCAAGTCGGTGACGTTGGCGGCACCGTTGGCCTTCAAGCTACCCTCGATCTTCTTGATACCGCTGAGGGAAAGGGAACCAGTGTAGTCCTTCTTGATGGTGATATCACCGCTGATGGTGGAGCAAGAGTTGATGCCATCAGCATCGGTCTGGGTCTCGATAGTGGTGTCACCACAGTCTGTTTGGGGACACGGCTGGTTAGCATATCATCATCGTGGGGGATTGATGGTCGCGGTAATGGGCGACTTACCAGAGTCAGCGAAGACCATGTTGGTCAGTGCCAACGCGGGCAGGATGTACTTGGTGATGGACATTATGAAGGTTCTACTCTATGCGACCGGCGAGTTAGAATGTTGATGTCGAACGGAGTCAGGGGTGCCGTAGATGAGATCTTACCGATGAGTATGCGAAGCTAATAAGACAATGGGGGGAACGAGTGAAGGCCTCAACGAAAGCGAGGATGGAGGATAGGGAAAGAACGAGTGGACGGGGTTGAAGAGGGAGAAGGAGAAGAATAAGAGACGGGGGAGGAAAGGGGAGGCGCAGTGGAGATTTGTTGTGTTCGGCTTAGTGCGTATCGTAACGTCCCAGGCGGTGCTCTTATGCCAAACAGACCTCCCGATACGGCAGCGTACAACACGATACCGAATGCGGCCCGCAATGTGCGCTCGCTCCCACGCATTTCCGGATTCTGCCCGTCTCGCCGTTTCCGTACGGGCGGAAGCTGGTTGGGCGGCGCAGGCTCCCCTTTTTCTCCACTTCATGTCTCAAAAGTGGAGCCCTAATATCGCATTTACTAGATCGTTACAGTTTGTAAGCTTTATGCAGAATTTGCACGGCGTAGATGATACGGGAGATATTGCTGGGGTAGATGCTTCGTTTACACCGTACGGAGTAGATATGGAGGAATTGAGTGCGTGGAAAGCTTTTCTTTTTCGGTTCCAGACCATTGCCACTCTGCATACATCGTCGCTTATTTGTACCACGCCCGCTCAGTAGCGGCAAACTAAGTCCTGGGCTATCGTAGTCTGGCGCAATGATACGATTGTGTAGCATGTAAACATGCATTGGCCTATGAGCGATCAAGCTGTTGGCAGCTTGCTCTAGGTACTCCGTACGGAGCAGTTAACTACAGCCAAGGAGCGCTGGGGATAAATACAGCATTACACAAACCACTCCTACAGATTATGCCTGATAGCTATGGGGCAAACCGGCGCAGGCGATTCATCGAGGATGGCCCCATCCGTCTTCTATCTATCGTCTTCTGTCGTCATCACACTTCAAGCCCCTGATCAGCATCCGTCTTAATTTTGCCCGAATCTATTCGGCGCCCATGCCCAACTACCCATTATTCAAGGTTTGCGCCCCTTTTCTCGAATCCCATCGCCCCATTCACGCACCGTGATCCCACACGGCCTTGCTTCTTTACGTCTAGAAGACTGCCACCCCTGTCCAAGCTACTGACCAAAATAAGACTTGGTCGATCCAAATCTGCTGAAGTACTGCTTTTGATAGGACCCGTCCCCCTGGCCGCTATCATTCGCGGCCCGGCCATGCACGGCCTATGATTGACGCCGTTCATTCGTTGTGGATTCAGCAGGAGCTCAAACCGCGAATACGCACTCTTTATCTGTGGCGATGCCCACAATCCCTCGCTGAATTTGCGGGCCAGTCGATCGATGTTTTCCCCGGAGACCATTAATTACTGTCCAGAGACCTGTAAACCGCCACATCCGCTCCTCAAGCCCATTTATCCTCGATCAAGTCTGATCGAGAGAGTGAAAGCACTTCACACGTAATCTGAGTATCCTCTTAATCTACTGCGACTTACTGAAATAACCACCTTTTCCGATGATCCGGCGCTGACAAGATCCGACCGGGAAATCTGCTGTACAAAACATTTTGCTTTCGCCATCGCACATTAAAGATCTGCTTTGGAAGCCCATCTGAGTAATAGATAGACTCACGACACTGCGAAGATTAATCAAACCCTTGCAACTCTCAATTTGATCTCAGGCCCGTCCATAGGCGTGGCGTTCAAATAGTCGCGTCGATCGGGCGCCTAGAGCTCCATAGATTCGGCATTACGCTGCAAGTTCAATACACCAGCTCTAGACAAGGTAAAAATAGCGGCGACCGTTGAATATGGAGATTAATTCAACCTCTTCGTGGCGCTGAAGTCTGTTTAGCATTAGCTATATCCCGCGATCCTTGATGTTAATACATTAGTCTATTTATGGTCCTCATTGTGAGTAAAGAATAGACAGTAGTCTCAGATGTATGGTCACATCGCTCAATACATTTAGAGCGTACCGTGGGTCCTATTCTCGTTTTGGAATTACTTTCAAGTACGTGTAAAATTGTTTCAGATCGCTGGGAGCCGACGTCTCCGCTGGCAATCCCGCTCCACTTTTGACCAATAACTCCACCATGGACATCGCCTGTTACTTGGATGAGATGTGAAGTGAGGAAATAGACTGGCCAATCTGAACCTCGCTTGCTCGATCTCTCCGACCTCAATTTCATGGCTGTTTAGAACGAATCCTACGGCCTCATTCACCCCGAGCCAGGATCCCCTATATCCGGAGAAAAGAGCCGGCTGGATTTTTGCCTCCTGCAAAACAAGTTACAACAAAGACGCAGCCAATACCCTCCGGAGCCCGAGGACCCGGCTGCGAACGCCACAATTATGGATACCGCGCGGCCTGGCAGCTCTAGCCTGACCTTGCGACAGAGGTCCTTGTTGCTTAAACTGTCCTCGAGCCTGGAATTTTGACTAACATTCCAGGCCCTGCTGCCAGATCACCTGTTTCTTTTTTCGGCCTGGAATGCGTGGCTTCTGGCAGCCCGCCACGCTAAAGAACGTCCACAGTGTTTACCCCTGTTCTCCAGACATGTGGAAGGGTAATTAAGGGGGCAGGAAGATGCTAACGTGCATTCTCGAGGACACGAGACTTGCGATGCCACTTGGAAAATTCATCCGGGCCTGTGCCTGTGAGGAAAGGGGTCTTGATACTGTCGACCTTGTGCTCAGGTGGCGATGCGAAGCTTTTTGCTTGTTCGTGTTATCGACGCCACTTCCTGCTGTGGATGGTCGCACGGGGCAATACATCTGGTTTCGAACTCGGAACACGATGTTATCTCCCGGTAGCCTGCGCTTCCCTGCGCGATCCCGTCGCTCTGGTTGACAGGTTGACGTAAACACGGCGTGCGCGGTAGAATTTTCTACCCCACCTCGTAGCCACTTTCAAGGAACTTGCTATGGTTGCAGATGGTTTGAATGGGATCTCATGCAGGGTGCTGACGCAAGCTTGGCGGGCACGGTGCGGCATCTAGAGTAGATAGGCCATGTCCAAATACATTATGGTCTTTATTGCTCTGTTGAAGGTAATTATCGTTTGGCGCTTGTTACGGTAGGTTGTGGTCTTGATTGTCCTGAATCACGTCCTTTGGTTCGCTGGTCAGCGAGCCGGTGTTTCTCGAAATAGACCCTTGGGACAGGTTGTCTGCGGAGTAGACTAGATCCAATCGCACCACTTCTCGCCATGCAATGCTCGAGGAATTCCCATGGATATAAAATACCGAGCCTTTCCCGCCAATGACAATGGACTTTTGTTTACTGGGCGTTTTTGGACTTCGAAGACGAGTGCCTGGTGCCGAATGGTTAGTATGATATTACTGGTAGGTCTGGAGACTTGTCAATTGGTAGTGGTAGATCCTGAAATTTCCCTCTTTTCGCTCTAAAATTTCTGACATGTCGGTATCACCATCCATATAGTCCAAAGTTCATACGGAGGGACAGGATTGAGTGGTGGTTTTCGAGGGCTGCCTCGTCAGGTGACATGCCGTAGGAGTGTATCCGGCGGTGCCCAGATGCTGCGTGGTTAATCTCCGTTAGGTGATATTTCGTAGTAATCTAGGAACATGAACAATATTGTACGAAATTAGCAATTCTTACGCACTGAACAAGGCCCAACTTGGTGAACCGTGATGCGGGTAGAAGATGTGCACTCGGAACTCCGCGCTTGGCAAATCTAATCGGGGATCCGGGGTCGACTATTATCAAGCACACCCCCCGCCTTAACCTCGAGGTATTACACCTGATATATCCTGTTCCTTTCTCCCTCGGCTTAACAAGATTCATAGCTTGATATCGCTATGTCAATCAGGCGGTCGGCACGTCTAGGGGCTATCCCTACCATAAAACCTACGATCCAGACATCCGCGCCGAAAGTCTCCCGGGTTCAACAGAGCTCCGTCGCGAAGCCTCGAAAGACCTCTCCAACCAAGAAAGCGGCCCCAAAAGCACCGAAGAAGACTGAAACAAAGACGGAAAGCTCGTATTGGTCACCAGAGCCCCCAGCGGCAGCAGCTTCAACCACAAAGCCCGGCCAGGAAGCTCTTAGCAACCCGGGGATAAAAAGACCCCAGACACCACCACCCCTCGATCGCCCTGTTGACCCGCACCGAACGAATGCATTTCTACTCACACCACATGGCTCCTCGGTCGCCGCATATCCCTCACATGTAGAAGATGCCTCACCTTCGAAAACCGGACTCCCGCGCCCTGCCGCGACAACAGGGACCTTGCTCGAACAAGCGGTCGCTCATCTCATTGCGCAAGACCCGCGACTTCAGTCCGTGATAGAGCAAAACCCATGTCCTCTCTTCTCGCCAGCTGGCCTGGCAGAAAAGGTGGATCCTTTCAATAGCTTGACCAGCAGCATCATCGGGCAACAAGTATCTGGGGCGGCGGCCAAGTCTATTCGCACCAAATTCCTGACGCTGTTCAACCTCGGTGACGCAGGAGCCGAGAATCCCGAATCACCACGATCACGCTTTCCTACGCCGCAGCAGGTTGCTGCGTGTGATTTGCCGACACTGCGGACTGCTGGGCTGTCACAGCGCAAGGCGGAGTATATACAAGGTTTGGCAGAGAAATTTGCCAATGGCGAATTGAGCGCTCAGATGCTGGCTAAGGCGAGCGATGAGGAACTTGTGGAGAAATTGACCGCTGTTCGCGGGTTGGGCAAGTGGTCTGTGGAAATGTTTGCTTGCTTTGCTCTCAAACGTATGGATGTGTTCTCGACGGGAGACTTGGGTGTACAGTGAGTTGATCTGATGATTGTATGTCTATCTATCACTTTGCTGAAATCTCTGCAGACGTGGATGTGCAGCCTTTGTTGGCCGAGATGTGAGTAAGTTGAAGGGAAAAGGTGGCGGTAAGTTCAAGTACATGTCAGAGAAAGATATGATCGAATTGGCAGCCAAATTCGCGCCATACAGGTAGGCCGTGCTTCAATACTGACGATGTTAAACCATGCTAATTGACATTCTCCAGGACTCTATTCATGTGGTATATGTGGCGAATCGAGAATGTCGATGTCGCCGTTCTTACTAGCTGAGAGCTGAAGTCGTGGTAAACTATTTGCTAGCGTTCTTAAAGGCATCTGGTGCTGTTACTTTAACAGACCTCGGAGCGTGTCGAGAATTTGTATAATAAAATTTCACATATCAACTTAACTAACCATCTCATCAATCTCACACCTTACATCTATGCTTTCGCTGTGCATCATACAACCTCCACTTTTATCAATGGTAACTCCCACTTGCTTCAAGGGCAAGCACACATCTTCAGGACCATCATCTGTTTCCTATTCCTCATCTCGCTGACCTATTTCTTCTCCCCATCTTTTACTCCTATCTGCTTGCTTACTTCCATACTTCCTACCCTCTCTAATAGCCTCTCATCCCCTCATTTCTATTTCTCCACGATTCTTTGTACCCCCATACATTCCTCTTCTCTCAAAATTCGCCGCATTCCCTTCATCTCTTGACAACATCCTGAAACCCCCCCCCCCCCTAACTTACCTCATCTTCTTTTTTTCTCGACTCTCACCATCTTCATCTAGGTTTCTACGATCACAATGTCCAAAGTCCTTGGGCAACCGCCCTCAAACGTCCCTGACCCCAATCGGGCTGAGCAATCGAGCCCAATGATGGAGAAAAGAAAGACGACTCGCACTCCTTTCATGAATTTCATGCTCCACGACCAAGTCACTCAGGATGAAGCCGGACCATCGATAAGCAATCAAGAAAAAGACAACATACCTGAAGACACCGAGCCTTGTGAAAATGATATCCTCGACCAAGTTGATTTTACTCAAGATCTTGAGTCTGCATGATAATTCGAGAGTCCCGCAAAGCTTGCTAATTGGCTCTTTAGGGAAATTGAAGCTTGTGCCTTCAACCAGGAAACTCAGCCAATGGCTTATTCTCCAGCATCTCAAGAAGCATCGTCATCAAGAGCAGCACAAGATGATGATACCTTTCAGACAGTACCAGCAACTGGAAATGGTGAAGCTAAATCTATTAAAACAAGAAAGCCGCGTGCTAAAGGAGTTGCACTTGACGGAACTGACATGCGAAAGGTCCGCGAGCTGGGATTTGAGAGCGCTTTGCCAAAGAAATGGCGCAAAAAGGTTACCAAAATGGTAGCATCACCCGTCGTAGGACGCAAAGGAAAGATTGCAGAGGGTGCGAGAACCGACGAGCTCCTCACCAATATCTTCTCCAGCAGCGTCATTTCGGAGTTTCAGCAGGCTACTTCTAAGACTGCTGGGCCTGGCTTCGCGGGAAAAAACAGGAAAATTGAACTTGCTCGGCTTGCAAATCAATCAGGATGTTTCTATGATAAGACTTTGGTCAACAATGCGATCAAGAATTTCGACACTGCGCCAAGGATTGCAGATGATCAATCCTGGAAGGTGAAGGGGCTGAGAAAGGGATTGAAAACTCATCAGGTATGCATTGTCCCTCGTGACATCAAAGAGCTCCCTGACTTCTCAATAGCTGTTGGCAGTAGGATGGATGGTAAGACATTTCGCATTACAAGTATTTCTCTTATCATGGATACTGACTTTCGCAGCGTGAGCGTGAGAAATCTGATGATGATTGCAAAGGAGGCATGCTTTGTGATCAGATGGGACTTGGGAAGACGTGGGATATCTCGGCAAATATTCTCGACGATCGTACTTATCTGGAAGGGAAGGGGCCGACTCTCATCGTGACCCCGGCAAGTACGCTGAATCACTGGTTCGCTTCATCTGCCGAAATCGACTCATTGAGAAGCTAATTCGTTGCTCAGGATCACCCATTTCAATGATTTCACCAAATCTGAGAGGACTGGTCCCGTTCTGGTATATTAGAGCAGATTGAAGCTGGACCATGAGATCATTGCTAAGCATGGGGTCATGTATGGACAAGGTAGCTAACGCTTCGAGGGGTAACACTGACATGGATTGGTAGAATAACTTCATACGGCCAAGTACAAACCTCATACCCGAAACCCGATCCAGTGTTAAATGCGGAAGACAAAGCAAGCTTCGCCGAAACGTTCAAAGCCAGATTTGATCGGGAATGTGGGATGCTTCACAATGTGAGGTGGCGTCGAATCGTCCTTGATGGTAAGGCATTTGTGTTCTCAAATTACAAGCTCTTAGGTCTCTAAATTATTGACCAGTCCCCTCAGAAGCACACAAGATCAGGAACCATGACAGAAAGACTTCAATTGCCATTCGCTCCCTACAAGGGGAGTTGAAATGGGTTGTTACCGGTACCCCTCTTCACAAGTAAGTCACATTTCTCTTGGGTTGATGTTACACAGAAAAGTTCTGCTCTTTCTACTATAAACCGTTACTGCATGTTCACTTAGCAGGCATTGTGCATATCTACCTGTGGATATGTTGCATGTTGCATGTTAACCGGCTTGACCTGTTAACTACTGTGGTAGATGCTATTTTAGCATCATCCCACAGTGATGCTGGGATTCTTACTAGAGATTAGAGCCTCGAATTTATGGACGCTATTCTTTGATGCCCGGTTGACTGACAGATCCGAACAGCTCCCTTAGAGAATTTTACTCTTACTTCAACTTCCTTGGAGTCCCATGCAGCACCTCGTTTGAAGAATGCCACAACAAGTACTTCAGTGTAAGTTGATTAGCTCTGAATGCTCTGCATAAATCAATTGTCATCTACATCCGAATGTCTTTTTACTAATAGAATTCCTCGGCCGAAAAGGGTCACTTGAGATCAAAGAAAGCTCTCTATACGCTTCTCACCGCAATTTTCTGGCGCAACACTTACGATAATGAGATCTTCGGGGCGCCTATCGTGCCCATGCCAGGCTTGAAGACGAGGGACGAAGAGGTGCAAGGTTACGAGGTTGAGAAAACGCTTTTTAAGATCATTTCTGACCTGTGGATTGGGCATATCAATGGTATGTCGATGGCCCGAAAAACATATTGAGGTAAATTGCGTGAGCTAACATAGCAGCAAGAAATTTCGACTCTAGAAACGCAGGCAGAACAGATGAACTGTATTTTTGTCCTTTTCATTAATCTCAGAATGCTCACCAGCCATCCGTTGACATTTCTTAGAGGTTGGAAGCAGCATATCAGCCCAAGCATGCTTAACAGACTCAGGGAGGTTGCGAAGAGTCAGGCTAGCTCAGACCAGCCATCAGTCAAGATTGTCCAACTTATACTGACCATGGAGAATCGAGTGATAATTCCGACCGCTCCCTTGAAAGACCCCGGAAGGAACACTGAGATTAAAACTGATGATGAACGGATGGAACTTTTAAAATCCTTCAAGGAAATGATGGTACGATATCACGAAGACGGCTTTAAAAGTGACTCAAAGAGGCGCGATCCCGAAAATCCTTCCAAACGTTCTTCTAGGGCATGGATCAATCGTTATGATCGGGTCAAATGCCCTAGTTGTGACTTTCCCCCGTATCGTGCAATCGTGACCAACTGCAATCACGTATACTGCGAAGACTGTTTTAATGAATTATCTGACAATAAAGGCAACAAGGAAACAAGTGTCCCAGTTTGTTTGAATTGCAAGCAGGAAATCCAGTCTTTCGCAGCATGTGGCCCCTTGGATGATTGCTTTTTTACCCCAGTGGAGCCTCTCCACGAAGGAAAGAAGCGAAAGCAAAAATATGGAAGCCCCTGTGCTAGAAAGAAACGCAGCCCCACCAAATTTGTGCAACGAACCATCGTTGACTTCTCAGGAAAATACGAAAGCGACTCTTCTAGTGAGGATGAGGAGATGGAAGAAGACGTCGACTGGTTCTCTACAATCGGGTCGCAGATGCCTGGTGCAAAGCTCGACAAAGTATACGAAATCATCGAGAAATGGGTTGACGAGGATGAAAATGACGATGTCAAGATTGTGATTTTTGTTCAGTTTACTAAAACACTCAGTATTATCCGAGATAAGTGCCAAAGCAAGGAGTGGAAATGCCTCACGGTATGTGTTTTCCTACACCCAAGTCCTAGATTGGATACAAATTGACCTGATCTAACTTGTTTGCAAGATTTCTGGAAGTGATTCCCCCAGTCAACGAGCACAAACAATCAACAATTTCTGCAAGGAACAATGCAAAGTATTAGTATCTACCCTTGCGACAGGTGGGACAGGGATCGATCTTTCTTGCGCAAACAAATGCATCATAGTTGACCTTTGGTGGAACGAAGCACTGGAAAGCCAGGTAAATGACTATGACTTAATCAATGCTGCACAAGCTAACTCCACCCAGGCTTTTAGTCGGACAATGCGCATCGGACAGACTCGCGAGGTAGAGCTAGTCCGAATTGTCCTCAAGGATTCTCTTGATACTTGGATCCTGGACATGCAACAGCGCAAGACCAAATCCATCAATGAGGTCATGGGCCGGGAAAAGAATGACAAACGCAGCCAGACTAGAGAAACCCTCAGATTTTTTGGAGAAGTAATTATCGATGAATCGCACGATGGTCCAACGATCACAATCGTGCCTCGCGAAAAGGATTCTCAGAAGCATGACACGTCTGGCGAGGAAACCATTCTGGATGCGTCCGATAACGAACTTTATCGAGAGGAATGACCAGCCAATATGCACGACCCTATGGGGCTATATCGGGCGAAGAACAAATTCTGGGTGACTACGATGGAGAATGATTGAGAGCATCGACCGACGAATAGGCATGACCTTATGGGGCGACTGAACAAGGGGACGATCGATAACATTTGTTTTACGTCTCACTGTATTTAAGGAAGATCAGTATACACTAGGATGGTTAATCCGTGATCACTCGGGAGCACAGTAAGTGCAAAATATGATGGCTAAACAAAGAAAAATCGATTTGTACAGTATCAGTACACATAGTTGGGATGAGCAAGGCAAGTTGTCCTAAGGCTCATCCTAAAACAATCCCTAACACATCTCCATTCTATCGCAGAAACAAACAATCCTCATTGCCGTGGAAACACTGGGGTTTTAAAGGTAATCGCAAAAGGGGCGCAAGTCGTGGCTGAACGCTTTTATTTGCGGACGGTGAGGCTGTCGAGGTCAGCACGCTCCTTGTTGGCGGCCTCGATCTCGCGGATGATAGGGCTCAGGTATTCGACATCCTATTGTGTTTGGAACATTAGTATCGACTCGATGCGAAGAGTATATCGTCGGTAATGGCAGTTCATCATATGTGACAAATCCTTGCGACGGGATTGGCCGATATGGGGCTCGATGCGGGGAGGGCGAATTCAGGGACGCGAAAACTCACCTCGGAAGGCTTGATCTGCTCGTTGGCGGGAAGAAGGGTGTGGGAGATAGAGCACTGCAATTGAAGGTTTTATTAGCTCTAGATGTCCAACGACCGTGAAGGGGGTTGACGACGGACCTGGAATGCGCGGCGGATACGGAAGACACGGTCGTAGGCCTCCTTGGGAGGAAGACGCTTGATGGCGGTCTGGACGACCTCGCTCTCCTCGGGGATCAGGTCATCGGCCCTGGAAGAAGGTTAGAAGTCTGTAGTGAACGGAGGTTTCCGGAGAGTTGATGCTCTGGGCAGTCGCAATTGAGTGATGCGGCAGGGCAGCCCGACCACTGGCAAAACACAATATCAAGGCAATTGGACTGTTCCAGGCTGCTCTGGCGACTTCAATTGCACTGAGTGGTTGGAGGGATGGGTCGGAGGGGGGTCGATAATTACTTCAGGCCGATTCTCCTGTAGCCGGCGGCATCGGTGTACCACTGGGCCAGCGGGGTCATCCAGCGCTTGAGCCATGGGCGCTTGACAATGAAGTTGGTGATAGTAGGGGCAGACATCTTGTAACCCGGTAATCCAACGGAGGAGTTGAGCTTAAGAAAGGGCGGTCCGGCTGAACACGAGATGACCCGATGTTGCGAGGTTGTGCAAAACGGAAGCTGGCAAGGCTAGTCCTAAAGCGGTATTGTGGAGCCTGAGGCAATAAGATCATGTGATCTGGATATGTCATGCCTCAGGCAACCAAGAGGAATGCGCATGGGTGACTCCACCTCGCACCACCCCGACCCCGATGTCATTATATCCAGATCTTGCTCTTCCGCCCCTTTTCCACTCTCTTGCTCATAGGATATGGGCTTGACTGACTTTGGTGGTGCCGTTTGATCCCCATCCCACGGACCCGACTAAACAGGGCAAACACTTCCTCCCCCACCCCGGTCAAGTCTGTGCTGCAACATCATAGGACATTGCATTGATCTCAGACCCGTTCGGCAACTATCGGCACCAAAACTCTCCCTCTTCAAGCCCTCCGGATCCCCTCACGACTCTGATCGCGACATCCTGAACACACACAAGTGCCCCGTGACATTCTTTTCTCATCCAGCGCATTCAAACGGGTCCTTGGGTTCCGGATCGAGCACCCGATATGCTCGGGTCCCGGAGCCCTCGGTGATACAAAACGGACAAGCGTGAGCGCCTGCCACTTTCATGATGAGCTCCAACAGTGCAGGCAGCTCTGCGCCCGAGGCTGAAGCTTTGAACAGCTCCTCTCAGCAAACACAGAGCTTTGATGCGGACAGCGCCGTCATGTCTGCGCCCCACGTGCCCGCCGCAGCTGCCCCAAGCTCCAAATTCTTCACTCGTTTACAACTGTTTTCTACTCGTGTTCCCGATGTCTGGATAGCTCCAATCTGTGGTGCCACAGCCGGTGTGGCCTCGGGAATTGTTACATGTCCACTTGATGTGATCAAGACTAAGTTACAGGCCCAGGGTGGCTTCGCCCGCCGTGGACCGCAGCAGGAAACGAAAGCGCTGTACAGGGGAATGATGGGTACAGGAAAGATGATATTCCGCGAAGATGGACTTCGAGGGCTTTATCAAGGACTTGGCCCCATGTTGATGGGATATCTTCCCACTTGGGCAGTTTACCTAGCGGTCTATGACCGTTCTCGCGAATATTATTCTCAAAATTGGACAGGTAAGTGACTTGTTTTAACCAAGTGCACTAAGACCCCCTTCAACTGACTATGTAGTAGAGAATTGGTGGTTATCACGAGGATTAGCTTCCGTGACAGCCGGTGCCTGTTCAACGGTCGTCACAAATCCCATTTGGGTTATCAAGACAAGGCTCATGTCACAGAGCCTTAAGCAAAATCACGAAGGATTCCGAGCGCCTTGGCAATACTCCAGCACATGGGATGCTGCACGCAAAATGTATCAGATTGAAGGATTCCGTTCCTTCTACTCCGGATTAACACCTGCTCTGTTGGGGCTAACCCACGTGGCCATCCAGTTTCCCCTTTACGAATACCTAAAAATGGCATTTACTGGCTACGGTATCGGGGAGCATCCAGATACTGGAAGCTCGCACTGGATTGGTATATCGTGTGCCACATTCTTGAGCAAGGTTTGCGCCAGCACTATCACATACCCACATGAGGTCCTTCGCACGCGATTACAAACTCAACAGCGAACCTCTCCGGCATCGTCGCCGGAAGAAATCGCTTTCCGCGGTGGATTGCAGCACCCGCATGACAACAATCGTTCTTTTGGTGCGTCTTCGTCTGACGGCATGCCAGGTCGGCCTCGCTATAACGGGGCAATCCGTACCTGCCAAACTATCTGGCGAGAAGAAGGTGGAAGAGCATTTTATTCTGGAATTGGTACCAACCTATTCCGGGCTGTTCCGGCAGCCATGACAACGATGCTTACTTATGAGTATCTTCGGAAGCTTATCCACACTCTTCAACACGAAGGCGAGATAAAGCGTGCCATGCGAGAAGAGAATGCTAGCATGATTTGATGAGCTACCCCTTCGAGACGACCTAGAATAAACACCTCTCATCCAATTATCGACAACCTATCCGCATGAATACCGCACACCTACCCATACCCCCTGACCAACTATCTTCCATTTACAACACCCACCTTTTACTTCATATTGTATAGACTTGGAAGTCGTTCAATTGCTTCCCGCCGGTGGTACCTTTCGACAGGAATACTTCCTGTTCTCTCAAAATCTTGGCATAGATCTCTGTGTCTTTGGTGGTTGGCTTTTACATAGGACCCTTCCGCATTTTTACCATGAACCCATGCTGGACGCTTCTCGGGGATCGTTTTCGCTTTCCCACTCTGATATCTCAGCGTTTCTTGCTTCAGTTTCCGTGGTGTATTGGACAATCAAGACCCAATCAACCCTGTAAATGTCGCTAGTTTGCAACACCTCCATGTACATACATTACTTGTTTCTGTCCAATTTTGATCACTGAGCTTTTGCTCTATCATAACATCTCTTCTCTGGCGCGTGATGTTTCTCATCTGAAGGCCTTCAACCTCAATTAAGCTTTTTCAAAGAGATCTTGTTTCAATATCTGAGGGATCATACGTCTCTCAGTTAGATATTTCAATTTGGATAATTCTCAAAGATGAAGCAAGAGCCTGGAAAGACTGTCCCTTAATCAGTAATTTTCAGATGCCAATTTGAAGGGTTGAATTGTAGACCCAGGCCCATCATGGTCACGTGATCTAGCCGCCCTGTTATTTTTTTTTTTCTCGCTTGGCTTCCCAATTCTCTCTCCACACCCTCGCCAGGGCAATTCCCTCGATCCTGAGGATCTTAATGCAGATCCGAAGGAATCGACATGGAATTTCTCCTCCTGACTAACATAAAACAGATATTCGACCTGAGTGAGCTGACGATGACTCGATCGCAGTCCTCCAGAAATTTCGAAGAGGCACCTCATTCTATGTACAGATGCGACCGCATTGAAGCTTGAAATATCCCAAGCCCCTACTTAGCTAGTGCTTATGCTTTCCATCATATGCTCTAGACATTCGCGCTTCATTATTCATATGATGATTTTTATTACGATTATTGATCCAGGTTGTTATACACTTAGACACCTGGGCATGATCATTTCATACACTGAAAATTCTGATCTATGATGAAGACGAGAATGTTTGTTCATACCCTCCTGCAGCTAGAGGGATTGCGCACATACTGCGCAATCCAGTTGATAATTTCTTGGATAATATCAATCCATAGTGTTCAAAATTTGCTACAATTCTATCAACCGATCCGTATTCACAGTTCTGCTTCATTGATGATTCATTCTTAATTTACAAAACACACGTACTCGTACAGTAGCGAAAAGCCTTCAGCCACCTTTGCTCCCTCTCTCCGATCGACTTTCCTCCAGAGCCTGCTGGATCCAGGACGCGTCTTTCTTCTCCGAGCTTCGGTGATGTGGAGCAGGAGTCACTGGCGTTTGGACCTGCGCCTCGCGTCTCGCAGAGCGGATTGATAAAAAGCAGTAGCTGCAGAGAATGACGGCCATTGTAAATGCTGCTATAGGTGCATTTATAGACTTGAGGCCACAGTGTTAGCAGCTGTCGCGTTAAGCTCGAGAATACGATATCGGTCTTCAGATGTCTTCTGCAAGGCACTTCGTTGTACATACCCCTGCTGGTCGCCCGAGGGGCTTTTGATGAGGGGCTTGTTTCTGAGACATCAGTGCGAATGTCCCCAGAGAGTTGAGAGCCAATCGAGACTGGCTACAGGCTATGATAGAGGCCGTTGTATGATGCCAAGGATTCGCAGACGCTTCCGAGGTCCAGGTTTGTCATCAGGATCCGGGGACAAGCTAATTCAAGTTCAACCTCATTATTCTATCGCGATAAACAAATGTAGCAACTATAGTAGATAAAGTGTATATAATTATTCTAGTGGCAGCTATAGAGTAGAAGATATGCTCTTGCGTACGACCATAGCGAGACAGTTGAGGATCCCCACCCAAGCTAGTTAATCCCAAGTGTACCAAGTAAGAGATTCCGAGAGTTAAAGCTAGCAAGTCCGAGCACTCGAGCTCGGAGTTGGTTATGCCGAAGGTCCTAGAAGGGCGGGCTACCCCACGCGAAATGTGCGCCCGGTAACAACTCATTCGTACACAGCAGAGTCTCGTCGCTTTACAGACCACAGCTTATTACCAATCGACCCCTCCAGGCCGAAGCCGCGGATCCCGGTCAGTTGACCGGGCATGCTCCTACTCTGACGATTCACCGAGATTCTTATCTCCGAGAACCTGTTTCTGCATTCTCAATGCGGGGAATCCACAGCCCTGTGAAGTAGGTCAGACATGGAAAACTGCTGGTTGCTCTATGTCGAAGAAGCATCGAAGAATGCCCTCGAAAGATATTTTGACTTCTTCTCCCCTTGGAGCATTAAATCATTGGACCCATGTCCTTTTGGCAAGGAACTCCACCATTTCATATCATGGAACACCAATTGGCTGTGGGGTTCTCCTTCGGGAAACTATCAGTGTCGTTCCAGTCCACCGCGGACAATCCCTTGCCACTGACTGATATCATCGCCAGGCCCGGAACAGGTTCCAACGGCAAGAAAACAATATAACTCGACGCTGGCATTCGACTACTCTCTGGCACTGAGATCACTGTAATGGTTCATAGAAGATAAGGCCCAGTGAGAGGCACAGCAGGAGTAGAGACAAGCGAAGGGCTCCGAAGTCCGGCGACTCGGGGGGTCTTGACTGCCCCATTAGGTTTAGCGCGGAACTTAGCTAAGAATCAGATTATTTATGAATTCATCACTCCTCTCGCCCATATCAGATCTTGTTCGCCTCCCCCAACCTTTCCTCTTTCAACTATCCCACCCCCACGAACATACCCAAAACATCTCAATCAACACACCACAATGTTCAAGCGTGTCGTCTCCGTCGCTCCCCGTATGGGCGCCGTCGCTCCCCGTACCCTTGCGCCCCTCTCACGCTTGCCGTCCGTCCAGCCTGTGCAGAGCCGTGCTTCAGGCCCTGCCCCCGTTCAGCGAAGAGGCTACCACGAGAAGGTCCTGGACCACTACAACAACCCCCGAAATGTCGGCTCCATGAAGAAGGGCGACCAGGACGTCGGTACCGGTCTCGTTGGTGCCCCAGCCTGTGGCGATGTCATGAAGCTTCAGATCCGTGTCGACAAGGACACCGGTCGCATCGATGACGTCGTGTTCAAGACTTTCGGCTGCGGTAGCGCTATCGCCTCTTCAAGCTATCTCACCGAGATGGTCCGCGGTATGACCCTGGATGAGGCTGGCAAGATCAAGAACACCGATGTCGCCAAGGAGTTGTGCCTTCCTCCCGTCAAGCGTATGTTCCAACCTTACTACCCTGGAAGAGATCCATTAAGAGCCTTCTTTGAATGGACTTGATGGTACTTTTGCCATACAGATGCTAACATCTCCCTAGTTCACTGCTCCATGCTTGCTGAGGACGCTATCAAGTCCGCCATCTCCGACTACTACCTCAAGAACCCCAAGTCCAAGTCAACCGATCTTTCAGGCACTGGTGCTTCCATTCCTGACGTCAAGGTCGAGATTGAGCAGACACCGGCCGCTGCCGTATAAATCGGATAAAAAATCGCGGCAGGTTCCGGATGCAACGTTCATTTCTTAAAATGTGATTACTTTGCGATTATTTCCCCATGGATCACAATCGTTTGGTCGAGGAGCGGGCCCGCGATCGAGTTGATGTGTGCTAGCCGGACTGAGCAAGTTTGGGCTGGCTGGAGACGAAACAAACAGATGTCATCATCTGTTTGCTGTACAGATTTCCTTGCCTAATTTCTTTTATCTTTTCCTTTGTCCTTTTGCATGTTTACGGATTTTACTATTCTCCGTGGTGGCGCTTGGTGCGTGGGATCCTCGATCGATACTCTTTAAAAGCGATGGTTCCATGATAGTTTCGAATTAAATTATGAAACTCGATATCTTTCTTCGTAATATGTCCATATCATTTCGTACGTGTGCAATGTTGTAATTTCGCCACACTTGTATCGAAACAACAAGACCAGTGATTTTTTAACCTTCAACATATTCCCTGTACGTGCTCTCGCTCCTCGTTTCAATACTGCAGCTGACATCTGGATCGCTCGTTTTGTCTTTCAGCACGCTGTGAAGACTCCCTTCCCCCATTCCGAGGTCCATTTCTTGACCCTGATTCATCCTAGTATGATCGGGGCAGCCATAGGTGCAGTGAGTGCTACTATACATATGCTAAGATCTCTATAGAAGTTCGTGTTTGGGGTCGTGTGTTTCTGGCAGGATATCCTGGGTTTAAGAGTGCCTAAGCTATAGCGGATCCGAGCTGGGCCGAGGTAAGAGTAAAATTCAAAATACATAAGCACAAGATCTATATTTTCAAAGTCTATCAACATCTAACTGGACAGACTGTCGTGTTCCCGCAGCACAGCAGACGATAACAGGATATGTAAAAGGAGACACCTCACGGACAGATGTAATTCATCGTAGACAAGATCCTGAGTGGCAAAGAAATGAAAACGCCATCGCTGATGCACAGATAGACCTGCAAGGACAATCCGTGCCCTTAAAATACAAAACAACCACTAGGCTGGGCATATATGTACGTGACATTAGGAAATTAGAAACCAGGGGAGACTCGTGCTGGTTTATAAAGCAGTTCGGAACCCGAAGCGGGTCTTCAATGCAAGCACGGTCTCGTAGATCGAGAGCTTAGCCTCCACGCGCAGGAACCCGGCCCAGGCAAAGAGGTACTTGAAGAAGTTCACGAAGACGCCTCCGGATGCCTGGATTATCTCGATCTGCTCTTCGAAGACGGTGCGAGCGGCGTACCGTGCTAGAATCAAGAAGGTGCGCATGGGGCCTTGGCGGGTGTGTAGGTTCTCGTCGAGACTGCGGGCTTTATGATAGTTAGTATTTGATCCTATTATGACGGGATATATGAAATAAAAAGATTGCGGGGGGAGAGTGAGATACATACTGAGATCATTGGTCTTGAGAATCAACAAGATGATTCGTGGCACTTGACCCAGGAGTACAACCAACTGTTGCAACATTCCCTCTCCAAGAGCATCTGATATATCTTCCTTTTCTTCAGCCGTACGTGAAGAGACAACGCTCTTCTTTGTCAACACGCTAAAGTCACGGCCAGTGATGGCACTAGCAAAGAGCGGGAATTGCTCGTCCGTAACGCCAGCCACCTTGTGAGCGTACTCGCGCATCCGGGGAACATCTGCATCAATGACAGCCAACCAGAGCTTGGCGTAGTTTCGGCGTAGCTCTGTGGGAATTTTGCGGTAGAGGCCGTGGTCGTAAAGGATGATCTCAAAGTTCGGACTCTTGCCGCTTGTGCTGGGTCGAATGGCGATGTTTCCACCATGAGGGTCGCAGTGCAAAGGCGCATTGTCGCCGAAGATCATTTCATTGAAGATGTGAGCAAATGCTGCTGAGACTTCGTCACGGTCGATGTTGTTGGCGTCGAGAAACTCGAGATCGTCGGGGCGGCGACCAGCAATGAACTCCATTACCAGGATACGCTTCTGGGACCACATGACTATCTCTATTGTTAGACACGCACTCGGTCATTTAATTGTTTTGGGTATAGCCTACCTTCAGGGATGACGAGAGGGGCATTGGAGTGTTTCTTGAAATACTCGCTGGCCTCAGTGGCGTTCTGCGCCTCCATGCGGAAGTCCAGTTCCATGGGGAGAGACAAATCCATTTCACGCGATAGCCATTCAAGATCATATTCCGGGAAGAATTTCTTAAGCATAGAGAATGTGAATCGCGTCAATGCTAGATCCAGCGGCACCCATTCTGCGAGCGCTGGATGTTGGACCTTGACCGCAACCTTCTGGCCTGTTTCCTTCAGAGTGGCAATGTGCACTTGGGCCAGTGATGCAGCACCAGTAGGCTCAGGCTCGAATGATGCAAACAGTTCGTCAATCGTCTGGCCGGTATCCTGTACAAACATCTCTTGGATTGACTCGAATGAGGACACAGGGCATCTGTCTTGTAGCGGCACAAATGTTGTCACCCACTCGATTGGCAGAAGGTATCCCATGCTGCTGAGATGCTGACCCAACTTGATGAAAATCGATCCATTTTTCTCGAGAACACGCAAGGTACGCTCGGCGCAACGCGTGTGGCAAGCGCGGATTAGGGCATCCTTTTCTTCGGGGGACGAGGTCTCTTTGTTGAGGGTCACGCGGTAGCTATAATCAGAACACGATTAGTAGATGCTCGCTTTTATATTGGAGTAGAGTGCAGTGCTCGTCGCATAGTCACCCAAGCACAGAGATCCACTTACTCGTTAATGCAGACAGCCAATGCGCCAACAACACGACCACTTCGTCTGGCTGCTTGGTACGCATGGTTGGCGGTATCAGATACTGACACAGCTACTACACCAAAAACACCCAGTGCAATCCAGTATTTAAGTGTGCTTTTCCTTGGCTTGGACTTGGACGATTGCGATTGCGAGGTATGGCCAGCGGCAGGCTCCACGACCTTGCTCTCCTCCGAAAAGAGGGGAGACGATCTAGTCGCAAATCCCCTTCTTGACAAAAGAGTCAATGATGACTGCCTATCATTGTGGAGTCCCCATTTCGTCGCAGAAGTTGTATAGCATCGAGTCGACGTTCGTAAAGTCGGAGCCGCAAGGAACTCGGGGGAGACCTTGGTCGCTGTTCGGACAACGGAGGCGGGATTGGCAAGAGCCCGCAGCGGCACGCGAAGCGCGGCGCTCATTCCGACCAGATACGGTCCTGTGAGAACAAACAAGGTGTATAAGGGCAATATGTGCACCTTGTTAGTCGTTCATAGTCTGTATGGTCCGAGAGATTTTTGCGGTTCTCGCCGCCAATCGGCTTGCGGGCGCCCGAGAATCGGGCCACGGGGAGGCACGTGACACAGATCTATGAGACGACGTCATTTCCCAGTCATGGCTCTTGCTAAGTCTGGACTATATAGTAGCTTATGGCATATCTGGATTTTATTCAGTACTTTTTGACTAAATATTCAGCCCTACTCTTCAAGTACGACATACTATGTGGTGGCGATTGAGAGTCACCGCAGTCAGAGAGTTTCGGCTAATAGTCTACATGTGAATCCGAGCTGCGTAATGCCAGACTAGCTCGAGTTTTGTAAAACACGCAGTCACCATCTATTTGCTTTTATGCTTTAGTGTTATCATATCCATGGATAGATATTGTACCCTACCAGCTGGATAAATGGCCCATATGCGATTTCGGAAATCGGAATACAAGAAAAGGTGAAGTGAAATTTTGATATCAATATTCGTTTCATCATCTAAAGCAATGTCTATCATGTATGTACTTTCATCTTTATATAAAAACCAGAACATTCCGTAGTGTTCTTAGTTGGTTATCCGCTTGCCGTCCTCAGTGAACTCGATCTTCTTCTCGGTGATGAGAGACTCCTGGAGAGCAGCTCCGATTGTAACAGCCTTGACAGCAGAGTCAAGACGGAGAGGAGGAGGGGTGTTGTCCAAAGCAGAGGCAGTGAACTCGTTGGCCTCAGTGATGAAAGCCTCACGGAAACGGCCGTAGTAGTCGGGAGGAATCTCACGGCGGATACCGGTAGGCTCGTACAAGTTGACAAGGTTCAACTGGGGCTGGGTGTTGACAGCGATCTTGCCGTTAGTACCAAAGATCTCGGTGGTGTCCTCCTGACCAGCAGCCATCATACGAGAGCAGTACAGCTGAGCGATCTTGCCACCGTAGAACTCGATGATGCCGAGAGCGTTGTCACGGTCGTTGTGCTTGCGCAGATCCGGCTGCACGGCGGTGATACCAATAGCTGTGACACTCTTGACCTTGATGTCCTCGCCGAAGAACCAAAGGGCCAAGTCAATATCGTGAATGGAGCAGTCGACGAAGATACCACCGGAGAATTCGGCGTAGGCAACGAAGAAACCACTTGGGTCGAGCTTGTCGCAAGTCTGGGAGCGGAATACTGAAGGAGTACCGAAGTCACCACTCTGCAGGCGACGGTGGGCATCACGGTAGGAAGCATCGAAGCGGCGGGAGAAACCGCAGATGACCTTCTGGTTGGGGAACTTTTTGATGGAGGCAGCGTAGGCGTCAACGACAGTTTGGGACTATTAGATATTTGGGTTAGTTTTGCTCTAGTTCATGTTTTTTCGTTTGCTTGCACTCACGATCTCGGGGCTGGTAGAGATGGGCTTCTCGCAAAGGACGTGCAATCCACGATTAATGGCCTCGATGGCCTGCTCGGCGTGGACAGTGGTGGCACTGGCGACAACAACAGCCTGCAGGGACTTCTCCGAGTTCAACATCTCCTCGTATCCCTTGTAGGCGCGGACATGGGGCCATTCGGCCTTAGCAGCGTCCAATTCAGCCTGAACAGGCGAGCACACGGCGATGAGCTCTGCGCGAGGAGTGAAGTTGGCGAAGTGACGGGCATGGCGCATACCTAGAAGAAGCAATTGAATTAGGATCACGTTCAAACATTCCAAATCCCAAATTAGGACTTTTTTTGTCGCGGAGATTCAAAGCTTACCCATGCGGCCAATACCGGCGACGGCGACTTGCAACTTGTCAGACATTATGTGGGATATAAGTAGAACGAGGAGAAGTTGTTTAGCAGAGAATGAAGACCCAATTGAGCATGCGAGACCTCCTTATATATTGACTTGAACCAGCTATGGTAGGACAGTCGATTGCTGCCCCTCAGCGGACAAAAATGAATCCGATAGCAGCGCCTTCGATAGCCGTCGAGGGTGGCTTGAAGAAGCAGTTTGTCGCCGGCGGTTTCCATAAAGGGCGACTCCACATCCCCCGCACTGTTCCTCCCCCGCAAATGTGCTGGCGAGAGCCCTCGTGGTCCACTTTAATTAGCTGTGGGTTCGTCGGGCCTCGACGCGGGGGACTGTCGGGTACGGGATTCCTGTCGGCGTTTGAATTGTATGCGGTTCACATGTCCTTATATTCTTACTGTAAAAAAGAAGCTATACATAATGAATATGCTGACCCCGATCAGACCTTGATCACAGGAAAGTTCTCATGATGATTACTCTGTAAAAAGCCAAACGATGAAAAGACGAGAGCCTTTTTCCACCGCGAGACTGCCTCGTTACGGGTCTTTCCTGACTGAGAGCTTTACGCAGCATACTTAGCAGATAGTGTTGTTGCTATATTAATGATTAATATATTTATAATGATGAAAAGTAAACTATGAAGCTTCACTGGAAAAGCAATGCACCACCTGTGAGAAAGTTATCCATACATGGCCCTCAACTCAAAAGCAAAAGCCGTGTTAGACATAGCTTAGATTGTGGCAGCGGTTATATTCGGAGTCCTGACTCAGATGCCGACTCTGCTATTCGCTACTCGGCCCTGTGGTCGTGCGTCTCATAGCGCTTCATCTCGGGCCGTACAGTCAGTCCATAGATCATCCCGTAGTACATGTCGGGATCTCGGAGCCCTCTGTTTAGATGAACATCGGGCTACATATTGCGAAAATAACAAAAACTGACTCCCTTCAACTCCATTGTAAACTCTATCTCCTCTTATGTCTATACAGGTATCATCATGCATAATTCTGTTTGGGGATTCCCCGGGTAGAATGTTCAGAGCCCGCTCCAAACACTCCTAGTCCACCATAGCATCCGGTCCCTCCCACCCCCAGGCCTGCTTTAGTGATTTCTGGGCCGGAGATGTCGGATACACATTTTCATTCTCAAGTTTCTCAAGAACTCTTAAAAGAGCTTCTTGCTCGACCCGGTCCGTGAAGCGGTCACCGCACGTTCCGATCGCAGCGCAAGCTGTCACCATCCCTGGAGGCGTATGCTCGTTGGAAAGCGCAATCCCGCATAAGCGGAGAACAATAGACCGTACTTTCTCGTCGACAGATCGCATTGCTTCTCGTTGACGGGGCCCCAATCGTGGGATCTTGGGGTTATACACCGTGAGCAGAATGCGCGCCAGTTCAAGGAACTGAAGTCCTGCGACATGGCAATTGTTGAGATACCATAGCTCAGGAAACACCTCACCGCGTGACCTATCTGGCTCACGTGAATAGATTGGGTTGAAGCTCGGTGGGCCGAATTCGGTCCAGTATGTTTCAAAAGCAACCAATTCCTCATACCGTGCGAGCCGCATTTCTGGAGTTTCTATTGTATGGAGAACGCCCATACTTGATGATGAATGATATCGGATCCCGGGGTTATCTTCCTCCGCAGACCCAAAACAATACTGAAGGACATCTGCACAATGGATGACGAGTCTGTCGGCCCAGACATAATCATCTGCTGGCTCAAAAGAACGGTACGGCTCACAAGGTTCTAGGGGAAGACGAAAGGTGCGCTGTTTGCTGAAAGCAGTTGTAGCTTCTTGACGAAGTGCAATCCAGTATGCCGCGTGTCGCAGTCCATACCCAGTGACCGCAGAATCAGCTTGAGCAGATAAGAATAGTTTAATACCTTGGAGACTACTCTCGGTATCAAGGCCCATTGAAGGAACTGTTGGAAAGTTAGAAAAAAGCTCGACATTAAGACCACCAGCACTCACAGTCCACTTCCTCGTAAAAGCGCAAGATCACCGCAGCTGCCAGCAAGTCCTCGTCTGCGGCCTCACTGGAATGGTCTGAAAGTGACACAAAATGCGCGATACATTCGTTATGATAATGTATAGCCGTTTCGGGGGTGAGTGTTGGTAGTGATTTTCCTCCGTAGTGCACTATACCTCCCGATTGGTGTTTTTTGACTCGACTCAAGTGCCTCGCTGAGGCTGTGTATATGGCATTCAACAGCGGGGGACACGAGCGGGCTCTTAATGGTACCGTGCAAGCAAAATGTCTCTCTCCATCGCATATATCAAACTATGATGCATCAGCTCTAGAAACGCCAAGTTCACACGAGGGGCGCATACCCAAGGGGCCAATTGAACAACAAAGTATCTCATAAGACATGCCTCCTGCTCATTTAGATTAGGAAATTCGTCACTAATAGAATGATTGTATTCGCGGGAGCCATTGGATCGATAGCTTCTTTGTGAGAAATGTGGCGAGGCTGACGACACTGATTGGTTTGCAGGTGATAATTGCAAGCCATAGGGTGAGCCGCCTGCAGCACCTCTATCCGGGGGATTTGGTGTTAAGAAGTGGTCCGATGATCCTGCTCTGGTTTCATTACCAAGAGGCGATGACCCAGAGATAATTCGTTGCTCAGATGAGAGTACGCTATCGCGATGTTTCTCTGACTTAATAGGTGCTGTGTCATCGTCGGAATCCAATGAGTAGCACTGTGCGATATCTGCTGTTTCATCGACGTATTCGTAGTTCACTTTCCATTTGAAGCGCTGGTCAGCTCCAATCGGCAATAACAACCCTCAACTGGTCCATGCTCATTGACAAGATGACATCGTATGATAGATTTTAGCACATACCTGGACCGAGTGGCAGCCAGGGCTGGTCATCTGCGAAGTCGAATTGGGCACTTGCGCTTGAACCATGGCGGAAATTAGCTGAAAGGGCTTGCCAGACACATGAAGACCCTGTTCGCTCGCAGCGGGTGCACTTTGGCCTCTTGCCATCGCCTGGGATCTGTTTCAGCCTCAATACACTAGCAAAAATGGGTATCGGACTGAGGACTCACATTTCACATGGCGGTCTACATGAGATCGATCAGTCCATCGCTCGAAAATCGGCCCGGTGGTGGAATATACTCACTACGACATAGCTGGCTTTACAATTTGTGTGTCAGTCATTGGCCCCGACGAGGCTGGAGTGGGTACTAACCAAGGAACTACCTTGTTCCGTCGCATAATGGAGAGATTTGGCGCAGGGGGGGGAGAAAATAGTCGCGGAAGGAGGAATTCCAACGGAATTATAGAAAAGGGGAGGCAGGAGTCGCCGGGCATCTCCACGACCGACTGCGGGGGCGTAAAGCTGGGGGTTTGCCTGGCCCTCGCTTGAGCGAATGGGCCAAGAGAACCGAAGAATTAGGGGGGCGAATGGGGTACACGGATCGGGGCCTTTTATTTCCCTGGTTCCCCGAGCGAAGTCACCGGATTAGTTGTTAAATTATTGTTTGATTCTTAGCGATGGATACCTCTCCATACCCGAACGTTGACGAATGGATCCATGGATATGTCGAAAATTGACTATCCGGTCGGTTTTACCCAGATGAGGTAGAGATTTGAGTCTAACTAAATACTCAGGCAATGTAGCAGAATTACCATCAGAAATCTATAATTTGAGAAGCAGCAGTCTTTATCAATGAAGCCTTCCTCGCTACATTCCGCTCGCGGCAGATGTAGGGCGCAAATGCCAACCTGTTTTCCCAAACCAAGCAATTGTCCATTTACCAAAAGCTTCTCATCTATCGCATTATAATTCCATTTAGTTCGGGTGCCTTCGCCATGCGCTCAAGTCAATGGCTCCAAGTGAAGAAAGAAACACCTACACTAATTTGCCACTGCGGCTCTATGCCAGTCTTATCTAGTATTGAGTCCACGGCCTATACCTAGGTATATCTCCCCTTTTTCATCACATCGGTATTGAATGTTGAAACACGTTATTTTCCTCAGAGACAACCACCACTTACTCCCCTCATCGAATACACTGTCGGTGGAGAATGCCATGCCATCCGGTGTTTCCCACTGTACCTTTGGGCTCTGCCTTAGTCTTCTTTAGTGGGTATTTCTGCTACTCTGAAGTCAGGAAGTGCGCATAGAGGAAGTTCACGATGATATCCATGGGAGCTTGGAGACAAATTTGCGTCTCCAATCTAAGCGATCGTGAATGACGAGCGTGGGGTTCAGTTGCAGGCTCATGCGTCGATTAGATGCGGGGTTCTAACGCCATTGACATCCATCACTTGCATTTTCATGACAGTGCGTGGGGAAGCTATCAGAGGGTCAGAAGACGGGCCTGATCAACTGGGTCTCGTCTTGTTTCTACACGAGCTCGGCTCGACTAGCTCCCTGAGACGAGGCAAGACTCGCCGACGCTACTTTTCTTGGCGACGGGCCGAGTTGCCCGTTTCGAGTCCAAGGCATCAAGGCAAAAATTTGAGGACGATCCTTTGGTGAGTGATGACTGACCTCCACAGTTACTTGTTTGAGCCGCTCGCTTTTCAATTGTCCTTGTTCTAGCCATCTCCGTATGTGCTTATATGAGTGTCGCTTGCTCGCCAAGTACTCAATGTTCTGCTGTGCTTGCTTGCTCTCTTGAGAACCGAGATTTTATATAACTCGACAGACAGTCAAAACTAAGATCGTGTGCCTAGTCTCTGCCGTATGGTCTTGGTGCTACATATATATTGCAGGACTCAAAAATATTAACCTTTTCTTTGAATTGAAAGCGGTTCACAAACGTCTGGCCATCATATTTTGGCGTTCGTGGCGTATTCTCTCGTGCATCTAAATCTATTGGTACATAGACATGTCGAAAGAAAATCGTAAGCTGGCCAAGAACGCTACGTCTTGCCCGTATGTCGTCAAATCCCCACCATGCTTTCCCCTCAGAACCACTAATTTGGGTACTTGGGCGGCTCACGTCACGTCCGCCCCAAACCCTCCCCAGTCCAACACTCATTCTTCTGCTCATTGCTAATACAAATAGCCCAATCCCGAGCACCCACTCAGCAAATAAGATTGGCAGTGCGCGATACAAATGTGGGTTACAACCACTCGTCCATTTGTCCATTAGAATCTCATAAAGCTCATGTGCCGGAAAGATATACCCCAATCGACAGAAACCAGGGGATTGCTCAAATGGCCCATTAGTGCTTGTCACATTCATGATGACCCAAGTCAAAACAAAGTATGGGATAAAAGGCAACGGTATGAACGCCGTGGCGCAGTCAAATATCAGGTAATGAACATGCATGGTAAGCCAGATCGCCATCCAAGTGAGGGCAAACTGCCCTCCCGTAACGGACCAATCCTCGCGGAAAGCCCATATGTAGCCTGCCATGACGAGCGACGCAAGAAATGTGTAAACAATAGATATGATGAAACGAAGTAAGGCGTTTAACCGGGGCGAAAGCTTTTCGAAGAGATTGTGTTGCATTGTAAGAGCATTGATGGCCATGACGAAGAAAAATTGAAGGATGATAGGCATGACCATGGACACTGTGTTGTAATAGAAGCGCCCACCTTGGGACATTGGGTGGAGGTCTTTTGCAGTTGCGGAGACTGGGTTGAAGATTGTTTGCGCTATGGCCCGATCAGAGGCATTTATAGATTGGATCAATTGTATGCCGTTGGTCTGCCTGTATATACTTGCTGCAGCCTCTGTAATCTGTACCAAGTCCGAAAAGACAATCTCGGCGTAGGCAGCATAGCGGCTGCTGCTCCAAATGTACCCTAGTGCCTTAGCGCTATCATATTCTCGTGCAACTTCTGGCGAAGAGAGCGCAGCTGATAAGTTTGACGATGCATTTTGAGCGGAATAGATAGCACCCCAGTAACCGCCACGACAGACGGCTTGTTCGATATGTCCTTGAGTGGGGTATTTTCCCTGGTTTTGCTGAATAAGAGTTGGGAAGGATGGGCCTTTCAGTGCATTATATGCTGTTGTCACCGATTCTCCCACGGCCCCTTGATCGTAGTCAACGTAAAGTATCTTCATGGAGCTAAACCGCGAGCCGTCCCGGTATGCAGAGCCATAGAGCCAGCTCATGTTAACAAGAATGAGCAGCTGCAAGGCAACTGCGGCGCCAATGATGGCGATTAAGAACGCTTTGAGAGACATGGTCTCATGCAAGGAAAAGAAAACATTCGTAGGATCATGAGGGATTATTTGTACCCTAAGCAGCCAGTTTCAGGTGAGAAATGATTTATGATACATTTATTAAAGGCACCGGGCTTTGGACATATCATTTCCAGATACCACAAAATCCGGGCCAGGCTTGCTTCTATAGATGCGGCCAGGGTTTGCATCCGTCTCATCCGATACTTGAAAATCCACATTATAACCATAGTAAGCGTCACGACGCGCCCAGGCTTAGCAATTGAAAACAAAGCAATAGAAACACTTAACCATGATTAAATATATACGCAAGTCAACCAAAGGTTTCAGAAACAATGCTTCAATTCATTTGGTGGGTGCCCATGAGATAAACAGAGTTGCTATACTTTATACACAGTGTCTGTACCCTGTACCTTTTGAGCCAAACAAGAATACCAAATGGGGTTATCGATCCTTCCGTGCCGTTGTTCCGGGGCCGAAGATCTCCGGAACTCGATTGGTAGCAAAGGCCCAGGGTCCGATGAGTAAGCAGAGATCTAGAGCCAGGCATTATCTATAAAGCGCTTGTCATGGGAGTATCTGCGAAGTGTATTAATAGATTAATTCTTACTGTTCTCAACAAAAGACTAAGCTTCGAGTCCAACCGATGTGGGTAAATTGCTGAAGAAAGCACTGGAAACTTTAGATAACTGTGTATTCTAGAGGAAGTTGTAAAAGATATACTTTTTTCGCCAATAAAAATGGCGAACTGAAGCTGGGAAGTCTCGGGGGATACGTGAATTGATATAATATCTAGGCTAGTGATAATGAGGACATGGAGAGAAAAAGGAGCGGAGATGCCCTGGCGCGCTATAATCGAGGAGCGACGGCGACACCCCTGGAAGCGTTAAAAAAGCTCACCAAGCGGTGCGTGAAGGCCCTCAATGGGTATCGGTAGTGAGCTCATGAAAGATTACTTCGAAAGAATTCGGTGAGCTTGTTGAATGGGATGAGCTCCGTGCGATCATAGAGGTCAACATGACCAGCCGCCGGGATCCAGAATAACTCCTTTGGTTCCGCAGCTTGCGAGTAGGCATTCTCGCTAAATTCACGAGAGTGAGCCTGATCACCGGAAATGAAAAGCATCGGGCGCGGCGAGATAGTTTCGATACCGTTGAATGGATAGAAGTTTACAAACTTGATGTTCGAGGACAGAGTCGGGTGAGTAGTGAGGTCTGGAGTAGAGCCCACAGGTGTAAATTCACCACGCTTGGTGCGGTAGTAGTCGTAAAATTCTCGCTGGATTGCGGTCGCGTTCGTAGTGAGGTGATTGATAGTTCCTCCAGTGTACTGAACTGGACCACCATCTACTTCGATCCAGCGCTGGTTGGCCGCCTCGGCGAGCACATCCTTAAGCTGATCTTCACTTTGAGAGCGTTGCAGTCCCTGTCGGGCCATAGTACCCATGTCATACATGCTTGCTGTGGCGATTGCTTTAAAACGAGGGTCCAACTTTGCCGCACTGACCAGAAAACCGCCGCTGCCACAGATGCCGATACCACCGATTCGCTCTCTATCGACAAAAGTTCGAGTTCCAAGGTAGTCGACCGCTGCACTGAAAGCCTCTGAATATAGATCAGGAAGCACTCCGTTGCGTGGCTCGCCTTCACTAAGCCCCCAGAATGGGGTATCAAGAGACACAGTAATAAAGCCTTGCTCAGCCATCTTCGCAGCATAGAGATTGGCACTTTGCTCTTTCACGGCGCCCATTGGATGACCAACAACTAGAGCTGGAGAGGTGACATTTTGAGAATGATCCTTGAGGTAGAACATGTTACCTGCCACAGTCGTCTCATACCGAGTTTGAAATTTAATCGGCTGGACTGACACGTTGCCGCTGTGATAAAAGTTGTCTGCTCCGTAGGACAAATTCTGGGCAGAGGCTGACATCGCAATGCCGATTGCAATGATGCTGGATGATACTAGCTTCATGATGCTTCTTTCCAAAGCCAATCACGACGATGCAGGTAGCGAAGATGCTCGAAAGAAGAGAACGTTGTTCCTCTGGTGACAACCTCTCAGCTTTATAACTTCTTAGCGGCGGCACTTTTGGTGAAAACGAAAAGAGCAAGACATGTAATAACCGAGCCCAGTGTCTAAAGCGTCTGTGTCTATCTCGGGCTGCCCGTGTCAGTCAATGCCAGCATCTACCACGCATACCACACAAAAGGTACAGATGTCTAGCCAAGACGGTCCTATAGTGGATCTAACTAACACATGTTGCTTATTGTGTGGGGATCTATCAGCCAATAGTTAACTGGTGTAGAAGACGATCTCTCATTGTCATAGCTTTGCTCCGTTTCAATATAACTCGATTATTCTATGAACGTATCAATATTCGTTCTGCTTTATAATCTGAAGAAAAACGTCATTTGAATAATTACAAATTTGATTCGTGCCATCACTATCATCGACAGAAACAGGCGCTAAGAAAGAACCATAATTGTGTACGCTTTTCAGCTTTCTTGCAGATTTGTATCGATTATGGTTTTAAAAGAAATTATTTTTGGGTAGCTTACAACATTGATAATCTGGTGCATTCATCTAAGATATGGTAAAGAATTCTGACGGGTGGATATGAAGAAAGATAAAGCGACTGAATATAGCAAGATAGACAATTAAGGTAGAGAATTATCGCTGCATGGATTTCATTCATCGAAATGAGCGTGAGGCAGTGCAAGCGATCTAAATCAAAGTTTTCAGTGGAAGTACTGGAGCACATCCCGAGATATAAGACCTTTTCAAGGCAGCATTCCTTGGGATATGATGGCACTAAAAGCCATCCAATGCTATTCCACTCTTGACCTAAAGCCCATGGTCATGTTAAGCTCCAAATATCACTTACAAAAGAGCTGACATGCCAAGAAATTAGGCAGCCAAGTTATCTTGTACTGTTAGATCTTTGATTTCAGAACGAATTTGTAACGAGACGCACAATTCAGCGAAGTATCTACAAACTCACCGTTAAGTCTTTAGACTCAGAGTAATGAAATCATGGAATCCAATCGGTGCCCCCTTCAGTCGGATTGTATCTTCAGCAGCGTCAATAATCAATGGTAGATGCTGAAAGAAAAATGCCAAGAATATCTCACGCAGGGACCATGGAAATGTGTCAGTCAGCGCCTTGCGGACATCGAGGCTTAAGTCCGATGCCAAGGGTCAGCCTGCACTTTTAGCTTGGCGTTCCTCTTGTACCCACCTACCTGAAAGCCAAAAGCTTTGTGCACTTTGAAATTATTTAGTTCTTTGAAAATGGTCGTAGATTCGTGCTGCTGTCGCAACGAGACATTTTTCGCGGGTCAGAGAGATGCAGCCATCACATCAAGCCAGTCGTTCAATTACCATGCACATACTTCTGATACTTTTCTTTGTCACCACTCTAGTATCAGCAGCGGAAGTACCCAAGCCAGTCAGTTCTCGAGTGCAAAATGAAAACCAGGCGGTTTCCATTATCAACCATATCAATACACAATGGACTATCAAACTTCGACCTTCAAGTCAAGAGTCAAAGACGACAAATTCAGCACAGAAAAGTGGCCAGAAAATAGATTCCACATTCTATGGCAAAGACGATCGCGAGCGACTTGTCGCGATGTGCGAAGCTGGGTTTGTCAAAGATTGTCGTCGCTATATCGAGGAAGCTAGCTCAGTTGATAATTCACCCGCAAATGAGCATAAAACACATTCAGCAATAACTGCAGAATCGATAGTATCGTCGCCAAGATCTTCACTCGAATGGTCAGAACATACCCCTGTTGATGGACGATCTCCTTTTCTTCACAGTCTCTATGTGATTCTTGTCTTCGCTATTCTTACCTGCTGTATCCATCAAATTGGGAAAAGGTGCTTCCGGTCAGCTCAAAACTATTCCGAGCCCTTCAAGTCCTAACCATTTTTGTCTATCGAGTGTCTATGAGTGTCATTAAACTATCAATCCGAATTCAATTGCTCCAAAGGACATCTAAGTATCGAGAGCTAAGTAATCGTTATAATTGACACGGGGCATGTCTAATGCGCTTTCTAAATTGAGATACAACTATCCAGCATGCATGCTTGGTTTGAAAGTCAGCAATTCGACGTCCACTTACTACCGGTACGCAAAGCAGCACGAACATGTAGCCATGGTCCGATAATTTGCCGGTTATAGAACGCACTAACCCTTTTCAGGCTAGTGTTGTCAGCATCTGCTTTTAGTGCGAAGGGAGCTTTGCGGTGCGCCAATCGCTTTGCTTGTAGGAAATCTCCATAGCCCCGTACACTAGACCTCCCTCGGTTAGGCTTGGTAATCAAGCTGCGTTAAAGCATCAAAGTGTCCCATTTCTCTACTCCCAGTTTCAAATAATCATTCAATCATGCCGCTAGCCTTAGACATTTCTTATGAAATAACTCTGGCTAGCATGTCGCGGCAAGAGGGAGTGTGGGTACCGAAAGACGACTGGACTGGGATCGTCGACCGGACAGAAAGACGGAAGCTCCAGAACCGTCTTAACCAAAGAGCATATCGTATGATACCCACTCGAAGCCATAGTGACGATTTTTGAACTAAGAGACTTCCAAGGATCCCGAAGACATTTGAGCAGGGAGTTGAATGGACACACTATTTCTGATGACAAACATTCACTCGTCACGCAAGGCCTCGGCTATCTTGGCCCTGACGAGGGTGGGTTTGCGTGCACAATAGCTCCTTCTGGGATATATGACATGATGCGTCGATTTGAATCGTTATCGTTATTCAATTACGCCACCAATTCACCGAACGTAGATCATCTCCTTTCCTTATCACGACTTAACATTCAGCGTGCAATCATCGAAAACACGCAATTATTGGGCATGACAATGCAGTGGCTGGCGCCAGATGATGCTATCTCTATTTTCAACATAGTGCAGCCCCACAGCCGCATTTCGGAGTCTGAAGGAACAATACCTCCAAGTTTGAAGCCAACTGCATGCCAACGGCAAATCTTGCATCATCCGTGGTTGGACTTTTTCCCGTTTCCAAACTTGCGAGATAATCTTATAATCGATCAGGACGAAATTGACGAGGATGATCTATGCCACGATCTGATGGCTTTCTGGGATACACATAATACCGCGGCAAATTTACTGGTATGGGGCCCTGCGTGGGACCCAAAAAACTGGGAAGTTACACCCGCATTCCTGAAGAAATGGGGAAATTTACTGAGGGGATGTGGAGAATTACTTGAGAGCACAAATAAATGGAGAATTCAAAGAGGCGAAAAGCCAATACTTTGGGGGAAGATCGAGAAACATCCTGATACTTTTCTGGTCCGCTAATACATGCCTACGCCTACTTTCGAATCATTTTTTGGGAGTGCATTTTTTGGAGTGGTTGACTCAAGATCATGAATATATTTGATCTATGTCTCACGGAGCTGTCATTACATTCTTCCAAGGTTGTTTTCTCTATATAAACAGACCCATCTCAGCCGGTGCAGACTTTACTTGTTCTTTTTGAATCTCCTGAAGCAGAGTATTCTCAGGGTAATCATCGAGATCAAGGTCCAAATACCCCCGTGGAGCCCATTTTCTCGGCGAGACAAAAAGTGAACGACCATTTATTGCCGTGTCGCTGAGAATGCGTAGGAGGCATTCACCTGCATCCTTCGCCTCTGCAAATTGTACACCAACGCCAGCGATGTGTTCCAGGGCTATACTAGACAGGATGTTGGTTTTAACATACCTATTTTCAGTCAGAATTACTCAGGGGTATAGTCATAATAAAGACTTACCAAGGAGAGATCACGTTGACGCGACTTCCATAGTGAAAAGCGGTTCTGCGCAATGAATGCATGATACCTCGCATGGCCCATTTAGTCGCGCAGTACTGAGGCGCACGAGGGCAATCCAGGAATGCCGCACCTGACCCGATCAGAACAAGGCACGTGTCTTCTTGTGTTTCCGACAACTGTTCTCCATTTTGTTTGATGAAGTAGTGTGTCGCTAGCTTGACGGTATAAAGTACTCCGATCAGGTTGACATCAAGTGTTGCCAAGTCGGGCTCCCGGGGCTCTGCGGCGTCTTCATATAGGAAAACTTCATCAGGACGGTGAATTCCGGCATTCGCTATCACGTATGAGATCGTTGCCGTTGGTGAAAAAGACACTGCGTCTTGAAATAAACGGACTTGGTCGTCCCAATCGGCGGTGTTGCATCTCACAAATTTGACGCTTTAACATGTCAACCACAATTGCGAAGGAGATCACCCCTAAAAACTTACTTCGATAGCTCTATTTCAAGCTTTCTACCCTTTTCGACATCTAAATCACCCACTAGTACCTCCGCACTGGTCAAAGTCGTTAGTTACGATTACTACATGCAGGTGTAAATTTGATTGCATAAATACCCAGCAGCGACAAGAGACCGAATGTAGGCCTCCCCAAGACCATTTGCACCTTGCTAACTGTTAGCTCTATACTCGTTAGAGTTTCCGCTGTATTGTCACCACCGGTGACAATTGCTGTCTTTCCCTTGACCTGCACATGATTAAAATCAACGTTGCAGTTTACTGGAGCGGAAGGGCTGTATTGAGGCATTGTTTTAGACTGAAGCTTTCAGACAATAGAAATCATAGAACTACCAGATATTCAAGGACGATGCTTCTCATAAATACTCAAAAAGCCTCGTGGATACCCCTCTCTATGAATATTGTTTTAACGCTAATGCAAGTTGCTTATTGTTGAACTTTGGTTCATCTGCGAATAGGCCCACATAAAGTGGACCTTCAATTTTTCTGCACGAGAGTAGTACGCGCACAATTAATCACATATCAACACATAATTTCAACAGGGCTTAGGTAGATGCCGTACGGTAAACTTCTTTTCTGGGTTATTGTTGCCAGGCGACTTGCTGACAGGCTATTCGATGTCAATTTCGCGAGTTTGTGATTCGATAACACCACATCCACAGAATCTATTCAACATACTATTTTATGTACATAGATCTGAACTCCCCCATTGTATCTTATGTTCAACATTCACAGTCCGTATCCTACTCAGAAAGTAAGGCAAAAGCCACTCGGACTTACCAACTCGTTGATTTCGAGGCACTACTGAGTGATGGTTTTGAAATCGTTCCTATTTGAACTTCATATAATCAGATCAATTGAGCCCGAGCGCTCTGGTATGTACTTTAACATGTTACATGAGGCATATGGCTAGGGCCGAAAATTTGAATCGCTAGTATCCTTTTGTGTCCATGATTGCAGGTGGATCCTGTAGTGAAAAGTTTCGATTGAATCGTGATTTAGATTGATCCACAAAATCCGATGAGGTAAGCGGAAGTCAAAGTCCACGAAAGCCGAACCTCATGCATCTAATGCTGCATCTAATTCATGGCCCACATTTATTTCTTTCTCCATAGGGTCCGATGAGCTAAGCGGAGGTCAAGGTCTCTCCGAAAAGGATAAGTATGCTGCGTAGCGCTGTAAATATATGGGGTCTAACGTTTGATGATCCAGAATCTTGCTTTTTTAGTCCTTAAACTCGATATTTTCCATCTATGAGAGGAGTATGGCCCCATCAAGACCTGTGCTATAGGACACAGTCTAGTCATTAGTTTTCATAGTTCTGAGTACAGCCGCGTAAATTCTTTCGGAGTTACTGAATAAGATATCCACACCTAAGAAATGATAAAGTTGGCGCATTTCCCCCTAAGAATCGAATATTTTTATTTAGACCCTTGACTCACATAGCCTGTTTACAGCTTTCGCTAAAACTCGAGATGCCGCTAAATGTCATTGTTGTCGGTGCAGGCCTAGGTGGGCTGGGCGCTGCCATAGCACTCAATCGACAAGGGCACAATGTCACAGTCAGTATATTCGTTGCAATGGATAGGGCAGACATCTAATACGAATGCCATCAGGTCCTAGAAAGATCAAGTTTCTTAAACGAGGTCGGTGCTGCCATCCATGTGGCTCCGAATGCTACTCGCATCTTGAAACAATGGGAATGTGACCTCGACTGGCTCGATCCTGTCGAGTGCGAAAAGCTTCAGGTCTGGGATGCGAATGCAAAGCCCCTGTTTACCCCCGTCGTAAGACTGTCATTCCCCTGTAAAAGTCATAATCTAACGCCGATAGATCACTGAAGAGTATCGGAAGACTCTAAATGTGCATGATGAATGGGTTTTGACTCACCGAGTGGACTTGCACAATGCTCTACGCTCTACAGCTGCCAAGCCCATTGATGGCCGCAAAATTGATATACGGCTGTCTTCGCAGGTCCTGTCCGTGGTCAGTTAGCTCCTATCGGCCTCTCGCACCGGCTAACCGAGCGGAGAAAAGGATGCCAACAAAGGAGAAATAATCGCTAGGGACGGAACAAAATACGTTGGTGACCTAGTTGTCGGTGCAGATGGCGTCCACGTAAGTAATACCCAGACCTCAACTTAAACAGGCTCTAACGAGCTACAATAGTCTCGCTCTGTGAGCGCGATCATGGGAGCAGAAAGAGAAGTCGTAAACACAGGTCAAAGCTGTTTTCGATTTCTGATCCCCGTGGAAAAGATGCAAAACAACACATTGACATCTGGTCTGCTACAGAAGATTGGCCTCAACGGTGTGCATATCTTCGCCACAGAGGACCGCCGGATTGTTGTTTACCCCTGTCGCGGAGGAACTTTACTCAATTGTGCCGGTTTATTTTCGCCCGATACAGCAGAACAGGCTGGAGACAATACTTCATGGCATAATGCAGGAAGTGTCAATCAACTAGTCGATACCTTCCAAGGGTTCGGTGATGCTCTGCTCGAAATGTGTGGAATTGCCGAAGATGTCAAACTTTGGAGTTTGGCTTCTCGAGATCCGGCGCCTACATTTATCAAAGGCAAGCTTGCTTTAATTGGTGATGCAGCTCACCCTATGCTTCCACACCAGGGTCAAGGTGCTGCGCAAGCTTTTGAAGACGCAGCTGCTTTAGCCGGAGTTTTGCCGCAAAGTACGACTCCAGAGCAGCTTCCACAGCGCCTCAATCTGTATAACCAGCTTCGTTACTCGCATTCCGTAACGGTCATGATGATGTCTCGAATCAACGATGAAAGACGAGCAGAAATGCTGGATGAGCTGCGCCGCTACGTCCCTAACGCAGAGCTCCCCAAGGACATGTTTGCCTTTGCGTGGCCATCAGATCCTGTAAAGGACGCCGCGCATCTTGTGGCAAGTGTATGAGCGATAATTCAGGGTACCTGCAGAGTACCCCATGTACTGCCTGCGAAATGAACAACCCTGACTAAGCGGATATTTGGACTCCAGGGCTCCGTTGGTGGAGCTTCGGGGCTAAAATCAAGTGTGGCGGACGTTCAGAAAAGGAGACCCAGGTTTTTGGAACATAATTCAGCTTAATACTACAGAGTGCAGGAAATTCAAACACGGTGCCAAATGTAAATTCTTTCAATTTGAATTCTATCTCCTGGAATTGCCGCTATCTTGTCAAGTTATTCCCGGCATGTCTCAACCTGGCTCCAAATTCACAGCCTGTGATGCCTGCTATCGTCGGAAGGTAGCGTCCTTCCTCAAACCACCCCTAATCTCAACTCTAAGCCCCTTTAGATCAAGTGCGACGGTGAACGTCCATGCGATTGGTGTCTTCACCAGCAGTCAGACTGTACATACGCCAGAACAAATCCGCGGAAAAGAAAGCGTAATGTGGTCAAGCGAGTTGGCTTAGTGGAACGCATGAGGCGAATTGATGAACGAAGTAGTATCGACGTCCCTGCTGGTTAGTCTTCCCTTATCATCACAATCCACAGTTAGCTTACTATTTTCGAAGCTAGAGATATCATAGAAGATCCTAAGTCTACTCCGCTTTTACTGTCACCAAAAATAAATCATTTTGCAGAGTGTCAGGTCCGAGATCTGCATAATGGAGTGCCAAATCCACTACCTGAGAGTCTTCAATGGGTCTGGTCCCGGATAAATCTTCCAGTTCCTTTCCCAGTTTCGCAGCATGCACCCTGGGAAAAGCCACGTTCGTCGACATTGGGCTCAAACAAAACTGCACTGGAGCTACCAACAAAGGCGGCGCTGAGAAGCTTCGTCAATGCTTTTACGACCTCCTCCATGCATCGAATTTTTCCTGTTATTGACCCATCACTTTTTTTCTTTCAAACTATTCAAGTTGCATACTCTAAAGCTAATTTACCGCATGCATCTGATGGTAGTGCCCGGGCATGTATTCTCTCGTTTATGGCCATGGTCTCGTCTCTGTACCAACTGGACCCAAGCTACAATGGTAATCAACTTCCTTCGATACCGCGTGAGACTTATATTGCGCATGCAAGAGCACTCCTCCCAGCTATTATCCAGGAACCTCTCAATTTAGATGCTTTACAGGCTGCTATTTCATTGGTAGGCGACCCCCTTCTCTGACCGTGTCTAGAGGTCTCAACTTTGTGTATTCGACTTACCATTGTATTGGGTAGACACTTATAAGTATCCTTGCAGGCGAGATACAAACAGCCGGCTACTATACATCCATCGCCTCTCGTCTTTTGATGGCGATCGGAGCCCACACACTGTCAGAGGATTTTGATTGCAATAGTGTTGCACCGTCGATCCTCAAGCAGCATCTCCGCAGGTTATTCTGGTTTTGCTATGCACTTGACAAATATTTGTCTTTGCGAACCGGGCAACCTCATTGTCTCAGAGACGATGATTGCAATATTAATATTGCCCCGGCATACAACGAGAACCTCCACTTGTGTCTTGAATACTCTCCCGCAAGCGCCGACATAATTACGGGGGGGGGCTATATTCCCATGCGACCTCCATCTCAGCAAAATCAAGTCACGATCGTTCTTAGCACTTTACTCCCATAAAGCTTTTCACAAGTCCGATGTCGACCTCCTCCGCTCAATCCGCGAGCTTGGTGAAGAGCTCGAATGCTGGAGAATATCACTACCAGAACACCTACGTCCACAGCTCTCTTTTTTATCCAGACAGCTGAAGCCAAAGAACACATATATAGTCTTCATGCACTTGAACTATTATTGCTGCGTCAATCTCATTCACCTTGCAGGTGGTCGATGTAGTGCATGGCGGTCAGGCTCTACACCGATGATAGAAACTTTGGATGGCGTTCACTCCAGCCTGGCACTCTCGGTAGAGGCAAGCCGGTCTCTATTACTTTTTCTAGATGACTCGGAGGCCTGTATCAGTGCGGCGAGTTTTTGGTGAGTATTTCATAAAAAAAAAAGAAAAGAAAACAAAAGAAAACAAGTCTTTGAGCTTATGTTCTGACAATCATCTATAGGAACCTCCTCTTCTACCCTATGTCGGCGGTCATAACTATTTTCTGCAACTTAATTCGGAATATTCATTCGCCCAGTGTACAAGACGATCTAAACCTATTGATTCGGGCCGAAACGGCCACTACTCGTCTTTTCTCAAGGCGTGGTAGTGTTTTCGACCGGGTGAGTGATTTCCAGTCTGTTGCGGGATTCATCTCTGCATTGAGGGAATATGCTCAGAGGACAATTTGGGAGCAATCCGGTTTGTAGCTTTTGGCTGGTGAGTGATGATTACTTTATGCATACGTGAAATAACTCTGTGAAATTGGTTGCTTGGTGAAACTACGATGAGGGAGATAGAGCTCGCTATATCCGATCCTCCGAGCACCCTCCGAAGGCATTTTTGGTATTAAAGTGGAGTACTTGATTGCCACACCCAATTGATTCCAGCAACTTACAACATCTTGTTCACAAATATGTCCCCTACACTGCGTGAAATAGGCCTGGCCTACATTGATGGCTTTCGCACCCTTTCTGGCGATTCGTTCCTGTCGCTGCTAGCCCCCAATGCCGTGCATACGTTCGCACCCGCATCGCTATCTCCGCCAGCACCCAAAGGCCCCGCCGAGTTCGCCACCCATATAGAAGGTCTGCGCAGTATATTAGAGGGCTTCCCGGTGTACGCAACAGAAATCTTCGAGAATCAAGAGATGGGCCAGATTACCATCTTGGCCACCAGTGAAACACGCTTCCGGCCCGAGGCTAAGGACGACGGGTTGACTGCTGATGAGTGGCTCTACAAGGGTGAATATGTCTTTATTTTGACCCTAGACGAGAGAAAGGAGAAGATTGCCAAAATATACGAATTCTTGGATAGTAAAAAGACGGAGGAGCTTCGGAAAATTGTCACCCGGGCAAAGGAGAACGTGAAGAAGGCCAATGGGGAGGATACTGGCCCATCGTTCTAGATCAAGCACAGTATCTAACACCGTTTACCGGAGATTAGCCGAAGGCGCATTATCCATATAACTGTGATTCTTGGTATCCTTTCCGCAGAATCTAGATCTAGACCTGCTTTTGCAATGTATCCGTCAGAAATTTTTGAAGGATCCCCTTGGCTGTCAATCTTCCAAGCCGCAGCTTGGGTTCAGAGAAGCGAAGCGCAGATAAGGACCAATTATATTGGGAAGCGCGCCTTGTTTCCACATTATCCATGAGCAGTTAGCTTGCGTTGTGGGTGTCTGCCGATTTGTCTCCATTTGCCGGCTGAACGAAGTGCCGGCGCCACTGATCCCTACTGATCTCGATCAGATAAGAACCATCTGTCCTCGACAAAACTCTGTTTCAGCGATCTTCCACCAGTTAGGAAATCCACCATTGTGGCGTGGAATTTAATCTTATGGAACGTTTCATTTGATCTGAAACCAGGGTGTGCCCGGCGAAACGGACCCTGTCAACCTCGGAAGTACACCATGATTACGTGCAATATTGGCAGATTGCCGGGTCACAGCACAATTCAAGAGAATCGCTATGCGGAAGTCCACTTTCTACTCAGTTTAATAGGATTTTTAATCATCGCTCCTATGCTGATGCCTCGGACATTAGCAGCTTATTCAAGCGTCACTGTCATGCCACAGGGAGCCGGCGGACTTCCGGGGCACTGGTTCATGACAGGCCTTCGGTGGGTCCAACAGCCTGACAAAAGAATTATTAATTCGATCGACGTCTTCCAAGACCTGGCTATTCTAGATTAGGTCTGATGCCTGGATTCTATATGCTCATTCACTTGCTCAAGATAGAAATCCTCCGAGAGAACCACATTTACCCACCTCATGTACCTGCCGATCCTGACACTCGCTAACGTATGAGAATTCACCCTGAAATAGCCTAAGACTAAAGTGGCATGTAGCCATGCGAGAACATCAAGAATGTCATGTTTTAATGGTACCTTGGCACCGGTGTGGAGGGGAATCTCAGTGGCCTGCTCATTAGCGCAGGGTAGTAATGGCGATTAAATACCCTGGCTATACCCAATGCGAGAAGATGTCCCGTAGTTCATATTTCTTTCGGAATTCAACACTCAAACATGCGGTTTTCACGGATTAGTTACCAGGCAGTCCTGTTTGCTGCTACTGGAGCTCTTGCTGCCGGCTCGGCCATCCAGAATGGAACCTACGACTACATTGTTGTAGGTGGTGGTCCTTCTGGTATCATTACTGCTGAGCGGTTCGTTGAAGCTGGCAAGAAAGTACTTCTCCTCGAACGGGGAACCGGTCCAACTGTTGCAACTGGCTCAGACCATGCGCTGTCTTGGAATAAGACATTGACCCCCATCGACCTTCCTGGGTTGTCAGCAGACATCGGAAACTTGGATGTATGGAACGAATATCTTTGCACGGATACCGCTGGATATGCAGGATGCGTGCTTGGTGGTGGCGTTACTCTCAACTATATGGTCTTTGTGCGTCCTCCTGCACACGACTTTGACGATAATACCAACTGGCCTGAGGGCTGGAAGTGGAAGGACATTGAGCCTGCTGCTCAGAGACTCTATTCACGAAACCCGGGCACGACTCTGCCATCCGCCGATGGAAAACGCTACGATCAGAACTTATACACGGTTGTCTCTCGCTTTTTAAGCAAGCTGGGATGGAAGTCTGTTGACATGCTCACGCAGCCTGATGAGAAATACAAGGCGTATAGTCACCCATCTTGGAACATTGTGAATCAAGCCCGCGCTGGCCCTGTTCGCACTTACCTGCCTCTTGCTGAAGAGAGCAACGACTTCACTTTGCAACTCGGTGCCAAGGTGCTCCGTGTCCTTCGCTCTGGAGGCCAAATCACTGGCGTTGAATTCCAGACCGATTCTGGTGAGGTTCAAGCTGTGACTGTCGCTCCTAATGGCCGCGTCGTTCTCGCTGCTGGTGCTCTATCAACTCCTCGTATTCTGTTCAACTCTGGAATAGGACCCAAGAAGCAAATTATCACAGCAAAGAAGAGCGGCATTCCTGTGCCTCAGCAAAAAGAGTGGATCAACTTGCCCGTCGGTATTGGCATCAAGGACCACCCTATCTTCCCCATCTTGGCAAAGACAAACGGTAACTTTGGGGTCCCTGACTATGATGAGATCGTCAATGGCACAGATACCACTGATATCGAGCTCTATGGCGACGGAGATGGACTTTTGACTCAAGGAAAGCACCGACTTATCTTTTTCTCCTCTGCTGATGTCAACGGCCACACTCAGTACTACCAGGGCTCTTGTGCCCCCGACGCTGACTCGGTACTCGACATCAAGCTGTACATGACCCATGGTCTTACTTCTTCGGGTATACTCGGGCTGGATGAGAAGCAAAATACTGTCATTGAGAAGTCACCGTACTTGCAGACTGCTGACGATCGACTTGCTGCGCGGAGCTACATCCAAAAGTTCTTAAATGACATCAATACACCTGGGTCCGGTCTTGTTCTGGAAACTTATAAGAATGTTTCTTCTATCATCTCTTCTCTAAGTGCTGGAGATCATTACGCCTCTTCAGCAAAGATGGGTATCGACGATGGCCGAAAGAATGGCAGCTCGGTGGTTGATGTGAACACTAAAGTTTACGGAACTGACAACCTGGTAAGTTAACCCATAGCGATTGCCTGTTATCAATTACTAACGTAAATTCTCTTCAAGTATATTGTTGATGGCAGTATTCACCCTGATTTGCCGACTGGCAACATTCAAGCCACCATCATGGTGATCGCCGAGGCAGCTGCTGCGCGGATCCTTGCTCAAAATTAAGCTACTTGGAAAGAACAGGAAGAAGTGATCTATGGTGACTGGCTCCTGGTGAGCTCAGTTTGCTTCAATTCAACCAAAATTTACGCAGTATAACAAATGTATTGTAGAATATGGCTTTCGCGCATCAAATGAAAATCATGTCATAGATGAAAGCCGATTGAAATCCAATAGCTCTTCGCATATGCCGACACAGTAGTGCCGACTTATTGGCATTGAGTTCTTAAAATCGAACAATATCCGCCACGCTGATGCTGTTTAGATTCATACTGGTATATTTGTCGGTTCATATTTACTTGAAAACATCCACTAATGCTACTTGTCATGTTAGTCGCGAGGTCGTGAGTACCCGTACAATGGGACGAGGTCGTAGCATTACTTTCTTGACAACTACTTCAAACACTGCTGAAAGCCATCGTAACCAGATACATATGACCCTATCTGCTATGATACAATCAAAACTCCTTTTTGCTGAAAGCAAAGACCAAAACGAAAATAGAGAGAAATCACCAGGCATCAACGTCGAAATTTTCTTCACCAAAATAAGAAACGACGACAGTTCGATCGGAGAACTTTCGTCCTGCCAGTGCCTTAAGCGCACTTGTTGCAGATTGATCGGTATCAAATTTGATAAAGATTTTACCCACGCCAGATGCCTGTCGGCCAGGGCGGGGAATTTTCAGACTGAGGACCTTGCCAAACTTGCTGCACTCCTCCATCACGTCTTCGTAGATCTCCTCGTAGTCTTCACGGTCAAGGAGTTCATCCGACGTAACCATGTTAAGCAACTGCAGAACACGACCAGTCTCCATATCGGATGAGGTCGTCTTTGCAAACATTGACATGGCGTTGACTCCCATGTCCAACCCTGCGGCTTGAGTAGTTCCAATACTGGCACGTGTCACCTTGAGATGACGGTCACCCAGCTCCATCCCAGTGAGGCCCTCCACAGCTATAGGAGTGGATGCCGGATCAACATATTCGCAGAAAGCAATGCCCCGAGACTCCTCGGTCTGGGAGTCCTTGACCAGAACAAATGACTTGAGCTCACCAAAAGATTTCAGCAACATAGTGACTGGCTCCTCAAGGATGAAGGGAGGAATGTTGGAAACGCAGATTTTGTTTGGAGAGTCGGGCACTTCATTAAGGAGCACGCCCTCTTGAGACTCTTGCTCCGCGGCGGTGGGGACAATATAGTCTTTGGGCCGGCGCACTTCAAGTCCTTTATCGCCACTTTCTGGCATTGTGATTCCGTCAAATGCCAGGGCAACAGTGGCATCGGAAGGCGACTTGAACTCCAACAGCGCAAAGGACTTGTCCTCGGAAACTTGTGCCGAAATGCATGGATCGACGCTGTGAACAACGTTCAGACCATTCAATTGCAAGTTGAAGAACGAGGCAATGGCGTCACCATTGACACCAGAGGGTATATTGTACGCAAAGAGACGCTTGGCTTGGCGAGAGTTAGAAGGCTTCAAGGCGGTGCTCTCTGTAGAGCCAGCAGGCTGGTTAATGAATGCCTGCAGGCGACTGGGATCCATAGGTTGCTGTCGGGGTGCACCTGGAAGAGGGAACATGCCGGAGAGCTTTGCTTGCTCTGCGGTAACGTTTTCGTAGCCGGGAGGCTTGATATCCCATTGGGTGAGGCGGCGCCTGCGCGTCAAGATAGACTCAACGTCAGTCAGATCGGGAGTAGGCTCTTTTCTCCGTGGAGGGGATGCACTGCGCTTGCGCTCTCTTCTGTCTCCTCTATCTCCACCACGGTCACGGTCTCCACGGTCGCCGCGGTCCCGATCGCCGCGACCTCCACCCCGTCGGTCATCGAACAAGTCCCGGCGCGGAGGTCTATCATCGAAGTCACGGCGGCGACGATCGCCACCGCGGTCGCCCCGGTCGCCCCGGTCACCACGATCTCCACGCTCTCCACGCTCTCCACGCTCCGGGCGGTCCCATTCTCGATCCTCTCTTCGGCTTGAATAGCGATCCTCGCGTTCTCGAGCACGGTAGTCACGGCTGGACGAATAGGAATTGGTCTCTGGCTCACGGCGCGAGCCACGAGAGCTAAAGTGAGGTGAACGCGATCGTCGTCGTTCTCCCCGATCACCGCGATCTCCTCGGTCTCGGTCACGTCGTTCGTCGCGCTGGAATAAGTTAGTCGCGGCCAGATTGGCTGTCATGCTGGATACTTACGTAGTAGTCGCGAGAACGGCCAGAATCTATTGAAGTTAGCATCAAGTTACAAAAAGGGCATCATGAATAATCACCTCTGGCAGAATAGGTATCGCCGTTCATGCTGAGCTTGAGGATGACAGCAAGCTCTTTGGCCGTTGTTCACTGAAGGGGAAAACTGAGAGCTGCCGAGGAGGCGGTAATGCGCCCACCGCCTTCCCCCTACGACGGATGGGGCAGAACCTTATCGCCTATCGCATCACGCGCGATGCAGCGCTTTTGAACAACATCCTTTCACAGCGAATATGGCTCTCTCTGAATGGCGCAAGCTGCCATTGGCCTTGTCAGAACTATGTATCAACACAACGCTCCGCTGTGGGCAATCGTTCCGGTGAGCTTCTCCCAATTCGTCCTCGGATGCTTCTCAAACTAACCCTTTCTTTTCTAGATGGCAAAATGTCCCTGAAAATGAGGAATGGCGATGTGTTCTGTATGGGCACTTCCTTTCATTGAAACAAGATTCGGACTTTCTTTACTATCGCACCGTTAATTCGTCTTCCTCCACTGCTGTTCCTCCAAGTTCATCAGATACAGACTCTGGAAGTGGTAAAGAGGACCAAATTCTTCGAATTGTTAAGCATTACTTTCACTTATCGACCAATCTTACCAACTTATATGCCCAATGGTCTTCTCAAGACCCCAATTTCAAGAAGAAGGCCTCCCAATTCACTGGAATCCGAATACTACGCCAGGATCCTTGGGAAGCTCTTGTCTCATTCATCTGCAGCAGTAACAACAACATTGCACGGATATCTCAGATGGTCGAGAAACTATGTTTAAACTATGGGCCATCTATTGCCACCATAGATGGGCGTGCTTACCATGACTTCCCAACTCCAGAAGCCTTGGCTGGGAAAGATACTGAGAGCAAGCTTCGCGCACTTGGATTCGGCTATCGAGCAAGATATATCTATCAAACGGCCGTCATGGTTTCCCAGGAACGTGAGAAAGGATGGCTTGCAAGTCTTTGTAACCCTGAAGCGCCTGCATTTGGTGGAGAGCCGAAACCAGGAGATGCAATGCAACCAGAAGGACGTGAAGGTTATCGAGAGGCTCATGAGAAACTTCTGGAGTTACAAGGTGTTGGGCCCAAAGTTTCAGATTGTGTCTGTTTGATGGGACTCGGATGGGGCGAGTCGGTGCCTGTCGATACACACGGTGAGTTTTGAATCCTTGTTCAAAGACCAAATCTAACAAAGAATGCAGTGTGGCAGATTGCACAACGAGATTACCGATTCGGTAAAGGATCCCATAAAACCCTAAACAAGGCAACCAACGATGCCGTGGGCAATCATTTTCGCAAGCTTTGGGGCCAAGAAGCTGGATGGGCGCATAGCGTCTTGTTTACAGCAGACCTACGTTCGTTTTCAGACCGGCTGGCTGCGACAAAAAAGGTCGACGTGGCTGTTAAAAACGAAGATTCTTCTACAGTCAAGATCGAAACTGAAGTCACAACAGCCGTTTCTTTGTCAACACCGAAAGAAGAGGGAAATGTTAAAGCCGAACCTGAGGATACAGACACCAAGCCTCAGTTCAAGGCGAAGGAATCACGCGGCAAAAAGCGACAAGCATCAGATGAGCTGGTCCCTCCATCACACACCACGGAGACTAGGAGAGTGTCCAAAAGAACTCGTCGGGCGGCCCAATGAACCAATCTAGACCACTATACAAATACATTTTGTACATTATACGAGCTTAGAGATATATGATACGGCAGTGATCCGATACTTCAATATGATAGAAAATGAATGTATTTCTTCGTCAATGAAAACTATGACTGGGTATCGCTAATCTGAAACTGAAAACCTAGCGAGAAGTCAGCATGACATGTTCGCCAGACGTGTGGTGGTCAAAAACAGAGGGTGATTTCGTTCAGAAGTCCAGTTAGATCATCGAAGACATATCCGAAGATACGCTTCTGACATAAGAGGTACCAGAAAATAAAAGTAATGTGTGTTTTCATCATAAAATGTGCAATGGATCTGACAGGGAATGGGTGACTGACCTGGTTAATGAGCGTCGAGATCGAGATTCGAGAGAAGCATGGACAGTTCAAGCAGACAGTGAAGATCCTCGACGCCAGACAGACCTGACAAGCATTAAATCAAGGATTGCCTGGCGACCGAGCCCCAGCTGAGCAGCTGTGATGTTCCTGATGCTGTACCGGGAAAGAAAAAAAAGTTCCAGAGTTCGGGACGATCCAACCAACTAAGCGAAAATCCGAGCACGTGACCCCACACAGCGCACAATCTCCACTCCACACTTTCCCTTCCAGACGCTTGAATCTTTTCCCTCATCCACCTCGACAACCTCCGACCAGCTTCCCACGCCGGACAACTTCATCATGGGTCGCCTTCACTCCAAGGGCAAGGGCATTGCCTCTTCCGCCATCCCCTACTCTCGCACTCCCCCAGCCTGGCTCAAGACCACCCCCGACCAGGTCGTTGACCACATCACCAAGCTGGCCAAGAAGGGTGCCACTCCTTCCCAGATCGGTGTTGTCCTCCGTGACAGCCACGGAATCGCCCAGGTCAAGTTTGTCACTGGTACGCATTCGCCCAAATCACGAAGAAAATCGAGATTCTAGCATGGAAAATTCTCGATGTAGTGGGAGAATCAATCGCTAACAGAGTTGCAATAGGTAACAAGATTCTGCGTATCCTCAAGTCCAGCGGTACGACTCCTCTCGCAATCCCCCTTCTCGCTTCAATCGGATGAAAAAGAGCGCAACTGCTTAAGATTCATTATCCAACACCTGATATTCCACATCCGTGGCATTGAAGGATGGAAGACTCTGCATCGCTCCATCCATATAATATAAACTGGTTGTAGAAATGCACCAGCAACTAAGCCTCTGCTTGGTCAAGAACATGACTGACAGAGAGATTTTTGGAATACAGGCCTCGCTCCCGAACTCCCCGAGGACCTTTACTTCCTGATCAAGAAGGTGAGCACTCGTCTCCCATTGTCACATCCGATGTGCATCAACTCGAGGAATATTTGAGCTAACAATTACCAGGCCGTCGCCGTCCGTAAGCACCTTGAGCGTAACCGCAAGGACAAGGACAGCAAGTTCCGCCTCATTCTGATCGAGTCCCGTATCCACCGTCTGTCCCGCTACTACAAGACCGTCGGTGTCCTTCCCCCCACCTGGCGTTACGAGAGCGCCACCGCCTCCACCCTTGTCGCTTAAGCGTGTCATGGTGTTGGTTTGTGGTGTTTAGGGATGGTCATGGTCGTGAAGGAGTTCTTGGGTAACCCAAGGCCTCACTTCGTACTAGATACGCCAACTAAAAAAAAGAATTTTTACGAGTAATACCCTCATGCGTCTCGTGCTTCCATATCTACTATTTTTCCACTTGTCGTAGACGCTTTAACAGTAATGTGCCAATTTGGTGGAGAGCTTTCAACCTTGGAATATTGCCATTTCATCGTATGTATATGGTCATGACTGAAGGTCCCGAGGTCCTCAAGTATATACATATTGCCTCCTTAAGACCCAGTATATCCAGCCCGAATCACACGATTTTCACTTCTCTAGCCACTGCGTTGCATAGCTCAACCTTGATACCAGCTCCAAGTAGAATGTGTATCCACAGTCGCTGAGTATCACTCAAGCGATCATTTTCAGACTTGACCTCTGCGAACATGGCAGTCTTCGCTTCGTGGTCCCAAAGGAACAAATCAGGGATGCCTCCACCACGTTGCTGATACTCCTGCGCCATAACCTTGCAGATAGTGGCCAAAGCTTCACCGCGAAAGCACTGTACAATCTCGATTAGATCCTCCAAATCGAAGGACCAATCGATCCCAATTGCGCACGGCTGGGAAGGTCCTTCACGGGCATGAATATCTCGAATAATGCGCTCTGCATCACCGTTCGTGATTTCAACAAGTCGGTGGTTGATCTCCGATGCTCGCGATGGATAAAAGACATCTGTATGGAGGTCGAGAGGGCAGGTTTGGAAGGGGGTTTGGAAGACATTGGGAATAAAGGTAAAAAGAATATCGTAGAAAAGTAAGCCAAAAAGTGTTCGCACAATACCTCCTTCGGAATGATATCCTTTCCAGCCATGTTCACGATACCAACTCAAACACATGCTTTCCACTCTACACTCGCCACCTTCGCGTTCGTCAATCCAGATGGTGGCTTTTCCCTTCCGAGCTGGCTCACCATCGTCTATCCTGATGCCCTCGATGGTCCGTTCTGCTGGTTTGCTTAGCATGACATGTCCAAAGTCGTGCTGTTCTCGCTTGACAACCTTCAGGGCTCTCTCCAGCTTGTTGATCCGCTTTTGAAGGTCGTAGTGGAAGATCAAGTGGCAAAGAGGATCTTCCAGACCCTCTTCGCAAGTGCGCAGCGCATTTCGTTTCCAGAACTTGCGCTGTTTGTCTTCGTTGCGATCTTCAAACGGTGTCAATGCCCACATGTAATGCTCTTCGATAAGGGCTTTCCGCTGATACCAAGCGCCACGTCGCGCAGCGTGAAATAGTCGCTGTGCGAGAAGCTCGCTGAGTATCTCATGTTCCCTCTTGTGCTCCTTGAAGCGACCAAGAGGATGAAGACTTTTGTGGATGATTCTCGTATACACCCAGGCAGGCGAGAAGCGGCGAAGGTAAGCGCCTTCGCCAATTTCATAGATAGAATCCTCTTTTTGTTGTTCTTCTTTTACCAGCTCGGACCATCGTGGGTGGTATTTGTTTGCCAGGTCCACTATATGCTGCAGTGAATCCTGGCTCGGGGGGCCATTAAATTCAAGAATGTCATCAATATCGAATTGAGTCCGAATTGCCGCTTCAAACTCTAGGAGAGCAGCGCGAGATGGGAAGATAGAGTTTGAGCGACAGACTACATATTCAGGGAAGTTTCTCCTTGAGATTTTCGCAAGAATAATCGTTGTGAGCGACTTCTCTGTCCACTCTGTTGAGCGATAGAAGACCAAATGCACCCGCTCGAATAGGGTTCGTGGGCCTGGCGTAAGGCGGATACAATCGCCCGTATAATCCAGTATTTTCTCGACGAGGTGATTATCTCGATTGCTAGACTTATTAGTTTCTTCTTTGAATCCTAGCCCCGACTGGGTTTGGCTAGCTGCGTGTAGTGACGCTAACAGCTCCTTCTTATTCTTCCCCTGGGCTTTGACGTCTTTGGCAAAGCCTTTTAGTTCATCTAGCAAGAGCAAAGACGACGCTTCCTCCAGGGTGTTTATCTCTTGGCTGCAATCTGCGAACCGAAATTTATTGCTCAGCTCCGAGTCGATCGAGTCATCATGTTCTTCTGATTTTGGCAATGCCCGATCTTGCTGAAGATCTGCGGCTACTAGTGACAAGTCTGAGATGTCTGAATAATATCCCAAACGGTTGACACGATGCCAAGCCGAGGTTTTGCGTAGAAATAGTCGCACATACCTGAATTGTTAACATTCAGGTCGATGAAACGATATTGGACGGAGAGGCATACAGGTACTGTGATTCATATGATAATTCCTTCCATTGGGAAAATACTTGCATTTCACGTTCATTGAAAAGATGAGATTCTTCGTCTAAAACCGTCTCCAATGTGAGGTTGAATGCATCGACGTAGATTGAGCTTTTGCCCTTCTGCCAAATGCCATCTCGCAATCTAACATGCAATCCAGGTTCAGGGCCATCGTCATGCTGATACTGGGACCCTTCATATTCTTCAATAGCCTCTTCATCTGTCTTTATCGGTGGAAGCGAAGTCTCGAGATCTGTCTGACTGCTGAATATTTGGGTCTCTGGCTCTTCCACCAAGTGGGCGTCTACCGTTCCCGCTATGGAAGGAGTCGGGCTGGCCTTTTCGCTTCCAATGCTATCACGGCCAGATTCGGGACCAGACGTCCTCCTGCGTTTTGCAGAGCGCTCTGTGTCCCAATAATTCAGCAATGACATGCTAAAGGGAGGGCCATCAAAGCACCGACTCTGCTGCCTGCAGACTCCGCGGATCGTGTTCGCGTTTTGCGTTGCGAGACTAACACGAGGTCACGTGTGATATATTGCCTTTTCGGGCAATCAGCAGTGTTTGGCGTGTTTGCATGTGTGATGGGGCAACGATCTTGATGTGATGAGGGGCCAATAGTTCCTGCTGGACATGATGGTCTTTTCGGCTTGAGCAGGAAGCACAGAAGCATCAAGTGTCTGCTGATCTTCTATAGTTACAATGGCCGACACACAGGTAAGAGGGTCATCGTTTACTTTCCAAATCATCGCCTGGGACGATTGTTCCTCGGAGGTTCTGGAAGCTCCACAGCTCCGCTCTGCGCAACCTTTGCTCTGGGGAAATTCTCAATTGCTTTTCTTCGAGCACGCCTCTTCCTTGCTTGTTTTGTTGCAAGCATCCTCTTCCAAGGTCTTTTGACTAACTGATATTCTGCATTATAAGTCGCAGCCTCCACCAGCTGCTCCAGGGCAGTCTCTTGCCCCGCTCGCCGACGCTTCACACACTCCCAAACCTCTCTCGCCGAGCAACATGGCTGAACCGAACGGTACCTCGAATACTCCAATGGCAGATCTCTCTGCTGCGGCAGCGACCACCGTTCGACCTGGCGGCGCCCCGGCGCGCGTTTATCTCAATGACAAGGTGGTGCCACATCTTTTGGAAGGGATGAAGGCAGTTGCCAAAGACCAGTGAGTTTGTCAAGACACACAAGCATAAGCCACTCATTTGACACTTTGAATTCTTTTAGGCCGGCCAACCCGTTACAAGTACTCGGGGAGTTTCTGATCCAAAAGAGCAATGAGTTTGAAGGCGAAAGCAAAGAATAAAGCAGTGGTTTTGAATCGCGTCAAATTACGGAGTTCGAGGTGCAAAAGGGAACGCTTCTTTTTTGGTTGATTGAAGCTGAATTTGGTTTTTGTTATTAGTATATACGTAATTGCTGCTAGTCGCTTCGCTGGCGCTTTTGACGGGTTCAATGTTCAAGCGTTGCATTCCTAGCTCTACAATGTAATGTTGCTATACATATTTACATCTCCACCGAGCAAGAGATTCCAGACCAGGATACTGGAAAAGCATATGCAATTGCCATGAATATGGGTTTGAGCGTAACTGAACTCTACTAAGTCAGCAAGATAATTGATACAGAATCAACAAGATGCAACATCTACATGGTTAACCGAGACATCATGTGCCATTTTTCGGTCATTTGTTGCTAGGGGATGGTAGGTAGTCCAAGCGACCCTTTGAACAGGCCAGACAGGTCTATGAGGCCAGATGCAGCGTCACTGGTCAACAGGATCTTTTTGCTGTGGGTTTGAATGGCCTCTAGACACGATCATGGCCTGCGATGAACTGTCTGTTCCTAGGGGCAGTGAGTATAGAAGGCTGTGGTTGCCGGCCTGACTAGTCCAACCAGAGGCTTAGATGGCGGAACCAATGGCTTTTATACAATGCAGCACGTCAAAGCCGGCGATTGAAAACCACGTCAGTCCGAGCAAAACCCTTACCTGTGGTTGGATTGTGTCTGTGGACGTGACAGTAATCATTGGAGGATTATACCACGGGGAAAGTGTAGAGCCTTGACGATACTACAAGCGCGAGGACCAAGATGGGGGAAGAAGCGGCTTTGGCGAAGCCCGGAGACAAGGGTGTGAAGGTGATAATAAGGCGACATTAAAACTTGTCGTATACAACCGGACCGTTACTGAAGATTGGTGTGCATAAGGCGAACAGTTCGAGAATGCTGGTTCCACAAGACAACCGAATTACAGCGATAATTGTTTTCTTCCTTGCCGCTAGAGTTTCCCGAATTTTGCGTCGCGAACAGACAAAAAGAGACACATCATCGAGCGAGAGATGGACGACATGAATGACCGAATGAGTTGCCTTAGTTTCTGGGTCTGTCGTTTTTTGGCCGATCGCGCTCGAGTGGTTGTTTTGAAGTGGACGCGCGATGAAGAAAAAGCAAAGTAAAAAAACACATAAAGACAACGACGCCCGTAGCCCGTTGACCAATAACCGCATTAAAACAATTTCAGAAATAGAATGGGAAAGGGAAAGGACAAAGGAGACTCAGGATGGGAGGATAATGGAACAAGGGGGTGGATAAGAGCACAATCTGCGAGGTTTAACCAGCAAGCAGAGGCATACGCGACACCTCTTTTGAGGAAATTATACTTTACCTGCTGCCATACCGATCCTCGCCACCGCGGCCCTCGTAGGAGCGACCGCCGCTTGCGCTACCGCCGCCGCCGCTGTAAGACTCGCGAGGCTCACGGGGAGGCGCTGCGTCGTAGCTGCCAGCATTCGCATCACGGTCGTAGTAGCTACGGCCGCCGTCATCACCGCCGTTACCACCGCTGCCACCGCCACGTCGGTCATCACGGCGGTCATCACGGCTGTAGCGATCGCCATAGCGATCGGGACCGCCACGGTAGCCATAGTCATCACGAGAATCGCGACGGTAGTCACGACCTCCATAATCACGGCTACGGTAGTCACCTCCACCACGGCCATAGTCTCGGCCATAGTCACGTCGGTCATTGTAGGAATCGTAACGGTAGCGACCGCCGCCGCCGCCGCCATAGTAGTCATCATCACGGCGGCGCCAGTTACCACCACCAGGGCCACGGCGGTCATCGTAGCGGTCTCGGCGGGGTGGACCCCGGCCATCTGGGAAATAGTTAGTGTGGGTCCATGTCGACAAAAAAAATTGTCCGAGCTGATCTCGAGGTCAAACTCACCTCTCTTGGGGGGTCCAAAGTATTTACCGGGGGTAGGGGTACGGGGACGGCTACGACGGGCCTTCTCGATGCTCAGGGTGCGGCCCTCGATGACCTCGCCTTGGAGGCCTTCCTTGGCAGCATCGGCTTGCTCGGGAGTGGTCATGTTGACGAAACCAAAGCCACGCGACTCCTTGGTATGAGGATCCAGCATAATGGAGCAGTTGTCGACATCGCCGTACTTCTCGAACAAGCGCGAGATGTCGGACTCGGTCAGGCGAGGGTGAATGCCGGTGACGAACAGGTTGGAGCCAGGGTTTTGGGAACCTTCCTCATCCTCTCCCTCGACTTCAAGGTTCTTGTTGCGAAGTGGAGGTCTAGAAAATCAATGAGCTGTAGTCATGTGAGAGCTAGCGAGAGACGTACCTTTCCTCAGACCGGCCATTTGGCGAACGGCTACGGGCGCGATCGCCTCTGGGCTCATCGCGAGGCGAGGCGCTACGGTCGCGGTCGTAGCGGGGTTCATCTGGAAAAAGTGAGAAGGCGAGCGCGACAAATTAGTCGAGGTACATACCGGCGTAACGGCCGCTGTCGTTGTCGTAATCAGCCATGATGTTCGTGGATGAGAGACAAGTGATGGAAGGAGGAAAAGAGAGAAAGAGAAATGGGAGCTGATAAGGGCGGGCGCTAGTGGCCGGAAAAGAACAACACACCCGAGTGCTCCAGCCTCAAGACTCCCGCGTCCTTGCAGCAGACAAAAGACCCGAGAAGATGCTCGAAGCCAGGGGATTTGGAGACCCGCGTGAAAATAGCTAAACGGAAAGGGCTTAAAGCCTTAGGTCCTAAAAATGATACAAAGACCAAAGAATTAAGAGCCAAGGGCGGCAGCCAACAAAGCACATACGGATTACAAACCAGTCGATCCAAGTTACGAGAATAATTCCGTCTCCTATTAAAAGTACATACACGTGTAGCCTGCCTGATATCATCTTAGACAAACAAACTCCTCCCTGCGCCCGTTGCTCATAATTAGGATGTAAAGAAACACACAAAGAAGGCCTGGAATCTAGCGGCGTGAACGTCGAGTCCGACGCACGCTCTGCTGTTTGTGGCCAGCAGTGCCAGCAACTGCACCTGATGCACCAGGTTCCAGTTCATCTTCCACCAGGTCCTTGAGTTCGTCTTCGTCCAATTCGCTTAGCTCTTCACTCATACCACGCATCACGTCCCGGCCAGTCCACCTTTCCTCGTGAATGGTTGTGCCATTGGGATCAAAGGGCTCCATGTACCACTGGATACCGCCCTGAGCCAGGGGCAGTTCCTGGTCTTCTTCGCTCAGGATGGGGGTCGGGTGGCGTTTGGTGATCACATTGATGTTTGGCTTTGTCTCCTGTTCGGGAATATGCCCTCCATGAACGGAGTCCTCGGTAGCGAATCCCCGCGAAGGCACAGCTTCGTCGGCCTGCGGTGCGTCTAGGATGTGGTTGCCATGAGCAGTTGCCTCGACATCTTCCAAAACTTCGACCTTAGTATCAGCTGGGGCCAGATCTAGTTCGGTGTCTCCCTCTGGCTCTGCTGAATCGCCCCGGCGAGACATTACACTGTGATCGAGGATCACATCTAGCTCTTTGAGTTCTTTTTCATATGGCTTGCGGTTCAGCTCACTTTCCTTCCGGATCGCGTCTTCTAAAGCAGGCTGGATAGACTTGATAATGCGCTTGGCCAATTTGCGTTTCTCGCGCTGCTCCACACTAAGCTCGGGGGCCCGCCCGCTGATCTGTGCTTGAAGCTGTGCAGTGTCATCGGCTGGCCCGACGCCGATCTCAGAGGTGAATAGACTCGCCAAGTCGGCCGAAAAAGATGCAACGGATGGGTAAAATCTTTCCTGGAGCCGCTTGCGAATGGAGAGTAGCCCTGCAGCGAAGACTCCTTTCCCATCGAGACTATGGTATTATTAGCAAACGAAATTCCAACCTCATGGGATGAAAAACTTACACTTGAGCCTTCTCAAAGACTGGCCACAGAAGAGGAAAGATGGGAAAGTAGACCAGGTCAACGATACCTCGTAGCATCTCTGCATCCTTCAACTTCTCCCTCTCGCGCTTCTTCACCTCATCGCAAAGCATTCGCAATCGGTCAAGGTCTTTGAAGAGATGTTCACCGAATTCGATGCGACGGTTGAGACGCTTGTGACCAGTGACGCCCATCGCTACGTAGTCGCGCCGAGTCATCTCCATTGAAGAGAATGTCTCCAATTGAAGCTGGAGTCTCTTAAGCAGAGCGGCTCCGCGTCGCGCCTCACGCTTCAGAGTCCAGTATTTGCATGCTTCTTCTGCGTAAAGCTTTCGTCCACGAACTGTAAACCGCCCGAGGGAGGCGACCACTGAGTTCAAAACAACTTGTGGGATGACCGGGGCACCCGATGGTAGCTTCCAGACCGTTCTTGGGACTCTTTTGCGTTTATTCCCACCAACTGTCAAAGTTATGCGAGGGGTATGAAGACGTTCCTCTTCTCCTTCATCGGCATGAGAAGGGGCGAGAGACAAAGCTGCTGCTTGGCTGTCTCCCCACCTCCTGCCCTGCATAGTGTTTCGATAGTATTCAATCGCATCTGCTGTGGCAACATCTGTCCCATGCTCTAGTCGCCAATCTGGAGGAACATGCTTGTCGCAGAAGGCCTTGAGAAGATGAGAGTCCATGAGTCCATGACCAATCTTCATCTTGAGGTAGAGTTGAGCGCGACGTGCGCAAGACACGTGAAAAGCGACAAAGCAATTCTTGTTGCTGCATTGAATTGATGCGCCCATCTTCTGCTTACAGATATAACATATCAACTTCCAGCGGCCCCGCGGTACTTTTTCAACATCGGTCACAGGCTCCATTAATGAAGGGTTTCCAATGGATACTTCGGGGATCCAGAAGGAACACAATAGGTGCGCCCACTTGGAAGACGTGGTTTGTTTGAATGCACCTTCTGTGTTGGGGCAGAAAATGCAGTTCGTTGTGCCACGTCCTAGTAACTGGCACTTGCGGCAGAGCCACTGACCCTCGGGGATGAATGGGACACCATAGCACTCTTGGTGCACTGCAAGATCACAACCATCACAGAAAACGATTGCGTTCGAGTTTTCACAGTCACCGTCGTCACAAATTGCACATTTGCTGTCTTGTTCTTCACCCGGGCCTACGGTCTCTCCGTTCACTGCAGCTGCGGAGCTTGAGCGAGGTCGGTGTGTCTGTGGCGGTTTTGGGTTTGGTTTTGGGATGCGCTTTTCAAGGGCATGCCATTCCTTCTCAATCTTCGTCATGGTTATTTCGAAGATAGCAGGCTTTATTGGCTCCAATTGATCGTCCCGGCGTTTTGCATTGATATCATCAAGCCATTTCTCATCTTGTTCGTCCATGTCGTACTCAACGCGCCCAACTGTGAAGTTGATGTCATTTTCTGTTGCTGCGGGTTGAATGACGTCCATGTCATCCTCCTGAGATCCCTCTGTCATCCGAATAAAGCGCCTGTCGTGACGTAGAAAGACATCGCTTTCTTGATACCCTACACTAGCCATAGTTCGATCGACATAGTTCTGCTGGCCAACGCCCTTTTGTTCGTAAAAGGTGAAAGGATCTTGTGGGCGAAAAGAGGGTTTTGGAAGAGTTAACTTCTCGCGAGGATTTGGACCAGGTGGCGGAATTACTTTTGGCCCTTGTTGGAAGTGAAGCGTGCTGAGAAGGCTGTCTGCGCGTCGCGGAGGGCGGCCAGGCCGACGTTTGAGTGCAGACGGCGTATTATCTGTAGATCCCTGGACAGGAGAGTCTGAGCTTTCCAAGCCACCAGGGATCGAGTCTGAGTTTGAAGATTTGGGAGCCGGCTCCAATGAGTCTACCTCCTCAGCTGTGAAAACTGCCAGTCTTCCATCGATGTCCAGATCAGGGTGGAACTCTTCCCATCCTCTTTCTTCGCGTGGTTTGTAGCCATCGCCTTGTTGCAGCGCAAGCGCTGCCGCCGTTGAGGATGTGAAGCGACCGCGATTTTGACTCTTATCGCGCCTGGGACGCGTCACGGATGGAGGTGTGGTTGGAACGGGAGGTGGTGGCGGAGGAGCGTGAAAGGGTTCGAGATCACGGACTGGGCGGCTGCGAGCGCTATTTGAGTGCCTTCGAGGGGTACCATTCTTTTGCTTCGGACTCGTTTCCTGGGCTGTCGCGGCAGCTGCAGCTGCAGCGTCGAGTTCGACAAACCGTCCTCCTCCTCCCGGCCCACCTGGCACGTATCTGCGTTTCTTACTTGGAGGACCTTCTGGAGATTCCATGGCGCTTCGTGGTGATTCCAAAGAAGATTTGTGATGGGACCGCGATGGTCTTGTGGATATCGTGTTTCTGGGCATGGGTGCCATAGTCATAACGAGCTCGAAGAGCTCTCCGGTGTTGATCAGCTCTTGGCTCTGGAGGTTGGCAATCAACACGGCAAGTCGCGTTTCAGGGGAGCGCAGTACCAAGTAACGGGAAAATTGGTCGGAAAAGGTAGTGCAACCGTGCGCCACAGAGATCTTTGACAGGCTCGAAGAAGATAAGACAAGGGCCGCTAGGCTCCCAGAGCTGTAGAGGCTGGTGGAATGCTGGACCGACCCAAAGTGTTTGGTTATCTGTCAAGGCGGAGATCTGTGGCGGCCTCAGGTGTCATTCGCAACCTCACAGCTCGGACGTGAAGAGCTTCCCCGCATGCTCCTTTGGACAACGAACTTTAGGTCAATCGTTTGAGGTTTTCTGACGATCCACAGCCATGAGTGGGCCAGGGGAAAACAAGTATGAAAACGCGTCTATATCGCATGCGTCAGCGCTAATATCGTCTTAGGTGGCGCGGCCCCAATCGCCAGTCTTCGCAGCGAAACGCCGGCAATGGAAACCGTGATCGTGCCCAAGGTGGACATGGAGGCTCGCAGGGTAATAATACGGCCTGGAATGCTTCGGCTTCATCACAAGCACAGCATAATCCTGTTCGGGGCTTCAATGCTGCGGAAGCGAAGGCTATTCTGAAAAGAGGTACGCCACACTTGCAAGGAAGAAACAATTTTGGCTGACCAGAGCGCGCGCCCTCGTACCAATAGATCCTCGAGGTAAGAGGTCTTCAATTTCATGTCCAGCTTCGTTTCTAACACAACGCAGAACAGAAACCCTTCCTTTACAAGCCGACTGGCAAAGATGCTAATAGCCAACGATCAGGCAGCCCATGGGGCTCGAAGGGTATGCTCTCAACCTTAGGCTCTCATAACAGTAAAGCAGGCTGACACTTTACATGTAGCAAACACGATGGCCAATGGCAAGGAGTTTTTTGTTGAACTTCGGAAACAGGTGGCTTCATTGCAGCGGGGCGGCCCTCGTGTCGGAGGCTGATACACAGGGATAGCACCCTGATATTTTTGCTTTTCGAATACCTGATTGCACAGCATGTCGGCTGTAAGCTTTTGTTGGGTTCATTTGCACAGGTTAGAGCGGCGCATCATCAATACCCACACTGTGACGGTTTCCAGGATGTGATGAGAGGACATGGGATCGGGAGATGGTTATCATGCTGTCATATTGCATCGGCGTCTATTTTGCTTTATGGTGGACAGTTTACAGTTAACCTGTAGCAATCCACCAGGAAAAAAATTAATGGGTTGTAATTCAATCCTGCTCATTATCGAGGTCAAACTCCAGGGCTATAAGTACAAGTGTCTAAAATATGGTACAAGAGAGTGGGGTATCGCCTATATATTTTTACAAGACTGGTTCTCGAATCCATCCAGTCGGACCCAGTACGCCACCATCTTCGGCTTGAGGATCGAGCGTCCACTTTCGTAGAGCACGACAACTTAGGTCTGTTCGCCATCCCGTCTCAAACATTTCTATTCCTGCCCATCCTATCATAGCAGCGTTGTCCGTGCAGAGATAAGGCGGTGGTGCCACGATCTTCATATGCTCAAAGCCTCGTACATCCAGGAAGGATCGAAGCACGTGCATGAGGAACTTATTCGCAGCGACACCGCCGCTAACAACTAATGTTCTGATCTCTTCATCGTCCCGATGGCGAATGCGAAGTTCTTCAAGTGCAATGATGGTCCGCGACGCAAGATGCTCGAAAGAAACACGCATTGCCTCACGACCAAGGTCAACACGTTCTTGGTGGGACAGTTCACCTTTTCTGTCCTTGACGATTTTATTTACCATGCTCGCGACCGAGGAGAAGCTGAGTTGCAAGGCTCTCGTATTCGCAAAGGGGGTCGTGACACTCCAACCCCATGAGCTCTGTCGTCTTACAATTTCCTCTCCGCGGGTCATCGGGGGTTTGTAGTCTGCAAAGTCGGCCTTGCCATTTGGAAAGACAAATTGCTCTAATGCCTTTCCGTACATAGTTGTTTTGGACTCTTGAAGCAGTTCGGTAGGAAGTATCTCGCGAGCAGACTTATCAAGGGTCTCACCCATTGCTATGTCGTCGCTGGATGCCATAATTTTGTGATCCGTGATCGACTTAGAGTGCACAAGAATAGAATGGCCGCCAGACACGAGAATCGATAAGAATGGAAACTGAGGCGAATATTCTCCAGTCGTTGTATTGCTTTCTTCCAAGAATGACACAAGCCGTGGTGTCAGTAAATGCGCCTGCATGTGGTGCACCCCGACCAGCGGAATTTGCCACGCGACAGAGAGAGCTTTCCCAGTGTCAAGCCCAACAGAAAGATTTGAGCGCATTCCTGGTCCTCTTGTCGATGAGACAAAGTCCGGCACACGACGTGTAGACCCATCCGCCAACTGCATTGATCGCTGTGTGTCCTTCGAGGCTGGTAAATGCCGGAGGGCTTTATCAACGAGACTGGCCATGTTTTCTTGATGGGACTCGAGGGCGAGGATTGGATGAATGCCACGGTGCGCTCGGGAGTCGGAGGTTATGTTTTCGAGGAAATGTATTTTGGCTCTTGGTCCTGGGCCTTCATTTTGTTTTTCAACGATGGCCACGGATGTATCGTCACTTAGATAGAATGTCTGTTAGCAATCTTGCGCTGCCAGTCATGTATCAACCACTGCTCACCATGATGTCTCGATTGCAAGGGTAAGTAACCCCCTCCTGCCTCTTATATTTCGTCGCGCTGCGCAAGTCACAGACTGACGCAGTGCCGTCAAGGGAGCTGTTGGTAACAACATTGTTCACTTTGAAGGTCTTGACCACGCGACGGGCAGAAAAGGCGGACGCGCACGGACCCGATGCCCTTAAAGCCTGCCCTAAAAACTACAAGTATAGACTGCGTTCGCGCCCTAAATTTACCATGATAAGGGGACTACATGACATTATAAAGGATTAAGGCGAGACAAAGTGGTCGTATTTTGCAGTAAGGACAGGCTAGGTTGAATACATATGCTAATTTCAATCATGAATTCGGAGGCCCATTAACGTCATAATATCGTCTCTTCAGCTTGAGGCGTTGTCTTCTTGTCAGCACGACACCCATCAGCTCATGCTCGCTGGAAACATAGTTTTCCAGCGAGGTTTGCGTCAATGGCGATGTCCCAGGAGTCTGGTATTGTGTCGATGCTGGAATTTCTTACAGCCAGGTTGTGCTGCGCTGCTGTACATTTGCCGTGCTCAAACAAGGTGTCCCAGGGCCATGAAGTCGTTGTCATAATTTTAGGCTTGACATAAGACTCAAGTTTAGCCCGGCGCTATGAAAATTGATCGTGATGAGATCCACCAGGCGATGGCGATCATCTGCAGTCATAACGATGAGATCACTCACGGCTTGTCCATCGTCGCTCTTCTCGGGACATCTTTGTGTGCTTGCCATAGTATTCATCTGGATTCTCAATTGGTGTCACGCAGTGAACAGTCGGTGTAGTCTTGAACTGGATGCGCTTGTCTTGAGCACTGGGTCGCGCCGACGATTGCTTCTTGAGAATACTCTTAGAAGAGCAAGAGTTGGCGTACGAATACGAAGGCACCTGGAGAGTCGAGAATCTCTTGGTACTTGGGCTTGCAGCAGATACTGGTGAAATTGGAGTTCGAGGAATAGCACCAGGAGACTTGAGGGACAGTGATGGCCGAGGAGCGGTCTGTGCAGCTGAGATGCTCAAGGAGAGCTTGGGTCGGGTGGCAGCACGAGCAGCGTACATTTTGACAGTGTCGAGAATTGTAGAAATTGATTAGACGTAGAAGACAATTGTAGGATTTTGATTCAACAGGTCACTTTGATCAACAAAGTGATAGAGAATGTGAAGAGAGGAAGAATTATTGACGTTGGACGAATATAGAAAAAAGGTTCGTTTGGACCAGCCAAGACGAAGCGCGGAGACAAAAATAGAAGAGGCGAAAATAGAAAATCTCAAACAACTAATATGCGAACGAGAGCGTTGGGGGGATGGGCGGCTATATAGGCCGCGAGGCTCGAGAGGGCGGGGGAGAGCGGGAAGACCGTCACGCCCTCACAGCCAACCATCGCTCCCACCTTAAGCGCCGGTCCCCATGCACCACCTCGCACTATCACCTGTCTCGTCACACGTTAGTTCCAACTTTCGAGTCGATCTATGATCATCTCTAGCCAATCATGTTAGGTATTGGGAGAATTTGACGGCTGGATTGCGGTAACATGCGTGGTCATTGGTGATATACCAGCCTTCTTCTGCAGCTACGAGCACATTTCGCAAGTTACCCCTCAACATTAATATGGTTTTCCAGCCATCCTTCAGAAAAGAGTATGCGTTATCTCTCGTCTAGGTCCTGTGATAAGACCTAGAGCCAGCCACCTGCAGGGCAGTCACTTCTTCCCTTGGGCTTGATTCTCAAGATGATTTCTAGGCTCAGCACATGACAGACTATGTGGAACAGACCTACGATTCTTCCTTACTTCTCGAAAAAATAAGTTGTGCTGAACCTTTCGGTGTGGACCTTACTCATCAACATTTGAAAGTTTGAAGGTCCATACATCCCACCAGGATTGGCCAGAATATGTCAACGCCATGGCCTCTAATCCCAGTAGCTTGGGACAGTCTATTGGTAGGTACATATACTGATGAGCTTATCGCTGGACGATTCCGTTCGATTCCGAGAGGATATATCTCTCTCTCATGTATTTAGCAGCGCTCCAGGCGCCCCTCCCTTCTAGAGATCATAAAGTTCATGTTGCTAACTCTGGGTTTCCCCTGTGCCTGGGTCCATCATATACCAACCACTTTGGAAAATGAATCTCGTCAGGTGGTTGAGCGTATGTCTCCAGGACCCAAGAGCCACACATGATCTCCGGTGAATCTTTAGCCAGGGAACTTGAAATTTTTGGAACACTGATTATTCTACTTGAACTTATCCTTGATACAACAATCGTCAAAGGTACCTTTGATATGCTCCTCAAGCTTGATACACACAAAGCTATTGACTCCAATGCCCACTGCAAAAAGAACCCAAACCAGGGGTAGCTCTCTGTTTATCCTTGATCACGACTACATAAAGCTTGTCTACTGAGACGGCTATCTCTTTCACCGCTACCTGCTTCTTTCAACGCGTCTCGAGAATAATTGATGGTATTCAGGTATTCCGAACAGACAATGTAGGGATGAAACGCAATAATAACGATTGGATCGTAGAGCTATGAAGAGCAAACAGTTCACACTCATTTGCAGTGATCCATGCCCAATCATTAAACAATGGGCTCATCTATAGCCCATGCGTTCATTGTGATGTCAATAATAGCAAAAAAAAAAAAAATATTTCTCGTTCTTGCTCATGAATTGTCGTGCCTCATTCGAGGTATCTTCTTGACGGACCGAGCATGAGATCATGAACCTCTGGGGGCGATGTGTGAATGGGATAAGCGGAATTTACTGACGACCCCGACCAGGATAGGACAGAAATCGCTAATTGAATGGAATATTTCAGTTTGAGTTCTCTATTATTTTAACGGGTTGATTTATTTCAATGGGCTCTCAATTGATAGACTCAGCGACCGCTTCGAACAAGGGCTTCAAACGTGATGCTCTCGGATCGTTTAATCTCTACGGCGACACATACCATATTAGGCAACTTTAAGCGTCCCTTGTTCTAAGCCCACAAGTCGACAACAATATACTCTGTATGGGGTCTATGAATTCATGTCATGGGGCTCATCGATCTACAGATCAATGGATGTTGGGGATGTTAAGGGGTTAAGCAGTCGAGATGCATGAATACACAGGAGCAGGCAGCTTCTGCGGAGAAGCCAACCCCGGAGTTGAGCCGAGATGGGTCAGGGCTGAGAGAAGAGGGGGGAAACAGTGGGACTGGCCAATTGCTATGTATTTCTCCAACGCCGCTTGCTGGTTCTCCAACAGGTACCCAACCTTGGAAAGAAGACCCGCTACAGCCGCTGCTGCTCCGCATGGCGCACAGAGACACCCGACACCGGCCGTGTTTCTTATGCCCAGCAGAGACACCGGGGCACTAGGGCATGTGAGCATCAGCTCCGGTTTCTCCCTGACGGCGGATCGTCATCTTCCGAAGATCACCTGGACATCTTCATATTTACTCCGGAGGCCTGGGAAATGGCCCGACATCGCGATTGGCTGTGCCAGATCTGGCTCTGATAGAATTTTCTTTCTTACCGTGGTGCGGTGGCAAACCAACCAGTGCGAGGCTTCTGAAATATCGAGAAGGTTCAGGGCCAGTACAAGTAGGGCCGTATAACTTTGAGGACGGGACAAAAACGAATTGCGAAGTTGTGGAGATCCCCAGGGGCAGCAGGGCTCGGGCTTGGGGCCGATGTTCACCGGGTAAATAGCGCCATCCCCGATCTTGCTAGGGGCGGTGAAAAAAAGCCCTCGCGTGGCCGATACCCTGCCGTAGATCGTGAATGCGTGAGAATTCACCGTAAGGAGTATCCCGTAGGAGTAATATAGTACAGTTAAAAGATGGAAATGCTCACAAACTCTAATTGCTCGAGGACTGTTTACCTTGACAGGCGGGGACGAAAAACAAGACCCAAAAAGAGCGCCTCCGCTCGGCGCTCCAATATTATCGCCCCGGTGGCCAGCCCATTCCTCCTTGACTCAAACTTCCCTTCTCCACTCTCCCCGACCTTCCCCCCCTTCCTCCATTGTGCACGGCGGACTTTCGCATTCGGGTTCTTGTCCAGCGTTGAACTTCTTTCCTTAAGTCCCACTTTCGATCTGTGTCACAATGTCCAGCGTTACGGAAGCCGTGAAGGAGAAATTGGTCGGCAGCACAGAAGAGCCTCAGCTGTCGCACCAATCCCGCACCGCTTTCCTCCGCCATGCGCAAAAGGATGACAATGGCGAGTCATTCATGAGCGAGGAGAATTTCATTGATGCTGTAGCCCCCAAGCAAGAGGACTACGTAAGTGACACTTGTCGACATTGGAACAGTATGTACATTGGCTAACCGCAGTTGCCTGTTATGAACAACAGCATAAAATCAAGCGCGAGCAATATGGCATCCTTTTTAACGTTGCAGACCGACGGAGAACCGGCAAGCTCTCCCTGTCCGACTGGGCTACCTTCGAGAACCTCCTTGCGAAGCCCGACGCCGAATATGAGATTGCCTTCCGTCTGTTCGACTTCGATGGCTCCGGCTCCGTCAAATTTGATACTGTGCAGGGATTGTATAACTTGAACAAGACAGCAGAAAGCATCCCATTCGATTGGAACTCAGAATGGGCTTCGCTTTACACTGGCCGCACCAAGACTCGCCACGATATGACCTATCCCCAATTCTCCCAGATGCTGCGCGGGCTGCAGGGCGAGCGCATTCGGCAAGCATTCCACGCCTTTGATAAGGATGGTGATGGATACATTGAGCCAGAAGATTTCCAGCGCATTATCTTGGAGACTTCGAAGCACAAGCTCTCTGACCACGTCCTTGACCATCTGCCCAGTCTTTGCAATATCTCCGCTGGCAACAAGATCTCTTATGCCACCGTGCGCGCCTTCCAGAACATCATGCGCGAGATGGATATTATCGATGTTGTTGTTCGGGAAGCCACTAATAAGAGCTCGGATGGCAAGATCACCCGCTCAGACTTCTTGAACGAGGCGGCTCGTATTACCCGGTTCTCGTTGTTCACCCCAATGGAGGCAGACATCCTTTTCCACTTTGCCGGGCTGGATGCTCCATCTGGACGTCTCGCCCAAAAGGACTTTTCCAAGGTCATTGATGCTTCATGGCGTTTGCCTGTAGCTGTAGCTGGCCAAGCTGGCCAGGCAGCCGAAAAGGTCGCTGAGAATACCAAGTCAATTCTGTACAGTGTGCTGGAATCTGTGCACCACTTCGGTCTTGGTAGTATCGCCGGTGCTTTCGGTGCTTTCATGGTGTATCCCATCGATCTTGTCAAGACTCGCCTGCAAAACCAACGTTCCTCTCGTCCTGGTGAGCGTCTGTACAACAACTCTATCGATTGCGCTAGAAAGGTCATTCGCAATGAGGGTTTCACTGGTTTATATTCTGGCGTCTTGCCGCAGCTGATTGGTGTTGCCCCGGAGAAAGCCATTAAGCTTACCGTCAATGACATTGTCCGTACTTGGGCCACTGATAAGGACACTCATAGGATCTGGTATCCTTGGGAAATTATTGCCGGTGGTTCCGCAGGTGCTTGTCAAGTGGTATGTGTACTGTGCCAACATCCGTCAGTATAGCTGCTAATTCCCCTAGGTCTTCACAAACCCTCTTGAGATCGTCAAGATTCGTCTGCAGGTCCAAGGTGAGATCGCAAAGAACGTTGAGGGCGCTCCTCGTCGTTCTGCTCTGTGGATCGTAAAGAACTTGGGTCTGGTTGGACTCTACAAGGGAGCTAGCGCCTGTCTGCTCCGTGATGGTACGTGAAATTCTTGCCAGGTTTTTTTTATCATTGTCTAATTGTCAACAGTTCCTTTCTCTATGATATATTTCCCCACATATTCCCACCTGAAATCTGATTTCTTCGGTGAAACCCCCAGCAAGCCGCTTGGCGTTGTCCAGTTGTTGACCGCTGGTGCTATCGCCGGTATGCCTGCTGCGTACCTGACCACTCCTTGCGACGTGATCAAGACCCGTCTGCAAGTCGAGGCCCGAAAGGGTGAGGCCCAGTACACCAGCTTGCGACACTGCGCCAAGTCCATCCTCAAGGATGAGGGTTTCAAGGCATTCTTCAAGGGTGGCCCTGCTCGTATCATGCGATCATCACCACAGTTTGGTTTCACTCTTGCTGCTTACGAGATGCTGCAGAAGGCGCTCCCTATGCCAGGCTCTCACAGTGAGGGCCCTAGTGGTCACGTTGAGCCTGCTGTTGGTCTACAGGGTGCTAAGGCACCTTTGCCTTACCTCCGATCAAGGAATGCTCTGAAGCTCATTCTTGACTTGGACCAGAACATCGGCCGAGTGCAGGTCCCTCGCCCTGAGAACTGGCCTAAGTTCCTCCAGAGCTCTAAGCAGTAATTTTCCTTTGGTGACATAGCGATGAATCTCATATTGTGATCTTTGCCATTTTCATTCATCTATTTAGCATCAGATTTGACCATTTCTCGTTTTTCGTTTTTCGTTTGATTCATGTTTCGGTCGTCTCATGTATTGAACATCCATATTGCCACCCTTTGTTATTTTCTTTGTGCAAAAAGAATTGGGACTCGGTTGGACTTGGAATGACCGTCAATCCCTTCATGTTGGGTTGATGTGCATTGTACCAACATCGGATAGATTTGGGGGTGAAAAAGAACAAAGAGAAGGGATCTATAGATGGGACGTATAGACTTGGGTTGTTTCAGATTCAGTCATAATACCCCGTTTGTGGCGATATGCATAAGCTTTTTCTCACGCAGCTTGTTGTATCTACTTCATCTTGATGGTTTGAGTTCTGTATAGTAGTTAGATCACGAGCAGTTAAAATGGACCGTTCTGTGCTTGATCTCTTTGGCAACTTGCTTGGTGACAGCTCCATATAGTATCAATCAAGTGATCCAACTCAAGGTAGAAATGTCGTGGGTTTACGTTGGACCTTCAGTCGAGTAATTTAACACTATATGCCCCGATTTGCTAACTATTTGAAGCTTTCCAAATTGCCTATACCTATTGCCTTGTTTTCATCTCATACCTGTATATATTTAGCAGTCGAAGAAAGGACTGATGCATTGAGAGGACGAGGAAGCTGGCAGATTTTTGTTTAATTCTGTCCAGCAGGTATCATGATTTTGCTGAAAGTAGACATATAAAATATAATACATTTGAGCTCCTCTGGGTTTCAACGCTTTAAGGGCTCTAGAAGAAATTCAACTTGCGTTTGGTCTCAGTCTTAGGAGCCGGTTTCTCTGGATTTGGCGTGGCCTCTTCCTTCTGGCGAGTCTCAGATGGGGGCTTTTCTGTTTCGAGGGAAGCCTTCAGATTGCCGCGTTGCCATAGATCATCTTCCTTCTCAATTTCTTGGAGTACTTAAATGCCGATAGTCAGCCAATGAACATTCATTTGTACAGGTCGAACATACCTTCTTCCCATTCACGCTCCTGTACCTCGTCGCCTGTTCCTAAGAGCTTTTCCACGTCTACCTTCTCGCCTTTTTTGATCCGCTCAATCACTTCTTGCAACAATTTGATCTTGGCATCGGTGCTTCGCGTATATGCTGCGTAGCTATTCTTCAGGGTAAGCATCCGAATGGCTTGGGACCCGATCAAAGTAAACATGACGATGTAGAAGGTCGCTGGATTCCATTCTTTCGATTTCTTGGAGTCTCGAAGCTTGCGATTGCGAATAAACCGAGGGATCATTGATGTCCATACAGAACGGTCTGCAATTTTCGGGAGGGAGTCGGAGGTAGCGTAGGATCGGGTGGTTGAGACAGTGTTGTTGGTGCGCGTGAACGGGCTAGGGTATTGTAATAGATACCTAACAGTCTGTAAGGACCGTGATCTCCATGGTGCTGCCATGATGTGACTGATGCGCCGTAGAGGGACCTCAAACTCGTCTTCTCCAGATCCGCGGGAATCGAGTTTCGGCCTGAGGTGTCAAGGCTACCAGCCCTTATCGGGTATAGTGCAAATAGTTGCCAGGACAACATTGCCCGCCGGAGGCGCGACTCTGTTGGATGATATCAAAGTGTCGAAGCCTCAGTTTGACTGTTCAATGACCGCAGATCTTCTGCACGCGCGCCTCACACCCTAATGGCGGTCACCGTCCTCCCCGCTGGTTCAATGACCGAGTCCGTCAAGAAGGCCGTCCGGTCAACAACAACATGTTCCGATTCCACCGTCTTGTCCCTCCAATCCCTCCTCCGCGGGTCGTCGCAAACCGAGAAGCCCGGACGAAAGCCAACGAAGTCCGCAAAAGATACAGGCAGGCCAACTAGTCGAGCAAAGGCCTCACGCGGCAAAGCGACAACAGCAAATGACGCGTTGCAGTCGATTGTGGACCAGGATGGTCCAGCTCTCTCGCCGCAAGAGAAGCTGGTCCTCGCGACAGAAGTATTCAACACAACGCTTAAGACCTTAACGGATGCGACAAAGGCACTGCAAACAAAGCCGTCCGTGAAAAAGTCACCTTCATCAAACGATAAATCTAGCGCAAAAGCAACCATCGATGCGGGCGTCTCTTCCGCCGCGGACTGTGCAAGACTAGCCCTTTCAACGCTAAGAACTTTAAAAACTGATCAAAGTGGTGGATTCCCAAATGCACAACTGGAGCAAGGACTATGTATATTGGTTGGAAAGTTGATTTCCTTGGGACTGTATGAGATGGCCGGCAAGGAACTGAAAGCCCTCAAACGGAGGATACAGCAATACTTGGATCAGCAAAAGGCCGGTGGCAAGTCTACAGAGACTCAGAAACTTGTCGAAGAGGAAATTTCCAAAGATCGACTTTCAGATCTTATCAAATTCACAAACTTTGCTGATGTGCAGGGTGTACATGCATTGCTCGTCTCATTTCACGCCAATGCGATGCGACTACTGGCAGCCGACCGCAAACCTTCTACGATTCAAAAAGCGTGTCCTCTCTTGCAACTGAGTGATCCCAGTAGCCCCGCCCAGATAATTATCACCTCTATGGAGTCTGGGAGCCTCGAAAAAGATAAGGCTGCCATCCAACTCCAGTTGCTGTCTAATGTTGTCTTATCGATGTGCACAACGAACACAAGCAAAGACACGCCGAAGCCATTTATTACACTGAATCTACAACTTCTATCTCTGGAGATCAAAAGCATGAGCTGGAAGCTCTCTGGACATCAATGTGATGAGAGCAAAGAGCTATTCGACCCATTACTTCGCTATCTTGGCGCTTTTCCTCATCGCAGCAATACCCTCGAGAAGTCGGAGTTCGCCAGTATCTACAAGGCAATTTCCCGGATACAATCTTCCATGATTCATATCAAGAAGAAGCCACAAGAATCCAAAGAAACAAACTCAGCGGCGAAACTCATGACCATTCTGGGCCAGCTTGCTTTCGATGCAGGTTGTTTGGATGAGTCTCTCAAGCTCTTTTCTGAATCCATCGCTCCCCTTTCAAACTCTCAAAGCCTTTCCTTGGCCACTGTGCGTTGCAAAATTGCGATTGTCCACTTTCAGGGCCTCAGAAGTTCACATAAAAACTTGCAAAAGGCCTTGAAATCGATCTCAGAAGCCACGAATTCCCTAGGTCTACAACTTCGAGGCAGCAATCATGACCTGGACGAGCTTCTTGTCGAAGCTGCAAAACTTAAGAAAATCACACTCGCATGGTATGGCGATATCATGACCAAAGGAAAGGAGAGCTCCAGCGAGAAGAATGAGATATCGAGTCAAGTACGGGAGTATTTACAAGCGTTCTTACGATTCCTCAGGCGCTATGTCGGTCGATTACCAGAAGATAGCGACGAGAAAGAAGTTGAGATGTTTCACGCTCGCATCTCCATGTCAAAAAACATTATTCTTGCTGCGGTTGATTCAGCTGTGGCCGTTGGGAAGCTCTCTGTCACATCCGAAAGGCCGCCATGGGAGGAAATTTTACCCATCTTGGCGGATTGCAATCGATTACTCGCTGTCATCGAAGAGTCGGAGGTAGATCCTGATGCAACGAGTATTCCGGGGAGCCTTGTCAAGCTATCTAACTTGTTTTGGTCCCGCTATATCAAGGAAAAAGAGTCTGGTCAGAGCTATCGCGAGCTCATCCCGCTCCTCAAACAGTCAACGAACGTTATTTCTAGCTGCTCTGCTTCTCACAGAACCACAGCATTTGCAGCCTTGAAGTTTGAGAGAATGGCGCATTTATATTTGGAGGCCAACTACCAAAGTGAATCTGAGAAAGCATTTCAACAGTCAATCAAAGAGTACATCGATTCTGGTACACTGGTTGACATGCTAGCAGATAGCTCTGGGCACAGCTTTCGAGCATCTCATCGAGACCCTCAAAGTCCTGGTTTCATGCTTGGTCGTGTCCTCTCGACATTTTTGAAAGTTAAGCTCCGCAGGAAGAAGCCAGAGTCCTACACGGTTTACAATGACCTTGAGCTGGACCCTGAATTGCGCGGCTTTATTTTGGAATGGCAAATGAACCTTCTGATTGATATGCGTTCTCAATCCTCAAATGAGGCCAATTTCCAAAACATCTTCATGGCTACTGTATCCGATATCTTGGACATATACTCCACTGAGTCCTATCCCATCCGGCGGGCAAGGGCAATCCTCTCTGCTCTCCGGTGCTGCTTAGAGAACCCCTTTTCTGCGGACCCGACATTCAGCCAAAACCTCATTCAAGAGGGGAATGAATGTTTGCTCAATGCTCAAACAGGCAAAGACGTAGACTTGTCTCCCTTTGCTACTCATCTCACGAACTCATTGCGCATTATCATTGGGTTTCATCTGGGCCGAATTGAGACTGGGCAATTGAATGATACCCTTGCTTCATGGAGCTCCATGGTTCGCCAATGCTCTGACTGGGAATCATTGATACTCTATGTCCACGATCCAGAATATTGGGTTCTTCAACTCAAGGCTCTCGTCGATTACACAGAAATTCATGGACTTTGGAAACCCCAGCTTTCTTCACTGGAGTTGATCCTCAAAGTGGCCGAGATTCAGCAGACCGGGAATCTTTCCGATGCGCTCATCATTCTATCTCGCCTGGTACTACAGCACTGTCGCCTTGGTCATTGCCAACAGGCTGGGGATCTTCTTTTGCGTGGCGAGCAGTATTTGTCGCAGCACAAAATTTCTTCGCTGGCTCACATTTCATGCAAGCTTGCTCGAGTGGAATTTCTTCTCGAGACAGGCGATGTCGAAAAAGCATCGTCTGTTCTCTCTGCAGCGAAGAAGCTGTACGAAAAGGTCGAACAAGGCGAAGAGCTCACAAATATGTCCATTTTATCCAAAATTTCCTGGGAAAGGCTCATTGCCGACGCTGCTTTTGTCCAATCGCGATTATCTGCTGCTCAAGGTTCTATGAGCCTTGCCCTTTATTTCGCTAAGCTGTCTGTTAAGCTTAATTTCCGGATTTGGAACAAGATTGAAAAGCTGGCGGAAAGAAAATCTTTGCCCGCAGCAGGGCCCTCAGATGTTGATGCTGTCGCCGAGGGAGTCGCAAAGCTCGATCTATCCCAGGATAGTTCCTCACCCGATATTCCGACTAGTTACGTCCAGGGAGCTCCTTTCTGGCCCCATTTAGGATCCTATCACAATTGTCTTTTGAATCTTGCAAATCTGTCGGCTCACCATGGGTTGTTTCAAGACGCCATTTACTACGGAGAACAGGCATTGAAAATTGACAAAACGCTTGATGCCAATGTCCGCCTTGTTGCAGCACAAACACAACTTGGTTCATACTGGATCCTTGGAGGCCACGTCGACGAGGGCCAAAAAATTCTTGCTGCAGCTTCAGAATCATCAAAACAACTTCAAACCAGTATTGAAGCAGCTTCTCTCCAGATTGCTATAGCCTCCCTTCACCAGGCCCAAGGGCAATTCGGCATGGCCTTGAACCTATTACAACAGGCAGACAAAGCAATTGCAGCTATCGGCCTTTCCGATACAGCTGATCAGTCAGTTTCAGATCACATGGCCGCTCTAGAAACTGAGATGAGCAACCTGCGAGTGAGAAGCAGCCGTCGTGCGGCATCCACAACAACGGCCAGATCAACTCGACATACCCGTGCGACTAGCACAACCTCTGCCAGTACCAAGAAAGCACCGGCAGTGAAGGCTGCTATCCCTGCCCTTCAATCCAATTCGCTGTTACGTCTCAAAGGTGACCTACTTCGCCAGCAATCTGACTGTTTGCGTGAGCTGCGAGATTTTGAGAAGTCTGCGCAGGCTTTGAACAAAGCCCGGCAGTTTGTGACAGCTCGAGAAAGTAAAGTCTCGCTCGAGATCGGTGAGAGTGAGCATCTTCTGGCCGAAGCCATCCGTGACTTTGCAAGCCATGCCGTGTACTGTGTTTTGCCTGAATCCACTATTTCGCTCCCATCACTTAAAACGCCCACCAAAGCAGGCGACGAAACAGCAACTCAAGTTACAAAGCCAACAGCCAAAAGAGCGCGTGCACAGTCTAGAGGTTCTCGAGCAAAGGCACAGAAGGCTAGCGAAGACTTTTCTATCATGCTCTCCAAAGCAAGCGACTCTCTCGCCAGCGTTTTTGACGACGCTACTGTCCTTGGATCTACTCTGCAAAGTCATGCAGCTTCGCGTTTGATGAGCCGAATTTCCATGCTTTCGCATGCCACTAGTCCTGGTGGCCCAGCTACTTGGACCCAACCACCTGCAAGCATGAATGGTATGCCCATTGTCACTAAATCTTTGAGAGAGCAACTGGCTAACAAAATTCAGAAATTGGACGCGTGGGCGCCTTCGCTCGTGAGCGTATGGTCATCGATTTTGATAGGCACCTGGCCGACTTCTCTGGGCCCCTTCTATGGCCTGCCTCCATCGAAACAAACCGCTTGGATGAGACATTGTGTTCTAACTTTACAGAGAACTATGTCGACATTCTCCCGGAGAATTGGAACGTTCTGTCCTTGTCTCTGAGTGCAGACAGGACGGAATTTGTTGTGTCAAGGCTTCAGAAGAACCGATCCCCATTCCTGCTGCGTCTACCCCTCCGACGAGGCAATTCGGATGAAGATGATGAAGAACAGTTCACTTTTGAGCACGGTAAAGAAGAGATACAAGAGCTTATTAAGCTCGCAAACCAAAGTGCCCATGCTGCAAAGGCCCAGACCGATGCGAAATCTAAGAAAGAATGGTGGAAGACACGAGAAACTCTTGACCGTCGGATGGAGGGCCTTCTCCATAACATTGAGAACATCTGGTTTGGTGGCTTCCGTGGAGTTTTTTCTCCCCTTCCTCGAGACAGCACCGCGCTGAGTCGTTTCTCAAATGCTTTCCAAGGAATTCTTGATAAGCATCTTCCGTCTCGCCAGAAGGGAGGCAAGGCAGCTTCGCCTCGTTTGACTCTGCATCAGAATGTAGTGGAGCTTTTTATTGGGCTTCGCGATTTAGAAGAGGAAGAGGAGCCAGAAGACATTCTCATGGACCTTCTTTACTTTGTGGTTGATATCCTTCAATTCCAGGGTGAACGCAATGCCTACGATGAGATTGACTTTGACATGATGGTTGTTGACACACTCGATGCGCTCCGAACTTATCATGACAACGCGAAGGAAGAGCTTGCCTCTCGCCCACCAAGCCATACAGTCCTTGTACTTGACAAAGCTCTACATTCTTTTCCATGGGAGACTTTGCCATGTCTTCAGGGGTTTCCAGTTTGCCGTGTTCCATCTCTACAATGTCTTCGAGAGCGGGTGCTTCAGTTCCGCGAAACTCGCTCTGGCGCAACTGTGGATATCACATCTGGAGCGTTTATTCTCAACCCAACTGGAGATTTGCGAACCACGCAAGCAACTTTCGAGGCCGACCTGTCGCGTCTAGAATCCTGGACCGGTGTGGTGAAGCGTGAGCCATCAGAAGATGAATTTCGCAAAGCTCTGGAGACCAAAGATCTCTTCTTGTACTTCGGCCACGGTAGCGGCGGCCAGTACATTCGTGGTCGAACTGTCAAACGACTTGATAAATGTAGCGTTGCTTTCCTAATGGGGTGCAGCAGCGGCACATTGACAGAAGCTGGTGAATACGAGCCATATGGCACGCCTATGAACTATCTGCAGGCAGGTAGTCCTGCTTTAGTAGCCACACTATGGGATGTCACCGACAAGGACATTGACCGTTTCACGACTTCCACTCTCAACACATGGGGACTTATTAGCAAAAAGGGCCAACCTCAGTCGAAGCCTGGTGAGACTGGTCTCGATACGGCGATCGCTGGAGCACGGGGATCTTGTGTATTGAAGTATTTGAATGGGGCCGCACCAGTGGTGTGGGGAGTTCCGGTGTTTTTGGATTAAGCATGTTAAGAGGCGTTCTAAAGGGCGTTTTAGATCATCAATATTATCTTGTACATCACATTAATTCTGGTACTTTCCATTCCTTTAATTCTCCACTGTGGGCAGCGCTCGGATTCGTTTGGCGCGCAATTGACTTCGTTTTCTTGGAGGACCTTTTTGCCCGATTGGGAGCTGCCGCTTGCCGCTTTATGGCGAGTGCCCTAACCAGCCTCAAGCTCGATCAGAGCTACGATGTCGATCCGGTACAAGCTCCTGCTTATCGGATATGTGAAACTAGTGATAAAAAATTGATTTATTTTATGGTTGAGAATTGCCAGATTGAATACATGCTTGTGCTTGTTCATGCTTATGGAGGGCAGCGGTGGATGCGTCATTGCAGATGCTTGTGTAAACCACCATTCTCGTTTGTTCAACTACTCATATCCTTCTATTATATCAGTTACTCAACTGCAGATACTCTTCCATTACATCATGCTTTTAATATGCCTGATCTCTCTGATCGTGGCCTCATAGATAGCACGGTAAAGCGGCAAGAGTGGAGTTTCCCCTCATGCGGGACAACCCCGCGGCGCAAAAACGTCAACTCCTATTTATATTTCCTTTCCGACTCCAGCAGTTTCCCGAAAGTCTTCCCTCTCATCCCATCATGTCTGTCACCACTAAGGCTACTATCGCCTCCTTCGGCGGCAAGCTGCTCCAGCTTAGCCACAATGCCTCCACCACTCGCTGTGAGATGGCCTTCAACCTGTATTTACCCCCACAGGCCCAGACTCAGAAGGTCCCCGTCTTGATCTACCTATCTGGTCTGACCTGCACTGCGGCAAACTGCTCAGAGAAGGGTTTCTTCCAGAATGCCGCTAGCAAAAAGGGCATTGCGATTCTCTACCCTGATACCAGCCCACGTACGTTCTGAACCCCACCTTAGTTCGATTTCTCGATTTCCGCGACAATCAATGCATGTACTAGTGATTTATGAGGTCTGGTTCTAATATAACACTCCAGGTGGCCTCAACATCCAGGGCGAGGATGATTCTTACGACTTTGGCTCTGGCGCCGGCTTCTACGTCGATGCCACTAAGGCTCCTTACGACGCTGGCTACAACATGTACAGTTACGTCACCGAGGAACTGCCTAAGACTGTCTTCGCTGCTTTCTCTCAGCAGTTGGACTCGAGCCGGGTCAGTATCACTGGACACAGCATGGGTGGACACGGTGCCTTGACTCTTGTAAGTTTTTGTTTCTTTTCGAGAACAACTTGAATCCGGTATTAATGTGACCAAGTTCCTCCGCAACCCTGGCAAGTACAAGTCTGTCTCTGCCTTTGCTCCCATCAGCAACCCTGTTAAGGCTCCTTGGGGCCAGAAGGCCTTCACCGGTTACTTCGGTGATGACCAGCAGGAGAAGTGGAAGGAGCACGATGCCACCGAGTTGATCAAGAAGTGGTCCGGTGGTCCTTTAGATATTCTTATTGATGTTGTAAGTGCCCTTAGTCCCGGATTGTATACATTATGAACCTAACTCATTTTCCTTCTAGGGTACTGGCGACAACTTCTACAAGCAGGGCCAACTCCTTCCCGAGAACCTCGAGGCTGCCGCCAAGGAGGCCGGCATTAACGGCGTCAAGGTGCGCTACCAGCCGGACTACGACCACTCATACTACACAATGGCTACTTTCTCAGACGACCACGTCGAGCATGCCGCAAAGTATCTTCTATAGTGTGTTCTCCTCTCTTTGTTACAGTTTCTGGGATATAATAGATGGCTTTTGAAAGTAACGTACGACTGTTCATGTGCATACGGATTCTGATTCGGGCGTTTCTTTTGCTCAGCGAGCACCAGGGTCCTGTCAAGTCCGTTATCTGAACGAAGGCAATAAAATGACAACATTTATGACATTACAGGACTATTTCTGCCTTCAGGTAGGAGCTCATGGCCAAGTACAACAGCCAAAACATTGTAGCTATTAGACAAGTAACTTTGAGATGTATGCTAGGGCTCGTGAACTGGAGAACAGCCGTGTATACTACCAGTCATGCTCAATAATAACGCTTGGGAAGCGAAGTCTTTCACTTCTGCATAATATTTATCTGCTCCTTATTTTAAATGGTTGTTTTTAGGCATGACAGGCATAAGATGGTGTCCATAGACAGATGAGTACAGATGGCATAGTCAAATCGGCGAACATTATCGCATGGATGTAAGATCGAGGGCAAGAGAAGTCATGATCTCGTTCTCGTCGGAAAGGAAATATGGTGTGGGGGAATCTAAAACAGAAATGAAATTTTCGAGGTTTTTATGCGCTCAATCGCTGGATAAATTTCTGTTCACGCGTTAGTGATGGAATGAATTACTTGGTGCGGAAGGTTATACATACCGGGAAGAACGAACGGAACCCCTTGACGTCCGTCTGGTCCAATGCTGTCAAGAACTCCTCGATAAGGTCTTGACCCATGCCCATACCAGGAAGTTCCTGGTTCCGCAAATACTCGACATACTCCATCCCAGTCTTCAGGTAAATTGTCCGCTGGAGACCTCCAGCTTCTGTCAGTACTTGCTTCACCTGGAAATCTCTGATGTTGAACACCGGGGACATGGGAAGAGCCCAGCACAGAGGAGAGAATCGGGTGATCATGAAGCCTCCAAATCCAGGCAATGCAGTCTGGGCCTGGGCGTCCGCACCATTGGCCGCCGGCGCAATGTCGGGACCTCCCCAGCATGCTCCCATTTTAGATAGAACTGAAAAGGCCATTCTGGCTGTGAAGTAGTCATTGACATCCTTTGAGAAGTGCTCTATGGTGGTAATGACAGTCTCGAAGAGAGGTTGGTTTGCTACGTTAACGAGATTAGTATCCATACCCTATGAGGATGATTGACGATACTTACTTTCACTAATAATGACACCCCCAAGATCGTTGTTCAATACTGCCAGCAAAAAGTTCAGGTATTCACGCTTGAGCTCAGCAAGTTGAATCTCATCGTCGGTTCCAGTCGTGGGCTCAGCGATGCTAGAGAACACACGCTGGAGGAAAGGAGTGAGAAGCGTGTCAAGAATGCCATAGATCTCAGCCTTGAACCCAAAAATGACCTGGTCTAGAAGGCGAAGGAACAAAGCCATTTCATCACGGGACGAGGTCTGTGTGAGAAGCCCATCAATCCAACGGGGGAGTTGGGGTAGAATGCGTGATCCCAAGACACCAATGAGTCGTGAGAATTCGAACCGGGCAGCGGTGCGGATATTGAATGAAAATTTAAGAGATTCAAGGGCAAGAAGAGTCGCTTCCGCGACTGGACCGAACGCAACAGAGACTTCTTCTGCGGGCAAGTTGGTTGGTGCATTCGTGCCCGGCATCCAGTCAGAGAATCCACGAGCAAGTGTTCCCAAAGCCATGATATCGTGGTGTATTTGCAAAAGTGCTCGCTCATCACGGGCCTTAGCCGCTTCCAGGTTGCGTTCCATATCAGCAAAAATGGGATTCAAGACCGATTGAGCGTATATAACTTGCTTATCCGCAGGTACTCCATGGGTCGAGCTGATGATTCCAACGGCTTCAAAGAGATAAAGCTGGCTGTTGAAAACCGCGTCTGGAGAGCCCTCATGATCCTCTGAAGACATCTCATCGCCATCATCTCCTTCTGACGGCAACTCGGCTTGAATAACCAGCAAATCACCCAGGGCTTTCACTACAGTTTCGGCTACATTGCCGATAAGTGCTCGCAGCTGCTTGACGAGACGTTGAAACAGGTACCAAGAGCGAGTTTTGACCTTGCGTACCGGGTGATGGACAAGCTGCAGAAAGCTTTCCAGGACACCGGGAATCAAATGAGTATGGTGGAAGAAGAAGCTGCTATAGCGAACACAAATTTCCATGTACTGGAGCTGGGTGGCAGGGTGCGTGAAGGAGCGGATATCTAAAGCATGTTAGAACAGTGAGAAAAAAAAATAAAAGGAAGATAGTGGGTAATTCTTACCAGATTCTACCAATCTGAGCATCATTTCGATGAGGCGAACGGCAGCTGGGCCGGTAGGCACGTTCTTTTGGTAGATTCCACCCTTGGTGACAGCCAGGTCACCAAAGATGAACAACTCGTGAAGGGCAAGATCGAGATCGCGCCAATCGATTTGTCCTCCAGAGACTCGCAAATTCTCAAATGTTGTTCCCACGACTTCTGAGATAGCGTCGATGTATAGTTGCTCATCTGCAGAGGCAGCAATTTGCTGAAGAACGCCCAGCCTCTTGCGGAGCTCCTGGAACTCGGCTTCATCTGTCTGTTCATCCTCATCACCCCAGTTGGATGTCTCATCATACCGCATTTTCGCAACGATTGCTTTCAGAATGGGGAGAAGCATCGCCTTGTTCCGCTCTTCGAAGGCTGGATTAGCTTTGTTGAGTTTCCGGATGTAGGTGAGCATTTCGTTGACGCAAGGAATCACAGTCGAGCAGACTTCATCGTACTCGTCTGAGAAGAATCGCAAAATATGCGGAATGAAATTCTGCAGAAGCTCATCCGCCTTCTCCTTCAACGGGCCATCCTCGGTCTCCAATGCCCGTACGATGTCTGTAACGGTCATGTTGACAAGCTTGGCTACAGTCTCGGCAAGATCAGTGTCGTACTTGAATGTGAACCGGTTCTCCCGCAACGGCGTGCTGTTGGAGAGCTGGGTGACAATCGAGTTGAGGTTCAAGAAAATAATCATTTCGATCTTGTCGGCAGGCTTCATCTTCTTGCCGATGATCTCGGTGAAGACATCCACAGCCGCATCACGAACTCGTTGTTCGCCTTCCCGTAGCTCTTGCTTCTCGGCCCGTCCAAGCTGTTGGAAGAGCAAGTCCAGCATGGTCTGGTTGACCACCAGTCCAATATCGATCCAGCTCACCCAGCATCCGATGGCCTTCAAGCAGGGTCCTACAATCGCATCATCACCATCCTGCCACACCGAAAGAATGTCTTGCCAAGAGCTCGCAATTTTCTGCATGTCCCGCTGACGGATAAGATCCTTCAAAGCGTTTGCCTTATCCTGCTCCACACGCGAACGAGAAACCAAGACATCACCAATTTCTTCATGAATCGAGTTCACCACACGTAAATAGAACATAATTCCAAGGGCGTTGTCTCGGGAGGTGCTCGCAGAGGACTTATACGTCAAGGCCAACAGATCGTCGATACAGGTTTCCCATCCATTGGCATAGAGGGCGGAAAAGAGGAAGGTAACGGTCTGGGCGATTTTGTTCTGGATAGAGGGAGCGTCCGGTGTTGCGGCACTGTCAGGGCCGTAATTCTGCCGCAAGTAGGCTAGTAACCCGTCTCGCACGATTCCAAGGGACGCAAGATCAATTGCACCTGCCTGGGCGGCACTGTTGACAATTTCCAAGCTCGCATAGCGGATAATCTCGGACTGGAGGGGTGTTTTGGTGAAGAGGGCGAGACAGACCTGCCATCCTGAAGGGTCGGAGCGGAGGTGGTTTAGGTAGTCGAAAGCTTGGCCTTTCAAGGCTTGGTCGGAGGACGGATTCCAGGCGATCTCAATGGCATTTGCGACCTAACGAGAACGAAACATGTCAGGGTCTGTGACGTCGGCTTCTTGAATGACCCTCGGAGACGAGGGGCATTTTGCTTGGGGTAGTGGGGGAGGGGCTCGAGTGAAAAAAGTTCGATCCTGCAGAAGCAAGTGCTTGGGGAAGACACATACCTGTTCTTCCATCTTCGACCAGCCGATCTCCCGTTCAGAACGAGGGAGAAAGTGTGACGCGGAGCGAGGGGGAGTATGTTGGGTTTCAAAATTGTTTTCGGTGGAGGAGCACTTCCATGGTCAGGTAATCAAGATTGCCGCAGTGTCCGCCCTCGCTAACTCCAGTTGGGCGTGGGCCGGTGGAGTAAGGGAGATTGATGTGCAGGAGAAAGAAGGTGTACGTGACGTCTTTGTCTCTTATTTTTGTTCGGGTTGAATTTCTTCGAAATCACACACTACGTTTATCCCGATCAGGCAGTTTAGTCATTCTAATCCACCGGCTTAGCTTATGTCATATTGTACTAGGTCGAGGCGCCTCGAGGGTTGGGCAGCTTGGGTCTCAGAGGGTGAAACAGCCTGGAAATTAGAGATTTATACCAGGCTCTTGTTTTTGAAACCGAGAACTTGAGGGCATTGCCAGGGCCACTGCGGCCGTGGAACTAACACGATTTATTGCAGGTTTGTGGACACGTGCCTCTAGCATGACGACCGAGATCTATAGATGTATATGTTCAATTGTACAGAGCCACCGCAACAACCCAAGGCATCCTTCGCAAAATATAGCACACATCGAACGAGTGGGTCTTTATTTTTCACATATAGAGCTTCAAACGGTGTATGATGTTGATCCAAGGAATAGTAACGAGGCCGAGATATGGAGCAGGGCTTAAACAAGCATGCCGTCTAAAATAACATGTATTTATTGTCTCTTGCGAGAGTCAGCATCATGGTGATGGTCGTGGTCGTGGTCATGCTCGTGCGCCTCCAGGTCTGCACTTTCTTCAGGGTTGATGAATTCTTCGGAGAAAGTAAGTTCTTTCTCTTCAATAGGGATGAAGCGCACTTTCACACGCTTCACTCCACGTACTCCAGCTCCAATGGAGTGTCGAATCGCTTCCTCAATAACACGAGAGCGAGTGATGGCCCAATCGCCAGGCAAGGCAATTTCAACATCCATGAGGTAGTTTTGTCCGGACTTCATGCCCTGTACATCACGCACAGTTACTTGCTGGCCGTCCTTAATGTCTTTCAAAGCTTTTGAGGCAGCAGTCTGCACTGAGCTTCTGATTTCATCATCGACTGTGGTATCGGCTAACTCATACAAGGAGGTGATTGTGTTACCCCAGCCAGCTTTGATAACCATGAGCGAGATCAAAAGACCGCCAACTGGATCCAGCCAGGTAGCATCTTGGAAGACGTAGCTTCCTCCGATAGTGGCCAAGGCGACAATACTGGTGAGTGAGTCGATGCGATGATGCATAGCGTTGGATGCAAGAACCGACGACTTGCGCTCTTCTGCAACTTTCATAGCTAGGGTGGGGTCAGCATATGGCCGGTTAAAATATCCATGCTTTGTACTCACTAGCATGGTAGAGCCATTCTTTAACAATAATGGAGCCACCCGCAAGCCAGGCGGCGTGGATGCTTGGGCCTGTGGTGTCAATGCCATGGCTATGCGAATGGCCATGGCCTAGTAGACCCGAATGAGCCAGCATCTCTCCAACCTCAGGATAGAATTGCGCCAACAGGAGTTGTCCAGCATTGAGACCCATAAACACACCACCAAAAAGGAGCAGCCCGCTGACTCCCAAAGCGCCAATGCTTTCCACCTTGCCGTATCCGTTGGGGAACCGTTCACTTGGAGGTTTAAGAGACCACGCGACCGTGCCCAGTGTCAAGAAGTCGGATACCAAGTCCATGAGCGCGTGGTAGGCATCGGCGATCAGGGCCTGTGAATGAAAGACGTAGCCGCCAATGAATTTGCTAATGGCCATTGCCAAATTGGCAACCAGGCCAATTCGGGTGATTCGCACACCAGCATCGTTTTTGTTGGAGGAGGTTAGATATACATTGTCGTGGTGGTGGTGATGGCTGTGGCTGTGGCCGCCGTGACCCCTGGTCTGTGCCATGGAAATCGGAGTTATTGAAGGAAGCGAACGCGGACGAGCATGAAAGAGCGAGGACGAGCAGCTTTTAAGCGGAGAGAGGGTCGCTAGCACACGCTGCTGGGTCGAGCGAGAGAGACGGGGGTACGAGTGGACAAGAAGGTGGAGGGAAGGACGAAGCCTGCAGCGCAGGGGCTGCGTCAGCGGCATCACTCGTTTTTTAGAGGCACGCGAGCACGGGCAAATAGAGTGGACAGGGTGTTCTTTCGGGGGCTTCGTTGCCCATGGCTCTTGAGAACCTTGCAAGTCGGGGAAAGTACGAACAAAGCCTCGAGTAGCCCACGATCAGATTATCGTATGGTTGCGATCATGTAATCCGGCAAGAGACGGATCCCCGATGCTCTGATGTGCTCCTCACTGCTCCCCTCCGATGACCATCCCCGAGCTTCCTATTGCTCGAGAACCTCTCAGATCAGGTACCAGCACCAGCTGCTGCGATTTAGGGCGTTCCTGATTTGCGTGCAAAGACACTTGCTTAGCTGTTTCGAGTCGCCGGCTGATCATTAGCCCAACTCCAATACGCCTCCGAGCGCCACGTCCGAGCCAAGAGGAGTACGCCAGCGTCTGTCGTCTCCTCCTTCTGCCAAGCATTTAGCTGCCCCGACCATGCGTCTTCAATGACGACGCCTGCAATTCGAATTCCTTTTACGGGCCCGCTGCCTCCCGCTATTATAGTCCCGTCCACGGCTGCGTCGCTCGCAGGGGCCATCGATGCCGTGAGCGCTTTCTTCACGGCTCCGCCGTCCTCTAACCTCCGCGGTGTTGACGTCGGCAGGCACTCGCAGACGGTCGTGCTCTCCGGTGCTGGCATCTCTGTCGCATCAGGCTTATCTGACTATCGAGGGGATCATGGCACCTACCGGCGAAACAAGTCCTACCGCCCGATCTACTTTCACGAGTTCACGTCTCAGCATGAATCGCGCAAACGGTATTGGGCCCGTAGCTTTGTCGGCTGGCCAGGGCTCGTGAAAGCAAAACCAAACTCAACCCACTGGGCTATTCGAGACCTGGCAAACATGGGCTATATCAGCTCAGTGGTGACGCAAAACGTCGATTCCTTCCATTCTATAGCTCACTCAGAGCTGCCTACCCTCGAACTGCATGGCTACTTGCGAGCTGTCGTCTGTACCACTTGTCGCAACCAGGTTCCACGTGCAACCTTCCAGTCTGCACTCGAGAAACTCAATCCAGCATGGGCGGAGTTCCTTGCTCGAATGGTTGAGCAAGGCGCCCTGGATACTGACAACCCAGATGAGCAACGGCGCAAAGGCTTGAAATTAAACCCCGACGGTGATGTGGATCTTGCGGAGGCACCATACTCTACATTCCGCTATCCGTCTTGTCCAACCTGCTTAGACAGCCCTCCCACCCTGAAAGACGGTACGAGAGGGCATGTTGAGGTAGAGCACGATGGCGCCTGGCTACCATCGTCAACGGCAGGTGTCCTCAAACCTGCCGTAACTATGTTTGGAGAGAACATCGACCCCGCGGTTAAATCGGCGGCTGAAGAGGCCATTGATGATGCCGGGCGCCTACTCGTCCTTGGGAGTAGTCTCGCCACTTACTCCGCCTGGCGCCTGGTCGAACGCGCCCACAAGCGAGGCATGCCGATTGGAATTATCAATGTCGGCGGCGTGCGCAACGAGTCTGTTCTTTTCGGGGATCTTGGGAAGTTGCAGACAGATCATGTTCGCTGTAGTTACCCCACGCAGTCGATCCTACCGCCAGTTGTTGCGGGACTACCCAGCAACGTATTCTGGTAGTAAATCAACAGATAAATAAACGCCAAATCCTTCAGTCAAAATGCAAAAAAGGCCGTCTTGTAAAATCGTGGCAACCAAAAATAGACGTGAACCGTAGAGCGGTAGCTGTAAGCGCCCAAAGTGTACATAAGCCGATTTGACTCGTCGGCCCACAAGCGCGGGGTCCCTTTCATCATGGAGCACCGCCAGGAATCTGCAGCCTCCTCTTCCTCTTTAACCTCAAGATCAGCCATCGTTTCGCCGAGTTCTTTTCTCTCTCCGTCAAATCCTCTTGCTTCGGGCCGAACTCCCCGCCAGCCCAGGATGGACAAGTCACAGCAGCCCAGTTCCTTCCAGCAGCTCGAAAAGGTTTATCCCCTCTTGCCAGCCCCGCAGCTCAGACTTATTTACTGATCGGCTTGATAATATATAGCTCGGTGAAGGAACCTATGCCACAGTACGTCTCCCTCGTTCGCGACATCGCCCCTAGCCCAGCGCAATCGCAAAGTTCGGCGCTTCCATATCCCTTCCTTTCCGGTGGCTAATCGAATGGTCGAATTAGGTTTTCAAAGGGCGAAATCGCCAAACGGGCGAGATGGTGGCCTTGAAAGAAATTCACCTTGACTCAGAAGAAGGCACACCGTCGACTGCGATTCGTGAGATCTCGTTGATGAAGGAGTTGAAGCATGAAAGCATTGTATCGCTCTACGACGTGATTCATACGGAGAACAAGCTCATGCTCGTATTCGAGTTCATGGACAAAGACTTAAAGCGCTACATGGATACTCGCGGTGATCGCGGTCAATTAGACCCAGCGACCATCAAGTCTTTCATGCATCAACTGCTGAAGGGAATCGCATTCTGTCATGAAAACCGGGTTCTTCACCGCGATCTCAAGCCCCAGAACCTGCTGATCAACAAGAAGGGCCAGCTGAAGCTTGGCGATTTCGGATTGGCTCGAGCATTTGGAATCCCGGTCAACACATTCTCCAACGAAGTCGTGACTCTATGGTACCGCGCACCCGATGTGCTTCTGGGGAGCCGCACCTATAACACTAGCATCGACATCTGGTCCGCTGGGTGCATTATGGCAGAGATGTACACCGGCCGTCCACTTTTTCCCGGCACCACCAATGAAGATCAATTGTTAAAGATCTTCCGCCTCATGGGAACACCCTCTGAGCGCTCATGGCCAGGTATTTCGCAGCTTCCTGAGTACAAGCCGACTTTCCACGTCTACGCCACCCAAGACCTGGGCTTGATCCTCCCACAGATCGATCAACTGGGCTTGGATCTGTTGAACCGAATGCTTCAACTTCGTCCAGAGATGCGAATCAGTGCCAATGACGCTTTGCAACACGCTTGGTTCCATGATTTACCCCAGGTTCAGGCCCAGTTGCAGCAGCAACAGCAGCAGCAACAAATGGCTGGCGGTTATGGAATGGTACCGCCCCAGTCGGCATACTAGATTCCAATTTTGTGCATGATGAAATGATAAGCTTGTTCTAGACGATCGGTTATGGGAGAATCAGGCGTTATACCCGACGAGGGTGTCTCTTTCAGATGTTATTCTAGGTCCATAATGTGAAAAATATGGAGCAGTAAACCAGGGACCGCACATGTTTCGTGTCATTAATTTCAACTGTTCCAATAATCTTGGCTATATGCACACCAGTACGCTATTAGGACTGGGGTTCTGACCACTTGTTTACGATCGTATGTGAACTGCTTGGCGAGGTCTGCCTGGTTGAGATCTTGTTAGTATCCGTATACCTCAAGGCTTTCACTAAAGCATTTGTTTTCCCCAGAGAAATATTAGACCCTGGATAATACTTCCAATGCTTAGTTCAATACTAAGATGCCTGGCATCTAGCAGTGGGGTAAGAGTCACGGGCCACAGGCACCTACCTTATTCTTCATACTGGAGAAATAGTATACAAAGACAGCAGAGGCTATAGCTTCGAATTCCTGTGGATTCCAAATTCTCTCGAGTCTATCCGCTGAAAGCAAATGCAGCTCAGTTTGATCTGCAACCAGCCGATTTGCAGACTATTCAAGAGTTCATTTAACCAATAGCTTGGTCATTTCGTTTTCAATATTATAGGCACCTTCCCGGCCAAGTGAATATTCGACATCGATTTCGGTTATATGTGAAGTAGCAATTCGGCCCTAGTGACTCGTAGTTACATCGAAGCTGCCCTGAGAGTGCGAGTCCCTTTGTTCTTTGCAGTTACGAGGAAGGCAACTTCTAAACTGGTCCCCGGGGCACAAAGAAAACCTCCGAGTTCCACGGTCCCTTGACCAGTCCAAGTGCACAAAGGGTCACACGATGGCGAAAAGCCTCCGGTATACCTTCAGGCGCTCGCAATTAGGCACGCCAGTCAGCGAGAAAAAAATCAATATTATTTGCACACTTTGATATCTTCAAGCTATCTACAGTTTGAGGATCAAATATTATGACCTTCTAGAGTCGACTGGGAAATCGCTCCTGCAACAACCTTACTAGGATTATTTATAGAATGTAAAATAAGGCCTCTTCAGCGAGGCTCCCGAGCATCTGGTTCGTCGCCTTCTATTCCAAGTACCGTATTCACCCCCCTGTCTAGAGAGAAAAACTAGCATCCAGCCCGCATGGACGCAGATCACCCAGACTTTTTCTTTGTTTGCTAGATATTGTGGCTACTCTTCCCCTCGATAGACCCAGAGCCGTGGAACCCCTCGTGGGGCGGAGATCGTTTTTTATTGAGACATCTAGCCCGCTTGTCGCAATATGAATATCTTTTCTACATAGTTGCAAAAGCGACAACACCTTCAGCCGCTGCTTACGAATATCTTATCTGCCTTCACGGCATCATTATGCGAATCGGACCGGCTGACGGACTATACTTTCATTTACGTCGAAGTTTATGTAGACTTGTTCCTACGTCAATCCAAAAGCAAGAATAAGTCTCAGCGATATCCTAAAAGCCAGTGCTTAGGACCTTTTCTGTGAATCAACTCAAACCAAGTCTATTTGGCCGACACACACGGCTTGTGGCTGTTGACTGGGAGAGCTAAAAGGCCTCTCGAGTCCTCACTAGTCGCAGTTATGTCTCCCTCGCCAACCGCAAGGCAGTTATGGGCCATATCTATCACAGAGCGCATTTGCTCCGCAGTCTCTCTGGCTGGAACCTTTATCATCGTGGTCACTTTCATCAGCTCTCGATCATTTCGAAAACCAATTAACAGACTCGCCTTCTACGCCTCTTGGGGTAATATAATGGCCAATGTAGCCACCCTCATTTCCCAGGATGGAATCCACGCGGGTGTTGGGACCCCTATATGCGAATTCCAAGGATTTCTGATTCAATGGTAAGCATATCCGTCTAAGGTATTTTTTTTTTTTTCAGACATCTGATTCTCTTCAGGTTCATGCCCGCGGACGCTCTTTGGACATTCTGCATGGCCTGCAATGTCTACCTCACCTTCTTCCACAAGTTCGATTCGGATCAGCTTCGCCAGCTCGAATGGAAATATTTGATCTTCTGCTACGGCCTACCACTGATTCCAGCTGTCGTCTACTTTTTCGTAGACACAGCAGATCGTGGCCCGGTGTATGGTTCTGCTATTGTAAGGTCATCGCTGCATTGTAAATGGAATGTCGCTAACAATGCTAGCTATGGTGCTGGGTTGCCTTACCTTGGGACTTCCTCCGCATTGCTGTCTTCTATGGTCCTGTATGGCTTATTATCGTTTTCACGTTTGCGATATACTTCCGTGCTGGGTCACTTATTCATGCGAAATGTCGCCAACTTCGCAGAGCAGGTGTCATGGAGACATTGGACTCAGAAGCCTCTCCTAAGATGCATCAATCCAAGCCAGGCGGCATTCAGGTCACTAGCGAGATTGCATTTTCACCTGACCGTCCACAAAGTAGTATCAGTGCCTGTTCTTTTGACCCATATACCGTGACGATTGAGAGTGGGGAAGCTCATTGCCTGCCTATCATTCCTGATCCTAGTACGCTGTGCTCTAGTACGGCTTTAGTGAGAGAGTCAACCTCGTTCGAGGAGCACAGGGTTCAATCTCCAGCTCCACGGAAATTTCATCGCTCTGGTACCCCCGATGTTTGTGCGAATAGGCGGAGGCTTATGGACTCTGGTTCTGCTAGTTGGGCTTATACAAAATACGCTATGCTTTTTTTCATTGCGTTGCTTGTCACTTGGGTGAGTTTGATATACACGAGTTCATCGAACGCATCTAACAAAGATCCTAGGTACCATCCACGGCAAACCGAGTATACTCTCTTGCGAGGCCTGATGATTTCTCATTCTGTTTGAACTTCACTTCTGCCTTCGTACTTCCATTGCAAGGATTCTGGAACAGCCTTATCTATATCTGTATAACGTGGCCTGCTATGAAGAGACACTGGGCCAATCTCCAATATCGATTTTGGAGATGGAGAGAGTCGCGCCCAAAAACTTAACTTTGTAATTAATTTCATTTGTGTCTTTAGTAATATTAATATCTGATTTTCCACTTTCCAAGCTTTGTCTCTCAATTGCGTTCAATGCCATTACATACCTGGGTGAATCACGTGATCATGCGGGCGCGTCGCGTCGATTGAAGCCAAAGGAAAGTTGCAAACGTTGAATCTGACCAAGACAAACAACAATTGCCCCCCCCCCACATATCACTGCGTCCACACCAAGTCCAGAAGAAGTTACTCTGCAGGAATAAATTAAATCGCCTCAGAAATGGCCGAAGCGAACTCCCATCCATCTCATGCCCCTCAATCCACCGAGTCGCAAGCTCCCGGACCCCGCGCCTCACGTCTGATTCAGGTCTTCGACCAGGCTCTCGCACGAACACTGCGAGCGAATTCGTATTCCAACTTTGCGAGCTGTTTCCCGACACCTGCGCGACATGTCCCTGCTAGTTTGGAGAGTGTGTGGAGACAATTGAATGCGAAGCTTGAGGAGAGCGCGAGATCTGAATTCGAGGAAATTATCGAGGAGAGGGAGGCAGTTGAACATCTCAATGAATTGGACCGACTAGTCAATGAGGCGAAGGGTCGGAGAGAAAGTGAAGGCGAGGCACAAAAGCCTGAAAATCCGTACGTCGCTTCATCACCGTAATTGTTTTGGGGACAGGACTGATCGAGAATCTAGCCCGCACACGATGGGCGCTGAAGAGCTGTACCAGGCGCACCTTGCGCCGTATTTACAAGAAGCGCAGTCGTCGTTGAATGATAAGCTTGAGGCTACACATGCGCAGAACTCTGCGTTGGCGCAGACTGTTCAGTCGCAGAGACAGGAGATCGAGAAACTCTTGTCTCATCTTGAGTCGGTTGTTGGGGATATCGAGGGAGCTGCGACTGCGGCGACGCAATACAGCAAAGAGAGCCAGATTCGCCAAGATGCATTTGAGATGGACAAAGAAGTAAGACCATAGCTGGGTTCGGCAGTGGTCCAGGCTACGAGACGAAAAGTCTCAACTAATTATGAGTTACGCATTGGTGTTGGTATTGGACAAGGCTCCCCTGCATACGATCGGCGTTTGGTTTCTTTGATCTCCTTCACTATTCCCCAGGTGTTCGACTGGTGTTGATAATGATTTCAATTGCAAGATTTTATCCGCTTACAGCTTTCATTCATAGCTGTACCCCAATGGCTTTGGAGTGCCAGTAAAAGTAGTTCTTATATACTCAAAACTTTTTCCATATAACCCCATTTATACCCAAGGCTTAAGCAGAGGCAGGGACCAGCTCCTCAAAGCGGCGCAAGTCCATATCCTTCTCCAGAAGAGGGATGACGTATGGGTCGAAGGTCTTCCAGTAGGGGTTGTTGAGGTGGTATGTCTGCGAAGACTCCTGCTCGTATCGCTCGACAATGGTGAAGTCCTGCGGGTCGGCGACAGACTGCATCACGAACCAGGAGAGAGTCTCCTTGTCCTGAGAGTACACGGCGGAGGCCTCGAGGAGCTTGGCGTGAAGCTTGGAGATGGACTCCTGGTCCGGCTTCGCGCGCATGTCTATTATTCCGGTAGATCAGCATGGGATGTACTAGTATGAGGTCCAAGGATCCAGTCAGTAATACGTACGAACAACAATTGTGTAGACCATGATGACGGTTGATGTAGTTGATTAGGGAAGAATGAGGGGCAGCAATCGCGGGGGCAGTCTGGGATCGCCCTTTTTGTATTTTCCCTTGCTTGCCAGCGTCGGTGAACCGGACTTGGGCCAGTGGATCTGGAATCCCCGAAAGTGCCGCCGAGGTGATACCGATTGTTTTATAGGTGGACCTTAAATGGGGCAGCAGCTTACAAGTAGTGGTTCACACGGCGATCAATGGGTATCAGTGGCCAGGTCTCGGTCGTTGCCCGCTTTACTTCTACGGAGTACGGAATGGAGATGCCCGGAATCAATGGTCAATTCTCAAAGCATAGTTACTTGCCTAACTTGTGCATATATATCGAAGCGATGGAATGGAATCATCCAAGTTGATTTAAGAAAAAAAAAAGACATAGTTTAGAAAAAACATTCAAGGGTCGTATCCCGTTTCCCATTTCCCATAAGAACTTTGTGTAGCAAAAGAATAATAGAGAGTTGAAGCTTTTTAGTCAACCTCCTCCATGGCGCTCTCGCCGGTAGCCTCGGCAGGAGCAGCAGCCTCGGTGGCCTTCTCATCGGCAGTCTCAGCATCCTCATCGATGTTCAGACCGAGAGAAACGAGCTTGTGAATACGCTCGGAGAAGCTGGCGGGCTCCTCAATGGTGAAGCCAGAGACAAGGAGAGAGGTCTCGAACAGGAGCTGGGTGATGGACTTGACGGTGCGGTCGTTCTCGCCATCAGACTCAACCTTCTTCTTCAGCTCCTTAACAATGGAGGACTGGGGGGAGATCTCGAAAGTCTTCTTGGAAGACATGTAGGAGCTCATGGAGGTGTCACGGAGGGCCTGGGCCTTCATGATACGCTCCATGTTAGCGGACCAACCGAACTGGCCGGTACGGATGGCGCAAGGAGCGTTGCCGAGCTTGTGAGAGACAACAACCTTCTCGACCTTGTCGCCGAGGATGTTCTTGAGGGCCTTGGCGAGCTCCTCATACTCCTTCTCCTCCTTCTCGCGCTGCTCCTTCTCCTCCTCGGTCTCCTCGAGCTCGAAGTCCTTGGTGATGTCGACGAGCTTCTTGCCGTCGAACTCCTTCAGCTGAGTGAAAGCGTACTCATCAATGGGGTCAACAAGGAACAGAACCTCGAAGTTCTTGGCCTTGAGGGTGTCCAGGAAGGGAGACTTGGAGACAGCCTTGATGGACTCGCCGGTGATGTAGTACATGTTCTTCTGGTGCTCGGGCATGCGAGTGACGTAGTCGGTGAGGGAGGTCATCTCGTCACCGGTCTTGGTGGTCTGGTAGCGCAGAAGCTTGGCCAGAGTGTTACGGTTCTGGGCATCCTCGTGGACACCGAGCTTGATGTTCTTGCTGAAGGCAGCGTAGAACTTGTCGAACTGCTCACGGTCCTCGGCGATCTCAGTGAAGAGCTCAAGAGTCTTCTTGACGATGTTCTTCTTGATGACCTTCATGATCTTGTTCTGCTGGAGGGTCTCACGAGACAGGTTGAGGGGAAGGTCCTCAGAGTCAACAACACCCTTGATGAAGCCGAGCCATTCGGGGATGAGGTCGGTGGCATCGTCAGTGATGAAGACACGGCGAACGTACAGCTTGATGTTGTTCTTGGTCTTCTTGGTCTCGAACAGGTCGAAGGGAGCGCGCTTGGGGACGAAGAGAATGGCGCGGAACTCAAGCTGACCCTCAACAGAGAAGTGCTTGACGCCAAGGTGGTCCTCCCAGTCGTTGGAGAGGGACTTATAGAAAGAGGCGTATTCCTCAGTGGTGATATCGGTAGGGTTGCGAGTCCAGATGGGCTTGGTCTTGTTAAGCTCCTCCTCCTCGGTGACAACCTCGGTGACCTTCTTGGCCTCCTTCTTCTCTTCTTCCTTGTCTTCCTCGACCTTAGCCTCCTTGCTCTCGTCGTCCTCCTTCTTCTCCTCCTCGGCCTCCTCAACCTCCTTCTCGACCTCCTTGGTGACGTGGAGGTAGATGGGGTAGGAGATGAACTCGGAGTGCTTGCGGACAACCTCCTTGACACGGGTCTCGTTCAAGTAGTCCATCTGCTCATCCTTGAGGTGAAGGATGATCTTGGAACCGCGGCCGAGCTGCTCGCCCTCGGTGTCCTGGGTGAGGGTGAAAGTACCACCGGCGGCGGACTCCCAAATGTACTGCTCATCGTCGTTGTGCTTGGAGATGAAAGTGACCTTGTCGGCAACCAGGTAGGCGGAGTAGAAACCGACACCGAACTGACCAATCATGGAGATATCGGCACCAGCGGAGAGAGCCTCCATGAAAGCCTTGGTACCGGAGCGGGCAATTGTACCCAGGTTGTTGATGAGATCCTACATGTCCGATTAGTATCTGCTACAATAGCGGATCAATGAGTCATGCATGAACTTACAGCCTTGGTCATACCAATGCCGGTATCCCGGATGGTAAGAGTCTTGTTCTCCTTGTCGGGGATGATGTCGATGCGAAGGTCCTTGTTGGAGTCCAACTTGGTTGGGTCCGAGAGGGACTCATAACGGATCTTGTCCAGAGCATCGGAGGCGTTGGAGATAAGCTCACGCAAGAAGATCTCCTTGTTGGAGTAGACAGTGTTGATAATCAGCGAGAGCAGCTGAGAGATCTCAGCCTGGAACTCGAAGGTCTCGGGCATGATGGCGGGATGAGGAGAAAGAAAGGGGAAATTCTGGATGAGGACCACGTTAGAAGAATATAATCGAAGACGCAGAGCAAGCGGTGAAGGTGAAAAATGCAAAAATTCAAGCTTGTCTTTTGGCGGTGACGAGCGGGGGAGGAAAAAGAGAGGGGAGAGAGGCCACACATACAGGGAAAGAAATACAAAAAAGAACTGCTGGAGAGAACCAGAGCAGATCCGATGCTGACAGGGAGAAGAAGAAGGAGAGAAAAGCGGAGAGCGGCAAGCTTTTTGTGTTTCCAAAAATTTCGGTGGTGGGTTTCTACGGCGATCCAGCGACTTCCACGGGTCGGTCAGGCAGCCCCCTCCTTTGTGAAGAGGCGCCCGGAATTAGCCTGGGTGGAGCTATAGCTAGTCGAGCTTGCAATTCTAGAGTCTTCTTATGCTGCTATATTTGCCTGGCTTTTGCCTCTGCGATTGTCTCTTTATTCGAGCAATCGAGGGGAAGTGGGTTGTTTCCATGGCGCGGAGACTGCCTCAGGCCGCCACCCGTCTAGAACTTTCTTGAACCCCAGACTCGATAGTCCACAGTTTCTATATACTTCTGCGCATTAAAGAGAGATGGAATTAGGATGCTCTTGCATAAAGACAGCAAATTACACAGAGCTGGTGGATAGCAGCCCGTGTCTGGTACTGTGTGACCCTGTATTGCCTATTGAAAGTCTGCCATTTACAAATGATCAATTCTCCACCGATCCAAAATCAAAGATACAGTGAATGTGAAAGAGAAGTAAAGTCATAAGAAAGAAGGAAGGACCCGGGTAGTAAAACAACTCGAACCCCTGCAGCTTGCTATGCTAGTGAAATATGCGATGTAGGACTTGGTGGAGATGGGGTTGAGTACAAGCAAAATGGGTAGCGGGAACCGACGAGAGAGTGTGGAATAGCTGCTCGTAAACCACGAAAGCTACACCACGAAGATGTGAACAGAATACAGAGTGAGAAAAACAAAAAGTGCCCAGAGAGGGAAGGGAAAGAAAACGCAACTTTTCCAGCCAACCCGGACCCGAACCGCTAATATGCATTGTGACAGGAAGGAAAGGGGCTTGAGTAGTCACATAACACATGTCATTAAAGGGGGAAAAGAGACAGTGACCAAATAAGGGAATAAGAGTCAAGAGTAATACACAACCTGAAAAAGTCATCCGTCCAATGAATCGAGAGGAATGTCGAGAGGGAGAATAGCTTAAGCTGCCTGAGCTTGGCTACGGCCCTTGGCAGCAACGTTGCCACCACGGCCTCGAGGAGTAAAGCCTCCACGGCCCTCGCGCTGGAAACCTCCACGGCCCTGGCTACCAGCACGGTCACCACCGCGGCCACCACGACCATTGCCACGGCCAGGAGTGAAGCCGTTAGCGCCAAAGGTGTTGTTACGGGGACGACGCTCCTCAAGAACAATCTGTTCGCCGCCGACCTGGTGGGGGTTAGCAGCAACGGCGGAGGCATAGCCAGCGCCATCAGCGAACTCGACGAAGGCACAGTTCTAGAGAGAAAAGTTAGTCAGTTAGATCTTAACGAAGCTTAGAAAGCTGGAATAGTACGAACCTTTTGGCGGCTGACATCAAAGTACTTCAACTTGCCGAAACGGCCCAGGGTCTGGCGGAGCTGACCAGCGTCAATCTTATCGGTGACATTCTTAATATAACCAAGAGTGACTTGATCCTCGCCGGCACGGGACTGTGTCTTCTTGTGGTCAGCGCCAGCGGTTTGCCAGCCGGCACTGTCGGTGGCGGGGGCATCCTGGGCAGGAGTCTCCGCGGCAGGGGCAGCAGCAGGCTGAGAAGCTGCGGCGCTAGCCTTAGGAGCAGCGGCGGGGACGGCGGGAGCAGCAGGAGCAGCGGCGGCGGCGGCGGCGGCGGCAGCAGCACCTGCCTTAACGTTAGAGGCAATGTTGGCCCAGGTCTTGGGAAGAGCTGGAGAAGGGGCAGACTCCTTCTCTGGTGCGGCCTCCTTCTCCTCAGGAGCAGGAGAGGGCTCTGGGGTTGCTGGCTTCTCGTTGTTCACGAGCTCTGCTTCAACGGCAGGCACGGCAGCCTCGGTCTCTTCCTGGGCAGGGGTGCCATTTGTTTGGGGAGCTGGCACCTCAGCTTGCTCAGCGACGCCATTGGTATCGTTCTCAAGCTTCTCATCGACCTTGGCAATATCAGCCTCATCGGCCACCTGCGCCTCAGCAGCAGGGGCCGGCTCGGCAACCTTGGGGGCCTCGGCGGCTGGCTCTGGTGCAGCCTCCTCTTCCACAAATTCTTCATCCTCATCCGCAAGGTAGCGGAAGATGTCGTTAAGTACATAGTAACCATTAGGCTGCTGGGCCAAAACAAAGGTCTGGACAAATTTGCGGGATGGCTCCGACTTGTTGGAAATCTCGCCGATAACGGAGACCAAGATGTTATCAAACGAAGCCTGTGAGTCCACGTTAAGGACACGGACCTTGCACTCCTGGAAGTCCAGCTGCTTGAACTTCTCGTTGATGGCCTATTACAGAGGTTAGTTTCCACTCATGCTTATTGATCTTCATTGAAAACGCTTACCTTGGTACCAATGGCGACCGGAACAGGATCGGCCTCGGTTCCGAAGACAAGCTGAGAACGGCGAGAGTAGAAGAGAGGAAGCTTCTCAGGGTTTGCGCTCAGAGTGGTATAGAACTGCTCAACGAAGAACCAGCCGACCTCATCCTTGGTGATCTCGCTCTTCTGCTGCTCAGTGGGGGTGGCGGTAGTAGGGGTGGAGGACTGGGCAGGCTGGAAGTTGGCCGCAGTGTTCAAAGCTGCGTGAGCAGGGTTGAAAGTCTCCGGGTATCCGTGCTGGGCGGGGAAGTTTCCGTTGATAGGAGCTTGCATGTCGGCCATGATGCTGAGAAGGGTTTCGGGCTCCGGAAGTGTCAAAGGGATAGGTTGAACAAGTGTAGAGACGGAATATGCTCGGGCACGCGAAGTTCTGGACCTTTGCGATGAAATCGGTATAGAAAATCGCAAGAGACTTTTTTTTTACTCTTTTTGGGATGCTCGCTTCACTGGAATGTGGTTTGGTTAGTTGAGCATACTAGAGCATATTCTTGGGTGAATATCCCAGGAGGCGAAACTCACAAATGCGATGACCAATGACCAATGCTATCAATTGAAGAGTACCAAAGGAGAGGAAGAAAAGAACAGAGTGACGGAAAAATTAGGGACTTTCGATCGATGCGGAGCGTTCGGGAAGTATAGCTGCGATGGAAATGGACGGGAGTCTTGGTCGATTTGACGCGTGAGGCAAGGAGAAGCGGCGGGAGAAGAGATAATCGGGAAGAGGATCAAGTCTAGATGCAGGATGGATTTGACGACGAGAGGCGTGGGGGGGCAAAAGAGACGGGAGTGAAGCTCAAGAGGGGGAATTCGCCTTCGAAGAAAAAGCGACTTCCTTCGTCTGCGACTCTCCGTGCGGGTTTTTGGTGGGCTTGGCGGGTGTTGACCGCCCGGCAGAAACGCGCGTGCTGATATGCTCTGGGGAGACCGATCTGGAGTAGATCGAATATAGATCTATAACAAAGTTGGGAAATATGCTGCTGTCTTGGCAGAGAGCTTATGCCCGTGCTGGTCTTGTTCTGATGCGTTAGACAGAGCACTTGAGATTCTTGGGCATGCAGAAATTCTTGAAAGTGCGTTCTTTACGGCTACACAAGCTTGAGGAGCGGCATTATTCGAAACACGATTCTACATGAATAAGTAAATACACTAGTCTTTTTTCATCGTGGAAGACAGTCTGTCAGTAACAAGGATAGGAAAAGACATTGAGTTGTGGCTCAACATTGTAACGAGACCCAGACCGTCCGAAATGGAAACAAAGCGGTCGTGTGAATTATCATCAAAAGCAAAAACGCCACAACCAGAGACAGAAAAAGAAGGGGTATGAAAAGACGTGGAAGCAGATCCGTTTGACATGGAAAGAAAAGAGCCAAGGGTCTTTGTATTGAATACAGATCCCACAGGCGTAGACAGGGAAAACATGCAGAAAGGAAACGAGACCAAGAGGTCTTGGGACATCATGTCTGATATGATATGATAGCTTGGCACAAGCCCGGGACTTCAAATCGTCATAGCCAAATATATGCATGTTTAAGCAGTGCCCGCAGCGGACTTCTCGTTCAGGACGGGTTTGCGGCGCATGACGGCGTCTTGGCTGGTCATGCGTCGGCCGAGAGCACGCTCAACCTTGGCTCCTAGGGCGAGCTTGTTCAGGTTGTCAGTCTTCTCTGTGGTGGGCACGAATCGCTGGGCCTGCAGAGGCTTGTTCTCGAGACGCTCCACGCCGTCGCTGTAGTGGTGGATCTCGGCGGTTCGAGGGTCGCCGCTGGGCAGACTTCCAGTGGTGCGGTCGGAAGTGGCCAGCGAAGGGCTTCCACTGATGGTTGAGAATCGCTTAGAGGCGCGGTTCTTGACAGGGTATGTTAGTATATGGTACGATAGGTGCCGAAAGCAGAGGCATCTTGCTCCCCTTGGCCTTCAGGTGAGGGGGATTCAGGGGCGGAACCAACGCTCACCGAGTTGGCCATGATGGGCCGTTCAGACTCCAGCGAAGGTTGACGAGTCATGATGTTCTCTTTTCGACGCGGGCTTGTCGAAGTTCTGCAGGAAGATCTCTGGTGAGGTGAGAGGACCTGGGGGCGAAAGGAATTGGCTGTTCAGCAAATGGATTGGTTAGCGGGCAAGGCTCCCGTCTTTCACACTCTCGGGGGTTCAGCGCCCAACAGAAGCCGCACAACGTACCTGTTGAGGAGATATGGGTGACCAGGAGGGGGGCAGGGCTTGTAGAAAAGAAACAGCTGCAGCGAAGGGCGGGACTGAAACGACCAATGCAGCCACGAGTGAGCCAGGGCCGCTGCAGACTCAGACGACTCAGGAGGCGCCAAACGGCTAAGAGTGGGTCGAGCGTGGCGGTGGGGAGAGAATGCAGTTCACATCCGGCCTGCGCTGGGGAATATAATAATACCCCGGCTCGCAGGGCATTTGTTTACGGGTTTAAAGAGGCATAATAGCCTTGTTTATGCTTACATTCTCCGAGTCCTCAGGTACAGAGTCCAGGGTCTACGGGGTCCGTGACCGGGGGCATCTACGGAGTACAATCTCATGTGCTTCTCCCCGGGGCTGGCGCGAAGGGGGGGGGACGATCAACCAGATGATTACGAACAGAATGGTTCAATAGTGGAATACTCAAGATATGTGCAGGGCATGAACTCGTCCGAGCCCCCAGAAACTAAAACACTAAAGCGCCCCCTAGTGGGACTTTGCCACGTGCCGATCGACCAGGATGATTTAATAAGTTAAGGTGTAGACACAGCCCTCTCCTTCCGTCCGAAACTTGCCTTTTATTTTTAAAGGCGGGTCTTGAATGAATCCAAGCAATAATACAGAGGAGAGACCGTCGCTTTGTGTGTCTACATCTCCACGTCATGGAGAGCTTCCAGCTTCTCTCCAGCTCTCTCCACTTATGATGCAACTAAAAACATTCCCAATATTTGCGCTGGCGTCCCACCAGTTGGTCTTTTCCTGGCAAGATAAGCCCTGTTATTGACTCTGTACGGAGTAATTTGCTGTTAATTAAGGATTCTCACATAATAAATGGTATGCAGTAAGCCCGTAATCCGCACTATGACAGCGCGGCACACACAGGCTGCCGAACTCTTGGCGAATTTTCCTGAAAGTTCCTGATCGGCCCCGTTGTGTGAAACTCTCTAAGAACCCTTGCGCTCGGCCTGAGAAGCCTTTTCCGTCAGCGCTTAATTCTAGTCCAAAATGGGGAAGCCTAAGGGTCTGCTCAAAGACTTCAAGCCCAAGAAAAAGGCCGTCAAGCAGGTGAAACCCTCCGCTGTCTCGTATGCCCCCATCCAATTTCTCATGCCACTATAGGAGCCCGTCACGGCCGATGACTTCCTAGCTGGTAAATAGTCTCCCCGTCTAGCTCGGTCTAGAGCTTTGAATGAGTACTAATGATCCTGCAGCCGGCGTGGAACTCGAAGAGGCGGGCGAGAAATGGCGGGCCGGAGATGCCGCCAAGTCGATGCGCTTCTTTATGCGCGCCATCACCAACTACGATGATGGCCTGCAAAGGCACTCCACGGCCTTTGATCTTGCCTATAACAAGTGTGTATTCATGTCAATGGATAACTTGACAAATAAAAAGTATATAATATTTACTAACATAAACAGAGCGCGAGTGCAGTACGATATCACGCAGCACCCCAAACTAGCTGCCCAGCTGCCTGCCCCATTGCCAGATCTTCTAGAGGTCGCACTCCAGTCTCACAGAGACTCCATCAAGCTAGATCAAGATAACACCGATGCCCTGTTTAACAGCGGCCAGGTCCTAAACAGTCTAGCAGAGGCCATCTCAGACTCCAAGCATCCTACCGAAGAGCAGCTAGTGCAAGCCAGCACATATCTTCAGGAAGCCATTGAACTCTTCCAGCGATGCCTTTTACTCCAGGAACTGAAATTCACAGAGCTCCAAGAAGAATTCGAGCAAATGATGGCTGGCGCCCAGGCTGAACCAGAGCAGCAGCCAGAACCAACCCCCTCAGACAGTAACAAGACAGAGTCTGAAAACGATGACCAGGAACAATGGGCCGTGATAGTCGAACCTGTCACCAAAAACACATTGGTCGATACCGCCATCGCCCAGTTGGATACTCTGACCACCCTCTGCCATATTCTGAATTATAACCCCGGCGCCGGCGGCGTCGGCTGGGTCCAAGAGTACTCCGCCGGTCTCCTTCAAACACGGCTCCCAACGTATATAGACGGCTCAGACAGACAATACGAGGCTAAGCTGGCCCGTTCCAAGTTTATCTGCGCCGTAAACGATCTCCTCTACCGAGGCGGACTGACAGATGTCCAAATTTACCAGCAGGAAGTCGGGCAGGCATTCGGCCCAGACCTCAATGTCTCATCCGACCCGGAGGGACTGTGCAGTAAGGCAGAGGCACTGACTTCTTTGAATGCCGCATTTGCCGACGTGCCACCTTCAGAACCTGAAGTTCTTCAAAGCACTCTGCCTATCCGCTGGAAGTCCTTGTCCACGGCTTTGGACTCATTAACGGCAGCCTCTAAGCTGCCGAGCGCGGAGAACTTGCCGAAGATCCATATCGCGCGTGGCGATGCGGAGATGCAGCGCTGGCGTTTGGGAACGCCGCCTTGGAATTATTCCATGGCGCAGCAGAATGGAGCGATGCTCTTGCGAAATGCCCAGACTTACTATCGTGGAGCTGCGGCTTTGGCTCGGAGGGATGGAGCGCCTGAAGAGGAGCGTGATGGATCGCATAAGGAGGCTATTGCTGCGGCTATCGAGGGTCAGAAGACTAAGTTGGAGCAGTTGAAGGCGACATCCCCTCAACAGCTGGTGGCGGTAGCCCAGGAAATGGTGGAGGATGGAGTCGTCGAAGGTATGACGATGAGTGCGTTGATATCGTGATGCACTTATAATTATAAAAATAAGCTCAGGCTACGGACTAGGTCTTGAAGAAATTGGAGCTGTCGAACGTAACATGTGCCATAGCAAATAATTTATTCATGGCCCATCCGTCGTGTCTCCGTAACCTCATTAACTCCATCGATGCCGATATTACATGTTCTAGCGCTTTGCGCTCCCACACCAACAATCAAGAGGCAACCCAGACAAGCTGCGGTTTGGAAGCCCCCAGCTGCGAGCGACCCAGTATGCGAGACCCCCGAAAATTCCAACACCACCGACGATTTGCACAAATAGCCATCCGCGCCGCCCCAGGTCATCGATCCAATCGACTAAGCCGAGAGGATCTTGAGGGCTGAAGTTAGCGACACGGAACACAGGTGAGCATCTGCCCTTGGGGCTTCTCATTGCTTGTAAATTATTCGCTTCCTTGTGACCGGGAATCTGTAGACCACAGAACCCAGGAGTCTTGGAGATAGGCACCAGTGACCCGTCTACAACGCACTCGCCAAGCCGTTCTGTGAGCCAGATAGCTCGGTCTCCCTTTGCAAGAGCTGCATATCTGTCACGCTCATTTTGGAGGCTTTGCTGCAGGTTCGTGGCCCAGTGCGCAAGGTGTACCTGAGCCACGCGTTCTTCATGTTGTGTATAATCTGTCAGGCGTGTCATCGCATAAGTTGGCGTTGCAGACGTTCCACATGCCGCCCGCAACCCGGCAACGTTCCCAGAAAGGGCGTTTTGGAGTGGTGCTGTAGATGCAATGTTTAAAGGGAAGTCGCCTTGATGGTTGATTAATTTCTTAGCGGCAGAGTGTCGCATCCAAGCTAAGTTATCTCGGTCGAATAGCTTCTGCACAAGAATGTCCAGCTCGGATGTAATAAGCGGTTGCACATAGTCTGGGCTCATCAATGTGCTGGCATCCATAACTTCCATGTCAACTGTCTGCTCTGATGACACTGCATATGGGGGCTGAGGTTCTGCGCCTTCAGCCTCTGCAGGTGGTGAGTCGCCGAACAAGAATGGTTTGATTCCAGCATCTTGCGCCTGTTGATGAAATTGGGCTTTGAGAGCGCGTAATTCTTCGGATGCCAGAGTATCTGCTTTAGACACAACCGGAATGACGTTGCTCAGCTCATAGAGCTTCCGCACGCATTCTATATCCTTTGATAGGGTATCTGTAATTGTTAGCATAATTCACGTACAGCCTGGCTTGGGCCCACTCTCATACCTTTAGAAATCAAATACAGGATAGCATCGACCTGTGGGCCTCCATTGCCCGCTAGCATATTTTGGAAGTCGATGCCTGGAGTAGAAATAGATGCGCTTGCACGTTGCAGCTGTTGTCGCAAATACTGTACAACAGCATCTGTCTGGCCCGCTCGGCTAAGTGAAGTTGTCGGCGTATCGACAAAGCATAAGTTCCGTTCCAGCACTATTTCCCCAATACTTTTCCGCCGGCGCAGGACCCGTGAGTCTTCCAAATCTGACCACCAAGATGGATACGGCTTTGTGCTAGCATATATCTCTGTGATAGCGGGGCTGCGAGTGGGTACTGTAGAGTGGGGGCGCGACGGCCGTCTCCGTTGGCTATGGATCGCGGGAAGAGTGTCGATATGGACGATGTCTTCACAGTTTTGAACGATAGATTTGATCAGGGAGGTTTTCCCAGAGCCTGTCCATGATTAGTACGTGAACCCATTCGTTGTATCGTAAGTGCCCTACCTGGTGCTCCAGCTAAGAGGATTTTGAACCGTCCCATGGCTTTCCCTCTCTCTGTAAACGGCCGCCGGCTGGGCATCTTAATACTTGGCATGATCAACTGCGAAGGATTGACAGGTCCAATGTGAGGTGACATTCCCGGCTTATCCTCATCATCGGACCCAATCGCCTGGCTGCTAATCTCATCTGTAATTGAAATATCATCCAAAGGCCGCAGTGATTGGTTGGTGATCGACTTGGGGCTGCTGGGCAAGGAAGACGGCCCATCCGACATGAGTGGTGTTAATGGGCGAGACAGGATATCAGCTGATGGTTGAGTAGATGGTGCGCGCGGAATGGGGTCAAGGGGTTTCAGCGTTGACCTTCGTCGCGAGCCTTGTTCTTTGGTATCATCGGCGTCCTGCGGGTCGTTGCTTATCGATTGAGCATTCGCGGCCATCTCGGGTAGACTTCCGGTGGATTCAGAGTGAGATAACATATCGGCTAGACTTTGAACCCCGTACATGCTTTCTTTACAGTCTCCGGTTTCCTCTGTGGAGGGCTCTGTTGGTGTATCGTCCGCGGCATCTGGGTTGCGAGATAAGAAGAATGTTGCGGGGGCGGCGGTGCGGGGATCTAGGGGTGGAGATGGAGGGTCGAACGACGTTTTACGGGGAAAGGCGGATAGATCAGGAGATGGTCGCATTGTTAAAACATGTGTGGAAGTTGGAGTTTATCGTTTAACGTGTGGGAGTTGGGCTGGAGGACAAACGATGGGAGGGGGTGGTCGTATCATCGTGCGTATGTAAGCTTATCACGCGACGATCACCTTCAGATATACAATATACAATGCGGAGATTACGGCCATAACAGATGCACCTGCTTTTGGAAAGATGTCATTTAGTGCATAAAAAGGGGGATTCGCCTTTTTAAATGTCGTTACATTTCTTTCATCATAAAAGACACTTCATCCTTGCCAGGAGAAGAGGCACAGTGACCGCATGGATTGTCGCATGGTTCGGATCGCATTGTTAGAAAAAATGCGGTCAGTACAACTTCTTGCCTTCTGATGGCAAATATGTTCACCCCTTGCATAGAACGGCAAGATGGCCGAGTTGGTCCAAGGCGCACGGTTCAGGTTCACCTGATCCAAACATCCGTGTCTCGATTTCGGGGCGTGAGTTCGAATCTCACTCTTGTCAATTGGATTCTCTTTTTTCTTCTTTTTTTTTTTCCCACTGCGTATTCTGTCATTCCAAAGTCCTCCACTTCCTGCCCTTCTCTTGCCATTACATTTATTTGATTGATTCCCCCCCCTTTTCTTTTGAAGGATTGATCGGTGAGGCCACAGAGAAAAGTAATTTTGATTCACCAGTGATAACAACTATCAAAGTGGGGCTGACAAGCGCTTCGTGTCGAATATTTTTGCTTAGTCCGAGATCAGCTGCGATATCGAATGAATGCTTATCGAGCCGACTAGATGTCAATAATCACACTCTTTGTCCATCAATGGCAAGATGGCCGAGTTGGTCTAAGGCGTCAGGTTAAGGCTAACCTTAACTCCATTTCCTGATCTCGTTTACGGGGCGTGAGTTCGAGTCTCACTCTTGTCAATTTCTTTTTTGCTTTTTTCCTTTTGGGCTGGAAACTTTTGACTCCGTGATTACCATTGATCGATCTCCCTTATCCTAATCACTTCGCTTGTTTTGCCTAGTGTTATTTTTCTTTTGTTGGAAGATATATGAACATTCATTGGCTTATACTACAGCGCATTCGCAGGCCAAATGCAGACCCTATGTACAATTTCTGATCGGCACGCCGTTATTAGAGGCGACCCAAAGTAATAAGATGCAAATCTAAAGCTTCGCCTTGGGAGCAGCCTCTTCCTCTGCAGCTTGGGCATAGAGTTGATCCAGAAGACTGCGGTACATCTTTGTAGTAGGAGGACGCTTCAATTTGAGCCTGTGGTGCTGTTAGCAATGTACAAGTCAATTTTTCTTTTTGAGGAGATTGGGACTTACGTTGGGGTAAGGAGGTTGTTCTCAATGGTGAAAGGCTCCAATCGCAGAGCGACATTCTTAACCCGCTCGTATCCAGCAAGCTTATGCTTCTTAGCCACGCGGGCCAGATCCCGCAGCACTGCGCGGCGGATCTTGTCGTCCTCGGCGGCAGATTTGAGAGCCGCGAGATCACTTGCCTCGATGTTCTTTCCGAGCACCTTGCTTGCAAAAGCAGCAAAGGTATCGGGCATGATACCAAAGATACCAACAAGGTATGTCTGCAAGCTGTCTCCGTGGATGTACCCCTGGCCAAGGTAGCCAAGCTCCGAGAGGTAAACACCCTCCAAGCGCTCGGGGGAGATGTATTCACCCTGCGCCAGCTTGAGCACGTTCTTGCGGCGGTCGATGATGATGAAACGGCCTGCCTCGTCAATGGTGCAAACGTCTCCGGTGCGGAACCAGCCGTCCTCGGTCACAGCCTTGGAGGTCTCTTCGGGGTTCTTGAAGTACTCGCGGAACAAACTCTTTCCGCGCAGCAGAAGCTCACCACGGGGGAATGGCTTGTCGTCCACGGAATATTCCATATCTGGCAGAGAAGCGAGACAAGCCTCAGCGCAAGGAGCGATACGGCCGCAGTTCCCGGCGGTCGTGTCCTCGGTAGTCTGGGCCATCGTGCAGGCGTAGGATTCAGTGAGACCGTATCCTTGGATAACAGGAGTTCCGGTGGAAACACGCAGGAAGTTGTGCAATGAGGGATCTAAAGGCGCAGACCCAGAGACCATGTACTTGGTGCGCTCTAATCCAAGAGCGGCGGCAACCTTCTTGGCCCAAAGACGGTCGTACAGCGCATGGTTGATGGTTTGCGATTTCTTGAGGTTTTCGGTCTTGGTAGAAACGATGTGACGCGAGAGAGCGCCCTTGAAGCCAGGTGCCTCAATTGTAGCGGAACGAATCGCTACACCGAAGCGGGTATAAAGACGTGGAACAGACATAAATCCGGTGGGCTTGAGCAGCTTCAGGTCGTCCACTAGCTCGATAATGTTGCCGTGGAAGTATCCAATGCGTGCACCGCCCCACAAAGCTGTGTGCTCAGCGAGACGGGCGAAAATGTGTGCAAGAGGGAGGTAAGAGCACATGGTGTCTCCCTTGTCCTGACCAATGGTCATGAGACCAGCAGAGCTGGCCGCAACGGCGTTCTCGTGAGTCAAGACGACACCCTTGGGAGGACCAGTGGTACCGGAAGTGTAGTTGATAGTGATAATGTCGGATGGGGAGGGAGGGTTGTAGCCACGCTTTGATGCTTCTCCTAAGGCTTCAACCTGGTCGATAGTGTAGATAGAGACATCCTGACCAGCGGCCATAGACTCCAAAATGGCTCGCTTTGAGTGGCCATCCTGCTCTCCTGCATCAAGTGGGTCCAAGCACACAATCATCTTGAGATTGGGCAACGCAGACTTCAACTTCAGGAGAGTTGGAATGTGGGGGAGAGAAGTGACAACACAGTTCAGCTCGGCGTGGTTGATGATGTACTCAGTAGCATCGGGTGCCAAGACGTCATAAATGGACACTGAGAAAAGACCTTGGGACATGCAGGCCAAATCTAAATTGGAATTTAGCTTCTATGCCTTTCTCCCATAAACGAGAAGTTCACTTACCAGTGATTTGCCATTCTGGGCGGTTTTGGCACCATAGACCAATACCATACTGGCCGGGGCGGTGGCATTCGTGCTTATGGTGCAGCTCCACTAGACCAGCACCGAAATTTCCACGTCGCTTCTGTACCGCCTCATATGTCAACCACTGGTATTGTTCAAAGGTCTTTGTTGTAGTGTTGAAAGGGCGCCAGCCGAGGCATTGGCTCTTTGGGAGTCGGGTTGCGGTCGATTCAAAGATATCGTGGGCGGTCAGAACCTAAGCAGTAAAGTCAGTCTTTAAACTCTCGATATCCGATTGTGAATATTCCATACTTGAGGATCCAATGTTGAAAGCAGCTCCTTCTGCGCATTCCATGCTCGGTACACGCGACTGCGGCCCGGCTGCTCGGTTCCAGGGATTCCAACGGAGTAAGGAGTGCCCTTTGGAGGCTCTTGCTTGAGCTCCTGGGCCTTGGCGAGGTGAACTGGCTGGGAATAGAACATTGTGAAGAAGACTAGTGTTTGCACGTAAACGTTAGTGAGGTGAAACAGTCGTGACGTCGAGATATAGATCGCAGCGCATACCTGATGGCTCCAAGCTCTATGTCAGGGCGGGACAAGGTAACAAACGCCAGAGAGAAGAGCAGACCTCCCGGAAATTCGACAGCAAGGAGAGAGAAACTGTGGGGGAGAGGAAGGGGGGCACCCTGTCAAGAAAAGTGAATGAAATCCGGAGAGCGCAACCCTTTTGGGCTTCGCCCAGTTCCCCAAGTGGATCAAGTGGACCGCGTGGAGTGAAGAGTGTGAAATGGACCTCGGCTGTTTTGTGGCTGGGTACTTCCCTCACTATGGCTGCGGCCTAACAATGGGAAGTACCGCGGATCACAGCGACCGAATGTCAGATGTCTCAAAGAAAACGTTTATTGTATTGTATTCTAATAATATGGAGATGAGATCTGCTTTCCGACCGAGTATCTATCGGTGTTTCCGGAGGCCTACGGTGGGTGGAATCCAATGGACAGTTCAGCGACGATGGTCTGCGGCCTAGTAGCGTCGATGGCTCCGATCCTGCCGGTCGCCACTGTTTGTAGATCGTCATGCGCCGCCGGTGTCATCCACATGCAGTATCACATGGAACGCTCGGCTCAACGTTAACAAGAAGTCAAGAAGATTCTCGGGGCCATCCGGGAATTTAACAGCGCGTGAAAAGGGCATGGACCACACCGTGTATGTATACTCCGTGCATTCTATACGAACCCGGTGATTTAATTACAACCAATCAAGACCGCAGTAATTATGTACCCAACGCCATGCAAGAAGATGCAAAACAAAACATGTGCTATGAATAGAAGAAGGAACGCAGCCTCCACTAGCCACCGATCCACCGCCAAAGAGTCTGGTACCAGGTAGTCGGCTTCGGCTCATTCGTCTCCCAGGTCTCGTTTTCGAAGGAAGTTCGGCCCGTGTCAAGATCAGCCTCGAGCGGCTTAACGAACGCAGGGCGGCAGATAATCTTGTGGCCGAGGTAAAGGACCACGAACAAGATCAGACTCAGATAGTTGATGAAGAAGCTCTGGACATCAAAGGTTGGGATCCACGAAGTGAAGCCCTGGGTGAGGATGATGAGGACGTTGAAGAACAGTCCATAGATCGAGAAGTAGGGCTGCCACATAGCCTTGTAAGGCAGAACATCCCGTGAGATGTTACGCGCCTTCAAGGCCCGTTGGAACGCAAGATGGCACACGTTAAGAGAGCACCAAGTGATAAATCCAGCGACGCCGGAGATCTGGAGCAACCAAGTGAAGACCTCTGCACCCTTGTTGGAGACATTCAAAAATCCCAACAATCCGAACAAAGCTGTAAATCCAACTGCATAGTACGGCACTCCGCCCTTGGTCGTCTTCTTAAAGAACCGAGGAGCAAATCCTTCGTGTGCCAGACCAACGACGATACGGCTACCACTGTAGACGTTTGAGTTTGCTGCGGAAAGCACCACAGTCAGAAGAACCGCGTTAATCAAGTGTGGAAGCACAGAGACACCAGCACGGCGCGCTGCGATCACAAAGGGCGAACCATTTCCGTTATTGGAGCTGGGATCAGTACCGCCGCTTGACACAAGGTTAGGGTCAGATGAGGGGACGACAATTCCGATGAAAAAGACCGTCAAGACGAAGAAAAAGATGATACGGAAGAAGGTCTTGCGAATGGCCGAGGGGATAGTCTTGCGAGGGTTCTCGGTTTCACCAGCAGCAATACCGACCAGCTCGGTTCCCTGGTAGGAGAATCCAGCCTGAATAAGGACGGACCAGAAGCCAACGAATTTAGCGACTGAATCCGGGTGGACGCCCTCATAAGCAACAAAAGGGCCAGGGTCGACCCAGTACCGGAAGCCCAGATAACCTTCCTTGCCCACGCCAGCGTTCATGCAGATCGAGAAGATCATGAACCCAATCACGGTGAGAACCTTGATACTTGAAAACCAGAATTCAAGCTCACCGTAGAAGTTCACAGGGAGCAAATTGAAAATGATGATCAATACCCAGAAGATGGCGATGAATATAGCGATTTGAATATCGGAGTCCCAGAACTGGATGATCAAACCGGTGGCAGTCAGTTCCAGTGCGAATGTCGATGCCCACGAGAACCAGTAGATCCAACCCATGGAGAATCCCAGGCTAGGATCAACCAGGCGGGTGGCATAGCTTGTGAAACCACCAGCGACGGGAATATATGTGGCGATCTAGATAGAACGTGAGTCAGTCTGACTGGCCTTCCCGATAGCAAAAAAAAAAAAACCATTCCAAGACTCACCTCTCCCAAAGCTGTCATGACACTGTATACAATCGAGCCGACAAAGATGTATGCGATTAACGCGCCCACGGGTCCAGCAGTGGACACAGCTTCGCCGCTGCTAATGAACAGACCGGTTCCGATAGTACCACCTAGGAAGCACGAGTCAGCATGGCTCTTATAGCTCAATTGACACCGAATAGCCTTCACATACCAATAGCAATCATCTGAAGATGGCGAGACTTGAGCTTCCGCTTCAAGTCAGGCTCCGCGGCGGCCGCTGGCACGTCTTGCTTCTCATAGTCGATATCGTAACCATTTCCCGCGGAATGCGGCTGGACTTCCATGATGGGGCCTTCAGCCTCCATCTTTCCCTTCTCGGATGCAGAAGCACTGTTCCAAGCCGTCGAGGCCATCACTCACACCAGATCGCAATGGAAGAGCAAAATCGACTTAGGGGAGGAGGGCAGGATTTGAGCAGACGCGCCGCTTCTCCACTTGTTCCAAACGGTTTTGCGTCGCAGCGGGCAGGTCCGAAGCCAGCGTCGTGTGGAGAGAGATGCTCCCAGACCCCTTCAAGCCGATCGGCGGGACACTGGCAATGGGCAGGAGGTTGAGGCTCGGTGTTCAATTCTTATTAGGAGAGAAAAACTACGGGAACCAGAAGGGGCTCTCTACATAAGTATTCTTGGAGACGACGCCTCCGGAAGGAAAATTTTGCCCCCATGCGAGAGTCCATGTGGGCCTCGCGGAGCAGAGACCGAGATTGGAACCAACGTTTTTCTCTGAGTTTTTACTTGATTGCTTTATGCTATTGCTTTTTTTTTCTGGGTGGCGAGAGGGCACACGCCCTTTGACTCCAGGTTTTTTGCGAGGCGCGAACGCTCCCTCCGAGCTCGTATTATTGGTTGCGAAGGATTTAGCATGAGAGGTTAAAAGTGGCCCGATGTGACATTGAGAAGATCGTCGTTCTCCGCCTCGAGATCAGGGGAGTAGAATATGAATATACCTGGGGATATAGCAGGTTCTGGGATTTATTGCATAGTGTACTGTGTAGAGTACAATCATGGCCATAGTCTCTACTTGCTACACAAAAGTGTAAGTGTCAAGCAGAGATTTCGTGCAGGCGCGACCCGCCGGACCCGTGCGAGCCGTTTCCGCAGTTGGAAGGCGCTCTTGGTGCCCGGCGCTGATAGCGGTGGGGCTGATAACTCCAACTAATGTGAATGACATACAATCTGGTTCACTCTACCGTGGAATAGTCTGGTCGTATACTTCGTAAACATACTCGGGTATCTTGAACAACGGAGAAAAAGACAATCCTCGACTCCATCACTTCGGTCTGCAATTTCTGCCTGTTCCTTCCAGCTCCTGCCAGCTCCCGCCACAGCTGTGAAAACAGCTATACCACAGCTATACTGCCTCAGACTCCCAGGTTCGCGTTGTGCTGCGTCTTCTGGGCACTTTCGCCGCTTCGTCGGTGGTTCAACACGTCCAGCACGGCAAAGACATTGGTGAGGACAAAGAGGGCCCTAGAACGGTGGCGCGATGAGAACGTGGATCATACATTCCTCAGATCAGGGAAGACTCACCATTCAAAAGCTGCAAAGACGGTCGCAGCCTGCAGAGCACTACAGACGCTGAAGTGACAGGCCGCGGGAGGGGGGAGTATAGCTCCAAGGGCAATGAACCCCGCAAACCAGAAGATCATCGTCACGAGCTCCACCCCCAGCACAACGAAGGGATGGGCCAAGTTCGGCGCGTGCAGCGGCGCGATCGTCAGGTAGGGCGTCGCAAGGAACGCCGTCCACACACTCGCGAACAGGTTGAAGTCGACGGTGCTGGAGAGATTCCAGCCATCCCAGGTGCTCACGGCTAGTTGAGGCCCAAAGGTTAGCCCGGGCGCGGGGTGACTCGTGGAAAAGTACTCACCATAGGCTGTGAGGCCTAGGATAATGATCGCAAAGATAATTTGCACGAGGCGCACGATATGTATCCAAGCGAAACTCATCTTGGAGCGGTTTTTGGGGGGAAGAGATTCGATCTGGAGTGGGTATTTAGCAGGGGTTTATTTAAGATCAGCAGCCACCGGCGTCGAAAGGGCGTCATCGGCAGCTTTTCGAGTCAGGTGCTCCTGCAGCTCGTGGTGGGCCATCGCACGTTGCACTCACCTCAAGGTTTGCTGACAATGTCCTGTATTGTTCTGAGAATATGCAAGTGGGATGCAAGGCTTGGGATCTTATATCAAAGCTTGCTGCCTACTGCAAAACTTGGATGATCGCCCTGTGGCGTGCTGACTTTTAGTGCGTCAATGGCTGTTGCGCACCGCCACGAGTGGGGAGGAGGGTCCGCCCAACGCCTGCCTAATGTAGACCCTTTCAACCCTTCAACCCTCGCAACAATTTCTTTATTGGAGCTTCTTTTCTGACCACGATGAGCTAGGGCTGGCTGTCTTGGTGTCATAAGATTTGTTTGACAGAACATGCACTGTCCCTGATCAACCCTCGCTTTGGCAGAGCGGCATGTATCTGGTCATTCTCAATCTCATTCCCCAAAATAGGCCACTCGAAAGAGCATACTCCTTACCCTAACTACTGACGAGAAAGGGTCTGTTCACATACGAGTGAATCGCTGATATCCCCATTGGGATGTTTATATTAGGCTATGTACAAAGACAACCGTGGAACCTGGAATGCATCTGCCTGGAAGGCCCCATACTTCAAAGCTGGTCGAACTAGACTAAAATAACAATTTTGGCAGCAGCTCCCTCGTCCAACAGCTTGTGCGCTTCCACGATCTTCTCAAAGGGAAACGTTTTTATTGGGAGTTTCATTTTTCCAGTCACAATGTTGCGGGTGATCTCCTCGATAGGCGTGGCCAGCACCGCCGGTACATTGCTTCCGTAGACCGTCAACTTGACCGTAGATGGAATAGCCGCCATCGAGGCGAATCCACCGTCAAATGTCCACTTGTTGCCGGCGATTCCCGCCAAGCAGACGGTTCCTCCCGGGGCGGCGCATTGTAGAGAATCTTCCAGTGTGCTCACGCCAACCAGCTCCAAAAGCTGCTGCAGTATCGACTTTCCGGACCTGTGAGCCTGGAGCGACTGTATATTCGGCATACCCGCCATCGAATACGCGGCCCATGCCTCCCATTGCATTGACCACGACATCTCCTTCTTGGAAGCCTGATTCAGGTGAGATGCCCTCGTCTACAATGCCTGTTGCCTCTATGCCGAGGATCCGGGGAAAGTTGACGCGAGCAGCCCATCTCCTCATTATTCCCTGCGATCTTGATCCATGTTTTGACTGCGTGCTGGTCCCCGCTTCCCCAGACTCCTGCGATCTACGGGCGAAAGCAAGCCCAGTGGGGCGATGACTACCTGCGCCTACTTTAATGGAACGTTTGTGTCACAGCTCCGGACTTCAAGGGAAACATAATATTCCAACACCGCTGAAAGTCGCATACGGGAAGTTATACCTTGTTTGGAGATACAAGAACATGGATGTCGTGATCAGCCACAGGCGCAATCCGGGATGAACCCATGGGGTGCAGAAGAGCGCTCGCCCGAGAGAAGCTCAATCACGCCATTTGACCCCCCATTGTGTATGTACCCCTCTTGATCAGCGCGCTATTAAATAAACACTGCGGCCCGTATTCCATCTGCCTCACTTTCAATCGACGTGTTCTCCCAGAGTCGTGTTACCGTGATCTACAACCCCGCATTGCCATGTCCGATCCTCAGAATCTCCGTTTCGAGACCCTCCAGCTTCATGCTGGGTAAGCTTCATATGTGAACCATAGGAACAGAATGGGAAGCTCACAGCGACTAGTCAGGAGACAGACCCAGCAACCAATTCTCGAGCGGTCCCGATCTACGCAACGACCTCCTTCACCTTCAATGACTCGGCCCATGGCGCGAGGCTTTTTGGCCTCAAAGAGTTTGGAAATATCTACTCGTATGCGCTATCTCTATGAATCATCCAAGGGGAAAACCTAACCTGTAAAGGCGTATCATGAACCCAACCGTCGATGTCTTCGAAAAGGTACAGCGCAATCCAATGGTACAATGAACGAGCCTCAGCTAAATCCCAACAGCGTATCGCAGCTCTCGAGGGCGGAGTAGCGGCTGTCGCGGCTGCCTCAGGACAAGCAGCGCAATTCCTGACATTTGCTGCGCTGGCAAAATCCGGCGATAACATCGTGTCTACAAGCAACTTGTACGGAGGCACTTATAATCAGTTCAAGGTCCTTCTCCCCCGGTTCGGAATCACCACGAAATTCGTCCAGGGCGACAATGCGCAGGATATTGCGGCTGCGATCGATGATAGAACTAAGGCTGTCTACCTGGAGTCGATTGGTAACCCTAGGTAAGTGTCTACTCGCTGCTATAGTAATACCTCGAGCTAACCGAAGGGCTAGATACAATGTCCCCGACTTCGAGGCGATTGCAAAGGTCGCACATGAGAAGGGTGTCCCTCTGGTGGTGAGTAACTACAGAAACTAATACTTATACATGGCAAAAGACTAGACAAAGAGTTTTGCTAACTCATTCCGTGGATAAGGTCGACAACACCTTCGGAGCCGGCGGCTACTTCGTGCGCCCAATCGAGCACGGCGCCGATATCGTCGTCCATTCAGCCACAAAATGGATCGGCGGACACGGCACAACCATCGGCGGCGTAGTCATCGACAGTGGGAAATTCGACTGGGGCAAGAACGCAGCCCGGTTCCCGCAGCTCGTCGAGCCGTCGGAGGGATACCATGGATTGAAGTTCTGGGAAACCTTCGGCTCGGTGGCTTTCGCTATTGCTCTCCGTGTTGAGATTCTGCGTGATCTGGGCGCTTCGTTGAACCCGTTTGCTGCTCAGCAGTTAATTCTGGGATTGGAGACACTAAGTCTTCGTAGTGAGCGCCATGCGACTAATGCGATTGCGTTGGCGGAGTGGTTGAAGAAGAGTGAGTATGTGAGCTGGGTTTCGTACCCTGGGCTCCCGGATCATCCTTCGCATGGTACTGCGACGAAATATCTTAAGCGGGGCTTTGGGGGTGTGCTTTCGGTTGGGATTAAGGGCGGTGCTGCTGCTGGGAGTCAGGTTGTGGATGGGTTTAAGTTGATTTCGAATCTTGCCAAGTACGTTCTCTTCTTTTCTTAAACCTCGGACGGACTTCGGCTTGAGGATATTTACTGACTGTACTAGTGTGGGCGATTCCAAGACACTGGCTATTCACCCGTGGTCCACTACACATGAACAGCTTACAGATAAGGAGAAGGAGGATTCTGGTGTCACGGAGGATGGGATTCGGATTTCGGTCGGTACTGAACATATTGATGATATCATTGCGGACTTTGAGCAGTCCTTCAAGGCGTCTAAGGCGGTCCCTGATCGCACTGCTTGAAGGATACCACAATCAATGGATGTGTTCATGAAAATGCTGGACATCTGGAGCAATGGAATGACTTTGCGGCTCAAGCCGGTACTATTACGGTAATGCAGTTATGAAAGCAGATAAATACTAACTATTTATTCTTCTCGATTTGAATCCATGATCTAAACAAGTAGTACTACGAGTAGAGACTTCAAGCAAGAAGCGTTGGTGCTTCAATTGGGATATCTCAGAACAAATTTGCTACTTTACTCGCAGCTACATCAGGGGCATACAGACAAAAGCGATTACAAAAGCAACGTTTGAAAGAGTCCATAGTACAATTAAATTTTGGCCCAAGACTTACGGGCAATACCCTTTTTTGAATCTCCTCCCTCCCAATCACGCTGGGCGTATGCAATGTAATACACGACAAAAAAAAAAAAAGAGAATAAGATATGAAAACGAAAAACAAGAAAGAAAATAGCCTTCCCACCAAGCAGATACGGAGACTATCAACCCACGAAACGCCGGAATCCGATATGGTGCCTAAAACCGAGTTCCCATATGCATAACCGATGGATTAGAAAATATGGATACGAAGTTCAGCCGTTGCAGAAATGAAGACGGAGGTAAAGAGCCAAGAATCGAGAGCCGAGAGCGGTTACTTTTACTGGCCTTGGCCAGGGGGAGGTGGTTGTGTAGGTGGCATGGCGCCATTCTGGGCTCCTCCCATCATGAAGCCGGGAGGAAGCATGGGCATGCCCGGGAAGTTGAAGCCATACGCAGGAACAGCAGGTGGCACAGCAGGGTTATTGAGACCGGAGAGATCTGGCCGATCGTTCTGCGAAGGCATGCCCGATCCACCGAATCCATCACGCTCTTGGCGACGGCCTCCTCCACCACCTACGGGGAAGCGGTCATTTCCACGAGAAGAGATGGGGCCACGCTTGCCACCGGCATCGGTGGGAATACGGCGACTAATAGCCTTGGAAGATACACCGGCACCGATTTCAATATCGGGCTCTTCGACAACCATGCCGGATTCGATAGCAAGGCCTCCGGTACCACCATACTCTGCGGTAAGCATCCATTTACGATCTGCCTCGGTGAGACGCTCGATAGGAATTACACTGACTCCGGTCTGGTAGTCGCTGCAGTCACGAGGGCCGAAACCGACACCCCATCGGGTACGGAGTTGCATCTCGCCAGAGCGGAACGACTCCATACCGTCACGAGCAGCGATGGCATCTTGCCGGCTGATCATCTTAATAAAGGCATGGCGCTTGTCGACGTTGACAATACATGTTTGAACGATGCCGAATTTGCCGAAAAGACCACGGAGGTGCGCTTCAGTAGAGGTAACACCACCGACGAACAACGTTCGGCTAAGGACTTTAATGCTTCCTTGGCCAATTGAGTAGTCCCACTCAATGAACTTAGGGCCAGGAGGTGGGAGATTAGGGTCGTTACCCTTGGGCGAAGGTGAGCGGCGGCGGCGTCCAGCAGGGCTACGCTGACGATACTCGTTACCACGGCGTCCGCGGCCGTCTCTTGGGTCACCGCGGCGACCTGGAGAGTCGCCGTGATACTCTCCGTACACAGGGCTTTCACGGCGACGGGGAGGAGATGCAGTTCGGCGACGGTCCCAGCCGGGAGAACGAGAACGGCGGCGATAGCCACCAGGAGAGCGGTTATAATCGCGCTCACGATCGCGGTCATCGCGACCTTGCGTGTCTGGGGCGCCCCAGCCAGGCATTTGACCGGGCATCGCATTGAATCCAGGCATCTGGCCTGCATTGGCACCCATAGGGTTATTGGTCATACTGAAGATCTGCAACGCAGTACCCCACTGATCCTGGGGAACTCCTTGAGCTGCGAGCATCTGAAGAAGCTGAAGCTGTTGAGTGAAGGCATTTCCATCACCCATTGCATTTGGAGCTGCTGCTTGAGGAAGCATAGCAGCCATAGGATTTGGAGCGGCAGCCATTGGGTTGGGAGTTTGGCTTTGGCTTTGTGGTTGACCGAGAGCTGGGTTCTGGGCAAGCCCGGCCAACGCAGCGAATGGGTTGGCCGCAGCAGCGCCGGCGGCATATGGGTTGGTTGTGGAGGGAGGCAGCGATGGATCGGCTGAGGATACTTGAGGAATCGCTGGGTTCAAGGCTGCGAGAGGGTTGGTAGGAGCTGGCGCGGGTGCAGCGGCGGGCGCAGCAGTGTTCTGCTTGGCCATATCGGCCAGCGCCTTGAGAATACTCGAGGTGTCTGGGGCTGCGCCGTTTGTTGAGGGTTGGGACGCGGCCATGTTGTTCAGGCCTGGAGCGGGGGAACCTTCGGGAGTTGTCGATTCCACATCTAGCAAATGAAGTTAGAGATGGTGTCCATTCGGTTGAGGCAAACGAGGATAAAGAAAGGACCAAAGTCAGATAAACAATGATCGGAGGAGATGGAACTTACTCTGTGGGGAGGCGTTCAATTTCTCGCGGAATGAAGCAAGCAGAGGAGCCGGGAAGGTACATCCTCGCTCCCAAATGTCAATAAGCTTCTTAATCTTTTCCTATAAGGCGAAAAATCACCATACGTAAGCTACACGGTTCATCGAAATACGAGGAGCTCAGCCTTGGGCGATTCAGCCCCCAAAAGTTTGGGGGAGATCCCCGCGGCTGACGAACATGCATGTCTAGTGCGTACCTTTTGATCTTGCGGGGCGTTGTTTATGATATTGTCCATGAGTACTGGGAGCAGTTCGGAAACTCGGTGCACACCTGCAGCGAAAGTGCCATCTGGAGCATCAGGTCCAGGAGTCTGACCGGCCTTTTTGGCGGCCTCTACCCATTGTCGCGTTACAGAGTCTACGACATAGAGCACGCCCAACTTGTGAGTGCCCGGTGCCTTTTTGAAATGGGTGAAGATCTTCTGGATGAGAACAGATTCATTCTGGGATAACGTTAGCAGGGGTCGTCAAGAGAGGCGAACAGACGAGGGCATACCTGAACATTCGCCGTGCAAAGCGCGGTGATACTGCCGATCTTAGATCCAGACACGCCAGGCGGCTTCAGCGCCAGCATGGATTGGAGATAGTTCTCCAGCTCACCTACAGCCGACGACATGGCGGGCGCGTCTCAACAGAATCAAGGAAATAGTTGATCGATCACTCTAAGTCGGCGAACAAGACGCGAGGCCGCTACTTCCGAGGAGAAGAAAGAGAAGAAGAACGTGAGCTCTGTTTTTGGCAAGAGAACAAGATTAAGAGAAGTCGCCTCCGGAGCAGATAGTAATCTTTAAGGGACCGATGGCCTTGCACTACAGCGTATTCACTGGGAGTTTGATTCACTCAAGCGATGCCGCCTACAGCTGGAATACAGCCCTAGCGTATGGACAAAGTCCAGATAGATAAAACCACGGGCGAGCCGATGGAAGTACGAGAGTTAAGAGTACGAAAGGGTACAACCTAAGGCGCGTACTGTAGCGGGGCTGACGAGCCCGGGATTAGCGACGGATTTACAGATATACAGAGAATCCGTGGACGAAGAGAATGAAGAGTGAGATGGAAATGAGGTGATGAAGGGGTGAATGGAGATGGAAGACTGGCGAAGGGAGTGAAAGGGCTGCCAAAGGAGAACTCTGCGCGCTAGGCTGTTTTTAGGCAGCAGTGTCAGGTGAGGGCACGTGATTCCTCTCTGATTATGACCCGTGACCAGAGATATCCACGTGACTGCCGGCGTTTTGTACTGCCGATGGCCTGAGTTGGACACGTTTCCACGGCTACGAGCCCGTACTTTGTATATGTACTCCGTAGGGCACTTCATGCTGGCGCTCCACTATTGGCCTTATTTACTATTTACATACTAGAGAAATTACCTCGGCTTTGTTTGTAGCGAGGTAATATGTATGTACGCAAAGACCTGGATCTTCCAAGTCCAAGTTCCAAGTTTCAAATTCCCAGTGTCCTATAGAGCAAATCGGTGGATGTCGCCGTTAAATTGGTAGATCTCTGTTCCGGGTCCCCCGATCTCGGTGAGCCCTTTGAGAAGGCCACCGGTTATATACGGACTCGCAGGTGGTTGAGATGTGCTTGCAGGGGAACATGCAGCACATTCTAAGCTACCGTCAACTTTGGCGGACTACGTATTATGCGCCCCCATGCATCCACAGTGGCCCCAAGAGCCTTGATGCCGAGGGCCCCGTTCACCCATCTTCGGAAACGCGGATGGCGGCACGGGACAAAGATGGCGACTTGCCGACGTCACTGCCAGGCGTTGAGCTGTATTACGGTACCGGGGTAATCCTGGCGCGGACATTTGTGTGGTTCTAGGGCCATACCTCGAGTACTGAGGATAGAATAATATGTCCCAGATAAGAGAATCATTCCATCCCTGAGTACGTCGTACCCCGTACCTTTGAAAACGTGTTCAGTTTTTATCAGATGCGCTCATTATGGAGCCTCGGATGGACGAACGCAGGCGGAAAGGGTCGGACTCCTGGCCAGCGTGACCCACCCGGCAGCCCGAGACAGCCTTTACTCGGCGGTACCGTTGGGATGAGGTAAATTACATGATCAGCCCGACTGTACCGGCGGTATGTAACCCCCGTACGCGAAAAAAACCCAGTCCGAAAAAAGGGAGCTCCCCAGACCATTTCTTTTCTTCTCTCCCTCCCCTCCTCTATTCCCCTCTCATCTTTGTTTACTTTGCTTCGAGCATAGAGTCGTTATGGCCACTTCCCTTCGCATTGGTTCTTCCGCTTTGCGGTCCTCCGTGGCCAAGCCCGTCCAGGCTGCTGCCCTGAACGGCGCGCGCTGCTACTCGTCTGCTAAGGCCAAGGTACGCGCGACTATACCCCCATCTCAATCTTGAGCCTCAATTGACATGCTAATGACTTGGACAGTCCCTCAAGGACACCTTCGCCGACAACCTGCCTGCCGAGATCGAGAAGGTCAAGAAGCTCCGCAAGTATGTTATGAAGCAGTCTGGAAGGTCCCATTGCAGCTACTGACGCAATTACAGGGAGTTCGGTAACAAGGTCATCGGTGAGGTCACTCTTGACCAGGCCTACGGTGGTGCCCGTGGAATCAAGTCCCTTGTTTGGGAGGTGAGTATCCGAGGCTTGACAATCCATGCTGTTTCGCAGTGAACTGACCCAATTTTTTTTTTTTTTCTTTTTAGGGTTCCGTCCTTGACTCCGAGGAAGGCATCCGTTTCCGTGGCCGCACCGTAAGTCAGCTCCGAATCGTGAATGCAAGAATCAAAAAACTGACTAGCTTGATAAATAGATCCCTGAGATCCAGAAGCTCCTGCCCAAGGCCCCCGGCGGCGAGGAGCCCCTTCCTGAGGGTCTCTTCTGGCTTCTGCTCACCGGCGAGATCCCCTCTGAGCAGCAGGTTCGTGACCTGTCTGCTGAGTGGGCTGCTCGCTCCGATGTCCCCAAGTTCATTGAGGAGCTCATCGACCGCTGTCCCAGCACCCTCCACCCCATGGCCCAGTTCTCTCTGGCTGTGACCGCTCTGGAGCACGAGTCTGCCTTCGCTAAGGCTTACGCCAAGGGTGTCAACAAGAAGGAGTACTGGAACTACACCTTCGAGGACTCCATGGACCTGATCGCCAAGCTGCCCACCATCGCTTCCAAGATCTACCGCAACGTCTTCAAGGACGGCAAGGTTGCCGCTATCCAGAAGGACAAGGACTACTCTTACAACTTGGCCAACCAGCTCGGCTTCGCTGGCAACAAGGACTTCGTTGAGTTGATGCGTCTTTACCTGACCATCCACTCCGACCACGAGGGTGGTAACGTCAGTGCCCACACCACCCACCTGGTTGGCTCTGCTCTGAGCTCCCCCATGCTCTCTCTGTCTGCTGGTCTCCAGGGTCTGGCCGGTCCTCTCCACGGTCTCGCCAACCAGGAGGTCCTGAACTGGCTCACCAAGATGAAGCAGGCTGTTGGCAACGACTTGACCGACAAGTCCATCACTGACTACCTGTGGTCCACCCTGAACGCCGGCCAGGTCGTCCCCGGTTACGGTCACGCCGTTCTGCGTAAGACTGACCCCCGTTACGTCTCCCAGCGCGAGTTTGCTCTCCGCAAGCTTCCCGATGACCCCATGTTCAACCTGGTCAGCCAGGTCTACAAGATCGCTCCTGGTGTCCTGACCGAGCACGGCAAGACCAAGAACCCCTACCCCAACGTCGATGCCCACTCTGGTGTTCTCCTCCAGTACTACGGTCTGACTGAGGCCAACTACTACACCGTCCTGTTCGGTGTTTCCCGTGCCATTGGTGTCCTGCCCCAGCTGATCATCGACCGTGCTCTTGGCATGCCCATTGAGCGCCCCAAGTCCTTCAGCACTGAGGCCTACGCCAAGCTGGTTGGCGCCAAGCTGTAAACTCAATGTTGAGTATTTCTGGAAAGAAGGATTTCCCTAATGTCTCGCTATGCCGAGTTTTCGGTACTATGTATTATTTGTTCCCCTGTGATTTTTTATATCATGTTGTATGATAGGACTTGACCGATTCGAGCGGGCCTTGTAACAGCACTTCCACCAAGCATCATGATAGGTCATGCCAATATCGATTTCTCCTGTACCCGATTCCGTGCCTCGGAGTCCGACTAGACTCGGAATCCGTATAGCCCCATGTAGCAGTAAAAAGCAAAGAAGATCTCTCGTAGAAGGTCCACCGCCCATCATACCCAGCGCTATACCGCATATCGACGAAGGTCTGACGGCTACGGGCAGAATCGAGCACACGTGAATTGTTGGGCTCAACCGCCCTCACCGACCCACCCGATTCGATATGCGACGAAAATAGCCAGGGGCGATTTCTGCTTGGCAATGTAGATGTATAGAGGCAGAGCCAGCAGAATACCTTCAGAGCAAATGCAATTGTATCATGGCAGATCTAGATATAGATGTAGATTCACAAGTAGCCGAATGCTCAATAGCCGACCGGGCGTGACCCCCCGAGGTACCCAGAACCAATGGGGAAAGCGCTTTCTCCGCATTAAGCCAGGTAGGTACCCGGTACTCTAGATTCTCGCTGCTCTCCGCCCCGGGGGATTTCCCTTATAACTCAGCTCCCTGCTTCCTCGCTCTTGTCCCACCGTTCTTCTTTCACACTTCCGAGTTCTTCTCGTTTCTTTATTCCCAACTTTCTCCGACTCCCGAGGCGACGAAGCCCCTATATCCCTTGGTCAGGGCCCCTTTCAGCTGTTATCACCCTTCCAGAGATGTCGACAATCACCCCCGACGCGGCCGCCGCGCCCAAGCTCGAGAAGAAGCCCATCAAGTTCAGCAACTTGTTGCTGGGCGCAGGATTGAACATGTTCGAGGTCACCTCACTGGGACAGGTATGTACTTGCAATGGCCTAGCGCCTCTACTGTCGGGAGCTTCCTGTCCTCCTGGCTGGACGCCCTACCTACGACAATTCGCTGACATCCCTGGATAGCCGCTGGAAGTGATCAAGACAACCATGGCCGCGAACCGGGGCGACAGCTTCGCCGGTGCTATGGGTCGGATTTGGGGTCGTGGTGGGATCCTCGGTTGTATGTAATCCCTATCCTCCGATTCACGCATTTTATCTGCGTGGGGGGCTCCCCAGTGGGGACATTGAACTGGACTAAGGCTAACCGGGGCATTCTACGATCCTTTAGACTATCAGGGACTCATTCCGTGGGCCTGGATTGAGGCCTCCACTAAGGGCGCCGTCCTGTTGTTCGTCGCCTCCGAGGCCGAATACTATGCCAAGCTCTTCGGTGCCAACGACTTCATTGGTGGCATCAGTGGTGGTATGGCTGGTGGTGTTGCCCAGGCTTACGCCACCATGGGTTTCTGTACCTGCATGAAGACGGTCGAAATCACCAAGCACAAGATGGCCGCCCAGGGTGTCAAGCCCCAGAGCACCTTCGCTACCTTCGCGGACATCTACCGCAAGGAGGGTATTCGTGGTATCAACCGTGGTGTCAACGCCGTTGCCATTCGTCAGACCACCAACTGGGGATCCCGTTTCGGTCTGTCCCGTCTGGCTGAAAGCTCCATCCGCAGCATCACTGGCAAGGACGACAGTCAGAAGCTGTCTGCCTGGGAGAAGATTCTCGCCTCCAGTCTTGGTGGTGGTCTCTCTGCCTGGAACCAGCCTATCGAGGTTATTCGCGTCGAGATGCAGAGCAAGACCGAGGACCCTAACCGCCCCAAGAACTTGACTGTCGGCAAGACCTTCAAGTACATCTACGACAACAACGGCCTTCGCGGTCTCTACCGTGGTGTTGCTCCTCGTATTGGCCTGGGTATCTGGCAGACCGTCTGCATGGTTGCTCTTGGTGATATGTAAGTTATTCCCCTATTGATTTATCACGTTCATATCCTGTCCGTCCACTTTCATGTGACACCTCGGGCTAACATATGACACTACAGGGCCAAGGAAGCCGTCGAAAAGCTGACTGGCGAAGCCGTCACTGCTAAGCACTAGAGGGAAGGTTTGAGATACCCTTCTCTGCCTTGCAGCGGTGATCGGAAAGTGAGTGCTCAGGATGTTCTCCACGCCCCGTCAAGGCCCACTCGACCCCGGACCCCAAAAACCCACCGGTTGAACTTCACATCTCAAGAGCCTGCCCAATCAATTGGGCTCTAATACATTTTTCCTTGTAACTTCATGATCCTCGTGTCGACTAGTTTTCCCCTCAAATACAAATTATAGACTTTTAGAGAAGGTTTCAATCATTATGTCTGCTCCAATGGCCAATGGCTTCGGAGATGAGATTCCGACCATCAATCTAGAACTACCCTGCCGTAGACGTTGCCCAATCGTAGTTCATATGTAGCGCAGCACTAACATCCACTCTCCCATGTAAGTCGCTCCACAATTCCCAGGCGCAATGTCTTAACGGGCCGGAGAATGACGATGGAAACATCCGATGTCGGGTGCGTTTATCGGCTCTTTCCTCTGCTTGCTGCGACCTCGTCATTATCAGTGCTATGAGCTCTTTCCTTTGTTTCTAGGTAATTGAATTGAAAACCGGAAATTTAGATCAAGACTAATATGGTAGGTAGCCTTGGAGGATGACCGCTCGCTGTTGCGTCCGCGTCTCCGGAGACCTCGGCTATATGGCCTTCTAATCTATTGTGGAATCCTGTAGTATATTGAATTGCTAGTCACCAGCTAAGCTGATGGAGAGCTCCGGGCTTCCACCGGAGCGGAGCTCTCCAGCTTGCCTCAAGGGCTAGCTATCTAGCCCTCTCGCCCCTCGTCTTCTTCCTGGTTTACTTCATCTCTTCTCCATAGTTCCATAGAGATAGCATTATCAGTCTTTCTCCATCATAAGCTACTAGCTTCTTGTCGAGCGTAACATTACCTAGGTCTCATTCTCAAGGCTGCGCACTTTATGTCGATCTCTCACTGGTGCAAGTGAGCCATCCTATGCACGATCGTGGCCTTTACAGTCTGATTTTGCGTTCAATAGATTAAACTAATCTTGAATTATGTTGCTTTTAATTATCGGGGCCAATTGGTAAAAATAGAGGCAGATTATTTATGTTTTTCATGGCGCCAATCATGTTTCTACATTATCAGATACCGTGGATGCTGGGGATCCCCCGAATTATCTGTAATGAGAATGGATCGAGGCATACCTAAGTGAACGCTCTCTCCTTTCAATACAATTAAACTTGAATTCGATGAAAAGTGGTAAGATTAAGGATTCTAAGCATGTCACTATACCTCTGCAGCTCTGCTCAGCCAAGTATGCACCTGAGCATATCCTTGAGTACTTGCGTCAACGGCTCAGCAGCTCAGCAGCTAGTGAGCTCATCGCCAAGCGATTCCGCTCGCCTACGCATATCTGCAGATGGAGATTGCCATTTGCTCTGTTATCAAGTAGTACCCCAGGAGGTCTCTCTTTTGAGATAATTCACGATATTCATTCATTCAATTTCCATTCATGGTGATATTATGTGCTCTCTGGGGTTTACCCTTAGCCTAAATCCATCAGCAGCCGGTATATTAGTACATAACTTATTTACAAAATCAACATAGCTACCAGCTACATTCGATAAATGATCTTTTTGTGACAAGTACGTGATCCGTATATGAGCATCCTGGCTTACGGTCCCTGGTTTTCCGAGGCAGGTGCTCACTAATGTACATATCCTACCACATGACCAACATCGTACGCTATGCATATGCAATCTTCGGTGTTTCTGGCAGGGCTCTGGCAGGGAATCTGCATACACATGCAATCAAACCTGATCTTAACCAACGACGATTTCTGGTTGGCTGCCACTCCAGTCTGAAGATGGTCTTTCCCTACATATTTGGAATACAGACGTTCTACATTGAAAACGAATAAAACGATGATCATACCACAGCATGATTTTGAAGAATTCCAGAGAGTCGTGAAAACAGTGAATTCACGATCCATGAATCTGCATCGACTAAGGTACAATTGTATTACAGTCAACTACACCCGTAAAAACACAAAAGAGATATCGGCAAAGAATCTAGGCACAAGTGATCACATCAAATCCAAACGAGGAAACACGCTTTTCCCTCGGTCTAGGGCTGTATGGTTTACAAGAAAGTTTAGACAGTCAGGCCCAGGTCCTCGGCGTAGGGAAGCTGGTGGACATCGCCAACGCTGACAAGGGTGGCCTTGCCGGACAGGAAGGACTTGGCGACCTGGGAAATAGTTAGTATGTATTCTTTACTGAAGTTTCGAATCATGGATATGGGACTAAAACATACCTCCTTGACTTGCTGCTCAGAAACAGCGTCAATAGCCTGGGCGATCTCGCCAATCTGGTAAGCCTTGCTGCCGTGAACAAGACCAGAGCCAGTAGCCTCAAGACCGGTCTCGAGGGTCTGAACGGACTCCAGAGCGCGGAACTTGGCGAGGGCAGAAGCCTTCTTGACGTCCTCGCTGGAGACCTCACCGGCGGCGGCCTTCTTGAGGGCATCGACGACGTTCTTGCTGGCAGTGCCAATCTGGTTGGCAGCACCGGAAAGGGTAACGGTGAAGAGACCAGCGTCGGAGTAAGAGATGTTCTTGGTGGAGACGTTGAGCTGGGAGAAGCCCTCAGTGGCCTTGGAAAGGAGCGAGAAACCGGGGGTGTATTTAATGGAGGACTCGCCGCCGAGAAGAGCAGCAAGAACGGAGGCCTCGGCCTTGTAGCCAGCGGTACCGAAAGCGCTGGATCCAGGGAAAGCAATAGCGACAGCGTTGCCGGCCTTGGATGGGATTCTCTGCTCACCACCGAAGTACTTGGTAGCCACGGAAGGCTGGACCTTGTACTGGCTAGCGGCACCACCGGTGGGGAGACCGGTGAAGAATTGGCCTACCCACTTGGAGACGTCGGCAGAGTTGGGACCAGTGGCAACGAGGGCGACATTCGACTTGGCGTAAGCGTCCTGGGCGAATTGAGCCAAGGCGTCGCCGGAGAGGTACTTCTCGAAGGGAGTGGACTGGCTGGGGGTGATGGCGGCACCCAGACCGCGGTGGAAGGCAACGCCGTGGGCAGCATCAATCGCAACGGTTTCGGGGTTCGAGTAGACGGCCTGCTGCTGGTACTTGAGGAGTTGACCGACAAGCTCGCTCAATTCGTGGTCTGATGTCCAAAGAAAACTCGCATTAGCCAACGGCTCACGGATATAACCCCCTCTTCGCGTGCTGGGTCCTCATATCGTCTATATCACATATGCGTCAGGAAATCGACTCACCGGCAAACTTGGTCTGGCTGGCAACCTCGGCAAGGAGCTCTGTGAAGTATGGGAGGTCGTTCGCGAGGAACTTGGCGCGGAGAACGACGTTTTCGCGCGAGTGTGAGGACGAGATCTCACCACCCAGAAGCTCGACCTCACGGGTGATTCGCAGAGCAGAGCGCTTAGCAGTGGACTAGAAATATTCACGTCAGTATAAGAGGCCGAGGCGTGATGTCCAATGGATGGGCGAAGGACCAACCTTGAAAGCGAACTTCTCAAGGGCGTCGGAGAAGCCAGGGAAAGGCTGGTAACGGGAACCGGCCTTTGCGACCAGGGCCAGGGTTCCGGTGGCACCGTTGACCTCCCGGTTGGCGACCTTCACACCGGCAGTCTCGGTGACATCGTACTGGAAGGTTGGGTTGGCAGCAGAGGCCATGGCCCGGCGGCCAGCGGCGAGCGCACGAGGCGCATTTCGGCTAAGGGAGGACCGCGACAGCATGATGTGTCGGGGGCAATGGACGAGAGAGGAGAAGAGATAAGAACCCTACTGGGTTTTGAGGAGGGAGGAAGGCAATTGAGGGAGGGGAAGGAGAGTCCGTTCGGGAGAGGGAAGCAGACGGTTACGAAAAGCTTCAAGATGCTGGGGCTAGGCTGATTACTCGGCTGCTGATTGGCTGCGGTGACGAATCGGACGGAATCGGAATAACCCACGCCGCGTTGTGTATACAAAGTGATCAATTCTGAATAAATATGCCATGAGGATTTATTAATTGGGATTTAATTAGTAGTAGTCACTGCTATACATTCCAGAGAATATTCTCATATTATAATTCACCCATTGACTTTGTATTCTGGCGAACACCCGTCAGCATCTCTGCGACTCCTTTTCTGCGAGCTGTCCCGCGGTCACCTGACATCCCCTCCACGTGATCCGTGCGATAAGCAGAGAACCGCAAAAAAAGTAGTTGGCGGCTTTGATTTGCGCAAGAAGCTCTGCATTCTACTCGCTCCATGCATTTGGCGCGGTGATCTCAAACAGCCTCCTGCGAGCAAGGCTGACTAGTTCTCCTGATATGCCATGATGATGTCTCAGGTGTGAATATTTGTTGAATCGTTTTTTGCTCCCCGCACTGACACATCATGTATAGCATGCCGTGGAGCTCTGCACGCTCCTCATTGAGGACCATTTTGGCGAGCTGTTCGCGGTAAGTTATATCCAATGGCACCGCACGAAATTCGCAAGCTAATGGGGCTTCTCCGTCTGCAGCGCATATTCTCTACCCTCCAACGTTACGAAAGACTGCCACTTCCCCGGTTAAAGCTATACTCTCGCCTTTCAGATCGACAACTCCAGAATGGCCTCGCGGCTATGATCCAGCACCACTTAGTATTCCACTTAACCTCTCTTGAAGATGGGTCAACTTATTACGAGGCAAACCCTCGTGCGGCATACTACCTTGTACGAAGCGGAAAGATTCTACATTTGGTAGCCGATCGCCTCGGAGATTACGCAGCTCAAATCGTGGAGACAATCATGTATCTTGGCCATGCCTCGATTGCACACCTTGAAAACATGCCGGAACTACAGACCCGAGCACCCCGGCCTACCAATGGGGTTATACACCATGAACAGAACGGGGTCCTCAAGACCGAAGAGGACGAGGACGAGCCACCCCACACCAATGGAAATCATGTATCACCACCAAAGCCACCGTTGTTTTCAACTCTCAAAAAGCTCGCATCTCATGGGTACTTGATGCGAGTCCGCGACGCGCACTTTCAAAGCCCCTCGGATAATTACCTCGAAGCGCAAAGGATTGTTTCTGCGCGGGCTGATATCAAGGCATTGAAAGGAAAAAGGAATCAGGAGGCAGTTCTCCAAGGAATTAACAATCTGCTCGAGGAGCGCACAGATGCAGATCTATCTGCGAATTTCCAAGTTAACGGCCTCCCGCGGGGTGTTAAGAGGAAGCGACATGGAGCAGCTATGTCCAATGGTACCAATGGAAATCATGCGGCAACAGAAGGGACACTTGATGAGTTCATTGATGGAGAAGATGAGTTTGATGACTCACCTATGGACGTAAGCTACTCCGTCTTGTATTCTTTTTTGGAATCGATTTTACCTGAGACCAAAGACTGATTCTTCTAGTCTGACCTCGTGGTTCAACTCAACTACGACAAGTTCGATGTAGCATTACGCAATGTCAAAATCGTTGATTTTGCCGAAAAAAGCGCACCCGCAGCCAGCACAGAAGTTTTTGAATGTCTCATTCGTCGCATCGAGTACTCTACGCCTCGCTGCAGGGAGACGCAAGATATCCCCGCCGAGGGCGAGGAAGTCGAGGATTTCGGCGTTCCAGTCGACCTACAACACGTAGTCGACGATGTTGATCCTGACCTGGACCTTTCTTCCACTTTCGCACCTATCAATCCTCCCTCTCAAACAAATTCCCTCGGTAAAAGGCCTCTCACAAATGGAGCCAATGGCAACCATTCTGACGACGAACCTAACGGCGAGTCCCATGTCAGCCGCGCATTCGAGGTCAACCAGCATCTAAACCTTCTTTCTCAACCTCCCTTTAACCTTACTTCCTCATTCACCAATCCCGGAGTCAAGTGGCGCGTTGAATTCCGTGCCTTGGCTCGCAAGTTACGACATCTTGAGCTGGAGCGCATGATTGAAACACGATATGGAGATGTTGCGTTACGAGTCATTCGTGTGCTTCATAAGAAGGGCAAACTCGATGAGAAACGTCTTCTCGAGATTAGCATGTTACCCTTCAAGGAGCTCCGTCAGACCTTAGCAAGCATGCAGTCTGGTGGATTCGTGGACCTGCAAGAAGTGCCAAAGGACTCTCAGCGCCAGCCTTCGAAAACCATATTCCTCTGGTATTTTGACCCGGATCGTGTGTGCAGTAACATCTTGGAGGATACATACAAGGCCATGTCCCGGACACTACAGCGTACTCGTTTCGAGCGGGAGCGTCTGAAGGATTTCTTGGACAAGACAGAGCGCAGTGATGTCAAGGGTCATGAGGAAGAATATCTCACGGAAGAGGAATTAGAAAGCTTGCAGCAATGGAAGGACAAAGAGGCCTTGCTCCTTGCTGAAGTATCTCGTCTCGATGAGATGGTGGCTGTATTCCGAGATTATTAGATGGCGTTGGCATACCACGCCTATGGCACTGATTACAATGTACTTCATACTGGAATTGGGATACGGCTTCCGTTCCACCCTCCATCTGCATCTATACTTTGGGCTTTCAAATCATGCAAATACTGTCTCAACACCCTTCCTACATCGAGTTCCACTGGATAAACTAGTCGTAGTAAATACTTGAGGCCAAACGTCGAACTTTACAGTCAATTAGGGCCAATGAGTTTTGAGGGAAAGGCATTCAAGAGGTCATATGTATGTCGAGTCTATTTAGATACACCAGAAATAAGAGTGAAACGAAAAAAAATTCAAAGCACAACTGAGCCACCCAGAAACAAAACTCCATCGCTTCCAGTTAGTCCTTGTAAAAGTGGACGGAATCAAAACCCATCCTTGCAAGCAAAACGAAACCACCCACCGTTCTTAGGTTCCCAGAACCGAGAATAGTTGGAAAAAAGATAGCAGAAGCCAGATAAAGACAAATACGAAACTAAAGAGACAAACTTTCCGTGAATCGATAATTGGTACAGTCACAGCAAGCGTCGTTTCCAGACTGCCGTATGAGATTAAGACGCAACGTCCTACTCAGAATTGGATCCAACGCCGTTGGTAACCTTGTCTGAGGAAACAGCAGGAGCACCATCGCCATTCGTGGCAGTTCCCAGTCGAGCTTCTGTGGCGGCAAGCTTGGCTGTGGTCGCCTGCAAATTCAGCTGAAGATCCTTAATGTAGTCAATCGCCATCTCCACTGCGCTAGCTTTGCTGATGGGATTTGAAGCGGCCTCTTTAGCTGATCGGCCTTGGTTGGCAGCAGCTTCTTTGGTCTGCCGAGCCTGGTTTATGGCTGCCTCCTTGGCTTGCCTAGCTTGTACGAAATCTTGGGGGATCAGAGCTTCGATTTCCTTGAGAGCACTATTGATGCGATTCCGGCGACCCTGTTCCGCCAACTTGTGATTGGTGCGCTTGGAACTAAGATTCTCTGCCAGTGTTTCTGGGTAGGAGACACCTGAGGGCAATGTGCCATCCAGAATATGTTGGTAATTGGACTTCGAAGCAAGATAGAGAGCATCTTGTGAAAGACCCGCTGGAAATCACAACAGTTAGTGTCAAGTTGCATGAAAGTAGATCGAAAAAAAAAAGGGTACTCACATTCGCCGCCTTTCATCAATGGTTGGATGCTAGGACTGATTTTTGGACGCAGTTGCGGGCTAGCATGTGTAGAGCTGATGCTGGGTCGTTTTCGGCTAGAGGTCGATGCTCGGGATTGGTCTCTTTTGGGAACTGGTCCACTGGGCGATGGCATAGCACCGGTGCGTGGGCTGATGAGGGCATTGGCTCGCGGCTCCAGAGAAGGAGTGCCGTGGGCTGAAACGACCGGGCTGGCGGTACCTGTACGCACGCTTGTGTCGATCCGATTCACTTTGGGTCTCGGGGGCACAGCGGTCGCGGCTTCTGGGAGAGAGATGTCCTCCATGACCTCATCGTGATACTCAAGTTGCGCTTGGCCTGTAAACTGGCTAGGTGACTCTTGAGAATGTTGCGATCTCTGGATTCGCATGAGGGTGGCCGGAGTAGCAGCAAACCCAGGAGACTGTGCGAGTGGGTTGATAGCAGGAGACTTGCGAGGCGCAGGAAGTGCTGGAGGAGGCATCAAAGGCTCGGACAGAGGCTCTGGAGAAACCGAGTCTTGACCAGAACCGTCATTGCTGCTTGCCTGGAGGCAGCGCACGTCGTTGTTCTGAGGCTTGTGAGAGTCGTGTGTTAAATTAGCGTAGAGCTCTTCTGAATTTGGTGTCGCCTTTCCTCTTCGCTGGGTCTGGGCTCGAATTGAGGGTGACTGCTTGACTTTGCGACTTGTCAGGCGAGAGGGACGACGTTTCCGAATCACGTTGGGAGAATTTGGAGTTGATGGCCCGGGCATTGGATGGACCTCGGCGCTTGTTGGCACAAATCCAACATCACTAACTTGTCGAGCGTGGAAAGGATAGGCATTCGAATTATTTGAGTTCTGGGCCTCCAGAGCTGGAGACGTCAGGGGAGTAAAATATTCCCCGGGAATTGTGTATTCAGGAAGACGGAACTGGCTCTCCAGTGGAGTCATGGCGGGGGAGACTAGAGGGGTATAGAGAGCCTGTGCATAGTGTTAATATAGAATTCCAGGATATAATCCACTCGAAAGACGTCTCTCGCGGGCGACGAACCTGCTCTTCGTTGATACGCGAGTGGTACCGATCATACATCTCGGTGTTCTCTTCCACGCGCTGCGAGTAGGGAGGGGCATTGCCCTGCAGTTCCATGCTATTAGGAGTCGGCGGGATCATAGGCTGACTTGACAGGTAGTGCTGAGCGGACGAGTCCTGGGCCGAGAAGCCTGGGGTCAGTTGGGGAGTCGAATAAGGAACCGGGCCTGGCTGCTGCTGTTGGAAATCGCCGTGCATGCTGAGACTTTCCATGGTCATGCTGGTCGCGTACTGGCCCTGGTGCATCGAGACGGACGAGGGCGGTGCGCTAGTAACGGGATGATGATGCGGCTGCTGCGAGTGATGTGTTGGCTGCTCCAGCTCGGGGAATTGCATGTTGTTCATGCCGTTGAATTCGAGGAACGAGGCGAACTCGTCCGCGGGCACGATGCCCTCGGGCTCGGCGTTCTCCCATGGCTGATCCATGCTGGGAAGACGCTCGCGGAGACGAACAGATGGGAAGTTGGAGAGGGGAAGGCGGAAAGGCGGGTGCCAAGGCCAGTCAGGTGAGAAGAGGGGTCCTCCTCAAGAGATGAGGAAAGAAGAGAGAAGAGAGAAAGGGGAATGGAGAAGGGCAAAGGGGAAGATGGTGGGGGAGGAGCCTCCAGAGAAAGCAACCAAGTTCGGATCGCTTCTGGAGACTTTCCATACCTTTTTTCGCTTGGCTGGGAGCAACACCAATCCTACGCCCAAAGGCCCAGTTTCTTGACTCTACTAAGACTGCGCTAGCGGCGCCTATGGGGACCAGGGCAAGGCTTCTGGCCTTCTGCAATGCGACCATGCGATCGAGAGCGCTTTGCTTTTTCTCTCCACGTCCACCAAATCTGTCCAGAGGCTTACCATTTCCACGTCCAAAAAGCAGGCATTTCTATGAACTACTCCGATAAGAATATTTCTCTCTTCTTCCATGTCTGTCTTCAAGGCTCTATGATTGTGTGGTCTTAGCCCTTTAACCTGGGTAGTAGACATCCAGTCTGGAGGAACCAGGGCAGGACAGATTATGATCCGATGATACGATGATCCTCTCACGCGCATCCACGGATGACCATCTTCGCTGGGTCTCACGATTGGGCGCAGGCCATCTGGTTGAGGTCCACCGTGAGTCTCGGTTCGTTTCCCAAATCGTCGCCTCAAAAGGTTAATATTCCCCATCATTGGGCTTCCGGCTTTTTTTCTTGGCCTCCGATCCAGGTACGATATAATCACTGCCTCGGGAGAACTGCCTCCAGCCGAGTCTCTATTGCTTCTTTTCATGCACGACGGCAGGATTGGATGCCAATGCGGTTAGTCCCCGTATTTGCCGAGTCCACATTCTCCATCTGGAGTATCCATACCATGAATGCCTAGGTTGAAGAACATGGTGCAGGTGCTAGAATGCAGAGCAGTAAAATTGAATTACCTCTATTTCATTGTGCGATGTTGCAACATCCAATTTCATGCACTTGTACTCGTAGCTGTAGAGACGAAGCTGTGATGCTTTATGTACGCGCATACCACACCGCCTAACCTCCCGCCTTCTCCTCGCCTTCCAAAGCTTCGTCCTTCATGAGAAAGCAGTTCGTCACAATGTTGAGAATCACCACTCTGCTCCTGCTCTGCCATTGGGCAGCCGCAGCTCTCGTCATATCAATTCCTGCCTCCCAATTGCTCCCGAATCCCCAAGCGCTGTCGGCTTCCACCCATGCGACTCTGACTACCCTCCCCTCCGATGGCATTCTGACTGCCTCTCTCTCCCGCGCATCGACTCTCGTGTTCTCCAATATCCCAGCTCGGAAGGAATCGTATCTGCTTGATATCCGCTCCGCCGAATATGCGTTCAAGCCTTATCGCGTTGATGTCGCCGCCGACGGCTCCATCCTAGGCGTGTGGGAAACCTTCCGCGGGAACCCATGGGACAACCGTGGCGCAGAGAAATATGTGGTTGACGTCGCTCAACAAAACCCTGGCGACGTGGTAATTGAGGCTAGGGTTGTGGGCCACCGAGGATTCTATGAGGAGCGGGCCAAGTGTAAGTTTTCTCAAGCGAGGAAACAGACCATGTACTAACGGATTGACAGTTTCCCCGCTGAGCCTTATCAAGAACCCCATGATTTTAATGGCTATCGTCGCTTTGGGCTTCACCTTTGGCATGCCAAAGCTCATGGAGAACATGGACCCTGAGATGCGAGCTGAGTTCGAGCAGCAGTCGCGTTCGTCTCCTATGAACGCGGCCACAGGCAACGCCATGGCCGGAGGTGGCTTTGATCTGGCTGGCTGGATGGCAGGCACATCACCAGGTCCCATGGCCAATACTGACGCTGCGCAAGGAGGTGCCACAGGCCGTGACACAAGTGGTGCAGCTCGCCTACGTGGCTGAGCTTCAGTCAACATAGGTGACCAAGCATGAAGGAGATGTTTAATATTAGAGTACAAAGTAAAGATTATAAATTCTTGTTGTAATATGAACTTGCAAATCTTGTATCTGGCAGGATGAACCGAGCCATGCGTTTGAAAAAAACAGAATGCCGCCGCCCACTCGAAGAAACATTCGACCTGTCGCGCCCAAAAATACATGAATAAGAAAAATCAGGTATAGCTTGAAATCGTGGGCATTCAGTCGACCTAGAAGTCTCCACCGAAATCACCGCCGCCGTCGTCACCACCACCGTAATCATTATCGTAGTTATCGTGATCCCCAAAGTCGTCTACCGCATCAGCGATAAGCATTCCACCGAGAAGTCCACCTCCTACTCCGAGAGCAGCGGCTCCCGCTGTTCCCATTCCGCCGCCGCCTTGTCGTCTTGGCGGGGCCTGTTGGTAATACGGTCCGGGTTGAGGTGGGTAGCCTCCATAGCCTCCTCCGTAACCTCCTCCGTAGCCCTGGGGAGGATATCCGTATCCAGGTCCTCCCTGTGGAGGGTATTGTGGGTAGTGAGAGCCATAACCGCTGGGCTGCTGTCCATATGAAGCGTATTGGGCTTGCGGACGAGGCGGGGGAGGCGGCCGCGAACTGCTACTTGAGCTCTTGCCCATCAACTTGCCCAAGAGTGATCGTTTACCTCCCGAGGAAGAAGATGCGGGCGGTGGTCCAGGACTCGGTGTATGTTGTTGCTGCTGCGCAGGGCTGCCGTAATAATCGGATGCAGCTCCGGAGCCTCTTTGATTTCCGCTCGAGGCGCCCGCACGCGCGTCTTCCTCCGCTTGAAGCTTGGCGGCGAGACGAGCATCGTCGTCGAATGTACCATTGGTAGGCCCTTGAGAGGGCTTCTCTTGGTTGTATGGGTTGTTTGAGGCCATGGGTTGTTTCTTGTCGCCTGCGCTCGCTGCAGCTGGGGTGTTGGCGCTGTCGTACGATGGCGGGGCATCGCTAGAAGAAGGCCCGCTGGGTGGATGGACCGTCCCCTCTGGTGCATTCCATTGCGACTGGCCAGTGGCAAGGTTCACGTAGAACCAGGTTGAATATTGCTCATTGTATTGAGCTTTCCAGCCGGTGGGCACGGTGGGAGGAGGCGGACCGGCAGGAGCTGAATGTGGGGCAGACATAGAAGAGTAAGATTGATCAATGATCAGGAGGATATCGAGAAAAGATGTATGTAGTTGGGGGGTGAGGGTCGAGAGTGGGCATGGGAGGAGAAGCAACTTTATATACAGCGGGGGTCATGTGGGGAGCCTCCGCCACAGCATGGCTGTGCATACGACGTCATTCCATGCCATTCCGCGCATCTACAAATATAGTCGCTACAGGCAGCTGGATATCTTCAGAGACTTGAGAGGCTAATTTTATGGTTTCCAGAGAAGAATAATGCACAATATCATATTCATATTACACATGGGGTATCCGCTAAATGTAAATTTGCCCTCGAGGGCGACACGAATGAAATGAAATCACCCCAAACTCCAGCCGCTATGCCTAGATGCAGCAATTATTAACTCCTGATCAATTGTGTTGACTGATGGTCAATCGCTTTCACAGATGTTTGCATCATAATTTGAGCTATCGGGCCACCAGTAGTCTTCCTCGAGTCGATCTTCGATATCTTCTGGCGGGGTTTCTGGCCGCTCAGAAGAGCCTGGTGACAATGGGTTCAGAGGCGGCACAGAGATGGATGATAAGTTGGGATCCGACACGGGATTCAACTCGGGTGAGTCTTCAGTGAGATCAATAACTCCGTCGGTCTCACGGTATTCAGGACGCGAGTTGTCCATCTTGATCTTGTGGATTTTTTTGGACTTTATCTTTGCCTTTTTCTTAGGCCCAGCAGACCCTGTCTCACTACGGCGTCTCTTTTTGTGCCTCTTTTTCGACCCTGGTATGTGGCCTAATCTCCCTCGAGGAACATTACGATATCTCGCAAGAGACATCTGTCGGATAAGCTCCTCTTTGGCGTGATCGTCCAGTCCATCTCGGTCTTGAGGGACGGCTCCTTCGAACTGGCGTAATTGGAATTCCCTTAGTAACGGTGTATTCCTTAGCAATGCTGGATTCTTTAGTAATGCTGTATTTTGAGCTGCGCTATCATTGTTCTCATTTGAAGGGGTCTGAGAGATTCCTCGGGCCCAAAGAGCATATGGACCGTTGTAATGAGGACCTTGCACTGGCCCATAGATAGGATGCCTCTCAAGTTGGCCCGAGGACAAAAGCTCATTGCAGAGCTGGGCACCAGAGACCGAGTCAGTTGCGCAGTCGTCTGGAGGAGCTCCCTCAAATGCAAAGTTGTAGTTGTCAGGATCCGAATGAGGGGCCGAAGACAAGACTGATATGCCACCCCGGTGATCTGAAATCACAAGGTGGGACTTGTCCTCAGAGAAAGCACCGCGGACAATGCCAGCCTCAAAGGTGTCTACATCAATGAGTGCATCTTCTGGAGAGCGACGTATATCCCATCGCTTCAGGCAGCCATCAGAGCCTCCCGTGTAGAATTGATCCATTGTAGAACCCCACAAGGTCACAGTGACACCGGTGTCAGTCAGCTCGCGTGTGTGTTCATGATTCAATTCATCGATTGGTTTCCCGTGACCAAGCTGGTGGATAGCTCTTGTCGGATTACGGGTGTCCCATACATATGTTTGACCATTGGTACAGCCGGCTGTAACATATGTTGACCCCATAGGACAAAAGCTCAGCACGTTAATATCGGCAGCAGGGCAGGGAAAAACGCTCGTAGAGACAAATTTGTCATCTTTAGAAACATAGTCGTACACTTGAACGGCTGTGCGAGACCCTGGTGGAAGATCCATTCCATTATGGGTTGTGGTAGCTATGGCGAGACGAGGTAGCAGAGAGTCCCACTGTATGTCAAAAACGTTCTGTGATCCACGATCCAGTTTTCGTGGTAACACAGCGGACTCGCCTACTTGCCACAAGCCTGTATGACCAGAAGAAGAGATTTTGTACTCCTCCTCTATCTGTTTCATTCCACCGGCCAAGAATTGCTTTGTTGCCCCGTGAGCTCCCCAGACCAGAGTAGTCGGAACAAAGTCAATGCCACTTCTTTGTCGAGGCGAGCGGAGGATCTGAAGGCTCTCGCTTGATGGGACTTGATCCTGTGCATTCCAGAGCTGGAACCCCTCCGAACCTGTCGCAACAAGGTTCGGCAGGAACTTAGAGACAGCCATAACTATAACTTTCGAGTCATGTTGTAGATTTCCAACTTGGGATAGCCGTCCATTGGTTGCCACGTCCCAAATTTTCACCGTGTTGTCGTAACTTGCTGTGTACAGCCGATCTCCGACCCAATGCGTCTCAGTTATGCTGGCATATAAGCGTCCTTCGCCGCATGGATGTGGAGTCCAATGATCCGGAATGTCATAGAGGGTGCTATTGACGAGATCGCCGACAACCATGTTCTTATCCCGATTGTAGACGTCAGGCGAGGCTGTGGCTCCTGCGGCAAACCTGGTACCATCTGGTGACCACGCCAAAGCCATCACATCACCCGAGGCTTCTGTCCAGGACTTCCATTTCCTCAAGCCGGAAGTGAAATTCTGATAAATTGGCATATTTGCCCTGCGGCCTTGGACTTCACGGTTAAGCAGTAATTGGCGGAGGTTTCGGTCTGGAGGTGACGGTGAAGACTTTGGTACATCTTGAGCTTGTAATGCTGGAGGTATCCCAATCGGTTCCTCGCAAGAGGCAAGAGATGTTTCCTGTGACAGTTCATGATCTTCTGTCCCTGATAAGACGCGTAGATTGTACGTGACAGGATGATTCTTTTGCCGACTCGATCGGCGGCGGATGTCAGGTTCTGTTAACAGTCTCGAAGAGATAGGAGATGTGGTAGAAAATGAAGGTGTTTCATCGCGAGGTGAGGCCCGTGATGGTTTTGGGCGGTTGTGATCTTTCATCGACGAACTTGAGAGCAGGGGTTTTGGAGAGGGTCTTTGGGGTCTTTCAGGTGACTGTCGGATCAAGTTTGATTTCGAGTGCGAAGTATTCGAAAGAATAGCGTTTTGATTGCTAGTGCCTATTGTGGAAGGAGGGTTGCTTTCGTTATTGTTTTTGTTTGTAGGAGAAGCATGGGGATCGCCGGAAGTAATTGTAGGTGCGTGTATCCGGCCACTTTGAAATTGGGACCAAGCAACCTCTGGTGTCCCTTTGCAGAGAAGCGTATGACCATGAGTGACTGAGCTAGGATACTTGACAGCTTCTGGTTCTCGAGAACTCTGAGAATATTGGTTGAATTGTGACATGAGGGCTCTGGCCTCATGTTCAATTGTTGTTTGACGCTCGCTTCCTTTGTCTCCCATAAAGCCGGGAGCCGAACTCCTGAATTTTCGATTTAAGTAATTCATTTTGATGGCCCCTGTCGTATTATTCTCAGACTGATAGTGATAATGGAAGGGTGGTATAACAGAGTGACTGGCGCGTCAGGCTCTGCACAGTGGGTTTAGGCGCGGAAGTCATTCCCACGAGACTACGCGCTCGAGTAAGCGAAGGTGTTCGTTTGAAAGTCTCATTGAGGTGACGGGGGGATGTTCCTGCTCAATCTGTGTGTCAGTTGAAGAGTCAGCAGGGTGCTTTTCGATTCGGTTCCATGAGTATGATCGGGAAACAAAGACACCGTAGCATGTCATACATGAGATGAAGCTCAAGGTCCAAGGATGGGCAGTTATGAGAGAAAATTGCAGTATGCGATCATACCTGTAGGTAAGAGGATTGAAACGAGAAACGAATTGCTTGGACTCATTGAGACGACAGTTCTGGGGGGCTCCGATGAGGGATTGCGGAGCAAACGCGGTGACGCGCAGAACGCGCAGGCGGTGAAATCCAATTTAGGACCCTCGAGGGCACATTTAAAGCAAGTCTCACATCGTGCAATCATCGACATGGAATTTGATAGAATTTTAAGCATTAGTTCTGAAATGAATTTACAGCTTGCCTCGCCGAAATCACAAGCTAGTCAATTTAATTGTCCATTGTGGTCGCGGTTGATATTCTATAGCACAAGCTATCATAGTTCAGACATACGAGAAGAAAACTTCGAAATTATGTACCATTGGTATATATGTTGAGAGTATTTACAGTTTTTTTTTCTCAGAATATCCGATATAATCAAGTGTTTGCCAAAGAGGACTCGAAGACCATCCTCTATGATCGTGATGTTAGAGCTTGCAAGTGAGTAAACCTGTTCTTACTTTTCACCATCACTTTCTTCCATCTGCTCATCTCCCTTTATTGGGTATGTGAGATATGAGAAGCATTTTCAGTTGCTATGTTTGACTTTCAAGTTTGTGTCCTCTCGAGAATCAAAAAAGAGGGCGGGAATTTCATTTCGAAACGCTACCCATTCAAGTGGAGCTCGATCGACAAGGATGCAGGAGATGCTCTATTTACGAGCGATATTCTTCCTTCGCATGGACACCATGGTCTCATAGAGCACATCTTTGAAGGCAAAGAGGAATGCAGCCGTGATAGCACTTTGGGTAACCTTGGGACCAATGCCTTCGAAGATGAGACGTTAGCATGTAATTGAACGGGGGGTTGGAAATGTTAGATTACCTTTGTAAAGCCCTTTCCATCCTTCCTCTTGGACAATCCGCTTGAGGCTTCCATTGAGGCTCTCCTTGGGGCCATCCTTGCTGGCCACATGCATTCGACTCTTGATCGTGATGTATGGATATGTGATGCTGGTGGCCAGGATCTTCCCTAAAGCACCTAGATAAAAGGCATCCTTCGGGGTCATTCGACGGCGACGCTCCACCATATTCTTCAACTGCTCGAAGATCGTGTACTGCAGAATAGGGTTGATCACTAAGACCAGGGCAGGCAGAACCCCGGCAAAAAGAGCTTTTGGCCCTTCCTCGCGAAGGAGCTTCATAAGAGTGCTGAAGGTCGACGGCTTAGCGCTCTTTGGAGCTCCAGGGAGAGCCTGCTCCTCTCCTTCTGACTTACGAGCTGTCATACGGGTATTGATAACCCAGATAGGGTTGGTGATCAGGACAGTCGCACTTCCAGCAATAGCACCCGCAATCATGGACTCGACAGTGGTAAGTTTCTTGGAAGCCCGACCAGCCTTTGTTGCCGCCCCCTCAAAAGTAGATCGAGTCCACTCATACCAATAGTAGTACACAAAGTTGGTGACGCTGATTCCGAACAGAGCTGAGTCCAGGCCAGCGTAAAGTCCAGATATTCCCTCCCGCTGAACGATCCGGCGAATAGCATCGAGATTGGTAGAGTGCGCGCGTTTAGACTCTACCTGAGCTCTTGTAGAAAGAGTAATGAGGGGGTATCTGTCATCGGGAAACTGTTAGTCTTGCGGCTCATGGACTTGGAAGCGGGGCACATACGTCAAAACCATGGATAGAATTCCTCCTCCAGCTCCAGCCAGCGCGTGCGCGATGTTGTCGCTTTGCTGCACTGCTGTAGAGGGGGCAGGCTTCTGCTGAGGGCGTTCAGACATGGCGATGGAGGTTCACAGGGGTTTCCGCGGGAAAGAGCGATATGGTAGACAAGGCGGGTTGGCTACACGTGGATCCAGATCAAGGCGACTGATGTAAAGGAATGAAAAGCAGTTTGTACTGAAAAGAAGAAAGGGGGCAAGGACGCGATAATGAATCGGTTGGGGGAAGTAGAGTTCATGACGTGGATTACCGAGTCGACTTGCCTCGGCTCATGCCTAACCATCTCCGAAGTTGCTGAATCGGGGATGGGGATCCGGCCCTTGGATGCCTCACATGCCTTTCGGCCACGAGAATATCCTCGATAGTCACAGGGTGTTTTCAGGGGCTCGTCACGAGAAAACCGAATAATCATGCATAAGATGTAAAATTCCCAGGACAGAGATCTAGCTTATGGGAAGGTTGGCATATATCTATAGCAGCATGTGACTGACTTGTATAGTATGATCTATGGCCAAGAGCCTCATTTTAACACGGCTTGCCGCACATGCAGGATGACTAGGAGATTACTCTAGCGACCGAGGCTATCACATTTAAGTCTTACGTATAGACAGGGATCCAGAAGGAGGGATTGAGATAAACAAGAATTCTCGCCATTAATCCATTCAAAAGAGATGAATCCAACCTACAAGAGAAAGAAAATAAGAAAGGGGGAACATAAGAGAAAACAAGGTGAGAGGTTAAAACGAGTCACAGACAGCGAGGGCCCAGGGGAGAGAGATGAGGTCGGGGGAATGAGAAAGAACACCGTAATGACGAAGCAAACGTGGCAGGGCAGAACGCAGAGCCGTCTAAGACACCGGGAGAAGAGAAAGAGAAGGGCCCTCAAGCCTCGTCCAGACCTCGATACCAGACATGCGAAGAGCAAGTCTGAGCGATCAGACGAGACACCACGTCGCTTGGAAACCTGTAACATTGCGCCAAATGGGAAGCATCACATTTCACGTATCTAGCAGCATCCGCCTGCCGATCCAGATTGAACACCTTGGCCTTGTCCGACCTGCACAGTGGGTTTGTTGTTGACGGTCGCTGTTCCCATACGCTCCTTAATCTGTCGTGCCATTGTCAAGAAGGCCTGCTCGACATTCGACGCGTTCTTAGCAGAGGTCTCGAGGAATGGGATTCCGAGGCTGTCGGCGAACTCCTAATGATTCGAATAAATTCAGTTGTCAGCGGTCAAACGATCTCTCGGGCTTGTCAAGTAACGTCTGGGAGAGAGTATAGTTACCTTTGCTACGGTGTACTCCACAACCTTCTTGTCCTCCATATCGCTCTTGTTGCCAACGAGCAGCTTGTTGACGCCCTCGGTGGCGTATCGGTCGATTTCCTGGAGCCACTGCTTAACGTTGTTGAAAGAGTCCATGTCGGTCACATCGTAGACAACGCAGATTCCGTGGGCGCCACGGTAGTAGGACGAAGTGATGGTACGGAAACGTTCTTGGCCGGCGGTATCCCACTAAAAGTCCCAAGTTAGTCATGGGAGGGCGATAACACAGATAAAGTATTGCTGATAGAACTAACGATCTGAAGTTTCACGGTCTTGCCATCCAGCTCGATGGTACGGATTTTCTGCAACGGGCGCATCAGCATATGACATTCCCGGGCTCAGCCCCACTCAACCGTTGATGTCAACATACGAAGTCCACACCGATGGTGGAAATGTAGCTCTCAGTGTATGTATCATCAGCAAATCGGAGCAGCAAGCAAGACTTGCCGACACCGGAGTCTCCGATGAGGAGTAGCTTGAAGAGGTAGTCGTATCTGATGCGGTCAGGTTAGAGAGATCGGCAAACAAAAGCTCGAGTCGCGATGCAGGATCAGCAAGGTTCCAATACTCTAGGATCGCATAGATCGATTAGTTGACGGATTCCAGTAAGGGGAGTCATGACTCGTTTGTCTCATCAGAAAGCTCGCTGCAGCAAGAGCGGAAGATAACACGGAGACGAGAAATGGGTCGGAGCACAGGCTTACCACTCGGGATTCATGATAGCGTGTGAAGAGGCAAAGTCTAGCTAAGGACACCAAGCTCAGTGGAAATATAGCAAAGCAAGGAGGCCTGGATGAAGCGAGGCAGGTGACTTAGGGGAGACGTTGGAGGGGACTGAATGATGAGCGCCTGAAATGATAGGAGGTGCAGGTGCGCAGGGGCACCTGATGTGCAGCTTTGTCTCATCAGTCACCCGCTACCCCGTCACCGCTTTACCAGATTACGCTGATACCACCCGCCACAACGGTCCCGCCGCTATGGAAAGCCGTTTCGATACGCCGTAATTTCCGGGGATGCTCTGTTGTACTCAGGTATACATGGCGAGGTGGTGATTGGGATGGCCCTGGTAGTTACTGGTCTATACTATAGATGTAGCCTTGAGTAGTCTCATCCAACATTCTCAGATACATGGCCTTGTTTTTATCTGTTTAATGTGGGCTTCCAAGGTCATTTGTCACTACGTCCCGTGGCAATGTACCTCGGATGCTGCGACCAGATGACAAGTGGACTTGTCCAGGGTCGGTTTAATTTTACTTGGGCATACATCAGGGTTAGAAAAAAAGATACTGTATTGTATGTATAAGTCAAAGGAGAGACTTAGATTGAATGGCATTGGATAAAAGCGGAATTCTTTTTTTAGATCTCCGAGAGCTTGTTCGAAAAGCGCCATTCAGCCACTACTCTTGCATATAAGCAATGTTGCCTTGAAGAATAATCCTTCTTAATGACTTCACCCAGTCTTTTATGCGTATTTGTGGGCCTGAAGCCACTCGAGCACAAGGGCCTGGTCACGCTCCTTGTAAGAAGCGTTCGTCCGGATATTGTCTCCCACAATGACAAGAGCGCGGTCATATGCTCCAGTATCCTTGGTCTTGAAGAAGGAGGCAATGTCATCACCAACCTGATGGTCAGCAAACTTGGACAGACCCATGCGGATGAATCTCTCGAAGACCACGTTGTTCGAGGACAAGCGGGCTTCCACTGAGGCCCAGTTAGACTTGATGTGGTCCCACAGAAGGTGGCGGACCTTGGCGTTTCCAGCAAGTGATACCGCTCCATTGTGGATATCCTGGACCGCTACTTTGTCGGAAAAGACAAAGTCCAAGTATTCTTTCACCAGGACTGGGTCTTTAGTTCGCCCCAGGGCAGAAAGACAAATTTCCTTTCCGTCAACTGAGTCCGTCCGGAGGTACTCCTCCTTGACAGCATCGAATTCTTTTCGACCGCCCTCTGCGATGTTGAGGCTGAAGATGACCGCGCGGAGGTTGGTGTGAATGGCACTCTTGTCTTGGCCGCTAGCCCAAAGGTCAAATCGGCGCTTTGCTTCCGAAACAATACTAGAATACAGTCAGCAAGTCTGAAGAAGAAGAAAACGCGAAGCCCTTTCTTAGCAAAGGGTGAGATATGAGTTCCAACCTTTCGTGGCCAGCGTTACCGGCCATAGAAATCAACAGCTTACGGAGCTGGATCACGAGATAATCCTCATTGGGCTGGAACTCCCAACCGATCTTCTCTACTGCTGGAGCTGCCAGACCGTGTGTGAATTTCTTCAATCCAGCTGCCACAGGCTCATTCTGGGAGAAGACAGAGCGCAGATTTGCCAGTGATGATGAGACTTGCGACCATACCCTGTAGAGAATGTTAAATGCGTGAAGCGCATAAATGGAAAGCGACTCTGTCCTTACAAATAATTGCTTTCGTTCTTGAAGCCTTCCAATAGGGCCAGTAAAGCAGGCGTGGTGCCTTCGCCAGATACAGCAAGGGCCGCAGCATCGCCCAAAAGGCCAATCTTATCTTCCGTGCTGAGGAGTCCAAGGGACTGTCCCAGTCTCTCCAGGCGTGCAGGCGGATAATTCGTTCGATAAAACCCAGCTAGGTCTTTGTTAACTTTGTAGAAGGTATCCTCGCCGACGTTCTCGACCGTGTCAGACTTGGCTGTAAGAGCGCGAGTATCCAGAGTAGCAAGTTGCTGTCCTGACTTGATTCCAAGAGGAATCCACCAAGTGGTCTCATCCTCTTCGGGCTTTGCATCTCCAGTGGATAGGAATCGAGTCTGGCGCACACTGATTTGACCAGGCTCTTCTGCGACGGTCACAACAGGGAACCCGATCTTACGAATCCAAGGGTCCTGGTATCATCGAGTCAGTTCAAATCCAAGTCAATAGAACCTGTAAGTAGAAAGAAAGAAGAAAAAACTGCAAAGCATATTGCAAAATTTTACTGCGAGGGAAAAAGTCGGGTGATAGTATCCAAGACGTACCATAAATCCGTGAACATCTTGACCGGAAGCCTTGCTCAAGGCAGACCACAGGTCGTTTGTCGTAGCGTTGCCTTTGAGCAGCAAATTAGATGGCTATTAACCAAAGAAGTTGAAAAACAATAAAAAGGACTTACCGTAAGCATTGGACTTCAAGTAGTCAGCAACACCCCGCAGGAACGTTTCGCGGCCAAGGTGGGAGCTCAGCATGCGGATGACCGAGCTTCCTTTCAAGTAGCTGATATGATCAAAGATCTGGTCAACCTCAAGAGCATTCCGGACGGGGACTTCAATAGGATGAGATGCTCGGAGGGAATCGAGATGGAATGCTTGTTGCACACTTTCAGCCTACAGTAACGTTGAATTGTGATCAACATGTGAAGGTTTTTACCTCGAGAGCTTCGTACGACAAACTGAGACCAGACGTTCCAGTCTATGGATAGTTAGAATATCGGAAAAGGTTGAACAATCACTTGAGACTCACCAGGATGGAAATGATCCACGGCAAGCCAGCCGACCCAGGTAGCGAAACCTTCGTTCAGCCAAAGTTCATTCCACCAATCCATGGTCACAAGGTTACCAAACCATTGATGGGCCAATTCTGATATTTGAAAAGTTAGAGGCGATGCTCGAGTGCGCAAGGAAATCAAAACTAAACTGACCATGGGCCACGACGTAGGCAATTCGGTTCTTATAGCGGTTATCGGATTTTCCTTCATCAAACAAAACAGCAGTTGTTCGGTATGTGACCAAACCCCAGTTTTCCATAGCTCCCATAGCCTAGAAATTGGTTAGGAGACTGCTTGTGGATAATGATGGGCAAGGTCCGTTTGGGTACGCACGAATTCGTGAACGGCAAGCAAGTCAGCCTTGGGAAGAGGATACTCAATCTCAAAGATCTCTGAGAAATAATCAACTGTGCGATGAGCACACTCCAGAGCAAACCGCGCTTGGTCCTTCAGGCCCCGGGTAGTGTATACCCGCACAGGGATACTCTTGCCTTGGTATTTACGCTCGGTCATGGCTTCGACATATTCGAAATCACCAATGGCCCAGGCCAGAAGCTAAATTCCGGGACGTAGTTTGTAAGCCAAGTATTGCGAGAGATACTGCAACAGGTTGGTAGGAACTCACGTAAGTACTCATAACCGGAGTGCGTTGGAAGGTGACGAATTTCAACCCAGAGTGGCTTCCTTCCCTTTCATCAATGACTGGCATATTGCTGAGAGCCGTCTGGCCCTTGGGGACTTCGATTTCGAAATCGAAGGTGGCCTTCAGATTGGGCTCGTCAAAGCAGGGAAAGGCTCTGCGAGCATCACAAGACTCAAACTGAGTGCTCAGCATGTAGTGGAAGTCTCCCTCCTTCGGGGTATCTGCCGCGGGCTCGCCAACAGGCTTATACTTGGAGCGATAGAAACCTGCCATGGCATCGTTCATGGTGCCGGTGAAGTTGATAGATAGTACCACATTGGATGGGGTCACTTCTTGGGAGAGCTTCAAAGATACGCGTTCGGATTTTTGGTCGTACGTGATTTCAGATGCCTTTGTCAATTGATTTCCTGCATTTTTTTCAAAATGGCAAGATGCGCATTAAATCATCAGCCTTATTCACTGACGGCAATCTTGCCCGTGGATTTTACATACCATTTTCACTCAGTACTTCGGCATTCTGGACCTGGATTTCCTTCGAATTGAGCACAATCTCCTTGGTAGAACGAATGACCTTAAGATCGATTTTCAGGAGACCCTTGTACCCCCATGTGCTACCGAGCCGCAGATCATAGAGCGAGACATGATAGTTGGTTGGTTTGACCCTAACAGTCCATGTCAGCATACAATGGTTGTCGAGGTAGCTGGTTCTCATGCTTCTCTTCTCATATATGGAGCATAAGACACCTCTAGGTGAAGTGGCTTAAATCCCATGCTATATCTATGGCAATGCAAATGTATAGCTAGAGCAAGCAAAGGCAGCACTCACACGTCAGGCAAGGTCTCTCTGTCGGTTGACGCCATGATGCGGGCCTCGGCGGAACAAGATCTTATGAGTCCAAGCTGAGTAAAAGGCGCAGGAATTGGCAGTCGAGGACGGGGATGAGATGGAGCGGAGGTAAGAGAGGAAAAGAAGCCAGTGGGGGAGGGGCAGGCGGAATGGGCAGGGCGGAGAAGCGCAGTACAAAGGGGAGGACATGCGACTGGGCGCACCGCAGAGGCGACGCCAGAGCTCAGAACTCTCCTACCCCACATTCGTATTCGACGCTTCACGGCTATCGCCGGGTTGTGGCTACAGAACAGCTGTGGGACTCTCAGGAAAAGAGAGGCATTCTTCCAGAACGGAGCTCCGGCGGAGCTTGGACCATCCTAACGCGGCGCGCATCTCCAAACCCACTTTGAAAGCCCGGACTACGCCCTCCCACGACAAGCACAATGGCCGATTCGGACGAGGAATATGTCGGAGATGTTACGGAGGACGAGGACGAGCTCCATGTCTCTCAAAAGGATCCCATGACGACTAGGAAGAAAAAGCAACGCGGAGGTGCAGAATGGGAGCTAGCTAGGACTTGGGAGACACTCGTCGAAGGCGCCGACGGTACTATCAGCTCGACCGTAGAAGGACTTCTCGAGGCTGGAAAGCGAAAAAGGTATGGATTCCATATGCTCCAGATCTTGTTGGCTGTGGACGCTGTTCGTTAACGCTCATCTTGTCGCGCAGACTCTTGAAAGACACTACACCTCTGCAACGCGGTATCATTAGACATCTTATCGTCGCCCTTGACCTTTCGCAATCCATGTCCGAAAAGGATTTACGACCGACACGATATTTATTGACTCTAAGATATGCACAAGAGTTCGTGCGAGAATTCTTCGAACAGAATCCCATTTCCCAGCTGGGCGTGATTGGCCTGCGAGACGGTCTGGCCGTGCGAGTCAGTGACATGAGTGGAAACCCAACAGATCATCTCGAGGCCATACAGTCTCTTAGAACCCAGGATCCCAAGGGCTTTCCTAGTCTGCAGAATGGCCTGGAGATGGCGCGAGGCGCCCTATTGTACGTTTACCACTATATATTCTGCCATCTTTGTCTGTGGAAGAAACCTGTGAGCTAACTCGATCCCTAAGCCACACACCTAGCCACGGTACGCGAGAAGTCTTGATTGTTTTTGGCTCCCTTCTTTCGTCGGACCCAGGTGACATCCACCAAACCATCAACACCCTCATCGACGACAAAGTGCGGGTGCGGATTGTTGGCCTCGCAGCACAAGTGGCAATCTGTCGAGAGCTATGCACAAAAACAAATGGAGGGGATGAGACTTCATACGGCGTTGCCCTCAATGAGCAACACTTCCGGGAATTACTGATGGATGTGACCACGCCCCCAGCCTCCTACTCTCAGAAGCAATCCGCAAGTTCGTTGCTCATGATGGGGTTCCCATCCCGCACTGTAGAGGCGAGCCCTTCGCTCTGCGCATGCCACTCCAAGCCTTCACGGGGTGGCTATTTGTGCTCGCGTTGTGGCAGCAAGGTCTGCAGCTTACCGGCAGAGTGTCCTTCTTGTGGCCTCACTCTAATCTTGTCCACCCACTTGGCACGCTCGTATCATCATCTCTTCCCACTGGTGAATTGGGTGGAGGTTCCCTGGCGCCATGCAGGACGCAGCAAGGCCTGTTTTGCCTGTGGTCTTTCTTTCCCAGCTGTTCCTCCAGAAGACGAGGCGCAAGTTGAGAATCCCACCAAAGGCATGAGTATAAGCAGTCGCTATGAATGCACTGCATGCAAAAACCATTTCTGCATAGATTGCGATCTCTTTGCCCATGAGGTTGTACATAACTGCCCGGGTTGTCAAAGTAAAGGTGCTCAGTCTCTGGGGCATGATCTGGAGAAACCAGATGGAATGGATACCACAGCTTGATGGGAAATCGCGTCGAAGCAATTAGAGGTTGGAGCGATTAATTTGCATTATCCAGGCGTTTCCGGGGTGAATATATGTATTATAGCGAGAAAAGGCACAATGATCTAGCTTTAATTGCGCTCAGTAGATGGAGACGGACGTACACTTGAAGGTGCCTCGGCTCGTAGGAAGATCGAACCCGCTTTCTTCTTCAATCCGCTTCTACCCCACCAACTCCGCAACTCGCCATGCAATCGCGTCAACAAGCTCAATCGCGCGACATGACGAACCGAACTCCTCAATCCAACGACCTGTTTCAGAGCTTAAGCTCATATTCCTTCAACACTGATCCAGAGTTTGCCAAGGGACTGGCTATCATCCTGGGCCACCCTGACACGCCAGCCACCGAGTCGGAGATCAACCGGGAAGACGATCTGGTCGTTCAAGCAAAATGCTTTTTCTTTTCGCGGTATAGTTGGTCAGTGTGACTTGCTGTATGTTCCGCGTCTGATAATTTTCTTTCTAGCAAACACAGCCTCACCCCGCCAATAGACCCTGCCGCTTATAAACGATGGCTGGGATCGCCATCAGCCGGTGACGTTCAAGATTCGGCGATATCTGGGCCATCTGGCGAAGAGCCTGCCTATCCATCATCCTTTGCTCATATCGTGGAATTGATTACAACGGGACGGCCAATACCAGGGATTCAGGAGATCCCAGATACAGTGTTGACCGGTCATGACATTTCCAGCGATAAACCCCGACGTAAAAAGCCTTGGGAGAAGGACGAGGAAGGCGTTCCGAATGGGGCATCAAGGGAACAGCCTTTGGGACTTTGATATGTGTTGGAGGTCTACACTCGTTCTCGTGATTCAGGGCTAGGTTCGATTGTCTAACAAGAAAATAAAGTGAATGGTAATGTAATTATAAAGCTATGAATCCTTGGTAACGAGATAGTCGTGGGCCGCTCATATCACTCGAGCCACCATCAAGCATTGGGAGCAGTCATCACACATTCTGTATACGATGACAGGAGAGTGAAATGTAGATAAATATTGTCGCACTGAGTAAAATATTGTGTGCATGAAGTGTTGATAGACAACGCCTCTCATAATCGACACCGAGTAACTGATCCGGACTTGTCAGATATTTTTGAACTACCATCATAAGCAGATTGGCCCCTTGGGGGAAGCTTTTCTTTGGGCCAGGCTCGTCACTGAAGAGACACAAGAAGTCTTGGCGACTGAGCCGCGGGCGAATGTCAGACCAAACCGATAGATGAACAGAGAGAGATGGTAAGCAGACAAGACTGAACCACAAAGATCAGACAAGGTACTTGCGTCAACTTTGACTGGCAGAATGTTTGAAACATACAAAAACGGTTCGAACGATAATAAATATGACTGATAGTTGTTGCAGCCTTTTCCAGGTGTCATTGATCTTCTTGCTTCTTGTTTTGGGATGTTTTTGTTGTTTTCTTTCCGATTTCCCTCTTCTATTTCAAGATGCCCTCCATTGGGAATGGACGTCTTAACGAAAAGGAGCGTAGCCGGAGCCCCATTGGCTCCCACGATTGAAGCGAGCACCGTTTTGTCCAGTGCCAGAGTATCGATCTTCGTTGAGATGACCCAACCGGCCAACTTGGACCCCGGTTCCTGGGCCTGGACGAGTGGCATGAGACGGATTGCAGCAAAGCATTGCCACGCGAGAGCCAAACTTTGAGCCCCGGAGAGAGACCATATGTTTCCTGATGAACTAATATTAGATATTCGGTTGGGATACAAGAGCTTTCACGTATCAACTTACCGAATGTGGCTGGCGACGAGCTCCCTTTGGTGAGGGACAGCATTCATCAGGATCCATTGAATCAAATAGTTCCCGTACTGATCGCCTGCGACTTTATATGAAGTCAGCTTCATCCTCGGTGCAGGGCTGCGAATGATGTGTAAAGAGGGATACGATAACGAAGGTAAGAAAGCCAAAACTGGAACTTACTATCTATTAGAGGCATCCGAGGGCGATCAGTGCGACCAGTGCACACTCGTGACAGATAGCGGTCCAGAAACTCCGAGCCGCCAATCTTCAGGCATTTCTCGACAATTTTTGACGCAAATTGATCCATGCTATAGTCAACGGCATAGTGTAGAACGTGCTCTATTGCACGGCTTTTGTCGTGGGGGCCGCCGTGTTCACAAATATGCTGAATGCACCAGTTTCCGAATTGACCATGGGCTAGAACATCAATCTTATCGAGAACTTCCTCAACTGCAGGCCGCTGCATACAGTGAGAAAGGTTCGTATATGCTCCCAGTCAGTGAAGAGCACATACCTTTTCTTCTTCAATGCAATTTTCGAAGATGTTCTGGACCACCAGGCTTCCTGTCTCTCCTTGTGCGACTTCGTGCCACATTCCACGTAATGCCTCGTTCACTTTGGCCATGATCTGGGGCGGTTCTCCATCCCATCGCAATTCGAACAGCTTTTGCCAGACGTGACACGCGTACCGGTGGATCACTGTCTCCGGGATCCGACGAAGAAGCTCATGGACCATGACGGTCTTATTCTCCTCTGGAACGCAGTCAAAGGCCTTTTGAATTACATGGCAGCCAAAAGGGTCCATGCTTAAGCTGAGGGTGTTTCCTCTGATAGAATCCGCAATTGCGATCACCTGCTCGGGGGTCCCATGTTCAAAACATCGTTGGACCAAAAAGTTCCCGAATCGATTGATCATAAGAGGATAAGCTTGGTTGACAATCGCCTCAATTATGTCATATTTCTGTTCTGTAGTTCCTACCTTGAGCTTCTGCTGTAGAAAGATTGAAGCTTGCTGATCATTGTTGCAAACTATCTTTTCCACGATGTATTTCCAATCACAAGATACATTTTTGTCAAGCAGGCGTCGATAGTTAAGAGGCTCTAGTGGTGAGATATAGGTCTGCATGGAGCTTCCACTGGGCTGGTTTGCGTAAGTACAATGATAGAAAATCTGCGTTAGCGCACTTACCGGAGAAGTCCACGATGTTTCGCTAGTATTAGCAGCAGTAAATTCGGTGGCAGTCGGCGATAGCGCAGTTGCCCCTGATCTTGTGTGATAGCTAGGCATTTGAAAAAGTCCAATGGGCTGAAAGGCACTTGACGGTCTTGTTGTCGGCGATGAAGGCGCCTTAGGGTCAACATCAGTCGGGGACCCAGGCGCAAACCCACCCCACGGAGAAGGCTGGGCCATGGGAAATGGTCCGATTCTATTGCCATGAGTGAGAGAGCGGCGGGAAGTAGCGGGTGCTTGAGACTGTCGAGATTGTTCATTGGAGGGCCGGGACAAACAGCTGTATGTGCTCGCTGAAGAACTCGAAGGGCCCGAGAACACTCGTTGGGGCTGAAGAACTCCTTGCGAGGGAAACGCAGGGTATGCAGTAGATCCACCCCAGAATCGATTTGCATCTTGGCCCAAGTGAGTTGGATTGCACAGAAGCGTCTCTTCATAAGTCTTTTCCAAAGACGCTTCATTCATGGGCGGTCCGAAAGATAGCTGTCGATGCTGAGGCCATAATCCTCGAGTTCGATTGTACGTCCCAGCAGATAACGCTTCCGAGATGTCTGACTGTGAGTCATCCTGTAGGCCCCATGCATCCTGTATTTGACCAAACGCTTGGCTTGATGTATTGAAGGCGTTCTGGAGGTGACTGATCGTCTGCTCCGTGATCTCACGGCCACCAAAATCAGCTTCGGATGGAGGACCTAAAGCCTGATCCAGAGTATGTTTGATGACACGAGTCTGAGCAAGCTCCTGCTCTTGGATTGCAATCTTCGAGTTGGCTGCGAGGAGCTCTTGTTTGAGTCGCAGAAGCTCTGCTGATTTGTCCTCTACCTCGTTGGGGCTTATAGACGGTGCAAGGCCAGCAGACGAACGCGTGTCACTCACTTTGGCTTTCTGAGGTGGGTTCGAGGAGTCATCGTCTTCAGTGAGAGCTGATGAATCCTCGGGAGAAAGCTTTGACAGTATCTTCTCGAGTTCAGATGAGCGGCCCGTGACTGGTTCAGCCTTGCCTTGTTCTACCTTCTGTTTCTGGGCTTGTAAGTCACTGCTCCCGGTGCTCCCAACGTGCTTTACGGGCACAGCTGAACGAACCTTGCTGGAGGGAGCCGAATTTCCCACAATCGAGCTAACATGGGAATTATTGACCGTTGAGGCCTCGGACTGTTCAGGCGAAAGAAGTTGACCGGGATAGCAAGCGCTCTGAGGGATTAGAAAATCATCAGATTCAGTGACTAGTCAGATACCGTGGTAGCATGGGCATCTCACGGAAGCTTCCTTTCCAAACTTCAGATTCCAAGGATCAATTCCGTCCTTTGAGAAGCGAGCATCTTTACCGATGCGGGCCATTCGGGGGGGACCTGCAAAGGACGCCATGGTACCCTTGAAGATCACGGGGGCAGCAAACTTGTATTCCGGCTGTCGATTTCAATCTCAGTTCCAGTGCAGAAATATGAAAGAAACACAGTTGGTTGGCATGAGAGAGGGGGGGGGAGAGATGGGAGAATGCGAATGAGGGAAGTGAACAAGGCAACTCCGGGGCAAGTTTGGAAAGAACGAGGAAATACGTGCTGGAGATCTTGTCGGCAGGAGCCACAAGGTCTTTGAAAGCCGCCTTTCCGATGTGAACTGTAGAATGTATTTAAAGGGCAGTCCATGGTCTACCACTCTTGCCTGTGTTTGGTTTCTAGATCTGTATGGAGCTTTATAAGTCTGTATCCAACCAATTGCCAGAAGAGTAGCAACGATTTTCTTCTCTGCCATCTGGTTTAATACGTTGCGCTGCAGTGATGCTCATTTGAGACCGCAATGAATCGTTCAAGGGCCTTGGGGGGTGATTTGAGAGCCATTTTGAAGTCCGGGTGTGCTCTCACTTTTCCATATACTTGAAAAAGATAGAAGTATATTTGTGTGCCAGCGGGGAACGCGCACAGACAGAGCAATTAACCCCTACTTGGATCGCTCCATGAATATAGAATACATTGATCTGCCTTGTCAATCAAACGAGAACCCATGTTTAAGGTAAAACTTGAGGTTTCATGAAATTATGGGGATTCTGCCTTGGAGGTGAGTTTACCTTATAGCTTATACCTAGACAGTGGCTGCATCTTGCCAAGTTGACTGAGATATCTATTATCCAGTCAGGCACATGCATAGTACTCGATATTCACGCGCAATGTTCTGTATGTCGGGCAAAGGACGAATGTTCGGCATCCTCCGAAGTGAATCGATCCCGTACTCGTAGTGTAACGGTGGCGGTCGCAGCGGCCTCGATTCGGCCAGCCGCGCTGGGGCCAGCTGTTAATCCTTCTATCTCCCCTAGAGCTGAACCACTTCACCCTGGAACTTGTCTTTTGAAACTGGCTCTTGGCCGTGCATCTTGGACCCTGGGCCCCCTCTACAACAAAGTACATCTCCGCTACCTCGAAGCTCATTCGCCCGCGAGGATTCGTCATCCCTAATCGAATTTCCGGCACCCGCGAAACCACGACGCCTCATTCTCCTCACTAGCCTGACTGCAAACTGGTCCAGAAGGATACGACCACGGATTTGCTGTTCCAAGACGAGGGTAAGTTCGAGGACTGCCAAGAACTTCGCAGCTGGCCGCTCGGAGGTGCTAATGCTCTGCAAAGACAGCGCAGACGAGGAACGTCCGTGGACAATGGCCACCACCACAGTGACCGGCCATGGTCGCCGGGCATCTATGCGACAGGCTGAATTGCAAGCGCCTTCGAAAGCACCGGCATCTACTTCAACCTCTACTACTCAGTCAACAAGCAGCCCTCTCGACCAATTCCCTCCCTACGAAGAGACCCTTGACGCCGCCATAGGTCCCGGCCGGCCAAACAGAAGCCCCTCTGTGAAATACATGTCCAACGAAAAATGGGAGCCACGGAAGTCTGCTTACTATCCCCGGGATGCCATCAATGGACCTCTGAGAACCTCAAAGCACAGGCCGCGCAAGAGCATTAGCGAAGCCATCACAACAATAAGGACCCGGAATGGCAGCGTTAGTGCCAACGCCCAGGAGCTGGCCGAAGCCCTGCGCGCTCCAGTATCATATCGCCTGACAGTAGGTTGAGATCCTGGCAGCAAGCCATTTCTATTCGCTAACTCGTAGCTAGGGTCTCTGCTTGGTTTGGTACCTGACTTCTGCGCTCACGAACACGTCCTCGAAATCCATCTTGAATGCCCTCCCAATGCCAATTACCTTGACAATCGTGCAGTTTGCCTTTGTCTCGATCTGGTGCTTACTCCTTGTTTATTTATCTACCATCATCCCCGGGCTCCGGCGGAGCATTCCGGTCCTCAAGCACGGCATTCGATACCCCTCGCGAGAAGTTATATCCACCGCATTGCCTTTGGCTGTTTTCCAATTAGCTGGGCACATCCTCAGCTCGATGGCGACATCTCAAATCCCCGTTTCTCTCGTCCACACAATCAAGGGTCTTTCCCCACTGTTTACTGTTCTAGCATATCGCGTTCTGTTCCGCATTCGATATGCCCGCGCAACCTATTTGTCACTCATACCCCTCACCTTAGGTGTGATGCTGGCATGCTCCACCGGGGTATCTACCAACTTTTTCGGAATAGCATGTGCTTTGCTTGCAGCTTTGGTTTTTGTCTCACAGAACATCTTCTCCAAGAAGCTCTTCAACGAGGCTGACCGTGCGGAGTCTGAGCCTCAAAATGCAGGCCGGCGAAAATTGGACAAACTCAATTTGCTCTGTTACTGCTCTGGCCTGGCCTTCTTCTTAACGTTGCCTATCTGGTTCGTCAGTGAAGGGTATCCCCTGGTGTCAGATCTCATGCATGACGGTGTGATATCGCTCTCAGAAAAACAAGGTTCCCTTGACCATGGGGCCTTGGTTGTCGAATTCGTCTTCAATGGCATATCGCACTTTGCGCAGAACATCCTGGCATTTGTGCTCCTTTCCATGGTGTCGCCTGTTTCCTATTCTGTTGCATCGTTGGTGAAGCGAGTCTTCGTGATCGTTGCTGCTATCATATGGTTCGGCAACTCTACAACTTCTATTCAAGCCATTGGTATTGGTCTTACATTTGTGGGCCTCTATCTGTACGACCGGAACAGCCATGATGATGTGGCTGACCAGAGGGCGAATGCGGACCATTTCAAAGCGCGACAAGCCATTCTGCCCGTGAACGTTCGGCACTCGAGTAGACCATGGGACTCTAATGGCTATGCATTCCCTGGCTCCCGGGGCTTTGAAAATCCCCTGGCAGGCAGTTCGCAGGCGCCTCAGACCTCCAAAAAAGAGGATGATGGCCCTGGCCGAGTACGGCCACGAGGGAGCAGTGTCAATCGCAATTGGCTACCAGGCACGAAGCAAGAATCAACGTGGCAACCGAATGATTCTTCAGCGACATAACCTTTCATGACCATTCCGATTGCCGTGGTGGAAAATTTGTGTATTATATTCACGGCGTTCCGGTATTTCCCTCGAGAGATTAACTCTCGACTTACGAGCTTTTCACTGCCAGCAAATCCTTAATGTCTCAGCCTGATGAAGTGTATGTGGAGATGTACATAGGTTGGAATCTATGATTTTTGGAGCCCGGAAAGTGGTTTCATTCGTAAACTTGTTGATGATACGTAGTGTAGCGAGTCACAGGCGACATACTGTCCTGCAGCCATCAGGCATTCCCCGTGCCTGGGATAACATCCGACGTATTTGTGTCGTGTCGACAATGCTCGAGCTCTATTGACAATATTCGATGGTGAGTGTTGCGACCGTCGGTAAAGAACAAATCATAATTGGGTTCGCCCCTTGACTGCTCCAGTTCGGTGCATTGCTCTAGGGACAATGCTGCAGAGGAGACCGGGACAGAGAGCCCTGCCTCCTACAATAAATCACGCCCAGAATGAGATGATTTCCAGGAAGGTCAGGAAGCTGCGCCTGGGTTTTCTCTGCCGTGGCGGAGAAAATGTTGATCCGACCCGCCGCGCCCGCGCCAACAACCGAGCACAAGCAGCCAATCCGCGGCCGTCTATTTGCGAAAAGAGACCCTCTTAGTCAGTTCGATGGTCAGCACCCCCATTAGGTAACCCGCAGATTCGAAGTCCTCCGAGCTCCTTCTTCACCCTCTACCCCCCTCGTCCACCGTCCTCTCCTCCTTCTCCACCATCTCCCCTCCCCCTCCACTCGTCGAATCGCCTCAATGTTGCGGCCGCAGCTGTTCCGTGCGGCCGCCCGGCCTCTCCGGGTGCCCCGAACCCGGCTTTTCGCCACGACTACTCCTCGCGCAGCAGAGGTAGAACTCACCATTGGTATGTCTACAGCATTCGGTGTACCTTGATATCCGCTCACAAGTGATTCAGATGGCAAGAAGGTCTCCGTGGAAGGTAATTACTCCCCTAGCCATTGTCCAAGGCCAGCGACTCACTCTGAACAGCCGGGTCCGCGCTTATTCAAGCATGCGAGAAGGCAGGCGCAACAATCCCAAGGTACGTGGCTTTGATCCGAACATCTAGGTCATAATGTGCTAATTCTCTATAGATACTGCTATCACGAGTATGTATTGCTTCAACAATCTCTCCCCGAACAAAAACAGAAAGTGGAATTTGGCTAACACGCAGACCCAAGGAAATTGTTGGTTGCTGGAAACTGTAGGTTACTAAATCCCCGTGTGCTGTCTGCCTTCAATTAAGGATACGTTGAACTAACTTGAAACTTTTGTAGGTCGCATGTGTCTTGTCGAAGTTGAGCGGGCTCCAAAGCCCGTGGCGTCATGTGCATGGCCAGTCCAGCCTGGAATGGTGGTGAAGACCAATTCGCCAGTGGTGCACAAGGCTCGCGAAGGTGTCATGGAGTTCCTTCTCGCCAACCATCCACTTGATTGCCCTATCTGTGACCAAGGAGGAGAATGTGATCTTCAGGATCAGTCCATGCGATATGGTGCGGACCGTGGCCGTTTTCACGAAGTCAGCGGCAAACGTGCCGTGGAAGACAAAAACATCGGCCCCCTCGTGAAAACCTCCATGAACCGTTGCATTCAATGCACTCGTTGTGTGCGATTCATGAACGACGTGGCGGGCGCGCCAGAACTCGGAACCTCTGGCCGTGGTAATGATATGCAGATCGGAACATACCTGGAACAGAGCCTTGACTCTGAATTGTCGGGAAACATCATCGATCTTTGTCCCGTCGGTGCCCTGACATCTAAGCCCTACGCATTCCGTGCCCGTCCTTGGGAGCTCAAGCACACCGAGTCGATTGACGTGCTTGATGCTTTGGGCTCTAACATTCGAATTGACAGCCGAGGACTGGAGGTCATGCGTGTTCTTCCTAGACTGAACGATGATATTAATGAGGAGTGGATTAACGACAAGTCGCGTTTTGCGTGTGACGGATTGAAGACTCAGCGTCTCACCACCCCGCTGATCCGTCGGGACGGAAAGTTTGTCCCTGCTACCTGGGAACAAGCCTTGGTGGAAATTTCGTCGGCTAAGGAGAAGCTTCAATTACAGCCCAATGAATTCAAGGCCGTCGCTGGTCACTTGGTGGATGCCGAATCACTTGTGGCCATGAAAGACATGGCAAACAAGTTGGGATCCGATAACCTTGCTCTCGACCAGCCTGGTGGCAGCGCCCCTATCGCCCACGGCATCGACGTTCGCTCGAACTACCTATTCAACTCTAAGGTCTACGGCATCGAAGAAGCAGACGCAATTCTCTTAGTGGCCACCAACCCCCGCCACGAAGCTTCTGTTCTTAATGCCCGCATCCGCAAGCAGTACTTGCGTTCCGATCTAGAGGTCGCGCTTGTCGGTGAGGAATTCGACAGCACTTTCGACTATGAGCACTTGGGCGCCGACGTGTCCGCCCTCAAGAATGCTTTGGCCGGAGATTTTGGCAAGAAGCTTGGCTCCGCCCAGCGACCCATGATCGTTGTCGGTAGCGCTGCTGCTGAACACCCTGATGCCAAGGCCATTTTTGAGGCTGTTGGTGGCTTCGTCGAGAAACACTCCAGCAACTTCAACACACCTGAGTGGCAAGGATACAACGTTCTTCAACGTGCCGCTTCTCGTGCTGCTGCTTACGAAGTCGGCTTCACTGCACCATCCCCCGATGTGGCTCAGACCACCCCAAAGATGGTTTGGCTTTTGGGTGCCGATGAAATCTCCCAAAGCGACATCCCTAAGGACGCATTTGTCGTCTATCAAGGTCACCATGGCGACCGAGGTGCTCAGCTCGCCGACGTCGTTCTTCCAGGTGCCGCATTCACCGAAAAGTCCGTTACCTATCTTAACACTGAAGGTCGCGTGCAAGTCACGCGTGCCGCAACTTCACTACCAGGAGCTGCTCGCGACGACTGGAAGATCATCCGTGCTTCTAGCGAGTTCTTGGGTGTTCCCCTCACTTACGATGACATTGAAGCTCTTCGTGACCGCATGGAAGAAATCAGCCCAGTCATGCGCCGTTATGACGTTGTTGAGCCTACATCTGTGGCTAGCCTGAGCAAGGTTCAGCTGGCCGATCAGAACAAGGGCTCGACCGCTACCGGAGCTCCTTTCAAGAAGGTCATTGAAGACTTCTTCTTCACAGACGCTATTTCCAGAAGGTATGAATTCCACCCTAGTGTCTTGACCTCTTCCAGCTTGTACTAATTTCATTATCTCAGCTCGCCAACGATGGCCCGTTGCTCGGCTGCTCAGGCTACAGGAAACCCAGAGACCAACTTCATGGCCGCCGGTGAAATGTCTCCTCAAGCCCTATACGGTTAAAGGAGAATTCACTTCAGCGTAATTGAGCCTTCTCTTGATTTCTTTTAATGGCCGCAGGCGTTGTATCTTGTATCGCATTACACTTCCTTTTTCGTTGTACCGTTCGATTTTCCTTATTCCTCTCCATTACTCCAAATATTTGGTGTGCTTCCCTTGATCCATCTCGCCTGCCCTCGAATGCCTTCTGAGAATCCCTTGGGAAACATTCATCTGGTTGCCTTGTATATAAACATGATTTCTGAGACGCAAAATTCTAAGTCTGTTGTGGAGATGAACGCCAGCGTGAGAGACGATGAGAAGCTAGAACTTCGGTCACGATGACTTCAGCTGTATCTGTAATTTTCTTTTGTATTGTCTGGTTTCTCTTGTGAGCTATCAATGCCAACTGGCCTTCACTTGAAAGTTTTCTCAGACGTGTCAAGCACTCTCTGGGCGCACGTAGTCGTAGTAAGGCCAGATGCATGATTCTATGAAGTCATTGCCCCGAGATATCCTACAGTTCTGTGACACCCTTAGTTACTCAGTAATGAGCTCTCACAGCTCATCATCGTCCGTTTCGCCACCTGTATCTTCCATTGTCTCGCTCGAGGCGGTCTTTGCTGGATTGCCTTCTGTTGGTGCTGCTCGCCTGGCGAAGGGCAACTGTCTTCGCGGCGGTGGTGCTTCCTCGGCAGATGGCATCTGCGTACTACTCTTCTCTTGGCTTTTCCGGAGGTCAAATGACTTTCCCCCTGCCGAGGTATTGCTGACTTCATTATCATTGTCGGTCGGGTTAATCTGACCTTCCTGAGAGGCTTCGGGGGTAGTCGGGTCTTCGTCATCAGTTGTTTCGTTGTCTGAGAAATCAGCAGGATTTGGCTGATCCATGTCCATCCTGTCTAGATCATTTCCTTCAGAAGCCCCTTCTTGCTCCAGTCTATCTTGCATTCGACGTTTAGAAGCTTGTGGCTTTTCTCGCGGTGAGCTTGGATCTGCGGCCAGACCGCGTAAATTAGAAACTGCTCGAGACATCATTAATTTGAGGTTCTAAGAATGAACAGTACGCCACATATCTTTAAGATGCACATACCTTGGTCAGAATCTACTGTTGCGGATGCTAAGAGGCGTTGCTGAGTGCGGATCTTGAGTTTCTTTTCATTCAACAATTGAACGAAGTTCGTCATTAACTGTTTTTCATGCTGCTTCTTTGCCTGTCTGAGATCTTGCAATTGCCTTTTTAGTTGTTTGATTTCATCCTCGGCTGCGTGGTGACGATTGGTCAATTCTATCACTTGAGACTGGGATGAGTCTGCTGCCGCTGCTGCTATCCCTGACCACTCAAAGAGTTCGATGGCCTGCTCGTCATTTTGTTGCAGATTAATAGCACCGAGTTTTTGCTGTTACACTGTGAGCTAAGTTTTGCGTGGCCATGTTCCCAGGAGGACAAGAAGAACATACCGTGATGGATTGGACCCTCTTTCGTATGGTAATAACAAGCTCTTTGCCTTCCTCGTCGCTTCCTGTGACGCTAGCGGTGGCTTCTATCCCCTCCAGCAGCGCCGCCTCGGCGGTGGTGACGGGCTGTCCCAGGATTGATGAGATGATATGAGCCCACTCCTGATCAGAGCCTTGATAGGCCTTGGCCCGAAGGCTTCCTATCTTGGATGCCTGTACTGCCAGGGGATTAGATTTGGCACCAGCAGGTTGTGCTTGGGTATGGCTTCTTACCCGCTGCTGTGTAAGGACACTCGCCTTCCGTTGCGGTGAGCATGACGTCGAGCGGCACAGGCCCTGCACTGTGGACGTGGACCAAAACAAAGGCATCAGGCTCATCTGACCGGATGATACGGACGACTCGTGGCGAGGACATGATTGCTGCGATTCAAAGGGTGAAGGACAATCCAAGCGGCGAGCCGGCGGAGCGGTGCAATATAAGGCGCGTATTGTTTACCGCGTTGGACCATCGAAGGCAGAAGGCCTACAAACGCAAAAGCCAGCTGTTCATGAATGCAGCTCTGTTGCGAGATCAACTGTAGATGCCTCAATACTCCGTACTTGCAGGCAGTACTTCCCAGGCAGCAGCTGTTTTGCCTAGTCCGATTTAGTACGAGCTCTGAGCGCACATCGGATGTAGACTCTAGAGCCAACTCGAGGACTTCTCCAGGGAACGGGAATACAAAATAGACCTTGTCTGCTGTAGTATGGAAATTCCAATTCCAGTAAACCTACAAGCTAACCTGGGAATAGTTTAGAGTCTCTCCAACTTGGGTACTGCCCAGAGTTGTTTGGTAGTATATATTTCTCCGATAACTTGTAGCTACTGCGGTGAAACCGGATTATAAGAAACGACAAGCCTATTTGTATTGATACTTAATTACTGGATCAGATACGGTCTACGATCTTTGCATGCAGGAAATATAGAATTGCCCGAGTCTGTGCAGGCCGAACAGACTATACTCCGTACGCACGCGCACACTAAGCACGTCCCCGCCAGCCTCAGGAATCTCCCCTCTCGGATTCCAGCCTCCTCCGCATCCTCGCCCTCGACCCTTCTGCCCTCCTCCCTGGGCCTCGAGTCAGCTTGCGCCTCATTGCATCCTCGTGCTCTCCCCCGATCGCCTTCGTATCCGCCCCCCCTTTTCGTCGCAACACAAACCTGAGGGCGACCCACTCGGCCAATACAGTATCAAGCTGTGAGAGACATATTAAGGAGGAGATTAAGGGGAAGCACACGTTCAAACGCACTCTCCTATATCCCAGGTCGCAGCGCGACGGAAATGACTTTCTACTTCCTGTCCCTTTTCGTGTCAGTGTCGCAAAGCTTGGAGCTCACCAGATAATCCGCCTGGTATTCCCTGGAGCGGCCGCGCTCTGACGCGCATGTCATCAGCCATGGCGGATTCAACGCCAAACCACCAGAACGAAGACGATTTGATGGAATGTTGGGATGACGATGACGACTTGCAATTTAACGATGGTTCTCAATTTCGTGCTGCTTCCAGCGCTGGCTCTGTCACCAACTCCTCATTCCGGCCTTCGGGGCACCGTGATTCAATTTCGTCGCGCCGATCTGCTCGGTCGGAGGCTCGTTCGGAGATAGATTCTAATGCTGGCGACGAGGATTGGCAGGTTCCCCTCCAAGGCCATGATGAAGCTGCCAAGGAGGAAGCTCTTGCCTCGGCCAAGCATGCAGGAATCCCCATCCCTGCAAATATCCCAAATTCTGCCCTCCTGGGCGGCGCGATCAAACGTCTATCATCGCGGAAACCAAGAAGAACATTCGTGGACGATTGGTCCGACGATGTGGAGCTACCAGGTCCTAATACTGTTCTGCAGCTACAGACCCAACAAGATTCAAGTTTCCCAGATACGCTCCGCCAGGTTGGCTCGACGCTGGCAAGTCCTGTCAAGTCAACGACATCGTCCTGGGCTGATGATATACCAACTCGCCTCCGACCAACTCTCATAACTTTAGATCAATTCCAAGACGAGAACGATACCGTAATGCGCCAGAGCGCCCCTACGATCAGAGGATCCAACCAGCAATATTCATCACTGCCACCTAAAAGCCAACAAAATCACAGTCTTCCCAGAGAAGACAGGATAGACGAGTTCGATGCGGATCTTGAGCTACCACCAATCCACCAACCCCTCCAACTATCTGAACCCAAAAATAGAGCGGGAGCTTCGAGCCCGGCCCTAGAGGATTTTGACCTCGAATGGACTGAAGGGAGTATTGGCGTCAGGGTTGGCGGCACTGCCCGTGATGGTCGCTCAATTCCGAGCTCTACTATATCTATTGCTAGCCCCAGTGTGTCGAGCTGCATCACCGGCGAAAGCGAAGACGGCTTAGAAGGGCTGGTCTTCCCTGAAGGACCACTGGATCTGTCTACACCTCTCAAGAAACAAAGCGAAATTAATTCTTACGAAGAAATGACCAGTGGGGTTGAGAGAAAGAATATATCAGGCTCTCATGATACAGACGACTTCTTTACGGATCTCGAAGTCGACAATGGCCAAGCTTTCGTGTCCGGAAAGCTTTCCTTGAATCCAAATGTGAAGTGCAAAACAAATTGGCCAGCGAGCCCTACTCCTAGGTCTGCTACGACATTGGTCTTCACAAATGGCACCGGCTCGTCTCAACAACCGAACACCCGTATTCCGCGCTTATCTAGCCATGACCGTACTCATTCATCGCACTCAACCCACCTAGAAACCGTCTCGGAAAGTGGCGCTCCCATTTCCAAGTTCCAAACCTCCCAATCTCGTCTTGGACACGCATCTCAAACATCAGTTTCCAGTCTCCCTGCAGCACGTGCCACATTAACATCCCCCATCACATCAACGTCGGGGCGCAATACTCTCGGGTCGCGGACTTTGAAAGCCACGACATCCACGGGTGAGCCGCGTGCCCCGTCGAGATATCTTCGTCCCAAACGATCATTGCCTTCGATTCGTGGGGCAGCCTCTAATGCTACTTCCATACAAAGTTCTCAGCGTGCCACGACTCACCAAGATGGAGGCTCCCAGCCATCTTTGAGGAGACCCAAGACGCCGGTTGACCAAACCACATCTAATAGAAGGATATCTATCCCCAAGACACACACACCGTTCATTCCAGCCGGTGCCTCGCAAAGACAATCTCATCATGTTAGCGTTAAAACTTCCCGTCCTTCTCGTCGCAACTATTCGGACAGTTCTGGGGAATTTTTGAGTCCCCAGCCTACACAGTTCTCACGACCAGGTCGCCCAAATGCCCTGCGCCTGAGTCTGGGCGATTCGAAACCAGAAGCTACCAGTCCCTCTACAAAACGAACTCTTACCCGACCCACCAAGCGTCGCAACTTTGGCGATGGATCTGAGCTGCAGTCTTTCGACGATTTGCCAACGTCTGTATCTGCGGAGAGCAGGTTCATGAAAAATCCTTCCGGTCGTGGTGCTCCTCGAGTTATGCGTGCCAGGCTCAGCCAGAGCAGCGTTGTATCAACAGATAGTTCTCCCATGCAAGTTTCAACGCCGCCGTCATACTCTAGACCGACGAACTCGCTTCCCCATTTCGCGCGGGATACGAATGCGTCCCGAAACGCAAGGGAACAACGCATTGCTTCCATGACCTCAAAAACCAGGGACACGAATGCGCTTGGGCCGTTCAATCCCAATTGGAAAGCTCATCCGATTTCTCGCATATCCCCTAATGCTGCACCGGTGCGAAGCCGAAAGAGTAGATTGGGAAACAAGCCTCCCTCTAAGCCCCACCTCATAAAGCCAATGGGGGCGGGGGTGCAAGAAGCAAAGTGTAAGTTTTCATTAATTTCCATCTGCTTTCATGGTTGTGAATCCATGCTAACCGTCTTTCAGCGGTGAAAGGAATGCGGTATAACCCGACTACGTTCCGCTGGGAGGGGAATGAGAATCTCATGCACGATTTCGACGTCCCCAGTACACCGAAGTCCCCAAAGCCGGCTCCTGCTCTCATCAGTAATATGGGAATGGCAGACAATGTCCAGACCGTGGGCGGAATGATTTTTGACCCGCAGCGAATGTGCTGGCTCCGTGCTGCATCTCCAGGGTCTGGGTATATGGGGGGCATTGCCCCTGAGGATGAGGACGACGTCTTTGCAGGCCTAGGTGATCTAGATGATGAACCAGCCGGTTCCGTTCAGCGAGACTCGGAGACCTTGGAGGACTGCAACCTTCAGGGCGCAGACGCGGATCCGAGCGCAGGGGAGTCTTCGGACGAGGGACCCATGACCGAGGAGTTTGATGTCGGACCGGAATTTGTTCGACGGCAACGGGCAGAGGAGGATAAATGGAGACGAAAAGTCAACAAGTGGGTTGGATCTGATCGGGGGGATCGGGAAGCGTACTGGCGATGGGCCATTCGAGATCTAGTGGCCGATGATTTCAGCAACCCATTGGGGTAGAAGAAGAACGACCGAGGCGACGAACGTCCCCTCGGGTTCATGCCCAACGAACCACCTCGGTCCACGGCTCGGAGTCCTTGAAGAAGGCTGGATGTTCTTCCACTCTTCGGACTTCCTTTCCCCCCTTGGGTGGAAACATGTTGGGGCATAGAACACGAACGAATGACTCGAAGAACCCTGTCCTTATTGGCCCTGATGAAACTGGCCATGCATGAATTTATGGCTTTGATGCTCTGTACCTATATTCTTTATTCTTTGTTTTCTGGCTCTTTGTTCTATTGTTTGCAAGCGTGGTAGGGGGCTACATTGTTCAAATTGATATCTGCGTATATGTTCCGTGTATGTACTCATTGGGGGCAAAGGAGCCAACGAGTGCCCTTCACAACGCTTCATAAAATAGGATACTATTATCATTTCGACATCATCCCAAGGTTTTCCTGTACTCGGCTGTTCTTTCTGCGTCTTCGTGGTCTCGCATATTCGCGACGGAACCTTGCCTCCTCCGCCTGTCTGGTTCCTTGTAGTTCGGAGAACCAGTTGACCTTCCTCCCTCCTCCCATTCTTACTGCTCCACGCCACTTCTTCACGCATACCCGCGGCTTTTGATCGATGATCCGTCATGTCCTAGCACCCGCATCTGATGGACAAGGAAGATCCATGCTGCAATGATCGCCTCCCGCATTCTCCCCCTAGGCAGATCCGAAACTCCTCGGACTCGGGGTGTCTAGAGGAGGGGGCGTGCAGACAAGCGCTCGCTCGCCTTTCTCGTGTTTCCTCAAGACCCAGTTCTTTTTTTTTTATCCGGCCTCTCTCTCTCTCTCTCTCTCTCTCTCTCTCTCTCTCTCTCTCTCTCTCTCTCTCTCTCTGAGAGCTGGAGACGCCTTGGATTCCCACACTCAACACGCGCGGAGAATCAGGCTCGGGAAGCAGCAGCGTGACACCGGGTGATAGATTGTATAACGCATTCTGGCTTCGAGCCCCTTTTCGGTTTCGCGACTGGCCCAGACGCCGGTACTGCGAGGGTCCGGCGCCAAGTCAGTCCATTGAACAGCGTGTCTCACCTGTCGCGGATGGGCCAAACGCATGCAATCCTGCCATCCCGCATGGTGCATTTGATTGCCCGTCAACGAGACCCAATCCGCAGCGCCCTGGCATCGACGCCACGTCAAGGTCATGCCCCGAAGCTTCCTTGACAGCTCACGATCTGGCGACAAGAAAAGGCGCGAGGCGGTGGGACAGCAGGGGTGGCTACCCTTCGGCCCCATTCATGCCCATTTGCATTGCCCCCGCCCCAGATCAATGGAGACTTCTCCCAATCCATGTTCCTTACTGACACCCGGCTACGTGCATGTTTGGACATTTCCCAGATAGATGCAATCTCCAGCCCGCCTCTTGTTTGACGGAGGGGCAAACCTGCAGAAACAAAGCCCTACAATCGCCTCTATATTCGGGAAAGCGTGATGCGCCATGGGTTCGTTTCGCCGCCTGTCATAGTCTCTTCGCCTCTGACCATAGTCGGGGAGATCCTGCTCACGTCCGGCGGCTTTCGCATTGACAGGTCTGGGGAGCCCATCATGCCCCTCCCCCTCCCCTCGCAGTGCCTCCTCTTCGCCATAGGTGGCCTCGGCTGGGCCCAACGTGGCTCTCCATGAGGCAAATAGAGGCACCGGGCATCGAGGCAGGAATCCGTATCACCATTGCTTGTGTGCGCTGTCGTATCAGCCTGCTTCTGCCTTCACCCTTCGATCTCCTCGGCGGGTCGGAAAGAAGTCGACCACGAACCCCAGTCCTCTCGCTCTACCGCTCAATTGCCTTTCCTTTTTGCTAATTCTTTTTTCTTTTTTCTTTTTTCTTTTTTCTTTTTTCTATTTTTTCTATTTTTGCCTCCTTTCTACTCCCGATTCTACTTTCCTGCTCCCACCCCATGCTATCTTCCCTGCAGACTTGAGTAATACCTTTGCTGGTTGTACCTTACAGAGCTCCAGTGGACTCGCCTAGCTCTGTCTTTTCTTTTTTTTCTGTGGAATATCTGCAGTCACTCTTCCAGGGATGCCCTCTGTTGCCTTTGCCCACTCTGTTTCGACATGGTCTCGTGCGCTCCCTTGGGCATCACTAATGTCCTGCACGATTGGCTTGCAGAGGGGGTTCTTGATTGCGGGTCCCTTTTAATACAATTGCTGCCCCGTTGATGTTAATCATGAGTCCCTATGGTTCTTCATCGCAGCCGTTCTTCCTAAACATCTTCTTCCTCATTGGATAGCTTTGTCCTCTCTGTGCATCATCGTCTGCAATCGTTTCTTCCACCTTTCATATATTCTTTCCCGTGTGCATCTCTTCCATCTCCTTGAGTGCAGTACAGTTCATCTTTTCTTCTTCTTCTCACTACTTTCAATTGCGCCAGAACATCGGGAGTTTGAATTGAAGAATTCGAAGCGGCAGCATTACCACGAGCCAATTATTCGTCCGGGAACTTACCAAGCAACATGGGAAGTTTCACAAGACGTAATGAAGGAAGCGATGGCTATCTGCTGAATCAACAGCTGGCCGTACCGGGGACTTATAGCCACCCGGGTGGCCATGAGTTTAGCACGGCAGGGTCTGGTTCGTACCACTTTCCTCAGCACTCGTACAATCCGTATGGTTCTCAATTTGGCCCCCCGTTTGGCCAACAATCGAGTATCTCTGGTGGTATACCACATTTGCAATATGCATCGGAACACACAATTCCGTCAATGGCTGCGCCGGATGAAATGAGGCTACACCACTCATCTTCGCATTTCATGCCACAATCTCGGTTCCTCCAATCGCCGAGGTACTTGCCTTTGCGTGATGCCCTTAATGATACGGAGATCGAAGACCAAGAATCTCGCAATGAAGGGACAATGCTCTCGGAGCCCGTCATGCCTCCGCTAGATGGGTTCCCCGATGTGAAGGAGTTTGATCAGTTGATGCAAAGGTGCGTTCTACCCCACCACTGTCCATTATATATAGGGTGATACTAACATCGGTGTCGTCACAGCTATGTCGATGACTTGTCGGTGAAGAAACAAGACAAGGCGTTGATTCATGCTCGGCGAGCGCGCAATATCAAGAGCGTACTGATGGACCCGAAAGACACTGCGGTCGAATCCGCCCAGTTTCGGTAAGTGAACACGCTTCCAATGCGTATATACTTGCCATTATCTTCTTCTAAATAAACAAGATTCTGGGTCAAGAAAATGTTCAAGCTTCAATCCGTTGGGATGGGCACAAACGATGTATGTCTCTCATGCAGTCAAATCAATGATTTCGCAGAAAATCCCTGACAAGAATAAGCAGTGTCGCAAGATGATTTGTCATGAGAGCAAGCCTGTCGCTATCCGTGAGAAACTTTTCAAAATCCTGACCAAGGCCCATCAACAGTGCCAGCATGGTGGCCGTGACAAGACATCTGCTCAAGTCAGGCGCATTTACTCATGGTAGGCTTCCCCTCAAAACTGCCCATCGAGCATTTTAGCACCCGACTCGGTTTCTGATCCATGTCATAGGGTTCCAAAGGAATTGATCTCACGTTTTGTCAAAATTTGCCCAACTTGTCAAGTGCGCCGAGGGGGTTCACGGCTCACTCCACCGAACTCACGACGAGGATCTCCTCGACCGGATATGCTGTCGCGCTCTCCGAAGCTACCATCACCACCGGTGCCAAAGCGTGAATCCGCGCATGGAGGGCAGGCAGCGCTGGACCGAGCGCAATCGGACTACTTTAGCCAGCTGCATGGCCATGGGTGGATGGATGGTCATCAGAATCTGCAAGGGCGTTCCCCAATGGGCTCTGGAGTTCGCTCTTCCCATGGGTCAATGAACAATCTTTCTCATTCAATCGCCGGAGGAATAGATCCCTTCTCCGCAGATTTGTCTGTCCCTGCGTCTCAACTAAACTACACGGGAGGCTACGTTCCAACATATAGCAACCCTCCTCAGCGGGAATATTAGTCTGCCTTGGGGGACGGCGTTCTGGGCATCTCGTGTGGCGTTCTCAAGTGGGCGTATGTTTACCTACTGGGTTTAGTTATCGAACAGAAAAAGTTGAACCTTGGCCTTGCTGGGGTCGTGAGTGTCTGCATTTCGAAGGATGCTGCAAAGATAAAGGACGGACAACAACTAAAGAAAATAAAACTACAAGATAGGTCGAATTTGAGCAGATCTTTAATAAAGATCAAGACATATAATGATACAAAGACAGGAGTTCTTTCCTGATGTTTTTGTTTTCAATTCATGGATTTCATGATGAGATCCAGCCATCCAAGACACTTTATCATAGCCATAGCAAGGGACATGAGACGAGGAATGATGCATTGGTGTATACGCCAGAGAAATCTCGTTTCACCTCCGAAGATCGCCAGCCAAGTGAAACGCAGACTTCCCCATCAGTCCTTGCCATGCATAGTTGTTAGTGGATTGCCCTAGCCCTAGTGGTCATGCACATATGTAAGTTTCATGATCTTCAATACATTATTGGAAGGCTAACAGGAACCGTATTCCGGCATGGCAGATCAACAATTGACCAGTCAAGCCAATGGGAACAAGTCGTTTGCCGGAAGATAAAGTCAACACCTAAAACCCCCCACCCAAAAAAAGCTGGCAAAATCATCTAATTGATTTAACACCATCACGCCCGGAAAGCCTCTCTAGACACGATAATCAAACAGGGAGAGAGAATTTCTTTCCTTTCAAGACTCTGTACACCCAAAGTTAGTAAGCTAACAGCTTCCCAATATTGCCGAAGCCGAAGATCAAGCCACTTACTTGTTGTAGTAGATGTAGAAGAAGTCTGAATAGAGAAGGGTTTGGACGATGCCCGCAAGGATGGGTACGGGCTGGAACGATCGCTGAAAGTGGGTTTCAGTGAAATATCGGTAAATCCAATTTGGGATATAGAGAGCGCGGTAAGAACCCAGGGCGAACAAATAATGCGTGGTGATTGTATCGGCCTCTCCAGTCCTTTGCAGCATGAAAAGCTGCGGCAGAATCGCGACAGACTCTAACCAGATTGAGAAAGTCCACAAGATCTAGATTGAATTAGTAAAGCTGTAGTGCGGGAAATCTGCCGCAGTTGACGAACCTCAGAAATGCGATAGTCATGGGGGAAAAGTATGGCGAGAACTGCACTGATCCCCAACAGGTACTGAACTTTGAAAGTATCGATGTTGGGGTCATGAGTAGGCTTGTAGTCGTTCAGCATGAGATAGATTATGTATCCGGAGGAGCCAATGAAGAGAAGCTTGAATGTCGTGAGGTATAATGAATCCGTGAAAGTCCAGAAAAGGTCTGATAAAAAGAGGCGCTCGAATTAGTCGTTGAAGATGGGTCTGGGCAGGGAGGGTTGAAGCGCACCGAGATAGCGAGTAATGAAGACTAGCAGGTACAGCACTTGTGATTTGAAAGACAGACCTGCGCAGCTCTGTAGACCAATGGTGTTAGGAATTCAACTTATAGCAATTGAGCTGGGGACGATTACGCTTGTCGACTTCATCTTCTGCAGAAGAATGAAGATGGACGCCAGATGCGAGAAATCGGCTGTGGCAAGTTAGACAGAGATCGGCGAGGCACTCGGGAAAGATGTCGAGACGCACCTAAAAGCCTGAAGAGATTCATGGTGGGAGCAGACGGGGGAGCAGACGGTGTGGGTGGGAGCGAGAGGGATGGTTGGGAAGGAGAGTTGTTGACACGACAGCAGATTCGAGATGGAAGGGGCGGGCAGCCGTCGATCAGGTACACGCGCGGACCCGGCACTTTTTGGCTGCGGAGCGGCTCCACCGCATCGCTTCTACATCTACAGAGGATCTAACGCGGGGTGATGCGTTGAAGGATTCAATTGCAGTATACGGAGTAATGCGCCCATTCAATGTCCAATTCCGATCCTTTATGAGAAAGCTCATGCTCATTATGACGCCGTACCTGGAACCCTCCCCGAAACCTCTCGTAGAACGCCTGATCGTACATAAATCCATACACTAAATATAAGGCCAGTCCAACAAACCCCTCCATAATGACCGGTCAGAAAGGAATGCCCCCCGCAAGGCTCTCGTCTGCCATCCGTTGCAGATGCCCTTCAGCTAACTCACTCTTCAGAGCGCAGATCGATGTTTCTCGGTCTAATCGGTCCCAGTCACGAAGCCCTGCTCTCTTTGATCGCTGAGCCTCGGCAAGCTGTTCCAACAATTTCTCCTGGTCAGCTTCGAGCTGCGAGAATCGCTTTTCGGTTGCTGCATCTAATGCTGACGGGAGAACTCGTCCACCCGGGAGAATGGTATTCAAACCTGCAAGGTGATTTGGGGTCTTGGGGGCCACTGGGGATGTGAGAGTAGCAGGGGTATTTTGTCGAGGGGCGGAATGTCTGAAGCCTCCCGGCCCAGAAAACCCTGTGCTTGGTGTATTCGACGAAAATGATGCCCGAGGTCCAGAGGGGGCATTCGAGGGCGTCATGGACGATGGGCCACGACGTGCCATTGGGCCTCCGCCCCAATGCCCATCGCGAGGACCAGGACCACGGCGCGGGCGGGTTGGCGCGGAGAGCATTGGGAGGTTTGGAGATGCTCGGTGCGAGCTTGGCGCATACTTAGGGTCATGAGCAGGTCCTGATGGCGGGGACTGGCTGATTCTGGGGTTCCTTGGCTGATTTGGAGGGTTACGGCTGGCCCGGATTTGTTCTGATGCCGAAATCTCTTTATCGTGGGGATTCATGCTTCCGAGGCCCCTGGGCGATTCAATGTTGTCCATTTTAAATGTACTGTCTCGGTTTCTCTGTGAAGTAGGACCGATATTATCAGATGGGCGACGGATGGGGGACTGGCCACCGGGTGAGCGGCTACGGCTTCTTAACGGTGGCGGACCACGCGGAGTGCCGGCGTATGAGACTGGCGACGGGCGTCTAGATATATTCTTCGGAGCAACCTGGTCAAAAAATGAAGGGGTACCCGACCCAGGCCGTATGTCGCTTTGGCCTTTGTTCACGTCCGAATAAGGCTCACGACCGAGACGAGGACTGCTTCTTCCCCTGGAGACGTCGCGCGACCGGACCTCACTTTGCGGGGATCTGGGCGATCGTGACCGCCACGACCCGTGTGGAGAACGAATTCGGTCGTCTCTTCGAGGTGAAGGTCTTCGAGGAGGCGAGCGTCTCCGCGGGTATGGGCCAGAGCCGGATCCATAGCCCCTCCCGCGCGGAGGGGGTGTCCGGGAGCGTCGTCGGTACTCAGGAGGGGAGCGACTTCGTGGGCGATGGTAGGCTCGGTTCGAAGGGACCCAAGTATCAGCGCGCAAACGAGAGCGATTTCGCGGCGGCGAGCGTCGGTGACGAGCATCGTACCCCCGGGAAGGAGAACGGCCAGGTCGGTCCATAGGGCGATAGCTTTCCCCCCCTCGTCGTTCCTCGAATCTGCGGCAGGATCAGTACTGTTTGCCTGGGATAGGAAGAAAGACCCATGATATATCAACTGACCTTCTGCGATCCCAATCCATGGCTTCGACGAGCAGCTCAGAGTAGAGCTTGGATAAGAAAAGTTTTGGGTCTCAGGCGTTATGATCGCGGAGTTCGGGAGTGGCGCACTAAACCCCTTTTGTCTTACATTCAATGTACTTCGAGAAAGGTGTTTATGGAGTGTTTGCTACAACGATCGATCATTGATGTATTTAACCGGTGATATAAAAATACAATAATTTCCAAGCAAAAGGGATATTTGGCAAATTAGAGGACGCGGATGATCGGCATCTCATTATCTCCCTCGTCGCTCCTCTTCTTTGCGTAGCCGCTTGCGACTTTCCTGTGCTATCATATCACTCAGATCCTCTTGAAACCCCCATTGGGGATTGGTCTCTTGCTGTCTTTGGGTATCATAGAGACTTTGCAAGTTGTCTTTGCTCAGACCTTCGCCAGTGGAAATTGCGTCCAGATCCACGGAGACATCCACATCTCCGGGCTTCTTCCGCTTCCGCCCTTGATCTTCAGTGCCAAGAAGAGGAGGATTCCCAGAGGATGTACTCAGATCATACGCTCTGTCTCCACCGAAGAACCCATGGACACTGGTTTGCCTTTCGGGTATCACTTGGTATGCACTTCGGGGGTGAACAGACTCTTCGGTTTCGTTCCCACGGTGATGCTTTCGCACGTCGAACTCTCCTGCAGCGTTCTCAGATCCAACAAACTCAGAGGGAACTGCTGAAGCCATGCCACTTGGGGTATCTAAGCCACTAGGTGAGTGTGCTCCAGCCTCTCCATTCTCATCATCGACGTCTTCTTCTTCGTCTTCGTCCTCCTCCTCGCTTTCTTCCTCTGATTCCTCAGACGCTTGCAACTCGCCCCACAGATCTTTTTCGACTGGTTCGCCCTGCTGCGCATTCTGTTGAGGATGAAGAACCCCAAAAATGTCACCTCCAAACAAAGGGCGATTATGCTCATCGACTGGAGGTTTGCCAAAGCCACCTGGATGATAACCCCATTGCGCACCTGGCGGAGGGGGGGCATTAAGTCCAGGAATCTTGAGGGCTGGGTAAGATGGAGGAGGGCCATATCGCTGTTGGTTGATGAGCCATGGAGCAGGGGCTCCTGGAGACATTCCAATGGCTTCCATTAATTCATCGCTCAGGTCACCTGGGCGAAGGTGTCTCAGGTTTGTTTCGTACTCCTTGCCCTCGTAATATATCTCCCCGTAGCGAGTCAACTCCGGCTTCGTCTGGAAGCGGAAAAATGCCTCATATAGCTTTTGATAGTCAATATCAAGTCGGCCCATTTTCGGCGCTACCCGCTCCCGTTGTTTTTGTTTAAGACTAGACTGCTCTTGTTTGTCCAAAGCAGCATCACGCATTTCTGCTATGCCAGTTTCTTGGATGAACTTGGGGAGGGCAAAGGGCGCCTTCTCGACTCCGCGCTTGGACGAAAGATATTCTCGTTTTAGAGACCAATGCGAAGGAACAGGTACAACATTGCGCTGTGCCTTGATCTGAACCAGAAGTCGAGGGTCCGATGCAGAGGTATCCGTCCACTCGATAATGTCTGGTTTGCGAACCATGGATTTGAGCTCCGCCACGGACAGCTTGTTCATCTCTTTGCGTTTTTTCTTAGAGATTTTTGGCCCATTCTCCTGTTCTTCATCGGGGATATCGTCTGCGTCGTTGAAAAACACCTCTGGCTTCTCCACCTTGGTTGTCGGCGTAGGGTCGGGTTCATCGAAGCTGCTGATGATGCCTTGGTACATATGCCATAATGGATCGTCTGGCTCAGGTAATGCCTCAGAGATGTCAGCAGCGGCCGCCAGTGGGCTTCTAGGAGCGGGCTGCTGGAAAGGTGCCTCCTCCGACTTCTTAGAGATCCCGTTTGAGCCCTTGAGGGGTGATACCGTTAGCTTTTTGTGGTTCTGGTAATTGGAGTAACAAGTTACCTCAGCCTTCTGGGCCTTTTTCTTTGCCCTGCGAAGTTGGTTTTTGCTTTGCTTCATGATTGAGTATTAGCAATTTTGGAATCGGTAACTCATCAAAGCAAGCACAGCAGGCGAAGGATGGACGATGGCGAAAACGCAGGCACTGGAGACGCAGATGAAAATCGCGTATCTGCGTTCAAGTCCGTTCCGCGACGGAGAAGGCTGGCGCGAGCAGAACAGACGTTGATTGGGCAAATCCTCACACCGCCTTTGTATCGTGCTCCATGCAAAATGAAACCAATTTGGACCAGTCTACTCTTCAACTTCTCGCAGCGCCGCTGGCTTTGTCAATGGCTTAAGTTCTACGAGGTAGCTGGTATCGTACTCTGGTTGACATGGGTGCACAATGCATATATCTTTTACCGCGGTCACCGGGGCCCATATTACAAACCCGGCCTGTTCTAGATATTCCAGATAACAGGCACGAAGAGAAGGGATGAAGTTGTGGGAAATCTTTAAAGTACATCCGTGTTGGACGGAACAAAGCTATAATACACGTAATTCTCAAGGAGCTAGAGACCGAATTGTCCCCAGCGAAACCCTTATTATTCTCTGATGTGAATGCCAGTCTGTCCTGATTTGCAACAACTTGGCGACGAACTGATAGCTCGAATAGCTCGGTCTTGGAATTCGCTGACCGAGTAAAAGGCTTGGGTATCTATTTCTTCTTCTTCGCGGTACGCGATTCTGGGTAGTGAAAATAATGTTAGCAGCACTCAATTTGAGATATTCACGGAAATGGAATTACCTGCTGCAGTCCTCTTCTTCTTAGGTCGCCCTTTGCCTCTAAGTTTTGCACTGTCGAGAAGTCAGATTGCCATAAGGGGCAGTAAATTGAGTGAAGTAAATGGGTGAACCGACACTTGTAAACCCTCTTCGCGATCGTCCTCGGCTTCATCGAAGGTGGTAAGACCAAGACGCTTGATTCTTGTTTGGAGGTCCTGGAAAGAGACTTCTTTCTTGGGATACCATTCTGCTAAGGCCGGGCCCCGAAGCCGTTGTCTAAGGATCTTATTACCCAGCCGAAGACGCTCTGGGTTGAAGTTGTGGGAGAAGACCCGGCATTGTGTCTGTGAGTTGGAGAGACGGCAGTTAGTGACTGGCATAACACTTCAAGTACATCACCAGTGAGTATTTCTTACCTTGACCAGGTCCAAAATCCGAGATTGAGACATCTTTGCTTGCAAAGGATGTCGCGTTGGTGGAAAGCCTGCAATGGGTCGCGATTTGCGGGTGGATCGTGCGTGTCATGTGACCTAGATGCCATGGCAAGGTCCATGTATATCAACGCCCTCTTTTCGCTACCATAAACCTTGCCTGGCCCACTCAATCTACTCTCGATGGAGAAAAGACCACGAAAAAGACCGAATGCGCAAACAGCAGGTCCGGAACGGCCAACAAGTGCCTCGAGGGACCTTGCTTCAAATCATAAGCCTCAACATCCTGTCAAGCGGGCCAAGGTAGGTCAATCTTGAAAACTAGCCTGCTCTTGCTTGCAGTGGACGTATTGGGCTCTCCTGTCATTCTAACTCATTTCTCAAGGTCTGTGGGCCGTCTCAGGAGCATCAACCAGGTGCACTACCGCAACCAAGTTCCTTGGGCAGCCCGAGCATTAGTCGCTTGACGATGCTGAAAAATCTTGTGCAAGAGTCTATCAATGATCCCGACATCATTCAAGCTGGGCCACAAATTACTCACGCTGTGGGAGAACTGGCTCGAGCTCTACATCTAGCAGAGAGCCAGCCATCTCATTCTTCCGCAAAGACAAACCAGGGTGTCTATATTGGCACGCCTACCGCTGGCCCTGAAGATGGTACAGCAAGAAGACCCAGGCTTCCTGAAATTTCAGATTCTGCGCTCGAAATGTCTGTTTTCACGCATCCCGCTCTCGCCCAGGCCAATGATGCGGCTTATGACCGATTGGAAGTGCTGGGGGATGCATATATTGAACTGATGGCGACGAAGCTCGTCTGGGATAGATTTCCGCGAGTGCCAGCAGGCCGGATGTCCCAGATTCGAGAGCTTCTTGTGAAGAATGAGACATTAGCACGCTTCGCAGAAGACTATGGATTCGACCGCAGGGTATCAGTACCGGCCAATTATTCTGATCAGGCAAAGCGTTGGACGAAAACAAAGGGTGATGTGTTTGAGGCTTATGTCGCTGCGGTCATTCTGTCTCACCCGATTGGAGGCTACCAGATTGCCGAAAACTGGCTGAGGGCGCTGTGGTCTCCGCTTTTAGATAACCTGGGCCATCAAAAGGTTGAGTTGAAGGCGAAGGAAGAGCTTGCCAGGAAGGTTATGGTCAGAGGTGTCAGATTAGAATACCTCGAGGAAATGCCGTCCATTCAAGAGAAGGGCAGTGGCACTCAGACATTCTTTATTGGTGTGTATCTGACAGGATGGGGCTGGGAAAAGAAGCATCTTGGGTCTGGTAAGGGCCCAAGCAAGGTTTCTGCGGGTGATGATGCTGCTCATCATGCGCTTTTAAAGACTCATATAATCTCTGATCTAAATGCAAAGAAAGTCGCCCATGGCGGGAAATAAAAGCGAGAATATTAATATCAATATTGACCGGTAGGTTTGAGTATCTATTGCACATAGCCATTTGTCGACATTGTCATTACTTTTCCGATAGAGCCACATCTCGTCTTGAAATACGTCGCCTATATATTACCATGACTTTCTGCATATCTCCAGAAGAAGAAGGTGATATCCCCCTACGCGTACATGGGTTGTCACCGTCTTATGGCGTAGCCTATGGTGTATGGATCGCTCTGAGCGGCGGGACTGTTAATCATGAACTGCGCGGCTTTCGTATTGGGCAGTCCCAAGCAATAAATTTAGCTACAGTAGATGCGCCCCATCAATAAGCGAGATCCTGGTAAGCTACGAAATATGCAACATATAGCTAGCCTAGGTATAAACCTCCCAGATACAGATCAAACGACCTTCTCGACAAGACTAAGCTTTCAATCTACGTATCTCTCGTTTCCGGCATTTCCAACATTCGCTCTTTTGTACTTCTATTTGTCAATTTATTTAATAGAGAAACCTGCAGGGGTTTTTGACGGACAAACTAGATGGTTTATCTCGTGGGTATAAATATGGCGCTGTCCCATTTTGGCTCTATTAACAATCTCAACCTATGACAAACAAACGATATATGTGCCCAGGATACAGATACTATAGCCAGCATAATTGTAGTTGCTACCCATCCGCACCAACTATAGTCCGCTGCCTTAACCTCCAGTAGGCCTTGGCTGTATTGTGTATGAACATAGTAGTAGTAGAAAAACTAATCCTTAGTAATCTCTGAAGCTAGGAAAGCCTTTTTAATAATAGAAAGGACTAGATCTTAGAGAAATTAAGATAAGAAAGATAAATAGAGAGAAGGGAATTAGTATATTATATTAAAAGAAAATATATAGAATAAGTTTTATAGGATAATAATAAGAATCCTAGTATTTATTTAGTAAGTTTTCCTTTTAAATAGAAAAGTACTAATAAGTTTGGGTAAAAAACCTATTATTGAAAAATATATAAATACTAATATATATAGTTTATAATATAGTAATAGATAGTATATTCTAGAATATAATTTAAATTAATAATAATAATCCTAATGAGTTAGAATATAATATTAAAAGTATAAGATATTATAATAGAGTTTTTTTATAGATTTAAATAATTCCTTTTAATAGAATTAGAATTAAATTTTTATCTAATCTAAAATTAATTGTTATATAGATAGATTATAATAGTAATTTTAGAAAAAAGATTTTAGTAAATATAGATATAAATAATAGCTTTCTATAATCTTATTTTCTCTTCTTTAATATCTACTTTAGTTTTTATTTTTCTTATTAAATTATATTTAAATAAGAAAATATATAAGCTTATAAATTCTTTTAATTAGAATACTTATAGAGAAAAAATAGTTGATCTATAATTTTAATTAGATTTCTATTAGTATAATTAGTAATTATAATAATCTTTTATGAATTTTAAATATTATTACTTTACTTCTTAATAATAATAATAAATCTTTTATAAGAAGAATTTACTATTCTTCTTTAATCTCTTTAATTTTATAGTTTAGATTATCTTTGAACTCTAATAGAAATATTAATCTAGTTATAGATTAATTATAATTTATCTATAATTTTAATAGAAAAATATAAAAGATATTATATATTTAACTATATTTTTCTAAAAGATAAAATTAGTATATCTATATATTAATCTTTTCTATTATTCAAAATAAACTAATAAAATCTAGAAAGAGATTCTTAATTAATAGAATAATAAAATTATTTTTCTAAAATTCTATATTTTTATATTTTATATTATAGTATTTTATATATATTTTAATAGTATTCTACTAATATTCTAATAGGCTTTTATATAGATTCTATAATTAGAAGATATAATCTTTTACTACTAATATTCTTTTAATTAAAATATTAGTCTTAGAGTTTATATTAAAGAAAGACTTATAATTATATAATAATTTAAATAATAGTATTCTTATTATAATATTAATTATATTATTATAGATAAATATAGCTATTTCTAAAAATATTAGCTATATTTACTACTCTTTATTAATAAAGTAATAAAAATAATAATTAAAGATTTAGTTTTATAAATTCTACTATATTAATTAAGATATTTATAAGAAAGAAATAATATATTTTTATATAATTTATTATTAATTTATTATAATATAATTTTATAATTAATTATCTAAGATCTTAGATAAATAGAATAAAAAAATATTTTATAAAGAGGATAAAACTATCTTTTAATAACTAGTCCTCTAAATCCCCTGGTCTATAGAAAAAAGTTTTCTTTTAATACTAATGATAAGAATCTTTTAACTATAATCTTAATAGCTCTATAGTTAGATTATTAGAGATCTATTAGGTCTATTTATAAATCTCTTAAATTATAAATATAGAGTAATTAGATAAGAAAATAATAATGATAAGTTATAGGGAATAGTAGTAGACTAACTATAGAATAAGTATAGATTAGGATTGCTAAGTTAGCTATATTATATATAAATATAGTAGTAGTAGAAAAACTAATTCTTAGTAATTCCTAAAGCTAGGGAAGCCTTTTAGACTTATTTAATTATATAATTCCTACTCTAGGGTTATATATATAAATAGTAATATATATAATAAAAGGATTTATACTATCTAGAATACTATTAAATAAATCTAGAAAGGTATTAAATAATAATTATAAATAAGATACTATAATAATTATTCTCTCTCTTAGTTTAACTTACTGAGTTAATAGAAATAGTAATAGTAATAGGAATAAAAGAAAGGATAATAATAGTTTCTTATTACAGTACCCTATTCATAATTGCTGCCCAATGGCTTTCCAGACCCTATCCAATAGTAATTCAGATAGTATAAATCCTCTCATTATTATATAGTATTTAAACATTATTATATATATTACTATTACTATATATATAACTCTAGGATAGGAATCATATAATTAAATAAGTCTAAAAGGCTTCCCTGACTTTAGGGATGACTAAAGATTAGTTTTTTTCTATTACTACTATACTTATATATAATATAGCTAACTTAGTAATCCTAATCTATACTTATTCTATAGTTAGTCTACTATTATTTCCTATAACTTATTATTATTATTTTCTTACTTAATCTTTCTATAAATTATCTAAGAAATAATTGTAAATATATACTAAACTACTTCCAAAACTATACTTATATTAATAATATTAACCTATTCTAATAAGTATTATGATCTTAAGATCAAAAATATTAATATCTTTATATAGAGATATACTATCTAGTAATATTATAGTTAGCTTATTAATTTAGACTTTACTTTTACTATAATATTATAATAATATAATAGAAAAAAGAACTATATTCTAAAAGAAATTAAATATATAGATTCCTAGTACTATTTATAATAATGTAAATATCTTTATAATAAAGATTCTAATATATATATCCTATTAGAAAATAATTAGTAGTCTTTTGGAAATTAGATATTAACTCTAATTAGTAATTCTATTAATCTATAGCTAACTATTATAAATCAAATTAAAAAAACCTAGTAGATAGGGAACTAGAATCTATATAATTTTTATATCTATTTTTATTTCTTAAAATAATATCTACTCAGATAATTAGAACTAAATTATACTCTAAAACTTTTTATAAAATTATATCTAAAATTGTAAGAAACTATTAGTCTCTATTATATAGAATTTCTATAAAATCATAAAGAAATAGTAGATATAGCTATATATATCTAAAAAATAACCTATAAGAGATTTAAAAAAATTCTAATAATAAAAATATAGTATCTTTAATAACTAATCTTATATTTTTTAAAAGAAACATTTTTATAAAACTTAGAATAATATTAGAAAATATATAGAATAATCTTAGTTTATTTAGAGACTAAACCATTAAGCTAAAAGATTTAATATTCTAGTATTAGGATTAAGTAAAACTTCTTTTAATAAGAATTAATTATAGAACTAGTACTATATCTATTATAAAATAGGCTACTAGATAAATTAATATTCTAAATCTAATAAATAAGTATAAGAAGTTATAGAGGTTATAAAAGTTATAGAAATTACTAAAATTTTAGAGAAAGAATAAGAATTATAGATCTTTCTATATCTATAATCTATTATTCTATAATAGAAAGTATATTCTATTTTACTATTATAACTATCTTATAGAATAAACTTGTAATCTATATAAATTTTAATATATATATATAACTTAAAAGTATAAGTATTAACTTTATATAATATTAGATTAAGATTTAAATTTTATAAACTCTCTAGTTCTTTTTTTAATAATTATATTTAACTAGTTTTCTATTATTATTTAATAGTAAATTAATAATAATAGTTTACTATTTCTAATTTTAGATTAAGAATCCTATATTGATTTATAAAAAATTATAAAAATAAAACTTATATTTTTATTATTATCTAACTATTTAAATTAAATAATTGTTTTATTAAAGGAGAAAATAATTATATTCTAATTAACGATTATATATTTTTATTAAGATTAAGTTAACTTTTAAGAATATATTATTTTATTTAAAGGAATTTTAATAAATCTCCAATAGATTTCTATTATTACTTTATAATTAGAATTGAAAACTTTTCATAATATTTAAATATTTGTTAGCTTCTATAACTTTTATAAATAATTTATTAAGAAATTCTCTTTTATTATATAATTTCTATATATTATAGTTAGATTATATACTATAAATAGAATTTCTGTATTACGAATACTTACTAAGATATATTTTTTATTTCCTATTATATAATCTCTACAAGAAATTACTAAGATCCTATAAAATTGTTATTATTATAGAATTAGTTATTAAAAGATTAATTATTAAGATATAGAAATAATAATATAATTCTCTAAAGAAATAGTAAGAGACTTAAAAAAATAAAAAAGTTAAGATATTACTATAGAATAACTATAAATTACTCTTAAAATACTAAAGGAATTATTATTATTCTTTCTTTTATTCCTATTACTATTTCAGTAGATTAAATAAAGAGAGAAAGAATAATTATTATAATATTCTATTTATAATTACTATTTAATAGCTTTTTAGACCCTATCTAATAGTATTTTAGATGTTATAAGAAAAGTATTTATCTTATTGAAATTTGAACTAATTATCTAAATATAGAGTTATTTATTAGATAACTAAAACTTAATAGATATTAAATCTAATAGATTATAATTCTATTTTATTTTAATTTTATTATTAAGTTTAGATTAGAAAGGATTAATTCTATAAATAAATTATTAAGATAATCTAATCTACTTAATATTTTATATAAAAGACAATTATTCTATAATAATTATTAATTTCTTCTATATTAAATATTCATAATTAGATTATTTAAATTATAGAATAATAATTTTAAATAAAGAAACTTCATTAATAGAATAAAATTAAATATAAGAATTACTTTAAGAAAAGATTAGATTATAGACATGAAATATATATAAATAAATATAAAATACTATAAAATACTATAATCAAGAGAGTATCTAAATTAAAATCTAGTCTTAGGTCTTACTTTTTACAATAATTAGTATTAATTTAAGTAGAATTAGAATTAATTATATTTCTAATAATAAAAATTATAAATATAATTAGTAATTCTATAATTTATAATATATTAATAAAATAAATATCTTATTTCAATTATTTTCCTTATAAGTTTTACTTTATAAATATTTAATTAATTAATTAGTATTATCTCTAATTAAGAGTAGTTAAAAAGTAGTATTAAATACATAATAAAATATAGTATTTATTAGCTCTAGAGGTAATATTGGATACTTAGTAGATCTTTAATAATACTCTAATATAGGTTTATAGTATAGATTTAGTAGTAATAATATTCCTTTCTAATTAAATCTTCATTAGTTTCTTATTTATAAAAGTATAATATAGTAGTTGTAATATTAATTAAGTTTTATATATAAATATAGTTTTTCTTATAGTATATAGGACTTATATTTGTAAATAAAATATAAAGAAATTCTATAATTAAAAGAGTAATATAAAGAAGTTATTAATTTATAAGAAATCAATATTAATAAAAAAATCTATATAGATTAAGTATCTATAACTAGAAGTTATATTAGGGTCTCTAATTAGTTTAATAGATATTTTATTCTAGTTAGAACTAGATGATTTATTTTATTTTATATTAAAATAGTAAGTAGAGAGAGTTATTATTTATAATATATAATATTAATTTAAAAATTCTCTAATATAAAGTTTTATCTTTTTTTCTATAAAAACTAATAATCTTAATAATAATATTTTCTTAAGTTTTATACTTTTTTCTTTTATTCCTAAAAATAGGATTAATTCTTAATATATTTATATTTATATTGAATATTTATGAATTATACTCTAAGTATTATTTAATTTATTTTACTAAAAAGTATATTTCTCTATTAATAATATTTTTATTCTTAATTTCTTTTATTTTTTCCCTTTATTTATAGGTTTAGTAATTATATAAGAAATATTCTAAAAATATATATATTATTATAATAGAACTAAATAATATGTTTATTTTCTAAATTTTTTCTATAAATTTAATAAGATTAATAATATTAGAAATTAGTTTATAAGAAATAATAAAATTTAGATTCTATATAGATAATATTATTAATTAATCTTAATTATAATTATAGAAAAAGTATTTTTAATTATAATATTTAGTTTAGCTTTATTCTACTAGTTTCTATATATTAACTAAATATTAATATATGATTTATAGTTTTATAATTTAACTAATAGTTATTAAAATTTTTTTTTAATTATTATTAAGAGTAATTTTATAATAAAATCTATAAATACTTTCTAAAAATAAATTTAGAATAATAAATAATAAAATTAGTTCTGTATATAATTTATATTTTAAGATTATAATTACTAGTCTTTTAGAGTATATTATTCTAATTTTATAGAAAAAAAAAATATTTTAATAATAAGATTTCTTTCTAGATTTTTCTTTAAATAAACTTTTTTAATAGTAATTTTCTATATTATATTCTAAAAAACTTAATATATAACTTTATATTTATTCTAAAATAGTTTAGAATATTAACTTTTATAGATATTAAATTAATTGTTTTTATAAATAGGAAGTTTATTTCTAATTAGTAATATTTAATAATTATACATATCCTTACTTATTTTAAATAATATTTTTATAATTCTCTAAACTAGAATAATATTAGAAGATTCATTTTGAATCTCTTTATTAAATTAATTATTATATATTATACTATTATTTAGTCTTTTCTATAAGTTAAGTTAGTAAAGATTTTTTTAAATAGAATATTCAATTAATTAGATTATCTTAATAAATTATTTATAAGATTACTCTTTTCTAATCTATATGTAATAATAGAATTAAAAGTAAATAGATTTATAATCTATTAGATTTAATAGTTATTCAATTATAATTATTTAATAAATATCTATATATTCAAATAATTAATTGAAATTTTAATAAGATAAATATTTTTTTTAAAATAATAATCCTAACAATTAAGTAGATAAATTACAATATAGAATTTCTAATTTAGAATAGTATAATAGTATTTAGTTTTAAAAACTAATATAATTAAAATAGTATCATATATTAGAACTTATATATTTATAATAAGATACTTAATATATTTATTTTAAGCTAAATATATAATTTAGAGTTAAAATCATATAGAATAGAGATAGACTAAAAGACATTATAGAGTTTATTAAATATAGCTAGTTATTTCTTATTTAGATAGGCATTACTAAACTTTTTCCTAATCTTACTTTTTTTAATTATTTTTATTAATAGTAGAATAATAATAGAATATAATTTAATAAATTAATAATACAAATATAAAGTTCTAAGAAAGCCTAAATCTTTTAAAAGGAAATAGAAGTAGACTATTTTAGAATAATTTAAATATATGTTTTATCCAAAATAACTTTCTATTTATTTATAATAAGATTAAGAAATTTAATCTTAGTCTAATAGAATATAATTAAATATTTTAATATATAAAATGGGATTGCTAAGTTAATTATATTAAGTATATATATAATAATAGTAAAAAGACTAATTCTTAGTAATCTCTAAAGTTAGGGAAACTCTCTAGACTATTTAATTATATATTTTCTCTTCCTATATTATATATATAATATTAATAATATATATAATAATATATAGATACTATATAATAATAAAAGATTCTATACTATCTGAATTACTATTAAATGGGATCTAGAAAGCTACTAAATAGTAATTATAGATAATATACTATAATAATTATTCTTTCTCTTTTTATTTAATCTATGAGATTAAAGATAAATAGTAATAAAGAAGATTAACTTTTAGATAAGCTAAGATAGGAAAAATTAAATAGAGAGAGGGAATTTGAAATCTCTTATTAAAAGTAAGTATATAGAGAGTATTTTATAGAATAATAATAAGAGTTCTATTATTTATCTAATAGGTTTCTTCTATAATAAGAGAAGTGCTAAGATATTTTATACTAAGTAGATTAGGAAAATATAAATTCCTATCTATATCTATTATAATCTATTAAAGTAGTAAGATAATAAATATATTTAGAATAAATAAAAGTAAGATTATAATAGTATAAGTTACTTAAGCTAAGAAAAGAAGAAAGATTATTATTATTAGAAATAATAATAAAAATAAAAATAGTAATAGAAATAGAAAAAATAATAATAATAGTTTCTTTAGTAGTTTAAGAATAATCTATAGTTACTCTATAATAATATCTTAACTCTTTTATCTTTATTATCTCTATATATTAATAATAGATCTTTTTTCTATTAGAAATAATTCCTAAAGGAATTCTGAATTTAAGCTTAATCTTATTATATAGTAATTTTATAAGCTCTACTATATTAATTAAAATACTTATAGAAAAGAAAAAATATACTTTTATATAATAATTAATAACTATAAGAATAATATTAATTTTCTTTACTCTAAATATAATAATAGATTATCTAATAATAAAATCTATAGATATTTTAGTTTAGAAATCTAAAGAAATTAATAATAACTTTAGTTTATTATAAGAATAATAATAATATAATACTAAATCCTAGTATATAGTATATTTCTTAATATATTATTTAATATTCTCTCTTATTAAGAGTTAGTAAAATTTTCTTTTAATTAGTTTAATAATATAGTTTCTTTTAAAGTATTTTACTATTAGTTTATTATAATATAATTTTAAAATTAATTATTTAAGACCTTAAATAAGAAGTATAAAAAAATACTTCTTAAAGAGAATAAAACTATCTTCTAATAATTAGTTCTTTAGATTCCCCTATCTATAGAAAAGGATTTTCTTTTAGTAATAATAATAGAGATTCTCTAACTATAATCTTAATAATTCTATAGCTAAATTATTAGTAATCTATAAATTAAAAATATATATAGATTCTTTTACTATAATTATATATAAAGTCTTTTAAGAACTTAATTAATCTAAAACTAAATTATTCTAAATAGTCTAATTAGTTAATTTATTCTTATCTATAATAGAATAAGACTATATTTTAAATTAAAATTTAAAACTAATTAGATTTATTTTATAAGTTTTCTAAATAACTATATTCTATAGAAAGATAATATTTAATTGAGAAACTATTTATAATATAAGAGATATAAGAATATTAGAATTTTAAATATTTTTAGTTCTTTTAAAAAGTCTTAAAGAAATATTAACTAGGTTTAATTTCTCTAACTAATATTTAATAGGAAAATCAAAAGATAGTAAAGAGATATACTAGTAGACTTAATATTTATTAAGTTTAGATTATTATTTAAAAGTTTATAAATTAATATAATCTAATAAAATCTTAATAATATACCTATTTTCCTCTAGATAATATTACTAGTATTTAAATAAATAAATAATAGTAAATAGTTTCTAATTTAGTATAATATACTAAATCTTAGTATTATTAAATTTATAAGATTAAAATATTATAGAGTACTATTTTTTATTAATTTCTAATTATAAAAAGATACTTATTATTCTATATTTAGAAGTATTAATCTCTAATTAGATAGAGTAGTTTAGATTAAAATAAATAAGAATAAGAGTATTTATAAAGATATTAATTAGAGTATAAAATACTTAGAATTTAGTTTTATTTACTTTTATTAAATTAGATTCTTTCCTATTTTTACTTTTCTTTAATAATAATATTAAGAATTATATAATAAAAAAGAATTTCTTAATAAATTATTTATAAAAATTATAAAATTTAATAAATATTTAAATATTATAAAAGATTTTAGATTCTAATTATAAAGTAATAATAGAGACTTATTAGAAATTTATTAAAATATTCTTAGATAAGATAATATATTCTAAAAAATAAATTTAGTTTAAGTAAAAGTTATATTTAGATAATTTTATATAGAGTTCTATTTAATATAGGTATTAGAAAATAGTTTTAAAATATTATATATAGATCTTTTTATTAAATAAAAAGATAAAAATATTATTAAGATAAATAATATAAAAAATATTAAGAATTCTATAAAGAGTAATATAAATATAATTTTAGAAAGTAATTAATATATTAGTTAGACTAAATAGTATAACTATATATTTATAATATTTATATTAAATATAAAATATAATTTTCTATTTATCTTTTTATTTAATATAGACTCTATAATAGATATTTTTAATATTAATTTTTAAAAAGAGTTTAATATTAATAATCCTATTAAAATCTCTAAGATAAAGAATAAAGAATAGTAATTTTTAATAGATATATAGTTTAGATTATAATAATTAATATAGAGATAAAGAATACTATTTCTTTTAGAAATAAATAGAATAAATATATCTATAGAACTTTTAGAAAACCTAATTCTATTTATTTTAATATTAATATTATTATAATTATATAGAATAGTAAATTCTATTTAAAAGAGTATATAAATTAATTTCTAAAAAGATTACTCTTCTTTCTATAAATTAATAATATAATCTATTTTCTTTTATAAAAGTAACTAAATAGTATTTTTATATAAAAATATATTTATAAATTTCTTTAATTTAGAGGGAATTTACTACTCTTTTATAAAGTTAATAATTAGAATATAGTTATCTTCTTCTTTAATAAAGAGATTATTTAATTTAAATAATTAGATAATAGTAAAGATATAAGTTTTATTTTTATAATCTTTAGTAAATTAATATAGAATTCTTAATTTAAAATTAGAAATAATAAATTACTATTATTAATTTACTATTAAAGTAATAATAGAATACTAACTAAATATAGTTATAGAAAAAAGAACTAGAGAATTTATAAGATTTAAATCTTAATTTACTATTATATAAGATCTCTTAATAGTCTTAATAGTTCTTTTAGAGTTAATAAGAGTTAGAGCTATTTTATATATATTATATTTAGAGTATTTTAACTTATCTATAGTATATAATTAAGAAACTTATAATTTAGCTTAAAAATAAGTATTATTATTTAGTAAAGTTAATATTTATAATATTAAGTTATATATATATATATTAAAGTCTATATAGATTATAAGCCTATTTTATAAAAAAATTATAATAGTAAAATAGAATATACTTTCTATTATAGAATAATAGATTATAGATATAAAAAAATCTATAATTCTTACTCTTTTCCTAAAATTTTAATAATTTCTATAGTTTTTATAGCTTTTATAATCTCTTATATTTATTTATTAAACTTAGAGTATTTATTTATTTAATAACTAATTTTATAATAAATATAGTATTAGTTTAGTAATTAACTCTTACTAATAGGAGTTTTATTTAATTCTAATATTAAAATATAATATTCTCTAGTCTAATAGTTTAATCTCTTAGTAAATTAAGATTATTCTATATATTTTTTAGTATTATTCTAAGTTTTATAAAAGAGTTCTTTAGAGAAAAAATAAGATTATTTATTAGAAATACTATATTTTCTATTATTAAAATTCTTTTTAAATCTCTTATAGATTATCTTTTAAATATATATTATTATATCTATTATTTCTTTATAATTTTATAGAAGTTCTATATAATAAAGACTAATAGTTTTTTATAGTTTTAAATATAATTTTATAAAAAGTTTTAGAGTATAAGTTAACTCTAATTCTCTAAATAAATATTATTCTATAAAGTAAAGATAAATATAAAAATTATATAGACTCTAATCTTCTATATATTAAGCTTTCTTAATTTAGTTTATTATAGTTAGCTATAAATTAATAGAGTTACTAATTGTTACAGACCTGTAGGGGCCAACTCAAAATAAGTTAACTACAGCTAATTATTACAATAAGGATATACTATATATGATTAAGGATCATGGATACATATGAGGAAAGTAGTATTATAAGAAGGAACATAGTTTGGAAATTATATTAAAATGGAAACTATAGTATTTCCACTAGTATTTAAGAATATAGTATAATCTAGGAATCCAAGTATTATAGGGTTAGTAATATCTTATAACTAGGGAAGTTTCAGAATAAGAGGAAGCTTAGGAAAATGTAGATCTTAGAGAAAGAGAGATCTTATAATAAGAACTATTATAGAATACTAACTATTATAGAACTAGTAGTATTCTAAAATAGTATTTATTAAGTAATAAATCCTTATATATTAAGTAATATATAGAATATATTGAATAATGGATTCTAGACTTATTGAGTAATAAGTAAAAAGTAAATATATAAGAATACCTATTTAGTATTATATATTTAGTTCTTTATATTTAATTCTTATCTTTAAAAAGTATTATTACTTAAGAATATAGATTAGAATATAATAATTATTCTTATTATTTATCTAATAAATCTATTTTAATAATAAGAGGAGATCTATAAGAACTTAATCTTATTAGTACTATTTTATTTAATATCTTTTTTACTAAGTAAAATCTTTAGATACTTAAGTAATTAAGACTTATTATTATATATAATTAGTAGATATTATAAGATAATAATAAGATAATCTTAGAGTAATAAGTATTCTAGAGAAGTATTATCTTTATAGACTAACTTACTATAATTAATAAGTAGTATATAATATATTAAATACTTTTTAAGATAATATAATAATAAATAAAGTATTAATATCTTAACTTAATATAATAACTTAATTATAGTATTAATATATCTATTTCAAATAGTAATAATAAAGCTAAGATATCTATTCTATTTTAATTATAATTCTAATTAATACTACTTAAGAATAAGAATAAGATTAATATCTTAAAGGAATAAGTAGCTAAACTTATTAAATAATTATAACAATAAGAAATTTCTATTAGTAAATTTAGAAATAGAGAGGAATAAGTATAAGTTTAACTTAGAGTAATTTTATATAATACTAGTTCTAATAAGATTAAGATTACTAAAGCTAAACTTTTTAATAGTATATAGTCTAAACTAAGAGAGTTTCTTATATAGATAAATATATATATTAATAGAAATAGAAATAATCTACTTATAGAAACTAGTAAAGTAATCTTTATATCTACTTATTTATAAGAATAAGCTTAGATATAGCTAGAGACTTATATTAGGGAATACTATGATAAACCTATTTATAAATAGATAGAAGTAATTTAAAATATCTTTACTAGATATATTAACTTTAAGTAATATATATAAGATATATTTGGGGAAATTAATAAATAAGTTAATATAGAATATAAATTAATAAAGATATATTAAATTATATCTACTATAGTATACTCTATTAAATTTATCTAAACTATAGTTATCTTAGAATAGACTAATTATATATTAATTCCTTTATATATATAAGAATTAAAGTTATATATTAAAAATAAATTATCTAAAATAGACTAACTAGAGATAATAAGAGAGCTTATTAAACTTACTATTAAAATAAATAACTAATACTTTAAGAGACAAATAGAAAAACAAAAAGTTAAGAACTAGAAATACAATCTAGAATAAAGTAATATTAGTAGTTAAATGAAATCCAGAGAAGACCCTTAAGTATTAAATAGGAACTACTCTAATTTATATAGATTATAACTAATGGATCTAAATATAGTAGAAAATTTATATAAGGAAAAACAATATTAGTAGATATAAGGTAAATATTTTAATTATAGTAAGAAAGATTATTTTTCAAAGAAATACTATTTATTAAGAAAATAATAATAATAATAACTAAGTATAACTAAGGAAAACTAAGAGGATTATAATAATATAAAAAAATAGTAATTATATATAATAAATAAATAGATATATATAAAGAATAATACTATAGAATTATTAAAAGAAAATAAAGCTGAAAACTATACTTAAGACATAATATATAATAAAATAGTATAGATATATATTAGAAAAGTAGAATTATTAAAAGAAAACTTTAAAAGAATTATAAATATATAAGAAGAGTAATACTTTAGAACTATTATAAGAAAATTAATAATATAAATTCTTAGAGATTAATTGGGAATAGTAGAAATAAATAAATAATCTATAGGATTAAGATAGGAACTTTTAAAATATAATATATATAATTCCTAAAGACTATAGTAACTCTTAGAACTCTAATATAGAGATACTAAAAGCTCTATCTATAAAATCTAAAAATAATCTTAAGATTAAAGAAAGATCTTTAAACTCTAAGTTATTCTACTTTAAGAAATAGAGAGATAGAAAGAGAGTTAGTAATATTCTAGAAAAAGAATAACTAATCTAATATAATAAAAAACTATAAATATGTCTATATAATAGGAAATAATATATATATAAGGAATATATATAATATCTAGACTATAAGATAATATAACTAGTAGTTTACTATAATAGTAATTATAGGATATATTATATAACTAAGTTAAACTATAGAATTAATTTAGAAAAACTAATATTAAGATAGATATTATAATGGAAATTAGGATTTAAAGAAATATTATATAATAAATAATATATATATTTTAAGTATATTCCAAAACTAAAAGACCTATATAGAATATAATAAGGACTCTATCTAAAGGTTAATCTTATTATTTTAGAATAAATTACTAAAACAATAATTAATTTAGGAGTAAGTAGGAACTTTATAATAAAAGTATAAGTAAATACTTATAGTATATTAACTTTTACTAATCTCAATACTTAACTAATTAGAGGATTAGATAAATAAGTATATAGTATAGGAATTTAGTATAAGATTAAATAAATACTAATAGAACTTAAAAACTACTTTAAACTAAATAATTTTAATATTATAATATTTAGAAATTATAATATAGTATTAGATAGTCTATAGTTATAATAATATAATTCTACTATTAATTAGAAGAAATATAAAATATAGTTTAATAGATATAGATATTAAGAAATAATATATAAGATAATAGATAAACTATAGAAAACTATTATATTTTAAGAATCTAATTCTAGATAGATAGATATATTAGAGTATATATATAAAGAGAAATCTAAGTATAATACTTACTCTTTAGAAAATAGAATTAAGTATATTAAAATAACTATAGATATATTTATTACTAAAGAAGTTATAATAAGTAATTAAGAGATTAATATATATATAATAGTTAATTATATAATAAATATAAAAACTCTTTATAAAATAGAGAAAGAAGTATAGATACTTATAGAATACTAAGAGTTTAATAATATTTTTATACTATTATTAATTAGTATATTATTAGAATATAAAGTTTATAATTATAAGATTAAGCTTAAAAAAGAAGAAATATTAAAATTTATATTAATTTATAAATTAAATAAAATATAAAAGAAGCTCTTAAAAGAATATATTAATAAAAATCTAAAGAAAAAATATATTAAACTATTAAAATTACTAGTAGAATATTTAATCCTATTTATTATAAAGAAAAATAAAAATCTAATAAAGAAGATATAAATATATATTAATTACTAATAATTAAATAAAATTATTATTAAGAATAGATATCTATTACTACTAATCTAAAGTATTTAGAATATAATAAGTAAAGTAAAATAATTTATAAAATATAATATTATAAAAGTATACTACTACTTTAGAATTAGAAAAAATAATAAATAGAAAATAGCTTTTAGAATAGAGTTAGAATACTTTTAGTATAAAGTAATATTTTTTAGACTTACTAATATACTAATATTATTTTAGAGATTTATTATAAATATACTTAGAAAGTATTTAGATCTCTTTATAGTAGTCTATTTAAATAATATTTTAGTATTCTTTAAAATAATAGAAGAATATATATAGTATAATAAACTTATACTTTTAAAGTTTTAAGAGATTAGAGTAATATTTAAGTTTAAGAAATATAAATTTTATATATAAAAAATAGACTTCTTAGAGTATATAATTATTAAGAAAGAATTTAGTATAAAAGAAGAAAAAATTAGAAGTATTATTAAATAGTTAATACTAAAAATAATTAAGAAAGTATACTAATTCCTTAGACTTACTAATTACTATTAATAATAGATAGAAGGATTTTTAGAAAAAGCTAATAGAATAATAAAATTAATTAAAAAAGATTAATTATAGGAATAGAATAATAAAGTAAAAGAGTTATTTAATAAGATTAAATAATTATTTATTAAATAAATTATTCTAATATAAATAAATCTAAAAAGACTATATATTATAAAAATAGATATATTAGATTATATATTTAGAGTAAGACTTATATAATCTAATAAAAATAGGAAACTATAACTAATTATATTTTAGTTATAAAAGATAATATTTTTAAAACTTAATTATAATATTTATAATAAAGAATTACTAGCTATAGTATTAGTATTTAAATAATAGAAATTATATCTTAAAAAAGTAAATTATTAAGTTCTAATGAAATTAGATTATAAGAATCTAATATATTTTATAATAATAAAGGAACTTATATAATAATAAGTATAATAGATAGAAGAACTATCTAGATATAATTATAGAATTAAATACTATAATAAGACTATTAATAGTTAAGTAGATATACTTAGTTAATAACTAAATTATTAACTAGGAATAAAAAGAAGTTTTACTAACTATTTTAAAATAAAATAAAAAAGGAAATATTATCTATAATTACTAAGTACTAATAGTAATTAGTAAGATTAATAATAAATAAATATAATAACTTAAGAAAGAAATAAAAAATAATTAAATTTAAGAAATTATTAATATAGATAATAAGAAACTTTAATAGTAAGATAAATTAGTCTTGATTTATAGACTTATTTATATTTTAGAATAAATAAAATAGAAAGTAATAAAGAACTACTATAATATACTATTAGAGGAATATTAAAATATTAAGAAAATAATTAAAAGTATTATGAGAAATTACTTTTAACTAAACCTATATAGAAAAGTAAGAAGTTATATTAGAAAATATAATATATATTAATAGAATAAACCTAAATAATATATACTATATAGAGAATTATAAATATTAGAGATACTAAGTAAACTATTTAAATATATTATAATTAATTTTATTACTAAATTAGTTAAATTAGAAGAAAATAATATAATTATAATAGTTATTTATAAACTTACTAAATACTTCTATATAATACTAATAATAAAGATAATTAATATAGAAGATATAGTAGATATTCTAATAAGATATATTTTTATTAATTATAGAATACTATAAGTAATAGTATTTAATAGAAATAAACTATTTATATTAAAATTATAGTAATTACTAATAGATTTAATTAGAATTGAGACTAGACTTTTAATAGTATACTATCTATATACTAATAGATAAATAAAATAAGTAAATTAAACTATTAAATAATAACTATACTATTATATAAATTACTACTAAGATAACTAAGTAGTACTACTAATTATTATATAATTTATATATAATAATATAATTTACTCTATAATAGGTAAATTATTAGTATATATAGTTTATAAATATAACTCAATACTACTAGGAGAAATAATTAGAAAGAAAATAGTTATTAAAGAAGTATAATTAATAAATAAAAAGAATTAGGAAACTTTACTAATAGATTACTAAAGATATTAAATTCTTTAATATTTAAATAAAAATATATTATAATTATACTTATTAAGAAGAACTAAATCTAAAAGAGGGAATAAAAGTATATCTCCTATAATAAAATATTAAAACTAAGTAACTAAGTATAAAACTTAACTACTTAAAATTAGAACTATTTAAAATTAAAAAGAAAATTAGATTAGTTAATTATTACTTAAAGTTACTAGAAAGCATAAAGAAAATATACTTAATATTTTATATCTTATTATTAGAATCCATATTAGAAAATATAACTATTAAAATAAATATAAAATTTATAAATAATAAAAATAAAGATAAATATAAAGTTAAAGTAATTCTAAATAATAAATAAATAAATAATTAGTAATAACTCTTAGTAAAATAGAAAGAGTATCTTATATTAGAAAATACTTAGAAATCTATTTTAAATCTAAGGGATTACTACTAGTTAATTTAATAGTATTACTAAAAGATAAAGAAAATACTTTAATAATAAAAGAAAAGAAAGTATTAAAATTAATATTATTCTAGTTTATTAGACTTAATAAGTTAATAAATACTATTATCTATATTAGACTAAAACTATTTAATATAACTATAAGAATCCTATTAGAATTATTAATAATAGTAGATTAAGAAACCTTACTTATAGTATAAGTACTCTCTATTATAGATTTTTATTTTTCTATATTAATATACTCTCTTTTAATATAAGTAAACTCTTTAGTTTTATAATATTTAAACTCTTTTAGCTTAGAAATCTCTTTATATTTATAAATAATAAAATTATCTATATAATTTTCTAGTAACTAAGATTACTTCTATAACTAAGATAATTTAGCTAATATAGCCTATTATTAAGTAATAATCTCCTTCTCTTATTAATAGAGCTTATAGTAAGTCTTTAGTAAATATTTTTACTTAGTATTAGAAAAGAAAGAAGTTAATATTTTATACTTAGTATAATTACTATTAATAATATAATTAAAATACTTATTAGAATAATTAGTCTAAATATATATTCTTTTGAGATAAATATAATAATTATAAGGAATAATAGATTAAAATCCTTTCTTCTTAATTTTGACTAATAAGTTATTCTTTTAAATAGAAGACTTAATAAGTATAATTAGAATATAAGAAAATAAGTTATATTTTAGAATAGGAATATACTTAGAATATAGTATAACTAAATAGTCTTTAGGATAAAGATCTTAGAAGAAGAGGATAGTATTATAAATCTATAGAAGCTAATTCAAAATAAGTTAACTATAGCTAATTATTATAATAAGAATATATTATATATAATTAAGAATTATAGATATATATAAGAAAAATAGTATTATAAAAAGGAATGTAGTTTAAAAATTATATTAGAATAGAAATTATAGTATTTCTATTAATATTTAAGAATATAATATAATTTAGGAATCTAGGTATTATAGGATTAGTAATATCCTATAACTAGAAAAGTTCTAGAATAAGAGAAAGCTTAGAAAAATATAGATCTTAGGGAAAGAGAGATCTTATAATAGGGACTATTATAGAATACTAACTATTATAGAACTAATAGTATTTTAGAGTAGTATTTATTAGGTAATAAACTCTTATATATTAAATAATATATAGAATATATTAAGTAATAGGTTCTAAACTCATTAGATAATAAGTAAAGAGTAGATATATAAGGATATTTATTTAGTATTATATATTTAGTTCTTTATATTTAATTCTTATCTTTAAAAAGTATTATTACTTAAGAATATAGATTAGAATATAATAATTATTCTTATTATTTATTTAATAAATCTATTTTAATAATAAGAGGAAATCTATAAGAATCTAATCTTATTAGTATTATTCTATTTAATATCTCCTTTATTAAGTAAGACTTTTAGATACTTGAGTAACTAAGACCTATTACTATATATAATTAATAGGTATTATAAGATAGTAATAAGATAATCTTAAAGTAATAAGTATCCTAGAGAAGTATTACCTTTATAGACTAACTTACTATGACTAATAAGTAGTGTGTAATATAAATTAGGGTTAATATCTAGTTTTCAAAAGACTATTAATTATTTTTTAATAGAGTATATATATTAGAATCTTTATTATAAAGATATTTACTTTATTATAAATAATATTAGGAATTTATATATTTAATTCCTTTTAGAATATAATTCTTTTTACTATTTTATTACTAGAGTACTATAGTAAAAATAAGATTTAAATTAATAAGTTAACTATAATATTACTAAATAGTATACTTCTAGATAAAAGTATTAATATTTTTAATTTTAAAGTTATAATACTTATTAGAATAGGTTAATATTACTAGTATAAGTATAGTTCTAATAAATAAATTATTCTAATATAAGATAGTAATTAGAGTAACTTTAGAAGAATTATAATTTAATATTAGATCTCTAAATTAGTATAGGCATTTATCTTATTTAGCTTATAAATCTATCTTTTATTATTATAAGTTATTAATAGTTTAAATATATATATTAATAGTTTACTCTTATACTATAATTTTAGATATTATAAAATCTTATAAGTTTATAGATAGGTTTTCTTATTTTAATAATAAGAGTAGAATATTTTCTAATTCTAGACTAATAGACTCTTTCTAAAAAGTAATTTAATATATAACTATTTACTATTATATCTTATATAATCCATAGAAAAAAGAATTAAAATTATAAAAATAGAATAGATTAGGTAAAAGAATAGTAATAATAAGTAATAGAAAGTAGTAGTAGACTAACTATAGAATAAATATAGAATAAAATTACTAAGTTAACTATATTGAGTATATATATAGTAATAGTAAAAAGACTAATTCTTAGTAATCCCTAAAGTTAGGAAAATCCTCTAGATTATTTAATTATATATTTTCTATTCCTATATTATATATATAGTATTAGTAATATATATAATAATATATAGATACTATATAATAATAAAAGGTCCCATACTATTTGGATTACTATTAGATGGAGTTTGGAAAGCCATTAGGTAGCAATTGTGAATAGTGTGCCATAACACCAGATTTGGATAGTACTAGGGAATTAATGAAGATTATATAGTAAGTAAGTATAAATAGGAAGATAATAATAGTCTAGTTATAATAGAGACTAAAGCTTCGAGATTTTTAGCTCTAATATACATAATAGTCTATTTATATATAATATATTAGGGTAAGGCCCTAAGCTTACTAAGAGTAAATTACATTACTCTAAATTGATTAACTAGTTAGATTATCTAACTTAGTTATAGTATTACCTTAATCTCTAAGCTAACTATTTAGTAATAGAATAGTTATTTTGGAAATAATTATTTCTTTCTTTTATACTAATTATTCTTAATTAGTAAGATAAAATAGGATAAAGATAGATATATAAAAGTACTTTAAAAAGAGAGTTAAATATAAATATAAAAAATATATTAAGGTACTAAAATCTTTATAAAAAACTATAAATAAGGACTTAATTAAATTAATTCTAGATCTAAATCTAATTCTAAATAGAAATTAAAAATAGCTATAGTAAGATTAGACTTTAATATACTTCTAGTAATAGAGATACTAAATATAGTTAACAATCTAATAATATACAGAATAGTAATAAAGAGAGTATTTTATTTTTATTATTTTTTATATAAATTTATTCTATAAATACTAGATTATTTAATTAGTATTATGTCTAGTTAATAGTAATATTAAAGAAGTACTAGGTTTCTAATAAAAACTAATATTTACTAATTCTGAAAGAAATATGGAATAACTAATAGATATTTACTAATATTCTAGAATAGATATATAATATAGATCTAATAGTAATAATATAATTTTGTATTAGTGCTTCTTTAGTAGTTTATCTATAAAGAGTTAATATAGTAATAATAATAAGAGCTAAGTCCTAATTACTAGTCTATATCTTTTTTATTATATATAAAATTTATATTTATAAATAGAATATTAAAAAGTTATCTAATTAGTTAGAGAGTATATAGAAATTACTAATATATGAGAATTAAATATTAATAAAGAGATCTATTTAGATTTAATATCTATAGTTAGGGATTATATTAGGTTTCTTAATAAGTATGATAAATACTCTATTATAATTAGAATTAGGAGATCTATTCTATTTTTTCTAATAAATAGTAATTTAATTATTCTATATAGATATAACTAGTAGAATTATTACTAATGGTATTTTATAGGCTAAAGCTAACTAAATTTATAATATATATTATTAATTTAAAAACTCTCTAATATAGAGTCTTATAATTTAGTATATAATTAATAAAGTTTTATCTTCTTTTCTATAAAAACTAGTAATCTCAATAATAATTTTTCCTTAATTTCTATATTTCTTTTTTTTATTTCTAAAGATAGAAAGAATTCTTAAAATATTTATATTTAATTCTAGTATTTATGAATTATATTCTAAAGAATATTTAGTTTATTTTATTAAAAATATATCTCCATTAATAATATCCTTATTTTTAATTTCTTTTATCCTTTAGTCTAATTTCTCTTTAAATCCTGATATAAATAAATAATAGTTTCTTCTATTATCTTCTTTTTATCTATAATTATAGTAATTATATAGAGAAAATATTATAAAGATATATATATTATTATAATAAGACTAGATAATATGTTTATTTTTGAATTTTCTTTATAATTCTAAAGAAACTAATAAAAGTAAAAGTAAGTTTATAAGGAATAACTAGATATAGATTCTATATAGATAGTATTATTAATTAGCTTTAATTATAATTATAAGAAACATATTTTTAATTATAGTATTTAACTGAATTCTATTTTATTATTTTCTATATATTAACTAAATATTAATATATAGTCTATAATTTCTTAATTTAACTAATAATTACTAAAATAAACTTATATTACTTATTTATAACTATTTAGATTTAGAAATGTAATAAATAGTTAAAAAAGGACTTTAAAGAGAAATAGCTTAGTAGATACATTTAGTATATTATATAAGTAAACTAGACTATTTAGAGAAGATTGGTCATAGTTTCTTTTTTAGTAAAATATTATAGATATCTCTAAAGGTTCTAATTAGGTTATTTAGTCTATTTATATATTTATAAGTAAAAATTTATTAATAGTTATTACTTAATTTTTAAGATGTAGTAGAGATTAGATTAGAATTTACTTATAAAACTAGATTTTCTATCTAATAGAATTTCTTTTATTATTCTATAGATTAGTTTAATTTTATAATAAAATAATTCTACTAAGTTATCTATAATAATTTAGATTAAAATAGAAAAAATTAATATGAAGTAGTAAATTAGTTTATAATAACTTGAATTAAGTCTATTCATTACTTTTAATAAATTATTAGGGGTAGTCCTATAAAAATTCTATAGATACTTTTTAAAAACTTTTTAAAGAAATGGGTAATAAGATTAGTTCTCTATATAATTTATATTTTAAAATTGTAATTTCTTAATCTATAGTATAGTTTATGATATAGTTTATAATATCTTTTCTTATGCTTGATTAATAATATTTTCTTTTTATTAACTTAGGTATTTTACTTTTTCTAAAATAGTTAATAAGAGGATTATTATAATAAATTATTATTAATCTTTCTTATAGATTTAGTATTAAGAGAGTATAGAATTACTCTTAATATATTAATAGTTTAGTATTATCTATCAACTATCTATATTTTAATGAACTATCTCTAGTAAACTTAATTTATAGTTTCTTAGACTATATTATTCTAATTCTATATGAGATATACTTTAATTGTTAAGTCTATTTCTAGATTTTACTTTATAAAAGCTTCCTTTATTGTAATTTTATATATTTAATTCTAGAGAACTTAATATATAGCTTAATATTTATTCTAAATAGTCTAGAATACTAATTCCTTTTCATAGAGATTAATTTAATTTTTCTTATAAGTAGGAACTCTATTTCTAATTAGTAATATTTAGTAATTATATATTTTAATATATTTTAAGTAATATTAGAAATTTCACTCTTAATCTCTATTATAAATTACTTATTATATACTATACTATAATCTATTTTCTTTTATAAGTTATTAAAGATTTCTTTAAATAGATATTAGATAGATTAGATTATCTTAATAATCTATTTATATAGCTAGTCTTTTCCCATCTATATTTAATAATAAAATTAAAAGAAGATAGGTTCATAATCTATTAGATTTAGTAATGATTTAATCATAGTTACTGAATAAATACTTATATTTAGTTTCTAAAAACTTATAAAATTAAAATATTATTAGATATTAGATCTTCTATTTATCTATTTATGATAAATACTCTTTATTTTCTATATAGATATATTTATTTCTTAGTAATTAAGAGTTAAAATAGTATAAAATAGTATAAAATAGTATAAAATAGTATAAAATAGTATAAAATAGAATAGAAATAGACTAAAAAATATCATAGAATTTATTCAATTTAACTAATTACTTCTTTTTTAGATAGACTTTATTAGGCTTTTTTTTATCTATACTACTCTTAGTTATCTCTATTAATAGTAAGATAATAATAGAATATAACTCAATAAATTAATAATAGAAATTATAAAATCCTAAAATGACCTAAATCTTTTAAAACAAGATAGTGTTAAAGCGCGGTTATCCTAGCCTTTTAACCGGATTAAGCCAGATCTTAAAAGACTATAGTGGCTACCAACGGGAGGATAGTAGCTGGTTAGGACCTAATAGTAGATATAGTAGTACGCATAGTAGATTACTTGAGATAGAAGAGCTTGCTGTAATAGATAGGAATAGACTATTCTAAAATAGCTTAAATATGTATATTATTTGTAGTAACTCTCTCTTTATTTATAATAAGACTAGAAATAACACAATAGAATTATTTTTAAGAGAACTATTTCTATTAATAATAATATAATTATAGATAAATCTATATATAGTATTCTATAAATTAATTAAATAGAGACTTAATAGTAATGATAAGTCTAAATTTAGAAATTACTAGTATTTTAAATATAGAAAAACTATAGATAAGAACTTATTTATAATCTAATGTTATTTTCTAATTTTTATTCTTTTTCTTTATACTCTATATTTTTTTTCTAAGTTTCTATATTTCTATTATAGAAATCTAATAATTGATATAAGAAATAATATAATTAATAATATCATAACTTAATTTATTATAATTACAATAGATTAAATAATAAGAGAATCTAATAATAAATATAAGATTAGAGTTTAATTTAGTAATAGATTGATATATCTCATCTTAATTCTAAAAAGATTAGTTAGATTTGAAAAAACTAAATAATAGTTTTTATAGAGATCCATTATAATTATTTATAGAAATATTAGATTAAAAGAATCTAGTTAATTAATTATTAATTCTAACTTGTTTTAAGAGTTAAGAAGTATATATTAGAGACTAGAAATATTAAGCTTTAATTATTATTGAATTATATATCTTTAATAGCTTTCTATATAACTTAAGATTTTATAAAAGATACTATTATAAATAGATATAAAAGAAATATATAGAAAGTATCTCTAATAACTTAAATAATAGTATTCATTTTTATATAAGAAAATATAAATAAAAGATATTTAGATTTTTATTCCCTCTTTATTTATAAATATAGAGAGTATATAGTATATTAGATAGGATAATCATTATATTTTCTATTAATATAAGAGTCTATTTCTTAAAGACTATATAATATAAATATTATAAAATTATTCTTTTTTATTAGATTAATTCTTTAGATAATTATATTATTATATTTCATTATTATATATCCTAACTAGAATAAGATTAATTTAATCTAAATTAGTATAGTAAAACTATTATTTTAGCTCTATTATTCTATTTTTCCTAAAGTATCTAATAAAAGGATTATTATAATAAATTTTTATTAGTCATTAAAAATAAGTTAGTATTCTAGATTATTTAGAAAGAAAAAAAATCTTTTCTTTATCTTTTTTAGAATTTAGTAGAGAAAATTACTATTAAGAAAAGTTTTTTAAATAATATATTAAAAATTAATCTAATAACTAAGACTATTATAACTCTCTTAGTAATAGTAATATTAAAAGTTTTACTCTTACTAATAAAATAGATATTCTATATAATACTCTTATTTAGTTTTTACTAGAATATATTAAAAATTCTCTTTAAAGAGGTTTTAAACGAACTAGACTATTTTAATAATTTATCTATAGGATTTACTTTTCTAATTTATAAATAATATTAAATTTATATAAGAACAGAATTAAAATCTATTAGATTTACTACTTATAAGACCTTTAATTATTTAATAAAGATTTAGATATTTAATTAGTTAATAAGAATTTTAATATTATAGAAATTATTTTCTAAATAGTATTATTAGTATTTAAAGAAATAAGTTACTATAAAAAACTCTTAATTTAGAATATTATAATAGTACTCTATATTAGAGAATTTCTAAGATTAAAATATAACTAAATACTAGATTCTCTACTTATTCTATTAGAATACAATACTATCTATTCTATATAGAGATATATCTATTTCTAATTAAGTTTTTAATAAGAAGTTAAAATATCTAAAGAGAAGAACTTTTTAGAAAGTTCTATAGAGTTAAAGATAGCTAAGTATTCCTTATTTAGATAAAATTTATCTAATTTTTAACTATACTTACTATTCTTAATTATCACTATTAATAATAAACTAATAATAGAAGTTATAGAATCTAAGAAACACTTATATATCTTAAAAGGAGATGGATTTAGACTACTGTAAGATAGTCTATATATATATATTATTTATAGTTATTTCTGTTTAATTTATAATGAAGTTAAGGAACTTAATCTTATTCTAATAGAATTTATACATAGATATCTTAGTATAGAAACTTTTTTTCTATATATACTGAAGAATCTATTTAAAATATTAGATATATTTCTTATAAGATTCTTATAAGATTAAAAGAAGATAAACATATCATTAAAAATAGATAATATAGATATAATTTAAAAGTCTATATAAGATCTAGTAAATATAGCTTTAAAAGATAATAGATATATTATTAATTAATTTAAAAAATATAATAATAAAGAATAGTCTTCTAATTATCTCTCTTAATTATTCTAATATAATAATATATATCATCATTAATATTAATTTTTAGAAAAATAACTCTTTTTCAAAAAATAATTTGGAATCTCTAAAATAAGAGATAATAAATAGTAATTTTTAGTAGTAATTTAATTAATTCTCTAGTGGTCTATATTGAGTTAAAGAATATTATTTTTTTTAAATATAAATAAAATAGGAGCTCTAATAGAATTAAAGAATTTATAAACATAGCTATTTTAAAGATTCTTATTAAAATATTTATAGAAAATAGTAAGTTTCTTTTATAATAGAAAATCAATAAGACTATATAACAGAGTCTTATTAGATTTAAGATGGATTTAATAATTAATTAATTAATAAGAAGAAAGAGTAATTAATTAATCTATTTAGAATATAAAGGTTATTATAATATCTTAAATTAACTTATATTTACTTAATAAATCTATATATTTCTATAATCTCTATTAATAAGAGACTAATTTTATATTAAAATAATTAAATATGAAAAAATATGAAAATCTTAGAAAAATATTATAGATAGGAGAATAGAACTATCTTTAATATTATTGTTTTAATTAATAACTATATAATTATAGATAAATTTATAGTAAGTCTCTTATATATTAGTAAGAAAAGTAGAAATTTAGTAGTAATAATATACTCTAGTCTAAAAATTATTAATAATCTTAAGCTTTAAAAATAGGAATCTTAATCTTTTTAGCTTATAGTAGTAAATAAACTAAATACTTATTATATTCATCTATATATATATATATATCTAAATTTATATAAGTATTAATATCTTTTTATATAATAATTACAATATAGTAATAGATAATAATCCTTAATTTTAACTGAAGAACTATAAAATAGAAAGAATCTAAGATAATAGTAAAAGAAATATTAATATATTTCCTTTAGTAGCTAAATTAGTAATATTCTTTTTACAATAAGAAAATGTAAATAAAAAATATTTAAGTTCTTATTTTTATATTATTTATATATATAGAATTTATATAGAATTTATATAGAATTTATATAGAATTCATATAGAATTCATATAGAATATTAGATAAAGTAATAGTTAACTTCTTTATTAGTATAATTATCTATTTCTTAAAGATCTTATAGTTATTAGCTAAGTAAGTTTTTCTATTTAGCTAAGTATTTAGATAATTCAGTTAATATAGTTAATAATTATCCTCTATTTTAATTATATAGAAATTAATATAAAGGATATTATAATAGTAGAATTTAGTATTAATATAGATATAATATTAGATTTCTTTAAGCTGTTTATTATATCTTTAAAGAGTCATATTAAAATATAGATTCTTAATATAACCTAGCTTATAGAGAGGCTAAAAGTACTTAAAATAGTAATTAATAGGAGATTAGTTAATAGATATAAATAAGTAACTTTACTTAGTCATTTAATTAATTTTTTAAAGAAGCTTTTTATACTTATATTTCTTTTTAATTATTTATTATAGATAAACTATATCTTTATTTAATTGAAATAGCTTTATTACTAATTAAGAATATAGAATTATTTCTAATAGAATTTAGACTAACTAGTTTTATAGTTATTTTAAGTAGAATTTATAAGATAATTAGAAAGAACTTTGTAATGATAGGGTGGATTAGGTAAGAAAATAATAATAATAAGTTATAGGAAATAATAGTAGACTAGTTATAGAATAAGTATAAATTGGGATTACTAAGTTAGCTGCATTATATATAAATATAGTAATAGTAAAAAAACCAATTCTTAGTAATATCTAAAGCTAGTAAAGCCTTCTAGACTTATTTAATTATATAATTTCTATCTTAGGATTATATGTATAATAATAAAAGAACTTAAAGTAATATTTTTAATATTTAATGTAATAAGCTATAATAAAGTATTTTTAATTTAAAGTATTATAATAGTATTTAGTATCTAACAACCTATAAGACTTAAGTACTATGAAACATTAAATCTTTTATTTATCTATAGTAATATATATTTTATCTTATATATAAATTTATCTATTTTAAGTTAGACTTATAATATAGAATTAAAATATTATAAAATAAAGATATTATAAAAGATATTATAAAGTTTATAAAATATAACCAATTACTTCTTATTTAAATAGACTCTATTAGACTTTCTTCTATTTTTATTATTATTAGTTATCTTTATTAATAATAGAGTATAACTTAATAAATTAGTAATATAAATTATAAAATTCTAAAAAGATTTAAGATAGTCTATATGAAGGCTAATAGGTAGATTCAGATAGTACTAGAGAATTAATATAGATTAGATAGTAAGTTAATATAAATAGAAAGATAATAATAGCCTAATTATAATAGAGACTTAAGCTTAAAGATCTTTAGTTCTAATATATATATTAGTCTATTTATAAATAATATATTAGAGTAAGGCTTACCCAAAGGTAATTAGACTACTCTCAATCTATTAACTAGCTAAATTACATTACCTAATTATACTATTACTCTAATCTCTATAATAACTATCTAGTAGTAGAATAGCTATTTTAGAATAATTGTCTTTTCCTTTTATACTAATTACTCTTAATTAGATTATCTATATTATATAATATTAGGTTTAAAATAGAGAGCTTTATTAGTAAAATAAAAAAGAATTTAGAAAGTATTTGAAAAGAAGATTAAAATATAAATATAAAAAATATATAAAGAGACTTAAATCTCTATAAAAAACTGTAATTAAGAAACTAATCAAATTAATTCTAGATTTAAATATAATTCTATATAGAAATAATAATAACTATAAAAGAATTAGATCTTAATATATTTATAATAATAAGAATACTAAATATAATTAATAATCTGATAATATATAGAATAGTAATAGAAAAGATGTTTTATTTTTATTACTTTTTATATAAAGTCTATTCTATATATATTAGATTACTTAGTTAATAATATATTTAGTTGAAAGTAATATTAAAGAAGTATTAGATATATAATAAAAAGTAATATATATTAGTTCAAAAGAGAATATAGATCTAATAATAATAATACTATTCTTTATTAGTTCTCTTTGAGTTACTTATGTATGGAGAGTTAATAAGGTAATTATAATAAAACTAAATTTTAATTACTAATTTATATCTTTTTTTATTATATATAAAATCTATATTTATAAATAGAATATTAAAGAGTTATCTAATTAATTAGAAATTATATAGAAATTATCTATATGTTAAGAGTATATATTAGTAGAGAGATTTATATAGATTTAATATATATAATTAGAAGTTATATTGAATTCTCTAATAAGCTTAAAAAATATTCTATTATAATTAAAAGAATTAAAAGATCTATTCTATTCTCTTTAATAAATAGTAATTTAATTATTTTTTATAAGAATAACAATTAAAGTTATTAATAATAGTATTTTATAAATATAACTAATTAAATTTATAATATCTTATAATTTAATATATAATTAATAGAATTTCACCTTCTCCTTTATAAAAACTAATAATTTTAATAATAATTTTTTCTAAGTTTTATATTTTTTTCTCTTATTCCTAAAAGTAGAAATAATTCTCTATATGTTTATATCTGATTCTAATATTGACTAATTATATTTTAAGAATTATCTAGTTTATTTTATTAGAAAATATATTTCTTTATTAATAATTCTCTATAAATAATATTATTAATTAGCCTTAATTATAGTTATAAAAAAGATATTTTTAATTATAGTATTTAGCTTAAGTCTATTTTATTATTTTATATATATTAATTAAACATTCATATATAATTTATAGTTTCTTAACTTAATCAATAATTATTATAATAAGTTTTTATTACTTATTTTCAACTATTTAGATTTAGAAACCTAATAAATAACTAAAGAGAATTTTTTTAAAAAAGTAGCTTAGTAAGTATACTTATTTAGTATATTATTAAAGATAAACTAAGTTACCTAAAGAAGATTAATCTAACTTATAGTTCCTTTTTAATAAGATACTATAAATATCTCTTAAAGATCTAACTAATTTATTCTATCTATCTATCTATCTATAAATAAAAAAAGTATTAATAATTACTATTTAATCTTTAAGATATAATAGAGATTAGACTAGAACTTACTTATAAAAATAGATTTTCTATTTGATATAATCTGATCTATGATTTTATAAACTAATTTACTTTAATTATTAAATAGCTATACTAATTTACCTATAGTAATCTAAATTAAAATAATAAGAAAGTAATATTATTTAGTATATTAGTCTATAATAACTCAAGTTAAATCTATCTATTATTTTTAATAATTTATTAGAATGAGTTCTTTAATAAAATCTATGAATACTTTCTGAAAAAGCGTTAAAGAAATAAGTAAAAAGATTAGTCCTTTATATAGATTATACCTTAAAATTATAATTTATTGATATATAGTATACTTTATAATATAATCTATAATATCTCTTATTATTCTAAATTAATAGTATTGTCTTTTTATTTACTTAGTATTTAATTTTATCTAAAATATTTAATAAGAGATCATAGTAAAATATTAGTAATATTTCTTATAGATTTAATATTAAGAGAATATAAACTTATTCTTAATATATTAATAGTCTAATAATTTTAATTATTTATATTCTAGTAAGCTATTTTAAATAAACTATTTATGAAATTAATCTTTTCTAATCTATATTTCATGATAAAATTAAAAGAAAATACACTTATAGTCTATTAGATTTAATAATTATTTAACTATGATTACTTAATAAATCTCTATATATTTAAATAGTTAATTAAATCTTTAATAAAGGATAGTTATATTAAGAAAAAAACTAGAAATACTTTAGACAATAATTAATAGAAACTGACTAAATCTATAATACTTAGAATAAATTTCTTATAGCTTAAAAAGTAAAATTTAATATCATTTTTAATAGAATCTTTACTAATTTTAAAGCTATTTCTAATAGAATTTAATCAGAAATTAAGAGTAAAAGAAGCTTAAATTAATTAATAAGTTATATAGTAGAATATTACTACTTTTTTTTAGGAAATTCTAATTATAATTTTAGAATTATAAAAACTACTAATTAAATTTAAATAATACTAAAAAATTAATAAAGATTAGATAATTAGTATAAATAGAAAAATAATAATAATCTAGTTATAAAAGAGACTAAAGCTTAAAGATCTTTAGCTCTAATATATATAATAGTCTACTTATATATAATATATTAGAATAACACCCCAGGCTTACTAAGAGCCAATTAAATTACTCCAGATCTATTAACTAGCTAAGTTACCTAACTTAATTATAATATTACTCTAACCTCTATAATAGCTATCCAGTAGTAGAATAGCCATTCTATAATAGTCTAAATATATATTTCATCTATAATACTTTTAATTTATAGAGAATCTAAGAAACTTAATCTTAGTTTAATAGAAGATATATTTTATAATTATAGTATATAGGTTAGCTTTATATATTTATTATAAAATGTTTTTTTAGAATAATAGTTTCTAATAGTTAAACAATTTATATTTTAATAATCTATTAATAATCTATATGGAAAAAGAGATTACTATTCTTTCTAAATGCAAAAAATTAAAAGGTATAAGAGAATGTAATAATTTATAATTATAATTATTCTAGAGGTTTTTATTAAAATATTTTCAGAGAATAAGGAGTTTTTTTTCTAAAAGTAAGTATATAGAATTATAAAGTAGAATAATATAGATTTAATATTAATATAACTTTCTATTTATAATGAAATCAAGAAACTTAGTCTTAATTGAATAGTAAATATATTTTAATATTTTAATATATCAATTAGTCTTATATATTTACTATAAAATCTATTTACTATACTTGATATATTTCTTTTAGAATTAGAAGAAAATCAAGATTTTCATAAAATAGATAATATAGACATAATTTGATAATTTATATAAAATATAATAAATATAATTCTAAGAGATAATAAATTTACTAATTAAATTAAAAGATAAAATAATGTATTTAAAGTAATTAAATATTATTATTTAAAGAGATATTTCCTCCTCTTATTTTAATATTATCTATATATAATAATAAATATCTTTAATACTAATTTTAGAAAAATAGACTATATTATAAAAATAATTTAGAATTTTGAGGATAAGAGATAGAGAATATTAGTTTTTAATAATATATTTATATATATTTATATATATATATATATATTAGAAACTATTTCTTTTTAATATAAAGAGGATAGAAGCTCTAATAGAGTTTAATAATTCGTAAATATAATTGTTCTATAGACTTTTATTAATTCATTATTAATGAAGAATAAATCTCTTTTATAATATATATAAAAGTATATAATAGAGTCTTATTAGACTTAGAAAGTATTAATAATTTTAAATATTAAAATAAGACGTTGGGATTATTGTCAATTATAGTATTAAATTAACTAAATTTTAATAATATTAACTTTAATATATATATCTAAATTAATATAAATATAAACATATTTCAAATAATAATTAATATATATAATTATATAATAATTTTCAGTTTAAATCAGAAAATTATAGATAGAAATCTATTTATAACTTAAGATTATTTCCTAATACTTCTTTCTCTTCTTTATCTTTCTTTATATATTTTTATAATTGAATTCTAATAATTAATTTAAAAAATAATATAATTAATAATATAGTACTCTAATTTATTACAATTAGAGTAAGTGAAATAATATAAGTCTTAAATTTAATAATAAATATAAAATTAGAATCTAATTTAGTAGTATACTAGTATATTTTATCTTAATTCTCAACAGATTAATTAGATTTAAAGAAACTAAATAATAGTTTTTAAAAAACTTTATTATAATTATTTATAGAAATATTATATTGAAAGAATTATATAGATTAATTATTAATTCTAACTTATTTTAAAAATTGGAAAATATAAAATAAGAATAAAAACTATTAAGTATTAACTATTATTTAACTATATATATTTAATAATTCTCTAAAGAATTTTTAATATTCTTCAAAATATTACTAAAAATAAATATTAACGAAATATACTAAAATTTCATTTAATAGTTGATATAATAATATTCTTTTTTATGTAAAAAAATAGAGATAAAAGATGTTTAAATTCTTATTTTCTTTATATTTATAGTAATAAAGAATGTATAATATTTTAAATAGAGTTATTATTATATTTTCTGTTAATATAAGAGTTTTATTTCTTAAAGACTATATAGTTATTATAAAGTTACTTATCTTTATCAAATTAACTCTTGAATAATTAAGTTAATATAATTAGTAGTTATTATTTATTTTAATTAAAATAAGATGGTAGATATAGTAATAAATTTCTTAAGCTATTTGTTATAATATTATAAAATTATATAAAAAAAAAAACTTCCAATATAATTAAGCTTGAAAAAATATTAAAAATATTTGAAATAATAGCCTATATATACTTATTTAACTAATAAGTTATATAATAGAATATGACTATTTTTTTAAAGAAGTCTAATTAAAGTTTTAGGATTATGAAGACTAATAATTAGACTTAGATAATATTAGAAAATTAATAAAGATTAGATAATAAGTTAGTATTAATAAAAAGATAATAATAATCTAATTATAATAGAAACTAAAGCTTAAAGATCTTTAGCTCTAGTATATATATTACTTTCTTTATATATAATACATTAAGATAAGATTCTAGTCTTTATAAGAATTAATTAGATTACTCTAGATCTAAGAACTAGCTGAGTCATCTAATTTAATTATAATATTACTCTAATCTTAAAGCTACCTATCTAGTAATAGAGTAGATATTCTATAATAAAAAATAAAATTAGAGAAAATAATAATAGTTTATAGACTATCTAAATTTATTTTATAGTTATAAAAAGGAATTTTACTTTATATAATAGAAAGCTAAGAAAATTTAGTCTTATATTAAGAATTAATAATAGTTTTTAATATATAGAATCTAAATAACTATAAATATTTCTTTATCTTATTAGTATTCTTAAATAATAAAAAGAATTTCTATATTTTTTCATTTCTAATTTTATAATAACTTTTATTCTTTAATAATACTTAGTTTTATAATTTTCAATTCCCTATTATTCTCTATTAAGATATTTGTTTTTTCTCTTAAATAGTATTTATTAATTATATTCTAATAATTAATCTACTTATTTTATAAAAATATATTCTTCTATTAATTATATTTCTATTCTTAATTTCTTTTATTCTATAGTCTAATTTATCTAAAAGTTCTAATATAAATAATAATTTCTTTCTTTTCTTTTTTTATAATAGTAGTAATAAAATAGATAATATATTATAAAAATGTATATATTACTATAATAAGACTAAGTAATATATTTACTTTTTAGTTTTATAGGTGTAAAGAGACTAATAAAACTAGATATAGATTTATAAAATATAAATAGATATAGATAGTATATTAATATTATTTTTAAGTAATTTTAATTATTATAGTAGAGAATGTATTTTTAATTATAGTATTTAACTTAGTTATACTTTATTATTTCTTATATATTAATTGAATATTAGTATATAGTATATAGTTACTAAGCTTCGTTAATGATTATTAGATTTAAATTTAATTATTTATTCTGAATTATTCAGAATTAGCAACTTAATAAATAGTTAAAAAGAGTATCATAAATTTAATATATTATTATAGATAAACTAGACTATTCAAAGAAAATTAGTTAACTATATTATTGCAACTTTTAAGAAATATATTTTAATCATCAGACAAACCTTAAAATCTTCTTTAAGAAAATCTTTTTTGTAGTAACTGTCTATATTATATTTTGAAAAACTCAATATAAACCTTATTTTATATTCTAGATAACTTAGAATATTAACTTACTCTTATAGGAATTAATATAACTCTTTTTATAAATAGAGACTCTATTTCTAATTGATAGTATTGAATATCTAATTTTATTTTAATCTATGTTTAGTAAGAGTACTATAACTCTCCAAATAACAATAATATTGAGAATTATATTTTTAATTTCTCTAATAGCTTAGTTATTATATACTGAATTATTATTATTATTTTTCTTAAAAGCTATTAAAGATCTCTTATAATAAAATATGAAATAGATTAGATTCTTTCAATAATCTATTTATAGAATTAGTATCTATATATAATAATAAAATTAAAAGAAAATAGAATTATACTCTATTAGATTTAATGTCTATTACATCTTAGTTACTTAATAAAAAACTATATATTAAAGTAATTAGTTAGAACTTTTATAAAATAAATACTCTATTTAAAACAATATTATTCATACTTAAATAGATAGATTATCATAAGTTTTTGAAAACTAATTATTACTATAGTATTCTACATTAGTAGTTCTTATAATAATATACTTTTTTTTATATATAGGTTATATTTACTATAAATTAGATGTATAATATAGAATTAAAATATTTATTATAGTATATCTTATTTATAACCTCTATTTAGTACTATTCTAGTAGAATATTATAGGTTTTCTAAAAGGATTTAGTTTTAGAATACTGTAGCTTAAAATAATTTCAGTGAAAGATCTTCTATATTGGTAAGTAGAGTCAGAATTATATAATAGAATATCTAAGAGACTTCTCTAGTTTTAAGTACTATTAAAAATTAGTTTTACTATCTCTATATTTATCTATAATTAAACTAATTTAGTAATTCTAATTGATACTCTGTCTATAATTAGTTTACTACTATTATCTATTATCTATCTCTATTAATTTTTATCTAATATACCTCTAAGGTTTTTTCTTCTTTTCCATATATATAAAAACTCTTATAAGAATAATCTAGAATTGATATTATTCTAAATTTTTCAAACAAAGTACTTCACTAGAAATATATTTAATTTCTTAATAATTCATATTCATATTAGTAGAAGATATAAATTAAAAAGAATAATTATTCTTAATTATTTAACAAAGTAGTTTTTAACTATAGTTTTTCAAGACTATTCTAGTTTCTACTTAGAGATAAAGTAATTTCTCTATTTAACTAGAATTTCCTTTCATAGTATTAATATTCTATAATAAGTATTATAATTAGCTTATTAATCTAGATTTTATTTTTACTATAGCTCTCTATTAATATAATAGTAAAAATTATATTCATAAAAGAATTAAATATATAGATTCTTAGTATTATACATAAGGAAATAAATGTTTTTATAATGAGAATTCTAGTATTTATACTATATTTAAAAATAGTTAATAATCCTTTAAAAATTAGATTTTTATCCTAACTAGTAACTCTATTAATTTATAATCTACTATTATGTTACGGCGGGTAACTTACTATGTGCGCTACTATATCTACTATTAGGTCCTAGCCAGCTACCAACCTCCCGTTGGTAGCTACTGTGGTCTTTTAAGATCTGGCTTAATCCGGTTAGAAGGCTAAGCTAACCGCGCTTTAACATATTACAAATTAGATTAAATAGACTAATTAGAGAGAAAACTAGGATTCTTATAGTTTTTATATATATTTCTATTTACTAGAATAATAATTATTTAAAGAATTAAAAGTTTAATATATTCTTAATTCTTTTCATAAAGCTATATCTTAAATCATAGAAAAGAACTAATCTTTATTATATAGTTTTTTTAAAGTAGTATAAAGGAATAATAAATTTTATTATCTATATTTAAAAGATAGTTCATAGGAACTTTAAAAGAAGCTTTAATAATAAGGAATATAAGACTTGTAATGAATAATCTAACTCTTTCTTTTTTTGAGAAATTTTTAAAGAAAGACTAAAATAACTATAGAAAGTATATAGATTAATTATCATTCTAAAAAAAACTAGACTTTATAGTAAAATAATCTAATATATTAATATTAGAACTATATAAAAATTCTATAAACTAATATAAAAAGTAAACATGATATTTTATCTATTATAGTAATGAGTACTAGACTAATTAATACTTTAAATAAAATAAGTAAATATGAAATTTTATAAAAATTATAAGGATTATTCAGATTATTAAGATTTTTAAAAAATAGTAAGAATTATAAATCTTTTTATATTTATAATCTATGATATTATAATAAGAATACATTCTATTTTACTATTATATTTATTTTGTAAGATAAGCTTAAAATATATATATTAACTTAATATTATAACTATTAAATTTATTAGGTAATAATATCTTTAAGAAGTAAAATTATAAATTTCTTAATTATATATTATTAATAAACTAAAATATTTTATTTATAATATCTATAAAATACTCTTAATCTTAACTAATTCTAAGAATATTATAAAAATAATTAAGAAATCTTATATAATAGTAAATTAAAATCTAAAATCTATAAATTCTCTAGTTCTTTTTCTGATAACTAACTATACTGAATAACTATTTTATTATTATATTAATAGTAAATTAATAGTAGTAATATATTATTTCTAAATTGAAATTAAGAGTTCTATATTAATTTATAAATAATTATAAAAGTAAAGCTTATATCTTTATTATTATTTAAGTATTTAATCTAAATTAGTTCTTTAAAAAGGAAAATAAGTAATTCTCTAATTTAATTAATAATTCTATAAAAGAATAATAAATTCTTTTTAAATTAATAGAGTTCAATAATATATTTTTCTATAAAACCTTTATTATATTATTTTTATAAAAAGAAATAAATAAAATTTATTATTTTCCAAGATTATGTTAATATCAATATTATAATAGATGCTTCCTAAAAGCCCTATAGTAAATATCTTCAATATTAATTTTTAAAAATTATTTATAATAGAAATTTAATCTAAAATCTCTAAAATAAGAAATAAAGAATAATAATTCTTTGCTAATATATAGTTTAATTTATAATAGTTAATATAAAGACAAAGAATACTATCTTTTTGAGAAATAAACAAAATAAATACACTATAGAATTTATATTAAATAGAAAGATAAATAGAAAAATATAATATAATTTGTATAGCTCTATGATTTTAAATTTATTAATATATTTACTATCTTTTAGAGCCATATTTGTATTATTATTTATAGAATTTTACCTTTTTTTATATTATACTTTTACTAATATTTTTATATTTTTTTCTAATAGGATATTCTATATATAATATAGTAAAAATAATTTCTAGTATTTATATTAAATAGAAATCTATACTTCTAACTATAAAATAATAATACAGATTTATTAGAATTGAGTAAAGACTTTTTATAATATTTAGATATTTATTAGTTTTTATAATCTCTATTAATAGTTTATTGTAGAATTATCTCTTTGTTATTTAATTCCTTATTTCCTTTTTAAAAGAAAATGAGAATAGAAAAAGGTCTAATTTAGCTAAACCAAATTAAACTAAATATTAAATATTCTATACTCTAATTAATATTGCTATAAAAACTCTCTTTCTAATTTACTTTAATTTAATCTATTTTATCTATTTAAAAATTAATATATGTAGATATAATATAGTAAGAAAAGTAAATATATTATCAAAACTTTATTAGATTATACTAATTTATAAATTTTTATATACAAACTAAAATTTAAAAAATATTAAATATATTAATATATCTCTATTATTATTTTATTTCATTATTAAATATTTGTTAGAGAAGTCTTATTGAATTCATATATTTTTTTAATATTTCTCAAAAAGAAAAAAAAAAGAAAAAACAATGAATATTTAGAATTCTAATATTCTTATATTCTAAATACTTCTTAGTGTAAATAGTATTTTATTGGAGAGTATATTTATATAAAAAGTCTATAAAATAGACTTAATTAATTTAAAATACTACTTGAAAGAAGCTTTTTATTTAATTAATTATTAAGAAGGATTAGCTAATTAAACTATTTAGAATAAGCTAGTTTTAATTAATTAAGTTAATAAAAAATATACATAGATTTATTTTTAATTTATAAATTTTTAATAATTTAATTAATAAAATACTATCATTATAGTTAAAGAATTCCTATCACTAATATTATTAATATTAAAGAGAGACTATTTTCTATAGAATAGAGAATATAGAAAACTAGTTATTAAAAAATAATTTATCTTCTTTAAAGAATTTTGTTTTAGTTTTTCTATTTAATATTTTAGATAGTTCATTCTAAATTTATATAATAAACTAATAACATACTACTTTAACATTATTTTTTATAAAAAACAAAAATTATTATCTAATTTTTTTTAGATATTTAGATTAATATTTTAATAGATTTTATTATTGGACTATCTATTATTATATTTGAAAGTTCAAATTTGGATCTTCTGTAAAATTATTTCTTATTAAGAAATATTATTTATAAGTATTACTTAAGCTACTATTTAAATAGAGTAACTAAATGAAAGTCTAAAATATTATTTATATTATTTTATTAATAAAAAGTAATAAATCTATTATATACTTTTATATATAATTAAATTTCTCTATAATGATATTACTAATATTATAATGAGAGTTTTCTTCTTTAAAATCTTATACAATTATAATTCTTCCTTTTATATTAATTCTTAGATTAATATATTTATCAAAAGAATTCAATAGTAAAGGATTATACTCCTAAATTAGAAACTCTATATAAAGACTTATTAAAGTATTAATAAAATTTTATTATAGGATATACAAATACTTCAATATAGAATATAAGAATATAGAGTTTTAAAAAAGTAGTCTTATTATTCTTTTAATTAAAAGTTTTTAACTTTGAAATTCTAAAAAAGGCTTTTTTGATATTTTATTAAATCTTTTGAAATAGTAAATAGAATTAGTATAAATATATTAACTATATTTTCTAGAATAATATAGTTAAATCTATACTATCTTTTATATATTTCTATTCATAGTATAAATAGATTATAATTAACTTATATTTAAATCAATATTTGTCTCAAAGGAAATTGAGAGGAAAGTCTATATAAGATAAGAGAAATACTTTTGAATAATAGATTTCTATTTAATTTATATTAATTAATTAATTAATAAGTACATAAATATTAAAGTAATTTTTATAAAAATATTTCTTATTATATATTATATCTTTTATTTTTTTTTTAAAAAAAAAATTATCATATCTAATACTAATTATCTCTATATGAATAAGATTATATAGAGATAATTTATTAATAATTAAGAACTAAAAGATTTAAATTATTTAGCTCTTTTTAATAAGATTTAGATTAGTTCTTATAAGATTTTAAAGAGTATCTAAGAGAATTCATACTAATTAATAATTTATGTAGATCTAAATAGAAATTAAATCCTAATTTTGTTAAAAGAAGCTATTTAAATCTATAAAAAAGACTTTATTTTAATATTTCAAATTATAATACTATAAATTATATATATTACTACTGATATATTTATAAATAATAAATATTTTACTAAAACCTTTTTATTAATTAGTTTTTCTTCTTCATTTATAGTAATTATTAATCTAAGACTTTATTAACAATTTTTATTAAGAGTTTATAATATTATAATATAATATGATCCACAAGCGAACGGGCCACACAAGCAAATGGGCTGGCAATCCAACCTCCTTAATAATTCATATTCTATTTAACCTTTAACTATTGATTATACTACTAGATTAATTATAGTCAATATTAAATATTAAGAGTTGCTTTAAGCTTACTATTTATATGATCTACTCTAAAAAAATTGCGTCTATTAATAAAGCTATATATATATTTAGTATTCCCTGATTAATCTTAACTATTTATATTAAAGATCGATAATCATATACAGAACTTTGTCTAAATTATAAAAAATTAACAGAAACTAAAGAGAAATTACTTAAATAATAGACTTTATCTTTGGATTAGCAAAGTACTTTACTTTAGATATAGTAAGTTTATAAAATAGTATTATTATTACTTACTGACTATAATAATAGTTAGCTATAATTAGTAAAGATTAGGTATAAAACTTTATTAATTAATATTAGAATATTTATATAACTTACTTAAGATACTATAATTACCAATAGGCTTTAAACAAAGATCCTAAAGTTATATCTTAGTAGTTTAAACTAATTAAAAAAACAATTACTACCAATAGAATCAACTCTTATAATATTTATAATTTTAATAAAACTAAATTTACTATGGGAATATTAGTAAATAATTGAGTTATTACTTAAACTAGTTACTATAGTAAAAAACAAATTCTATAACCTAGAAATTATAAATAGATAATAGTAACTAAATATATCTTACTAGCTAGTTAGTTAATAAATTGGATAATATAATCTTTAAATTCTTAATAGTTATAATAGCTATTTAATACTAAAATTTAATTAATTATGTATAATTTATAATATTCTTCTATTATATATATCTACTTATATATTATATTTACTATGGTCTCTTAATATTAGCTATTTTAGTATCTTAAAATATATATATAGAACTAAAATATAGGATATTACTTATGTTAGAACTAACTATATTAATAAGCTTGATTTTTTATGATTCTATTCCTAAACTTAACTTAAAGCTTTTAAAACTAATATAATTATTAATACTTTTACTATAATTAGTCTTATTATATTAAATTTATTATAAGTTATTTCCAAACTCAATATTTAACTCCATATATCTACTCTATTATTATTAAGTTAAAATAGTATATTTTCACTTAAAATACTAAGAAATTAATAAATAACTATCCTATAAAGATAGTTTAATAGCTCTAGAGGTTCAAAATTTACTTTAAGTAAACGAGTAAGATGAAGTTCCTAGAATAGAGATAGTTATAGTAGAGTCTAATTTAACCCTTTAGCCTATTAGCCAGAAGCCTCTAACCTACTCAATTTACGGAATTATTAGTTATTAATATAATAGTTACCCTATTAGGTAATAACTTGATTAGTTAGTTTAATTAATGAAATATCTTGAAATTTAGACTTTCTTTTAATATATAAATATTAATAATTTCAGTAAAAGTTTAGATAACTTTAATTTTTAGATTATTCTAAGGGATCATCATTCTTAGTATTTTTATAATTATCTCATAAGATAATTATTTATTATTTCTTTTAATATAATATTTAAATCTTTTTTCTTTTCATTTCTCTTATTTTCTCTTCTATTCTTTATTCTTTTTTTCTTAGTTAAAGAAAAAAATTAGTTATAATATATTTTATTTATAATTTTTATTTAATATTATTTTAATAAAATATTATAGATTCTCAAAAAGAATATAATCTTAGAATACTATACTTAAAAAGAATTTAAACTACAAATTCCTTATATTATTAAATATATTACTAAAAATTTAATTTTTTATTATAATTCTAATTCTCTTTATCTAGATTATCTAAGAAATTATAATAAATATATATTAAATTACTTTTTAGACAAACTTTCTTAATCTCAAATTAATAAGAATTTCTTTTTATTATTTATATATTAAATTCTTTAGAAGAGTAATTTAAAAACAAAAATATTTAAGAGTCTTATTATTATTATTAATTTATATTAATATAAGAAAAATATATAAATTAAGAAAAACAATTATTTCTAATTATTTAGTAAACTATTTTTTAATTGTAGATATTCATATCTAAAGATATACTATCTGATAGTATTAAAATTTTTATAATTTCTATATATATCTGTATTTATATATCTGTATTTATATATCTGTATTTATATATCTGTATTTATATATCTGTATTTGTAATTCTCTAAATAAATACTATTCTAATAATAAATAAACTATATTTTGATTTTATAATACTATACTCTAAATTATCAGAAATAATTAGTTTTTATAATATAAATTCTCCAAAATTTTATAAAGAAATACTAGATTTTAATATTATATTAATACTATTTCTATAATAAATTAAAATTATTACCTATTTCTTTCTAAGTAAATATTTATATAGCCTATAATATTAAATATTATTTCATAATTATATTTTACTTCTGTATTAATAATTGAATAGAGTAAATAAATTAAACTTTCAAATCTTATATATATTGTTTTATTATTAAAGAACAGTAAATTTAGCTTATATTTTTATATATAATTAAATATTATAATATATTTGAATAGAAATAAAAGAATTATAATATATTATAATATAATTCAAGAATAAATATAAATTACTCTTAAGTTTTATCTTATAATATAGTATCCCTTGATATTAGTTATTAGATAGAAGATTACCTTTACTAATAATAGTCCTACTAGTATTAACAAATTCTATCTCAACTCTAGTTATTCCCCCTTCTCCTATATAACTCTAGTAAATAACTACTTACTTTTAAGTTTTATTTACTATCTACTTATCCTTTAAATCTAATAAAGATAACTAATACTAGCCTTCTATATATTACTATAACTACTAGTATATAGTTTAGTTAAGATTTATAAATAGATTAAATTATTATATATAATCTATTTAGAATTTTATATAAATTAATCACTATTATATTTATATTTATATATTTATATTCTTCTAAGTTACTAGTTCAGCCTTTTACTTTTATAATCAATGTTTCTTATTAAGTTAAAAATATAACTAAGCCAGTTTCTAAATATATTTATATTTCTAAATAAAAACTAAACTTATATTTAATATTTAATTTTTTTTTAGTTTCTATTTAAATTATTTTACTTCTATAATTATATATTAATAAAATGATACTAGATTTTATAAGCTTTAATTTGTATTGTTTTACTAAGTCTCTTCTATTAATTATTATTTAAAATATTCTTATTCTTCTTATAAATTTAATTATATTAAACTATTATAGAAATTTTTAATATTTTTTTTTGTATATTTATCTTTCATAATATCTCAAATAAGATATTAAGTTTTATAGAGAATTACTAAATATATATAATTAGATAATAGCTAAAATTTAATATTTCTAATCTCTATTTTATATTTCTTAATTCTTAAGATAAATTAGAATTAATAATCAATTTACTAGATTCTTTTAATTTAATATCTTTATAAATAATTATAATAGATTTTTATAGAAATTATTATTTAAAACTCTTTTTATATTTATATTAATTCAAATATATATACTAAAATTAATATTATTAGTATTTAATCTATACTCTACTATATTTTAAAATAATTCTAATTTCTTATACTAAAATTTATAATTATTAATAATCTCTAAATTTATTATTATTACTATTATTAAGTTCTTATTTCTTTAATTAATTTATAATGAAAAATATTAGAAAGATTATAGAATTTTTTTTAAAGAAATAGATAAGCTATTTTTAGTAAGTTTAATTTATAATTAATCTTTAAATTATATTATTCTAATTCTATAGAGAATATATTTTAATTTTTAAATTTATTCTTAGATCTTTTTTTTTAGAAAAGTTTTTATAATACTAATTTTCTATAATAAAAAATAATTTAGAGTATTAATTCTTTCTTATAAAGGCTAACTTTATTCTTTCTATAAATAGAATATATATAATTATTAAGTATTATTAATTATAACTCTTTAAATTATAATAATTCTAAGAGTTTTATTTATATATTTTATTATAGAATTAAGATTTATTTTTATAAATATGTTATAAACCTAATCTCTATTATATTTTAAAAATTAAATAATAATTATTAATAATTTTTTGTTTATAGATAAATAGGTAAATAGAAGAAACTAATTAAAATACTATTAGTAGTAGCTCTAATTACTATTCCTATAAAAAATAACTAAATTATTATCTATTCTAGAGGATAGAATAAATTTCCTAATTCTAATTATGATAAAATATTTATTAAACTTATTAGAAAATCTAATATAATTCCTAATTATAAATATTAAATTTATATAGATCTCTTTATATATATTTATATCTGATTTACAGATACTTTCTATATATTTTCTAATTAATTAAATAACTTCTTAATATTCTATTTATTAATATAAACTCTATATATAATAAAAAAATATAAACTAATAATTAAAATTTAGTTTTTATTTTCCTAATTACACCAACTCACTATCTAATCTTTATTAATTCCCCAATACCACCCGAATCTGGCTATTAGCCTTCACACCCACACTCTCATGCCTTGTGAATTTAGCTTAAATTCACAAGATAAGTAATTAACAGTATTAGAAATAGTGTATACACGGTAGGAAATTCTAATTATGTACCTAGGTAATTGAGGCCTTTGCTCTCGACGGATCAAGCCACTATGCTCCACAACGACTGACAGGGGAACCCAGAGAGCACTCTGTCTCAGCTTATAGATAGAACCATGGCTTTCAAAGCTACACATTCAGGGATCGACGCCACTGGGAGAGCTCCCACAAGGACTCTATGAAGTTCATGTAAGTGGCCGAATGTAAAGACGGGGTGGATTAGACAAGAGAGTGGTAACGAGAGGCAACGGGGAATGGTAGCGGAATGGCTACGGAAGGGGTACAGAATAGGACCGCTAAGTTGGCTGTATTGAGCGTGTGTGTAGCAATAGTAAAAAGACTAATCCTTAGCGATCCCCAAAGTCAGGGAAACCCTCCAATCTATTTAATTATATGACTTCCAACCCCAGGGTCACATGTATCACATTGGTGATGTATATAATGACGCATAGACACAGAGTAATGATGAGAGATCCCGCACTTATCCGGATTACTATCAGATAGGGCCTGAAAAGCCATCGGACAGTAATTGTGAACAGTATACCATAACAATTATCCTCCCTCTCTTTATTTGACCTACTGGGTCAAAGATAAATAGTAATAAAGAAGATTAGCTTTCAGATAAGCCAGATTAGAGGAGATTAAATAGGTAAAACCTCTTATTGAAAGCAAGTGTATGGGGGGTATTTCATAGAATAATAGTAAGGGTTCCATTGTTTATCTGGAAATTTCCTCTACTATAGACCATTAAATTGGGAAGATAGTAAATACACCTAGAGCAAATAAAGGTAGGGCTGCAACAGTACAGACTACCCAAACTAAAAAGAGGAGGAAGGCTACTATTACTAGTAATAAAGGTAAAGAGGAAAATAGCAATGGAGATGGAGGGGAGGATAATAATGATTCCTCTAGTGGTTCAAGGGTAATTTATAGCTATCCCATAGTAATATCTTAACTCTTTTACCTTTACTACCTCCATATATTAATAATAGATCTCCTAATAATCAACCCTATAGTAATAGAGTATGAGTTTAATAGTGTTTTAGCAATTTCTTATAGGAACTATATAGCTAGAAATAAACAATATATCTTAATAGATATTTTAGAATAAAATTCTAATAAATAGCATATAATCTGACTATAATATAGTTTTCCAAAGGAATAGTAGGGGACTAAAAGAATATAATAGAGTTTTTAATAGGATATAAATTAACCTTAGAGATATAAGATCTAACTACTCCTATGGTTATAGGGTCTTCCAGGGTTAGACTACTACTAATTCCCCCTCTATTCAATAATATATTAAAACAGACTTTAGTTAACTTAGAGGTTAAACTAATCTAGGCCTTTATAGGAGTTACTAATACTTATATATCTAAATAGGGTCTGTTAGAGGGAAAGAAACTACTCTTAGTTTATATTATTTCTATAGTCCTTTTATACTATTAATACTAATAGAGAGACAGAATAATTTAACTATATACTATAGTATTATAAACTCTCAATAGAAGTTACTAGTATAGATAAATCCTATTATAGAAAACATAATAGTAAGGACTTATCAATAAGTCTTAGATTAATAGTTATTATAACTAGAGAAAGGAGACTATATCTATAAAGTATAGGTTTTAATAAAATACTTATTATTTAAGAGTATATAAATAGTAATATATATAGTTCATAGTATAGTAGTAGATAGTATACTTTAAGATATAGCTTAAGTTAATAATAATAACCCTAATAAGTTAGAGTATAGTTACTAAAAGTATAAGATATTAGAGTAGAGCTTCTTTATAGAGTTAGATAACTCCTTTTAGTAGAACTAAAATCAAATCTCTTTTGTCTAATCTAAAGTTAATTACTCTATATATAAATTATAGTAGAAATTTTAGAAAGAGTATTTTAGTAGATATAGGTATAAATAGTAACTTCCTATAATCTTACTTTTCCTTCTTTAATATCTACTTTAATCTCTGTTTTCCTACTAAATTATATCTAAATTATCTTAGAATTATTCTCTTTCCTCTAGATTTTATCTATATAAAATCTAAAATATCTCTAAAGTCTTATATAATATATTCTTTTTCTACTTTCTCCTATTAAAGATAGTATAAGTACTATTTCTAAATTAAGGTTAAAAAGAATTATAAGAGAATTCCTTTTTAGATCCTCTGTGAATTTAATATTTAAGAAACTATATCCTATAAAAACTATATATAGACTAAGGGGATATATAAGTCTATAAATCCTTTTAATTAGAATACTTATAGAGAGAAGGTAATTAACCCATAATTTTTTAATTAGATTCCCACTAGTATAATCAGTAACTATAATAACCTTTTCTAGGCTTTAAATATTATTACTTTACTTTTCCAGAATAATAATAAACCTTTTATAGAAGTTCTAGTAACTATAATAGAGGATTATATAGAGATCTTTAATAAGATTTTAAAAGTTTATAAGTCTTAATTTAAACTTAATAAAAGTAAGATAGACCCCAATTCTTCTTAGGTTCTATAGGAGATCTAATACTAATTTAACTATTTTTCTCTAGTCTAACTATAAGAGTTACTCTAATATAATTATAAACTATAAGGTTTTCCTCTATACTTATAAGAGTTAGAATATTATTCTATATCTTTACCCTAGGGATAGAGATTATAATACTCTTTTATAAGAATAAGTTTCTATATTATTAGCTT